>JARWLC010000002.1:43089768-47889768 GCA_033318265.1 Phyllotis vaccarum
TATAGTATCTTTTAAATTTTTCAGATACTAGAAGGTAGATCATACAATATTGACAGTGTCTGTATGCCTTTGGCCTCCCTAAATAAACCTCTCCTACTATCAATATCATGCTTCAAGGACTATACTTGTCATAGTCAATGGACCAGTAAATTCCATAATCTGGAGTGCACTGTTTTCCTTAGGCTCACTCTTGGCATTCATTGTTCATTGCATTCATTTTTGAATTATTAAATGACATATGTCTGTTCTTGTTTTATGTAGGGTAATTTTTCTGTCTAGAATCCCATGTGCTCTACAAACTTATTTCTCTTTTCCAAAAGCCTTGGTAATCACTGATTCTTATATATACATACCTTTGATTTTCGAAACACATGATTACTAGTATCATACAGCATTTCCCTATTTTAGATTGGCTTATCTATGGAGTGAAACAAATTTATATTTCTTCTGTCTGTGGTGTTTTTTTCTTTGTTTGTTTTTTTTGTTTGTTTGGTTTTTTTGTTTTTGTTTTTGTTTTTTTAACTTCTGTGTAATTCCTATTCTTGGTTACTTTTCTATTGCTTTGATAAGACATCATGACCAAGGCAATCTATAAAAAAAAAGACATTTAATTGATAATGAATTTTAAATGAGAATGGCTGCCACAGGCAAATACATTTGAATAAATGATAGACAGCAGAACTGTTTGGGGGAGGTTTTGGGGAGCCTTGCTGTAGGAAGTGTTGTATTTTGGTGGACAGGGGCCTTTGAGGTTTCAAAAGACATGTCATTCCTAGTGTGTGTGTCATGATCTCTCTTTCCAGCCAACATGTGAACTTTCATTTACAGTTCCAGGTCTTCACACTGTTATCCTGGACTCTGACTTTCTGAAACTCTAATCCAAATAAATTCTCTCTTTTCTTAGTTATCTTGGTAATAATGTCTTATCATAGTAAGGAATAAGTAATGCAGACAATTAAGCTTGTTGCCCTCAAATTATGATAGTGAAACACTTACCTGTCAAAGACTATAAATCACCATAAAGGTAGTTTTCAATCTTTATTATCTGACTTGTGTGATTTTCTCCAACACTGGAAACTCAACTGCACAATTTCTTATGCCTTTTCTTTTACCTATGCTGGAGTGGGTATCTGATCCCAAATTATCTGCCACAGTTGAAATCTCAGAACATTTTACATAATGTTATGTAATTAAATTGAATTATTCCAGGTTTGAATACTTATATTCATTTTTGCTGAATCATATTGGATTTCTTCAGCTAAGTCTATGACATTAAAATTCAAAAAAGGAAGACCAGTAAACAATATTTGAATTTGAATCATTGTAATTGAATGAATTAGTATAAAATACATTTTTTTCTAACACTAGGATCAATATCCCTTTATAGTTTTCCTCTGTTAATAGATACTTTTGTAAAGGTAAGTTCAAAGCTAAACATCAAAATTTGGTTTTTAAGATGTTAATGGTTTTTAAAATTGCAGATATAGTAATATGTTCTCTTAATATTTGACAGACTGTATGTTTGATGGTAATAGAAAGATAAGTAGGTAGATACAGATGTTGGGTGATAGAATCAATAAATAGAAAACATATTTACAAAAAAAATAGTATTCCATTTGTAAGACAAGATTTTTGTTTTAGTTGTATTAAAAGCCTCAGGGAAGGACAATCATAAATCCAAGAGCTCTAACACTCACCTTCATCTGCAGCCCCAGGAATAGATATATAAAGGAGTTTTCTTTTTCTCAAATTATCTGGTATCAATCACTATCCTCAACCACAGAATATTGACTAATTTCTTTATAATTTTATAATATTTGGCTATCTCAGATAGTGTGTAATGCAGTAGTCTAATATATTATGATAAAATGATTTGACTATATTTAATTTATATGGTTTTTGCTACCTCAGATCATCTACTTTGGGGTGAGAATTTATGACATTCTGCATGGCAGATATGTACAGCAATTTTGAACAGTATGATAACTTATTTAGTCTTTGCATGTACTGTGCATTGATGTGAATTCTGTATGTACTTGTCGTCCTAACATGTGGTTATGTGTCATGCCACTGCAGAAATAACCTGTAGAGTTTTACTATGCTTATCATATTAATACGCTGCAGTCTTAAGTAAAACTGTGATATATTCAGTGCAAATGGTATTTTAATACAAATGTAGGCATGGTGTTTTATCACAGTAGAAAAGCAAACAGGCACCAGTTTATTTGATCTGCTATTTATTTGATCACATTAGGGATAACGGTGTTGCTTCATGTAATTAATAACTTATTGGAGCACAATGAATAAATTCCACTGGTATAGTTCGTTGTTTTTACTCCTTACTCTTTTTGTGGGGGGGGCACTTAGCTCCCAAATAAATCACACACAGAGGTTTATTATTTCTTATGAATGTCTTGCTTTAGCTTGGCTTGTTTCTTGCCAGCTTTTCTTTTCCTTCTATTGTTTTTTATATAGCATATCTTTTTTTTTTATTAATTTAAAAAGGCTTTAAAGGATTACTCTTCCTTCCCTCCTGCCAGTCCCTCCCAGTCCTCCCCCAGCCTCTCCCCACCCCATTCCCCAATCCATTCCCCAAGGAGTCCCAAGGTGATTCAGTTCAGTCTGGCATATATTAGGTGTTCCTCTGTAGGGACAGTTGTCAGTTCATGCATAAGGAATATAGTCTAATCATACTGCAAGAGGTTCCACAAACACAAACTGCCCACGCCATTTGACAGTCGGCGACCTTTGGGAGGTTTAGTTTCTTACTGATTGTTCCTAATCCGGTGAGCTCCCGATAGCTCTGGTCAGCAGTCTCTGTGGGTCTCCTCCTCATGATCCTGATTACTTTCCTCCCATGCTTTCTCTTCCCGCTCTTCAGCTGGACCGGGAGCTAGACTTAGTGCTTAGCTATGGATCTCTGTGAGGTTATTGATTTGATTATAGAGGAAGCCCTGTTTAGCACCCTCCCAACTATTGCTTGGCGTTCTAGCCAGGGACATCTTGTGCGTTCTTGGAGGTTTCCTTAACACTAGGTTTCTTTCTAACTCGCAGTTGCTCTATCAAGATATCCATTTCTATGTTATCTCTTTCTGTTGCTCCTGTCACTCAGCTATCTCCTTCTCTCATGACTTGTCCCCACCACCTCTGCTCTCTTGCTTCCCATTATGATCTCAGTTTACTCGGAAGATCTTCTCTATTTCCCCTTTCCAGGGGGATCCCTGCATGTCTCTCTTAACTTCCATCTGTTCCCAAACTGTTCAGGGGTTGTGATTTATAGCCTAGATATTCCTTGTTTTATGTTTAAAATCCACTTTAAGTGAGTGAGTACATCGCATGTCTATCTTTCTGGGTCTGTGTTACCTCACTCAGGATGATTATCCTATCTACCTATTTCCTTCTCTCTTTCCATATTTGTTTTCTTTCCGACTAATTTCCCATCTGGCTATGCGGCTGAGTGGAAGTCCCCGGAGTCCTCCCTTCCTCCTTTCCTCATCCATGGCTCCTTACTCTCTTTATTTCTTTTTTCTATTTACTCTTTGCCTGCTATCCCACACTATACTTTCTCCTGTCCTGTTATTTGCTGTTTGGCTCCTTATTGGACCAATCAGGTGTTTTAGGCAGGCAAAGAAACCCAGCTTCACAGAGTTAAACAGAAGCAACCTGAAACAATGTGACGCATCTTTGCATCATTAAAATAAATGTTCCACTGCATAAACAAATGTAATACATCTTAAAATAATATTTTATGATTATTAAAATTAAAATGTTTTGGAGTATGATCAATATGAGCCCAGCAGTATTTTATTCTGAAAAAAAAATCAGTGGGCATAAATTGACTAGAGATTGTAAGTTACATTTTGTTAGATGTTTGGTGGGGTATACTTAGGAGGAAAAAGCACTTACTTCATAATTACTTTTTAAATTGTCTTAGCCAGCTCCAGGTGAACTTGTGATTGTCATCAAGGACAAATTAATGTCATGCTCAACTGCCCATGTTGTGCTGATAATCAGCATCATTGAGCCTGAAACTCTGCCATCTTGCTTTTGGGTGGTTGACCTTCTTCTTCTAAAGGTGACAGGGGTGGAGAGAAATGTGTCAAAGCATCCAAATTTCAGGACATTTCATAGCTCAGCAGCCTGTTGTAGACTTTAAAGTCAGATCCAATACCAAATAACCTAAAGACTTGGACTGATTAGCTGGACTGCTACCTAAACAACATTAGCAGTACACAATGTCACTGTAGCAGGTAGACGACAGAAGGGATGACTCTGTCAATTTTTTTAAATAATTAGGCTGATATTGCCAGCAACAAGGGACACTTACTCCTTGTTTTTCAAGACAGTGTAGGGATGCATAATGTGTCAATAAAAATGGATTATTTCAGAGCCCTGGAATAGATAATGCAGTCATTTGTAATATGAGTCACATTACTGATGTGTTAGCAAGAAGCTCGGGTCTAGAGGGCAGTTTCTAAGCAGAGATATTGAGAGATGTTCACCAGATTTCCGTACTGCCTGCTGATGTGTGAGTTCTAACAAGGAAGTTAAGTTCCGTAATTTACATGACAGTCACAGGAATCAAGAAAACCCCATTTCATCCTTATTCAAATTTAAAAACTGTACTATGTTAGAATCTATACAAATAAAAATGAAATTGGTGCTGTGATGTCTATAGTTGAGCAATTTAAACATACATTCTAGAATATTGGAATTCATGTTTTCTCTCCATTTATAATAAATACTGGGAGTTAGGTGTTAATTAGTTAACTTTCTGCTTCCATGCAGTGAGAATGAAGAATTGTATTTTATGTATTTTGATAATTCGTCTTGAGCCATCTTATTTATGCTCTAACCTATAAATATTTCTTCATTCATTTTACTCCATATCAAACCAATGAAGCTGACAATATAGAAATAACGCCTGAGACTCTGTCCAGTGTCATTAAAACTGGGCTTGAGAAAGAATAATGCCTGTGACAATTATAAGAAGGACTTTCCAATGTTCTGCTTTCTACCAGTAAAATATAAAGAGTAAACACAAATATTTAAATTCACTAAATTTTTTGAGTGTAAGAATCCTAAAATTTTATTTTTTTAAAAGTACAAACCCTTATATGATGTACATAATGATCACTGTGCATTTGTCTGGCTGCTTTGTTCTCTGGGGAATACATGGCCTTCAAATTGAGCAAATGAGAAATACAGCATTTTTATTAAAAGGTTAATGAAATTCTTTCTGACTTTTTGGAATAAAGTTCAGTTTGGGAATTTGCCAGTGTCTTCAAGCTCTTTTGGCTAACCTGAATTGTAGATGCCCCTTTTACAGATCAGGCACCACAGCCATGATGCTAAAGCAGAAGAAATATTCATTTTAAAAAGATATTTTTGATAGAAATAATGTAAGAAAAGATGCATGGTAATCATGAGCACAATAAAGATCTCAAGTTTTGATTATATTAATGATTCAATGTAGCTGCATTTTGTGAGCCTCATTTATCATGAATGGTTACAGTATAAAATAATTCCACAAAACTGTACATGTATTCACTATAAGTAATTAGGAAAAGCCAGAGGTTTTTCTTAACTGACTAAAATATCCTCTTAGTGAGAATAATGTACACTATCATTTCCTTCTAGTGTCTACTGTGTCTAGAATAAGCTTCTAGGGAGAAATGCCATTTTGCCTTTTCTGCTTTTATTTATATTTGTTTTATGATTCTTGGAAATTGAAATTGGGAGATTCAGCCAATCATGCCTATTTTGATTAGGATGTTGGAACAATGATATGTAAAAGTTCATTGTGGGGACTAAAGGCGCATGCCATACTGTACCAATCTGCCCATCTTTGTTATAGTCATTGTATAAATATACAAATATATTGCTCCTAATAAATTGCTAATATCATGAAGTAATTATGATAGGCAATCATCATTCAGCAGTCTAAGAGTGATGTATATTTATTTCCAACCTAGGGTACTAGCAGAACACAAATGTATTATATTTACTAAAGGAAATTAATTATTTTAGTGAACATGACAGGGTCTAGGGAGTGGCACAATGACTCTTCATGCCAAAGACACTCAAAACCTGCAATAGTTGTTCAGTCCTCAAGTCCGGATGCCTCTGTAGTCCCAAGCTGTCACTGAAGTCCTTGAGGATTTCTGAGATCCACTGCTCTTCAGGTCCACCTTGAGGGGTCATAAACTGTGGGTTCCAGTCTTCGTGAAGGTTCAGCCAGCAGTAGTAGCCACAGTCCATACTTAACTGAAAGTAAGCAGATTTGTTATGCAAAAAAATCAGATATATGCTGGTGCTTTGGGGGATAATATGGAGAAATCACAGAAGTGGGTGGGGTGAAGGCATGATGTCTTTTTTGATTTCGGAGCTGTGTTGGAAAAACATGCCCTTGGTGTCTAGGCAAGGAGGTGGAGAATTTGGCCATGAGGAAAACAAATAACCAAAATAAATAGACACACAAATGAACAGATAATAGAAGAAAGGATGAGGGGTGGATACATGGCTGACGAACCCAAGCATGTTCTCAGTTTTTCGTTCAGATTTACTTCTGTTCTATTGGGTTTAAAAAAGAGAGAGAGAAGCAGTGGGTAGGTGACTGTGATGGTAGAGCTCTGCCAGGGCTGGCTGACTTGGTCCCTTCCAGTGGCTTGCATTTATAGGAATATTGAGGCAATGGTAACCTTAACCACTTTCTTGTTATATTTAAAAACAAACAAACAGAAGCACAAAACAAAAAGCAAGCAGTAGGTAAGTGACTGTAGTGTGGTGCTTGTGGTGATATGTCACATATTTAATAAAACCGATCTGGAATATCAGAGATCAGATCCACCCACAGTCAATCCAGGACGGTCTTTCTGTGTTTCTGTGAGTTCAAGGCCTAACAACTAAATAGTAGGAGCTCACACTTTTAGTCTTAGTCTGGATTTGAAACAACTGACCAAAGAAGCTATTTAAGGAAGGTGTAGGAAGACAGATCATTCTGTAGAAGAAATGAGGAGTGAGGGTGAGGAAGCTGGAAGACAGCTGGGTCAGATTTGACTGTGGCGTTTCCTCTCTCTGATATTCCAGCCTTTCCCTGATACCGGGCACTGAGTTTCATTTAATAACAACCAGAATTCATGCTACAGCTGCCTGCCAGTAGAGGTAGACGTCTGGCAGGGATGGTTGAGGTGGGCCATTTCAGTGGCCTGCACTTATAGGAATATGGAGGTAATGGTAACCTAGGAAGTGAGGTTTCTGCCAACACTTTGCTGCTGTGTTGTACCAAGGGCAAGTTGGCCAAAGGCAATGGTGCAGGGATGTGGGAAAGGAGGAGAAATGTAACTAAAGGGGATAATCTTGATGTCTTTAAATTCTGAGAGTCAAGTTTGTGTGTCTGGTGTTTTATTCCATGCAGGAAAGACTGGTCTGGAGAGAAGCATAGCAAGTCTATGCTCTTGCATCCAGTGGCTTGATCGTATGCCTCCACACCTGTTTGTACTAATGAGTTCCTCCATTTGGGGAGGTGTAGGGATTTCTATAACCACCCTGAGTTCCAATGAGCTCTGTTCAACTATTTGAGACAGGTTATAGCCCTTCAATTTAGACAGGATAATTGGGAAATAATTGAGATTTATCTCCTGAGAACCCGGACTTACAATACTGATAGCATGGGTGTGGTCCTATTACATCAACCACATCCTAGAGAGGAGACAGGCTGTGGTTAATCAGTTTCTGCAAACAGTGTAAAAGTATTCCTTGAGGAGCTTCAAGGTATCTATCTCTTTATCCCTTTAAAGCATCCTTGTGCTGGGTTTAACATAACAGTGGCTATTGTGATGTTGTTCTTTCTTATCACAATCCAACCTTGGGTACAGCACTGTGGTGAACTGTCCCTATATTAACACTGAAGATCTGTCATGAACATCTAAAAAATAAGAAAGAGATGTGGAATCAGCAGGAAGCTGTGAGGGAGTCAAGGACCACATAGTTGTGAACCTATGGAAAAATTGCTTAGCCTTTCCCTGGTTTGAGTCCCAGAGGGATGACAAAGCCAGCATCTTGCACTGATGTTGATGGTGTGTGAGGAAGTGTCCTATAGCTCCCCCATCCCAAATCTATAGACTGAAGAATTTCTACCACAAAGACTGATCCTCCTGAGATTAGACAAAGTTGCCCAATGAGTCAGCTGAACACCATAAACTGTGCCTCCTGTTTATTTGAATGTAATAACCTCATCTCCTTGTTCAGTTGATGCAATAACCTCTGAAACCCCAGTCCACTTGATCCATGGCTGTCTTTTCCTTGGGGCCCCTATTCAGGCCCCAGCCCTGATCATTGCAAGGGACTCAGCAAAGAGATATGCCTATACTCTTAAGAACTGAAAATATTTCCCACATATATAACATTTCATACAAATTAAATTTATAATCTTTTAAATCTATGAAACACAATTTTAGTAACTAAAGCCTACCTTTCAAGGTAAAACAGTTTATATTCATGTAAGACAATGAAGAAAACATTTTTTGGCATCTGATAGCAGAGTCTTCACTAGTTTATCCACTGAGGCTGAATGGAGCCAGAGAAGACAATTTCAATATTATTTACATTTTCCATCATAACAAGTTTTTTATATAAAATCTATATAATTTTATGTAACATGTCAAAACAATAAAACTTTAGGTGGCAATTTGATTTAATTAAAACTTAAAAATAAGAAGACACTACTTTTTATGGCCTTACTACATGATAGAAGCTACACTCTGTCACTGCTGGAAATTTTATGACGGTAAAATCATCCCAACCACTTCCAAGTCTCATTCCAGAAACAAAATGCTAAGAGCTGACTTCACAACCTCCATTCTGCATTTTTAAGTTTCTGTTCTATTTTATTGTTCTCCTTAGTACAATACATAGTATAAGATTAAATTTAGTTTATTTCACAAGTATCCATTGAAATACAATATACTCACCAGAGTCATTTTTTTTTTGTTTAGAAATAATATTTTTCTAACAACAAGATTTTTCACTATAAATTTTCATAAATTCTTGGGAAATTTATATATCCAAATTATTGAGCCAAATTTTAAGAATTTTTGACATGCTTCCTGGTTAATATTTTCTGTCAGCATGTATGGAGGTCTAGCAGGAGTTTTAACTATTATGAAATAGATTCCAACACCATGTGCTTATGCTAACACATTCTATTGGTAGGAAGGCATGGTAAGTTATAAACATGATGCATCTGACGAATTTATAGCCGCAAGGCAGAATTTCTTGGATAATTTCTTTGTTCTTTCATATTCATCATCAATGTTAAGAAGTCAGTCTATAGCTTTCACATTTTGCTGAGAAATAGCTCAAGCTTCATATCTGAGCTTATTACTGATGAGCTCATTCCCTCTCTACATAGAAATAAGTTACACATGTCTTCTGCCTCCTTATAACAAGATGGTCTTCCCTCCAGGTTTCAGGAATTGTTCATATCCATCAATGACCTTAACTAAAGTATCTTTAGTTTACAAATCTAATGTAAAATAGACTCTTCAAGTTATTCTTAGCTCTTTTGCACACCGTAAAACCCTTCCATTATCTCTTATTGAAACCCAAGCTATTGTAACATTGTTAGGTACTTCAACAATATCATACTCCTTTGTTCAAAGACTATTATCTAGGTCTTCCAAAACAAGACACCACAAGATGAGTGGTAAAAAAGAATAGAAATGTGTTTTTTTCAGAGTTTGGATGCTACATGTCTGAAATCAGGTTCTAACTGAATACTGCCATTCCTGTCTCCTAGTTTTTGGTCAATATGTCAGTGTTCAAGGCTTCCTGGTTAGCTCTAATTTCTCTCTGAATACATGTGGCAAGTTATTTGTGTGCCTTTACACTGTGTTCTTTTTGTGTAGGTCTATTTTTGTTACCGTTTCCTTTTTCATATGAATACATAGAAGTTTAATAATGTCATTGTAGTTGATTGTATCAGCAAAGATCATGTTTCACAGTTGGGTCCCACACATTAGGGGTTCAGCATAACATTTTTTTAGGGAACACATGTTAACTTGTCACACTGATGGCTCAATAAAGTATTTGGTATATTAAGTGATGCCTAGAGACCTTTGATCTATGTAATAAGGATAAGTTGTGTTTCTTTTTGTACCAGAAATAGTGCCATGGCTTTCCCAAAGTTTATTCCTGAGGGTGTTGATCTTCTGAGACACACTGTACAAGAAAGATTCCACAATCCTGCTCTCCAGTAAGGAGGCCCAACAAGAATTTCAGAAATTCCTAAATTCTCAATTCTGAGTTGAACAGTCCAATGTTTGCTTGTTTTTTAAGACTATCCTTTTTTTTAAAAAAAAAAAAAAAAATCTTGATATGGTTGATATTGGAGCCCTACAAATAATCCTAGCAACTGTAAGAGAAGACAGAAAGGTGAGGAGTTCAAGACCAGTCGCAAGTAAATTGAAGCCAGCCTGGGCTAAAAGAAACCCCCAAAGATTTATGTATAAAAAGCACAGACTATTTTCTAGTTGTTGATTCTCAAAACATAGTTATTCTCATTTAGTTTTTATTGAGAGCAGATGTGCTTCACCATCCTCTAGCCAGAGATGGAGGGCAGAATTATCAAAATTTATTTCTTAAGTCCATCGAGATTAATAATTAAAAACTTAGTAAGTAACCAATAAAATTTCACATTCAATAAACACGTGAAAGTACATGTGGTGGTGTAAAAATATAGGCTCATTAGGAGCCAGCCCAGGATTATTACAGTTTTCCTTTTCTTCTTTTGCAATAACCTCAGTTTCAGGTCACTTTGTGGCCACTTTCCAGAGGTCTTACCATTTCGGATTGCTTCAATTCCCACAAACGTAAGCTCATAAAAAGAACTCGATCATTCCTGCAAGCAAATGGGGCCTACTAGAAGGAAAAGACGATAAGTAGATGTGGAGCAACATGAAAAAGAAAAACTCATAAATATAGTTGGGAATTATCACTAAGAGAGAACACAAGCATAAAAGTTGCAGTACGGTTCCTCAACAATAAAATCGTTGACGATAGTTCTGACGATGTTCTCCAATTTCCCCACTACTTTCAGTGAACAACTAAGCTTGAGGAAGGTCTACTTCCCTGGGATGCACAGACGTGTTCATAGTTGGTTGACTAGCTGAAAGTGTCACCTGTCTACAATATTTAAAAAAGCTGAAATAAATCAGCTTATAAGAAAAAGTGTTTTATTTTAGGTCATTGTTTTGGCTGATCCAGTTTCTGGCTGATTGGCTGACTCTACTTCTTTGAATCATGTAGTTAACTACTTAAGTATTAATGCCCATGCCACATAAAACTATCATCAAATTAATTTTTCTCTTGGTGACCTTTCTTTAAATACAGTTATGTCAGCCATTCCCTTCATAATCATCTCACCTATATTGGTAACCACTGGCATCTTTGGTGTGTTTCTGTAAATATTCAGAAATCTCCAGCAACATTAAAGATACCCAATTGCTGCTAAATGATTGGGGATAATTTTTCTGTTTTTAATTCTCAAGTTTCATTAATGATATTTGCTTTATACACACCTCTTCCTTCACCTTGTCATGATGTTAACCATATCACCTTATATACCCGAATAGTTGACCTTTTTTTTCCAAGAAAGGATTTTGCTGTGTTGTCATGACTGTCCTAGACATCACTCTGTAAACCAGGCTGGTGTCAAACTCAGAGATCTGCCTGCCTCTGGCTTCTAAGCACTGGGATTAAGCGCACATGACAGCACTGCCAGCTATCATTAACTTTTATTAAAATGCAAAAATAAGAATGTCTAAGCAGCTCAAAAATAGTGGATTCTGTACTTGCAGCTTACTCTGAGGGCAGCAAGAAGTGAACAAGCGAACTTGTCCTTAGCACATTCTCTAAAAGTTCATCACGTCTTATAAATTTATGGACATGGCCCCTTGCAAGCACGCATTATATGAAGCTTCCTGATATTGTAGACTAATACTGAAGCAGTGTTTTAATGAAACCATATTTTGGAGATAACAGTAAATTTGTTTATATGTTGAAATCCAAGTTGCTGTTCAAACAGCTAGCTACAGTTACAGGTAATGGCCCTACCAATGTATTTTGTACTTTGCTCATCCTTTTCTCTGGATAACCTAAGGCAGAAACTATACTGTGAAAAGAAAAACCATTAACATGTCTGATAATTACCCAGAAGCTCACCAGTTTTACCAGTCTCTGAAGGAGATTGCATTAAATCAGGCTGGCCTGTTTCCCCAAATAAAATCAGACTATACACAAGAGGCTTATCGGAGCTTATCATTTTGAGGCCATTAATTAAGCAAATTCAACTCTGGGTGAAATATTTCCCAGAAAGCTTTCTTGGATTGACATTTATTCCATGTTAACCACTCTGCCTTGTCTGGCTCTGCACTACATCTAGAGCCCATTTAAATAATATTAAGATAACAGCATTAATTCACTGTTCTTCCCTTAATCACATGGAAACAGATAAGCTTGTTATAAATAATGATCTCTACTTGCCTGAAGCTCAACCATGAGTTCTGTTCTCATGCAAACGCCTCTCCTTTTGTAGTGGCTGTAAAGTTAAGATGTTTAAAGCCATGTGTCTACCTCAGGTCTCCATCCTTGGAGGTGATCTGTTCACTTTTACAGCGGTCGTTTTCAAAATACATGAGGGGCAAGACACAACATTCTCCTCCTAGCTTTAATCAAAAGCATTTTTTAAAGGTAATGATTATTAGAAAGTAAAACTTAAATTAAGTCCTAGGTATGTAATGCGATGCAATTTTGCCTAATCTGAAAACTAAGTATATGGATTTTGGAAGTCAGGAAGTTTATTTAATATTTCATTTTTCTCTGCATTGGTTTTATAACATAGAATTTGTATCTACACTCTTCCCAGGCAGATCATGGATTTAAGATTTCTGCTATTATTTTATGTGGAATCTAAGTTTCTCCTGCTGAGAAACTAAGGCAGACAGGAGCTTATCTGTACAATCACATATTACTTTTTGAAGTAACATTCTGTTTCTCCTGAGGCCTTCCAGATTTGTGCACAATGTATCCTGTAACAGAGTATTGCCGCTACCCTTATTATTAACCCAGACTTCAAAATATTACAACACAAGAAGAGAGAAGCAATATGCCAGCCATCTCAGTATTGGAGGTTCCCCTCACAATCATCTGTATTGCTTTTATTGGATATTTGCTGACTGATTACAAAGTCCCAAGCATCATTTAGAGTCTGAGGAAATATTGATACATGAGGCAGATGTGACCCCTGCCTTTCTGTAAAATAGTAACGAGAGGCCGGTAGCGCCAAGAACCAATTGCTTAGAGGCAGCTTTCTCTTGATGGTTGAACAGGGACGAGAGGGCGGAAGGACACCCATCAGGGTGAGTGATGGCTGATTCGGTGCAAAAAAAAAAAAAAAAAAAAAATGAATGCAAGATTGAGGAAACACTCAGAGGCCGTGGAGAATCTTGCAACTGCAATGGCTAGACCTCAGACAGCAAAGAAGGGTGATGGTAAAACAGGACTTTAGAATGCACCAATAGGATTACGTATTCCTGTCCATTGGTGGTGCTAAAGTGTTGCCACACCTGATAATATTTATATTACCTAATCTATAACATGCTAGCTAGAAAAATACTTATATCACTGACATAGCATTTGACTTTGTGTCCTAATTACCTTTGTTCCCTAATGTATGAAGTAATTATTAGGTTATAGAAAGAGATTCCTTTACTTGAAGTTTGAAGTACTGCTTTGTTATGGCACAGGACACGGACTAGCTACCGTGAGAAAAAAAATGTTAGTAGAAAATATTATTTAACATGTTCTTCCTAATATTAAAATACTAAGATCAGATTCTTGAAAGAGAAATTTAAAAGTTATACTTGGAAGAAGAAATATATGGATAATTTTGGAGGCAGGCAGATTTGTTTGGGCATCACCACCCAGGCAGAAAAGAATTTGAAAGAGTGACTGCTTGGCTAAGTGTCTGTGGGTGCACACAGTGTCCTGGTTTGGATAGCTCATGGAGTGGTCTATCAGTTCTCATAAATCTGGAGAACTAATTGTCAAGTAGTCATAATAAAAATAAATGTAAGTAATTATTAGATTGTTAAAAATAAAAGTGATATTTTAAAACATTACTTATAGTTTCTTTATATATTGTTAAGCTTGCTCTATATAAGGCTCTTTATTCTAGTTGTATATTAATATAAAATTGTAACAAAATTTGAAACAAAGTTACTGATTGCAGGCAAAAAGTTGTATATTGTTTCTGGAGATTGATTTGTGATTTTAAAGCATACTAAAATATTCTCCTTAGAGATTGCTGCACAACTCATCATTTTATGTGTAACAGTACCATTTTGTGTTCTTCTCCTGCGAGTTTTGCCTATATAAATTATGCTGGGTACTTGAATTTGGAGGTATTTATATCATAACACTTGGCAAATGGCATAAAGCTGTGCTTGATAGTTATTATTGATTTTCCACTGATTATTTAAAGTTAATTTGTTAAAAATAAAGATTGTATTTTAAAGTGTGCTACATCTGCTACTCTTGTGTGTGTACTTTATAACGCACGGTTTGTAAAGTTCTATTTCATGATAGCACATGATAAATTTTGTTTGTATTCTTCCTCCACCTCTATCTCACTGATTTCTGATTCTCTTGTTGTATTTACAGAGGATTCTTATTAGAGGAATACTGTTTTTACATAGAAAAGGAAAACAATTGAAGATATATTCCTCTAATACTTTGCTCAATTAAAATCACCTTTGACAAATTGTCAAACAAATTAACTTAAACTGACTTTAGTGTCATGATTTTATGATAAAATAGGCAACCAAACTTTCTACTAGATGTTGCCCTTTATTACTCCTCAAACAGGCTTCACACAAGTATGCAAGATTGCAAAACTAACTAAGCTTTCTATAAAAATCAGCTGTAGGTTTTATTATTACTATGTACTAAAAACATTTTTATCTCTAGTAATATAATAAATTAAGTAGTTACACTTTCATTTTGTCCCATTAACTTGGTTTTTGATAATTTTCTATCACAGTGTTGCAGGACAGCCCACTATCTGATTTATCTGATTTTCATTTTTGCCTAAATAAGCAAGTTTTTGTCTGAGGCATCCTATATACAACAGTTTTGTGGGAAGATTCATATATTTAGTGTTTAACTCCATTTCCTTGGGAAAATGGTCATATAAAACTCATAAGACTGTTCTTTCCACAATACCAAACTGTGATTAGCTAAGAGGGAATTCGGATATGAATTTTAGCATGACACCACACAGTTCTGTCCTCATGGTATCATTCTCAGACCTATGTAGCTTGGAGAACAAACACATGGGTTCCATAAAGGTTAAATGCCTTTCTGGAAAAAAGGCTGTGGAATATGGCTTGCATAGAAACTCCAATGGATTTTTAACCAAAGTATTGACCATTGATTACTTTGACTCGTCTTTATCAAAACTGATTGCTAACACATTGAAGGGAAAAAGAATGTCCTAAGGTATTGACAACCAGCTTCATGGGAATCAGCATGTGGATGGGCAGGGATAGGATGAGGTTGCTATATAAAATAGGAATTCATACCAGAAACCATGTTTGTCATTCTCCCACACGGCAACATGCCTTTAACTCCTTCTCAGGTTACTGTAGCTTGTGCGTGTCCTATGGCAATTTCAGACAGCATGCTTGGCTGTTCATGACTCTGACTCACTAGTATTTGTTAAAGATGCAAGACAAAGTGGTTTTTTTTTTCCTCATAGAAAAATTTCACAACATATTTCAATGTAAATAAAATATACTCTATTTCTGTGTGTTACTCTATTCTGATTTAATTATATAAAGATAAGGATCTCACTGGGCTTTTGAATAGGTGACTAACAATTGTAAATACATATTGGCTGGCACGATGGCTCACCTAGCATTGATTGTACTTACCACAGAAGGATGAGATTCTAAGTTCAGATCATTAGAATACTCATAAATTAGTGGACCTGGTCTTGAAGTTCTGCCAAACCCAGCACTAAGAAGTCAGAAACAAGAGGATACCTGGCCATATCTGGCCTTTAGATCTACCCAAAATGGTGGACTCCAGGCTAGGTGACAAACAAAGCTGTGGAGCCCCTGAACATGGCTCTCTCCCAGTGAACTCTCACCTCCACATGTTTGGGAACACACACTATTTATTGGAAGAAAAGAGGAAATAAAGAAAGAAAGGAACAATACAAAATAATGAGTTGCATGTAAAAGCATACAATTCTTATGAAGCCACACCCACAAAATTTACCAGCAACAATATTTAATATATGTAAATATGCCCTCTATAGTACAGTAGAGATGCTACAATGAAATATCAGGGCTAGGTGGCTTAAAAAACAGAAGGGTACTACGTTAGTTCTAAAAAGCCCAAAGTTCAAGTTTAATATATTAAGTTTCTTTTTCCTAAGGCCTTTCATATATCAGGGCCCTCTTGCTTTCCCCAATCCCCTACGTTCTCCTTAGGATCCCAGACCAAATTATTTTATGTATGTTCAAATTTCCACTATAAGAGTCACAGCCTAATGGACTGGGATTCATCTCAACAGCCATCTTTAACTTTACTTAGAGCTTTAGGGGTGCTTTCTTAAACAATGATTAAACTGTGTGGTGTTTTATTTTGTAGTATCAATGTATGAACTTGGGGGACATAGTTTAGCACATACCTTCCCTGGTCCATCCTTAGTTCATTGCATACTTATCATGTGACTTTAAAAAGTTTTTTCTTGTTTTGAATGTCTTTATTGAAAAAAATACATTATCACAGCTATGTTAATACATAATGGGTGTGTGTGTGTGTTAAATATTATGACCGAAATGCATTTATTCACCATTCCTCTAACTTATTGAAGTTTCCTTTTCTTAATTTTAAACTTTTTAAAATTTATTTATTTTATTAAAAATATGCTGTTTTTGTCTATGTATCCCCCTGCTCCCCCTCCCTTCCCTCCTCCCAATCCTTCCCAGACATCCCTCAGCCTTGCCCCTCCCCCTCCACCCATCCCCTCCCTCAAAAGGGCAAGAAGTCCCAACGTGGGTCAGCTAAGCTAAGCATGGTTTCCTTTTGACATTCAGAAATAATAACTTCATTGAAACTTCACACAAGATCTTTGTGAGAGTTGTTTTATGAACTAGAGGGTTGGGAATTAAAAAATAATTTGCTCAATTTTATTTTCTGTGAGGAAACATCATGGTGTCCTTAGCAGAATTAGACTAAAGAAGAAAACATTTCTCTCCCTCTCTCTCTCTCTCTCTCTCTCTCTCTCTCTCTGTGTGTGTGTGTGTGTGTGTGTGTGTGTGGGAGAGAGAGAGAGAGAGAGAGAGAGAGAGAGAGAGAGAGAGAGAGAGAGAGAGAGATTACTCCAAACTTGTACAAGAAGACATTTATATAGGCTCCTGATGAAGTAAGCCCAGGGATGAAGGTTATTTATTTGAGCTTCTAGCTTTTTTTTTTTTTTTTTTAACTTTTACAGTTCACTGCCATAAACTGGACTTTATTATTTTAAAAAAATGAAAGCATCTGAATTATATGCCACCTTTAAAAATGAAAAGAAGACAAGAAAAATAAATGTAAAAGACTATCTTTAACATTGAACATGGGCAAAGGACAGGATATATGTCCTATTTGATGCTCAAAATAAATACACCGCTTCTAAGTCTGTCGCAAAGGTGACCTTCCACAAGTTTTACATAGTGTGTAGAAACTGAATTTTTCCTAGTAAGCACTAAGCTACAGAAAATGTTTTAAGCCTTCACAAGTGTGTTTTTAATGATGGAATGTACTGATTTACGCACTGGCTCGGCTTCAGCAGGCGAGTCCCCTCACAGGGACCTGATTTCTAGGTAGTCTTACTTAACTTTAGGGGCCAGGCTTTCAGCTATGCCCTGAAACCTGGGATTAAACAAGAAATCTTAAGCAAATTCACCACAAATTAATTTAAAAAATGTGTTTCTATCTGTCCTTTTTATTCATCCAGGGACCATGGAAATACGCACAGGATGAGCTAGGGACCTATCAGATGGGACTGTTAATCAGACTTCAGCCAAAACTCTGTCACCTGATGTCCACAGGACATTTAACTTTAGGGTACAACGCTTTTGGGGTCCTCTGTAATCAGGGTCAGTTCAGAGCGAGTATCAAAAGGCCCAGGAAAGTCGGATTCTTTCCTCCTCACCCCCCCCCCCATTGTACAGTAATTCTTGTCAAAGGAAATAGGTTCCTCTGGGGAAGGTTACGAAAAAAGATCATCAGTAAAACTCTGTGGTATTTTAACAAGCTCCTTCATTGAGGAGACCAGGAATTCCTTTCTTTCAGGGGTTCTGGTTCTGTAAACTGACTCAAGTCTAAAACCTGTTGGTTAACTGGCTGGGATTTCCTATTGCTATGATAAAATGTAGTCTGATGGTGAGTTCATTAATATACACCTGGAAAGAAAATATACTGAACATCAGTAGTTTTATTTTTCTTGTGAAGTACTAAAAAGTAGATGTTTGTGATTATATATTATGTCTATATTCAATATTATTTGATTTCTTATTCTTTTTAAAATATAATGTTCCTTAAAAATATAAATCCCAGGCCTAGAGTGGTAGTACATATCTATAATCCTAGCATTTGTGAGGAGGCTGCAGAGTCGAAAGCTAACCTAGATTAGCTGAGACCCTACCCTATTTTGGAAAGCAAACAAGCACAGTTTTGATTCCTCAGACTACCTTGGGATGGTCCTTGCCCACAGCTGTTTATCTCTTCACTTTGAGTAACTAGATCTGACAAACTAATGTCCTCCATAGTAGTAAACTTTATGTTCCCTTTAAAAGTTTTATTCATGGGGATGGCGCCATGTTAAGAGCACTTGGTCTTTTTCCAGGTGAATGGAGTTCAGTTACGAGCATCCACATTGGGAAGCTCTGTATCTCCATTTCCAAGGAGTCCATCACTCTCTTCTGGATTCCACAGCGACTACCCTTATATGGCATGTACTTATACAGTCCCATGTAAATACACATGGAAAAAAAATAATTAAACTAAAAAATTCATACTAGGTCATGTTCTATTTATGCAATGCTTGCTTTACAAGGACAAAGAGTTGGAAATTGTTTAGTGTTACAATAAATAGACAACATTAACTATGTGGAAGTTTCCAGAATCTGATATTTTTTTGAACTGTGAACTATACAATGATGCAAGTAATTTTGTTTTTTAAAATCTTTCCTCTTTAGTAAAAGATATTAACTTAGTTTTGTAGAAAAAACACTCCAGGGCCAACAAAATGGCTCATCATTGTATAAGAGGCTTTCATTAGCCTAACAGCTTGAGATTAGTCTCCAGAAACCATATACAGGAAATGGAGAGAAGTGACATTCATATCTTGATCTCTCTCTCTCTCTCTCTCTCTCTCTCTCTCTCTCTCTCTCTCTCTCTCTCTCTCTCTCATACACACACACACACACACACACACACACACACACACAAACACCATTTACAATAATAATTAATAATACTAATGAATGTTTTTTCAAATGTTAAAAACTGAAATTCCAACACTTAATGTTAAACATTTGGTGATAAAAGGCTCACCCCACACATGTGAAGACCTGAATTTAATTTTCAGCACTATAAATAAAGCAAGTAAAAGCATGTGTGAGTTGCATGGAAACATCACATCAGCAAGTTATAGAGCTTCATGCTTACAAATATATGTGACAGAGAAAGTTTAGGCTAAAGAAAAATGACAGCCACAGTGACCAGACCTCTAAGGCACAAGAATAGAGTCTGTCAGTGTTCTGTCCTGCGTGGACTTTGCCTTCATGGATGGAGATAATGCCAATGATATTGCTGACAATTTTCTGTTGTTTGATACCATGTACACATTTTATACAAAGGAGATATATTGTGATTCCCGTTTGTTTCCTATTGGTAGCATTTCCAATTATAATCCAAGGAAAAAAACTGTATTTTTTTAAGGTCTGTGAAAAATTAGGGATATGCTATCTCCTTCATGTCCCAGAAACCTGCACAATTATGAAGGCACACTATTCCCAAAATTCAATATCATCCTAAGTTAAAATATTTTTAAGTGTGAATATATATTCAAGATAAATTTTAGTGTTTATTTTTTAGATATTTTGTGATAAGGGATTTACTTAGGATGGTTCTATACTAAAATTGATCTCCTTAGATAAGTAAGTTATATACAATCACAAACAATAATAAACTACAAAGTTCATTCTTAATAGTCGCTCTAAAAAATCACTAAATATCACAAGGCTCTAAAGTAGAACACATTGCCTAATGATTATTTGAAACATTGAAACATGAACATATTAGGTGCTAAGCATAACAGCAATACAAAATAAATTTGCAAGCAAATTCCAAATGTTAACTTTTGTGACATGGAAGTCACATTTATTGTGTCTCCTGAAGTAAGAAATAGACAAGTTAGGAAATTATTAAAGTATGATAATCCTTATAGACATTCATACTCTAAGGAAAAAGAACACTTTAGAAAAACAATTAGGATTGATTTAGTAACAACTATTTTCTTTATACACATACTCAGGCCTCCATGACCAATAACACATATTATAAAAGCTCAATGATACCTGTATTCAGAAATGAGAGGAAACTCCAGAAGGCTGCATCCCCATCTCTTTCTTTCCAGTGTAAAGTGCTAGATAACCACCCTCAATTGCATGTATCCACTGTGTTTGCTTGAGTTGATACTGGTGTTCTTTCTGGAATTTTTGAGTTTTAAAGTTATGCTTCACTTTAATAAAATCCAATTATAGGGCCTAGATGTCAGTGTTTGTTTTAATTCTTACATGATAAAGAGGACTGTGTATTTGTGGAATTTCAGTATTTCTGTTAGAAGAGTCTCCCTTTAACAGTGCCTTTCAGAAGCCATTTAGTCACAGAGATAACCTTTGTTAAGTGTTTGGTAGAGGGAAAATTTAAAATAAACATAACTGATACCTTAATATGCTAACTCATGAACAATATTATTGTTCTGTTAGGGAACCTCTGAAGCTTAATTATATTTGTCCTTACATGTGTGATATTATATATGTGATAAGGTTCAGTTTGGATGCTAGGTTTATGTTTTGAAGGCAGTTAAAATGGGATTGAGAAGGAACTGCCCTCTCTTCCTGTGAATCTGGGGGTACACAGCCATGACAATAGGGTAGGAAGTTCCTGGGGAAGAATTGAGTCAAATGGGTTGTGTCAGAGAGAGCTCTAGGAACTTAGAGAAAGCAGCATTTGAGTGAAAATAACTGTACCAAGAAGAAGACACAGATATAAGAAATAAACGATATATTAACGGATATGACCCCTTTATAATGTCTTGATGGACTCATAAAAGGTGGAAATTACTTCAAAAGACCTTTGGGCTTGACTTTGACATCAACCGGCATAATACTTATAGCCTGGAGCACAGAATTATGAAACCCACAAGTAATTTTCTATACTTCACAGAACTCCAGGTAAATACTGAAACTTGGATCATATTTTCCATAGTGGTAACACTCTTGTGAGACTTATGGTGGAAGGGGTAAAACTTTTATCCTGCCTTTTGATATGTTTTTATTTACTACTACAGAGAAAGTGAGTGGAAGCAACTCAGAGACCTAACACCACCAAAGAGCTGAAAACTGAAAACTTGTTTAAAACTTGCCTCCATGGACAAAAGGACATTCTCTAGCTGGAACCATGGTAAATGATAGACATCATGGTAGCTATGCTTAGACTAGTTTAAGGATGCGCTCTGTTCTCAGCAAAGAAGACCCGCTTGGAATATGGCCCCTACCCTGCCCTTTGCTATAGTGTTCCGACATCCTCTTGAGGTCTTAGAACTGTGAATACTGGCATGTGATTGGGCCAACTATCATAATAGCAGACAAGAGGGTCTCTCAAGGCCCTACCCATTCTCAAAGGTTTATAGGCAGTTAATGAGTCTCCTAGGAGGGAGAGGGGGTTGAGTCCCCAACCCTACCAGAGAATATATAGGCAGCTAATAGTTGCTGGGGGAAAGGCCATTTTGTTTGTGTTATAGCTGTTCTAAGTTGCCAATGCTTCTGTAAATTACCTCTATTCTATGCTCCAGTAAGTATTGCCAATTAAACTCATTGGTTCACTATGCTAGACTTGAGTGGAATTGCTACTTTATTCTGTTACTGTTGGTCTATGGTGAAGAACCTCTGATTCTGATAAAAAGTATGTGTGTGTGTGTGCGCGTGTGTGTGTGTGTGTGTGTGTGTGTGTGTATGTGTGTGTGTGAGAGAGAGAGAGAGAGAGAGAGACAGACAGACAGACAGACAGACAGACAGGGAGAGAGAGAGAGACAGAGAGAGACAGGGAATGGCAGAGACAGACAGAGAGAAACAGAAAGAAAGAAAGAAAGAAAGAAAGAAAGAAAGAAAGAAAGAAAGAAAGGAAGGAAGGAAGGAAGGAAGGAAGGAAGGAAGGAAGGAAGGAAGGAAGGAAGGAAGGAAGAGAAGAGAAGATGTTTTAGCTCCGAGGACTCCCTGAATCCTTGCCACTTTGAAGATAATCCTTGTTGATTCTAGAAATAGGTAAAAGATAGGTATACTTTGGAATTACAGATTTATTATAGAGAAATACTAAATGTGGGAAGTACCTAGACAGGTACAGGCGTTTTAGTCTCTTTTTTAGTCTCTTGCTGTATCAGTGGCAAAACAGATCATATCTGTGCTTAAACGGATATATTCGCTTTAATCAGGTGTCTTGAACAGCTAACCCAAGGTTCTTTTTAGGGTCTATACCAAAGTTTTAGAGGTATTGTACAGAATGACTCTTAAACTTAGAAGTGTCAGGAAGGAGAGAGTGATGTACACAGCTGTGGGTGCGAAGCAGTGATGAGGGGTGGGGAGGAGAGGAGGTACCCAAACACTGACAACCTGTAATCAGCTAGTACCATCTGAGAACTGTCTCTGTCCCAGAAACCACTAACAGCCTATGTGTTCCCTGGGAAAGGTGGAGTCCTAAAGCACCCTGCTACTAGCAATCGATAACTGCCTATAAATGTCAAGAATGAGTCTGGCCTTGTGAGCCCCTTCTCTCCTACACAGTGAGGCATTAGTGGGGCCAATCTCATGCAGGTATCACATCTGAGAGACCTCAAGAGGGCAGTGGTCACAGTTCACCAAGATGCATGTGTTGCACAACTCCATTCTTTCTTTAGATTTCATTTTACTTCATTTGTGTGTGTGTGTGTGTGTGTGTGTGTGTGTGTGTGTGCACGCATGCGTGCACATGCATGCAGGTACTCATAAAGACATGCAGAAGACACTGAATACATTGAAGCCAGAGTTGTAGACACAGGAAATGTGAGCGACCTAATACTGGTTTTGGAAAACAAATTTGGGTCATCATACAAAAGCGTAACTAGTGCTCTTAAGTGCTGAGCTCTCAGGCCCCAACATTATCATTTTTAACCTATTTTAATGATTATGTGGAATGCTTCTAGCCTTTTGGCGTTTTAAAAAATTGTGTGACAGCTTTCCCTAGCAGATTGTCGTTGTTAAATTCTTCTATCCTGTACATGTAAGCAGTGGGTTTTTTATGCATCTTAGTGAGACTCCAGGCCACCCATAATGGCAAATGAAGCATCTAGGCAAATGAAGTCAGCTGTACTAAAAACAGAAAGCAGATATATTACATACTGTGAAAAGAGAATCTCAGAATGTTCCCATGCTAGAAAGTTAGTAGAAAGGTAGCAAAAAGGAGAATTAGCAGTATCCCCGGGCCTGTGAGTGGGAGGGAGATCAGGCAGTTAGGATGCCAGGGTGTTTGTTTGGTGTTGTAAAGAAACTTCCCTCTGATGTTCTTTAACACCCCAACAGAATAATTTAAGCAGCTGCTTTAGTATTTTGATGAATTTCTTTAAATATGGCCCAGACCTGACTGGAAACCACAGCCAAAAGCAGCCACTTCTGTGTAACTTCTCTCTTGAAGCTTTTATTTCTGTGTTAGTTTGTTCTTAACCTCGAGTGCTCAGTGAGTGCTAAGAACATCAATCTGTGTAAGTGTTAGGACTAGAGTAGTCATGAGCTCCAGCCAGACTTCCCCTACACTAATGGTTTAAATTAGAATTCAATGTAAATAACATTTAATGCTTAAGATCAAAACTTCCTGGTGTGACCCGTGGCTAGGTTTTATTTCTTAAAAGGGAACTTCTGGACCTGAAACTTCTAAAATCTGCCTCATCAAAATTAGCCAATAGGGAAATCTTCTGGAGCCAAACAACCAGAGACCTGAAGTGCAATCCATCTTAAAAGGGAGTAATAACAAAAGCCAAATGGAGAAATAGTTGGGTTCTTTTGTTTTTGTTTGTTTGTTTGCTTGCTTGCTTGCTTGTTTTTCCCCCTTCATGAGCACCTCCTCCAGCACTGATCATTCTGAGAAATATTGCGGACTAATTTTGACTGGAACACAGCAGCACAACTGCACAAATGATCGGACAGCCGGAGTTGGGATTGCAAAGTGACAAAATGTAGCTCTGTCTGGAGTTGATTTTCAGAAATATCGGCTTTCCAGAATCAGAGCCCTGGAATGCAGAGTTGAACAGAAAAGGCTGAAATTTGCGCAAACAAAAATAGTCCATTTTTGTAGTCTCAGTGTCCGTCTACACTGGAGAGCCACGTCTGAACAGACTTCGTTCTAGCGAGGCTGTCACACTCGGGGTTCGATCATCCGATTCTTATCTGATCATCTGCTGCCCCTCCCTTTGCACTGTCCTCATCATGTAGGTTACAGGGTACCACAGCCCTTCGTAGACTTTGTATTGTGGAGCCTCTTTGTACCCCGGCATGACACAATATTTTACTTCATCATTTTTTTCTTTCTGCTATCTATATTTAAATTGTTATTTTACCAGATTATTGTGGCAGTTCTAAGGGCATATAAGTAAAATGCAGAACCATTTCTACATTATATAAAATACATTATATAATTTCTATATTATATAAAATATAAGTTTGCCTTGCTCCTGTTGCTGGCATTTTGCGCCAATGGATCCCAGAACTATGTTTAATTTTGAAAAGCAGAAACATCTCCTACTAATTGAGCTCCAAAGTAATCATGGCCGTTCTTATTTGGTGAATGGAGGAGAGACACTGCCCTTGCTCACTGCTGGTGGAAGTTTAGCTGCTGCCCCCGCTATACATAATATTGTAGAGTTTGCTTAATAAATGAAAAAATAGAAGGGATCTATGACCTAACTCTATTAGACCTGAAGTATATATACAAATAACTATATATTATATCAGAGAGAAACTTGTTATCCGCTATTGCTGCTTTATTAAAAATAGCAAGGAGATTGAACCACTATAGTTGTCCATTGATAGACAAGTAGGTAATGAAAATATGGTACATGGGCTGGAGAGATGGTTTAGCAATTAAGAATACTAACTGTTCTTTCCAGAGGAACTGGGTTTGATTCCCAGCATCTCCATGGTGACTAACAAACACCTGTAACTCCAGTTTTAGGGAATCTGATGACCTTGTCTGGTCTCATTAGGAATATACATGGGACATGGACATGATAAAAAAAATCATACAAATGATGATAAATAGATTTTATTATTAGAAGGATAATATGGGTACATATACACAATGGAACTTTATACAGCTGCAAAGAAAATGAAATTAGTAAATTTTGGAAAAAAAAATAAATGGAATAAAAAACAAATACATTAAGATAGGTAGCCCAGGCTCAGGCAAATATCACATATCTTTTATGATATGCAGATCATATAAACTAGAAAGAGGAACACAGGCGAGATAGATAAAAAGATTATGGAGAAGAGGTAAGGTGACAATCTTGTGGCTGTGTGCAGTGCTTAGGGGGGGACATGCTGGGGCAATGATGAGGGAAGGGTGGAGAGGGATAGAAAGCCAACATGTGTGAAATGGCAAAATGAAGCCTGCTTTCTGATTATAAAACAAACAAGTAGAAATACAAAATTAACACTCATAACTTCTTATAAATATTAAAATACCAATATTACATAAAAATAATGAATATAGCATCCTAATTATTATAATGGCGTTTGTTGTGTGTATTGTTTTCTTATTATTATTTCAACACATAAATAATCTTCCCTGTTGGACTCTGAGAACATTTCAATTATAATTCATCATTTATGACTCTAATAATATTTCCAAATGAATGCAAATAAACTTTAATTAACTTTTGGTGACTAATTAACTCCTCAAGTAATTATAGCGTGTGCTACCCCACACCGGATCCTCTTCTGACATGTGTTGAGGTTTCTTATATGGTTAAGTATGTAAATAATGTATTTTTTGAGTCTGAGTCTTTTCCAGTGTGGCTGATGACAAGAGAACATGTGACTTTTGTTTACCCATGTGGCATTATACTTAAGGAAATTTACCAAAGCTATTAGTCATACTATCTACAGAACTTTCCTTTCTTTGCATTTTGTCAATACGTCACATGAAAAAAAAAAAAACATTTATTTGTGGGCATTAAAAACAACTTTGCATTTCAAAAGTGTGTTATTATTCTCTGCTTTGAATCCATTTTTGCTAAAAGGTACTAATACTTAGATTTTAAACTTGGTAGGGTGTCATTTGTGTGGGTAATTTGACTAGTTCCCATTTTGTTATAGAAAACAATGAAAAATGAATCTAAAAGCTAGTATTTTGATTATACATTGTGCTATAACATAAGTGTCAAACTTTGATTATGATTGTTAGTAGTGATTAAGATTTAGATCATCACCCAGTCACTAATGGAGTAATACAAAAACCATCTCACAGTTCTCACATTTTACATCCCAACTTCACCTTCAAAAAGTAGTATCTATATCATAATCTAAAGCTCAACCAGTTTCATAGCTTAATACATATTTAGATGTTAAATGTATGTTCTTTCTTAAAATATTTTGTTTTCACTACAAATCTTTATGAAAAATAATTTCTAAATGCTTTAATCTTTATTAAATATAACAAAGATCACTCTAAATATTTATGAATATAGTATTATTATAAAAGAATGTGTTTTCCTTTTCCTCACAATCTGGAAGTTATTAAAAGTTTAGGCATTCTAAAGACAAGATGTTCAAACTCAAAAATATTTCTGAAAATAAGATAGACATATTGTTTATGCCAATGTGACAGGAACCAGGAACATGATAACACCTGGAGAGGTTAATTCAAGTCAGACTTTTGTGACACTTTTGAGTTCCTATCCAATTAAGACAAGAGTTTTCATTGAAATGTCTAAAGCAAGGAACTTATTTAACGTCTTATCTGACCAATGGAAACAAAGAAACAAAAAAAAAATTATTAAACTGAAACCACTCCCAAATATCACTTCACAGCAGTATTTTATAAGTGGACCTCTCCAGTTCAGGATTTTGTCTCTTAAGTGACTATCTGGCTGACGTAGTCAGAGAAAGGTGGAATTACTTTTATAACAGCACCCTGAGTTTTGATTTCTTTCTGGACTCAGGGAAACTTTGAAATGAAGCGGAAACTTAAGTTTTATATTTTTATATATTTTTATATTAAATATGTACATTTAAAACTCTTTTACTCTGTTATTTCATTTACCAACTATGTTACTTTCTACAGAGTCTACTTCTGTTCATTACCTTCAACACATCCACCATCTTCTGTTCCATCTGATTGATTTTCCTTTTGGGGAGCTTTCATATGTAAGAAAACTGAAAATATTTCTGAAGAAAAAGTAGCTAGAATATCACATTTGGGACACAGAGTGCCCACTGGAGGAATAAACACACTTTTCAGGAAAAATATGCATATATGCATGTGTACATATAAATATATACATGTATTTTATATTAAAATAGTCGCATATAAACATCTGAAGAATGAGATGAATGTGTTCCCTAGTGGAGATAAGTGAGGACTGTTTATCTATCAACAGTCTGGTTTCTCTGTGCTTTCCTCTGGGTTGTGGTTGCTAAAGGCTTCATGGATTCCCTTGCATGGGTGATTTTTCCCCCTTTTGAAATCACTGGTAATTGCTATCCGCAGAAACATGGCTGTCTAGTATGTCATGCTGTCTGTTCTCTGGAACTCAGTTTGAACAACAACCATCATTTTTTATTTCATACATTTTAATGGCAGTTATTCCGACATGTCCTGAGTGTGTTACATTTATACATTCTCTTCACACTCCAGTCACGGGCAGAAGAGAGATTCTTGCAGGAGGATCAGAGGGGCTTTCTCACTGTACACTTTGGGAATAATGCCTTTCACATCAGAGAAAATGCTTGAGAGGATTGTTCTTAAATATTGTAATATACTTTAAATCACTAATTTATAATATTTCTAGCTACAAGTATAAACTTGCATATAATTTTTACATATGTGAGTAAAAACAAAACTTCAAAAATGGACCTTGATAAGATAAAGTAATGAATTTCACAAGGTGATATGCCATAGTGAACCTCTAACCTCATTTTAAATAACTCTTCAAAATTTATCCTCTAGAAATTCCAAGGTATTGTGTGTGTGTGTGTGTGTGTGTGTGTGTGTGTGTGTGTGTGTGTGTGTATACATATATATGCAACTCTTTGTGTATATCTATCTAAAGGTTGCACACAGATTTTACATAGTTATATCTGTCATATCTGTATATGGATATCCATGCATCTACATATGTATATAAACACACGTGTATGAATACCTTGATATAGTTTGATTACTTATTTCCTTACAAATAAATATGTGAAACCTAAACACGAAGGTATTGGACTTCATATGTGGAACTGTTGGAATTGCTCAACAGTGAGAGAGGCTATATCCTAAATAGTACTGGGATCCAGCTGGCCCCTCCAATGTATGAATTATCTCTAGTTGCGGGACACATCGTGTCTCACACCATTTCTGCTGACTTACTGGTCTTTGGTTCCCTACCTTCCAGAACTGGAATAAAAGAAATGTCTATTGTTTATTGGAGTATGTTTTGTCATAGCAGCCTGAATAAACTAAGATCTTTGCCCTAAGGAAGTTATGAGTCAGAAGCAGGTAAACTTCATACCCTTTTAGATAAGAAACTTTTGAGTGACTAAGTTTGCAATACCCAGAATCCAAGAGAAAGGTGAAGAGTATAGTATCAAGGAGAAAGATAGTATGCCAAAAGGGTTTCCAGGCAAAATTTGTGACATTTGTGTCACTGAGAAGTGGAGTTCTAAAATATAATTTGAAAGTGACAATATTTCATGTCTGTGAAAGTTCTGAAAAGCTGGCTTACTAAAAGATTTTAAATTATGTATTTACCTAAATTTTCCCCTTTAATAGTGGGACATAGAATTAGCTACATGGTTCTATGCTGTTTCCAAAGTGTGTGAGGAAAATAATTCATAAATATTGGTATTTTAGTGAGTTTTGTTATTTGTGCAAAATCTTGGTATATACTTAAAAGTAAAGTCTATAGACATGTATGTGATATAGACTGAGAAAGAAATGTGTTTGTGTCTTCCTACATTGCCCTAAATCAACAGCTCAGAGGGTCATGCACAAATGCACACACACAGAGACAGACAGACAGACAGACAGACACACACACACACACACACACACACACACACACACACACTACCCTAATATTGTCTCCTGTGGTCTTAATATTCTTTTCTTGAGCAGATCCCCCATCATAATTGTTATACTACATTCCCTGAGATCAGTAACACAAAATGATGAAGAATCATTTAATATTTATCATTGTTTGATTTCTTCCCTGTTCTGGTCAACAGTTTACCAATGTTTTTAAGTTTCTAGCCTGATCTTTCTGGCCTAGCCCTGAGGTTCTGACCTGCAATCCAGCAGTCCTGCAGTCCAGCTGTCCCACAGTTTTGTAGTCCCACTGAAACACACAGACACTTGCATTAATTGTATGCTTATCGGCTTATGGCTCTGGCATATTACTGGATAACTCTTGCTCTTAAACTAACCAATGATTCTTACCTATTCAGCTATGTGGTTCAATACCTTTTCTCAGAACAGCATAGTGGTCCTCTGCATCTGCTGGTGTCTCTGCTCTGTTCTTCCTGTTCCCAAAATTTTTGTCTGGTAGCCCCACTCACACTTCCTGTCTACCTTAAGTCAATCAGCATTTTTATTAGACCAGTAGGTAGGGAAATTACATGATGGAACAGAATACAATCTTACTACAAACCAATATCAGAAACTTAAAGAAATGATAGCTAAAAGCAAGTCTTTGATAGAAAGTGGTATTTATCTTCTTTTAACATAGGCTTATTGTGATATTTTTATATATGGCATGATAACATCTGCCTAAAACTGTCCTTCTAGCTCTCTTCATGATTCTCCTTCTCATCAACTGCCCAAGGATATGCCATCTTTCTGTAACTCTACATAGTTATTTTAACCAACTACGTCCAATGTTCATATGCAAATGGGTATAAGGTCATCCTCTGGATCATATAGAGCCTGGTGTCTACAAGCACTGTAGTGCACTAGGGAACAAAGGGATGCCTGGGACTTTTTTTAGTGTCTAGGAAACAGAACTGAGTGTAACGATGGGCAAAGTTATAAGGAGCTATTGAAGATACACTTCTTGGATTTGCTCCAGGTTGATTCTCTAATCCTTTCCACTTCGAATGTCTATTCCACATGATAAACCATAATTGCAATTCGTGGAGTAAATGAAGGAGAGCTTAGCATGCTATTTACTGAGGCTAAAGCTTCATAAATAGCCAAGGAGACAGAGAAACTGTCAGACTTTTTCAAAAGATAGGTTTGGGTAAGAACAGGCTGTAAAGTAGAGTGGGGACACAGTTTCAATGAAAAGGACTCTGTACCACTTAGTGAATGTCCTTGGCTGATGAGCTGGAGCCAAGCAGCCCCAGCAGCTACTGTCAAGTGGCAATGATTTTACATCAAAGCCAGACATGACCTGCAGCAGCAGAAGAGAAAAAGAAAATATCTCTTCTGATACAAACCATTAGGGATTTGTGAGAGAAGGAGGAGGCCTCAATGGGAAGGACAGAGGGTTTGTCCTCAAAAACTCAGCTCCTTAGGGAGAGAAACCCAAGCATGAGTTGGAGTAACTAGAGCTCACCTCTTCCTTTTATAGGTCTTCTTAATAGTAATGCCCTTTCTTGACTATAAATATGTTTTCTACTTAACTCAGAATAACATCCCCATTTATCCCATAAATAATTGAAGATTAAACCTAAAGTCAAACTCTCCTTCTCTCTTTTTGGTGGCAGAAAACCTCAGGGCACTGAAGTTTAGTATAAAGTACTTCTGTGTACAAGATTTTAAGATTCAGACTTTGTGTCACAAAGGAATAGAGGGAATTACTAAAAGACGATCTTCATTTTAAATTTAGTTTCTATACAGTAAACACAATTTAGTTCATATGTTTCACTATTTCACATATCAAAACAGCTAAGCAAATAGAAGAAATTAATTTTGTAAGTGGGAGACAGTTTATAATATGATATCCCACATTGCAAAGTTTGTCTTCTGGTGTGAGGTGCAGGAGTCTTCTCCTGCATAAATAGAACCAATTCAAAATTGACATGTTTTGTCTATATTTGCACACAGGCTGAGTTAAAGTGAACAAATCTCCAGTAGAACTCAAGCAACTCCCAAACGACTCCATAAAGTGATACTACCAGGAAAACTAGATATTCATTCTAAGTTTCAAAACTGAGCACAATATTGTGTCTTTAAAATTTTAAGAATGCTATTTATTATAACAATAGTTTATAATTTGGGGTAACGTCTTCATTTTCCCCAGGTGTGTCCCTCAGTTTTTTCCAGATATGACAGAGTTAGTTTATTTAACCTGATGTGGTTATGGCCATCTTTCCACTAACTAAAGAGAACAGCCACAGTTCTGCTTTGCCTTTCAGGACAGCTTCACCTTTCTTGACCAAGACAAAACCAAACTTTAAAGAATATAGCCTAGAATACAATCAAAACCACTTCACAAAGCTCATTCAATAAAGGAATACATTTTTTTTTCACTTAGCAAATTTATCTTAGAACCTATAAAATGCTATTTGGCTGACACTTTCAACAAACATTGGCATGTTGTTGTCACCAAGCCCACTGCTTACACTGCTTAGCTGACTGTACTAAGGAATGTGTGTGTTGGGGATTACAATAGGCTTGAGGTAGCAGTAAAATGTACAGTTGACAGGAAATCTATACAAGCTCTCACAGTAACTCAAAACCTCAAGATCTGAGCACTTGAGGAGGGTAAGCATATCTGCAAACTTAATCCCTAAGGATTATAATCACTTTATTTATACATTTATTTATAGTTTATAATCCCTTATACTAGTTGGTATCTTTATTGATGAACAGAAATTATTCTATAAATTTTATGCTATATTTAACAAATTATTCAGATCTGACAAGGGTGAGACCTAACTTTAATTCTATACTTTTTCTCATTGTCTTCAATCTGTCCTGTTTCCTTCTGGCACAGTCTATGTTCAGACGGTTGCCTGTCTGTCCTGTGTCTGAAGACTGTTTACCTTTAACAAAGGACTTTTTGTGTCTATTGAATAATACAGAAAACATGACATGGGAAAATAGGGATTAACTTTATGCAGAATTTTTAATAGTTTTATGATTGGAAACATTATATTGCTGACTGCAACTTACCCAGAAGGCCAGTCATAACTGCAAATAGCAGTCAGAAACGAGACCCACATTGTGCTTTTGTTCTAAGATTTATAGTGGATACTTGTTTTCTTTAATGTTGCCTTCAACATATTGGTTCCTTTCAACAATGATCTCTCTCTCTCTCTCTCTCTCTCTCTCTCTCTCTCTCTCTATCTATCTCTCTTTCACACACACACACACACACATACTTCCACTATTCTGGTCAAAGGGAATAGAAAAGCATATAATTTATGATTAATGTATGCATATGTCTAAAACTAGTTGCACAGAAATCCAAGGTATGCTAATGTTGTTAAGAACGGCTTAAATTTAAACTGGCTGATTGCAAAGTAGCAAAACATATTAAGACCACAGTCCTAAATGGTCTCAAAGTCGACTGTGAACTTGGTTGCAAAATCTGGTAAAAGTCAGAGATTTTACCAGAGAAACCTATTTCCGTGTACTCAGTGGACATCCAGTGCCCAAATCAACACAATATAAATCAGTATTCAACATGGCTGCCTGAAATGTGTGTATAATATATACAACATTTTGTGGTTTTGTATGAATCAAGTTCCATGTACAATCTCTACATGGTTCTGTTGCTTTGTGCAGTGACCTCCATTCCTCCCCTCAAATGACATATATCCAGAAACAAATACATATAAACTTCTTGAAAAAGATCTAAACAATTACGAAAGCAACATTTTATTATCTAATAAAAGCAGAAATGAGTTTCCATCCTAATTAAGAAGCCTTGTCCAACTGACCTTGCAGAGGATAAAAACAGTTTTCTTCAAGGGAGTCTCACCGAATATATTAACAATACATAATAACAGTATGTCCCATGACTAACACAAAAGAACTCAGTGGTATTTAGGTAAACTTATGTCTCATATTGCTTCATTTGGAATTTTTTCATCTTAATGATATGTTAGTCTGTTGCTTATACATTGTTGTTGTTGGTTTGGGGTGGTGGGGAGGATATATGATAAAATGGGAGATCTATGATCAAATTATATTTTACTAAAAAAAATCCTATATTCTCTAAAAATAAAATATAAACTTTTCTGTTAACTAAGTTAGTTTCTATTCATGATCAATGGAAGGAAGAAGAGCTGGTCCCCATGCCCCCACTTGGTATAAGTATAGTATATGTAGTATATCACCAAGTAGGAGACCTTTAAAGTTCATTTTCAGAGGAAGAAACTAAAGCCTGCAGAGGTAGCCTATGTCAAATGCAGAACATCCCAAAGTACATGCCTTGCAGCTGGCAGGAACCAAAATATCCTGTATCCCAGCTGCCTGTGAGCAGTGTGGCATGGTCCCTATGCGATTTTGAGTGTGCTATTCAGACCCCCACACTCTTTCAGTGGCTGAAGCTTTATTTTAAGCCTGAACAAAGAGTCTCCTACCTCTCGCTTTTCCTGTCATCTTGGGCTAGCTGAATTATATTTTCAAGGCCATGGTATCTACTTTGTCTAAGGCCAGGACAGCCTATTATATTATAAACAGTGAATGTAGCCCATAGTTAAGTACATTGTTTCCACTAATTGCAGCCAGGTGTGTGGAGAAGCAAGGAAACACTGAATAGAATCGCGATTAAGCAAAATGCAGTCTATCATGTACAACCTTATCCTTTCTATTACCTTCTTGGCTTTATTTCTACTGTTCTTCTTTAGTGATAAGAAAATTCACATTTGAAATTACCAATTAGTGATTTCTTAAAATTTTTAATTTGTATAAGTGCTTAATCAAGTACCCTTAGACAATTTTACTTTTGAAGACACTTTTTCATGTTTAAATATTTGAACAAGAAAGTACAACTCCCGATAAATAGTGTTTTATTATCTATAAGGAAAGAAAGAGTATAATGAAAAAAAGGGGGGTTATTGGATTGTTAGGCAGTCAAATTTCAAGATCTTTTTTTTTTTTGTAATTTTCCTTGAGTTCCATATGATACTAACATTTAGAGAACTAACTTATACTTCCATTATTTAATAAGCAAGTGATATCAAACCAGTAGAGACCCTGATGAATAAGTTTGTATCATAATTTATTTTGCTAACTTATAGTTTGGGCTGTTTATATTACGTTTCTGTACATATACATTTTCATTTTGTTTTTGCTCAGTGCTGGGAATCAAACCCAGTATCAAGAATGCTAGAAGAAACTCTTTACTCCTAGCTCTGATCTTTTTACATATGACTATACATAAAAATTGATTGTGTTCCTTTTTCTACATGTTATATTATATATATTATGTGCAAATATATATAATGTCCATATGTGATTTTATGTGCTTCTCTATCTCTTGAAGTTCAGAAGAGGTGGTTATATCCGTAACAACCAACATATATATGGTTGTGAACCTCCACACAGTTGTTGGGAAATAGAACCTGGGCTTATGAAAGAGCAGCCAGCCATTTCTTTAGCCACAAACACATTTTGATTATATTCATCTGACATTGCCCTTGCTCGTATCCTTTCCTTCCCACTAATTCACTTTGTCTCAACTGAACTTCTTTATACTTTATTTCATTATATTTTTTACCTTGTCTTTCTTAAGAACCAATGAGTTTAATTTGTATCCGGGTTGTTTACAGAAACATGGGCAATGTACCAGTGATCACACCACTGAAGAAACTTGTCTTCATTCCAGTAGCCATTAATTGTCTATAGTTTCCCAGGGAGGGGTGGACCCTTTGGAAGGCTTCCCTAGCCACCATGGCCTCTAAATACCCAGGATAAGAGGGAGCCTCATGACCTTATACCTTCACCACGCTGAGTCCAATGCTATGTAGGTCTTGCTCAGATAATCACAAGTGCTGGAAGTTTTAGAGTGTAATAACAATGCCGTACCTGGAAGACAGCATCCTTAAACACACTGTCATTCTGCTCATCTTTATAGACTTTATTTTCCTTCTTTGATATTCCCTGAATATTTAATAGTCTCTACTCTCTGCCCTTTGACCACCACAGTTCATTTTGCTGTGACAGTTAATCTTGATTGTCAACTTGATTGAGTTTATAGTCGCCACAGAGACAGGTTGTCGGACATGTCTTTGAAGGATTTTCTTGATTAAGTTAGTTGAGGTAGAAAGTCCTCCCCTAAATGTGGGCAGGGCCTTGATCCTGAACTCAATGAAGAGAAAGAGAACCTAGTGGCAGCATCCGTCTTTTTTTGCTTCCCAAATGAAATCATTGGAACCAATAGCTTCTTCCTCCTTCTGTTACCTCCTCCTTGTTCCCAGTCAACTACAGACTGTAAGGCACTTCCCCTAGAAATGTGAGGCAAAGCAAATCCTTCTTTCCTCAAGGTGCTTTCATCATGGATTCTGTTACAACAATTGAATAAATCATTAATATTGACACTGAAAACAAAAGGGGTTTCTCAGGCCAATGCTGCCAGCAGTACTGACGGAGGAGTATGAAGATGAATATGTGTCAGTGTGGGTGGGAAAGAGACGCTCCACTTAACTCCTTGCCTCTCACCATCTGTGACAGACAGGAAAGCTGATCTTTTCAGTTACCAGCTGCAGGACTCGAAAAGTGGGTCCTGCTTCTTACCTGGGCAGTAGCCTAGAGGTGACCTTGTGGACAGAGGCGTGGTGAGCTGGCCCTGAGGCTGGTCTCCCCGGACCCCTCGTATGCTATAAGGTAATGAAGGTGAAGGAAAGATGTCCTTCCTTGCTTACCCCTTCTACATGTGATGGATAAGGGAGCTGACCCTTCATCTTAAGAGCTACAGCACCTGCTAAAGGGGACCCCGAACCTCTCCTGAGCAGCGCAGTGGAGCTGACCCTATTGACTGGGGTGCCAGTGAAACTGCCAGAGAATGTTAGTGTGGTAGATCTGCCCCTGCCCCTTATCTGCCATATGGTGGTATGGGAGGGGAAGAGATGTCCCCTCCTACCCCCACCTCCTATGGCAGGTAGGAGAGCTGGCCTTAAGGTCTTACGTTTTGGAGAGATGCCCCTGCCACTCATTAGCTGTGGCAATCAGAAGAATGGCCTCTTTGCCTGTCTGGGTAACAATAGAAGGGCTTGCCCTGAAGACAGACTTTCAGGAGACCCTACACCCAGGGACTGAAGGCAAGAGAAGTGGCCCCATCCCTTGCTCATGGCTACAAGAGGTGAACTAGCCTGGGGAGTTCTGGAGCACTCAACTGCTCATCCTGGGGGTGAGAACAAAGGAGAGCAGGAAGTATGACCAACCTTGCAACTATCCAGGAGCAGAACCAGGGTTAAGGATTGGCCCACCTTGACATCCACCTCATCTATGACCTGCTGGAGAATCAGAGTTCCAGGATCACCAAGATACAGGGAAACCAAAGGATATCTAAAGGGAGCCCCAGTGAGGGACCAGCAAAAAACAGACGCCGCGAACCAGACCCAAGACTCTTTGCAATGAACAATTGCAAGTTAAGATATATAAATATAAGAGTATGTTGTTCGCACTACAGCTTCCACAATGAGCTTTTTTCTTTTAAATTTTACTTTATCTTTGGGAGAGGCTGCAAAAGCAGAGAATAGATAACAAAGAGACAGGAATTGAATGGGATCAGATGCATGATGTGAAAGACACAAAGAATAAATGAAAAGAAAGCTTAATTTAAGAAAGATAGATATTTAGAAGGCAGTCACACCACGGACATTCAGCAAAATAACAGCAGTAGATCCTGTAGTGCAGAGCGTCTCAGTCCACTGAGCCCTGGGTTTCTGTCCGGGATTAACAAATTAAGCATAGGTTCTTTCTATCCTATAAAATAGGTCTTATATCTAATAATAATAATAATAATAATAAAGTGATAGTTACTTTCAAAACCGTCATTCAGCTGCTGTACAATTAGTACTTCTGGTCCTTCAGGGTGGTGTTATATCACACAGAGTGTAGGTGGGTAAGACTGTTGACAACAATATTCTCCCAGCAGCTTGCACACTTCCTTCTGACATGAATGTGGAGGAAGGTTTGTGTAGACCCCCAGCCCCACATTATTAAAACATTTTTAAGTTTCAATAACATGAGTACTAAGTGTCTTATGTCTTTCAAGTACTGAGCTCATTTACCATTTGCTTCAATGATAATCGTGTTTTAAAATAATAGTATTTGTCCTACATTTTTCTGAAAGGAGTATACGAAGTAGTATGGGAGCAGAAATGGAATTTGCATATTATAATTAGCTAAAATGTATGAATATTCATTTAGATACTTGTGGGCTCCTCTTCTAGCAACTATTAATTTCCTGTAAATCAGTAGGACAGGGTATCTAGCAGCCTCATAGTTTAAATTATCCACTCCCTGATAGATTTAGACATTATTTAACATTCCTTTAAAATAGACCTACTATTTCCTTAAAAGAAAAGACTTTTAAGACCTCTATTTATAGAATGTAGCATGTTAGAATGAAAAGCCATGCCTGCCCCAAATCCTGTGTTTTCTCAACTGTATAATGTGACCTCTTGGCATAAATTGTTAATTGTCCTATGTGGTACACTATTGACTAGAATAATTTAAATTATTCAGTATATCTCAGCCTACTAAATGCCCAGAAAGGGATTATATGACACGATTTTTTGCTAATAGGACAAAAAATTAGCAGACTTTTTTTTTTTTTTTTGCTTTAATGGTCCAAGTGCCTGTATTATTCCTCAGGAACTATACATTTTTTCATTATTTACTTCCTATACTTAAGCATCTAAAGGTGTGCATCGCAGTATGAGCTTGCTTTTATGCTATTCAGGGAAGTACATGAAGTTTTACCTCTTGTCCAGTCCCCCTCTTTCTTTTGTAACAGCTATGCTCCACCCGCATGACCAAAACTACACCTATATTTTTCTTTAATTCATCTTCTAATTTGCTGATTGCTTCTGTGCATGAATGTCTGTCAAATATACATAACCACCATTGTACATTTAAAATATTGGGTCCCTTCACTTCTTCTAAAATGAAAATCTGTGATTTGATAAGCAATTAAGCTGCTTTCTTGCTCTTTTAACTATAAAATCTTTCAGATTTATTTCAAGACATAGCCTGTGTTAGACAAAAGCTAATACATATCTAATGGAACCAACTTTTATTTTAACCATTTTTTTACATTTCTGAAAAACTGGAAAAAGCTTAAATAGTACTGAACAAAAGAAACATCTTGGCAAGAACACATTTAATGGTAAGAATCTATACTGAAGCAATTATACTGGCTTTGAAGGTTTTTTATCACTTATTTAGCAGAGTCTAGATAAATGTGCAGTGCATAATGAAAAAATATCATGGACATTCTTTGTTTACACTTAACATCTCAGGACAAAGAGCAATGACAGAGTCAAGAAAGATAAGGGATTGAAAGTTTTGCCAATTTAACTAGATTCTCTGATACCCAGTCCTAAGTTATGTTCCAAAGGTGCATTTTAATATGCTATGTACAATTATTTCAAAATTATTTGTAATGGTATAGAAATTTTGTCAAAACATTTTTATGATTTCTTATTAGTAAGGTATCTTGACATTTTGACTACATTTTTTTATCTTAATTTTTTTATTCTTAATAGTACAGTCTTTCTAGTGCTGTCTGGAAGACATGAACATACACACACATTCACATACATATTCACACACACACACTCAAAAGCACTTTTACTTAGATACACAAACAAACACACTCATATATTCATATGCATAATACACACTGCACATTAAAAAGATAAGCTTACATTACAAATGTGGTGGATTTTTGGACTTTTTTATTTAAAAGGTTAGGTTTTTTTCTTCTTTTACCTACCAACCACACTTCCCTTTCCCTTCTTCCTCCTCCTCAATCCCCAGCTCCTCCCACCCCACCTCACATCCTCTCCTCAAGGAGGATAAAGTCTCTCATGAGGAGTTAACAAAGCCAGGCACATCAAGCAGAGGTAAGACTCAACCCCCCACCCCCAATCAAGCCTGAGTAAGGTATTCCCTCTATAGGAAACGAGTACCAAAAAGCCAGTTCATGCTCTAGGGATAAATCCTGGTCCCATTGGCAGAGGTCCCACAAACTGCCCAAACCTCATAACTGTTATCCGCATTCAGAGGGATTAGTTTGGTCCCATTCAGGTTTCCCAGCTGTAAATCCAGAGTCAGTGAGTGCCCAGTAGCTCTGGTCAGTTGTCTCCCAGGGTTTCCCCATCATGATCTTGATCCCTATGCTCATATAATCCCTCTTCCTTCTCTTCAACCTGACTAGGAGTGTGGCCCTGTGTCTTCCTGTAGATTTCTGCGTCTCTTTCCATCATTTACTGGATGAAGGGTCCACAATGACAATTAGGGTGATCATGAGTTGGTTACAGGGGAAGGCCAGTTCAGCCACTCATTCCACTGTTTCTTGGAGTCTTAGCTGGGGTCACCCTTGTGGATTCCTGAGAGTTTTCTTAGCAGGTTTCTTCCAAACCCCAAAATGGCTTTCTTGTCAAGACATCTATTGTATTGTTCTCCATGTCTGTCCCTTCCCCAGCTCTACAGTACCATCCCCTCATGTTCTTTTCCTAACTCCCTCAACCCTCCCTCCTCCATGCTCTCATTTTACTCAGAAGATCTTATCTATTTTTCCTTCCTGTGGTGATTCATGAATGTATCTTTAGGAATCCTCCTTGTTACCTAACTGCTCTAGAGTTGTGGATTGTAGCCTGGTTATCCTTTGCTTTATGTCTCATATCTACTTATGATTGCATGCCATGTTTGTCTTTCCGGGTCTGAGTTACCTCACTTAGAATATTTTTTTTAGTTCTATTAATTTGCTTGCAAATTTGAAGATGTCATTTCCCCCCTGATGTTTAATACTCCATTGTGTAAATGTATCACCTTTTTCCCCCTCATTCTTCAGTTGAGAGGCATCTAGGTTGTTTCCAGGTTCTAGCTATTAACAAGTAATACTGCAATGAACATAGCTGAACAAATATCCTTGTGATATGAATGTACATCCTTTGAGTATATGTCCAATAATGGTATTCCTGGATCATAAGGCAAATTACTTCTGAGGTTTCTAAGAAAGTGACATACTGATTTTGAAAGTGGATGTACATGTTTACACATCCACAAGAAATAGAGGAATGTTCCCCTTATTTCACATCCCCTCCAGCATAGGCTGACAGCAGTGTTTATGATCTTGGCCATTCTGACAGGTATAAGATGGAATCTCAGAGTTTTTAATTTGCATTTCCCTAGTGGCTAAAAATGGTAAGCAATTCTTTAAGATTCCTGAGATTTTCTGTTGGGAATTCTCTGCTTAGATTTGTACTTAATTTTAAAACTGGATTATTTGGTATGTTTATGTTTAGTTCTTGAGTCCTTTATATATTTTAGGGATCCACTGTCTCAAATGTAGGATTGATGAAGATCTTTTCCCATTCGTTAGGCTGTCATTTTGTTCTGTTGATCATGCCCTTTGTCTTACAGAAGCTTCTCAGTTTCAAGAGATCCTATGTATTAATTGTTCACTAAGTGTCTGTGCTACTGGAATTATATTCAGGAAGTGGTCTCCTGTGCTAATGTGTTCAAGGTTACTTCCCACTTTCTATTCCATCAGATTCAGTGTAACTGGATTTATGTTGAGATTTTTGTTCCACTAGGACAAGAGTTTTGTGCAGGGTGCTAGATATGGGTCTATTTCTAGTCCTCTACATGCCACGATCCAGTTATGCCAGCACTATTTGTTCAAGATGCTTTTTTTTTATCCTGTTGTATATTCTTGGCTTCCTTGTCAAAAATTAGGTGTTCATAAATGTGTGGATTAAATTCAGAGTCTTCGGTTCAATCCCATCAATCTACCTGTCTGTTTTATGCCAATACCAAGCTCTTTTTATTATTATATAGCTCTATAGTAGAGCTTTATATCAGAGATGGTGATGCCTCCAGAAGTTCCTTTATTATACATGAATGTTTTGGCAATCTTGGGTTTTTTGTTTTTTAATATGAAGTTAAATATTGGTCTTTTGAGGTCTGTATAGAATTGTGTTAATATTTTGAGGGGATTGCACTGAATCTGTAGTTTGCTTTTCGTAAGACTGCCATTTTTACTATGTTGATCCACCCTATTCAGGAGCATGGGAGACATTTTCATTTTCTGATATCTTCTTCAATTTCTTCCTTCAAAGCCTTAAAGTTTTTGTCTACAGCTCTTCCACTTGATGAACTAAGCACTTTCTAAGCATTGTCAAAATGCATTCTTTCTCTTAAAGTTATCATCTGTAGCCATAGTGCCTATAACCCTTTTCTCCAGCTCCATACCTGCAGTCATACTTTGCAAATACACATATTTTTCAATGCCTATTGTTGGAAGGTGAATTATTTCACATGAGAAAAGGATTGTCTTCCATAGTGACTCCTTTTTATTGAAAATAAACATTCATATCTTTGAGTAATAGTGTAGGGAAAATATCTTATGATCATCTTGGGAGAGAAAGTATGTAATTAGATGTTCTGTTTTAAGAAAGCAGCACTCCATTTCAATATGTGTTTGTAGACTTTGGTCCCAGAGATTCTACAGAGGAAGATCAGAAACTTGCACAGTATCTACTGTGAGTTGTAGACTATATTAGAGATGTGGGCAGAAATGCAAAAAAACCACCACATCACCAATGTCAAACTTTCATCTATTTGTCATGCTGTTATAAAAGAAAAATCTATTTTTAGCTATATTGTTTGTAATGTGGCTAAATGCATTTGTTTTGTTTTAAATCTAGGCTCTGGAATCTTTTGATGTTGTAGATCTAATATCCTGTACCCATTAAATATCATGTTACCCCCTTCCTCTTCTATTTCTTATTTACGTGAATTTGACTATCTTAGATACTATATAAGTAAAATATATTTTACATCTTGTAACAAAATTATTTCATTGAGTATAGTGTCCTCCAAAGGAATCCATGTAGTGAAATTCTGTGTGATGTTAGCATGACTTGAGCTTGTCATCCAACCTGATGTTGACACTGTCAAACATTCTGTTGCAATCATGTTTTTGTGTGTGGCTTTGCATATGATATACATTCAGCTCGCTATAAGTTGTAAAACAATTTTATCTAATAACATGCATGCACCATAAATGCTCAAATTATATGGTAAGTATAGACAGATTATTCTCATTTACATCTGCCATATACTCTGTGGATAAAGTGGAAACAGATTATGCCTTTTTCTATGAAGCATAACTGGACCTTTAAAAACTTGGGCCTCTTCTGACTTCTGTAGTTCCTTGACTCCAGTTTAGCATTTTCTTAACCTAGATACACAAAACATTTGTCTCATGATCATCTTGTTTGATAGTCATAACTTCTTTAATATTTAACTTTAAATCTGCTTAGTTGATGTATATATGCTTTAAAATAATAAACATCTTAAATAAAGTTTACTGCAGTCATCTCCATACATAAACAATAATTTTATTTTCTTATTCTTTTTCATCCTAACAAACACTAACTTGTTTTCTTTATTTTTGTGCTGTTCTTCCTAGGTTTCTTGCCATTCTTCCCCCTCCTGCCACAATTTAAATCTTGGCATTTGATTATTTTGACTTGAGTACAACCTCTGTAACCATAACCACTGGGTATTTGATTATGACTTGTCTATACCTACAGGTATCCATTACAATTACCAGCCTTTGATCATTTGATACCTTCATTTATATTGACCTTAGAATTTATTGTAGATTTCCATTTCATTTTTTAAGTTAAAAAGATATACTTTTCTCTCTAAACCCTTCAACATTAGAAGTTTTTTGACTTGCCCTTACGAAAGTAGTTATTAGTGGTCTAGGGAAGTTGCCTCAGTAAGAAAACCATTTGTGTTCCATGTGTGAGGGCCTGAGTTAGAAACCCCAGAACCCAGGTCAAGCCAGGTATGTTGGTACACATCTCTGTTTCCGGATCTTTCAGGGAGATTTAGTGTAGTGGACAGAAGTGAGGTTGTCAGACTCATGAGGGATTCACTAGAGAACAACAGACACGCTCTCTCTCTCTGAGAAGCTGGAAGTCAAAGATAATCTCTTGATGCTGTCTTATAACCTTTGCCCATCTATCTATCATATGTGCACATTGTCTTCACATGAATGAATATTTACACACATACATGCTCACACATACATCACACACATATATTATACGTACACAAAATAATTATTGTTATCAAGCTATCATGATTTGAGATGTTATTCCTAATAAGAATAGGAAAAGTAATATTTCATGAAGTGCTTTGCCAAGCCCTTCTAATTACTTTTGACTCCTTTACTGAGCAGTGAGACTCACTTATGTGATTTTATTTCTGCTTTCCATGGCATATATAACATTTGTAAGTTTTTAGATTTTTCAGCATAAAATTAAAAGGAAATGATGTAGTCCACTAACATGGTATTATGGTTAAGATTTCGTAGCCTTTTTTCTTGTTAGAAATTGGGCTTTTTAAACTTTCTCCTATAATAAGGACACCTTTCTTTGGTATTTGCAACTGTCACTCATTGCACAGTCCTTATTCTAGAAAAAAATGTTGACAAGCACGTCCATTTCTTTCATTGTCGTTGTTTTACATAATCTCTTTATTGATTCTTTGGAAATGTCACTTCATGCACCTTGATTCTACTACTTCCCCTTCATATCTGGCCTATACCTTTACAGCAATCAACCCAAAATAAATATTTTTAAAGAGATAGAAATTAAAAACAAATAAAAACGCCTCTTTGCTCCTCTGTCTTTCTCTCTCTCTAACACTGTTCTATTCTTCTTGGTGCCATTGCAGTGTGCCATAGAGTAGATCCTTTTGTCTAATTGGTTGTACTTCTCATGTTCACTGCAGTGAGCCATTGGCTTGGTTCAATGTAGTGGTGGGGTTTCTAGGTCCCGGGTGGCCAGAGGTCTGAGACCCACAGACCTGCCGCCCGAGACCCCTTATCCACCCGCTCAGGCCCCAGAAATGACTAAGACACTTATATTAACTTTATGCTGTTTGGCCTATGGCTCAGGCACATTGAGAGCTAGCTCTTACATCTTAAATCAACCCATTTCTATTAATCTGTCTGCCACATGGCCCGTGGCTCACCGGTACTCCTTACATGTCTATGTTGCTCCTTGGGTGGCTTGCTCGATCTGCCCTGACTCCGCCCTGCTTCTCCTACCTATTCTGATTCCTCCTCCTACTTCTTTTATGGTGCCTGTCATGGCCCAAAACAGCTCCTTTATTTAAAAATTGAGATTCACAGCATACAGAAAGGCATTCCCACATCAGTTCAAGGTCTCTGGTTTTGAGTAAACCATCATCATTGGACCCTCACTGAAATTCTCATATATCCTGTAGCCCAACCAATTCATGGTGATTTGTATTGGTACCATTTTCTAGGACTAGTCCTTTCACATGCTCTTCCAGGTCACAAAGGGAAAAGATGTTAAGGTGGATTAATTCAAGGCCTGTGGGTAGCTGAGTTGGTTGAACTCTGCCCAGCTCCCCTGTGCCCATACCATCAGGACAAGTTCCCTATGCCCCCGACAAGGATTGGGGCCTTTTCTCCTCTGCAGTGTCCAGCAAGGGGCAGAGCCAACATTCCCAGGGACAGGAAATGGCAGGTGTGTATCAGTATGGCCTGATTTCATCACTATGGGCTCATGTGGTAACAAAGGCCACATCAACACAGACCCTCATCTGTAGCCCTTGACAGCAGCAAAGGTAATTCATGTCAGCATGGCCTTAGTAGCACTATGACCCTTGGACACCAACATGGCCCCAGATGGCAGCCCGGATCTTAGCCATCCACATGGCCTTTGAAGGTAATAGGAACTATGGATATCAATACGGATCCTGGTGGCAGTAAGGCTACAGATCCAGACAGGGTCCTCAGCTGCAGCTCTGGCCCAGATGTCATCATGGAACCAGGTAGCAGTGCAGACGACTCAGATCTGTATGGTCCCAGCTGCATGGGCTTTGGACAGCAATGTTGTCTGGAGTGGTTGATCAGACCTCAAGGAATCCATACCAGCAAGTCATATCATTAGGAGCTACAACCATACAGCCTCACAGAGCAGGCAACACAAACAGCAGCAGTAACAGCCAGAGAAGAACATCAGTCTCTTCCTTCATTTGTTTGTTTCAAGCTGATTCTTGAAATATTAAGTCACTCTTATTTCAGAATCTGGACAACATGGAGTAGGTGCTAAGTGGAAATAGGAATGTAACCTCTTTCTTACCATGTCTCAACTATCTGAGCCCAGAGTCCAAGACTAGCCAGGTTATAGAGGAAGGCTTTGTCAACTTCTTATAGCTCCTTTTAAAGGAAGGTTTACTGTGATATTTTCCCGAGATGATTCTTGAGGCTGCTGAAAGATTCTGCTGGTGCTTGTAGTTCTGTTCTTTTCCTTTGAGGAAAGAAGAAAAAGGCTGAAAAATGATGGTAATTTATACATTTAACATGCCTCTTGATTTTGAAATACACAGCAATGAACAATGAATTTAATATGCATTTTTGTACCATTTCTTTATCTTGAGACATCCTCATGGTAAAATTTAGCTAGCAAATAGAGTGATGAAATGTTCAAAAGCAAAGCAGGAATAGCTGTAGGATAGTTTTATTTGGCTTTACGGATCTAAGAATAGCTGTAAAGACAGTTGCCCTACATACACTGTAGGACACAAATGTTTAGAATATAATGAACGACAAAAAAATGGAAAAACGGCTGAACCTGAGTCTCTGAATGTCATTATAAAGACATGATGTGCCAAGGGTAGGAATTAAAGGCTGCAGATTCCTTGGAGGTTTGAAGCATTCTAATTACCTGTATCTCGGTACTGAAGAAAACTGTCTTTGAGACCCAGTTTTTGTAAAAAGATTATTCTAAAGGCACATTTGATGTGTGAGGGAAGTTATTTTATTACTTGAGGATGCATCTTTCACATGGCACTACCTCACCTGGTCATTATGCTAATGGCACACACTCAGACAGGCATTTTGATGTGAAAATATCAGATAATCAATATCAGAGGAAATAAGAAAACTAAAAATATTCATCAAGAAATTGGGTAGAAAAAGTATGCAGGGAGCTTAAAGAAAGAGTGAAATTTTTTTAAACAGTCTTTTCGCGTGTTGGAGTTCATGAACTAGAGACAGGAGATTATCCTAATCGGTAAAGATCATTTTCTGTTAGCACCAGCAGTATTAAGGAGATAACCAAGAGGCTTCAGTGGAGGGGAGAAGGTGCAGCTGTTTGAGAGTTCAATTCATGGGGAATTCTTCAACAGGAAAGGAAATAGCTTCATTTGCATATGTTGTCTGTAATGCTGAGCCTGTGTCTTCCACTGTTGTTAACAGGTGGCAGATAGGTTCCTGGAACATGTATGCACTTATTAGCACACTTAGTGCGTCACAGAGTCAAAGTGTGAAGCAATAGACAAAAATCATTTGAATTTCTAATGAATCTGTGCATGTCTTGGGATGGAAAGACAGTCTTTTCACATTTCCCTCTGCAATCACAGCCTCCTCTCTTTTTGATAAGCATCATTGAGATCTGGGGAAAAAAAAATCTTTCCCTCCTTCTGTGAAACATCAGTGACTTCAGTATAAACAACAAATGTCTTATTTTCCAACTTGGAAAATATTTGACAGTGAAGTTGTGTGCATCATGCTGATTATTGCTTAAGGTTCTCTTTATGTTTGGATAGTCACTAATAGAAGTGAGTTTCACAAGTTTAAGCAGCTTGTCCAATGCTTTTCGGGTTCTTCTTTTTTACTTTTATGGTTGTGCAAAGGTTCTAAGTATATGTTTGCATCATTCTGTGATAGGTGGGAAATAGGAAGTTTGAGAAAAACCCAAGTTAGTACAGACATATTTGGAGCATCATCCATAAAATTCATATTAGTTCCAAAGCACAGGTATGTCTCAGTCTGTGCCCATTATTTTTCACATCAGTTACAGGTTATGCTTGTTTATGTACCTTCTAAGCAGATAGATAGTGTTCTGCAAGTGAGAGTTTAGTTACAACCAGCACAGAGTTTTGCCATCCATCACTGACAGTGTATACTGTAAATCATGTCATTCAGGACAAATGCCCATTTTACCCTTGAGTACATCCATGTTAGAGCATTTATTTCTATTTTTTGAAAAGTATGTCCATCATAAGATTAATTTGGGGCTCTAATCTAGTGCTTTGGGGTGATAACTGTTTAAACTTGCACATTTACATTTGTAGATTGTGTGCCAATAAGATTGGGGGTGGGGCAGAAGCAGCAAAATTCCAACCATCAGTGTCAAAGCTAAAATGATTGGTAAAGATTCAAATGTTTCCCACTCTTAAACTGGAAAATCTAAAGGAAAAGAAATGGAGCTTCAGTGAATTGTCCATTTTTTTCTCTCTAGTATTAAAAAAATATTGATGTAAACAACAGTGGCAATTTGTAGAAGAGATGACTTAGTTCAGTATAATTTCAAACTCTAATTAGTTGCCCCCATAGCTAGTTGATACCTTATACATCATGGTTAAGATAATCTGTGTTATGTGTGGACAGGAAAGCCAATAGATAGTAAAATCACAGAACTTATAATAGTGGATAAAAGTTTTGTGAATAAAGAAGCATGTTATCTCTAGCTAACAAAAGAGTACAAAAATAAAGAGAAAATAAAAGGCTTTTCTGTAATAATTTTGTAGTAATTTACCCCATGTTCTTTTGCAGATTCTCATTTCTAATAGGTTGTCCATACCAGCCTAAGGAAGCCCTACTCCAAAGTCCTGTACTCAGAATATACCCTGGGACGCTTTAATCATTTCTTTGGCTTTATCGAACACACAGACTCTGAAAGTCTTTGTGAACATTCATATGGCTGACAGTGCTCTTGCAGGGAAATGAGTGAGCCAGAGTCCATTTAGTTGATGATTTCCCTCAGCTGTGGCTGTGAATTTGATAAATGCTCCTGTCTCCAGCGGATGAAACTCCAGCTTCAAGGAGTACACATGTGGCTTGTGCTGCCTTTACATCAGGGAGTCATTCTCTGACTCTAGTCTACTAATGTCAGGATAGTTGATTCAAGGATTGCTCCAGCTATGTTTAGAAATAGGGATAAAAAAAGATATCCATGGAAAGCCATGCTAAAAAGTTGGTGGTTAGAATTATTTAATGTGTTACAGACTGAAGAAAAAACACCTTATTTATTGACCCCAATTATTTCATTACGACACCAAAAAGAGGCTTACTGGACAAAATTGTATTTTCTGGAAATTTGAACCACCATGTACTTCAAATACATTGCTCACAAGCTTGATTTGTAAGCTACCAGCCTGGGGATTACAGAACTGTATTCAGACACACTCACTTATTTAATTACTGTGACTTTGCACTGAACCTGGATAAATACTTGAGTTTCATTATATCTTCCGGGCCTCCTTATTTTTCTTCCTTAAATTAAATTAATTTATTTTATAGACTAACCACAAATTCCATTCTCACTGCCTATTTCTTCCCATTTCATGTTTGGCCCTGCCCAATGCATTTCTCCTCTGCTTCTGTCCAGAGTGGGGCCAGGCTCCCAAGGTTATCAGCAAAGCATGATTTATCAAGTTGCAGTAAGACTAAGGATGTCCCTTTGTATTAAGGCTGAGCAAGGTGATCCAATGTGAAGAACAGCCCTGCTCTTACTGTTAGGAGTCCCACAAATAAGCAAATATACACAAATGTCATGTAAAGGGTCCAGGTTGTTTTCGCGCAGCCTCCCTAGTCATTTGTTCAGAGTCAGGGAGCTACTAGGAGCAGTTTCTTTGTGTTTTCTTACGATGCTCTTGACCCTCTGGTCTTACAATTCTTCTTCCCTCTGTTTAGAAGAATTTCCTGAGCTCAACTTAACTTTGGCTGTGGTTCTCCGCATCTGTTTCTACCAGTTACTGGATAATGGCTCTCTGATGGCAATTGGAGTCGTCACCAATCAATGAATATAGCAGAATATCATTATCCATTTTTTATGCTGACATTTTATCCCCAGTTTGCTTGACACTATCCTAATACTGTGGGCCATCCAGCCTTTGAGTTCTAGCACCAGGCCGTGTCACAGGAGAGCTCATTCTTATTGCATGGGCCTCGGGCTGAACCAGGAATTGGTGAGCCAATCCCTCAACCTCTATGCTACCCTTGCTCTAGCACTTCTCAGAGGTAGGACAGTGTGTAGGTTGAAGCTTAGATTGGTGTCCTGATTCCTCCACTAGAAGTTTTGCCTGGTTGTAGGAGATGGCCAGTTCAGGCTACATATCCAGTGTTCTAGGAGTCTTAACTGGAGTCATTCTTGAAAATTCCTAGAGTTTCCCTTCTTTCACAGGTTTCTATCTGACTCTGAAATACCCCCCTTCCCTGTCATCTCTTTCTGTACTCTCCCCCTCCATCCGTCTGCCAAACAGATCCCTTATGTTCCTATCTGTAGCCTGAAGTTTTCTGACCTGTCTGGGGGCTATAATCAGGAGGAATCTTTCCTATTTATAGTCCTGCATAAGCTTAATCCCAAATAATCACACAAAGGCTTACATTAGTTACAAATTGTTTGGCCTATGGTTCAGGTTCATTATAAACTAGCTCTTATAACTTAACTCAACCCATCTGTGTTAATCTATGCATTGCCACGTGGCACTGTGGCTTTACCTGTGTCCCATTACATCATGCTTTCTGGCCCACAGCCTACAGCGTCTCTTCCTGACCCTGCTCTCCTTCTTCTTTCCCTCTGGTTGGATTTCCCACCTCCCTCAAAGCTACCTTGCCATAGGAAAAAGCTTCTTTATTAGCAAATGGCAACAAAGTATATTCACAGCATAAAGAACGACATCCCACATCACCCATCCCCTTGCCCTCAGTCTATCCATGAGATCTCTTCTCTTTTCCCTTCCCAGGGAGATCCAGGTATCCCTCTTGGACGGTGCCTCCTTTTCTAAATATCACTTTCTCACTAATCTTTTATGCGGAGTGTTTGATTCTTCTTGGAATCTAAAATCAAGTCAGTGATGAGAGGACAATAAAATGAATGGATCTGAGTCCCAAAATAAAATATTTTGCTTTTAAATTTTTGTCAGTGCTTATAATATTCTATTCATAGACTCAGTATCAATAGTGAGGCTTTATAGTGTGCATGCATATGTAAATATATATGAATATGTAATACACACACGCACACATACACACACACATACACACACACACACACACACACACACACACATATATATATACACACACACACACACATATGTGTATTCACATCTGATCAAACCATCCACGGCACTCTGGGATATTTTCAAATTATAAAAATGAGGGACAATGACTATTTATTTGTGTTCTTCCAGATATCTGAGTGTGTGGTTTACTTTCCCCACTTTTTTTTTTTTTGTACACCAGTGTCTAGTCTGACTACTCAGTGGCAGAGAATTTAAAACTGGACAGAATGCCACCGACAGTACTGGACCTCTAGGGATCCTGGAAGAATAGCTATGATAACAAGAATAGAAGTCAAAGATTGTATAGGTCCCTGATGCCTTGGCTTTTGGCTACCTATAAATCAAGCATAACAATGACATAACATTTTATAAAGATTTATGAAGATATTATTTATATTCCATGCTATTTATATTTCTATTCTACCCATGTTTTACACATATGTTTTTCTTTGCCCGGTGACATATAAAATAATTAAATAGATATAGGCATTAACATGTAAGTGATTCTTTTCTGATGTGCAAGAGGTATGCCACATATTTCAAGAGTTTATAGGACACTCTGCCAATTCCTGCACCAAGTTTTGAACCCTTTAATTGCACCCCATCTATGAGAAATTACCTGGGAAAAAGGATCAAATCAATACATTTTTCTAATGGCTGAATTAACTCTTCTAATATGAATTAATGCCACATCTATTAATGTGAAGTAAGCATTAAAAGCTGTCAATCCTTTATGGGAAACTGAAGAATATTAATGAACAATCTAGACCTAATTCTTGATCTTTTAAGAGTCTCTTCTCTTAGTGTGGTCACCCCATGATGGAATAAGACTGCAAGTTGTATGTAAACACAAAGTCCCTCATCTTCCTCAGAAGCTAATATTCAAAAGTTTGAATAGCCTACTTTCAGTACCCTAAATTAAAAAAAAAAAAAACTAGAAATTTTCCTTTCCTTAATCATGTGAAATCTGTTTTGTGATGTGTGTGTGTAAATATTGAGTAGTTATTTGTGACTATAAATTCTCCCCTATCAAGTATGAGAAAATTTTCAGTGACACAGTTTATTTTTTAAAGCAATTTTATCTTAAAGTGCAAACATATATGAAAAATCTGATGTTCTAGAGATGATCTGCACACTTATTGTTCATAGCTGCTAAATTGTTTTGCAGTTTTACCTAGATTATATTCAATGTACCATAATTTATAAAACATTAATAATTCTAGTTGCTTCTGCTTTATCTTAATGATTCCCTAAATTTCATCATCTGGCTCTTTCCAGATAGACACTATGCAGTTTAGAGAATTATATACAGACATAAGAATACATCTAAAGTGTTTTTATGTAACCAAAACTAAACATACTAATAGGAAATACTAAAACCTTTTATATATGAAAGTCCATTCATCATCTTACTTCACCATATTTGAGCAGTTTGTAGAGCTGTGTGCTGTGAGTGGTACTAGAGAAAGGAGTCTCAACTTGTATTCAAAACATCCATCTTTGACTAGGGTTAAAGTCTATTTCAAGGTTAAATTACTACACTGAAGCTTTTTACTGTAATATCATTAAAATATTTTTAAATACCATCTGTGAGAAAAAAATGTGACCAATTAAATTGGAAAAATACCCTTTCTCAGTTTCTTTCACTATATTCTGACTTGATCTCAATTGTAGCTTCGATTGAACATAGACGATAAATTAATAATAACACCCAGCAAGAAAAAAACAAAAGTTAAAGCCAGACATGACATTTTTTGTGAATATAGTATAACACAAATATTTGTTGTCAAGGGAAAGTTTTTAAGATGACTGATTGAATAATAAAATGGTAAGTAGATACCTCATTTACTTTTGTTACATTTTTCTTAATTTGTTCATTTGGTTTATTGGCCCCACATTTATATATCTCTCTTCCTATTCTATACCATGGCACCCTACAGAGATAAGCAGCTGAATGTTTGCAAAGTTTGGTTAAGGAAAGGTTATTCTCTGATCTTATCCAAATGATCTAATGTTGTCCTCTTGACCCTATGCCACTATTTGTGAGATAGTTTACAGACTTCATAGGAGTCTTTTTTTTTTAATTCAACCTCTTGTATTGTACAAATAACTCATTTTGCCTTTACTAATTGAAGTAGCCAAGTAGGATCAAAATCTTTAATCTTTTACTCAGTCACTGCCTTTTTAAACGGTTTAGTAAATAATTATAGGTATAATAATAATCTACTTTGAGAACTGTCTTTCAGTCTGAGGAGAATATGTATGCAAATTATTTTTTGACGTCTTGATAGTGTATCAGTTGTTTCGTTGTGATAAAAAAAATTTTCACTTTTTTATTTAAAAGTCTATTTTTGTTTACATACAAGCCACAGTTTCTCCTCCCTCCCTCCCTCCCTTCCCCTCATCCCACTCATCCCCCAGCTTCTCCCTACCCCATCTCCCCATTCACTCCTCAGAGAGAGTAAAGCCTTCCATGGGGATTCAACAAAGCTAAACACATCAAGCTGAGGCAGGACCAAGCCCTTCCCCCAAAGCATCAAGGCTGAGCTAGTTGTCGGAATGGGCTCCAAAAAGTCAGTACATGTGCTAAGGGATAAATCCTGGTCTCACTGCCAGAGGTCCCACCAACTGCACAAGCCAACTTGATGTGGGAATGCCTTTCTGTATGCTATGATTCTCAATCTAGAAATAAAGGAGCTGTTTTGGGCCATGACAGGCACCATAGAAGAAGTAGGAGGAGGAATCAGAATATGTAGGAAACGAAGGGTGGAGTCAGAGGAGACTGAGCTGAAGCCGCCCAAGAAGAAACACGTAGGAGTACAAGTGAGCCATGGGCCACATGGCAGACAGATTAATATAAATGGGTTGATTTAAGATGTAAGAGCTAGCTAACAACGTGCCTGAGCCATAGGCCAGACAGCATAAAGTTAATATAAGCGTCTGAGTCATTTCTGGGGGCCTGGGCGGTGGGCGGGAGGCTAAGGAGTCTGGCGCTGCAGATCTGTGGGTTCAGGCCGCTACTACACCAACTGTCATCCACATTCTGAAGGCCTAGTTCAGTCCCTTTCAGATTCCCCATTTGTCAGTCCAGAGTCAGTGAGCTCACGATAGTTCTGGTCATCAGTCTCTGTGGGTTTCCCTATCATGATCTTGACCTCTTTGCTAATATAATCTCTCCTCCCTCTCTTTGTTCTGAGAGCTAGACCCAGTTCTGAGCTGTGGATCTCTGCGTGTGCTTTCATCAGATGAAAGCTGATGGAAAGTTCTATGATGACAATTAGGTGCTCATATATTTGATTACAGGAAAAGGCCAGCTCAGGCATCCTCTCCACTATTGCTAGGAGTCTTAGCTGGGTTCATGTTTGTGGATTCTTGGGAATTTCCTTAGCACCAGGTTCTTCCTAACCCCCTCTATCAAGATATCTATTTTGTTGTTTTCCCTGTCTGTCTACCTCATGGTTCAGCAATACCACTCTCAGGAATACACCAAAAGGATGCACGTTCATACCGTAAGGACATTTGCTCAGCTATGTTTACAGCAGAGTTATTTGGAATAGTCAGAACATGGAAACAACCTAGATGACCCTCATCAAAAAATAGATTTAAAAAACAGCAGCAACAACAACAAACCCACATGGTACATTTACAAAATGTAGTACTACGTAGTAGAAAAAAAATTAATCCTAAATGAAGTAACACAGACCTAGAAAGACAAACACAGTATGTACTCACTCATAAGTGGATATTAGAGGTAAAGCAAAGGATAACCAGGCTACAACCCACAACCTCAAGAGCAGTTAGGTAACAAGAAGAACCTTATGAGAGATATCCATGGATAACCCTGGAGAGAAGGAAATAGATAAGAGCTCCTGAGTAAATTGAGAGTATGAGGGAATGGAATAAGGGAAGGTAGGAAGAGAACAGGTGGGAATTGGTTGGATGAATTGGATGATAAAATTTCAAGGCAACTTTTATAAAGGAAGTTTTGGGGGGCTTATGATTCCAGAGGATCACTAGTCCATCATGCAGAAAAGTCACAGCAGCATGTGGCAGAATGATACCAAAATCAAAAACCTCAGAGCTCACACCTGCAAATACAACCTTGAAGTAGAGCCAAAGTGGTAAATGGAAACTTGAAATTCTCAAACCTTGTCTCCAGGAACATACTTCCTTCAGTAGGACTACAGCTCTTACATCTCTCTACACAATGCTACCAACTAGAGATTTGTTTAAACAATACTAGAGATTATAGGTGACATTTTCCATTTAAACCACCAAGGAGAGTACTGTAACATAACTATTGGCTTAGTCTTCTTTAATTCCCCAACTTTCCCCTGAATTTACAGTGTAAACCTCTTTCTTACCAAGTTCATAGTCAGTAGTATATCTTTATATACGCCTTTGTGTTTCTAATGGCTAGCATGGGTGTTGACAGTCAGATACTTTCATTAGATGGGTGTTAAATGTCTAGATGATGAAAAAATCTATGGGAGATATTTAGTGATAAGCACCTGGCTGACTAATTTGGACATTCACATTAGCTCCTCTTTGATCAGTTCTACAAAGTACACCTCTTTCCATGCTCCTATAGATCAGGACAAGTCTATAATGGGGAATTGATTTCCTTGTGGCCTTGTAGATAGACTTAACTGTGATAAACTTACAAGTGTTCAGTTGTAAAGTCTTAACTTCCAAGGTAGAAACCAAGAACGTGTTGTACAATTTTTGTGCAGGATTCATACCTACATAGAATAATCCCATGCCTCACCCCAAGTACTTAGGAGGCCTTGACAGGAATCCTTCAGTTTCTCTCTCTCTCTCTTTTTTTTTAGCTTTACATTATTTGTCATGTAAATATAATTACAGTGTGGAATCAATAATCTCACAGCAGAACATGGTTTTACTTGCTCAAATGTATAAATTAATTTAGATTGTATATTGAATTGTAAAAGTCACTGTAACCAAGAGATGATAAGAAACACAGAACCAGATATGCAATAACTGGATGTTTTTAAAGCAATTCAGAGGTAAATATATTTCATATATGTGCTCATTGTTTGAAAGCAAGGAAGTGAAAACTGCTAGCCAGTGGGTTAAAACAACAGTTATTTTTATTCAAATGTTTTCTTCTGTCAACAATTTTTTTTTTTGCACAAATGCTGAAATACTTGTATAATATTGTTTGCAAATCAGACAACATGACATTTTGTAAATGTTCCTGGTGATAGTGTGATGTGGGAATGCATTTATGTATGCTGTGAATCTCAATCTTTAAATAAAGGAGCTGTTTTGGGCCATGGCAGGCACCATAGAAGAAGTAGGAGGAGAAATCAGAGCATAGGTAGGAGAAGCAGGGTGGAGTCAGACAGATGGAGCCAGCCGCCCAAGGAGCAACATGTAAGGAGCACGGGTGAGCTACCGACCACATGGCCAACAGATTAATAGAAATGGGTTGATTTAAGATTTAAGAGCTAGCTAGCAATGTGCCTGAGCCATAGGCCAAACAGCATGAAGTTAATAGAAGCATCTGAGTCCTTTCTGGGGGCCTGGGCGGCGGTGGGCAGCTAAGCGGTCTCAGGCGGCAGGTCTGTGGGTCTCGGATCTCTGGCTGCCCGGGACCCGAGAACCCACTACAACAATAGTGATCTTTCTAAACATCTCCTTTCATCAGCCTCAGATGAGAGAATACTAATGTCTGCTCCATCAAGGTTTTTTTAAAGCATTTAATATAATATTACAAAAATGTGAATAGCATATTCCTGATTTACACTAAAATAATATATGCTTTTTTCAGTTAAGAAGTGTTGCATCATTTATTTACTTAAAATCTTAGCTAATATGGACAAGTTAAATGGATCAAGTTAAATCCACCACTAACTGAAGATAATTGTTAGTAGTGAAGTTATGATTCATGAAGAGATGTACAACTTTATCAGACAGTTACTTTTAAGCATAAACATAATCAGACTAAAAAACCAAAGCCATGACCATGTAATTCCAGTGTCTGCACAACAAAGACAAGTGGAACATGTGTTCTACCCTCCCCGAGGCTATGTATTTAAATTCTTTCCCTTAACATGTAAAAAAAATGAAAAGAAAGAAAAATAGGTAACATGAGAATATTGCTAAAGAATGGAGAATATATTATTGAGTTGATTAAATAAATGCATGCCGTAGCTATATTGAATCATCATTCATCATTAGAAATTGAAAATAATACAATCTTTGGTAGTTTCTAATTGTATAGGGGTGCTTAAAATGATTTTCTGCAGAAAGTCTGTGCTTCTGTCTTATGATCTTAACATGTTCAGATCTGTGTGATTCTTCTAGAGAGAGAAGTCAGTTAGACAGCCATTTCTTCTTATGGGTTTTGTGTGGGTGAATTTATATAATTTTAATTTCATAAACTGAACATTCAGAGTCTAGGAGAATGGTAGCAGGTTCATTTTTCCAGTTGCTTATGTATTAAATGTGTCTGCCTGGGTAGATGACCAGTGGTTATTGCTTTTCAAGTTATCAGGCATGTTTTCCACGGAAGGGAATTGTATTGCAATAAGAATAATAGGAATAAAAGGAATAGTAATAAAAATAGGAAAGTCTTTCTTATTGTACTGATAAAATACTGTCATCAAGTCAAATTATAAAAAAGAGATTTTATTTAGGCTTATGATTCTAGAGAAAGAGTCCATAATGACATTACAGAGGCATGGCAGCTGGAGCAGGAAGCTTGAGCTCACATATTCAGAGTGTATACACAAAGAGGAGAGAATGAAGAAGGAATGGACCTAGGCTTTGTTACTTCAAAAATCTGTCCCCAGGACATTTGTTTTCTAGAAACATCATATCTCGGGCCTTCCCAAACAGCATCACCACATGGGAAACTTGTATCCAAATATCAGAGCCTATAGAGAACACTCTCATTCAAAAAACCGCAAACATTTGCATCTATAAATGGTTTGGTTTGAGATATTCTATTACCTCTCCATTACAAGATAAGGGGCATCTACAGACTGGGAAATGTGTATAAATAAGATAGATAAAGAAGCTGAGGTGCCCAAGCAGAGTACTTGAACAGAGCACTGGTGCTCTATAAAAGCACTAATATTTTCATTTATGGTTGGCCTTACGAAACAGACATTTCCAGAAGTTACGCAAGAAATAATCTTAAGGTCAGTAGTGAATTAAGATTTTATTTACTGATTAACTTTAATAAACAGTGCAGGAATTAATTTACCTTTATATATAATCTAAAATTCTGTTTACCCTAACTCTGAAATAGTTTCCATTTTATATAAATGCATACATAAAGTATAAAATATTGCAGGGATGTTACGAAGTGTAGGATGACATTAACTTTATTACTAAAACTTTGGAATAAGTGAACTATATAGGTAGAAATATGCATAAGATATAATGTTCATCCTATAATAAAATGATAATAAAATCTTCATTGCATCCCACATCATTACATGCTGTATTTTGCTTATGTTAGATATAAAGAAAAAAGGTATTGCAGGCTTTCTCTGGAGCTCTTAAAAGCCTGCTTGATCATCTTTGCTTCTTGCTACTTATAATGTCAACTTCCCTAGGCTTCAGATGAAGGAACAGCAGATAAAAATATAGTGGAATATATATTCTAATTTTATTTGAATTCCATCTCCTGGGGTAGAGTAAATAAACTAACCCCTCCAGAGTGTACTGTGGATAGAAGCACCCCAATACACTAAGCCAGAAAATTAAACCAAATGGCTTTCTCATCTGTCTCATAGGGGTAAATTTTTAATAGTGTTGATGGTAGAACCCAGAACCTGACCTGTCTTAAACAATTCTCTGCCACTGAGCTAAAGACATTTGTTATAACAGGAAATATTTGCACTCCTTCCTCTTTCAGGATATAAACTCACTATGAGAATTGAGTCTGGACTCAAACTCATGTGCCTCTGTCTCCTGAATGTTAGCATTATAGTCACTGGGCCACCACACCTGGCACTGAAACAGTGAATTAATGAACTTACAATGGCTGGCATCAGACTAGAACTCTAGAATTCAATGGATTAATGATCTATAAATGTGAGTGAAAATAAATAGATTATTCTTTTAGAAACATAGACAAGGAACTAATGTAGTTGCTTCAGGAAGATTAACTTTGCTCAGTGGAAACACTGAACTCTAGATTTCACAAACCAATACATGGTTTAGTATAACAGAGCTCCTCATTTTATGAGTTTGTTTCTCCTGTAGTCACTAAAGCTTTTGGTAAACCATTAGTAAGATTATAATCTACATATTTTTGGTATATTTTTAGATTGATTTGTATTTTTATGTATATAAGCATTTTGCCTTTATATATGTATATAAATAGAACATATGCATGCCTCTTTTCAATGGATACCAGAAGAGGCCATCCAGCTCCTCAGAACTTGGCTTCCAGGTGGTTGAGAGTCATTATGTAGCTACTGAGAACTGAGAACTGAACTTGGGTTCTGTCTCTGCCAGACCATCTAGAGTTCCTAAATGGTGAGGCATATCAACACCTTCACTATTATCCTTACTTTTAAAAATTACATCTTATTTGTCTATTTGTACATATTTGTATTTCGGCACATATGACATTTTTCACAACACACCTTTGGAAGTAAGAGCTCAACTTGGGGAACTCAGACATTTTTCTACCATGTGAATTCTGCAGATTGAAGCCAAACCATCCAGTTTGGCCACAACACTTTTATTCATTGAGCCACTTCAACAGCCATGCTTTAAATTTTATTTTATCATTATTAGGCATTTTTATTAATTTTAGAAATAACTCTCTTCCCCCTCTTTTTTAACCTCTAGTGACAGCCCAGATTACATAAATGTTATGTTCTCAAACTATGTTCTGCTTGGTGCACTGAGCAAAGGGCCTGTCCTAAAGTGTGGTTAGTGTCATATAAGGGTCATAAATTGGTCATACTATTAAGGGAGATTGACTCACCCATTACGGGAAACAATCATATGCCAACAGCTTTGCATCAAAATGTGTGACTTCATGCATACCTTCCTTTCTCCTTGCTGGGATTCTATCTGGCTTCAACTGTTATGTATGCTGTTCCATTTGTTGGGAATTAATATGTGCTAGTGCTTTACATTGGAGAAATACTGCAATCTTGAATTTGTCTACTATCTCTGTATCTTATAATCTTTCTGCTCTCTCTGTCACATAGATCCCTGAGCCTTAAGAGAGTGGTGAGATAGATATCTCATTGCTATTGAGTTTTCCAAATTTCTTATTTTCTGAACAATGATGACTAGTGACTGTGGGGATTATGTTCTTGTTCTTTGTAAATATTTGTTCCTCCTACTATTGTTCAGAAGGCAGACCAGAAGTATAGATGGAGCTACCAGACTAAGAAAGTTCTGGAAAGAGGAAGAGCAGAGCAGAGATGCCAGGGAGACACAGAGGTAAGAAGATGAAAATGCTGCTCTGAGAAAAGGTCCTGAGTCACTTGGATAATCATGGGTTAGTGTAAAAATTAACATTTTCAAAAACCAGATATTCAATTATTATAAGCCTAACTTCTGAATTGGGTACCATTCTGTATACCACTGCAGTGAATTTTTGCAAAAAAAAAAAAAAAAAAAAAAAAAAAAAAAAAAAAAAAAAAAAAAAAATAGGTAAGGGTTTCTTTTGGCTCTTGAATCCCTGTGTAAATGATTCCATTTTCTTTTTCTTTTTCTTTAATTCTATCCCATGTATTCCAGGCTGCCATTCATCATAAATCCAGGGTGTGCTCATCGTATAGTGATTGCCTTTCTACATCAGCAAGTGACTCCTGGATTTATTTGACATCTCTATGAAGAAGCTTCTCTCATAAGAGTTGCACAATGTACTGATACATGAGATAGCAATAAATTATTAGGAGTCCTGTTATTGCTGTGTCCATTTAGCAGAATAGTAGCACTCAATTATTCTTTATAGGCTGTGATATATCTATTCACAGATACTTGACTTCTCAGACAGTGTCAGCTATGGGTTTCATCTTGATAAACCAACCTTAACCCCAATCAAGAAGTGTTTTTGTTTTTTGGTTTTTTTAAAGTCCATAGCAACGATCCATGCTGCTGTTAACCCAGTAGCCATATAGTGCCAAGTAGTTCACTGATGTACTTCAAATAGTTCACAGTTAGGTGAGATTAGTGGTCAGGTCTCTTCCCAAGTAATTTTCATAGCACCTTCAAGTACTATGATAAGAAATCTAGCAGGTAGGGATACAGATTCTGAATGAATACCAGTCTGATATTTCCATGTTCTATGTCTCAAGTATGTGATGGCTTCAGCAATAATGTTTTACTATCAAGCTCTTACCCTAATTAATATAGCATTGGCAAGGGCCAGGTTTTGGTATATATGGGTCTCCTAGCGATGAGTAGGTTAAAAGGAAGCAAACCGTTTTTGGTATTTGGTTTATTTGGTAACATATGGAACCTAGTTGGGGTGGTGCCACTCCCTTATGGATTGGCTCCATTAGAATTCCATATATGGAAGCTTCTACAATGATATGTTTCCACGTGGCTTACAAAAGGTCTTTGGTATTAGTTTTCTGTCCCCCTCCCCAGTTATCTGCCTCTACCCTACTTTCCCATTTCTTACCTGCTTTAATAATTCTTGTTTCATTTTTTTCTTTCATTATGATACAAACTCATTTCCCTTCCTTGAGAGATCTCCTCCTCCATATCCCCGGAAAAGTCACTTAACCTCTAATGGTATTACACTAAACATACATATATGAGGCATAAAAGTTAACATCCACATATGAGAATCAGTGTGTTATGTCCTGCTTTCTAAGTCTGAGTTACCTTGTACAGAATGATTGTTTCCAACTCCATGCATTTGCCTACAAACTTTGTTTCTCTTAAAAGCTCGATTATATCTTATTGTTCACTAAACCTCGTTGGTCAGTCAATGGATATCTAGATGATTTTATTTCTATGGCAATTGTGATCATTTATTCCTGTCCAGCCTTTTTGTATGTTGTCTGTTCTTGCTTACCTAAAGTTTTCAAGTGCATTATTAAGTTATTAAAATGAGATCTCTCCAGTCTCTTGATGGAGGAACACAGTGACAAAAATTACTGTTGTGAATGTTCTTCATTGTGTCCACAGATTTTAGTAGGCAGTGTTTTATTTTCATTTAAATATATAGGCTTTTTAGTTACCTTTTTTTTTTAAAAAATTTCCTGCACTTAATTTTCATTTAATATTATCTCATTAGTTTTTGTGAGTTTGAGTAATTTCAACCATTTCTATTATCTGGAGAACTTTATGCTTTTATAGTCAGATAGGATGCAGAATGTTATTTTACTATTCCTATATTTGTTGAAATTTCCTTTCATTTTTATACTGCTCTGAGGACTATTCCATTTTGGAAAGGGTTCCATGAGCTATTGAGAAGAACGTATATTCATAGATGTTTGAGTGAAACATTTTGTTAAATCCATTCTGTTTGATGGTGTCTTTTAGCTTACCTGTTTACATTTAGCTTTTACCTAAATGATGTATACTTGATGAGAGTAAGGTTGTAAAACCATCCACTTACACTGTGTTAAGGTTAATCTGTGATTTTAGATCTAATGGTGGTTTAAAGTTTTTTTGTTTGTTTCATAATGAAATTGTGTGCCTCTTTACTTGGTGAGTAAATGTTTAGATTTGTAATACTCTATTGGTCGAATTTCCTTTAATGCATGTGACCTGCCCTTCACTCTCTTTTCTGACTAGTTTTAGTTTGGAATCTATTTTTGTCGGATATTTAGAATAGCTACGTCTGCTAGTTTTCTGCTAATTATAAAGCAGCGTTTTTCAATTTCTGCTTTTGTAGCAGTGCTATTTTCTTATACATGTTGTTGCTTAACCTAGGATGATCTATTCTTTGTGTTCTCTTTCTTGTGTTTAATTTTCTTTTCAGTCCAAAGTATTTCTTATAGTATGTAGAGTTCAATTAGTGGGCATATATTCTTTACATCTGTTACTATTATAAATCATTTTTATTGCTCCTTCAATTATGACTGATGGAGTTTTAGGGTATAATAATAAAGCTGGCAACTATAGAGTTTCAAAACTAGTAGAACATCAGTCCAGCCGTTCAGATTTTCAAAGTTTCCACTGAAAAAGTCAGTATTGTTCTGATGGGGCTGCCATAATACTTGGTTGATCTTCCCTTGCAGCTTTCAATATCCTTCCATTGTTCTGTACATTTTGTATTTTGATTTTTATGTATCAGAGGGAATTTCTTCTCTAATCCTCTTTATTTGGTCTTATGTATTGTTCTGACTCCCTTGTTTCTTAACTCCTGTTGTAAATTCATTCTATAGATTTCAGATATTTTCTTTAATTATCTTTTCTTAAATGTTGTTTGAGCATTTGATCTGAGGATTTATCTTTCTGTTGTATTTATTATTTTTTTTCAGATGTGGTAATTTCTATGTGAATGGCTTTAATAGATTCATATGTTTGGATACTTGCTGCCCAGTTAATGGAACTGTTAGGAAATGATTAGAGGTATGGCCTTGTTAGAGTAGATGTAGAGAGTAGATGTTGTAGAATAGAGTCATAAGTGGTAGGTTTTGAGGTTCCACAAACTCACACCAGGTCCCACTGTTTCTGCCTGGAAGTTGTAGATCAGATGCAAGCTCTCCTTACTGCTCCAGCCCTTCCTACTTGCCCCCTATCATGATGATAATGTACTAAACCTTTGAAAATGTAAGCAAGCCTTCAATTAGATGCTTTGTTTCTTAAAAGTTCTTTTTTATTTAAAAGGTTTCTTTTAACATACCTACCATAGTTGTTCTTTCTTCCCCTCGTCCCACTCAGCTCCAGTCCCTCCCTTCTCACTTATCACACCCTCATCCACTCCACAAAGATAGGGCCATGGCCATGAAGACTCATCACACCAATAAACCAGTAACTAAGAGACATCGTATTGTCTCAGGTTTCCAAAAGGCTTTGCTCTTGAGTTTTCGAGGGTTTAATATTTTCTTTTACTGAGGGATTCCTTTGTTATTCTTCCTTCTTTTCACAGCATAGTTGTCCTTTTTCCCCAATTGATACAATATGTTTGTGTGGATGCCCTCTGATTCTTGTGTCTGACCTCATGAATTTTTCATTTCCACTTTTATTTTAGTTCAACTTTTCTTCAGAAAATATTATGTCTTTATTAAATTCTCTTTTCCCGTGAGTTCTTTAATATTTCACTTAACTGTGTTTTGTGGTCTTCATTTAAGCATTTATTTACATCTTCTGTGAGATCCTTGAACGTATTTATAATTATTATTTTGAAGTCCTAGTTTTGTGTATCAGATAAATTGAAAATCTCAGGGATATTATCTTGTGGGTTTTGGATTATCTTGTGGGTTTTGGATCGTGTTTGTTGTTCATGCTGCTTGTGTTCATGCAGTAGGATCCAGGTATTTAAAATTAGATTATTTGTAGTGTTTCTTGGTAGGAATAGTTTGTCTTTGTTGGGTGAATGTTTGAATCTTTGTTTTCCTGTTAGCCTAATGAATCTGTTTGTAGAACAGCTGGTCATCGCTTGGCTTTCTCTATAGGGGCCAATCTGGGGTTCCAAAAACACAATCCCCCAAATCCCAAGTCAGCATAGTTCCATAGGTGGTGGTGGTGGCTAGAGCAAGTAAGGCTAGGGTGCTGACCCCAGGTATGCTAACCCCAGGTATCTCTAATTAGAATCACAGGTCAGACTGGATGCAGTCCTGGGACCCAGGAAAAATTAAGATGGATGAGAGTTGGATTGTCTTTGTAAATTCATATTTGAAGTTTTTATTTAAACTCCAGGTTCAAACTTCATGTAATCCCTCATAATGTTTTTGAAAGTTATTTGTTCTTTAAAGTTTTGACAGATTTATATTTACTCTTTCCACTCATGGGTATTTTTTTCATCCCTGTTTTTACCGGTATGTAGTTTATTTCCCCTCAAAAACCAAAGTACTTACTCATGATCCCTCCAATTATACTAACATTTCCATTAGTATGTTGCAACACCTCTGTCTCAGTATACAGCAACTTATTCTTCCAACAATTTGTGGAGAATGTAATTAGTATTCTTGAGCTCTGGACCATCTTAACTATTTTTTTGTTACTAATGATAACATTATCTTTGCAAAAATGATTTCAAAAACAGCTAATATTCATATTTTACAATTTACCTCATGTGTTAAGTTTTGTTCTTTTGTAATTTTAGACCTTCTCTACTTTATGAAATACTTTTCTATTTCTTGTATTTTTCTTTAATTTCTGATGCCATTTTCCTATAAATTCATATTGTGGCATACTTGTAGCTTATATAATATTTTGTGATTGGATATTTTTATATAGAAATATCTAATTGTATGTTCCTAAATGGTCTTACCTCCTTCAAAAGTAGGGATGTTTTCCAGTTTCCTACATAATGGATATGTTCTACTTTCCTTTAAATTCAAATAGTTAGAATGCTCGAAAAAAATTTTGTAGTTGTTGTTGACTGAGTGATTACTTATTCCTTATGCTTAAAACTGTAAACCATAGAATTTCTTTTACAGGCTCATTTGGTACCTTGATGTCCATATCTACACAATTACCTTAATTATAATATCCATGCAGGACACCACAAAGATTCAATATACACCTGAAATACTTGGACATAAGTACATGACAGGAGTTCTGGAGAGAATTCAATGGTTAACAATTCTGATTATTCTTCCAGAGAACTATGATTAGTTTTTGTGACTCACATGGCAGTAGTTCATAATCATCTGTAACTCATGTCCAAGGGGATCTGGCAACTCTTCTGTACTCTAAGGTCACCAAGCATATGAATGTTGTACAGAATTGCATGTGGCCAAAATCTTCATATAGATAAAATAATTTCAGAAAAATATCTACATAAAAGCTAGGAGAATTATGAATAAATTTTCAAGAAAAGCTTAATAATCAATTTGCATAAAAATTATGAATCTTTAGCAGAAGGCAAGTACTGAAGTAGGGTAGACCCATAGCAAGTATAGAGATAAAACAGATCAGTTGCACAGCTCATCTTTTTCTTGATAAAATCTGACTACTATTTGATATTGAAAAGAAATCCCCTATGTATTTTAAGCCAGCTACAAACTTGAATGCCCCATCCACTCTCAAGTTCCTCAAAAGAAGGCACCACTTAACCTCTGATGTGTTTGTGTAACATATTGCTTCACATATACTTCCCTAAAGCTTTGTAGTCCATTTAGATGTAATTGATATCTTTTCTTTTACTTTTAATAAGTTTTTTGTTTCATATAGGTTATCATTTTCACACTTTTAAAAAATATTTCTATTTATAGCATGTATTCTCCTTTGAATATTATCCTACTTGATGTTCAAATCTTTACTCATATTTATACCTAATTTATATACTAGCTCTTCCTCTCAGTAAATTAGAAAGCACTAGTAAACAAATGAATTTAGAAGTGAAGTGCAAAATGTATCAATTATCCACCAGTATGCTGTATAAGAACTAATACAATATTTTTAAAACTATCAAAACATTTGAGTATATGAGTTGGCACCAAGGAACTCAATTATATTTTTCCCCAAATTCAGATATGAGAGAATATATATTCAGAATATATTAGAAGTGATCTGTCATTGCACAGTTTAGCTATTAGCCCTTTCAGAGAGAAAGGACAGAGGAAGATTTGTAAAAAGTAAAGAAAATTGACAAGCTGTGATTTCAATATTGGACTAAGCCATGGAATGTTTAAACAAAGACATTAAACTTTTCAGAAAAAAAAGATTTAGTGTATATATTCAGGGGAAAAAGAAACAGTCAGGTTATTATGAGGAGGTGAAATTGGTAATGCAGAAGGGTAATAAATGGGGCTGTTCACAGAGATAAGCTGCTTACTCTGCCAAGATCCACATCTTGCTTGACTTCCTGTCCTGAGGCATAAGTTGTCCTAGTTTGCTATATAAACTTTTAAATTAATTTGGAGCCTAGTTAAACCAACACATAGAGATAAAATAAGCCCAGACCTTTCTTTTTAAATGCTAATCTATTTGACAAAATGTTCCAGGCTTGTGGAAGTTGGCTCAAGTTCTTGTACATGTAATTTCTATGTTAATAGATTTATATATAACAGGGAGTTTCATTTCAGGATATAATACCATGTATCATGGTATCATACCCAGTCTAAATCTTAACAATCCTTTTGTTCTTCTATCCAAATGAAAACTAGAGCATTTGTTATGTGTTATGGTATATTCTTTTAAAGGCACTTAAATGTAAATCATGTACTTCATTCAATAGCTCCATGATCTTCACCTTTCTCATAAACAAGAACTACAGGGTAACTTGGAGTTTTATTAATCAACTCAGTTGCAACATCTATATTTTCTAGAGAGTGGAAAGAAACATACATTACTATCATTACTATATTCTAGACACCAAGGACTTCTCTGCAGTTCATGGGATGATGATTATCAACATGCATAGGTACCATTTCCTGATAATGCCCTTCTTCAACCATGTTAATTGTGTTTAATTATCAGTATTTAAGTTTTCACCTTCAGAGAGTTGATATGCTTTCTATAATAGCTCATAACAAAATGGTATTTTGTTTCTTTAAAGGATGTATTTTTTAAACCCACAATCTATGTAAGTTGTACTGATTACTTCTGTTGCAAAAATATTTCCCCTTTACTCCTTCTCCTAAAAGACTAATTCACCCTCAGTGTGCTAAAACATAGACAGATTTTCATCTGGATTTAGGCATAAATTCCTTGTAATCCACTGATCCATGCCATCTAAGTGAGCCTGGGAAAGGATTGGTTGAATTATTACATAAATTCCCTCTGGAAAAGTTGAATTAGACGCAATGTCTACAGGATGTATACTCTGCATGAGTGTTGCAGAAAACTCACAAGCCTAGTAAATTGGAAAAGCGATCCAGAGGCTTAGCAATTTAAGTACTAATGCAGAGATAAGATTGCTTTTAAAAAGCATCACACCCTCTTACCAGAGCACTTTTGTTTATTCCTATTCAGGTTGCCTTGGGCAAAGGAGAATGAAGTCAATATTGCTTTGACATAAGGACACTATAAAGTTTGACACATTAAATATCTCCAAATGGCTGGGATACTTAAGTAGCTAATTTACTATATTGTGTGTGACTTCAGACGCGGCAATTCCTGGGTTTTCTTAAGTACCTTTATGTCTTTTTTTAAAATAATTTTTTTGCAAGTTTCAGGTGTTGAAAGAACAAATTCTAACAGCCATAGAAGGCAAGCAATAGGGATCTGGAGCAGTGAAAATTGAATTTGAGTTAAAATTGTGATATAGAAGCAAGGATCTGATCCCAGAAAATTCATTCAAATATTTTGGGTTTCTGTCTTCCTGAAGGTCAAGTAAGAAACTTGAACTAAACCTTATTGTTCATACCTGTAACTTTTTCTATATTAATGTAGTAAATTCGCTTTGTAAAACACAAGAAAAAATAGGAAAACCTACTTTTCAAATAATTGCATTGCTAAATTTGAAAAGGGTAATTTAAAATAATATTGGTTTGATTTTCAAGTTTCTTATATTGGGGATACGTGAGACATTGTATCAAGTCAACCAACATGTTAGCTACTTTCTACATACAATAATTGATGCATCATTCAGGAAATAATATTACCTATTTAAAACAAATTAGTTTGATTTGTGATATCAAAGCAATACATTTCTTTAACTATAAGGTATCTACTCAAATTAATACTGAATTCTGACCATAAATAAAGTGTTTTTAAAAAGCAGTCACACATCTCACTGCACAAAATCATGTTATTCTCATGGGATCTGGTAACATGGTGGGGCTTTATAGAAGCTAATATAAAATGGCACCTCATTAGATCTGCATCTTTTTCCTTGTGCTTTTATAATTGATTCCTTATGTTTGATAATGGTTGCTGTATGTATGGTTAGTACATTTATGGTTAATACTTTTGTTCATAGATGTAATTTGATGTATAAAAATTCTAAACTGTGAGTACTTTGTCTCTGGGTATAGCCATTTAGCAACTTTCATGGAAAATATTTGCATTTCTTATTAAAGCCAAAAAAAAAATCCTTATAGTTGCACAGCAATGAAAGTGAAACATCCAGAAAACACAGCATATATAATGTACCACCTAAAAGGTGACTAAGAAAACTGCAATGTTAGTACTCATGTTAGTAGGCATCAAAAGTTTCAAATTTTTAAATGCAGAATGAATATTTTATATCCTGTGATCAGTAATAGATACACTAAAATTTTCTAGCAAATTTAATAGTAAAGCCATTGACAAGTATTATTCAGTTCTGCATTCTTAGAGCAAAATAAGATGTCTCCAAAGTCTTCATGTTTACCCACAGTGCTTTTCAGTTGTAATGCTGATTTAAATGAATGAGACCCAAATATTATATTGACTGTGTATATTTCACTATATATCTTGCTATCCTCTGCTGACGCTCCTTATCAGGTCTCAGGCTGTTGACCTACTTAGGTTACGAAGCTATTACATATTGCCAAAATTTATCAGTATATAAGGTTTGTCTACAGTCAGGTGTGACCTCAGTTGACTTACTTATTCCTTTCGTTACTACTTCATCCATGTTTCAATTTGGCCATTGTAGTGATGGTACAATATGGCAAATATTTTTGATGAAAAAGTGTAATGTTAACTTAAGTTCCAAATTAACGTATGTAACTACGTTTATCTCAGGTTTGCTTTGGATTGATTTCACAGTGAAGTTGTAGGAGAGACAGAATCTTTTTCAATATAGAAAAGTTATTGACTATGATTAAATTTTCACTTGTGGAAAAATATCTGTTTTTCTTACTATTGATGTTGAAAAGAAGTTCTTAGGTACTCCTTCCAAAGAGAATATCTCCAGCTGTTTCTCTTTTGTAGCATATAAAAGGGGAATTCCAAAGCTAAAAAAAAGGACACTCACTAGTAGGGCTTCCATTTGTCTTCCAAATAGCATCGGATTCAAGAAAGAAAGAGATTTTTCTGAACATATTGTTCCTCTTTACTCTGGCCTTGATGTGCTCATCATGAAAGTTGAGGACTATAGTTGTCTGAACAAGAACCCAACCCACAATCACAGCAAATAAGACAGCAGAAATGCAACCATGAGCTAGGTAGGTCTCCTGTAGTAATCCTTCCCTCCTAGAAGGAGAGGGGAGTATATAAGTTCTTCAAAAGTGCCTGTGGTGGTGGACTGTAGTAGAGAAAAATTACTGGTATTGGGTTTGTTTTGTGCTACAATTGCTCATGATTCAGCTATGCTGGCAATGATACTCTTCTGTACTGCAGCTGGCAGTGAGTCAGGCGTGTGACGATGGGACCTCCATGTGGAATAGCTACTCTTGAGTCACCCATGCCTCTGAAATAACCTCATTTGCTCATTTTACATGCTGTCTTTGGACAGAATTCTTTGCTATATGAAAACTGGTGTTCTCCCTTCCTTGCTGTATCTTCTATCTCATGACTTGATCTCAAGTTTTCCTAGAAAAAAAAAAAATCTGCATTTCGTCACTGTTTCAACTAGGGTTTCAGGACCAAGCTCTGCTGGTTACATCACTATTCCTGCTGCTCTGAGGTATGGCCAACCCTGTTCCCTTTATAATTACTCAAAGGTCTGGACTTTAAACAAGAAGTTTATTTGTTATTTTATCTGTTTACATTTTCTGTTCTTGTGTGTGTGTGTGTGTGTGCATGCGTGAGTACGTATGTGAGTACGTGCGTGCCTGTGTGTGTGTGTGTGTGTGTGTGTGTGTGTGTGTGTGTGTGTGTGGTTTTTGTAGTTTTTAGTATTTTTAAGGTAGTTTAGACATTTTGTTGAGATTACAATTATGGCCTTTCTACCACATAGAAATCAAAGTGTGAATCTCTAGGTATCACAACTTTTCTGTGATCTACCTTCTATTTAAGCTAGGAATTTGTTAAGCAATGTCATCAGGATAATGAGTGACTCTCAAATAAGCCTTTTGTGAAAATGCAATCCTTCATGAAAACAAATGGAAGAAAGTAGAAATCCAAGTGATGTCATAAGAAAAGATCGAAGAGCACAAAGCAGCAGGAAACGTAAATGGTCAAAAAGATCTGGGTCAGTACAGGAGAGGTCTCCATGTTTGCAGGAGCAGGGAAGAGTAGAGAGAGAGAAGAGATTTCTTGTTGTCTTCCTTTATAATCCTTGAGGTAGTTTGGATATTATATGGCAAAAAGTGTGCTCACTTATTAATAGTTCATAGACAATAACTTAAAGACAAGAGCCTCCATAATGGATGATGGGAGAAAGAAAACATGCATTATAAATAGCTTCCTAAACCATGTCCTTCTTAGACTTACCAAGGAGCAATCCTTCCATACACAGCTAATTAAATACAGAGCTGAAGATACAAACCCACGTTTCTCCAATTCTCAATCTTTTGGTTTTGTTTATTGGATAAGATATTCCTTTGTAGCCCAGGCTAGACTGGAATTCAACATATAGGCTATGCAGCCACAATCTTATGATCTTTACCGCCCTGCCTCAGTCTCCTCGGTGCAGAGACCGCAAGTATGCACCACCACACCAATGGCTATCTGGCTTTTAATTTCACAGTTGAAATAGTAAATCCTCTGAAGATTTTCTCTGAATTTAATATGTACTTAATAAAAATATAAAGACCCATTTCTCTTTAATAAGATACTTCTAGCATACATTTTAACATAGCTATTAATAAATCCTCTAGATCAAATCTTTGAATGACGTTTGGAAATCTCAAAGATGTAAGCAAATTTTCAGCAATTAAAACATACTAGTTTTTGAAGGAATCCTCAAGATGTTAAGCCGTAACCGTCAGAACACAGACAACAGTTAAGTTATACTAACAGTAAATGTCCTGTTTCTAAATACTGTCTACAAAATGAGTAATGTCCCAAAGGTTCTTGCCAAACTGGCATTACTGAGAATTTAGTTCATGCCCTGTCTTTGGGAACTCCTGGCAAGTATTTGAATGTCAATGTTTTAATGCTTGCATACTCTCACATGAAAGCTCTGCTAATTGTCTCAATTTTCACCTAATGTAATCCTGGCAGTGAGCACATAAGCCTATTTGTGGTAATCCCAAGTGAACTGAAAGAATTAATATTAATGAATGGATAGCTTTAAAGTTGAAGCTATGTATACCCAATGAACATCATCAATAATAATTATGACAAACATTAGTTTAAATGAAGATACATACGAATAGGTCTTAACAGTCTAGAAGGGTGTACTGGTCCCAAACCAGCTAAGGAAACAATGGCTTCACCTAACAAAACAAACCTACAGAGGAAAGACAGCTGGCCTCACTAGCCTTCTCAAGATGCTTGTAGCTTATATACTTAAGTTTGAATATATATATACAAATATTATACTTGAATATATATATATTCAAGTAGAGTAGAGGTAGAGTGCTCTTTACTTGCCCAGAGCCTTGTGATTATTACTTAATATAATACTGCACAGTTAGTTTTAATGTGGAATTTTAACGCTTATTCAGATTTTACAAAACATAAAGGCAGTTTTGCATAATCCAGATAGAACAAGTTTACTCCTTTTGACTGTAGAGGTGCTGGGCAGTAGAGCGTTGAAAACTCTGTTTCAGAAAGACTCTAACCATAGGAAATTTCACACTTATTCTTTCAGTTAGGGTTTATTGAGTAGCCTTCACTAGTTGTCCTGAATCTTCATCCCTGGAGGTAACACCTCAGAAAAAGCACTTAGTACAAAGTAAGTGCTCAGCAAACATTGCTTAGATATTTTATCTGTTCCATTTGTTATCACTGTTTAATGGTAGCCACATCATTTGAAGAACTGTTCAAGGCTTTATAATCTCAGCATTATGAGTGTCTGCTCATTCTGATTTCCTTGGATTTCATCTCCTTGCAATTGCTATACTAATAGTGATATTGCTGGCTTCTTTATGTCTTTCTCCCACAATAAACTGTTTTTAGGTGAGAATGGAGTGTGTATGTGTGTGTGGTTGTTCAGATCAGGGATGGTGCTCATTTCTAAACATCATAACCATGATCAGAAGTTGAATCTCGACATAATATCTTTTGGGACTCTGTCCTGATTCTGGGACACTCATTGCCAATAGATGGTGCTATTAGGTTACAAACTTCTCAAGAGTAAAACTTAAAATCACTGCAACTCAGATTTAAGTGAGCTTTGCAATCAGCCAAGGCATTGGTAGGACATGGATTACAGAGTCTTCTCTTAAGATTCTGACTCAAGAATTATGAGTTGGGAACAAAAAAAAAAATTGCATTTTGAGCAGCACACAAGTGGAGGATGTTGCTGTTGCCTGGATGATTTTTTACGAGTAATTTGGAACATTAACATTGTAAAAATGAAAGCTTAGTTATGCATTACAGTCATTCTGTAAGAGTTAAATATGTTAAGCATTTATGACACAATTTATACATAATTCTACTCAGAAGATTATAGGAAAATTAGAAACATTTAAATTACATAATTAATACAAGTTAAAATTCTTCCAACTTACAGTGTTCTCAGTGAAACTCACACTTTCTTTATGTGTGAGGTTCGCTCTAATATTTATCTGATATACTGTTAATGGTGATAATGCATTCCTTAATACGTCATCCCTTTCTTCAAGGAAGAATTGTTGTAGGTTACTTGTTCCTTCTGGAAATATTCATTATGAGTACATTCACACATGCTTCTCTCTCTCTGTGTGTGTGTGTGTCTGTGTGTGGGTGTCTATGTGTGTTACAATAAGGTTTTAGGCCCCCTGCCAGAGGTTCAGGCCCACAGACCTGCAGTCCCAGACGACCTAGGCACCCGCTGCTGTTTAGACCACCCCAAAATGACTCAGACACTTATTTCAACTTCATTCTCTTTGGCCTATGACTTAGGCACATTGCTAACTAGCTCCTTAATCTTAACTCAACCCATTTTCATTATTCTGTCTGACATGTGGCCCGTGGTTCACCTGTGTTGCTTACATGTTTCTTCTTTGGGCATCTTACTCAATCTGTCTGTGACTCTGCTCTTCTCTTACCTATGCTTTTATTTCCCTGTCTACGTTTTCTATGGTGCCTGCCATGGCCACAACAGTCCTTTATTTAAAGAATGATATTCACAGCATACAAACAGACATTCCCACATCATGTGTGTAATTGTGTGTATGTGTGTGTGTGTGTGTGTGTGTGTGTGTGTGTGTGTGTGTGTGTGTATGTCTTTCTCTCTGTCACTGTCTTTCTGTCTCTGTCTCTCTGTCTCTCTCTCTGTGTGTGTGTTCACTAGATACTTTTCTCACTGTTAAGATTTAATAACTAGAAGCCTTGGCTAGAAGGACATTTTGTTATGGCTCACAGTTTGAGAGTAGAATTCATCATAGTTGGGAAGGCCTAGAGCCAAGAACAGCTTATAGTTGTTGGGCTAGAAACATGAAGCTGTTTAATAAATTAAAAAAAAAAAAAACAAACAAGGAAATAGAGAAAGACAAAGCAGGACTTGGCTATTACCCCCCCCCATATTTTTCTCTCTTCTTTATGAGGTCCTTCCTAAAAGTTCCACAATCACACTTAACAGCATCATCAGCCAAAGATGGAGGCTTCCCACATTGGAACTGTGAGCAATATTTTACATGAAACCATGATAATATAATTCAACTCTTAGTGGGCACAAATGAGATCTGCCATTTTATATTCACACAACACATTTTGAATATTTTTCATTACCACTTCTGTTAAATTAACTTTTCAAAAGTTTTTATTTGGGGGGCGGGAAGTCTTGACATATGAAGAACACAGATTTTTTTTTTTGTCAGGAATATCTTCCAGAGTGATGAATAAAATGTACTTCTAATTTATATCATGACTCTTCTAATATAAATATGAAACTTGCTGGATACCAGCACCATATCATGTTTATGAGTACCATATGAATAAGCTGTGAATACTATCTTCAAGTATCTGTAGATTGATTTGTGCAGAAAAATATTAATGGTTATTATTGAAGTTTGGTTAATATATATCTCTGCTAAATAGTTCTAGTTATCTGAGCTTCATAGATAAAGTAACTTTTACCAGAAGGAAATGTTGAGATTTTACATGAAGCCAAATATGTATTCCTAGTGCTCATGAGAGATCAAAACTGCAATTTTTAACTTCTAAAATATTAAAAAAAAAGATTTGACAGAAATGTAAAATGTGAACTTGGCCTTGAATTATTGGAAGAAGTGAACATTAACAGGAAGAGAGAGGAGAATAATGAGATTGAGTAAGTATGACGTAGTAGTGTACTTTAGCTCTTTGTTTTATTTATTTCATCGAAATATTAATATTTCTCTATCTCAAATGCAGAAATAGAGTGATCACTTTAATTCTTATTCAAAAGTTTTTGCGGTATATCAAGCGTATATGGAACCAGTCTATCACTGCATTATTTTCAATATCTTAGAAGTTTTCATTTGTGTAACAAAGAACAGCTATGTTTTCTACACTAGCCTTGGACATTTTCTGTAGCCTCAAAAAGTTTGGAATCTGTGATTCTCCCACTTCAGCCTTTGGAGAATCCACAAAGCAGAGATAAGAGGTTCTTACCACCATTTCTGTTGATCTTAGGAACGACAGTTAATTATTGGGATCCATACCTGGCATGCACAGTAATTCATGGCTCACAGTTGTTCATGAATAAAGGAAACTCAGGGCTAGATCTCTGGGAAAGTCAGAGATGTTCGAGAGAGCAAACACCACAGTCAGATCTTGCCCAGCTGTCTTCCAGCTTCCTCAGCCTAGCTTCTCCTGGCTTCTTCCTCTCTGTCTTTCTATGTCTGCATTAAATACTCTCTTTTCTCAGTTAAGCTGTGGCCCCACCACTGCCTGCCTGGGAGCCTGGAACTCCTTCTGTAAACTAAAATGACCTCGAACTCAGTTTAGATTAAGTGCCTAGGTCACCACTCCTGGGATATTCCCTGTACTGGGATTAAAGGTGTGAATCACCACTCTCTGAGCCTCCTAGACTGACTGTGGGTAGATTCCCTCTGATATCTCCAAAACTTTTTAATCTTTTATTAAATCCCACTCACTGTATGCTTTACAGTATGGCCAATTTGGGTAACTGGTTTATATAAGGTATACAAAAATTTTTGAATGACTGTTCTTGTCTTTGACCACAAATGGTTGGTGAAAAATGGAAGGCAATAAAAAATTGGTTTCTTTAAACCTTTTTCTTATTATTTACTAAAGCAACATATGGGTGTTGGAAAATGTTTCAAGCACACAACCCTTTAAAGCTTCCAAGTTAAAATGGCTTATATACTCTTGACTCTGAGGTAAGACAATAAGAGGTGAACTGTCAGGACAGAAGTCTTCAGATAGCTAGGGTAAAGCACGTGTCATAAGTAATAAAATATGCATATTTACATTGTTTTGTTTAAATTCTAACTCAATAGTTGGATACATATTGTATATGGCAAGATCAATATTTAAGGGAAAGTAATGCGAGCATTACCTTTCTGAAATTCTTAAACACTTATAGCTAGCTCTAAGATTAAAGATATGCAGAAATCAGTGTTAGAGTCCAAAAAGACCCAATTTTTTAATGATTAAGTTGTAATTGAAATTAAGGAAAAAGACTGTTACAATAAGGTTTCTGGCCCCGTCCATCATCCAGAGTTCCCAGACCCACAGACCTACAAACCTGCTGCCCCAGACCTCTTAGCTGCCTGCTGCTGCTTAGGCTCCCCCAAAACGATTCAGACACTTATATTAACTTCATGCTATTTGGCCTATTATGGCTCAGGCACATTGCTAGGTAACTCTTTCATCTCAGCTCAACCCATTTTTATTAATCTGTCTTGCCACTTGGCCTCTGGCTCACCTGTGTTCCTTACCTGTTTCTTCTTGGGCAGCTGGGTCAGTCTGTCTAACTCCACCCTTCCTTTCCTACCTATTCTCATTCCCCACCTACTTCTTCTATGGTGCCTTTCATGGGCTATTTTATTTAAAGATTGATATTCACAGCATTCAGAAAGACATTCTCACAAAAGGCACATACCCATACGTAGTGGTGAAAATGCACATGTGTTAAATATAGAGAAGAAAGCACGTGAGGTAATACATAAAGAAAGCAAATGTTCAAAAAGTAAGTTCACATGCAATAGTAAACTCCTTTGCATTATTGTAATGGATAAAACACCTGCCTTTTCATTGAGAAACTGCCTGTGAAGAAAAGCTCCAATTTAGATAGCATCTAAAATGATGCCAATTGTCTTTTATAGTGTGCTATCCTTGCTGATCCATGAGGTTTTAAAAAAATAATACAACAATAAAATTAAAAAAAATAGTCCATGGGAGGTAGCGAGAGGTATGGATTTCTTGTCAGCAGGGCACACCTTAAATGTTTTAGAAAGGACTCATTTCAAAGCAAGTGCAAGCATCTGCTTGAACACTTCAACACTCACTCTGGGGATGTCAAACATGGAGGCTGCAATTTCTTGGGAATTTCTCCAGGAGAGCTTTCATAATTTCAATCAGGATAATATAATGATAAGTAATGTTCTTTAGTTGTATTGCTGCATTGAAGGTATGTTTCAAAAGCTTAGTATGCAATGTTTCTGTAGATTGTCACAATTCCATGAGCCTGACATTGCGATTACATCCATTTTGTGAAGCACATACTAAGAATGATAATCTAAGGCTAGATACCCACAGAGCAACAGAACCATGATGTGAATCTTTATAGTGTAACTCCAGAACATGCACTTGTAAGCACCCCACTGTACTTCTTCTAAATGAAACAACTGATTTTCTATAACACATTCTTCTGTTGAATATGTGCTATTACATCTCTCTCAAGTATGTGATTTGAAATGCATCGTAGTAATAAACCATGGCCTACTGCTTTAGTTGATGGCTATATATCTCTTCAATTGCATGCTGTCACTTTTTTTTAACCCATCACTGCTTTAAGAGACATGAAATATTTTACCTTCCAGATTATATATCACATTGTTTTAAAGTCTGATAGCATTTTCTATGATCTCAAAATAAACAATGAGAAATGTTATTTCTGTGTGGCCATAAGCAGCCACATCAATGTAGAAGACCTCCTTAACCATTCAACTCTTAGGCTGTATCACCAAATACTATTTATATATACACCTTCCTCACTAAGGCACCCTGATAGTACTAAACAAAATTATTTGCCATCTCAGCATAGGAATATGGATTAACAACCAGGGACAACATATCCAGAAACATGTACCAGAGACAACCAAGGTCAAAGATCCCTATTGGAAACGCAGTACAAAAAGATCTCCCTGAATAATGTTGTCTCAGCAGAACATTTAACAATGAATAAGACTGAAAACCACAAAGGTCAGCAAGTCTGTTGGGTAGCGAGTAAGCGAGTAAGCATTTCAGGATAAGATAAATGCTTCCAAAGCATGACCCTATCTAGTCCACATTTAACTTTCCATTATGTCTAAGTACCTTAGCAAATATAACTCATATCAAGCCCCGCCCCATTAGCTGTATATTCACATTCCAGTCATTTTGGGTTATAATAAAAGTAACTAAAGGGTGGCTAACTTATGTAGGTATTGATAAAAATTATATTTGAGGATTATTCCACATGCTTTCAACTATATAATAAACATCATGGAGGCAATATAATATTAATTTATCTACATTCACCTCCTTCTAAAGCTGCCATCACAGCCTCCTATACTGTAAGCTTATTCTTTATGAACTCTGACACAACTAATCCAGAATCTGCAAGATCTGGTCAGAGCCTGCCACTGAGACCGTGGGTCACATATGGCTGAACCTATTCTTTTTTCTTTCTTTCTTTTATTTAAAAAGTTTTTTTTACCCATATCTACCACTGTTCACCCTCCCTTCCCTCCTCACAGGCCCTCCCAACCCTCCCTCAGCCTACTCCCACCCATTCCCCCATCCAATCCCAAGAAGGGCAAGGAGTCCCAAGGTGGGTCAGTTCAGTCTGGTGTATTCAATTGAGTTAGGTTGGATTCCTTCATCCCAGAATTAAGGCTGGGTTAGGTGTTCCTCTGTAGGGAATGGGCTCTGAGATGTCAGTTCATGTACCAGGAACATAGTCTGGTCCTACTGTAAGAAGCTCTACAAACTGTCCATGTCATTTGACAAACATCTACCTTTGGAGCATTAGTTCCTTTCCCTGAAGGGTCCTCAGCAGTTGTTTCTGATTCAGTGGGCACCCAATATAGTCAGTCATCTCTGTGGGTCTCCTCCTCATGAGCCTGATCCCTTTGCTCATATATACTCTCTTCTCTCTCTCTCTCTTAACTGTTATAAAAGTCACTATTCATATCACCTCCATAATGGTGAATATTTTATCTATGTTCTCTAGGGAAGAGGTTGATACAGAAGTCTAATCATTTGCCTGAGGTTACATAGGTAGTAACTCTGTGAAAGGCAAACAGTGGGTTTATCTCACAAATAATAAGTATACAGCACACAATTGCATTGACTAAAGAAATTTGACTCACTGATATTAATGTAGCAAACAGAAATCCTTAGGACAGAAAGAGGAATAATGATGACATAAAAAAACAGAAGAGAAATGAGATCCATAGTCAACTATAATAGGTTAAGTAGAAAGTAGTCAAAATATCGGTTCTGAGGGGAGGCCCTGTACCTAGGTCCTGGAGAACATCAGCTGGAACTTAAATTGTGCTCCCTCATTTACGAGGTTAATGCCTAGAGATAGATGATTCTGACTAGGTAGACTGTGGCCTGCTTTATGTATGAGAAGATTCCTACAGTTGAGCTTTCGAAAGATTAATCCAGTGGGTGATTAAATAGAGTGTGGATTCTGCCACATTCATGATGGCAATTTGACCAGCAGCTGAGAAATCTTGGGTTTGATTGATTCTGTGTTTTCTTTGTCAAGGTCACTGTGAAGTGGGACTTTATTGATTTCTGAGCTTGTGATGGTTCCAGTAGAAAGCTGTATCAATAGGATGAATACAGGTAGACAAACTGAAGAATGGTTAGTGATTTCCATGTTACTTATTTGCAGTTTAGCTACTTGATAGTCCAGAATATCACCACACATACCATGATGCTAAAGTTAAGAATCCATCTTAGCTAAGGTCCTTTTGAGGACAGTAGAACCTTGATTTAGGGCTTGTCCAGATGAGAGACTAGTTGCACCTTTCACCCATCTTCAAGCTTGTCTGGAATTTAGCTCTCTTCTACTATATTCTTTGCTTATCTTTACTTCTATGAGCTGACTCTTCCTTATGGGACTCAAGGAATTAGCCTGTCTACTTGGCTAACCTAGATTCATTGGATCTCATAGTCCTTCATCTTCTTTTAACAAGGTTCCTTTTGTTGTGTAAGCTCACATATTCATAGATTTCTTGCAATAAAACATGGATATTTTAGAGAACTCTTATTTATTTATTTTTTATCACACTAACTATATTTAAAAGCTATAGAGAAAGAGAACTATCCAGGCCTAAGGATGCAGTTCAGTGGAAGAAGGCCTGTTTAGCATTCACAAAGACCTGGGTTTCAGTCTCAGAAATGACAAAAAAACTCAATAAAACATACAGCAGAAGTGATCAGGAACAAAAGACCATGAATGGGACAAAGATTAGATCTGTTTGCCTATGCGTAAATATGAGATAGATTATAGGAACACTGTTGTTGGAAGGTCTTCCTTTGTACTGTGATATGTCAAAACAATAGTAGTCCACATTTCAGGTCATGACTTCTATATTTAGTGCAAGCATGCTTTTTATTAGCTGTGTGAATTTTTGCAAATGATGTGATTCCTTTATCTGTGTGTTCTTTCTTGTGACAGGATATTGTGAGTGCCTATTTCAAATGACTGTTATATGCAAATTAGAGGAGAAAATGAGTTTGAACATTTATTGTTGAACTAACAAGAAACTGCTGGCCATTATTGGTTGTTAGCAAACAAATTGTTAAGAATGTGAGAAGGAAATTTGGCTGCAGTAAAGCAGGAGTTTTAAATAGAGGAGCAGCTTTAAAATACAGAAGTACTTTTATTTACATGAGTTTCAAACTTCCAGAAAAGAGACTTAAAACCTCAAATATGCAATTATCTCAAAAGATTTGTGTGGGAAAAAAGAAAAGCATAAGAAACTATCTCCACAACTGCAATCTAATAGGATGTGTACACAAATATTTAGAAACTGGCAAATGTAAGTTCATTGCACTCTCCATTATTATTTTTAATAACACATTTCCAAGCATTTTATGTAAGTTTCTACCTCAGAAAATGTTAAAATCATTAAGTTACTGTACACATATCTCCATTATACATAAAAATATATCCTTGGAAAGTTACTGGAATTCACTGTAGACAACATAGGAAGTTTAAGTAGCTGTGGTTTAGGAAAATGACTTTGATGGACATCCTTCCCTTTACATTCCTGGAGAGCTTGGTTCCTGTAGCTCTTTGAAACATGAATATGAAGCTAAATTCCTCTAAAATGCTCAGAAAAGAGCTTTCATTACTTCTTCCTTATTGTTTAATTGTCTTAGTTTGAAGTTTTTTTTTTTTTTTTTTTTTTTTTTTTTTTTTTTTTTTTTTTTTTTTTTTTTTTTTTTTTTTTAATGTGGAATAGGATTTAAGAGATTACGTGTAAAGGCAGACAGAAAAGTCAGAACCTAAGTTTTTCTATTTTGTAGTCTTTGTATACAAAGATTTACACAGGGCAAGAACATATGTGGATAATAAGTATTGTTTTTACTTACAGAGATCACAGATGCATTCTTCTATATCTTACTGTTTTCTCTTAATGATTCACGTGACAATTGACAATTTATTTTTGTAAGTACATGCCAAAGAAGGTCTTCATGATGATACCAGGTTCTTAACCTTTCTCTAGTAAGTACTTGCGTTCAGCATGTCTGACAAAGGATGCCAAGTGAAGTTAGCTCGACATAGCTGTTCTATTTATAGGAAAAGGGGAAAAATAAATAGAACACTCTTTCTTGTCTTTAAAATAGATAAATAACAGATTTTACCAGCTTGCTTTCTGTCTCCTCCAAAATCTTTGCTATCTATTTTAATACTAAACTCTTGAATGACTAATATAATCCTATAGTTAGAATGGTACTCCCATAGTGTGAGAATGTGTTTTCATAATGTCTCTTTATTTAGTAAAAGTTTATATAAAAATGTGTAATCTCTGTTTACAAAAACAGTATAAATCTGTTTCTTTCAATATACAAATGTTCCAAAAAGAATAGTAGAAATCTGTTTAGACATTTTGCATGTAGAACAAAAACATTTATATTTTAGTCATAAAATTATTTTATTAAAAAGAGTTTTAATTAACATATTCAATATTCTTTCTAACTATAAAATTCTTGTACGATAGAAAACTTGACACTTAATCTTTAAAAGACCTAGAATGTACTGGAATCTGTAACATTAAGTTTCTGGCCTGGACTTTCCAGGCTAGACAAGGTTCTGACTTGCTGTCCCACAAAAGCACACAGATAATTGTATTAATTACACTCTGCTTATTGATTGACCTGGGGTCTAGGCATATAACTTGGTAGCTCTTGCTCTTAAACCAACCCGTGATTCTTATCCTGTTCAGCCACGTAACTTGATACCTTTTCTCAGAGCAGCATAGTGGCCCTCTGCATCTGCTGGCTTGTCTGGAGTCTCTATGACATCTCTGCCCTGTTCTTCCGTTCCCAGAGGTTTCTTAGTCTGATAGCCCTGCCCACACTTTCTGTCTGCCTTCAGCCAATCAGCATTGTTATTAAACCAATAGGTGGGACAATTAATTACAATGTAACAACAAAATCCCACTACAGCAATCTACCTAAAAACTCTGACTTACATTATTATACTTAATTTGGCACTGTAAAAATTTAGTGTTATATTTATTTTACATGTAAAAAGTACTGTTTTTTTCAAAACTGTAGTTGTAAAGTATAACTTTCATAATAAATTATTGGTTTACAGATGATTAGCACATATTTATTATAACCTTTTCAGTGTTTGTTACACAAAGTGAAAATGCAAACTTTTAGTTAGGATAGTTTATGTTTAATCTTCTTTAGCTGACTTAATTTCCCCAAACCACAGCTATAGGAAACCTCCCATGTTGCCTACAGCAAGTTTCATTAACTTTCCAGAGAGACACTTCTATGTTTAACAGAGATAATATGCGCAGTAAATTATAGATTTTTAACATCTTTTGAGGGAAAAATTTCTGTGAAATTCTCTGAAACTTATTATTAAAAATAATCATGAAGAGTGCAATGAACTTACCATTTGCCAATTTCTAAATATATACATATAAATTCTATTTTACTGCATTTCTGGTATTAATAACATTTGTGTTTATTTTCTTTTACCACACAACTTCTCTGAGATAACTCCACAATGGAGATGACAAAGAGGAATGAGTTGGTGTTGGTGTTTGAATTCTAACACTCACAGCATGTGTATTATTACATGGTGAAGGCCTAGAATTACAATTGAGCTGGATGGAGGCTTCTTCTTTTCAATCTGGATGTGTGAATGTTTATAATCAAAGGGGACAAAAGAAATGAAATTTTATAAAGCTATTTTAATTAACAACAAACATTGGGTGGACATGCTAGACACTGGCTATGCTAGTAGCTACTGTGAATGCAAATAGGTGAGGTATAATGGAATTTCCACATTCCTGTTCCTAAGACTGAACTCCAAAGCTCTCTCACCTTAGTCTCAGCACAATTACTCTCTGTGTTATCTTTCCACAGTGAATTTAGCACTGAAGTCATCTGTTTGCGGGCTTATTTAGTCAAACAAGGCTACCTAGATGGTATGGTACAATATATACTATATTTCTATCCCAATATAGCAATATTCCTGGAACCAACATATTAAATGTGTGTAAAAAATGGATAGTTTATCAATTATGATAATTTTTCCATAACCTGTTTGTTCTTTTTAAACTTTTAAAATTAAATAGATGGGTTTTATGATATGTAATATTAATCCATTTTAGAGATTTACTCTAACAATTTTTGTTTAGAATATGAATATATATATATTCATATACTGGATATTTTTAATTGTTTTTTTTTTTTCTTTTTGGCAACTAACAGCTTGTGTGCATTGTTAATGATTAGCTCAGTGTCTCCAAAGTTACATTCTTGAAAATTAAAAAAGTTAACTTTAGAATTTTAGACACATGTTAAGCAATTTTACAGTTATCTTTAAAAAAACAAATTGAAGCACATCCTGGTTCCTTTATAACTGTTGATTGTGAATCATCACATATTTGAACGCTACCAGGTTTTATCAGTCAATTGAAGTCATTATGTGCTTATAGAAAATTAGTCTTCAGATTCCTCAGCATGTGTAAAATTTCCACAGAATTTTAAAATCTTTTTCCTATGTGGGTTGCATTATTTATTTTCTAAAGTTGCAAATACTGCTTAATAATTTGAGACTCTACTTGTTTCCTTTACAAACGAAGAAAATAAAATTGAATAATAAGCATGGTGGTCTATTAAGCACAGATGTTTAGCTGTTATCATTTATAAGAATATAGGTTAACATGCCATTGAAAATACGACATTTTAGGATTTTTGTCCTAGTAAGAACATATCCTGGACCCCAGTCCTCATTAATTTACTTACTGTTGTACTTGCCAAACTTTGGCTTGGAAAACTATGGCCAAAGGCCCAAACCTTAGTTTTTGGCTTGCTTTTGCAAGACCTCTTGGGTTTTGGATGTTTAAATAATTGAAGCGAGTAAAGAACATTTTGTCACAAATGAAATTATGTAAAGTTCAGATTTAATTATTCATAAAATTGTATTCAAACAAAGCTATCCTTATTTATTTTCCAATTGTATGATGTCACTTCTTCCCTATAATGGCAACAATGAGCATGATAACTACAAAGCTTAAAATATTTGTCCTCAGGTTCCTCATAGGGACATTTAGGAAACTTATATTTTAAATATTTTAATACTACATCCCTCAATTTCTTGTAATTAAACTGATAATCTTTGTATAAATTTAAGTATATTTAGTTAAAAATATTCAGATTCTTGAGAAATAAAAAATGAGGCCAACTAAAACAAAAAATAAATAAAATACAAAAGGATAGTTTGTCCATTCACATGCTTGTAATTCAGCTCATCAACTGCTTTATCATACATGTGCTTTAATAAACAAATTTAAATGAGCAAATGACCATATGAAGAGTTGAGTCACTTCCTGCCATGGCAGCACATTACTTCCTAACTCTGTGGTTCTAATGTTTTAACAATAAATCCTTGATCCTTGCATACAGTTCCATGTTTCAACAGAGGGATGTTGGCACCATATAAATACTGATAAATTATTGAAAAGTAGTCAAACGTATTATATTTATCATTTAATTTTGAATACCAAAAACATATGGCTTGTTGAATGCATATGAGTGTACATCACACTTTTATTTCCAGAAGCATTGCCTCAGAAAATGTTCCTTTCAGCATCTATTTTTCATAGTATCTACAACTGATGAATGACTTCATTTGTAAGTAGATGCAGATTCATCACTTGATTTTTGAAGTTAGTATTAAAAAATGAACTATATCTAAGGATTGCAACTGTTGTAACCAGGTAGCAAAGCTATTTGATAGTGATTCCAGGAGTGAGGTGTTAAAACTTTGTCCTTTTACCAATCATTGATTGCTTCATTAATTTTACACAGAAGACAGGGAAAAATTTTTGTTGATTTTTAAGAACTTTTTCACAAATTCGTTTTACATTGAAACCACAGATCACCCTCTCATCCCTCCTGCTTCCCCCTCCCATGCCCACAGTTTCCTCCCATCCTGACTCACCCCCCATCCCTTCTTCCAAAAGAGTAAGGCCTTCCATGAGGATTCATCAAAGCTTGGTTGGGAACTTATAAAATTTAGAATCACAGAGGTGGAGCCTGCATGGGACTGGACTAGGCTCTCTACATAAGGAAGACAGTTGTGTAACTTGGAGTGTTTGAGGGGCCCTGGGCAGTGAGATCAGGATTTATCCCTGGTGCATGAACTGGCTTTATGGAGCCCACTACCTATGGTGGAACACCTTGCTCAGCCTTGGTGCAGGGGGAAGGGATTTTAAACTGAAGTTTACATTCTAAGAACTGCAAATAAAGGAAAATTCCAAAGTATTAAATCATATGTTTCTCTTTTTGTTCTAATTGCCATGAAACATCTTTGAGATACTTTGAGATACTATAAAACTGAAGATATCTTACTTAGAGTACCAGGTAATCCTGGTTGCATGAACTTGTACAAATACGTCTGGATGCTATGTCTGTGAGTATCTGTAACATATGCTCATCCAGCATGCATATAAATATGTTTACATACCAAGTGACTCCTGAAATTCTGATGCAAGACCAAATAAGAAAAGAAGATATGCATGTAGTTTCTAGGAAACAGGAAATAAATTTCTAAGTGAAGATTTTACTATAGAAGGGTTTTAGTAGGAAATGAATTTCGATGAGATGGTATGGGGATTTGAATTAGGAGCATTAGGAGTATTCAGGCATTATTTAACTATTCTAACATGACTGGAAGTATTCTGGAGAAATAAAGCACTGAAAAGCTTCCATTTGTCAACTCCCTCCTTCTTTTCCTTAAGTGATTCTTCATTTTAAAGACCGAAAGCAATATACACTTAACAATTTAAGCTCACTGAATTCTGTCAAGAATAGTAATAACTCTAAAAATATTAAAAATTCAAATATATATTTATAATTAAAAATGAGAAAAGAGAATTAAATATATCAAGTGATTAACCTAACATTACTGTTTTCTGTAAAACTTGAATTCAAACTAATTTTATTTGATTTTTTTTTGATTGTAGAACAAATGTATTGTTTTTCTTCTCAAACCCTAATATTTTTCTATGAGAAGGTGACTCGAAGTCAATAAAATTCAGTCACCCATATTATTCCTTCAGGTAACTAAATATGTAATAGTAATATTTTGAAAAAATAAAATGTGCTCTAACATTTTTAGAACATAATACATGCACAGAATTAAATATAATTACCTGTACTTTCACCCACTTTACTCACAACTTAGTTTCTCTTATATTTGATAACTGACTTTTGATTTCTATTGCTGTGGTAAAAACCATGGCCAAAAGAAATTTGAGAACAAAGGAGTTTATTTGGCATAATAACTCTATTACAGATGATCACTGAAGGAAGTCAGAGCAGGAATTCAAGCTGGAACCTGGAGGCAAGGATTGGAGGAGGGACCATTGAACAATGTTGCTTACAACTTTAATCCCCATGGCCTGCTCATCTTGCTTTCCTAATACTGTCTGGGACCACCTGCTCAGAAGAGGCACCACTCATAGTGAGATGGGTCCCCAAACATCAGTCATTTATCAAGCAAATACCTACATCTTGCCAACAGACCAATCTGATGGAGGCACTCTCTCAGTTAATTTTCCCTTTTGACAAATGGCTCTAGCTTACACTGAGTTTAAAAACAAACCAAAACTAAAAGCACAATAATCCACTGAGTTTAGTTAGTGCTCCACATTTGAACATGGGTATGGGGCCATCTACTGGAGCATGGGAAACCTATTGGTTGCTGCAGCTCAATCAATAATGATTCTCCTTCCTTCAGTAACTATAAACTTGCCAATAACTTTTCTGTAAAAGTTAGAGCTTGGAGAACTATTCCATCAGTTGCTGTGAGATCTTGAGTATGGCAGCCCTGATATGTTTTGCAGACATTTTAGAGCATTCATCTCCATCCTCCATCAACAAGCACTTAAACGTTCAATAGGATTACTAAACTGAGATCTCTGCTTCCTAGAAATTCTTGTAAGTAGCTTACATGGCAATCTGTTTTGAAAAGCTCTGCTAGGACATAGCTAAAAGTGAAATTTATTTTCCAAGTATTATTCGAAATCAGTGCTTCATTTTCTCTATAATCTACATCATCTTCTATCACATTGTCATTTATCAATTGTTAGCACTTCTATTTCCATAATGATTAATTAAATATTACTCTAGGTATGGAACAAACATAATATGTTGAGAATTCTATCATGGGAACATAATGTTTATTTTCCTAAAAAAATTAATTTTTAAAGATGTTACAATGAGTGTAAATTCACAGAAAATTGAATATCATAGACTGGGATAAGAAGGGAGGTGGGAGTATCTTGGAGGAGTAGAGAGGCATAATCAAAATATATTATATGAAACATTCTACTTTCTTTTTAAAATAGGGGGAAAGAGAAAACATAAGTACTTTGTGGTCATCCAATAGCCCCTAGAGACTGCAGAACTACAGTACAATACAAAACCAGGACATCAAAACTGAGCGAATGTGAAGAGGTTACTCATATTGTAATCAAGTTGCATCAACCCACATTTCCTGCTGAATCACTTCCTTGTACCTTCCAGGTGCTTCCATACTTTTCTCATTTTTAAATCTTTGGCAACAACTACTTCCCATTTCTACTATTTTATTTCTATGGGTTATATGAGTGGGATCATATAAAGTGATCTTTTGGAATTAGCTTATTCTTTCTGTATAATAGTTTTAGGTCCACCCATTTGCTGGGAGGTTTTATTTCATTTTCCTTTACAGTTGAATAGAATTTCATTTTGTGTATGTAGCACATTTTTATTTTTATGATCCTCTTCCTTTTAATTATCATTCTTACTAGACATGAATTTATTAGTACAACTTGCTGAGTTCATTTATAGTTGTTCACATGTTTCGGTGTTTTCCATAAAGTAAGAGTGGCTCATTTCACACCAAATAGAAAGTGACATCAATGGAGGAAGACCTGGACTCACTCTTTGCTGGGGAAATAAATGTATTAGGAGCTGCAGAAGGCAGATAATGAAACAAACTGTTTGCTTTGCTTTGATATTTGAAGCAAGGTGCACATGGAAAGTCCAGGATTGCCTAAAGCATATGCGCGGGGACTTCCTAATGTGAGGATTATAGGCACATGTCAAGATGCTTGGAAAGGAAAAACACTTTCTAAAAATGTTTTTTTCACAAGTAGTCATTTGAGTTACCTTGGAGGTTTTTAGAAAATTAGGTCAAATTTGTGGTATTTTGTATCTTTGATCTTTAGTTAGTGGATATAAGTACGAGAAATTGCAAGTCCATATTTACTTTGATCAATGAATTATCAAGTGCGTGAAAAATTTAATGACATAAAACATTTTATGAAATACTCTCAAATTACAAATAGAAATGTTTTAAACAAGTTTAAAGTGTCCGTTGGTATCAAATGTGGAACAAGTTCTCATATTTTATCTTTAACATTTGCTTTTAAGAAAGAGGTATGATTCGAATAAATTCCAAATCCCTTGAATTTTATGCTGATAACGCCCTTTGCACATACTACTTTATGATAAGGCTATGACTTGCAATATGAAAAGCTATTCCCAAGGGTCCAGCTTCATAGGTTTTATTGTGGCAATAGTAATATGTCTATTGGCAACAGCACAGTTCATAACAGTTCCAAGGATAACTAAAAAGTTATCCAAGTTTGTTTTGTAGAAGTTGTAGGTCCCTCTTTTACGGGACATCATGAAGAGTTTCAAGTTGTAACATGAAATTTCTTTTATTTGCTAAAACGAACAATGGGTAGCTTTTGTCTGGGTAATGGTTATCCATCTGACATTCACTTGCCTTCCATTTAGATTTCAGTTATTTTACTCTATTTTTCTTTAAAAGAGTTTTAAAAGCCTAAATTGTAACTGGGGAGATGGCTCAACAGTTAAGAACAATAACTGTTTCTTGGGGGGGCCCAGGTTCAATTTCCAGCATGTGCATCTTTGATCACCACTATCTGTAACTCTAGTTGCAAGTAATCCACAACCCTCTTCTAGCCTTCCTGAGCACCAGGCATGCACACATGTAGTGTGAGGTTTCTGTTCCTGACTCAGGCCTAACCTCAAGGTTTATGCTCACAGACCCGCAGACCTGCAGTCCCACAGTACCACAGAGACACACAGAGGCTTACTATGATTTTAGGCTGATCTGCCTCATGCCCAGGCATATAGCTTGATAGCTCTCTACCCTTCATCTAACCCATGTCTCTTATCTTGTTCAGCAATGTGGCTGGGTACCTTTTCTTAGAACAGCATAGTTGTCCTCTGCTTCTTCCGGCTTCCTCTGGCATTCTCTCTGGCATTCTGCTCTCAGAGTTTTTAGTCTGGTAGCTCCGCCCATACTTCCTGCCTGCCTTTCACCCATCATCACTTTTTATTAAACCAGTAGGTGGGACAATTATTTACCATGAAATAACACAATACCCCTACACGCACACATATGTGCAGACAAAATAACCAAATAAATAAAAAGAAAACGTCTCAATAATGCCTCTTAGATCTCAATGCAAGATATAGTTTCCTGTACTCAGATTTCAATTTTTGGAATTCTCAAACTGAATTTCCCTGGTGAAGAAAAGGCTCTCACGAAAAATTCAGAGCTGTAACATAGTCACAAAACAGTCATGGTCTTCTTATTACCCTGTTATTTTCCTCCCTGGCAGCTTTTATTCTAACCATAAACTAATACCATATTACAGTGTCCATAGACAGTAAGCAATGCTAGATTCTATGTGCATAACAACTTGAAAGAGAAGCATTTGGCAACTACTGTGAAAATAGATTGCTTCCAGAAAAAGCACGGCTAGAAAACACTTGGTGGTGGAAGGACAGTGGTTCACAGAGAGGTCTGCTCAGTCAAGCCTGTGCATTCTAAGTGTTACCAGCAGACACTACAGTGAGTGATGCATGAAAAAATAGAGCAGTCAGATAATTATTAGAAGACAGACTAGCAAAATATGATTGGGAAGTGCACAGCTGTGGTGGAGAGCCTCCCAAGGGATTGAGTGCCATATAAAAGTTAAAAACAACCCGGAGCTTAAAGCGAGAAGTCGTAACGCTAGAAACCAATTTTAGATACTAAAGGAAAAGTGTTGGCGTTCAAATAGATATACCAAGCCACCAGGAGACAAAAAGAGGTGGGGGGCACATTTGTAAGTTCAGGCTCTCTGTGAAGAGGTCATAGATTTTTCTTTCTCAGCTCTATGCCCTGCAGGCAATGGATTTAGGAGCAAGAGGAAAATGCCCTATTTGAAATCTAAAAAGAATTTAATTGAAGTATAAAGCTCCTTTTTCTGTTTTTAGTTTGCAGCCTCTGAGTAGCTGCCAACCACAATATACCAGATAAGCAGGTATATAATTCTGTCAGAACTACACACCAAGTCCAAATGAGACTTTGGCCAGAATTTTCTATCTACAGACTTCTGTTTGCTGTATGTCTACTAAGAATGAAGTGGTTTATTTAGACACCATAGTCACTTGTGTTGTGTAAGAGTTTGGAATTAATATGCTCTCATAAATGGAAAGATCACCACATGACAGAAATCCTACGAAGTGCTTTTAATGGTTAGTTTAAGATTTCTGACAGTTTTATCATGTTTGGGTGTTTTAATACACTAAAGAACGAGACACGTATTCTCAAAAATGCAAGTCTTTTGATATAATCAGATAGTACTTAGCTAGCATCCCTCATAAATGAGCAGTTTTATTTTAACTTTCAGTATACGGCTATTGTGCACGCAGACTATTCTGTACTGTCCTCATCTATGGACATTCCACATTAATATGCTAGTACTTAACAAGCAGGGTGGACTGTGGAACAAGGCCTTACAACATCACTTCTTTGAAACGTATCCCTGAAGTGATTGAAGTTTTACATTCTCTCCCTCACTCTAGACATACTCTCCATCTCGCTTTCTTTCTTCTTCTCTCACATGCGAGAGCATGTCAAATAAAGACAAACAGACAAAGAATAAGCCATTGATGAAATATTGCTATGTCTTATAATGTATACATATATATATATATATATATATGAAATTTAGTGACAGTGATATTTACTTTTATTTAAAAAACTTAGAGTATAAACAAGACCAGAAAACTGATATGAGATCTGTGCATTTGGCAAAACAAATATTTAATATCAACATTGGAAATTCAGGCTGTTATTGCCTATCTTAAAATAAATCGATGATGAAGTTATCCTCGTCTTTATGTGTTAAAATTATTTGAGCAGAGACTAGAAAGGCAGAAGATGAGAAAACATTGGAAAGTGAGATGAAGATAAAAGAATTCCAGTTGGTAAGACAACCAGGGAGCCATGGATGCTTGTTAGAAAATCAGCTAATTGTGCCCACATGTGAGTAGGAGGTCACAATAATTGTAAGTTTAAAATCTGTAATGTCAAATGAGCATAAGTTTATTTATGTGGCCGAGTTAATAACATTTTGGAAGCTCATAAATAATAAATAGAATTCACCCGTAATTGGCTTACCAGGTAAATATATATATTTACGCTTTCAAAAATACACCTGTGTGCCAAAACAGAGCAATGCCTTCCTTCAGGTTCTGACCTCTTACAAAGAAACAGACATTTAGAATGCTGCAGGTATAATTACAGAGAAAGGCGTGTGAAGAAATTGTCACTTGTTTTCTATTCCACCACAGAAATTATCTGTATTTTACATACACTAGAGAATTGTAATCACCATATTTCATACACCAGTTATCAGAATTTTCCATGAAAGCAATCTTAGTACTGAACATTTAGCACTGTTGTTACTTGTGAATAAGCTTTAGGTTCTTATTTTGCATCTTGTTAGCCTGCGCATGCTTTCTCACACAAATGTCTCTCACACATAAATCATCTTTACCTCTTACTGGAATATGGTTCAGCTAAGGCAGGCACTGGGATAGAAAAGTAAATTTCCTGTGTTCATCCAATCTCTTTGTGACCACAGGGGGTTTCTCTTCTAATCACTTGGAAACTTGAAAGTATATGCTACTTGTGTTTAGGGTGGAGATGTGCCAGTAAAGGCAAAAGTTTGCTCCAAAGAGGGCCCACAAACATAAACGTGCCCTATGGAGGGTGAGAAGATGTACTGATCTCTTCATATTAATAACCCATTTGGATTCAGAAGATAAAATTTCTTCATGTATTTCTGATATTCTCTATAATCTTAATTCTGCCCATGCCAGGAAAAAAGAAAAAAAGAATCAAATGTCCTATTATGACCACTATTCAGTTTTTAAAATGAACTTAATAATTCACATCATGTTGTTGTTAAAGTGATATAAAATAGTTATATATCATTGGTATACATGAACTAATTAACCAACTCTTAGAATAAAGTAGATTATTTACTAAATTCATAATCATAAATTAAGATAGTCTGGATAGAGCTCAAAATATACCTGTGGAAAAGGTTTTCTTACAACATTTTAGTTCTTTAAGGTGTAAGTTCTACAGACATACTCTTATTTAAATTTTAAACCTATGAAATTAGTTTAAACAACAATCTGTTTAAAATAACAAACATTCACATGTAAATGATATGACCAGTTAATCTCCGAATAATTTTAATGCATAATCCAAGTCTTTATTTTTCTGGAGTTTGTTTCTATATTGGTCATTGTTCAATATTCAGTAATGACTGAGAATAAACACAAGCATCAAAAACAGTGATTTATCTAGTCCTTGAGATTCCATTATGGAGCTAAACATGTGATTCCAGTTTACAAACAGGGTATATGAGTAGAACATTATGGACTTCTCCTGCACAGTCAATAGTGCCTGTGCCTCCAACTGACATCTCTAAAAGGTTTGACATCTCTCTTTATTCAACACCTTTTTATTTTCCTCCTTGGCTTTAATTTTAATTATAAACCTGGATCTGTCAGACTTGAAATGGTACATGATGATTGACCAAGCTGAATGATTCATATTGTCTAATCCATCATCACATAATATTTCCAGCTGGTTTTGCAAAACAGATCAAAATTTAATTTCTTTGAATTGTCTTTGCGTATTGACTTTGGTGTGCTCTTGGTTAAGCAACAATCTTTTCTGAGAAATGCTTTATTGTTGCAACATTTTAAGCAAATCAATTACCTTCCTGTAATGCAATAATATTACAATATGCAGGCAACCATAGCTTCCATTGTACATGACACAATCAATTTTATGAAGCTATAAACATTCATATCAGTGCTATTTAGTCTGTAGTAATATAATATGAAAAGGAGATTTTGGCCAAGCTATATTAATACATTATCTTAAAAAACTCAATATGTCAGGTGGTCCTTGGAAAACAGTGTTTTAAGGTTAGAGGTTAAATAATAATCACAAATATTTGGGAGTCTAGAAAGACATGGGTAAATAGACACTGGGTCTTTGTACAAGGAGATAAAAGATACATTGATACATTGATTTAAATAGGTAGGTTGCCCATTCATTTTTCCAAGTGCCAATTATTTAGACTAATTTTCCTAAGATATAGGCATTTTCTACTTATGTACTTCAAATGAGATTAAAATCACTGCCTATACTCCAATGGTTATATTTTTTTCTGGACTTAGTATAAATATTTGACTAAATTTTTCTCACTTGCTATAAGACTATGTTGTTTATCTGCTTTAAAACCACCAAAGCTCCTTACTATCTTTAGCACAAAATCCTAGCATGTTAGTAGTTATAAGGTACTGTAGGATCTATTTGATCCCTATATGTGTCTCCTAACCTGTCTCTTATTGCTGTTTCATGTTTCTTGTGGATCTTGTGTTTGTTCTGTTTATTATACAAAGGTCACTATTTCCTGCCTTACTGGCTAAGTGATTCTTTTCCTAGTCTGTGTACATTGACTGCTCATCTATAACTATGTGGAGCTAACTTCAACACATCCCTTGCCTGTCAACGAGTGATATTCCTCTCATGGGGAATTTTCTGATCACCCTATCTAATGTTTCTCCCTCACCATTTTAAACTACCTTGATATCATTTTTTTCATGATGTAACATTTTTTGAAGCGTGTTTGCTTGTGATCTCAGAAGCAAAGGAATATCAGTTTACTCTACAATGTTTATCATTACCATCTAGAACAGTGCTCATAAATTATTCAGTAAAAATAACTGAATGGAGCTTTGTCACATACAGGTTATTATTCGAAGAGACCATTATCCAGGATCTAGAGAATGAATTCATTGGTGGGTAACAAGAGCAGTTATCTTTGTATTAGGAGTACTGTGAATTAGTAACCTTTCTTAGGTTACGTCATTCTCTATTCTAATGTTCTTACCATCGAAAGAAGACACATAATTCCACTTATAACTTTACTAATCAATCAGTTTCAGAAAGGAGTCATAGGCATTACCCAAACAACATCTATTTCATTGTTTATACATAGTTTATATGTATAATTTTATATCTATCTACTCATACATACTTTAGTATAGGTTATGTAGAGATATTTATTTTTTGCCTGAGAATCAGTAATATGGGATTCTTATTTTAAAGATTTAAGTTTCCTTGTCTTTAATTAAAATTCAAGAAATGAGCTTGCTATTAGTAGTATGACAAAGCTTTGGGTAAATTCACCTGAAAAGTTGCCAGTGGTGGTTTAGGTGACGTTTTGCAATCTATCATTAGTTTTCACAGTAAATTGCCTAAGACTGTATATAGTAGTTTTGAAATTACTGCTTGTCGTCACTACTATATACGACCACATAAACACTGTATAGTTTGTACAGTAGATCATTTTTCTTATTTATATTCAGCAGGCTTTTGGTGCTACACACTAACACCAGCTGTTAAAAATTGGCAGTGATATTTCATCTCTCACTACCAAGGTCTTATATATGGAGAAGCTTTCTGTCTAACCACTATATATTGCTGAAAATAGGTAAATAGCTGTGTATCTTTCAGAATTTTCAAGTCAAAGTAGGATATAAATAGACAAATTAAGAAAAACTCAAGCTTAAGTCATCTGATTTCATACTAGGAGCTCTATGAATTTCATCATCAAAAATAATCTTTCAATTTTGTCTTATATAAAGATGCTCAGCTTGAATATATAAATAATCTGAATACTTAATGTTAGATGTGAAAATCTAATATAGATTATTTCAGATACGGAAGTGTTTATTAATTTTACCCCTCATTAATATCCTTTCTACTTTGTGCTCTTCTTTCTTCTTCATTTTTTTTTAACAAAAAAAGGAAATGCATGCCTCAGGGCAAAGACTGTGTCTTTCATGTCCTATCTACATAGTGGACAGTTTTCTAAAAATGTGATAACATTCTGGGAACTGTTTTCAAGTCTTAGGAAACACAATTATCTTATTTAAAACAATGAGAAGAAGAGTTGGGAAGTGTTTACGTCTCTGTATCTGGATAGTCTCCACCATAATTCTTAGATATATCTCCAAGTGTGCACAAGACTGAGACACTTGAGGCTCCTTTGGGCTGATGTTATTATATACACTTGAAGTAAAACACGGAAAGCTTCATAGGATTCCCCTGACAATCTAAGAGCCTTTCAGAGGTTTTAAAACATTGTACCATGTCCAGATATAAGACATTCAAAAAGATTTGTTTAGAAAAACATCTAAGTATAATAATTTTTGTCCTATAAAATAAAACGCATTTGGAGTTTTTGATTGTTATTAATGTGGCTGTAAATAAAAGGCATCATGCTGTAATTAAATTCATAAACCTATGATATACATTTTTTCAAGGATAAATAAATTTTATCATAATGTTTACAGTTCTAAGGCTTGTTGGGTCCCAACTTGTCCAATCAGATGTTCAAAGATTGAATGTCAGGAAACTTCACTTTTTGTGGGAGAGTCCTGTAAGTCTTTCACTAGATTTCTGCTTTACTCTGGACAATACAGTTTAAGATAAGAAAGTTTTCAAAAGAGCTGTCCCTACGTCACAGTACGTTTACTGTGCATTGAAGTATAGCAGAACTCTCTTTCTGGATATGCATGTGCATATGAATTTTTGTTTAAGTGTTCGTGTTTATATAAAAACCTTTCAAGATCAATGGATGGCCCATTTAATAATTGTAAGTGGGGCTTTCTACAGAAATATGGGCAGTCTTATGTCTCTCTTAAATATATGCTTTAAAATATGCCCTGCATTGGCTATTCATCATTAATTTTATACAGTAGACTCACCCCTTGGAGAAGGGACTCTGACCTTATTTGAAGTGTGAAGACCTGCTGCCTGGGAACTGCACAATTTCTTGAACTTGGATTTTTGGGCTCTATATATGTAGTGACAGAGTTTGAGTACTAGTATGCATATACTTGTTCGTTGTTACTATCAAAAATTAAACTGAAACACACACACACACACACACACACACACACTCACACACACCCCTCACACACAAATGACCACATATACCAGATTCCTGATGCTGTGCCTTGAATACGATGATAGTCTGGTGGTAACCTGGTAACCTGGTGCTGTGTACTAGGATAAACTTTTATACTTTAAGTTGTTTTGTGAAAACATTTTATTACAGCAACAAGAAGAGACACTAAAACATAGCCTTAACTTATAAGAGATGGTAAGCGTTCGTTAATCTTTTCTGAACAATGACATACTTTTGGACAGAAATTCGTACAGCGGTCACTTAATCACACACTTTTTCCAAAGTCCTTTGACTGGCCACTACAGATATTTTAAATTTAAATAACACATTGAGGATACATCCTCAAAAGATACACCTCAAGACCCATTTGGACTCAGCTTGTTCTTAAACCAGAACATTGGGATGTCTTATCTTTGACTCCAGCACTGGTTCAGAAACAGAACAATGAGACCTCTAGGGCAGTTAAAAATAATAAGTAATGATGCAGGGAGGAGATAGTAAAATGGCCAGTGCCAGCAGCACAACTTCATCTGCGGTGTGACTATTGTAGAATAGATAGATATTTGAGTAGACTCACCTGATCATCTGAGTTCTTACCAAGACAGAGTAATTAAGGTAGAAGGTACATTATATAAATTACCTTTAAATTTGATGACTAATACCAAGAATCCACAAAATTTTAAAGTGTTATTCAAAATACATTGTATTAGGTTGCTGGCCCAGACTTTCCCGTCCAGCCTCGTGGCCCAGACCCGTAGACCCACAGTGCCACTGAAAAACACAGACATTTATATTAATTGTGCACTGATTGACCTGGGGTCCAGGCATATAACTTGTTACCTCTTGCTCTTTAACCAACCCATGATTCTTATCCTGTTCAGTCATGTGGCTCAGTACATTTTCTCAGACCAGCAAAACTGTCCTCTGCATCTGCTTCTCTGGTGTCTCTGTGGCATCTTTGTTCTGTTCTTGTTTCCAGAGTTTTCCCAGTCTGGTAGCTCCGCCCACACTTTCTGTTTGCCTTTAGCCAATCAGTATTTTTATTAAGCTAGTAGGCAGGACAATTATTTACAATGTAACATAATACCACTATAAACATACTATATAAAAGGATTAGAAACATTATATTATAGTTATAAATTGTTCACAAAGAATTTCAATTAGTTGTACACAATAGAAAACTTATTCCTTGTAAAAGAGATTTATTCTAGTTTGCCAGAGTGTTCTATTTTCTAGAGCAAAGAATTTATTGTATATTAATTACATTTTTCATACATTTTATGATTTAAATTAGAAACACATTCTTGTTATATTTGTTATGAATGAATAAGTATCTGGCATACAAACTTCCAGCAATGCTTGTTGACTTAGTTACCAAATTAAATCTTACTTAATTCCACTTTTGGAATTTTGCTTTCACAATTTACAGTTTTAATGTTATCAAATTTATATCAATGTATTAAACTTACAATGAAGGCAAGTATATAAAGTGATAAAATATTTCTGATTAGTTTTTAAATTTGTAACATAGTTAACATCTACATTTTTCTACTTTCTCCTTTGAGGATTAAAATCTATGTTTTCTACTGTATATTTTGTTTTTAGCAATTTAGAAGGGATAGTTAAAGTAAATAAAAACAAAGATAATAATAGAGGAGTATATATTAAATATATATATAAATATATATGTATGTATACAAACACTATATATACATATATTATATATATAATATGTTAGTGTGTGCATGTGTTTAAAGGATTTATGCCACTCACAATGATGATGCTTCACCTGAGAGCCACAGACTAACAAAAATCACATAGTGTCAGATATGGGAAATTTTCTTTCCTTTTATTGGTCAGAGGAGTCTAAAAGACTCTGAGCACAATATAAATTGTTGTGATTGCTATTGACACTCTCATAAAACTTGAAGGTCAAATAGTGTTGCTAAAGATACCATACATTGGATATAAGACTTGGGAGAATTGACCTGTCATTGAGCTGGAAGACTCCTCCCTGAGGATAGTTCTCATAACATCCATGGCAAGACAAGTTTCCAAGGCAGGAAGCAAATCAATTGTCATATGTTGTTGCAAAGTCTATAAACCATAGTAATGACCAGCTTGAAAATATACAGCCAAGGGTTCATTAATGTCATGGATATCTTTGGAATAGTCAAAGACTGTATAACTAGACTTAAGGGTCACTCAGTAGGAGCAATTATAAGCCTAGTAGTGTACAACTAGTTATCTAGCCATGAATGGAGAGGTCATGGACACTAGAGAATAACTGACTACTATCGCTTTCCCAAATCATTATAACTTCTAACTGCATTGAAAGTTTGTATAATATACCTAGAGTAACTGTAAAAGTCACAATCTGTATCATCTATCTATCTATCTATCTATCTATCTATCTATCTATCTATCTACCTACCTATCTATCATCTATTTATCTATTTATTTATATATCTCTCTTTCTATCATCTATTTATCTATCATCTATATCTATCTATATCTATCTATCTATCTATCTATATTTCTCTATCTCTCTATCTACCTATCTATTTATCTATAGTGTGTGTGTATGAAGAAACTATGAATTTGAGAAAGAGTTGGGGACACAGGAAGAACTGAAGATTGATGGTGGAAATTCTCTTAAAATACACCAATCCAAGATTAATATTTATTAAAATATAAGCCAACACTCACGATACAGGTAGCAGCTTATATAGACACCTGATAGACTGGATTATCCATGCGGTGGATGATGGACAGCCGAACTGGTCTCTGCAGCAGTCTAGAACCAGGAAACAGGGATGTCCAAGATCCCAGCAGTCCCTTATGAATAGAGTTGGCCACTCTTCCTTCCAGAGCCGGGACCCTGGATAGGTATCTTCGGACCTTATCAGCTGACACCTGATTTCCACCACATCTCCCTCTTTTGTCTAACTAAGAAGGTTCTAAACTAAGACTATATACAACAGGAATTATTATCTAACCCATTATTCTTCTTGTTCAGCCATATGCCTCGGTACCTTTCTTTAGAGCAGCATAGCTGTCCTCTGCTTCTTCTGACTTTTCTCTGGCCTTCTGCTCTGTGCTTCCTGTTCTCAAGAGTTTTCATAGTCTGGTAGCCCTGCCCACACTTCCTGCCTGCCTTTGGCCGATCAGCACTTTTTATTAAACCATTGGGTGGGATAATTATTTACAATGAAACAACACAAATCTCCCACAGGCAGTAACCTTAAATACCTATTCTTCAACCCCTTCAAGACCTGAGAAGGAAAATGTATCACCTGAAAGTCAGAAGCACATGAGAGTAGTAGCTTCCAAAATTTTGGAGAGGACAGCAACACAGCTACCTGGACAATCACCTATGGTTTTTTTTGCGCTGTTGGAGCATCCATCATATTGGCTACAGGCCTATGGTATCTGACAGATCTTTTCACAAGCAGGGCAATTTTGGAGGGACTGTTTTATCCTGTCCAGGCAGGTTTTGTCAGTCTCCATCCCTCAACTTGTTCATCCAGCTTGGACATCATGTGTGTACTGTCAGCAAACAAGGTAAGGGCAGTTCTTTACCCAACCGGCCCATTCTCTGCCAAAAAGACAAACTCCAAAGGAGTGTCCTTGATGCTCAACGCCATCTAGGGAAAGGAACAGTGACACCAGGAGTCATTGCATCTCTTGTGGCCGAAATTCCAAATAATAATAAATGTTAAATGCCATATTCTCTGGGTCTATGAAATGGTTGAAGACTCCTGTCTATCTATGATATTCTAACCTGTATCTGAGATGACTGTGACATGGCAACTTAAATAATGTTGACTGCAGTATTTACCGTCCTAAGGATTAAAACCTGTACTATAAAATTAGATTACCTATAAAGGGGTGTATAATCTCTGAACAATGACTTTTAGTATGACTACCAAACATTAGCCAGAGGTATATATGCCATGTAAAGTGGCAACAGTATTTTAGACATGTATATATTTATATATCATCCAAACAGGTATATAAAACATCTTGTGCATATAACATAACTAGTGCAATCATATATTATGTCTAGTATAGTTAAATGGAGGTAATAATTGTATGGTGGACATGACAATAATGTGCAAATATTTTAAACAGAGGTAGAAGCATATATAAAATATAACAGTTACAGATTCAAATTTATATAACAGTTACAGATTCAGTTTTATATCAATGTACAAGTTGCTTTGATTATATAATGCAATTTCAGATTTAACTTTGTACCAATGTACACATTGTCTCAATCAAACATATAAAATGATTTAACATTTGTATCAATATACAAATATCTACGCCAGTGAAAATTGTCTTTAACTTAGCCCATATATTAAGCTAAAAAATTGTTTATAGGTAGATAGAACAATCTACCTTTATCTACCCTATCTATTCCCCTTTCTTTTCTTTAAAAGAGATCCTTGAGGATATATTATTGTTCTGTTCTCAACCCAATTTTAACTTATAACTATTCTGTCAGAATAATAATTACCCACAATCCTCATAGCACAAAACTTGTTGGGAAAGGGGTTGTAGTCTTTCATAAGGTTGCTTTCTGCTGAATTAAGGAAGATGGGATCTCTCTGGGATCCTGTAAAAGCTAAAACAATGGTTAAATCTTAATGGACTGACTATACATATCCATAACCATTCTCAGAGTACTGGGTAAGTCCATCTGGAATTCTTATTAGAAATGTGACCTGAAGGATAATCATAGAGAGCTATCCATTTTTGAATAATCTATTTTATAAAAGCAATCATTGATTGGTGTACACCAGGTTCTTGATTTCTCTATTTCTGCCTCTGTCTGTCTGTCTGCCTGTCTCTCTCTCTTTCATACTCTCCCTTTTATTCCTGTTTCACCAGTAGGAGTCATTGCGGTTGGGGCCGCATCTCAATTCCAGATTCTTTGTAGATATCTGATAGGAGGAAGTGTTATTTACAATGGAAAACTTAAGCATTACTCATACCCAAAGAAGATATTTATATCCTTTATGACTTCAGGAGAAGATTGCATGCAGACAGGATGTTTGGAAGGTACAGATACAGAAACAAAGTTCAAGATGAAGTCATTCCAGCTGTCTTCTGTCCCACGCCAGGTGGCTTTTCTGATATGAGACAGAATCTCTCACATTTTCTTTACCAATATGCTTGGGTTTAGAGAGGGAGAAAGCCACTTGCTCCCACTCCAGATCCAGCCATATTAATAGTAAAATCAGGACCATAATTTAAAAAAACAGGTGTAGATGTAAGATGCAAAGCAATGAGGATTGAGAGATTACTCAGTAGTATATATTTGTATCTGTTGGTCTCATAGTTCATTGTTTACATTCCTTCATCATCGATCTCTCTTCCATTGCAGGTCATTCAATGTTGAGCCAATGTCTTAAAGATGGTTGTATCCATTTTTCTGTAAAGACAAAATTGAGACCCTGCCCCAGTTTTATTAAATGTGTTTTCCTTACCATGGATCCATTTTTCATATCATGGATGAACAATTACTTCTCCTCCTCAGGAAGGGACTCCTTTTTGAGGTGGACCTTTATTAATTTTGTTGGTACCCATATCGTTTCTTTTCCTGTTGAAACAAAAGCAAAACCCCTACCCCATCAAAGCACATATCCTGGCTTCGATTCTGAACTCAATACATCCTTAAAGTAGATGGGTTGGTTTATTTCAGAAGATTTCTTCATTACCCAATGTCTCTCAACAGCTGATGTTCCCTTTTTATCAGCATTAAGAAAATTCAAACTCAATAAGGCACTATACAACCTCTCCCTGGGTTTTCTCATTTCTCTCTTCTGTTTATAAAACATCTCTTTCAAAATATGGTGAGATCTCTGTACAACCTCCTGTCCTGTAGGGTTGTGTGGTATCCCTGTTGTATGCTTTACATTATAATATCCAAAAATCAGCCTCATTTTTTGGGAAATGTAAACTGGAGCATTATCTATCAGTCTTAATCTGGGTGGGAATTCCCATTATGGCCATGGCTTCCAAAAGGCAAGTAAGTACAGCATCAGCTTTTTCAGAACTCAGGGCAGTCGCCCCATTGCATTCCAAGGTAAGTATCAATAATATGATGTACATATTTCATATTTCCAAATTCTGGGAAGTAAAATATCCATTTGTCAGATCTCATTTCTGTGTGTACCCTTAGGATTACTTCCTGCAGGTAAAGACGGTTGGTTATAGAAAGAGCAAGTGTTACAATTCCTTAGTATTTCTTTTGCTTGATGCCAAATGATGGAAAAACTCTTCTTTAGTCCTTTGCTATTAACATGATGTTTCTCATGAAATTCTGCCGCCTCTAGCATCTTTCCTATTAGCAACCGATCAATTTCCTCATTACCTTGTGCTAGAAGGCCAGGGAAACTCTTGTGTGCCCTAATATGTGTTATGTACATAGGATATATCCTATCTCTGATGATATCCTATAGTTGTATGAACAGTAAGGTCAAATCTGTATCATCAGGAATGAAGTCAGCAGTTTCAATATGTAAAACAACTACTTCTGGATATTGAGAGTCAGTAATTACATTGAGAGGCTCTGTAAAATCCAACAACACCATAATAATTGCATATAGTTCTGACTTCTGGACAGAGTTATAAGGACTCTGAGCCACCTTAATTAAGTTTTCTGATTTGTAACCAGCCTTTCCTAAGTTGTTCGCATCAGTATAAAATGTAGGAGCTCCAGAAATGGGTTTATCCTGTAACATATGAGGAAAGATCCAATTAGTTTCCTTTATAAATTGAATCCTCTTACTTCAAGGATATTTATTATTAATCTCTCCTAAAAAAAATCACTACGAGCCTTTTGCCAAGGTTCACTGTCTGCCCATAATTGATCAATTTCTTCATTAGTCAAAAGCACAACAATTTCTTCAGGGTCCTTTCCAGTCAATTGGCGAAGTCTGAATTTACCTTTAAAAATCAGATTAGAATTTTTTTTGATATATGTTTTCAGCTTCTTGCTTGGCCTATGTGATAGTAATATCCATTCTAATATAATGTTTTCTCTTTTCATTAAGATTCCTGTTGGAGACTGTCTAAAGGGTAAAATAACCAGTATGCAATCTAGGTCTGGATCCACACGATCCACATGTGCTTCTTGAAGTTTCTTTTCTACCAACTCTAATTCTTTCTTGGCTTCCTTGGAGAATTCTCTTGGACTATTTAAATCCTTTTCACTGTTTAAAGTCTTGAACAAATTAACTAGTTCATAGTTTTTATACCAATAATGGGCCATAGATGAGCAATATCCCCTAGTAGCTTTTGAAAATTGTTAAGAGTCCTCAATTTATCTCTATTCAATTTTACCTTTTGTGGTCTAATTTTCTGTAAACCTATTTTATATCCTAAATAATTGATAGAATCTCCCCTCTGTACTTTCTCTGGGGCGATTGCAGTCCCCAATCAGGCAATATTTTCTTCAGTTCTTCAAACAATGTTTCTAATGTATCTATACTTGGGTCTGCCAACAAAATATCATCTGTATAATGGTAAATGATAGATTCTGGGAAGCACTTGCACAGTATTTCTAGTGGTTGTTGTACAAAATATTGGCATAAGGTGGGATATTCCTTGGGGATGGACTCTCCATTGGAACCTCTTAACTGGTCCTGAATTATTAAGATTAGGCACTGTAAAAGCAAATTTCTCTTTGTCCTGTCCCTGTAAAGGTATAGTAAAAAAAAAAATCCTTCAAATCAATAACTGTAATAGGCCATCCCTTAGGTAATAGGGAAGGCAGAGGAATACCAGATTATAAAGAGCCCATAGGTTGAATCACCTTATTAATTGCTCTTAGATCCATCACCATCCTCCATTTTCCAGATTTCTTCTTGACAACAAAAACAGGAGAATTCCATGGACTGGTTGATTTTTCGATATGCTGACCCTGTAACTGCTCTTGTACTAACTGTTTCAAAGCCTGAAGTTTTTCTTTTGTCAAAGGCCATTGCTGAACCCAAATAGTCTTTTCTGTTAACCATTTCAAAGGCAGCGCTGTGAGTGTCCTTTTAGGTTCTGTGGTTATTGGGCAATTCTTTTGTACAACCTGAACAGCTGGTGAATTTTCTTCATAGCACCTTAAAGCACCACTTTTGGAAACATAATTGAGTCTCCAGTTGATATCAGGACCTGGAGGGATTTTAATCTGGGTATTCCATTGCAGTAGAAGGTCATAACCCCACAGATTTACCGCTGTCTGCATATATGGCTTCTTTCTGACCTTCTGGTCCTATGCATTCGAGCCATCTTACACTCTGTTTCACCTGAGATATTGTTCCAATACCCAGAAATTGGATATCCACTGCCCGTAAAGGCCACCTTGGATGCCATGTTTGTGGGGTTATGATCAAAATGTCAGCCCTGTGTCAACTAAGCCCTGGATATAAATATTATCTACCTGTATTTTCACTTTTGGTCTTTGTTCATTTATTGAAGTCTGCCAAAATATTCGTTTTGTGATTCTTCTTGGAATTCTGATTTCCCTCTTGAATTTATTCTATTATCCAGTGCCGTATGATCTTCTAGATCAGGCATTGCTGGCTCGGTCTAGTGGTTACGATTCTGTGCTTCTGTGCACTCAGTTATGTGGCCATGGTTCAATTCCCGGTCAGGGAACAGAGAGAGAGAGAGAGAGAGAGAGAGAGAGAGAGAAGAGAGAATGGGACCCCAAGATCTCAGCAGCCCCTTATGAATAGGATAGGTGTCTTTGGACCTTATCAGCTGACACCTTAATCCCACCACAGGAGATCGGAGAAGAATCAATGGAAAGCATCTAAATAAGGACTTCTATCAATTTCTCAAAATAAGTTCTAAAATAGCATGTTTTTTCTTATTAGTAAAGTGAAAAACAATGTTTCCATCTCTGGTATTTTCTATATAGAAAAATCCAACACACACACAAAATTATTGCACTTCTTGCAAGATCACTAGGAGAGAAATATCTTGGCACTTTAGACGAAGACGTATCTATCTTAACAGGTAGTGGAGAAATGATTATTTCTGTCCTAGAGAAAAGGAAATGGGTTCTTTCTAAAATTAATCCCTGAGAAAACAAAACTAATCAATAGAAATAATAAAACCCCTCCCAGTTTCGTGGCTGTTATATTAGCCAGTGCAGTCACTTACGGAGATGACATTTAAAACATCTTCATACGGTTCTACCATCAATTAGTTGCAATTTCCAGCAGCTGCACTTACATTTCGTGTTCGCTTTGTGTGATTGCTTTCAAAGTCCTTCCAAGAGCTGTGTCAACATGTGCTAACAGCATTGTAACTCTGCAAAACTGTTCCCAAGCCCTTCCTCCCATTTCTTTAGGTATTAAATGAAAGGAGACATGGAGACTAGTGAGAAGCAAGGATTGTGATGACTTATTCTTACAAAAACTATTTTCCAAACACTGACTATTGCGGGTAGTTTTGAAAAAGGACCCCTCATAAGTTTGTGTTGGTGAGGGATGTATGAAAATGAAAGCATCTACATAGAGAGCAAGTGGAGAGAAGTTACAATAATCTTTCAAGTCTCTTGGTTTCTTGATGATTTAAATTTAAATTTAAAGAAAAACAAGGCAGTTTGGGAAAGTGAGCAAAATAGAATTACTTTATTTTTTCTTTTTACAAGCTTTGATCTTAGAACAGGGCACAAAACCCACTTGGGGGTTATAGAAATGACAGCAGGGCTGAATATTGGGAAGTGAATTAATTATGAATAGACATAAGCTAGTAGCAGGCAGATTCAAATGGAAAGTTATGTTTTAATGTCTCAAGATGGCAGAAAAGTAAAATGATAAAGGAGCCACGACTTGGAAGAGAGAGAAGTGAGCACCATGGCAAAGGAGAGGAAATACTGAGATGTCAGAATGGAAGAAGAGTAAGGATCTCAGACTGTGTCAGGATGACAAAGGGTTTAGAGATTGTCACGAAGTTTGTGCAGAACATTACTGGAAGAAGAACATGAAGATACCATAGACCAGCAGAGCTGAAACCATGGGATGTTAGGATCATAGTGTAATAATGCTGGTGATAACTAAGTGATAATCAGCATTTGTTGGCACAAAGTTTGGAAACTTCTCTGGGGAGGTCTCTGAAAACATCAAAGTTGGCAGAGGAACACTCTCTATGAAAATTCTATATACGAAGGAAGTCCAATTCATCATGATGGTTCAAACTCTTAGAGTCTAACCCAGACAATTTATTTTAGGCATGTTACGATACACTATAATTTGAAAAAAAAAATGGCATAACATAATTTCCTGTGCATAATAAAGCATACACGTTGAAACTCTTTTCAAAACATGTTTTACTTATTTTATGAAGATAGGTTCTATAGATAGGTTACATACATTATTTTATGGGCGAAGAGGAGGACCTAGTGTGATCCCCATCATACAGATAATGCAGAGGCTACCTGGCCTAGGAATCACCTCTGGTCCTGTTTGTGGAAGTCTGGGGAAGCCAGATAAGGCCTTATTCAGAAGTTGCCTAGGCTATTAACAACTTCCTTTTCAAGCCTTCTGGATGAAAAACAAGTTATACATTGCTTTCTTTCAATAGGCAAGACAGCATGTCTAAAATTCTTTTTCTTCCCTAGTGCTTATTTGTAAGCATAAGGACTTCTGTGCACTATAGATTCAACATCACTCTGTAATAACTAAAAAACTGAAAGCCTTACTTTCTATCTTGTCTTTCTTATTAAGCTTAATCTTAACTCACCACTTTGACAAAAAGAATGCATTTCATATAATACAAAAGATAAACATTAGCCAAATATGGTTTTCTTGGCATTCATAGCAGCTAAAAAATACTTTGAAAACCATTTGTCTATTTCTGACATAAAATACTAATATTTTACTGTCTCATTTAATCAACAAAGCTATGGAAATTATATAATTTACCTCACCAAGTTGTACAGAGATTAAAAGTCTGTGAAAAAGTAGCAAAAATAATAATAAAAAAAACATACAACAAAGATGAGCAATATGAGCATGAATTTTAGATAAAATTGTAAGCAATATTTTATACTTGACATGAAATGTATTTGTACTGAACACTATATTTTTCATTAGTAATTAAAAATTAGTTGGACACCCTGCATCTTAGCTGGGAAATCTACTTGTCTATGGGAAAACATGTTAAATCCACTTTTGCATTTTCTCAAGACCAGGAAAAAAAATCTTCATGTGATAGATAGGTTTCTTGTCTTTCAATTACGCATTTTAGGATAGTGGAGACAAATTTTAATCATACATATCCACCTGCTCTGAGATATGCTATGAGTGAACAACGGAAAGTATAAGACACTTAAAAGCTGCTCCCTCCTTTGAGATTCTTAAGAAATTTGCCCAAACAGATCTATACTAACTGAGTAATAGTGGTAACAGTGGTAATTGTCATCAGGTGTATTCTGTGGCCGTTAAAACTCTTCTGCACACCCCAAGACACAGGTAAAGAAACAAAGAACCCTTCTCTTTGAACTTTCAAGATGCATTCTATTCTGTTAGCTGCTAAGATATTGTCATATATATGTTATAAACCTTTTGAAGTTTCTACTAGTCAAAACAGCAGTAACCAAGTTTGCATCCCATTCTGGTGGTTTTCTCTCACCTGCATACCTATGCTATTAGGGCACCCATGCCTGTTTTCAATGCTGAAGCACCTTGAACAGATTAATATGTCAGGTGTTGGCAGACTACTTTAGTCTTAAATGATTCTTGTTCAGACTTTTAACTTCATAAAAGATCTTTATATATAAAAGACATTCTAGGACCCATACCAAAAGCCAGGTGGAATGTAAAGTAGTTGCATATCATAGGCTAATAATCTGCTTGGACCGATTTATATCAAACAACAGAAGGCATGGTATAAAACTATAGTTCATAATGTGACTCTCCTCTCAAGAGAATGACACCTTCCACCAACTAATACTCTTTTCTGCCTAAAAAGCCCTTCAAATTCATAGTAGTTCATTTTATTTAGAGTCACACACCTATCTTTCCCTAAGAAGAGCTAAAGACACCACTAAATGTTTAAGGACCTTTGGTGCATTTGGAGAGTATCTGAGTTCAATTATCAGCACCCAAAAGGTACTTTGCAATAGTCTACATGTCCTTGGCTTCTTGTAGAGAAATAACCCTGCAATTCACAGCATTTATTGAACATATATTATGCACAGGTTTAAATTAAAAGGAGAGACTATTTTAGAGGAAAATGAAGCTCACAAAATCTTCAAAACAAAATACTGTCAGTGCTTCTAAATTGTTCTATGAAGTCTCAGACTATACTAAAAGGACTTGACAGCACACCAAAGCTTATGTTCCATGTAACTGATAGTCTCTGATGAGATGAGTGATCTTCCTAGGGCTTCAATTGAAAACAGTTACAAGTTAGCAGTCCTTGGTTTGCATGTGGAGCCTGGTCAATGACAGGAAACGATAGGTATTCAAATAGCATGTGATAATTTAGGGGGTGGGGTGGGTGAATTATGAGGCCCTGATGGGGTCCCCAAACCCATGTGTCTGTTTTGTGCCTTTTATTTGATAGAACAAATAACTCTTTTTGCCTGACTATAGCAAAACCCTTTGCCATGCTGAGAAGCCACAAAAATTCACAAAACTGCATTTGAATGAATAATTACCATTCTCTCACCTTGTTTATTTCTGTGTACATTGTCATATGCTTAAAATGAAAACACAATTTTAATGTCTATAATTTACTATCTGTACATTCTTATTTTGATATAGAGTATATGTGTTAAATTGCATCACTTATTTCTAAATTTTTATTAAGTTTTTGGATGGTAAGACCTATTCATAATTTGTTATGTTAATATTTTTGATTTCCTATTAGATGGTAAGCCTTGTTCAAAGTGGGTTTTTTTGTTGTTGTTGTTGTTGTTTTTTTGCATTAACACATCAACTCATTGCATCCTTTGCCAATAACTTTTCCTAGCAGGGCATGCAGATGAAATTTAAAGCCGAGTTAGAGGGGAAAATAGAAAGAAAGGACTCAAGACTTGGTTTCAAGCTGCCTAACTCAAGCTGGTAATACAAATTAACATTGACTTCATTTTACATTTAGAAACCTAGTACTCAATGTTAAATAATTAGGTTCTAGGTCCCTAGGCAGTGTTGAAATGTGCTACACTCATTTGGAATTGCGCTTTTAATCATCTATCTTTTGTACCCAAAATGCTTTTAGATTCTGAGAAAATTTACAACACTAACATGACTGTATTTTTAATAGCCACTTTAGCTTTGATTTCGACATGACCTTTTGTGTGAGCTGTTGAGTTTGTGTTAAGAGATGGAAATAGTAATGGTTGGGGAAGATGTCAGAGACTTATGACATACAGGACAGAGGAGATTGCTGAAGCCTGAAAAAAATCATGATCCCTGGCATATCTGACAGTCGTTTGGATCTCTGTCTATGTCATTAGTTCACTGGTGACAAGAGGTTCTCTGGTGAGATGGAAACAGATGTCAACTGTTCAAGTGGCATTGCTCGCAGATAAGGTGAAAGCAGTTTCAGAGTGTGAAAAAGCAGTTAGCAGAAAATGAAAGAGCCTGCCAAACCTAGAATTTTGAGACAATTATTCATGGGTTCAATCCTGTTCCTTGTCCTTATCAATTTCTAGCTTCCCACTCATCCTTATCCTGACATGATTTATCATTCTAATACATAAACACTTGAACCCTTGGCTTCTATAGATCTCATTCACCTTCCAATATTTTGTTGGATGCTATCCAATCCCTCTGTGAATGAGGTGTGCTTACTGCAAAAGAGATTTATGTAAAGGAAGATTCTAGAACGGCCTTCTGCTTTCTCTGTGGATACAACTAAGAGAGGTGCTACTCACCCCTGTGTGTACAACAGAAGTCTTTAAAAACACAGGTGACAGTTCCACTCCTTGGCTGAGACAAAAGACCTGTGCTTCCAAACAAGTTCTCTGATGATGCTTGGTGACCTTAGAATCATTACTTTGGGGAAACTGATTTACAGTAAGTGGGGGAATGGCTAATTCATTTTCGTACTTAGTTATCAGTTGACAGAAACTCAAATGTAACTGGATTTTTCAACAAAAATCCTGCCGTAGATGGTGTAGATGAGATTTTATGATTCTAGCCTTGAGAAGTTGCTATATCTATGCCCAGTGTTTTGCATCTGAGTTGGCTTCTTCTGAGGATAGCTCTTTGAAAGGAGGGTGGTCACAGAAGCTCCAGGCTTCTATTCTGAAAGAGTGTTTTTATTGACGTTTAGTTTGTGTGAAGTAAAGTGTTTTTTTTTTTTTCTCAATACATCTCAATACGATACTGTTAACTAAATCCTGAGGCTGAAGTGATTAAATAGCCAAGCAGCCCCAGTTAAAAGGACCAGAACCCTCAAGGGTGAAGTAATAAAAACAACAACAAAACAAACCCTAATAAAATGCCAGTGAAACCCACCACCACATCCCTCCTGTTACATTTGATTGCAGTCAGGGAGTTACACTCTTTTAGTAAAAAGAAGAATGTCTCCTACTAAAATCGAATAATTCAAGTTAAAATCATCTGAAACTCAAATCTGTTTTGGGATCTAGTATAGCTTATCCTTTATGGAATCAACTTCCAATCACGGGTTAAAATTAAATATATGTCCACTAATAAACTTACCAAGTTTCTTCAGTTTATAACTCTAAATGGTTTTCTGTCTGAATTTAATATTTGAGTTGAAGCTAAATAAATAAGTAGACAGACAAAGAAAGAGAAGAAATGCACATGCTCATGATTTTAAAAAGTATCAACCTGAGAAGAATTTGGACGTTAATCTACTGATAGGATGCACACTGTAGTCATGGGTAACTAGGAAACAGTATTACTTGTAAGAATTGAAATTTCTCCAGTTTATCATTTATACTTTAGCTTCTTTATTTCTAAAAATTTAGAAAAGTAAAAAGAAACAAAAATCGAAAGCTCTTCAATAAACATCATACAATTAATTATCCTAGTTAAAAATAAGAACGAAAGATAACACCTGACTGTTGGTACTGTTAGTTTGAGGTTGTGAAACCCTATTGTGAAGGGTCGTGGACAGGAGGCCTATATAGTATAAGCTAGAATGCAAGAGGGCTTTATGAAGAGTCGTGCCTAAGAATGTGAAAGTACCTCTCTCGGTGTTGCATCCAGCCTCACTATAAGTGCATAGTGTAATATATATTTTTTTTAAAAATATTAATTATTTATTTATCTCTCCAAGGCTTTTCATGTGCCTATAATAGGACTAGTCATAAAAAAAAGAAGAATTGTGGAACATGAATTCTGTCGTGAAAGAGTAGCCCAGTAAGCACCCTTCTTTTTCTACTACTTATGCAAAGACAGAGAAAATTGTTATTTCTAAGGAGATGAGCTCAAACAACAAAAAATTCCTGTCAGAAGCATGGTGAGCTGACTTTTTTTAATAAAAGCATCTAGGCAGTGAAGAAAGAAAGGATGAAAGGAAGGACGAAGAAAGGTTTACAAATCCTTCACGAAAATCACCAACAGTACACTTCAAGGCAGGGATATCACAGGAAGCTGCAAATTCTTGCAGCAAATTGGCTTCTTGTGAGTAGTCCTTGCCCTTTATGCTGAAGGGCAGCAAGGTTTCTGCAATAGCAAAGCGGTTTAATTCACCTTCTGGTTCACTCTTTACGGAGTGCTATTGCCTCTGATGGAGATCAGGAAAGAAACCCAGTGTGAATTCAAATCCAAGACCACCACAGCTTTAGTAAGACCAGCTTTTAAAAAGGCAAAATAAATAGCCATTCAACACTGCATTTAATATACCCACACTACTCCCCCGTATTGGAAGACTTTACTGTGGAATCTGCAGTTTGACAAGAAAGCTTGTTTCGGAGATCCCATTTCACCCTTCCCTTCCTACTGCAGATGCTGCAGTCTTCCGGTATTCCTGAACTCACTGGAATTTGTGCTGGCAGATCTTTTTGCTGTATTCGTATTTAGCAATTATGATGTTGCTAATGTCTCTTATTCTTCTTAACCAAAACAGTCATGAATGAAACACTTGTCCTCATCCAAGTGCACTGGTGTCTTGTCCCGCTTCTACACTGACCTCATTGTCGCCTCATGAAATAGCAGCTGCACGGTGCAAGTGACAGGGGAAGGGGGAAGGGGAGAAGGGAAGACAGCCTTTTCCAAAGCAAGGTGCAGAACGCTCTTGGTTTCAGGATGAGATCCATGCTTGTATCATCCTTTTTGTCTGGCTGTTTGCTTAGACTTCTTAGTATACAAGTCGTCTAAGGTAGGGTGATGGAACAGTCAACTGTTTTCAATTTATTCTGTTAACCCTGCTACATTTTTTCAATTTAAATTTAATTAAAACAATTAGATTATTCTTATGGATGCTTTGTAGGTGAATCCTAGAGAAAAAGGGAAATTACAAAGCAAGAGATTATTTTCATAAGATACAGACTTTGAGCAAAACACCCCCATACATGTTTGGTTTATTCACATGCACAAGCTGAGCTTCCCATGGACTATTATATTACATTTTTGCAAATACCTTTCAAAATTTTACAGAATCATGGAAGCATGTATGAATTTAGATGCTAGTAACTTTCTCATAACTTCACATCTTAAGTAAGTAGAAAAGAAGTATGATTGGATCATCCATCTCCAGAATTGTCTATCATAACTGCAGTACTGACTCTAATGTCTGAAGACATTTTCATTGAGAACTCAGTAAGCACCGTGAAAAAAATGCTTTATATCAGAAGAAGACAAGCTTTACTTAGGAAGTAAATTCAACAGTGTGTTATTGTATTGACTGATGCCACACATATGACCGACATTTTCCTGTTTGCTATCATGTTAAACCTTGAAGAATGAAATATTTGCTAACATGATAGATTCATATTTTAAAGCAATGATGATTATTTAACTTTAGGTGAAATCATTCACTTATTTAAACATTTCAAATGGAGTATTTCAGCTAATATATGTAGGAGAGGTTTCTGGACCGGACTTTTGGGCCTAGCCTCAAGATTTAGACCCGCAGTCCCACAGAGACATACAGATGCTTACATTTATTTTAGGCTGATCAGCCTAAGGCCCAGGCATATAACTTGTTAACTATTTACACTTAAACTAACCCATGACTCTTATCGGGTCATGTGGCTTGGTACCTTTTCTTAGAACAGCATAGTTGTGTGGTGGGATTCAGGTGTCAGCTGATAAGGTCAAAAAACACTTATCCGGGGTCCCGGGCCCCTGAAGGGGGGGCGTGGAAACCCCATTGATAAGGGGCTTCTGGAAGATGAGAAGCTCTCTTCCTGGTTCCTGGCTGTTGGAGAGACAGGATCGGAATCCATCGTCTGTCCATCACTCGTCCACTGTTCCAGACTCCAGTCCCTGTTCAGGTGCTACTATAAACTTACCTGTACCGTGAGTGTTGGTTTATATTTTAATAAATATCTATCCTGTATTGGTGCCTTCTGAGTACACTCCGCTGAAGCCGCCAAAGGAGCAACATGTAGGAGCACAGGTGAGCCATGGGCTACGTGGCAGACAGATTAATAGAAATGGATTGATTTAAGATATAAGAGCTATCTAGCAAAGTGCCTGAGCCATAGGCCAAACAACATGGACTTAATATAAGCGTCTGAGTCATTTCTGGGGATCTGAGCAGCGGGCAGCTGGGCGGCTGGGCGGCTAAGTGATCTCGGGCAGCAGGTCTGTGGGTCTCAGACCTCTGGCCGCCCAGGACCAAAGAAACTCCCACTACTACATATTTGTCCTCTGCTTCTTCCAGCTTCTCTCTGGCATTCTGCTCTGTTCTTCCTGTTCCCAGAGTTTTCTTAGTCTGGCAGCCCCATCCATACTTCCTGTCTGCTTTTGGACAATCATCATTTTTTATTAAACCAGTGACTGTGACAATTATTTAGAATGGAACAACATAATCCCCCTGCAAATATAAATGAAGTAGTCTTGACAGAGTTGGTCCTCTTTAATTTTTCTCATTCTTAAGTCTCCTTTAGAACATAAACCCATGAAAATCACATGAATCCATACATAAAAAATTAAGGGACTCAGCTCCTTCATTCCCAGAGTCTGGTTTTTCAGTAGAATTTCTTATTACCTTATGCATGAGAAGGTGGTGCTGACTCCATATTTAATAATGTCTATGTATCTGTCTCTCTGTTTGTTATGATAGTATGTTGGTATTATGTTGGAAAGAATAGTTTTAAGGACAATAAATATTAAAAATAGCATAGAGGAAAAATAAATTCTCAAGTTATTTAAGAACAAAATACAATTTATTTTTAATATTTCATGTACTGTAAATATATATGAGTGTAAATGTGTGTTTGTATGTGAACCAGAGCAGATGTATGTGGGTATGCACGTAGAGGTCATGTCATGTCAGGAGATTAATGCATGAAAGTTAACCCTGGGAGGTGTTGTTCAGGTACTATCAACATTTTTATTTATGTTTTTTATTTGAGACAGTGCCTTTCACTGGCCTGATCTTACTGATTTGGGTGACAGGGCTTCTCTGTGAGCTCGAGACTGACTCCATGTCACTAGGGTTTGGATCAAAAGTACAGGCAAACACACTCATATTCTCTCACCTGGATTCTGAGAACTGTACCCTGGTTGCAGTGATAGCACAGTAATTGATCTTTCAGTATATGAGTTATCTATATTAATTATATGCAGCAGCACACTGAGATTTAGTGAACGCTCAAAATAAGATTGTTATAGGCAAAAAAATCCATTTGAAATTTGCTATGAGAAATAAAGTAGCCCAATTTTAGTATAATCAGAAGCACTGAGAATTAATTAATAAGTTATGTTTATTGCAATTTATCAGCCACTCTAATTCACCTCCCCTATGATATCTCAGGAGGTTTTGAGGAAAATACACCTACCCCCCCCCCCAATTATTCCTCTTTGGGCCCCGCTGTCCTAAGCCTCTTCAGGCCAAGCCATTGTTATATACTCTTTACCTTAAGTGCTGGTGATTCAAAGAGCACTGTGTTTTTAATGATCAGCTGGTGGAGTCACAACCATAAACACATTTGCCTGGCTCTTATTTGTCACATATCATATCACATGCATATCACAGAATATGTGGTCTTTCTCACTAGCCTTTTAATTTCTTGCAATAACACATCAAAAGAGCTTTTTATGAATATATGGATCTTCTAATAGGATTTCAACAGCATTATAGTTTGTTCCAAAATAAAGATTTGATTACTTTTTAAAAGAAATTTTGTAATTCTACCTTCTTTTAAATAAGTTTTTTCCTTACTGCAATCATACATGTCACACACATTAGAATGGGAATTACTTTGGTACCTTGAAATTATTCCATACCCACCTGTAGAAGCAAAAGTTAGAGAAGATGGTCTTGTAGTGGTTTTGAAAGAAAAGTACTACTATGGTGGTATTTTTCTTTCATTTTAACACTTTAATAAGCTATTAGAGCAGAATTACACCTAATTAACAAGCTCAAAATATGGATTTGCTATTAATCTACATCTCTACTCCTATCCAGCATATTATTGAGATTGTCACACACTCCCAGTGATTACCTCAGACGAGGCACCTGCTCTGTAAGAATTCACCAGACACGATGCAGAAAAGGGTCATGGCACGGCTCAATTACGGGTTGGCTTTGAGGGAACTCCAATAAGACTAGAACCAAGAAAACTGGCATCAAGATCTTGAGATCTTTTCTCAACACATTTTTGAAAGCCCCCACACATGTATATTGGTATGCATGCTGAATATGTATATTAATGTGTTTATATTCACACTTGTGAGGGGGAACAGAGGTAAGTGGGTGCAATTGTTTTTAAAATGTGCTTAAGAGAAAGATCTAGGGAAAATAAGGACCAAAATATTTTACTTTTTTGAATTTTGCCACCTTAAATGATAATAAATACAACATTATAAGGAAAGCACATCAAGGTAGGTATGTTTATGCTATGTCCATATAAAGGTGGAGGAAGCAGAAAACATGACCAATGCTTGGAAAATTGTATTCAGTTTAATTAATTACTAATTACATTCTGCTGAGAATTTTTCATGTTTAAACAAAATCAGTCATATCTGATTGAGCCCTTTAGGCTTCCATTTAATTGAAATACATGTATATTATGGGTAAGTTTTGTTTTGAAATGTGTCCTGAATGCTTGTCTGCTTGTAGAGTGGTTTCCTCATATGAAAGATTTAGACTTTCTATTATGAATCACATAAATAGAGGGGTATGTGTGTATATATTTATATATATAAAACAACATTAAGGAGCTAGAATAGGAGAGTTGGAAGTTCAAGGTCATTCTAAAACTACATAGGAAGTTTGAGGCTAGATAATACCTTGTCTTAAAATAAAAGAAAAGAAAACCCATGCCTCTATGACTACTCCCCCAAAACATACCAGACAAGGTTCAGTTTAAAAATGTTACACCCTCAGGCATACCAACAACACAGGAAGTGTAAAAGTATTTTCATTTCAGATCTCTCTATGGATGCAGAGATAAAAATGAGAAGAAAAAATGTGCGAAGCAAGTTTCCATAAAGACTGTGCCTGTTTTAGAAAATCCTTTGGCAAAAAATTTTAAAAACAACAAAAAAAGTAGCCTTCTTGATTGCTGTGACAGTCAACTATGGGGAGAGATGTCAGATGAAGTTTCACTAATCATAATATAATTCTCACATTAACGATAAAACCACAAACTCGGGACCTTGATACTTGTGGTTTGCATTAGTAAACACCATTTAATTATAAATTACTGAGGACATTTGCTTAAATATTGTATCTTTCCCAGATAGGAGTATTTCTACAGAATAAGGAAGTTTGTATACTGGCTTTACATCCAGGCAGTGTTAACTCATAGTGCTGTGCATGAGTAACAGTAACAACATCATTGTAGGTAACTAGGGTGTTCATGTCAGTGTGACTTCTCACTTATTAACACCTTGTTCAGTTACTCATGGAGAACTCCTAGACATCTTCCTACCAGAGTCAGGCTAATTATGTAGCACTTCATCTCTCTTGTATACTGACTTTTACAAGCTTCAGGGAAATGCATATAACACATTTTATTTATTTTTTTAAAAATCTACTCAACATTAAAAAAAAAAATCACAATTAAAGAATACCACACAGTTAGACTGACAGAGTCACTCATACAAGCAATGGCCAGGACCCGAGATCTTCACAGAGAAATGAACTTCCGTGCGTAAAAAGCCCATTCTGAAACCTTGAAGCTCTGCTGTGGATTTTTCTACTTTCACTATCAACTGTGTTTTTATGCACTTGAGATATTTTAAACTCCATATGCAAGAGAGCTTTCTTTCTTTTTTCTCTGAGATTGGGTCACCTCATTAGACATTACATATTCTAAGTCCATCGATAATTGTTTGTGATTTCATTTTTTAAATTGGACTTACCATTTTAAATGAGGTTTATTAGAAGCTAGTTTGTCCTTTTATTATTTGGAAATAATTTTCTACTGAATATGTACACAGGTATTTTTCATTATAAGGAGTTGGCTCATGCCATCTTTAGGTCGGGAAAGCAGTGGAATTACCTTAGTAACAGTCCCCATGAAATATAAGTACTGTCACTGCATATTTTAGGCTCAGCCTAAGCCAGAAGGTAGAAGACTGTTGTCTTCTTTTCAAAGAAAATCAGAGAAAAGGAAGAACATATGTCTGCTTCTACATGCTCTCAAATCCAGTCTTTCAACAGACTGGATGAGTTTCTTTTGAACTGGAGAAGGCAATTTTTATTACTCTACGCATTCAGCTGTAGATTTTCCTGATAGACTCACCACATGACACTCCAGAAGGAAAGTTACTCAGAAATCTCAGACCCTTATTGCCTTGTGAACTTTTTACATAAAAATACCTGCCATCAGAACATAAATATGCTAAACATGCAGGAAAATACACACACACACACACACACACACACACACACACACACACAGAGAGAGAGAGAGAGAGAGAGAGAGAGAGAGAGAGAATGGGAAACCAAAGAAAAATAATACCCCTCTAACTCACATTTAACCCTTTGAGCCAAATATAGAAGACAGTCACATCCACCTACAGGAATCCTTTCTCACATATTTTTTGCTGTTTTATAACTGAGATCAATGCTCACAATGTTTTGGAGACAGTCGCTAACACTTGCCTTTGATAAGCACACACTGGGGAGGAGGCCCTAGGTGCACAATGATGCTGAAAGCTGCTCTTTTTTAGAAAGTAGGTTTTATCTTGATGGTTCTAAAGATGAGAATGATCCCTCTCACATTCAGCTACATTTGTTTTCATGACAACAGAAGGGGACTACGGAGGTGGGAGGAAAGAGATAGAGAAGGGCTGTGGAGAGAAAGATGAGCAAGATCTCTTTGTGCAGTGAGTTAACAATACATTGGAAAGGAAGGTTAGAGTATCATGAACAACAAAAACCTGAAGACGTATATGTAGGTAAGGATGTCAACTGCCATGGTGTGGCATTCATTGTGGCCAAATGAGAGACACTTGCAATGCAGCCTCTGTGGCAGGGACTCTGCAGCTCCCGTTTCCAACCTGTGAGAAACATGTCCTTAATTCTACACTTCATCCATGAAACCATCAATGATATCTCGTTATTAGATCTTAAAATCATTTCCAAAATGTGATGTTTATTTTTGAAGCCTGAGAATAAAATCCAGAACCTCTCACATGCGAGGTAAATATGTACCACTGAGCAACATTCCAGCTCAGTTTTCCTTCTCCCTGGTCTTGAAGCCAATCTGCAAAGAGCAAGAGCAGGCAGATGCTCAGAGTGAGCAGCGTGTTATCCTGAGAAGATGCCACCCTTATAGCAATAAACATGAGTCTGTAAAAAGTTGACTTTCATTTGGTTTCTCATTAGTAGAGTTTTTCAGCCTTGTGTCTCTAGCAGGCATTCAGGTAGAAAACAAACCCTCATCACTCAAAGCCACCTGTTATTTTTAGAAAAGTCAAGCAGATGTTATAGTAACATTAGAAACTCTGGAACTAGTTAATTGGATCAGGTGGAAGCTAGGACAATGCTGCCTCTCCTCTCCTAAGTGAGTTGTAAATGGCTCTGTAACTTATATAATGGATTGCTGATGCCCAGTGGTACTATTTAGTTGTCTTCAAATCTTATCAAAGCTGTCGTTTGTGCCAGATCCGGAGCTCCTTGCTAAGCCAAGGACATACTGCAACTGTGTGAGATGGATACACTGGAAGTATATCCAGGAAATAAGATTTGTCATCCCAAACACAGATTGTTTTGACCATTTTAGGAAAGTCTTCACTCTTTTTAATTTATTGGTCAGAATGACCAAATTTAATTGTCTGTTCTTTATGCTAAAACATAGAAAGAAATGGCATCTGAGAATGAGGTAAGGCCTTAGTGCTAAAATACACAATAAACCCAGTCAAGCAGTATGTTGGCTTTCTCTTTATCAAATTCTCACTAAGAGTCTTTTGTTTTCTTTGATCTGAGGATTCACTGCGCATAGTTATGCTGTTTGATGTCAGACTTGTCATCAAGCATATTTACTAAGTTAAAAGCTAAGTTGTTATAACAAATTCTAAAATATAGGAGATCAAAAGAAATATGTTTCCTCCTCATGCAGGCTTATGACAGAGAGATGGGCATGTTCAACTCCATTTAAAAAGCCTGGCAGTGGTGTCAGTGAAGTTCTGCCATATTTAATCATGATCCCACTATTTTTACTATTGTACCCAGAAAGAAATGGACAGTTTATATAAGACAACTCTCTATAGACTTGTGTCTGGGAAGATACACACAGACACAAACACACACACACACACACACACACACACACACACACACACACATACGTGAAATATGCATTCACAATGGTGAGAACGAACCATAATCATACAATAAAATGAAGAAGCAGTGCTAATATAGATGACCTTGTGTCAAGGAAAAAGTGTACAAATAGAAACTTCAACAGCCTTCCACAGTAGGCTAATAGCATTGCCTCTCATGAGAATTATTATACACAGAGAACTGACTGTAGTCCACCAACACAGGAATTGTTCCAGCAGAAGCGTTCTGCTTTAGATATTTGTCATCATCAATCTTGAGACAGGTATAGGGATCCATTCGTGAGATCCTTTCTTACATGTTGAATAAATAAAGAAACCCGATAATTCTGCATTAGAAGCTGGTCTCTTTCTGTTTTTGAGCACCACTTTACCTCCACTGTCAGTGTGCCCAATCAGATAGAAACTTTTTCAATTGTGTGATTCATTAACTTGCTATTATTATGAAAAATTGGCTTATCAGAGCATTTATTTGTAATATTCAGAAAGAAATAACTCATTAGTCTAAAGTCAATTGGAAAGAATAAAATCAGTTCCTACTCTAAGACTATAAATTGAAATATAAAATGTGAAAATTGCCATTTTGACCTTTAAAAAGCCAGTTTTTTATTATATTTTATTTTTATTTTCTTTACTGGGGTGTTCACATAGACTCCTTTTGCCTCCAGTACTATTAGGTCACAGTGGAGTCTCTTCAAGAAGTATGTGTACTGAGTAGGCACAGAGCTTTGCATAGTAAGTTCACAACAATCCATAAATCATTCTGTCAGTCAGAAGGTATTATTTAAATTTAAAATCTTCCAAACAGAATACAGATTACAAAAACTATAAATTAGAAATAGATTTCTTATAATCAGAAACCTTTCAATAAATAAATTTAATTTTAAATTTTAAAATAGTGTCTTATTGGGGCAGACTGCTCAAAGCATTTATGCAGATTACTAATTTCTCACATAAATACAAGAAAGCATAATTTTCACTATGAGTAACAGAGAAGTCTTCTCTGGTTTGATACTTTCTATTAGAAAGAGGATTGTGATGGATAAGCTAGGTATCAATATTCTTAAAAAGGTTGAATTCCTGTTCGTATTGAAGACAAACATTGTATCCCTAACTAGTTAGTTACAAATTCTATATCAGAGGAATTAAAGTTACAATTATGTCAGCAGAAATTCTTATATTTTTATAACTGACCACAAATTTTAATTTTCTTCATGTCTCAGTCCCCACAAAGAAAGATAATCTTGACTATATTGGAAAATACTTTGAACTTGGATTCATGAAAACAAGGAGTAAAGTTTTAATGACTTTGAACTTGTGACCATTAGAATGATTCCACTTGTTAAATGAGTCAGTGGTATACCACACTCTAGTGTCTGTAAACATAAGACAGTAAGGATAATATTTCATAGAACTCATGCATGTGCATGCATGTTTTTATATTTATATACAAAGAGTAATATATCTTATATACAAAGTATATTATGAACACAAAAAATTAAAACAACTATGTAGTTATTATTATACTAAGAGAAATGAGTGATTAAGAAGTAACTTGGAGATAATATGTGGGAAGAAAGACTACTTGGACACAATAATTTTCAAAGATTTCTTGGAGAAAGATGATTTTTCTGGATAATGTTTGAAGCATTTTTGCAATAGTTACAAGAGTGATCAAAGATGGATATTGGAAATAAATTTTAAAAATTCAGAATGTAATCATGGCTCAATTTTCTCATTTATTAAGTAAAAAGATTTCTGTCATACAGGACATAAATACTTTTAAAAGATAAGCATGTGATACTATTTATTAATAAAAATAACTGGTAGTTAACCCTTATTGTTTTCATGAGATTTCTATAAAAAGACATGAGCCTTCAAACTGAATTGTTTAACAGATAAAGCTTTTTCATATTTTGAATAGGAAAAGTTCAGGGATACGAATTCATGGCAATATATATATATATATATATATATGCATGTTTATATAAACATGATAATCAAATACAAATATCCTCAAATAATAGCATCCACTTTTGCGTGGCCTGATGAGTTTCTAAGTCTTAGGCAGGCTTTTGATCAAGTGTGACTTTCTCATGCGGAGTCTTTGTCTTTGCTCTATGGTTGAGATGTCAGCCTTCGACTCTAGGATGAACATAGAACTCTTGCTTAAATAAATTGTCATTTGTTGGTGTTCTCAAGCTGTTTTATTTTCCTTGGATTTTCTGAACTCTGGAGAAAAATAGCTCAAAATAGTTTGTTAAACAGATGTCAGTTAAAAACCATATCCCACGAGTCCTTTAGTAGTCAGAACATTCCACTCAAACCTTTCTTAAAGCACTGTCTGCACGGACATCTGTATTACTGTGTCTCTAACACATGGGATGGATATATGTTTCAGAATGATTGATTATATAAATTATACTATATATTTACTTTCTATTTGTGAACTATCAGCCTCATTGCCTGTGCCTTTCACGTTATTTGCTCTTAAATTAACTAGTCACCAATTTTAATGATTTACTGATTTTTGTCAGTTTCTAAAATTTTTTTCTGAAGATTGATTTGGAAGAGCATTTACAAGCTATAAAATAAACAGGTAGAAATATCTAGGCATTTGTTAATTCAGATTCTTTAATTTTTTTAAAATCAAAGTTCAAGTTGAAATAATTATACATACCAAAGTAACATGACCATAATCAATGTCACTCACATGGATTCTTGTACCTAAAGCTGGTCTAATGTTTACCCATTTGTATCAATTATTTTATCATTGCAGTAATAAAATCTCTGACCAAAGCAGCTAAAGGAAAGATGGGTATATTCAAGATCACAGTTTAAAGGGATACAGTTAACCTAAAGGCAACGGCTCAGTGGTAGAAACAGGCAGTTCCTAGTCACATTGGATTAATATTCAGAAAGCAAGAAGATGAATGCAGATATTCATGTCAATTTCTTTGTTTACCTAATCCGGGATTCAGGTTCATTAAAGGATGTTGCCCACATTTAGGGTGGATCTTGTCACCACAATAAAAAATGCAATCTAGCAATTAACTGACAGACATGTCCTGATGTATTTTCCCTAAGAGATTCTGGATCCTCACAAGCTGATGATCAATATTAATGATAGAAAAAATTGAATTATTCTGCCATAGGTAGGTAGATTCAGTAGCAAAGTCATATGACAGTGGCTTAAAAAGTGGTCCTTATACACATAGTTTTAAAATAATAAATGTCTGTGACCTTCTGCACATTTTTTGCTTTATGATTACATTATTTCATGACTAATTTCATTTTCTCATCTCTCAGGTTTTCTATAAAAATCAAGTAAATTAAATAATTCGAGAGTTTTTTGTTTCTGTTAGTTCCTTTTTAAAATTATTTTATCTGAAATATTATTCCATTTAAAATACTATACGCCCCCAGTTATCGACAGTCTAATCTAGGCCCTATTTAGTATCTACTCCCATACATAGTCTCAAGTGAGCACTGAAAATGTTACTTGCCATTACATATACCATATTGTGTGAATTATATTTGCTATTATAATAAAAGCTCAGAGCCAGGTACTGAGGAAAAGTAGAAATACCTGAGAGATAGAGAAACAAACCACAGCTACGTCTCACCAAGCTAACTTCTCAGGCATGTCTCCATGAATCCTCAGAGAGCAAGTCTCTAGGTCCTCAGCCCAAAAGGGAAGTGCTAGGTGATGCTGACTCCTCCCTTCTCTGTCTCTGCCCAGTTATTTAACTTCCTGGTTCAATGTTCCTAGAGCTAGGATTAAAGGAGTGTGCCATCACTGCCCCGGCTCTGTTAGATCTAGGACTCGCAGAACTCCAGATGGATGTCTGCCTCCTGAACGATAGTATTAAAGGTGTGAGTCGCCACTTCCTAATATTAATGGCTTGTCTCTGTGGATAGTTCTGTTCCGTAATATTCCAGACTATTTTTATTAAATATACAATATACCAACCACCACAATACCCTGCATATCACTAATATTTTGTAAACTAGACTCTCAAGGAAGGAGTTATTCTACTTTATGTTTTCTTATTGGTTAAAGAACATACAAAATATCAGGACAAACTAGCTTTTAATAAACCTCATTTAAAATGTTAAGTCCAATTTAAAGGAGGAAATGACCAATTGTTGTAAAGTACAAGGTCTACTTGAACTTTAAGATTAATGAATATATGGTTATCTCTTAATCTTTGAAAAGGAAATGCATACTTCTTCCTAACAACTAGTGTTTTTATTTAATTTAATCATCCTTAACTTAAAAAATGTATTATGAGAATAATTCTCCTTGAGAGTTTGTTGTGAGGTTCTAGAATGGAAGCATAGCTATCCATATACCCTTAATGTAAGACAGGTCCTCTATTCAGAGTAAGGTCCTCTTCTACAACAGAGTGCACAGCTTCAGGAATGATGCACATGGAGTTGTGGGGGAGAATGGAGAAACCCACCTAGCCAGCCATATTAGCCAAATCAATCCTGCAAATCAAAGGGGTGACATGTTACACATCAGTCGTGGTACACACCTTTAATCTCAGCACTCAAGAGGCAGAGGCATGCACATCTATGTGGGTTTAATAATGCCAACCTAGACTATAGAAGGAGTTCTATGACAAGCTTTATAGCTACACAGAGACATTCTGTCTCAAAAAAACAAAACAAAACCCAAACAAATGTAATAGTATGTTTCTGGCCTGTCCTGTGGACCAGTCCCACAGTCCCACAGTCCCACAGTCCCACTGAAACACACAGAAGCTTACATTAAAGTTATGCAGATTGGCCTATGGCTCAGATATATTGCTAGCTAGCTCTTTCATCTTATCTCAATCTATTTCTGTTCATCCGTTTAGCCATGTGCCTTGATACCCTTACTCAGAGCAGCATTTCAATTTCATTCCTCTGCATTTGCTGGTGACTCATCTGACGTCTAAGTTCTTCTCTTCCTGTTCCCAGAGTTTTCTTAGTGTGGTAGCCCTGCCCACACTTCTTGTCCACCTTCTGGCCATCAACACTTTATTGTAACTAGTAGGAGGGACAAATACTAATAACAAACCAGAATATACTCCCACAGCAAACAAAAAACAAGAACAATTATAATTAATTTCCCTTTTATATTTACTGTGCAAAAAAGTGATAATTGCAGAATATAAGAAGCTGAAAGGCTTCAAATAAGTCTGGACAGTAAAAACTGTCAGATTTTGCAAATATGAAGCTGCTTTGTAAATTGTACTGAGCAGCCATGGGTTCCTTTAAAAGACTGAAGATAAGTCTCATTATGATATTAAGAGCTCTGGAAAAGTGCCAAGCATATGGATGCCACATAGTAGGTGTTCAAACTGTGGGCAGTCTGTTTTGTAAAATAGCTGCAGCTAGTACTTTTAAAGTGTGCACATTTCCATCACAGTTTAGTATATAAGAAACTGGGCTTACAACATTGGGATGCTCATTTATCATCTACTGAAGACCTCACTGAAAGTTTTACTGCATGAATGCACAGGGAGAAACAAATCTCATTCTTTATTTTAATCGAAAGGCGTTTATATTAGATATCATTTCCTTCCATAGATATGAATAACTTTGTGTTTGGATAATTTTGTAATTGGAAATACCTATCATTTTAAAAACTGTTAGCTATAAAGCCATTACATGAAATTTGTGGTAATTTTAAACATAAATTGATCTCTGGCTTTAATAATAACACTTTTATATTAAAGAAACAGTAACATAAACAAACATCTGGGTTCAACATTATTCTATGTATACATAATAAGAAAGATTTTTATAAGCCTATATTTTAAAGTATAAAGGTTCCCTAAATACCTATCTATGAGGGATATCTTTCTGTGCATTGTGAATACACTTTATTTTTATTTTTTATTAAAGAAGCTGTAATGGCCTATGGCAAGGCAGGTTAGAGGCAGGTGGGAAATCCAAACAGAGATAAAGATGAAGGAGGGTTGAGTCAAAGAGAGAAACTGCAAGCTCCATAGAGAAAGCAAGATGTAATGGGACACAGGTAAAGCCACTGAACACATGGCAATACATAGATAAATAGAAATGGGTTGAGTTAAGTTATAAGAGTTATTTGGTAATGAGCCTGAGCCATAGTCTAAACAGACTGTAATTAATATAATCCTCTAAGTAATCATTTTATAAGTAGATGCAGGATTGTGGGTGGGAGAGCTTTGACCAGACCTAGAGGCATGGATGGGACAGAAATATGTCTGACTACACCTATTTTCTAAAAAAGTGTCACGCTAAATATTTTTAGGAAACAGAAGTGACATTTCTTTATGAAGAGTGTGATATCTCACATTACCAATAAGGTAGACATTGTCTGTAAAATGAAACATCGATATGCTACTGTTTATTCAGTGCTATTACACACTACCCAAGGCACCAGAATTTTGAAACGAAAAAGCGGGAAAAAACACTAAGTTTCAAGGAACATGAAATTTTCCTTTGGATAATAAACATTGAAAAATTAATTACAAGTGTATTTTTCATCTTTTAAGGGTATTAGGATTCAAACCAACAATCTTTTTCTTCCTAATTTCACCCTTTCTCACTTTCGTTATTATGTATATTCACTATACCACTTTATGGGTTTCATAAAACATCGTTTTAAAAATTGTAATGTGTGTGTGTATGTGTGTGTGTGTGTGTGTGTGTGTGTGTGTGTGTGTGTGTGTATGCATGTATGGTACATGGAAATGGCATGGTGCAGATGCAGGCTATAAATGCTATTATATAAAAGATAGTAGGGTTCCAGAGCTGAAACTCAGGTTTCCAGGTTTTGCCGCAAGTACTTTACCTGATGATCCATCTCATTGGCCTCAGAAATATAATTTCAGTGGAGTATGCTATGTATTCTGACAATGTACACCCTCTTCTTTGTCCTTTATTATCCCCTACATTATTCCCATTCATTCCCTCATAAGCCTTAATTTGATTTTCATGTCATACATATATAATATTCTGCATATACAAAAATCTAGTGTCAAAAAATAGGAAAATATGATGCTTGCATTTCTGAGTCTGATTTATTTTGCTTAATGAGATGATCTTCAGTGTTATCCATTTTACTACAAGACAGTGTAGTTTTTTTAAACTCTTCATTGCTAAATAAAATTCCATTTGTGTGTATACTCCATTTTCTCTAACTGATAATGTATTGAATATGAATTTTATGCAATATAAGAATATACAATAAATCAGAATTTCATAGAATATTTTGTAAGGGTTTATTGTTAGTTTTACAAAGCAAAACAGAATTCAATGTATAATATGCTCCATGTCAGAATTATGGTTCATTGATATAAAGGGATCAAATGCTTATGCTGTTTAACAAAACTCCGCCTGACCTATTGAAGATGTGTAAATACCAGCTATACGTTGCACATTACTTCTCTCCATGATTTATCTGATCAGTTGGAAATAAAGGCAGTAGGATTTATCTGAAGGCTAATGGTCATTAGAGATGTAAGTACAGTAGACTGTTTCGTTCATGTACATATAAGACACTTTAATTGCACAAGTAATTAACACTTGCATTGTTATTTCTATTGTTTTGTTCCACTTGAGATACTTATTAGCAACCTACTCTAGAAACAACAGATAGCATGTCACTAGATTACTAGGGTTGATGACAGAAGCCAGCTTCGTGTATGCGACACTAATTAAATTGAAACTTCAAATTATAAATGGACTTTTTATAACTAATGATGAATGACCCTTTTCCCAAAACAATATTCAGTTCTTTGTTCAAGAGTCACAAGTTCTGCTTTTAATATGCTGCATTAAATCACAAACACACAAAAATCATTAACAAAGCTCTAATGCCTGCCATTCAGAGTGGAAATAACATGAAGTCTTGGGGATTTTTCTGCAGACTTGGGCAGTTTTCTTCGCACTTACCTAATGAACAAATAACTCAGGATTTCTGTCTTAAGCCCAGCTTGGAATGGCATGATAGTTATAGCATGTGAGTTTTTAATAGGCAAATCTATGCTTAGAATTCTGAGAATCACTCTTGCCTTCCAACGTAAGGCAACTTCTCCATAGAGAGATTGTTCTACTTATGATCTGATCATAGCTTGATTGGCTAAAGCTGATAGAATGGCCAAGAAAGTCTTGATTAGAATATTCTATTCTGTGTGTTTAGAAATTTTAGAGACTAAACATGAGGTCTGTAAGGATTAATTAACAAAGGAAACTTGAAAGAAACTGGTCTACAAAACGGAATAATATTTTGGTTTGGTGGAAAGTTTGATAGAACTGAGAACATGATAAGGTTGAAGGTTTGAATGTATTCAAAATACACTGTGAAATTTTCAAAGAATCAATAAAAACTATCTTAAAAATATTTTTCTACTGTTGCACGGAAACATCTGAAAAATAGCCTTATTTAAAAAGACAGAAAGAAATATTATTCACGTTGTCTCATTTGTACATTGTCCCATTGGTTTAGCTTCATTATAAACCTAAAGATAGAAAATACTGAAATTTTTGGTTGGGCAAAGCAGAATTTATAGTAAGCAGTTTCTACTGAAAAGCATTCTTGGATTATTTTACGAAAAATAGGAGGCCTAGTAAAATAATGTTTAATTAGTAGAGTTCAAACTACATTTCACCGTGATGTTTCACAAGCATACCTTGATTTCAAAGCCACAGATTTGGTTCTCACATGTTATAACAAGCAAATATGTACATCATCACAATGGTAGATGTCAGAAATATTCTTAGCTTACTGTCTAGGCTACTGTGAGTTGTTTTGTACTGGATGCATAGATATGCCTATGGTATGTTTATTCAGAATTCTTAATGTACAAATAGTAAAACTACTTGATCTTATGCTGGTTCAAATTTTAAATTTTAGACATTTGTTTATCAAATGATGACTGGATAAATAAGTTATAGTATATATAAACAACAGAATTTCAATCAGTGACACATACATACGTACAAAAACACACACATGCACACAGAGTAATTTGCCAAAAGTTGTATGGAAATAAGTCACCCTCAAAATGACAAATATTACATATTTTTAATTTCATGAATATATATTTAAAACATCTATATAAGTATGTTTATATGTAATAGACATAAAAACCTAGTAATAGAAGGAAGAACTGCTTTAGGATGAGTAAAGAAAATGGAGGTTTTGAAATCATATGAGAGGAAGAAAAACACAATAAAGCACAAATATACATGTATGTTTGAATTTACATTAGTGATGAGATTCAAGGAAGTACTTCTCATTACATTACTACAACAGTATGTCTTAGTTTCTGTTCCTACAGTAGAACACTGAAAAAAAAAAACAACTTGAGGAAAGTTTGTATTTCAGATTTTATATTCTGATCAAAATTCATCTTGAAGGGCAGTTAGGGCAAGAACTCAAGGCAGGAGCCTAGAGGCAGGAACTCAAAGTAGAGGCTATAAATTAATGTTATCTACTGGCTTGCTCCCCATGGCTTATTCAACCTGGTGTCTTATATAGCCTAAGATCAAGGGAATAATATCAACCACACTGATCTAGGCTCTCTCATATCAATCATCAATTAAAAATCATTAAGCAAATGGCCTATAGTCTTACCTAGAGGTAATCTGAAGGAGGCATTTTCTCAATTAAGTTTTCTCTTCCCACATAACTCTAGATTTACCATGTTGACAAAAACTAAACATAGGCAGAGTAATAATTTTATGTGTATTTGTTTTAAATTGTTGTAACACAAGCAGAAAGGGTGGCACAGGGAGACAGAAACAGAGAAACATGACAATAATAAGCCTATTACAAATTGATTGTGAATTCTAGTAATTTTCGCTATTTAATCAGGGCTCTTAGTACTGATATCATGATGGCCTAGTATGCTGAGGCCCTAACACAATCCATATTATCACACATAGAAGAACATAATTAAGCATCTTCTTGATGAAATAAATTGGCACTACTTAATTGTTAGTCATTTAAGACATATATCTGATAACCAGTATGAATAAAAATAATGAATAATTTTTTAAGTTATTTCATTTGATTATTATCCATTTGATTAAATAATGAAAATAAAATAGAATATTAACTCAGCCATAGGTGGTTAGTAACTTCTACATTTGCTAGCATATATGTGAGTCATTTGCTTACACTGCAGAACTCTATGACATGAATTCCAGTTTTCCTGGCCTACTGTAATATAAATGAGGACAATATTGCTTTGGAGAGTATCTATTTTGTGAGTTTCTTGAAAGCATCTTCACACCTGGCACGCTAATATTCTTGCAGACAAATAGTAGCTATCTTAGTTACTGACTTAAATGTTTTATGGGTTTGTCCCTTGATTGGAATTCCTATTCCAAACTGTTGTAAAGTGTAGTTTATTTCTGAAGACAAATGGCCTCAGCAGAGCCTGAGTGGGTTTGTTTCATGCAGTATTTACTCTTATTTCCTACTTTTTATGGCATCCAGCTAGTAGCCAAAATGATAAATCACAGAATATAATAAATAATGACCTGTTCAAATAATTTGTAAATATTTATCATTGCTTGATTCTCGACTAAGCCACCACTAGCCACTAGTGATCCAATGACTGAGATGTCACCCTTGGCATTGAGGAACTTGCATTCTTTAAATGCCAAGGTTCTGTAAATACCCAGTGTATTTCCAAAGGCAGGTTTATTTAGTATAAGCTCCATGGAAAAGCCATCTACGAAAAATATGAGTTTGCTAGCAAGCAAAGAGTATTCATCACACAACAGTTTCCTGTTGAATCCCATGAATACCATGACAATTGTTCATTTATTAGATACAATTTTCAGCTGGCATAAATCCAATAATTTACATAGTCTCAAGGTAGCTTTGGGAGCTAATAGCCAACTGACAAAATTTAGATTTTAACTCATTCTGTATAAATAGAGAATAAAGTATTTAACATTAAGATCTGCTAGAATGACTAAATATACCCAGGAGTATTTTGTTTATCTTTTCCTTTCAAAATCTTCAGTATGGGAGAGTTTGCCAATAATCTTGTCTCTGTATCACTCACCATGTTTAGCGTTTCTGACTACGACTGTTTGTGTGCCTAGATGGTCTCTTTGTAGTAGATAACACACCTTATGTTGCTCTTTTAGCACATTGCTTTTTAGAATAGGCGTGGCATAGGGATCACATATTGTTTAAAGTTTGATGGATGGAGCCAGGAGGAAGTGTGTTCTAGAGGCTATCAATCATGCACATATTATAAAAGGGCTTCATTATTAATAAAGCCAGTGTTCTCATGTATGTTATCACTATATTCAACATTAACAAAAATTTACCACCTAATTATTATATGATTGTTTTATTAATGAATTATATATATGCATTTAAGCCCAAATTAGCAAATAGTAGTTAAGCCTCAGTTATTGTACACATCAAATATTGATGTAATGTGGAATATCTGAATTATTAGCTAAACTCCTTATACAACCTAGAAGGCAAATATATAATACATGCAGATGAATGTTTGTGACCTTATATGAGAGGATTTTATTGCTATTGAGGTAAAATGAACAATTTTCTGTGAGTTCAAATAATACATTGGTGTGGTTCATCCATTTTGACAGCATTTGAAAAGACCAGAGAGCTCTAAGACTTAAATGGGGGTTTTCATATTGAGTGTAATCTTCATGCCATTGGGCCTATTATGGTCTATGTGGTCTAGTAGTAAGTAATGCTCCTAAATGTTTTCCCTCAGACTAACATTTCTCTCAATGCTATTAGCTGCAGTTACCTATAATCTATATACCTTACTATTCCTGTGAGGTATAACACTATTATAGAAAACTAAAGTGATTTTTTTTATTCCAAGCATGAGATAATGTATTGATGAAAACAAATTAGAGGCTAAAATGCAGATATTAATGAAAAACAAATACATAATTCTACGTAAACTCAGTGCCAACACATTGGAACACCAGGCTCCATCTCTTCTTCCAGAAGGGAATCCAGGATACTTTCTTGTCCCACAATATGTTGTTCAGGTTATTGTCTCACAGATTAGTATGAAATAAAAATTCTAAATATCTACTGTTTTGATAAGGCACAGATAATTCTGCAATCAGCTCTTCAGACAGGTTGCACCTCTAAGTGGAATAATTTTTAAAATTACATTCAATTTGAGAGGTAAGGCGATACAAAGTCTTCTACAAGTGTAGTTAGATTTTTGTCCTCTGCGCTGGTTCAACAGCTAGGTTGGACTGTGATTTGGGCAGGCACCCAGCTCTGCAGCACCTTCTCCCAGCATTTGACAGATGGTGGGTTGAGACAAAGGTTGCTGAAAGGCTTTTCTCAGAACCTGCCAGGTGGAGGATGCTAGAGTCAAACATCTGACACCAGGTCTGTTGCTATTTTTACTGAACCATAAGTCTGAGAATATATTGCAGGTACATCCAAAATTGTTCATAAATGGTAACTTGTACTATGTCACTCTATTCAGAGCATAATTCTCTCAGATGCTTTCTGGAAGCATTCTAAATATACCCCATATGTTTGCTAATTATGGTGCGTAGCCTCATTTGTGTAGAGTACCACACTCTTGATTTTAAGGGCTAATCTTGCAGAAATGAAAGTTACTAGAAAAAAACAACAATGAAAAATATTAATGATAAAAGTTGTATAACTTCCCTCCTTCAATTAATTTGCATGTGTCATTACTTTCAAAGTTTAATATGACTTAGTTGTACTGTATCACTTGAAATACAAGCCAGAATTAATGTCAAATATGCTCATGAGCACTAAAAGCTATCAGTGGGGAGAGTGAACTATTTATTCCTCATTGTATAATGTGATATTTCTGGCATTTAATTAATGAAATTAGTTTGGCTTTTAGTTTTAGTCGCTAGATTTCTATGCTGTGGGATTTATAGAAACATTTAATAATAGTTACATATTTATTTATGCACAGTGATACTATACATGGTATACATGATTGCATGGTAAAATTATTAATGAATTATAATTCAAAATATAATTCATAATAAACATGTAAAATACCTATAGATCACCAAAGAAAAAAGTTTATCAAGAAGGGTCAACCTCTCTAAGACCAAAACTAAAAGGCATAAGTGTACCCTTACAAATAACTGCTTTCGCCAAAATCAAATGTGGAAGAGATTTCTTATTTCTGTATGTCAGATTGTGTATACAGTGCACATGCATGTGTATGTATATGTGTACTCCCATATGGGTAGGTGAGAGTGTGAGTGTGTGTGTGTGGGGGGGGGGTTTGTGGGCATGTAGGTCATATGATGAAGTCATATATCTTCCTTGATCAATTCTACATTTTCCTCAAGGCAAGATCTCTCCGTGAACCCCAGTCTCCCAGCTTGTCTCATCTATCCAGGGAGCTTTTCCTGAAAACCCACCTAACACTTGTCTGCATGTTATAAGCATTTTGGAATCTTGTGCTTCTCACACTTGGGAACAAACAGTTTACACTTGAGTCATTTTTATAATCCCCAAAGATTTGTCAGGAAATTGGATTTTCTTCTTTGAAAATTGTCTTTTTTTTCTTTTTTTGCTGCACTCAATAGTTAACATGCTTTATGCTACATCAAAGAAATTTTGAAAATATCAAAGAAAAGAACATACTATGTAAAACCCAAGAGATGCCTGAAAAATTGAAGCCACGTGAACAATACTGTTGAGAGAAAGGTAGTGAATACTTAACTCATCATTTTAAAATTTTCTTTATTTTTTGACAATGTCATGCCTTCATATAATGAAATATGCAACTACCGTGATTCTACCAGTTTCCTCCATTCCCCCCATGATAAGCTCACCTTACCATTTTTGGGGGGAGAGATCCACTACTAATCTATGTTAGCACTGCCTACATGTTTATGAATGTGAGACCACACAATAAACCTACCAGTGTCCACACTCTCAAAGAATGGTTATCCTCTCTTAGGTTACTTGTTTTAAAAGCAATAGAGAACTTGCCTCTTGAGCATTCAAAGAATGAATTATGATCTGCACATGTATTTATGTATTTACAAATACATTCATATTCCCTTAGGCTATTAGACTATTCTTTTTCTTGTTATTCCTATTTTTAATTTTAAAATTAAAATATATTTTAATTAATCTATTTTGCTCAAGTATTCCCTCACTCCAGCCCCTCCTATGCCACCCACCTATCTCTCTCACAAACATGCAAATATATGGCCCTCTTCTTTAATAATATTTATATATTTATTCATATAAAAGACCATATGAATCTCTTTAATGTTGCCTGCCTGGATATGATTCCAGGTCTGATTACCTGACGATGCATAATCATTTAAGTAACCCATCCCTGGGGAAGATTACTTACCCTGCTTTATCAGTAGTGAGTTGCTTGTAGTTTTTTGTTTTGTTTTGTTTTGTTTTGTTTTGTTTGGTTTTGATTTTAATCCAGGGTTGACACTGCAGGAGAGCTGCTTCTTCCAGATTAACATGTCTATTGCTATTACCCTCATTCCCACATAGCATTATGGTCTCCTGGGTGAAGCATCCCTGTAATTTCTAGGAAACATAACTCACAATCTCACAGGAGACACCCTGGCTCCCTGGCTCCTGCAATCTTTCCATCTATTGTTTCACAATATCCCCTGAGCCTAATATGGCGGAGTTTGGTCGTTGATGTAGCCACTGTAGCTGAGCACACCACAATCAAGTGTTCTTTGCATTTTGTCCAAATGTAACTTTTTTTGTAGTAGTAGTAGTCTGGGTTTGCCTATTGAAAAGAGAAGTTTAATTGATAAGGGGCACAGCAGCACGTACCTGTGGGAATAGACTGTGTGCTTAGAACGAAGTTAGGGATTATACTGGCTTAGAAAAGTGGCAACATTAGCTTCTCTGAAATGCACATCTTGACTAGGCCAGGAGAGTTGGTAATGTTTCCATTCACAGACATAATTTTCCTTCTATTGAACAGGCCTTAAACCCAACTACACAGCTGCTATTTACTGTGAGAAACAAATGCCACCGTTGTATTCTTTGTGATATTTTCTATGAGGATCATTGCTGTGGTTCAGAGGTATCACAGTAGATTAGGACTATTGGTTGTTTTCCTCTCTTGGAAACTTGGTAGCAACTTCCAGTACTATGAAATCTAGTCCTCGGGGAAGGGACTTTAGGTCAGATTCCAGCTCGGTCCTCAGAGTCCTTTGTCCTAAGTGTATTTAGATGTGTTCTAAATAAATTAAGATAAAATATAATATAATTCCTTATGACTTTTCAAACATTCTAAGTGTCAGTCTTCTCTCAGTATACAAACTTAGTTGTTAGAATATAATCCCCATATCATTTTTAAAAGAAAGCTTAAATTTTAATTCTGGATAATTAGTATCCAATTTATCTTCCACCATGACACTGTCGCAAACTCTCATCTACTTGACATCTCTCTTCTGCAGGTGACTGTCCCCAGGCAAGAATCTCTGTTACAGCTATTATAGCACAATTCTGAGATTTCAACCACTTTACTTCCTTTCTATGGAATGAGAGATATTTGTTGATTTCATTTAACATGGTTCCTAATATAGACAAGGTAGAAAAATATAATACCACTTGAATTGAGTGATTGGGGTCTGTGAATAAAACTGAGAAATGATGACTTAAGTGTTATTTCCATTCTACCCTGGAGCTTCACAAATAGACATGAAAACACACAGAAGTTGCTAAGACCAGAAAATTCAAATGTGATATTAACAAATGACGTTGTGCAGTGATCACTGAAATGGGAAAGGCAAGGGATTCGGTATGCTCACAGGTGTTGTAGTAGGGTTTCGCAGGTCCCAGGCGGCCGAGACCCACAGACCTGCCACCCAAGCACACTTAGCCGCCAAGCCGCCCAGGCCCCCAAAAATGACTCAAACGCTTAAATTAACATCATGCTGTTTGGCCTATGGCTCAGGCACATTGCTAGCTAGCTCTTACATCTTAAATCAACCCATTTCTATTAATCGGTCTGCCACGTAGCCCGTGGCTCACTGATGCTCCTTACATGTCCATGTCGCTCCTTGGGCTTCAGCTCGATCTGCCTCTGACTCCACCCTGCTTCTCCTACCTATGTTCTGATTTCTCCTCCTACTTCTTCTATGGTGTCTGTCATGGCCCAAAACAGCTCCTTTATTTAAAGATTGAGATTCACAGCATACAGACAGACATTCCCACATCACCCATAGGCTCCTATATTTTAATAACTGGCTCATTTCCCCCTTTCTGTCAAAGCTGCCTTTGCTCAGTTTCTGCTAAAACCCTTTTTAAACTTTCTCAGGCATTAAGTGGATAATCGACCCACATTGGATGCGCCATCTGTTGTAGTGCGGTTTCTCGGTCCCGGGCGGCTGAGACCCACAGACCTGCTGCCCAAGACCGCTTAGCCACTCAGCTGCCCGGGTCCCCAGAAATGACTCAGACGCTTATATTAAGTCCATGCTGTTTGGCCTATGGCTCAGGCATATTGCTAGCTAGCTCATACATCTTAAATCAACCCATTTCTATTAATCTGTCGGCCACGTGGCCCGTGGCTCACCCTTGCTCCTTACATGTTTCTTCTTGGGCGGCTGGCTTGATCTGCCTCTGACTCCGCCCTTTCTTTCCTATCTATTCTCTGATTTCTCCTCCTACTTCTTCTATGGTGCCTGTCATGGACCAAAACAGCTCCTTTATTTAAAGATTGAGATTCACAGCATACATAAACGCATTCCCACATCACACAGGGATATCTTTTGGGGGATGATTGTTATACTCAACTGGTGTTTCATAGGTAAGACTTACATTGGTAATAAAGAGTTGTTCTTGGGGCCTGGCAGGTGGCCCACTGTTTAAGTGTATTTGCCCAGCACAACTCAGATACAAGTTTAAATATCTGAAAGCAAACCAACAAAAAACCCTTAAATAAATATGTTCCCACAGCTCTTCCCAAGATGCAGGAGGTGGGAACAGAGGAGATATGAGGAAAACAGCACAGAGCTAGGTGAAAAAAAATTCCACATTCTCATCTCTTGTGCCTTGACACATTTAGGCCAACCGTGACTCTATACTAAGCGTACATGCACCCAGACTGTGCACATACATATATAAAGGGAGCATCCCACATGTAAGTAAAAAAAAAAAATTGTTGTACAACAGATATAAATGCCTAAGAGCAAGAAATCTTCACAAATAATATTCACACTATCTTTGAGTAGAAAAAAGAGAAAATAGAGATTTTTCATGTATATCTGCAACTTATTAATAGCCAGTTCAAAATAGTCTACATGCCAAAATACATATTTTAAATTTATATTTTTTAAATGTATACATAATAATTTTAAAATATATGCAAATCTGCATCTATTAGACAGATGGGATGAAATTTATATATTTTATTTTTATTTCAAATTAAAACATGGTATTTTTAGAACAGCAAGGAAAAACAGGAGAGAAGAATCCTTTTCTACTAATTATTATAGTTTAAAATGTAACTTATCATTTTTATTATTAAGCAAGTTTACAATTTCCTGTTATTTTAGAATCCAAATCATAAAATGTATGCATTGTTATTTAAATTGTTCAGGGTCATACTTTGTTGATAGAAACCAATACTCACCTTTCTCCATGGCAATGCCAAGAACGTAACTATAAAGATGAAGAAAGAGAAGAAAATCTCGAAGAGTAGTTGAGAGCAAGTGCCTGTAGGTAAAGTCAAAAGGGCCAAGGAGAGTAGCATGCCCAGTAGAAAGTATGTGTACCCAGGATTTTGTTTCAGAGCAATAAATTATTATCATAGCAGGTAACTGTGATAAGTGGTAACTTTGAGGACTTCAAGGCAAAATATCTGAATTCAACTTTCAGACCTCAAAATTATTAGCTATAGCTACATGTAATACATTCCATCCCCATGTCTCTGTTTCCTCATTTATAAAACTCAATAATAGTAATAAAAATTCTTTAGAAGAATCACTTAATAAATCATGCATTTAGACCACTCCTGGAAAGGTAGGCAGCATCAGCATTCAGTGATATTAGCTACATTATTAACAAAGATAAGGCCACTTTTAAATTTAAAAACACATCTCTTTTGTTTTCAGGGCAGAGTAGACACACAAATCCATCACAGAAGCCGTTGCAGAAAGTGGAATCTATGTTATGATGACTCTGCAGAAATGGAAGGAAGGGGAGTCAGGTTCAAACAGACTGAGTGGTGAGATCAGACTCCTTAAGTCAAGGGTAATTTTGTAGAAGCTGTTTCTGTGTTCTGGAGGTATTTACAGCAGTACATGAAGCAGATCTCACTGTAGGGCATGAGGCAGACGGTGTCTGAGATGAGTGAGTCAGGGACTGGTCATCTGTGGGGTGGAGAAATCATGTGGCCTTCGCAATAACTGACAAGGTGTTGATTGTTAGACAATCACTGTATTGGCAGCTTAGAAGTAGCAGTTTTGCTGGATTGAGGTGGCTATTTAGAAACGGTCTGGAGTCTTTTTTGAAGGACTGGATCTCTGTTAAACTTTATTCCCCTAGCAGTTTCACTGACACTGTAATAGACAGTGATGGATATAAAGGGATACCATTGTGAAAAGTTATTTCACCAGGCAGGAAACTTGTGAGGGATTTTATATTTCAAAATGACAGTGTACTAAAAAGCACATCAAAAAATATCTTGAGAAAAACAAGTCCAGAGTTGCAGCCTATGAAGCAGCATTGCTCAGAACGTTAGGCAAAAGGAAGAAGAGAAACCACAGAAAGCCTGGGGTGATAAAGCCCTTAATATCTGGGATTTGTAGTCTTCAGTGGAGCTTCTTGTATTTGGAATAAATGTAAAATTAATATTAAACAGTAACAAAATGTTACTGCTGGATGAATCCTAATTGATCTTATAATAAAAATCCCAGAGCAGGTATTGGGGGGAAAGCAGAAAGAGATAACATGCCACAGCCACTTCTCACCTTGCTGACTCCTCAATCCAAAAGGGTTGATACTGTCTTCTTGAATCCTCATACTGAATAGGTGAAGTGAGGCAAGAGGAAAGGGAAGGGGCAAACTCTGTCTCCTCCTATTTTATATGTCCTTCTCTGCCTAGCATTATCACTTCCTGGTTCAAACTTCCTAGGGTTGGGATTAAAGGAGTGTGTGTTTCCCAAGTACTGGCAGCAGAGGCACAGGATTCCCAAGTCCTGGGATTATAGATATGTGCCACCACTGCCTAGCTCTGGTTGGCCTTGAACTTACAGAGAACCAGAAGCATCTGTGCCTCTGCCTCTCAGTTGTGGGCCATCACTCCCACACCTCTATGTCTAACTCTATGGCTGGCTCAGTCCTCTGATCTTCAGGAAAACTTTATTTCATAAACAATATATCATCACATCCCTATTATTTAAAAAAAAAAAACAAACAAACAAACTGCGAGATTCTGTAACTCCATTTCAACAATCCTAGTCTTTGGTTATTACCTTATTTGGTTAGTCATTAATGATGCTAATAGCTTCTTAACCTCAAACATTTATATCTGTAGGTGACTCATGCCAGGAAATTTAACTCTTTCCTTTCTATGCCATGGAACCAAAAATTTCAAAGCAATAGAAATGTACCTCTGGGAAATGAACGTGCTAAGATATGAGACACTTTTGAGGAGCTGTCTGTAGCCCTGATGTTTTAGGTTGTTTTCCTTTTGGGAAACATTTCTTTAAAGATTCAGCATCAATTCATTTCCTAATTTTTAATTTGACTTTTGGTTTCAGTGAGGCTCACTTTTTCTCTAAGCATATGAAAATAATAACTAGCATCGCCATTGAAATTTAAAAACTAAACCTTTCTTATTAAGCTTGTTGTAACAGTACTGTAGATGGGTGGATGGCTGAATTCTTCGGATGCGGGTTCATTCTGTAAGTGTTATGGCTCTTCAGTTTAGAGGGAAGTATAGGAAGTTTGGGCACACAGAGAAGCAGCCGCCATTTTTCTTCCATATCCCTCAGTACTCATTGCAAGTCCCATTTTCCGCTCACACTGCACACTGGAAGGATTGATGGAATAATCGGCCCTTCTTGCACTAATCCTTCAGATTACTTTGCAGCAGTAATATTAGGACTAAATTGCTACGTGCCAAAATAGATTCAGACCAGTTCTCTCCTCACAACCTAATTAAAAATTGATGACAGAGCCATTGCTCTGCCAGAAGACAAACGCAAACAGCAGAGGGAGATGCTGGTGAGAATTGAGAGACATTGTTTCGAAATGTCCTTGCTGCCAATTTCCCAAAGACAAAGTGCTACATTCAACTTTCTAAGTTATTAATTTCGAGAAAGTAAGAAGAAATGGAGATGCAGTGGAGAATGAAAATGAACGGGGGAAGGTCAAGTACATCATTTGTATTTCTATGTATTTTTGAGCTGCAAGAAGTGACACATTAATGTGTCTCATCTACCTGCTTCTCAGGTCTCATGTTCAGACTCACAGTGACAGAGGCTGTTCATTCAGAACACATATATGGTAAACTGAGAAATGACTCAAACTTTTAAGCCAGCTCCGTAACCAGTGTCACATGACCACCTCTTTATTTGTACCACTCTCTGCCGGGTATCACATTTGGGCACTAAGTAACAGAAAGCAATTGCTTTTTGAGTAATTCCTCAGAGTTTACATCTACTTTTTCTTTCTTGGGAGTCATGGCTTTAATTTTTTTGTTTTTGTTTGTTTGTTTGTTTTGTTTTTTGTTTTCTGTCTTCTTAGTAATAGCCCTGTGCACACGAACATGTACACCTACCCACAATACACAAACCCACAATGCACCAATACGCACACAAAATCCTTAAATGTTTTTAAAGGCAAGCATTTCTAGCATGTGGTAGTATATTAATGTTCATAAAACAATTAAGGTTGTTAGCTTCTGCCGTTGTTCGAGTAACACAGCATTTGACCGAGGCTAATTAATGCTAAGTGCTCTGATACTTTAAGAAACTGTTTTTATGTCAAAGTATTTCTAGCAAAATAGAAAATAAGATTCATTGTTTTACGTTTTTAGGAGGTCCCCAGGATTTCTCAAACTTTGGTTTGCACAGTAGAACTTTACAGACAGCACCTGAGAGATTATAAAAATGCAGAATCCCAGCATGGCCAGCCTCTAATGAATCACAATCATCACTGTACCAAGATCACTACAGCGCACTTCAAAGAAATAAATATGGCATTTGTTTTTGTGAGTCAGCCACCTCATTGAATATAAGACTTTCTAATCCCATTGGCTTTCCTCCACAATGAAACCTAACACTGTGTATGCTAACTAAACCTAAGTATAACAAAAAACAAAATTATGCTAACATTTTACACAGCTGAGAAATATGGCATTATTTTGGGTGTGTATGGGAAGACACGTTTAGATCCTACAGCAGCGTGCAGAGGCAGGAACTATTCTAATGTCAAACACAAAATGGAAGAAACTGAAGGCTGTAATCCATGAGACCAATAAAACTTAATATTTCTGAGATAATTCCCATATATAAGTGAGGCGTATTTAGAGGCATGCAATGGTTTATTCTTTCTGTGTTCAGTCCCGTGCTATTTTACTATAATTGCTCTCATTCATCATCTTCATTGGATTGAAGGGGACCCAGGGGAAGTCCTACAGAAGTAGTTTTGCGTGTTTGGTACATTCTTTGTGTTCCTGGCATTAGAATATCATTTTCTGCTCACTAAACTGTGCGTGGCTGCACATACACTCACATGCAGGTCTTCAAGGTTCAGTCTTCTGTGAAGGTTCAGTTTCCCTCTGTGAACAATATTTAATAGGCAAACGAATTGCTTAGAATTCATTCATATCGTGTGTATAAAAGTTAAAAGAAGACAGTATGTTCTCCATTTTATATTTTTAGATTTCATGTATGCATTCCAGTGTCCACAGAGTAAATACTGTTTCTTCAGTTAGGGCCATTTTTATATCAGCCAGTTCCTTTACCCAATGCCTGCAGAATTCTGTGAATTTTTACTTTTTCTTTTCTCTTATCACCCACATTCTGGTGTCCCTTTGTCTGTAAATGATAAACACACACACACACACACACACACACACACACACACACACACACACACACAAGACAGGTGTGCAAGCATCATAAAGAATAGTTGGCATAGAAGTGAACCCATGGTTTGTTTTGCAAATATACCTGAGAAAACAGTGGGTGAAGGGAAGACTCAGCAGGATATGTGCTGCAGGAGCTAGAGGGGTGGTGGGCCCCACTAGGGACCTGATCTGCATTCAGTGACTTCTGGGGAGTTTGGGGAGTTTTGAGCAATCTGTGAATTCCTATTCCCTTTGTTCTTTTTCCATATGACTCAGCATGGACCATAAAATTCCTTTTGTTGTTTTCTTTTTTTTTTCACTTACTGAGTGAAGAATATCCCTAAAGAAGATAAATCATTAGAATTATATGTACATGCATACACGCGCAAGCACACATACATACACACACACACACACACACACACACACACACACACACACACACACACACACACACACAGAGGAACATTTTATAGTAATCCAAATAACAGATACTTGCAGTTCATTAATTTCTAAGAACTTCAAGTTCTGATTAATGAGCTGATGTCGGTGACATCATTTATAATATTAAGGGTTCCATGTGTGTGTTTCATTCTGAATATTACTATTAGTCTACTATCTCTACTATTCTTAAACAACACATAGCCCTATGTGTTCTGCATTGTGAAAGTTTGATCATTTTATAAAATCTTAAAGAGACTAACTATTTTCAAATGACATTTTTCAAGAACTAGAAAGATGCCTTACTGATCCTGTCCTTTGTTGATTGAATGGGGTATATTTAGCCATTAACTTTTCAGACAAATTAAAGAAATTAAAGTGTGTTTGAAACAAAAGACCCATAATGCTGCACTAGAGACTGAGAAGATATATGACCCAACTGTTAGGTCCACAGGAGGATTCCTCTGGGGTCTCACAGGGAAGATTCTAAATGACTTCTTAGTGTAAGGTTGTACTCAAACTCAACTAGCTAAGGATTTCTTTGATGACTAAGCAATGAATAAGAGGTTGCTGACCTTTCTTTCTGGGTTTGTGATTGCTTCTAAGTTATTGTTTTGTCCTCTCTTGGGTACTCTTGTTAGGAGATAAAATCGGGACGTGCACTACAGAAAGACAGAGTTTATACTGGTTTGGGACCTGTAATATTAACATCCTTGCTGCTGGGCTTTGGACTGCTTAATCAACCATATATACATGTGACTAAAGCACGTGGCACAATATGCATGGCTTCACCATGGGCAGGAGGCACTTCCTATGTAGTTATTTTCCCTGAGCAAGGAGAATTGCTTTGAGTATGGATATAAGCAAACGTGATAGACTCATCAGTTTTCTGGAGAAAAGACTGTTGTACAAAGAGAAGCCAACTGATCATTTGAAGAACTGAGCTTGCAATGTATACCATCAAAAGGGATTTGAATTCACACTATTGTGGAACAATTTAGACTTAGAATTTTATGACCAAAGCAAAACACATAAGAAATATACTCATAATTAAAGCTTGTTTACAAGAAACAGTAATAACTGTGGCCCCAACTGATATGTACCAGGTATACAAGAGATAATAATGATGTATGATATTAATGTAGTGCTACTTTTCATTGGAAGCAGAAGCTATTTGGTGCATTTATGGGATTTCAGCAATAATTCTATAGTCCTTTATATATAAGCAGTCAAAAAAAATGAGATTATCCTAATACTACTCAAATGACATACCTATCAGCTTGCCTGCTCTGCCTCCCGTTTGTTGGCCTTTGGCTCTATTTCACAATTCTAAATTACACTATTCCAGGAAACCTGGTATGGACAAACACAATTCAAGATGTTACGGTCATCCATAGTTGTCAGGATTCCCCTTTGTCTCCTCTAGCTGTTGACAGATGCTGGGAGCCTGTACAGTGTATGTCATGTGCTAACGGTAGTCAAATAGCTGTATCTGTGAGCCAAAGTCTTTGGCTCAGAAATGTAGAAGTTATAACTTTGAAGCTATGATATGTTAACTTGCTGTTATTCATTTTCCTCAAGATTCTTTGTACCGAAGTACATTCAGAGAAAAGTTAATCCAAGCAAGCTGACACACATAACGAGGCTTCACTGCCTCTTTTGAGATCATTGCACAAAATAATATAGTGAAAGGGAAACGCGGGCTGGAATAAGTAAGGCATCTAAATTCAAATAACAGCATTACTTTGTGACCTTGAAGAAAGTATTTAACCTTTCCAATCTTCAATTTTATCATCTATATAATAGCAATTATAATAGCTAGCTCATGGTGTTCCTGCAAGAATTTAATTAGATAATGGACATTATGTGCTTACCACAGAGACAGGGACATGGGAAGCACTCAATACACAGCAATTATCCCTTAACTGTGACGTTTATAGAATACAATCATGAACAAACTGTTTTTCTAAAGTGCATTGTGAAGTCATTTTCAGAGTTAACATCACTTTGAATTCCATTAAAATTAAATTTTGAAGAACATCTTTCATTTAAAGCATTTCACCCTTTGTCTAACAAACAGACAGGGCTAGTGTATGGAGGAGTGTTTGTGCCGACCTATGGCTCCTAACAGTGCATTGTCCTCATAATCATAAACTGTCCTGTTTAGAAATCACCTTAATTTTTTGTGTTTTAGTTTTTGAGACTACAATAAAATTACATTTTTTTTCTCTTTTTTTCCCCTTCTTTTAAACATCCTCACATACCTCTTCATGCTTTCTATCAAATGATGATGTCTTTTGTCATTAATTGTTATTATATGCATATATGTAAATGTTTATACATGTATATTGCTAAATAAAATCTGTTCAGTCTGTATAATGCTACTATTATTATATTTTTAAGGATGATCATTTACTATTGAGTAACTAATTATATGTTGTTCCTTGTATAAGACTATTTCTCCAGCTCTCAACATTCCTTAGCTGTCTTTGTGTAAGGTTGTAGCTCCTTGTGTAGGGTTAAGGTCTCATGACCATTCCCACATTCTTTTTGGCTTATCTATATGTATTTTTCCAATTCTCATGTTTAAGTTTTCACATTGGTAAAACTTTATGTTTTATCTTCAAACATTTCTAGGAGACACAATTGTCTTAGATATGGTTACTATTGTTATTATAAAAACTCAAATACTAAGGCAAATTATAGAAAAAAAATATTTAATTAGGAGTTGCTTACAGTTTCAGAGGGTTAGTCCATGAGCATCATGATAACAGGTAGGGAGACATGCCTCTGGAGTAGTAGCCTAGAGATTACATCCAGATTCAAAGGCAGGATGTAAAAGACACTGGTTCTACTGTGGGATTTTAATACCTCACAGCTTACCCCATTTGACATACTTTCTCTAACACAGCCATAGTTCCTAATTCTTCTTAACACTCCTCAGTGTGGAATCAGATATTCTAATTTATGAGTGTTTGGGGTCTATTTTCATTTAAACCACCACCACCACCACACACACACACAAGCACATGCACACGCACACGCACACTCACACACACACAATCTAACAGCCAAGTCTTTGATCATATGATTCTTACAATGTTTTGGTCCCCTCATCCATAAAGTTTCCTGAGATTTAGGGATAAAAGAGTTTTATAGATGTATTTATTGGACTGGTCTGGACAAATCAGCATTTTGATTGGTTATGATTTTCTGTAGTGGTTTCTTTCTGTTGCTAAGAGAAGTTTCATTGTGGACGTAGAATACACTTATCTGTGGGAATAAGGATAGACATTTAGATTGTCATTAGGGATGATGCTGGTTTAGTAAGGTGATTCTAATAGATTCTTCTCTAAGATTAATGACTCACTAGCCCTGGGTAAGAGGCTAGGTCAGTAACCAGCACGAGTTATTTCTTGTTGAACAAATCTTAAAGTTCAGTTGGAGATCTGATGGTTATCATCAAGGTCTATGTGCCACTGCTGTGTCTTTAGGGATATCATGTCACTCAAGTCATTGATAGGGTTCATAGTCATCATAGCTATATAGAAATGTTGGTTGCTCCCTTCCTTTGGAAGCTTTCATGGTACCTTCTGGTTCCAGGAAAGTTAGTCCTTAAGAAGGGGGCAATGAAATCAGTTCCAGCTCAAAGGCCTCTATGTGCTTTTCCTGAAGTGAATTATGTTTCCAGCAATAGAAATTTAATTTACTATTGTAGAACCAGAAGGGTTAAGTAGCCATAGACTGAATGTTTTGGGAGTCTCTAAAGCAGACCTAACACCTCAGAGAGGACTGGTCATGTCTCTTATTTGATTTTTCTTTTAGAGGATCTTTGACTTTTGCAGGGAACATTGCCATATATATGTATATATGATCACACACATTATAATTATTTTTAGATAATAATTTCTTATGACCTCTTTCAGGCGTCTTCGTTGACATTTTACCCTACCTTACCCTCTTCCATAAAAATCATTTACTGATAGCCTACTTCAACAAAGGAAAAAAAAATACACGTTGACAGACTCCCTTCATAATACATTTGTAGGCTAACCAGGTCTCCCAAATTATTGCTTATTTGTTTAAACACATAGTAAATTAAAATACAGTGAGGAAAATGGAAAGCAAATATTCATCTTCTTTGTTTTGTTTTATTCATTCAACCCAGGTAAATTCCAGTTACATTTTCCCCAGTGTATTCCAATAATTGAATAAGCAATGCAAACTGAAGAACTGTGCTAAGTGAACTGGCTTTTTGGAGCCCGTTCCCTATAGAGAGATACCTTGCTCAGCCTTGATACTGGGGGAGAGGCTTGGTCCAGCCTCAACTTGATATGCCAGACTATATTGATACCCACCCCCACCGGAGTTCTTGTCCTCTCTGAGGAGGAGATGAAGGAATGGGTTGGAGAAATGCTGGAGGGGGTGATGACTGGGAAGAGAGGAGGGAGGGGAACAGTGGTTGGTATGTAAAAAAACAACTTTTATATAAAAAATAATTAAGAAAAAAAATGAACATGCTAAGTATTCCATGAGAATTAGCAAAGGTCTTGGTGTTTGTGATATGAACCCACCATGGAGAATTTAGATCACATTTTTCATTAAATCAGAAAGGTGGTATTCTTCATGTTGTCTTTACTGAAAGCTGTAAAATATGTCTGTTTTCCAGGTTTGTGCATTTCATTTTATTTTGTGTAAATTCTGAGGAAGATATAATCCAACAAAAAATAATGTTTCTTATAGATTCTCCAAGAAACATCTTTTTTTTTTCTTTTCATATGAAAGGGAGGTGGTAGGATCATTGTATTTTCTAAATTGGGTGTCAAACATCATGTGTTGGTCTGCTTGTTTCTTCTGAGAGGTGACTAAAGTTTCATGGACTTTGGTATTCACTGATACATTAAAAATTCCTTTGAATTCAATTTGACTAACATATTAGCACCTCAAATATTTCCATTCAGTTACTCACTTGATGTTAATCTGCTCTTAGTTTTTAGTTCTTAACTGGGAACTCTTTAATTGTTGTAGCCTGTGAATGAAGACTCAGGAAAAGCAATCATCTCTCTTTGCAGATTTCTAAGAAGTGCCCCTTCTGATAGTACTACATAGCAGTTTTTCCAAGTGCACAGCATTGAACTCAGAAGCATTGCTTCTTACATGCCCAGGCTAAGCTATCAGCCATAAGGACTAGTCAGTAGACTATTGTCCTGCAGCATCCTTTGTATCAGGAAGCAAAATTCCTTCCCACGAGCAGTTTCATCAGACTGTCTTTCTTGGGCTTGTCCTTTCCTATCCAGTGTCAGTCTTTTAGATGGCTTCATACCAAGGAATCCTGTCTATTTCTAGAGTGTAAGGCTTTCCATGCTGTCCTAAACTTTTCAACCATAACCAGGAGCAACTATGCTATTATGGTAAATAACCCAAGAGAACAAAGAGACATATCACCTGATTCAGAGATTGAGAATGTAGCTTCTGTTTTATGTATTCAAAGGCTATTGTCTAACTGAATATTTCAGCTTAAAACAAGAACTATATTATCTGGAAATGTATACTTTTTTGAGTAGGAGAACATTTTTTTTAAAATATTTGTTTGATTATATAAGATTATGCTCTTATCTTTGATCACAGATTTACTTTATAATTTTTTATGCTTGGAATAGAACTAGGGTTTTGCACATAATTAGCTACAAACTCAATCTCTTATGATGTACTTCTCCATGTGCTACTGCAGCCAACAAGATTATATTTTAATTCAGGGGGAAAACCAAAGAAATGTATAGTATTTCAAACATAATTAAACTTGGATTTATGAACTTCTAAATAAGGTAGTGTTGACATAGCATTCAGCAGAGTTATCTATGACTTAATTCTATATTAAGAATTCTAGAGACTCAATCATCTGACTATAGTTGTTTAGTCTCTTCTATCTATACAAATCTTCCTCTATTCCTCTTAAGAATATATTCAGCACTCCAAGAGCATGAGAATACTGTCTGGAGAGAAAAAGACAAGTATTTAAAGCAGTTAAATAAGCACTGAACATGTAATGCCCTGTTAGCATGGAGTTTAATAAAGATAATTTTGCCAGAACAATCACATATAAGACAATATATCATCTACTTTTTAATCTATTTGTCCTTGTATATGAAGGTCAAGGGGAAGGAAGTCAGTTAGCTGGATCAAATTTTGGTGTTGAAGGTTATAATTAATGCCAAAATGTTGACAATGCCAGTATATTAATATTTCTTTGCCAATTTGATGCATGTTATATTTCCTGTTGCAATGTAGGAGAATGTTCTAATTTCATATAAATGTTCTATAACAATGTCAAAGTCAATAGAGTGGTTGAAAATCACTTGATATATTCTAAAGTCAGTACAATGTACATATACAAGTACACACAAATATGAGACCATTTTATGATTTACTGTTCATATTATTTAAATTGTGTGTGTGTGTGTGTGTGTGTGTGTGTGTGTGTGTGTGTGTGTGTGTGTGTGTGTGTGTGTGTGTATTTAGGTGAAGGATATTTGTATATGGGTGCTCACAGAGGCCAAAAAATTAAAATTGTCTTTTCCTTGAGGCTGGAAATATAAACTGTTGTTAGCCACCTGATGTAGGTGCTAAGACTAGTACCAGTGTCTCCTGGAAGAGAAGTAGTTACTATATTGTTTCTTCACTCTGATACAATTTAGAATTTTGTAATAAAAGAACTGTACTATAGTCTATTTACTTACAGATTCATCATTGTCTGCATTATGGACTGTGGTTATTGCAAAATTGCTTTACTATGGCACAATCTTCCTCCTACTCTTCCTGAGTGCCAGGGCATGCTTTTTAAACATTAAGCATGTGCTCATAATCTATCTCTTTGTGTCACATGCAGCTTAACATTAGGAGTAACAAAAAAAGATTAAAAACCCTCAACATGTCATCAAAGTACAGAATTTCCTTTCCCAGGGCTCTAAGAAAACAGAGCGAGGTCAGAAATGGCTTAAGGGGAGGCATTAGACAACATCAGTCATCTTTAGAACGTTTCAGGTCCTTGAATCTTTACGATATCCATTTGAAATATGTAAACAAAAAACCCATTACAGAAACTTGATTTCCTCAGAAACTATTTGATCTACTAAAATTAATACTAGCTTGAGTGTACATGAAATGTAGAATACTTTATTCATATTTCTCTTTCTTCAAGTGTAATCACATAAATTATTCTAACAAATAAGTCAACTTTGTTTTATTTAGAAGTTAGAGTTCATAAATATAATTTTAATTGTATTTAAAATATCACAAATTTCTTTTGTTTTTTACTTTGAATTAAAATACCACTTTGTTAGCTGGGGTGGTACATGAAAAAAAAAATATGGGAAGCTGGAGGTGCTAAATGTGTGAGAAAGCCCTAGTTCTATTCTAAGCTTAAAATATAAAGTAAATATGTGATCAAAGGTAAGAGCATAATCTCATTGAATCAACAAATAAAGAAAATGTGTGTACCTACTATTAAGGTAGTATATAAGCAGTGTTGTATTTAATATCAGTATATGTGCATGTGTGAGTATGTACACAATCCAGTACTCTGTTTAATATGAGTAGGTGTGCATGTGTATACAACCCAGTGTTCTTTTTAATATCAGTATGTGTGCATATATACAGGTATACATCATCCAGATTTTTGTTTAATATCAGTTAATGGACATGTGCACATGAAGTATCCTTATACTATGTACCAGTCATCTGAAACAACATGTCACAAAAATCCTATGCACTTGTCATATGGTTTTTATGAATGGGCTAGATTGCTATCATTAATTGTTTATGAAGTCCTGATAATTATAATAAATATGAATCACTTTTACCTTTCTAAGTTTAAAAAAGATATGTTTTTGTAATATATTCAAAGAATTATATTTTGGGAATGTGTAGTAGGAGGTTTCTGGCCTGGAATTTCGAGCCTAACCTCAAGGTTTTGACCTGCAGACCAACAGACCCGCAGAAACAGACACATGGATGCTTTCAATAGTTTTAGGCTGATCGGCCTAAGGCCCAGGCATATCACTTGTTAGCTCTGTACCCTTAATCTAACCCATGACTCTTATGCAGTTCAGCCATGCGGTTTGGTACCTTTTCTTAGAGCAGCATAGTTGTCCTCTGCTTCTTCCGGCTTCTCTGTGGCATTCTACACTGCTCTTCCAGTTCCCAGAGTTCTTCTAGTCTGGTAGCTCCGCCCACACTTCCTGTCTGCCTTTGGCCAATCAATGCTTTTTATTAAACCAGTGGGTGGACAATTATTTACAATGAAACAACATAATCTCCTAAAAGGATGAATAAGCATTCTTTATAATAAAAAATAAAGACAGAAAAGATTAAAACATGTATAAACAGTTTAATGGTTCTTTGGAAATTCTGATATATAATTAAAATATATTGATATTAACTACTTGTTTTAAAGTGTTTATAGGAAGTTAATTTTAAGTTATTTTTCATAAATTCTTAGGAAACATGGAATCTTAAAATAACAAAGAGAAAATGTTAACAGCATTAAATATTCCACAGCTCAGAGTTCTGAAACACCCTATAAAAAGAAAAATACTGATTTTCACATGATTCTAAAGACTATAATAAATTTTAATATTTAAACTGAATATATATAAATAAAATGTAAACTTGTTTTAAGTTCCTTAATCTTACTGTCATTTCATGTTTCTTTTGTTTGAAGTGATTTCTCAATTGATATTTTATAGTGTAGTCACCATCATAACCTCCTCTTTGCAGTGAGATAACACTGTATTTAAAGATGAGGAATAAAACACATGAAAGCATTTGTTATCAGTAAGTTAATGCAGAATTACATTTATACCACAATAGTAGAACATTCAGAGATCTAAACATCAGAAAAAGTAAAACGTCAATACAAGCCATACAACAGAACATTCACTTAATAGAGAGCATTGGCATCTCCCAAAAAACTTGCATGTGTATCCAAACTAAATGTGCCATTCAATTTGCACCTTTAAACCTTCCCTAATTTAGATGCTCTTATTATTTCTATTTTTCAAATGCAGAAGAAAGTCTCAGGGGAGTAAGTGTTGTACTAAGTTTAGAGGGCCATTAAGTAGGGATAAGAACTTGTTGATATTGTTCAAATCTAGTGCTATTTCTACTGTGTTTAAACAGCTTTCAATAGAGCAGAGGTGAGGCTCTGGGCAAGGTTTGAATTTACTCTAAAGGGTTGTGTGGCACAAAGGAAAATGTGAATGTTTGCATTCTAGATGATGGCATCACATAAAGGAAACTCCAAAAGTGAGAGTAATTCCGATGCCCACTAAGAGAGAAGGGAGCCCTAAATAAAGCATGCTCTGAATCCCAGCATTAGTTGTAAGCAATGCTTATTAAATTTCTATTAGGTAATGAAAGCAAGTCAAGGCACTTTGTTTATATTTGGCCAGAAATTAAGAGTCATTATGAATTGAAAGTAGTCATAGGGTAAAAGTTTTATTAGTGGAAATATGGCAATTAATTGTGTTAATGGGAGAAAAACTTCTATGTCAGAAAAAAGAATAGAAATTATTAATTTTCTATACTGTGTTATTTTATTTTCAAACAACTGAACATCAAGTGCACATTGTGTGTCAGGAAAGTATTATGAAGATGAAAAAGAAATTATCACAGATACCAGATAGCTCACAGTCTAATGCTAGGGCCAAATGAATGAAATTAACAGTCGTGGACCAATTCAGACTTATGGACTGCAGTGTGGAGCAGTATGGAAAACCCTTCATAAAAAATAATAATCATGAACCACTGAAAATCCTTCTTTTTTCTGAAGGAATCTGGGCCCCCTCTGGTTCACTGTGAACAAAACTACAATTTAACATATAGTTTTACAATTTCCTAATTGAGGCTATCCCATAAATAATGCATAGTATGCCATGTTGGGCACAATGTAAGTCCCCTTAAGGATGACCATTTTCCTTTCTGTACTTGACCTTTTCGTTTTGTTTTACTGTTATAGGTTAAACTTTTTTTATAAGAAAAACTAAATCATCAGGGTATAGAGAAGGAAGCAAAACAGAAAACGGGCTTTCTTAATTGGGAATGCAAGCACATATCTAAACTCTCAAAACACTTTCAAACGTCTGTTACTTTTAAATAGAAGACAGGCTGCTGTTTGAAAAATATTCATTTAGCAAAAGAATCTTTATTATTGTGTACAGGTTAAGAGAATTCAGTTTGATTTCAGAAAAGGACATAGGACCTCTAGAAAGGTCTATGTAAGAACGACATGTAAGTGCTTTTGATAAGAACCAGAGCAAGAACGCGGACAGCAGCCTGCAGGGAGAGCTTACCACGGGGGACTGGGAAGCTGCTTCTGCGGTGACATAAAACAAACTCGGAATCTTTAGTTAGACAGAATATTAGATGAGATTTCTGTCTTTTCTTATGCCTTATTACTAAACAGAAGAAAATATTTTGTCCATATTTGAAACAAAATTTAGCTTTTAAAAGAATACAGAAGAATCACATCAGCCTAGGAAGCTTGTTTGTAAAACAAAGCTTAGTTTCAAAAATAAGTTTATTTCAACTAATTGGGCAAAGTATATGATTTCAGGGACAAATACTATTTGAGATTATTGCTATAATATATATCTTTGAAAGGAGGAATATACTTCTAACTGTTGTGTTTAAAATATTAGTATAGTACTAAGTAATTTAAAATTAGCTTTAGTGTATTGAAAATGTTTAAACTAAAAAAGTCTATGTGATGAAAATTCATTTTGCATTTCTTAAAATTCCCAGTAGTTACCTTGTCCTAACCCTATCTGAGCATTTTTAACTCTTCATGATTCAGCGATTGATTACAAAATTGGCATTAATGTCCCAGTGACTTCAAACATATCCTCAGCTGTTATGTTGATAATGCTAATTAGTGACGTAAGGAAGTATTGCCTACCTCTGCCATGCATTCAACATCTATTGCCAGATGATTTTTTTTTTCCCCACACAGGTGAATGGGTGGTAACTGTGTTCACATGACTTTTTCTCTTAGGAGTAGGATTAAAAGAGCATCCTGGGATTATTTTTACTCACATGGACACTGAGCATGGAGTGCATTTTACCATAATATGACATGCCTGTTTCCTACCTTTAAGGCAATTTTGTTTGAGGAATGTATTGCTATTTCTCACTTAATTTTCAAGATTTACTTTATTGCTCTTGACAATAGATGTTTATTGCTTCATAAATTTAAGATAATTTGTTTTATAATAATTTTACAAAACTTACTTGAAATACATAGATAATCAGTGCTTCACTTATCTTTATACTTGACAATAGATGTTTATTGCTTCATAAATTTAAGATAATTTGTTTTATAATAATTTTACAAAACTTACTTGAAATACATAGATAATCAGTGCTTCACTTATCTTTATACTTACCTTTATATATTTGTTTGTGTGCCACACCTTCCCAAAATAACACACACACACACACAGACACACAAAGAACCTCCATTTTTATGCAACTGTCTCAATGTACTTCAGTATGAGAGCCCTGGAATGATAGTCTAAAGCCTTGCCAGCCAAGCTCTAGCTACATTGTCGTATCTATGGTAACAATGAAGAAGAAGGCAAGAGTGAAGACTCCCCAATGGTACATAAGGACAACACACATTTACTTAATTCTGACCAGTTTCTCTTTTGATCTTGTGTGTTAGTGCTAAGTGTCTCATAGTTATATATATTGTTTTTTCAATAATCGTGATGTGTCTTTCTTTCCACAATTTGTAAAAAGATGAGTCCTACTTCTAGACCCAATTGTGACATTAAGTTCTACATTCCTCTTTAGTTCCATGGATGCCTTAAAATAAATGACCATACGTTCATTGCTCTACTAAGGCATTACTTTTTGTTGAAAAAATGTAATTTTTAAATTTCCAATTCATTTTTTATATTCTTACTATAATTTTTTTTAAATCTCCCAAAATTATATACTAATTTGGAACTACACAAATACTACTTTATATCACTGGCCTAAAATCCAGTTTGACATTTATGTTTGAAGTTTGAAGAAAAGTACAAAAGTACAATTTTATAGTAACTTTATAACTGTTAGCCATAGACATTTATAACTTCATAATTTTTGTTTAAGTTAATTTGTGTCATTATAACCTTGCAACTACTACTTGGAATAATTATAAAATCAATACTCCTCTTTCTTTTATTTATCTGTTCAGAACTCAAACACATTTCTATTTATTAATATAGATACATCCATACACAGACAGTCGAAACAAACAAATGATTTTAGAAATAATGATTACCCAAATTAACGAAATATTATAATAAAAAAATTCACATTTTTGATAATAGATATATTGCAAATTGGTAAATGTATGTAGAATAAATTATATAATTATAACTCAGAATTGCAGAATCCTGTTAGCAACAACATTTCAATTAATGTACAATATATTTATTAGTTATCTGATAATTTGATACAGTTTATTTTGTTAATATTCATCTTCCTGGCAACTCCTTTCAAATTCACTCCCCTTTCCTACTCACCCAATATTGTGTCTTTTTATCTTCAACAAGTCCAGCTTATCTTACCTTTATATTTTTCGATATCTGTCCTTCCACTAGAACTTTCTAGGGTCACGTGTTTAAATAGAGTTGACTCTGCTTCACCTGGTAGCTATTAGTTGACAGTAGTTCCATGACTTGGTGTGGAACATCAGGCCCAACAGTTCTCTCCATGCTGGGATTAGCTTGTTTGAGTTTGTGCAGGTCTTGTGCGTGCTATAATACTGTGAGATCACAAGTGCAGTTGCTGCCCTGTTGTGTCTGGGAGACTCTGTTTTCCTGTAGTCATTCTCTATCTTCATATTCAACAATGACTTGTAAGCCTTGTGAGAAAGAAAGGTGATCTAGATGCCCCACTTAAGACTGGGCATTCCATAGTGTCTTATTTTTTTGCACCCTGTCAAGTGTGAGTCTCTGTGTTAATAATCACTTACTGAAAAAAATATCTCTTGTGAGTGTTGAGAGATGTGTTAATCTATGGGTATAAGGATAATATAAGGTTTAAAAATATAATCCAAAGTGCAAAACTTTGGAGGTAAACAATTCTTTTTAATCAAGTGAATTACTTAGACCTAAATTTACTTTTGATAGGGATTTAAAAGTGTATTTTCCTGGTAGCAGTACTGGTTTCTATTTTTTGCTTCTACATATTTTTCTTTTTGTCTTTTTATTCTGTAAAAACACCCTCTTCTAAAATTTTCATAATTTCACATAATCCTGGTTACTTCTTCATGATTGCATTGCCTCTTCTAAGTGGTGAAAATAAAATATGACAGTGTCGGCTTTCATCCATTAGGAATTTACAGCACAAAAGAAGGGTTTTTTTGTTTTGTTTTCTTAATAAAAGACAACTCTCATTATTCTTTACTTAGCTATAATAACAGCCTTTAATTGGTACTCAAATTAAATCTATAATGACATTTGGGGGTGGATGTCATTAACCACCTTTCACAGTTAAAGAAGTTAAGACTGAAGAAGTTTGACATCAGGAATAAGAGATAAAGAAAACAAATCCTCGGGCTTGAAGTCCATCCTCTTTTACTGGCTAAGAAGCATGTTTATGTTTCAATGAATTATTTGGAAAAAATGTATAAATGTGCTATGTACCTTTTAGAATGAGTTTCAGTTCACATTGGCAATCTTGATGTTTGTGAAGTCAGAATTGAACTCTGGTACTATTGTCTGAAGTTTTGTTCCTAATTAAAGCTATTAATTTCCACACTGGAAAAATAAAGCTAAGACACATACTTTTCTTTTTTCTCACTGTAGGTCCCAAGGAGGTCGAGACCAAGTGCCCCATGAATCACATTGCTTGTCATGGAGCCAGCGCCTGTGTCCATTTGTCACAACTGTGCAATGGGGTGTTGGACTGCCCAAATGGCTTTGACGAAGGAGTGCATTGCCAGGGTGAGTCTGCTGGGGAGCAATGTAACTGAAGCACTCAACTTCGTCTAGTTATAGAAATTTAAAGAGACATCTAATCTTCCTTTTCTTTCAACTGTAGAGATAGATGAGAGAGGGAAAGAGAGAGAGAGAGAGAGAGAGAGAGAGAGAGAGAGAGAGAGAGAGAGAGAGAGAGGAGAGAGAGAGAGAGGAGAGAGATGCTCAGAGTAAAGTTCAAAGGTATAATTATCACAGTTTCTTGAAAAACATGCTAAAAAAAAAACCACCCAGAATTCGAAGCTGGGATTTAAAACCAAACAAACAAACAAACAAAACAACTCTTACATAAAATTGTTCTTTGGAGTAAAGGAGGATGAGGAGTCATTATCACAGTAGATTGACAGCCCACAAGCCTGTTTATTCAATCTTGATCTTAAAATATTAGCAGGAATGCTCCTATAATTTTGTATTCAAATCAATGTATTCATAAGTTGGTAGTTTCTTTAATACTTGTTTTGTTTTACTATACTATAAACTTTCTTGCAGTTTTAATATGTTTTTAAATATCAGGTTGAAATTTCTACAAGACTATAAGAGAAATATGAAATAAAGAGAACATAAAGATATAATTGGAACTGGAGCAGTCTAAAAACTGTAGATGGGTTACAGGGAATGAAACATCAGACTAAGAAACATAAGAGCCTGTGCAGTTAAGTGTCACCAGGCCAGCCCGGGTTAGAAGAAAGAACCTCCCATACTGCCTCTATTCCGAATTCCTCTCGCGCTAGTTGAGAGGGTAATGGCCAGGTCCAGGGCAGGTGGTGGATGCCTGTAGCTATGGGGACTTAATCCACATACCTACCGTGTTTTCTGTATTTGTAGCCTCCGCCACTTCCTCCAATTTTCAGAACATGACTATCCACCCTCCGGTGGGAAGCAAAACTCTGAGGCTGATGACAGGTAGGAGGAACCACAATTTCCTTCCGGATCAGTCAAAGGGAAGCACTAGAGCCCCTTGGAAGGGATAGAAGGAGGAGGCACAAAAAATGAGAAAATCTTTAAAACACGGATAAAGCTTTGTAAACAGAGAGCGATGGTGGTGATGGGGCAGAGTTTGATTTCTGACTAGAGATTGCAGGGTGAGCCCAGGAAAGAAACAGCAGGTCAAACATCTCCATAGCTAATCATCGAAGTCAAGATATAAATCAAAATATGTTCCACATGTTAGGGTTAGTTAGACACATGGAATAGAGGAGGTTTCCGAAAACTGGAGAGACAGCTTTGGGAAGATGAATTAGTGGATAAGGTACTTGATCCTCTTGGAAAGGAATTGAGTTTGATTTGCAGCACCTATGTTAGGGAGCTGCCTCCAGTTCCAGGAAATTTGATAGCATATGTAAGGATTCACACATGTATACATGTAAACACACACATGAAGAGAAATATAATACAATAACAATGGAGAAGCAGAGAAGACACTAGCCATTAAATTTCTGATCTTATCAGAAAAGTTTACTATCTACATATCTTTAGATTGTTCACAGAGGGCTGCCTTTTAGATGGATGAAATTTAGATATAATAAACAGCACATGTAGGTTTGCATTTGCTGTTTATGCCAGAAAAATGGTTCTGTCAATCACTTCTCTGTAACATATTATATAGAATAGTAGGATCAAGAGTAAAAGATATAACATTCTAGACTGAGTGGCTAACAGGATTCACTGAGAAGATAAATTCAGAATTTTGTATAATGGCATGTACTCCAAGACATGGAAGAAAAATATCAGAGAATATTAATTAGATTTGTACAATGCATGTGGTATTTCTTAAAGAGACAAAAGTAAATAGTTGTCAACACAATGGCTCTGCATGAATTCAGAATGCTTCCCCTTTGCTCATTATTGATGAACACATGATTTCTGAAAGATCTATCAAGCAGCTCGTGATTTTTTTGATAGAGATACAAAACAAGAATAAAAAAAAAGTGGCCAAGCACAATTTGTGTTGCTGTGTTGAGCTCTTTCTTCCTAATTACTTCACCTAACATAGCTTTCTTTTTTTTAAAAAAAAAAAATTGCTATATCTTTCAGAGCAAGTATTGTATTCTGATTTAAATAATTACACACAAAGCCTAAGTCATGACTCAGAATGAATTTGGCTCTTTCTTCTTATAAATGATTCAAAGTACATTTGGTGAGATATTTGTAGTCTTTATAGAAATTAATAATATGTAATGCTTACAGATTTGAACATTATGTTCTGGTCTTGGAAATGCTTTTGTGTTTAGCGAATTGTTTTCTGAATGTTTCCTGGTGAAATCGATTTCTTTCTAGTCAAAATAATGAAAAATATCTATTATTAATGATTTTCTGTAACACAGACATTTTAATCTTCATAATTTGGTTCCAATGATAGAAAATGGATTTTTTTATGGGCATGGTTGTGTACAGGAATTTGTTTTTAAGATATTTAACAATGAACACTGGTAAAATAAGCACATTACATTTTAAAAATTTCATCTCTTCCTATACAGTATTACAAAGTAGTAGTAATATTTCCCTACCTAAAAGTATAGGGGCAATAAAAGGCGTGTGGTAAAGTTTGAGATCTGCATTTGGGCATAGGAAGTACCAGAAGAAACTAACGGAGATTACAGCACAGCACATATAAAAATGCAATCTTACATTTGAACTTCTTAGGATAATCAATTATATACACATTTTGCTTCGACATTTGAAAGAGAGATTGTTTACAATTCCAGCCTTAGCTAGATTACATTTGCTGCACAATGTATCAAGACATGTGGATCCAAGTGGGGATGGCATTCTCCATAATCCGCCTCTATTCTGTTAAAATAATATCAACACTCTATAAATCATTGAGGAATATCCATCCAATTTCTATGTCACTAAAAATACATAACAAAGTAACCCATGTAGTTCCATATCATTAAATAGTTAGGGTCCTTTTAAACCTAAGGAGATTAAATATTTAAGGATCTGAAATCCTTAAGAAATAAAACCTCTGACAAGAAATAATTACCTCCCAAGCACAGTATATGCAGAGAAATGCCACAAAAGTTTTTGCAAGATCACTTTTTTTATGATCTTTTTTCTAGGTAGCTTTGGGCCCACTATACATGTAATTAGTGTATTTATCCAAAAATATATAAAATATTCTCTTATATGAACATTTATTTCCTTGAAATAATAGCATTAATTTTTAATTGTACCCAATCCTTACTCAACAAAGCCAGGATTCAACTTTGTTAACCTATGCTCCTTCGTCTTCAGTCTCTCGTCAAGAATTCAATGCATTGACTCTAAAGAATAAACAGAACTTTTAGAGTAGATATCTTTCTTTAATCTTTTGCTTACTCTCAATGGAATTCAAGTCTTAGGACAACTGTTCTAAAAACAGTTTGGCTACATTTATAAGCAAGAAACTCTTTCAGAATGGAACATGGTAAATGGTAGTTTTTATTTTCTATAATGTTTCACTATTGGAAACTTAATAATTGTTTAACTTCCTCATTTAAGTGTAATATATATTTTAATTTTCCTAAATTACAATTAATTTTTAGAAAACCCTTGTAGCCCAAATAATTTCAAAATGGAAAAAATTATCTTAGTTTGTTATTTTATCAGCCATTTATATATATATATATATATATATATATATATATATATATATATATATATATATATATATGGTGGGTTTAGTTTTAGAAAAAGTGTTGTATATAGATCAGAGGCAGTTGAGGGCTAAGGTTAAGATTCAGGCTGGTGCTAGGGTTGGGACTGGGGTATAGTTAGGGTAAGGGCTGAGATTATAATTAGGATAAGTGCTAAGCTTAGAGACAGGGCAAGAACTAAGATTAAAAATAGGTCGATGGCTACTATTAGCCTAGGCTGGGCCTAAGTTAGGATTCTTAGAAATTATAACTCTACCTTTAAACTGTTAAGATTTAGCTGAAATCTACTAGGAGGAATGAGAGGCAGGCTATCTCAGAGTGAGCTAAGAGAGAGCAAGGGAGGAAACCAATGACCTGGTGAAGACATCTGAGCTGTTTTAGTTTCAACTCTTCTTCCAACCCATGTTCTTCAACTATCATTTCAACCATTGAAAATAAGAATATGAAATGTAATATATGTAAGAATAATATTAGGGAAGACCAATTTCACAGCTATAGTGGCTTCCATCATCGGGGAGCAGGGGAGAGGTTGGAAATCATTATTGTGTGTTCAAAGGACTTGAAGCATTCAAAAGTGTGCACAATACTAGTCAAAGTAACATGGACATATCACAGAACAAGGGGCAGGGCTGACCTGCTGGTATATTTGGTGGCTAGCCTGGTCTACAGAGAAGTTTTTGTTTTCAAATATCTCTAATTTATCAATCATCAAAGCAAACAAACACAGAGACACAAACAAATAAACCAAAAGCCTGTTGTGAAGAAAGAAATGGTGTCTGACAAAAAGACCAGGGTTTGGGTGGCCAGACTACTTCTGTCTTATAATGGTTTTTTGTATTTTGGGCTTAGTTATGGTAAAGTCGTTAGATTGCCTAAAGCCGGTCTCAAGTTCAAGTACTTCTTTTTTGAGATTAATCAAGCAACCAAATTAGACAAAAGCCTATGTCCTTTGATCTTAGTTTATTTCCAGTCCTGTAGTAGTGGGGTTTCTCGGGTCCCAGGCAGCCAGAGGTCCGAGACCCACAGACCTGCCTCCCGAAACCCCTTAGCCGCCCGTCCGCCCGCCGCTCAGGCCCCCAGAAATGACTCAGACGCTTATATTAACTTCATGCTGTTTGGCCTATGGCTCAGGCACATTGTTAGCTAGCTCTTACATCTTAAATCAACTCATTCTCATTAATCTTTCAGCCACGTGGCCCCTGGCTCACCTGAGCTTCTACATGTTGCTCCTTCAGCGGCTTCAGCTTGGTCTGCCTGACTCTGCCCCACTTCTCTTACCTATGCTCTGATTTCTCCTCCTACTTTTTCTATGGTGCCTGCCATGGCCCATAACAGTTTCTTTATTTAAAGATTGAGATTCACAACATATATAAACTCATTCCCACATCACAGTCCCACAAACAAAATAATAATACTTAGAAAGGTGCTACAAAATGGCTCAGCCTGAACAATGTCTGTTGCCACACAAGTCCCAGCAGCCTGTAAAACATCAGGGTACAATGATGTACACCTAGAGTCCCAGCCCTGGATAGGAAGAAATTGCAGAATTCATAAGGCTTCCTGGCTAAATGGTCTAACATAATCCATGATCTTGATGTTCAATGAAAGACCCCAAAACAAAAATATAAAGTAGAAAGTGATTTAAGAGGACATTCAACAATGATGTCTGGCCTCTAGTTCATGAACAAGAATGTGCATGCACATAAATGCACATGTACACAATGCCTACAAAATATAGTTCATTTTTAAAAAATCATCATTTCTATAAATATCAATTGGCTTGTAAGATTTGTATATTAATTGAGTGTTATATTATTTCACACATGTACACAATATGTAGTCTCCAAAAGAAGGTAATATTGTTTATACTGTAAAATACAGATGCATGATATTAGGGTTATATATTACTGTCAACTTGCTAGTATATTGCCACATTGTGCATGGATATACATAGAAACATTGCATATTCATTTATGTATAGAAGCATGCACACTTATTTTAGAGTCATAGTTCTATAAATACCATTTAATTTAAATATGCTTTTATGTTGTTGATGTAGAAAGCTCAGCTCTCACCTTAAACAGAAGGCAGTTTATTCTAGAGCTAAATTTGAGTGGCCATGGCAATGAAATATAGATTTTTGTCTCCCCAAATTCTATGTTCCTATAATGAAATAGTTTTATTAGATTTTTTTTTTTTGCAGTAACAAAACAAAGATGACAAAAACGAAGATACTTTTCAAGTACACTGGTGGAAACACGAGAGAAACATTTGCAGCAAGATGGAGGACTCTCTCCTATAGGCCTCCGATGCCATGTGATGACATTCGTAGAATCTGAGCATGCAGAAGCTAAGTTAATAGCTTCCAAAATGTTTTCATCTGCTAAACATAAGATGTTAGTGCTAACAATGAGCTGTCCAAGGGATAGCTATTTATGGGACCAAAGCCAGACCAACCCAAACTCTCTACATAACTGTAGTTCTTGTATATCAACCTGTCTGTGAAGACACAGCTTCTTTCTAGGAATTCTCTCTCATTGGGAGTACCTATACCTGACTAAAAATGTATTTCTCAGGTGTTATCTACATGGTGCAGCATAGTGCAAGGTTCAGGAATCAGTCTGGCTGTTTTCCTTCCATCTTGGGCCTGTGGATCAACTTAGATTTTTAGGTTTTGCAGAAAGCATTATTTATTTTTCAAATCTATTGCATATCTGGCATTTACATTACATTAATAAATAATAAAATGCTGACTTTTGGGTACAATTGGCTAGCCAGTTTGCTCAATGCTGGAGAAAGGTGGCTAATTACTTTATACTGTAACTCATAATTCTAAAAGATAAATAAACCAACATTTTTTATCGTTCATCCAGGGTAATTGCTTTTGATAAATTTACATCTTGTATTAATATTGATGCTATACTTCATTCATAATCTCTCCAAGCATATCAGTCTTGCAAACTAATTATTTAAATAAAAAGTAGTCATTTTAAAACAAGATGTATCAATGTAGTAATTATTTTAAATGATCTAAAGTTAAAGACAGAACTGTAGAGATAGTTCAGCTAAGTAAAAGCAGATGACCAGAGTCCAATCCCAGCACCCATATGGTGGTTCACAACCATCAGTAATTCCAGATCCAGGGAATCTAATTCCCTCTTCTGACTTTCTTGGGTGCACAAACATACTTGCAACACACTTGAAGTAAAAACATGTCTACCTATTAAATTAATTAATTACATGCTTATAATTTTATACAATTTTATTCATAAAATAAACTAAAACATTTTAATGGAAGGTGATTTCAATATATACGAATATATATGTTTATTTATTTATTTGTTTTATTTTTTGTTTCTACCACATTACCCTAAATCTCTAGATGCTCCAGACTGAGAGCATCTTTTTCTGGGATTCTGGGCATGGTCTTTGATAGCTCCTTTCTACAATTCTGGCGATTAACCTAAGTGCTGTGTCAAGTGAGCTACAACCTCAGACTCAAACAAAATCTTCATGCACCAGTCATTTCAGATTCTCTTTATCTTGTTAAGCAATATTTTCAAATTAGTTATAGTAACACATTTCTATGTTTTGATTTAGTCTTTACCCTATATAAGAATACTAGTGTGCCATATACTTCCAATTCTTGTTAAATTGTCCGTATTTTAAATTCTGTCTTAATATAAACAATTTAAGAAATGTGTCGTCACAGCTATAACAGTGAAGTGCACATTGTATTTTTTTGCTTCATGCCTGTAGTATTAGAATTAATAATGACTTTGATGTGGTCCTTTTATTCCTTGGGGGTAGGGGAAAGAACTACTATTATGTGTATTTCCCAAATATACCAAACTCCTTCAGTAGAATTCTTAGAAATTTTCCTAGTGGTTTGATGGAACCCTTGCCAAGTATTTTTGAGGCCCTGCATTGGATCCTCATGTGGAAAACTGTAGAAAAAGAGACATATAAGGAAAAAAAATTAAACCAGATAAGTCAGCATCCTCATCCATCCTAACTTTTCCCTAAAATAAGAGAAATATTGATTTTCACCATTATTAAAAGAATTAATTCATATGAATATTCCTAAGATTTTGGAGTAATTATTTGTATTTATACTTCTATCATGCATCTCTTCCTGATATGATAGGAAAGAATGTAACATACACTAATTTACATATGAACAAAATGAAGTTTATTTTAAAGCATTTTAGTGCCCACAAGAATGTGAAAGATCCCCTCCAGCTCCTTCATTAACTTGAGTTAAACTTTTATTAAGCATTGACAATATTTCAGACATTTGTCCAAGTTGAGAAGATTAAATGTTCTACCTTCATGGAGTTTATGTGATATAATGCAGAAAGGTAAAAAGTTACCAAAGAGTAAATGCAATGAGGATATCTAATTTTGTTTGCAGGAATGCAAAGTGATTTCCCAACAGACCTTATGGCTGATTTGCACGCCACTCCAAGAATTGTAAATGCCAATGAAGAAAATATGAGCATTCAAAACCAAGGGTCTGTTTGTTGTAAATGAATGCAGGACCGAGCACTAGATACTCAGGAGAACTCTGAGTTCTTTGGAAAGAATGAGGGATGAAGGGATCAAAATGAAGATCTATGACCCTGAAGCTGAAAAGAAATATTAGCAGACAAAGCAATTACATTAGAATAAGGATGTAAGCAACATAGCCCATTTAAAACACATTGCATAAAACAGAAAAGGTCAAGAGTAAAAAGTGATTCTAGAATGTGTTCACAACGGAATCATAAGGGAGATACTCCATTGTGTTTAAATACTGAGCAGATGGAGTCTAGAATATTTGCATCTTAGTAGAAAGTCAGGCTGATTATTCTTAGAAGGAAAGTAAGTACATTTTATAATCACAAGACAAGGAGCAGAATGGTCCCTTGTTCTGATATTACTCAACCTCCACAGTATGTATTTTTGTTTAATGTGTCACTTAAATGGAGAATACCTAAGTGAAGGTCAAGGAGGAAGCCCTGGGCTGTTGTCTTCAGGAAATCCTTTTCCCACGAAAGTAGATGATTTGAAAGATACATTTACTATTATTTATAGCCATCAGCCTTGGTAAGTTACTAATTTATGATGCTTAAATTGTGTCCCCTTGTTCCTCAGTTTTGGAAAATAATTGGATGTTTTAATGTTATTCAAAAGTATGAATTTGAAAGAAACTGTACCTCAACTTTCTACTCAACCTCAAAATATGAGGCCAAATCTCCTGTGATTCATTAGTGTGTTTCTGACACGCACAGCATGCTATTCTTAAGAGCAAGGAATTCAAGCAGGATGCTGAGACTGAACTGTATCCTCAAGAGCCACACAGAGCACCACTTAAGAGCCAGATTAAATTGTGACCTTGAGTTTGCCTTTGCTTGTTGTCTCTAGTGGAAAGTACATCAAATCTTTGTGCTTCAGCATCCTTCACGACCCAGCTTCCAACCTGCAAGGTGATGGGGAGCCAATCAACTGAGTGACAATTTTGAACTAACTCTATATTCCTTGTCAGTTTTATTAATTGAAGGAAAAAGAAAAAAAATGTGCTGAGTGAACAATAAATTGAACAGTTATATAACAAGCGTGCATAATCCAATGTCACCATCTGACTCAGTGTTGTGTCCCCTTGAGAAAAAAACAGTGATACTCAAACTTAGAAATTTAACATTCATATAAAGGTCTTATAAAAATAATAATATTCTAAAGAATGTTTTAAAATTTGAAGTTAAAATAGTGTAATGTTATTCTGATAAGAATTAATCTATAATTATTTTTAAAAAGTTATAGTTCACTGAGCCAATGATGGAATTATAGAAAGCATTAAAGATTTTATAGATGATCTAATGTCCCTATTGCCATGATTTAATATCATGACTATAGAAACTTAAGGGATAAGGGCTTCTTTTGGCTCCCAGCTATAGGGGACTGCTCACTGTGGCCAGGAAGTCTAGAAGGCAGGGCTGTAAGGATACGGGCATATTCCATCCCCATTTAGGAAGGTGCTGATGAATGTCCTTGTTCAATTTTGTGTTGTTTAGGATTTCTTTTCAGGAAATGGTTCTGCCCTATATTATATAGAGTAGGTCTTCTCACCTCCACTAAGCTAATCAAGATGTCATGTCCAGATGTGTCCGGAGACTGACCTTATGTAACTAATTTTTCAAGGTATGCCCAGACGCGTGGCTTCTAGTGACTTTAGACCCTGCTGACAGTAAATATTAATAATAAAAACTTCATCTTTTATCAGTTTAATAATCTGAAAAAGTCTGTTAAACAAAAATATCCTATTCCTTGCTTCCATAATTTAGTGACTATCTTAGGAAAAATGATGCATTCTATGCCCATTCAAAAGTCCCCTTTACAAAAATGTCTCTGACGGATATGAGACTCAAGGCAATCTCTTAGCTGTAAGTACAAACCCCCCAAAACTAAAGTCAAACCTGACGTACTTCAAACATACAATGGGACATAATGAACACTTCCATTCAAAAAGGTAAAAATAGAAGTGTAAAAAATAAAGATTAGGAATGAAGGAAGGAAGGAAGCCGAGAATGAAAGCTATCAGAGTGAACAGCAAGCCTAGCAGCCCTATCTCTGACAAGTGGTACTGGTAATGCAATCATGTGGGCTATGTGGGCCTTGGAAGCCCATTCCTCCAAATTTGTCAAAATCAGTACACAAAACCTAGTCAGACATCCCATAGTTTTGATATGTTCAATAACCTGGGATCTCAGCTGCTGTTAAGCTTCATTCTGTGGCTTCTAAGAGCCTCTTTGAAAGCACTCTGACCCTGTCACACACTGCCTGGCCTCAGGTATTCTGTGGATTTGTACAGCAAGAGTCCATGCTTTTCTCACATTCATATATTTCAGGACCACAAACCAGTAAAATCGAGATGATTCTGTCAAGTTCTACTTTCGACTCAGATGTAGGCTGACCCCTTTGGATGCTGGCTCAGAGGTTGCTTTCCTAGGCAGTTGTTTTAGATGATGGGGCCACTACTGCACTGGGAATTTTCAGTCAATTTCAATTTTGTCAATTTCACATTTATTTTCCCAAGCTGGAGCCTTTGATGTGGAGTGTCGTTCTCACGTATCTTTGATCCAGCCCTGCTGGCTGCTATTTTAGCTGTTGCAGCCTTCTCTCTGTCAGGAAGTTTAACTTGCTCCTGTTCCCTCCCTCTCAGAACTCCAAGTGTTTTAAACTTTCCTGTTAAGCATTTCACTTTTTTCCACCATCTCAATGGTCTCGACTTTTGAAATGTCCCCCACCAAACAAATCAGTTCATTATCTTTAAGAAATTCCACATCACTCAGGTTCTCATTCCATGGGTAAAATGGAGCAAGATTCTAGACTAAAATATGGCATTAATGACCCTTGCCTAATCCCTGGGAGAAACCAATTCCTCTCCAAAACTTTAGGACTTAGGCCTTCCCTGTCAATGTCCCTGGTAAGCATTCTGCTTTTTCATGCTCCCACCAGAAAGACCTGTTCAGCCCTACTAATAGTGTTCTGTGGTTTTTCTTGTGTAAATTTTCAACCGCTTCCATCTTCTTTCCATTAACTGGTTTTAAAAGCTTAGAACCATATGAAGTTTTTTCATGACAATGGCCTTTTTCTGGAATTAGCTTTCAGATTCAGTTACTTTGTCTGTTGTTGCAAATTGTCTAAGGGTGTGTAGGCAATAATGAGGTTAGTAACACTGTAAAAAGGGACCAAGTAGTTCTTCTATTCCTTCTGATACAGGAAAATGGATCCTGGATCCTCAACAGCTTCTTTGAACCAAAAACAGTTGGGCTCCTGGGATATATTTCTATTTTTTTTTTAAAGATATAGAGCATCAAACAATTGATTATAGCATCTTGATAGGACATTGTCACAAGGAAAAAAGTGAAGAATGTTGTGAGTCTGGTGACTTCTGAACTCAAAATATCAATTGTTTTAGTGGTATTAAAGTTCTGATTTATTTGATGTCAAGTTAAAGAAACATATACATGGCTTCCCAACCACCCTAAATGTAGTTGCATATTTGGATTTAAGACAAAAATCTTCTTTTAAAAGTAATATTTTGATGAAAGCAAATGATCCAGGTGTGGGTTTTGGGAAGAAACTATATGCTTTCTTCAGTTATAGTTATGATTAAGGAAAACAAAATAATCAGATGATTCGTATTTCCCTGCCATCAGGAATTGGGAGGCACATCCCCATATCCATAGTTGTAGAAAGGACTGTTTCCTGAACTGGCTCTAGATTGGGTTCCTGTGCCAGCAGACTGCCAGCTACAAAGAAGCAAAGCCCCAAAGAGCAGGTTGCAGCTCCATTAGCTGAAATGTGGCATGCTCCCACTTAAGGTGCAGGTATGAAGCTGGGGAGTGCCAAGGAAAAATCTATAAACAGCTCCTGCTCTCCAGTATTCTCAGATCAGAAGCATTGCCTAGACCGATCTTCAGTCAGATTAATGTAAAGCCATCATAGCGAGCTTAAATGACGTATGACATGAACTAGAATAGATACAGCATGTGCTTACCCTTCATTTTTTCCCTTATTTATCTGTTATATCGATAATATGGAGAAAGGAAGCAAAGGTCCTTAATGACTAAAACTAAAATTAACAGCCCAGAAGTACCTTTCACTCTGTGGAATAAAATATTAAGAAAATGGGGCCAGGAGGGACTTTCGGAGGTGGCCCAATTCACCCATCAGCCTGTAGGCTGGACTTAACCCAAGATCGCCCCCACAACCTGCCATCTTCACACTCTTTGGAATGTCTCCAGAGAGACAACTTACAATGACCATCTTTAGAAATGTGGCCAGTATGAAGCAATTTGTACTTTGTGCAAATACTTGCATTTTGTATTGTAAATTCACCGTGCTCTGTGCTTCTGCTGATGCCTCCTAAATCGTTCTATATTTCTGCTGCTTAATCATGTTTTGTGCATTTCTCCGCACAGCCTGAAATTTTTCATACCTCTGAAGCTGTGAACTATGCCTCCCAGATAATTTAGACATGGCTTATTAACTAGTATTCTGGGTAATTGGCTGTCACAGCCCAAATTCTGTAACGTTTTGTACTTTTTGCTCCTAAGTTTAATATTGTTTACTTGGGTCACATCAGTTAGAAATGGTGTTTGACTTAAAATAGTAGAATTAATAATCTAATAACAAACCTAGTTTTATTTTATTTTCTTCATATAAAATGGTCCAGAGGAAAGTACTACATGATAGGAAGGTTGTTCCCTGGGGCATTCTATGCCTCCAGCTCACTCAATTTTGTTTTCTTTTAGACCATCCCATTCACTATTTTTTCTCCACCTGCAAGGAAGCCTTCTGATAAAATATGATCATTACAGCTGAAAATATCAAATTCACATTCCAGGAAGATGGAGTAATACTAAAATAACACTACGATTAAAGCTGCCTCCCTTTGAAATGTTTTCAGAAACCTAGTGGGAAAATACTTCCCTTTGTTTCCTTGATCTGAATTTTTAAAACAGACACATTTGTTCATGTCAAAGCCTAAATTACGGTATGTTAAAGTAAATAAAATCTGCTTTGACAGAAGTAGATTTGTATGCTGACAAAAACCATTTTGTCAACTGGACACATGCTAGAGTCATCAAGGAAGAATGGACCTCAATTGGGGAGTTGCCTCCATCAGATTTTTCTAAGGCCGTGTCTATGAGCATCTTCTTAATTAATGGTTCATGTGAGAGGACCAAGCCCTTTATGGTTGGTGATACCTGTGAGCAGGCTGTTCTGGATTATATAAAAATCAGTCCAGGTGAACAAGCTTACTGACTTTCTTTCCTTTCTAATGTTAAATTTTCTACTTCACTTTGCTTTACTATGACAATGCATTTATTTTTTTTAACCAAATGTATTCTACGATCAAATTATTGCTTTTGCAATTTTCTTTGGCTTCTGGCTTTGGTGGTTTTGAAAATCTACTCCATGATAAATAACCTAAACATTGATATATACCCTTAATCCTAATTTGCTTTGATTTGAAAGATTCTTCATTTTGTTTTGAATATCAGTTCCCACCTCATTACTTCTAATTGCTTTGCACTCTCTCTCTCTCTCTCTCTCTCTCTCTCTCTCTCTCTCTCTCTCTCTCTCTCTCTATATATATATATATATATATATATATATATATATATATATGTATATATATATATATATATATATATATATATATATATATATATATATATATAGCTTCACAGCAAATGGGCCAGGCCCTAATAAAACATTTCAAGTAAAACTCACTGTAATGACAGAGAGCATAACTTGGTATTCATACAAGTAACTTTAAAGTCTGCAGTTGACAAAGTAATAATGTTGAAGAATTGAAAAGTTGCAGGAGAAATCTTCATGTCAGTTTCCTGGAAGCAAATACTTCTCTCATACTTACTTCTCCTCAGGAATTGCCTGAGTATATTTACTTCTGGTGTGCCTTGCTTATATTTTAAATGAGAAGGTGTGATATGGAAACCCTCAAGGTATGAGAAGAATGTTTAACTTCATGTAACTGTTTGGTTTAAGGAACACACATGGGGCCCAACCTTTCTTGTACCCTTAAGAGACTGGAATTGAGGGAGAATGTTTCCGAAATGCGTTTCTCTATTTTAGTTTGTACCATTTTCAAGATTTTATAGCACACCCAAATCAGGAAAAAAAAAAAAAGAGAGAGAAAAAAAAATTTCTTCAGAACATATTGGGAGCCAGATACCCAGATACCCAGATGCTATTTTAAACCACTGAGGCATTATTAACATCATGCAAAAAGCAAGTAATTACTTGGAGAGAAAGTCAAAGACTGTCTGAATTTGTTTGTTTCATAGTTAACCATCCTCTTTAAAACCTAAGCTGTTACTATTTGATTGCTAAAACTTTTCAAATTTATTTAGTAAACAAGATATTCTTTTCTTTTTTTCTGTGATTTTTCTCTATTCTCATTTATTATGATGATTTGGGGTTTATAAAAATTTCAGTGAGAAATAATTCCCCAAAGCAAACACAAATCTTAACAATGTTCTAAATTACAACAATTATTTCCTATTCAAATACAGTTGGAATATGTAATTATACTTTTGAAGAGGCAATTATCAGTTAGAGGATGACTTAGGACCCTAAGTTCTCTGATGTTCTCCTTATTTTGTCGGGTGTATACAACACACTAATACTAATCTAGACAAGGGCTTTCTGAGGATTTTGATTTCGGTTTTCTAGTGTAAAGTATGTACAAAGGCTATCTGACTCTTTTTACAAGGTCAGAAAAAATGAATTCATTATTATGGACTTTATAAAGACTGGTTTCAACTCTATTTCAATCTATAGAGTCATAAATAAAAAGTCATGTCAAATTTTCCAATTCCTTACATTATAAGACATTCTTTTGTCGTATTCAAGTCAGCTTTTATATAATTTGTTGTTTTCTACTCAACTGTGCAAGTGATCTTTTTGTTAGTTAGGGACAGCATGCTACTATTAAAACAGTAAGTAAGTCATGATACAAAATCTAAACATCATTTTTGTTTGTCAAGGCTAGTGTAGTATATATATTTGAGGGAAATAGAGTGTTTTTGTCTGTTCTTCAGTAGAAAAAGAATTTATTTTAAATAAGAGCAAGTTCAATACTATCATTGAGGTGATATATTTAAAACTCACATAAATGTTTGGCTTTAGATACTGCTGTTAAGTTGGAATTGTTTTAAAACTCCCTCTGTGAAGGCCTGATTTAGTAATATAAAGCATACTAGGTGGTCTTTATCAGATCACAATTGATAAAACAGATAAGAAATTGCTGGAATATGGAAAGATGGATGATCTGAAAACTTAAAGATAGCACATTGTACATTTGAGAGAAGAAATTGAGAAGCAGAAGTCATACAAACCTTATTAAAATAGATTTGAAGCCAGACAAATGAGTCGTGAGGACTAACACTGGAGTGTAGTTAACAGTCAAAGGGCAGAAAAATGGGACAAGACAATACTTTTTGTGCTTTGTGGATACCAATGTAAAACCAACAGATTTAATTTATATCCATCTGAATGACCATGGCCCATAAAGACAGACTTAGATTACCCAAACTCCACGCTATAACATGGAAGCAGTTTTATGAATGTTAATAGTTTTACAGAACAGAGGAAGTCATAATTCAAACAAAGTTTAAACTAGGTCAGTACGTGAGAGAGACAGGTATAGCAAGATGGGGGAGGTTTTCTAAAGGCCTAAGTTTCTCTCTGAACACTTAGGAGGTTATTATAGTCTAGTGACCTATTGCCATAATAGTTTCTAATAGGTCTAATAGATAATGGATACTAACAGATTTAGCTATTTATTCCTACATGGCACAGAAATGAACAAGCAGTGGCTATTTCAGAAAGCTAGAACTAGCCCAAGTTTAGGTAATTAGCCACTGGACCTAGAGCTTCTCAACCTCCCTACTGTCCTTATAATCAGTCAGTCACTCTCTGCAGCCACAGTTTTCTGTTTGGAAGTTCCCATTCCCATGAGAGTTAACCTGTAAAGAAAGTACGGTTGATGAACATAATTTCCAACATTGATCCCATTTATGTCAGATATTTTGTATTATGATGACCCAATTATGTACTCCAAATCCTTTTATTTCATATTAGTAGTTAAATGATGAAAAGTGTTTCAATAAAAATTAATTCATGAAGGGAAAAAATAGTATTGTGTCTTCCAAGCAATGTGAATGTTTCTGTTTCAGAGTCCTGTCTCTTTGAGTTGAAATATTTATGCTAATTCCAAGCCCTTCATAATGTATTCATCAAAATGCAGTTTATTACTATTCTTTGTTTACAAATACTTGTAGGGAACACAGCCACTATGGTCCATTTATGACACTGAGGTCTGAGGATGTCAGGGTTTCTCTGCCCTTAGGGTCGTTACCATTCTAGCATGTGAATGCAGTTCCATAGCAGGCAGGATGGACCCATTTGGTTACCTTCACTTAGAGAAAAAAAGAGAATGGAATTATCGAATTTTGCTTCCTTAGAGAAATAACGACAAAGCAGAAGATAAGTCTGTCTGTCCATTTGAGAAAACAACCCAAGCTAAACTAAGTATTCATTAGAATCACTGAAAGGTATAAAAGTCTGTAAGGACCAATTAATTTTAAGATAACAGTATACTAATATGTATATCCATAGTGGAACAAAAAAAATACATCTAGTATTACATCAATTCTACTTAGTATTATAATAAAACTCAGTGCCAGATATTGGGGGAAAGCTGAAATATCAGAAAGAAAGAGAACAAAGCACAGTTAATTCTCACCCCGGCAACTGCCATGGCTGAACAGGATGGGTCCTATCTCAGTGAGTCCTCAGACTGACCAGGCTCAAAGGCAAAGTCAAGAACTTCCGCCTTTTCCTCTTCTATCTTTTTTTTCCACACCCAAATATTTCAGTTCCTGGATCTAAGGAACCAGAGAAGTCCCTCCATTTTGACTAAAAGTCTCTGAACCCACGTTTCTGCTGAGAAATAAAGTAAAACAGGAGATAGCCTAGGGGATATCTGATGGCAACTAATTAACCATAGAATGTTCCAGCACTGGAGATAGCCTAGGGCCATTTGAAGATCCCAACCCAGGAGATAGTCTAGAGAAAAGGTTTGACAAACAGCCAGCTAAGATAATGGAGGAATTCTGACAAGTCCTCAAAAAAAGGAGGCAATCAGAATTGTATCTATACTAAGGCCCCTAATTGATGTATAACCCCGTGATTTTCGTCTTTAAAACCCAGCTTTCAGAGAGACGGGTATCTCCTCTGGCTACTGCCAAGCCTGTGTGCTGGACAAGGTATTTGTTGCTGCTTGCAGTTTTAATAAACCTTGCTGTTGCATTTTGGAGAGTTCACATCTCTGGTAGTCTCTTGGGGGGGGGGGGGTTGTGTAGCCACCAGGGCACAACAGATCAACTTTCTTAGTGCTAGGACTGAAGGTGGGAACCACCATTGCCTGGATCTGTTTGTCCTTGAACTCACAGAGATTCACAGGATCTCTGCTTCTAGAGTGATGGGATTAAATGCCTGGATCACCACTCCCTGACCTTCATTGCTTGGCTCTGTGTGTGGCTCTGTCCTCTGATATTCCAGACTTTTTTTTTTTTTAATATGCATCACTAAAATCTAGTGTTGGATGTAATGGGCTAGTGTTCCCTGACATTGTCCATCTAGGGAACACAGATAAAACAGTAATGTAACCTGTTATAGAACCATTCCATTCAAAATGTGGTCTTTGCCAAGTTTTTACAAATATACCCTTGAGATCAAGACAAGTGGCTATATCAGGCACAGGTCTTTGTCTTTGGCAGATTTTACATGACTGTTCTAGTGTTTAATGTGTTGGTGTGTTAGCCTTCACATATATGTGTCAGCCTGTAGGTGTCAATGTGTCAGCTTTTACATCCCTGTGCCAGCATGCCTGTTTCAATAAGCCAGCCATCTTGGGTGTGTGCCAGGATGTATTCACTGATGTGCCTGTGATGTAAGTATACAACTCCTATGCCTATAGTCACTCTCATCTTTGTCACCCCTCGCTTCCTGCATTCCTTTTACCCTGAGGAAAGTCATACTTCACAATCACTTTGGTATCATGTTTGTAGTACTATATAATCAATAGGTCAATGGTGACCTTTGTAAAGTTGTAATTATAATATCTTTCTTGATTACAATTGATCATAAACCCTTCAATGTATAAATGAAATGTCAAAGATTTGTGAGCTCATATGACTTTCTTGTAGAGAAAGTCCAGGGGAAATAAAGTTGTTTTGTGGAGTTGTGCAAACCCCTCTGTACCATCCATTCCACTCACTAGTGACAAAGGATATTAGAATTGCAAAGCTATCTATTTTGAACTTCTGTCACTTTCAATTAAACAGAGAACACCTTGTGTTACACCTTCGCTCTGGGCATTAGCACTTATTCTAAACATCACACAAAGCCTACACATTCCAACTATTGTCATCTTTCTTCAATCTTCTATTCAGCTCTCTGGAGCTCATTGTCCATTAGCTGTTAAATCAAATATAAACCCTCAAACATCTCACCAATCAGTTTCTGGGAAAAGGGAAACTCACCTCCCAGCATCCTCATGCTAAAAGTACTTTTTTTTTTCTTTTTCTAATAGTTGTATAATTATTTATCTTGAAACTAAAATAATTTTCTTTTATTGTAACACTGAAGTAGTCTGATTTCCCCCATGAAGATTTCATGAGCTTCATAGCTCACACTATTATACTAGTTCATATATTGTTCTTCACAGTTATTATCATTAACTGTCATTCAAGCCACACTATCTTATTTCTCAATTATTATAGTTTTTTTCCTCCGGTAATGCTTCTGTATTGTTGCATATTAACTTCAAGATGCTTTCAGATAATGTTTCTAATACCTCAGTCTTTAGGTTTATCTATGCAACCTCAGCTATCACACATATTATCTTCTTCAAAATTCACCATTGTCTCACTTAATCTTACATCATACTATGTCTATACTACCACCCCAATAATACATAAAATTGTCCTACCTATTTATATTCTTAACTTTCCATAAGAAGGCAGATCCCTGAGAACCTCACTGGTTCCCTCTTTTTCTCACTGAGCCACTGTATTTCCATAGTTCTCCAGATCCCAGAGTCTCTCTTACTTCCTGCTCATGTCAAAAATCTAAAATCATAATCAAAATGGACTCTCCATCTGTTCTGTCTCTTGCCTAGCTGTGCAATTGCCTTAATAAACACAGGTTAGGAACAATTTAAAGGAGAAATTATCTGTTTGAACTTGTGACTGCAAGGGATCTCACGCCATTATAACAGGAACAACAAAAGAAGAACTTATGGTGGCTGGAGGGACTTGTGTAACATGAGGTTTCTGGCCCAGTCTAGTCAGATGTCCAAACCCACAAACCTGCAGTCCCAGACTGACTAGCCCCAAATAATCACACAAAGGCTTATATTAATTTCCTTCTGTTTGGCCTATGGCTCCAGCACCTAGCTAGCTAGCTCTTTCATCTTAATTCAACTCATTTTCATTAATCTGTCCTACCACATGGCCTGTGGCTCACCCGTGTTCCTTATATGTTGAATCTTGGGCAGTTGGATCAAGTCTCTCTTGACTCTGCCCTCCTTCTCCTACCTATGCTCTGATTCCCCTGCCTACTTGTACGTTGCTTTGCCATGACCAAAACAGTCCTTTATTCACAGAATATAGAAAGACATTCCCACATCAGACTTGTCATATGACAGCAGAGCAGGTGGCAGCAAACATGTGATAGAAACAATGATTAGTAACATCCTCAAAGCCACCTCCTAATGAATAGTTCCTGTTCCCTAAACACATGTCCAAAGGCTCTACAATTTCTCAAAATAACACCATCAGCTGGAGGTCACATGTCAAATAAATGAGTGTGGATAACAGTACACTCGCACACAATGGTAGTTGCTGTAGACAAATAGAGAAAAACCAAACCACTTTTATTCATGGCATTGTTTTATCTTACTTCAACTCATGACTGATGTTTGCTTACATCTCTTTTTCTCTCACAAAATGATTGAAGAACAGAAGATGTATTGTGGCTCACAGTTAGTGACATCAGCAGTGTGAGGCAGCTGGTCACAATATGCTCACAGTGAGAAAACAGAGGAACAAATACTGGTGATCAGCTCACTTCCTTCTGTTCCATTCTTATTCAGCCCAAGATGCCAGCTCATAACATATATCACATATGCTCACAGGATCAGAAGGTAAATAGTTCATTAAAGACAGAGTTCCAGTAAAGTTACCGGCATAGGACCGGTAAAAATCCAAGGAGTTTTAAAAACAGGAAAATCATCAAAACAAAATCTTGTAAGTCAAAATGGCAGAGAACCATAAAATCAACTGTGGTAAGTTACAGTCTCAGTTGGAAGGTACAGGAGTCAATAGAGAGGACAGTGTGGGACCCAGTTGACAACTGTGGAGACTCTGTTCCAACAGAACAAAGATGCATCTCCAGCATTCTGATAGTGTGTGCTTCATGCCTGCAGGGCATTGGATACTGCCCTCATGGACTGTGGAGAACACTCTGCTTTACCTAGATTATGGGTCCCATTTAAAAGCTCCTCTCTTAATACGTCCTCATAGATGGAGATAACAGTTATTTTGCTCTCTTCGTTTCATGGCCATCACTTTTTTTTTCCTAGAAAATGCCCATATTCTCTTACTTCCTCCCCTCCCATTTCCTCCTGTCCCTCCTATCTCTTCCCCCTCTTTTTCCCTCCTCCCTCTCCTCCCCCTTTTGACTCTCTCCTATATTTTGTCTTTTCTCACCACTCATCTTCTCCTGTGCTTCCTATCTACGGTCCCTACTCTCTTCTTCATCCATTATGCTGCCCAGTCTGGTCCCAAACATCATCCTCCTGTGCCAATGAATGCAAATCATATTTCATCCAGACTGGAACTTAATTCTAGATGCGAGTGTCCGTTTGCTTGCAATTGCCTCTTTAATATCTGAGATATTTCACAAAGTTCCTACATGTAAGTTCTTTTCTTCTGCTATGAAGCATTTTACTATTGCTTTTCTTTCTCATTTGGTCGTACATCTCTAAATTTCCCACACTAAAATATCATAGAAATATGACATACTTCTTTTTAATATTCCATATTAAATTCGTCAGCAAAAATAGTTCTATGTTTTTAAGTACACACTTTTTAAGTACACACCGTCTTTAAGTACACCTTTCTTTTGTGTGCGTCTATAAATTTTATTCCTCTCCTTTATCCTCTATTTTATTTTCATGACATTCAAGTAAACGTTGAAACTGAAATTGTGTGCGGCATTGTCCTTGTTCCCTCTTCAAATTCTGAAACAATTGCACTCAGTTTCAGGGTTCTTTCCAGCAAGCTGCCTGACATTCCTAGCTTTCTGTTGTGAAGGGGAGTGTCACATGATCTACCAGCTTACATCTCATTCAAATGTTTTGTATGAAGCTTCAACTTTGATTGAACTAAATCATGATGCCACTTTGTAAGACTGCTTACAAATTTATTTATTGGTACTAAGAATACATTCATAAATATGCTATTTATATGCAACATACTTATTTAATATGTGTCTCTGCAGCTGTGGTTAAAGATAGTTATATAATTTGATCAATATTTATCTCTCATCAAATATGAGAAGCAACATTCCTTGATACCCTTTTTCACCTAAAAATGTGTTATCCGTATTAACTTGTTTATCATTAATGGGATGCATTTTAATTCATCTTTCTCATTCAAGTGCCAAAATTCTGTTCTAGGATGTTATTGGCTTGCTATTTCATGTATCTTAGGATCCTAAAGAATACTTGTTCATTGGAAATATATCATAGTCTTGAAGTGACTTTATGCTCTTATGTCCTAGGCATAAGTATCTCATCAGCTGGTATGCGTGAGCCCTAAAATATATTAATAGCCAAATTATAATTTTCTTTCCCTTTTTACTAATGTATTTAATTTCTTATAGATGGGGTCTTGATATATAGACCTGTTTGACCTGAAAATCACTTGAAAGTAATCCCAAGCTTGTTGTAATTCTTCTGTCTGTGCTTTTTAAATCCCTGATTAGAAGCATGAACCATCATACATGGCGGTTACTTTTTTTCCCCTTATATAAGTATATTTTGTGGTCTAAAATGTACTCAAAATTTCTTTGTTTCTTTTTCTATTTTCTTCTTTGGTTCTGGAATGTCATGTCTATGGAAAATCTTCACATAAATTGTAAATGGCCTGCATCTGTACTATTTACATCTTTTGTTTTATCATCAATGGATTGCCCTCTTCTTAATTTAGAATGCAAATATATGAAACACCTGCCAAAATATGTATGAGTTGGCAAAACTTTAGCTTTTCAATGTTCCTGGATTCTAATGCTCCGCGACTTCCCACATTTTGCTGACAGGCACAATCTTAAGCAATTTCCCCGTGTAAATGGAAAATTTAGATGTATGATTAAGAAGATAAATCGAAATACTTCAAAGCTCACACCGGCTAGGGCAATTTTCTACATTTATTTATCTTCATTCATTTCCATCAGAGCTAATGCTATGGACCTAGTCTAAAGTCAATCCTCATATGCTAAGAAAACCTTTACTCTCCAGAAATTGACTCTTAGTCGTTGCTAGGAAAGTTTCTTGCAAGATAAGGCCATTCATGGTGGAGGCTTCTCACTTTCATCTTTTGTCCAAAGCAGAGGGTTTTGATTACTTACCTGTCACTCTCTAGGTTACACTGTCTTCTGAATTCCCTTGAGGCTTACGGATGCCTAAAAATTTGGCTTCACAAAACTTTCAACCTATCACCTCAGCAACTCTCAAACATTTCAGTTTCTCTGGGTTCCTCCTGCTTCATTTTTCTCACTTGACCAAAATTCTGAGTCACCTGAGCACTTAGCTGCCACCTACTTGCCCATGAATCCCATGCCCGCTTTCACTGGCCTACCTAGTGCCTCTTTCCCATACACCTCACACAGATGTCCTATGGACATGTCAAGTTCATATCCAAATATAGACTCATCACATTTTAACCTCACAAAACATTCTCTTCATCTTACTCAGCTGTGTCACCCCACCCAGAGTGACCATATCAAGGCTCCTGAAGAGATACATCATTGTTTCTTTTCCCCTTTCTGTACTAAACAAGTAAAATTCTATTTTCTCCTCAGCTAACTTCAGTGTTCTTGTTTTGTCTGTCTCATACGCTTCTGCTTAAATTTTGTCCATAAAAAGTTTATTTACTAAGGCTAGGACAATAACTTTTTCATATTTTTGATCCTGTCCTAGACACTCTATCATTTGTTCATGAAATTTATTCATATTTCCGTGTTTAAGCCTACTGGTAAAACCACAAACTCCTGATAGATATGTTGTTCCTCTATTATTTTTTAGTCTCCATCTTTCTGGTTTTTTTTCTTTTTTCATGCCAATTTTCTTTCAGTTAAGACACAATTCTTGAATTATCCTTAATTTATCAGTGGGCATTTGGGTTTTATGTATGTTTCCAGTACTTAAAATGCTTTACAATGAGATATTTATATCTATCATCAAAATTGATCTTAACTCTACGAAGCTCTATCAAGGCACCTAATGATGCTTGACTGAACTAAATTATGATTTTCACACTGCTTATTTCTATCTTGCTATAACATTGCATTTATTTATTCACTTAAATATTTTCCAAATTTCTATAATATGTGTCACTATGTGTTGGATATATGAGGCTCAGAAGGAAAATGTTCTAACATGTAAGCTCAAGCAATCCTCAGTTAAGGAAAGAGCATTCCCAAAATATTTTATGGTTGGAGAGAGTTGACACACTTGTTTAGATTGCATGCAGTTCAATGAAAGAAGTCGAGTTTGGTTTACAGCACCCACATTTGATGGCTCAAACTTCCTGCAAACCTAGTTACAGAGAAACCAACACCTTCTTCAATCCTCGTTAAAATTGGACTTAACTTATGTGTTCAGAAACTCAGACCCAAGTGTTCACATATTCTCATAACCAAAATAATATCAGAATAATATAGAAAAATACGCAGTGCTATTAAGGAGTTAACAGTGTCATGTTTGAGATCATATGACATGATTTGTGGATCACAGGTTTGTCACACAGGGTCCATACAGACAGATACCTCTCTTAGTAACTGAATACAGAAAATTGAAGGTAAGAAAGTCTTACTCATCTAGTGAAAATCCTCAAAAGCTAAAAATAATTCATTAAGTAAGGTGTAAACTATTGCGGAGAATCACACTCAGGTAGGCAGCATGGAAGAAGAGTTCTGAGATCAGGTTGTTCTATGCTCACTAGGTCCCTTTCAGGAGCCCCGTTTTCCACTCACTGCTCTTGACCTGGGCAGGTCACTGGATGTTACAATCTGGAACCACAGCTTTAAGCTGCTGCCTTCCCCTCCTCCTCCTCTTATTAATATTCTAGTACAGTAATGTTACCTTAATTGAGTAGTGAGCTAATTAGTGATAATGTGAATAAAACAACTTCTAGTGTACTAGGAAAACAGTGTTCTCATAATGACAGACAGCATACTTAACTTCACGTGGAAAAGGAGTGTTTCAGACAGTACTTACTGCCCCATTACCTTTATAGAATATTCAGAAGACCATGGTTCTTAATAATAATAAAACTTACTTGTTTTTCAATATACTTTGCACCCAATCCAATGCCTCTGTCAGTGCTACAGATATAAGTACAGTATCAATCTTGGATTTGGGGTGCTCTTAAATTACTTGGGAGCCTATTACTCTCATCTTCCTACTATTTCAGTGATTTGTTATCAGCACAGACATGACAAAAAGTTAACTGCACTGGGAATTAATGCCATAGTCAGTATCTGTTGTTCCTCAGCAAAGGCAAGCTCCCATGGCCAGGACACTTCCCACTGAGCTCTAAAAAGATACCATCAGTGTGGTTGAGGCTGCAGCAAAAACATTAGCACGAGCATCTGTCTTTCCATTTGTTAAAGAGAAATAATAAAGCTTGGAGATAAGCTTTTAGGGAGATATGGAAATTGGTAAGGACAAGTAAATTTATCTTTGTTCCTTCCCTTTTCGTAATGGTCTCCTTAAGGTAATTATTTAAATAGTGGGCATCAGGTACATTCTGTACTGGATTAAATGGGGCAGTCTTTTAAAAGGATTGTATCCAGGAAGGCATTTGTACGGGACACAGACATTTTTTTTTCTCCTAAAATAAGAGATAGTTTAAATTTATACTCATAAAAAATGCTTGGTAATTTTATTTCTGCAATGTATGGTGCACTGATCATTTGTGACTAGCCATTTTCTGTTTCATTTTAAATGCAAATCTGTATAGACAATTTTAAAGAAAGACAGATTTCAAATTCCTGGCTGACATTATTGAGTACTTTACATTAAATGGGTGACACAAAAGGATTTCTGTAACCTCCATTCCTTTGGACAAGGTCCCTTTAAGGAAAGGAAGGCACTCCTGTCAAGTAGAATTGATCATCTCTCATGTATTCCCTAGAGTAGGAATATTCCTCATAGCTGAAATACTGGCAGTTTAAAAACATGTGAATTCAAGATAGACTCAGAAATTTGACAGCAACTGATCTTCACTTAAGGACATGTCTAAAGGCTGAACTTGGCATGTAAGAAGAAGGAGAACAGGAAAGGTACCAGAAAATCCACAGCAACAGTCCAAAAGCACATTAGCATAGAGCACTACTGTCATTATGAAGGATTCTGAGTACTGGGCCTTTAGACTTAATAAATATACTATGTACGATGAGAAAACCCTCTTTTAAATATTCAACCTAATCATGGCACACAATCCCATAATAAATTAAATTGGTTCCCCAGTGATGAATATTTACTTGTGGATATATGCTCTTAAATGTATAAATTAACATTGTGAGTCTTTTAATTTTTATTACTAGTATTACTTGGAAATTATTAACATTTAATTTTTCCTGTTTTGCATATATATGTGTGTGTGTGTGTGTATATATATATATATATATATATATATATATATATATGTATATATATATATATATTACTTTTGAATAGAATTCTTGCTCATCAGCAGTGGTGTAGATGCCAGATATGAATCAATTTTACATCTTGCTAAGCATTTCGTATGCACGAATTCATTTTCAGCTACAATTCTACGTGCTGTTAGAAACTCATGCTTACAGTGAAGAAGTCTCAAGCCAGTGTTCCTGTTCATTTTTAACCCATTAGATGCCAGAACTTACTATGTGGTAGGGAAGAACCAGTAAGAATGAAGGCAGCACAAGGAAGTTCCAAAGAAGTTGTGGAAAGATCACACTCCCTGGCTTTCCCTTTCCTCTTATTTCTCCTCCTTTATTCTCCATATCTCGGTCCCTCTTTTCTTTATTCTTCTTACACCCTTTACTTCTCTTTTCAGGTAGAGTGCACGTATTTGTATAAAGGTACTAGGGGTCACTTGGTACTAATGACAGAAGACTTTCAGAATTTAAATGTAATTGGCATGGCCAAATCAAGGTGGATGCGGTGGACACTTACAAATAAAAGTTAAGGATATCGTTAATCATCCTACAATGTACAGCACAACATGAACATCAAAGAAATATTCGCTACTAAGTCTTAATAATAGCAGTTGGGACATATTTACTCCAACGATGAAAGCTATGACACTGTCTTCAGAAAAACGGAAGGGTAAGTCTGTAGATAATGTAACAAACATGGAAACAATAGCATGTTTTGAAACAAATGAATCTATGTGCTTTAGACTTTAGAATAAATACAGGAATAATGATTAAACTGACCCTGTTTCAATGGTCTTCTTGTTCAGATATTTTGACAAAAGAATATCGTGATTCTCCATGATCCCTCTGATGAACACAGTGGTAATGTGTATGCGAAAGAAAGTAGTATTAGAAAAGGACAGATATTATTCAGCCAGGTGTAAGACTGGGGGAAGTTTCCCTCAAAACCTCTTCCATAGAAAACTTTGCATATAAATTTGGTATTTTTGTTATTTTTTTTAACTAAATGTATGCACTCCCAAATTATATACACATGCATACTTATGATTTCCCAAATGCCAATCCCATAATCATAGTATTGTAATTAAAATTCTATGCTGACAAATACCATAAATGTCTGCAACAGTGAGCTTCACAGTTATGTACCAAAAATGTCAAATTTTTATAGAAAATTGGTTTTAATATATTTTTGTTTATATTTCCATCTGGCAAAAAAGGATAAAGAAAGTTTGCTAAGTAATATGTAGTTTGTATTAACAAAAACATAATGGCTGTTAAAGTTAAGGACATGGGGATTTCTTATAGCTTGTTAATTACCATGGATATGTTACCTGTGATATGTGGTTTTAATCCACAAATCTTCAATAACAATGGCTCCCCAATTAGAATATCACTCTAAGAATATTTTTTAACCAAGTCAAGACTGTGGTCTATATTGTAACATGTACTTGAATTTTGAATGTACTTTTATTTATGTTACCAAAGAGTATCTAGGATCAATAGGCATACTCAAAACAGGTGCTCTGCAAGCAAAGGATTTTTATAACCCAAGATCTTATAACCTTTCACATGGAGCTGTTAGTTTATCTCTGTTATGGGCAGCTGTTCTCAATGACTTATAGGAAAACATCTCCATAGTGCAGATCAAATACCAATTGTGACAACAAAACTAAATAAAGAAGCAGAAATGAGATGCAGAGAGAACCCTCCTCCTGAGAAACACAGAACAACCTGTTAAAACCAAAATTCAACTCTGCACAATTTTATGGTTCAGATAGTTTTTTTTTTTTTTAAGTAACTGTCTCTCTTGTTACAGATTTGTGGTGGAAATAAAATGAGAAGACACAATGTTCCAGTAAACCCAGAAAAAGGATTAAGTTAGGTGTATAAAGTATATAAATATAGAGATCAGAGTATGGGAAATGAATTATTGCAAAGGAGCAAATGTTAGAGAAGGGTAAGGTTGGAATAGCAAATATGGACAGTAAACAAACCGTTTTAATGCATCTTAGGTTACATACTCAGACTTTGTGGGATATGGCATATGGTTTCTTGCCAGATATCTGGGACTGTGATACAACCTTGGATGTTGAGGTGTCCTTCTGTGGACTTCTATGATCATCCTAGCATCTTATCTGTGATTGGAAAGTAGTCAGAGATAAGGTCATTTCCAACCTACAGCTTGGGGATAGGACAACAGACAATAGCCACTTGTCAGTGTCATTCTGTGAATGGCCAATTATCACATTAGAAAGATTTTTTTTTTTTCAGAACTGTATGGCTAGACTGGGCAAAAATCTTTCCTTTATCACAGTGTGACCTTACTAAAGCTGTTTTGTCTTGTTTGGTTCCTTAGTAAAGGGACACTTAAAATGACACATGTGACGGGGTCTTTAATGTGCTTTGTGCTCTTCAAACTAGGGATTGGAAAATTTGGCATCTGTGTGACTAAAGTTACATATGACTACCCATCTTGGTGCAGTGAGTGTAGGGTGACCAATTCTGCCTTTTATCATTGAGCTGTCTCTCTCTCATGCGTTACTGGATATCCTCCATGATAATAAGTCTAGATCTCTGAATGTCTACCATTCCTTAAGATGTGGAAGTATATCCTGTATTCACTACTGCACGTCAATACAATGTCAGTGTGTTAAGCACTTTTTCTTTCAAATCTTATCTTGATTATTTTCCACAGAAGTCTTATCTCAGTTTCTTTTCTAGTCAATGTAATAAAATACCCTGACAAAAGCAGTTCAGGGGAGTACAGGTTACCTGTATCTTTCTCATGCAGAGTTGGGATCTCTTGTGGCAAGGAAAAATGTCAGCAGGCGGGGAGGTTTAGGCAGGAACAAGAGGCTGATTGGTCATTTTTCAGCCACACTTAGGAGGAAGAGAATGAACCAGAAGTGGGTCTGGTAGACAAAATGTCATGGCCTACCCTTAGGACCCCCCTTCCTCCAGTGTTCTCCACTTTCTAAGGGTTCCAAAGTCACCCCAAGCAGTTTGACCAGTTTGGAACCAAGTGTTAAAACATGTGACCCTGTGAAGGGCATCTCAAGTTCAAATCTCAGTTTTCCACATTTGTACTCAGAAGTTTCTTAGTTCTATCTAGCCCTTAAGGTCCAGAAACACAGGCACTTAGTCCCAAAATCTTATTTACAAGTTGTTTGGTCTATGGACCAGGCTTATTACTTGCTCACCTTTATATTCTATGTCAACCCATATTTCTATGTATGCTTAGCCTCATAGCTAGATACCTTTTTGCTCAGTGTAGCATTGTTATTCCGCTTCCTCTGTGTCTTGCTGCTGTCTACTCTGCTCTTCCACTTCCCAGAATTTTCTTAATCTGCTTGCCCTGCCTCTACTTCCTGTCTAGCTACTTGACCAATCAGCATTTTATTAAAACATTAAGAGTAACAAATATTTACAGTGTATAAGAGCATAGTCCCAGAGAACACATATGACCTCACAGGTATGTGATGAGCTGCTGTTCATGAAAAATTTATTCAAGTGTAATTAGCCCAACTTTAAGCATAGTTATAGCTTTTAGTAGTAAATCCCTTTGAGAATCAAGGTAGCTGTTCATGTGACATAGCATGCTTTTAATATTAGGACTTGGGAAGGAAGGGAAAGTGGAAATTTGTGAATTTGAACCTGGCTTTGACTACATGTTAAGTTCTTAAGTTCTAGGTTAGTCAGAATAACTTAATGAGACTGTGTCTCTAGAAGAGAAAGTAAGAGACTCAAGATTATTTCCTACCTATAGGCCTCTGTAAAGCCAAGGAAAAAAAGTACATAGTTCACAATAAAATGGGACAGAATTTTCATTCTGAAAGGTAGAGGTGAGAGCAGAGCATAGAAAAACTTAACTAAAAAAAGGTAAGTTTCCAGCAGAACGATCGTCTAATCCCATATTCCTACATCTGCCATTTGGGGCTTATAATTAAATCATCTTAGTTCCAAAGGGTTTGGATAGCACTGCTCCTCTAGCACTCTTGGTTCCAATATACATATCGTCTTCCATGGGCTGGCTCTACTATGTGCGTCTAGCTTTCCTCACCAATTATCTCATAGATGTGCTACCTCTAATGTTCTGCTATCTCCACTGAAAATTAAGACAAATAAGAAAATGTGGAAAAATTAAAAAAAAAAAAACACTTGGCACACACACATTGTATTGATGTATAATACCGAATCCAAGAAATAGTTCCATAAAAGAATGTGAATATAGAGATCTCTCCTTACTGCCTTGTAGGACAGTCATTTCTCCATTGAAAATGAAAATAAACAATTTTCACAGCTTGTGAACTGACTCCTCAGTAACTCTGTAAAATAGTCACCATTAGCATCTGTTATCTATCCTTTGGAGTTTTCTGAACCCATGGAAGAAGACATTGTGACATCCTTTATCTTCCAGTTCATGCCTCTAAAACCAGTATTATACGAACAATATTGTCAAATTCTGCTGACACCATAGCACACATCCTGGACAATTTGGACCAAAAATGCAACAGACTCTATGGAATGACTCTAATCACACTTTATCTACACTCAGGAAGAACACAATGAACAGGAAGTGAGGATGGGTCACAAACTCAAGGAATACTCCACTAACTCATTACATTTCCTGAAGTTCCACCTACTAAAGACTCTACAACCTGGGGACCAAATAATAAAACACATGAGTCTATGGGGAGCATTTCAGAGTCAAACCACAATAAGACCAAAGGAAATGTGATTCAATTAATTGCTAATTCCTCATTAAGTGTGCCTATTTTATTGCCTGAGTTTAGCATAGACTGTATTTGTTTCTATTGATCTGTTATATGCCTTAGTATTGACTTAAGTGAGTGTAAGCCTTGTGGTTAATTTAATAAAGAAAAATGCTTAATTATACATGCAAATTGCTATGGTTTTAAGTTTTATTAATATTGTCCCAATCTAAGAATTTTTAAATTGCTTTTTTAATTATTAATTTTTTGTATATTTGCTGTTTATAGCTCTAAAGTGGAAATGTAAAGGATATATATTGCAATTATTAGAAAAAAATAATTTAACTTTAGGAAAAAGTATATTTAAAACTTTCTTGTTACTTTTGCTGAGAGAAGCAATAAACGGAGAACTACATTAAGAAACTACGGTAAATTTAAAGAAAGCACAGCTTTATTTCATAATATTGTCATGTAGACATAATAATATATTTCAAAGTATGATACAGGAAAACTCGTGTAAAAGAAAATTCACCTTTTAAAAAGTGAAACAGCTAAAAAACTGTGCCTAACACTAAACTGCTTTGCTATTCGAGGTATAATTCAAGTTTAATTTTATTAACGTTATATTATATAATCTATAACCTAAATTTTTTTCAAAATATGACATATTTTGAAGCCAATAAATAAAACCTAACATGAAGTGTTGAAGGCTATTAGCAGAAATTCGAGAAAGATTAGTGGCATTCTGTCTTTCATCTGAAAACTCAGTCCTTCTAAGAGTGGAAAATGTTTGCCAGGGACTTTGTTTGTGTATATAAATTAACTCTTCATAACAACCAATCCTAATTTCTTTTTTTATTGTTTTTTTTCCCCTGGCTCTTTATAAGCATTCTACCTATATCTATGTATGTTACTGACTATTCATGGTTTTCTCCTGGTTTGCTTCCAGGAAATGCTGTGTCTTAACTGTGGGATTCCTGTCTTCATGGGTGAATGTTAGCTAAGTCCTTATTATATATGAAATATTCACATTTTCCCCTATATGATATCTGTCATCTTTCCCTTTAAGTTGCTGTTCTCTCATATACAGCAAATAAATAGGCATCATGGCATTTTTTATAACAATATCAGATATTTGTTTGAATAAATATGAGTAGTTGTGCATGTACTAACTCTTGAGGTGGAACAAAATAAAATACATTCCTAATTGGAAACTTTCTGTATTCGCTATTTGTTAATACCTTAAATCATGTATGTATTCTGGATGGCTGATATGCTTCACATGTGTGTTATATATACATACCACATAGGAAACAAAGCTTAATGAAATAAAAGATACCAAAAGGTTCCCATAGATTTATGGAAAGATACTCCAGGACTGATCTACACATAGATTATTCTGATTATCTAAACCATACATAGTGTTCACAATATTCTGAAATAGAAGGTATCTAGCTCATTATTGAAAAATCTACATTTAAATGTTAATTTAGAAATATCTTTTATTCACGCTGTGTGAAATAGTTTAATTTAGATGTTCCATTTCCAAAATGGGATACAATCAATGCACCCCTGCCACCCAGAATCCCCATGGTGAAAGAAATTTTATGCATGATATATTAAGTTAGAAAGTGCTCTATAATATGCAAATAATTACTTAGGTTTGCAATGTAAACTCATTAAGAACACTTAATGGAAAATTTAAATGTAGTCATCCTTTAAGGAACTCTTGGGCCTAGAAGTTTGCATATAAAAGTTTGTTAAGGAGTTGTCTAGGATTTCAAACATACTTCCCAGGGAACATAATGTTTTTCCTGTTTTTATGCTCAAAATACTTTGTAACTATTAAACAAACACACACTGAGTAAGGATACTGGGAGAGAATGCTGTTTGGTTTTCCGTGGCAACTGTTAACGCCTAGAGTCGGGAACATATTGATACTCTCAGCTATTTCCTATGGAATGAATATTTGAAAGGTCTCCATGTAATTGATAACAATTTATAATTAGTCTTGGTAAATTTAGAAATCTATTCAAAGCACTATTCAGAGTCAGAATATGGGTGTAATCACATAAGTGAAGTTTTATAACCAAGGATGGTTCTACAATGCAAGAAAACTCAAACCCTTACCTATACTCTTACTGCTGCATAGTGAGGTCTTACTTAATGGACACACAAACCACCCCTTTCAGTTCCTTCCTGCCATTCAGGCAGCATATATGCTCTGGAATTACTTTAGAATTCTTTTTACTATTTAAATACTGTCTTTTGCCTATCATTCTGTTTTGTTTTGTTTTGTTTTTCTTCTAAGCTGAATTACAGAATTTCACAACAGATAATTTTCATAAGTTTTTCTGAGTAGAATGACTGGAGGATATTCATGTATTAATGCTGATAATCTCTTTCTGTATTCATACTTATCACTGAGCTTTTCTGTGTGATCCATTACTCTTCTTATGCTTATCTGGGAATAAAGTTTCAAATAACTTGAATGTTCTCGACTTACTGAGATGGTGGAAATGGGTAACCACTACACAGTTACTGTTATGTTACTACTTTGTGATTTAGTAGCCACTATACATAGCCACTAAATATCATTAGACTCTGACAGGTGCCAAGATGAGACAAAGTGATGAAACACAGGAGAAATCCTTCTCCAGAGAGGAAACTTGACTGTGCAAAGACTCAGATGCCAAAGTTTTTTTAAGAGTTCTGCACAGCTCTAGTTGCTAATGTAAACCATTCAGTGAGAAAGACCAGAGGAAATAAGGCTTACTGTTAGCAAACCATTTGTAAACTTGATCTATTCCTCTCAGAAGCTAACGTGTTTTTATGTGAAAATCTAACTAAAGATTTTTTTCTGCTAAAACACAACTACTAGTATATTTCAAAGTAAGTTCAGAATTTCAGTAAAACAAAATTTAATTATATTATTTATTTGATAAGTTGTTTTTGAGTTTATTCATTTGGTACCTTCAAATTTTTTAAATTTAAATTCTAAAATATTTTTTTGATAATTTCATTTATGAATACTGGATCTCTGTTATTTCAACTACTTCCTATCTTTTTCTAATTCCTGCATAAATGACCAAGTCCTCAAAATATTGGCCTGTTATTATTTATTGTTGTTTTATATACTCTGCTGAATCTATCAAGTGCTTCTCAGATGTAATACGTTGAAGGCTGACCTCTTGGGCCAAATAACCTATCAGGAGGCTCACCCCCCCAGGCAAAGTTTTACTCTTTCTCTCTTGGCAGCCACAAATATCTCATAGTTAGGCCTTATGAGATTTTCCTAGTTAGCAATGATTTGAGAACAGGTGTCATTATTTGGGGGGGGGTCTTGTTTAAGGGACCGTATTGTTAAAATTTCATGAGTGTAGCTTCCCTGTTAAACATAGAAGAAAGTATCTCACAACTGATGTGATAGTCTTTAGTTCTTACAATCTTCTGTCTCTTACAAGATATATTCTCAATTTTAGGTGTTAACATTGTGTTGTAGATGTGAAAATCATTGATGACCAGCACATGATCTGGCATTGTAATCACAGCCAACTACCTAGGGTAGTGATATTATAGAACATAGAGGAGTAACTATATCAGTTGTTTTCCTAAACCAGTATAATATCTAATCACATTCTAAATATGTATCCTTATACCTGCAGATAAATGTTGCTCTTACTCCTCATCAAAAATACTTCCTGCTGCAACATATGGATACCATTCCTGATAACCTCACCCAGTTTAAATGCAGAAAATAAAATATTAAAAAGTTCCACTTATAAAAAGTTTCTGAAAATTAACCAAGTGCTTCATCCACATGGAATGATGCTTACTCAGGGATACCTTCTATTGACAGTTGTATTCTGACCAGTTTCTCTCCCATCAAGCCCTGGCAGAGCTACCCTAATTTTCTGTTCTCAGATTTCAAGCTTTTGCATTATGTATATTGTATGGCCCATGAGCAGACACCATCCAGGGAGGAGGCAGCCAGCACCTAACAGGAAATGCCAGATATTCCAAACCTTCCCTTACATAATACTCTATTAACTTTGCAAGTCTCTTGTATTTACTTCCTGTTTACTTAGTTAATATTATTTTCTTTTCCATCTCTGAGGGAGCTGAAGATGAGATACATAAGGTTGAGACACATCTAAAGATAATTTTTGGTTGGTAATACAAATTAGATAGAAAGTGAATTAGGTGCAATCATATGGATTCACTAAAATAGAATAAATAATGAAATGTTTTCTTTGAATTTATTCATCACTCGTTAATGGACTAGATATTATTAGTGTAATTATTGTTTGTATATATTGTATATAGCCATTGTACCTATTGTGTATAGCTTTTCTTATATTAGTTATAACCTTCTTTTATGTTTTTGACACAAAACAAGATATTTGGTGGGATATTTAATAAAAATAGCCTGCAGTATCAGAGAACAGAGGCAAGCCATAAAAGTCAGGGAGTGGTGTCCCACACTTTAATTCCAGCACTTGGGAGGCAGATTCTCACCCAGCGAACTTCTCAGGCTGAACATGGTAGGTAGGCCCTGTCTCCAGGTGTCCTCAGACTGGCTGGCTGTGCTGGCAACAGTGTAGAACTTACTGCATTTTCCTGCCTTATGGGGATCTGCCATTCAACTTATCCAATTGCCTACCCAAATAGTAGACACCATCCATTTCTACATGGGAAGAAGTTCTAGACTATGGCTGAAAACACAGACCAACGAGACTTCTACACCTAGAGCTTTGTGCTGAACAATACAATTCATGATAGAGAATGATGAATGAGAAACCCAGGAGCTCCAAGATAGAGCCTGTTTATACAACAGGCTGCAGTCACATCCTGGAACAAAGAAGAAGGAGGAGGAGAAGCAGCGAAACAAAACACAAAAACATGAGGGTCATGGTTACAACCTCTGACTGAGTTACTGGAGGTCTTTTTAGAAAAATCAAGATTCCTGCCCATTGTAAGGCTTTGGCATGCTCAAGACTGTACTTTTATTCTCTGACAGCACAGCTAAGCAACTATAAACTAAATCACAAAGTAAAACTCTAAGTCACAGTGAAAGAACTAATGTGTAACCACTAACTAATAGATATATGGCTTGAATAGAATCGGGAGTAAGTTTAGAGTGGCCTGACTGACAGAAAGCACAGAGTAAACATTATAACAGGAACATTGTATATTGCACTTTGGGAGAATAACTGTGGAACTGTAGATAAGCCATCAAAGTAATGCAAAGACAATAGCCCCTGTCCCCACTATTAGTTGTCAGAGTCCCTACAATATCTGAAATATACATAATTTTATTATAAAAATAACTTATGAAAGAAGCAAAGAAACAGAAAGGCTTGAAACATATATGCTTTGGGGGAGAAGCAGGCTCTAAAAACTGTTTTTGAACATACCCTGATGGCACATTCAGAAACATAGGCTTGAAGGTCATTGTAAACGTGCTTAAAATTTTTAAAGTAACAATGCCTGCAAGATCATCCGCATTCATATGAACAAAGTTCAATCCAGATACACATCCATATGTATACTTAACGCTAAAATAAATCTTTACAAGCCTGGGGATAGCTGATCACTCTTGAAATGCCAGAAGTTAGGGGTAGAGACACTATGATCTCTTTCGTTTGTGCAAAAAAAGTGAACAAAGTATCAGCAAAACAAACATGTTATCAGTCATTATTCAACATCATAATAGGATTTCTTCTAGGAAGCTGTGTTGAATTATTAATAGAAAATTATTGCTAAGGTCAGCCCAAATGAAAGAAAGACATGTGATCACCTTCCTAGACTGGGAAAGTACTGTCTGACAGGACTCAAAATGTTTACTTATTTGTTTGGTTATTTACTTGCACATTGCATGGTCAGTCAACTACATGCAGATAAAACTTTATCAACCTGATACTGCAGCGGGCACATCAGCACAGATTGGAGGATGTGTGCTCCTTCCCTTTTTCCCTCAGTGTAGCTCAGTGGATAGAGTAAATCTCAGGAACAGGGTTACCCCTTATCTGTAATTGTATATGAAAATCCAAAAGAATCTGTCAAAATCCTGTTGGAACTTGTAGAAGCTTTGAGAATACGTAACGGATCCCAAATTAGTAAATCAAAGCAAACTCATGTTCACATACTAGAAAGGGATATGTGTCAAAACTAAGAAATAGGCACATTTAGAATAAAATAAATTTTTAATAAATAAGAAATTTGGAAATCCATTCTGTTGTATGCTGACCTGAAATTAACTGAAACAAAGTATTTTGTCAAATAAACTAATGAAAAAAATGGCAGATTTGTGCAGTTGAGACTACAAAGCATTGTGGGAAAAAAATTAAAGAAGAGAAAACATTAAATAAAACTTCCTGGTTCGTGGGTTTGAGTGTTTACTTTGGTAAATGACAGGGCAATATGCATGTACAAGTGCAATTACCATCAAAATATCAGCTGGACTTAGGAATTGACAAGCAGATTACAAAATTCCTCTGGGTAGAAAAGTGAAGTTCTGCTTCAAAGATCATTCAAGTGATTAGAAGAAAAATAAAATTGACCTTAGGATTGAGATGACATTTCCTTGCAGGTGAACATCAGTTGACAGTCACTCTGCGTATTGGGGGCCAATTTTTTGATTCTTATATAAAGCCCAACACATTCCAGAATCAATAATGCAATGCGAAATATTTTATTTTATTTTCTCCTGTGCATTTCTCTTTTACTTTTTAGGTTTTCTAGAACTACATAAGTCCACCAGAAACTCTAGGACATTCTCTCTGTTTTAAAGTCAGATGAGCAGCTTCCCTGGGTATTTCCCTTCCCAGCAGCACTTTGCAGAGTATTGGTGCTGCGCCAAAGGAAAGAGTTGTAAGAGAATGCATTTGGATATCTTTCCTACTATGCTATACTTTAACAGATTGAGGCATATAAGTGTCTATACTGCATTATTCTTTAAAATTAATTGAAACAATTGGGTCTCTAAACTATTAACTTAGTATGTGAAAGAATGAAATTTCCTCGAACATTCCCATAGTCCTTCTTCTGATGGACAACTTTGATAAGTAATTACCTAAGAATTTAAAATAGCCTGCTGTTTACTTTAAAGTTAGATCTGACTCAGAAGCCTGGGTTTACACACTGAAATAACAAACAAGGCCTCGGCCAATTCTGTGCATGCTGTCACAGCTCAGATCATTTTTTTATTGGGAAGAAAGCCTATAGAATGCAGGGCTTACATAGATCATTTTTCATCTTTAGACAGCATATTTTTTGCATAGATCTTAGAGTTGTATCTTTGGCATAAATATTAAAATCATAAATATATTAAACATAGAATATATATTTAATTCTTACACAAAAAAAGATAATCTCTGAAAAGAGAAAACCAAACGTGGGCAGACACAAAGGAATAAAGCAACTGTATAGATGGACAGAATGCTGGCTTACATTGGCAGCTATTGTACTTGATATCACTACATTTCTTTACTATACATCCTACATTTTCACTTAATCTACTCTTAATATACTTTGCCCCCTTTCACATAAGAAAGCTAAAATTTTAAGGAGCAATCATAACTGGCCCACAAACAGGTCAATATAAATTTGTTACCCTCTAATAAAACGCATAACAGGACTTGTGAAGTCAGCATAGGAATGTTAGCAGAAAGTAGTATCTGTACATTTAAGAGTTAGATATTTTGTATTCTAAGTAAAATATATTTGTCAATGGAAATTGAAAAGTTTAATGCTGTTGATTGTGAAGAGTTTGAAACTGGGCTGCTTACCAGCAGGGATTAATCAGGGCAGCAATTTTTCCACAACTGCTAAATTTGGTTGAATTGCGATCAAATCCAAAATTTTAAGAAATATTTTTTTTCAGTCTTTCCAGACCGATACTTATTTAGTTGTACTACTTTTCTAGTGTGGCCATTTAGTGAGTTATGGTCTTTGATGAGTTTACATGACTTATATTTTATCACTATTATATACCTTTTGTTAAAATTATGGTACTGTGGATGTATTACTAATTTTTCTCAAGCTCACATGAAACACATAATATTTATATTTCTAAGGTAAATAATTAAGTAATAATAATTTTTTATAAAGCTTTAACTCCCAACAACTAGGTACCTTCACTAAGAATGAAGAATTCCTATGCTTAAAAATGTGTGCTATAATAAAAATTTTTAACTAACCCTAAAAATAAAATATTGAAAACATCCTAGGAAAACCACATTTCTTGTGGTTTTACTTCCACTGTAATTTTATCAATTAAGAAATCCAACCAAAACATTAATTCAGTAAATGCTTAAGCCAGTATATAAACGGAGAAAAGACTGACTTCTTGATCCTCTCTGTAACATCAAAGTAGGTTTCTAAAGGGTGGCCTCCCTATATTCAAGGATTTCCTGTCACTTTTGTGCCATGCCAAAGTAGCTTTCTAAATATATTTTTGTGGGACTCAAATAAAAACATGAACCCCAATATCCAAGATGAATGTTGAATATAATACTTTAAAATTCATTTTGTCATTTTTTTTTATTTGAAACATCAGCAATACAGTTCTTTTTTTTTTCTGGTTTTCATAGTATATCAGGTTCATTGAACCTCATTAGAAGGTTATCCCAAGGACTAATGCCACAAGAGTTTGTTCTGAGTTAATTACTGGGTCATTTGTATTGTATTTCAATATGTTCATGGTTTGTCTGACTTTTTAAGTAACAGCATAGTTTGTAGTTAATCACATTGTTAATGACATTAGTGTAGTAGTGCAATTGAAGAAATAAAGTATATGTAAGTTTTCAAACATATTACAGTGTATAAAATTATAAGGTAATATATAAAACACACACATATATATAAATTATTTTTTATTTCACTGATTCAAAGTGCCTTTGAAACTGGAATGGAGAGAGTGAGGAAAATTCAGACACTTAGTTCACTGTAGTTGAAGGTACAGTGTCTTACGCATTAAAACTGTTTCAAACTTTGGGTGTCACTTCAGTGGTTAATTAAAAAGATAAAATCTTGCAATGTCAAGTCATCAAAAATGTGTGTTATGCTGATTAGAAAACTTGAAGGTCTCATGAAACACACTGGGCAGCAGTTGCTCCTGTACATGTTATGTCTTTTGATTGAATCATTTTTTGAATACATTAATGTCATTGACCTTAAAACATACATAAATATTATGTGAATACTGTCCTATATTTTTTTCTGAAAGACCAAATGCATACTTAATCTATATTTGTGTCAATATTATTTGTAAACAAAAGAATAGTCAAGGCATGAGGACTGGATTATATCAAATATAACTTAGAAAATTAATGTCAGGTAAAAAGTATAGATCGAATATTTTTAAAAGTACCTTTTTAAAATGTATACCCCGTGCAGGCATAATGAGTCCCAGGCTCCCTTCCCTAAGCAAGAATGAACTACTTTCTTTCTGGATCTAATCTACCTTATCAAACAATAAACTTTTTTATAAACAATAAATCTCTTTTTCAGTAACTATTCTGTTATCCAAGAAACATTGAACTACTGTAAATAAGAAAGGTTGAGAGGTCAGCTTTACTGTAAGCAACAAACAGTAATGCATTGTCAGTTGGGGACAGGAAAGACAGAACGTAACTAGAGAAGTTTCATGTTGCTTTCTTATAGAGCAGGCAGGCCACACAGTCACTCACTCCAGTAGTGTGGGATCCAGTTTCTCTCTGGTGTTTCTGGTTGTTACTGCTGCTGGAACATGCCGTTCCATAGTGGTGGTCTACTCTGTGGGAACTCACTGTTTCCACAGAGGGAACTTACACACATCTGTATTGTGAATGGCCACGTAACAGCCAGGTCCAGCACCCCCACAGAGTACACCATTAAAGGTTCACTTGTCTGCTGGGAGATGTGGTAACTGAAGGTTCATGAGACAACTGAGGAACCGAAGTGAAAAGACTATACCATCCGTGCTCCTTAATCCTTCACCGTTCTCCGTTCATACTTCTAGTTTCCACATTTCCTGTCATAAAGAACAGCCCACAACTTCACAGACAGCATCATTTCATACCAACTCTATTCCACGCTGAAGCAAGATAGTTGACTGTGTTCTCCTGTCTTTGTTGTTAGCTTGTATGGTTGAGAAGTTGACAGAGCTCTCCCCCTCTAATATCATCATGGATACCCTTTATATTATATGAATTTATTTATGATTGCAGATCTCATCATCTTATGCATCAGCTAAATCACTTTTCTCAAGGAGCATTGGGGTGGGAATTGTTATTTCTAGAGTGCCAGGTCAAAGTCCTTGGAGTCAACAAACACCATTTTAAAGCCTTTCAGGCTCTGCACTAAGGTAGGAAACAAATTCCACTAACTTTATATAAGGCTGGGGGTGAACCACCCACCATGAGAAAAACATCAAATTCTGTTCATCCCTCGAGCAAATGAGAGCAGTGAATACCTTCCCTGGCTTTTCAGAGGGATGCTAAAGGGACTGCAAAACAGACATGCATAAGAAACATATTCAGTTCAACAGAAAATAGTCACAACAAAATAATCTGGTTAATATAAGACAAAAGATATACTGCAAGAGCTTCTGCCCAAGGCTAGCCCTACAGACTAAATAAACCTCTCCTGCCCTAAGAGCTGGCGTAGCCACAGCCTCACTTGGTCCCAAATAACCACACAAAGGCTTATATTAGTTACATGCTGTTTGGCCTATGGCTCAGATTTATTGCTGGCTAGCTCTCACATCTTAACTCAGGCTATTAATCAGTCTTGCCACATGGCTCATGGCTTATCTGTACTCCATTGCATATTGCTTCTTTGGAGGCTAGATTGCAACTCTCATGACTCCACCCTCCTTTCCCTTTATCTATGCTTAAATTTCCTACCTGCTTCTAAGCTATTCTGCCATAGGCCAAAACAATTCCTTTATTATCCAACTGTATTCACAGCATACACAAAGGCATCCCGCATCAAGGATATACTTATATTTAAGTCATGTGCATAATGATGTGGAGAGTGGTTATTAAATCTTCAATCTTAAAAGAAATAGTAGTTAATGCTCTTACAGTGAATTACCTCATGTGTGTTAGAATGGCAACTATAAAACACACCACACACACACACACAAACACAAAGGGGGGAAATAATTTTTCATAGGACTTTTGCAATTTGATATCCTTGTGCTTATTGTCAGGCATAAAATAGTTCAATAATTTTGGAAACAAAAAGGTAATGTTTCAAAACCTTGAGAGTAGAACCCCCCTGTAATTTATTCATAATAGTTAAAATAAGGGTCTTGAAGCAATATTTATATGCCCATGTTCATTGTAATATATTTCATAATAAACATGAGGTAGAAACACTGTAAATATTCATCAACTGTGAAAAGAAATTACAGCCTACACACTTGAGATAATATTAGCCACAGAAAGAAGGAAATCCAGCTCTCTCTGAAACAACATCAACAAACCTTGAAAGGTGCTGCAAAATGATTAAGTTCCACTGCACATGGACAAGTGGTTCCTAGTTCTACTTAGCATACGAAGCCAGGGAAGAAGATGATGAAGTAGGAATCTGCTATTCAGTAGATATACAGTTTCAGTCATCCTAGATGAAACCTTACACACCTGCTAATACAGTATCGAGAACACAAGTAATATCACGGCACTATACACTTAAAGTATATGTTTTTCACACAATAACATCTTCTCTATTATTCTTCTTTAGTAAATGAATGTATTTTGAGGTCTTTAATGCAAAATCCATGTTGTATAGATTAAAGATTGCTGGTTTTCGCCTAACATAAAAATGTGTCTTTGATATAATTCTTTAAATTCTATAATTATATTAAATTCTTTGAGAATGAAAATGTAAGTGAAACTGTATCTGAGCCTGAAGTTCAATGTTACTGTTCACAAAATGAAACAGAATGATACTAGGACTGGGATGCAAACTCACAAGCGACTTTTCTACCTGCTCCATAGTGCAAACTTCAATTTTTTCCTCTTCCTAAAAGCATGTCAGAAAAAAAAAAATGAACTAGCTTCCTCTTCTTGAGGGATGTAGTTGGGAAGAGGGTCAGAGTTGGGCATAGTTATCTTTTAGTCCTCTACCCCAAAGAATCCACAGAGTAATACTTGAGAATTGCTGCTAAAGGTACAAGCTCAACAGTGATAAAAACGCTTGCTGTCAAGCATTGAAGATTTACGCTGGGCCAAGATAGGACTAAGCAGTTTTCTTCTCATGACTAAATTAATACTCCCTGTGGATTTCTGGGGGAGAGATTATTAATTTTGTCATGACAAAAAATAAAAATTCATAATTGATAATTAATTAGCTAAAGGTCACTTATTCTGTGAGTGGCAGGACCCAAAGTTGTTATTAAGCACTCTCCTTGGGTATTTGAAGCAGTGATTTCCAACACCCTCCTGACTGAAGAAGGCTTCACCTGCTATATAAAGCTCTCTGAAGGATAATTTTTTGCTGGCTAGTGTTTTCATTGCAGATATTATTAGATAGATGGGAAATGTGCTAAATTTGCTTTACTCTCTCAGGAACATAATCATTACATTTAACAAGTATGTACTGTCTCACACTATAGGGGGCATATTTAAAAGATAAACATATTTTTAAAGATTTATTTCTATTTATGTGTATGTGTCTGAGTTTCTGCCAAGTGTATACCCATGTGGGCATAAGGAGCATGTCATATACCTGGAAGCTAGAGCTGCATTTGCTTGTAAGCTACCTGACATGATTGTTGCCAACAAATCAGATCATCTGTGAAAACAATAAGCATTATTAACTGCTCGGCCAATTCCCCAGCCACAGAAAGTGGTCTAACATTAAGGTACACTCCAGTTTCCTTGCATTGTGATGCTTCCCTTTCTCTCATTGAGATTAAAACCAAATTATGGGAACAGAGGATTCTGATTTTTAAGATCTTGGTAGCTTTTAGTTCTGGGAGATTTGTATGTTATATGTCTGTGTTTGAGGTCACATAATCTCATTTATGAACTAAAAAAATGCTGATTAAAATAATAAAATTTATTACAGCTAATCATTAAAATTAAAATTAGGGAGTTGAGTGTGTAGTTCAGTGATTAACACTTAACATGCACAAGACCCTATATTCAATTTCTAGTCTCACTATAAAGAAACAAACAAAAACAAGATAAATATGTGATAAGTGACATCTGTGATTATTTGATCTCTTCTAATCTTTTGAATTGTTTCTTTGTAAGCATAAGACAAAATATACCTTACCTAAGAATATAATAAAACATAATTCAGACTATGTCGATAGACATTTAATCACTGTTAGTACTATCATAGACAAGAGAAACACGTTGCACATCAGAAGCCCTCAGGTCACAATGGTTTACATTCTCCTCAATTATTCTATTTCAAATTATTTTTCATAGTTAGACCTAAATGTGTAGGAAAACTATGAGACGGTAGAATGAATATTTTTCTGATAATTTCTATACAATATAAATACACCTTAAAATTATACAAAAATCTGAGTTATTTTTTTCTTAGTTATATTTCAAAATGTGTTAGGTATAGTCCACATTAAATATTTGAACAAAAAAAAGAAATGTAACACTAATATAGGTAAGTAAAATTAATTCACCTTTTTATTAAATGCTAGGAGCTAAAGACCTGGTACAGTGTACATGCCCCCATATAGGAAAAGTGACTTTGACTTATCACAGACACTTTTTTATAAAAATGTGTTATCTCATGAGGTCCTTCTGACTTAAAGAGAACCTGCAGGTGGAAAATAGATCCTCCATATGAGAATCTGGTTAATTTAAGGAAATCAGTTAGAGGACATTAAGCTATAGAGTCTCTTTGAGATGAAGAGGCTATGCTGTCCTGGACTCAAGTCACAGACTGGAGCACAAAGATGACTCTTTAGCTACTTAACCCATTGTCGAAAGCTGATAGTGTACTGGTTTCTAAATTAGAGCCCATTGTGGTAAAACTGTCTGATGTTAGTGGCTGATTTTGGATGGCTAATTTTGCACAACAGAAGGTTCATTTAAAAGTAATGCCATAGTTTTATTTATATTTCCAGAGAGTTGACAGGAGGCAAAGTAGTTTATGAAAAACACATGGGAGACCTCGTTTTATTTATATTCTAGTTCAAAATCAAATTCTCCACATGCAAAGGTATCAGAATGCTCTGAAAACATTCTGCTCATGCTTTTAATAAGTCGATACATTAACATCCCAGTGCTCTTTGCTCAGCTTTTACTTTCCTCTAGACACATTTAGAGTGATATTTGGTCATCTGTGCTCTATACTCCATTATTTTTCTTGTCTCTAATAGTAATCAATTTTTGGCACTGGAAGTCTGAGAAAGTCCAATGAAAGAAACTGAATTTGTTGGTTCAACTCTATTAATAGTACTCAAAACACAAGACACACAGAACCACACAGACACACATATATATACACACACACAGAGATAGATAGAGAAGGGGGGGAGGGAGAGGGAGAGAGAGAGAGAGACAGAGAGAGAGTTCTCATGCACATGAATTTACAAGGCAATATAAATATGTTCAAAACAATCTGGCATTCCATAACTTCTCTATCCACACAAGCTTTACTGGCAAAGTACCAATTTAAATTGTTTTCACACTAACCTTTATATATTTGTTGTGATGCCAGAGCTGTTTTAACGGGATGAATATGTAAAGAAGAATTTTATGTATATTAGGGATACTGAGGTTTTCCGCTAAGAAGTGCCTCTTCAGCTTTTCAAATCTTACATGAAAAGAAACAAAATGAAGGTGTTTACACCTGCCATCAATCTGTTCCTATAATTATGCATGCAAATGTGGGCTTCCTTCTTTGAATTTTCAGGTGCAGATTTTGTCTTTTTTTCATTATTTCTTGACATTATCACAGGATATAAATGTAATAATTAATCATCAGTCTCTATGCCTTATGCTTTGTTTGAAGTAACTATAATAAATATAGTTATATAAAATACTTACAGCATCTCAAGTACATTCTAAATAATTCTCTTTTACTGCTTTTGTGTTTCTCATTTTGCTAATGAGGAAATAGAATTTTCACCCTGGTATATAAATGACCTGTTCTTACAGAGTTATTAAGTGACAAGACCAAGATTCAAAATTAAATACTTATGTATAAAACATGTGCATTCTTTCTACTATGCATAATGTGACTTAATAAATGGTTTATTTTAGAGATAAGTTGCATAACTTATAGGATTGTTGAATATCTCATTTAACTTAGCTTAATATTAGGTCATTTCTGTGATGGTAGCTGATTCTTCGAACTGTCACTCACTTATTCCAGACCCCTCTTAGGCTAACAGACACAATTCTGACTTATAGCAGGATGAGCTCAACTCTTTCCCACATTAGACACGAGATAGGCAGTTAGTTCAGATTTTATATAGCTTATGGAGAATGCATAGGACAAGGAATAATTTGAGTTTTAAGTGTTTGTTGAGATTTTTCCTATGTCTATCAATACAAAATGGTGTGTCTAGGGGTGGGTCATGTGTCAAACAGTTTTTTTTAATTTATATAAATGTATACATGTAATCACATACAATATTTTAGTTCATTTTCATTTCATCTTGTGGCATGTCCTGTGAGGTCAGATACAGAATTTTATACTGGTGGCAACAGGATGCTCTTCAAAATATTGTGAATTTTGAAGCATTTCAACTGAGGATGGGTAAACTGTTAGAGTTCTTCTGATCTAGGCTCATCAATCTCTTTCTGTAGCTAAGAGAAGAAGGAGTTGCTGTCTTCATTAAGTACTTTTTAAAATAAAAATAATAGTGTGTTTTATAAAATGCAACTTATAAAATCAATGGGTAAGAAATTCATTCTGATATCTTGACTTTATTTAAAATCACAATGGATGTGTGCCAAATAGAAAATAGTATGAAGAAATAGTGAGTGATGTAAGCTAAGTAAGTAAACTTTTATAAGAAACCATTGCACAAATAGCATCAAAATAAAATCTGTTTTGAGAAGTAATATGTTAATAAGTACAACTGTTATTGATATGTGTGAAAAGTCACAGGTGTATACATTTACACCTCACTGCACATCTTTGCTATCTCACTGAATATTTCCAAAGAAAGCACTTCTTGTTTTGACTGCAAATGTGGACCTAGCTCATTAAATATCATGGAGAATAGTTCTAAAAGCACACAGATCCAAAAAGTTCTAAAATGTAGTTCATCTCAACTCCCTGTATTTGAGTTTTAGAAACCTACAGCCTACATATTTAAAGGAACCAGCCCAAGATCTTCCAGATATCAGGCCATGAAGCCTATTAAGCAAGTCTCACCTTAATCCTAAGCACATCCTCTTTTGTGTGTGCTACCCTGTGTGGTCAAGGGTGTGACTTTTACTCCTCTATATTATTGTGGTTGGTTGAGATTTGTGTGTGTGTGTGATACAGTTTCCACAATAAAGAAGCTTTCTGACATCTACATTGTCAAGTCTGTTTATATAGGAGGAGAGAACAGCTTTAGTGTTTGCTTTTGAATTTTTAAGAATTTGTTTTATTTTGGGTGTATGAGTGTTTTGCCTACATGTATATATGTGTACATGTGTCTGGTTTCTGAAAAAGTCAGTTGAGGGCTTTGGATCCCTTGAAATTAGAGTTATGATTGGTTGTAAACCACCATGTGGATTCCGCTAATCAAATCCGAGTCCTCTAAAAGTCTGATAATCACCCTTAACCTCATCCTCCTGCTTCATTTGTACATTATATTCTTTACCTAAGCCTTTTCTTTTATGAGGATTTTATTTTCTTCATTATTTAAAATTGAGATTATTAAAGACAAAGTCAAGACTAAGATGTGTTTTGGGTATTTTACTGGTTTGCATTAATTATCTCATAATTTTCTATTTCATTATGAATAACTAATATTGCTGAGATAATTTTTGCAATTTCAAGTGTCTAAACACTTTTAGAAGTAAAAGTTAATCATTGAAATGTAAAAAAGTTAATATTTGTCTCCAAAGAACTAACTTGCAAAGATTAGAGATAATGTTTAGTAGTTAAAGTTCTTGTGGTAAGCAAGAGGACCAGGGTTTGGATTTCCTGAACCCACATAAACGTAATTCCAACAACATAATTGGAATTGCCAAACAAACTGACTATCCATATCTGAAAGATCTGTGACTGACTTTGTGATCCATCTTCAGCCCATAAGAGAGAGATCAATCCAGAATGATTCTCCACATCAACCTTTGGTTTTCATGTTCATGCACAGAAATATAGAGGCATATGTTTGCCTCAACACAAAATCCATATGCTGGTGGATCCTGCCTACACACATAAAAATAAAAAAAAAAAAACAGTAAAGAAAAATAAATTTTCATGAGAAGAATTTAATGAAAAAAATCTCATCAATATTCAATCCATAGAATGCTTGTTTTGAACTTTATGAGGAAGAAATGTTTTATGAGTTACTCTTTGAGGAAAATTTCTTGAGGAATTTCATGAAAATGTTTCATGTAATCATGACTAATTATAGTGTACATATAGTGTACAGATTTTAGAAATAACAATTTTTCACAAAGGATTGTCTGGAAATATGCTAAGCTAGGCAGGTCTTAAATTTCTGTAACAAATTGAAATAATTAATATAATATTTAATTTACATTGATGCATTCATTGGCAAAGATTATTATTACGCTACCACTAGAAATGGCTAGAAATGGGATAGACATTATCACTGAATCTACTCATGGATTCTAAGCAAATAAATTTATGATTATATTCTTGACATAATTTCACCTACTTTCATCTATTATAATGTACTGGAAACTGTCTATTAAATTTAAATACACCTACTTGATAAGTTATATGTCTGTATATCTGCCCATCTAATTTAAATACTAATCATACATTTGTGAGTTCATAAATCAAGTGTTACTGTGTAACTGTGTAGTTTTCCACCAGGATATATAACAAATCTGTCATATTATGACCATAAATATTTAATATACAGTTTAAATAATATAAAATATAGTTATAAACTGATCTCCCCACCTTTCCATTAGCACATTAACTTCAGCTACCAGCCTCTGAATATATTGGTTATATAATTATACTTAAGTAATGCTCCCATTGACTTAATATCTAAAGCCAGTGGGCAGTTTTGGAGGCCTCTAGCAGTTTGACCAGAATTATTTCTAGAGCATTAACAGGATTTTTGGAATGCACTCTTTATGGAGGGATATCTTGCTCAACTTAATGCAGGTGGGCTTGGTCCTGCCTCAACTTTATATGCCAGACTTTGTAGACTCCAGGTAGGAGGACTTACCATTTCTGATGAGTGGATGGGTGGTAGGGGAACAGCAGGGAAGGCAGTGGGAGGAAGGGAGGGAAGGAGAAATGTAATTGGTAAGTAAAATGAAAAAAAAAAAAAACCTCTTAAATTAAATTAATAAGAAAGAAGTGAAGCCGGGTATTCAGAACTTGGCTCAATCTCATGCTTCAGTGACTTTCTCTAGTGCTGTGGTTCAATACTAAGCATGGATTTCTGGATTCTGTATTATAAACTTTCTCTAGAGAGTGAGAGTAGGTTTAATATTTGATTTAGAGTTCTGCCATTTTGACTTTTCTTTCATCTTATTTATTTTGTTGTTTTTGTTCAGTTTCCACATGAAAAAGTCAAAATATAATTTAAAGTACTTAACTGATGTGAAGTGACAGTTTCATAGTTTTATTACTTCGCTGAAAATGATAAAGTTATTAAAGTTATTGGGTTGTTTTCAAATTCAAAGGCACAAAATGATTGTTGTGTCAGGACTAGAACCCCAAGTAGATAATCATTTTTAAGATGTGTAACACAGTCTAATTTTAAGACATGTTTTGGTAAGCATCTATTTTAGGTGATTAATTATATATCTATAGCATATATGCCTCACAGTATCATTTTATATATATACATACTGACAAAACAGGAAAATAATGTTTCCTACTCTAACAAATAAGAATAGTGGTTCTGAAAGTGTTTCACAGTGATTAGAAGGAAAACCAATGCTAACATTTGCTCATTTGTAAAGGACAACTAATATTTCATTGTTTTGATAAAAGCGCAAAATGACTTCCTATTAACTTATTAGAAGATGGTGGAGAAGATAAAATTTTTGCTCATTTCTTCCCTAATTTCTACCCAGAAAGTTTATGTGATATAATTTTATGTGATATTTCATAAGATAAATGTATACAAGCAAATTAATGTTTTTTTGTTTGTTTTCTTCATGGTTTTAATATTCAAAATAAGTTTTGTAGCAAAACACATTCTCTAGTTTATCAAAGCTGCTTTCTAAGCTGAGATGATAGAAAGCAGCCTCCTTATCACATAGGTTGTACACGAGCCCCAATCATGCATCTAGTCCTCTTAGGAGCATTGAAGTGTATGACCTATGAAGGCTTGGTGCATACCTCCCTACAGTCCTGTCTACTGCTAAGACAGAGGCCAAAGGATGATGAGTCCAAGGCCAGCATATGGAAAGCCCACCTTAAACACAAACAAAGGAATGAATCTCGGGTATTAACCAAAAGCAGATCCAAATAAGTCCATTGCCATCACACTCTGTTACTCTACTGATCAGTTCCATGGTAATCTTGAATCCATGCGACCTTCTGTCAGTTTGCCCAACTTCGTGTCACATCTCTGACATCAACCTGTATTTTCAGCAAGAGAAACATTCTATGTATCCTAAAAAGATTACAGAAAAGCAAAATGCATAACAAATGTGTAAATTAGAGTCTTTGTAATAATTACTGGTCATTTTATTTACTTACTCATTGCTTTCCTTCCTGGAAACATTATTTTTAGAACTTTTATTCTACACATCAACTGACTTCTGTAGAATTCCATGAAATACACATAGTAATTAAAAATCAATGAAAAGACAATTGATTATATGTACATTAACTCCTACCATGTTCACTACATCAAAGAAAATTAAAATGATTGTCGAAATTTCTAATTATGTGCTTCATTCTGAAATTTAGCCTCAAGCCTAAGAATTAAATGGTGTTGATTGTGCTTTGAACACTTAATCACCTCTACCTTCAAATGAAATACAATTGGATAATTATATTGACAAGTAATTTCCTCTTTTTTTTCTGTTTCTTTTTTAGTGTGTCTGTGTTTGTGTGTCTCTATACTTCTTGTTTTTTGTCTTGGTGGTGCTGGGGATGAAAGCTACTGTATTAAACAAAGTAGATTTGGCTTTGCCACTGACCTGTGTCCCCAGCCGATTTACAGTACCTTATCATGCATTATTATGATTTAATAATTTAGATGCATCTTTTTTTTTCTAGGTTGTTTGTTATGTTTTGCCACATCTAGTCTGTACAAATGACCTGCAAGAATTTGGTGATTTAAAACAATGGTGGCGATTGAGAAAGGATGCAATTTTGGTTCCTGGGAGGGTTCTAAGCCTAGCAATATTCCAAGATGAGAGATTGAGTGACAAGGAGGTGGAGTCATAAGTCAGGCAATGCAGACGTGAGTGATACATAGAACAACCGACAGAGATACTCAATGTCTATATAGAGCAAAAGGAATCCTCACACCCAAAGATAACCTCTCACATAACCAAACCAATTTCCTCATAAATGTTATACAAGTACTCAAAATTCAAACAGTATTTCTGACAAATCATAACTTAGGATTTTAAAAGGAATTAGGTTGTGGTTGTAATAGTTTTGAGGTAAACACAAGCATTGTCACATTGAAGCAAATCTTAGTTAATTCCAGTGCTTTCTGCATAGTTAAAGGGTTGTGCTAAGCCTGAGCTAAACTCTCAAGCTTTATTTATGTATAAAAACACCATTAGCTTTTGTTCTCATCTCAAATTTGAGCTCAAACACATAAAATAGCAAGAGATTTTTATATTCTTAAAATACTTATTATTAACCAAATGAATATATGCTATTAAATAATAAAAATGTCTTATTATTGTTATTATTAACATTATTAATTTTGTGTTCCTATAAAATTAAAGTGAATATTTTCATTAATAATACAAAATATAATATAGGTATTATTGTTAAAGGTACCTATTAAATAAATTACTAAAGATGGATGATGATAAATTTATTCAAAGTATTTTAAGCAAACAATTCTATAACATAAAAATGATGTAATCAGAATTACAGATGTTTAGGGATCCACATATTAATTCAGAGTTTCTACTGAAGGTCTTAACATTTCTCTTCACATTTGGTTCCATGAAGACTGGAGTTAGTTAGTTCATAGGATTGCTTTCTAAATTTTCAGAAAATGCAGACAGTAACCTGTTTTGGACAAATTTTTTCTTTTCTAAGTAACTTTGAGTTGCTATTTCTCAACTAGATAATGTAGCATCTAATTGTAATGGTAAGAGATAGAAAGTTGTCTCATAAAATTATTTTGGTCTTTTTTTTTAATTATTTTTTCATACCCACCTCTGCCCCCCCTTCTGCTCCTTCACCTGCCCTTCCTCAGCCTCCCCCCACCCCAACTCCCACTCATTCCCCAAAGAGGGCAAGGAGTCCCAAGATGAGTCAATATGGTCTTGGATTTCTGTGGTGGAATTCAGATATCAGCTGATAAGGTAGGAAGACACTTATCCAGGGTATCAGGCTCCTGAAAAAGGAGTGGCCAGCCCATTCATAAAGGGCTACTGGGATCTTGGGGGCCCCATTTTGGTTCCTGACTGCTGGAGAGAACGGTTTGGCATCCATCATCCATCGCATAGATAATCCAATCTATCAGGCGCCTATATAAGCTGTTACCTATTTCGTGAGTGTTAGCTTATATTTCAATAAATATTAATCTTAAATTAATATATTTTAAAAAAATTTCCACCTTCATCTGGCACCCAACAGTTGGGGTAGGACAGAGTCCCTCTCCCAAGTATCAAGGTTAAGACAGGTGTTCCCCTGCAGGGCATGGGCTCTGTCTGAGTAGCCAGGTCAGTTACCAGGAATATACTCTATTCTGAGTTCAAGTGGCTCCAAAAACTGCTCAGGCCTTTCGACTGTCATCCACATTTAGCAACAGATCCATTCCTTGAAGGTTTTTCAGCTGTTATTTCAGAGTCTGCAAGCTTCCAGCATCACAGGACTGCCTACTCAGTGGGTCCCCCCATCATGATCCAGACCACTTAGCTCATGAAATCTCTTCTCCCTGTCTTCAGCTGGACCAGTAGCTGGACCTGTTGTTTAGCTATGGATCTCTGCATCTGCCTCCATCAGCTGCAGGATGAAAGTATTATAATGACAATCGGGATGGTTATTCATATGATAATTAAGAAAGGCCATTGTTTTGAGTCCTAGCTGGTCTCATCTTCAGCATTCTTGGGTGTTTCCCCCACACAGGTTTCTCTCAAACCCCACAAGGGCTCCCTATATCAGAATATGCACTTCTTTGGTCTATCTTCTATCTTGATATGTAGAACAGTATCATTTAAAAGAGTTTATTTCCTGTAACGGAATGAATCCTTTTGGAAGAAATCAATATGCCAAAGTGAAGCTGATAATCTATCTGAAATAGTCTTTGAACTATCTCACTACCAATAATATGAACATGTCTTTTGTGCTACAGATTTTCAAGTTTTTTAATTACATATGTAACACCATAACAAATGCATTTTAGTGAGGGGAATAATACAAAAATGATAAATGTAAAACTATAGCTTTCCTTATTTTTTTTTTTATTTTAAGGTGTTTATTTCTAAAGTGTTCTCCAAAATTGTAATATCAAAGACTTACTAGAAATAACTTGTTGAAGACTTATTTAAAATGTTTGAAAATTAATAATTTTTGATTGGCTAGTCCTCTGCTATGTTGTATTTAATTCTTTCCCACTTAAGTAATATAGGGCCTAGTACATTCTTGTACACAGTTTGAAATTTACATTTATTTTCATACTTAAATTGATTCTATTACCCTAAAGGGTGTATAGCAATCTACAATAATATAAATAAAAGCTTAGACTAGCCTGATAATTGCAAAAGAATACAAAAGTTTTTCTTCAAAACCAAAGTACATTATGTATCCTCAAATACACAAAGACAATCGTATTTAGTTGAAAGCTAGAAAAATTCAAGCCTTCTGATTTAATCTTATGTATATGTTCAAAATTTTTAAAAGAGACTCATCTAAGTATGATAGCAGTCATCTGTCACTTGCTATCTTGGCACACATTATAAATGATACAGTAGGTTGGTGTCTGTGGCTTCTGACAGAACTAAAACACAAAGTAAGGAAGGCAGAAAATCTTTATATGAAAAACATTGTGCAATTATATGTATACCCTGGTGATGTTTACATGTTACAAACTTTCAATAAGCCATTAGACATGAAATGACTAATGAATGTTATTTGACCATATTATAGGACCTAGAATATCAGAAAACTAGTTGGGAAAAAAAAATAAAATGATGAAATCCTGCACAAAGGAAGAGGAAACTTGCAAATGATCCATCTCTAATCCTGGTAACATATGCTAGTAACACATACATTTTTCTTCCCACACATAAAAATGTTACAAAGAAATCCATCATGACTGTCCTCACATACATCTAATGCCATTGGTGTTGCCAAGTTGGTTCCTAACTGAACAGTGCATATATCAGAAACTATGATTGTTTTTCTTGTCAGAAAATAATGATGACAGTGTGAGAATGATGCCCAATTCTGAGCTCTGGAGTGTGAGCTGTTGCTGTCTCTAGGAAAGCCAGTGTAATGGAACACTGGCAAGCAGGCTGGCTGCAGATTCTGACCATCTGCTCAGCACACACCTCCAAGAGATTGTTCTGTGTTCCATCTCATGATGGAGAGATGGAACGTTGTCGGTATTCTGACAGATTCAGTAAAGCAATGCAGCTAATGATATTTTTATTTTTTTAAAGCAGTATCTCCAATCTATCCCAACATGCTACATAGTTTGTTTATTCTGTAATCATATTTCTGAAATAAAAACAATATTGGTGAACATCATTGTAGAATAATTGTTCTTCTAAACAACAGCTATTTGTATAACAATTTCAAGCAGGTAATTGAAGTGATTCTGAAAGGGTAGATAAAAGCCCTTAGTAGAAAATTAAAAGAGTAATTATAAACCAGCCCCTTCGTGTTAGTAAGAGGGCATGCTATTATTACTTTGTTTTTCAGTTCTAGAGATGAAACCTTGGGCTTCTTGCGTGCCAGATAAAGGTAATATTTTTACCTCTTGTGGCATTGGCAGATAGATCATAAGACAGTCCAAAACATTTTGAATTTTTAATTTACTCCCCATTTCCATGACATAATTTACTTTTTGAATAGAAACTGGATAAGAGAAGTTGGAATGTTGCAACACCAGGGTTGGAAATGAAAGAAAGCGTTCATGTTGATATATAACCAGGAAGATTCCACTAATTATGAAGGAACTACAGGCTTGGCAGCTTATATGCCTGGCTCTGCAATTCACCTTGATACCAGTGAGATAGTGGGACTCTTGCATGTATAAACGCAAAGTGTGGGGTCAACTAGGCATTTTGGAAGAGATTTTTTCTAATCCTGTACATAAACTTTTACATTGAGACAAAAAGAGAGGGGATCTTTAAAGAAGAAAGCAGATGATTTTGAGAAATGTAATTGCAAAGTAAAAAGAAAAATTATTATCTAGCTATTTGTTACTTTTTTTTCTTATCAGTGAAGAACTTAAAACTAACACCTAGCTTTGATATGTATGTATCTAGGGCAAGTCCATTTTATCTTATAAAATCATTAATAATAAACAAATGCTTCATAATTTTAATAGTCACCTCTGTTTTCCCTTGGGTAGCTCAGCAGTCTAAATACAGATAATATTTAGGGTAAAAAGAAATATGTCTTAGTTCTGTCATTACATCATCTAGAACTTTAAAGCAAGCTACGCCATTTCACTTAGTCTTTCTTTTACTTTTACTGCAACTTGTAAAAATAACAAATAAACAATGATAGATGTGTATATCTAAAAAAAAATTAATGTAGGCAAAATGCCCTACAGGCTCATATACATAGAAGATAATTTATAAATCACAGATTTCTGATGATGTTTTGTTATTACATGTGAGAAGCTAATCTTACTCCTGATGTGTAATCTATCAGCAATCATCAGAATACTGTGGGTTCTGCAACCATGGACCACGGAGTAGTCATGTCCTTCTACCCAAAACACTATCTAAGAATATATTTCACCTTTAAAATGGGGGCAAGAATAGTAGCTTCTTTAGAGAATTAAGTTGGGTAGTAAAGTAGATAACATGTGTACTGCTTTGTCCAACGATGGTTTAAGTAATTCAAAACACTCATACCTTTGGAGAACAGGGTCACAATGGTCCTTCTGATGATCTTGGCGCACAATTTTATAGTTTCATTTTTAATTATGGGAATGCTGTTAAGAATTTGTTTCTGAACATAGAAGACAATTTTATAATTGGCAGTGAAACATTTAAAATTTCTGTCTGAATCAATATCCAACCAATCTACTCTATCTTTATTTTTAAAAGACACTCTCTTGAACTTAGGCTTTTTATTCATTGATCCAACTCCCAATTTTTTCTGAATATATATTTATTTTTTATATTTTTTTATGGAAATCAAAGCATTTATTTGTTTCTATTTATTGATACTCATTGATAATGAAATCTCTGTGTAAAGAAAGTAGGTACATTAAATAAAATATTTGCTGGTTACTTTTTCCTTGTCTCATATGTCGTAGGGTTTCCCTGCCTAGTCAAAGGGCCCCTACTATAGTCTGTGTTTTCTTCAGTTAAAGGAAGATAATCCCAACAGGCTAACCAGATCTGGGGAGTCTCTCAATTAAAGTTGCTTTCTTGAATGACTCTAAGATGTGGCAAATTAAAATTGAGGATGAATTGTCAAAGTGAACCTGTGACATCTTTGAGCTTTCCTACAGAACAATGTTGATGTATGCCTATAGTAGGATGCGTGTTCCCAAAACAGGTGCATTAGTTCAAAGTTCCCACTGCATCATGAAGTCACTTTTAGTTAATCCTATACTTCGTATAAGTGCATCATTTCTCAAGTGCACTTGCAGTTGACTGAGAGATAGCAGAACTCAGTTAAATGATATATTTATGAAAAATAAAACATATTTATAATAAGTCTCCAATTTTATCCTCAAAGTCTAAACATTAGAGAATAACAAAATAATGTAGTTTAATTTGTTCCCAAATTGAAGGAGTACTGTAGTCCTATGGTGAAATGTTTGATTCCTAAGTCATCTGCAGCCACAAGACTCGTAATTTAGTAGAGTTACTTCAGACATTGCCTACTTCATCACCAAAAGACACCCAAAGACATTGTAAAAAATAATATCTAAAGAAAAAGGCTTCTATTTGTTTTTTTTGTTGCATATTTAATTTGGAAATAAGAATTAAGGGAGTGACAATGTATCCTTTTGCTGTGGCCAAACTTGCAAAGCAGTTTTCCAATAGAGCTCTTGGGCTGGCCTCCTAAGCCCTTGTCTTCCTCATAGAACATCACTGTGTTTTACAGTGACTCTTTTGTATCTTTCCCATATCAGTTTCCTTTCGACTTAGTATGAAATAAATCTTAAAACATAAAGACATGCAGTTACAGATGTTTATTTCTAGGTCTAAACTTTGATTATATAATGAAGAGTCGTAACCTGTTCAGCCCTTTAAACAATTTCCCCACTTAAGTCCTGATGCTTACCTGACGTCATCTTCAATTAAAAGATGCAGTCACACTAGGGTGTGCCTTAGGGCTGCTCCCTGTTCCAAGGTGTAGTATTATTCTAAAAGCCTCTTTCCACCAAGAATAGCATTTGATACTTATGTTTCCATTATTTTGGGTTTTTTAAAGAATGGCTGAGTTTTCTATCATTGCCATAATTTTATTTTCAAAACCCACTATTTGCCCTGTTTTGTGATTTTTTTTCCAGTGGGCTTCCTTTGTAAATGCAATGTTCTTCCTCAGCCTGAAATCAGGGACTTTCTCCTGATTACCCCAGGAACCCCAGAAAACTTAGGAGTACTTATTTAATTGAGAAGTTTTTTGCTTTATCTCTAGGCACGACACTTTTATTGATTGCAGAGATTACATTTGTATTGATGTAATTCACTTTCTCATTATAAGAGAATTTAAGGCTCACAACCAGAAATAAGGGTTGACACTAGGTATGTAAACTCTGATTTCCTAAAATACCAGGAAGAATCTGTTCCTTTCAGTTCTCTAAGTTTTAAGCTCAAACGTATTTTTTTCCTTCAATCTTTTAATTTGCAGTTGAAAATTGAGACCTTATAGAACTGGAAGGATTTGCACCTCTAGGACCAATTATCCAGTTTTCAAATTCTCTTTAGCATGTGCTGGCATTGAAGCACCATTTAGTATTCAATCCACACGCTTTATAATGACTGTAAGCACTGAAGTTAGATATTTCTAAACCCTGAGAGTCCACCCTTGATGGCTGTGCTGCTGCAAGCAGATGTCTGATGTTTGTAAGAGAGGAAACTTTCAAACTTCAGGGTTTTTGTTGTTGCTGTTTATCAGTTATGGAAAAAGATGTAGACTTTCTATTATGAACCTGATTTATAGCATTTAGTGTAGATGCAGTTTCAAATTATAACTGCTTATCAGTGACAAATACAGCTGGCATAACGTTAACCCAATAATACCACATATTTCTTATTTTTCTTGATGAGTCCTAAAAGCTGACAAACTAGAAGCATATTGCTAAAATATTTTCCATGGTTTTCTAAATTGGAAGTTAATTTAGATTGTAGATATTTTTACTCATAAAAACTCATGTAAATAATTGAGATAAATCTAAATCATTCTGAAGAATTTCAAAAATGAACATTTAGTTGGCAAAAAATAAACCTGCTCTCAACTTGGTTGACAGGAAATTTATACAAAGAAATATTTTTAGCATCAGGGGATTCAATCTTAAAGCAAATTTAGAATATAGATGTAAATATGTATATATGCATATATATTCTTTTGATTGTGGAGATTTACATACAGAACATTCTGAGTCTAGTACTGAATTAAGTAATTGTAGAAATCTATATTATATTTAATATTCATTTTTCAATATGGTGATCTAAATTTAAAAATTAATTTAGTAATAATATAGTCAGAATAAGGGTACTATATGCTTTTTATAGATATAACATTTTGATGATGAACATTTCAGATGTGGATTGCATACCTTCCCTAAAGTAGGGCCACTGTATAATGACACTAAGAATAAATACAGTAGAATGATAATGGACCTGTATTTTTGAGAAAACAAGATTTTGAATATTAGTCAGACATAATATAATTTACAAATGTATATTTTGTATTTAAGAGGATTTTAATGAATGTTTATCGCTTTCTTTTTTTCATATATATGTATTTACTTCCCAAACAGCATACATTATTGGGTCATACTTACCATTGCTTTGTCCATTCAACCCATAGATAAGGGAATTTTTATTGTATTTTCATTTTCTTTGGCTGAGTAAATCCATGCACTCACAAAGGGAAAGGCATCAAGATGTTTGCTTGATGAGTGAATAATTGTTCTGAGAAATGTTAGGATAAAGGAATATGTTTATTTCATGTACCCCCTAGAAAGCATAATGAATTGAGAACATCTGCCTGGGCATAAATGTTAAGAGAATCCTGGAATTGGCATGTATAAGCTTTAAGTAGAAGAATCTAACTGTATTAATCTGGCAATGAATAGTGAATAGTTCACATCCATTCCTGTGTGATTAGTCCGATAGACACATGGCTCAGCATTGTGAATGTCATAGTGTCCTCATTTACCCTCTTCCCAAACAACTTCATCTAGAGGATTCTAGCATATACTACTGAACAAAGAAACTTAACAAAAGTATTTTCCTTATTGACATATATTTCTTTATTGATATATTTCTTTATTGATATTTTCTTTGTTGAAGACTTTGTAGACTTCATTTATATTTTGAAATTATAAAATGTAATTATGTCATCTCCATCATCTTTATTCACTCTAAACTTTTCCATTTTTCTTTCCTTCCTTTCTTTCAATATTATGGCCAAATTTTTGATTAATTCTATACGGAAGAATAATATATATTTATTTATGAACACACACATGCAAACATATATATGTATTTTAAATACATAATTACTACTTGCTCAGTATAGATGATGTTACTTGCATTATGTTTTCAGAACTGACTATTTGGTACTGAATAGCCAACTGGCAGACCATTTCCTAGGGAATACTTTCAGCCTTTGAACTTTCACCTGATAAGCATTTATGTAGTATCAATTTTTCTTAAACAGTAGCTGTTTTATAGAGTTCTCATATGGCTTGTACTAGTCACTTTATAGTAATTACAAAATGGATAGATTTTTAGCTTAGGAAAATGGAAAGTTCCCATCTCCCTCAAACTTTATCCTACGTGGCTTCTATGGGGCTTGTAGTTCCTTGTGACAATGAGAAATGGTTTGCCAAAGCTTTTTGTAGAATTCCCTTGAGCAGTCAGGACACACTACAGCCCAACACCTTAACTGAACACTCATGAAGAATGCCTAGCTGCATAAATGAGAGGGACCATATCTTTTTAGAACTGTATAGCAATTTCACTAAATTCTTTCAAACAGCAGAGTATGTCTCTTATTTCATATTGATACTGTGACTTAAACAGAGCCTTGATTAGTTTATGTGGGATATCTTTCTGTTCATTGTGAATATTCTTTATTACCATTGGCTAATAAAGGATTTTTTTTTTAAACCTAAACCGACAAGGCATTTTAGAGGCAGGCTGGAAATTCAAGCAGAGATAAAGATGGAGGGTGGATCATAAAGGTGCTGCAAACTGCTGGTCAGAAAGCAATATGTAACAGAACACAGGTATAGCCACAGAGCCACGTGGCAATACAATAGATTAATAGAAATGGATTAAGTTATAAGAGCTATTTGATAATGAGCCTGAGCCATATTGAACAGTATCTCTAATAACCAATGGTAATAAAACATATTCACAGTGTACAGAAAGACATCCCACACTAACTAATATTAAAGACAGTCTCAAAAAGAAATGTCCATTTGGGGCGGTATCCTGCCCAGGTCATGCTTCTGTTAGCTTCCAGCAGACTGTGCAACTTTTGGACTCATACTAAGAATAACATAATTACAGATGGCTGAATTTACTAGCTTGTCTTATCTTCTATTCCGTTACCCCAGGCAACTAGATTCAATGGCTGATATCCTATGTTGTAAAAGGTAATGCTGTCAATGGAGCAGCTGGTATGGCTTGCCAGATAAGAAGGATATTTCATTTATAACCTGCATTTGTTCACCTGCTCAGTCTGTGATAAGGCCTTTAAAATAGTACGTTCCTTCTCAAGACTCACTAAAAATTAGGTCTACTCTTTTAGGTAGATATGTTTGCCTAAAATTTCATATGCAATTGTATAGTAAACAATACATTTCAAGAAAAATAATCAAAACCTAAATATAAATGACTGTATAAAACGAGACTTAATTCATACAGAAACAAAAATAAAAATAATCAAAACAAATGTTACCACTGGTAACCCAGTGTTCTGAAACTTTGTGTATCAGCAGTGTAACTAATCAACTTGAAGGTCATAAATTTTAAGAACCTTTCAGCCACAAGGGCCAAATAATCAGTACCTCAATTCCCTTTCTAATGGTCTGTATTTAGGTGTAGGTATCAAAGTATAATGCTGAGCTAATCTCAAGTATGATGCTGGATATCTGTATGTAGTTTTAAGTGGGTACAAGGGCCTATGTAGGAGATGTAATTCAATCCAGCAGAATTAAGGGATTAATAGAAACATGCTAGTATTTTGAAACAGCCTCCAAAGTACTTAGAGAATTTACAGTTTTTATTATTGCTCTAACATTGGTTTTTGCCAGATCTAAGATCTCTTGATCTGGTCTATATCTGTTTTATTGCCGCTATTTCCTAGGCTACATGTATCTGCCTTTCCTATGTGCAACAGATTCCCAGTGTTCCTCCATTCATCTGGGTTGCTTTTTTCCTAATCATATTTTTAAAAAAATATCATCTTTTATACATTAGGCTGAATTGGAAACTCCTTACTTAAGAGAGATAAAGGACTGTAGAAACCAGGGGTTCTAGGACGTCACTAGCGAACCCACAGAAACATTTAACCTGGGCTTGTAGGAGCTCCCAGAGTCTAAGCTATTACCCAAGTGAATTGCATGGCCCGATTTAGACCTTCTTACATATACACAAGAGCTCTACAACTTGGTTTACGTGTACATGCTCTAATGTCAGGGGCTGTCCCTAAAGCACTGGTTGACTTTTGGAAACGTAATCTGTATACTGGATTGATCTGCCCAGCCTTAATAAAAGGGAGGTGCTTAGTCTTTCTGAAAAGAAACAAAGGAGGAGTGGATTGGATGAGATGAAAGAGAGGTGGGAGAGGAAATAGGGAAAGAGTGGAGAGAGGAGACTTTAGTCTGGATGGAAAGTAAATAAACTCAATAAATATTATATCCTGTTCAAAATAATCTTGTCATGATAATAAACCTAATCAACTCACTATTTTTCATAAAACGGTTCTAAGATTAATTGTAAACTTGAACATTGAGTTTAAATCACATTACTTGCTTATAAGATTATGGCCTTGCCTATTTTCATGCTTATGGATGTTTGTGTATGTACGAATTTGTTCATGTGTGTCTTTGAGTATATGTACATATGCGTGTTTAAGAGTGACCAGAAGTCAGTTTCTGGCACCTTAGTAGGTCACTTTTCACTTTATCTTATGAGACAGTTTATTATTGGACCTAGAACTTGTCAAGGACCCCCTTCTCTTTGCTTTCCCAGTGTTTAGAGTAAGTGAACAGTGTTGTACTAAGTTTTTGTGTGGCTACTCGAGGTTCAAACTCTATTCACAGTCTTCCTGATTTTTCTTTAAACAAAACAAAGTAAAACACCTCCAGAATCTCTGTTAGCTGCTGCACACCTTTAGCATATGTTGCATGATTGTGTCCAATCCCCTTACACTTTCACCATCTTCTTACGCAAGCCACAGAGATGCTCTGAATCAATTACAGGCTTCCGTATCTGTTTTTAATTTATTCCATTTTTAGTTCAATATTTTCTTGACCTCTGTCATAAGTGAGGTATGGTCATAGTTACTAAGGAGGCTATCGTTATCATAACAGCATGTAAAGCCACAGCATTCACGCCATGAATTTGTTTTGGTAAAACAGAGGGCCTAAACTTAATTATCATAAAGTCTACCATTGTATCTAATGCAAGTTCACAGAATAATTTCTCCAAGTACCCAAGCATCCAGTGGTTCTTTAAGCCACTGAATTTCTCTTGTAATTTCTCATTTCAACCAAAGAGAACTGCATTGCATATGACTTGTTTCAATCTGGTCACATGCAATTTTGTTTATGTTGTTTAGCTGATGTAAATAGTCATAACATAAAGGAAGCAAATTATATTGACCAATTCCGTAGGATTTATTTCATTCACAGTCTGATCCAGTTATCACCTCCTACTAGTTACAAAGCATTTTATCTGTTGAAATTTGCTTCCAATTCTTCTTTCCCACTTGCTCTGAAAAAAATACCATTATTATCTATTCTGTATCTTTAATATAAATGAACAATGTGTGAACTTTTGTATCTGGCATCTTTCACTTACCACAGTGTTGTCAGGCTCATCCATATTGTATGATGTTCCAGTACTACATTCCTTTTTTATTGCTAAATAGTAATTTAATCTGTATGCATGCAGCAGTTGTTCATAATTCATTCACTGCTGGCCACTTGAGTACTTGGTGCCTTTGAGCTGTGGTGAATAACATTGCTATAAACAGGCACATAATTTTATTTGTTTAAGCACCCATTTCAAACTGTACATACTAGGTGAAGAATTATTCTGTCAAAACACGATTTTAATTCGCTCTTATTTGGCTAACATCAGTTTATCTTCCACGTCAGGTGACCCATTATATTTTACCATTAGCAATGTGCTAGAGACTTAAGTTCCTTCACATGCTCAATAATAGATTTTGATTTCTCCCCTATTAGTAGAACCACCATAGTGTACATGACATGATTCCCAACTTTAATTTGACCTTCATTCTTCTCATTATTATAATAATGCCAAAAATGTTTATAAATATTCATTTACCAAATGTAAATATCTTCAGCGGAAGAAATATGTATCAGAATAAGTTTCTGTTTTTAATTGAGATATTTGTGAGATAGCTGAATTTTATAATCTTTTATATACTGTGTCTACGTGAAATTAATTCTATACTTTATTTGGAATGTTTTTCAACCTTTAGATTTCCTATATTTTTTTTCCATTTTATCTTCAAAAGGTCATTTTATTTATCCCATATCAACATTAACGCTGTTGAAGGGCAACTGATCATTTTGCTGTTGTTATTTTAGCGTATATGTTTAGTTTTATATAAGATTTCATCAATGGGGCCCTGGGGAGATGGCATTAAGCATAAGAACACTAGCTGCTTTTCCAGAGGTCCTGAGTTCAATTCCCAGAACACACGGAGATTGACAACTATCTATAATGAGATCTGGTGCTCTTTTCTGATGTGCAGGCATATATGCAGGCAGAACACTCTACATAATAGAGAAATAAAAATTTTAAAAAATTAAAAATTTATTAACAAAGACAAAGTCAGGAAGAATTACCTTATGATAAACTTCATTAAACTTCATTCTTCATTCATTTAATATACTTTTTTGATTAAGTTATGTTTTTCATGTATATAATATAGTGACAATTTGTCTTTGTTTTTTCATACATGAATATCGAGTTATTCCAACATCATTTATTAAAACATCTGTTTCTTAATTCATGAGTATCAGAATTACTGACAAAAAGACACTGCATTAAATTGGCTGTTTTTCCACTTTCTTTTACATTTCTATGTGAATGTCTTTGTGAAACACCATATCCAGAGCTTTGTTAGCACAGTGGAATCAGAAAGTTGGCTCTGCTTCCTGTTCCTTTTCAAGGTTGATTTGGATTTTCTTCATAATTGCATATTAATTACGGTATCTACTATTTAGAATATGCATTAAAGTTAATTGAATTATTATAGAGATTTAACTGAAGCTAGAGCTTTTCCTGTGTTGTCATCTTTAATCAATTTACTTTTAAAACCATGAACATGTTATAATTTTCTATTAATTTAGTTCTCTAACCTTAGTGACATTTTCTTATTTTTAGTAATTCTATTTTAACTACTTTATTCAACATATCCCTGGTTGTTTAATTTTACTCTTCTAGATGTTATTGTAAATACAATTGTTTTTTCAGTCAGTGTGTATTAGTGACAAATCCCCAAGTTTTGCTCAATATGTTGGTATCTCTGCTAAAGTTTACAGGATGGAGAGATTTTATGTTGGCCAATGTCATATGTTCCCACAAATAATTCATTTTTCAAATTAATCTTTTTTGATTGCTTAACTGTTTAGCAATTTTCTATTACAATTTTAAGTAAAAATAGCAAAGTGAATTTTTGTCTTATTCTGGAGGCTAGTAGGGAAAATTTGTCTTTCCAAGATGGAATTATGCCTGTTCTGTATGCATCTCTTTAGACTCTCTTTCTGACTTTTCTCCACTTTTATTTTTAAATCATACGACCTGTTTGTTTCATCATATGCTTTATTTCAGTTTCTTGAAATTATCATGGGTTTTTCTTTTATATTTTAGCTTATTTTTAGAGTAGAATACATCAGTATGTCAGTATGTATGCATATTTAAATATGCATGCATACTCTAAAAATATAAAAAGAATATGTAGGTTTGGTTACCAAGGTTGATTAAAATGTAAGTTAGGAAAGGCAATTGATAAGAATTTAAATGTGTTAGTGGTTATCTGAATGTGTACATACAGAAAAAAAATTATTTATTTTGAAATAATACTAAAAATTATATGTTCAATTTGACCATACATACATATATTTTCTGTATTGGACTTCAGTTGTCTAACATGTAATTCTTAGAAATAGATCATGTATGTTGTAAAATGCTTTGCTTCTAGGAACACAATGCAAATAATTTATAATATCCTATGAGTCTTGTAAAAATAGTTTGATAATGATGATAATAATGGGAAAAGAAGTCTAACAAAACAGAAAGATAATATGAAAACTTTTGTGAAAAGAGTACAATTTGAAATAGAGCTAAATAAATTTTATTTATAGTGCCTATAAGTTATTTTTGTGACCTTTAAAATCATTATTCTTGAAATTAGCAGAATGTGTTATATTAATTATTTGGGCACACTGAGTGTTTAGCTTTGGTATTATACTCTCAAATTCTTTTCTCTCTGACTTCTATTTTTCGGTATAAATATCTAGAAATTATCTAGCTTATGATTTTTACACTAAATTTTCAAACTACTGTGTTTAGAGAACATACATATAATGGAAAAGAATTTCAATTGGATGATATATAATACAGTTTGGTAAAGACTTTTTAAGTATTACTAAAGCATTTTTCTGTGTTTTTAGGTTCTATTTTGCTTGACTTGGATGAGCTGTAAGGTGATGTTTGTTTTGATTTGTGATTCCTTAGGAACAATACTTGCTATTATTTATAACTGGGAAGGTAAATTGACAGCATAATGTTAATTCTCTTGACAAGTATTTGTATGTGCTTATTATAATTTTTATTTATTTTACATGCCAACCACATTTTCCCCTCCCTCTTCTCAGCGGGTTTCCTCCCCCTCCTCTTTTCAACATCTTTCCTTCAACCACTCATCAGAAAATGTAAAGCCTGTTAGGAGTCAACAAAGTATGTCATATCAAGTTAATGCAGGACTAAGTTCTTCTCCCCTACATCAAAGCTGAACCAGCCATTCCACTATAGGAAATTGGTTACAAAACCCAGCTCATGAGCCAGGAACAAATCTTTGTCCCACTGCTAAGGTTCCTATTAACACACCAAGATACACTACTGTCAACCACATGAAGAGAGCTTAGGTTGGTTCCATGCAAGCTCCTTTCTGTCTGACTAAAGTCCATAAACTCCCAGGATCTTAAATCAGGTGTTGGGTAGATTTCCTCCTTACTCATGTAAGCCCTCCTCTTCCTCTCTCTCTTCTGTTTGACTGCCAGAGCTCTGCCCAGTGCCTGACTGTGTGGGTTTCTGCATCTGCTTACATCAGTTACTAGATAAAGATTCTATGATGACAGAGTAGTCATCAATCTGATTACAGAACATGGCCAGTTCAAGCACCCTATCCACTGTTGCTAGGAGACTTAGCAAGAGTCATCCTTGCAGATGTTACCCTGGCACTAGTTTTCTCTCTAACCCCATAATGGCCTCCTTTATCAAGATACCTTTTTTAATTGCTCTCCCTCTCTACTCCTACCACAACTTGACCATCCTGATCATCCATACCCCCCAACTGTCCATCTGACTCCAGTTTACACAGATACTCATCTACTTCTCCTTCCCAGAGTGACTGATGCATCAGTTTTAGGGTCCTCCTTGTTACCTAGTTGTGGATGGTAGTTTGGTTATTCTTTGTTTTGCATCTGCTACCCAGTTACGAGTGAGTACATAGCATGTGTGTCTTTCTGGGTCTGAGGTACCTCACTCAGGATGATTTTTTTCTAATTCTGTCCATTTTCCTGCAAACATCATGATGTCATTTTTTAAAATTTATTTTTAGTGCTGAGTAATACAATTGTGTAAATGTACAACATTCTCTTTATCCATTCTTTAATTGAGGGGCATCTAGGATGCTTTCAGGTTATAGATATTATGAATAATGCCTCTATGAAAATAGTTATGTTTGTGTGATATATTGAGCACCCTTTGGATATATGCCCAAGAGTGGCATTGCTGGGTTTTGAGGTAGATTGACCACTAATTTTCTGGGAAACTGCCATATTGATTTCCAAAGTGACTGTACAAGTTTGCACTCCCATCAGCAGTAAAGGAGTGTTCCGCTTACTCCATATCCTCTCTAACATAAGCTGTCATCAATTTTTAAAATCTTAGCCATTCTGACAGGTATGAGATGGTATGCCAGAGTCATTTTGAATTGCATTTCCTGATGACTGAGGACATTTAGCAATTTCTTAAATGTCTTTTGGTCACCTAAGATTCATCTGCTGTGAATTCTCTGTTTATATCTATATCCTATTTTGAAACTAGATGATTTAGTACTTTGATACAACTTTCTCAACTACTTCATATATTTTAGAAATCAGCTCTCTGTCAGATGTGGTGTTGGTGAAGACCTGTCCCTGTTCTGTAGGCTGCCATTTTGTCTTATTCATTGTGTCCTTTGTCTTACAGAGGCCTCTCACTTTCAGGAGGTTCCATTTATTAATTGTTACTCTCAGTGTCTGTGCTACTGTTGTTATATTCAGGAAGTGTTCACCTGTGCTGATGAATTTAAGGCTATTTCCCACTTTCTCTTCTATCAGGTTCAGTGTAACTAGATTTATGCTGAGGTTTTTGATCCATTTGTAGTTTTTATGAAGGGAACTTTTTACATTCTTCTATATATCACCATCATGTTACGCCAGTGCTATTTGTTGAAAATAATTTCTTTTTTTCCACTGTATATTTTTGGCATCTTTATCAAAAATTAGGTTTTCATAGGTGTGTGGGTTTAAGTAAGAGTCTTCAGTTTGATTCCATTAATCCACTAGTTTGCTTTTATGCCAATACCAAGCTTTTTAAAAAAATCACTATAACTCTATAGTTGAGCTTAACGTCATGGATGGTGATGGCTCTAGATGTTCTACTGTTGTACAGAGTTGTTTCAGTGATCCTGAGTTTTTGTTTTTCCATATCATGTTGAGTCTTTTGAGGCTTGTTATAATTGCATTGGGACTTTGATATGGATTGCATTAAATCTGTAGGTTTCTTTTGATAAGATTACAGTATTTACCATGTTAATCCTACCTATCCAAGAGCACTGGAAATCTTTCCATTTCTGATATCTTCTCTAATTTCTTTCCTTAATGACTCAGAGTTCTTTTCATATCATGAAGAATAAAGATTTTTTCCAAAGGCTTTTTCAGAATCAGAAGATTATGTGTTTTTATTATTTAAGTTTGCTTATATAGTGGATTACATTGACAGGTTTCATATGTCACACCATCCCTGCATCTCTAGGATGAATCCTACTTGATCATGGTGGATGAGTTTTTGAATGTGTCCTTAGATTTGGTTTGCCAGTATTTCATTGAGTATTTTTGCATCAATTTTCATGAGGGATATTGGTCCATAATTCTCTTTCTTTGTTGTATCTTTCTGTGGTTTGTGTATCCATGTGACTTTAGCCTCATAAAAAGAGTTTGACAGTGTTCTTTCTCTTTCTATTTTGATGACATCACATTTCAATGTTTCTTGAAAAATAAATTCTTATGAATTAAGTTTAATTTACTATAAAACATGTAGTTTTCCTTAAGCTTTAGAAAAAAAACTGAATTTTATCTTTACATGGCTACATTGTTAAGATCATAGCTACAGTCTATTAAATAATTAACTATGTTTTTAAAAATCTCATTCAATATATTCTTCTGTGTTGGCATTAGAAATGACCATTTCTGTTTTCTTCTGTCAAAACCAAAAAAAAAAATTGAGTTCAGAATTTCTTAAGAAGTCACAACTAGTAGAAAATATCATCACTTCTGTTGCTTCAGGACAAAATCCAGAAAACAAATGAGAGTCAGAGGCCCCTGTGAGATCCCCATTGTGCAGTGCCATTTAGAGTCTCTCCCTCTTTTGTATTCAGACTCTTCTATTATTCAATGCAATATTTATCTGTGGTATTTTCTATCCCAATGTGATATATGTGCATTATGAAAGCCTAAAAACTTCTACATCAGCAAGGAACACACAGCTTGAGAAAGACTTTTCTTTCTGTACATCATCTTCTGGAATTTATGTCTGAGGTTTCTCCACTCTTGAGAGGTCTTGTTCTATTTTATTTTACTTTTGAAAATGCCATAATACATTTTCAGTCAATGCTTCATCTCCAAAAGTCAATTTTAATATTCCTATATCACAGACATTCTCATATTAATTCCTACTATGCTCACTAAAAAAAAAAAAAAGACATTGGTGAGTAGCAGGAGCTGGATCATTTATGAATAACTGATTTTCCTCGTTACTTTTACATGACATTAAATATTCTAAAGTAATCATTTTAATCTCAGATTTATCTAGCTGCAAAAATCTTTTAGTAGAATTTCTAATGATCTAGTAGCAAATTAAAGAATCCATAAAAAGGCAAAATCCATATTTTATACCATGATAAAATCTAACCATTTAGATTACCACCACATTGTTGTGATGCTTTTTGTCCCAGTGACAGGATGAAACATTCCCACAGATGCTCTTAAACTACACTCTTAGTTTTGTTGAATGATGTTGTGTTTTGGCAAGAAAGTGTTTTTCTTTGCTAAAAAGAGCCTTACAATTTCTAATCATTCTATGATTATATTTGATGAAGTTAATAAATAGTTGTTGATTCTGAAAAATAATTTCAGATGTGTAAACAGAAACATGTCAAGAGAAAAATGGTATTTTACTAAGCCTAGGCATATTGCCCATGTCCATGGATACTCTAAACATCTCAAGTTTCTTTGTCTAGTTTAAATTTCAACGTTTCCTTAAAGGATGAATTGGTTTTGTTGTTCTTTAGATTCAAAACTGTCCAGAATGGGTTGACGTTGTGTGGTGAATGATTCCACTTTGAGCAGAGTAAAATGTTCCATCAACCCAATATGTCTTAGTGGAATGCAAAATATTAGATGCACTGAATTGTTTCCAGGGTTAAGCAAACACATCTGGCATGTTTACTTAATGAACTCTATCATTCCCTGCAGTTTTAGCTAAGATTCACTTTTATTAAATCTGTATTTCCATAAAAAATAATAGAAAATAACAATCTGCAAAATATAGATAGTTTTTCTTCATTGCTCATATCCTCAAGAAGCATCAAATTTGTCAATTTCTTGGAGCAATTTTCATATGACATATTTTTGAGATAAAGCAAGATTAAGAAAAGAAAGTTTAAGTAGAAGAGTGTTAGCCATTTTCTTTTTTGAATAAAACATTTGATGAAACTGCAAAGTGGAAACTCACTATCTGAAATTAATGGCTGGTTTCCAATTAGAAAGTGTCATTTTAAGACTACTTTTATGTTCAAAGAATATTAAGAGGTATGGAAAGAAAATCGATTTATTAAATGCCTTAAATTGAAGGGTACTCCAGAAGAAATTTAGTAACCTTTATATGAAAGTTCAATTATCCTATTTATTCAAATACATAATTTTATAATAAATATGAGGTTTCAAATCAGGTATAAATTATACTATGGGTTTTATCTACATATTACAGAAAATTAAAAGGCTTTGCTAATGGGTTGGTTCCTCCACAGACTGCAGTGCAGATCCTCATAATAAGGTAGACATGAAAATGTTCCACATCTTCTATCAGAAGAGTATAATCAACATCTTTGTAGAGTAGAGACAGGAAGGAGTGTAGATTTGTGACTTCAGACTCATAACCGGAATGGTAAAAGTTGACCCTGAAGCAATTTTAACTGACTCTGCTGTTGTGACAGTTTGAGTAAACATCAAATCAATTCAGAGAGAAACTGGTTGTCCTCATAATGTTCCTGTCATTACTGCCCCAATGACTACATCTTACCTCCTGGTTGGTATTGCAGTTTTAGGCTTCAAAGACTCCTGGTGACTTTTGTTTCCCAGAAGCCTAGCTAGTGCTTTCTGATACTGTGAAAGCTTCCCTATATGGAGTCTTTAGTTTCAGCTTGATTTGTTTATATGGTTCAAGGAATGTGGTGTCTTATTGATAGGGTCTTATCAGCTAGTTCTGATGGGCACATAAGAGAGATAATGGATAGTCTGTGCATCTCTGTCCAGGGTATTTCTTTCACTTAGCATGTCATCTTCTAGTTTCAATGATGTTATTGTAAAAGATATGTGTTGTATTTATACTATATGTAAAATGATTATGAAGCTATATACATGGTGATAGACATTTCATTTAATTCTGTTTTCTTATAAGAAATGATATTTAAGTGAACATGGAAATAAATATATATGTATGAAAAATCACAAGATTATTTTAAGTTCTTATTTAAACATTTTAAGATATCTTCATATACGTTTTTCATGATGTCATCAGTTACATTTTTTCAAATGTTCAAACTAAAGATCCCTTTCTTATACTCTATAATCAGTTGCTAGTTTTTGATGAGACATTCTGAAAGTTGTGTGCTATAACCTCATTATAGTAGAGTTTTATTTTCACGGGTAATTAGTAATACACTTCTAATACCTGTTCAATGTGTTTGACACCTATACCTCCCTCGGACTGGGGTTATTCAGTCCTTGCATTTAACTTGTGTGTGTGTTATTTGTGTGTTCTGAGTCGTAGGTCCTTGACAGATGTATGGCTATAATTGCACTGCAACTTCCCCTTTTCTGTTCCCTCTGCTTTGTCTAGTCCCAGTACCTTGCAAGAAGGAGGAAACATGATTTGCCATGACCATGATAGTATTCTAGATTGCTTTAAAATGTGATGTGCTGAAGTAAAACTCCTTCACAAGATTGTCAATTATCACATGCTTATGAAGACTCTCAGTGAGCTAGCATCATCGTAAGGAGTGGATGATGGATCAGGTGGATTGTAACACAAAGTGAATAGGTCAGAAAAGTGCCATGAAGCTGAGACAACTGATTCTGATAATTTTCTATTTATCATAATTTAAAAATAATTAATGTTAAAACATTTGCTTATTGATTAAGTACACGTTTTAAATCAATAAATTCAGTGAGTTTTTAAACACTTGCCTATATAACATTTTATTTATTTTTACTAAAAATCACCTTAAGAACACATTTAAAAGAGCAATTATGTCTAAAGGAACCATCAAAAAGATTTCTAGCAAGATGACAGACAGATTACTTTGAGTTATGACTAAATAGGAAAACATTAACCATTCCATTTTTGGAAACTTCAACATTATTAATATTTTCATGCTTAGAGTATTTATTTTGATATAGTTAGACATGGTGGGCCTAAGTTAGAAATTACAAAATGAATATTATTTCTTAACTATCATCAAGAAAGTTTTGAAGTAGTGCAATGACAATTGGGAGAATCAAAATGTAGTTATTTTCAATATCTGAACCCAAATTACAGATGGTTAGAATTGAATGACCAAAAAAATGAAGAGTGCTGAGTGATAGAACACATAGCTAATAATGCCCTGTTTCAGAAAAGGCAGTTAGTATAGCTACAGGACTTCTTACTCGAGGCCTAACAAAACAGATTAACAAAAACTGGATGTTGCAATTAATGTTTTAATATTAATCTATTTTTGTCAGACAATAAGAGGTGTGTTTTAAGCCATAAGCTGAAATAATCGGCTATATTATTGAAAGATGAAGTTACTCTCCTGTTTAATAAAATATATTTTTCAGGTTTTAGAATGAACTAATAAAGAGCAGAAATCTTCATGAGTGCATGCAAAATTATATCATATTATTACTTAATTTAATGTTGTTTATTCTTGGAAAAACCACAAGGACCTGAGTTTGGTCTCCAGGATCCATGTAGCAAAGCCAGTTCTAGCAACATGTGTGTCTAATCTCAGTGTTGGAAATGTGGAGAATATGGAGAGTTGAACCTGCTGGCCCACCAGCCTAGTCCACTTGTTTGATTCCATGCCAGTGAGAAACTCTGTCAAAAATGAAAAAATAAATAATAAAATAAACCAAAATTATACACAGTATCTGAGAATAAGACCCAAATCTTTGGCTTTCACACATACCCGCTCACATATGCCTTTGCATCTTCACATGAGAATACACCTATGCATAAAAAAGAAAAAAGTCAAATCTGTTCTTTTTCCCTCTGATGAAGTTCACGGATCTTGAGCCTCGTTTTAAACTCTTTTGTAAATGTGAAATGCCAAATCCCCCTGTGAACTGAAAGTAAAGACAACACAATTCATAAAGGCAGAGTTGGCCACATTATCTGAAAAAAAAAGTATTGCTAAACTATACGTACTTTGAATCAAATAACATATTCATATTTTGAATTTTTTCTTCCCAATATGACAAAAAAATCAAAGAGTACAAATTCCAGCTGAAGTCATAAGCCAGAAGGCACAGTTTTACCACTGGCCTAGCCCCTCACTGTTCTCATATTATTGCCATTCCCCGCTCTGTCCATCTGCTGGTTACCTGGTGAGCCTCTCCCACTACACTGTCCATCTGCTGGCTGTTGCCTTCCCATGGCGCCATGCACCTGTCATTATTACTCTTTCTTCCTTAAATGCACTTCATTAATACTAAACAAGTCATAAATTATGTATTTTATAGAGCATAATAAATAAATACTTTTATCCTATGTGATGTATTTATCTGTTTGGCAAAGAATAAAAATGTAATTTCCTATCATTGAGGCCAAAACATGTTTAAAAAGTTACTTAAATAGTTAACAATATTCTTTTAAATGAGGAGTAGGTCACAGAGTGAATAAAATGTTCAAGAAAGTGTTTGTAAAAAAAAAGATGTCTATATGTGAATTAAAGTTAAAAGGTCATCTTTGTTCTTCAGTTCTAAATGGCACTTTAAACAGTCTTCATAATTAAAAGTGAATTTATTGATCTTGAAGCCATTAAATTGTTCCTCATAATATACTCCAGTTTAGCAGGATGGCAAATGTATCTGAGAATCCCCTTACCCAGGTCCAGGTTGATGTGTGGGTGGTGAAGGCTAGAAGCTTAGAGACAGAACAAATCTTGGTTCTGCATTTCCTCTTCTGAAGTAAAAATGGAAGCAGAATGAGCAATGGACTGAATAGGAGATATTTTCCAAAGTTAGCCTGTCAGGTTAAAGGCATATGCTTAAATAGAACTCTCTAAAGGGTTCTACTTCCCACCTGCTTCTCATCCCTTCGGCTGTGTGCTGTCTAAAGGGCTCAGAAACTTGAAGAGGAGAAACAAAGTAGATATTCGATGACTCACCTCCTCACCCCCGAGGCAGTTAAAGGAATGGTAAAAATACTGAAAATAAATAAAGGAAAACACTATTCTCAGCATTTAGTCAATCTGGATATGTTTTACTTTATTATTTCTTATTTCTATTATTAAGGTTTCTAAAATATTTAGTAGTGGTGCTCTTTCTACAGCATTTCTCTAAAAAAATAAAAATGACAATCTGAATACAACTTATATGTATGCATATGTCATTAAACATCTACATTAAATATGCTGACATAATTAAAAAGTTCCAGGTAAGGGGAAAATAATAATATAGGGCTAGCTTGACAGAAAGGGCAGCGCCTGCCAGCCTGTGAAAACATTCAGAGTATATGTGAATGTGAATGAGATTTGTTTCTGGTCTGGCCAACTGCAGTTGCTTGACATTTCTAGCTTTCTAAGTCCTTTATCCTGCTGTGGAGGCTATCCCTACTCTGGTTCCACATTTCTAACAAGGCAAAATAAGAAATTTGATATATTTCGAATCTTTGTAGTTTTATATAAAAGTGAGGTTACGTTCTATGCACCCTACAGTTTAGCATCCATTGCCAAATTGATCTTCTTCCAAAGGACTTTGTGACTATCAGTGATATGGCACATTTTATGACTCAAGTGTCTTTTGGGGAGGTGTTAGTGAAAGGACCTCTCAATGAGCCAAATAGAAACACTTAGCTATTTCAGTTAACACTTTTGGCGCTGTCTCACCTACTAAGAAAACAGACATATGGAGTATGTGATATGCTTAAATGCTAGTATATTGGTTCTATAATGATGTTTTATATTCTTTTTTATCGAATCATCTCAGGCTTTTTTCTCTAAATATGAAATTAAAAAGCACATTTAGTGTGACTTTTACAGTATTCATAGCCATTATGGATAGCTCTATTTTCCTCAGCCGTAGTGTCGTTGTTTGAGTACCAGTGAGCTTCATTAGGATGCTTCCATCCAGCCTGAAGATTTTGGCTTTAGAAAATATAACTACCAGATGCAGAGATCCTCAGCCAAGCATCAGGCTGAGCTCTGGGAGTCCAGTTGAGAGAAAGAAGAGGGCATAGATGAGCAAGTTTGGGTCAAGATCGTGGTGGGAAAATATACAGAGAACCAAGTTATTGGGAACTCACCAATTTTATACTGACAGCTGTAGAGCCTGCATGGGACCAGACAAAGCATGTTGAGATAGCTGGTAGCTCGGTCTGTTTAAGGGGGCCCTGGCAGTGCATTCAGGATCTATCTCTGGTGCATGATCTGGCTATTTGGAGCCCATTATCTATAGAGGGACATCTTGTACAGTCTTGATTCAAACTTTTTACATCTTCATGGGTTTCAAACTCAGGCTCTCTCATGTTTGTGGTAAATACTTTGCTGACTAAGCCATGTCTCCCCAGCTTCTGGTGGACATTCTTTCAGAAAGCTAAAAAAGAATCATAAATTTTAAACTCGGTGATGTAACATTAAGGAGATAATTACATATTTGATAACTCATTAACTTTCATTCTTTATACTATTATACATGTACAGTTAGATACAAGTGTCAATTCTCTGGTATCTTAAGCTTTTTAAACTAATTCTAGCAACAATTCCTGATGCAGGAGGCAAAGGTCTGAGCTTGGAGGTGACTGATTTGGGTTTGAGGTGTGAAGCTGAGCTTCCTGTGAGTTATTGGCAAGCAACTCTTGCATGCCTTCCTGTATAAATCCATATCATTGTGGCTGTGAAGCATTACTTTTCTTCATGAGGGACGTATAACTAATTATTGCTTGATCTTGGCTACTTAGGTTGCTCAGAATGTAGTCTACAAAAGCCAGTACCTTTCAGATTGAGGGTGTTTTTCTCTATTGTTGGCTTGTGTACAAAGTTAGGATCTGGCCGTAGCAGAAGACAGAAGCTTTCATCCTTCTGTACAAAGAAGTTTTTACTTATATTTTCTGTTAAATTCACTTTATACAATTTCGTTTCATTAAAGGCCTTTGAGAACATTTCCAAAGACTTTTTATTTTTTTTTTAACTACTCTGGCTGTAGCATGGAATTTCTTTTCTTTGCAGAGCACCCTTACATAAAAGGTATTGACCATCCTTCCATCTCTAGTGGCTTTCTATATTCCATTATCAAAGTTATACTCGGCTTAAGCCTTTAAAAGTGGATACATTCTTTGTCACTCTGTGCCCCCACTGTTTAAATGGGCATAAGGTTTGCAAGAATGTTTCCCAATTCACAATTTCTAGTATAGAAACACATTTTCAAAATCCCATTTTCTTATCAAAATTTGATATGATTGATTTTTTTTTACGTAAAGTTAAATTAAATATATAAACTATCTACCATGTAGCATTTACTATCTTTAATGCAGCATACTGGCATTTGTCTCATTTTTTGATTCACATAGCTCCCTGCTCTCAAGTTCCTTTCAGCTCTGGTTGAAGCTCCAGTACATCTTGGTGAATGCACTCATTCATTACCGATTTCTCATTTCCATCAACCATGGATTAGTTTGTTTGTTTGTTTGTTTTTACAGGAAATTATTAGTTACTTTTCTATTGATTTAACAAAATATTAAGGGCAAATCCATATGAACAGAATAATTTATTTTGATCCTATGATCTCAGAAGGATGATGCCATTGGTCACACTGTGTCCAGAGTCAGGAGGTATCAAGAGATAAATATTGATGCCAGGCTGTCTTTGACCTTTTTGTTTTCTTGTTTGTTTTTCAGAAGCCCAGTGTAAAAATAGTACTACCCACATTAAGGATGGGCCTTCCCTTTGTAAGATAATTTAAATCTCTCTGAGAATAATTTTTAAAATCTGGTCAGGATAAAAATGAGGTTAGTGTATTACACAAATTCTATTTGGTATTATAATAAAATCCCGGAACCTGATATTGGGGAAAAGTTAAAATATCAGAGATGTAGAGAAACAAACCACAGCCCATTCTCACCCACCCAACTCCTCAGGCCCATCTCCATGGATGCTCTGACCCCAAGCTTCCCTGTTCTTTTCCAACAGTGGAAGTGGCAGGGGAAACCGAGCACCTCCTTTCTCTCCCTTAGTCCAGCTATTTTACTTCCTGGTTCAACTTTCCTAGAGCTCGGATTAAAAGTGTGTGGCACCACTTTCTGGTGTTAGGCCTTGAATTCATAGAGATCCAGACAAATCTCTGCCTCCTCCCTCCTAAGTATCGGGATTAAAGGCATGGGTCACCATTCCCTGACCTTTATGGCTTGGCTCTGTGGGTGGCTCTGTCCTCTGATATTCCAGCCTTTATTTATTAAATATAAAATATATCATCTCATTAGTCATTGCAAGGCATGCTTAAAGGTTTCATTTCAGTGAATGTTGGAGATTTTTTTTTTCCACAATGCCAGTAATCATGTCTTTTTTTTTTTTTTTTTTTTTTTTTTTTTTGTGACCCACTGAATTCAATGAGTGCTCTCTGGGTGATCATATATCTGGAAGTGTTCACTGGATATTCATAGACTAATCCTTGATTACACCAATAAAGACTAACCTTATCTTCCCCAGAATCCACCAGTAGCCACTAGTTTGGAGAATAGGAGTGGGGCACTATGAGACCCTCCATAGTGATAGTTTTGTGAAAGCCCAGTGGAAACAAAAGGTCATGTGATAGCTTTGTCAATCCAGATTGCATTTCACAATTCTTTATCCTGACTTCTGACTCCAAGATTCTTCTTGTTCTCCTTCCTATGATGTTCCCTAAGTCATAAGAAGAAATATAAATAACCCTTTTAAGGTTGATCAATTAACTGGCACCTAGAACCTCCATCTGTCTATTTAGTCGCCATGATTTCCTGCAAAGAAAGTGTCTCTGTAAAGTAAAGGCAGCCTTTGTGTTTATGTATAAACATAAATACAGATAAGGCAGTTTGGGACCATGCTAATTTAGAGACACAGCAGTAAGTTCTCAATCAGGGCTCAATATATCCTCGGCAATATTTTTTTTTTTTTGACTGATATTACATTACCCGTCAAGAATCTCTTCCTGTGGAGTGGGTCTCAAATCCAATCAAAGCCTAGGGCACTAGTACAGCAGAGTGCACATTCTGTCTTTGAAAGTGGCACTACAGAGTAGGGTTCAGAGCTGGTAAAGACCATTAATGCCCTTTCTACCCTAGCAGCTTGCATTACAGCTTCCAGCAATAGGAAAGATAACCACCTAGGATGAAGTTTTCAAGATCAATTCCAACTTAATTTCTCAATTTCTTGCAATGAAAGTGTGTGAAATCTTTAGCAATGGAGTTTTACCAACTAGTTCTGGTAGGAAGCCAAGAAAAATGACATGAGCTCATTATTTGTGGGTCCTCTGGGGCTTACCTAAACAAAAATACATAAGGAGTTTCCCCAAACTTGGCAATGAAGCCTATATTTCATAATCTTTCAGGAGCGATACTAATTATCTGTACAGATTACCTCCCTTATAACCTTTATAAAACAAATATTAAATTGACCTAAAATGTGCTAGCTTTATATGAGTTTTCACTCAGTGTTCATTTTGTTAAGCTTTTACATTCTTTCATCATATTGCATATCCAATTAACCCATTATTCTTACACATTTTGATACTCTTGTCCATTTCCCTAGATTCCTAACTTATTATAGTATGTCAGAGGTACTACTCAAATTTTCTAACATTCACAAGAACTGCACAAAAAACACACACATAAAATTTGAATCATGAATGCATTTAACCAGAGAGAACAGGCCTTGTTTGCTTTTCTGTGGCTTGGGAACTTAACTAAGTGTAGTTTCCCCCCAGATAAACCTATTTATCTGATAATTTTATATTTTTATTACAATAAAATATTTATTCATTTGTGTTTTGTTTTTGAGTACTCTAAGTTTGTAGGCCATTCTTATTAGGTTTTTTATTTTCATAGTGGTCTATGTTTAGAATTATGTATCTGATGATTAATCTTCTGTAGGACTTATAGCTGGTAAAGATTTTCTCCCATTCTGTAGGCTACTTCTGCTCAACTGACCAGCCTGTGCTTTATAGAAAGATTTTTAACTTTAATTTTCCAGTTGTCCTTGTGTCCTGACTGACAAGAGTTGTCTTTAGCAAGTCCCTACTCATGCTAGCATGCTTTCGAACTTCTGACTATTTCAAAATTTTGAACTTTACACTAAGGTTTCTAATTTTCCACTTGGAGTTGTTTGGTGTAAAGTGAGTAGATAGATTCACTCTTCTACATGTATCAATTTCCAGACATCATTCGTTGAAAATATATCTATGTCTCTCTCAAAAAAAAGAAAAACAAACCAAAAATAATAACAAAAACAACATCAAATAGGCTGTGATGGTGTAGAATCAAACCAGGGCCTTAACTTTTATTCCTTGGTCTATATGTCTGGTTTTATACCAATATTTAATATATATTTTTTTAACTAGTATGGACCTGTATACCACTTGAGACTGGGTTTGACCATACTTCCAGAATTATTTCTTCAGCTCAAGGCCATCAAGGACTTTTTTTTGTTTTTCAATATAAATTTTGCCAATTCTTTTCTATTTCTGTGAAGAATGGAATGGAGCTTTGATTGTGATTATTTTAAATTGCTTTAGTAGCTTAGTGATTTTAAAACATTAGTTCTGCCAATCCATGGTCATATGAGGACTTTCTATCTTCTCATGTTTTCCCTGATCTATTATTCATTACAAGTTTCAATTTTGTTGTTACTGAGGTCTTTAACTTCCTTGCTTATATTTATTCCAAAGAAGATTTTTAATTGCTTTTAAGCTATTGTGAATCATAGTTTACCTAATTTTTTCTCAATGTGTTTGCGTTTGATATATAAAATGGCTACTAATTTTTATTTAATTTTGTATCTTGTAAACTTATTGAATATGTTAGTCAGTTGCAGAAATTTTTGCTGGCATCTCTAAGGTTTTTTTTTTTTAATCTAATAGCATCATATCATCTGATAAGATTATACTTTGTCTTATTTTCCTATGTGAGTCAATTTTATTATAATCTGTCCTTTTTGCTCTAGCCAAACTACAAGTACTGTATTGAATAAGACATATGCACCATTTTTATAATATTCTCAACAGATCATTTAGGGTAGAATGTATATAATTCTTACTTTAGCAGTCGAAATGTATGATTTTTCTTTTCCTTCTTTACTTGCTTTGTTGGTATAGATTCATTACAAATATCCCCAGAGATCCTCAAAACAATTTTCTGAAGTAAGGAAAAGAAACAAAAGCATTGTCTATTGGAATAGACTAAGAGCAAGCTCAGATTTGAACTGTCTGCAGCTCTCTCACTGTGTCCCCACATTGTCTCCTGTGCATAACCTGCTTTATTTGCAACACCTGAGCATTGTCTACTGCGTGTATCTGTCCATGGCTCCACATTTCCCACTAAAACATGTTGCTGTTTTTGAACAGTAAAGAAAATAGCACATGGGGAAAGAAAGAGGTATACTTTGAAGAAGTCATGAGTAGGATACGGGATGAAATTTACTGACTCCAACTAGTCTAGATAACTTAGCATAACATAAACAACACTACAAAAAGAAAGATCAGCATATCTTTCTTCTGATATTCAGGTGGATATTTATTTTTATAAGATTGTATTCAACCTATTTACTGTTTTAGCACTTAATTAGTTCAAAGTAACAGAAGTCTTCCCTACAGTCATTGAAACGATCCTCGTTAATTAGAACAATATGTATGAAGGTTATTAAAACACGAAGCAAATCTACATTTGTTCAAAGGCTAAAAAAAAAATCAAAACCATATTTGAATTTGGGTTTTAACTAGAGTCTTAAAAAATAAATACAGGTAGGCTAATATTTTTGAAAGGAAGAAAAATATATTCACTCTAACAATGTTGTGTTTTTCTTTTGTTTCTTTTTTGAAGGAAATAGAAGGCACAATAGTCTGAATATTTTGATGAAACTAAATCTTATGAATGAAAGGTCTTATGCAAACATGTTCAGGCAATCATCTAAAATAATTAATACACTATATGAGTGTGTATTTCTGTATACATAAGATATTTTTCTTGAATTAGGTAAACTTATTTTATAAAATCATAAAAAACACTGATAACTGAAACCAAATAATTATACATGACTGAAAACCTGACTTTTATGTCTGTCTGGTTTTATTATTGTCACTTTCTGGATTCTGGGAACAAGATCCTCATCTGGGTTAGCCCCTCCTCTTCCAGCTTTACAAATTTTATTTCTGATGCCAACCCTGAGATAAATGCATTAAAAGCAGAGCTAAACACATGCCCTCATTTGTACTTGCTGTTAAAGATTGGCAAAATGCTTAGTTGCTACTGGGTCTATAGTTTATAGAGAGTTTGCCTCGATATTATGTGAATTCAGATAATATCAAAACATTAATTTACTTTTTTCAAAATGTGAATGGTCAAAAATTATTAGATATGCTTTCTACACAGTGACTGGAATTATCTGAATGAAGGGAATGAATATGTACAAGAATGAGGTCAATAATATGCCATTTCTCTAAAATCTGTATTAATTATAAATTCATTTAAATTCTAAGAATTTATGTTTTATAATATCAGTTACTTGGAATTGCATTTTTTATTTTTCATTAATTTTGATCCTGGTCTGATGTTTGAATGCTAATGTTTAATTTATCTTCCATATTCAAAATAAGTCTATAAAATAAATGTAAATTAGTTGCATTACTGCTATTATGTTATCACTCATCAATTAAGTGTAATTAAATAGTTGAAAGTGCTCAGGAATGTTTCATTTTAAAAATAATAAATTATTGTCAAATATAATGTCATAATTCTTATAGATGGCATAGTGGAAGACATGGTCACAAGGTTGAACTTATTTATCTATTAACTTTACTTAATGCATCATGGTTCTTTGTCTAAAAATATCAACTCTACAACAGGTCATGCACATGTAAAGTGAAATTTACCACACATTACTGATCATCTTTAATAATAATAAATAAGAATGAAAGTGAAAATATCTCAAAAAATTCAGAATGCCCCATTAGGCCTTCAATAACAAAATGATAAATATTAAAATTTTACATCTTATTTTGATATTGATGATAAAGTAAGTAAAAAAACTTAAGACTATATTGCTCATGAGGGTCCATCGCTGCCCTAGGAGTTACATGCAGATAATGGCATCTGGGGAAAAAATGCTTTTCAGGAATGGTGCCTTAGGTAAGTCTGCAGATGCTGCAGTGGATGGTCTCAAATCAATGTATACATGGAAAAATCTATTTGGACTCAATGAATTACAGAAATAAAAAGTAACGATTTGATCTTAGAATAAGTAGATTTTAGCCACAACCTGGAAACATTGGAGTGGAAAATTGGGGGTAAATATAATCAAAATCCATTTTACATATGTGTGAAATTTTCAAATATAAATAGAAACAGAATGACCTGACTTATGAAATCTGTAATCTACAGTATGGGGAATTATAAATATATATTACCAAAATATTCCCACTAGTGCAACAATAGCACTGGTATTATAAAGGCTGGATCTATAAAAGTAAACACATGCATTGGTCTGTAAATTTGGTTAATAATCCTTTTTAGGTAAGCTTACAGGACCCTGGGAATGAATATACTACTGTTACTTTTCCAAATGGACATAGTATCAAATTGCCTTCTGAATTTATATTTTTCTCCCCATCAATTAGTACAGTTCTTAGGACTCATTAGTACAGAAACTAACAACTGGTCAGATGCCAGAGAATAAGCTATCAGCCCAAAATGAGACAATTTTCACCCATCTCTTCTCCAAACCTTAGAACTATTGTGCAAAAGATGTTGGAAAGATTGAAGAAATCCAAGATATGGGGCTAAAATGGTCTCTTCTAGATGTCATAGGACAGCTGCACTCAGGAAATCACAGTAGCTGTGTTAGTGTGCCCATTATCTGCCCAAGACTAAGCCTGTCAATTGTTTAGCACAGATGGGTGATGGGCTCAGGAACTGGCCCTCAACGTACTTAGATAAAGAAAATCAGTTTAATTATTAATGAATCAATGCAGTAATTTATGTTTCTGATTGTTTTGCCTAGATGTACATATATGCAGTGTGTGTGTGTGTGTGTGTGTGTGTGTGTGTGTGTGTGTGTGTGTGTATCTGTGTGTGTGTATCTGTGTGTGTATGTGCCTGGCACCCTAGAGATCAGTTATGTGTGTGTAACAGCTGAGCTTGGATATGCACAACTTGTTGCTCTCAGAGATCAGAAGAGTACAAGATCCCTAGGAACAGGTGTAACCTGTCTTGTGGATGCTGGGAACCAAACCCACGACCTCTGCAAGAATAGCAAGTGATCTTGATCACCTAGCTCTTCCTGCATGTCAGAGTCTGGTTTTTATTATTGTTGTTGTTGTTTTTTTAACAGTGAGAACTCCGGTAGATTGATGATGAGTCACTGTGAGGCTCAACTCCCACAGGCAGAAATTATACTGCGAAAATTATTCAGAACAAGAAGGGAAGTTCGGGGGGAAGGTTGTAAAGATGAATCTTATAGGAGTTGAGAAAAGAAATAATGTGAATATTTGGCTGGAATATTCAAAATACATTGACATGAATACTCAAAAAATTATAAAAATTTTATACTTTTAAAAAATAAGGGTACATTTTTTTTTTAAAAAAATGGAGCACATTAAACATGATACGGCCACAGACTGCAACTTGTCTCAGATTCTATAGGTATTGAGAAATCAAAATTTCCAATAGAAATTGCCAACTACAATTTATCACACAGCATTTTGCATTATAACCAACAGCATATAATACTTCTGTGTTAGGAAACATCTGTTGTTATTACTCTAATGAAATATGTAACAAACATTATTTCATGGGATAATTTCTTCTCATTCCATAATAATATGTGAGTTTGTTTGACATTTTTGTAACCATCTGTTTATCTATTTCATTAGTTTAAAAGCGATTAACAAAAGGTCTGTTGCTAGTCAACATAAGGAAATAAAGCCATGAGTTACATAAAATAATGTATTTTATGAAAGCCAAAACTGTGCTTTTGACATGCTTATGTAAGCTTACAACATACAGAGAAGCTATCAAAGGGGCACTTGGAAAGCATTAATGGAATTTTTTTATCTAAAATTATTGCCAAAAATCTTAAAACGTTGCCAACAATATACCATGACTTAAAATATATTTCATGAGGTATTTGCATTTGTAAGAACAGAGCAGCTTGCTTATAACTAAACCTATAAACATTTCTTGAGTTCTCTATTGTCACATATTATAAACTAAAAAAGAAATCTAATTAAAACAAAAGTAGATCAGGGGTTTACTAACTACTCTCCATAACGTGATTTGTCTAACGCTAACCCATCCATCATTTAGGAGCCAAAATGATCATTGTAAAGGGAAGAACATCATTAGATTACCTGTATCCCACCTGCCTTCCCCTCTTGTCATTATTTTTTATGGTGTTCTCCTAAAGTTGCTTGTGTCTAGTGATGAATACTCTCAGTGTGGCAGACACCCTTCGCCCCTCCTGCTTCCAGTGCATATTTGCTTTTGTTGTTTCCTGGCCCTGTGACTCTCCCATCTGTGAGACTTTTCATCCCACTCACTACATCCTGTAAGCCACTCGCTGCTTCACATGCATCTTCATTTTCCTTCTGACTGGTTTGGAGATGTTATTTGTGCTAAAATTTTCACGTCATATTTTCTAATTAACTCAAACCTGTTTTTTTTTTTTTGTTTTTTTTTTTTTATTTTTGACAATTCCAAGATAAGATTATTAGGTGATTTCTTTTACCTTATTCTTAAATATAATGTATTTCTTTAAAATAAATATTGGTTTTGTGTTTGAATTCTCACTCTATTTAGAATGGTGTAGAAAGCCCTGCTTGTCTTTGTTATGGATAGCACAGTGCCTGATATACAGTCGGCATTACTGTATAGATGCTGACCAAATGAAAAAATGAAAAGTCACCTATCATGCAAGGAATTTGATACTTCAGAGCTAACTCCTTAAGGAGCCAGCCCTGTACTTTATGAAATGTTCACAAGGGTGTGGCAGGTGTTGTTAACCTCTTCCATTTGTCATATCTACAATCAACATTTGATAGAAATCTCTTTCTTTAATATGGATTATAGCATACATCATCAAATAAATGATTTGATAAGCAAATTCTCATTCAAGTTAATTCTTGCATATCATGTTTCAGATAATACTCTGTAACATTACATATCACTTTATGAAAATTAACTTAGATTATTCTTCTAAGTGTGCTGCATAAGTCTTTTGAGTATGGTTGAGTTAAATATTTAGCAAAAAGGTTAAATATCAACAGATATCACTTATTTTATTTTATTTTCATAAAAAAATGTCATCCCCACCAATGTATCCCCCAGCTTCCCCTCCCCTCCGGCTCCCAATCACTCCCAGCCAGCCCTCAACCTCACTCTTCCCCATCCACCCATTCCCTCCCACAAAAGAGCAAGAAGTCGCAAGGTGGGCCAGCCCAGCACTGCACATCCACTCCAAGCAAGTCTGATTCACTCATCCCAAAGTCAATGCTGGGCTGGGTTAGGTGTTCCTCTATAGGGAATGGGCTCCAAGGTGCCAGCCCAAGAACAGGAACACAGTCCTCCGATCCCACCCCTCCACTGCTCATGGCTATGGAAATCCCCCTACCCAGGGAGGGCCAAGCTCCCCTCCCGATGGATCTCCAGTGTCAATTCCCCATTCAGTGAGCTCCCCAGAGCTCCAACCAGCCATCGCCATGGGAACCTTCCTCATAATCCCTATCTCCCTGCTCTTGCAGACTTTCCTCCCCTGCTCTGCCCTGTGTTCAGCCATGGATCTCTGCCTCCACCTCCATTCCCCATTAGATGTAGGTTCTGTGATGACACCTAGAGTGTTTACTCATTTGATGATAAGGGAAGTCCCATTTAAGCACCCCCCCACCATTGTTTGGAGAATTGCCCAGGGACATCCTGTGAGTTCCTGGACATTTTCCTAGCACCCAGTCTCTTTCCAACCCCACATTAAGACAAAACATACATAATAAAAATCATGAATACACAAGGGCAGCTATTGAAATTAAGTTTAATAAAAATAACTGATATTTGACTTAAAGTAATAAATATTGAATTCAAAAAAAATCCCATATGATGTGACTGATGAATTAAAACAGTATAGACAAATGTAAATACGGAGGCTTGAAGATTGTTCACATTCGAGTTAAACCTTCCCTCTCACACACTTCTGGCTTCTATAGTCTTTCCCTCCAATTCATATTTGTCACCTTTTTACAGCCATTATAATAATTCAAGAACCATACTTTTTTATTAACTCTGTGCGAAAGGTCTCTACCCCTCTAATATATCCAATATCCCTAACAGCTCTGCTTCCTTTGCAAAGCCATCACACGTTCAATAGCTTCACAATGACATCCTGTGATAAGTACTGAGAAAAAAAATCATGCGAAGAACTTAGAACATACTTTAATAAAATACTTCAACTCAAATTTCACAGATGTCTGTATCCCACAATATATTTTAAATTTTATAAATGTATCACCTACACTTATGCATAGACTAGCATTTCAAGAAAACTTGTATATAGAATAATCAATCTGAAGGCAAAGTTTTCATTAAGGTAAAAAATGAGGTTTGTTTGAAGTTCTTCACATAGCCCTAACAGAATGAACATTCAGATTTGAATCCCTTCCTTATTTCAAGATAACATCCCTTCTGCTGTGTTTTCAAAATTCCTCAGTGTGGCTCTTTTATTTTTCTATTCTTCTGTTTTAAAAACTACAGATATTTTGATTGACACAGATGAAAATTGAAGATACATTTAAGATGATAGCATAAAAGCTGTTGACATTTATGTGTATGTCTATAGGTACACATGGATGTTAAATGATGAGTGGGAAACGGTGCGACCATTTGTATTAAATATTTATTATTTTTATAGTTATTAGTGAATACTTTGGTCTGGTTATGATTTTACCTCATAGCCCATGTACTGCAATAATGTCAGTGTTGTCAATCCGTTATGAAGTGAGCCTTAGTGGAAACCAGTCGTCTTGGAGGCCCCACCTGCTGAAACTGGAAACTATTTCTCACTTGTCTACACTGTCACTTTGTAATACAGATGGTTTCAGGAAATAGAAACTGATAATGTTACTGTTCCAGCATATTCCAAGGCGGACATGCAATGTTTCTCTAAAGAAAGCATGTAAGCAGACAATATGTGTGTGGTGCTGATTCAGAAGGCATAGAGAACATGGAGACTCTGAATCATGTTGGTGTCTAGAAATAATTTACAAGATATTTTGCATTTTAAGAATGCCATTATCCTTGGAGGTAGAGACAGTTTAGCTTTAAAGATGGTTGTTTTCTACAGGCTTCTACTTGTGTTCCATCTCACTGTAGGAACACTGAGATCACAGAGTGGTATGACCATGGCTAACTTTACAGGGGTCCTGAAATCTGACTGAGGTTCTCACATTTGCACAACATTGAATTCACTGTCTGGATACTGGGAAAAATTGATATAGACATGAAAGTTCATGCACAAATCTTAGTCTGAAATATTTCATTGCATTTACAACCACACTGAGTATGAAGAGCAGTATGTGCTATCAGAGTTCAACATGGGTAGAAAGTAGAAAGGTTTTGTGTTCAGCATCTGATCTATTGATCAACTTGTTGGCTTTTTTCTTTTCTTTTTTTTTTTTTTGAAGTTCTATTTCTTTATCTCAAAAGCGCTTCAGACATGTTATCCTAAGTGCTTATTTTCTTTCAACCTTTGGAATATTAAGCTTTCAGGATAATAATTTGAAATGTTTCACCTCACGAGTCTAATTTTAATACTTCATTTTTTTGTTTGCTTTGTTGTTAAAAAATATTGCTGTATCCTGACTTCAGACAAAAGTGTAAATCAACTTAAGGGAAGTAGTAGTAGCTGAATGATTACTTTTCATCAGAAATAAACTGACTTTATGATACTCTCCAGTGTTGCTACTGCCTTCTATTTATCTGAAAAGTAAATTAAATGTCATGGTAGTTTCTGGAACTGAGTTCATCTTATTAAAACTTAGAAATATATTAAATTAAATCTAATTTATGTGAGCATCTGAAACCAAGTATGCTTTTATATAGACAAGGGACTGTGATTCTGCAAAACTTAATAGTTTATTTTGTTTCAAATTATATTTCTTGTAACTCCCTATTGCTATTTTATTCAGAGGAGTTAACAGGTTACGGTATAGTTAATTTCACATACATCTTCAAGTCTCAAGGGACAAAATAATCAACACTCTTTGACCAACTAGAGGAGGTACTTGTTTTATTTATTTATTTTTTTAAAGAATTTAGAGTGCATTGTTTTTGTACATTTTATAATTATCATTTAAATGTCTGTTACATTATCAGAATGCAGATAATGTTTCACTGGACTTGAGATATATCAAATATAAAAGGAATTATGGTGATATATTGTAGGTTCTAAAGAAATTAAGTTTTCCTGAAGCTCAGAACAAATCCAGCCACAGAGTTAGCCATAGAGATAGCCATGGACACACACCTTCAATCCTAATACTTAGGAGGCAGAAGCAGAGATCAGTCTGGATATCTGTGTTCAAAGGCTAAACAGAGCCAGGTGGTGGTACACACCTTTAATTCCAAAATTTGGGATCCCATGTTTATGCTTCTGGTATTTGGGAAACACGCAAGCCTTTAATCCCAGCACTAGGAAGGAAGTGATATGGCTGGGCAGAGAAAGGGATATACAGTGACAGGAGACAGATTCTCCTTCCATTTCATCTCATTGCTGCCCCTGTTCAGTCAGAGAATTCCTGAAGACAAAATCTACCCGTTTGGTCTAAGGGATCGGAGTGGTGAGAAGTGTCTGTGGTTTGTTCCTCTGTCTCTCTGATCGTTCAGCTTTTCCCCAATATCTGGTTCTGGGTTTTAATTAAAAGACAAATGAGGATTTGTGCAGGAGGGAACAAAGTCATAATTATAAATGATCCAATAAATACTTAAAAAATTAAGTTTACATGCAGATAAATGTAAATTAGCTGATAGAAACAATAGTGTTTCATCAACAAAGACCAAATGTATTAACTTTCAACAGCATGGTATGTTTTTAACTTTTAATAGTAATGGCTCTCCAAATATTGTTTTGGTGTTTTCTGAGTGTTAATATGCACATTATAATTCTGGTTAAAAATGGTATATCATACAGTGCATATCTCTTCCTACTCTCCAGAAGATTAAAGAAAAATTTCTAAAAAGGAAACCAAGAGAATGTGGAGAGGCAGAGAGTAGATAACAAAGTCCTAGCAAAGGTACATACACAGATACCGAATTATATACTAACCAAGAAGAGACATGAAACTCGGTGCAACAAGCCTTCAAATGACCCCAACAGTTTAAGACTCAGTGACATGGCGTTTTTTCAATGAAGAGGAGACCAAAGCTTGCTGAGAGCTGTTTAAACTAGTCCCCAGTGACAGCAATAGAAAAGAGACAGTACCAACAGATATGAACAAAGGTCCCCGACATACCTTACCTGTATTGAAATGGATAAGTTTAACCCTGGAAATCAAGACCCTACTACTTGCCTCCCCATTCTTGTCCAGTTCCAAAAGGACTGACTGCAAACTAAGGTGATAAAATGTTTTCGGAAAAACCTGACATGCCCAGGGAAAGAACAAAAGATGAAAATGAAATGCTCACTTCTGCATCACTGTGGGAAAAGCCAGAACAGGTAATGCTCACTAGATTGCTATTTTTAAAACTAAATTTTGGTTTTCCCCATCTTTAAATTGAAAGGAAATGACTAGAAGTGTCTGTTTTAGAAGAGTTTATCAATGAGACCATTTTTGAAGTCAATCAAAACAGTTAAAATTAAAAAATAAATAGGAGAAACAATAAGTAAACTAGAAGATACTTTTTAGCATTATTCTAATATTAAAGAGCATCTATGGTTACCTTGAAATTAAAAGTCTGTTTTTTCTTAAACAAAGAGTATTTGAAAAATAAAAACAGGACATATCCGAAAAAGTCAAATTACAGCCTGGCAAACAAAGCTATCAGAATCCCAAAGACACTCAAATGAGGAAGGCAAATAAAAAGAGTTAAGCAAATTGCATATTAATTTGCAACTCTCTAAATTTAAGGTATACCAGATAGAATAAAAAAAAAAAAAAACCTTAATAAAGTAAAGAAAATATTTCACCACTGGGAAGGAAAATGTTTTCTAGATTGAGAGGTTGTTTGAAAAGATCTATGAAGAATGAAACTTGGGTTGTAACCAATCAGCTTTCACATATTCAATAACATTTTCCATAAAAAGAATAACTGCGTCTGTTTGCTATTGTTGCTGAAAAAATAATACTAAGACTGGGTGACTTAAAGCAACCTGGAGCACTCGTTTTGCAGCTTTGTAGTGAGATGTCTAAAATGTGTATTGATGGGTAAAGCCAGCCGCTAATTGCTACTATTGTGCTGTAGTGTGACTCCCCTGCCATCAGTGCAACACTTTCCCAACCTTAGAGTGAAAGCTACAAACTGCCTATCATCCTATCTTCCGAGTGAGTCACACCAGCATGACCCAGGAAACATGAGTTGAACAAGTACAGAAACATTAGACATGCTAAAGTGGACAAGGGAAAGACCTTAGGCCTACATGACAGACACAAAGATCTAAGGCAAATAAGGAACACCAAGAGCTGGAGTAAGTCTTCCTCCAGGAAGAGCAGACTTTCTAGCTATCTACTACCATATTCTCAGCCCAGAAAACATATCCACATATGGGTAATTACTACAGACTGAGAAGATATTTAGGAATACGTATGTTCAGGCACATATAAATATGTAACAATGATTAGTTAAAAAAGAGCATACATTTTACTGAGAACAAGGTACGTTAATGAGAGGTCTGGAGGATGTAAAGAGAAATGATATAATTAAATTATAATGTCAAAAGGTAAAATATATCATTTTAAAAATATGACCAAAGTATCAAGTAGTAGTGGGACAATATCAAGCAATATGTCATATAAATCAACAGATGTTTCCTTAAGAAGGAACAATTGTAGATGAGACAAAAAGAAAACATCATTTTAATAAATGGTGAGCTGTTATCAGAGTTTGGGTAAAATTGCTGGCACTCCATGGGTTCCCTGTGCTTGACAACCATCCAGAAAAACTCATCAGAAGAAGAGTGGTGGGGAGGGCAGGTATGGAGGTTGACCTTGGCCTGAACACCTTGGTAAGAACAAGGGTGAAGGCTTACATAATGTGTGTGTTCAGAATCACCCAAGAAATATCAGCAGAGACTAGGATGGGGGTTTCCATGGTAACAGTCAGCTTGTAGTGGTCTTGCTTTAGTATAGCCGACCTTTTCCATTATCTCACCATCTGTCATGCTGAGCAATACTGGTTGTACTGTTCCTGTTGCTTAGAGAGAAGTATTAGTCTTTTGTCTTAAGATGCCCATACAGGAAACGATTTTTTTGCTGATATCCTAGATAATTTGTAGGGGTGGACAAGACTAAGCAAGAACAAAAGGGAGTCAGAAACAGAAGTGTGCTTGGTCAGTGCTAGACATTTGTGCCCAATTCTCCCAATTCACTCTAAACCTGAACAACAGATCTGAACACTCAATAGAACACAAGTACATGGAACGTAAGTGTGGCTAAATATTTTTCATAACTAAATAAATTAAAAATCAAAATAAAATAAATCTTTTCAATGTACACATTATATGTAGAATTATATATGTTATATATAAAGGTATACATATATATGAAAAATTTAAAACTTTAACATCATCTCCAAGAAGACTGGAAGTATAAAACATTGAGAACAGTAAGTACATGAGAAATGGATATAAATGGGCAGGAAGTAAATGCAAGCTTAGTAGATCAAAAAGTATTTAAATCATAAACACTCAAATCGTATTTTTTTTTTTAAAAAAAAATATAGTGCATTATATTCAGGTAGCAGTTGCAGGAGGAATGCGAGGTTAGTTAAGTATTCAGAAAGCAGCCAATTCTCCATGAAAGGACAGAGGAGAGGAGACATGGTATCTTCTCAGCTGTATCGTACATTTCTAGCCAAACACCATAAACTCACAGATGCCATGAAAGGCCTCATAGGCATTCCCAGCATTCAAGATGTGTAAGAAAGAATTGCGATGAACTTAAGGCAACCTTGGGGTATATAATAAGTTTCCAGAGAGCCTGAGCTGCTTAGTAAAACCTAGTCTCAAAAATCAAAAAAATAGCAAAGGTAAAAGCCAAACCAAAAACTTTTCATAAAGAGTAGAGTCTGTGGATCTCCTAGAAGTTTGGCTACCATCTCTGACACCACCCAGGAAGAGATCCTCACAGGAATAGACTTGGAAATAACTGCCTAAAAGGGAATATTTACGTATTGAGTATGACAGGCATCCAGGACCCCATGAAGGTATCCAATCAAAACTGGAAGCCAAACAAACAAAACAAAAACTAGTCTGCAAGACTGCATTCAGACTTCTTTAGAAAGGCACCTTTCAGTTCAAGGGCAGCCATCCTGCGTGAGATGCCAGAGTCAATTAGAGCACTTGGTTGTACTCCGTTCCTATTCTATCTCCTCTCCCATCCTCTCAGATTTCTTTATCTTTTCTGTCTTTTTCTTCCAGCTATTTTAGCTTTTCTCATTTTTAAACAATCGTGTTTACCTAGAAATAGTCTGCCCCGGTTAGAAAGGCCCATTTCTCAGCCTTCTGAGTGGGGAGCTACAATTAGACAAAACCATTCCATCTCCATGTTGCCCCTGCTATTTACTTAATTTCCCTCGTGTTTTTTTTTTCTTTTTTGTATCATCCCAATAACCAACAGCCTTACTTTGTTTTATTTTTCTTCCACTAAAAACTACCATATTAGTGCTCAAATCCTACCATTATTTCTTTACATTTTTTCCCCTCAAAACATTGCCATTACAGGATTTTATACTCAATATACCCTTTGACAGTAATTATTTTTGCAGACAGTATTCTACTGTTAAGCCAGTATTGGTGATGGGGTTTGGTGCTCCCAACATCAGGCTACCAGAAGAAAATTGCATTTCAAGCCTATGAAAACCTAGTAACTTCTGAACAATGTCTCTGAAAGCATAAGGGTATTTTGAGAAAGAATATAAGTGACTTAAAACCAGATGTGCAGGTCCAGTATAAACAAAGTACCACGCCTCCTCCGAGAATTACTAATCTACATCGATAAGCTTCAATGAAAGTCAAATAGAAAAAATTGCAGAAAATTCAAAGGAGTAATTGTGTATTATCTACCCCCAAAAAACCAAACATAATACAATTTTTAATGATTTTTAAAACAATATAAATTAACAACAGAATGAAATAAGTTAACAAAATATGTCAAGCTCTATTCAATAAAAGACAGTAAGTGTGGTCATTAAAATGCAAATGGACTCCCATTGAAACTGTTATGGAGAGATTAAAAGGTGAGGTCTTGTTGGAGGTGAGTTATTAAGTGTGAGCTCTGAGGTTTCAAATTTCCATGCCATTCCCAGTTTGCACTTTCTCTGCTTCATTATTGTGCCTCAAAGATTATGAGCTCCAAGCTACTGTTCAAGCACCATGCCTTCAAGCTAACTGTGGTGTTCCCCACCATAATAGTCATTACCACTAGCCCTCTAGAATGTGAGCACCAAATTAAATGCCTTCTTTTATTGCCTTGAACAAAGGTGTTTGCTTACAGCAACAGAAAAGTTACTAATACTGCAAGACTACGGAGAAGACACTCCAACAATCAGAATAAAAATTCCATAAATCAAATAAAAAGCTCTGTTGTATGAAGTTTCTGGCCTAGACTTTCTAGCCTAGCCTTTTGGCCCAGACCCACAGATCACAGTCCCACAGTCCCACTGAAACACACAGACACTTACATTAATTATACATTGATTGACCTGAGGCCCAGGCATATGACTTGATAACTCTTGCTCTTAATCTAACCCATGACTCTTATCCTGTTCAGCCATGCGGCTCGGTATTTTTCTCAGAGTGGCATAGTTGTCCTCTGCATCTGTGGCATCTCTGGTCTTGCTCTTAATCTAACCCATGACTCTTATCCTGTTCAGCCATGCGGCTCGGTACTTTTTCTCAGAGTGGCATAGTTGTCCTCTGCATCTGTGGCATCTCTGGTCTTGCTCTTAATCTAACCCATGACTCTTATCCTGTTCAGCCATGCGGCTCGGTACTTTTTCTCAGAGTGGCATAGTTGTCCTCTGCATCTGTGGCATCTCTGGTATCTCTGTGGGAACTCTGCTCTGTTCTTCCTGTTCTCAGAGTGTTCCCAGCCTGGTAGCTCTGCCCACACTTCCTGTCTGCCTTCAGCCAATCAGTGTCTTATTTAGCCAGAAGGTGGGACAGTTATTTAGAATGTAACATAACCCCACTACAAAGCTCCATGAAAATCGCACCAACAGACTTTTTCAAAGGGAGAATAAGGTGAGAAAAGAGGGTTGGAAACAGAGCATTAGGATAATAACAAAACATAGGGGCTGGAGAGATGTCTCTGAGATAAAGAGAACAGGCTATTCTTTCAAAGGACTTGCATTTAACACAGGGGCTTGCAACTAAGTTGTTTTTAGAGGATCTGACAGTCTCCTCTGAGCTCCACACAAGGCAAACAGGTATAAATGCAGGCAAAACATTTATACAATAAAAACAAAGATGTTAAGACAAATACATAACAAATGTATAAGGAAGTATGAAATCAGTCAATATCAATGAAGTACTGTGAAAAAGTCAATTCAGTCAAACATGAGCAGAAAATAAGGAGAATATTTTTAAGCTAAAGGAAAAAATATTTAAAATAAAATTATATTACAAATATGCCTAAATCTAGGTAAAGTGATGGTCATTCAGATATGAGACATTTCGGACACCAAACAGGAAAACCCCAACTATATCCTCGCCATGTCACATTAGAGTTGAACCTTAACAATGAAAATACACAGAAAGATGAGAGAAACAACAAGTTGCTATATAAGGGACCGATTAAAATCACAGTACATTTCTCGGCACAATAAACTTCAAAAGATAGATGGGCCAGGATACGTTAATGCCACGAAAGACAACAACTGAAAACCCAACCACTAAGTGAAGCAAATCTGTCTCCCCACTAACTGGTAAGAAAACTGAATTTATCACAATGCTACATGAAAGAATAATGCATACTAAAACAATAATGAAAGGAATGGACAATAAAAACATCCAACACTGCAAAATTAACAAAATGGCACACTTAGAACATAACTTTTAGTAGTTACTTTAAATATTAGTGATTTCAAGTCTGTATTAACAGAGACTAGTGGATTGGATTACAAAGCAGAATCTACCTATGGGCAGATAAAGGAAATATGGTTACATACAAAATAAAATATTTTCAGTCAGAAAGAACCAAGTCATATCATTTAGAGAAAAAATGGGTATCTGAATATAGTCACATTGCAAGAATTGAGCCCGTTTCAGTAAAAGATATGTTTATTTTCTGTCACTTGCAGTTTCTAGATTTGTATACATACATGAAACCATGTGTTACATATATGAAATTAAAAGATTAGAAGTGAAGCCTTATGGGGAAAACAAAAAAGACTGATAGCAAGGGCAAGAGCAAGAGGGTATCAAGAGGTACAGGACACATGCTCAAGATAATTTTATATATATATGTGTGTATGTTTACACATATGTAATGCATATGTGCATTTTCTTTATCTGCACATTTGCAAAGTCAAATGAACAACAAAATAACATTTAGCTACTCTCTGTCCTGGTACTGAAATTTGAACATTTGTATAATAAGCCGAGAATAAAATAACAAAGATCCATGAGAAATAGGAAATAAGGGACATATCGTTTGTAGAGATGGTATTAAGGAGGAATGGAGACAAAAATTCAAAACTGATTTTCTATAGAGGCTACTCAGTTGTATTTTTTAATGATATATATATATATATATATACCATTATATATATATATTCTAGAAATAATATATATTATATATAAATATTCTAGAAATAAATCCATGGTGTGTATATGTTGAATATTTTAATGACTTTGTTTTCATATAGTTTAAGCTGCAAACAAACAATGTAGCAATAACCAGAAACAGAATACTAAGGAATCTTTCTACATGTGATGATAAAATACCTACAATGGTGCAAGGCTGTCAGTGTATTAAGCTAGTCCTTTCCACTCAGATGGATGCTAAGCATCCCTGTACTGTTATTTCTATTATTCCATCTCCTCAGTGGTACAGTGGAGCTGTCCAAATGTTTCTCATTCCTGGTGAGTTATGAGTTATTATCTGTTATTCCAGTACAGAGGCTCAGAATCCAAAGTCCAGATGATTTTAATTATTGAGATATTTGAATCCTGAACTTTGTAATATACAAATACAGCTCAGCAATGACTACACATTTGCTTATGTGTTAGTAAACCTTCTCCTTTGAGTTAAAGCAGTCTCTGGCACTTAGCTCATTTGGGGGAACCTGTTCCCTATGCTGAAATGTCGCGCTCAGCTTTGACTCCAGAATTAAACTCTACCTCCACTTGATGTGGTCAAGTTCATGGAAGTCCTGCTCCTTTCTGAATGGAGAGAGAAGAGGAGTGGAAGAAGGGGGTGGGTGGGGGTGGGAAAGGAGCAGGGAGGGAAAACTGAGGTCAATGTGTAAGATAAATGAAACAATGTTATTCAAATAAAAAACTCTCTCTCTGTGTGTGTGTGTGTGTGTGTGTGTGTGTGTGTGTGTGTGTGTGTGTGTGTGTGTGTGTGTTTTGGTCACTTTGTGTTATCTTCCAACCTTGTAGAAAGGGCTTTGGAGTCAAGGTAAGACTCCATATTTAGTGGCAATGTGAAACAGGTATTACTGTCCTAAAGACACATAAATCAACTTTTAGTACTGACTGACTGCCTAACTCCTTCAGTTCTGGCTTTTTTCAAAGAAATGTCTTGCTCTCTCTAACTTTTTAAATTCTTACATCACTTTACAATCTTTCTTTGGTGGGTCAGAAATAAAATTATGGTAATGAAATTGCTGCAGTCTCTTTCTACAGAGATCACTGAATTAGTGAAGAGGGAAATAAAACCTTTTAGAATATTTGCAAGGTATGTATATAGTAATCTTGCATTTAGATCAGGGTCATTGCATACATTAAAGGCAGTTTCGCTTTTCTAAGAATTTTATAGGTATATTAAAATGGCTTTTAGTCTATTGACAATAGCATCATTCTGCTGTTCAAAAGGCCTCATTTCCAAAAGATTTATGTGCTCTCCTCTCACCCTTGTGTAAAAAAGATGGAGAAATTCGTATGCTAACACTTGGATATATTGAACAATTTTAAAAAGTATTGATATTGTCAGCAACCTGGACTGCCTGGTGCTTCTGATTTCAGACTTATAATAAAATGTTGTACTGTTTTGCAAATAATCAGAAAAAATAGACTTGATTGTTCTGTCAAGCTTAATAGATGTTTCACTAAAATATTTTCAAGTTTAAGGGGACATCTTTTGAGTTTAATTTCTATAAGCATCAAAAAACAATAAATATGACAAATGATCAAAATACAAGATGTATTCTGAGAAGTTTTGTATTCTAACTTTGTTAGGGTCTTAAATCACAATGTTCCCCGAGAGAATAATATTTGAGAGCAAATCTTAATTTGATGACTTCTATGTCAAGAGCAGGTCAATTTCAGCCTGGCTAGTTGCAGTGTCCAGTAGACCACATTTGGCACCTGTGTCCCCACACATTTCTTCTCCCCTGTGTATTTTGCTCAGCACTAAGGCTTTATGTCTGCTTGGAATCTTGTTGCTAGCACTTACCTGAGAAATGGAGATCTTGGTAAAATGTTATTCTGCTTCTCTAGCTCCAGCATTGTTCTCCTGTCCCCATGACCTAACGTGCTGGTTGGTCTGAAAATACTGAATTCCAATGATATAGACCTCTAGTTTACCTTGTAGGCTTGGTCCTAATTCCTAAAGCAAATGCATGATTTATCTTATGCAATTCTGCCTGAATTATTATTTTTTGTTGCTCCAAATACTGGTGTGGTCTCTCTGTCTCTTGTTTCTGTGCACTCCTCTGTTTGTCAAGGTTTCTTCCACTGCCTCCATTCTATAACCACCAAGCAAGAAAGACAATCTTAAAAACACACAAACTAACAACAAAAAGGTGTAAGGATACTACAGACTTTGGGATAGTAAGAGCTCATTAAACTAACTCAAATCCAGCCTTACTGAATTCTCCTTAATCTCCAAATGGAATTTACCTCACCAGAAATCTATACATACAAGGCATCCATTGTTGGTACAAGTAATGAGTACATCATTTCCTAAAACTGTTCTGTGAGGACAGGTGAAAATTTCAACAACTGAACCACAAGTTAATTTCATGATGATTGCCAGGAAAGCATAGGAAAAAAAAATGTTTTCCACAGTCTGAGTAAATAAGCTAAAAAAAAAAAAAAATGTTTAATTGTTTATTTTTGCTTTGGTCTCATTTATATTGATTACTCAACATGATAGGTATTTGCTTAAACATGTGTATTATTACATAACAGCCCTTACAAGAATGTCCCTTACCTCAGAACAGACCTACTCCAACAGGGATAAAGACAACTGTTCCTGGGAAAAGCTTCTCTGGAGCTACAAGCTCTGATTCAGGTCACTTCACCCTATCATTCCATTGAGCAGCAGCAACAGCTTCTGTGGCCATGTACTTGTCATATGTATGTGAATGACTTCCTGCTGGGTAGTGGGTGTAGTGAGATAATCAGCTTCACCTTGACACTGCCTAGAAGGCACAAAAAAGAAAATGGGTTACATTTTTTTTAAGTGAAAATAAAATATAAAACCGTGAATAGGAAATGGATAGCAGGATTTAGATTTTTTTGTTGACATTTGTAGTTCAAAATATGCTTGAAATAATTTTCAACACAATTGTATGTAATTTGAAACACCTGGTAAATGGAATTGACTCTTTAGATTTTCTTCTAAGTTTCACTAATCCAGTGTTTAATTGAAAGAAGGTACCCCAAATTATTTTTACTGACTAAAATTGTATTGCGGCAATCATCATAGCAAAAGTCTGTAACTAGAATGATGGTGAATGAACATACTCGGTGAGCAACAATGATGATTTTAGTAGCAACATATCACTTCTGTCCTTCAAAGTTTAATTCCATTAGACACTAGGAAACTATTGTCGATTCTGAACAAGGATTTTGTAATAAGAAACAAAGGTTTATATTTAAATCTGTCAGTTATATGCCCATAATTTTGAACAAGTGACTTAAATTATTTAAGAATTAATTACTTTATAAAGCATATAAAACATTCATTCAACTAAAGTTTATGAATATGAATATAAATAAGGCAAGCCAAATGTATATTGCTATGTCTTCCATGAAATAAAAGGTCAATATATGACAAAGACAATCACTGCCAACAGGTAAAGACATAACAGTCAGCGTGCAGTGTGTTAGCATTAGCAGCAGCCATGACTGCTATCCCAAGGCCCAGGAATGATTCCAAATGAATAACAAGGTGGGAAGCAGCATCTTGGGGGTTCTGGTCAATCTTGTCTATATTTCTATTGTACTGTATTCATCACAGGAAAGAACACTGACAGCGTTTGAGCCACAATTCTGTGCTTTTAATGTTACCTTGTACAATTATCAAGAAACCCTTAGCACAAAATACATTGGCTTCCTCTCTTTCTGTAAATGCAGAAACTGAGTTACTGTTGACTCTAATTTTTTTACAGTCATGTATCTAAGCAAGCAGGAATGCCAGGACTTGAGACCAAGGTAGCATATCTATAATCAAGAAGTGTCCCATGAATCTATTTCTTTACAGGCCCAGAACATTGCCTTACAATGACCAGTTTCATTCATTATTTGCACACTAGTTATGTCTCCAACACTAGGATTGGCAGTCTCCGTGATGAAAATCATAAAAGAGAAACATTCTAAAGTGAGTGAGGACAGTGTTTGTATGCTAAATCCCAACCAGGGGTTCAAAAAACTTTTTTGGGGAAGAAATGTTAATTCCTTTGAGAACTGAGAGAAAAATCAACATTTAGTCACATGTTGATATGGAAACTTCCGCAGACTGAAAACACATTACCAGCACCTAGGAACTTGTATTTTTCTATTTGCTTGGGGAAAATACCTGGCAATATCTGTCCCAGAGCACATCTAAGACCTGGTTTATGGTGGTTTTGCACATGAGAGCAGACACACACTACCAGCACCACACTAGAGTTTATTCAGGAGAGTTACCAGGAATGCTTTGCTAGTCAAAATTATTACAGGAAGTTATGAAAAAGAAGGTCATGTAGAGGTGAGTGTGGTATTATGGAAGATTTTCCACCACACAGAAAGTCTTTTCTGCCTTGATATTAGAATGTTCTAGTGAAATGTGATCAAGACCTTTTACACTTCATCATATAGGACAGCATTTGAGGAGGTAAAAATCAACCTTAAGAATTGTTCAGGAGGCTTTGGCCACATCTCAGTAGGAAATGAAGAGAATAAAATAGAAATGACTATCATTCGGAAATCTGAACTATGTGCAGGGATCAATAACATAAGACACTGGTAAGGATATGTGAGCAAGTAGATGATGATTCAAAGCATGCCTGACTGGGCTTCCAGCTTAGCCTATTCCTTCCCTGTAGGCCCTGATGTGACCTCAACACATGAAACGGTATGGTGCATAAGCTGAGGGAAATTCTTCCAGAAGCCTCTGCTTTTTATAAGAGAAGCTGGTAAAGAAATTTCCAAAGGTCACAGGCCAGATACCTCTAGTCCCACATATACAAACTTTGCTCCTGTTTCTTCTTGTTTCCAATCAGTCTGTTCAGATCCTAAATTATCTCAAGGTTATAATAGCCATAGTGGTAAAAGATTTCATAGAAAACAGCAAACTCATGTTTGGGTCCCAATAAACTGATGCTTTCTTTTACAATTGAACTAGCATAGTGTAAACTGTAGGGATTCCTGGCATGTGGCATGTAACAGCTACGTGGTAAACATGCTAGTCTGATAACCCAACATGGGGCTGGCACAACACAGGAAGCACAGAGGCCACGCCCCTAGGCGTGGCTATGTAAATCTGTGCCCACCTGTTCTCTTATAAGGAGATTCCTTTTGAAAGTGTGAAAGTCTTTCTCATTTCCCTTCTGCTTCTCTTCCCTTGTTCTCACCCAGCAACTCTCCCAAATAAACCTAGTGTGGCACTGGCAGTATCTGTCTGTTCTTAGGTCTCAGATGAGCTCTGGAATAGATATTGCCAGGTATTTTCCCCAGGCAAATAGAAAAATCACTAATAAACTTGTATATTAAAAGCTCTCATGCATATAAACACACTAGGGAAATGGCCATGGATGTCTGCAGAATTTCTTTTGTATTAAGTTTGGCCTGAGCATTGAGTTTCCCATCTTAGACATATCCATGTACACACACCATGTATATACATGCATGTGCAAATACACACAAACACTCATACACACACAAAGCTGAACCTCACATCACCCACAAAGAACTGTAAAAAAGAAATATAACTTTTCTGTGCAAGAAAGCTCATGTCACCTGCATCAAATTAAAACTCTGTCTATATTTGTTTATGCTTACTTGTGGGAGTGTGGTGAGCCAGATCTATAGTAGCTAACATGTGACTATCAAGATATTCTTTGACAGCATGGTGGTACACAGGGGTCAAGATTAGATGGGGTAGAAGCTAAGACAAACTAGTAGAAAGGATAATCTAGATTAAGTTAAACACCAATCTACCTCTTTAGTTTGACATAAACAGCTGCCTTTAACCACTATGAATATAGTTTGTTATGAATTTCTGTGTTTGGTATTATTTTACAAGTTTATTAGGAAAAACTACAATTTCAAAGTATTTCTTAATCACATTTATGTTTTAGAGATGTATAGATCAACTTGAATTTGCCTGCATAAAAAGATTAATTGTCCACTCATTTTAAATAAGCTTGAATTTTAGAATTATAAAGCTTTATGAATATGTTGAACTGAAGGTTTGGGAGCTTTAAAAATGTATTTCCTTGAATTAGTAAAAGAAAAAACTATTACTCTCATTTGTGATGCACTAATAAATCAATTTCAGTTTTAGATTTTACTACATAAATCGCCTACTGTGAAAGTTAATGTTGAATTTCTTGAACTACCCCGTAAATTACATCCAAGTATCAATTGTTTCATTTGAGACTCTTGTAAAGTACATTGACAGCGTAATTTTGATGAGTGGATACTGTTGAAATGTGAGGTTATGACTGTCAGTTTTTCACTATGTTTACATTTGTTCTAAGGTGACTGATTTTTATGCCTCAATTGAAATTTTGTAAGCTTTGTGTACTCATACTTTTTATTTTAAAAGATACAACTGGAACACACAGCTTTGCATATATCATTAGTCTGAGGATTTGCTGACTTTTAAGAATTCTAGTAAATAGCCCTTAATCAATCTTCAAAATTATACAAATTCATGGGGAATATGATAACATCAAGCACCCTAAACTTAGAAGTGCATATTACCTATTATATTCAATATGCAAAGTAGAAAATGATTTAGCTGAGATTTCTAATGTGTGCTAATAAAGGTGAACAAAATTATTTAGTATATTTCAGGATTTTACCAGGATTCAAGTTCAGTGCTTTAAAGTTAACATTTAGTTACTCAAGCATAAGCTGATATTTCACTACATGAAACATACTTTGTATTTGAACTTCCTTGCTATGTTCTCTATTCATTTAGTGTGATGCTTTCCACAGTAATTAAGTGAGAGCTCTTAGAATGACCGAAAATCAGGATTATTGTTCTAACTTAACTCGGATTCATGATATTTCATTTATCTTGAATTAAGGCTTCTGATATCTTCATCCTAAGTCTCAAAATATGAAAAATAGTAATTTCAAAACTCCAGTGTAGACCATTTAAGTCTGGAAGGAAATGGGTTGATGGTGCATAGCTATTCTTCAAAATCTCAAAATTCTGAAGTAAAGGGATCCTGAGTTTGGGTCAGAGCTTGGCTACACAGGGAAACCATATCAAGGGATGGGTTAGCAGGAAGAGGGAAAGATGAAAGGAGAGAGAGACAGAACTAGAGAGGTATTAGAGATACTTACTAATATCTATTTGTCTTGTGGATAAGGATGTTACAAATAATGCGGTTCATTAGAACAAGGTATTCAGTTCATTTATAAAGAAGGCAGTAACAGGATTCAGGTCTCAGAAACTCAACTCAGTATTTAACAGGACAGACATAATCCTCTGTCTCCATCTCAGATACTTAAAGTCAGATTACATCTCATAAGAAATTTGCTTGGATCAGAAATATTTGCATGCCAGAATTAATAATACAATGACCATACATATAGGACAAGCAATCTCTCTTTTTTTTTTTCCCTCTGCGTACTTTAAGGTTCATGAGACACTATGACCTTGGCAGCTTTTATAAAGGGAAACATTTAATTGGGGCTTGCATGGTGGCACAAAGGCGGATATGGTGCTGGAAAAGGAGCTGAGAGATTTACATCTTGATCTACAGGCATTGGGAAGAGAAAGAAACACTGGGGCTGTTTTAGGATTTTTGAAACCTTGAAATCAATTCCCAGTAACATACTTCCTCCAACAGAACCACACTTCCTCCAAAAAAAAAAAAAAAAAGAGGTACTAGTAAGCATTCAAATATACAACCCTATGAAGGTTATTTTTACTCAGATTATTGCATTCCACTTCCTGGTCTCCACTGCTCCATTGGCCTATAGTCATAATAGTTATTTTCCTCTTTTCCTCTTTGGATCTTTGGGGTGCTCTGCCACCCAGCTACAAACCAGTCACAGTCACCTACAGAGGTTTATTCTTAATTATAAATACCTAGTCTTAGTTTGGCTTGTTTCTTGGCAGCTTTTCTACTTAAATTATCCTGTCAATCTTTTGCCTCTGGACTTCTTCCTTTTCTTACTTCTGTAATCTTACTTTCAACCTTATTCTATGGCTACATGTGTAGCTGGCCCTTAGTGTCTTTCTCTCCTTGTTGGTTCCCCAGATTCCTCTTTATATTTATTCTCTCTGCCTGCCAACCCTGCCTATTATCCTGCCTTGCTATTGGTAATTCAGCTCTTGATCAGGTATTTTAGACAGACACAGTGACACAGTTTCGCATAGTTAAATGCAACATAAAAGAATACAACACACCTTTGCATCATTTAAACAAATGTTCCATAGCATAAGCAAATGTAACACATATTAAAATAATATTCTACAACATATGATAATACAAAACTGCATTCAGTCCAAATTTAGAAGTGCCCCAAATCTGTGTCTCAAAACTATTAAAAATTCAAAATGTAAAATCTGTTCTGATATTCAAGTAATTGCCTAATTGTAATCCCCTATAAAATCTAAGAAAAACATAGATCACATACATTCAATGTACAACAGAACAGAATATTACCAAGAATTTTACCAATATTACCAAGAACATTACCATTTCAAACTGGAAGATAGGAAGCATAGAGAGAACATACTGGACCAAAGCAAATTTTATAAGCAGTTGGACAAACTTCAGACACTGCAGCTCTATGTGTGATGTCAAAGCATTCTTCAGATAACCAACTCCTGAGGGTTTTGTTGATGACAAATTACTGCAACACACTTCTCTCTTGGGTTAATTCCACAAACAGTCTGCCTTTTTTTTTTTATGGTAGATATACCATGACTTTGGCAACTAAAATGATTTGAGGACTCCAAAAATATCTGGGCTTCATTTTTTCCAGCTTCACACAATGACCTTCTTGGGGGACTTTCATGCAGAAACACCCCTCAACATATTTTGTCTATGAATTTAATGGAAAAGTTTTTTTTTTAAACCAACACTTCAGACTTACATCATTACAAATAATCTACTTTCAAGAAAATAATTATTGTAAAGTCAGTTTCGACACATAAGATACAACTCTATATTTTTACAAAGTATTGCTCATTGAAGAAGGGAAATTAACCTCAGTATGAATAAGTGCTTGATTTAGACAGTGTCTGTGACTCTTAAATGAGCAGCAACTTTGTGCTCTGGCTTGTATTTGCCATGCCTTTCAAATATCAATAAATGGCCATCTGTTTCTTTTTTCACAAATAAGTTACATTTTGTTCTTAGATATTAAAAATCTTTTTCGTTTAGATTTTTTTTCTGACACTGGAACTTTCTCTGTAACCCAGAATGGTCTTGAATTAATAACAATTCTGCATCAGAGACCCATGTTGAGATGACAAGAGTGAATCAGCAACCCAACCTTGAATTTTTATATAAATGCCTTCAGAATCAAGATTATGATTCTGTCTTAAACCATTAATTTAATGGTATTATTTAGAAAGATTATGAAATCTCAGATCTATATAGTATTTTGAAGAGTAAAAGAAAAATACAAATAATATCCTGACAAAACATAGCACTTTCTTAATCAGTGTTCTTGATTTCAAGTTGCTTAATAAAACAGATTTTAAAACTGAAATATGAAAGGAAAGAGAAAATGAAGATACATAATGCCGTTAAAAGGAAGAATGTGCAATAATGTGGCAGGAGCCAAAGCTGTAACCTAAGCAGGAGGAAACCAAGTTGGAACCCTTTGTGTCTGTCAGAACATTGAGTATACTTGAAAGGGAGTTCTTGCAACTTATCATTCTCTTTATAACTTATTTATTGAGCATGAAAAATAATTCTGTTCAGCTATAGAGATAAATTAAGTGATAAATCTTTTTAAAAAGGAATAAGTGAAGTGACCTGTGGGTATATGTGGGTATATTTTCAAATATAATAAAAACATTCTCAGAGATATCAGAGGGATCTACCCACAGTCAGTCTAGGAGGATCACAAGGTGGTAACTCACACCTTTAATCCTAGGACAGGGAAGATGGGGGAGTGGTGACCGACGCCCTTAATCCAATCTGAGTTAGGGGTCATTTTAGTTTACCAAGGAGTTCCAGGCTCCCAGGCAGGCAGTGGTGGTGCCATGCTTTAACTGAGCAAAGAGAGTATTTAAGGCAGGCGTAGAAAGACAGAGCATAGGGGGAGAAAAAGAAGTCAAGAGGAGAGAGGTTGAGGAAGCTGAAAGACAGCTGGGTGAGATCTGACTGTGGTGTTTACTCTCTGATATCTCCGCCTTTCCCAGAGATCTGGCGCTGAGTTTCCTTTATTCGTGCAACAGTGACCTAGACATAAAGTCATAAAGGGGTGTTTTCTCCCATCTAGAAATGCTGACTTCTGAAAGTTAAATATGTGTATTTATGTGTAAGAAACCTATAGAATACAAGAAAATGACCTGTGGCTCAAGGGATAAAAAGGAGGCTCTGAGAAAAGGCATTTGAAGGGTAAGTGAAGACATGAGGGACAAAAGAAGATTTGAGAATTGCTGGGAATGAAGGGTACTTTGGCTCTGGCTTGGGGCCAGATGGACAGGAAAAACGATGGAGAACAAGGTACTGCATTTTAACCGAAATGAGGACTTTCAAATATCGTTTTTTCATTACAGTGTTTTCACAGCATTGGTATTGAATTGGATATTATTAATAAAATCTAATCATAAGATGATTCATTATATAAGGGTCAAGCACCTATTTTCAGCACTTTTGATGATGAGTATTCTTTTATTTTTCCTGCTGCGTATGCTGTTAATTGGTAGAGGTTTTATTGATGATTCTAATTTTGTTTTCATCCTTAAAGAATGGCATCTATTTTTTTCCTTTAAAGGGTGATTGTAGCTATGTGGAAAGGTTTAGACATATTTATGTACTGCTCCACTAGACCAGAAAATTAGTGATAAGTGAAACTCCAAGAGGTCAAAAGTCCTGCCACTCTGGAGCTGACTTCCAGAACTCTAAATGATTTTGGAACTGGCAACTATTTTCTAAATTCTTATAGATGCTCCTTGAATCTTGTGGTAAAAGCTTTGACGATGTTCCTAAGATTTTTTTTTTAAGATTATTTTTAAGTTTTTATTTTTTAAGAGTATTTTATCACTTCTATTAGAATTTCCTACTATACATTTTGGTCATATTCACCTCTCTTCTATTCATTACAGATACAAATCTTTCTCTACTCATGTAATTTTGTATCATTTCTCATTACTACCTGCTACTGTTACACACAGCAAATCCCAAAGCCAATTTGTGTTGCCCATATATTCTTGGAAGTGTGGTCTTCTATTGGAGCATGTTTGACTAATTAGTGATGCATGTTTAAAAAGGAATTACATCTCCTAGAGTCCATCAATTTACAAAAGCTCTTGTATTATGATTTGGACTTTGTGTTTCCTTTTCCTCTCCATGCTGGAATTTGGTCAGGCTTGAGTTTGAGCAGATCCTGTTTATGGCCTTAAAAACCTTTGTGTGTCTATGTGTGCACCTGTGCTGCTGTGTCTTAAAGACACTATTTTCTAATCGTTATTCATGGCCTGCGGCTCTTACACTGTTTCTGCCTCCTATTCTGCAGTGATCTCTGAGCCTTGAAATTGGAGGGGTGTAATATGGATGTTTATTCCGGGCTGGTAACTCACAGTTTCTTATTCATTGCACCTTGACCAGATGTGGGTTGATGTGTTAAACTCTATCTACTGCAAATAGAATTTTCTATCATTAGTTGTTAATTGCATTAATCTGTGTTCAATTTGATATGATATCCATTAAGAAGGATAATAGTAATAGATTCTTTTCTAAGGCCTATGACCTGCCTAGCCAGATTCTTGGCCTAATAATGGTGACAGATATGGGTTTTATCTTGTGAGGAGAGATTGGAACTAAACAGAAAACAGTTTGTTATTCCCAAGATGTTTATGGTGTTATTATACCATTGTGAGCATGTTGTTATTGGGACTTACAGATTTTACAGACAGGTAAGACTGATGACCACTTTACCTGCCTGATAGCATAAACATCACCTTCCAGCACTAAGAAGGGAAGACAGTAAGGATGAAACTTCCAGGCCAGTATAAGCTTGATTGCTCTATGTACTATGTGAGGTATTGCTGTCAGGTTCTAGAGGGAAATGAAGAGCATTGGCAATAGCCTATAACGGTTTTGTCTCTAAGAGCTCTCACAGTCAAACCAAAGGAAATAACCAACTCCTGGTATTGGGCATATAATTTGTTAGTCACTAACTTTAAGTAGGAAGATTGTCAACCAACTATAGGGTAACTTCATTTTACTTGAGTTTATATATGTAAATATGTATGAGTATGGATTTTTAGGTAGTTTTTCCAGTAGCTGTTGGCAAGTTGATCAAAATAAAGAGGATCCAAATTAATAGAACTGATAAACAAAGGGAGAAGTTAAAACAGAAACTGAAAAAAATCATATAATCTTAATAATGTTAAAAATGTATCTCACTGTCAGCTGAAGTGGCATATGTCTTTAATCCCAGCTAAAGACCATCCTGGTATACACAGAGATACCATATTTCAAAATAACATAAATAAAACAAAATATAAAATACAAATGGCAAAGCTGAAAAAATTAAAGAAAAATATAATACATTATATATGTAACAAATATAAATGATACACACATATATAGCTGCATAAACATATTTATGTGTGTATTATAGCCTACCAAAGCTAAATCAAGATGAAAAAAACAACATAAGTATACCCATATTACCATATTATTCAATGAAATAAAAGCACTAATAAAAGTTCCAAAAGTAAAATAAATCAACAAATCTTAGTACCAGATGGATTTCATGGCAGGTTGTCAGTAAGGAACTAATAGTTATAAACTACAAATTATTCTACAAAATTGTTAATAAAAATTATTTTCAAATAATTTTAATGAACCAAATATGCCCAAACTTAAGGACAAAAACCGAAGAAAATTATATGCCAAGATCTCTGATAAATATGAACACAAATCCTCAATAAATTCTATAAAAAGGAAATTAAAGAACACTATAAAAGATCATCCACCATGATCGTAAGCTTCATTTAGAAGATGTAGGGAAGACTCAACATGTGTAAGTAAATCAAATAAATGTAATTCATCATATGAATAGATTTAAATACAGAAACCACATGATCATCTCATCAGATACAGAAAATGTGTTTGGTAAAATTGAACATCCTTTAAAAATGTGAAAGTCTTACAGAATCTAGGGATATAAGGAACATAGATTAACATAATAAAGGCAATATTCAACAAGCCTACAATCAACATCTGGTTAAACTGAGAAAATCTCAAAGCATTTTAAGTCAGCAACAAGATAAGAATGCCCATTCTCTTACTTTCTATTCAGTATAAATCTTGAAGTATTAGATAGAGCAGTAAAGCATGTGAAGGAGATAAAGGAATAAAAAAAAGGATTAATAAAGAGAGGGGGAATCCGTGTATTTTTCTTTCTACTGATAGGGTTCCATACATAAAAATCTCCGAAGACTGCACCAGAAAACTCCTGCAGCTGACACAAGCACAGCCATCGATGTTACAGGGTAAAAAATTAGCTCACAAACATCAGAAATTCTCTTATATACAAACGTTAAGCATACATAAAAAAGGAACTTGTAAAACAGCTCCATTCAAAATAGCCTCAAAAATAAAATATCTTTTAATATAACAATGAAAACAAAAAAATGAAGAAGATATTAGAAGATGGCAAAACCTCTAATGCTCATGGATCGGTAGAACTGATGTTGTGAAATTGAACCCTGTACCAGTACCAACAACAACATACTATTAAATACCATGATCATCAAAATTTCAATCATATTCCTCAGAGAATCTGGAAACAAGTTTTCTTATACTTCATACAGTTGCATGGTGTTCTTTCAAATATCTTATTTAATCTATTTGGTAGTACAGCAGGGGGCCTTTAAAAACACACAGAGATTTATCCTCTTCTTTGTTGGGACATCTGTGAAATATTGGTATGAGAGGTCTGTATTGGATTTTCTCTTTCCCCCATTAATCATTTTTGTTTTGAACTGAAAGCTTAAAGGCATTATGCAACAACATGAGAAAAATATTAAATTTTAAGCTGGAAAGATATAGGCAAGAGGACACTTTTCATCTGTATGGAAGGTTTGTGCTTGCCCTAAAAACCTTTCTATTCACAATAGAACACTGAAGGAAATGTAGCAGTATCTATGATTTCCAGAAAACCAAGTGATATGCCTAACCAAGCGATATGCCTAGCATTTTACATCTATTCCTTCACTCCCTTCCCCATGCATGATTCAGTCCAGCTGAGGACCTGCTACATAGTACATGTTTGGAGGTCAGAAGATAACAATCTTGAGTGTGTCAGTCCTTAACATCTACTTTGCTTGAGATAGGATCTCTTGTTTTTCAACATTGCTTTTGCCTGATTAGCTGGACCAGGAACTTCCAGGCTTTATCCTGTTTTGCCACGTGAACACTGAGATTACTGATGTATATAACCTCACTCATCTTTATGTATGTGCTGAGATGTAAACTAAGATCTACAGTTACACATCAATTATTCCACCCACTGCCATATTTCCCGGTCAGAAAGATATTACTAATATCTTTATTTTATAATGAGTACATAGACATACAGGAAAAAAAGATCAAATTTTTTATTATTGTAGTCAATGGTAAACATTCAGACATTACAGTATACCCTTCTATATGGTATGCTATTTTAAATTGGAAGCCTGAGATAGAATATCACAGATTTTGAATTTCTCCAATTAAAATAGTGATGTCTTCAACCCTGCTTTTGTTACCAGAAACAAAAAGGGCCTATGAAAAGAAAGATTAGTAGGAATCTTGTAAAATTTACTTTGTGCTACATGTCAATTGGACAAAGGCTAAAGTCCTCTGAGAAGAAGAAACCTCAATCAAAATTGTCTCCATAAAATCTGACCCCCTTGTGATGTATTTTCTTAATTAAGGATCAGTGGGGAAAGCATATGTATGTATGTATGTATGTATGTATTTATTTTTGTGGTGTCTTCCCTGGGCTGGTGGTGCTGGGTTCTATAAGAAAGCAGGGTGAGCAAGTCAAAGGAAGCAACCCAATATGCAGCACTTCTTTATGAGCTCTGCATCAACTTTTGCCTCCAGGTTCCCGCCTTATTGGAATGTCTGTTCTGACTTCCTTCGATAATGAACTATGGTGTGGAAGCTTATGCCCATTCTTCCCCAACTTGCATTTGGTCATGATGTTTCATCATGGTAATAGTAATCGTAATAGGAAACTCACCTTTCAGATAAAATTTCTTAATTTCTTAGGTTTTTATTCCATTCTACATGATCCTTTTAAAAACGAAATTGGGTTACTGGAAAATAGGTCATTTCTCAGCAGCCCACACTGTACCCCTAACTGTGCCAGTGGTTGTTTCTACTGATTATTATTCTCCTCGGTTAGATGACCCCGCCTGAGTTAAGAAGAATGTGAAATAATTCCCCTCTCCCCTTGGTTTGCCATTTCATAGTTTACATGTCCAGCCAGGGCTCAAAGTAATTAGAAGCTAAAGTACTGATTCTTTGTTTTTATTCTACCCCAAGATACCCTGTAACAGACAGGTGGGGACAGTATTTGCTTCTCTTATGTAGATGTTCACACTATTTAAGATAAATATATTTCTGTTTCTTAGTATTTTTTTGTATTTTGCTTTATTGGAAAAATCTTTTATTCTTGCCAATTTCTAATGCCTTTCCCTTGCTTAAAGGAGAGTATAACATCTTCATTTGTTTCAAATATTAAAATTCAGGGCTTATATTTAAGAATGGGCTAGTGTAAAGGAACAAGATTGAAGGAGGGATTAAGGAATGATTTGGTATTTCAAAACATTTATTTCCAAGGAGCTAATCAATGCCACCATTGACAAGAAAAATCTATGAAAGAGACTGTTATTTTGTATTGGGTCACAAAACTTACCATTCCGAAAAGTTAAGTCAATTTACTTCAGAGGCTAGAACTGAGAATTACCATGTGCATTGCATCTTGTTGCTGCTATAGTGAAAAGGTTCAGAAAACATAAATTATGAAGTTATGCACTTTTGATTAGTTTGTATGCTCAAAATAATATTCAAGCACCAATTTTGAACAAAATTTCATGCAAGAGATCTATGGGAATCGGACAGAAGAGTGGGTGAGAAGATGCTTCAACTATCTGTAAGGTAAAGTGACAAAATAGAATAGAAATCTCCGACAGGTGCACTATTCTGGGAATCTTTACTTAACTAAATGGGCCATACTTGCTCCAAAGCTAAGAATAGATGGAATAAACTGGGTAGCCTGGATCCATGAATATTTTAATTCAGAGTAATATGGGCTGTGAGAACAAATGCTGTGTCCTTTGCCTTTAAAATAAAATACTTGGTCTGTGGGAACTAGCTCTGTGCTCTATGTCATTAGAAGAATAACCAGTGTGGAATCCAATGCTGTGCTGTGTTTTTTTACAGTAACAGTGTCTGTGAAAACTTGCACCGTGTTCTATGTCCGCATATCCACCACCTAGAACTAGTCAGTCATATATTTTATGACTTATCTATTTAAATTGCTTAATAAATGATTGTTTATGATTTTTTCTGAGAAATAAAAATAATAAAATTATTGTCTTGTGTTTCAAACCAGCAGAGATAATTTTTAGAGCATCCTCATCTTTGTAGCCCCATAAACACAAAAGACACACAGCATTTGTTCCCCATTACCTGTGTCTAAGAACTCACATTTGTCATTGCCTTGAGTGATTTAATAATAAATGTTAAAGACAAGTTTGCAATTGGGTTGTTTATGGTTTCTTTTATGTTCGTTGAGGCAGAAAGTCTTCTGAATGGGATGGGGAAAAAGATTAACTAAATCACGACCTTCTCTGTGGAATCTATGTGAGTTGTTGCTTTTCACTTAGGTTTTATGAATCAATATTTCTATTTTAATTCTTCTCTATTTTTTTTGTAATTTAGCCAGACATATTTGACTCTTCCTATAATCTCTGTTGCTATGCAAAACTCTAACAAAGAAAACCACAACAAATTGCAGTTGAAAGACTCTGGATCAGCAGACTACTTTTGACAACTGTTTTATCTACCTGAATAGGCAGTACAATTTTTGGATAATGTTCAAAGCCAATGATGGTTACAGTTCACTGATAAGATTATGCTTTTTCTTTCAATATCAAATTAATGTTTAAGAATCCTTCATGGAAGTGCCATGAAGAACTGCACTTCCTCAGAAGAGCTTTGTGTGCAATGTCCCCACACAAATGCCAAGATCTCACTTCAGCTTCAGAATATCTGAAATACAGACTAAAGAGACTTCACAAACTGTGTCTTGAAAAATAAATATATTTAGACTTGTCTCCCAAGGCCTGAATTTAGTTTTACATGTTGCATCAGAGTGTTCTGAAGAGAAAATAATACACCATTAAGACCTTACACGGTGTCCTTGTTTAGACAATTTTGATGATCAATAAAGGTATTGTATAGCAGGTTCATGAAAAAATTATTTTAAAATAAGTGTTTAGGCTTAGGAATAGATATGCTTGTTGGGTGTATTTAAAAATATGTGTTTTTCTACTCAAAAACACTTCAGGGCCCTTAGCTGTTAGAATTAAGGATGCTCTGTTGAAATGTGTGTCACTGCTTTTTATCTAAGGGATGGCATAAAACCGTTTCTGATCTCTTAGTGTAACAAGTGCTGTCACGGTACACAGGAGGGAAACTGTAATTTAATTTTGCTGAACTGTTTTGTAATATGAAGAAAGCTTTATGAATATTGAAAAGCTGTTATCCCCTAGGGTTTAAAATGAATATGCTTATCTCGGTGATTGAGTCTTCAGATAAAAACCAAATGGACATCTTTGCCACTTATAGTTTGTAGGCTTCAAAATACAGCAGATTTTTACATAAAGTATCAGTAAAATAAGTCAGCTAATCAAGGGTGATAAAGATGGATGAGACTTCACTGCTATCCACAATATTTTGCTAAGTTCACGGTTCATCCCTCACAGAAGTCCTTGACTACTTAAACTAAATTTGAAAATAGCATACAAATTTCTGTCTGCAAGATTCTCTTGATGCAATTCTGAGGTTTTTTTTTTTTTCTTCTGAGCCTTTATAAAGATTTTTATTTTCTGGGAGGCAGTGGAAAGAAAGTTTGCATGCTCCCTTTAAAAGATACACGAATAACAAAGACTTTGTGGTATCTCATTTAAACCTGGAGGGGTGTCAAATATTCTTCTTTCTTTTATTGACCTCTCAGTTGTTTCTTGACTGTATTTTTGTTTTCAATTCCTCCACTTTAGAGAACTCTTGAATTCCCTCCTTTAAAAGGAAATTATTGCGGCTTCATGTAGCTAAAAATAATTTTTCCTCCTTTTATTTTAATGAGCACATTTTTTATCTCTCACACTTATATAGAACACATAACTCCTTTCATGAATGCTTTGTGAATATTTGTATTCAGAATTCATTTTTCTAATTTTATATGAAAAATCATAATTTATTAACATTATGTTTAAAAGATGCCCTAACATATCTTGCCTAATTGCGAAGGAACATTTCAATGTTTATGTGGATGAATCTGTGTTCATTCAAAATGATTCTGGTTTGGTCCAGGCTTCTAAATCTAATTCAAATATCTTATGTTAATTACCAACTTTAAGGGATTCTGGCATGCCCATATTAAAAGAAATGCATTATTGATTCTATAACAGGTACCACTGTTTGTAGTTCAAAGGATAGACTGCCATGAGATATCTAGACCTTGAGGTCACATTGAGAATTCATAGTAACAGATACAATTGACCCCTGTCAGGTACTAAGTCTTATGGTAGCTTGTTTGTTTCTATAAAATCATTCTTAAGTTTTCATAACAAATTTGTACATTTTTTACTTAAATTATTTTTACATTGAGTATTATTGTATATTGTTCACTACCAAACATAGATTAAAATGGGAGCATTAATTCATACTAAACTGTCTGACACCATGTATACCCCACTTCTATTACCATTCTCCTTAAAAATGTGGGTGGGAGACTCTTGTGGGATAAACTGTGTGTCTTCCAACCTTCAAACTTTATGTTAAAATTCCAATGCCTATTGAATTGGAAACAGGGACTTTAAAGTGGTAATTTAACTTAATAGAGAAACTATGATAGGAGTCTACTGCAATATGCCTCAAGCAATCATGTTGTATGCAGAAGATACACTGACAATTTATTCATGTAGAAACCAAGGCCTTCAGAAGAACCAACATAACCCAAAAACTGAATGTTAACATTTAATCTCAAGAAGTGTTAGAAAATAAATTTCAGACCAGTCACCCAATTAGTAATGTTATCTTATATATAACAGTCCCAGCTGACTATAAATGGATGCAATAGCAATTGGAGAATGGTCCAAAGTAAAATCTTGCAGAAGCTAGAAATACAAAGTCTCTTTTCTTTGCTTTGAAGTAGTCATCATTCTGTTGCTGTGAAGAGATATCGTGGCCATGGAAACTCTTATAAAAGAAAGCATTTAGTTGAGGCTTGCTTATTATATTACAACCTTAGTCCATTAGAATCATGACAGAAGTAGGGTGGGAGCAAGGAATCATGTAGGCAGACAAGGTGTTGGTGAAGTAGTTAAGAATTCTACACTGGAATTCACAAGAAGGAAAAAGAGAGAGACATGAGGCCTGGTTTGGGCTTTGGAAACCGCAGTGCCCATTCCCAGTGATGCACTTTCTCCATCAATACAGCAGCTCCTAATTTTTTCAAATAGTGCCATCCCCCAACGACTAAACATTCAAATATATGAGCCTATGAAGGACATTCTTATTAGAAAAAATACCAACTGAAGAATCTACATTAATTTCAAATTAACATTCATTTCATGAGCACTTATATTACATCTGCCAGGTTACCATCCCATGCAAAAAACAAAAACAAAACAAACAACAACAAAAACAAACAATCTTTTGATGTTTCTCCTCTTTCTTTATGATCATAAAGAATTACTACCATAGAACCACATACCTAGATAATTAATACTGACTAATTGAACTTTATCAAATAGAAGCACTTCCAGTTTACACTGCTCTAACAGGATGTGATAAATTTTAAATATGTGTTCTGGAGCTAAAACTCTAGAAGGATAAGCATTTCCACCTAACCACAAGCTCTCTGAGGGTAAAAGACACAGGCCGAGCAGAATCCATAGAGCCTCATCGGCAGCTGTCCTTGTGTGCACAGTGGACCTCATGTCAAATATGATTAGAGGTTATGTCTAATGGCCAGCATTATCATATGTTTACCTCTACAGGTGCCTATTCAGACATGTAAATCTACACAATATACACATACAGGGTGTATTTAGTCAGCTTGTACATTTTTTTTTCCTCAGCTGGACATTTGGCTATATTTCTTTATGTCTATTATTCCCATAACAACTTGTATAGAATTTGTGGCCCCATTTTTAAAATTGAGTGCTACGAAAATAGTTATATAGTTGGAAATACATACAAGTATATTGGTAATTTTTATTATACATTTTTATTTATTCTTTGGGAATTTTATACAATATATTTTGATTCTACTGTGCTCTTGTATCTTGGTCAGTGATTTATTGCTGAGGTGGGACACCATGACTGTCTTAATCAGGGTTTTATTACTATGAAGAGACATGATGACCTTGACAACTCATTAAAAAAAAAACTTCTAATTGAGGCAAGTTTCAGAGGTTTAGTCAATTACCATTTTGGTGGACATGGTAGCGTGCAGACAGACATGGTGCTGGAGAAGGAGCTGAGAGATCCATATCTTGATCCACGGGCAGCAGAGCTTAGGAGACCTCAAAGATCACTTCCATAATGACACACTTCCTTCAACAAGACCACACTTACTAATAATGTCACTCCTTATAGACCAAACATTTAAATATATGAGTCTATGTGGTCACACCTACTTAAACTACCACATTAGCCAAGGCACTTGGCTGCTCCTCCTCCTCCTCCTCCTCCTCCTCCTCCTCCTCCTCCTCCTCCTTATTCTTCTCAATTTACTTAGGGACTTGCTTAGAGTTTCAGAGGTTATCTCTATTGTTATCATGGTGGGGAACATGGTGGCATGAAGGCAGCATGATGATGGAGAAACTGGAGAAACAGTTGAGAGCTGCATTCTGATTATGGGGAGGGGGGAGAGAGAGAGAGAAAGAGAGAGAGAGTCTGAGCCCGGCATGTACATTTGGTTGTCAAAACCTGCCATTATCAGTCATGCCCTTCCTCCAACAAGGCTATACCTTCTAATTCTTCCACACAGTTCTACTTCATGGTCATTAGGCTTAGATTTGAGACTTTTTGTGTCCTTTTAATTTTAACCATAACACCCTGCCTCAACAAATTAATTTTGAGCTGTGGTTTCTACTTTTGATCTCATTTTGTGGTAGTGCATTACATATATTTATTTCCTTGTTGTTTATTTATCGATGGACATGCATTATTTATACAAAATCTAATGAGATGCTCTGTGATACTTTCATGTTATGTATGCTATATGTTAATCATATCCATCTGCAATTCTTCCACTCAGGGCCCTCTCCTGAGCACCCTTCCCACTGGTAGTCTCCTTGAAGGTCTTGCTTCCTTTGTTTCCACACTTAAGTAGAACAGGCAATACTCTTTTTGTTTTGAAAGTTTGCTGTAAGTGATGTTCTCTAGTTTCATCCAGTTTGCTTCATGTGACAGAATTTTTTTTCTTTAAGTCTGACTATGTAGCATTGAGTATACACCAGGTGCCCTTTATCCATCTGTGTCTTGAAGGGCACTTAAGCTAATTCCATTTATTAGCAAATGTTGCTAATAATAAATAATGTTGCAGTAAATATGATGTGACAGTCCCTACTTGCTAAACAATACAAGCTGGTGCATTCTACACATAGCATGCCTATCTCTATTTTATATGTTGACTCTGTTTCCTATGTTTATTCACACAGGAATGCACAGCGAGGTCATATGAAATATTTATTTATTTTTTGGTTCTTTGAGGATTTTCTACAGTACTTTCCACTTACAGTACTTTCCATAATAATCAGACTAACTTATATTTCTACCAAACGTGTAGAAGAGTTTCTTTATCATCACACAAGTGTTGTTTTGCCTTTTGTAATTATTATTTTTTAACAGCTATAGGATGGAATGAGGTGGTATCTCTTTATAATTTGATTCCTTTATTGAGCATTCCTCATATATTTACTGACATTTGTGAATTTGCTTTGAGAATTGTCTATTGAGATACTTGGCCCATTTTTAAAAGCTAAATTGTTTACGGTTCTTCATTTTATTAAGGTTTTTGTCTTTTTAATATTCTGAATATTAACTTCCTTTCAGTAGAATAGTGTAAAAATGTGTTCACTATAATGTGGGTTGTCGTTTACCTTTGTGGAAAGCTTCCTTGGCTCTGTGATGTGTGATGCAGGACTGTGGTTGGATTCTCCTGCTTGTTTCCTGTGGATGAATAAAAAAAAACTCAGGGAAAGGCTGAAATATTAAAGAGAGGAAACACCACAGTCAAATCTCACCCAGATATCTTTCAGCTTCCTCAGCCTTGCTTCTCGTGACTTCTACTGCCTTCATCTGTCTTTGTATGCCTGCCTTAAATACATTTTTGCCCAGTTGTTTCACATACAGGTTAAGATTAAAGGCATGGGCTACTACTATTTGATAGTTAGCCTTGAACTCACAGAAACACAGAAAGATTTCTTCTGTCTCCGCAGTTATGGGATTAAAGAGCTGGTACCACCACTGCTTGCCTGGGAGTCTGGAACTCCCTCTGTAAACCAAACTTGCCTCAAACTCAGATCTGCTGGGATTAAGGGCATAGATCATCATTCCCAGATATTCCCTGTGCTGGGATTAAAGGTGTAAATTACCATTTTCTGATCCTCCTGGATTGACTGTGGGTAGATCTCTCTGATATTTCAGACTGGTTTTTATTAAATATGAAACATTTCACCACAGTTTCCTGTGCATTCCTGAACACTGGGAGACTTGCTGGTGGTGACTAGTGCTTTCGGTTTATGTTTTCTATACAGTTCTTGTATCTAATTTCAGCTTTTTGTTTTTTTCTTTTTCATACAAGGTGTGAGATAAAGGCGTCAAACTTCAATGTCTTAACTTTAATCAGAAATTATTTTGGGCCTCCAACCAGCACCAAAATAAAGACATGGAAACTTCTTATTAATTATAAACCTTGGCCCTAGCTTAGGCTTGTCCCACTAGCTCTTTGAGCCTAATTTAACCTGTTTCTATTTCTCTACATTTTGTCTTGGGGCTTTTTATCATTTTTCATTCTGTGCACTCCACTTTCGTGCCTCCTCCATGCCGCCCTGTTGTCTCTTTTTCATTCCTCTTCAAGCCTACATTTCTCCCCCTCCTCCTACTTACTTCTCCTTCCCAAAGTTCCACCTGTACCTCCTCCTTCACTAATGGCCTTTCAGCTTTTGACTCGACCAAACAGGTGCCTTAGGCAGGCAAGGTCAAACAGCAACACAATCTCTACATAATTCAACAAATACAACACATCTTTGCATAGTTAAGTCAATATTCTGAAACACCCCAACCACAGATACCTAACTTTCCCAACACTATTTATTCATGCTATTTAAGAATACTGTACATGATTTTTTCATGTTAGTGTAAAAAAGGAGACTGTAGTCATACAGTGTATGGTTGGGGTGTGTGTGTGTGTGTGTGTGTGTGTGTGTGTGTGTGTGTGTGTGTGTGTGTTGCGGGGTGGATGTTTGCATGTGTGATAGTACCATGCTATCTCTATTACTTGGGTTCTAGACTGGTATTTAAATCCAGAAATGATAGACCTCTAGCTATGCTGATTTTTCTCATGATTGCTTTAGTTACCAAAGGGACATTGTGCCTTTGCATTTAAATTTCAATTTTTTTCTTTTAGTTTTTAATAAATATCACTAGAGTTTTGATGAAGATTCTGTACAATCTCTAGATCATTTTGACAATGTATTCATTTCAATTAGTGTCAGGTTTTTATAACCTAGAAATATTGATGGCTGTTTTACATTTATGTGTTTTCAATTTATTTATTCAGGATGTTATAATTTTCCTTAAAGTTATTTTTTCCATATTTATGTTTATGCCTGTGTGTGTGTGTGTGTGTGTGTGTGTGTGTGTGTGTGTGTGTGTGTACTTAAGTCTCCTCTTTCATTAGGGTGTTTTGTGATTTCTACTTCAGAAAATTTTTATTGATATACATCAAGTCAATTAATTTATACAGAGAGGATTTGCATTTATTGGCTCTAAGACATGGCAGTGGATTCTGGAATGGCACTCTTTTCCTATGCTGTGTTTAATAGTGATCTTCCAGCACATGTGTCCTCACAGTAAACTGCAGTAATGTGAGCTCTAGTTATCATCCTCTGCAATCTTGCTCATCTGGAGTATCACCTCTTTCACAGTCTACTTCTATAAAATGTTCCTTAAACACATTACCTTTTAAATGGCACCACAAAAAAAAAAAAAAAAGAGAGATCAATAGCCTCCAACCTGAAAGTTATTGCTTCTTTAGTTCTGCCAGACAGAAACCTAGGTAGCAGGTGAGAAGAGTTTCTGTAGTACTAAGGTAGCTCAATGACACGGCAATCAAGCCTCCAAGTACATTTCTAATTAGAAAAGGCAATCCTACAACTAGCACTGTGGATAATATAATGTCAAGGATAAAAAGAACATGACTTAAAAAGACAAAGACTTTTCATTGGGCCATTCAGCCCAGGAGACAATTCCTGTCACATTTATTAATTCCACTGTAAACTCAGAGAGGAGAATATTTGTAAAATAACTAGTGATTAATTCTCTCGTCATGAATATAATAACATATTCATATTCTTAGAGACAGTTCAATACATTAACCTATATGATAGAAACAACAATATCTGAGGTTTTAATCACAATTTTTAAAAAGATGTAAAGACAAAAAGCGTATGGCTATTAATATAGAGCTATAAAAGGAAGCCAAGAGAAACAGTAGAGCTACACTATTTGGCAGACACGTTTCTACATTAGCAATATCATAGATCCCAGAGGATAGTAAATAAACAACAAATGTGAGCAATCAAACATAAGATAGTTAACAGAGCAATCTGTCTGGTTTTTGATCAATTGCAAATGTCCATCAAATCATAGAGCCTTACAAATCATATTCAATAATTTCCTTCTGGATGAAAGATTTAGAAGAGGCTGTCTGTAAACTGAACCAGCTAGAAATAAGAGTGTTTTCAAGACTGACATACATTAATATACTGTACTACGGTTACTTCTCTCTCCCAATAGTTCTGAGTGGTAGGTACCATTGTTCTCATTTAATACATCTGTGAGATTGTTTAAAACTTTACATACTGTATTCAATAAATGTCAGGTTTAAGGCTAACACTCGTTCATTTGATTTTAAATTGAACACACTTTGTGAAAGACTGTGTTAATTTTATTTAGATAACATGAGGAGGTAGTGCACTGTGACTTTCTCTACTTTTTTATTCTAAAATATGTAACCTTTAAATCTAAGGTTCCTATTTAGTTAGACTTGATAAAACATTTTAAAGCCTTATTAAATTACAAATCAATCGTTTTGCAAGCTAAAACAAGTCGTGTAAAAACACTCCTGGATTTATTTTAAACTATACATTTGCTGGAGGCATTATAGAAATTATATTTCTTAGGCAACGTGTGACTGTTTTGCAATCCCATGAACATACTGGTGATCATGAAGCAATTTGTTAGCATGTAGAAGAAATGAAGGCTTATCCATTAAGAAAGTTGTAAAGAACACTTCACTGTATTCAGAGAGCTTAGGAAAGGCAATAGAAGGTAAGTACACAAGGGAACATCTGAAAGTTTTAAACCATGAATTTCTGTAGCGTTTCTGCATTTTGTTTTTATTTAGAATATATGATGTATAATGTGAAAATGATTCTATGGAAAAGACTGAAATAATAAGTTGCTGAGCAGCCTTAGCTTTCTAAAAAAGCAGAGGTGAAAAAAATGTTAAAAATGAGAATGATAATTGGTTTGAATCCAATGCCAACTCCCCAAACAGGTGAGAGCTCAAAAAGCCAAACATCCTAAAAGATTTTATGAGTAAATTGATTTGGAATGTTCGCGTGACCACAGAGAGAGCAAGAGAGAATACTTCTGAGATGAGAAAATTTGAAGGAGATGAAAAAAAATTAAAAAGGCTAAAACTTGGAAAACAGACTCAATGTTGAGGGAAGGTAAAGTAGGTAAACAGAAAAATATTGTTCTGATCCTGAGAGACCCTGAATTGGGGGCGTCCTGGAGGTACCCCAAGTTTTGGAAGCAGAGAAACAAGAGGTCAAGTTCCCAGCAAAATTGATATCTACTGAGGACTCTTGGCTCAAGGAGAACTTTGTTGTTACATCAGTATTTAAACTGAAATAATAAGAAAGTTTACTCAAGCCTCTTTTGTAAGGGCATGAATCTCAACTATGGAGACAGAGTCTTCGTGGCTTCCTTTCTTCTCTAAGGTCCTCATAGGTAATATCACATCAGCTTTCATTTTAACAAGTGGATTTGTCTGAGATCACTAATGTTGAGTCCATATTATTCATACTTCTTTTACATGTTACCTTTGTGTTGCAAAAGAAGACAGTGGGTGATTAAAAGTATGCAAATTAAGAATATCCATGAGTTTTAAAAAGCAGCACAAAACAAATTAGCATTTCAATATTCCCTTATATTTATTTGAACTCAACATATGGCTGAAAATAGCACAGTGCCTTATTTTGTTCTGTTTTTGTTGTTATGATTATTGCTGTGATATGTACCATATTAAAATTAAATAGAAGGGGGTTTATTTACTATGACATGAAACAATGGTATCATTAAAAAGGATGTCGAAACAAGAACTCAAGTAGAAGTAGATGCAAGAGCCTCTGAAGAAAGCTGCTTACTGATGTCTTTCCAAGTTCACATTCAGCTATGCAGCCTAGGTTCTTCTGCCCACAGTTGTCTGGTTTCTCCTGAATCAAAAGAAAATGCCAAGCAAACATATCTATAGGGCCATCTGATGGAGGTAACTTGAACTGAGTTCCTCTTTTCCCTGATGTGTCAAATATACAAACCAAGATAAGGCACCACACATATCAAATTATAAAACAGTAAAAATGGATAACTAACTCTTCAACTGTATAAAATGCTACTAAAAATCTAAGCTTTGACAAAATTACTACCATGTGCTAGAAAACAAGTTTTGACTTGAGAGTAGATTGCAAGGATTTGAATTTCAGTTGCTAAAACCTACTTAGTGTTGATCACCATTGTTTGATATATATATATATATATATATATATATATGTGTGTGTGTGTGTGTGTGTGTGTGTGTGTGTGTGTGTATGTACATCCATACACACACACACATATATATATTATCAGAAAAATAACAGGCAATATAACATCTTGTGTACTTTTTAGAAAAGATCAAATTTTATTTGTATTTTCTACTTTTTGCTATGCCAGATTGCTTGAAAGCAGGAGCAAGAGTATTTATTTGTGCTCACAGTTTTAGAGTACATTCTAGCAGGCCAGGGGAGGCATAACAGCAGGATCAGGAGCCCACATTACACCTTAAATCAGAAAAGAGAGATATGTAAGTGCAAGTTCCCAGTTAACCTTCTCCTTTTCTCTTTTTGTTTGCCTTACCATCCCAGAATATGGGATGGAGATACTTTCTTTCCGAGTGAGTCAATCTTTCTTCATTAAACTTTTCTGGAGACAGTATCAAAGACTCACTCAGAATTGTGTCTCCTAGGTAATTCCAAATCAAGTTGAGTTGGTAATGAAATGTAAGCAGCTCCCATCCTTCAATAGGGATGTGGAGACTTTCTTTTTACAGCAGTAGAAGTTTGCGACAGGGATCCACAGCTGATCATAATGGAGAGAATATGTGACCATGGTGTGCAGTGTCAGGAACGTCTGCAATGCAATTTGTAATAGAAGGATTAGAGAACATCTCAGAAAGATTGTTAAGACTCAGAGGACCAAGATGCCCATTGCTAGATAGTAACTTCTAGGCAAGATAGGAAAATTGTATCTTTGGAATCTCAATACTGTGGTTCCTAAACAAGAGCTGCATAATGATAACACTATGCATAAAGTCAACATGCTAAAGAAGATAGAGAAATTTCCCAAGACCTCACCACTAGATGAAAAACTGTAGGCATTCAATAGCTTCTAAGACATGGAGAATCAGTCTTACCCTGGAATAAACTCCATGATAGGTTATCCAATCTTTGTAGTAAGAGTTTGTGGCCCAGCCCAGCCTCTTAACCACAAATAATCACATAAAGTCTTATATGAATTACATGCTGCTTTGCCTATGGCTCAGGCATATTGCTAGCTAGCTCTTGCATCTCAACTCCACCAATTTTCATTAATCTGTCTTCCCCTATGGTCTGCGGCCTACCTGAATTCCTTGCATCTTCCTCCTCAGCAGCAGCTCACAGTGTATCTGTCTGACTCCATCTTTCTTCCCTTTTATATATCCTGGGATTTCCCACCTATTCTAAGATGCCTTGCTATAAGCCAAAACAATTCCTTATTATCCAGTGATAATTCACAGCATTCAGAAGGACATCCCATATCAAATCGTAAGTGGTCAGAACGAAATAGATGGACATAAATTAAAGGCTAATTCAGATCGATAGGTAGGTTTATAAATAAATATATGATAGATGAAGTAAGTGATAGATAGATGTTGTATAACAAAAATAATTGTTGCACGAATAAAGAAAACTCAGGGCCAGATCTCTGGGAAAGTCAGAGATATTAGAGAAAATAAACACTACTGTCAGATCTCACCCAGCTGTCTTCCAGGTTCCTCAGCCTGGCTTCTCATGGCTTTTTCTGCCTGCTTTGCTGTCTTTCTATATCTGCCTTAACTACTTTCTCTGCTCAGTTAAGGTGTAACACCAAAACTGCCTGCCTGGGAGCCTGGAACTCCTTCTGTAAACTAAAATGACCTCAATTTCAGATTGGATTAAGGGGGTAGGTCACCACTCTCAGAACATTCCCTGTGTTGGGATAAAAGGTGTGAATTAACACTGTGTGATCCTCCTAGACAGACTGTGGGTAGATACCTCTGACATCTGAATGTTTTTATTATATTACAAAATATCTCCACAAATAATTCTTAAAAATTGCTTAAAAATAAATTTACAAATTTGAGAGAGAATGTAGAAATGATTGAATGAGGAAGATAGTTGGTGTTGATATAAATAATTAAATGTGAAATTCTAAAATAAAAATCTTGAAAAAAAAGATCCAAAATTTAAAATAATTTTTGAAAAAGTTAAACCAACCCTTTACTCTGATGAAATGACTGTCTTTGGAGTTGAGGTATGTTTCTTATATGCAGCAGAAGGATGGACTGAATCCACAAGAATGACCCAGCTAAGACTCCTAACAGTAGTGGAAAGGGTGCCTGAACTGGCCTTCTCCTGTAGGCAGATTGATGACTATTAGAACTGTCATCAGAGAACTTCCATTCAGTAAATGATGGTAGTAGATGCAGGGATCTATAGCTGAGTGCTGAGTTCCAGCATCCTTGGGAAGAGAGAGAGGAAAGATTGTATCAGCCATCAGGATTAAGAACATACAGGGAACCCACAGAGACAGCTGACCTGAGCTTTTAGGAGCTTAGCGACTATGAACCAACAGCTAGGGAGCCTGCATGACCCTAACCGAGGCCTTCTGCATATATGTGAGAGTTGGGTAGCTTGGTCTGTTTGTAGCAAATACGATCAAGACCTGCTCCTGATGCTTTAGCTGGCTTTTAGAAACTCAACCCTCAAATTGACTAGTTTAGCTCAACCTTGATGCAGGGGAAGGAGCTTGGTCCTGCCTCAACTTGGTGTGCCATGCTTTGTTGACGCCCATAGGAGGCCTATCTCTTTCTGAATGGATATAAAGAAGGAGGGTATGGGAAAAGGGGAAAAAGGAGGATGGAGGAGGGACTGGGAAAGAGAAGGGAGGGAAAACTGTGGTCAGTATGTAAAATAAATAAATGTATTTAATAAAAATATAGAAAGATAGTTAAAGATTGTGTGTATGTGTGCGCACGCGCACACCCTAGCATTCACACATGCACATGAAAGATGGCCAGAAGAGGTTATTATGTATCTTGAAGATGTATTGCCAGAATTTACAGGGCTCTGTGTTTATTAAGTAAATAATGTGATCCAATCTCTGGTGGCCATGATTTTGCAACAACTGCTTTTACAAACTGAACTACTCTGTCCAACTCTGGTTGTATTTTTAATGAAAAATTTTTCAATCCATTATTCAATCACTTAGTTATTTTCAACCATCTACAGCAACTATGATACTGTGATATACCAGGAATTTCCTAAGTAATATGTAATCAAAATCCCCCCCCCTTTTAACTGAATAACAGGATACCATTCAAGTATAATCAGCCTTAACACGTAACATGTACTTTTGCCTTTAAAGCTATCAATGGACTCTGTGTTGTTTGCTTACAAAATTGTAATATATGAGAATTTTTAGTATATAGTATTCTCTTTATTTTCAAATGGACAAGACTAGCAGCAGTTTTGTATATAGACTTATGTTAAATAAAGATATGAAGTGATGTTAATTATTTGAGAGCAGCAAATATTTTTGGAATCCTCCATGTTTAATGTCTTATAGACTGTATAATAGGACTGGAGAACTGGCTCAGCATTCAAGCAAAGACTTCTCTTACAGAGGAGCTGAATTTAGTTCCCAGCACATACATCAGTATACAACTGTCTAGAACTCCATCTGAAAGTTATCAATTGCCTTTATCTAGCTTTATGAACACACACACAAACACACATATACAAACATACACACAGAATACATGCATTCAGATATACACACATTGTCTAAAGGTTGAAACCATATGACTTACTTGAAGAATCTGTCTAAAATATAAGATTGGTCCAATTATATTTTTAAATTAATTTTTATAAAACTATTTTATTTATGAGTGTTTAACTGAATATACATCTAATCACTGCTTTCGAGCCTTATTCTATGGATGCCAAAAGAGGACATCAGACCCCTCAAACTGCAGTGATAGATGGATGTGAGCCACCACATGGGTGCTGTAACTCAAACCTGGGTTCTCTGTAAAACTTTTAAACTCTGATACAACATTCTAAGCTAAATTCATTTTTTGATAAATTTAGTGAAGACACTAATTTAATGATTTCCATATGTTAAAATATTTTGACAATTGACAATAAGCCATCCTAGATGATTTGAATATATTAAGTTTAAAGTGCTTTGACTAAAATTTGTAGTTCTCACTGAAAATGCAAAACATATAGCAGAGTAGTTGAGGGAGGGTCAGAGGAAAGGGTTGGGACAGGAGGATGGATGAGAGGGGGATCTGTGGTTGGTATGTAAAATGAATAAAAATTTCTTTAATAATAAAACGTAGGGCTCAAAATGTTCCTGAGCCAAAATTTTGTTTGTTTTCCCTGCTGTTCGGAGTTATACTATTATACTCAGTTCCTGAGAGCTTGAAGTTTCAGTTTTCTTGGATTTTCAGTGGTTGTGTTTATATCTTCCTGATTTTGAGTTATGTGTCACACCCAGAACCAACCCGACTAAATAAATGAGTAGTGTGGTTAATTGTCCAAAGTCTATTTCTCATTCTGAACCATTTGAGAAGTCCTACAATTATCATATGTACCAAATTAGGGCCTCATTTAATAAAGAGATAATCAAATCAATAAAAAATATATTTAAAACATTCAAAAATGCTGGCCTAGTGTTTTATTTCTTAGAAGGCAAACCTGGGGGAAGTGGAGGGTGGATATAATCAATATACATTGTATTTGAGTACAAATCATCAAAGATTAGACAAATGAAATAATATTTAAAAGTGTATATCACTATGTTTAAGGTACACATTTATAGCTAAATTGAAAAATACTATGTGGCCATGGACATTGGAATATTTTCAAGCTTGTTTGTCCTTAAAAATATTTGCTGTTGCTGTTTTGTTATCTAATAACCAAAGACATTCTCTTCATCTCTAACACTATCTTATTGTATATCACTTACCCCATTTGAGTTTTTCAATCACAATATTATAATAAAATTATTTCTAGTGCTGTATACCAGAATTCTCCCACGCTTGAGCTATGTTTTCTGAAAAGCTGACCTTCATTCAAATAAATGTGATGTTGGTGAATGGAGAAGTCATTTAGCTTTACAGATTTTGTTATCCCTATACAAGATGGGCAGAAAAATGTTGAAAAATAAATGTTTTCAACCAATATGGGAGGGAAAGATACAGTTGCATGGATACATAGGTTTGGAATAACCTGTGTTTTCAATGCAATCAATAAGAACTTGACTTAATTGAGAAATTAAAAACAAGAGATTTGTAACTCTGTTAAAATTTGAGACAAATAGAATTGTTTGGATAGTTTGGGAAAATAAAATGCCAAGGATAACTTTTGACTTTGCATACTTGAAATAATTCTCTGCATTTGTAGTATTTGAAAATACTAGATAATTTGAATTAATTATTTGCATATATTCATTAAATTTCTGATGCTAAATATTTACATGGAAAACAAACTATATTACTGGGTATTTCATCTTCCAGCACATTATGTAAGTTTTACCTGAAGATTAATTTTTAAAATATTTGCCTCTCTAACATAAATGTATTATCATGTAGCAATAATTTCTGGCCCAGACTAGCCTGAGATCCGGGACCAGCAGTTCCAAATAATCACACAAAGTCTTAAATTAGTTACAAAATGTTTGGCCTATGCCTCAGGCTTATTGCTGGCTAGCTTTTGTACCTTAACTCAACCCATTTCTAAATAAGATGAATATAAATGAAGATTCAGTGTATATGATAAACATTTTTTGACATGAGGTATGAGTTGTACATGACCAGGAAGTGCTATCCCATGTATTTTACATGGATATGTATGTAACTTATGTTCTACCACATGGCTTGTGGCTTACCTATACTTTTATATCTTTCTCTCTTGGCAGCAGCTCACAGTGACTCTCGTGACTCTGCCCTCCTTCCCCTTTATCTGTGATTGAATTTTCCACCTGACTATAAACTGGCTCACCATTAGGCCAAAACAGTTTCTTTCTAATCTAATGATAATTCACAGAGCACAGAAAGTCATCCGGCATCACTATCAATTCTGGCTTTTTATTGTTTGTGTGACTTTTTGTTTGGTAAGTTATTCAAGGGTAAAAATTATCTCCAATGTGCTAGATATAAGGCAAAACCCAATTTATCCTTTTTATTTTTATTTTATGTGCATTGGTGTTTTGCCATAGGTGTCAGGTCCCCTAAAACTGAAATGACAGACAGTTATGAGCTGCCATGTGGGTTCTCAGAATTGAATCTGGGTCCTCTGAATGAGCAGTCAGTTCTCTTAACCTCTGAGTCACTTCTCCAGCCTTGCAAAAAAAATTAATTATATTTTTATAAATAATCTCTATTTTAAGGTTATGGATTTGCTATTTCATGGAAATATGATGATTAAGTTACTGATCATGAGCTATTTAATGCCAGTTCATCAGACTACTTTTATGTTTGTAGACTATGAAGTGTGTTGAAGCCACCAATTGTCACATTAATATAGCAAGCATGTTACTGGTATCAAGTAACTCTCCTGAGGAACTGGCATGTTCAAGTAGTGATTATGGACACAAATAGATTGCTTTTCTTTGTTGGTGTCAAAACAATTTCATTGGTCTTAGCTAACCTATTAGTGAAATAAAAACAACAAAATATGTGTCATAGAAATGTTATATATACTCAGATATTATAAACACATGGAGACAGTCTACTTACTATAGAATGGGTTCAAACTCTATGTACCGATGAACGTGGTTCAAAGGTGTTTTTAAAGGATAATTGACTTACTAGACTTGCCTTCTCAGGGTGACTTCAGAACATTTGATGACATCTTGTTTCTGAATATTGTCCTTATATGTATAACAGCATTGTAGTTATGATAATATATACTTTGATTTATAAGGAAAACAGCACAAACACTGGAAGCCTGCTCATGGTTAATATGAACCATATTTCTGATGTACAGAGTGTAAATTCAGGCATCTCTCATATACCTTGACCAATTTCAGGGCACCTGAAAAAACAGAAAACAAAGTTATGTTACAGTATAATAGTATGTAAAATACATGGGATAGCACTTCCTGGTCATGTACAACTCATACCTCACATCAAAAAAATTTTTATAATATACATTGAATTTTCATTTATATTCATCTTATTTAGAACATAACAAACATCATCTCTAATTCTCTTCTTAATTATTTTTCCTAGTAGAATAGTCTTTTGTTCATATTATGTAGCAAATGTTTTCAGTTTTTAGTAAAAAAATCCCCTTTGCAGACCAAATTTCCTAAATCTAAATATTCTTGATTGAGATCAAAGAGACACTTTCCTGTACTTAAAACTCTAAATAAAAATAAAAGTTAACTTCAACTGATGAAATCACATGGGAGAAAAAAAGGTTAAAATTTGTATGAAGATACTCAGATGACCTGGAGTTTGCTTCCCATCTGAGCATCTCTAGAACACTGGGAATTGTGAGCTCTGCTTTCTCTGCCATAATAACTTAGACATTGCAGTTCCTAAACAACAGATAGTTACTATTCACAATTCCTGTAGATGTATTTCCAAGAGCAGAGTAAAAATATTTGGTTCTTGACAAGGGCTCTCTTATGGGTTACAAACTAATAAGTTTCTTTTGTACTGTATGCATCAGAAAGAGTGTTAGAGTTCTCTGGAATCTCTTGTAAGGACACTATATATGAGGCTTTCAACCTCATGACCTAAATTAGCTCCCAATGGCTCTCTTCTTTAATGGTTATACTGGAAATAAGGACTGTATTTTGCTTTTGGTGTAAGTTTTGGTGTTTGCAAACATTTCGTACATAAGAATATCAATTACGAATTAAAACTACCAGAAACTTCTTTAAGCATATAAAAATGTTGGAGTTGCTAAACTATATATTCTAATTAAACAATTTACTATAAATTCTATCTATTTTTAAAATTCATTTTGTTAGTTGTTTACCACAGTGTTTGATTAACTTTAGAGTGTTTCAGGGGGTAAGTTTTCCAAATGCATTTCTTTAAGAAACATCATAACTGAAATCCATTCTGCTCTGAGATGATCTATATATAGTTATTCCTAAAAGGGAGAAAGTCAGGTGGAATCTAAGTGGCCTATGATTTTTCTACATTTGAAACTGGTTAAATTTATGATGAAGTGAAAATTTACTAAGACCACAAAAAAGCCATATAAATTTCAAATTAATTTAAAATTTTATTAAATATTAATTGTCAGTTACTAGAAAAGGCAAAACAATATTCTTCTAGTGTATTTCTTCTATTACCTGTTAAATAATATGACAATGGTCTACAACAAGGTCAATGTATATACATTGAAACAACCTTGAAAATTCTCCAAAGTTCTTTCAAATGATAGATTTAATCCAATAAATTAAACTGCTTTCATAGTTAAAATATACACTTGTCACGTCATAATTCACCACAATTATGTGGTATCATCTGTTTTTGTCATTACTCTATAGTATTAATTTGAGCCTCCTTTAAATAATCAGCCATTCTGTGGGAGCTAAGGGTGCCTTATTCTACATAATATTCTCATCTCAATATTAACTACAGTTTTGATGTGTTCTCAAAAATCACCCCACATTTTGATAATTTATTATAGAAGTTCACATATGTCATTGGTTACTTTTATATTCACATTTGCACATTATTAAAGCTATAAAACAACCAGTTAAAATCAAATTAAAGGAGAGCCATATTTGGAAAACTCCTAATGAAAAGCTTTTCTTGTCCTGGGATGTTGACCAGCTCTAGTTCCTGAAATATAACAGTGTTAGGTTTCTGCCAACAAAAGAAATTTTCATTACCAAAGGCTTTTTATATGGGTATTCTGTTGCTGATTTTTTTAGATTGTTATGACTGACTAGACTGTTCTTTCATTTTTTTCTTTTTTTTTATTTAAAAGGTCCCCCCCCAAACCCACCACTGCTCCCTGTCTCACCCCTCCTCCCAGTTCTCCCTCACCCCATGCTCTGCCCCCAATTTTCCAGGAAGGACAACGTCTCCCAAGGTGAATCGGTTCAGTCTGGCATAGCCAGGTGAGGTAGATCCAGGTCCCTCCCCCCAGTATCAAGGCTGAGTATGGTGTTCCTCTGTAGGGAATAGGCTCCTAGAAGCCAGTTCGTGCACCAGGAATAAACCCTTGTCCTACTGCAAAAGACTCCACAAACTTCCCACGCCATTTGACTGTCATCTATATTCGGAGGGTTTAGTGCCTTTCCACTCAGCTGTCATTTCATAGTCAGTGAGCTCATAGTCAGTTAGCTCAGAGTCAGGTCAGCCGTCTCTGTGTGTTTTCTCCTGTTGTCCCGATCCTTTTCCTTATATAATCTCTCCTACCTCTCTTCAGCTGGACCTGGAGCTCAACCCTGTGCTTAGATATGGATCTCGGCTTCTGCCTCCATCAGTTGCTGGATGAAGGTTCTATAATGGCAACTAGGGTGGTCTTTCATTTGATTATCGAGAAAGGCCTGTTTAGGCACCCTCTCCACTATTGCTTGGAGTCTTAGTCGGGGTCATATTGTGGGTTCTTGGGCTTTTCCTTAGTGTCAGTTTTCATCATAACCCCCCCAATGGCTCCCTCCATCAAGATATCCGTTTCTTTGTTCTCCCTCTCTGTTGCTTCCCCCACTCACCCATCCCATTCTCACATGATCTCTTCCCACGTTTTCTTGCTCCCTCCTCCCTCCTCTGAATGATCCAAGTTTAATCAAATCTTCTCTATTTCCCCTTGCCAGGAAGATCCATAGATGTCTCTCTGAAGTTCCTATTACCTCTCTGCTCAGGGGTTGTAGATTGTATACTGGTTATTCATTGCTTTATGTCTGAAATTCACTTAGGAGTGAATACATACCATGTTTACACTTGATTGTCCTTTCACCAACAGCCTGTCCTACCCTAGTTCATATAATTACTCTTCTAGAGTCTCCAGTGTGTCACTACAAAACATTACCAGCTGTTGTGGGATGTCTTTCTGTACACTGTGAATATACTGTTACCGTTTTTTAACACGGAAATCACTTTGACCTATGGAAAGGCAGCTTAGAGGCAGGCAGAAAACCTAAGAATAGGTAAAAAGGAGGAGGGCAGATTTACACAGAAGCTGCAAGTGGTTGCCTAGAGAGCAAGATGTACTGGAACACAGGTAAAGGCACTGAGCCATGTAACAATACAATCGATTAATAGAAATGGGTTGAGTTTTAAGACATAGTTGGTAATGAGCCTGAGCCCTACGTCAGCTTGTAATTAATATAAGCCTTTGTGTGATTATCAGGATAAAGCAGCTGCAGCTGGATCTGGACCTTAGAATTAAACCAGGCCAGAAACTTATGGCTACAATCAGTTATGATGAAGCACACCTTCCAGAAAACATGGACTTCTCTAGACAAAACAAAACAAAAAAAAATTCTTTACTGGACACTGCTCTCCAATTACTGTAATAATCATTCATTTATTTTTATTCATTAAGAGCGATTAATTTACTAGACATATTAGTAAGAACTATACTAACCACTTATAAACAATGAAGAGAAGAACCAGTTACGAATAGCTGTGGTCAACATGTGAATGTCGGATCTTTAATTAAAATCCTCTGGAAGAAAAGGCAGGGTTTTTTTTGTTTGTTTGTATGTTTTGTTTTAAACACTGAGACATCTCTCAAGCCTGAATACAACCTTAAAACTTGAACATGCTTATGATATTTTATGATCATAGGTAGGTTACTAATAGCCAGATCTTGCTGGATACTTTGTACATCACTTTGAAACTAACCAACTATTAAATAACAATTACTAGATTTTGTTTTTGTTATGTTAGCTAAAAATCTAAAATTATGCTTTAGCAAACACTTTGATACGTGATTTAATAATATTAATGTTGTATTTTTTTCTGGCCTGACTTTCTGGTCTAGCCTCGAGGTTCGGACCCACACCATGGTCCCACCGAACCTGCAGACCCACAGAGACACACAGATGCTTACATTAACTTTATGCTGGTTGACCTAGGGCCCAAGCATGTAACTTGCTAGCTTTTTACTCTTAAACTAACCCAAGATTCTTATCCTGTTCAGCCATATTGCTCTTTACTTTTTCTCACAGTAGCATAGTTGTCATCTCCATCTCTGGCATCTCTGTGGCATCTCTGCTCTGTTCTTCCTGTTCCCAGAGCTTTCCCTGTAGGTAGCTCCACCTACACTTCCTGTCTGCCTTCAGCCATTAAACAATTATTTACAATGTAACATAATCTCACTACATATTATACCTACCTGAGAGATTATTACGGATGGATTGAGAAGAAGTAAACAGAACACACTATAAAAACAAAAAAAAAAAAATTGTGAAAACCATAAATGAAGCATTTAAGACTTGACTATCATCTTATACACACCGGGACTTGAAATGAGATTGTAAGGTAATTGAAACTTCAACTAGGGAAAATATTGAGTCATATCCATTCGTGTAACTACAATAAACATTAGCTGTGCTATTTATAGCTGTGATTGTAGAACTTTAAAAAATAATTGCTATTGTGTCATAACACAAAGATATCACTGGCATCCATGGAGATAAATGGACAGATGTACTTACCAAGCGTGAGGTAGTATACACCTTTTATATTAAAGTTCAGGGGGCAGAAGTTAATGGATATCTACCTGATTCAGATATATCTGTTCTGCAGAGCTATTTCCTAGCCTGCCAGTGCTACAGAGTGAGACTTTGTCTCCAATAACAATACCAAAATAAGTGAGATAAGAATATATTCTATTTGTAAAAGTATGATTGTAAAGTTACTAAGATCAATACCCTTAAAATAACTTAGTTTTTTATACTTAATTTAGACAACAAATAAAAGTTGTTATCAAGTTACTTAATATAATTTATTTCAAAAATGATCTGAAAAGAGAAAAAGTGTATAAAGTAGAAATAACCTTTATTTTCTATAAATATGTATTGAAACAATCTAATAAGCATATTTTTACAAACCACATTTTGTTTATATTTACTAGCACTTGAGTTTTTAATGATAAATGAGAAACTTCATTAAATATTTAAAATCTTTTATAGCATTTTTATCTTTAATTATCTTTAGGGAAAATTTATCTATGTTAATCATAAAACAGAGTAAAATTTTCTAACTGTTAAATGATATGGCCAGAATATATATATATATATATATATATATATATATATATATATATATATATATATATATATATATATATATATATAAAGAAATATTCAGAAAGGCTTCAGAAAATCTAAAGGTCAGTTGAGAAGATAACATGGGAATAAAAGAAAATAAAATTATAAAAGTGAGAAAGCCAGACTCTGTCACCATCTCTATATTCCAAGATCTTAATTTTTTAAACCATTATAGTTGTCTTTGCATAGGAGAGGGTTTTTGTTTAGTTTCTTCAATTTTCATAATTCCTATTAATATCTTTGACTTTTTTGTTTTTCTCTAAGATTTTAAAAGTAAATTAATAAACCTACAATATGATGCAATGCTTCAAATTAAAAACACTTTTGAATCCTCTATATATACTCTAATAGATTCACATACATATTAACATCCACATACATATTAGATCATTTATTATTTTGTTATAACAATATTATTTCATCATTTTCTAACATTAATAATATAACCATATCTACTAATTAACATAAATATTAATATTAACATTGAATATTTTTCCGAAAGAAAGATTTGTAGACCAAAGACAATGTAGTCATGAGACAATGGTTAATTTTATAACTTATTTTTCAGAAGATTACATTCAAGCAATATAGCAACATAGCATTTAAAAACCAGGCCTGATGAGATGGACCAATGAATAAAAGTTCTGGATGTGTGAACTCTATGACCAGATTGGTGTGTGTTGCAGTGCTGGAAAAAGAGAAAAAATAACTGACATCCATGGCCAAGACATGGTGTAGGCATCATCATGAAAAAACCAGAAAGAATAATTCTCTGTTAGAAAATGCTCTGCTGATCATTGTTGTCAATATAATTTAATGGAAAACCATCATTTCTGAGATAGTTTTGATCATTTGTGTGACAGTGTTCCAGTGCTTGCGTGGTCCGTGCTTATTTTCAGCCTAGGATATGAAAGCTGTCCTATGATATGTTAAATATAACTTATTCTTAAATATAATTAAACAAATTAAATGTAACTGAGGCAGGCTTTGTAAGACTATGTCACAGATAATTGCAAGGATCAGAACCTGAGAGAGAGCAAAGGACATGAGGAGGAAGATAGAAAAATAAGAGATATTTCCTTCAAGTAAAATAGCAATAACCTTACATCTGATATTTCTGTAGAAAAAGTGTGGCTCCTATTAGACTGCTTCTTATTTCACTGAGCAATTAATAAGTCCCATAGAAGTTTGAATATAATTGGCTCTTATAAGCTTATAGGGAGTGACACTATTGGGAGGGGTGGCTTTGTTGGAGCAGGTATGGCCTTTTTGGAAGAAGTGTGTCATTGTGGATCAGATTTTGAGGTCTCATATATTTTCAAGCTATGCCCAATGTCTCAGGTCACTTTCTGTTGCCTGTAAGATGTAGGAATTTCACTTCTCTTCAGCCCTATATCTGCCTGCATGGATCCATGTTCCAAAATAATGATAATGTACTGAAACTCTGAAAAGATAAGCCACTCCATTAAATATTTTTCTTTATAAGAGTTCACATAGTTATGATGTGTGTCTCTTTACAGAAATAGAAGCTCTGAGACAATCTCCTTTGCTGAAAACGGTTCCTACTGCTTTCCAGTCATGTTTATTTAATTTATATTTTTTTGCTTCACAAAAATCTTTTAATTTCTCAGCTAGAGAGTAGAGAATCTTTTACATAAATGCACTTAATAAAACATATTTTACAACTTTTAGAAGTGGGAAAATTGAGAAGATGGTGAAGAGGATATATGTATTTGCTGTACCCAACTTCTCCAATTAGCTTCTAACATTAATAAAGAACACTTATTACAAGTAACTACCAATCATGATTCTTTATTGTTCATTAAAGAACATAGTTTATTAAAATTTCTTTTGTTTTTATCAAATATGCCCCATCTGTTCCAGGCCCCCTTCCCTGCATTTCACTTATAATTGCCTGTCTTGTTAGTGTCTTCTTGGTCATGGCAGGAGCTTAGAGCTGAAGACTAGCAGTTTCAAGCAGTAGCTGTTATTACTGACATTCCCAAGGCACTGCTGGAAAAGAAGGAGGGGAAGTACATTCTCTTCACAGCAAATCAGAGGCACCCTTGTCAGTGTGACTGCATGTGCTCACTCCCTCCAGCCTCTGGCTAAGATGCTTTGGTGGTTGTCTCCTTAGAAAAGCTCGGCTAGGATTAGACATCCCCCTCTTTATCTCTTCTGTCCTAATTATACAATTCTCAGAACTGGTTTTCTTTCATTTTCCTATCACATAAAAACAATGGACATCAGAGAACAGCCCTGGATAACTCTGCTCCCAGGCTGCTGCTACCACAGGTTTTTTTTTTGTTTGTTTGTTTTGTTTTGTTTTTTTTGTTTTTTTTTTTTGGTATGGGAAAGATCTGAAGAATCAGGTATCAACATTTTTCTAACTAAACAAATATTTTTGGACTAAAAGTAAATAAAGCTTAATAAAATGTATCTCAAGGATAACAGAAAGGCTGTACTTTGGCATAAACTTGGGACACACGTTTAATGGTGTGACTTCTTTTCACATATTTATATGAACTATCGAACAGTGATTGAAAACAACTCTTTTAAACATATTTAAACAAGAATAACCTGTTCAAAAATAATAAAGAAAAACTGCATTACGAGACTTTATTGTTAAAGCCAAAATATTAATTTTGTATGTGATGATGATTCCTAGACTAAAATGTAAGGCATTTTGTAACATTTATAAAAAAGCCTTCACAACATTCCTGTTTTGATAGATAGTGAACTTTTATCCTGATGTTGCTATCTAGATAAACTTTAGCTCATCATAAAGCCATTTCCATGTCTAATAGAAACATTTCTTCTTTGCATGTTTCATTTTTAATCAAAATTAGAAGGGCGTTACTCTTCCAGTCTCTCAAAAGTAAGAGTAATGTTGCATAATGCCAGGTCTGGCCCATTTGTCAAAGCCTGTGGACAGTTCATTGCATAAATCTAGGCATGACCCCCACAGCATATGTGCTACCTGCTTTCCTTGCTTTCACATGCTAGCTACAGTGCTGGCAACCTTTAGTATCACCTTCTCAGTAAACTTCCCCCTGGTGACTCTCCTCTGATTGAGCCAGAGGGAATGTTGTTAAAAATATACAGTGGACCCGATTTATCCCCTAATGCCTTTGATGTTTCAAGTGTGACCATGAATTCAGCCTTCTTAAGAATAGGCTGTTGCCTTTCCAATGCACTGGGTATTAAAGAGTCACAGTAACTCAATGTTTAATATTATATATTTGAATAACTGTTTGGAAGAAAAATAATTTAAATTTAACCATAAGAGTCTAGGAGAAATGCTAACAAATAGATGATATTTAGAGTTAATGGGAACAGACTAGGAATAGGGAGTGAAGTAGAATCGTAGAAACCCACACTGCCCTCATTTCTAATAACTGTACCAATACCCCCAAACATTAAGGCAGATGGACATAGAAATAAGGAATAAATATTGCCAACAGTTAAGAGTGAGTTACCAAGTTATGTCACCTATAGGGTAAATGGAAAAACCTGGTACATCTCCAGAGAAGATGGAGTAGTAAAAAAAAAAAAAAAAAAAAAAAAAAAAAAAAAAAAAAAAAAAAAAAAAAATGGAATGAATTGATCCAGCTTTTGAGGGTAAGCTGATTGTGAGGACCCAGATCATATCAGATGTAAATATTCACCGTTAGAGACAAAAAACTATTTCTCTACATGCTGTTGTAACCGCAAATGCTGCCAACTGAGGACACTGTTGTACCTATAGGTGTGCCTTGTTCGAAAACTTCCTTTGTGGCTTGCAACACTGTTCACGCTTCTCATGTGAGAGCTATGGATCAAATAGGCAATGGTGACCAGTAGGAAAGTTAGGAAACAGAAGAAGAAAGGAAGAAAGCAAAGGAACAAACTGGCAATTGTTGTAATCACTTTTGGAAACTTAAGGGAACAAATTTGATTGTAAAACTGTTCACGCAAACAATTAAAATTATCTAAATAAAAACACTTCAGGCTATTCTGGGCCACTTGTGTGGAATAGGTAGTTACAGTTTCTTCATTGCACTGACTTTACACACCCATCCTAGGTCATCAGAACGGTCCAGAGGTGGGCTTCCAGCACACAAGTCAGAAATACCTACACTCACTGTTAAGAGACCCACAAAAACACCAAGATATGCAATCATAAAGTTTATGAAGAGGGTATAGTTCAGACCCATACAGTGTCCATATTTGTTTCTTCAGTTTCTGTGAGCCACTATGAGCTACGCTTAGCTGAGATTGTGGGCCATGTCTTACATAAATCCCTCTATAGCTGGTGTTTGCTGTGGGTCCCTGCATCTGCTCCCATCAGTTACTAGATGATTTCCCTCTGATGACAATTGGACTAGTCACCAATCTATGAGTATGGGAGAATATTATTAGAAATCACAACATTGGTTCCACCCTCCCTCCTGCCTCAGCTGTGTTCGGTACTATACCAGGTCTTTTGGGTGTCCTGCCTCTGGTTCCTCACCATCCAAGCAATGGTGTGTGCCTCAAGGTGACACATCTTTCAGGCAGGACAGATTGTAGGTTGAAGGTTTTGTGAATGGGTTGATATTCCAGTCTCATTACTGGAAGACTTGTCTGATTATAGAAAATATCCAGTTTAGGCTCCATATCTCCTTTATTAGAAGACTTCAATGGGGTCATTCTCACAGATTCCATGAAGTTTCCACTGCACTTATTTCTACATTGTTCCCAAATGTCCACCAATTCTAGTCATCTCTATTTTTCCAAACCCCACATGAAACCTCTGTTCCCATTTCCCATCTCCATCTGCCTTTAGTCCCAATGAAAAACCTATTCTATGTCCCCTTCTAGGGAATATTTGCATTTTCTCATAAGCCTTCCTTGTTACTTAGCCTCCCTGTGTTTGTAGATTTTTGCGTGATTATATCTTAAGCTACAACTAATACAACTAATATCCACTTATTAGTGAGTACATATCTTCTCCTTCTTTTTTTTTTTTTTTAGTTCCATTCATTTGCCTTGAAATTTCACAATGTCATTGTTTTGGACAGCTGAGTAATGATCCATCATGTAAATGTACAACATTTTCTGTATCCTGTGTTCAGTTAAGCGGCATACAGATTTTTCCCAGTTTCTGGCTCTTATGAATAAATCTGTAATGAACAGGGTTGAACAAATGTTCAAGATAGAACATTCTTTGAGTATATGCCTAAGATTGGTATAGATGGGTCTTGAGGAAGATAAATTTCCAATTTTCTTAACAACTAATATATTGATTTTCATTATGGCTGTGCTAGTTTGCACCCCCAACAGCAAGGGATGGGTGTTCGGCTTTCTTCACATCCTTAGCAACATGAGCTCTCACTGTGTTTTTGATCTTAGACATTTTGACAGGTGTAAGATGGAATCTCATAGTAGTTTTGCATTTGCATTTCCCTGATCACTAAAGATGTTGAACATTTCTTTGCTTCTCAGCTGTTTGAGACTCAGCTGTTGAGGACTGTATTTTTAAATCTCTACCCCATTTTTAATTGGACTGTTTTGTTTGTAAATGTCTAGTTTCTTGAGTTCTTTATATATTTTGAATATTAGCTCTCTGTCAGATTTGTAGTTTGTGAAAACTGTAGGCTGACATTTTGGGCTATGGTAGCATCCTTTGGCTTATAGAAGCTTTTAAGTTTCATAAAGTCCCATTTATTGATGGTTTGTCTTAGCTTCTATGCTATTGTCTTTCTGTTAAAGAAGTTGTCTCCTGTGCCGATGCATTCAAGGCTACTTCCTACTTTCTCTTCTATAAGGTTCAGTGTATCTGGATTTATATTGACATCTTTAATCAGCTTGAACTTGAGTTTTGTGCAGGTTGATAGATCTGGATCTATTTATATTCTTCTACATTCTTATAGCACCATTTGTTGAATACCTTTTCTTTCTACCATTGTATATTTCTGGTTTCTTTATCTAAAATAAGATGCCCATAGGTATGAGGATTTATGTCTGGATTTGTGATTTGGTTCCATTGACAAGCCTGTCTGTTTTTATGCCAATACCAAGTAGTTGTTATTACTATGGCTCTGCAATACAACTTGGAATCAATGATGGTGATACCTCTGGATGTTCTCTAATTGTACAAAATTATTTTAGCTATCCTGTTTTTTTTTCATTTTCATATAAATTTGAGTTTGTCTTCATACTTATTTAAAGAATCATCTTCAGATTTTGATGGAGATTGTGACACACTGTAGATTGTTGCAGCATGATGGATATTTTTTTACTATTAATCCTACTACTAATCCATCTGTTTCATAATGTCAAATAGTTAGTATTTCTGGTTATGCATTATTTTACATCCTTGTTGAGCCATTGATATGAACATGTGAGTCCAAATATTTCATAAGATCAAAGATAGCAAAATGCCTGACAGAAATCAAGTGAGTTAAAAAAAAAAAATCGCTGTAGGAGGATGTTGCTCAAAATTGAACTGAACTCTTAACACTGCTTATTGAAGCTGTGGAACTCACTGTTAATCACCATCCTCATTTGCTTCAATCTACTGTACTGAGTAAAATTTTAAAAAAAAAGATAATTGATTCTGCTGTTAAGTTCTACATGAAAATTTATTATTAAAATAATAATTGTTTTCTATAAAACCAATTCATATACACTTAAGTTATATGTAAATAACCAATATAATGTTTTTATTAACAGCATTTTTATTTGAACAGCTTCCTTTCCCAGTTATCTAATATTTTAAATTCATTATCTGTTATCATTTTCTCAAGGAGATAGCAAATGTATTCTGAATAAAGAACAAATTACTTAAAATTACTTAGAGAATTTATTTTCTCTGTTTCACTCATGAAGCAAAAAGAAGTTAATAAGCAAATGCTGTTTATTCTAGTAAACTACTAGAGGAGTATTAATTCTCTCAGTTAGGGTTTTTGAAAACTTATAGGAATTATTTGACCTCACAAAATCTCAATTTCTTCAAACTTAAAACTGTTAAACATTTGTCAAATTGGCTCCCAGATTCTCTATTATGATTAAATTCACATAAGTATGGAATGAGATGGGCTTAGCACATTTTTTAAATCACAACTAAGTAGCAAATCTGTGAAATGAGACAAGAAAAATTTTCTGAACATTCCAAGGGGTCCTTCAATCCTCTCCATCCTCATGACCATGAATAAGTTACACCTGCGCTTTGGTTTACTATTCTTTTATTTCTAAGTTTAAATATTTTTATTGTATTGCCCATGAAACTTGAAGAAATAGACAAGCATATTATAGACACAGGAAAATACTTAGGTCATATATATTTTTCTAAATTAAATGTTTTTTTTATTTGCCAGCATAAATACATATCTGTAACTGTGGGATATAGAGATGTTTCAATATTAAATATGAAATTAAAGAAGTAAAACAATGAAAATGATAACTGCCTTGTATGTGAGAATATTTTTTAATTGCTATGCCTATTGCGTCAATTTCCCTTTAGAAAGCCCCACAACTGACACCTTGCCCAGCTTTCACACAGGCTGAGGCACTTAGACCTGCCACAACTAGGCTTTGCTGAGTCCTCGTACTTTTTCAGAGGAAGAGAAGCAGAGTGGGCAGGGTAAGCAGGAGTAAGAATGAGAGAGGTATCTGTGGCTGGTATGTAAAATGGATTTTAAAAATTTCTTATATTAAAAAAAAATTGAAAAAGAAACTAACAGTAATTTATATCATTTTTGTACTTCTTAAGATTGTGGTTTTCAGGTTTGAGATGATGTCACTTCCTATTTTAGCTCTGTGATGACCTGTCTAATACACAAACCCACACCCACACTAATACCCTTTACTGAAGAAAAGGGGGGTAATTATCCTTATTTATAAGAAATATCTGTTCTACTTTACTTGGGAAATGCCTTATCCCTTACTTAACCTTAGTTATCTCAGCATTTCGGTCTCTCAATGGTCACAGTTGAAATTTCAGTAGATGAACTTGAAAGGGATGCAATGTAAGCTATACAATGATAAAATAATCAATTATATTATATTTCCTATATAAAAGAGGAAAATAATGTTTGGGGGAATATTTTCAAGAACTTCTTTTTATTCTTATTGCTTGTCAAAACTGTGTTAGAGAAAATACTATTTGTTATTAGGTTATATTTTAACAGTCCTCTGAAACACAATCACTAAATGTTGATTTGAGTGGACCAATATTATACAAATTTTTCACGGTGTGTAATTTCTTCTCTTTGTCTTTACTTCAACTGACAATCTTTGAATGTACTCATGTCTGTTCAACATAAGCTGAACAGAAGCTTGTCTCTAATCTGTACTTGATATTGGACTTGCACATCCCAGGTCTCAAAAAAACACTTATCTTGCAACTAGCCAGTTTATGGTAATTGTTGTGGCAGTCAAAATTACTAATGCATATGGAAATAAAATAGTTTCTTTCTCATAAACATAGAAAATCGCTAACATTTGTTCATCCCAGTACACACAAAAGATTTTTCTTAAAACATATGTAATATTAATACATATTTTCTTATCATGATAAAAAAATCAGTAAGGATGTTTAAGAGACAAACCAGAAAATGTAAAGAAATATTTAAAGTTGTATATACTTGCATCATATGTCACATATGAGAAGTCAGGTGTACTTATGATAATGGGACCCAAAGAATATGAGAATTATTTTCTCCAAATGTAGTCATTGTGTAAATAGCAGCAAGGTTTGCCCTATGCATGGTAAAATTTGGTGAAACACAATAGTTTAGACCAAGTGCATGAATTAAACAAAGTAGAAATGTTCACACTTTATCTAAAAACGTTCCTTGAGAGGCAGATTATAGCCTTATCTTGGATTCTGTAATTTTTAGCACAACATATCAAACACGCCTATTAATTTCAATAAAAAGATTGTGATTTTCAAAAATCATTAGTAATTATATTATGAAAAATAATAGACACATGTATAAACACACAAGACTCAAGTCCAAGTGTTGATCACTTTTCAGTGGGCATGACCTTCAAGTTACATCTCACTCACAGACTCTACATTATTGTGATGAAATGACAAGGCTTCTGTTCTCATTTCCCAAGGAAGTGTCAAGACAAAGAGGGTAGATGTATTACTACAAATTTGGGTCAGATATTCTGAGTTATTATGAAAACTGATAACATTAAAACATTTAGAGGCAATAGTTCAGAGCCCTAAATATTAAGAGTATCAAAAAAGCTAGATAATGAGCAAACCATAAACCTCTTACTTTGAGGCATCTTGAATGATTTTCATAGCCTCTACTAGAAAAGCCAAAAAACGTATCTCTCTATCTTAGCAAGAGTTTTAGCTGCTGTCATAAATTCAATGAGCAAAATCAACCTAGGGAAAAAGGGGCTTATTTCATGTCATAGCTTGTAGTCAATCACTAGAAAAGTTAGCACAGGAACAGTAGGCAGGAACTAGAGGCAGGGGATGATACATAGAGTGTGCTGGGTTGCTCCTCTAGCTTGCTCAGTCTGAACACGCAGCTCAGGAGTGACACCAACCATAACGTACAAAGCCATCCCACATTTAAATGCACCACAGAGTTATCAATCCAGTGGGCCATACTCTCATGTGACAAAGGCGGCATCTAAGTAGAAAATAAAACAGACCCCTTGCCAACTTGACATACAAACTTTTTCCTAGTAAATCATGTTCATTATTGTCCATCCCCTAGATCTCATACTAATATTACCATGATATAAAATTTGTAGATATTAAATTTTATGTAAATTTTACTAAAATAGATCTATATATACAATATAGTGATCATGGTTCTTCCCACCCCAAACTCTTGCCAGATCCTCCCAACATCATCACCCACCAAAATAAATACCGTGTTCTTTTCTCTCATTAGAAAACAAGCGAACATCTGAAAAATCAAAACAGTCAATAGTAGGACAAACACAGCAAAACAAACAACTAAAAAATAATCACAAGAAACACAGACAAGAGGTATACATATTCAGCTCCACACAAAACATAAACTAAAAATTAATAAAGCTTAAAAAATTTACTACTAGGCATGGAACTGCACTCAAGTGTAGATTGTATGCCCAGTGATACTCTATGGGAATTTTTTTTTTTTAAATAACTTTTCCTTTGTGGGCAGTTGTCATTTGGAGCTAGCTTCTAGGTTAAGGATGGAGGCTTGTTTACTTCCCCTCTTAGAAGTGGAACCCCATCTGGCTTAGATCTGTGCTGACCCTGTGTATACAGTCAGAGTATCTGTGAGTTCAAATGTGCCTAAGCCCTGCTATGTCTAGAAGTCCTTGTTTCCTGATGTCTGTCTGTCTTGGGGTTTTATTATTGCTGTGAGAGTCACCATGAACATGGAAACTCTTAAAAAAGATAATATTTAATTGAGACTGGCTTACGGTTCTGAGATTTAGTATTGGTGAGAAGCATGGTAGCATGCAGACAGCCATGGTGCTGAAGAAGGAGCTGAGAACTCTACATCTTGATCCAAAGGCAAGAGGAAGAACACTGGCATGACTTAAACGTTTATGAGATCTCAAAGCTTGCTTCCACAATGACACATTTTCTCCGACAAACTCATACCTACCTCAAAAAAAGTCACAAGTCATAGTGTCACTCCCTATGATCTTCTAAGACAATTACTTTCAAAACTACCACAGAAGGGTTTGTAGCTGGACTGGTACTCAATCTTTCTCAAGTAGTAAGAAGAGTATCACTCAGGACCATGAAGAGCAGTCGGTAAATGACAGCTCTAACTGGACAGCAGCTCTGCTTCTCTGTGCTCAGCTGAGTTCACTGTTTGTATAAGTATTATGCTCAGCAATAGGGTGATATTATCAGTTCATGAAAAGTAACCAAGTATTGGTAATAACCTGGATTGTTTGGGAAATTTTTATGGGACTCCTTGACTACATTTCATCCACTCCTGGCACAGACATTTTATTTGGTGACAAAACATGTTGAAGATTTGTCTTTCCCATTGTTTCATGATTCCATTCAGACTTCTTTTATGAGTGTATTAAATAAAATAAAAACAAACTTCAATTGTATTTGGTTTTCATATGACTCTTCAAATGGCCCTTAAATTTACCTGCCCTTCCCTTACCCCTGTTTTTCCTTCTGTCTATTTAATACTCCGATTCCAGTATACCCATCCCCTCATTTATCTAGCAATATATTCTCCTTTTCCTTCCTTGGAAGATCCTCCTCCACTTCCCCAAGCCCTTCTTTTATAATATTTTTGGTTATATGAATTGTAGCCTGCTTATGAAAGCTTTAGTAGCTAACATGTACATATATGCAGATGCACACAGTATTTGTCTATTGGGATTTGAGTTACCTTACTCAGGTGTTTCTCTCTCTCTCTCTCTCTCTCTCTCTCTCTCTCTCTCTCTCTCTCTCTCTCTCTCTCTCTCTCTCTCTCTTCTATTGCCTGCACGTTTCATGATAATTTTTAGTATATATGAGTATTATTCTTTGATGTAAATGCACCACATTTTCTAGATCCATTCTCACAATGATGTAACTCTAGGCTGTTTTTAATTTCTAGGTATTATGAGTAAAGCAGCAGCATTTCATGGATGAGCAAGTATCTCTATAGTAGGATGTAGAGATTTTGGGGTATATTCCTAAGAGTGTTATAATTAGATCTTGAGATAGATTCATTCCCAGCTTCCAGAAAAACCACCGAACAGGATTCAACAATGACTTTACTTGTTTGCACGTTTGCACTCTCGAACTTGCCAATTATGGAAATTTTCATGTTTAAGATTTCAAACACTTTAAGAGTTCAGTCTCTTTAAAATAGCCAAAGATTTACAGATTTCAAGCATCTCTAAAATACCTTTAGTCTCAATATAGTATCTAATAATCTCTCCAAAACTCTAAAGTCTCTCCAAATTTATGAAATCTTTTTTAAAATATCAAAAGCTTTCAACTGGTTTTTTTTGTAAATTTTTTTTTAAAAAAAATTGTTCAATTCTTTCTTATTCCAAGAGGAATGAACACTAGTCTTTTCCTGGAGGAGGCATTTTTATAATTGAATTTTTTTTCTTCAAATGTCTCTATCTTGAGTCAAGTTGACCTAAAATTAGGGAGCACCACATCCAAAGAAACTTTATTATTTTCTCATTGATTTACTCCCCCCCCCACACACACACACCAATTTAATCACTAGAATTTTTGCCACATGAAAATGTATAATACAACTATATCTTTTGGGGAAGACAATTTAATGTGTATTTTTCAAATCATGAAGCATATCATTTTCCTCAGAGTCTTGATATGAGAGTAGAAGTATGATTTTTCCTCTTAATTTATCTAAAAGACATATCATAAAGAAATGCACAAATTTTAATCTGCTCCTGTAAGGTTTGTAGTTATTTAGATGTAGTATACCTCACAGCTGAAAAAGAAATGTTGAGTAGCTGTGCAGGCGAGATGAATTTGAATATATAGGACCCCTATTTTATTTTGCACTGTCAGGACAATAACACTTAACATAGACAGGTTTCTCCCTAATTATATTTCTCCTCAATGCAATCAATAAAAACAGTAGGTTTAAAATAATATACACAGTGAAAATTTGTACATTTTCTACAATCTCTGACCATCAGAGTTCCGGCAATGCATTTAGAAGGTACTACAAAAACAAAGTCAAGGAAAGATGTGCATAAAGATTCTATCTTCATTACTAAGTGTGAACTATAGATAAAGCTTCAAGAAGGCAGAGAGAGCAGATATTTTACCTTCATGTGATTTTTCTAATTATAAATTTATAAAGAAGCTGAAATGAAATAAATAGCAAAAAAAAAATAAAAAAAAATGTCAGGAACCTTGGAAAACTAAATATCAGTTAAATACACTTCAGTTCAAAACGAATTCTTAGTACATAAAAAGAAACATTACTTTATTAAGTCAATTTTCTATGAAAATATCATAAAAACTAGGCCTAATAAAAGAACTTCAAACACATGAACCAAATTGATAAAGTTGATGTCAGAAATACACAGCCATAATTGAAAAAGGACTTTCTCTTTATTATCAATTACTGCAAATTCTATACAAGAATGAACTAAGAGTTGTATTTCTCCCATCCCCCCAGAATCAATACAAATACTGAATATAATGAAAAAGTCCTAATTCATCTTAAAAAGTTCATACCATGTAGCTTGTTTTCCCCATTTACAGTGGAAAGTAATTAAAATCGATAAAATAAGAAATATATGATTAACATGAACCTATATTGGCATCTAGCAGTCAGAAATCTACAGCAATCTATGAGTCAAAAGAGAAGTTAAAGTAGGATAAATATACCTTAAAGGGCAAAAACACACATTTCAATACTTTTGGTAAAATGCTGCTTGGTTAGGAAATCAGTAATTTGAATTGTTATATTAAAAAAGGAAAGTAAAACCCAACAATAGCAACTTGCTTCCACAAGTTTCCATACAAATAAATACAAAGTGAAGAGATAAAATAGTGGACATAACCCAAATCAACAAAAACAAGCAAGCAGTACTAAATGTTTACCAATTTAACATTTGGTTCTTTGAAAATATTAATAAAATGAATATCTAATTGAACCTACGTTGACAAAAATAAAACACAAATTTCATCATTGAGAAGGAAAAACATGTCATCTACTCAGGATTAATTGTCTGTTCTGCCCCAAAGGGGTCCCCAGATACCTGTGACTATTTAAGTTTAATTAACATTGAATAACTTGAAGCATACAGTCCCTCAAGTCCTGAAAAAACACATGGCTGATCATATGTAAAATATTTACCTCGTGACAGTAAATTATGCTAGGCAAACTCATCTCTGAATAAGAAAATCAGAGAATATTGTAAGTCAGTTTTATGAACAAAAATTGACCACTAGAAATGAACAAATTTATAAAGAAAGCACAGGAAAATTCAGATTTTGATTATGGAAAGACTTACACCAAAACCTGCCTCAGACACTTAAAAAAATTAAGAAGCTGAGACTTCAGTCTACAAATATAGCCATAAGAAAACCCTTAATATGATTTTAATAAATATTTTAATATCATGTACACTGTCGTGTACATAAGAATTTATCTTAAGAAAATAAGGTAATTTTTACATATAGAAATCACATAAGCCATCCTTTAGTGAGGATTTCTAACAAATTAAAAAATGTAGAAAAAAATCCAACAAATTTAATGTACAATATTAAATCTAACAAAATTAAAATCTTGATGGCACATAGTTCAGCACAGCAAGAATAGAATGTTCCACTTGGAGAATAAACATGGGCCTACTTTGAAATATTGTATTTGTGTCTATCAGCATAAGGAGTAGTAGATTGTTATTCCCATCATTTCTCTTCAATATCCTATTTTCTGTTATAAAACTTAAAAATCACATTTTCAGAAAAAAAATAGGCCAGTCCTACTTATATCTGCAATATAGCTACATTATTTTAAGAAGTTTTTATTTCTATGAAATCAACACATTGTTATGACAACGACAGAATTCAGATCAACATAAACAATTTTTTATTGCAGTCCCACAGACACTCATAGAAACTATTCACTTTATATAACTATGGTAACAATTCCGATAGACACTATAACTCTTTCCAATAGTATTCCATATTGTCTCCATGAATCTTTCTAAATTTAATTTGAGTCATTATTTCCATTTCCACTGTTCCTTAGTATCTCTACATATATTTAAATAAATAACTATATATGAAATATGCAGATATTATTATGTAATTATAGTATATAAACATATCTTAGGTTTAATTTTTTCTGTTTGACTCATCCCTTTGAATCATTTTATTTTAGGCTGTTTATTGTATTAATAATTAACAATAATATAAATTTTCAAAATAATTTGGAGCATTAAGTTTAATAAAAATTCTACTATGATCATCTACTTCACTATAATGTGTGAAATTTGGTCTAATATAATTTATCTATGCACATATGATGGTTTTTCCTTTGAACATAAAAATAGGTCTCAAAGAAAATGGAAATTATGTAAATACATGATCTCTAAGTACTCACACATTTGATGGTGAAAAGTTCTTTTCTCATAGGTAAGATCATATTTGAATTTTTAAAAATACCATGAGAGTCTGATAATATTGCTCAATTGATAAAGGGACAGGCACCAAGCCTGACAGCCTGACTTCTATTCTTGACATCCTCATTGTAGGAGAAAACTGACTCTCCAAATTTCTTCTAGCATTTTTACTACACACACACCATTGCACTCCCCATATCACACATAATATGCACACATATCACACATAAGCTTGTAATACTGTCAGGTTTCTCTAGAGAAAAAAGAACTTATAGAATGAATCCCTTAATAAATATACAAAAGAAAATTTTATTAGAAAATCTTACAGGTTGTGGTCCAGCTAATTAGGCAATGACTGACTGTGAAGTGAAAGTTCAAGAATCCAGTGGTTGCTAAGTCTCTGAGGCTGGATGCCTCAGCTAGTCTTCAGTATACGTCAGAATCCCCCAAAATGTATACTCTACTGACACCGAAGAAAGCGATTTTCTGGAGAGGTGACAACAAGCAGGTAAAAAGCAAAAGCTTCCTTTTTCCATGTCCTAAAGGCTTTCAGAAGAAGGTTTGGCCCAGATTAGAGGTGAGTTTTCCTAGCTCAAAAGATCTAGATTAAAGTGTTTCTTACTATCACAAATATCTGGAACAGAAGTCAATTTTCTTCCTTCAAATTAAGCAAAAATTCCTCATAGGCATGTCCTCTATTTAGGGTTTCATTTAATTCCAGATGAGGTCAAAAAATCAAGAAAAACTATACCTATTTTTTTTTTGTTTTTGTTTATGTGTAAGAGCTATACCATCTGTCTAACTCTTTGAATTCTCATGTGCTAATTAATTATTACCTAGTATTTAAAGTTGCTCTAAAATATAGATGCCTTCTATTGTGGAGAGTTTCAGACTGTTGCTTTTTTACTTTATTGACTAATTCTTATGTATCATGAGAGTTATGATGTTTATAAGATCCTATCTTTCTTCCAAGAATCTATGAAGTAGGCACAACTGGTCACCCTGCTACTGTTGAAGTAAAATAAGGTCTGGCATGGTTTCAGTTATATTCTTATGCCATTCAACTACTAATAAGTAGATTCCAGAAATTCAGTGTTCTCAACTATAGTACCATAGAGCAGCATATCCTAACTATAAACAATACATCTTACTCTCTGGATTCTAGACTATGTTCTTGATAATCATATATCCTTAAATAGATCCACATACACTGATTTTGCATAGGCACTCTGATGTAATTTACAAAATGAATCCTTTTATATAACTAAATATAGTCTACAGAAAATTAGTGCCTATCTCCTAAGTTCAGATGCTGCTATATTGCTTATAGTAAACTTTGTATGAGGTTTATATTTTTTCTGATCACATTACAAATAGGAAATCAAGATGTAAAAAAAAAAATCAGGTGACTGCTTTGATGCAGTTTACAGAGGGTCATGACCTGCTATTAGTTTCAGACAATATATCTGTTATCAAGTAGATTTTAAACACTACTCTGCCCAGCATTTAAAATTATTTATGTGGTATCAGTTTTTTTTTAATAATGCTCTAATTATGTTTATAATATGAATATCCTCATGTTATTATTAAGACAGTTTACTGACTGGGTTGTATATAACAAGTTTAATAATGGTATAAAACAATCTCTTTCTCCTTCATGAAATATAATCTCATCAAATAGGGAGACATTTTATACTAATTATTACCAACATCATCTAATTCATCATTAAGCAGTGTACTCATGCATATGGCTTTCTACATACTTGTGTTGATTTAAGAGTGAGTGGCATATTTAAAACAAATTAAACATAGGCTCCCCAAGTCTATTTCTATTCCCCAATAAAATCTTTAGACCTTTCATCGACAATCTCTATTTTACAACCCAGAATGAATTTTGAACACAGATGAGAATCTGAAGGTCATTACAATATTGTCACATATATTTCACATGTAAACAATAAAGAAAATAAAAGACACTAATGTAAGATTTTTTTAAAAGCTGCATTATTTTAACATAGTGATTGAATTCTATCAATCAAGACACCTTTGCTGTCAGAAAAGAAAGCAAGATAGTCTTATGTAGATGAAAATACAGCTTTGGGTAAATTTAAAAGTAAAAAAGTTTAATCTTTAAAAGAAATGTGTTTCCAAAATTGAGGCATATGAGCTAGGAAATGCAAACAATATTGGATAAGGTCTGTCTAGACACTGGCATCTGGAGTATGAATATTGAATAATAAAATTGAAATGAATAACATTATGATATCATCAGGTAAATTCATGAAAATATAAATCAGAAAGGGTGTCACAGTAAGGCTGGAATGCAAACAATGGCTAGGTTTACATTTGCAACTTTCTAATCAGTGAGTCACTTCATCATGCCTAGTATGAAAGTCACTTTTTTTGTAGTCGAGTTTAATTTTAGATTTTAAAAGCTGCCTTTATTACTTCGTTATCTGACCAAATTTTACTTTCATTGTTAAAAAGTACAAGTATTGTAGATTAGATGTGAAGAATTTCAAATGGTCCCCTGAAAACCTGACATATGGAAGCCTGGGACCCCAGATGGTGGCTCCATCTGACAGGTACTAGTGTAATGGGTGGGCGCCCCTAACTTTAGTGCCCCTAGATAACCCAAGACCATGGCTAATGACCACTGTTAACTTTAAAGAAAAAAGAGAGTTTAATGAATGACCCATTTCGACAACAAGGAGACAGAGTCCAACAAAACAGAGACAGATGGACAGACGGAGACACACAGACAACACAGACAAAGCCGGCTGCACAGTGAATGGCAAAATGAAAATAAAAACAGATCTAATGGTCCAGACCTCTCTATAGATTTTGTCTAAGACAGTGGATGGGCTTCCAAGCTCTTGGTTGCTCTATATTACAGAGTCTGTCTAAGACAACAGATGGGCTTCCAAGCTCTTAGTTGCCCTATATTACAGAGTCTGTCTAAGACAGCAGATGGGCTTTCAAACATCCTTGGTTCCCTGTTGGCCAGCCCAAGCCAGGGAGGGCTCACACCCGTCTCCTAGCAAAAGCCACTGGCAGATTGCAAGTACTCACCAACAGAGTGGTCCATGGGGGTCTTTGAATAATCTTGGTGGGACCTCCATAAGTAATGGGTAGGCGCCCCTAACTTTAGCACCCCTAAACACCCCAAGACCACAGCTAATGACCACTGTTAACTTTAAAGAAAAAGAGAGTTTAATGAATGATATACTGGTACACACATATGTGAGGGCTCGAGGCACTGTGGAAGCCAAGAGCACCAAATGCTTTCAGATTAGAATTCTTATACCACACTCTGGGTAGGGGAGGGGTACATCTGGCTCGTGTGATAGAAGTTGTAACAGTTCTCATGGTAGGGCTTTCCTGGGTGGCCCCACCCAGGTTGTTATATCAGGAATGTGGTCCCAGGGCCTTATCTTGGATGGTCCCGCTTGAGTGAAGTCCAGAAGGTCAAGCTACTGACCAGGTGGGTCCCAAGAACTCAGGAAGTATATCCTGTGAGCAGTTGAGCAAGCTGCCATAAATCCTGTGAATAAAGCTTTTCCGAGAATCTGAGCCCTGAACAGACTGACATCTAATTTAGTGATACTATGGAGCTGAAACTATTCTGAGCAAGCTGCCATTTAACAGTGGAACTGAAACTCTGTCAACTTTGGCTAGTTTCAGGACCTCAGGAAAGCAGTTGAGGGGAAAGAATCAAACAGGATTTTTCTATCTTCACACTAGAAATATTTGTAGCTTTTGGGGGTTTACATTAAAGACATAGGTTACTTTGAGTACTTCCTTGGGGGGTTATTGGGGCCTTTTTCTCTGTTTCCTGTCAACAAGCATATTTTCTCTTGTCATCCATTTATTGCATCATGATGTTCTGCCCAAGAGTATGGGTCTAAGAAACTATCAACAAATAGCTCTGAAAATGTGCACCAAAACAAATATTTCCTCTATGGTTTAATAAGGCATCTTGTCATTTGCAATGAAAAGCCCAACTAAAATTCTTGTTTATCGAAATTTGGAAATTTTTGGAGTGTTCAAACAATAGCAGTGAATTTCATGATAGAAATTGCTTTTACCACAAGGCATAAATTATAAATGCTTTACTTGTATAACTATAAACAAGTCAGTATTACTTTCTTGCAAAAAATAAAACATAACAAAAATGTGAAAAAGTGTTTTGCAAATTGTTTTTGGTATTCTGAGTGTTTAATTTTAAATATAATTTCAATAGCAGAAAAAGATACTATGGACATAGAAAACATTTGTAATAATAAATTTTTAGATATAACTAATTTTAATATCATATCAACTGTGTCCTATGTTTTCTCATATTAAATAAAGTTGTAGGGTTTACACTCTTGAGGGCTGTGCAGTCATTCTGTGTAAAGTCAGTGTTGTTGAAGATTCATGCATGTGTGTCTGAGACAACCTGTTAAAAAGTAGACCAGATGAAACATTAAAAATGGTCCAAATTCCAAACAGTCTTCATACAATTTTGAAATTATCTGTGATCATTGATTTTTTTTTTCTTAAAGGGATTCAAAGCTTTTCCTGATAATTTGTATGATTTTGAGCAGAAGAGAAAAAAGGACTAAGGTCCAGAATCTAGCATCCATAGAGGGAGGCAAACTGTGTACAGAAACTTATTTCCGGTTAGCATAGGGTTCAGACACTATTCGTGGATGCGTAAGTTGACCCCTCTTTTCGAAAAAAATGAAAGAAGTATTTTTTCAGCATCATTCTCAGGCTGTGACTAAAAAAACATGAGTCATTGTCTTAGAGTTTCTATCGGGGTGATGAAACACTGTGACCAATGGCAAATGGGGAGGAAAGGATTACTTGGCTCACATTTCTGTATCACTGTTCATCATTGAAGGTAGGCAGGATAGGAACTTAGACAGGGCAGGAACCTTCAGACAAGAGCTGATGCAGATGTCATGGAAGGTTAAGGCTTACATGGTTTCTTCCCCATGGTTTTCTCAGCTTGTTTTCTTTTAGAACCCATGACTACCAGCCTAGGGATGGTACCACCCACAATGATCTGGGCCCTCTCACATCAATTACTATATATATATAAAATATGTATGGATTGAAGTATTGGTGTAAAGCAGGTATTGAGAAAGGGAAGCAGGTAAATGTAATAAAAAGATATTCCCTCGGCCTTCATGGGTCTTCCATCCAGCAGTAGGATTGCTAAGTTAGATCTGTTAGTTGAAAAACTGAAAAGTGAAATATTGCACAAATTCTATTTAGTATTATAATAAAACATGGAGCCAGATATTGGGGGAAAAAATGGAAGCATCAGAGAGACATGGAACAAATCCCAGCCAGTTCTCACCCAATCAACTCCTCAGGTCAAACTGGGTAGATTCTATCTCCGTGGGATCTCTGAGTGAATGGGCACACAGGCATAGGGAAGGATTTCTGCCTTCTCCTTATATTTCTTTCCCTGCCCAGCTATTTCAATTCCTGGATAAATTTTCCTAGTGTTAGAATTAAAGGTATGTGCTTCCACCACCTCTTTACTAGGCCTTGAAATCACAGAGATTCATATGGATTTCTGCCTCATGAGTGATAAGATTAAAGGTGTGGGTCACTACTCCCTGACCTTCAAGGCCTGGCTGTGGGTGACTGTCTCCTCTGATATTTCAGATTATTTTTATTAAATATATAAGACCAAAGCAAAGAGTATACATTCAGCTCATTAGTCTATTCATTGATTTGATGATGTGGAGTGCTTTGTGTGTGTGTATTTGGTGCGTTTTTCATTTTTGAAGATCTCTATATATCCTAAACACCCTTGTGTGAGGTGTTCTTGGAAAATGTTTTTCTCCTGATATATGCAATCTCTTCCCTGTGGGTATTATTTCCTTTGCTGTGCAAAAATCTTTAAATTTCTTGAAATTCAATTTATCAATTCTTAGAATCATTACCTATATTTTCAATTATCCTTGCACATGCATATATCATAAAGTGTTTTATTTTTACTTCTCTGGTAGTTTCAAAATGTTAAGCCTTATGAAGGTATGCAAGTTGTTGATCAGTTTTGGATTGATCTTTGTAGAGTAAAAGTTATATCTAGTTTAATTCTCAGTCACATAGAAATTCAGTTTTTATGCTTGGCTTTCTAAAAAGACTCTTCTTCAACATACTTTTTGACCCTTTTTTTTCAAATATTAGGTGACTGTAGCAATGTAGATTTTTCTATAACATCTGTTTCATTCCACTGATCTACATGCCTTTTTTGCCAGTACAAGACAGGGTTTGGTGTTTTTGTTTTGCTTTATAAGGTGTGTGTATTATGTGTATTATGTGTATGTTTATATATTGTTTGTGTTGTCTGTGTGTGTTGTATATATGTGTATGCTTATATTGTATGTGTTCGGTATACGTGTATATGTGTGATGTACGTTTGTGGTATGGTGTGTGTGTGTGTGTGTGTGTGTGTGTGCGCGCGGTGTGTGCTTTATGCATGTGATGTATGTACACATTGCTGTACACATGCAGAAAAACTGGGAGGATAATATGCTATTCCCTGCTCTATCACTTTCTGTCTTATCTTACTGAAAACAAAGTTTCTTACTGATTCTGAAGACAAGCTGGTGACTGAAATTTCCTTGTGATTGCCTAATCCTCCTGTTTCTGGTCTCCATGGTGCTGGTTTTAGAGTCATAGGTGGTAATGCCAAGCCACCTTTTTAAGTGGGTGGTCAAGACTTTAACTCAGGTCTTCTTTGCTTATTCAAGCACTCATGGATCTCATTTACTCAATCATGATTAGGTTTGTACTATGATTAACATAATTTAAGATAAAATAAATTGATAGACACTGTTTTGTATTTATTTTTATGTTTAAGATTACTTTAGCTATTTTTGTGCTTCCACACTATTTTGTGCTTTGAATTTTGAGATTTTATTCTAATTCTTTGAGGAATTCCATTATATTTTGATTCAGAATGCATTGTCTATGTTGATCAATTTTAGTAATACAGTAATTTTCACAATGTGTTTCTGCCAACTCATCATCTTATAATATTTTTCAGCCTTCTAGCATCTTGTTCAACAGTTTTCAGTGTCTTTGAGCTTTCCTTAAAAAAACTTTTAACATCTTTGGTTAGGTTTATATTTTTTGCATTTTAAAGCTCTGCTGAAGAGATTTTCTTTCTAAACAAATTCATTATTGACATGTAGATCTTTGTATGTTGATTTTGTATCTTGCTACTTTGTTTTAAAAAAGTGTTTATTAAGTTTAAGGATTTCTGTTGTTATACTTAGAGCTATTTGAGCATACAATCATTCTAAATCCAAATTGGTATAATTTGACTTCTTCTTGTATTTATATTTTCTTTATTTAGTTTGTCTAATTTGCTGAGACTAAGTCTTTTGGCACTCTGCTGAATGAGCGTTCTATCCTAACACAATGACTGAAAGTTATCCAAAGAAGATATATAAATGCTAGTATGTACTAACAATGTATTCCACATTCTCATCTATCAGAGAAATTAAAAATAAAACTGGTTTGTGATGACATTTTACTTTAGTCAGAATTAATATCAAGAAGAAAAAAAAACTGACCACAAAAGCTGGTCAAAATATGTCAGAAATGAAACTCTTACATGCTCTATATAAGGGGACAAAGTGTTGCAGCCATGATCTATATCAATAGAAGAGCACTCTGAACACTCTAAATGAAAACTACCCAAAGCCTAACTATGGCTCTGTTGCCCATTTAGTCAAAATATTCTAAGACAACAGATACACTTGAGATACTTGCCATCCATGTTGATTGCTGTAATTTTCATAATAGACAAGAATGTGAAGCAGCCTAGATGTCTATAACCAAATGAGTGATTAAAGAAAATGTTACACATGTAATCACAGTGGAATTTTAATAGTCATAAAAATAAATGAAATCATGGCATTTGTAGAAAAATAAATACAACTGGAAAATATTTTTCTAACCAAAATACACAAGCCTTGGGAAAAATTATTTCATTTTATCTTCTATGTAGAAGATAGATTTAAAATTATGTAAGATTTTAATACATGATTGTATATTCATGAATGCGTACATGTGTAGGTCACAGGGCTAGAAAGAGAAATGTGTGAGGAGATAAAAAGATCTGATTGCAATGAATAATGGAAAAGATAATGAAATTGAAAATATTTGCGAAGAAAACAAAAGATAAAATTCCATAAAAGAATAGCAGCCAGAGAGGAGGCAAGAGGAAACTTTCATAGAGGAAAATGAAGAAAGAATAGTATAATTACACATGTGTAGAAGACAGCCCACTATTTAGTATGTTAATCTAGAATAATTAAATAAACAAATAAAGCCTGGTCTAACCCAGTTGGTCTTTCAGTATCAAAATCAATATGAGGGAGCTTATATGTTGAAGACTACAGTATTCCCTTGGCTTCGGATTTATACTCTCTCATCTAAAGAGATCAGCCTCCTGTGCCTTTTGACTCTTCTGTGTAGAAGTTTCCCTAGAGAAGGTAAAAAATAAACCAACAAAAATTGACACCCTCATTATTAAACAAGATAAACTATTGATATTTGTGGAAGTAAGGAGGCAGCTGCTATGACTCAGGTCTGTGTTACATCAAGCCCCATGGCAAAATAACATGTTACCGTATTTATTAATTGATATCAAAACCAAAGGCCAGAATGAACAGGCTCAAAAGTAGTAACAGACAAATTAAATCCAAAACCTTATTCTTTACCTGACTTACGATGGTAATATGTTTATCTAATTTTTTTTTAAGTGATAATGAATGTTTAATTGTTTAGGCAGACTCTCTTCAGAGTAAGCTTATTTATTACACAATTACAGCTTCCTATGCAAAATGAATCTCTAATTATGAACAAATTAAATATCACATTTACATGTGCTGTGTGCTAACTCTCAGTCTCTAGCTTTTCCCCTGTGGTGACTGTCCTGCTGTCACTATTTCTGAAGACACACAGGAAGAACCTTACTCCAACTCTGCAGAGGAAGAATAGGATTTGTCAGGGCACATTCTCATTTTCATAGCTATTTTCTCATTATCACATTTTCCTGAGTTTTATACAGACCTTTGGGGAAAACTGTGTACAAAAGACAGAAAAAAACCCAAAAAACTTTGGAGATTGTTTTGAAGCATCTTAACCAGCTAGATGAACCCTACTTCCTCTTTGGTCTTCAAAGGCTAGGAAGAATGAGATGATCAGTGTGGTTGTCAGTCTTTCCTGACACCAATAATAGCCAAATGCAGAACTTAAATGAAAGATTCAGATTGAAAAGGCATGTAGCACTCTGGTATATTTACCCATGAGTTAGAATATATATATATATATATATATATATATATATATATATATATATATATATATATATATATATATATATATATAATGAAAAACTAATATATTTAAACTGGCATTAAATAAACAGCTATGTCCAATATCAAACAAATTTTCAATATAGCCCCAAATTATATATTCCAGGACTTTCATTTTTATAATTTAAATTTGAAAATAATTGTTTTATATTTGCCCTTAAAGAGAAAGGTTACACTGAACTAACCACATTGTTTTAGGTTGAAATGAAAGTAATTCAACTTAAGAGAATGAAAATAGCATTTTAATTAAGAGCAAGTCTAAAGGCAGTTCTCTACAAATACTGAAATGTGTAAAGTTTTATGAGAAGTTTATTGTGCCATTTTAAAATATGGCAGAAAAATTTAGCTGTTTTATAGTGTGTGTGTGTGTGTGTGTGTGTGTGTGTGTGTGTGTGTGTATGAAGAGTACAGGTAACCCTGGGAGTCATTATGGACAAGTGTAGGAAACTGAAACTTGGTAAGATTCCAACTGTACTTCAGCTCTTACATGTTTAAATGAAAACAATACCAATGCATCTAACTATCTTACAAACAACCCTGACCAAACTTTTATGAAAAGTTAACAAACCCCTTTGCACTCTCAAATTACTATTTTATTGGCAGAATGCACAAATTTTAAATTAGCAGTAGGGATAATCAAAACTAAAGACCACACTACAAAACCTCCAAAAGTTCAAATCAAGTGAGAACCATGTTGACTGTGTTCAGTGCTGGTTATGTTGCCCTCTTGCAAAATGACAGGCAAAATCATACTTGTTTTTACATTTGCATTCACATATATTACACTGTAAAGGATTTTCAGATCCATGGCACCCCGTGTGTATAGTGTTAAGGATATTGTCTGCAAAGTGCATGTCACAGGGCTGGCAGTGGTGCAGAAGCTGAGGATCCTGGACCCGCAAGGTGCAGCGGCCAGAAACAGAAAAGCAACAGGCTCTACCTAGACCCGGAGAGCTCTGAAGACTCTTTTCTTTTCATTCTTTGTTCCTTTGTTTGTATCTTCCTCCCTCTCCCTCTCTCCATCCTTCTTTCCTTTTTTCCTCTCTTACCCTTTGCCTTCTCCACCTCTTACACTTTCTTTCTCTTTCTTCCTCTCTTCTTTCTTCTATGAAGTAAAGAATGGTAATATTTGGTGAAAATGTTCAGTCAAGAAGATACATGATCATAAAACACATTTTTACAATATCAATCGAATGTCAAAGCTCATATCAAAACATTATCTAAGATAAGAAGGGATTGGGATATAAGAAAGACATGCTATTAATTGAGATAAGTAACAGAAAATATCTAATTTTCATTTCTCCTATATATAACATTAATGTACAGCATCGTATCTCTAGGCTGATGTCATTTATTATGATAGTTCCATTATTTCCATTTAGGGCAATGGTGCTGACTATCAAACAAAAGGCCTTTTTTGTGCCAAGAAGCATTCTACACTAAATTCCGTGCCCAGTCTCGCTTCACACATGTATTCATCATGCAAGCATCATGTCTACCTAACCCAATTATCTCCATTTGCCAATCTGTAAAGACATCATTTCTTTCAGGCTTATTTTAACATGGTCTGTAGTTGAGAGAAGATGTTGGAGAAGATTCAATCTAGGTTCTGTTTATTTTCTTTGCTTTTATTTTTTGCTGCATGTGATATCCCTCACTTTCATCAACTATACTAAACACGCAAGATTTAATTCTTTATAGCTTAAAAATAATGAATAGCAAACCTGAAAAAATAATAAAGAAGGACATGGTGTGTGTGTGTGCATGTGTGTGTGTGTGTGCGTGCGTGTGCACGTGTGTGTGTGTGCGTGATATTTTCTTTACTGTCTCTATATTGAAAAGTAGTTAGGCTCATTAAAACTTAGCCACTTTGGACATTCCTCCAATGAACAGAAATTTACAGATAAAATTATTTTCATGTGCTGACTTTATTTATATTGCATATTTAATGGGACAGTGTTGGAGCTGAAGCATATGTGAATTTCATATTTAGTTTTTTTGAGAAACTTACATATTGTTTCTCTATTCTCCATACTATTACACATTATCATTAAGTGTGTTTAAAGTTTTCTTTTTCATTATCTTAGCAGACTCTAAACCTTGCACAGAGTGTATAATGAGCCTTAGAAGTGACTAAGAGGTAATCAGGATTATTATGAAGTTTGACTCATTCTTAGAAATTCAAATTTGCTTACTGTGATTGTTTTATTGAGAAGATAAAATTAAGCTGTATTTATTTAAAATAAGAGGTTATTATTATCAGGACGTATGTTTTATTATTCTGACACATCATTAAAATATCCATAAGATTATTATTTTTACTCAAGAGCTTTGGAAAGTTTGTTTGCCTTTCTGGATGCATATTATGTAATATGCCCCTTTGGGTAGCAGTTGTGATTAATACACTAATTTTCTCCCTAATTGACTTTCTTCATGTGGACGTCTAAATAATAATTGGATCATATTATGTCTTTTAAAGGGAGTCTTCCTCCTAGGTTTTCTTCATTCACTCATTGCCAGGGGTAGCTATTGCCAGTTTGATCCCTGTGAACTAAGCATGACCATCATCAAAAGAACAAAACATGTTTAGCAGGTGTGTCTCCAGAGTTTGAAGTGTACTCTTTCAAAATATAATTCCCAAGTTTGCAGTCTGTTATCTCCAGATGTGTATCCTAGACTTGTACTTGTCTGTTATCTTTTATCTCTTAATACTAATTTTGACCTGTACTTAATTACAGCCTATGAGAATGTTTCCAAATACTTCTTCAAAATTTTCATAATTATACCTAAGGCAAGGAAAAAATAAAGAGAGAAAACAATTTCAGACAGTCTGTAAGAAAAAAGCATGTACTAAAATACAAGATCTGGCAGTAAAAATTCACAAAAAGAAAAAAAATAAATGGTAGAAGAATGATGTGCTAGGACATATGCAGTGAATCTTTCTGCTTCATATTTTAAATAAGTTTATTTGAAATAAAATGTGTTGCTAGAATAATTGTCGCTCGAATAAATGAGACTCAGGGATAGATCTCTGAAGAAGTCGTAGATACTAGAAGGAATAAACACCACAGTCAGATCTTACCCAGCTGTTTTTCAGCTTCCTCAGCCTTGCTTCCCTTGGAGTGGCTTCCCTCTGTGTTTCAATCCTGTCTTAAGTACCCTTTCCTTAAATTAAAGTGTGGCCCCACCACTGCTTGCCTGGGAGCCTGGAATTCCTTCTATAATCTTTTAAATTGGGATTAAGGGCATAGGTCACCACTCCCAGGATACTCCCTGTGCTGGGATTAAAGCTTTGAATAACCACTCTCTGATTCTCCTAGACTGACTGTGGTTAGAGCTCTGGAACTTCTGGAGCTTCTATTAACTCCCCATATAGACTATTGGTAGATTCCCTTTGATATCTCCAAAACTTCTGAAACTTTTATTGCATCTTCACAAAAATGTATGTATGTATGCGCGCGCGCGCACACACACACACACACACACACACACACACACACACACACACACACACACACACACACATATATCACTGCACTCAATAAGTTTTGTAGTTTTTAAAATTAAGCAGAGCAGTTTTCTCCTGTTTTAGTGCCTTGCCTGATTCCTGCCCCTTAGCATATTTTCTGTTTAGCTTGCTCTACTGGTTTCGTGTCCTTGAAAAGCAAAGGTTTCTGCTGATGCCAGCTGACATGTAGGTATGAAGCTTATTCTGAAAGCAGAATGTTATTGACTTAGAAACTGGCTCTATACCTGCTGCAGATGCTACTAATGTTATTATATTGCAGACAGCCATTAACCAGGGCAAGCACATTGGTATCTGTGCACTTTCTCCAAAGCTACATCTTGTAGATTATCAACAAAAGTCTTTTACTGTTCATAAATTCCTTGGTGGCAGTTCCTTCAATTCTATATCTGTGCTCGGGAGTAGGCTGGGCTGCATACCTGTCACCTGGGAATGTCCCTTCACCACTCTCCACAGAAGTACTATATTTGTTCTTGTTTAGTTACTCTATCTTCCAAGACATGAATCTACGTTCATTTATGTTGGAAGAATAAAAATAAATCTGTGTAGAAGTGTCAAAGTAAAAGATGTTTTGCTGATAATTTTCTGCTAGTTTTGTATACTTGAAAATAGTACTACTTGCTGAATTGGAGAGAAAGGCTATTTCATTTACATAAACACAAGATAATGGAACTAACATTGTTTTATAGTTTAAGATACTGCTTTACTGTATTACATTTTTATGACTAAAGACTTTAAAGTCATCAAGGTCTTCCGTTTAATCTAGACAACCAACTCCGACTCCTGGACTTTTGATAATGGTTTTGTTCAAGGTTGGCCTCAAAATCATCAAATAGCAGATGATGGCCTTGAACTGCTAAAATTCCTGTCTGCATCTTTCAAGTTCTAGGATCAGAAAAGCTCACTTGATTTTATGTTGAATTTTAATTAAGTGCCCATCATATGTTATAATTTAGCAATCCTCCTGTGTTTTTCAATGAATAATCTACATATATTTTCAAAACCTTGCCCACCATCCCTCCTATAAGCATCAACATCTAGCAAGCATTTATTTTCCTAATGCCACGAACACTCAAATAGATAAGTCAGTCAATACTCATTTATTTTATTTTTTCCACCTAAATTTTAATATAGTTGTTTGTTGTAATTTTACTTACTATTCACCTTTCATTACACATTTATCTTTTCTTTGTTTTTTTTCCAGTTACCACTTTGGGAAGTAGATTAGAAGGCATCAATAACCTTAATACAAATACCTTCTGATGTAACATGAGCTATGCCCTGTGTTGGGATTTTTTTTTTTCTCACAGTATCACATATATAAACCATCTCAAGTTTATCATCATTGCTTCCTAGGAATTGTCTCTGTTAGAAATCTTAAAGAACAATGTTAACTCTTGTAGAGAGAAATGTTTTCTTCTTCACATTCTGTAGAGATTTAATCATAGATTTAAAAAAAAATAACTAAACAGAAATTCCACTAGGTAAGCTAAACGCCCTTTTGAAGAAGGCAATACTTGTGTTATGTTGCCTCCGCTATCTAAATTTACAGATATTCTTGTGTTTTTTTTTTTATACTTGCTGTACACATGTGGTTAATGAGTCAAGCTTTACATACATGTAAGTAGTGTACTTCTATAGTTTATATGAGTACAGTTTTCTGAATATACATTTTCCCTGCATTCCTTCTAGAAAATAAAAAAGTCCCTTACTGTGTACATGCAATTTGTACTTGAAAAATATATTTTTCTAGGCATTTGAGATAAAGTTGGAGATGTTTTCCTTCTCTGTTTATAATTAAGTGAATGAACAACAAAAAAATAAAGTCTAATTTGGGATAGTTTTATTGTTATAAGTAGCAAATCATGCTGTTAAGGTATGAATGTTGTTTAAGGATATTCCTTCAAAAGTTTTTTGTGTTGGAAATTTGGTCCCCAGTGTGGCATTTGGGGTGTAATGAATTTTAAGATTTGAGGAATACTGGGACATCTTCAAAGTGCCCATGGCAATGGCCTCAGTAAGACACATTGTTTTCATGGAGTGAAGTTTTATTATGAAGTTTTATAAGCTTTTGTGTTGTGTTCTGAATCTGTACATGGTTTATGGGTTGAAAATATAATCTGTCAATTCTTCATGTCCTCTGGCTTTTGTAGCACCATCTGTCAACGTGTCTTTAACAAAAGCTAAGTTAGTAATGACACATATACTGACGCTGCCAAACTGTGAGATAAATACACCTGTTAGCTTTACAAAGTTAACGGATTTGGATATTTGTTACAATAACAAAGAACACAAATTACTATACATGATTACTGTAAAACTTAAATGTGAAGTACAAAGACAACTCACATAATACTCCTAAATACCATAGCCTTGCTAGAAAAAAAAAAATACTTAGTACTCTTGACTTTATTCACCTCATTATTCTTAAACTGGTTGGCATTTCCATTTTTATGTAATCCACTACTAATCATAGAGATACTACATTCATTAAAATTTTATATTTATCTGGGGTTATCCTTGTGGATTTCTGGAAGTTTCCCCAGTAAGGTTTCTCCCAAAAATCTATCAAGATATATATTTCTTTACTCTTCCTCTCTGTCCCTCTACAAACTCAACCATCCCATTCCCTCATGTTCTCATCCCAAAAGAAATGACATAATATGAATCCGACTCTAACCCTTGGTAGCATTAGACAGGTAAGTCTCTTGAGAAGGAGTAATGGAAGCAATGTATATCTCCTCCCTTGTGGTTTAAGCATCTTCATAAAACCATCTACATCATGGTCCAATCTTCAATATAAGCTTTGTTTTCCTTTAGTGATGATTAAGGCAACCGCCATCTCATAAATGTTTCCAAAAACCCTGATTCTAGAAGAGTTTGTATAGATTTTCTTGTCACTGTTGTTATTTTGTTTCTATGGCTGTTTTTCTATTGAAGACCCTTGTGCTTTCAAAACAAGTACTCTACCACTAAAAATGAATCCCAGCCCAGCTTTTTCCTACTTCTAATTCTGTGGTTGACATCCTCTTCTGTGATACCTCGAGGCCTAAGTTTACTTTTAAAGAAAACATTCATCTTAAATGATATATTTTAATATTAATTTTAACCATTTTTAAGGTAAAGATCAGAAGATTGTCTTTTTAAGGAAGGTATCAGTGAACACGTCAAATGAACAGAGCTAGATTTGTTCACTTTTTGTCTTTTTAACTCAGAAGAATCTGGGGTAATATACTCTCTTTTGCAAATTTAATCAAATTATTATGTAAAAAATTATAATTATAGGTTTTCAGTTTTCTTAAGTTTAACAATAACATATAACACATATTTGGCAAAAATTGTACTTATTTTTAAATTCTACTTTTTTCAATAAATAATATTTTTAATGAATGCAAAATTATAAATGAGTATACAATAAAGCATTTATAATATTTATATACTACAGAGTAATAAAACTCATAAACCAATAGTAAGTGTAGATAGATATTTTTAATTTTTGAACTAGCACATGACAGTTTCTGGCCTGGCCTTTCATGCCTAGCCCTGAGGTTCTGACCCGCTGTTCTACTGACCCAAAGACCCAGAGAAACACACAGGTGCCTACATTAGTTACTCATTGGCCTGGGGCACAGGCATTCAACTTGATAACTCTTTACTCTTAAACTAACCCATGATTCTTATCCTGTTCATTCCTGTTCATCCAGGTGGCTCATTCCTTTTTTATTCCAGGTCGGTTTAGTTGTCCTCTTCATCTTCTGGCTTCTCTGGCATCTCTCTGGGATCTCTGCCATGCACTTTCTGTTCTCAGAGGTTTTCTCAGTGGTAGCTCCACCCACACTTCCTGACTCCCTTCAGCCAATGAAAATATTTATTAAACTAGTAGGCAGGGCAATTATTTACAGTATAACAGCGTAATCCTACTACATTCATTATTAACATTCAAGTAGGAAAAGACATAAAGATTCTAACATTAATGTGAAGATAAAGTAGACCAGAATTACTTAAAGTGCTACTAAAAAAGAGCATTGTAATGATTCACACTGCCAGTCTTCAAAATTTCTTCTACCCATAATCCCAAGATACTAAAAAGAGGAATGTCAACAAACAGAACATTAAATTACAAAATTACTACTTGCTGGTCTAGAAAACAATATTTTAGGTTCTTCTGAAGTGAAATATTCTCTAATGATGTAACTTAGAAATCCAAGATTCAGTAAACTATTATCATCATCTATATTATCCAACACATACTTCAGTGTTTATCATATACTTCTAATGTTTATCAGTTTGTAAACAAGCAGACTGAGGTATAGTCATATAATGGAATACTATACTACTGTAGAAAAGGAAAATCACTGATACTATCAACAATACAGCCTAAAGACAGAGAGTGGTTCTAATATGGAGAAATGACCGTTATGTAATCCCAGGGATAAGAAGCTGTAAGAAGTTTGAATATTTCCCTGCTCTTTGAAGCACTGTGTAGCTAGCCTGTAATTCCTAAGAACCTGAGGTGGAGATTTAAAATACTATTGTTTCACAGTATTTTTATTATCTCCATATAATATTCTACTACTACTAAACAAAAATAAAATACGTAAAAGTGATCACAGAGTTTGTATAAATTAATGCCCTTTCTTCATTTTTTTTTTATTTTCTATAACATAAATTCAAAAATCTACTTCACTAATCTAAGAATGTCAAAGTTTAGATGTGGAAAAATTTATGTAATACTTGGAAATTGTGTTATCTTGCATTAGATAGTATATGGAACTTATTTTAGTTTACCAATTTGACCTTTTCCTTCTTTATAATTTTTGTAAGGGCATTTAAAAGTCCTTAAGATAGAACAAAGTAGGAAAGTCTTCATCAATTGAGTCAGATTAAGTTCTTGAAATTCTCTTTAAAAGAAAGAGACAATCGTGTTTTGTGACAATATTGAAAAATTGGAATCAGATATGTCTAGAGGTCCCATATGTATATCTTATTGATTTAAACTTTTGTAGTCTTGCTAATTCATTCTGAAACTGAATCTTAGGATGATAACACATAAGCCAATGACTCTGCCACATGAAAGATATTCTGAAAAAAAATGATGATTAAGCATGGAACTTGTGTTATTTGAATAAACTTTCTAATACTAGTGAATAAATTGTTAATTATATAGATAGTAATTATATTGTTGCCTATAATTAAACATGGGTTTCTTTTTTATAAAGTAATATAATTAAAATGAATAAATATTTAAAATAGATAACTTTATAATAATTAATAGATTTTATAAACAAACCTAATAATAAATTTCAGTTTAATACTGCCAATTCTTTAGAATTATTTGTCATCTGTTAAGAGTCTATGGTTAGCAATTTCCCATAATCCCATGTATTGTGTGATTATATTCCTATCTTCATCCTGTATATGTACATATCTTTGTGAAAGGACACCCAGTAGGCTCAAACACAGTTTTGAAATTTTTTTCTATATTTTAGCATTAGACCACAAGCTAGGATTAAAGTCTGACCTTCCAGATAGAGTATTTCTCTATTTTTTAAAAAAATATCTCCTTGTCTGCCTGCTCCTGCCCATTAGAATTTTTTCAGTGGATCACACTCTTGTCCCATAGGCATTACACGTAGAAGGAGTCTACAGATAAAACAAGGGCTAGTTTGGTTGTCCATTGGGAATTGAGACATTAACAAGGAGAAGCTGGGAGTAATATTATAAATTCATTGTTTTGTTGTTTTTTTTTTTAGTTGGACTTCATTCTTTTTATTATTTTCTGTAATTATAGTATATGATGTGTGTGTGTGTGTGTGTGTGTGTAGGAGTCATTCATATGGGTATGCATGTGTATGTGCATATATGTAAGGTGTGGACATAACCCAGTGTGGCTCCCTTCATTTCCTTTCTGAGTACCCTACACAGATGCCAGGGGAAGGTGACAAATCATTTTCTCATTTTATTCTTTAAAGGAAACTCTCTCCCTGAAATTTGCATGTCTCCTTTGGATCGACAATCAGCAACCATTGTAGAATGTCCTGTTTCTGCTCCCCATAGCTGAGATGACAGGCCCATGTAGAATGACTTCTGACTTGTTATATAGGTGTTTAGTTCTGAATTCAGGTTTTCATGGCCACACAAAAAATGTTCCTAACCACTGAGCAATCTCTCAAAACTTCCAATGAAAGTCGGCTTGAATTCACTTTCCCATAACTATTTCTGTGACGCCTTTCTATATTTCTCAATCCTGGATAAATATTTCTCCTTGTAAATAATGCAGTTGGTGTGGTATGGTGTGTGTGTGTCTGTGTGTATGTGTGTGTGTGTGTGTGTGTGTGTGTGTGTGTGTATGTGTGTGTATGTGTCTGTGTGTGTGTATGTGTCTGTGTGTGTGTGTCTGTGTGTGTGTGGTGTGTGTGTGTGTGTGTGTGTGTGTGGTGTGTGTGTCTGTGTGTGTGTGTATGTGTCTGTGTGTGTGTGTCTGTGTGTGTGTGTGGTGTGTGTGTGTGTGTGTGTGTGGTGTGTGTGTCTGTGTGTGTGTGGTGTGTGTGTGGTGTGTGTGTGTGTGTGTGTGTGTGTGGTGTGTGTGTGTCTGTGTGTGTGTATGTGTGTGTGGTGTGTGTGTGTGTCTGTGTGTATGTGTATGTGTTTGTGTGGTGTGTGTATGTTGTGTGTATGTGTGTGTGTGGTGTGTGTGTGTGTGGTGTGTGTGTCTGTGTGTATGTGTGTGTGTGGTGTGTGTGTATGTGTGTATGTGTGTGTGTGTGTCTGTGTGTATGTGTGTGTGTCTCTGTGTATGTGTGTGTGTGTGGTGTGTGTGTGTGTCTGTGTGTATGTGTGTGTCTGTGTGTATGTGTGTGTGTGTCTGTGTGTATGTGTGTGTCTCTGTGTATGTGTGTGTGTGTCTGTGTGTATGTGTGTGTGTGTGTCTGTGTGTGTGTGTGTGTGTGTATGTGTGTGTGTGTGGTGTGTGTTCTTTTGCCAGGACTTAGAGCTAATTTTCATGTTGTTATCCGTTCTACTCAACCTCATTCACTACCATACGTATTGTAAAATGAAACATGAATCTACACAAAATTTCTGAATGTGAAAAGCCACAGTGCTTAGCACTGGATAAGTTCTCAAAAATCACCAGGCTGAAGTTCCTTGCAAATTGGTATAAAGTATGGACTGAGCCACAGTTCAATTACCCAACTTTGGAAGGTGAATGAACTATCTTGTGGGTTTAGTTTATACTAATTAACTCTAAATGAAGACTAGAGTTGATTCTCAATATAAAGTCAGGATATTTTATTGATTTATTGATCCAATACTAATTATGAACAATTTCTTTATCTCTATAAACTGATTATTCAAGTATAATTATTAATAATAATTTATCAATTAATTAGACTGTGTACCATCCTCAATTAGATATCCAAATTGGAACAGTTCTCAGACAAGTTTGCAGGTATATTGCCCTTGTAGTCAAGTTATATCCTACATTTACAGTAGAACCTTGACCTAGCTTGTAGCTACAAATTCTTTTTCTAAAATACTATGAAGGTTCAAAGATATTTATTATTCAGATCCTTATTTTTAAATTGTCACCAGACATCATAAGTAGAGGTGAGATTTTAGAAGAATCAGTCATTACATACTTACTCTGTATTAACATTATGTAGATAAAAGTCATGGGCACTGTGCATTAAATAACTAATAACATATATATTCATATTTTGTTAGCATGAATCCAGAAACTGAACTACAAAGAAAATATAGTTGTGTTTTATATTAGTTGAAGAAACTTAAAAAAATTAAAAACAGTTATATATAATTCAAAAAGAAATTTTAATACAATATTTCAATAATTATTTGGTTTATAAAATTTAGAAATTGAGAACAGCAAAATTACCCTTCTATTTCAAGAACAATGTATATGTTCCAAATGGAGTTCACAAGTGACCAACAGACAAAGAAAACATTCTCAGGTAGATTAAAAGTACATGAAATGGGTTGAAAGCCAAGTACATGGAGTACTGGAAGGAGAATGAGCTGGTAATTGTTCAAGTCAAGTAAAGGATCAAGCAGGGCCAGTGCACTTAAAGCATGAAGGTCACTAGGAATTTTTTATATGAGCCCTGAAGTTAAGATAATGAAGTAAGTTTAAGGTAGAAATACCTGAAAGAAGAAGATATGTACATAGTTACATGCACCTAGACATGCACATAGAAAAATAGAAGAATTGGTAACAGTGATGGCAGAGAGGGGTATAATGAGTTCTAAGGCCTTGGCAATCTGGGAAATATATAAGACATGTTAGGTACCAAGAATGAATGAATGTAACATTCAGAAAACTTCTTCTACAGGAGGCAAAAACATATACTTTATGTTTTGAGGGCCTTGTGGTCTTTGAGGTGGTATGAAAACAGTAAGAAGATGTATGTAAATAATAAGTGTGACCATGTCCCAACAAAATATTTTATAAAAAGACAGAGTCTAGTTTGATAACCCAAGCCTAGTATGAACGAAATATAATGACTGGGAGAGGAAGTGGCACACACTTTAAGCAATGGCCTTGAGTAGGATAAAAGAAATGGTGGCACGGGGACTTTCGTTATTAGCTAAGCTAAATTTGAGAGGGGGTGAAAGAATGTGTACAGGAGAACAGATATGGACTGTAAACATAGTAAAATATCTTCTGAATATTCTTGATTCCTGAAAAACAAGAATATCATGAGTGAGTTGATATTAGGAAGGAGGTTTTTAGTTTTAAGAGAAATAAGATAAAATAGTGCTATGTTGTAGTTGTAAGTAGTTAAAGTAAGGAAGCGAACATTATAGGTAATTATATCCTAATAAAATACCTAATGTTCAATTCAGAATGTTCCAGATATATTATTTAGATTTGTTGTATATTCTTTTGTGTGTTTTATAAAGCACCAACTAAATTTTTGCTAAAGAGCAAATCATTTAACTGTAGTCTTCAAAACTTTTACCATTCATCCTATGGGAACATTGTATTGTTATAATACATTACAGCAATATTTTCAGGTCAGATAAGCAGCTATATATTCTACCAAAATGTTTTTCAAATCTAGAAAACTCTGCTCTCATCATGAACCGTGCCATGTGTGCTACTGTGCCCCACTGTCACCCTCTTCCTTGTACCGTTATCACAATGAATCTGAATTTACTTGCAGGGTTTCCTAACTTGTGCTTTAATGATGTATTTCTTCTGGAAGAACTCAGCATAATGAAATGTTTTATGCTCAGTATCTCTGCAATACTTTCTACCAAAGAAAAGTAAATGATTGAGGTAGAATAAGCTCCCATTTATTTTATGCATGTTACACATGGATTGGTAAATCACAACAAGTTTCCAAAGATAGAAAATCAATTGATGCATCAGGAAGAGAAGGCATGGTTGGGGAAATGAACCTTCACAGACACTTTTCCTCTTGATATAATTTAATTTACCAGAACTTGAAAAGACTTGTTACTTGAACATAATAATATGCTAACATGCTGAAATTTGAACACCGATTCACATTAAATGTTGTTAGTAATCCTTCAAATAAATGTAAACTGGTCTGTTTTTAAGACAATAGATATAGCTTCCTCTCTGGCTCAATTATAGTTAAAATGAACAATATTTAAGTTTAAGCATTTGTATGTGGACAATCTGATATAGAGGCTGTCTTTGTTTTTCCTCTACAGAACTGCTACCCAGTTGTCAGCAGCTGAACTGCCAGTTTAAATGTGCAGTAATCAGAAATATTACAAGATGTTACTGTAAGGATGGATTTGAACTAACAGAAGACGGGAGGAGCTGTAAAGGCAAGTATGAAGTGGGACTCTTTCAGTATTAGTACTTTGGCTCACTTTTGGAAGCTGTAGACCCTCTTTGGTAGATATCACAGCATTTGAACATGAGAGCACAAACAGCATAGCATGTCCCTCTATGATGTGAGCAAATAGAGAACTAGAAACTGGAGATCCATATCCCCTCCAAGAGCAGTCCCAATAAGCCAAGATTATCTACTAGATCCCGGTTCTTTAAATACTTTCCCACTTCCTAATACTTCCATGGGCCAAATGTGTGCTCTCCATTCATTCTCATTGATATACCTTCTAAAACCCAAGGTGAAATAATATTGTATACTTGTGTATAGGCTTAATTGATAGAATTTAATAAGATATCTGAAAACAGTAATTTGTCGTGTAAAATTTTTACAGTTTCTTCACTTTTTTTCTTAAAATATAAAGGCTAACATTACCCGTAATATATGAACAATTCCCAATGATATGGAACAATTCCCAACTTATTTTGCAGTAATAGCAAAATTTGGAAATAACAGAAGTAATATTTTAGTATTCCACTAAAACACTAGATTTAATTATTTTAACTTCATAATCGGTTTCTGTTTATTATATTGCTAAAGTATAGTAGGCATGTTATTAAATAATTACACTGTATTTAAAGATCTTTAAGATTTGACATCAATAATTTTGGAAGATGATGTTTTATTAATACCACAGTAGTCTATATAAATATTGACTTTTATATTATTTCCATTACTTAATTGAAGTTTGTGGGGTCTAGGCGTTGGTGGTACAATGCTCGCCTACCATATATGAATCCCTGGGTTCAAATGCAGCTCTCCAAAGGGTTAAATGCTTCAGACATTTCTGAAACTTTCAGCAAATGGTCATTCTCCAAAGTGGTTCATCTGCAACACTGAAATAATATAGGTCACTGCTCCGTTATTTTGACTTCAATGATATGTATGTTAACATATCTATACTTTTTATGTACTTATAAACACAGCATGTTGTGTGAGTGAATTTACACAGTAATTAATATATGTATATTTATACACATATATGCTTAAATCTAGTGATTATAGTCATACTAATATACATTTATAAATTATATAAATACAATACATAACAAGAAACAGTTCTGAATTGTACAAATCACTAATAAACACAATATTTTCGAAATAATTTTGTTTTGTCTAATTTTACTTAGGTGATTATTTTGCAAGTTTCACCCTAATACAGAATTTTAAACATAACAGAATTGAAAGAGAAAACACTTCTAAAAATCCTAATGTCAAAAGCATGAAAAATGAACTGAGACTGTTTTAGTGGCGTTTCTGCTGCTGTTATAAGCCATAAGAGTTTGTTTGAGTTTATGGTTCCAGAGGGAAAAAGGTCCATTGCAACATGTCAGGGAAAAGCTCTAGCACAAAGGCATGGAGACAGAACAGAAAGCTCATGTCTTAAACTACAAACAGGAAGCAGAGAGAGCAAACTGGGAATGGCATGAGTCTCTTAAACTTCAAAGCCCCCAGTGACAAAAATGACATCTTTCACTTCATCATTCATTCAAAAATGCCTCCTTAAACAGCACTGTCAACTAGGGATTGAGCACAGAAATGAAGAAGACTGTGAGGGATATCCTCATTCAAACTCAAAACCTTACATCTGCAGGATCCGTATTTATCATGAAGAGACTCCTTTCCTTCTGAAAAGATTTGGGACTTAATGTTTTAGGTTATTACTTGTTGAAAGTAACCCATAAAATATAAATATATTTTATTTTGCTCATACTCTCTAGTGGCCAAGTGTGAGACTCATTTATTTCTCTTCAACTGTATTTCTAGACAATTCCCTGTCCTTATGAGAAAAGAGGGAACATCATAAGAAATGACACGTCTATTTGTCTGCAGCCAATTTCATGGAGTTACTTGAATGTCACAGCAATATATTCTGTCTTAGTTAAAAGAACAAGGAAAATTATTAATCACATTTTTTCTGCAAAGAATAATCATATCAGTAAAGCTAAAATAGAAACCAATAATATTGAAGCTGGACAACCTGTGAAAGTAAATAAGCATCATTACTGCAACCAAGGGCTAAACTTTTCCAAAGGCAAAAGTAAATTGTTTTCAACTTCCTGTAGATGTAGCTGCAAACACTCTTCTTTCTGTCCCCCAAAGTACTTACTTCAAATGAACCACTTGACTACAGGTTATTATAGGACTCTAATAAATCCAAAGTCAGAGCAAAGAATTCTATATAACTTAACTCTTTCCCAATTTAAATAGCCCCCTATGCTACACAGCAATGTATTTTTGCTTTCTCTTATGAAACTCCTTTATTGGCTTTGGTTTTCCCAGATGCCAACCCTGAAACAAGAATTCAAATGAAGAGTTATCTTGTTATGATTTTGGGTTTTTGTTTGTCTTCTCTCTTGCTTTGCTTCTTCCTTCCCCATTTGGTACATTTTCTCCCCCATCTTCTCATCTGCCCCTTCTCTCTTCTTCCACCTACCTTTCTTTGTTTAATCGTAATGGTAGAGAGAAAGGCAAAAATTATTAACATTTGAAGGATTAGTATAGTCTCAGCAAATTCTATCTACATGTGTGACAAAACCTCGTAGAAGGAGGAACAGAACAACTGGGATCTTCTGGCTGTCATCCCCAGGGAAAACGGTTGTGTGTTGGAGGCGAGAGCATCTCTGGCTTTGCTCTACTCCATTCCTGCTAAAGCAGCTCACAGGAAGGAAAGCAGGGTTGTCACAAGACCCTGCCTTGTGAAATTGCACTCAAAATTTTTTTAGAGAGTGGGTAGTTACTATTTGATACAGGTCTCTTGAGAATCCCTCCACAGTTAACCCATTGAATTCTTTATTCTTCTACAGTATGTTTACTTAGTCTGTTTTCTTCAGCTTTGGGCAATGGATTACTTTTCTCAATACAGACCATTGTAGGCACTTTCTGATACTCATTAAATGAACTTACTTCCCTTATGTCTCACTTATGTTCAATACATCAGTGTTTCCTTTATTCTTATACAACTTCCTTCATATATCCACTCTTTCCCTGCTTATCTTTATTCAACCCATTTCAAGTACTGTTTAATGTACTCTCTACTTTTTATCTTTCTTACATACCTTGAAAAATTAGTTCATTGCTGCCTCCCTATGTAGTCAGACAAGGTGTTCATATTCTTCCACATTAAAAAGGTGAAGAATAAAAAGAAATAAAGAAAGAAGAAAGAAAGAAAAAAAAGAACAAACTTTCAAAGGTCTACCAAGAACTTACCTCTCCGCCATCATCACATTACAGATGCTCTAATCCTTCTTTAATATCCACATATTTTGCAACTGAATGCATCATGTTCTTAGCTTTGTTACTTTTTTTCACTCTTTAATGTGACCTCACTATTCATTTAAATCAGCTTTTAAAGATTTTCTTTCCCTTGTGGCTAAGAAAAGCTAATCCTTTCATCATTGTTACCTATGACTTTCTTTGATAATGTGGGATAATTAAAATGTCAGCATTTTTTTGTATATTCAGACCATCATACTAAAAGCTATATATTTACTATAATTTCAAGGTCACTTAAAGGACTTCCGTGTTTCAGAAGTAAAACATTTGTCTGTAGATGTCTCACAAATCAGTGTGAAAGTCACTGATAAGGCAATTTCTACATGTAGAATACGTGACAAATAATGATTTAGTACCAATATGGAAGTCTCACATTATTCTTAGATCAGAATCCTACTTGCGACTCCCAAGGGCAGTTTTTATTGATTTCTTCTGGGTTGTTAATTCTGATCATTGATATTCCTGGGAAAGATCCTGTTTTCAGTATCCTCAGAGAATCATGAAGTCCCCTACAGAGGATCCATGAAGGCCATTTCATTACCTGTCCTCCCCACATCCAGATACGACTTTGCACCAGATGAACTTTGTCTTGACTTTTATTGTGGGAAATGATCAACTTTATCTTTTCTTTTAGTGCCTATATTCATATACTCTTAACTTCAAGTATCGATCAGATTCATTCTCTCTCTCTCTCTCTCTCTCTCTCTCTCTCTCTCTCTCTCTCTCTCTCTTTCTCTCTCTCTCTCTGCCTTTCTGCAGGTCTACATTTTCTATTGCTTTTTGCACTTTACCCAAAGAATACATTATACACAAATAAAACTCATGATCTCCCTCGACTTAAATCCATACTTACGATATTCTTTATTTCAACATTAGATGACTATTGAACTCTGTTATCCAACCTCCCAGTGTTATTTAGTCTACTCCTTATTGTTACTGCCACTGACTTCAATATATAATGAATTTTAAAAAGCAGGGTAGGAGAGCACAAGAGAACAGGACTAGGAGTTCATGAAGTAAACTGCATCTGGATTCTAAGGCCAATCTAGACCTCATGACACACTGCCTCAAACAAATGTATGCATACACACACACACACACACACACACACACACACACACACACACACACACACACACACACACACAATTAATATTTTTAAAACTAATATTCATTTAATTTCCTAATTGAAATTATTTCTCCACATTCATCAATCTATTTTTACCCCAAATTAATTCAAAAGTAGAAAACAAAGGTCATTGCTTGGCTATTTTTTAATTAATATCTTACAAATGTTATATATAATACATATATATTATATACTTTTAGATTAGTGTACAAGTTACTTCAATCTCAGGACTATATAAATTTCCCTTTCCTATTTTACATCTTTATACCACTTGACTCCTTCCAATCAAATTCCTATGTGATCTCAATACCTGGAAGAAGCTGCTAAGTCTAAATGTAGTGTTGTTTTATTGAACTAAATGCTAATATAGCTTAAACTCAGTTTATTAGGATTTATTTCTCAAAAAAAGATTTTTCTTACAGGACATTCTGATTATGAATTCTGCTATCTCAATTCCTCCAGGATTCTCTCTACTTTCTCATACTTTCTCATCCACCCAAATCAGCTCTTTTTCTTTTTCTGTCTCATCAAAAAATAAACAGGCATCTGAAATTAATAAATAAGATAAAAATTTTTAAAGGACAAAATAAATGAAAACACAACAGGGAAAACAAATAATCAAAGAAAATCAGAAGAAACACACACACATAGAGAAAGAGAGAGAGAGAGAGAGAGAGAGAGAGAGAGAGAGAGAGAGAGAGAGAGAGAAAGAAAATTAGATACTATACTCCAAAAGTAAAAGAGCTTATAGGCAGGAAAAAACAAACAAACAAACAAAAAACAAAACTCCAAAAATACTACTGAGTTTGTTTTTTTCTGGCCTTCTACTAATGAGCCATGGGCCTGTACCTAAGTTTTACTTTAAGTGTGGTTTCTGTATCCGATGAGTTCTTTATCTAGTAAGAATATTGGAGAAAGACAACTATTTTATTTCTGATAAAAGCAATTTTAAATTGGAATAATAGGAGTAGATGGAGAATTGTAGCTAATAACCCAAATCTAATTAAGTGTAAATTCATTAGATCAGGCTAGATCCTCAGCAGATAAAAGTGCTTGTTGCACAAGCCTGAGTTGGATCACTCTAACTCATGTAAATAAATATGGGAGAAACTGACTCCATAAAGTGTCCTCTGACCTCTACATGCATGTCATGAATTCATGTGTGCCCATATTTATCTCAAACACATATATATAACAATAAAATAAAATGTTAAACATTTAAATATGATAACATTTTCAGTTACAATATTTGATAATTTTCTTTTTCAAAATAATGAAGATTGTTTTCACGCTTTGAGTCAAAATTCACAATAATGTTCATATTAGAAGTTGTCTGTCAGATTAATTCTTAGATAAAGGAGTGAAAAGTTCATTTCAATAAATACTGGAATTATTCAATAAATATATATTAGAATGTGTCTTACAACATTGTAAAGACAGTCATGTTCGTCTAGTTAGTGTGACCACCACAAAGTCAGCACCCTTTTATAACAAATAATTTAATATTAAATATAATCTTTTCACTCTGTAAATATTAAGACAGCCATGAACTTGACTTTTAGTTGAAAATGTTTTAATTAGTTTATTGAAATTAGCTCACCCTTTAAAGCAATAACCTATTTAAAAATAAATCTGTCTTTTGAGGGAAAATAATTAAATCTCCGACCATAAAGTTGCTTAGAAATCACATTAATTTTTCTTTCAGATCAAGATGAATGTAGCATTTATGGTACTTGCAGCCAGACCTGCATGAATACATATGGATCCTATGCTTGCAGTTGTGTGGAAGGCTATATAATGCAGTCAGACAACAGAACTTGCAAGGTTAAAAATGGTAAGTTGTACTCATTCTTGCTCCAGAGTTTCCTTCCTCTCTTTTTCATTTCCTTCGTTTGTGGTGCAATCATGTGGGGTGGCTTTCCCTGCTGTGAAAACACTGAAATGTGCTAGAAACTCAGAGAAATACTTTTGATAGTTGCTACTCTTATAAAACCCATTCAACTGCAGAAATGTCCAATTGGAAAATAGGTTGATTAATAGATTTTAATTAACAGGTCTTTTACTGGATTCTGTAACTTAAGTGGGTTCTGTGGACGTTTGCTTTGAGTCTAAAATTTCTATTCCAAATTCCATGTAGTCTGCAAAGGTCTAGTTCACTTTACTCTTTTTCTTAAAAATTGTCAATAGCTTCTTCCCATTCCGAGTATAAAATGTGAGCTACTTGAAATACTATGAGGGTCTAAATAGCTAATTTGTTATTTACTTTTTCAGTTCTACGTCCTTGTCCCTGTGCCTGCCCTTGTTCCCACCTCTTCAGTTGCCTACCCCCTCAACTGTACTAATTTGCCTTGAGTCATTCCACTTGTCAGCCTGCAAAGCACTCAGCTACCCAAATCATGCGACTGTTCCCTTCTCTTTCAAAACTCAGCCACAAGGCCATCTGATTTACCATGAATACTACATTTTAAGGTCTATGCTCTATCCATTACTATCTACTATCTTTCTGATGTGTGTGCGGGCGTGTGTGTGTGTTTGTGTGTGTGTGTGTGTGTGTGTGTGTGTGTTTGTGTGTGTGTGTATGCGTGTGTGTATGCGTGTGTACTCTAATAGTATATAGGTTCCCAGCATCTTTGTATTTATTGCACAGTCATTTGAGACTAACACAGTTTGGAGTTAGTTTCATTTCTTTCCTACAGCATTATTCTTCCAGGTTTATACGAACTGGAAATAGGAGGAAAGTTTAAAAAGGAATAAAAAAGAAAAGATGTAGAGATGAAGGGAAACAATGAAAAAATGAATTTATCCTTCAAATTAAAATTAAATAACTCATATATCCATGTTTACATGTTTAACCCCCATGTTTAAAAACTGCTTCTTTTTATTAGTTTACCAATAAATAAAACTTTCAGTTTCTACATCGCTTTCAGACAATATCAAACACATGAGGAACATTGTTGATTTAATGAAGTGTCTTGTAGACACACAAGTAACGACAGAGTAATGCTGTTAGTATGAGGCCGGCCAAATTAGCTCAAGAATACTGTGAGAGAATGTTATAGACAATATTTCACTTAGACTGATTCATTTCCTTTAGCCCTGTTCTCATATCATGTACTTCAAATTATGTTGAGGAAGGAAGAATGCTCCCCTGTTAGCAAGTATCAATTTATAAGAGGGGTATGTCTTTTTTGAAGTTAAATTGAGTGAAACTCAGTAAATGGCTGCTCTGATTTGCTTTTATAAATCTCATGACATGCTTGACCATTTCCTTGGGACAGCATGTAAGTTATTTAGAAAAAAAAATGTATATAAAAACCATAAAGTGAAACTCCTTAATTCTTCATTTGTCTCTTTGAATTAACGACTTCATATACAAGATTCTAATGATTTGGGTGTGGGATTCTGACCTTTAAAATCATTAAGTCATCCATGCTCTATGTTCTCAATTCCCCTTCCATAAAGTGTATGATTCAAAATATTGGTGAAGTGAAGACGGCTGATTTTTCACTGTTTCTATTGAGTCAGGCAATATTGCCTCAGACACTCAGGCAGAATGAATTGTGATAAACTTGACTCAAGAGAACTCTGCTTCTCTGTCTGCAGAATGAGCTTATCTGACAGTAACAGGATATGACTAGAGAGGGGTGGCACATGGTAATGTCACACTGTACCAAGGAAAGGTGATGACTCTGGAACTGATAATGGCATATACAAATCACCTCTATGCTGCTAGCTCGAAGACAATAGCTGCCTACAGAGTTTGAAAAATAAACAGTTGCTATGGCGATATTGTTGTGGCTTAATGCTTAAGGAAAATGAGTTTCTAATAATAAGGCCTAAAGTCTATAACAAAGAACAACTACTTTTGAAGGTCACATGAATATTTGATTAGATACATCTGCACAATCCAGGAAGAAAATCATCAGTTTGTTTTCCTTTTTTTTCACATTTACAGCAAATGAACCAGAGAAAATGTTGGTTTTAGTTACACATTTATTTCTACTTTATATATTCCATTATATATATATATATATATGTTTATATATATATACATATGCAAAATTTTCCAGAGTTCAGGGAAATATACAAGTATCAAACCCATAAGATAGAGAGGTTAGCTGAAATTAGACTGAGGAAGAGGTTCTACAGAAAGATCCTTGGGGCAGAGGATCTTCATAGAAAGGTAGTTAACTGACTGATTCGCAAACGACTTACAAGGGTGCTGAAGTTTCAACATGAATTAATTTTGTGGCCTTCTAGTTGTTCACTCTAAATCAATCCTGTGGAATTTTGTTTTCAATCTGACAATTGATAATAATCAGGCAAAATACAGTTAATTGTATGCCATCTTTGTGGCACCATGTCTGAGCATAATAAAACATATCAGCCTTCAGAACATCTTTATGAAGCATGCTTGATGGGGAGAAGGATGTTGTAGGCTTTTTGGTCAAGAGGAAAGGGAATAATATTTAAGCAAGAAGCTTTAGTTCTTAATTTGTGAAATGCAGGATCCCCCTCTCATACATTTCACAGTCTGTGTCAATCAAACATTTCTGAGTTAGAAACCTCTATAGATAATCTACTTTAGTCATACTTGGTACTGTGCATTATATAAATTGAAAGGAATAATTTATAAAATAAAGTGAGAAATAGACATTTGTAAACTAATGTCAGGCATTAATACTGGGATAATCATGAACTGTTTGAGGTGATTCATTAAAAGTAAGTTAGACCAACTACTCTTTGTGACTGCAATGGAATTTACACCAAGAGCTAACAACTGTCTAATCAAAGCAAGTGAAAACACTCATTAGAGCTACTGGTAAAATTTCTAAAAGTTTGACTTTTTGTTTTGTGAACAGAATTCTGATAATTATAAAATTTATTTACTGAATGTACCTTTCTTCTTATTAAATTACTTAAATTGGCTTTGTTATAAAAAAAATATGGGCATGGGTCTAGTTTAACTTTGAATTTAAAGTGAGTTCACAGAGTATCTGTTTCAGTAATGGGGAGGGTGTTTCACTCACAATCTCTTGGCACTTTTACTTTTGATAAATCTATACTTGTTGGTCTGTTTGTTCTGTAGCCTAATCCCATTGATTGTATTGGCAACATGAAGAGCCCTGAATTGATTTATGCTCATCACTGTAAAGGAAAAGTCTGGGATAGTATTCCTCTTTTAGTGAATGGTACAGCTAGAGCCTTCAGAGATGTGTACCCATTGACTGGCATCAGGATTTTTTTGTAACTATTTTGTGTTTTTTGACATTATAATATTATTTTATGCTTTCTCATTTAAAATTCCTCTGTCTAAACCCCTCCACATCATCTTAATCCCTTTCTTCTGTAGTTTCAAGTTCATGCCCTATTTTTTCCATCAATTGTTATCTCTCTCACTCTCTCTTTCCCTCTCTCTGTGTGTTTGTGTGCATGTGTGTATACTAAATATTAAACTGCAACCTGCTCAGTCTGTGTAATGTGATGTCCATGAAACATTTAATGGTTGGTATTTAATGAAAACTCAGAGCTAGATATTGAGGAGAAGCTGGAATATCAGAGAAAGGAAAGAGACCACAGTCAGTTCTCACCTAGCCAACTTATCAAGGTAAAAGCTATCTTCAAGAGTCCTTAGCCTGACTTGCTGCTTCTGCAGAAAAAAATACCTCAATGTCTGCCTAGACCTGTGTGCCTTAAATATTTTCTTTGCCCAGTTGTTTCATTTCTAAATTCAACTCTTCATGATAGATAATCCTAGAGTTAGAATTAAAGGTGTGAACTACTACTGTTTGGCTGTTAGGTCTTGAACTCACAGAAACACAGAAAGATCTCTGTCTCCTGTGTTATGGGGTTAAAGGCTTAGATCACTACTCACTCATTTCCATGCTTGTGATTAAAAGAATGAGTTACCACTCTCTGACCCTCATGGCTTGACTGTGGATAGTTCTGTTCTCTGATATTCCAGGTTGTCCCCAATATCTTGACTCCAAGTTTTCATTAAACGCCAACTAGAATTTGTGTATCCCTTGGTGTCCAACATGGGGCTCAGTCCCAGGATTTATTTGTTGCTTGTTGATTTGGAGAGGGAGAAATACCAAAATAAGTGAAAACACTGGTAGGTGCTTGAAGTCTTATACTGGTATCATACTGGTTCAGTGCATCACTAAACAGAACCGGAACAACACACCCATGTTCCTTGCTGTTTCCATCACTACGACAGAGAATAAAAAAACTAAAAGAGTAAGATATTAAAACTGTAGCTTTTCATCTTCTAAATTAAAGCCATGAAAATAGATTAATATCTCCTGATGCAGTAGTAAGGTATTTGCAGTTGGAGAATCAACCATTGATGTCAGGGCAGCTTCTGCTTCTTAAACAACAGGTGGGATACTCTATAGCAAAGAATTGTCTCCCTCCCAATTTTGTTTGAAGTTTGGTTATTAAGGTTCTTCTATGATTTCTTTTTAAAATTCACCTCACATTAAAAGCTTTTTTAAGAGACTAGTTCCCCAGAATATTGTGTAGCTCAGAACAGCTCCTTGTGAAAGGTAGAGGATTTGATCAAAGTTGCATCAAGACTATTTGCTTTTTGAAGGGTCCTTCCGCTGACCTCTAAGTGTGACTATTTGGTGACAAGATGGGATGTTTAGTATTCTTAGCTAGGAGTGAGCCAAGTCAACTGACACAGTACAGTAGTTTGATCTGTTGTTCATTACATGTCACTTGTAGTAGATGACATTATGCACATATAGCAAATAGTGGCAGGAAAATAGCTAAATGCTTAGAAAATACTATATACTGAGTACCCGTTCTTTAGAAGCTTCTGGGAACTGAGATGAAGAGACATGGATGTTGAGACTAGAGAAAAGAAGTACCAAAAAACCTGAAAGGAACTGTAAAGAAAATTATTTTTTCAAGTTTTCAGCATTGTTTATGAGCAACTGTAATTTGGAGGTGATATTACTCCCAGAATGATTTGAGCAGCTCTATTTTAATTCCCTCACATGTGTCATTCCCACTAAAGTCTCCCTTTAAAAACAAACAAACAAACAAACAAACAAACAAACAAACAAACAAAAACCTGAAATGTTAGGAGTCCATTTGAGCTAAGAAAAGTCCACAGTAAAATGAACTTTCCTCTGAACAACCAAGTTGTTTTTCCAAAAGCTCTATGTTGTAGGTATTCTAAAATTTGCCTAAAAGTCTGAAAATCCTAGACAAGTAGCCTGGTCATTGAAAATATTTATCATAAAGAATTATTTTTTTAAATTTTTGTTACATATGTTATGTGTCCCATGGAAGGTTTGCAAAATAAATTTCATGGGTTGAAATGGATGAAAGTTTACAGTGGCATCTCTATTTCCAAAATTATACAATATAGGTTTTTTTTTTTTATTTCCTATCTAAAAACTGTTCAAGAGTAGAACAGCACAAGACATAACTCCTTCTGAATATTTTTATGACTTTTTTTTTCTTTGAGTTTTGGCTGGAAGACATCATCATCTTCATAGTCTAGCACATTCTTTAACATGTCTATATTTTTAACCAGCAACCAAGTTACAAGATGAATAAGGGATAGCACAGACAAGGGTTCTTATGTGTTATTACACCTTTGCTTTACTTATAGTTTAGAAAAGTATTGCCCATGACAAGGAAGCATAACCTTCATTAGCTTTTGAAAAATTTTCTTTTTGAAATTTATCTGGGGCTTTTTCTGATATCAAAAAAATGAAGTATTTATAAATGCTACAATCATCAACTTTGTTTTTTTATCAATGGCAAGCTAAATATAGCTTTCTTTATATTATTTAAATATTTTTTGGAGAGTAGCTATTGAATCATTACCAAAATCCTCAATTAAGAACATTTAATAAATTGCACCCTGCCCTAAAGTTCTATTTTTTAACATTGGACAAATGTAATGAATAATGACAACAATTGAAACATTTGGGCTCATAAAAATGACAAGTGACTGAAAGATAAACAGGTTAATGAAGTCTTACATAAACCTTATCAAAAGAGTAGGTTCCTCCTACAATGTTTATACCACTCCTGCGCTAATGGGAATGTCTTAGAAGGACAGTTATTATTGTGATTTAAGGGACTCACAGTTGGATAATACTGGTGATTACTTTTGTCCAGTAGCATGTATATAGCACTTTCCAGTAGACAGAAACTAGCTAGTCAGTGGGAGTTAAATTTTCAAATCAGTATGTATTTGATTTCACCATGCTCTTTGAATCGAGCTTGCATTATCTTCAGCATTAGAGGTGATTAAGAGCATTGGTAATAACCAGTAATATTAGGGGTCTATAGGCTAAAGCTTTCCAACAACTCCAGAGGAGGTAACCTGTTCGTAGCACTGAGAATTTAACTGTTAGCATGTGGTGTCTAGTAGGGGCATTATTGCCTCATTACAGGACAAATTATTTTAAATTGTGTGTGTGTGTGTGTGTGTGTGTGTGTGTGTGTGTGTGTGTGTGTGTGTACATTTCAGGAAGCTTATGCAACAGTAGACTTCCTGATTTTTTTGCCCAAAGCGTCTTTAGTGACGGTTATCAGTATCCATATCCCCTCCTCCACTCTTACCTCCCATCCCCCATTTAACCTTTCCTATTTCATTATTCTCCATCTCCATTTAAAACACTGCATCAATTTCCCATCACCAGAAATATTCTCCATGGCCTTTTTTTTTTTTTTTTTAATTTGCTGTTCTCTGTGATTATTCCAAATAAAACACATCTCTGAAGCTTCAAAACCAACATTCGTAAGTTAAAGAAAGCATGCAGCTTTAACTTTCTGGGTCTGGGTTATTTCACTTCAGAATACTTGTTTCCAGTTCCATTCTTTTTCCTGAGAATGTAATAAATTTTTAACACAATGTTTCTAACAGCTGGATAATACTCCTTTATGTGCCTCATTTTCATCATTCATTCATTAGTTTATGGGCATCTAGGCTGTTTCCATTTAGGAAATCGAAACAATTGTGGAAGTGGAAAAGTACCGTTGATAGAGTGGCAATGAACATGGGATAGCAGGTATCTCTGTAGTAGGATGTAGAATCCTTTGGTAAATGCCTAGTATACAGTATAGTTCTATCATATGCTGGTTCTATTTTCAGAGTTTTGAGGAACAGCCACATTGATTTCCACAACCAGTTTGCACTCAAAGCAGCTGTAAGCAAATCATACCCTTTTTCTTCAGCCTTGCAAAGATTAAATCATTAGCTCTTTTGACCCCAGCTATCACAGCTGAGGAAGGATGAATATCAAAGTAGTTTTAATTTGAATTTGTTTGTGCCGAAAGATGAGACATATATAATGTATTTTATTTGAGATTTTTTTTTGAGAACTCTATGTTTAGTTACACTCTCTGTTTTTAATTTTCTTGTTTGTTTGTTTCCTTTGGTTGTTGCTGTTTTTATTTAGTCCTTTGTATATTCTGAGGAGTTTCTGTCTGCCAAGATCCATATCTGATAAAGGTTTTATTTTTTTTTCTTCCCTGCTGTAGGCTCTCTTTTCACTTGAGTAATGGTGTCTGTGGCTGTACAGAAGATTTTCAGTTTTATGAAGCTTCATTTATCAATTGTTATAAATGTCTGTGTTCCTGGGGTCCTGTTCAGAAAGCCCTTTCTTCTGGCAATGAGTTCAAACACATGCTCTACTTACTCATGCTCCTATCCAATTCAGAGTGTCAGATCTTTAACATTTGTTAAAGATGATGTCTTTTATCCAAAGGCTATTGATGGCCTCTTTGCCAGTACTTAGTTGGTTTTCTGTTTTGTTAGTCTTTGGTGAGTTTGGTTTAATCATTTATTTGCTTTTGTTTTTGTTGTAGTATTTCTGGAGATTAGAGACATGGCTTATCACTTAAGAACATTTGTTTCATTTACAGAAATCCAGAAAATGCAGATTTGATTCCCAGAACATTATGTGGTAACTGATGACCTTCACTTCCAGTTCCAAAAGCTCTGATACCTTCCTCTAGCCTCCTTGGGCAGTGTACTCATGTGGTACACATACGTATATGAAAATACACTAAAAATAGAAATAAATAAATATTTTTTTAAAAATCAAGTGACTGCCCATGTATGTCCTTTATATGTAGGTCTGCTATTTCATTTATCAATATACTTTTATGCCTGTACCATGCTAATTTTATTATCATGACTCAGCCATATAAACTTAAAGTATGGTACGGTGATACTTACTGACATTTCTTTATTAATCTGTATTTCAGTTTCCATGAGAAATTTATTTCAACTTTGACAGGATTGCCTTGGACCTCTAAATTGCTTTGATAAATGCCATTTTTGCTAGATTAGTACTATCAGTCACAAGCATCTGATATTTTTCTATTTTCTGGTTACTATCTTCCATTTCTTTTTTCAGAATATCAAAATTTTCATTGTACAAGTCTTTAATTCCCTTGGTTAGGTTTAGTCTAGTGTACAATTTGGAGGCTATTGTGAATGATAGTTTTTTTGATTTCTTTTTACTAAGTTTTTTATTTGCATATTAAAAGTATAAGTAGGCTACTGATTTTTTTCTGTGTTTATTTTACATTCTGCAACATAGATGTATGTGTTCATCAGCTGTAAGATGCTTCTGGTGGAATCTTTAGGGTCTTTTATCTCAACCCTCATCAAAAATGCCTCTATGCACCATATGACAATTAACATAGAGACCCACAACTGGCTAAGATATATATATATATAAACAAAACAAACAAAAACAGTGGAAAGCTCAGCACTAAGCTGTTTAACACATTCTTCTCCTTCTAATACTCAGGAATCATGGCAGATGAGGAGGCAGAGAGGTCTTTAAATACAAGGCTAGTAGATGACTATGGGAAACTTTTAGGACACAAAAGAAAGTTGCATGTATGAAATCAGCAGTTTGGCAGCATGAACAAGACCTGTGTAAGTTTAAGCTAGATAAAAACTTAGATTTGAGACAAGAGATGTGTAGTGGTGGGGTTTCTTGGTCCCTGCCGGGCCAGACCTCTTAGCCACCCGCCGCTCAGGTCCCCAGAAATAACTCAGACACTTATATTAACTTTATGCTGTTTGGTCTATGGCTCAGGCACATTGCTAGCTAGCTCTTACATCTTAAATCAACCCATTTCTATTAATCTGTCTGCCACGTGGCCCGTGGCTCACCTGTGTTCCTTACATGTTGCTCCTTTGGGCTCCAGTTCGGTCTGCCTCCGACTCCGCCCTTCCTTTCCTACCTATTCTGATTCCTCTGCATACTTTTTCTACGGTGCCTGTCAAGAGCCAAAACAGCTCCTTTATTTAAAGATTGAGATTCACAGCATGCAGAAAGGCATTTCCACATCACCTCCCCCTTTCTGTCTAATCAAAAAGGAAGGTTTTAATTTTAACATAGCAAAATTACATATAACAAAATAGCTATCAAGCATGAATTACAGTTACAATATCTAGTCTATTTGTATTCACTATTGGAAATTTACTGATTTTTGAAATGGAAAAGACAGTTTTCTCAAAGGATTCTCTTCTATGTTAACCATTCTCTAGTAGATAGACACACATATAGTATATAGGCAGAACAAATTCCACAATATGGGCTTGGAAAACAAAGGACACTGAAATTGGTGGGTAGGGAAAGGGGGTGTTTATGGAGATGTTTGGGTAAGGAACTAGATTTAGTCAAAATGCGTTGTTTTAAATTAAAACTAATAAAAATAGAGAAAAAGACAGGTTTTTTAAATACACATATGTAAATAATGCATTTATTTTTATTTTTTAAAAAAATAGTAAAACTACAATACTTACATCCTCAGGGGATAAAAATCTTAAAACTTGAAAAGTCCAATAACATTGTCTTTTTATATAAGGAAAATAATTTTTCTTTAGAAAGTCTTCAAGGCATAGCTTGTATCAATTGCAATCAACAGAGTTTGATAAAAGAAAAAAATCTAGCGTAATAACAGCAGTTAGAGAATACCCCTCTGGCACTTCTCTCCCTGTACTATCCTGGGCTGGGATGATAAACATCCTGGTATTCTTTCTAGTCATGCTGCCTGCAGTGTTCAGTTTTTAAAGAAAAAAAAAATCTGTTGCATTGATTTCATTTCTAAATGCGTGAAAGCATTTCTTCTTAGCAATAGGACTCACGTAGTACAGATTCTGATGGTGCCTTCCACAAAATAGAATTCTGAACAAACTATTAGCTAAATAGCCCCTAAATACTCTTCTGATGTTCAGAACAGTACTCTTCAGTTACAAAGGACATATCTGAAAAGGGTCCCGGAAGTTTGTCTGGTACATCATTGAATACTTACAGTATTTAATCTCTCTCCATAATAGTAAAATATAAAACTGTGATCTTAAATGCAGGTTGTGTGTTTTACAGGTAGAGGAGGCCCTGTGAGAGAACACCAAATAGCTTCAGCGACCTTTCCTTTTTCTCTCTTCTAGATAATGAGTTTCATGTAACACCTTCCTCCTCTATACTCTGAGGTGATATAATTTCACATATCCTTGAGAAATTACAAGTGGATTAAAATAGAACTTTCTCTGTATAAGACTCTCTGCAGACATGGAACACATAAGTTGGCCTTCCTCTTACTTGAATTTAAGAATAAACTGATACTTTTTCTATTAGTAAAGACTTCGACATGCCTCAGTTCATCTTCTAAAATACTTAAAGATTAGCCTTATCAACTTCTCTATTTTGGAAAACAATATTTTATTATTTTATTTTTAATATTATTTTTGTTAGTCACAGATTTCTATATGTTATTTTCCAATATACTTTGTTGTGGATATTCCTGTCCTCCTGTCCTCCTCTGTGTCTTCTATATTCTTTTATATTAATAAATCCTTTTACAATATTGTTTGGTTGTACCCACTGTTCTTTAAATCCTTCTTCCAACCCTGAATCTCATACTAATTGCCTGATCTTTGCCCATGTTTGCAGTAGTTAGTGGCCAAGACTCGCATATGACGGAGAGCATGTGGTTTTATCTTTCTGAGCTTGAATACTGTTCCTGGAGACGTTGAAATTCCCTGTTTAGATTCTTCATCTTATTAATAAAATAATTTAATAGCAGACTTAGAAGGGAGCTCAAAGACATTTTCATTAGAGATTTGAATAAAAACAATGAGTCAAAAAAGCTGTGAATCTTTGCAACTGCTCAGAGAAAGAGAAAATGAGAAAAGAGAGTGAAGAAGCCTGATACATTCAGAAGCGGATCTCCACTAACAGCTACATGAGAGAAGAGGGAACAGGCTTCAGGGAACATGAAACACTGTATGTTATGAAGAAGGCTTGAGCATTTTTGTAAATATTCAAAGAAGAACAGAAAAGAAATAATAAGAAAGACAGAATAACCCAATAAGCTGGCCAGCTTAGCTATCTTCTATGGCAAAAAAATTATTTTATCATCAGGAGAAGTGGCTTTCTGGCAGGATAAACACATTATCTCACTAAGGGAATACGTATAGGGATAAATATCTCTCACCATATCTCAGGTGAATCAAATTTTCTATGGAGTAGCCTCTTGGCTAGGTGAGTGACAGGGCTCTCTGAACTAGTAGTTAAAAGAAACAGTAATATAATGTCCTTATATTTGGAGTAGATCAGAATGTCATGTCTCTACCCAGTAACTGAGATAGAAATTAAACTCCATTATTTTTTTTTCCAGGAAGGATAGGAGGGGCAGATAAAATGCTCATTATTATGTTTTTAGTGTTCTGATAAGATTGGGAAATGGGATTTAAATCTGACCAAGACAGAAGGTCCCATTCTTGATGACCTCCAAAGCTTCTGTCCTAGCTGCTTTTGTGCCACCTTGACACAAGCTAGAGTCACTTGTAAAGGAAGGATCCTCAATATAGAAAATGCCTCCCTAAGATTATGTTATTGGTTGATCTATGGAGCATTACCTTAGTTATTGATTGATGCAAGAAAGCACAGACCGTTGTGCGTAGCATGACTCACTGGCTGGTGGTCTTGGGTTCTATAAGAAAGCAGGCAGAGAAAGCCATGGAGAGCAAGCCAGTAAGCAAAACTCTTCCATGGCTTCTGCTGCTGCTCCTGCCCCCAGATTCCTGCCCTGTTTGAGTTCCTGTTCTGAGTTCCTTCAGTGATAAGCAAGCAGTGATATGTACCTGTAAGCCAAATAAACCCTTCCCTCCTCCACTTGCTTTTTTTTGTCATTGTGTTTCATCACAACAATAAAAACCCTGACTAGAACAGCTACTAATTTCCATCTGCCACTTAATATTGCCCTTCTGAATATGTTTCTATTTTCAACTGTTTTCCTGCACATTCATAAGTACATGTTTTTATAGCTTAAAAATAAGATTCAATTATACATATACACACCACATTTTTATTAAACATTCATTGTTTTTTTTTGTTTTTTGTTTTTTTGAGGTATCTAGGTTGGTTCAATTTCCTTGCTATTGTGAAAATAACAGCAATACAGATGTCTGTGCTAGTATTTGTCATAGGATGAGGTCCTTGGGAGTTTATTCAGGAGTGGTGTAGCTGGAGCATATGTTCTCATTTTAGTTTTTGAGAGGCAGTTGACCATACTGATTTCTATAGTAGTTTCTCTGCTTTATAGTCTTGCCAATGGTGGATAAAGTTTTTTTTTCTCTTTATATCAACTCTAGGATATGGTACTTCCAAAATATTGGAGGAAATTAAATGGTGGAATACTTTATATGCTCTTTATTTTGCAAAATTAAATTTGTGAAACTGTCTATAAACAAACATCAGTGTAAACATCCAATGCAATCTATATCAAAATTTGAGTGGCATTTTTAACAGAACTAAGAAAAAAAAGCCTAAAATTTATATGGAAGTCTAAAAGACCATAAAAAACCAAAGACATCCAAAGTAGTATGAATACAGGAATATCATATCAGCTAAACCCCAACTACATTACAGATCTATAGTGACAGAGACAGTAGGATATTGGCACATAACCACCATAAGGATGAATGAAGCAAAAGGGAAGACTTGGAGGCAAATGCAGATACCAGGATTTTTGTCAACAGTGGGGAAAACTTGCACTGAAAAAAAAAAAATAAGAAAACCTCCTCAGTTAAATATATTAGCAAAATTGGATATCCACCTTTGGAAAAATACACAAATCTTTCCCCTATACAATATCAATTTACATTATATTTGTAACTTTAATCTTTGTCTGGAAAACTGAAGCTGATAAAAAAATAAAAGGAGGGGACACATTAGGTTTTAGACACAGCAATGAACTCACTATTATTTTCAGCTTCCCTAGATTTTTCTAATTCATTTTCTCTAAAGATAAGTGGGGGGAAAGGTCTCTTTAATGCTACATTTTCCCAAAATTCTGGTGCATTGTGCTTTTCCAGCAATAGAAATAATCCTGAAATGTATAGCCATTCTCCACTTCTCCCTTCTTGTATTGAACCTACTTCCCTGGATATTAACATCATTATAACGCACATGATTTATTGCCAGGGGTTCTATTTCATTTATCATTTATTGGTCCTTGGACTATAAGACAATCGCCTCCTCTGACTACTCTCTCATTTATGACACCACCTTAATGTGACTATACTAGGAACTTCCTGGAACTTTACCTTAGCAGCTTTCCGACCTATTCTTTTTTTTTTTTTTCAGTACTTGTAATTATTTTCTCTTTCCTTTCTCTTTATTTTCTTTCTTGGGTTGACTTCCTAAGTTATCTTATTCTTTAACTTGGACTTTAAAGCATTACCTATTTTCTGGCATTAAAAATTACATGCACTCAGAGGTTTCTAAGATATTGCCACAAGTACTCAACCCTTGATTGAATATAATAATAAATTGTATGTCCAGCATTTCATACATATATTTATCAAAGGCTCAATTTCCATATATCCAGAGCTGACCTCCTTAGTAATGCCCATCTTTGGTACTGTCACCTTTGTTAATCTCATTTTTAAGGTCAACACGTTAGACTCACAGTTGACTTCATCCCTCGTCTCAAGCACATTATTTCTATCCTTTTGTTGATTTTTTACACTTATGTTTTGCATTTCTTCAAGACATTTATCACTGACAAGATATTATAACTAGTAGTTGCTTAGCCTAGGGTACCCTGTCTTGCTTAAGGTATCTGTTACTTTTTTTTTTAGTTGCTGTTGAAAAATACCATGACCAAGACAACCTAGAGATATTAGAAGTTGTTTGGGCTTACATTTCCAAAGACGTAATATTTCCTCGAAATAAATTTTCAAAGATTCTTAATATCAGAGACATATCTGCAAGTAGCAGGCACTGGGCTGAGAAGCTGAGAAAGCGCATCCTCAACGTCAAGCACCAGGAGAAAGGGACACTGTAGGTTCTCAAAGTCCCCTCCCACAGCGATGTATTCCCCAGAAAGGTTGCACATCCTCCTCAAAATTATTTACCAATGGGAAACCCAGTGCTCAGATATCCATGCGTAAGGGAAACATTCTCATCCATACCACAACATTCCACTCCCAGGTCCCGACAGGCTCTTGGGATATGTTATCTGTTATAATGCAAAGCATATTTAGTCTAGCTTCACAAGTACCCATAATCCTTTACAGTCTCGACAGTTTATATGCCCAAAATCTCCTTTGAAAATCAAGTAAATCTCTTAATTGTGATCCTTGCCTATAAAATAAAAAATCTACTCCCAGTTTACAATGTGACAGTATATACTTTTTTTTTTCAAAAGAGAAGAGTGATGGTATAGTGAAGAAAATACTGGAACAAATCAAGACCAAAACCCTGCATCAAACCTTTTAGCTTAGATGCCTCTGCACCTCTATCTGTTATCTACAACATAGATCTCTCTTGTGGCTTGGTTATATTTCTTTAGCACATGAGTAGCAACTCTGGCAAGTATAACATCTTAGAGTTTTCCCTGGAAGCCAAGTTTTGCTTTCATAGCTTCATGCTATAGCCTTTCATGGTCTTTTGCCTTCTTGGGACTTTGGCAAAGAAATGCCCCTGCTGCATACTGGCTGGCTGCAGAGGTGCTCTGTAATTAAGGAGGCAGAATACAGGACCCTGGCTCCCTGGAATCACATAAACAGTAGTTTTTAGAGTAAGTAGCTTTGAGGAATCATAAAGTTCCTTAGGCTCTTGGTCACAAGTTGGAAGCTTATCAAAGTGTGGTCTTGCCATGAGTGCACTGTTCCTCCTTTACTACTGCAGAGCAAGAGGCCTCTCCTTAATAACACTAATCTCCTTAACAATTACAGCCTCAGTTGCAGTACATGCTTTTATTGCAACATTAAGCTGCCTAGTGCTCCTTTTCTCCCCAAACTGTACATTTTGTATTTCTTTCTGACCTACTTGCTGCTTTCATAATAGACCTCCAAATGAGAAAGTACTAACAGCCATGCCACATATTCACTGTTAATACTTTCTTAATTTTTTTTATGCCAAAGAAAATAGCTCACCACTTTAAATCTAGCCTCCAGCCAGTTCTTAGGACAAGAACAGAAGCCATCCAATTTCTTCGCCAAAGCATCACATGAATGGCTTCTAGTACCGTTGCTTTCAAAGAACTTTATTCCTTTTGAACTCTCCTGAGCCAGGCCTATACTGTCTGTAGTACTGTCAGAACTACAGTCTTCTAGGCTCCAGCTAGAAGGGGACATTCTGGTACAATGCTTCCACCATTAAAACTGCTTTTTGAATCTAGAGTTCAAAACTCTTCTACATTCTAAAAGACCCAAACAAACAAACAAACAAAAGCTATTATAAGGCTCTTCAAAGCAACAGCCACTGCTCTCATACCAACTTCTAACTTACTTCTGAGGTGTTACAATAAAACATCACGAACAATGTAACTCATAAAGGGAAGTTTATTCAGTTCTAGAGGGATGGGTCCACCATGATAGGTAGATAGGACAGGGAGCAGACAGCAGGCATGATGGCAAGAGCAGGAACCTGAGAGATCGCATCCTCAACAGCAAGCAAGAAGTAGAGAGAGAAAAAACTGGATGTAGAACAAGACTATGTGTCCTTAAAGCCCACCCAGTGATGTAATGCTCCTCCCAAGGCTGCAGGTCCTCAGTGACAGTGCTGCCAGCTGGGAACTAGGTTTTGGGGGACTCAAGCTTATGAAAGTTACTCTCCATTCAAATTACCAGACCAAGCAAAATGTATGCTATAGGAAAACAATAATGCTGTGAGCTTTATATATTGTTTATGTGTCTAGAGTATATATCAACTCTTGAAAGAAGTTAGACATACTTAATAACTAATTTTTGAACAAATAAATGAATCTGCAAATGTTGGTGTGGAATATTCTTCCATTTCAGCCAAATTATGTGTGGTCTTCATAGGAATAGATTTGAGATAGAAAATATTTTATGAATAGGAGGCTTAGAGAAGCATTTTCAGAAAAAGAAATATATATCTTTAACTCAATTGTTACATATTTTAATCATGGAAGAAGAAATCTGTCTGATTTTTGGTATTATGCTTGCATAGGTAAGGTAGTTCCTACTGACTATAATTTGAAAGGTAGGTGTGAGATTTTAAAGTAGCCATTAGCCATCTCCCAGTAATTCAAATAAATCAGACATTTCTATAGGCCTTTCCTGTTGTATTCATTTTATAATCTAAAATTTTAAAAAATTGTACTTTGAAATTTAGAAATTCGCTATGCTACCAACTTCTTATAAGATAAATTATTTTTAATTGCTTTGGTTATTGTCAGGGTTCAAATTTTAATCATCATATTAATTTTTATAATTTAAATATTAAAAATAATATTTTTTAAAACACTAGAACATCCAATGTGGAAAAATCCTTAACGTTTGTAGACTATTGTCAATTATGTGGCAAGAAATAACTTCAGGTGATAATTAACCATGCTGTCTATGAAATGGGAAATTTTCCTCTGCAAAGAGAGAAATTATTACATTTTTTATTAAATATATAGATACAAAATATACACCTTGTATAATGTTACGGGTTTGTGTACTCAGGGCTAGCCACTTGCTGTTAGGTTAGCAATTAGGGATCCTTCCCTAGGGCATACTATTTCTCAAACATAGACTATTCCTTAGCTGCTTGTAGTTTTTGCGAAGGGTTGGGGTTCCTTTCCATGTTTCCATGTGTGTAGGTGTTCTTCGGGTCTTGCTTAGGCAGCAGTGTTGATGAGAATTCATGGATGTAGTTTCTTTGACACTTATTGAAACCCCAAATGTTTAGAATTCTGTTTCCCTAGCTCTTACAATGTTCTCACACCCTCTTTCTCTACAGTCCCTGAAATTTATAAATAGATACAAGATTCATTTTGTAGCTAAGAGGTTGGGCATCACCCTTTTTGTTTGCATTTTGACCAGCTAGAGTGTCTGTAGTGGTCTCACTCTACTGTAAAGTGATGTTTCTTTGATGAGAGGTTAGACATACTTATCTGCAGATATAAGAATCAATATATCAAATATAGTTAAGTTATAAAGGATAGAGTTAAGTTACGCTGATTTGGTAAAATGATAGTTTTAGGTTTTCTTCCAAGATTTCTGACTTTAGTAGCTAGGCCTGGGCATCTGACTAGGTTTCTATTACCAGGCATCATTTCTTACTTAACAGACCTTAAGTCCAATTAAAAAGTTTTTGTTTATGGAAAAGGTATGAATGACACTATTATACCTTTAGGGATAACTTGTTATACGACTTATTGTTATAGCTCATAAGAATCATAGCTAGATAGGGCTATCAGTTACTTAACTCCTTCAGAAGCGTATGTGGCAAATGTGGAATAGTAAAAGACCAGGAGAAGGAAGATTTCAGATAAACTCTGGAACTTGTGTCCAAAGTACATGGTATATTCAGCAATCAGGACTTACCTTCCATCTCTGGTAGACAACTACAGTCTATACCAATAGTTTACAGTTTGGGGGAAATCTCTATATCAAACTTAACAACTCAAAATGGAGCTTTTCATGCCTAGTATTTCAAGTTGCCAGCCCATACGAGAAAATTTCATTTAAACTGTGTATACATATGCAGATTTATGTGTAGGTTAGTAGCTTTAGGTAAATAGACAATGATGTAATTCTTTATGATTTTCTAGAATCTATCTTAGTTATGGTTTCTGTTGCTGTGACGAAACACCATGATGCAAAAGAAAACTGGAGCCAAAAGGGTTTGTTTGGCTTATACTTCTACATTGGTATTCATCACTGAAGGCAATCAGGACAGGAACTCAAACATGGCAGGTTTCTGGAGGCAAGGGGTTGATGCAGAAGCTGCTTACTGGCTTACTCCATATGGCTTCCTCAGCTTGCTTTTTATAGAATACAGGATCATGGGCTGGATCTTTCTCAACTGGTCACTAATTGCAAACATATCTTCAGCAGGACCTCATGGAGGCATTTCCTCAGCTGAACTTCTCCCTCTCTGAGGGGACAGTCCATTGCAACGTTCTTGTCCTTTTATTCTTCTCGGTCCTTCTTATTCTGTATTTGTTTCTCTTCCTGTCCTAAATTAAAAATCACCTGAAATTTTCTAATTCTCCTCATTGGATACCTTTGCAGCCAGCTAATCCCGTTTCTATTACTCTCCTCCCCAACATCACATCTTCAATTTTGTTCAGTTGGTCCATATGTCTAGTTTTTGTCACAATCAAATGTGTATATATATATGTGTGTGTGTGTATATATGCATACATATTAAACACACATATGGTAATAAAATTGTTATATAAATCACAATATATATGATACATAAGTATTTTAATGTGTATAATCATTGTGACATGAATATATCTTGAGGTCAGAAATGGTGGCTCTTTCAGAATTATTCTTTTAATTAAGATCACTTTGGCAGTCTGGAGTCCTTTGTGATTCCATATGAAAATTTTAGAAATTTTTCTTTCCTGTGAATAGTGGGATTGAGATTTTAATTGTGACTGTCTTCACTGTGAAAGTAGATTTATAATATTAAAACACAGTTTTGATTACATTAAAACCTGTATCTAATTAACGCTAGCTTCCCTCTGAATTTCAAAGTAAAACTGTCAATCATTCTAATATTTTCTTAATATTATTTTATAAGTTTCTAAAAGATAGATAATTTTGAATCCAGTTCTCAATCACTGCCTCTAAGACCCTAAATTATTTAACATCTCAACGTTTTCATTTCCTAATATGCATATGAGCACCTAACTCATAGTCATTAATATGCACATTGCTAAAAAATATAGGTTATGTATTACCTTGTCTGGTTTCTACAATACCTTCTTAAGTGTCAGCTCTTCAATCCATCATTGTGAAGTTCTTCAGTCAGTCAGCCATGTGTTGCCTTCAGAAAGCTAAAAAGACAGCATTCATCATCTTTTCATTGTACGTTCTACTCTTTTCTTACAGCTATTTCTTCTAAAATAAATGGTTTTTTTCTTTATTAATGCACATCAAATTCTTACATTTTAATTAGTCCAGGAACAAAATAAAATTCCATTATTTGGGTATTTTAAAACTTAATAAAAGACAAAGGGTATTAACATTTTTAGCATCTATGACACTGTAAAACTTTTATAAAAAAATAACAATTTTAAAGCATAAATATTTGAGGACGTGGTTTAATCTCTCTAACAATTTAGATATTTCTTGAAGGCTCACTGTAGGACTGATGTCTTCTATTGTCTTTGAATGCTTACTATCTATAAACACTAAATGAATTAGTTACCCAACCAAAGCACATTTACATAGAGATCCATTCAGAATAATTATATTATAAAAGTAAAAAAATACAGCAAAATAAAATATAATCTAGATAAATAACACTTCTTGCTCAGCTCAATATTGCTTTTTATTGGATTTTCTTCATTTAATTTGTGTGGAATTTAAATTTCATAAATGGATGGTAATATGTCTTTATTACTATTTACTTTGGTAATAATTAAGCAGAGGGGGAAGAGAGAGATAAATGTGACCATTATATTTTAGGAAGAAATTATTATCGTCATATATTTTAACTTTTGTGGGGCAGACAGCAATGATCGAAGACAGACTCCAATTATCCCCAAAGCTTTTCCAACTGCTGTTCTCCTGAGCCAGGTCCCCTGTCTAAGCCTGTTTCCTTTGGCTTTAGAGGCATTACCGTCCTGACTGTGTTTGACAGCCCAGTAGAGAGGATGATTCACTCTGGCTTCCTTCTCTAAGATGGACTGTTGACTATTGGTGTTTTCTTGAGTTTCAGTTTCCCCTATGTGACAGGTTAATGCTTATTACATCTCACTAAATTTGGATTTGAGTATCTCTGTGATGAAATTCATCAAAGTGTTTTCCTATTGCTTCTTTGAGAAAACTTCCAGTTGACTTTAAAAATGACACAAAGTAATGGCATCTTATTATTCTGGGCAGCCTTTTATCTTCATTAGAAAAGCTCTTCAGTTAGCTGTGGAGATAAGAGACAAAGCAAGGGGACACAGGTGCTGGCATATGTCATTAAGTCAGCCTGAGCTCTATCCTTAGATCCCAATGATATTCAACATTCCTGTATTTTAAAGGCTTTTCTCATTACACTAGGGATTATATTCATCTGTCTAAAGGAGGCAGTTAGTAGTCAGTAGGCTATATAAATTTTATGTGAAACATTCCATAATTAATGTTCTCAGTATTCTTTCTCAAATTTATCATTTGTGTTTTTAAGGCCAAACTATTCAACCCATGTCAGATTACACATCATTTAACTGTCTTTTTAGTGTTTTCTGTTATCCTGAAAGAAGGATTTAAAATTTTTCTTATGCATTTCTAATTAAAATAATCACCTGGCTTAATTAGAAATTAGCTACAAAAATATATATGTCAAATAAGTCTCCCAATGTTGACAAATCTCAAGGGAGTATCATCATTCTTTCATATTTCTAGCTAGCTAAAAAGTGGCTGTCAATAGCTAAGATTTGCATAAACATTTGCAGCAAAGATGCTTTCCATAAAAACTCATTTTGAGTGTGAGGCAAATTCTCTAAGTTCATTTCAAATGTCACCACAAGAAGACAAATAAGCGCTGGCATTACTGTGAGCATATCTTCGTAAATCTGGTAACAAGGACATCTCAGACTCTTTCAGCTGAGAAATCTATTATCTCACAGGTTTCATAGATTTGCAGGTCACATAGAAACAGATCAATCCAAGCCTTTTAAAGAAAGACCGTGCATGGATTCTGAACATCGAGGGCAAATGTAACATAATCTCAATGCTGAATTAAGAGATTTTGAGAGAAGTCCAGTGGCTAACATGACTCAGATGTATTCTGTAAAGAAGATTACGCTAAGCAGGGATACTGTACCAATTGCATCAGGGTTCCTGGGATACTTCTTTGTTGTAGAAATTAACTTGGCATTTTGAGGCTTCCTGTCTGTTGGTTTATTCTTCAGCATTTCATGTACTCTCTGTTGAGTTATGGTGTCACTGGGCATTTTGTTCTTGGGAGGGTTTGCAATTTTTATTTTATTATGACAATGTTCAGAGTCTTTTCAAATATAAAACTAAGCCTGTGGCTTTGTTAAAGTAATTTCTTAGGAAAAAGGCCAGTACTCAGAAAATGCATTGTACTGAATTCTGGAATTGGCTTTTTTTTTTTTTTTTTTTTTTGAGATTATGAGAGAGGACAGCAGTTTCGAAAGAAAAATCTTCCATGTGGTTGTCCTAATTTCCCTATTATTTCTATAAATAACTAGAGCCATTAAATAATATTTATTGGAAGTTTAGATGTATGTAGTTATACAAATCAATATATGATAGGCATTTTTCCTATCTCACAATTCTCAGAATGATCACCTGGTGCTTATAACTGTTAGAATAGTCAATCTTTTTTGTTCTGGGTTTCTTTCATAGACTAAAATGTATTTATGTGTTCTATATGTGTTTTTAGGATAGAATTTTTATAAAATATCCTGTAATTTAAAAATTCTGTTATATTTGTTTATCTAAACACTGTGCTGTTCAGCATTTTTCCTAGATGCCAGGAAGAGAAAATCTAGGGTATATGAGCAAATAAATACGAAAATACTGCTGCTGCAGAAGGGATAAGAGAGAAGTATTTTATAGAAGGGAATGGAGAGGGAGGAAAGTTTCAGCTTTTTAAGATGTAACAGAAATCCTCATCAGAAAGTAATTTCTAAATAATGACCACTACAAGGTAAGAAAGACAGCCAATGTATAAATGACGGTATTCAAGAAAGTGGTCTGTGCTATGCAGACTCCCTCAGTTATACAAGGAAAACCAGAGTAAATGCTTTCTAGAACAATATAACAATGAACAATGGTTTAGGGGACTTGAGAGAAAATGCAGAATGAGAATATGTCTTGGGAAAGCTCTCAAGACCTGTTACTGGTCATGGTTTTGTTGCATGGGGGTTAAGTTTTAGGAGGATCAAATATAAACTGGTATTATCTACACTGCGATTTTCTGGGGTAACTGTGGGCAGTGTGGGGAGTCACACTGAGAAGAGACACCCATGGAAGGGGGAAACAGCAGAAAGGCCACTGGAATAGATCAGGGGACAGACACTGGCAGCTTGACACAGGCTGTAGTGGCAGGGTTAATGTGAACCTGGGAATTCACTTCCTTGTAAGTATGACATCAAAACTGAAAGGGTTTAGTGATACATTGCCTGGGGCTCATAACAAGTGCTGAAATGGTGAACTCTATTCTCAGTTCCTTAAATAACAAAACTAATGTGATCATGTAACCAAGCTCTGAAAACACTAGTTTTCATGTGGAACTTATTAGTACCTTTGAATGTCATTAAAAGTCTGGACAATTTTAGCATGTCCATCAAAAGCATGTCAACCCTATCATCATCCCCCAAACCATATTGCATAAAAGTATCATCTTGATCAAGTTTATTTTACATCTATAATTGTGGGGGGGGGTAGGCTCTTTGGTAAGTCTGGAGCCATAGAGGCCAAGGTAACAAATTGCTAGAGCCCGCATTTTCTGTGTTCCACTGCAGGGTGACCTTTTACATTCACTTTTCAAACTATATCATGAGGTCTTCCAGAAACATCATTGTTGCTAAAACAAAAACAAAACTCACTGTACAGCACTTCCTTTATTAACTGTTGATGAAGGTCGACTAGATCGTTTTAACATGAAGGCCACACACTATGACTTAGGGACTAATGGGATCAAGAGAAAGAAAGAACTCACACATTTAGGCATGTGAACAGCTTATTAAAAAGGTTTTCATGCCAGCATTCTTTATAATCCAATGATGTTTTACAAATACAGGAGTAAAATGCATCACTGAAAAAAAAATCAATCTTGTCTTCCTTAACACATTTTTTCTATATTTTATTCCAGAACCTACAGATAGGCCACCAATGTTATTAATTGCAAGTCCTGAAACAATTGACGTTTTCTACACTAACGGAAGTAAAATGACAACCCTAAGCACAGCCAACAGAAATGAAATCCATACTTTAGATTTTATTTATACTAAAGAAATGATTTGCTGGATTGAATCAAGAGAGTCTTCAAATCAACTCAAATGTGGCCAGATGACGAAATCGGGACAATTAACAGATGAAAGAATAATTAACATTCTTCAATCCCTCCACAGTAAGTCTTTCAATTTCATTAACTGCCTTTCAAGAATTTCTTTTACAGACAAATACATGGGATTCTTATCTCTCTGCTTAGCCTTCTTAAGGGCTGCATGTATGAATATAAGTATTCTGGGTGTATTTTGCACTTGCCTGCACATATAGGTTCAGTAACTCTTGCCATTTAAATAAATTGCAGTGTTTATTGTAATACTTTATTTAATGCTTCTTTACTTATAATTGACATTTATCACTAAGATATAGTTCACAATGTGATAGCAAAGATGGACTTTCAATAAAAGAAAGCAAAAAATTTATTTTGATAATTGTCAGTTAATTGGCTGTTTATTGATTATTATTTCAAATATACTGACAACACTTAGGTTTATGCCAATAATTAGAAAAAAATCTTTGTTGAATTTAATTAAAGCTTATCAGTTTTTTTTACTATTTTTCAAATAAATATTAATCTTCATTTATTTTGAGTTTTCATGACTAGTAAACAGGCTTATCTTTATGCATAGTCCCACAAACTGAAGTCATATGGTTACAAAAATATGCACACTATATGCACTGTATATCTTCCACATAGGTATAAAATATATTTGTATGAGCCTGGATTCCCTTGAATGAAAATTTTAAAACATGTCTAGTTATTTTCTTATCTATAGACAACGGTGTCCTCATAAAACATAAATAAAAATAATATAGATGTAAAGAAAAAATACAATTTGTTGATGGAAAAATGATGGTTTGGACAAGCAGCAGTGAAGAATGGTGTTTCAAGTATTTTTCACACTTGGGATGAGGCAGGAATTGAATTTGAACCAAGGAACCAGCTTTTCCACACACTTTAATTGCTCTATTTAATACAAGTGTATTTTTCTCCAGAAATAGCATAAAGACTGGCGAAATAAACAGGTTATTGAATAACCATACGAGACTGTCCCCAAGCTTATGTCAACCCTCTTCTCTACATTTAACATCATCTGAAGGTCCTGATCTCTTCTTTGACAACCATCAAATAAAACGTTATTTTATAAATCCAAAGACAACAAGAGAACTGCACATCATAATAATTGTAAACATGCCTTTGTAACTCACTACATTTGATTTACTAAGCAAATCAGATATCCAAATAGAGATTACTTTTGCAAGGCCATTCATGAAATACAAAACAGCATATTAGTTCTGAATTGAAGAAAAGAAATCCACTCTATTTATTTTATTCGAAGTAAATCATTTTTGTGAAGTTCGGTGTAAGTCAAATAATTATATAGTCACTTTTAATTTTTAAAAGTGTTTAAATTAAAAAAAATAATTTAATGATAGCGTGGACAGAAATGTGGGCAAGGTTGCCTGGCCTCTCTCATGATTATAAGCTGTGCATTTTAGCAACTTGTCATAGCACAGCTGCTAACAAATATTATGTGCTCTGCATTTGCCATGACAATCTGTGAGTTGATAATGAAGTCTGAACATTCCATGAATGTATAATTACACAAAATCTCTGTCACACTGCATAAGCTAAAATAATGAACTGATGGAAGTCTGGTTGAATACATGTCACCATTGACTCAGAAATTACTTTTGCAATTTTTTCAGCCATTAGTTTTAGGTGTCTTTTCTCTGGACATATATAAAAAATTCTTTCCTTTTAGAAAACACTCTAAATATTTCAAAAGATTCTATGCCAAAAAAAAAAATCAACGAAGACAAATCAAAATGGTTTGTATTGGAAATTCATAGGACTGTGGTTTATAATTTTCAAGCCATTTAAGATTTCATCTCCAATTTAGCAGGAGACATTGGTCCTTTCTGGTTTATAATAGATAAATTCTTAACTGAGAACATAAGATTGTTATACAAAATTGAATGTTTAAAACAGACCTAGAAATCTAAACCCATCTTTGTTTGCTGGTTTGTTTAGTTTTATGCTATAAAAAATTAATGTACCATAAATACAGATATTAAGATTTCACTGATGAGGCTAAATGGTTTTCTGTGTAATTGGACGCTGTTACTGTCTTTTAAAGATGGAAAATAGAGATTTGGAAAACTTGGATAATATCATATAGAGAGTATGGCCAGCTAGCTTGAATTTAGAGCAGATTTCTTAGCTTTTCCAAATATGGCTTTTGGTCTGCTTCTTGATCTTCCAAACTAACAAAATAATTATTCCCCTAATACTCGTTTATGATTGTCAGGACCCTTGAAGGTTAGAAGAGAGGTGAAAAACGATGATTTACGAAAGCTCATGTTGTTCAAAAATTCCTACAATTGTTTTTTGTGTAGTTCCCACAGGAGTGTTGCCTCTTAACACGACACACAATATTGTAGAATAATGAAAAAAAGTGGACAATAACATATTTAAGAAATCATATAAATTAAGAAACAAAGGAGAAAATGGTAGAGTATACTTTTGGAATGCTATTTCTTTTTATAAAACCTTATATTTCTTTTTTCTTCATTTTATTATTTTTTATTTAAAAAATGTCTTTTTTCAATCCATGTATCTCCCTGCTCCCCCTCCCTTACCTCCTCCCAATCCCTCCCAGTCAGCCTTCTGCCTCTCCCCTCCCCATGCTCTCATCCCCTTCCTGAAAAGGGCAAGAAGTCCCAAAGTGAGTCACTTCAGCATGGCTCATTCACTCCAGGCAAGTCTGATTTCCTCATCCCAGTATCAAGACTGGGTTAGGTGTCCCTCTGCAGAGAATGGGCTCCAAGGTGCCAGCCCATGCAAAGGAACACAATCTGATCTCACCCCTCCAGGCTCCATATACTGCCCATGCCAATCGACAGTTGCCTACCCTTGGAGGTTTAGCCTTTTATTCTCTAAAGCATAGACATGTAAGATGGTTTTTTAATTAAAAGATTTGCAAATAAACTTGATTTTAATGAAGTGCTTTAACAAAGCACATCTGTAGCATTTAATTATTTTCAAAAAGTTTTCTAAGAGAGCATTTTGGTAGGAACAGATACTGAAATCAAATAAGCTAGTGATCCCATAAGAATACTGTATTCAGAAGTGAATATGAAAAGAAATGATAATTTTAATTTATTTTTATTATTAAGGATATATTATTATACATACTTTCACTCTGTTGCAAGGTTTGATTCTCAAATATTCCGAATACTCTGACAGTCTCTTTGCATGTCTTAGTATGGGCTTGGCTCTTTCTCTAGATCGATTCCTGGACTCAGCTCTAATCCAACAGAGTGTGCCTAGCCAAAGACAGCCTTGCCGGTACTGCCTGTACCTTAGCTTCTGCATTAGCTGCCGATGCTTTCATTGTCTCTCTAAACTCAGTTCTATGGTAAAATTTAGCTATTATTCCATTTGAAGATCTGTTCACCCCTAGTAAATCAAATCTGTGATGGATTTTTCTTTAGTTTTAACAGCTGATAGTTGTCTTCTATCCATCTTACTTTTTTCCCCCCTAATCTATGATCTTTACAGAGAAAGTTTGCTAACTACCTATTTTTTTCCCATATGCAGTCACCAGACATTGGTATTATTCATAATAGTCAATTGTACTGAGAGATAAATCCAGCTTCTAAAAAGGTGTTTTCTACCACTAAGCTATATCTCAAACATATATGCATTTATACATACATTTATACATATGATATAGATAGAAATATATAGATATAATACATACTGAGGTAATATGTCATAGTATCTAAGGTGTTCAGTGTATAGACAGGACTAGCTTTGACTTATACTCCTTCAACCTTCAGAACAATTGGGACTAAAGGTGTTCCACCAAGCCACATCACATTGGTCACTAATGAAGTAGTTCACTCCAATAGAGACTTAGGTGTTCCTTTCATCTTTTAAAATTCTGTTGAACTGATTATGATATGTTATTTTTTTGAAAACAAAATAATATAAAAGCCTCTTGTCTCTCTTAGCAAGTAAAACAAGGCTAAGCTTTTGCCTTCTTTGTGGGCAGCTACCCTGTTCTGTTCTGCTTTTCTTTCTCATACAAATCCAGTATTGCGCAGGGGAGGCGTACCTGCATGCTTTTTGATGCAGTTTATTCTTTCATTTCATTCTTTATGATGTCATCTTCTTTCTGAACATATTCCACTTTAGCGGCCCATGCTAAACCTGAAATTGTGCTTTTCCCTTTACACCACTGATGAAATGCATGTACCAATTCGTTCAGAATCTTGTATTCTGGTAGAAAATGTTAAGAGATTCCTGAACTTCTAGCAAAAGAGAATTGAAGAAAATGCTAGTGATGGCCATCCTTTCATCATATGGTCTTGAGATTTTTCGAAAATAGTATTTTCTCTTTTGGTTGCTCATGTCTTCCCTCAGGCAGTTCCCAAAAGATGTCTGGCTTTATCTGTTCATAATTTAAAACATTTTTATTAGAATATCTTGTGAAGTAGTTTTTGCACAAGTAGTTAAAGTAAATGCTTTTATATTTTCCTGGCCAGAGAATATCTCGGGCAGTTGTATTACAGGTCTTTCCTTACACTGTCCATTAATAAGCTTCTGTTTAGTGGGGAAATGAAGAATATATTAAACACTTTATGATATTTAAAATTCTTTTATTTTCTATTTATCACATTTACATGAAATCACAAAAAGTGGAATTATTTTAGCTGAGAGATGGATTACTATTAGGATGTGTCTAAAGCTGATTAGCATACTTCGTTTCTGCACAGATCTGATATGCCTGGGAGAACAGACTACTGCTGAGATTTTTTTCTTTTAAACTGGCTAAAGAAGTTGGTCTGAGAGCACAATTCCAGAGAACTTCTCAGATACTTCTTTTGGTAATATATTTGTAGTACTTTTCTCAATGTTTACAATTATATTAGACAACCTGGCTTGGAAGTGACTCATCCTGAGTAACAGTCAATACAGACCAAGGAAGGCCTTCTGAGGTGCAGAGATAGAAGAAAAACCAAAATAAAGCTACTTTACATGTTGCTCTTCTACAAATTTGTCTTTTCTGTTTGTTTGTCTCTGTGGTTGTCAGGCATCAAGGCTCTGACTATCTGACTCTTAGTCAGCAAGTAAGCAAATTGAAAAAACAGAAACAGGATAAGCCAGACTTTCATGTTTATCATCAGCTTTTTTCTACATTTTTAAAATCATATTTTGCACACAAGTGACACAAACACACTCCCATCCAAATTGTACTTGATGTTGTATAAGTTGGGTAATCTCAGTTACAAAGTTTTTCATTGACACTCACATATCTGTTGCTTCATTAGCTTTTAAATGAACATTGTGTAAGGCATTGGGACTCGTAATGAGAATTTTGTTCAAGTACATCATGTGCTATAAACCATACTCCCTGCTCCTTACCCTCCCTTGTCTGTCATGCCTTTTGCTAGTCCTAATTCAAATTTCTAAAATATAGTATTTCTATAGAATATGTATGATACAATGACATATTTATATACAGCATTTATGGTATGTATATAAATATATATTAATAGCCCAATTAATGGTTTATGTAATCTTCATGGAGAATATTTTAAATATGTATAATTTGTTCAGAGCATCACAAGGAAAGTCATTTCTTTATATGCTAACAAGATTGCTAAGAATTAACAAAAAGTGAATAAATTTATTTATTTATTTATTTATTTATTTATTTATTTATTTATTTATTTATATAAAAAGTCTTTTTATCCATGTATCCCCATGCTTCCCCTACCTTCCCTCCTCCCAATGCCTCTTATTCAGCCTTCAGTCCCCCCCTTTCCATTCACCCATCCCTTCCCAAAAAAGAGCAAGAAGTCCCAAGGTGGGTCAGCTCAGCATGGCTCATCCACTCCAGGCAACTCTGATTTCCTCAACCCAAGAATGGGCTAGGTGTTCCTCTGCAGGGAATGAGCTCCAAAGTGCCTAACAAACACAGGAATACAGTTTGATCCCACCCCTTGAGGCTCCACATACTGCCCATGCCAATTGACAGTTGCCTACCCTTGGAGAACCTAGCTCCTTTTCCCAATGGAAAAGGATCGCCAGTGGTTATTCTTATTTCAGTGAGCTCTCCAGAGCTCCAGCCAGCTACCACTGTGGGAATTTTCCTCATGTGCTCAGCCATGGATCTCTTTCTCCACCTCTACTCTTTGTTGGATGTAGGATCTGTGATGACACTTAGGGTGGTTATTTATTTAATTATAGGGGAAGTCCTCTTTAGGCACCACACCCACTATTGGCTGGAGACTTAGCCAGGGATATCCTGTGAGATCTTGGAAGTTTCCCTAGCACCCAGTCTCTTTCCAGTCCCACCACTGGCTTCCTCTATCAAGATATCCATCTCTTTCTCCCGCTTTGTGGCTCCTCTCATTCAACCATCTCCTTCTCTCATGATTTGTTCCCACTTCTTCTTGGTTGCAACCCATTATAATCCCAATTTTTTAAAGTGATCTTCTCTATTTTCTCCTCCTATGGGAATCTCTGGATGTCTCTCTTAAGCTCCTTTCTGATCCCAAGTTGTTCAGGGGTTGGGATTTGCAGCTTGAGTATACTTTGCTTTTTGTCTAGAGTCCACTCATGCATGAGTACATCCAGGGCCAATCTTTCTAGGCTTGTGATACCTTGCTAAGGAGGATATTCTCCAAATCCATCCATTTGCCTGTAAATTTTAAGATGTCCTTTAAAAAAAAAAAAAAAAAAAAACAAAAAACAAGAAAAAAACTGCTGAGTTAACTCCATTGTGTAGATATACCACATTTTGTTAATCCATTCCATTCTTCAGTTGAGGGGCATCTAGGTTATTTCCATGTTCTTGCTATTATGAATAATGCTGCTATGAACATAGCTGAGCTAATGCCTTTGGTGTATGAATGTGCATCCTTTGGATATATGCCTAATAGTGATATTGCTGGATCCTTAGGAGGATTGATTCCCAGTTATCTGAGGAATAGCCATACTGCATTCCAGAGAGGCTGTACAAATTTACACCCCCACCAACAATGGAGCAGTGTTTCCCTTGCTCTGCATCCTCTCCAGCATAGGTTGTCATCTGTGTTTTTGATCTTAGCCATTCTAACAGGTGCAGTAAGTAAGGTGGTATCTCAAAGTTTACTTGATTTGCATATCTCTGATGACTAAAGATGTTGAGCAATTTTTTTAAGTGCCTTTGAGCCATTTGCAATTCTTCTGTTGAGAATTCTCTTTTTAACTCTGAACCACACTTTAAATTGGATTATTTGGGTTTTGAGGCTCTAGTTTCTTGAGTTATCTATATATTTTAGAGATCAGCCCTCTGTCAGTTGTAGGGTTGGTGAAGATCTTTTCCCATTCTGTAGGCTATTGTTTTGTCTTATTGACTGTGTCCTTTGCATTACAGAAGCTTCTCAGTTTCAGGAGGTCAACTTATTGATTGTTGTTCTTAGTGTCTGTGCTATTGTTGTTATATTTAGGAAGTGGCCACCTGTGCCAGTGTGTTGAAGCAGATTTCCCACTTTTCTATCAAGTACAGTGTATCTGGGTTTACAATGAGGTCTTTGATCCACTTGGATTTGAGTTTTGTGCAGGATGATAGGTTTGGACCTATTTGGATTCTTCTACATTCTACTATCCAGTTATGCCAACACCATTTGTTGCAAATACTATCTTTTTTTCATTGAATATTGGCTTCTTGGTCAAAATTCAGAGGTTCACAGGTGTGTGGGTTAATGTCAGGGTCTTCTATTTGATTACATTGATCCACAAGTCTGTTTTTATGTCAGTACCAGTCTTCTTTTATTACTGTAGCTCAATAGTGTAGCTTGAAGTCTGGGATGGTGATTCCTCCAGAAATTCTTTTATTGGGTAGGACTGTTTGGGCAATCCTGGGTTTCCTGTTATTCTTTACGAAGTTGAGTATTTTTCTTTCAAGTTCTGTAAAAAATTGTGTTGGGATTTTGATGGGAATCGCATTGAATCTGTAGATTGCTTTTGGTAAAATTGCCATTTTTACTATGTTGATCCTACCTATCCAGGCGTGTGGGAGATCTTTTCATTTTCTGATATCACCTGCAATTTCTTTCTTCATTGACTTAAAGATTTGTCAAACAGGTCTGCTACTTCTTTGGTTAGAGCTACTCCAAGATATTTAATGTATTTGTAGCTATTATAAAGAATGATGTTTCCCTTATTTCTTTTTCAGCCTTTTTATCCTCAGTACATAGGAGAGCTATTGATTTTTTTTTTTTTTTGAGTTTATCTTGTACTCTGATACATTGCTGAAGCTGTTTATGAGCTGTAGGACTTTTCTTGTTGAATTTTGGGGGTCACTTACATATATGATTATATCATTTGCAAATAGAGATAGTTTAACTTCTTCCTTTCCAATTTTTATTCCCTTAATCTCCTTTTGTTCTCTTATAAAAAAAAGTTTGACAATGTTTCTTCAGTTTCTACTGTATGGAACAGTTTGAAGAGTATTGGTATTATTTCTTCTTTGAATGTCTGGCAGTGTAGTTTCTGCACTGAAATCATCTAGTCCTGGTTTGTTTTGTTTTGTTTTGTTGGTTTTTTTGCTTATTTGTTTGCTTTTTCTTGGGAAGCTTTTAAGGACAGCTTCAATTTCCTTTGGGATTATAGATTTGTTTAAGTCTTTAATATGATCTTGATTTAATATTGGTAAGTGATACCTGTCCAGAAAGCTGTCCATTTCTTTTAGGTTCTCCATGTTAGTGGAGTATAGATTTTCAAAGTATGACCTGATAATTCTCTGGATTTCCTGGGTGTCTTGTTATATCCCCTTTTTATTTCTGATTCTGTTAATTTGAATTCTCTTTCTGCTTTTTGGTTAGTTTGGATAAGGATTTATCTATCTTGTTGACTTTCTAAAAGAACCAGCTCTTTGATTCATTGATTCTTTGTATTGTTCTCTTTGTTTCTCTTGGATTGATTTCAGCCCTAAGTTTATTTCCTGCATTCTACTCCTAGGTGAGTTTGCTTCTAGTTGCTCTAAAGCCTTCAATTGTCCTGTTAGGTCTTTTGTGTGAGATTTCTCTAGGTTTTTCATAGAGGCATCTAGTGCTATGAATTTTTCTCTTAGTACAGTTTTCATTGTGTCCCTCAAGTTTGCACAAGTCGTGATTCATTTTCATTGAATTCTAGGAATTCTTTGATTTCTTTAACTTCTGCTTTGACCCAGAGGTGGTTCAACTGAGAGATGTTCAGTTTCCATGAATTTGTAGGCTTTTTGTGATTTTTGTTGTTATTGAACTTTAGACCATGGTGGTCTGATATGATATGAAGAGTTATTTCCATTTTTTGTATCTATTGATATTTGCTTTATGACCAAATGTGTGGTAAATTTTAGGGAAAGTTCCATGGGATGCTGAGAAATATGTATATTCCTTTGTTTTGGGGTGAAAGGTTCTGTATATATCCATTAAATCCATTAGGATCATAGCATCTGTTAGATTCCTAATTACTCAGGTGAGTTTCTGTCTGGTTGACATATCCAAGGGTGAAAGTGCAGTATTGAAGTGTCCAACTATTAGTATATGGGGTTTGATGTAAGGTTTAAGCTTTAGTAGTGTTCTTTTACATATGAAGCTGCCCTTATGTTGGGGGGGGGCATAAATATTCAGGATCAAGACTTCATCGTGGTGGATTTTTCCTGAGATGAATAAGTCCTGGTCTCTTTTGATTGATTTTAGTTTAAAGTCTATTTTGCTAGATATTAAGACGGCTATACCAGCTTCTTTCTTAGGACCATTTGATTACTAAGTCTTTTCCCAACTCTTTTCTCTGAGCCTGTGTCTGTCTTTGAAGTTGAGGTGTGTTTCTTGTATGCAGCAGAAGGATGACTTCTGTTTTTGTATCCATGGTATTAGGGTGTGTCTTTTTATGGGTGAATTGAGTCCATTGATATTAAGGAATATTAATGACCAATGATTGTTATTTCCTGTTTTTTGTTGTAGTAGTTGTTGTTGTTGTTGTAACTTGTGTGTATTCTTCTTCTTTGGGTCTTTCTTTGGTGTGATTATCAAATGTCTATGGTTTCAATGGTGTATATGGTTTCATTAGATTTGAGTTTTCCCTCTAGTGCTTTTTGTAGGGCTGGATTTGTAGATATGTATTGTTTAAATCTTGTTTTGTTGTGAAATATCTTATTTACTCCATCTATGGTGACTGATAGTTTTGCTGGGTATAGTAGTCTGGGTTGGCAGCCATGTTCTTTTAGTGTCTATATAACATCTGACCAGGATATTCTTGCTTTCATTGTTTCCATTGAATAGTCAGGTGTTTTTCTGATGGGTCTGCCCTTATAGGTAACTTGGCCTTTTTTTTTTTAACAGCTCTTTGTTTTTTTTTTTTCCACAGGTTTAGTGGCTTGATTATTATGTAGCAAGCAGACTTTTGGGAGGATCTAGTCTATTTGGTGTTCTGCAATGTTCTTGTATCTTTATAGGCATTTCCTTCTTTAGGTTGGAAAAGTTTTTTTTTCTATGATTTTATTGAATATATTTTCTGTGCATTTGAGCTGGTATTCTTTGATTCTAGTTATTTTCACATTTGGTCTTTTCATGGTGTTCTATATATCCTGGATGTTTTGTGTTATGTCTTTTTTTGGTTTTAGTGTTTTCTTTAATTGATATATCTATTTTCATGATTGAATCTTCCACTCCAGAGATTCTCTCTTCTATCTCTTGTATTCTGTTGGTTGTGCTTGCATCTGTAAATCCAGTTCATTTTTTCACATTTTCAATTTCCAGCTTTGCTTCTGCTTGTGCCTTCTTTGTTGTTTCTATTTCAAATTTTAATTATTGGAATGTCTCTTTCACCTGTTAGTTTTCTTTTGGGGGGGGTTCTTTATTTTCTTTCAGGGATTTGTTAATCTCTTCCAATTTTTTGCCTGTATTTTCTTCTATTTTTAAGGTAATTTTTTATATCCTCTTTTAAAGCTTCTATTATCTTCATAAAGTTGTTTTTATGGTTGTTCCTTCTGTTTCTTCATTGCTATGCTCAGGTCTTAATGTTGTAGAACCACCAGCTTCTTCTGGTGGTTTCTTGTTATTCTTTATATTGGTATATGTCTTCTTGCACTGGTGTCTGCCCATTGATTCTTAAGTTCACTATTAGTTCTTGGTAAGCTCTTAGTCAGTTGTGGACCCAGGGACTGAGTATCTCTGGTAGTTGCAGGGACTGCTCTTAGTTGGCTCTTAGTTGACTGTAGGCCAAGGAGCTGTGTCTCCAGTTCTCATGGGGTCATTCTTAGTTGACTCTTAGTAGAATCTTATTCAGCTGTGGACTAGGAGGCTTAGGGGTCTCCTGTTGTTGATATGTAATGACACAGATTATAGTTTGTGCAGAGTTTGACTCATGGGATATACCTCCAGCTATGTTTTGGGAGGGGAGACCTGTGTGTGGTTGGGGTGCCTGGGGCTGTGTCCTCAGGCTGGGATTCAGAGACCACATCTACCATTGCCCTGAGGGTATGGGTGCCACTCACATCTTAGTCAGCAGTGGACCAGGAGGCTTCAGGGTCTCCAGTTGTTGGTTGTCAAAAGTGAATAAATTCTTGAATGGAAAAATCCTGACAAAATATTAAATGATTTTTATACATCATTTTTTTCTCAGACAACTTTTGAAAATGGTTTCTAGATTATTTGGGGTTTCATATTTTATTTCATTTTTTTTCAAATTTTTGTTACATTATTTTATTATTTGAAACAGTTTTTAATTTAAATATATTTTAATCTCCTTTTCTCCCCAGTTCTTCTAGATTCTTCTCTCTTCTCTACCAACTAAACATTAAATTCTTTCTCAAAAAACAAACAAAATTCCAACATAACAACAAAATTCCTGAAAATTAGAAAACAAAATACACCAACACACACAAAAAAGAAAGAAAAAAGACAGAAAGGCAGAGAGAAAGAAAGAAAGAGGGAAAGAAAGAAAACAATAATTTTTAGTCAAGTAAAAGCACACACACACACAAACTGTAAAGTCCCTTATTTGTTGATCAAATACTTCTGAACATGGGAGCTTCCCTGGAGTAGTTTATATATCTAGTGTCATTCCACTGTAGAAAAATGAGTTTCCTCTTCTGGTAAAAAAGACAGATGAGTTATTAGCCTTTACCTTCATCACTAGGTTTCATTCATTCATTCATTTTAAAAATATATAACAAAAGAAAATATAGTGAAATAAAACAAGAAACTATCACATAGAAGTTAGACAAGTCAAACCATCAGAAGGAAAAGAGGCAAAGAGAAGACACAAGAATCAGACACCTACACATTTCCACATTTGGAGATTATGGAAATTGCACACCCATAAAAACAACTTACTTGGAATTCATAACATAAACACAGAGGACCTGGTGCAGACCTTGGCAAGCCTCATGGCTAACACTGATCTATGAATATAGCTCTATTTGTGGGGTGAAGCCTTGTCAAATTTCTTCATCTACATTGCTGTATCAATTGTATTTCTAGTGATACTTTCTGTTGTGTAGTTCTGGCTTTGAAATATCTAGTGACAAATTAACCAAAAATTGGCATTATGGCTGATAGTACCTCGAGAGTGTGATAAGCATGAAGTAACCTCGCTGATATGATAAAACGTTAGTAAACAATAGAACTCTTGATACTGAAAACTTGCTAATTGTGTTTTGAATCTGTGAACATATCACTTATGTGCAAAATTATTTTAATTTTGTTCTTGAAATATTTGTCCTTATTGTTTTAATGATTCTATGGTTTAAATGGGTAGTATCAAATGAGTAAACACCCTAGAGGTCATCACAGGACCTACACCCAACAGAGAATGGAGGTGGGGTGAAGATCCATGGCTGAGCACTGGGAAGAGCTCCTGGTCCAGCTGAGAGCAGGGGAGAGGAGGAGGGTCTGTATGAGCAGAGCATGAGCATGGTGGTGGCTGGAGCTTCTGGGGAGCTCACTGAATTGGGAATTGCCACCGGAGATCCATAGGGAGGGGAAGCTGGGCCCTCCCGGGGTGGGCAGCTTTTGACTGGCTTGAGCCCCATGTGGAGCCACGAGGGGTGGGATCAGACTGTTCCTGTTCATGGGCTGGCACCTTGGAGCCCATTCCCTGCGGAGGAACACCCAGCGCAGAATTGACTTTGAGATGAATGAATTGGACTTGCCTCGAATGGATGTGCTGCACTGGGCTGGCCCACCTTGAGACTTCTGGACCTTTTGAGTGAGAGGATGGGTGGATGGGAAGGGTCGAGGCTGAGGGCTATCCTGGAGGGATTGGGAGGGGGAGGGGAAGGGCAGGAGGGGGATATATTGATAGAGATTTTTTTTTTTTTAATGTTTTTAGATATTGGGTCTCCAGCTGGTTGATACAAATTTTGGAGACTGGGGAAACTTAGGTAGATGGGGTTCATATTTGTCATGGCCTTGCTCAGGGCTGTCTGACCGTGATTCCTGATCCAATGAGGTAGAATGGCTTGTACCATGAGTTCCTGCTGCCATGGATTAAAAACCTGATGTCATTTCTTTCTCAAGAAGTTAACTACATCCCCTTAAATGATTAGCCAGAAGGAGACTTCTCCATTAAATTTGTTCTGTCATGTATTAGGTCACAGGGACAAAAAAAAAAAAAAAAAAAAAAAAAAAAAAAGTTACAGAAAATGCAGTGATAAGCATGACTATGTGGTTCCTAGGATGTGAAAAATGAATTGTGAAAAGAAAGTATAAGAGTGTGAATGGAATGTTAGAGAAGTCTTAGGTTGCTGTAAACAGTTTAATGAGTCATCCTGGTGAAGGTCTGGAAGATGAGAATGCTAACAGTAATTATTTAAACGATATGTTCAGAAGGCTTTGGAGAAGACTGATAAAGCACATTTGCACATATACAAATTATTTTTAAACAATAGCTTTAAATAAACAGATAAAAATGTTGTGTTAATCCTCACATTAAAATTATATTTTTTCCAGAGAACCGTACAATTTATCAAGTAAGTGTTATCATTTGTATTAAGCACTTTGTAATTTTGCCTGATCAAGGAAACTTATGGGAAGAGAAAATCTTTGGGGTTCATGGCTCATGGGGACATAATCTGTAATGGCCAGGAAGACACGGCAGCTGGGGTTTTGTTTGTCTCTGGAGAAGCTTGCAGTGGAGTTTGTTATACCTCAGCGAGTCAGGAAGCCACAAGGAGCACGGGTCAAAAGCCGGGAATCTGTAACTGTCTATCCCATCTCTCAGTGACCCACTTCCTCTAGTGCAGTCAGCTGTGGACAGACTATCCATACAGATGACTTTGGAGAAATATTTTTACACTGAAACTCTGGCATGCCTTTCCTGGTTCATATAACTCACAGCCATCTTATAATGGAAAATAGAATCACTTCAATTACAAATGTCCCATTTTCTTAAAAATAAAAACACTTTCCAAAAATACAAAAAATATGTATATTTTCTGATATGCATGTGATTTTCTTAACTGTGAGCCCCTTATCAAAATGATTTACATAGTCCCAAATGTACAGTGTCACAGAATAAACTCTCCCATTAAATAATCACTTCTATCCAACAGGGAGGAATGAGTGAGCAAAGAAAGACTGAAATCCACCACAGCAAACTTCATTTTCATTTCAATGCTTTGTGTAGCCCCCCAAAGCTGATGGCCAACCTTAAGCTCCCTTGCACAGGCATACTATGTTTTGGATCTCAAAAGAACTGGAATTGCTAATGGAATTAGAATCTTCTTTGCGTATTAATGAACAGCCCAGACATGAGTTCATACTGTATATCGGACTCTAGTGAACATTGCTTAGCTTCAAAGTTCTTTTGTTTGCTTATTTATTTATTTTTGCTTTCTTTTGGTTCCGTTTGAAGCTTGCTATGAACCTTTATGACTACAACTCCTGTATTCCACATGACTGCAACATATGTGAGTAATGTTAGGGTCTCAAAACTGTTAGAGGTTATAAGCCAGAGAATTAAAGAATGAGTTTTACAAAGTGTAACCCAAAGCAGCACAAAACTTTAGGAGTCAGTAATTTTGAGGCCATCATTGAACTATCTTGCCAGGCTTTAAATACTTTAGAAACTGGAGATTGCACACGAGTGCAATCTAAGAATCAGAGAAAGTTCAGAAAGAGTCAGTTCATGGTTTCTGTGATGATCACTACAGCTTGTTATCAAAGAATCTATATAACTTCTTTTAACAAGTATCCTTGTTACAGAAGCATTTTTACCAGATGAAAAAAAGGAATATGAACAGGAACTCACATCTGGTAGCAAATTTGTAAATGCTCATAAATGAGCATATCAAATTTAAGTCACAAACAGGTTTGACCAGAAGCATGTGATAAGCTGAGTTTGCAAGGGCAACCCAAAGTAGTGCTAGCAATTGTCAATAGATGCTATATCAACTCTTTCTAAATGCAAATGCTTTTCAGCATAGCCTATTAACATAAAGTGTCACAAACCTGTTAGGGAGTAGTTGTCACTATGCTTTTTCTTTCATCTTAACCATCCTTTGTTCACTAACATATTCTCCAATGTGGTGATATATAGTATATTTAATAAAATCAGCCTGGAATATCAGAGGACAGAATGACTGACAGTCAAGCCAAGAAGGTCAGAGAGTGGTGATCCACACCGTTAATCCCATCACTCTGGAGACAGAGATCTTTCTATATCTCTGTGAGTTCAAGGCCTAACAGCTAAGCAGCAGTATCTCACATCTTTAATCCTATCTATAGGATTGTGATACAGAGTAGAACTCGGAAGTGAAATAGCCAGGCAGTTGTAGCACATGCCATTAGTCCCAGCACTTGGGAGACAGAGGTAGGAGTTCTCTAGGAGTTCTAGGCTGGTTTGCAAAGTAAGATCCCGGAGAGCCAGGACTGTTACACAGAAAACCTTGTCTCACAAAACAAAACAAACGAACAAAGCAAAAAAGAAAAAAAAGGCTGGATAGATGCTTCTGTCCTCTAATATTCCAGACAGATTTTATTATACATGCAGTATATCACCACACACCAGGAAGTATGGTGTATGTTCTGACTATATGAATGTATGTGGAGTGTGTGCATGTGTATATATGCTGGGGGGGGGGTATTTGTGTGGTGTGTGTATCTATGCATGTGCTTATGTGTGCATTGTATGTGTAAAGGGCTAGTCTCTTTCTTTTATTCTTATTTACATTCTATCATAGCCTGATTTAAGAGTTCATATTTTCCTTAAAGTCTCCAGAGGACTTTTGTTGTTCTTGATTGTTTGTTTGTGGCATTAGGAAATTAAGTTGGGTTTCTCTGACACTAGTCAAGTGCATACCATTATATTCTCATCCCTATTTTTTTGAGTTATTTTAATTTTTAAGATTATTTCTTTTATTTTGAGATGATAATACAATTCCATCGTTTCCCACCTCCCTTTTCTATGTTTTGAAATGAGATCTTGCTGTTTCTGAGGCAGTCTTTGAATTCAATCTGTTAAGCAAACAGCATTAGAACTAGGAAAACTCTTGTCTCAACCTGAGGATTACATTCTCTGCTACTTGATTTGAATGAGTTGCTGGTTTTCTTGACAAGGGATACACAGTTGACTCAGTCTGCTGTTTGTCCCTCTGGAAGCATTGGGAACTCTTAAAGTCGTCTATCCTCCTCAGACTGATCAAAGAAAGGCCTTAGAATTCTACTGAAGTACAGATATGAGGGACTTGTAAAGAAATTATAAATTCTTTTAATCATGTTTTTATAACAAATAGAAATTAAATTGTCTCTCCAATTCTAAGCAGGAACCATTACAGTTATTTTTAATGACACATAAATGATAAAATAAAGATTCCTCTTAATTTTTCATTGGATTGGATGTAAATTTTACTTGTCTTGAAGCCTTAATAATTTGATTTTTAGGAAGTATAACTGAGCAAATTTGGAACTGCTAAGGGTGTCTCTACCAAGATTTTGGACTTAGAAGAATACACCATTATTATGCTTCCTCAAGAAACGTGCCAAGGGGAACTGCATTAAGGGCTAACATACTGTTGGTAAAATCTAGATAATAAAAATAAGATGCTATCCTGTGTAGATTATGCTAACAGTAATCTATGTATATTCCAACCTATTCTATATGTTTACCCTTAGTTTTTATTTTAAGTTCTCAAATATTATCCATCCATATTCACATAAATGGCATGTAAGGGCAAGGTAACTTGAACTCCAACTTTGTCCATGGAATTTCATGATAATGCATTTATTGTTCTTATCATATTTATTATCTGATTTATTTAATCATTCAGTAAATAAAGCTAAAACTCTTAGTACAATGATCCTCATCTTATATCGTGGCTTATAGAGAAATCAAATGGTTCATTCATATGAAAGTCACTTTGGAGAATAAGAATTGTTTATATTGCCTAATTTTTATTAATATTAATAGAATAGAAAGCCTATGGTTGAGTAGCATTATAAAGCAAAGAGGTTAACTTTGACTTATGAATCTGAAGTTCAAAGTCTGAGTATTCTTTTTCTAATGATGGCCTTCTGTTGAAGGAGTGGTTTTCTGAAGTGATTCAGGACATCATTTGTTAAGAGATAATAAGTGTGTATGACTGTGCATGTCCTATGGTCTCTCTATCCTGTGTTTAAGAGTATCATTTGCTTACATAATAAATACTTTAATGCAATATAGTTCCTAAGGTAAACATATATTTCTCTTGTAATGTATATGCCAGTATTAAATTATTTTAAACAGATATTATTCAGAGTGCTTTATTAGTAATAGTTGCAAATAGATTTGAATATTGATTTTTCTACTAAATTTTACTATTTCTACTAACATAACGAAAGAGCTACTTGTTGTACATTTAGTTAGATTTAAGACTACTTGGAGTGAAATGTTATGAACTTGTCACTCCCCAACAATCCTTGGTGTTGATTATCCCCATGCTATTTCCAATTCTAAGACTTATTAACAATTTTCATGTTTCTCAGTTTGAATTTTACAAATAAGGCCTATCCTTATCAGACAAACACAAACACAAAATCACTTTAAATATCCCTCTGTAAAAACAAAATACATTTAATGTTTAGAATTATATTCAATCACTTTATTCTACGTGTATTAGGTTTTTGCCTGTGTACATGTTTGTATACAACTTGTGTGCGTAGTGCTCATGGAAGTCAGAAGATAGGATCAGATCACCTGAAACTAGAATTACAAATACTGATGTACAACCATTGGGCTCAAATAACCAAACCCCACCTCCAGTTCTCTGCAAGAGTTTTAAGAGCTCTTAATGGTTGAGCCATTTCTCAGGTCTCAGGCATTTATTAATTTAAATTACATGTCTTTCTAAACACCATCCTTTCCTTAGATATTACTTTATAATTAATCTTGAAAGCAAAATAAGGCTAATATCTAAAATGTTTGTCAATAGGGGAACTGCTAAGTGATCATCTTATTAATACTTATTTGGCCATTGAGTTCTGTGGTTAAAGCTTCTATTATTTGACTAAGCAAAACTGATGGAACTAGCTGAATTCTTTTTATACAGACTAATTCCACTAAGTATAGGTCAGTTCCATTTCTTCTTCAGCTACTTTATGTTCATAGCAACAGCCAGTGGAAATATATTTTACTTTCTGATGGTTGTGATTTGGGTTGAGTTGATAACATGGGTGAGTTAGGTGGTATGACAAATGGGAACAAACAATGGTAATGATATAGTCGTTCTATGTAATGTATTATGACCATCAAAATTACATGTAAATTTTAAAATGGAAAATACTAATAATATAATAATGCCTTCATCAACATTCTCTTTGAAGGGAAGGCTATAAGTCACAATTTTTCTAAAATATTGTAATACAGGCAGAAAAATGCAGTCAGGATAAATCAACAGTGTCGACAGGGAAAGCATGCTCATGTTGGAAAATCCTTACTAAGTCAAACAGAAAGTGGAGACAAAAGATCGCCTAGGGTGAGAGTCACATGGACTCTTGGTTTTTGTATATATGGAAGGACGCTAGACTTTCATGAGAATTACTTGGGCTTTAGACATCAGAAGTCAGGATTCTTTAGAAGTCAGAAGACAGGGTCTTTAATGCACACACATGGTAGTGCTTTAGCTTCAGGACATTTTCTGATTTTTTCATTTCTTATTCTCTCTTATACATTCATGTGCATGAGCTATCATTACTCTTTCATATTGTTGTGTACAGCTATCATCACTCACTGTCACATTCCCCCTGAGTATGCACCTGTGAGCTGTGATATGCCTAATTGTCCTTTCACCAAACTGCTTTTTCTCATTAACTAGGACACATCACATTTGAACTCGTGAGAAAGTAATAAAATATTTCACTTGGTGAAAGAACTGCAGCTGATTTCTACATGAATGGGTCACTGAAGAAGAGGAATGAATTAGTAGTGTGTAGTCATAGGTACTGCTTCTTAATGTACTGCAATCGTGTCTATGTTTTGGATATAGGATACGCAGGATCCCTGATCATCTAGGTTTTACATTCCAAGGCAAGGAGATAGAACACTAATAAATAACTAATATAGTATGAGGTTTCTGGCCCAGACTTTTGGGCCAAGCCTCAAAATTTGGACCCACAGTCCTGTAGACACACACAGATGCTTACAATAGTTTTAGGCTAATTGGCCTAAAACCCAGGCATATAACTTGCTAACTCTTTATCCTTAATCTAACCCATGACTCTTATCCTGTTCAGCCATGCAGCTCGGTACCTTTTCTCAGAGCAGCATAGTTGTCCTCTGCTTCTTCTGGCTTCTCTCTGGCATTCTGCTCTGTTTTGCCTGTTCCTAGAGTCTTCTCAGTCTGGTAGCCCTGCCCACACTTTCTGACTGCCTTTGGCCAATCAGCTCTTTTGATGAAACTCATAGGCAGGGACAATTATTTACAATGGAACAGCATAATCCCCCTACAAACTAATTTGTTATTGATGAACATTATAGAAAAAATAAAATTTATGCAATGATATGCAGACACATAGGGATTGTAACAGTTATGTTTATGAGTATGTATAATTTGTGTATGTGTGTTTGGACACTTGCAGGCATGAATATGCTTTATAAATATTTATTAGTAGAAGGAAGCTTTTCTGAGAACTAGTATTTTAACATATTTCAGAACACAATCATTGAAACATAAATTGTAATTTTGTCATCAACAGTAAGTAAAGGCATTCTACTGAAGACTCATTCTTTGCTGGTTCAAGGAAAAGTTTTAAAAAAAAGACAATCATGACTGCAATAAAGTGAGCTAGAACATTATGAGAAAAATGAGATGCTTTGGAATGTGGCCTGTTTCACAGACTGAGTTTTATCTAAACCAGGGCAGGATACTACTAGAGATTTTAAATAGGACTGACTTTGGGAAACAGAGAATACGGACCAAAATTTAAGAGTAAAAGGTATTTTTTCACTAAAAATTTGAAGACAAAAACTCAAATGATCTCTCCAAGTAATTTAGTTTCTGAATGGTATGTATTGTAAGCATTCTATAAAAAAAAATTTATAATGCATTCATTTAACCTGAGATAGTAATGATTTATAAAGTGAACTAGAATAAAATGTTAAATGGAAACAATGAGATAGAAAGGGTTAAAGTGGGTGGGGAACAAAGGCTCAAGCAGAGGAGAAGCTTTGTAAAGTGATGAATAACACTAATGATTTGCAAAAATGACAAAAATGACTACTAATGTTGAAGTATACACACACACACACACACACACACACATGATATGGTCATAGTTAAAAATATAGTTGATCTTTAATAGGGAAAAATACCTCTACTAGAGATTAATGAATAAAAACTTCAGTCCTAGAAATAGATTATTTTATTTGGTGGAGTTGGTGGCCAATGAGTTCCCATAGTAAGCCCTTGGTCCAGAAACAATGCAGACTATTGTCATTGCTTTTGGTTACAATCTAGAACTTGATAAGAAGATCTTATTGCTGGAGACACTACATATTTGAGTCCAAAACACATTGAAATCAAGCTGGGATAGATCTAGAAATCTCATCCCTACTAATTACCTTTTGTAATACTAGAAGATGATATACAAGCTGTCAGAGGATAAAAATAACTATCAATCACACTTTCTTGTGAACTCTTTCTACTACAACAGATGGCCTAGCTAGGCATGTCCAACAGTACAATAGTGAAATGGACTTCATGGGAGCAACAAATCACTTTTGATTAGATTTGTCTTAGTCCACAAGGTTGATTCTATACCTAATTTCAGTATTTGTACAAGAGCCAGTGACCAGACAGGACATAGCCATGTCATTATTGTGCCTCTACATTGACTTAGAGTTAAACCAAATCCTGTTGCCTTGATTTATAATCAAAGATGAATTTATCTCTCAACCCACATCTAAGATACTTTCATTTAACATAGATGTGTTTAACAGAGAGAGACTCACACCTGAATAAAGTACAGAAAATAAGCAACTACATAATGTTCAGCCCTGAAGAGAAATATATCTACTCACCCCTACTTTTAAGTCTCAGATGTCACTGAAGAAGAAGAGGTGTCATAAAGAGTCAGAGGGAGTGGACAACTGTAAAATAACATCATCTGGATACGGCAGATATGAGCTGACATGGTTGGGACAGCATGCACAAAACCTCTGAAAGAGTGATCCAGATCAGATCTTAGGATGGAGAAGGGAGTTGAGAACAATCCCAACTATAGGAATGAAGTGACAACAATTGTAAGCTGCTATGAGAAGAAAAGAGAAGGGAAGAGATGACGATAGGGGAGGGGAGGGGAGAGACGGGAGGGGACGGGAGGAGAGAAGAGAGTTTTCTTTAAGTTTGTATCCCCAGGTAAGCTGACTGCACTCCAGTGCAAGACAATATACCCAAGAATATTTCAGCAGCCCAAATTGGTCTTAAAGTTTAAAAAAGTAAAGTAGACACAAAGTTGGGAGAAAAGGTAAGGGATGATGAATCAGGAAGAGTTGTGGAGAGTCAATATGGTCAAAACATGCTCAAAGCATTTAAAGAACTAATATTCTGTTTGAAGGCAAAAACTTCTCCACAATTATCAGTTAGGATTTTTCTTTACTGGAAATCAACTGCAACAGACTCATAATTACAAAGAGGGCAGATTCCTTCCTTCCTTAGTGCCATCATATAATTTGTGTTTACAGTTATTTCTCTGATGTTTGGCAAATGATTTTCATGACATTTCATCAATTTACAAAACAAAATTAGGGCCTAGAAAAACGCTGTCTTATAGTAGGCACAGATAATGTCTTCAGAAAATAAACCAAATGAAAAAGTTGCAGTAGACTATAAAGGCACAGGCCTCTAGTCCCAGCTCTTCATAAGAAACAAGAAGATGGAGACTTTGTGGTGATCTTGGGCTATAAATAGAATGCCAAGCAAGCCTGAGCTGCACAGTAGACCAGGGACTCAAAGACCAGAGGCTTGAGATATAACTGAGTTGCAGAACAATTCTCTAGCACATGATCCTAATAAGACAATGTTTTGAAGAGGAAAAATGAGGAGAAGTGTTATTAATGATTTGGGGAAGAGAAGATAATTTTATAATATTTAAGCAAGAGTAATAATATATGTGGAAAGCAATAGAAAATCTATAATTTAAAAGCCTTAGGATTTTTTAGTAAAGTGAATGAATATGAAATAAGGAAGGGAACAATACAAATAGAAGGAAAAATTAATATAGTTGATTTATAAGTCAAAGGAGATAATAATATCTTCCTGAAGGGAAATCGACACTTACATATGAAGCATGTTGACTGCTGTGGGAATTTGAATGACCCTGGCCTCTTCTTTGATGCATATTCATAACAAAAAGTAGCATTGGCTTGCCACTGGTGTTAGAAGGCAGAATTGGGAGACAGAGAAGACAGAGAAGTGGAGGGAAACAGCAAAAGTCTAATCATCTACTTCATACCTTCACCCAACCACAAAGCAAGAATATCCAAGAATGTCTCATTATTGCATGTAATAAGCAGCTTATCAAGGTTTTCTTTAAATTAATGCATATGTTCCAGGTGGGACTTCATGACTACTCATAATCATATATCTTCAATGTGCATTTAAATCACAAGATATAATTTAAGAAATAAAATCAGAGCCCAGAAGTAGACCATCTTTCCGTGGCAAAGGCAGTGGGAATGTTCTATGGTGAGCCACTAAGCCTTGTTGGCCCTCGGTACACTCAGATTAATCTAGCATTTTAGTGCTTGTATCAAGCTCACAGAGCCTCAATTTGCTCAACTCACTTTGTTTCACATCAATTAGAGATGAAGTGAGTGTTCACTTTCTCATAAAGCTTATACTGCCATATAAAAATAAATGTTATTTTATTATCTTACCAGTTACTGGACATTTTCTAATGTTATAGGAAAGAAAAAAATATGCAATCTAAATGTTAAAATACTTTTAAAATTTTTAAAGATACACAAGGTAGAATATGTTTCTTTGCAAAGTTACTGCATTTAATTTTGGTGACCGAGAGGCAATCAGTGAATAAATATAACATGCAGTTAAATACTCATAATATGAACCAAGAAGAAAAGTGGCTAGATGTTACCATTACGGAGACGTTACTGGTTTTCTATGAAGTCCTAAGATGTTATATTTTGTATCTTAGGGTATTCTGTGAGGCAGTTAAAGTGAAATTTCATTTGCAACACAAGTAAGGGAAAGTGTGAGGTACAGTCTTCATAAGTGCACAGTTGCACTGACCCTCCTAGAAAACACCACCCCTACCACTTGGACTAGCTACTTTCAAGTTCTTCTCCTTTATCCACACAGAGGCCAGACTGACATTTTAAAATTGATAAACATACATATCACTTCCATGCTTAAAGCTATCCCCAGAGACTTTTCTCTGAACTTTGCCGATCAAATGAAGGTGGGGAGAAAGGGGTATTGTGCAGAATGGAAAGATGACTCAGTTGTTAAAACCGCTGCTCTTCTAGAGGACCCAGCCTTCATTCTAAGAAGTCACACAGCTGCTTGTGGCTGTTTATGAGCTTCAGAGAACCTGAAGGCCTCTGTGAGCATTACACATGCCTATGCAGGTGAAGCACCCATACACTTAGAATGGGAATGAATAAATCTTTTAAAAAGAAATGAATATGTGTACACACAAATTTAAAATAAAATCAAAAACATGCAGGTGATTGGAACATAAATGGACAAATTAACATTCCTCTGCTTTGCTAAGTTAGTGCAGGTGGCATGCCAAATTTAAATCACCACAAAAGACTAAATATTTAGAGACTCTGAGCACTTATGAAGGTGTGGGCAAGAAAGGAGACTCATAATAAAGGAATTGCCTATTGTGAAAATATTGTGTGGAGTCTAGGGTGCCTGCATCACCTCCACAGCAGGAAATGCCTGACCTAAAGAAAAGAAGCTGCCCTAGATCCCAAGGGCAGTAAAGGCTATACAAATTCCAACATAGGATGCTGGGCAGCTGGAAGGATGCCCAAAGTGAAAACAGGAGCATGGAATGCTAAAATGGTTTTGTATTTGAAAGAGTTTTAGACAATTTTTTAGAATTATAAAACAATAATTTCTTTAAAGCCTTGCAGCATACACCAAGTAACTCTACAAAAAACAAGTTATTAAGAAAGTATAATCATATTAAAATTTCTCAAACAAAATCAAAAATTACACGGTCATAATTACACAAACACATTATTGTTGTAATTGTTATTTTGAGACAAGGTTTTTGTGTAACCTTGGCTGTCCTGTGACTATCTCTGTAGGCCAGACTGGGCTCAAACTCATAGAAATACAGCTGCCTCTGTCTCCCAAGTTCCGGCATTAAAGACAAATTCCACCACCTCCCAGCTCACAATATTAATTTTTAGCTAAACATTGAGATTAGAGAAATAGAAAAAGTATACATAAACGCATATGTGAAAAGGAATAAGAATAAAATCTTTTTGTATACTAAAAAGGCAATATATTAAACATAAAATTTAAACTTTAGAAATAGTAAATGTAATATGTTATATAGAATTATGAAAGAGTGCCCACAATTAACATAGTTAAACATGTTAGAGGATTGTAATCTACATCTAATCTATTTGTATTTGACAAAACTAGAGGAAATACTCTATTATCTATCTTTGTAAGTACCACACCATGATGACTAATCATTCAAATATATGAACCTATGGCTGCCGTTCTTATTAAAACCACCACATGCATAATGGATGCCTATCAAAGATGATAGAAGTGTGAGCTTTAATTAACCTTTTCTGCATGTGGAAGCTATATTCAATTTATCAAATTATTACTATGTTAATAAATAATGGGGATATTATGGAACAGAAAAAAATAGATCAACTTTTTATTTCCAAAAAGAATACATTAGCCCTTAGGTGAGTCATTTAAAAAATGATACATGGGAGACATTGACATGCTATATCAATATCTCTTTTATGAGTTTTCTCACCAAATTTTGAGTTTGTTTTCAATAATTTTAAAGCACAAGAACTATCTCAAATAATACTTGAGTGCTTTATTAATTTGATACACTAGTTCTAATAGATTACCATTTGTGGCTCAAATAATGGAAATGGAATCTGGAAAGTTCCATAAACCTAATGCTCACAGATGAAATGCCTCCAAGTATTCTGGCTTTGGAAAACGCTGGCATGTCCACACAGTGTCTTCATGGAGCCTTTCACATAGTTACTTCTTTAAAGACCATGTCTCCAAATGTGATCACTTATTAAGATACTGAGGATTAGGGTCATAATATAAAAATTGAGGTACCTATAGTTCAATTCACAACAATATTACACTTTTAGAAAACTTGAAATGTTTGAGTGTTATATGCGCAATTCAAGTAGTATATGACTTACTTTTTCATATAGGAAGAAATCAGAGGCATTATTTATAATCAATGTTGGATTATTACATCATTCTCTCTCATCTCTTCAATTTAAATTTGATATGTAATCTTCATTGAATAGACTGTTAAATTGTTAATTCTAAAAATTAATACATAATTAATCAAACATTGGCAAGATGATACATTGTGTGACTGGTGTCTAGCAAAGACAATGAGGAAATGAACTTGAGGCTTATCTTTTCTACATGGAGGAAATTATTTGCAACTTTAAAGCATGGTTATATTTTTTGTTTGTATAATCTTTACATTTCAAAATGCTTTCTGTGTTCCTGTATTACTCTTTCACATTTTAAAAGTATTATTTAGACTTCCTGTGTGTTTCAGAAAGTGGGTGGCCAACCTGTTTAGCTATTGTCAAGATATATAGAAAATGTCTTAATATTTTATGACATTTAAAAAGTTAAAAATGGCTAGGCATGGTGGCAATACCTTTAATCACAGCATTGGAGAGGCAGAGGCAGGCAGATGTCTGCAAGTTTGGGGCCAACCTGATCTATAGATTGAGTTCCATAAGAGCCAGGGTTGTTATACATGTTATACATGTACATATACAGGCACACTCATACACAAACACACACATATATATTATATATGTACATGACCAAAATCAGAATCATTTCAAGGAAACAAAGAAAATCTGAGTGATCTTTATGTAATGAAAAAAATTAGACAAATGTAATAAGGCATATAAAAGTTCATTCTGTAAGTGCAACAGGCAGCTTTAGTAAACGTTAAGCTGTATCTTTGTCCTTAACCTGTTGTAGTTATGTAAAGTATGCCAATGAACTTTCTTCTACTTTAGCAAATTAAAAATGAAGTACTGAATATGTTTTCTGAATAAATTATCTGTCTCCCAAAATATTTCTATTTTTTCTGCAATTCTGGAGACAGAGAAGTAATTGAGACTTAATAAATAATGTGTTGCCAAGATGGTAGAAAACACAGAAGAACAGAAGAGCATATGGGGGAAGTAGAGAAAGGGGAAAATAGGACATAGGATAAGGGAAAGAGTCGAGGAAAAGAAGAGGAGAGGGGGGAGGAAAGGGTAGGAGAGAAGAGAGGGAAGAAGACAGAAGAGAAGGGAGAGAGAGTGGGAAGGGTAGGAGATACTTTGATTTGGCAAGCATTACATGCTTAAGTTGGGCAAAATCCATCTGCTTTCCTACCACTCATGTACCAGACAGAGGTACATGTCTCTATGATGTCACTTAGTGAAACTGAATCAGCCACAGTGAATGCACCTAGTAGCCCAGAATAACCTGGATAAGGCGATTGGTATCATCATACCTCGCAAACAAAGAAGGAAATAAAGAACCAGAAAAGTATGCATGTTAGAATGAAGTAAAACTAGAAAGTCGTTTCTACCTGGCCACAAAACAAGAAAGGATGAAGGGCTGTATGAAGCACAAAGTTCTTCCTGCTGTCACTGAACATTGATGGGCAGTACAAGCTGAAGTGGGCATCTCACCACATGGCCATGAAACACCATAGCCATGAAAAAGCAGACTCCACTCCTCTTAGCTTGCTTTTTGTTGCTGTGATAAAGAAAAAAAAAAAAAACATGATATGAAACAATTTTAGGAAGAATGGATTTATTTTACATTACAATTCGCAAGTCACAGCTGAGCAGTGAGGAAAGTAGGGCTGAGATCCAGTGTAGGAACCTGATATCAGGAATTGAATCAGAGACCATAGAGGAATATTGTTTACTGGGGTTGTATCCACAGTTTCCTCTGCCTTTTTTAGGCCATGCAGGACAATTTGCCATGATTGGTACCATCCACAACAGGCTATGCCCTCCTGTGTCAATCATTAATAGAAAAATTATGTGTTACAGAGATGCCTACAGGCAAACACATGAATGCATTTTCTCAATTGAGTTTCCTTTTCCCAGATTACTGTAGTTTTATCAAATTGATTAAAAAATTGTACAAAGTGATTTCATATGTATCTTTAAGAGAAGTTGCATGTCTGAAATAAACTGCCTGTGAGAACAGGTGTATGTGTGGGAACCAAGCTATACCCATTGAGTTCAGCACTGTTTGTGGAAGGGCATATCATGTTAATTTATGTGACAGGTTCAGTGTGCATGTGTGGACCAAGAGCTGGGGTGTGTACTTTAGACAGAAGAGACATAGTTTACTACACCTACTACTGGAAGTAGCTTTGCTTATATTTGGACACTAGGAGAAATATCCAACTTTGTTTACTGTGGCTGACATACACTTTAACTTTATCAATACTTGCAAACTACTGGAATTCTTCCATTGGTTATTGAAAAAGTCAGCACTTAAAAATCTTCTGCCTAATGATAAAAACTGTGCTTAGAAATGTGTTTTCTCCTTTCCTGATCTTTCAATATCTACCTAATTCTACATGAACTTCAAATGCAAAGCTGTAATTGGAAAGGGGAAAGAATTTTAGACTAAGGAGATGAGAAGAACTGATTGAGAAATTGCAGACATCGTCCTCTCTGGAAAGGTGAAAGGAACACAGTGTTCGTGTGCAGGTATTATAGGAATAAAACACAGCATGTGTGTGATCGTAATGGATTGGGAAGGTCAGGGCTGCAAGTCTTTGGCAAGGCTTCAAACCTTGTTTTCTGATTTGAATATATATTCTAGCCTAGACAATCAAGAATAAACACATTTTTTTTAAGACTAGAACTGCATTGTATGTAAATATGTTTTGTGGTAATGTTGAGCTGTTACAGTGGAGTGGTATTCAGAAACAAAAACTTTACTTTTAAGAAATACCAGAAGGGCTGGAATGATGATGTTTTAGCATTTCTATTGCTGTAATGAGCCACCATGACCATGGCAACTCTTATAAAGGAAAACATTTAACTGAGTTGGCAGCTTACAGTTCAGAGGTTCAATCCATTTCTATCATGGTAGCAAGCATGGCAACATGCAGGCAGACATGGTCTTGGCTACATTTTTATCAGAATGCAACAGAAAGTAGACTGAAACACTGGGCATAACCTGAACATATATGAAACCTCAAAGGCCACCCTCCACTGTGACACACTTCCCCAAAAAAGATCATATCTACGCCAACAAAGTCACACCTTCTAATGGCGTCACTTCCTTTGAGTTTATGGAGGCCAATTACATTTAAAAAGATGGCTTAGATATCTAACAGTGTGTACTGATCTTTCAGAGGAACAAAGTTAGATTCCCATACCCAAGTCAGGTCACTCATACCCACCTATAACTTCAGCTCCAGGAGATCTGAAGCTTGTGCCTTCCTTGGATGTATATATGTATATACATATATGACATACAATTACACCAACACCACACCACACACACACACACACACACACACACACACACACACACACACACACACACACACACACACACAAATACCCTAAAAAAATATGATGAATCTCAAAGGAAAAAGTGATAGGCTTAACAGCTCATGAGTTTTTGTTCTATCTTTTGGCAGGAGTCTCATTCTTTCCTCCTCCAATTGATTCTTACATTCTGGATAAACCATTCTAGTTATATTGGGGCTCATGAATTTGGGTTCTAGGAAGATTGTGAGTGTGAGGTATCCATGATGACATTTAATAAGCAACACGTACTGCTTTAAGGATTTAAATCTGCATCTACCTTTGTTCTTTGGTGACCCTAGTCTCCTACCTTGCTAGCATAATAGGTAGAGGACATGTAGTACATTAAAACTTATCATAGAGATAAAAATAGACACTTTGATAACCAAACGTAGGTTAACAAGCACATTTCAGAGCAATTTTAAACTTTGTTTATATTAGCATAATTTTAGACATGGTGATAGATTTCATAGAAAATTTTATCACATATATCACGTACTTTGACTGTGTTTATACCTCTTTACTCTCTCTCTCCATCCTTACCCTTCTACTTTCATCTTTTAGCCAAATAGTAGCTTTGTTTCTGCTTATATTTCAATTTAATACCCATCTGTAAATAAATTCATTGGGAGGTCAATTTGTGATAAAACTAAAAACATGGTGTTTGTCATTCTGAGTCTTACTGGGATTCAAGTTCCAAATATTTTCATCAAATATTATTTTTGTCATCTTGATGGCTAGAAATAAAATCTTCACTGTGTTTGAATCACACATTCATAATCCTGTTGTAAGACACCCATGCTGACTCCATGACATGGCTCCTGTGACTGATACTGCCACAGGCACAGATGCGCACTTATATCTGCTCTACTGACTCATAGTTTTCTGAGTTTATTCCCTGCATTTATATAACTGGATCAGGTAGTAGTTTCTCTCTCTCTTTCTCTCTCTCCCTCACTCTCTCTCTCTCTCTATCTATCTATCTGTCTGTCTGTCTGTCTGTCTGTCTATCTATCTATCTCCTCATTGTTATCTGATTTCTTAACGTGAAATGGAATCTCCATGTAGTTTTGATTTTAATTTCTCAAAACAAATGAATTTATTCAATTTCTATGATATGAGAATTTTCAGAAATGTAATAACAAGCTGGATGCTATGGCACCAATCCCAGCACTCAGAAGGCCAGACTCCTTAACTCACCGTACTCTGCCTTGAACAAAGGGAGACACTGGGAAAGCAAACTTTAGAAGTATCTGCTTCTGTGCTCCTTGGTTTGATCTTGACTTGGAATTAGACAACAGGGGATACAATAAAAGTTAAAGATTGGAAGGGGCATTCAGTGAGAGCCGTCTGTCTAGGGTCACCTTACCCTTTCCTAGTAACATTTCTTCCTCCCAGCTGGAGATAGGACTCCCCTGGAGTGAAGGTGTTTTGACCTCCTAATAGAAAAGGTAGGTCAGAGAATTTCTTTATAACCAGTATCTGCACAAAAAGCTGTGGAATATTTGAGTAATATTTAAAGGTTTTAATGAAAATAAAATTCCATTGCTCTCCATTCCTTATGAATTGCTTTAGAATGCAAGATTTCCCCTCAAGATTTGCCTTCAGAAAAGTGCTTCTGTGTCTGTGAGGGAGGGAGCAGAGCCATGGACTAGAGAAAAACATTGCTTCTGAGGCCTGCTATTCTCTCTTTGTTCCAGGAACACTGCAGTTTGATTGCTATTTGCTCATAGCTAGCATTTCCTGTATCTGTTTATGTGCTAACTTGCTTACCTAAAGGCTATGCCTAACTGCACGAACTCTCTGATTTAAATACAAATTACACTAAAGACAGAAGGAAACACCAACTATATTTAAAAAAAAAAAAAAAAAAAAAAAAACTACACCAATTCTCACAATTACTAAGCATTCTGCTAATTTAGGCATTTTCACTGAAATCACACTGCTTCAAGAGTAGATAGGTGTTAGTTAACAGCACCTATTCTCCCAGAGCAGAGAATCTCTAGGAAATGAGGAATTACAGACAGGTGTGGATTTTGCTGCACAGCAGCTCTTTTGTCTAAAATTACAGTAGTATGTACTGAAGCCACCAGCTTGCAGCATAAGGGGTGGGTGTATGATTGGACCTGGCACTTACCAGAGTATCTTACCTGTGGATAATAGAATAATGAAGCACACACCAAATCCCAGAAAAACATATGACCCCAAATTTGAGACCCCCTCAAAATATAGAGAGACTTTTTAATATCCTGAGAGCTGGACTAGCTGAGAAAAAAAATAAAGTTTCTTGTAGTTTAAGGAATATTTAAATATTTATTATTCTAAAAAGGCTATATAATGTGAATGAGACTGTTCCTGATGGTCTGAGAATGTATGTTCATTGATTTGCAACATCTATTTTCTGTTTATCCTGGTATGACATGGTAGGAATTCGCACAAAATTTCTGCTGTCTCTCTTCTTTTGTCTGGCAATCTAGCATTGTGAAAGATAATTCTGGCATGCGAGTCAGTGTTAGTCTCTCCCCTGACAGAACATCACTCACTAAAGTGCCTTGTTATGAGGAAATTTTGGAGCATGAAGTAGAAAAAATGTTTATACTCAGATTACAGAAGGAGGCTTTTAGCAGGGAAGGTGTAAAAACAAAAGGCACAACTCTCATTTAAAATGAAAAAAAAAAGAAAAAGAGAGAGAGAGTTTATTCTGTATCAAAATATGATTGGCCATTTTCCAGGAAAAATCGAAATTATCCCAAATGTCACATTACAATTCACTTACACTTCTGTGTTTTATTGTAACAGAACAAGTATGGTTAAAATTAATACTTTTTCCAAATATACTGGTGAAAACAACCAGCAGTTGGTTTACAAGAGAATGGAGAAATTTCTAATACTACAGGCTGCATCCACTGGTGATAATTGTCATTGTTTTTGACCAGGTAATCCAACAATAGAGAACTGTAAACAGAAAGTCTAGGAATCCAACAGTTTCTCTGTCCCTCAGTGCTGGATGTTTCTTTATATGCCAGTTATCTTGAAGATGTAGGTTCCACTGCCAATGAAAGAACCAGTCTGCTACAAGGCCAGGGCAAGAAGGCAAAGAAAGAATGACACTGGGTTTGACTTAAGCACCTGAAATCTGAAAGTCCATGTTGTACCTGTGCTGTGAGACCCCAAAAGATCATTAGTAAGCTGGATTCTGATGCAAACACATGAGGTTCAGTTTATTCTTTTGGACAGATTCAAGGACAGGTTTGAACCTGGGCAGAAACCCTATGTTCCCATGTACTGGAGGGAATCTGGCCCCAAACTCAGGGGTGAGAGGGTTTTTAAAGAACAAAATACATCAGTGGGGTGTTAAACATCTTGGCATTTCAGGACTGGGTGAAGGGATATAGGGTAGAGAAATTCTTGGAAACTATTGTTTAAACTTTTGGCACAAAATCATGTTTTGAATCTATTGGCTGTCAGGCACATTCCTAAGATTTTTCCTAAATTCTTCTTAGACATGGTCTCTGCTCTCAGGCACTAAATGGTCTTTCCCTGAGATAAAGTTTTATAACAGTAAATCTATGCCTTCACAGCCCACACACCAGTGACACACAGTTCCTCCAAGACCAGACCTATTCCAACAAGACCACACCTCCTAATATGCCTTTCTCTATGAGCCTATGGGGAACATTTTTATTTAAATTTTCTACTGAAAAAATAGACTTTTCTCATGAGGGTTAAGAGTCTTATGATTTAAAGGGAGAAGTTATAGATATGAAGATAACAATGTAGATAATAGTCAATGGCTATGTCCATTCAGCAAAATTATAGGATTAGGTTATCCTCTACTGTCTATGAACTTGCTGCCCACTAGGATTTCTGCTTCAGTAAATAGTACCAGGCATGACTCTTGTCTATGTGTTGGCTTTAAGTATGACAAAAATATGTTATATATTGTCAGATGAGTTGTTATTTTATCTAACACGGTTCATAGATGAGCAAAACTGTTGAATATTTTCTCTCCAAAGTATGAATAAAACATTTCAGAACTATCCAGGTTGGTACCAGTTTGATATCTCCATGTTTTCTCATTCAAATATATGGTGTCTTTGGCAATAGGGTCTTTTCATCATCTGATAGGTAAACCAATGGAATGGCAATATGTATCTATATGGAAGGTTTATAGGACTCTATTACTCAATAGCTCAAAATATAGGTAAACCATAATTGGCACCAGGCTTTGTGTTTGATAGCCTATTGGCTTGAAAGTGCCCTTTTGTCCCCATTATAAGGAAGCTTCATTTTAGATATATATAAGCATTTGTATATGTTTATATACACTAGGATGATTCCACAGTAGACTGTCTTTCTATGGCACATTCAATAAGCATTAATGGCAGTTACTCCACCCTGTACCCTCTTCTAGCCTATCCTCCAAACCCCTGTGCACTTACTTCTTGATGTTACCGTGTTCTCCTTTATACCATTTGATTTTTATCTGCCTTCCACTGAAATTCCATGGCCCCTCTCTTCCTTCCCTTTTTATAGGTGACTGAAAACATACGTCGGAAAAGATGTCCTCTTATTACAATTAGCTTTATTATTAATCCTCTTATGTTCATTAAATGAAATGATATTTTGACAAATGCAGAAGAATGTCACAATGTTACTACCTACTTTTTAAAACTAGATGCTTTATTTTTTCTAAGTAAACTTCAATCTTTAGTTATTACATAGCAAAGAGACAGCCATGGAGTAGACATTATTTTACATATTCACTCATTTATTTTCACAATGTTGAAATTTTTTCTTTGCAGTTTTTAAAAATATAAAAGCAAAACAGACAAAACTAATCCACAAAAAATCTGTGTTTTAGTGTTCCTGTGAAATGGCTTGGGAAGACTTGTGTATCCTGGTCATGATTATGAAACTTGTGTCTATAACTGACATATTCTGCATATGTGTTTTTCAGATGTGGAACAAATGGCAGTTGACTGGCTTACTGGAAATTTCTACTTCGTAGACCACATCAGTGACCGGATCTTTGTTTGTAATTACAATGGTTCTGTGTGTGTCACGCTGATTGAATTGGAGCTTCACAATCCTAAAGCCATAGCTGCAGACCCCATCGCAGGGTAAGAACATCACCTTCAGCATGCCAGGTCTGGGAAAGTTCCCCTTAAAAAGGGGATCAAAGTCTAAGGTTTTGTAGAAAGCAAGACTTTAACATTATTAAAAAGAAATGCATTGATTTTAGTACAAACTTTTCAGGAAGAGAAAGAGGCTATAAGACAATATTTGAAATTAGTGAATATCTGTTCCCTACAAGGTGTGATACTGCAGACCTTGCCTAAGATACCAGCACATTTCTCTTTGCCTGAAAATTGCTTGAGGTCTCCAAAGAACCTCAGCGGGGTGTCAAGTTCATTTTTGAGGCTCAGCAGGGAAACTTAAAATATAAAGTTTTACAAATGCTTTAGAAAGACACACTGTTAATCTAGTTGAGTCAGCATAGCCTTTAGGTTTATGCAAACAAAATACAATGTATGTTCAATGTTCAATATAATATTAAAGATGTCTTTCTTAATTCAAAGTATTTTTTCAATAAATGAAGATTTTTAGCCTAATAATATTTATTATTGGATTAGTAAACTCAAACGATTCATTTTTTTATTTGTTATGTTTTTAATTTGTGATTTGCTTTATTGATTTTAAAACAGTCCTGAGACTCTGTCTTAAAAAAATTAAATCATTCATTCTTAAAAAAATGTTTATTTCTTGTTATAATATGATGGATGTTTAAATTTCTATAAACTTTGTTCATATATTGGGAAAAATTTATATTGAAAATATGTCCTGTATTGTATAAACATGGCAGTATAACTAAAAAGGGAAAAACAAAGATGCATAGAGTTCCCAAATTCACCCATTCATGGGTCAGTTTTGCCCAAGGAGACTGTGGAATCAAGGCATAGAGTGTTGCTTTAGCTGAAAGGACTGTTGTTTTTGAATATGTAAATTGTAGCAGACCGAAAACTGGAATTCTATTCTTTCTGTCATTTCACTAGTCCCCAGGCAGTTCGGCTGAAATGTCTTATGGAACTTATCCTAAACTGCCATAAGCCTCCATTCAATAAAGGGGAAAATATTTACTGAAGAAACAGCTGTCATCCATATGTGGACTTTTGTCACTCTTTACTTAAAGTCTGATTGAATATTAAGATGCATCATCACAATGGTTCTGATTTTGACAAGAACAGCTTGCACGGAAGGACTCTGAGAGGAAGGCTGGGTAACATAATTCTTGAATGAGGCTCTATTTGTGTTTGCAGCAGATGGTACTTGACTGCACGGATGCTTGGAAAGGCATTAGTAAAAGAAGTTGTATTTAAACTGATTTGTTTGGGTGGTTGGATATGAGTAGTAAGAAAGAATTGGAGATTTACAAATGTGCTCATGGCGTTCTCTTGGCATCCGCTTTAGAAATGTATGCGCTTGTAGGTTTTCCTCTGATGGAGCTAACTGAATTGCAAATTGGCCTTCTGATAGTCTTGTCTAAACATTGAGAGGTGACAGTGGCGCTGTTGTATTCCTCCTTTCCAGTCACCACAACCTTTGCCTTTCTTAAAAACAAAGATGCTGTGACTCTTTCCAATAAAGCTGCCAACTGAAATGTAGCGTGTGGGAATGCCGTTTCTCATTCTCGGCAACAGCATGCTTTATGTTTGCAGGCAACTTATTTCTCCCTGTCATTACAAGAAAGAGCCATATTTTGTCATTTTTGTCAACAGAATTAGGAGGAGAAAGCCCCACACTGTTTACACACATTCTCTAATCTGTTCCTTGGGACTCTTAACTGCTTAAATGTAGTTTTGCTGTGTGTCATTTGCCACAATAGGTGCTCTGAAATGTTTTGCATGGTCTGAATCTAACTCTGTTTTCAGTCATGATCACAGATAGCAAAGCAAGAATTCTTCTGCTAATGTGTGAGTAGATACAGTTTACTGATGCACAGTTCAGCTCAGTTCCTCCTGTGTGTGAACAGCCTTGTTGCTGAGAGTGTAGTGAAGCTTGAAAACAATGGGAGAGGATTCCTCTTCTATTCTCATGAGGACTCGCTCTGGAGATAGTATCTCTGAGCTATGGAAATGTTATACTATTCACAACATTTCCCTTACTTCTAATTGTGCAAATAATGTGTCTTTGCCTCAGTATGTTCTACGTGTTCAGAAATAGGATAAACTCAGGAGGCTTGGAACATGATCACAATGTCCTTATGTCCCAAAGGCCATATAGAAAGAACATCATTCTCTTGTCTGTGTCTGTGACTTGACTCTCCACTCTCTCTTTTTCCAGTTACATATCCCAGCTGTTCCAAAATTAGCATCACTATCTTTCAAATTTTATTCTCTGTTGTTTTTGGTTCTTTAAGGTTTGGTTATAGAAGACTAATGTTCTGTGGGCTCTCATTATGCTTAGAGCCAATCTCAATAACAACAAAAAAAATATTTCTAATGATGTTTGTATATTGTCTTTAATTTTTAATTACCTACTCCAACTTATTATTTCAGGCTATTTTCCTGAACTATTTCTCAAGGCTTTCCTTTCATTTTCAGAAACATTTTTATGCAATGGCTCCTTGAGAGCATCAATAAATTATTGCTGAGAAGTCATTAATATTAGAGGATGGCACAGAGGTCATAGTGTAACCAGCATCGGAAAGAACCAGTCTTTCAGGTGGCCACTATGATTCTGCTTGTTTAATAGTTAAGAACTGTATCTTATCCCATCATGTGTCATGCTTTGTTTCCAAAAGATTCTCCTTCTAGTTATCAGTCTCATAAGAGGGCTTATTTCATGTGGACTACTTTATTTATAATAGGTACAGAGGAATATGAGACAAATAGGAAAAGTAAGATGTCTTTTAGGAATGAAAACCAAATGGGCCTATGGTATTGGAGGAGAAATGCAGAGGAGCTGTAGGGATGAGAATTGGGTGAAGGAAATATTTGCCTTGTATTGCTACACTCATAAGTTCTTCTTAAATTTTTACTAAGTTATGAAATTTTCAAAGGACACAAAGATTTTTGCTGATGCCCTTCTAGTTGTAGAAGAAAAAGTTATTCTGTTTTGCTTATTATCTTCTTTTATTGGTAACATTTTTACTATCTTTTAACATTCGTGCAAACATGGATTTACAGTGACCTCATCATTTTCATGATAAAGGGATGTCAAGACAATTTGATAATAGTTGCTTTTGTCTGTGCACACTATTGGAGAAGGCTTGCTTCAGTGCTATATAGTAGCTGGGTCTTTTGAGCTTAACTGAGATCATGGGAAAGCTAAGTCTGTATTTTGTTCTAGTCCGGGCCTTCAATGTCCTATTGAACAAAGTCTTTTTATACCACACCCTAGACAGGAGTGAATTTCACCATGATCTGAAGTCATCAAAATACTGCTGTAAGTGTAGATATCAAATAACCTACAACAATGTGGCTATTATAAAAACAAGGCACAATACTAGATATTTATGCTAATGCACAAACTTTACTTATTGATTTGAGAGATGAAATAGTGTTAACATTTTAAGGAGTTTAAATGAGAAAAAGTAGGTGAAGGCAGGACTTTACGTAGGTCACAGCTTTGGTATGTGCTGTCCTCGTTTACAGTTCATGAATTACATAGTTTTCGAAAGCTTACAATGTGAGTTTGTAAATTTTGATTTCTATCTTTATAAGGGAAGGGTACACCTACTAATATCTGTAAGAAAACTTTAAAACATCAACTTCTTAACCTTCTTCACAACTCAGTACAGTCATAGGCTCTGATAGGTTTCTACAATCAATGTTACACCTTTATTCAAAATGAGTATCTCTTCTTTCGTTTATGTTTTAAAAGTGTCTATGATATATATATATATATATATATGTATATATATACATATATATATTATATAATACATCTGAGAAGTATGATAGGATATGGTGATAAGAATATAGAATATAGTGATAAAACTGAATAATTAGCATGTCTTAAATGTTTATTATTTCTTTGTGTTGAGTAAATCCAAACTTCTCTATTAAAATATTTTGAAATTATACAAATATATAATTAGTGTAGCTGATAATTGTAATCCTCTCACTTACTATGTAATTCTAGCATTCATCCCTTAACCTGATGGTAAATCTGACCCAGTAACAGAACAGCCACTTCCCACCAATTCTCTTAGCTTCAGGAAACCACTGTTTCTCCCTCTACTCATGAAGAATCAATTTTCAGCTTCTGTATATAAAAAAAATAGTATCTATACAAATAGTATGGGTATTATTGTCTGATTACTAGCTTACTTTACTTATATAATGACCTTACAACTCATCCATGTTTTCATAAATGACAAGTTCAATCTTATTAATGGCAGAATAAAATTTCATTGTGTGCAAATATATACCAATTTTTATTCATGTATTCATTAATAGACTCATAGATTGAATAAAATGTCTGATTATGAATATAGTTGCAATCAACAAGGCAATGTTGCTAAATCTTCAGCACACTATGTTGCTTGAGATTGTTATATCTTTTGTTATCTATTTATCCTTTCAAGTTTTTGAGGACCCTCTATATTAATTTCCCTAAGGCCTGTAGGGCTTTGTGTTTCTACCAACATCATATGAGAGTTTTCCCTTTTCTTGTAGTTTGGGGATAGTGTACTGTCTATCAGAATCAATCCACTTGTATATTCCCCTTTATTGGGAAATATTTCAAATTAAAATGAAATATTTTGACATTTTAATTACTCTCTATAATTCATGTGTTGATCTGTTGTAACTTCTGTCCTAAATATATCTGTATCTTAACATTTCTTTGGAAAATTTTTAAAGAACATCCACTTAACAAAATTTTATTTGGGTTATTTTGTGCTGTTGGAAAATGATCCATGTTATACATCTGAAGCAAACTTAGATGGGCAGAGTACTGAATCCATCTGTGTAATGGAGCATTATCAATGGAATAAGTTGCCCATTTCTTACACTCTTTATAATAATAACATCCTTAGACTTGAAGATTTTGTACACTGTATTGGTGTCTTTCAATTTGGATATTTTGTGTATCTTTAAACTGTTCATGTATCTATATACTTTCCTATCAGGATTCATTACCATTACCTCCTTGGGCAAATCTTATGTCCCCTTTTACAATTATGTTCTTGGAGAATAAACAAAGCATTAGCATTACCCATATTAGAAAAAAACTGCTTTGGACCCTAGGAAGATGCCCTGACAACTGATAATCAAACTTCATGTCTGTACTTGCTGATTGAGTGTGAAAATTCAAGAATGTGAAAAAATGTGTGTATTTCATTCTTCACACTGATTCTAAGCTTGAAGTTTACAAGTTCACTTGCTGCATACTGGGTATCCACCTCTCTGGATGCACTGAGAACATGGTTGTTACTGTTAATCCCAAGCCTATATTGTAACCATTGCTTCTAAATGTTCGTCTTCCTGCAAATAAGCACAGACATGAGTGACTCCCTAATTACTAGCTCTGAGAATTATCTCTTGATGTCTGAGAGGTCTTGGGTAAAAAATAAACTCTAAGTAAAAAAGTCAGTATACCTAAATACAGTGCCTGTCCCAGCACTAACTGCCTTGAACACTCCATGGTTGCTTTGAAATAGCTTTGCAAAGGTTGCAGCTAATTGCCCTGGTTCCTGAATGTACAGCATGAGCTAAGATGTTTGACAAGTTTCTTTGACAGTTTTCGCAGTCACAAACCTTGAATAATTGTTTCACCTGGGCCACAGGAGGAGCACTATCCACTGAACAGTCACAATCATCCTCCATCCAACTCCCCATGTACTGGAAGTTCTATAATTGATACAAGGCCAAGGATCCAATTGCTTCAAACCACAGATCTTCATGGCTGCTGCATTCCAAAAAAAAAAAAAAAAATAGCTTTGATAAATCTACACATTATTTCATAAAACTATAGAAACAGGTTACTTGGATTAGTATGTGAGTGTTTTGGGGGAAAATCTGTTACCTTTCCAGAAATCATTCCACAAGTACCCTCAATAGCATGCAATCTTGCTGAACAGCAGAGGATTAGACAGTAGCACCAAGGACCATGGACATGGACTGGAAACCAACATTCTACTTAGTGGTCTGGTACTCTGATGACTGACAAAGCTGTTGCTTTAGACTTGACAACTAAAGGGATCTCTGGAGGCTCCTTTGAACTGGAAATACAAATGACAGGTGTGCAATGTCTCAACTTGATACCTGAAGATCACTCCTGATCTTAGGGGCAGGGAACACAATACCTCTAAAAACTCAAGCTCTGGAACTGGACCCATAAAACTACACTTGATGCTGAATAGTAGAGAAGACGGGCAGTGTTGTTATAGAGGTGAAGAACTGGCAACCTCTGATCCACTCAGTGCACGCCTGATCTAGCATGCCATGCCATTGGCCCACAACCCATTGATACACTGAGATCCTTTCCACAAGAGACTATGCCTGAGTAACCCTGTCAGCCTTTGGATGAACCTGTGGATGATCCCTTTCCTCAACTGTGACAGCCATGGTGGCTGACCTAGGAGTAGCAGCCACATAGTAAGCAGCAGGGTCAAGAAAACCAGGACAAAAATGAAGAGGTGAAAGAGAACCTACACGAATGGAGCCACAGGAGAAAATCTATGAGCCTTGATCCGCTGGATTCCAGAAGTTATCAGATTTTCAGAGACAAAGATCTCAGGCCCAGGCTATAAACACCAAGGGTCCTGAGAACTTAAGTCTGCTACTGGTGACCTGAACAACTCATAGTTCCTGGCAAATGAGAGCAGAAGCCCTCGGCTAACCAACACACTAGATGATTTGGATTTATAATGTGGTTTTGTATACAAATAATTTCATCATCAGTCTTGTGAAGATTTAGCCACTTTATAAGTCTACCATTCTCCTTGATCTTTCTTCAGGTGATGGGTGGTGCAGCTTTATCTTGTTCTCTGCATACTGCTGCAGGGTTTCTGTTACATTGTGATAAACTTGGGAACATGGGAGTGATTTATGGCAGTTATCTTGCTCTAGGTTACAGGCTGAAAATGTAACCCCGGCAGATATAACTACTCTGTTCCTCATCTCACACCATTCCCAAGTGTATCATAATAATAAAAAAAATCCTAAAACATTTACACACAGATAGAAAAAGATAAATTCAGCAGGCTGTCTATATGTATGTATGACATGGATGTATATATGTATATTTCTATTTATATGTATGTATAAAATGTTCATACACACATATTTAACAATAACAAATGAAGTAAAAAAGGTATCAATTTGAGATTAGGAAGTACATGGGAAATGTTTGAGGAAGAAGGAAAGAGGAAGTGGTATAATTCTACTAAATTAAACATAAAGTGGACTTCATAGAAGAGTTGAGAAAGTGCCCATACTTGCTTGCTGTGTTGCTCCTGATTAATTCTGTCTTCACAGTGTAGGTTTTGAAGGTCTGCTAAACTCATTTCTAAATCGCTAGGTTCATGATTCTATTTCAATTAATCCTACTTTGTGTTGGCTTAGTCTTCCAGGAATGTTTCTAAGTTCATAAGCAGACTTATAATGGCACTCTGAAAGGGGTAGCATCAGAAAGGTAACAGTCACAGGTTAAGAGATTTATTACCTTAAATAAAATTATAGATCTCAGGCAGCACCGGGGCTGGTTACTTAGGAACTTAGTTCAAAGTGTAAAGTAAATAGGTTCCTCACCCCTGCTCCCTATGACAAGCTCAGTTCCTCTTCACTCTAATACTCCTCTGGCTCTGATAGTTTCTGCTTGTTCCGTGGGTAGAGAAGATGTCCCTGACCAGAATCTCTCTTTCTTCTTGATCAAAATTGAGTGAGTTGGTTGGTGTTTGCTTCTAGCAGATGAAGGCCAGTCTTGTGGAAATGAAAAGGAGCCAGGAAGCATGGCAAGCAAAGGGGCTAGGAGCTAATTTCATCGGCTCTGACCATAATTCCCCACCTCTTTTTCTCTGCCTGGGGCCCTCAGGAATTGAGCGGCCTTCTATTACTTAGCTTAGCATGTTTGAAAAGTGGTCAAGTATGTTTTTTTTTTTTTCAACTCTTTATTGTATTTCCTTTTAGTCAGAATTCTATAATTGCTTTCTGGGTAATATTATTTTCTATTTTTGCGTATTACATGACACTGAGATGCTGAGTGTTATCATGGTGATAACAACTTTTTCCATATTTTTGCATTTACAAACCTTTTGTGAAAGTTACGTTTTTCTGATTGATTTGCTGATATAAGGAAACTGAATGTTTCCAAGTACTGGGTAATGGCAAAGACATTTTGTTTCACTTACAAAATAATTCTCAAGCAGCCTGAGATTTTTTTTCCCTCGCTACCGTAGCATAGATTACATTCTAAAAATGTCTCTGGTAATAGTAGAGAAGAATTGCTTACAGTTTGAAATTGTTTAAATGTTCCCTCATTGTTTCTCCCTGGCAGTTCTGTAAAAGAGGAAGTGGGTAGAAGGCGGCAGGCCGGCTATCGCAGTACATGGTGCATATTGCAGCACATTGCTGTTCACATAGCACTGCAGTGTGATGAGGGCGTCAAGGGAAGGTCTACAGCATCCTTGGAAAACTAGGAGAACGACAAAGGAGTGTGTAACTTATCAGGTATTATGAGAACTCGGGGATTTAATTCCTCCCCACACTTTGAATGATTCAAAAATACGAGGCAGTGTTTCCTACTTCTCCGTTTCTTTTTTTAATTATTCAGGCCAATAACAGTTTAGGAGAAAAATGAAAATTTCAAAACCCAAGAGAATCTTAGTTTATAAGATAACACGAGGGAAGGGGCAAAAATGAAAACAATACAATAACTCTGATTCCATTGTGCCTGCACATTGCCACATTTTAATATATAAAATCCACTTATGTTTCATCAGGTTGTATGGCTTAGACAATAATAAAGAAGGGAAGGCAGCTTTACATTTTGATTCTGAGCTACGTTTTGTGCTGCTGGACTGCTGAAACTTGCAGGCTATTGAACCCAAACTGTTTTCCCTGGGGCCAAATTCTTAGTAGTTTGACTATATAGAAATGAGCCTCACTGCAGGGTCAAAGTCAAAGCTGGAAAAGTTGCTTTAATTCAAGATTTTTAGACAAAAAAACAAACAAACAAACAAACAAACAAAATCCAGCAAATGTTGATATTAGTTGGTTGTTGGTGTTTTTTATTTGTGAGGTAAGTGTCTTTATAAGCAAGTGAAATTTAAAAAAAAAAAAAAGTAATTAAGTTAAAGAGTGAATATCCCAAAATATTTCAATTAGATCCAAAATTGACTTAGTGGTTTTTTTTTTCTTTTTTTAAAAAACAAAACCAACATTTTTCTGCCATTAAGTCAACTTATCTATGGATCAGTTATAGTTCTAATAGTTATTTTATTTTAATTAACTCAAATAAGTATATAATTCACAGAGTACACACTAACTTTGTTATATATTAGGGAATCAAGGAAGCCTATTATTGTGATAAGCAGTGGGTTGATCCTTGCAATACAATTCATGGAAATGTGAACATTGGTTTACATCAGACACTTGTCCATTAGAATCTTACATTCTGGCTTCCAATAAACACATGCATATCTTCAGATGTGTTGAATGCTCTTCAGTTAGGCCAAAGTACAGGACCACTGTTTTTTCCCAGTCAACATAAGACAACTAACTCTGAAATTTTAACAAAATATTCTTCTTTAGAATATAAAAGATAATTAACAATGGTTATTGTTCAGGACAGTTTGTTGGGTAAAAGTTAAGAAAATTAAGGCATGTATGTTCTTCTCTGGAAGTTGAACAGTAACCAGTCACTGGTTATGTTCACTTTTTTTCTTGACTAAGTTTTCCTTTGTCCTATGCTCTCCTGTGTCTATTCTTCTGTGTGATGTTCTTTATATTTTGTGATTAGTTATATTCCCTTGATGGAGGGGGCATGTGTCCTACTCCTGGGCTCTATATGTGTCATAGATATTTTTTCTTTGTCCTTTGAACTTTAAATATTTAAGTAAATGAACATTTTTATATCTAGGCATGTAGCCTTATACTATTTGGATTTGGATTCATCAGAATTTGTTTGTAGATCTGATGGTGGAATCAATTTCTATTGAATCATGCAGACCTCGGTGACGGTAAAGAGTAAGAACTACCAAATAGATATCTGAGTATAGTGAATTTTCTATTAGAAAAAAATAATTGAAAAAATAAAGCTCAGACCACTTTAGAGAAAATAGAAGAGAAATGTATGGGAATGATATCATGAGACTATTTCCTGTGAAATGTGAAGTGCTTGAGATTAAATTGCATTTTTCCTGATGGATATGTTGATGCTTCATATAGGATGCCTGCGGGTACTAGATAAGTATGGCAATAGCAATGATGATGATGAAGACAAAGATGGCAGGAGTGACTACATCAATAACTGTGGCAAAGGTGATATTCACCTCAACAGAAACTATATTGAAACTGAATGGGTGACAATTTTTTAGCAAATAAAATTTAAAGGCAAGCCCTTAGTTTAAATCCACAGGGAATGAAATATTGTAGCTTACTAGTGATGTCTCAATCTTGAACATTCAGCCTTGAAAGGGTAAAGATAAAGAAAATTCTAGACATAAAAGGGGGCAACTTGATGTAAAGTCTGTCTTATTTAGATCGTGTTTCTACTAAAATCATTATATGTTCATATTATTCAAAGAGAAGCTGAAACAAACAAAGTTTCCTAATATAGAAAACTCTTAAGCTCATATTTTTAGATTTTAGAATATTTTTATAAAATCACTATAAATTTCATTTTATTTATAATTATATTTAATATTACAAGTTTCAAAGAAAATTGTAAATTTACTTCAATAAAATTATTTAGAAAAATTAAGAGTGCATATCCACAGATTATACAACTACTTTGCAATATATTGAAAGCAAAAGAATGACACAGCTGAAAGCAAAGTAGTCGTATCAGTAACTGCAAAGACTCTAAGTCCTTTGACGTAAACTCTTGCAATTCCAAAAGCTTGGGTGGTATATCTGAGTAGAGACATTTCCTAGAAAGTAATCAAGTTACAGTTATCAGAAGAGTATTCTTAAAGTTTGTGTTAGGAAAGTATAGCCAAGACATTCCAGGCAGCATTATACCACAACACCTCATAAGGCCTCCTGCTTCACCCCTTTCCTTGCTCTGTCAATACTGAGTTATGTTTTTGTGTGTTTGTTTGTTTGTTTCCAAAATAACACAGTGTTCTGATGTGAGCCTTATGAACTATTTTTTAATGAAGTTGATTGTATGAAACACCCTCCCCTGTGTAATTTTATGTGCCCCAGCTCATCCTGTGATCATAGCATCATTTACATAAACAGAACTGTTTTTGCTTCATAGTATTTTTGTGCTATGTTAGATTGTAAATTTTCCATTTCCAATTGGATCAATTTTCTCTGAAGAACATTCAGAGATAAAATTAGAAAGAGAAACGAAACAAAACATATTGTACTAAGAAATATGACCTAACGTTTTCTTTGTTCTAAACAATTTCTCTGTTTTGATCCATATAATCTTTCTATGTCTTAGAAGGTACATAGAATCATAGAATTCCATTTCTCTTTTATACTCCTTTATCATGAGACTTGAACAGTTAAGATTACTTCCTCTTAGTTAAAAACAAACAAAGCAACAAGAAGAAAAAATAAATAATACTGTACATTGTCATTATGTAACTTCTTAATCTGTATTTTATTTTAAAAAAAAAAAAACTTGTTTTAGAATAGTCTTGTTTTACAATTCAGGCAAGTCTTGAATTTTGAACATGTTGCTTAAAACTCTATAGCATGAAGCTCAAAATTCTCCTGCCCTAGCCTTTCAATTCTTGTGAGTATAAGTATGTGTCAACATGCCAGGCCCATAGCTTACATTATTCGTTACCATATTATTCAAATAGCTAGTGAGTCATTCTGAGCATGTGGAATTAAAGGGAAGGCGGTTGGAAATGTTGGAGCATGTCAATATTGATCTATAAGACTAGATAGTGTCCCTATGGGAAGTGCAAACTGTAATTGTGTTCCTTAGCAGAGAACATTTACAATTTCATTTAAGCTCTGTGAAGAACTTTAAAAAATACATAGAATTTGTGGCCAAATTTTTATGAGAAGAAACTACATGTCATTTTAGAATAGATCAGTGGTTACTAGTCCATGGTACCATGGAAGAATTATGGATAAGCAGATAAAGTATGGGAGAAAAAAATAGTACCACTGAAATGACTTGTGTGATACTGTAAAGAAGGATATAGAAGACTATACTTTTGCCAAATACTTTAGAGCTGTGCAATATCCAGTGAGTCTTAAAAGTAAAGGTAGAAAAGAAGAGAGTAAAATTGCCTGTGATAGGTGATCATATGACTATAATGTGGATCAGTCAGAAGTTGAGGACCTTGCTCAGAATAACTGCATGTTTTCTGTATTGTGCTAGTGTCCAAGAATCCCATAGCCTGTCTCAGAATCAAATTTTATAAACACATTTCTTCTGTGTTCACTGTATAACTAACTACCAAGCTATGAATTACCAGTCAATACATCTTATGCTCTAAATTGAAGCCTGGGCCCCTTAGCTTTTTATGAAGCACCATTAGCTTTTTATGGCCACAGAGGCACAACTCAAGTGTGTTTAAATAGTTTCCATAAGTATGTAATGTATGAAAATTTTTACCTCCATTTCTTGCTGGGGTTTTAATAATGGGCCTCTATTTTTCTAGGCCTCCTTAGGCCCCATTAATAAGCCTAGCATTTGTGAGAAATATTGCTCTCAATTTTAAACACCAAGTAGCTCATAATGACTGTAAGAAGAAGGTGAATAAACATTACCATTTCTTCTGGAGTGGAATGAAGATTTATTCTCCGTGCCCTTTCTTATTGTGGAAGTCACAGTATGGCAGAAGGAAATGGCTTTTAACACTGAGAGGGTCAATGGCCCATTGCTGTGTTTTCCCCACATAGCTCAGACTCAGTGTGAGACCTGGCTGGCAATGAGAGCAGACAGAGGAAAATCAAATGATTGTTTAGATAACACAGACTAATAAAAGAGCTACAATGTCATCAAAAATCAGGGCTAATGTATTCGTCTATGCATGGGAAAAGTGCTTTTCAAAATTTTTGGAATGTAAATTTTTGAGGGTAAAATGTATCGGCTATCATCAAGAGAACAATTTTCAGCTCAAAAATGTCTGACATGATTTACATGAGCCTTATTACCATATCCACCAAAATAAAGCTACTGTCCAGAGCAGTACAACATGTTGGGATTATTGTCAATCACTGTAAATTACAATTATAGTCATTTTCTACCCAGACTTCTCAATTCTGGTCATATAAGCCATTAAAAAAAATTCTATAGTTTTGTAGTTTGTAATTTTAAATTTTATTTTTGAATAAATATGGTTGATAGTCCATTACCCCACAGTATGTTTTGCTACAAGTAACTGATTCACTTTCTTTATAAAACTGTTTTAACAAAACTAGTGCTTCTATGCCTACCTCTTGGAGAACAATTCTCTTTTAACACACATCATTTATAAAAAAAATACAAGCTGTCAGAGGACTTTTAATAGAATAGAGTGCTGAGTCAGACATTTATTTTTATTCTCAGCTGCTGAAATATAGAATAGCCCACCCAGATAGGAGAATTACACAGACCGTAGCTAACAGATGATGAATTCCTGATGTAATTTTTTTGGTTTTAAATTTTTTATTTAGTCTCCTTTAAGCTCTAATCTCCAGTAATTACTTTAGTAGTGATAGTTGTTTTTATTGACATTGTTATTGGGTATAATATTATATAAATACATAGTCGTAGTTAAAAACACTGCTCTAGAATCCAACAGAATAGATTTGAAACTAGTCTGAAGCATGACTTCTTACTCATTAGATGAGAAATATTTTACCTATTAGATGTCTCTTTTTTATTATAATAATCAACTCTCAGAAACATATTTATCGAAGCTATTTTAACTTAAGTTTTTTTATTTTTAATTTTTGGGGTTTGTTGTTATTGCTGTTTTTTAAGATGTATCTGTATTTATTATGTATATAGTGTTCTGTCTGCATCCAGGTCAGACCTGGAAGGCCAGAAGGGGGCGCCAGATCTCATTATAGATGGTTGTGAGCCACCAGGTGGTTGCTGGGAATTGAACTCAGGACTTCTGGAAGAATAGTGGTTGTTCTTAACCACTGAGCATCTCTCCAGCCCTCTCACTTCAGGTTTCTAATATAAAACATAAAATAAAGTATCTGCTAGTAATACCTTTTAAAATATCTTCAGTATGTGAGTGGGAGGGGTAGCTGGGAAAGTAGAAACCATAATCAAAATTTATTGTTAAAAAAAATCAACTTTTAATCAAAGAAAGATAAACTAATTTGGAAACAACAGTGTTTTAAATCTGTGTAGCATGTCATAAGACTGACAACTACGACTGAAAAATAATAAAATGTAAAATATTCAGTAACTAAATTAACATTTGTGTAATTATAGTAGCTTGTAACTCCTACACTATTCAATAGCAAACTGGTCACCTAGAATAAAGGTCTGTATATAGATCTGATGACAGACAGTAAAATAGCTACTAGATCCAATAAAGAAGGAATTGTTGCTACTTATTATGTGTGCTACCATAGTTCCACTCTGGGTTAACTCATGCAGATACACTCACTGCAAAACATTTTATAGGGAGAACTAAAATAAAAAAAATTAAGATATTAATCTTCATTTCATTTCTAAACATGCTAAAGTTATGGAATACTAATGTTAAACCAGGCTACAACACAGAATTACATTTTAGAATATTCTAAACATTAAATATAATATATATGATACATAATAAAATATATTACATGTGTATAGATATATAATATATTAGAAAATTATAGTGGGTGTATATGCATCTCTCTGTAGCAATAAAGTGAATATGTTAAGGTAACATGTTGACGTTTCTATTGCTGAAATAAGGCAACTTTTAAATTAAAGAGTTTATTTGGGGCTTACAGTTTCAGAGTGTTAGAGTTGAAGACCATCACAGCAGGGAGCACAGCAGCAGGCAGACTTGGCACTAGAGCAATAATCGAGAGCTTACAATTTCATCTACAACTACAATTCAGAGAGCAAAAACTGGGAATGACATGGGCATTTTAAATTTTCAAATCCTACCCCAATAACATCTTCTCCAATAAGACCACACCTCCTAATTCTTCCCAAACAGTTCCACTAACTAGAAAACAAGCATTCCAATATATAAGCTTGTCAGGATCATTCTCATTCACATCCCTACATAGGGTAAAATGTTAGCAAAGTCAAAAGTCTATGGAAGCATTTTTAATTACTCATGCAAATTTTCTTTTTTAGCTAACATAATAATTTTATTATCTGGAAATTTTATAAAATGTAACCCAGTCACACCAACTTCTAATTTCTACTTAATCTACCCTCCTGGCCTTGAGAGAGCACAAGGAAAACATATAAACAAAACCAGCAAAACAAAGTCCAATTGTGTAGCCCACAGACTTATTGGAGCGTGGTCAAAATCCTGGTAGCCAGCCTCTAGAGTTCTCCCCCACCCTTCTGCCAGAAGCCATCAACTGTAAAGAGCTTTATAAACGTTACAACAATTTTTAAGGACTCTTTAATAGCTCCCATTTGCCATTTGTACTTTCTCTCTCTCTTTCTTTATTCTCTAAGTGGTGAAAGGTTGTCCCAGAAGCCCTCATTGTCTTTTTTATTCCCAGGTATGAGCCTGCATTTCTCTATACCACTGCATAAGCAGTTTCCCTGTCTATAGCAGAATAGCTTATGAACTTCCATGGATCACGGACTTCCAAATGGCTGGCACAGTATAGAGCATGAATCTCAATATGGCTTCCCATGATAGCATAGATCATGGACATCAACAGGTGTTCTAGATGCAACATAGATCAAAGACATCAACAGCAGTGGCAGCATGGACATCAATATGGACTACAGTGGCAGCCCTGATCATGGATCTCAATATAGCCTCTGAGATAAGGCAGACCATGGAAGTCTTTTGATGTTTAATCTAGAAAACTAATCATTCTACATCTTGGGTGCCTAGTTGTTGCTCAGAGTTGGGGTAATCATGGAATTGGACAACATAACCAGGAGGCAGTATCTACAGGAGCTCTAAGTTGCTATATATACCTTTTCCTCGGTGCTAGCCATCCTGCTGATACCCCAGACACAACTACACTATTTTCAGCCCTTGGTCAGCCCTGCGTCCCTGTGACCCTATCTCCCCTGCAACAGTAGGATCAGTATCAGCAGAAGCTGTTGCTGCTTCCTGGCCCATCTAATGGGTGGCAATGGGAATAAGGAAACACAGATTTATTTTATATTTCTAGAAAACATTAAAAATTTAAAAACTAATGTAGAAAAGAGAATAGGTAGATCAATCAATTCATATAACTATAAAAATGCATGAATATTAACAATGGCTTATTGATCTATGAAAGCCTCATCAAGAAGATACCATTTGTAAGATTATCTAAGAAAGAAGTACTGAGAATACAGACATAACAGCATAGCTTAGATTCAATCTTTTTTGGACTCCAAATTTGAAATGACAAATCACAAAAAAATGGGGCTATAGACAGGAATTTATGCAAAGAAAACTTGATTTTCCAGAAGGATTATTTGTGACCTAAAAGAGAAAAAGAAAAGAGTATGTCTGAGAAAGTAGAGGAAAATCGTTGTGGCTAGAACATAAAGGGAAACCGAAGCATGTTTCAAAATGCATGTGAGAAGTATAATACTGTAAACTAGCTTGGTAAAAAATCAATCTGAGAGTAGATGTGCTATCTCTACATTTTGAAAGGTGTGCCGTTGTAAACCATGGTGAGTAGGAGATGAGTGGAGGATCAAAATATAAAGGAGACATTTGTTAGACTATTTTAATAGCTTTGGTGTGAGAAACCCAGTGTGGAGTTTACTTTCTTTGTGGCAAAAGTTAGCCACTGGGAACAAAGTGCTCTTGCCTCCATTGCTGACAGATGATGCCCAAAATGGGACGAGCAGGACACCAAAGAAAAGACCGTCAAACTTTAGCAAGACAAGGTACAATAGCCCTTCAGAATATCCTGCTTCACAGATAAGTCTGTCAGAATTCTACGCCTGTAAGACCAAAAACAGACACCCCAATGTTGCAGAGGCACCTTGGGTGACTATCCAGGCGACAAGCTGTTTCTGTCATTTCTCACATTTTTTGGAAGTCACTTGCTTGCGCTTCCTGCTTACTCATGTAGTATTATTACCTTCTCAGATCTCTGTTGAAGTTGAAGATTAGATAGAATTTATCTAGTTACAGATTGAGAAAAGACACTCACTAAGAGGTGTAAAGTATATAAAGTTTGGGATTGGTAATACACGTTAGATGGAAAGTGAATTAGGTGCTACAGCTTGGACTCACCAAAATAGGATCAATAATTGAGTACTCTCTCTGAGTTTGACAAATGTAAATGGACTAGACATTATTGATGTAATTCTTGTATGTTTATGGTATATAGTCATTGTTCTTACTGTATATAGTTTTTCTTATATTAGTAATAATCTTTCTTATTTTTGATAGAAAAGGGGATGTGGTGATACACTGTTTATAATCTAAGAAGTAAAGCTTTTCTAAAGATTAGAATATAGAGCCAGCTACAGAGTTAGCCATAGAGGTCAGGAAGTGGTGGCAAACACCTTTAATCTTAGCACTTGGGAGACTGAGATCTGTCTAGATATCTGTGAGTTCAAGGCCAGCCTGGTCTAAGGAGATTAATACAATCCAAAGGAAAAACAAAGGTGTCACATACTCTTAATCTTACCACTTATGATTTTATGCCTCTACACCCCGTACTTGCGAAGCACACAAACCTTTAATCCTAGCATTAGGAAGGTTGAAAGAGAAAGTTATATGGCAGGGCAAAGAAAGGAATATAAGGCAAGAGAAGACAAGAGCCCTTTGCTGTGTTGCTGTGTTTCCCTCCCTTTTTGGCTGAGGATTCAAGGCGTTTAGTCTGATAATTTGAGGAGACAGGATCAAACCCTTTTGGCCTGAACATTCAGGAGTAGTGAGAAGTTTCTTTATTGGTTTGTTCCTTTGACTCTTTGATCTTTCAGCTTTCCAGTAATATCAGGCGCTGGGTTTTTATTAAAAGACCAATTAGGATGTGTGCAACACTCTGTATAAGTGTTCTTCCTTCCTCATGTTTCATTTTTCATTAAGTTGACAGATCTTACGGTTTCGTCTTGTGCTTCTGGAACATTCAGTAGAAGAACATGCATATTGTATATTCATATTGTATTACATATATTCTCTATATATTGAACAACTAAGATAAATTGTAGTAGATAAATTAATAGAAAATAATACCTTACATTGTTTATAAACATGATATTCAACAAACTTTGACAATCTTTCTTAACATATGCATTATTAATATGGTTATTCAATTTTATCAATTGTTTTCTAAATAATTAGTTTTCTAAACTAATTAAACTAAAATTTGACAAAGTGTTTTGGTAACACGGAGGTTCACAAGCATACTGGGAAAATCCTTGTTTAATTTAAAAGATTTTATTACCACTTGTGAATTCTGAAAATTTTGTTAAATTTTTCACTTTTATTACCAAAACATTTCAATTTCAAATTCTATAATTTATTCATGTGTTTGTTTTATTTTATGTTTTTGAATATACAGGAGACAAGAGCGCTTTGGCTCTTTTGTCAAGGTATCCATGTTTATTTCATAGTGTTTATGAATGATGCATTTTATTTTAAGTTACATTCAGACACTCTCTGTGCTGGTTTGTTTTCGTCAAAATAGAATTATCTGGGATGGGAGGGAGAGAAACCTTATTTGAAGTATAGCATCTATTAGATTCTCCTCTTTGTGTGTTTATGAGGAACTACTTGATTAATGATTGTTCCAGAAAAAATATGAATGGTGTCACCTCTAAGGAAGTGATTCTGGGTTATATAAGAAAGCAATTTAAGCTGATCATAGAATGCAAACCATTAAGAAGTGTTCTTCCATGGTCTCTGTTTCAGTTTCTGCTTTCAAGTTTCCTATTTCTGTTTTTTAACCTGATTTCTTTTGGTGGTAGCTATAAATTATAAGCTGAAATTATATATTTACTCTTTTGGTTGATTTTGGCTAGTGTTTTATAACAACCACAGAAGCTATTTTAGTATAGTTGTTTAGTTTATTGAACAAGTAATTCTTCAAAGAGGGAAAGATAAAATGGAGGACAGTTTGCTATAATTAGAAATAAGACAATTTAAGGTCTAAGTCACTGAAATTGTTGACTAAATAGAAGTAAGTAAATAAGAGTACACAGATTTAAAGTTCATCTATGAAATTTTGACTGAAGAATGGATTAACAAAGTGTTGGTACATCTACACAATGAGCTACTACTCAGCAGTAAAAAAAATTGCAGGCAAATGAATGGATTTGGAGAGTATCTTCCTGAGCGAGGTATCGCAAGCCCAGAAAGACAGGCATGGGATGTACTCAATCATAAGTGGATTTTAAGCAAAAAGCAAAGAACACCCAAGCTGCAAACCAGAACCCCTGAACAGCTTGGGATCAGAAAGGAACTTAAGAGAAACATCCAGAGATTCCCCTAGGAAGAGAAAATAGAGAAGATCACCTTAGCAAATTGGAGTCATAATGGGTTACAACCAAGAAGAGGTGGGAACAAATCATGAGAGAAGGAGATGATAGAATGAGAGAAGCCACAAAGCGGGAGAAAGAGATGGATATCTTGATAGAGGAAGCCAGTGTGGAAAGAGAACGGGCTCTAGGGAAACCTCCAAGAACTCACAGGATATCCCTGGCTAGGTTTCCAGCCAATAATGGAGGAGGGGGACTAAGCAGGACTTCCCCTATAATCAAATGAATAACTACCCCAAGTGTCATCACAGAGCTTACATCTAACAACGAATAGAAGTGGAGGCAGAGATCCATGGCTGAGCACTGGGCCGAGTTCCTGGTCCAGCTGAGAGCAGGGGAGAAGAGTCTGTATGAGCAAGGGGATAGGGATAATGAGGAAAATTCCCACAGTGTTGGCCAGCTGGATCTCTGAGGGCTTCACTGAATTAAGAATAGTCACTAGAGATCCATCAGAAAAAGGAGTTAGGGCTCCAATGGTAGGCAAATTTCATTGGCATGGGCAGTATGTAGCGCCTTGAGGGGTAAGATCAGACTGTGTTCCCATGTGTGGGCTGGCACATTGGAGCCCATTCCATGCAGAGGAACACCTAACCCAGTCTTGAAATTGTGATGAGCAAATCGAACTTGCCTGGAGCAGATATGACAAACTGAGCTGACCCACCTTTGGACTTTTGCCCTTTTCCGAGAGGGGATAGGTGGATGGGCACGGGAGAGGCTGAAGGCTGACTGGGACATATTGGGAGGAGGTAAAGTAGGGGGAGCATAGGGGTACATGGATAAAAGAGGCATTTTTTATTTAAAAAAATTTAAAAATGAAAAAAAACCACTTTCATTGGCAGAGGAATTCTGCTGCTTCTGTGGTTTTAATTCATTTTACTTTGTATTCTGTAAACACTGGATTTTTTCATTTATTTTCTATAACAAATTGGAATTTAAAACTGCCTGTCTGAATATTGATTTCAGCAAAGCCTGTTTGCTATTATGAGAAAATGAAAACTGGCCCCTAAATGGACATGATTGTAATGAGTAGATCAAAGGAGAATCAAAGGAGAATGGAATAGAAGTTAGCATACATTTGGCCCAGATTTAATTTGGTAATAACTGGTTGTTTTATAAAACTTTGGGAAAAAAAACAAAAAAAACAAAAAAACCCTTACCTGACATTCACATTTAGGCTTTGTAAAATGTGAGATTTTGTTGGTCCATTTATCCTTGTTAGAAAGACATTATAATTAAATGCAGTGTGATGTGAAAATGTTTGGCTATTTAGAAATGCTATCTATGCATGTTAGCTATTACTTTTATCTAACAGCTAAGGCTATTTCTTATAATCAGTCATGGGTATAGATGAATACCAGGAAATTTCTTCACCATTATAAGTTGATGTTTATTACCCACAAGGGTTTAATAGTGAGTCAGGCATATCCCACATGTGAAACTAATTTGAATGAACAACACAAACTCTCATTTGTCACAGCTCCCCAGCAGACCCTGACGGGATCTTTAGCTTCTCTATGTCATTCTGATGCCTTCCTGTAACTTTCATTTGCATCTCCCACCTTTTTTTCCAAGAACAATTATTGATTCCTTCACTCACAGTAAAACTCCCTAAATAGCCTTCAAATCACGTAACAACCAGAATTTAATCCTATCGTTTATGAACACAGTGCAGACTAAGCTTTTCTGGTCTATTTTTCACTAGTTTTAATGCCCACTTTCCACACAAACCAAAAGAAAGTATAAGCATTAAAACCTTCTTATGAATATATTCTAATACCCAAAATCAATTATGTTCAATATAAGGACTTTTTCTGCATAGAATGGTGATTTTAAATTGCTCTCAAACTGGATATACCAATCCTGACTTTGCCCATGATTTTGTATACGTTTATTTTTATATAATTTATCATATTAATTACTTACTGTGTATCTAAATTCAATCAGAAGCAATGTTTTCCAGTGCATCGGACCCATGGAAATGGCAAAACATTCACTAGTTCATGTATGGATGTTGACAGTGTATGCTTAAACTGTCAATCACAGCTTGTTCCTCAAGCATGACAGCAGACCACTATACAGCCCTCCTACAGAGGTTAACTAAACCTGCCTTCTTGCTCAGCTGGATAAAATAAACTTAACCTTCTTGGTTCATATGTACAATTAATACTCAGAGTTTCCTGGCTACTGTTGGTGTACCTCCATCAGAGTTCAGATCCCACCTAATCCCAACTTTTTAGCATGTGTCTCTCTTTCTTTGCTCCCTTACCCTCCCAGCCAGGTTTCTAGAACCCAGCTTGACAGTCATGACAGAACTACTTAAAAATTTATAAATATCCAAGTCAGCCTCTAAGGCAGTCAGTAGTAAGTACCCTTTGCCTTAAATGTGAGTCTTTCTAAGAGAACAACTTCAGAATTGTTTGTACTTAAGAATGTTGTACTTATTTCTTGATGTGCTCATGACAGAGTTGGAGGAAGAGAGGGAAGAAAAGCAAATGGTGCCAGCCTGCCTCCCCCACCCACATAGCAGCCATGGTACACTGATCACGCTTCTCCATGAAGATTTTGGAAAAGCAGATACAATACTTCTCAGAACTGTTTCCTGGTTGTCTGAGAACTGACCCTGGCTATCTCTAATCCTCTGGTATTTGCTTTCCTTGGCACATCAATTTTTGGACTCTAAATTCATAGTCACTGAGCAAGACTTAGCTTGTTTTAAACAAAACATTGTCAAGATTCAAAAAGTAGGTGTTCATATTTTACTGTCTGCCACAGATTTCGCCAGAATTAAAAGAGGATAGACAGTGGTATGCTCAATACTTTTTTATAGAAATGTTTGTCTTCTTCAGTGATAAACTATATGAAAGTACCATTTATAAAATGGCAAGAACCTAGACAGATATATTGTTTTTATTCTAGCTTGATTCCAGTTTAGAGTGTCACAATATAATCGAGTTTTCTCTGCATTTGTAAGTTTGTGTTTATGCCAAATATTATGAATAATCTGAGATTTATCCTATTTGCAAGCTAAATTTTCTTGTCATAGTTTTACAGATCTTGGGGAAAGATATAATCCTCTTGGGTCAAAGATAAAGCACCATCTTGCTCAAAGTGCAAGAGGAAACATTAACTGAGTGATTCTATTTGTTCCCCTCCGGTTCCAACATCATTGTAAAGATTTAAGAGCAATACTCAGGTGTTTCTGTTCTGAAGTGAGAATCCAAAATGACAAACGACCATGTCTCTATTTTGCCACACTTCCACGAAATAATGTCATCATTCCTCCTTTAAGTAAAGATACTGTCCTTTCATCCACAGAAACTTTAGTAGTCTTACTTTTATGTCCATTTTTCATCACATGTTTATCTGGAATAGTTGTATAAAATAGAGAAAATAATATTCATAAAATGAAACTTGAATCATTTTCCCCAATGTACAAATGTACATATTTTTCAACTTGCCAAAAATCATATTGCTGCAACTGTGCTGTTACATAAACTCTATTAATTTCTATTAATCTATATGCCTACATTTGTGTCAGTACTATGCCATTTCATTACTATTGTTATGCAGTGTAACATGTAATCGGTCATACAATGTCTACATCGCCTAAACATTTGCATTTTGTTCTGAATTGCTTTGGGTATCTGGAGTCCATGGTTTTGTTGTGTCAAATTTTATATAGTTTTATTTTGGCATTTCTGTAAAGGATAACATGCAAATTTTCATTAGAACTGCATCAAGGTTTAATGTTGCTTTGGCTAGTGTGGTGGTTTTAGTGAAAACAGACCCATAAGGACACATATTTGAATGCTCAGTCATCAAAGAGAGGAACTCTTTAAAGGATTGGGAGATATGACCTTGTTGGGTGAAGTAAGTCATTGGGAGGGGTTATAAGGTTTCAAAAGCTCAGCTCAAGCTCAGTCCTTCTTTTCTTTCTTTCTTTCTTTCTTTCTTTCTTTCTTTCTTTCTTTCTTTCTTTCTTTCTTTCTTTCTTTCTTTCTTATAGGCCTATAGAGGACGTAACCCTCAGCTATTACTTCAGCACCTTCCTGCATGATATCATGATCCATGCCATGATGATAGTAGACTAAATTTCTAAAGTTGTAAGAAAATTCCAATTAAGTAATTTCTATTACAGGAGTTGCCTTGGTATTGATGTGACAGTCCCAACCATGCTGCTTGTTAGTTGGGCATTGGGACTTTGGAATAGGAAAGCATTTGAACACATTAAGTGAGACTTAATGGGCCATACTAGTAGGAGCATGGAAGACAGTCTGAGGGTGATTTGAAATACAAGGGCCCAGGTGAAGAAGTTTCAGAGGACAATATTATTAGTAAGTGACTTAAAGACAATTCTTGGGGTATTTTGACAAAGACTGTGCCCTCTTTCTGTCTTTGTTCCCCAAAAATCTGTTTTATGTGAAATGGTAGAATTTTGAATTTATGGCCTTAGTATTGGTTTTCAAAGAAGTTTGATATTGTTGGTATCATGTGATTATTAGTAATTATTCATATGCAAATCTATAGTTAAAAAAGAAAAACTAGATAAAGAAAAACGCAAACTGTACGGTTTGAAGACAAAAGGAGTACCAGGAAGCATAATAGAGTCTAGTGCTCTAGTAACAAAGAGAATTGTGTAGGTCAAGCAATTGCTAATGTTGGATGAGGAACCAAGGTATCACTTGTTTCAACTGTGGTAAACTAGGCCATATAAGACAGAATTGTACACAAGGTACTTTTGGACATGATACCCATGTTAGGTTTGATTCAAACAGAAGGCCTTTGGGTTATGCAGAAGGTGTGACAAAGGACGACATTGGACCAACGAATGTAGATCTACCAGGGACAAAGAAGGCAACCCTTTACCATGGGGGACCACCTCTCAGGGCTTCCCCTGGGAAGCCCCCAAAAATCAGATTCCCAAGTCAAGGAAGGTAAGATCATATCCAGTCACAGTGGAAGACCAGCATCCTCAGGACGAGTAGGACATCCAATGCCTAATCTAGAAGATCATATGACATTAGATAATAGAATAAATTCAAGAGAGAAGTCAGAAGTTCCAAGAAGAATCACAAAACGAATATTTTGGCAGACTTCAGTAAATGAACAAAGACCAAAATTGAAAATATGGGTAGATAATATTTATATCCAGGGCTTAGTCGACACATGTTTCAATTATAACCCCACAGTCATGGCATCCAAGCCTTTACAGGCAGTGGATATCCAATTTCAGGGTTTGGAACAATATCTCAGGTGAAACAGAGTATAAGATGGCTTGAATGCATAGGACCAGAAGGTCAGAAAGGACAGTTGAAGCCATATATGGCTGACATAGCAGTGAATCTGTGGGGTTGTGACCTTCTACTGCAATGGAATAACCAGATTAAAATCCCTTCAGGTTCTGATATCAACCGGAGACTCAATTTATGTTTCCAAAAGTGATGCTTTAAGGTGCTATGAAGAAAATCCACCAGCCGTTCAGGTTGTACAAAAGAATTGCCCAATAGCCACAGAACCTAAAGGGACACTCACAGTGCTGCTTTTGAAATGGTTAACAGAAAAGCCTATTTGGGTTCAGCAATGGCCTTTGACAAAAGAAAATCTTCAGGCTTTGGAACAGTTAGTACAAGAGCAGTTACAGACTCAGCATATCAAAGAATCAACCAGTCCATGGAATTCTCCTGTTTTTGTTGTCAAGAAGAAATCTGAAAAATGGAGGATGGTGATGAATCTAAGAGCAATTAGATCCTCGTCTTTACTGCTTGAAGAGGTTTTTTTTTTTGTTTTGTTTTGTTTTGTTTTGTTTTGTTTTGTTTTGTTTTGTTTTGTTTTTAAGTTAAAAAGAAAAGCCTAATACCAAGTGGAATAAAAGAGTAATGATCTCTGGGCAGGACCAGGTACTGCTATGCTTCCAACTTTAAAAGGAATTAATGAAAACCTAAAAGGATGTTGGAAAACAAACAACAGAAAGCTGATGCAAATGTAATTGAAGGTAGGATCCAAATTCCAGCCCCACCAGGCATTAGAATCTGGCAGCTTTGGCCTGGTAGTTCTGCTTTAAAGTCAAAGATACAAAAAAGGGTTGTGGAATCTCCTGTTGTAGCTCAGCAATACTTCTGAGGCAAGGTATGTGTCACTTTTATCCATGCATGGAGATCCAAAGAGGCCATTGTATGAGGCTGGGAAAGTGGGCCTTGATTCTGTTGGAGATCTCAAGATATTGGAGATACCAGAATCATGATATACCTGTCAAGGGAGCTGACTAGCTAGTGTGGAACCAACCTAAGAGAGAGAAGTGTGTTTTAGTCAACAAAGCTGAAAGGAGTTGGGGATCTGAAGAGTGTTTTGGCATAACACATGGAAATGAAGAACTGGAATTTGCCCTGCTGGTTTTTGGTCTTGCTTTAGACCAGTATTTCCTCACTATGTCTCTTTTCCTCCTTTTCAGAAGGGTAATGTATGTATTATTTGCCATTGTATGTTGGAAGTGTGTGATGTACTTTTTTATTTTGATTCTATGAGGTTACAATTACAAGATGACATTGACTATGAGAAAAGTCTTTTGTACTTTTGGATTTTAATTAGTCTTGAGATTGAAACTATGACTTTTGAGGCTGTACTTCTTCCATTTTGCTTTATGATATGGCTACATGGATATTAGGACAAGTAAGTGGAACATGGGGGTTTAAATAAGAAAGGCTCCCATTGGTTCATGTATTTTAATGTTTGGTCACTATGAAGTAAAATTGTTTGAAAAGATTACAAAGATTAGAAAGGTTGGCCTTGTTGAAGGGAGTGCATCATGGGAGGTGGGCTTTGAAGTTTCCAAAGGCCATTAACAGGCCCTGTCTCTTTCTCTCTGCCATCATATGGATTACAATGCTTCTCTTAGCTACATCCTGCATGCTTAAATGTTCCCTGTAATGATGAAAATGGAGAGTAAACCTGTGAAACTGTAAACAAGCCTTTATTATAAGAGTTGCCTTAGTCGTGATGTCTCTTTAAAGCAACAGACCATTAATTAAAACACCTAGTCGAAGCTTTTTTCAAAATACTAGTTCTTATAGATAAAAATAGACGTCTTTCCATTTTCTGCTGTCTTCCCCAATTTCCTCAGAGTTTGAAGGCTTTTAGTATAAAAACTTTCAATTCTTGGTTAGATTAATTCTACAAAGTTTAACTTCTTTTTTTGAAGCAATCTTGAATGAGAATTTTTCCCATATCTGGATTCAGTTTGTAATCCTTTAGTCTTTATTCTAAAGAAGTTGCCATCCAGAGCTCAGACTCTCTAAGCTGGCCAGTACAGCATGCTGTAGCTAGAGATAGAAATGAATATTGAATTTTCAAAAGAAATCTACCAAATAACACCTTTACCTACCAATCATATTTGAGATTTTAAGCTATTTTCAAGCAAACAAGTTAATTTGTTAGCATGTTGCAGTACTGGATTCATAACAGTTTGTCTCTTCACAGCATAAGCTCAGCAATTCTCTCTTGTTAACTCTTGTTAACAATGCCATCTTTTGCCGCCAGCATGCAGGGACTATTCATCCATGGACAGGTAGATGATGGATAAAGAAAGTTTATTCACAGCTAATAAGCTCTGAGTTTAAAAAGCTACCAAACTTCTAAGTCCACAGTTAGCCACTTGTCAAATTTTAACTTAAGCAAAAAGATATTATACTCTTCAGAAGATAAATTTGCCTTGTATTCCAGAGGGAGAAATTATCTATAAGCATCCAAACCTGTTTACTATACAAGCACCATTGGAAATATAGTGGGAAAGATAACCTGCTAATGATTTTGGTTCTAAATGTAGATAGGGCCAACAAGGTGTTTCAGCAGGTAAAGTCAGGTTCCATGTCCAGTGACACTGTTGAAGGAGAGAAATAACTCAATATTCACACAGATAATTCTGTAGATGTTTGTTGCATCCGTTTAATATATGATATCAGATGCTACTATTTACTTTTTGGTAGGATGATATTTTTATTAGCGACAGAGACTTGGATATTGAAATCTCCCACTATTATTTTTGGGGTCAATATCTAACTTTTTATCTAGTAGTATTTGGCTCATGAAATGACTGTATTTGGTACTGAAGATGGATCAACATTTAAAATAATTTATTGATCATGCAGAGGATAAATAGATATCTGGCATATTTCTTGGAACTTGTTTCTGTGTCCCTCCACAGATTCGGGCTTACCAGGTTTCTACTTTGTTGAATACTACAGAGTTCTGATTCAGAATTTCTTCCCTGTGGTGTAAAAGTACTTACTGACTGTTACTCAAAATTTCACCAGTGTGTGATTCAGTGAGGGTGTGAATCTCTGAACCTGCCAATCAACAAACGTGTTTAAAACTGACAGTATATTCACCCCACATCCTCAGATATGAGCTGTTATGGGTGCTGACATTTGCCAAGACTGCCGTAACTGACATTGTAGTTGGCATAGTCCCATGTCAATACTTGTATTACAAGTTTTTAGTAAAACAAATGAAGATGTTGTCTTGCTAAAGTAAAGTTTTGTTAAGATCACACAAAAAGAACTAGTTTAGGTGGTTGGTTTGAAGGAGCTATATAGTATTCACTAGATAGAGGGTAATTAAACTTTTTCAAAAATTGTATTTACTCATTTACTTTTATTCAAGTATTTATTAAAATCTAATTTTATTATAAGGCAGTAGAAAAAAACAGTGAGAAAGAGACTTTTATATTTGAAATGTCCCTGAAAGAACACGGATGAATAGTTTTCATATGAAATAATTTAAAAGAAATGGCAACTAATGTACAGAAACAAGCAAAAAACACAAAAATGATGGGTTACACTGGCTTACACGTTACCAGTTTAGTTTTTTAATAGCTTTGGTTTTGCAATCTCTAAATAATTTCACCATATCCTATAGACTTCTAATATTCTCAAAGATAGAAATTAGAGGAACCATGGCATAGAATTTAGATCACAGATCTCAACTGAAAAATAAATGTATAAAAGAGCCTGGTTGTGAGGTACACACATGCTACTAAGGAAGGCATGAGGATCATGAGTTCAAGGCTAGACTAGGCTGAAAAAAAAATAAATTCATTAAAGGGAATTTATGTTGAAGGTACTTAGTAGATTTAATATCAGTTATTAAGTTACAGCTGGAAATTTTAACTGTTAATTCCAAACATGTAGAATAAATATAATTTAAACAGATAGAAGGAAAAATAAAAATGTATGTAATTTTACTTATTTAATACATATTTGTAATCAGAAGTTTTTGGCCTGGCCCAGCCCCTAGGTCCTGAGCTGCAGTCCTGCATCCACTTATAAAATAATTGACTAAAAAACTTAACATTATAGTAAATGCTGGGCCAGTAGTTCAGGCATATTACTAACTAGCTCTTAGGTTTAAATTCACCCATAATTCTATTTATGTTTAACCATGTTTAGTACCTTTTCTCATTGCAGCATCCTTGTCTTGCTCCATCTGTGTCTGGCTGGCATCTGCTGTTTGGGCCTTCCTCTTCCCAGAATTCTAGTAGTCTGGTTGCCTAACTCTACTTCCTGCCTCTACTGGCCAATTGCTATTTTATTAAATCAATATCAGTTAAAAATCTTTGCAGTATACAAGAGAATTATTCCACACATATTAAAACTGTGAATCCATCTATATTTAGTTACAAAACATGAATATTTAACATTTCAAACACTGAGGAAAGCTGGGCATGCATAAATACATTTAAATAGCTTGTAATAGTTAGATAAGGTATATTAGTTGTAACGGTTCCCTTTGTAGATACAAATAACTAAAGCATATTCATATCATAAAAGTGTGTGTGTATGTATATGTGTGTGTGTTTTTTTTTTTTTCTGTAGAACATGGGAACAATCTGTTATGTTTACTCACCCCACATAACCAGTCAAAAGCACAGGTGAACCAATCACAAGTTAGATCAACAAAAGTTTTAAAAATAAAATAGATCAATGTTCATTTTTACCCAATTTATTAATAAAGTTCTCACATGAGTTTTCCCTAAGTGTCAACAAAATCAGATAAGTCAGACTAGCCTAGTCCTGGATAGAACTCTGTTGGATTCACAACTCTCACAGAGTTAAATGGATAGTTGTGCATTAGTTTTCCATTAATTACTGTTGACAGGGTTTCATAGGTTATCTCTGCACCGAGTGAAGAATAATGCAGACCTATCTACACTCACTTGCCTGTGTATATTCCTTTGATACTTTTACGATGGGTGAGAGTGGAAATATGAAGTCTATACTCTCTTTGTGACTTTCTGACTCTGTAGCTACATAGGACTCTGATTTCCTCTTAGACATAGTTTTCTCAATTGTGATTCAAACTGTCTTCAGGATTTACTTTTCCTGTGGATATTATATAAATATTAGAAAAAAATTAGAAGCTACAGCCATATGTAAAATAAAATAGTAATTATATATTATCAACCACAGTGAATTGTTATGTTTTATAGATGCATTTGTATACACGTATTTATAAAATTCCATAAACTTTTATATTTTTATGCCTTATAAGAATAATAAATGATTCTGAGTAAAAAAAAAAGTCAGAGCAAAACAGTATTGGCATCATACTGCACAGACTTTTAAATTCATGTTTCTATCTATTTAAAAGCCAATGGCAGCTAACATAAAGCATCTTAATTTTTAGTGACTGTGTTACATAAAATTCTATCCAGTAAAGTTCAGCATCATAACTCTCTATATGTTGGAGATATGTGGAGGGCAGAGGAAACTAATGATAAAAGCAAGTATAGAGTACACAAGGAATGTACTCTGCAAAGTTTAATATTTTGCAATTTTCCACTTTCCCTAAATTAGTAGTTAGTCCTATTTTTTTTTTCTGGTGAACATTTACTCACTGTGGTCTTGCTTTTAGATTCTACAGTTATTTAAGCTGACACCTAGACTTTCTGTATTTAAGTATGGCTATGTACATGCCCTGGTGAATGCATGCAAGTGAGAAGCTTACGTGTTATTCTTGCCTATGACCTTGTTTGAAACAGGGTATCTTCTGTTTGTCACTGTATAAGAAAAACTGTCTGGCTTGTGAGCTTTGAGATTTTTCCTGTCTCCACCTCTCTCTCACAGAAGGAGCTCAGAGATTACAAGGGTATTCACCACTGTGCCCTGCTTTAGATAGACTCTGTAACACTAAACTTGTTTCATAAACCATAAAGGCATGTGTTTTACCTACTGATCTATCTCTCCAAGCCTGTAAACTCTCTTTGCAAAAATACTACTTAATTTTATATTATCATTATTATTCTTACAAGATACAGTTTCATTTAATTTAGAAAAGACTTTCCCTAGGCTATAATGAGTATTTTCTATGATGGATGAGCAGAGAAAAACATAGACAGGCAAGCTAGTTAGAAAGTAACTAAAGCAAAAGGAAATTATAATTTGTCTTTATTTCTAAAAAGTAACAGTAAAGATAAAGTGAAATCAAATTAAAGAGTCATAGAGATTATGATGGGTAAGAAGGAGTGAAAGAAAGATTTGGGCGTGATTCTCACTGGAAATGTATCACTGTGAAGTAAAAAATAGAAAAGAAAGTGGTATTTGAAAAGGGAAAAGCCTTGGCATATGCTACTGATTCATGTTTTATATATTAAATTTAAATCTTGAATATCCAAATGCACAGACATGCCCTCTTAGAAAACAATCAGAGATCATAACCCACTCTCGGAAGCATGTATAAAAACAGAATTGGTGGCATCAGTAAGCACAGAGCTGGGAGAAGTCTTTAGAAATACTTAAGGTAGGCATTCTCTGCCTAGAGTAACCCCAATGAACTTTTAATGCTCTTATTTAAACAAAAAATAAACTGAGGGAAAACAACAGAGGTAAAAGCCTGGAGTCTATTGAAATCTTGATTTCTTGTGTAATTTAAGGTATAATGGGCCACTCTTTAAAGAATGTCAACAAACATAAAGGAAATAATTGTAGAGAATTATTTCCCTGCTATAAGAAAAATTAATTAAAAATAAGTGTAGCTATTTTCACATTAAATAGGAAACAGGAGTTGTAAAGAGGTAAATCTGAAATATTTGCCCCAGTTTCGGGTCTGGCTTTAAAATGTGGGATAAGAAGTGTTTGTCTATGGGTGAGCTACATGAGAACGTTTGCAAAGCGTTAGTAATGGAGATTCAGACAGCAACACACTTATTTTCTTATGTCTTTGAGTCAGGATTTAACGTCCTGGTAGCTTGTTTTCAGTTGAAATATTCAGCTTTACAGAACAGAAAACAGCCTGGAGTTAGTCCGTGCTGGGCATCTCCAAGCATCATGAGGAGTTAGTTGGCTTTTGTTCTGGTCTCCTTCCTCTCTCCACGGTGGCATTTTTTTCTGTCCTTCATGTTAACTTTCACATAGCAAAATAAACAACATCAGTAAGCGTTAGTGCTTGACCACTACAATCTCAGAGATGCCCTCTATTCTTTAATCACAGTTCTACCCTGGAAAAATACACTACTGGTTTTCTTCTTTGCTCTCATATTTGTTTGTGTATGTATTTTAGTGAACAGTTTCATATTATTTTCTCTTCACAAAGTCATCTCAAATCTTAGGAAAATGACTCCCTCAGCATAGTTGCAAAGGTAATCTTGGCCCCCATGATTTCAAAATATGCCACAGCTTCCTTTTAAACCAAATTGTCCTCAGCTAAATGGGCAGTTAAGTTCAAACACATATAAATTTATACTTATATGTTTCTAGAAGTTTGTATTCTGGTTTAAAGCATAAGGTACATAAGCAAATGAGTAAAATGATAAATGTTATATGGGCCTGTGAAGAACAATGTACATTTATATGCAGGTGGATAATTTTTACTACCGCTTAAATCATAGTCAGTTTCATGGTTATGCTTAAGCTACTTCTTAAATAGTGCATCTATACCATCATCTCTGTGATCAAAACACTTTTAATATTTGAGTTAAATTCAGAAAGGTCTATATGGGATTAGAAAGCTTATGATGTCTTTTTAAGGCTTAGATCATGGAAAGAAATCATTAAATTCTGATATGATGGTAAGAACAAGAGAACTGCTGAATAGCTTGGCATATGGATAAAATGCATAAGCAATAAGGTATTTTGACCATACATAACAAACAATTTTACTTGCTTGTTCTTTATAGAGAATGTGATTTGTAAAACACCTGAGCAGTTAGTTTCCATTCAGGGTAAAATCTGATAGAAACATATAAAGGGTGCTATCTATAGAATTCCTGTGTATCATTCATAAAGCCCTGAATTCACAGCCTAGCACTGGGTGTGAACTGGATGTAAGACCATAAAACTCAGTGATTCTGTCATATGGGAAGTAGAGTCAAAAGAAACAGGAATTCAAGGTTATCCTCATCTACATACTAAGTTAGAGGCCAGTTTAGGCTTCATGAGACTCTGCTTCTAAATTTTAGGAAAAGAAAGAAAAAACTCTGACAAGAGCATCAAAGCATGTAAATACTGCTCCCTTATCAGTTAAGTGAACCAAGCTGGTCTTAAAGGCTGTGCTGCCTCAGCCTGGTGTGCATCTTCATAGTCAGTGTTTTAAGGCTAGCAGGCAGCTCTAACTTGTTAGTATTCATATTTCCATTCCTGAATAAGTGGCTGAAAACAAAGGTGGAGTGGTTGTTTGGACTTACCCACTCCTTACGACTTTTTCTGGTAGTATCGCTTGATAAGCTCTCCTTTAAAATTAGTTGTTTAGTTGGTGGATATAGACAGCTTTGTTGTTACAGACAAACCTGTGTTGCTCCCTGTTTTACAATCATCCTCACTATGTATGTGTTCTAAATTTACTATTGTAATCTTTATTATAAAGAAGGGAAATCTGAGGTCCAAACAATGTGTTCACTTAGTGAGTTACTTCTCTACCTAAGTCACTAAGTAATTTTCTCCATATCCTACACTGCTGCTTAAATAAGGCAATAGAAAGAATTGAGAAACTCACATACATTATGAACCAATCAGGTTCATTTTTGCTGTGTTGCACATTTAAGAAAACTCTCACTGGTTGTTATCTATCTCCTTGGCAGAACTGTATTCTAAAATGTCTGATAACTCATTAAATTACTTTTCTTCCATTTATGCTTTAAAGTGACCCCATATCAAATCTCCAAGGTGAAAAAATACTTGTTCCCCATGTTTGGTTTATCTTTATGCCTGTTTGAGCAAGAACTGAAACTGGATTGTATTGTGACAATAGTGTTGGGACAGAAATTGTGTAGGGCACAGAGCTTCTGAGTTCATATATCAATCCAGAGTAAATCAATGTCTAAGAGAAAGATGAAGAAGACACTGAACTGATACGCATTCAAGGATGTGGAAAGTATGTTCTACAAGCACAAACGTATGTTGAACCATTGCCATTTATGATCTTTTTAAATTAATAACTTATTTTAACTTACCCACCACTGTTCCCCCTTCCTCCCCTCTTCCCAGTCCTCTCCCACCTTCCCACCACCCCATCCCCCCATTCTTAAAAATGTTTGTCTCTTGGCACAGCATTAAGAAGTTGAAAAGTTAGCTGAATGCTATATCATTATCACCTCAAGAGTGAGAATAAAAGATAAGGCAAAGTATTATGATATTATTGTATATGAGCCAAAGTTTGTCCTCGTTAGAAAGCCCTGCTCCATTTTTTCTCATATGTTAGATATGCATGTATAACTTCCTTTGACTAGTAAAGTATAAAATAATGTACTTAAATTGCTTTAGGTAGACACTTTAAGAGCCAAGACACAGTTACCTACATTTCCAGTTCTTAGCTGGTAATTGTGAAAGCATGTGCTAAATGGAGTACCAGGTTTCTTAAGCCTCTAAATGACTACAGAGAGGGCAGTTTTGCATTGCTGAAATAAAATACTTACGGGACATACTTTGGAGAGGGTTTTATTTAGCTCTTAGTTTGGAATATTCATATCCAAGGTCAAGCAATCAGACAAGGATCATTTGTTTGGACGGTTTGAGGGCAGCAAATGGGTGCACATCATCATAGGACCCTGTATAAGTGGCATCTTGAACAAGAGCAGAGAAAGGGAGGGACTAGTTTCCTAGTTTTTGTTCGGAAAGTAGACTCCACTCCATAATCTCTATGGTTGTCTACATATGCTTAGATCCTTAGCCAGGTATTTTCTTGGCTTCTTATGCAAAGAATAAAAAAATAAGTGTAGCAAAACAATTCACAAAGAAGCTACACAGTGTTGTTTGAAACCAAACAATGGTATAGATTGACTTTGTCAAAACTGAAAGCAGGGCAAAGAATGTCAGTCATACCTTACAGCCTGGACTTGCATTTTATAAGGCCTAAATGAAGGAGGAAATAGCAATTGAAGATTGTGTTTTGGGGTGATTATTTAATTTCCTTGACAAATTTCCAAGATCCCTTCCCATGATGTATCTGATTGTACTCCTATTCAAGTGCAATTTATGCATGAGCACAAGGTGTCATACAGAGGATTCTCCCTAAAAGTTTTATAGAAGCACAATTTTACCTTATTGCACATATACCCCAAGCCAATTCATATTAGATATGGAGGGTCCTTCTACTTTCCAACCCTGGATACATTGGGAATGCATTTAAAAAGAACTAGCCCAATTGTATTGTTGTTAGGATTTAGGAAATGTATACTATTGTTCCGAGACAAAATTATACATAGCCCAGTGATGATAGAGAGCAGAGAGTGTTCCAAAGTTGCTAGGTGTTTGGATTGTTGTGTGTATGTGCATTGAATGTGCTGGTGAAGAAATTAGACTGCAAGTACTCTATTCTAAAGAGGAAGGTGTGATGCACTTCTTCAACCCAAGCTCTTAGGAGACAGAGGTAAGGAATCCCTATGAGTTTGAATCCAGCCCGATCTACATGGTAAATTATAGGCCAGTCAGGGCTACACAATGAGACGTTGTTTCAAAAACAAAAGCAAAACATAAGGGGTGTATGGACGTAACCAGAACTATAGAGAATCTTGGGCAAAACTCTGTTCTGTTTGCCCGTTTCACACGTGTGGTTGGGCTCTATTGTGTTTCCATGGGTCGGTCATCACTCAGTAGGAAAATCCCAAGAACCAAGCCTTTAATCACTATTCATCCTTGGGGGACACAAACAATATTCAAACCATACAGATGTGTAGTGAAATAGTGAGAACTAAACTATTCTTCTGGACTTTAGATATTTAAAGTTGTCACTGCAGAATATACATGTGTATATTCTGTTTCATGTGCATAGTGTAGATTTTTTCATACTGTGAATTATATCTTATAGAAACAGTGTCATAAATATCAAATTACTGAATGACTTAATGACTGAAGAAATAAATATTTGCTACACTCTGGGAACACAGGCTCACATGACATAGCAAAAGCAGCAGTATGAGAACCATCTGGAAATGAGACGTTATTTGCATAATGTATGGGCTATAAATAAATGTATTTCACCGCTACATGGCAAAGGTTACCACTAATTGTGTTAAGGAGCAGGAAAAAGAGCCTGGGGACTTCCATTAGTGAAGAAACTTGAGGTTCTTGCCAATCAGAAGAAAAGCAACAGGGAATTTTAAGGTGAAAGAACTGATCTCTCTCTAGTTTTTATCTTGTTCACATGAAACATAAAATGAGCTACTATCACAAATGTAGTGTTTGTATGGCTGTTGCTGCTGAGCTTTCTCAGAGCAAAGCAATCTAACTGAGACTTATGATCCAGAAACACAGCCAGTTCTTACACATGTAATGGAGAGAATTTGTTAATAAGAAAACATGTGTTATTAAAAAAATGTAAACAGGAATAAAATAAACTGAAATATACAGACACAAAATATAGAGAAGTGGGTTTGTTTTTGTAGGTGACATAGTACAAACCTGCTCAGCTGCCCCTTACTGACCAAGCATGATTACTACCTTAGCTGGTGCTTCAGAATGGATATGGAAAGTATACACATGAAGTGACTAATAAGCCTTGACATCAGTGGATGGGACAATCACTGTTCCTCATCTAACATTGTTGATTATTTCCTGTTCTCGCCATCTTCCCAGTTTTCTTAGGAAAACTGTTCAGAAAACTTGTACCTGAAGCTTCCAATGGAACTTGGTGCCGTAATAGTCTCTGATCCTTTCCCACTTCTCAGGCAGGTACTTGTCATGCCTCCAACCCACCTAGGCCTTGGAGTTCTGGTGCCCATGCTGTTCTTTACAAGTCTATCCCAACTACTCATCAAACTCCTTTAGATGACACTTGAGAGGACTGTGTTAAAAGTCACTGATAGTGCTGTACCCATGTCAAGGGACCCCAAACACCACCAGGGAGCTGGGTTACATTGTTAACACACTAGGGGCAGTTTATTGCTTTGCACAGGTTCAAACAAACCTGGGTCGAAACCCTTGGGTTTCTCCCATGAGCACAGAGGTGAGGGAGTTTTAGAGAAAAGTGGGCTGCTACATATCTTGGCATGCCATGATTGGGCAAAGAGGGGAGGGGGTTACAGCAACCATTGGCTACTCTTTCCTGTGAACCTAAGCCCAGAATCTACTGACCGAACTTTTGGAGAGAACCCAACTTATGAATCTATTGGCTATCAGGCACGTTCCTGAGATTCTTTCTAAACTCAGACCTGGGCCTGCCCTGTCCTCCTTCATTTAAATGCTCTTTTCCTGAAATAGTTTAGTAATGATAAATCCATACACAGAAGGGTAAAGGATGCCTCATGAAATTCAGAGACTGGAAGGTTCCAACTTGGGTCTTGTCTAATGCAGGGGAAGCTAGGGGGGCACCACAAAACAAAACAGACAACAAAAACAAACCGAAACAAAGCAGAAACCATGAGATACCTAAGTCTCAAGTTTATTGAGTTAGAAAAATATTAATTATATCAATGTAAGCTTTTTTAGATCAACTGGCTTTCCAGAAAAACAGAGTTTACCTCATAGCTCTCAGTTTTATCAGAGTAGGAATATCAGTATGATGGACATCAGAATTTGATTACAATAACATGTGTTCTTCTGATACCAACAATTCAAAGAGGCTAAATTCCAAGAAAACAGTGGTTCTTTTGAATTTTTTGTTTATCTCACAAGAACCCACCTTAGTCACTACAATCTGGTTTAATTATTTCATTAAATCTATAAAACTTTATTTTGATGCTTTTTTTTTTTTAAAGCTGTGATCATTGTTCCTCTGAAATTGTGTATTGTAGTAATCCCTGACATCTACAGACTTTTCAAAATGGGACTCTTTAGATCAGGGTGTGAACACTGGTTTCTGACTGCTTGAGTCAATAGGAAACCCAGGTGTTTCCCATCATGCCCCATTCCTGTCTCCCCTGCACCCACCCCCCACCTAAAGGAACCTAAGGATGCTTCCCTCCAAATGGCTTCTCAGAAAAATGAGGGTGTCTTTGTCCTGTTGAATACTACTTTAGTCTACATAAGTTAATTGTTATCTTTTTACAAACCAACACTCAGAGCTGCTTTGAAGGGGTGCGTGTGTGTGTGTGTGTGTGTGTGTGTGTGTGTGTGTGTGTGTGTGTGTGTGTGTGTGTGTGTCTGTGTGTCTGTGTGTCTGTGTGTCTGTGTGTCTGTGTGTCTGTGTGATATTTGTGAAAATGTACCTCAGAGCAGCAAGTGTGAAGAGGAAAACAGTTTTTTTGCTGTTCCGTGGACTCCAACTAGTAAGCTTAACAATATTCACTTTTTCACTTTTAGTGTAAAGAGAACAAAAGAGGCCCTTGTATTGGTAAACGTGAGGATAGAGGATAGAAAACTGAGACCAAACAGCATATCCTTTTTCATATTCAAATAATGAGGATAATTTCCACTTTTGAAATTAGAAAATAAATCAAAATAACTGTAAAAGAAAATGGGAAATGTTCTTTGCTATGGGTGTTATATTGCTTCTAAGACAATAGAGTCCCAAATACACTCACCTAAATATGTCCACATGTACATGTTGTAATACATACACAACCCTCATATGGTTGTAATATTCTCTAGTTATTTATGTTCATTAAGACATTTGTATTTCAAATGGACTTGATCTCTTTTCCTGTATATTTGAATGATGAAGTCAGAAACACTTGGATTTCCTATTCTCTGGCATATGTTTCAGAGTATTATCATTTATTGCTGTTCAAGTTTAAAGGTTTTGTGCAGTAACTGAAAATTGATACCTTTTTAAGTCTTTATAAATAAATCCGTGACATGTTAACAGAAGTCTACATTATAAACTGTTCATGCACTAATTATCATAATTAAATGTTTTGCTCTACTTGAAGATTTTTTTATCCATAAATAATCAATTAAAATGTGAGTATATATGAAAGCCTATGTGGGCTTATGGATAGTAAAAATGAAGTAGGCAGAAGAGATAAAGACAGAAATGTAAGGATTTCATGTGGTAGTTTAGATAAGTTTAGTGAGCTAAGAGTCACCTTCATGGGAGGCATTTTCAAGCATAATTTCCATTGTCAAATATATATATTTTAATTAAAAAATAAAAATTATAGTTAGTATAACAATTCTGTGATAGTTGGACTTCGAACCTATGCAATTTCATTTGCTCCACAGAGCTCTAAAATGGTAATATTTGTAGCATTGCCTAAATATCTGAATCAAGATATACTATTTCTTTGCTATTTCTAGGGCCAAATTTCTAGTAACACAAGTATATAGGTTACTTCCTTTTTCTGTGATAAAATACCATGATCAAGATATAGAAATAAAGCATTATGTGTCTTACAGTTCCAGAGAACTATGAGTCCATGGTGCCAGGTAATCATGGCAGCAGGCAGAGATCAAAGCTACAGAAACGGCTGAGAGAGTTCACATCTCTACCCAGAATCAGGAAACAGACAGAGCAAACTGTAAATGCCATGGGCCTTTAAACTCTCAAAGCCCATGTCCAGTGACATACTATCTTCCAAAAGCCCATATCGCCTCCAACTAGGTTCCAAATTTCAAAGCTGAGACTATAGGGGACATCTCATTGAGATTATTCCTGCATGTTTCCTATATGGTGTAGGTTTCTTTGTTGCTAAGTTATTGTTGTTTTGTTTTTCCTTCTGATGCAGGGTTCTTTCCTGGCAACTGTGGTTCCTGGGGTTCTCACCATTTTATATTAAATAGCACTGTACTTGATTTTGTTTATCCAGTTCCCATGTATAATTTAAATTATCTCTAAGTTAGTTAAACTATTTTATACAGGGTATGGAGTATGGAAATAGCTATTATAGAGTACTTCCTATGGAGTAAGGTCCCCTGGCTCCGTCCCAAATGACTGAACATTGTGTTCAGATAATTTGTTTAAAAATGTGTTTGGTTCTTTGTTGATATAGAAACAATAAACATATATGAGCCATTATAACTTCAAGAATATGTGAAACCCCAAGCTCAAGGGAAGATAAGTTTTAGAAAGACGTCCTTTCCAGTTAGTGCTAATCACACATATGAGCTAAATAAACTCAATAGACTATATGTTTACATTTATATCTCTATTTGTCATCTATCATCAATTATCTAACTGTATCTATAAATGTATATAACAATAATAATTAAAGAATAAAAACCACAAAACTCACCTTTCAAAGCTTTTAGTATTTGCTTATGACATTTATTCAAAATAAACATTTTAATTGACCATATTTTTGAACAGATATTAATGGGAAGTATTAACGTATCACTATGCTGTAACAGTCCAAGACAATCTACACTAAAATAGATCCAATGGAAACATAAAAATATAATTTATTCCCTTGTATTTAACAGGTAAATAATGAAAGTATTTAGATTTAGTTAGAAAAGAGGTTGAGTCCTTGGCAACAAAGCCAGTTTGTCCATTTGCTCTGCACTCAATTTTGGAAATATTAGTTAACAAAGAAAGTACTAATAGTCTTTGGAACATTAGCCTGAGAACCATTTTCCATTTAGTCTGCAGTTAGTTAATCGAGTGTATGTTCATTTGTCCACATAGGCTATAAAATCCTACAATGAAGATGTAATTATAATTAACATTGCTGACCAGTTAAAAGGCATAAACATAGTATGTCCATCAATATGCAGTCTCTATTCACTGACATTTCCAGTTCTACCAGATGGTGATCTTAATGATGGTGCCTGGTGGTGCTTCTAATGGTTTCTCTGCCTGATGGTTCTTTTATAGGGTCTGTCACATCAGAGAAGGCTGAAGGGTAACTTAATAACGGTCTTTAAGCATACGAAGGGTCATGAAGTGTATGGTTTTGAAGTGACCAGCTGTTATTCATTTAAACAAGCAATAGTACATTTCAACTGTTCTGTAAAGATTTAACTCAGGTCAGAAGTAGAACATCTTCTTAATAAAAAATGCTTAATGGTGACAGATACTAAGGTAGTTTTAAGTGATTTTTCTTAAAAAATAGAACACACTCATGTTTTCTTTTGATGATGTGTCAGGATCACTTAAGATCTATTAGTCTATATTTTAATTTTTTTATATTTCAACACAAAGTCAGAATGAATCTTGATCATAATTTAGTACCAACATGACTTTGTGTAAATTAATTATTTCTCATGTCCCCTATACTGGAGATGATAGGCCCTAATTCCTTGCAAAGAGCTATATCTGCAGGTCAGATGTTATGTTTTGATTGGCTTGTGTCTCAAATTGAAATTAGCTATTTTGTCTCAGTAGCTAAGGTCAAGTTTCATATATATTTATATGCTCTTGCTTAACTTCTCCTCCATTCAAATAAAACCTGGTGTTATAATATTCCAATTTTAGTATCTGGAGTTCAAGGATAATGAGGAATTTTATAATTATGGAAATTATGGAGGAAATACACCGGAAAGATTTATTTCTGACACATGTAGACTGTCTGGGAAAGACATGACTTATAGTATTAAGTGAAATGAAAAGACCTGACTCTCTTTTAGAGTCTTCCTTAACTACTCACTATACAATCCAAACTAGGACATTTAACTTCTCTACACCCTGTTTTTCCCATCTGATAAAAAGAAACAAACAAATATCTGGGAAGGTGGCCTTGAGGAATGCATTTTACTGTTCCCCCATTCATGAGGAATAGAGGTACTGTGGGAAGGTTGGGAATGAGTGTGCATCTTATGATACAGAGAGTAGATTTCATACTGCAGTAGTTATTTGACACGGAACCAAATTAGAGGCATTGCTTCTGATGAACTTCAAGGAAATGAGAAGAACTGCAGGCACCTCAAGGCACTTGCTTATGAAGGATTTGCATCCCAAAGAGTATGTTTCAGAGATTGTACAAGATACCAAGAGTTTATTGGAATAAAACAGTGAGGGGGTGATGTAAAATCGTGACGGGAAGCTGTAATTCCGTGGTTCAGGAACACTTCTCCGAAGTCCAGACATTTGATACTTTCCCTATTTAAGGAGGTAGATCCAGACACACAGACACTGAAAAGAAGCTGAGTGGTAGCTGAAAGTAAAGACCCAAGCACCCTTGGCCAAATTCTCTCATGCAGATGTGGGGATGCCAGACATATATCAGTGACCAAGGTATTGATTAGCTGAGCTCTTGTCTGCCAGTCACTGTCTAATCTTACTCACCTATTTCTTTATGAGAAAAATGAGGAGATATCAGAAAGGCCCTGAAAACATGATTATTTTGCTTTTCACTTTCAAAATACTTTAAAACGCCTTTCAGGGTTTTTTGTTTGTTTGGTTGGTTGGTTTGTTGGTTTTAGAGTTTTTTTAGAATTAAAGGTGAAGTGGGATGGATGTTAGGTGAGCATCATTTTCACTGAGGACTCAGATCTGTTGCTTATTGTCTTCTGATTTTGTAATTGCTGGTTTCAGTCATCTTAGACTGATGTCTCCTTTCTCGAAACCTACTCAAATTGTAGGTATATATACTTTTACTTCTTTTACAGTATGAAGATGTACCCAATGTAGTTATTCAAATCATACAATTTATGGTGAGATTTAGTGTCTCCTGTTTGGAGCCTAACTATAATTCTAAAATAAATTGCAAATCCTCAGTTCACATCTTGATTATAGTTGTGAAAACAACTTTTTAGATAAATTCTGAAGATAATAATATCATTTAGGGAGGAGTCAATCTATCCTACTGCAGTCCAACGGAAGATTTTACCTTTGGAAAATATTATCAGAGTTCATGTAAGTAAAAACTGAAGTCTGTAGAGTGGGGGCTGAAGAGCTCAGCTCGGTCTAACGATTAAGGTTTTGCCTCAATACCTGGTACAACTGTGAGAATGGAAAACTTGTTTCATTTCCAAGGGTGAGCAAAGGCACCCAGTGTGACTGTCTCAGGATCCATTTCTACCTTAAGTTGTAGGGGGACACATTAATCCAGGCGAAACAGGCCATGGTAATTACAGGGTTTTACACAACAGCTTCATTGATAGGCCAGATTGCTGATCCCTTCTGAACAGAATCTGGATGGATCAAAAACAATAGTTTCTACTGTACTTTATAAGCAGTACTATCGCAGTGCTATACTCACACTACAGCAGCTATTTCTCTTGGTTTGTACACGTTGAGATCAGGCGGTACCCTGCACTAAGCTACTTTGTTTTGTGGAAAGTAATGTCTTTTCAGGGTGTGCTTTGACCAAAGACATTATGCTTTTTGAGTAATAATTGATTCTATTTTGAGTGAAAATGCAGAATTAACATGACTCTGCATCCTGATAGTCATATGTACACTACCATCTGCCTGGCATGCTTCAGCAGGCACAATGTAATAAATCCCTTAGTCTTGAAAGTAGAAAGGGAGATTTTCTATAAATATCAGACTAACTGGAAACAGAGGATAGGTGTGTATTGAAATTGTATCCGGGAAATTGGGCCTGAGAACTTACCAGATGCAGCATGGAAAGAAGAGGATGCAATCCCTATTTCTGGGATCCAGAAAGAGAAGCACAAAAATATTTAAAAGATGAAGGCTTCACTAGCCTGTTATCATACTATCCAGTATGTGCATCAAGTCCCTGACAGAGATCTCCTGATTGTGCCTGGGGCTCACCTTGGCTCTGTCTCTACTGTTGATGTGGCTTTCTCAATTTACCTTCTGTCTATCCATCTTTCCATCTGTCTGTAACTGGCATTTATCCATGTGCCTGACCAATCATCTGGAGCTGGCTCTACTTGATGCCAAGGTTTGGCTCAATCCTGTGACCCAGCAACAATTTGCCCTTCACAGCATCTCCAGCAGACTTCTGACCTAACTCATTACGTTGTACTCACAGAGAATTTTGACTTTCCCATCAGATTTTGGCTTCTGACTCCAAGGCCTTTTAAAACTCTCTGAACTCTGCTGTGGTCTCTTTAACTCCTTACCATTCAGGAGCTTAGATAGGATAGATGATAGATAGATAGATAGATAGATAGATAGATAGATAGATAGATAGATAGATGGATAGATAGATAGATGATAGACTGATACATTTACTGTTAATACTGAGAGTTGTTAGTTATTGTATAATCTGTCAATAGTGAAAATTGATATCAGAATTAAGATTGGAATAAAAGAACCAGTGTTTCCCACAACTATCTACCAAAAAAAAAATCACAATTGCTTGCCAAGTTGTTGCCAACGAAATCATTTTCAATGTAAATTGTTGAACTATAAACTGACATTGTCACAAGACTCATATTAAACCATACTGCTGAAAAGCTGGGCTATAGTTTTGCATTCCTGATTACGCTAAGACCAACGTGAAGTCAAGGTACAATAATGTAAATTTACTCATTACTAAATGATGGTTATTTAAATTAATTAAATAATTGTTTCTTTCTTCTCTTCTGCTTTACATTTATCAACTCACCTGGAGTTCACTGTTTTTCCAGCTACACTGCTGGCCAGAAAGCACCAGGAATCCAAGCACAGCACCTGTCTCCACCCTTTCTCCACAGTGTTGTAGTCACAGGCAGAGGCATGGCTGCTGGAGATCCCATTATCATCTCCTTGCAATGACACAAGTATTCTTACCCACAGAGCCACCTTGCAAGAACCAAATATCAGAATTTTAAAATAAAATTGTTCTAAAGATTGCTTACTGGTCTTTCTACACTTTAGGAATTTTCAAAGATAGTTTATTAGTATGTTTTGTTTTTCTCATATGAAATGTGTGGTCATTGTTCTAGAAGGAAACAGAAAAGAGATTTCTAGTTTAGTAACATCCTAGAGAACAAAACATTCTATAGGAAGAAAAGCACACTGCTTGTTTATCAGATTCATACTTTCATAGACTATGACTTCCACTGTTGATAAAAATTACAATAATTTCTCTATTTTTAGAATACAAATATTCCCAGATATCAGTACTCCAATGTATAAGATCTTCAAATCACTGCTATATTATGGCCTTTAGAGCAATACAAGATAGCTCAATCTATGAGAATCTGTAAAAGGTCTGTTAACATTATGTAACAGAAGGAGGGAGGGTAAACTCATGGAACTTCAACTGGGATTTTAGCGATCACTACCTCTTAACCCATTCCAGTTTCAGGTTATCTTGAGGGGACTGTGCTGACTACTCTTACACAATATTGGCACAAGAACTAGAGTTAGGTGAAGGGAGGAGAACTTCATTGAGCAAATGCTTTTATAAGACCCACTATAAGGCATTTTTCGTAATTAGTTATTGATAAGGGAGCTCCCAGCCTGTTATGGGTGGTGCCATCCTTGGGATGGTGGTCCTAGGTTTTATAAGAAAGCAGGATAAGCAAGCCATAGGGAACAAACCATTAAGCATAATTACTCCATGGCCTCCGTGTCAGCTCCTGCTTCCAGGATCCTGGCCTATTGGAGTCCCTGTTCTGATTTCCTTCAATGATGAATAGTACAATGGAAGTATAAGATGTAAAGGCTTTTCTTCCCCAACTTGGTTTTGTCATGGTGTTTTGACATAGCAGTAATAACCCTGACTAATACAGAGATGCTAGAGCACTTAGGGAGAAAAAGGCTAAGTGATGCAGGTTCCTACACCACTATCCATAATGGAGAGGGACTTTGCAGTATTGCAGTTGTTTGGGGTGGTCACCTATATATCTCTAGTAGTATATGCTGGAAATGAGCCAAATAATCTCACTAAATCTTCAAGATTTGCTTAGATGAAATTGTTAATTTGGTCTGTGTCTTCTCTGTTCCATTAGGGTAAATAGACAAATGTGTTCACATCTCTCCAGGAAAAGTTAATGCAACAATTAAACACCACACACACACACACACACACACACACACACACACACACACACACACACACACACACACGACTACAAAACATATTATAGCTGAACAAACTTTGACAATAAAATGAAATATAACAAAGTAACATGATACTTAAAAACAATGAGGAAAATATTAGAGAAATCATACAAATATTAAAATGCAAACATAAGGTATGGAACTATCAATGAGACTTCTATCTAATTTTCCTTGTCTGTGGGAACCAGTGTTATAAGAACAAATGTGTTTACAATTGTAAAAGAAAAATCAGCATAAATTTTCTGATTTTAATTTGACAAGCTAAGGTAATAACAAAATTAATCCATACACAATATATGTGATTTTGAGAAAATGTTTAGTTGAGACAACTTATTCTTAGAGGAGGCAATAATTCTTATTGTTATGTAGGTCTTGAAGAATTATTGAGATAACAGGAAGTCTTTAGAACTTTGCTTTATCAGTACTGGCTCTGAGAAACATTCAGGAAAGTTTAAAACAAACCCTACAAAGAACTGTGTGTCTGGAGTGCATGGAAGGAAGAAGAACCAGCCATAGGATTGGGGATTGGGGGTTGGCACAATGAAGACCCAGGGGATTTTGTTTGAAACATAAAAATCACAAAATCTGCTTCATAGTTCTAAGAATACTTCCCAGTGGATCAGAGCATAACAGGGTCATATTCTCACTGACCACTACCTGAGTGCTAAAAAGACTTGGGAAGGCCATTAAATAAATAGCAGTTGATGCTACCTTAAAAGTATGCTTATTGCTATTAAGTATGTTAATTATTTTTGTAAGCTATTATAATAACTTCTGGAATAGTTTATTTACTTAACTCATTTCTGAGATATATCTACAAGTGAAGATAGTTATCCCCAGAACTCCTGAACATCTATTTCATGGGAGAACTAGCTTTCCATCCAATATACAGTCTTTTCAGAAATTCTTACCTTAATCAGTTCACCCTGAATATACATATCACTAGATTTCTTTGAACTTGTAACAGACACAATTCAGAGATAATTAAGCATTGTTGGATGAAAGTTTATTTTCTGCTTCCTAAAACACATTATACCAAAAGGCTACCCTTCAGAGTTAGGGAGTCTTGGGGGCACATAACTTTATTACATGTTTTAAAAACTCTGATTTGACAGCTTTCTGTTTTGTTTTAAGGAGATATATATTCATCAGTTCCATGATGAAAATGTGTATCATGGTTTGATTTCAAATATAATGTTCTTAAGATGGCTACATAATTTACCCCTTTTATCCTGAGATGCTAAAAAATTGTATAAAATAGAAGTTTATCTTAAATCATAATATCTCCAGGGTGAAAATAAATTATTTGTTCTTAGCTTAATTTTCATTTATATTTTCCTAAATAAATTTCTTCTGAGACACTTAACTTGGTGTCATTATGTTCTTTATTTTTGTATCTCAGAAAATAGTACAGACACATCTTATAGAATAAATCTTCTCTTGGGCTGCTGGCTACCTTCTATGTGAGCATCTTGTTAATAGGGCCATGGCTCAGCTCAGTTCACAGCAAAATGAGAATGTGGCAAAAGCAGCTTACATCATTGTCAGCCAGGAAGTAGAAAGCACAGCAGAAACCAGGAACAGGGTATAACATTAGGTTGTCCTACCAGGAAGACTTTCTTCTGACACCCAGGCCCACCGTTTACAATGTCCCAAACCTCCTAGATGAATCTATGGGCTAGACAACAAACATTCAAAACATTGACCTGTGAAAAGCATTTCAGATTGCATAGAGTTTACAGTTCAAAAAGGCAAATCTTTTTGATGTCCCATCTCTCAAAAGGTTTGTGAAAACTTGAAATACATGTATTTCATCTTAGGGAAAGAACCTGTTTCTGGTTGTCTTTAAGAAAGTCTCTTTGTAACTTTCTGATAAAATGTTTGAATGGATGTCAGATTTTATAAGCTGATTTTCTTTTGGTTTAGTTTGAGATCATTTAGCTTGTCTGTATGATTGATTATTTTTATTGATAGCTAACATTAAGGAACACTTGCATTATTGGCATGAGTTCCCCCACTTAGTCATAGCGTCCTGGCTTTGCAGTTGATCAACTTTAATTTAGTACACGAGTCACACAGCTGCTTGTGTGTGATGTTCTGCTGCTGCTTGTTTGTGTACTATGATGATGCTGGAGTCTGTGTGAGTCTAGCCTCAGAGATGAGTTGGGAGAGCTTCTGCTTGTATTACATGTTTCAAACTTAGAAGGGAAACAATATTGTAACGACATTGGAAAGTAATATTCTTTTGACTGATTCCCATCGTAATGGCTAAAGTCTCGTCTCTGTTTTAGAGTTTGGATTCTGAAAGTACCACCACTGTCCTTTTCAGACTTATGAAATTATTATATATGCTGTACATTTAAATGTTCATGCAGTCATCTCTCAGATTTGTCAAGCCATATTAGCAAACTAAAGTTATATGCATTTAAAGTGCATGACTATATAATTCTTGATAGTACTTTCAATTAAAAATGGTATATATTTATCAAAACTATGTGAGATAAATCATGCTAATTAGCTCACTGTAGACATTCCACAATTCATGCATAATCAACAACATCACACCACAGATTTGTGCTGTTAACTTCCCATACTGAAGCAGACACTTCCCAGAATCTTTCAACTCATCACTGTAACAAGCACAGCTTCAGATTTTATCAAAGGCTTAGAAATTCTGGTAAACTGGTTGGACTCCTAAGTCCAGGAAGTACCACAGTCTCTGGCCAGTATTCCAGGAACAAGGACATATGAGCCTCAGTTCTGAGAAACTACAGAGATGGGGGCACTCTGTTCACCTCTGGGGCTATCATGTAAACTAATTTCCTAATGCTAAGTGTATTAGGCTGATGTGCCCTAGACCTTTAGCATGCAACTTTAAAACTGACTTTAACAAAGCACTTAAAACTGGAACAATGGGAAAAGCATCTCCTAAAGGGAAAATTTACAATTATTCAGACAGCCCTTCTCACCTCCTGTTTTCCGTAATTGAAAAACCACCCTGATTTGGTATTTGTATCATTCATTTTTCAAATAATCAAAAGGTGTATATTTTGTTATCATCTTTACTTTGGCAGTATATATGGATTTCACAGTTAGATGTTCTGCTTTCAGTGAGATGAGAAGCTTCTATAGAATTGAGTAGCAGATACGAAAGCTTTCTAGATTTTATTTCAATTTCAATATTTACATAAGCCTTTCCATCTTCCTATAATGTACATTCACTTTAATTTACTTTTGATAAGAAATTCTAGCACACTGAAAATCTAAATCAACTTCATGATTTAACCTATACATCTTTCCTGTCTCTAGTTGGCAGCTTCAGGGCATTAATAGCAATTTAAATACTTGATTATTTTTCAGGCATTTAGACAGAGGTATATTTTTCCTAATTAGTTTGTCATTGGATCAAATGTGCCTTTGTTCATCATTCCGCATCCAGTGTTGTACTCACACAGTTCCCAGTACATAGGGGATAAATTGAATTTCATGAATAAATGAGTTATATTTGATAAATATCAAAGTAGGGAGAAAAATGAAATTTAAGGTCACTTAGCTTTTGATAAATAAAATTCTCATTATGGATGAGGGGATTCAAAATGAAAAGACACCTTTTGTCAACCAATTTCTATTTTTCGATCATTTATCATTGCTGTACAACTTAGGAGTTTGGGACCAGCTTTTGCAGGCTTTGAAACACTTACATTAGTGAACCTGAGCAGCTGACATATAGAATCAATACAATCATGAGTTGTTAAGTTCCTATGGACATCAAGTCTTACCTGTGCCCCACTTTATTATAGTTTCCAGTTAACTCTTCAAATTTTTCATGGCACCCTCTGCATTTGTACATTCTTAAAAACTCATATAGTTAGCTAAAACAAAATATAAGCAGAAACTTGGTGGAATCCAATATAATTTTCTGGGCAGTGCTGTCTATCCATGGTTGTTGCTTTCTATTTGTCAGCATAAATAGACACATTTTATTCTTCATTGCATGTCTAAGTTGCACGCTGTCATAATGAATCACATAAAACAAAGTGTAGAAATAACTTCACTTTGTATGATGAACTATGTAATGTTTTAGGTTTAAGGTGGGAATGTGTTTCCCAGCTCAATTATGTTTTCCTTAGTCTTGTGTTACCTAAGCACAATTGACAGTAGAAAAAAATTCATCAGTATTTGGGAGAAACTATTTAAGATATTGTAGCTGAAGCTCATGTATATGCAATATAACCCAGCAAAGGTTCAGTCTTCAATATTATCTGCATATTAGTAAGACTCGGTGATGAAATATATATATGTAGATATATATACACATATAAGTACATATATGTATATATAAAACTATACATGCTCCAATATATCAAAGTCTGATCTCAACATTCCAATTTTATTACAAAGATACATTAAACTGGAAGCTTATGGAGCATCCTTAAGACAAAATGGTAACTTTAAACTCTATTGATAGTTCTATTAAGGGGTGTGTGTGTGTGTGTATGTGTGACCTTAAATATTATTATTTTTCATGTGACAACTTATGGAAATTTAAAAAAATCTTTTCATTGCTTTGATATATGCCTACACATTCATCTTTTCATAGCATTGTATATAAAATGGTAACTGTGACTCTCTTGATTCTTCATTGAAATATATATTTAGACTATAAAAGAAAATAAATTATATGTGTAGTTGTGCAGATAAAGTATGGCATTATTTTGGAGTCAATGTTTCCATTCTAAATGTTAACAAATATGAATTTCCATTACCTCCTAAGATATTTCCTTTGGAAAGTATTAATAACTAAGAGACATAGGAAATTATTTGACACCATTTTACTGTTGATTCCTTTTATGGAGAGGAGCCTTATGCTCTTCTCTCCATTCATCCCTGTGCACAGAGCCTCCTGTAGTAGAAGCAGATTTGCTCTAGTTTTCAGTCACTTTAGTTTGGAGTATCCAACAACTATTTGATCCCTTTCCCTGGGCACTTGTGTGTTTTAATGTTGTTTTTGTTGACATTGTTAATTGTTTTTTGTTTTCTTTTTAATCTTATATGAATGTTAAATATTCATCTAGAATGACATGATAGTAGTTAGTAACAATATATGATTGAAATGAATTGTAGACTGTCAATATGAAAACTAACACCACTTATCCTAGTCCATGAAAGATTTATATTATACATTTTCACGATTCTTCCTTAGATTTCACTGATAATTATCAATATGATGTTTTATTTCCTTATGGTAAATAATGATTTGTTCTGTCTTACATAATTGACTAAGAACTTGTTTCTCAATCAACTTACTAACTACATAAATATTAAATTCCCTAAGGGGAAGATGATGTTCCAATGAGTTGACTATATTTAATCTAACCTATGAAAACTTTTAATGTCAATTATATAGAATTTATGAAGAAGTGGGATAAGAAGGTAGATACTATACAGTTGGAATTCACAGAAAAGAGAGTGGGTGGTGTGAAAATACAGAAAGGTCAAGAAAGAAGGGAATGGAGGGAAAGGAGATAAAAGAGACTTGAAAGAACATATATTGTGTAGTTTGATGATAAGGTCAGAGAACATCATTCAATAAAGTGACTGGTAAGCACTGTGGAAAATGAAGGAGAGCAGACTCAACTCATGAATGTCATTTATCTCTAAGTAAAAGGACTTTTTATCTTGTGGGATATAACAGTAAAGACTCGTGAAAGGAAAGTTATATAACAAGATTTTATTAAGAAATGATGGTGCAGTTTTTAAGATGGACTTTATAGCAAAGATGTGATATCAGGATATGTGGCTGGACATTGAGCTAAGAGATGGACAGGAATGGTAGAGCAGAGGACTCCTGGGATGTGATAGTGTTGCAGAAGCATCAGGGAAGGATGGCGGCCATGAGTTACAGGGGAGGCAGTTGTATCAAAGGGAACAGTTCTACTCTGAGACATGGACTAAATGGCTGCCATCACTGAGACTGATAAAAGACTCAGATTTCTTAGTGGATGTGTGAGTGAACATAGATTTCACATGTGTTGTGGAAATATTCTAAGCATTTTATCACAAATTACACTCAGGAAGCTCAAGAATTTACATGAAGTTGTCAAGAGGAATAGAGTGACATGATTCTGCATGTTAAGAGATAGCCATGCTTAAGGCTTTAAAAACAGAAGGGAAGATTAGATTAGTATCTAGAGCCTAGGGACTGATAAAACCTATTACAATAAAGCATAGTACATATTCACAGGCATAGTATTTTCCAGCCATGTTATCATGAAGAGGACATTTTCCTGATGGCTTTTCTGTAAACACAGAGAAACATACACTATCTATTATATACTGTGAAATAAAAAGAGATTATTTGTGGAATATTCTTTGTGTGGGGGTGATTGTACCTGAAGAGTTATGTTCCCTTTGTCCTCACAAGTGTCTCATGAGAGAATTATCTGTGTTTCACAGTAAGGTAAACTGATGTAAAGAGTAGATTTGAGGCCAAGCTGATTTACAGAGTGAGTTTCAGGACATCCAGGGGCTACACAGTGAGACTTTGTCTCAAAAAAATTTCTCAGGGAGCCACTGACGTCTCAGGTTGATGAGACAGTTTAGGGGATGGGGTGGGTCTTTCAGATGAGAGTGTGTAATAAACTGGATTGTTAATAGGGAGTTCTAGCCAGCAGAAGTCTTCCCTGTTGGCCTCTTGATCCAATAGAGGCTGGCAAACTCTGTGTCTCAGGGAGCCGAGACGTTGAGGTCATGGATTGATGAGATGGTTTGAGAGATGGTGTGGGCCAGACCCAATTGACTCACCATGGTAGTCCTACCCTTCTCTGAGGAGTGGATGGGAGATGGGGTGGGAGGAAGCTGGGGGATGGCTAGGAAGAGGGGAGGAAGGAGGAGCAGTGAAGGGTATAACATAAACAAATTAGAATAAAAAAACCTTACTTGACCATTTAATTTTTAAAAATCCCTCGATATTATACATTTTTAATTATCCTTAAACTCTTTTTAAACATCAAAATCTTCTAATAAAAATATTTTCTTCAGATAATTTTGCAAAATAAGAAATAATTTTAAAATACTGTTAGCAAAGCAACATGGAATTGACAGGTAGCCATAATAATTGCAACTATAACATCTAAGACTTTGGAAGTATCATGCACGAGATTCTGCAGAGAATAATTCTGCTAATATGCTGAAGTTTTATATCCCATGGGCTCTTTGCATTCACTGATTTTCAAATAATCCCACATTCAGATTATACCTTCACATCATTCAGGATGAACACTAAACTAATGTTATCTAAAACAATGGTGAATAATTAAAATAATATGTATGATACTGAAAAAGGCTAGTAGCAGAACGTCTTACCAGAGTGTATTTTCCATATCATGAAACACTTGAAATTATCATATTATTATCATATCATATCACTATTCAATATGGATTCCTTTTTTGAGCCAAGCCCATGGTACTTTATATTTCAATAGTACACCATGAAATTTTCTGTTTTATTTTCCAGAAGGTTTAATAACGTAAGAAACTATCATTGTTTGTATACTTCGAATAATTTACTCATTACAAAAAGGAAATAAAATTTCTAAGCCTTGAATATGAATTACCTATTTTATTATGTTTCATTTTCATTGCAAAATACAAAATAACAAATTATTAAAAGTTTGTTATAATTACATGATAACAAAGTATTTATTTAAAATTCTTCTTCTCTACAAACTCTCCTATATAAACTAGTGCACATATGCATGCTGTATGTTAGATATACACATGTGAGAGAGAGTGAAAGAGAGTCCAAGCCCATAGATATTCAACTTTTCATACATTTAATCATTGTGAAAAAACTGGTAACCTTATATAACAGCTTATATTCCTTAGAGTATGATCATAATAGATTTTAATACTACTAAATTATTACAATATCACAAGTTGAAAATGTTGCATTTGGGAACTGTACCAGATGAGTATATGAATTAATAATATCCATAACACTATACTGTGCTTTAAATTTTTTAATTTAATTCCATTGCTACTTAACTCTTTCAGGCAGGAGGAAATACAAGTAAGCCCATATAGATTTTAACAGATATAGAAATATCAGCACTTCTCAGTGATAAATACTCTCTCATAATTTTCAAATGTATTTATTTAGTTTCCTATCTATTTGGAAAAATATAAATTATCATGTTCAAATGAAATATCAGTTTTTATTTGTCTTCTAATTATATCATTACTATTTAGAAAATCAGTTACTAATTCAAATAAAAGTTAAATGTCAGTATTATCAAAAAACCCAACAATATTTGGAGGATCAAAAACAGAACCACTCAAACATACACAAGGAATTTTACAAAGATATGAATTTGAAAAAACAATTGGTACTTCCTTCTAAAAACTATTTTTATAAATTGTTAAACAAAATGGGGCATAATTAATATCTGTATTAATGTCATTTTGCTTCAGCACATAAAATTTATACTGTAATAATAGCATTTTATCTCTTTAATGGCTACACCATTATTATTCAATAACTATCTCATGTTGTCATTCTGTATCAAGTTATTGTTTTAGAAAAAAAGTATGTCTTCTTACCTAGTTCACTGAAGAGCATTTTTAAGAAAGGGAAAATGTATCACATATCAGTATTTTAATAAGTATCTCTAAATAATCCTTTGCAGAGATCTTAGGAATTAACATTACACACAGGAATGCCGTTGAATACCTGCACTCTGTTAAATTTATGTTAAAATTTCAATATTCACTAATCTTACAAATAGAGATATTATTCAAACATAATTTTTCTCATAATTAATGAGAATAAGCCACCATTCATAAAAGTAAAACTTACTTCTTTCAGTTTATAAATGTGATTTCATTTCTAGTACATCTTCTTTATATATTTTAAATTAATTGCTGCCTGTTGTCTGTGTTGCAAATATTTCCAAGTTATTTTTATTCCTGTTTATTTTAATTTGACATCCTTTTAAATTTTTTAAAATTAACTTAATTTTAATAACCACCCAATTTTGTTTCAAATTAAAAATGAATACACTATCATATAACTTTTATAATTTTAATTAGTACATATATTTCCTAGTACTTTAATGGCTTAATTTATATTATCGGCCCATATTTATCTTCTTAAAAATTAAAATTTATAGGTCAAGACTATGATTATTTTTTAAACTTTAAAGAAATAATTATGTTTATTGTATTCATTTTTAAATGATATGAACTAGCTTTTCTTAGCCAAAAGGACATTTTTGTTCCATTTCTTTTCACATAGGACGTTTCTTGATTCCTAGGTATTTCCATATTGAATGGATATTGATCTCATCATTGTATTACCATTTTTCTTGTATACACTAATGCTCTTTTTTTATAAATACTTATTTGTTTTGTTCATATTCTTGGATTTCTTAGATACAAAAGTGTTTCAAGATGCTGATAATTTCAGATGTATATTCACAGTTTTATATCTTCTTATGTTAATTTATCTTTTAATTTCAATACAGTGTTTTCAAAGTGACAATTATATATATTAAATATATATATATATATATATATATATATATATAAGTTTAATGGGCATACAGCACATGTGACAGAATAGTTCATCTTCGTCCATTCTCATATTCCTTCTCTCCCCCAATAGGGTCTCATTTAGTCAGACTTTCCTATCCTCTGCCTCCATCCATTGAGGGATGTATTATAGACATATGTTCCCATGTACAGTTTCTTTTTATTTTTGTGAATTTTTATTATTTAATTCTCTATCAAATTTCCTTTGGGAGTTTGGTGGGATAATACTCACTGTAGTAATTATAAACAATGGAATGTTATTATGTATATGGTCGTTTCCAGTATACCCACTTACTTCCTGATTTTAATGTGAATTAATCTTATTCTTTATGTGCACTGTTTAGTAATGTGTTTATCTAAGATTATAACTATCTTCTGTCCTGTTTTGCTTGGTTTCCTTCTGAGCCCTTACATGTAGAAGGATGTGCCAGCACTAGTAAGCACGAGGAACCAATATATAATGTGGTTAAATTTGAATATCATTATGGTTTTTATAGAAAACAATACATCAGAAGAAAGAAGTAATTTATGCAAAGGTGTGTTAAAGCTAAACGGATCTTCAGCAAAGAGTTCATTGATAAGTTAGACCCTGACAAGATTCAGGGGCTAACTATGCAGCAACAAAGAGAAAAGCCAGGCCAGGACACTCAGAAGATACAGTGAGGCTCTGAAAAGAGAAAAATCTTGTATGAAAGAATGAAATTACCAAGGAAATTCTTGGTCTGAGAATAAAAACAGGGCTTGAGTGAGGAGGAGTAGCAACACTTTTTAGAGGTCGTACAATAAAGATTTCTCAGCAGGAAAGAAGTAGTCAGTCTACAAATATATAATGATAACATTGATATATATATCAATGCCATACTAAGTTTCCTTTGCAGACAGGGACCAAGAAACTTCCTAAGTGTCAGGAACACATTTTTTTCCCAATGTCTTCCACAATCCTTAGTGTCCTTGTATATAAAGAAGCACATCCTTTCTGCTGTGTTCTCTAGTGCAGCCGGGACACTGAGGACAATGGAAGAAGTGAATTAATGTTCGAAGGGATCACACAGGCTACCAAATAAGAGTCAACAAAATAGAACACGTGCAGCAACATAAATCATGAATACGAAGTTTGCTTCCTTGCCTCTCTCCATGTGTTCTTTCTTTCCGAGATTTCTCTACGATTTTAGGATAACTAGTCAAACATATGCTCTCACCATCTATTAATCATCTATGCACTACTGTGCGCTGATAGACCTTCCATTCTGTCCTCCATCCATAACCTTCTCAGGGAAAGGAAAGAAGAAATGAGCCATGGCAGTTTGAAACTCGGAACATGTGTTGCTAGCATCCTAGTGGTTTGAAGAGGTCAACAGAGCAATTTTTCAAAATAATATGAATCGTAGAAGTTTGAAGACTCTTCATACTTCTGAAAAGGAGGCTGATATTTTAGATACAAAATATTGTGTGTTTCTTTATTATCTATATACTTTGGCTTAACCTCTAATGTTTCATTTATTTAATATTCTGATTTTTCTCAATATCCTTTTTTTTTGTTCTATAAGTCATCTCAGGTATAATAGTGAAAAATGACTTTTGTTTTTTTGGGTCAATAAACTGATAGGCCAGAAAGAGGCAAAGGAATGTTAATAGTCCAGGAAACAGATATTACTGATTTTATAATTTTACTGTGTATATCTGTAAAATCCATCTCTTTCACCCATCTTAATGTTGGTGCAGTAATAAAAGTACAACTTTTTTCCTTTTGCATAAATGCGACAAAGCTGCTTTTTAGATGTCTTTAGAAGAAATATGATAACATTTGCCTGTACTTGGTGTTATTTGTGTTTCTTTTAATTCTTTCTTTGAAACTTTCCTTTTAGTTAATGGAGATAATTCAGTGAGGAAAGAAATTGCCTGGCAAGTGTAGGGGGGGATTATATTCTCTTGAACACACATCAAAAGCTGGATTATGTAAATGCTGACAAGTAATCCCCAAACTGAGGTGTTCCAAATCAATACAGGGAGTTACTAACCATCTGGATTACAGGCCAATGAGTAATCTTGCCTCAAAAGATGTGGACAGCGCTCCTGATGATGACACCCAAGGTTGTGCTTTGCCTTCCATATTCAAACATTCTTTTTTTCATTCTAAAAATAATTTAGAATTTTCTGTTACTTAACATAATCTTATTTGGGAAATGCGGGAGTAGGATTGTCAGATCTCTAGTTCCATTTCTAACCTAAAGTTGCTGTTGCTTATTTCCAATGGTAGGACATCAAAAGAGGAAACAGGAGGGAAATAATCAAGAATTTAATGAGTTGAAATAGGATAATTGTGAGGAAAGATCGATAGCCATATTGCTCAAAAAACAAAACTCATAATTATGAAAATGAACTAATGGTTTGGACTGTGATTTACTTGACTAACAAAGACCTACTAAGCTTGCAGAAAAGTGGTTTAGATGGTGATATTACAGTAATTAATCGGTTGTATACCAATTCAATACATCAGAAATCAAACGGCAGAATTGAGCTTATAATTTCACATCATTTCAGAAAGTTTATTTTGAGAGAGCAATAGCTACTCTTTCAGTAACCTTTAAAACATAGAAACACTTTAAATATTAATAATCTAAAGGAAATTGAAAATCCCGAGAAAACATTTGAAATAATAAAATGATAAGTTTTATGTGAATGTTTCATATTTACTTGTTTTGTGTTTTAATTGTTTATTTATTTGTAGTTTTTAATTCATCTTTTTTTATCACCTATTTTGCATCCTGGCTGCAGAGCCCCATCCTCCCCTGCCAGCCTTCCCCCATGTCCATTCTTCAATTCCCTCTTCCTCCATCTCCATCCACAAAAAGGTAGGTTTCCCAGAGAATCTATAAAACCTGGCATATCAAGCAGCATTAAGACTAAGTACCTTCCCATGTATTAAGGCTGGCCAAGGTGACCCAGTATGAGGAGTGGGGTCTCAGAAGCCAGTGAATGAGTTTGAACTTGTGATTCTAAAGTAAAAAAAACAACAACAACAAAAAAAACCCACCATTTTCCACATTGCTGAGACATTGTTGCTTCAAGATCCGGACTTGCTATGACTGCACCCTAATCACAAGACATCAAGAGATAAAATCTTTCCTGAGGTAACGACTTTCGTTCAATGGTGCTATAAATGCCTAAAATATGATTCACTGTAAAATATCAGACTTATAATAGATTTATAGATACTTCTAAACCAGACATAGTTTAGCATTTATATTGTTTATTTAACTTAAATCTAACAATTACTCTGCAAAGTTTTTCTCTGAATTTCCTATTTTATAAGTAAGAGACAGAATCATTTAGGTTAATTCCTTTTCAACATCCCAAAGCTAGCAAAGGATATTGCTTGGTCTTAAATACAAATCAACTATTTATTTCAAGAAACTACTCTCTTAAAACAGGCAAGTGGGCTAACCTAGAAACTGTTACAAAGTTTCCAGTAAGAGATTTTATATTGGTTTTCTTATTGTTCAATTACTACCAGGCTTTTGATATTTAGAGCAGTCGAGCTAATGCCTACTCTTTACTGACAGCCACGACTTCTTGTGAAATCCTCCCAAGGGTCTCACAATGATGAATCCATGCTGAAGAAGCATAAGGAGAATAAAACAAGTGAATCTCTGTCTGATAAACACATTGCTTTGTATCCAAATTTCCAGTTCAGAGCCAAGAGCCTGCCCTAGCTGGAGAGATGGTTCAGCAGTTAAAAGCAGATACTTCTCTTTCAAAGGACAGAGTTCCAACACCTACATGAGGTATCGCACAAATACCTGTGACTCCAGTTTCAGCTAACTCAGTGCTTCCTTCTGGCCTTCTTGGGAATTTCTCTCATGTGTCCAAATCTCCTATCCTCCCTCCCTCCATTCCTCCCTCCCTCACACAAAATTCAAAATAATTTTTGAGGCACAGACACAATAAGCTTTTCAGACAAAGCAGAATGATAATTCACAACACTTTTTTGTGGGTAGCCATTGAAAGTTTACAAAATATTATCACAAAAGATTATATAGTTGATAAAATTATAATATTTCACATGGCATGACAAGTATTGGATTGACCTGTATCCCCAAGTCTTACATGTCATCACAGGAGACTGAGTGGAATGACTAAGAGCTAGATGGAGCAGATATCTGCTGTGAAGTAGTATTTGACAGACATGACAAAGTAGTTGCACAAAAGAACTCAGAGCTTCTGGGACTTCATGAGCAAGACTTGCACAAGGGAAATTCTGCCAGAATCCCAGCATGAGTAGAGGCTACTCAGGATCTTCTACTCCCATCTGAAGAGCTATTGGCAGTTGATGGCTGCTGAGGGAGGGAGGGTCAGTTTTCTTTATGGATGCAGACCTGAGCTGCTACATAAGCTATAGAAGAAGATCCAACATCATTCAGTAATGAGTTGTTCAGCTTTGATAAGTTTGCATACTTTATACCGTTTATATTGTTGCTGACATCCAGCTTCAAGTTATGATGGTCAGATAGGATACAGAATGCTTTTTAAATTTTTTTATATTTGTTATAACTTGCCTTGTGTCCTAGTTTGTGGTCTGTTATGAATAAAGTTCCATGAGATCCTGAGAAGAAAATATATTCTGTAGTGTTTGGAAAGAATTTTCTCTAGATGTCTGTTGCGTCCATTGATTTATGATCTTATTTAGCTTCTGTTTAGTTTTTGCCTGCAAGAGCTGTCTATTGGTGGGACTCAGTTTTCTGAGGTCAGCCACTATCACTGTGTGAGTATGTGGTTTTAGCTGTGGCAGCATGACTTATAAACTTGTGTGAGTTTATGTTTGGTGCAGAGATGCTTAGAATTATAATATCCCTTTGGTAAATTTTTCTTTTAATGAATGGATAGTGTTCTTCCATATCTCATCTGATTTGTTTTGGTTTAAAATCTATGTTCTCTGATGTTAAAATTGCTATACCTGCTTGCTTCCTGGCACCATTTACATGGAATCTTTTTTTTTTCAATCTTTTGACCTAGAGAGATGATATCTATCTTAATGTGAGATGTGTTTCTTAGATACAGCAAAAGATATATTCTCTCTTCTTTTAAAAACATTTGTGTGTTGGTCCACTTGTTTATTTAACAAAGACTTACTGATTTCTCTTTGAGTGATAGACAGGGATATAGGCTTCCTAATAATTCAATCTGTTATTCTGTTTCTTCTATTGAGAAATTGAAAACATTAATATGGAGAGTCACTGACATGCAATGTTAATTGATTCATGACACTTTGTTGTTATGGTATTGGTCTTCTCTTCCATGGAGATTATTTATCCCTGTGTCTTCTTGGATTAGTTAACCTCTTCAGATTTTCCTTCAGAGGTTTTCAACCTAATGCCTCTGTAGAGATTGGTTTGAAGATAAAATTTTCTTAAATTTATTTTTGTTGTAGAAATTTTTTTGTTTCTTTATCATCCTGACAGATAATTGTTGAGTACAGTAGTCTGGAATAGCATCTGTGATCTCTCAGAGTTTATAGAACATTCATGCAGGTTATACTGACTTTCAGAGTCTCCACTGAAAAGTTGTGTTATTTCTTTAATGTGTCTGTCTTTTTTTGTTCCTTGAGGGTTTTAATATTGTTTCTTGTTCTTAATGCTTAGATTGATTTTTTTTTTTTTACTTTTTATTGATTCGTTGTGGATTTCTTGAGTCCCATTCATTTCCTTGTCACTCCATAGCAATCCTTTGCTGTTGACCCTCCCCCAAATAAAATTTAAAAGAAAATAATCTCCTTGGGGAAGCTATAGTATGACAGTGAGTCATACAGTATACCCTTTAGTCCATATACCTTTACTTGTAAGTGCTAATTGCAATGGGTTATTGGTCTTATTTGAGGCCTCTGGCTACAGCTACAATATCAATACTGGGCCCTCACTAGGACTCATCTTGGATATCCTGTTGTTACATGTGCCAGAGAGATCCTTTAATTTTTGGTCTGAAGGACTGGATCCTTCACATGCTCCAGTAGATCATAGACTGGTCTAATGTTGGAGTGTTCCAATTCATAGACCTGTTTCTGGGCCTGGGGGGAGAGTTTCGCGAGTTGGCCAGCTCTCTCTCATCCTCACCACCAAGCTGCAGCTGGTGAGGTGCAGGGCCTGTTCTCTGGCTCTTATGGCTTCTGAGGCTAGTTCTCCTGCCTGCCACAGGTGGCAAAGGGTGAAGGGGGTCATCTCTCCCTTGCAAGATTTTTTATTTTAAGTTTTTTTTTTTTTTTTTTCTGGTCTTGTTGAATTGATGTTATATTTGTTTATCTCAGTGGATAGCTCCTTATTTGCATCGAGGATATTTTCATCTATAATTCTATTAAAAAAATTTTTTTTTGTTGTTCCTTTGACCTGAAACTTTTCTTCTTCCTTCCTCCATACCTGTTATTCATAGGCTTGTGTTTTTAATCATATTCTATATTTCCTGAATATTTTATACCTGGATTGTTTAAGGTTTAACACTTTCTTAAATAGACCTGCCCATTTCTCCTACATTGTCTTTTAGACCTGACTTTTTTCAGCGTGTCTATGAGTTTGTGTCTTTAATTGCTTTCATTGTTTTATATAACTGTTTCTTTTGCTTGTTTGTTTGTTTTGAGGGGTGTTGGTGTGCTTTTATGGTCTTAAGTTATTTTATCTATAAAATTTTAAGGTGTTTAAACATAATCATGTTTACATTTGAAGTTCTTGCCTTTTGCTTCAGCTAAATTACATTTTTAGGGACAGTTGCAATAGAGTTGCTAGCTTGTAGAGGAGGCATATTGTCTTGGCTGTTCAGGTTTGTATTTTTGCATCGAGATCTAGGTATCTGGACTTAGGATATTTGAGGTGTTCTTGATATAGGTACCTGGACTTATCTTTGTTGGCGGCAGGGGGGGGGGTTATCTCATTTCTTTTTTTCTGTTGCTCACTCGGGATTCTGGGCAAATACAGTACCTGTGGGTCTTCTGGTAAAGCGTATTTCTCCAGGCAGATGGGTGATACAAAAAAATGGACATGGACTAGGAGGGAAGGTTAAAAAGAGCACTGGGAAGGAGTTGGGGGGGGGGGCCTGAGAGTCCACATCAAGAGCAGAGTTCCCAGGGAGTAGACGTATGGTGGGAGGAGGAACTCCTGTAAACAGTGTACTATAGGACTGACTGGGAGTGATTCTGGAGAGACCAGAATGTAGAACAGGAAGTGTAGTGAAAAGCATCTATTGGCTTCCTGATTCACAGTGGCCACTAAGGATCCCTAGTAGAACCTGTTTTTCTAAGTCAGGGGTTAGACAGTCTCCTTTCCTCCACAGAGGACAGGAATGTCAAAATAGTTGCGGAAAATAGCTGGGGAGATTCTGAGTATCCTCAAAGAAGGAATATAGGTAGGGTGGGAGATGTAGCTCCTGTACATTTGAGGTGTTTCCTGATATAGATATCTGGACTTGTCATGGACAAGTGTAACTTAGGAAGAATAGGCTAGGAGGACAGTACAGATGGTAAAAATCGCCTTTGTATGCCTCAGCTCAGTGTGACAACAGAGAAGCAATGATGGACTAGAAGGAAAGACTGTGAGCATTAGAGAGGAAAGCTAGAGAGACCCTTCATACATTACTTGTTTTGATTTATTGATGTAGATTTTTTTTCAGCGCATTATGCCTGTCATTAGCAGTGAAAGCTCACTGACTTGGCAATCTTTAGACCATGGAAGCATGCATTCATGGAAATGGCATGCTTGATTCTCTCCTTTGGTCAAGACTACTCTTATCTTCTATGTGTCCATATGATTCTCTAATCTTCTCTTCTCATTTCATGATGAGAAAAAGCTTCCATTTTGCTTTTAGTTGATAAATCCCAGAATACCTTCCAAATTGATAAAGGAATCCATAAAAACCTTTAAAAATTTAAGATCCATGGAGGTCTCCATAGCACAGTGCTGGTGAGTGCGTGAGTCTTCAGATAAATCTTTTCTGGATTCTTTTTTTCCAAGATGAGGGTCTCATTATGTATCTCACTAAGATCCTTCATATGTGACTTATAAGTGCTTCTATTATAGGTGTATGACACTAGGTTTGTTCTTTTCAATTTAGACAGCCTATACTCTCTTTTTGTGTAGTTTAAAGTGTTTTCAGGGGTTTGTAACAGGTCACAGACATGTCTCCTACTTTGAACAAGGTCATCTGTAATATCAGGAAAACATGTTAAAAGTTTAGCGAAGTTTCTCTCCTCATTTGCTCACCTGAATAGTACAAATTGATCATGAAACAATTATCACACAGTGGGAAGATTTCCAATACCTTTCAATAAGGGCTTTTTTCCTCAAATATATCTAAATAAAATTTTTGTTTTCTGTCATCCTGAATATTCCTTTGGAATTTAAGGATATATTTGTATAATATTTAAGTTTTTAGAATGTAATGCACTTAATATTATTCTAATAGTAATCTTTATTATTTTTATAATTGACTTACTATGGTACTTTTTTGAAGTAATAAATATTTCATTGGGTTGAAATGAAGCTATAATTTCATAAAATATGTAAAACTATATAGTGGTCCAGAGTAAAAACTAAATGCATAGCTTTACTGTTTCTTTATACAAACATAAAGTTAAATTTTGTGAGAGACTATTTATTTCAACCCCATTTGTTTGGAAAATGAAAGATTTATACAACTTTCATCTGTCATCTCCTAAAGTCCAACTGCATCATTCACCAACGTGGTGGCTCTTTACAAAACAGCAGATCCTTAGCCAGCAGTTTGAGATAGTATGCTTAAATTTATTTATTTATTTATTTATTTATTTATTTATTTATTTATTTATTTATTTATTTGTTTGTTTGTTTGTTTGTTTGTTTGTCTGTCTGTTTGAACAGAGTTTCTCTGTGTAGCTTTGGAGCCTATCCTGGAACTTGCTTTGTAGACCAGACTGGCCTTGAACTCACAGAGATCCTCCTGCCTTTCTCTCCCGAGTGCTGGCCCAGGCCTTAAGGTATGCACCACCACCACTGAGCTTTTATTAACTGAATCAATTAAGAAGTAAAACAACTATAGGAAAAATAAGTTACACTTCAGGCTACCACTCAACTATGTTTGCTTAAGCAGATCTATAGAGAATAGTAGGGGTTTGGTAACAAGAATTAATTAGAACAGCCTACAGCTATGATAGGAAAGGGTTAGCTTATGCTTTTATGTTTTCCTTTGGCAACAACTTTCAGATTAAAAATGAAATTAAACTATGCTCTGTGTTTGAAGTACCAAATCCTTTTCTTTTCTAAATTAACTTGTCACCCCTCTTGCAGACAGTCCATATATAAAATGATTTATTACTTGCTTTCATTTAGTAGAAAGTTTTTTTAAATGTGTTGAAATGCAATAATTACATGTTATAAAGCATAAAATACAATGATACGGCATTGCCTTTGCACAAGGGGCCTGTAAGTTAAAAAAGTTTTTATCATTTCTCTGTGTTGGGAACATCCAAATTCTTTACATCTGAGTATTTTGAAATACTAGTTCAAGTTCTTTTTCAGCCACAGTTACTGCTGTGCGGTGGTGCATTAGAAATAATTTATTTTACCCGGTTGGTCTTTTTTATATGTCAAACATTCTCATCCTGCCCTCCTTTTCTTCTACTATTCTCGGGCTCTGATGTCTGTTGAGTTTTATAGTTCTTTAATATCATCTTTTGAGAATCTGCAAATAAATTAGCTGTGATGTTTATTATCTTGCATGTGACTTATATCCTTGAGATAAATCCACAGTGCTATAAATGACAGAATTGCATTCTCATTTGGAGAGGACTTACATTTCTTAACACACATACCAGTTCATTATCTACTTGTTTTTCATGGACACCCACGTTGATTCTGTCACATGGATATTCTAAATAATGAGAAAATAAGTAGGAAATCTCTTCAATGTATTGATATTCATTTCCTTTAGATTTCCCCCTTTAGTAGAATACTAAATCACAATCCATATTTTTTTTAAATAGAATCCAGTGTTGTGTTCTCAGTTTTACTACTGATAGTACAGACGCACAAAAGCACGATGGCGGGAGAGTCTCTCCACCAGTCTTTGTTACTTGTCTCTGTTTTTGTACTGTTCATTCTGACTAAATAAGCTGATTGCTTGGCATAGTCCAGAGCCGGTTGCCTGGTTGCTTCCAAGGCTGAACATTTTTTAACTTACCTCTCGTTAGCGGACTGTGTCTTTTGAGTGATTGTTGCTTAGTCTTTTTACCAGTTTTAAAGTTAAGATGGTTTTTTGTTTTTGCTGCTTTCATATTTGAGTTTCTTCTATGTTACATCAATTACTTGCTACTGAGTAAATGCTTGAAAAACAGTTATTCCCACACTGCGACTTGTGTGTATACTCCTGACAAGTTCCTTTGCTGCATAGATAGCCATAGCTGATTTTATAAGTTTTCTGTTTGTTTGCTTTGATATTGTGTGCATGTGGGAGTGCCTTCAAGTGTGTGTGTGTGTGTGTGTGTGTGTGTGTGAGACACATGTGTGCTCTTCTTCATTGTAGCCTCATTGTAGTTTTGCCTTTGTTGCTGATATTTTAGAGTTCATACTTAAAGCTACTCACCTAAACACATGTCCTGAAGAAGGTCCCCTGATTCCTTATCATTTCATTTTTGTTTTTTGTTGTTTTTTTTTTCCATAGATTTAGATCCTGCATTTTGGTCTTTTGACCATATTGCCTTGAGCTTTTAATGTGCTGAGACATAGAGATCAAGTTTTTTTCTCATATCCATAAATGTCTAATATTTTTCAGCATATATTGAAAGAATTTTAATTTTGGGAGGTGTATTTTGTTGTTTTTCCAAAACACAAACAAGCAAACCCCATAAACCTGTTGTCTATAATATATAATTTACTTTGAAGTTCTCTGAGAATGTACTTCATGCCAGGCTTGGTAGGAATTCTAAATTTACAATGTGATTTAAAGTCAAGTATTAAAATGGCTCCGGATTTGTTCTTTTACTCCAAGTGCCTTTGATTATTTAGGGTCTAGAGCACTAATGGAAGTATTTTAATATTTCTGTGGAAGCAGACACTGTGTTGGGTGTGGCTGTACATGCTTGAACATCACAGAATCTGTAGGACAGAAAGGGCATAAGTTTGGAGCAAGTCTTGATTATATACCAATTTTGTGTTTTACAAAATAACAAAAAGAGAAAGGAAAGAAAATGAAGAAGGAATAAAAAATAATGTAGAAAGAAAAAGAGAAAAAAAGGAGGGAGAGACACAGAGAAAGAGGGAGAGATGGGAAAAAGAGGAGAAAGACAGGCAGGAAGAAGAAACTACCTTTGGCATTGCTGGAGGACTTGCTGGCATTTGTAAGTCACTTCTACTCATGTATAAATAGGGCCTATCTTTCAATTTTAGTGATAGGAGACTGTTTCTCCCCCTCCAATTTATCTCTTCATTCATTTAATTTTCATTTTGGACAGTCATTACTCCCTTAGTTAAATCTATTCCTCTTTGTATAGCCATTTAAGGAGATTTTGGTCTTGAAAACGCAGACTTGTCTCTTTTAGGATTATGTTTGTGACATATTTAGTCTTGTCCAGAAATCTTTGGATTCTTATGGCATATGTTCTCAATTCTTGAGATCTCTGATTCTCAGCTTTTGCCCATATTCTGTTTCCAAGTACCTCTAAAGATGCGTCTTTGCTGATAGCATTTCTCTGTCCTGAAATTTAGATGGGCTTAAATACCCCATAGTAAATATCAAAGTCATTGCAATAACCGGACTTGTTATATAAAATATAGTTTATCTTTCTCAAGTCATAATCCAGCTCTCACCTATGTCCCTCTGCTCACTGCTTCTGTGCGGTGCTGACTGTGGAGATGAGGTCCATACCTGATTTGGGTACCTTTTCTCTTATTGTTCTCTTCACAAGATACCTCATCCTCTTGATGACATGGCATGTCACTTCTTACGTGCTTCATAGGGAAGTGTTCCCTGAGTGGACAATTTGATGGAATTGTCCTCTTCATGTATCTCAACCTATTTGGTGCTTTACTTTTATCCAGGGAACTCTTAGACTATAAGATAGATTTGTTGGTTATATTGTCTGTTTTTCCCCAGCAAAAACTTACTTTATAAAATGGTGCCACTTATTTTGTTTCTATTTATGTCCTCTTCTGTATATGCACCTTCTCATGCATTATTTGGCACATAATAGTAATGTAATACTTAAATTTCTCATGTTATTTCTAATTTCAATGTAATTCATATAGTAATTTACTAATGGCATTAATTAAGTTTCAAATAATTAAAAGTTAAAAGAAATTAAAATGCCTCAGATAGTGGAGACAAGCATGAAACATTATGGTGACATTTGAAATATCTCAGGATACATCAGGATATTATTGCTATAGAAATTAAGTTTTATATTAAAGACAACTCACATTTATGCTCTTATATATTCTTCTTTTCTTATAGTGCATGCATGTATGTACATAGGTTTGCATGTGGGAGAGGGAATGTAAGCATGTATTTGTGTGTGTGTGGAGGCTTCAGTGGCTCTTGACTCATTTACTGAGTCAGATTTTCTGCCTGAACCTAAGTTGTCAATTTCAGCTAACCTAACTAGCTAGTCTTATTTAACATCCTGGTCTCTTCTTCAGGGCTATTGAGATTAGAGGAGCCTGCCAAGTTTCACCTACTGAATTGTCTCCCTCATTCCATACTTACATCCTTTATCATATGGTTTGCATACAGAAATCAAAGATGGTCTCCATGAAAATGACAACCTGCCTAAAAATTTTAAAAGAAAAGAAACATGAATTAATGATAATAATGTTAATCCTGCTGTCACCTATTTCTTTCCTTATTAATGAAAGAAAAACTTACAAGTCTGGTGTTTATTATTGTTATTATTATTATTTTACCACAGACTAGAGGTTAGACATTTGGACATAAGCAGATGCAATGCAAGTGCTTCAGCTCATCATTCAGAGTTATTGTCTACCAAGAGCAATATCAGAGATGGATCTAAAAACATAGCTGAGGAAGTTTTTGGAGAAGTCTTTGCCTATGGCAAGTAAGAATTGAAAGAAAAGCCTAAGGGTATTTATTTGCACAAGATAAATAGCCTTATGAGTACAGCACAAATTCTATTTGGTATATAATAAAAACCTAGAACTAGATATTGAGGAAAAGGTGGAAAATCAGAGAGATACAGAAAACAAACCACAGCAAAGTCTCACCCACCAACTCCTCAGGCATGTCTCTACAAAATCCTCTGATTCCAAAGCTCTCTGTTCCCAGAGTACCAAGTATCCAGAAAAGCCTCCCGTCTCTCTCTCTCTCTGCACAGCTGTCTTTAACTTCCTCTTTCAACATTCCTAAAGCTAGGGCTAAAGATGTGGGTCACCCCACCCTGACCTTCACAGACTGACTCTGTGTTTGATTCTCCTCTGATGTTCCAGATTAATTTTATTACACACACACACACACACACACACACACACACACACACACACACACACACACACACGAGCTCTTAGGAGAAGTCAGGCCAACAAATTACAGCACTGAAATAGTGTGATGTGGTTACCATCTTGGATTATTATATCAAGTGATTATACAACACATAATATTTGAAAGGTACACCTTTCTAGATGTATTTGTATAATTTATTTATTTGCTCCTTTAGATTGTCTTACCAAGACAGGGTCTTACTATGTAGCCTAGGTTAGCCTCAAACTCCTGGCCTTCCTGTGTAATCTGGATGAGTGCTAAGATAACAGGTACGAGGCAAACTTTCTCTTGGGGGAAAAAAATCTGTAAATCTAGTTTTCTCTTGTGTCATACATAATTTATGGATTTCAGTCAATAATTACAAAAGTTTGATGTATAGTAAATCTCTACATGGAAAAAATATTAACAGGTGACTAAGTGGCCCCAAAGTCATAGTCTGTATTCTGAACATAATTTAAGTTTTAATGACAAGAGTACTTTTCATGACAAGAAGACACACTAACTTCACTACATCACCAAATCTGAATCTTACCATTTGAGCCATTAATCAGAATTAGTAGGATTGACATCTGGTCAATTTGAGAAACTAGGATTCTTTCATACTGCTTCATTTCCATAATAAACTACAGGGATATGGATTGTTAACACACTTTCAATCTACAGTGTAGAAACATTTTGGCATGATAGGAAACAGTAGCTAAATCAATAGTCAGGGCTAATATATCTCTTCAGATAAATGCAAACCTTGGAAACCTTAATAAAATATGAGAGAAAAGTAACAGGACCTCTGATTTGTACTCTAATTATACAGCAATTTTGTTTTAAAGTATGAATGTTTTAGAGGAAAATCAGTCCTCATTGTGGCTTTGCTTCATTGACTTTGCTCTCCATTATGTTTATAAAGTAACCATAGGAAAGAAGGTACATTATGACAAGTGTATTACAGAGGTAACTACCTTCAAGGGTACCATTTGACTGGAGTGAAGTACAGCTACGGGATGCACCTCAGTTAGAAACAGAACATTTCTTGGCATCACTAAGTTTTGTTTTTATTACAAGTGTATGGGCAAACTTATTTTTGAATTTTCCTCTGACAATAATTTGAGTGCCATTTTCTTTATTTGATTCTTATTTAATGTTTTATTATAGCTCCATAGGTAGGCTTATTTGTTAAATAACTACTCCGCAATATTTCAAGGAACATTACCAATTTTAAAAAGTGCACGTATGTTACAACTGAACTTAGACTACATACATTATAATATGGCTTCTACCACCAGAGAAGTGAGGAGGACATGACTGTGTAACCATCAGAGTCTTTTATTTTTCCTTTTGTTGAAAATCATTTTTTTTCTCTTATAATATATCCTGATGATGGTTCTTCTCAACAGAACCTCTCAGTTTCTGACACGTCTCCTTCCATCCAGCTCCATCCCTGTTCTAGCTTTAGTTAGCAAAGAGTTTTCTAAATTTGTGTGATGTGTTTTGCTTATCCTATGCTTAGGTGCAGCCCACCCACAATGAGCTGTCCCATCCTCCTCAGCACCTTGTAGCCAGATCCTATGGGGGTGTTTTCAAAATTGAGGGTCCCTCCTTTCAGATAACTGTAGCTTGATTCAGGCTGACGTAAAAGTAACCAGGAGAGAGCCTATGTAAACTTATCAAAACACTGAAAATGAATATTGAAACTCTTCTTTCAAAGGACCAAATTAATCACCGATTTCCTGAAAGAACCATTACTTAGCATGTGTAAGTGAAAGATGTTACTCACGTTTCTGCTATAAAACAAATAAACTTGACCTTGTTCACTTTTATTCAGTAAAGCTTCTAAGGCTTTCTCTGTTTGAAAAACATCCTTGTGTGTTTTGTTTGTTTGCTTTGGGAGATTCAGTTGTTCTGAAAACAATAAATATCTTGGGCTAAGTGTTTGTACTGATAGACAATTTTCCTCCTCAGCATTTCCTCTTTCCCACTTGTGGAAAGAAGTGTTATGTTTACATTTAATGAGGATTGAGGAAGATATTCAGCTCTATCTCTTTGTTCCTTTTAAGGAAAGACAAAAATTAGCCTTTGCTTGGTGTTGATTGCCAAAATGCTAGTGTAAGTTAATAAAAACTTGAACACTGCCAAGTGGTTTCTACATACTCTCATTGGACTTTTACAGTTCAGTGTTTGTTTCTGTTTACAGTCCATTTTATATTTCTGTTTTAGTCTTAATTTAATTGCCCATTCTCATTACCAGAATATTTTTAGGGTAGCTTTTATCAATCTGTAAAGTAACCTATTCAGAGTGATATTATTTGACTTTCTTTTGATTACCAACCAGTTTTCACTTTTCAAATCTAGCTGATTTTCATTGTTCTTGGGAGAATATTTCTAAAGTTGCCTTGGATCATTTATTAGGACAACACAAAACTGTTACCTCTATGAAAATACAAAATTTTCTTTGTGAAAGCTTTAGCCAATATTATTTTTTTTTATCACCACTCAAACAACATATATTATCTTTTTATTTTTGTTGTTGTGTTTTTTGGTTTTTCTGTCAAAATATACATTTTAAAGTAAACTGTTGCTTCTTAATACTGAATTTCCAGTCAAGAAAGATGTGTATAGGAGAATTTCTGATCCAGCGATAGAAATAAGGTGGAGGCAAAGATGGTGGTGCTGCAGGCCAGTGAGTTTCAAAGGGAGCATTTTCTCAAGAAGAGTGGGAAGGGACTAAGTGTCAGAAACTCTATGCCAGCCCCCAATTAAATGTTTTCTTTTATAAGAGTTTCTGTGGTCATTGTGTCTCTTCTCAGCAATAGATATCGATTAAAATACCCCCAAATGTAAAACACTCTTCTACAGTAATGATTAAGGGTGGGAGGGTCTAAGATTGACAAGGATGTAAGTTGACAAATATGAAATGAAGCCCGGCTCTCCCAGCTTACTCTTTGAGCTTATTTTGTTGTGGTTTGCCTGCTAGGCTTTAAAATCATGCTATTAACTTGTAAAAGCGTCATATACTTTAAGTATATTTATTGTGTCTGTGTTCTAAATTTCTACTCTGAATTATGGGTTTTATGGTGATATTTAAGATACGTTTTCTCATGTTTAAGTTTATTACAATTTGATCATCAGCTTTCTAAGTATGATATTTTTGTTTGTTACTGAGGCACATGTTTCTTGATAGACAATAGAATGACTATGTGACCCCTTTCCCCATGCCTTATTCAAGCCTTTGAGACATAGGAGTCACATAAATGTCAGAGCCTGGGTCTTTGCAGACATAACAGGCTAAGTTTGGTTATCTGTGACCAATGAGTAGATGAGTTGGTGGAGAATCTGAGAGGTGCTGGGGAAGAGAAAAACACCTTCAAAACATACTGCTTAAAAATATCTAATTAGAAAAATACCATGTAATCATAGAAAGCAGAAACTGGAGATGAGGTCTACAGAAAGAGAAACTAAGGCAAGGTTTGGAGTTGCTGAGGCAGCAGTTCAAGTTGTCCTGACTAATTTTGGTCTGGTTGACCTTGATGTTAAATCATTATGTCAGGATCTGCCATGTAGTGGTTACTGACGGGGGGGGGGGGGGTACTTTTTTTGGATACTTTTTGGTTTGTTTCATTTTGTTAATTAAAAGCCTCCAAATGTGGCTTGGAGACCCACTGGGAACCCATAGCTAGTATTAAGATTTTTAAAAAATAAAAGCACTTCAAATTCAACAAGCATGAATAGATACCTATTCTGTTCAGATCTTACCTTATCTGCCCAGAAGCAGAAAATTCTGGGAAACAAGGCTGTCATAAATCCTCACTGTGGGTGGCTTCTTTCCCAGTAAGAAACATTGAAAGTGAAACTAACATAAATTCTTTCTCTGTGAGACTTTTACGATCAAGAAGAAAATGGAAAAGATTCCTGCACCTGTATAAACAAAATCTCTAACTATAGACTTTAAATGGGCCACCTAGTGTGAGCTTCATATGACGTTATTGTCTAAAGCTATCAATCCCTGTCTAGCTACCTTACAGTTATGGTGGGAAGAACTGAGACAGAATGATCTAGAATCTGAGAACTAGTTGCCAACATGCTCTCTGAAAAACAACAAAGGCAAAATTCAATGGAAATAATAATGATTACTGTTTTCTTGATCTGGCTGTGGTTTGATTTACCTTGACTTTGACCATTCTCTTAGAATCTGTCAAGTATTGTATTTGGTTGGTTCACTAAGGTCACTGAGGCTTGAAGGTAGTTTCAGTCATTTCTCTTAAGAGAGCCATCATTTTTGGTTAATTTTAGATGCCTCTTTTTATTCTAATGTGAGGGAGAAAGAAATAATGTGGATTTGGATGAGTTGGAGAAAGGCAAAACATAATCAGAATAGATTGTATAAAGCAAGGTATTTTCAATTGCAAAGGAGGAAGAAGGAGAAGATGAATAGAAGAAAGAAGAAGGAAACGACAAAGATGAAGAAGAATAAGAAAGAGAAAGAAAGGAGGAGAAGAGCATCAATAGGACTGTTGTCCTTAGTCTTACAGAAACTGTAGCAGAACAGGATTCTTGGGAGCCAAAAAGAAGTAGTACGGAGTCAAGAGCAGTGGGAAGGTGTCAGTGGCTTGACTGTATCTCAGCTACCGTTCCATTTCAGTGGGGGTAAGGTCAAGATCGGAACGCCATCATTATAGGTAATGTGGGTCCAGAGAGCACTTTAGATGTTTATAAATGCATTCTGGAACAAAGATTTCAATCAGGAGTACATGAACAGTGATATAAATATAAGGAACCTATGAAAAGATAGTCACATGTGTTTGTAGAAGTGGGACAGAGTTAGAAACGATTCAAGTCTTAAAAGTTTGGCCCGTGAGTCATGAGAGTTCTTATCATTTTGAGGTAATTTCAAGGTTGTGGAGCTTTATTTTCTTGCATTCTGCTTGTTACAGATAGCCTGTGATCCCAGGACTTTCTAGTCATTCTTTGCTAACAGCATTACACTAACTTCTCAGTATACAACAGCTGAGTCTGTGGGGTCTAAGTTCCCATGGTTAACTTTTGAACTATCCCCACATGTCAGGGAGCAAGCAATACAATCTTTCTCCTGATAGTAATAGTTTTTGAGGATAAGGGTTCAGGGTTGGAATATTTCCCGAGGATCTCATTCAATCCAATGAGAAATAGAGCAGGATCTTTAACCCCTGACTAAATGATCTAATAATCCTGATATAGTCACTGGGTTTCTTTTATTCCCCCAGTCAAAATTGCATTTATTTAAATTTTTTGGCAATACCTATCACTGTCCTCTTTGCAGTCCTCTCCAACTCTCCTGTACCCCATCCCCTAATGCACTCCTCATTCTTAATATGTATTTTCCTGTACTGATTATTCTAGCATGAACCTATACTTATGCAACCTTAATGTCGTGGTACAATGGCAATCAATAGTTCTGGGGGTGGGGTTGGTCCCAGAGGACCTGTACGTGGGCCAGACAGCCATTAGGACTTTAAAATTTTATTCACATTTTTATACCCTTTCTTCCAGATCTTCTGCTTTCCTGGAAAGACACAAGAAGTAAACAAGACTAAATATTGTCCTTCCATGTATGATAGCAAAGCAAAAGTTAAATTCTGAAGCTTATTGGTATTTGATATCAGTCCTCAGAAAAGCTTCTTTGTGTCTCTTGTATTGCTGAACACCTGTTATTAGAAATGTGACAGTGACTCTACTCTGATTGCTCCAAAGGATTTAGGTTCTTCTGTTAAGAAAGAAAAATGCCGTAGGCATGTGAGATGGTTAGTTTTTTCTCAATTTGACATAAGAGAGTAATTTAGGAAGCGAGAATGTCAATTCATAAAATGCCCCACCAGATTGGCCCTTGGTGCCTTTTCTTGATTGATGTTTGATGTGGAAGGGACCATCTCATATTGGGCAGTATCATCACTGGGCTAGTGGTTCTTGGTGTTATAAAAAAGCAGCTTAACAAATCATGAGGAGTAAGCAAGTAATCAGCTCTCCTCCTTGGTCTCTGCATCAGTTTGTGTCTTCAGTTTCCACTCTCTTTGAATTCCTACCTTGACTTTCCTCATTGATGAAATGGTACCTGAAGTGAAGGATGAAACAAACCCTTTTCTTCTGAAGTTGTTTATAGTCAACTACAACTGTTTTAGCGGCGTCATAAAAACCCAAATGAGAACAGAAATAGGTGCCAGAGAAGGGGCTATTGCTGTGGCAGACCTGACTGTGTTCTGAGGACTGTAACAGTACTTCTGAATTTTTGCCTGGGAAAGCTGTTGAATATTCAGAGATCAGCAAGCTGTTCCTTGGGAACGTGCAAGATAAGAGTGTTAAAAGAAATGCAGGCAGTGCAAACCTGGCTTATGAAGTTTTCAGAGGAGAGTTTGAGTCTCTCAAAGAATTTATCAGGACTCTTTGTGTGATGCTTTGAATTAAGAATCTGTTGTACTGGTCAGCTATGATTAATAAGAGACAAAAACCACTAAAGTTAAACATTTGTCTTGCTGGATATTGGTGTGCTGGGGCAGAAGGAATAAGCTGTGATTAATTGGAGAACAGCATCACTGAGATGAATTCTCCTGGGAAGTGCTCCCTCAGGGTGAGCACACAGAAGCTGTTATCTAGAGTTGGGCAAGACTCAATTTCATGTACGCAGATGAACTTGATAAGTTATGAGAGTCAATCAGGTGGTACTGGTTTGGAAGGCGTGAAGGGGTCATACAAAGAAGCTGAGGTGTGGCACTGTGTGGTAAGGCTGGAATCCCCAAAGAAAAAGAGCATTTATGAGTGTATAGCCTCAATTGTAGTAGATGTTCCAAGATTAAAGGGGTCATGGAGTGATGCTAAGGCTTAGAATCATATGGCAGGATTAGTGTACCTTAAGAGTGCCCTAGTGAGGTCATTGGTAAAAGTATAGTACAGTTCCAGAGCATTTTAGAAATGACAGAACATTGGATAACCACCAAGGACATCAGCAGCTGTGAGCCTAGGAGACTAGCTGTATGTGCTGAGGATGGAGTTACAGAAGTGGTCTATGCTCTTTGGAGGAGTCGAGAAGACATTAAGTCAACCCCCGACATTGACATTAGGATCTACACTGTTGAATTACAATTTAGCTCTGTTCTTTTTGTGATTATGCCCAGTTTATTTCCTCATAAAGTTATGGACTTTGAACTTTTTCAGACTAAGAGTAAATTAGTGCAGCTTTGAACTTGGAAAAAATTTTTGGATAATTTTATTAAAGAGGCTGAACTAAACATGAAAGTGTTGGAAGTTGTAAAAGTTATGAGCTTTGAAATGATGGGATGCTTTATATTGTGATATCTGAGAATGGGATAAAAGAGGTAAATGTTATAGTTTTACAATTATGTGCTTCTGTATCAACTTAATAAGGGATCAGTAGTGCTTTGTAGTTTTATGTCAACCTGATTCAACCTAGAGTCACTTGTGAAGACAGGACCTCAGTTGAGAAAATGCCTACCTCCTGCCTCAAGATTGGTCCATGTAAAAGCTGTGATGTCTTTTCATGATTAATGTTTGATGGAAGAGGAACAAGCTCACTGTGGGCAATGCCATTCCTGGACTAGTGGTCACGAGTGCTATTAGAAAACTGGCTGAACAAGTCAAGAGGAGTAAGCTCCTAGGCAGTACTCCTCTATGACCTCTGTATCAGCTCCTGACTCAAGGTTCCTGCCTTGAATTCCTGCCCTGACTTTCCTGGATAATGGTCTACAAGCTGTAACGAGAAATAAACCCTTTTATTTTTTTTTATTTTTCTTTTTTGCAAAATGTCTTTTCATAGCAATAGAACCTACCTAAGACAACATAGGAGTTTTTAGATGAATGGGAAACCACTCTTTATTTGTTGCATATATATATATATATATGTATATATATATGTATATATATGTATATATATATGTATATATATGTATATATATATATGTATATATATATATTCTTTTGGTGGTGAATATTAGTATTTTATTCTAATAGAGGGTATTGGGACCCAAAAGAAAGGTACTTTGTGGTGGGATTCAGGTATCAGCTGATAAGATCAGAAGACACTTTTCCAGGGCCCAAGGCTCCTGAAGGGGGAGTGGCCTGCCCCTTTCAAGAGGGGCTGCTGGGATCTTGGGGAGGCCTGTTTGTTCCTGCCTTCTGGAGAGGCTGGATCAGCATCCATTGCTCCTCAGCATTACTTAACTTGCCATGTCACAGTCATCTCAGATACAAGTTAGAATACCATAGATAGCCATGAGTCTTTAACCATTTCATAGACCCAGAGAATATGGCATTTGACATTTATTATTCAGAATTTAGGCTTGAGAGATGCGGTGACTCCTGGTGTCACTGTTCCTTTCCCGAGATGGTGTTGAGCATCAAGGACACTCCTTTGGAGTTTGTCCTTTTGGCAGAGAATGGTTGGTTGGGTAAGGAACTACTCTTACCTCAATTTCTGATAGTACACACGTGATGTCCAAGATGGATAAACAAGATGACTGATGGAGACTGACAAAACCTGTCTGGACAGGATAAGACAGTCCCTCCAAAAATGCCCTGCTTATGTTTTAACAGATCTTTCGATCTGTTAGGTACCATAGGCCTGTAGCCAAAATGATGGATGCTCCAATGGCGCAGAAAACCATAGGTAATTGTCCAGGTAGCGGTGTCGCTGTCCTCTCCCAAATTTTGGAAGCCACTACTTCCATGTGCTTCTGACTTTCAGGTGATATATTTTCCTTCTCAGGTCTTGAAGGGGTTGAAGAATAGGTATTAAAGATTACTACCCTATTATCCTTTAGCAAGGAGCATTCAGGTGTTAGATTTTCACTTTCCCAGATGAACAGTTTTGATACACCCTACCATCTACCAATATTCTAGAAATGTATGATGTACTTTATATGAGTTAGGTTTTGGTTGTAGTTTGTGCCTTATCCCCTCCTAGATATAACTTCATAATAATTCCTATTGTATATAGTCTTAGTTTAGAACCTTCTTAGTTAGACAAAAGGGGGAGATGTTGTGGGATTCAGGTATCAGCTAATAAGGTTGGAAGACACTTATCCAAGTTCCAGGCTCCTGAAGGGGGAATGGCTAGCCCAATTCAAGAGGGGCTGCTGGGATCTTGGGATGCCCATTTGTTCCTGCCTTCTGAAGAGACTGGATCAATGTCCATCACTCGTCCATCTGATTGTTCGAGTGTATTCATAAGCTGTAGATTATTATCATAAATGTTAATTTGTTTAGTAATAAATATTTATCTTATATTGGTATATTTTAAGTGAGATTTACTGCCACAGTACTTCGAAAAAATTCCCATAGTTCTTAGAATATATGCCTTGCTGCATGATGGTGTTGTGGTTTAAGCTTTCATTCACTGGCAAAAAACTTTCCATTACCCATCTCATATTGATGCCAAATAGTATAATAAAAATATTAGCCTATTTTTCTTCAGATTTTCAGTTTCAAAACTATTTTGGTTATTGAGATTGTAGTATAGTCAGATGTCCATGGGAACTCATAGCAAACTTTCCATGGTAATCATAGGGGCTTTGAGAGATGAGGGCTTCTGGAGTAGAGAAAATTTCTCTCCTCTATTCTGAGTCTTCAGGAAGATCTGACAGGTTAGAGCCCTCATCCCCATTATTACTCACCAGTTGTACCTGGGAAAGTCTGAACACAGCCACAAGAGAATTTGAAACACTGATGTGAGTCTGCATCTCCTTTGGGGTTACTCTTCTGACAGGTTTGAACCAATTGTAGTCTTTCTCTTGGGATTTAATTCTCCAACATTGAGATCCAGGTCAGTACTACCATCATCTCTGAGGCTATTTCTGTTTACTCTATTGGAATAATAGTTCTCCTAAAATGGAGAAGTGTGTGCAAGTATGTGGAGGAAGATCATTTAAACTACTGTCAGGCTGTTAGTTATAGAAAAGATGCTTGTTTATTAACAGTGATATGAGTAGAGATCTGTTTTGCTGTGTGTCACAATTAAAGACTCAATAATGGGAAATTGAATTTATATTTTTGATAGTTTTCTGCCTACAGGAAATAAATGGGAGAATGTAAATGTAGTTAAGTTATGATAAATAATGTAATGATAAAGAATGTTTATCAATCCAAAAGTGGGGAGCCAAATTAATTAAGAGCTCTGTGATGGAGAGAACTGATTGCCCTAGGATGGTATCTCTCTTTTTAGTCTCTAGACAGCATTCTTCCTGGGTTTCCATACTTTCATGATGCAGGACTGATAGTGCTTATTAGTCCTCTGGGCTCAATGAGATAGGATCTCAGATTATAAACTTTTGTCCTCATCTGAGACTGGCGCTAAATCATGAATTTGAGTCTGCTGGTGCAGGTGGGATCAGTACATTAAGCTAGTTAGGACCCTGAGAGCAATGAAGTTTGCCTTCACATGACCTCCATATCTTGATCTGGAGTCTCAGATGAGTGTGATCTTCTGGGAATTAACATAGACAGAAGAAGGGAACCAGAGAGAATATCCATGGTGACCATGGTTATTCCCATGTCCCAAGACTTAAATCATCTTCCTAGCAGGTATTTCAAATGGTGACCACTGAAAAGATGGGAGCAATGGAAAAAAATTATGACTATAATTATGTTCAGAGGACCCAGCTGTACTATAGCCCCTATGCAGCCCAATGGATATCCTTGTGTTTTGGCAGCTTATGCCACATGTATATGGGTCAAATTATCCAAGCTGCTCATGTGGCCAGCACTGTATTTGATCATCCATGTGGTAACCTCTGCTTGTTTTCAGAAGGCAGATCTGAAAGTGCACACCCCAATTACCACCACAGCATGAGTCCTTGTGTACAAGGGTATGTTTTGCTTCTGATTATCTTCCAGCTTGGTGTTGGTTCTCTGGGTATAGTTCAAATGTGAACGGAGCCTGTTCCCATCTCTGTCACAGGTGGAAGCACTGGTAATAGATGTACTTCTTTGTTCCTGCCTAAGCCAAGATCACTTCCTTTTGAACTCAGGTTTACCACAAGGTTCCTTAGCTTCAGAAGTAAAAGAAAGATGGTTGTATTTAATGACCCAGGTGATTACTGGGCCACAGGCATGAGCTTTCCCATTATTTCCAAGAGATGGATAGAAAGTCAAAATGGTAGGGAAGGAAAGGAAGCAATGGTAGTGTCATCTGTGTGTTAAGATAAAGAAAATAGACTGCTAGAATTTTACATGTGTCTCCTGATTGGCTGTTCATTAATGAATCTGAAGAACAGATCTTGATCAAGAGGACCCCTGCTAATTTGTGGGGTTCTTATGTCCAGGAGGAAAGAATCAACCAGTACACATGAGCCATAATGGCAATAGAGGCAATGTATTAAGAATTTGAAAGGCACTGTTGAGAATAGAAATGGATTAAAAAACTGAAAATATCTAAAAGTCAAAAAGCTTTGTGCCACAGCATAGCACTCTTTCACATATCATTACGTAGCATCTGCCTTCTCCTTCAATGGGAGGTGAGAGGGGTTCCTCCTGCTGGCTGGTTTGTTTCTGTAGTTTATCTGAACTTGAAGGTGTTTCCAATCTTCCTCTGACAACTGTCTCCTATGCAGATCTTGAACTACATTATACTACACTTTCACAGACAGACTCATTCTGAGAAAATTCGTATGACCCTACATTCTCATACTCTTATTTAATTGGTATTTGTATTCTGTTAAGAATGAAGGGAGATGTGTGTGTGTGTGTGTGTGTGTGTGTGTGTGTGTGTTTTGTAATTTCTTGTGTCTAGATGTTCTTTATTGTTGTAAACCTTTGTTGTTTTATTCAGAACATTTCAAGACTTTTTCTTTATATGTATAATTAAACATTTTCTGTTTGCTTGTTTGTTTGATTTTGAGACAGTCTGCATTCCATGCTGGCCTGAAATTCCCAATTTCCCACCTCTGCCCTTTCCTGTGTAGCAGGATAAGGGCAAATGGGGTTTCTGCTTCATTTGGGTTTTCATTTAGTTAGTTTCTCTTGTTCTGAAGATGCTGTGTGCAGCTCTCACTTCTCTTTCAATGAGAGACCCTCCCTGCAATGGGCTTAGATGCACCATGAAGCTTTCCACTCAAGGAAATTTCGGTCAAGCATTCTACTTGATGAATTTTTATCTAGGTATTTAAAATAATTTTATTACAGGGAATATATTACTCCATCATAGATTAGGGCTTCAAAATATTTTTTATTCAGAATTATTTGAATTTTTAGACATATAAACTGGTTAACTGGTTTACAAAGTGCTTATAAGGATGTTTACAAAGTTATATATCATTTAAAATCTACTTTTATACTTTCCTTGTCTCTCACTATGCCTGTTCCCCCCATGCATGCATGTACATGTACTGCTTACTCTCCACTGAACTACTCATTAGTTAATTAGCTAATTAATAAATTACTTGTCTTATTAATTAATAAATTTCATTGCATAACTTAAAAAATACTGGCCTGAATAATTAGTATGTAATAGAGCATGTTGCTACTCAGGTAGCAGGTCTAATTTTGGACCTAATGAATATCCTGTTTAAATAATAAATATGTTTAGGTAGGTAGTAGGTGAATGAAAAATATTGTGCTCATTTATTCAGCATAGTTATCTTATTCTTAAACACAGACTTTATACAAAGCTTAATGTTGTGGGATAGTGTTCTTGTACACTGTGAAGATTTGTCACTTGAATAAGCTTAATAAATTGCTGATTGGCCAACAGCTAGGTGGAAGTACAGGTGGGCCAACTAAACTAAGAGAATTCTGTAAAGAGGAAAAATAGTCAGGAATTGCCAGACAGACACAGAGGAAGCAAGATGAGAATGCCTTTCCGAGAATAGGTACCAAGCTACATTGTTAAACATAAATAGAATATGGGTTAACTTCAAGTGTAAGAGTTAGCTAGTAAACAAGCCTGAGCTAATGGTCAAATATTTATATTTTATATAAAGCCTCCAAGTCAATTATTTGGGAAGCAGCTGCTAGGTATTTGGGAATTGCTGGTGGGACAGAAACATTTTCTACAGCTTTCTTCTCAAATGACATTATGAGGCTTCAATGAAACCATATCCACCATTTAGTGATTGTTTCTTATTTGTAAATTTTCTGCAATATCCCAAGTTCACTTCCTCTTGTTCTAGCAGCTGTGTATTTCTCAGAGATTATCTAATCTGCAAACATAGTGTCCTAATTGATTAGCCACTTTTGATTATTTTTAGTGGCTTTAAGACAATTCTCAAAAAAAATCAGAAAAGGTTTTATGATATTTATTAAAATATAGACAGCTCTTAAAGCCAGACCTTTGTTATGGTCAAACTTGAGTATGTTGGTCTGCATTTCTCCTTTGGCAACAAGAATTCCATCAAAGCGTTACAGAGGCATCATCTTGGGTAGACAGCCCTAAGTCTTGCTTTCTTTAGTCTTTCTTTAGTCCAAGTGTTCTCTGTTGGCCTATGATGACGTTTAGATTTCATCTTGTTGTTAGGTTGCAGGTTGGATCGCATCTCAACTTCTAACCAAATGTGTACAATGTCATGTTTTTAATATTCCTTGTGTTTAATAATTATTTTTAACTTCTTTGCATATGAACAGCAAACATCTTAGGAAGTTATAGACTTGTTGATCAGGGAACATGTCCTTTCCAACATTGAGAAAAACACTTAGAGAGTTGAGCATTAAGTCACATAGGTGCTTGAAACTGTTCCATGTTATTCTGTAATTTTATGTAGATGATTGAAATAGTTTTATTAATAAACATCTACCATATATTTTTCTATGAACTGTTTAATAAATTTGCTTTGGTATTTAGGGGTTTTTTTCTATATATATTTTATACTTGTAAGTTTGCATAGGCCCAAGGACACTTACAATGCACAACTCTGCTGCTCTAGGCATAAGAATCTCAAAGAAAGCACATTTAATGGTGTGGACCCCATGGGAGGGAAGCAAATTACTATTCCCTTTCCGTGGCTGACTTAAATATCAATGTTAGCTTGCTGAAGGACAGTCAGCAAAACGCAATGGCCATTGATGATATTTTAATACTAAAATAAAATAAACATATGCCATGTTCACACAGCTGTAATGAAAAGTAGTATGCTTTCTTCCAACCGTGTACTGGAAATGCATGATTTACCAATTCTATGTGGTAAACCTTTGAAAAGGTTGAAATGGAATTTGTTGTTCTAACGGTAGATAGCCAAGTAAAATTGTGACCATACCAGAAACTGATACAGATACAAATGTAGTAAAATTACCACCACTCTGTTCTCAATAAAATAAAAAAAAATCATTAAAATAAATAAGTGTTCATATAAAATATAGAGTTCTGTCACTGCAGCACTGTCAAATCAAATGCAACTTTCACAGAGTCTTAAACTGTTTCAAAATTTATTTCTCAAAAATAGTAAGATTTGGACAGTGTGGGTGAACGTGACTATGTTTCATGACTACATGTATGACACTGTAGACAGTGTGGGTGAATATAACTATGATTTTCTACATTATGAAATTGTGGATAGTGCAAGGCCCATGACTATGATTCATGACTATATGTATGAAACTGTAGACAGTGTGGGTGAAGATGACTATGATTTTCTACATTATGAAACTGTGGACAGTGTGGATGCACATGAGCATGACTCATTATTTACATGTATGAAATTGTCAGACAATAAACCATTGATTTAACTAAATGAAATGGACATTAAACACATGACTCACTTTGCAAATATAACTACACTGTCCTTTAGTCCTATAGATTGAAGCACTAACACAAAGCACTTTCAGAGAGCTTATGCCACACTCTAGCTAATTTTCCACAGTAAGAAGAGAGTCTTTGGCTATCCTGCTTATCCTATATATTTATAGTAAAGGCCACAAAGGAAATTATTGCATTAATAAAGAGTAGTATAATGTTAGAGTGATGAAGAGAAGACCTTGATTTCCTCACTGTGTGTGTTATAAGTCAGCAGAATTCTGGCTCTTGAGAGGATCACTGCCATAAATATCCCTTTTCTGTAGCAACTATAATATGCTGTATGGTTTTTATCAGTGTACTGACATTCACGATAATGAACTGTTTTAAATATCTGGCCTGAATTTACAGGGTGCTTGTCTTGGCTATGTGGTTCTTAGGAGGCACATGGAAGCTAACAGTTTAAGTGAAGTATTCTGAAGTATTCCTGCTATTGCTTGGGTTGACTGCAAGCAGAGGCAGCGCTGGCCTTAGACAGCAGTGGCGATGTGGCAGCAGCAGCCGAGATTGAAATTTTTAAATGCATCACTGAATAGGAAATCAAAATGAAGTATAAATGATGAATGAGCTTTATAAATTTTCAAAAAGAGCACAGTGAAAGATTAATTTAGAAGTCACTGTAGGTTAGAGCGGTTTCATGTTGTGACTGTGTGAAAGTGATCAGACATGGGCTCTTTGCACTCCCAGAGCCCTCTGCTTCACCAGATTTCCATAGGAGTGAAAGCATTAAGTTTAGTTATTCATGGGATAGTCTTGCTTTTGGTTGCATTGCTCAGTACTTATGCGAAAATTCTAGTAAAATGGTACCAATGAACAATGATAAATTGTAATGAAGACTGATAAAATTGTTGAGATATGTGAATGTTTTTAGAAACATCAATTCAATTACTTTATTTTTTTTTATAGAACATTATCTAAAGAGTTATTTCCCAAAATAAGCTGTCAGTGACTTCTCCAAATAGCATGATAATAATTCAATCAAACTTGGCTAACTGCTATTGAAAGCATATCAATACACATTGCATTTTCTTCCTTTGCTGCTGGTAAAGTAGACTTAGTCCTCTTTCAACCATTTTTGTTTATAATGGAAGCATAACTAGACATGCACAAACTATGTGTGGAAGTATTTTTGAGTGAGACAGTACAAAAGAACTTTTCTGAAAAAATATGTTGAGAATTAAAAAATGGTAACAAGTGTAAGCACAGCCCAGAAATGTAAAGGTGCTTGGACTTTAGAGACTAACCGTGGCAAGTTCTCTAGTCCAATAGAAATGTAAACATCTTAGCTGACTAAAGTCAGACATTGACTGATGACATGAAAACTAGAGAATCTGAAGAGATCTTTCAGTCTTTCTCCATGTTTGGGGATCAGCCACAGAGTAATGAGCAAGGTACAGAAACAAAGTATTGTCCTAATTTTGCTTAGGAATCAGTTCATCAGTGATCAACACTCCGTTGCACTGGTTTTTACTAGGAGCTAGGTAATGTGTTACTCCAGTTGTGTTTGTTTAAAACTGGGTTCGCATGAGGTAAGTCTGATGACAACATTTCCCTTTACAAAAGAGTAAACCAAAGTTAGAGCAGTCCAAGCCAATGGTTTCAGTAGATAAGATTATCACTAAGTAACACATATTTTGCCTTAAGAAGATGATGAACTCAAAATCCCACCAAAGGGGTAATCACTAGTGAGATATGTAAATCAGCTTTACAACAATATAAAAAGTGGAATGTGTCAAAACCGGAGAGCATCATTATCATTCTCCAAAAATAAGAGGAGCAACTGGATCCCAGTATGTGTTGCTTTGAAAATATTCACACCCTTTATTTCAAGAAACTTTTAAGAAAAATATGAATGTGAGATTTTATATGGCCATTCATTCAAATTTTATTTTTAATGTTTTTATTTTAAAAATTTCAACATATTCACAATCGTTCCTCCTCCTTCTCCTCTTTCTAGTCCTCTTCCAGATTCCCCATACCCTATCCTCTCATCCATTCAGAGAGGGTAAGGACTCCCAGGGTGAGTCAATGCAGTCTGGTGTATCCAGTTGAGGTAGGACCAGGTCCCCCTTGCCTCCATTATCAAGGCTGAGCAAGGTGTTCCTCTGTAGATAATGGGCTTCAAATAGCCAGTTCATGCACCAGGAATAAATTCTGGTCCCACTGCCAGAGGCCTCACAAACTGCCCACAGCATTCAACTGTCATCTACATTCAGGGGCTTAGTTTAGTTCCATGTAGGTTCCCCAGCTGTCTTCAGAGTTAGTGGGCTCCCAATAGCTCAAGTCAGCTATGTCTGGGTTTCATCATCATGACCTTTACACCTTTGCTCATATAATCTCTCCTTCTTCTCTTCAGCCAGACTAGGAGCTTGACTCAGTGCTTAGCTATGGATCTCTTCATCTGTTTCCATCAGTTGCTGGAAGAAGGTTCTATAATGACAATTATGCGTTTGATTATAGGGAGAGGCCAGCTTAGGCACCCTTTCCATTATTGCTTGGAGTCTTAGCTGGTATTATCTTTGTGGGATCTTGGGTATTTTCCTAGCACCAGGTTTCTCTCTAACCCCTCAATGGCTTACTCTGTCATGATATCTCTTTTGTTGTTCATCATTCAAATTTAAAAATTAGATAAAAACTACAGAATTAATCAACCTTTATCTCTAGCATAACCCTACAGCTAAGAGAAGAGATAATAAACAAGATTATAACATAAAGTCTATCATCCCTAATGTAAATATTGGTCTATATTTATTGATTATCCCAGAAAATGTGGTATGGAAAATGAACAGGTCATTTTCTATAGGAAATTTAAACAGTTTTATGAGGAAAGAAGTTACTGAATTTGAGATGACCCCAACTTATGCTCAAAAAATGAACAGTTGTTAATAACCCATATCAAATGTGGCTTATAACACACATTTTGTTTTGTTCTCAATAGCAACAATAGCCTGGGCTACAAGCAACAGCTTCTCCCAGGTCTCCTTCAGATTATGATGTAGATACCACCACTTTCCTTTTGTAGCTGTACTGCTCCACCTGAACGTCAAGGTTGATGCCACCCAGGTGGGTTTCTGCAGCAAGGAATTTGAAGACATCTCGTTCTTCATCTGCAGGGCATCATGGGCTCTGGACATTTAAGTTACAACAGGAATTGAGAGCAATGCTGTATGGACCCGCCCCAGGACAGCACAGAAAGCTAACCAGCTCTTCTTAACTTAAATTCTCATTTATCATTTGTTTCTGGGCTCTTACCTTTCTCTATTTCTGTAGATCTTTTGTTTCCTCTATATTCCTTGTCTGGCTGAGTGGCTGACCCCTTCTTTTCTTGTTTCTTGATTCTCTGGTTCTCTCTTCCCAATTTTCTCTCTCTATTTATTCTTTCCGCCTGACAGCCCTGCCTCCCGAGTGCTGGGATTAAAGATGTGTACCATGATACCTGGATGAAATGATTTTTGATAGCATCATATTTTTGAATTCTCACAGGACTGTTGGAATAGATGTTTTAGCTTTCTATAGAAAGAATCACATTGCTTATTTCATTCTTTTTAAATATTCAGCTGGTATCACCAGAGGATTAGAGAATATTAGAATCTTCACAGTACAAGTCTCTCCTTGTGTCCATGACTGCTCCAGATATGGACAAATGAAATGATGTACAGATGATAGTGTATTGCCAAAACACAGAGAAATCCACACCAACTTTGGTCTCAGTAGTTAGGGAAGAAAAAAAAAAACAGAAATCAATATATAACTATAATGTGAAACATCAGCTAACTCTAGAGTACTTTTATGTTGACTGATCATAAATCAATTTTGACAAGTTGAATTAAAATCAATAATTTTTATAGATGGACCTTGTAAGAAGTTAACAGCTACCCAGTTTAGCTTTACTTAATGTTTACTGGAAAACAATTTAAAGAATTGTATATCATTTCCGGTTTTCTCTTTCCACTTTATGCTTGTGGTTCAAAATGTAGAAGTTCATCTGCCATGCCTGCTGCCCCGAATCTGCCACTCTGAAAATATCAAGCAAAAAGTATTTTCTTTCTCCTATAAGTTTCCTTAATTATTATGTTTTATCACAGAAACAGAAAAGTTACAGTGTGTGTGGTCCAAGGAGGTTGAGTCTAGTTTAGGGACCTCCTATTGATGCTGCCTCTTTTGGAAATCTTAGATACATTAGGACTGTTATTTATATAGCTTGAACCTAAACTTCAAGCACAGGCAGCCCTTCAGCTAAGGGTGAGATTTCTTGCTCACTATTTCTCTCTGCTAGAATTTGATCATGCTTGAACCTATGTGAGTCTGGATGACACTATCATAATTGCTGTAAAACCTTATGCACAGCTGCCCTGATGTGTTCAGAAAACAGTTTCTTTGTAGTCATCTACACATCTGGCTCTTAAAGTCTTTCTAAAACCTTCTATGAATTTATCCCCAAGTTTTAGGTAAGGGCAATTAGGTCTTAGCTTCTTTTCAATTGCTGTACTAAGATGCCATAATCAAGACAACTGAGAAAAGAAAGTATTTAATTTAGGGTTCATGGTTGCTGGATATGAGAGTCCATGATGACTGTGGCAGGGAATGTGATATCACACAGGAAGTCATGAAGCTAGAGGTGTAGCTGAGACCTTACATTCGATTCACAAGCTCTAGGAAGAGCGAGAGTTGACTTCGAATGCCATGGGCTGTTAAAACTCAAAAGCCCACTCCAAGTGACACACGTCCTTCAGTATGGCATCATTAATATTCCTTCCAAACAGTTCTACAAACTCAGGACCAAATATTCAAATATATGAGCATCTGGAGGTCATTCTCATCAAAACCACCACAGAGTGTGTTACAGTAGTTTTATTTAGGAATGAAAAATTCAGTCTCTATCCTCTGATTCTTGACTAGTTATGGGTCTCTGAATTAGTCACTATCTACCTCAAACAGAAGTTTCTTTGATGTAAATAATGACTTTCTGAAATAGTCACACAAAAAACTCTTATTGTAGAAGCTTCCAAGATACCAACATATACACACAGAAAAGTATTTGAAATAAAGTTACCTTGCCCAAGACCGCAAAATTTCTACTAAACATCTCAGACTAACAAATACAACACTCATTGTCAAGAATATGTTACATTATGGAAATTATAGGTTGGTAAGGCACCATAAACCCTCTACATTACCCTCTGGAATTTGAAAATAAGATCCCATTGTTGAAAACATCACACCCCTAATTTCTAAAACATGGAGAAAATAGTTGGCTACTGACCTGGTAGCTGCATGCTATTGGCTAGTTTTCATAGTGTTGGAAAGTGCTGCCCAGGGAAAACCATCATTATTCTTGTGCATTTGTACACCTCATGAACTATAATAATGATCTTTCTGGCAAAACAGGCCCACTGATGCCAAAGGTACACAGTGTCAGAGGAGTGTCCCACCAGTCTCTTACTCCACAAAATGGAACCCATACCTAGTACAGGTAAAAAAGTCATCATGATCCTCTGGCAGAACAATTCATAAACCCTAGGGAAGAAACTACACTATTTCTCCACTAATAAGGCATAATATCAAACATTGTTTTTCTTCACATGCCCTGCTTCCCAGTTCTGCTTCCTCCTACCCATCCCCTTTACTCTTCCAAATATTCACTTCAGCTTTTATGCCACGTTTATTCTATTATCATTTTATCCCCTTTTCTTCTACACCATAATCTTTTTCATGCTCATAGATGTACATGTATACACACACACATATATATATCATATATATCATACATATACACTTACATATCATGTTCACATGAATTATATATATATTGCATATCAGAGAGAATATGCATCTTTTTTAAGAGTCTGCTTTGTTTCACTTAAATGACCCCAAGGATTTAAATATGTAACTGCATGAAGTTAAAAAAGCTTCTGCAAAGCATTGGAAACACTCACAGAGTGGGGAGATAGCTACAACAAGGAAGAAACCTGTGCCAACTCCACATCTGAAGCAGGTCGCTATCTAGAAGTCTATAAGGAACTCATTAAATACCCCCCCAAACAAAAAACTTCACCAAAAGCCACAACCGATAGATCAACTGACAAACAGTATACGAGTCTCAAAAGAAAAAAAAAATAGAAATTCACAGTAAACTTTTGAAAATGTGCTCAACAACCCAAGACAAATTAAAATTACATCCCAAGACTGAAAATAAAATGGTTTTCAGATTCCATCTTAGGCTTCCTCAGAATGGCTGTCATAGAGACGACAAAGGAGAAGAGATTTTGGGAGAATGTGAGGAGGGTAAAATGTTATAGCCATTGAGGAAATCAGTACGACAGCAATCCCAAAAGATTTTAAGGCAAACTTCACAGAAAGATGTGCACACCATGTTTATTGCTGCACTATTCACAATACCCAAGTTATGGATTTTTATTCCATTGTAAAGGATGAAATTATGACAATCACAGGAAAGCCTGACAAATATGAAGACAATTTTATCCCCCATTTAGCTTTCTCAGTAGCCAGTAGACAATGCCATTTGAATTGCTTGGGTCATAAGGCAATTCTTTTTCCACTGTAACAGTTTGTGCTTTGCATGGATAAAAGCAGTGGATTACTTCTGGAAGTGGGACGATCTTCTATGCTGTCCTTTTCACCTGAAGAAGTGTTTGTAAAAACCCTAATCACCCCAGTGCTGAATGGCTTCTGTGAGGTCACTAGGCACAGTCCCTGTTGTCTGAGAAGTCAGGTGCTCCTTGCAAATTTAACAAGGTCACAATGAGATCCGAGAATAGAAGAACAATAATGATTTAGCCTGTTAGTTCAGTACACTGGAAGCTAACACTCTAACATGCAACTGATAAAAAATGGGTGAGGCTTTTCATCAAAAGATTACAAAAAATGTCTATTGTCTGGTTTCAAAATACATCTGAAAGGAACGGTTCTAAGTATAATCTCATACTTTGTACATAAAACTATAATCATTTATCATTTTGCGTTTAAAAATTTTATTGTCATATATTTTTGTTTTTAAATACTGTTTGTGGTGCAGTCCAGACTAGCCTCAAATTTATAAATCTGTTTCAACCTCTGAATTATTGGAATCAGACAGACACCATAAAACTCTGCATACAGAAATACTTAAAAGTTATGAACCAGATATCTGGGAAGATATATATCACTTTTTGACTTTTTGATATATCTGATTGTATATTTATCATTATCAAAGGCTTTCATATTTACTTATTTGGAATTCACAGGAGTCATGGGAAGAGCCTTCCTAAACACACTGTCTATGAATTTGTAAACTTACTGATAGTTCTACAGTTCTACAGTTCTTCACAAAATATATTTCCTTTTTAATTCAATAAATTAAAAAGTGTGAAGATGTCAGTAACTTGTTACATGCAGTAATCTATCATGAGGAAACATTAAGGTATTCCTTTTACCATCTGGAGTTTTTTAGATGAAAACTATTGTTTAGCAATTTTTACTCTCCTAAAATCACTTTTAAAATTTTTTCCATAATGTTAAATATGAATCAGGTGTGTGTGTGTGTGTGTGTGTGTGTGTGTGTGTGTGTGTGTGTGTGTGTGTGTATACACTCATATGATGCAGCATGTACAAAGTCATAGGACAAATTTAGAGTTTTTGTCTAGAGTTGATTTTCTTCTTCCACTGTGAAAGTTCTAAGGAATCGTACTTGTCAGCAGGCTCCTTTACCTACTAAAGCACCTTGTCAACACTGTTGTAAAATTTTTATTGTCAAATGCAAGCTGTAGTGATTTGAATCCATCTGTAGGAAGCAGACTATGAATGCAGCACTCCTACCTAACAGTTTTCAAGTTTCCTATAGGTGCTTTGTGAGCATTCAGATAAAATATTGAATCATAGCCCGACCTTTTGTTTCCCGTCCCATTTGTTCTGTTTGTGCAAGAATCATCTTAGAACTTGGTAGAGCAAGTGGTAAGCTTCTGGCTTCAGTCCTTCTTTGGGAAATAGAAATTTGAAAATATTTTTATTTGTATTTCATTTTTATCAAGGTTTTTTGTTTTGTTTTATGATTTTTATGGAAGCACCATTAACTGACTGAAAAATATTATAGGCATATTAACTTTGCTCTTCTGGAAGATTAACTCTAAGCAGAATTCAATATATGAGGACAGAATCAATAAACATGAATTAAAATACCAGCTTTTAATTATCTTACAAATATGCATCTAGGGCCCACTGTGTATTAGTTGTAATGTTAGCAACAGCAGGATTTTCATAATGTGTACATTTTCTGTTGTCATAAAATAACTGGAGAGGAATAGTTCTCCCTGTCAAGATGATATACTTCAGGAGCTGAGTACTTTCAATGGACAGCTGTCATTGACAACCAACTTTAATGTGTGATCTGTGTCTTCTCTGCATGACCTATGCTTAACTGCCCATGCCCTAAAGGTATCACTATTATTTTCCATTGCTAATTTTTGCAAGGCAAAGGAGGTACTAGAACTCACTATTGTACATAGCCTGAGTTAAATTATCAGATTCAAGGTCTAATTTTTGTGTGTTAAAAATGTTATTTCTCCATGTAACTGAGTTTTCTATATGCGTGAAATAAGCCCAAGACTGAATGGGTATCTACAAAGCACAGATATATTTATATGTTATTGTTGGAGTTAGGGTTTCTTCTGCTGTGATAAACATTGTGACCATAGACAACATGGGGAGGGTATTATTTCATTTTATACTTCCATGTAACAGTACATTCTTAAGAGCAAGCAGGGCATGGGCTTGAGCAGGGTAAGAAGTTGGAGGCAGGAACAGATGAAGAAGCTATGGAGAATTGCTGCTTATTGGCTTGCTCCCCATGACTTCTTCAACCCGCTTTTTCATAGCACCCAGAACCACCTACCCTTAAGAGACTGCACCCTCCCTCACCAGTCATTAATCACTAATTAAGAACATACTCTATAGGTATACTGTCAGGCCAATATGGTGAGGACTTTTTCTCAATTGCGGTTCTCTCTTCTCAAATGACTTTCTAGTCTGTGTCAAACTGACATTTAAAACTAGCCAATATAGCTATGGAAAGAGTTCCACTTTGTTTTATTAAGGATTTTATTTTTTTGCTTTCATGTGTGTATGGGGGCGGGGGGAGTGGAGTGTATCCATCAACAGAATGCCCTTGAAAAACAGATAAGGGTGTCATATCCCCTGGCACTAAAGTTGAAGGTGGCAGTGGTCCACCTGAAGTGGTTTCTATGAACCAAGCTCATGCTTGTAGAAGTGCAGTCTACACTCTTAACCACTGAACTATCTTTCCAGCCCCCTAAGCAGAGACCTTTTGCCTCCTAACTATCTTCCAAAGACATGTCATTATAATTCAATATAGCTAAGAAGTAAAGATTAATTTCCTTAGGAATCCAGAAGACAAAATGGGTTTCTGACTCTTTCAGTTTTTTTTTTTAATTTAATTTACTTTTATTATTTGGTGTGGATTGGAAGCAGGCAGGTCAGCAAGGTTCATATCACTACTACATCATCTGGCCTGCCTTTGGTTCATTGTCAAGGGACAAAGAGACAGGCATTAGGCAGGACCATAAAGTTATCTTTCAGTATGCAACCGGGAGGGACTGCAAGGCTATAACCTAGGGATGAAGAAGGAGAGGAGAGAGAGAGAATGCATTGGAGGAATTTGGGGAGAAGGAAAAAAGCAACGGGGTGGGGACTTTGATATAATCATCTGAATTTCTGGCTGTCATTTCCATTGGTGACTAGCATGCCTTCCTTTCTCCTAATGTGCTAACACCAAAGTGTACCTTTATTCCACTACTTTCAGCAGATACTTTCCCCTTTCTGCTTCACAGAAGCCCAGAGAGCTGACTACACCCCATGCAATTCTCACTGAATTGTCTCTTGAACTATTATAATCATGAGATCACTACCATTTTCTTCTACTTAAACTCTTCTCATTGAGGGGAAAATTAACTAAATATGTGTGCAAATCTAATAAGTCCTTTTTCTGCACAGTCTCCTGGAATCCATATCCATTTTCATCTGACTCTGTTCCTTCTTGCAATATGTTCTTCTCTAGATTTCAGGAAGCTGACTTGTACCTGGTTATATCTGCTTCCCTGTCTCACACTTCAGATACTCTTGGATTTCTTCTCTTAGATTTCTGCATGAAAACCCAGGAGTGTAGTAAATTAATGTCTCCCTCACTCTCCATTCTGCTTTCATCATTTGGTAAGGGAGAGTACTCTGTGGTTCTGCATAGACTGTGCAGATGACTCCCAAATATATCTTTTAGCCAGACTCTTCCCATAGCTTCAGAAATTACAGCCAAATATCTAGATAACATCCTTTCTGTGATCTCTAAAATCCATCTGAACTCTCCTTTTTCAATTTTTCATTATACTTGAGCCAACACGTTATTCTTTTTTCATATATGAGGTGAACAAGATTTTCCAACTTAACACACAGCCATTAACAATCCAGTACTTACTACTAAGACATGCAGCCCTCTGGGGAAAGCACTGTTGTTTTGATTTTAATATAATAATATGGTAATAATAATAATTTCATGAGTCAGAAAATTCCGCTCTTCATTTGCTACTTTCTGCATAATATTATTGGGATATTTTAAAGCAGAAATTAGTTACCTATTGCATTTCTATTCTGTCCACTACTTTGCAACAGCTGACCATTTCCTTAATTCCCAAAACAACCCTGTTTAGTGGTGGAACCTCTCATGGATTCCTTCTTTCCCTCTCTTGCCCTAGAGCCCCTCTCTCTACACTCCATACCGTTCAATCCCATCTTTGATATATGGGGAAAACAAACAAACTGTCATTATTACATTGGTCATCAAATAATTCTAGAAGAAACTTCATCTACCTAGGAGCTATAGTTCATCTACTTACTCTAACCCTCTAAAGAAAATACAACAATAACAACACACATACACACAGAGACACATACACACAGAGAGAGACTCGTGTACGCACACACACATACACACTCAGGCACACACGCACACACAGACACATACATACACACACAAGGACACATATACACACATACACGTACACACACAGAGACACATAAACATACAGGACACATACACAAAGACACATTCATGAATACACACACAGACACATATACACACAGGGACACACACACAGAGTCACATACATGCACACACACAAAGACAGATACATACATACACACACACACACACACACACACACACACACACACAGAGTTTACTTTTTAAAAACTGAAAGTAGAGTTTAAGGAGATAGAAAACAAGCTTCTCTCATATTTTTATAATTTCTGTCTTTGACATTTGTAAGTTTTCCTTCTTAATCACCAAATACAGTGACTTAAATATATAGCATAAAGATATTAATAAGTAACAAAATCTATTTCCTTCATTTTAAGATACTAATGTAAGCTGAGTTAACTTTTAACTGATGACTATTACGCTTTATTCTTTTAATGAAGTATGAACCTCTAAAATTGAGTTAAATCATGTTTCATGGAGATATAAGAGAGTAAGTCATAAGACGGCTATTAAAACAAAATCTACATTTTGATTTGTATTTTTGTAAGAAATCATCAAATAATAAAATCTACATGTGGAAAATAAAGAATATTTATAACATTTGAAAAGGCTTGACATACCTGTAGGGAATATAAAATCTAGTAATTATTGAATATTGGCCAAATTTCAAACTTCCAAAAGCCATTTTTTTGCAACAGGACTTCAGCTCATGGCCGTAGATCATTTGATGGCCAATGGTAGGCAAGGTGTATGTAGCAGGACATTGATCCTACCAATACTTCTTTCGCATGGTGGATGAGACATATTATACAAATATCCCACATTTGTTCTTCTATGATACAGATAGTTCTGAGGCATGGTTAATGCCTGCCTTCTATAATTTGTCCAGCAGGATGAAGTTTCACTTTTCAACTGTTATGGGTGGTTTCTTAACATAGAGCTCTCTGGCCACTGCCTTTTCCTTGTTTAATTCTCCCCTCTTTCACTGATTTTTTTTATTTCAATTTCTACTTCCTCTCAGCATCTGCTTCTACAATAATACTGAAAAAAATACACATGCTGAAATACTTTGAAAAGATGCTAATCTTGAATTCAACTCAGAAGAGAAGATTGTTATTATTTAAAAGTAAAAATGCCTATATTTTGCCTATTAAATATTTCTGGTTTTTTTCTGGCACTGAATTATTTTTATGGACAGATAAATGCTATATTTTTATAAGTATTATGCATAATAATATCAACATATTTTCATTGAAAATTAGGTAATTAATCTCAGAAACTGAACCAGAATTCAGGTTATATATGCAAAATATTAGAATTTAGGTATTCAATATTTGTAATAGTTACATTTATTTTATGTTAGGAAAAATGAGAATTACATTTAGTAATAAATGAGAGGGATTTATACACTTAAGACACTTAGCAGAATTTAAATCAGAAAAACCAACTCTTCAGTTCTCAGCATCTTAAGAGAGATGGTGACAATCGTTTCTGCTGTCGGTGTTCCATTCAAACTCTAATGGGATTTAAGCTACACACCATTAAAACATTTGAGGATACACACACATTGTAAGAATATTGCCAGGTAGTCACTTAAAGTGTTAGAACTCATTTGTGTTACCCCATTTTCTTTGAGACTGTCTATAAAAGCCATAAAAAAGCTTTATAAGTCTGATAAAGATACAGCATATATGACTTTCTGTTTGTTTTTATCTGTTAAGGTCTAGACAAAGCCTTTTAACACTGTCTCAAAGGGCTATACATCAAGTCTACTGTAGCCCTTGGGTGTTCTCACCTAATATAAGTTGAAAAGGCAAAGCATGTCATTCAGAACCATTTTGACATCATTCTAAAGGACTGCTAGGTTTTCCTTTCATCTCCAAGTAGTTCAGTAGTTCAGGAATGCTTTCTTCATTTCTCCATTCACTTGTTCTTTCTTTCTTTCTTTCTTTCTTTCTTTCTTTCTTTCTTTCTTTCTTTCTTTTTCTTTCTTTCTTTCTTTCTTTTTCTTTCTCTCTTTCTTTTTCTTTCTCTCTGTCTCTCTCTCCCTCACTCTCTTCCTTCCTGTTTTTTTTTCTTTTCTCTTTTCTTTGCCAGATAATATTTGCAACAAATTTGGAGATCATGTTTTCTGCTTATCTTGCTGTTTCTAATAGCACCCATTACAGTGGTCACTAAGGATTAGGTACTTAGAAATGTTGTCAACTGCAAACGGAGAGGTCATCATTCTGTGCTTAGGATCGCAGGAAGGGGATGCAAGACCACTCTGTCCCATATGAGAGAAAACTCCCTGTGGCTGTTGATGAGGAAATGTTTTATTCATATATTAGGTATGTTTCTTTAACAATCTACAGCTTATTAGCCCCCATTTTCAAACAACCTTTAAAAATATGTTTGAGGGGAAAAAAATACTTTCCTTAAATGTTATTTTTACTCACTAGGGTTTGGCAGCACTCAGCAATTATTTTGCATTGACTAGAGAACGAAGGAGCTTTCTGGATTCTGGAGATCTCTACATGCTCACAATTAACAAAATGCTCAAATCCTACCTAAGGCCAGAATTTCCTTAATGAACATGAAGTGCAACAAGACAATGGTGTCTTTTTATTCAACTTGATCAGGTTCTCAGCAGAAGCTAGTCAGGAGTGCAGAGACACTGGAATTTCAGACTTTTTTTTTTTTTTTTTCAAATAATGACTTAAGTTTTCTTAATAGGCAATTGAAAGGAGAAGCACACGTAAGGACTTCTTGGTATGGTGTGACACCAGTGACCACTAGGCTGAAATGCAGTTTTCCTCACTCATCTGGGCTTTGCACACACACCCAGCTTATGCCAAATTGACTTGGCCTACTCTATTCTTCATCTAAGTCTCTGCCCAAGTTTCACTCTTACACATTTTCCCTGATTCCTCTGGCAGATGGTCCCTTCCGCTTTGGAACATTGCTCCTTCTGAGTGCTAATTGTTTACATGATTATTTCCTGCTCCTCTTTCAGCTCCTTGCTGGCAATATGGTGTCTGTTCACCTCACTGGTTCTTGCTCATTGTCTGTTACTGCCCCCTAATAGGTACTATAAATATTTGGTGATTGAATTAACATTGAGCAGGCAAATATGCTTCAATCTGTACAAAAATGCTAACAAATGTTATAGCAAGATATCATGTTGTGGTCTCTTGCTTGCTTTTCTGGGATCTAAAAATCCAGTGGAAGAATGGAAAGATGGAGCCCAGCACAGAAAAGCAAGCAGAAGTAACAGACATTCTATGACACTTCTTGCACTGGGAACCTGCCATATCCTGCATGGTTTGATCGTGTAGATCTGACAGGCTGACAGAAGAAAGAAGAAATGATAACACATATACAAAGAAGTTAAGATTGTGCAGGGCTTGTTTTTTTAATAGAGAGTACCTTCTATGAAACCTGGAAACACGGGATGTTTCTCATGAATTACATAAGGAAGAGGAGTTAATTAGTCTTGGTTACAAGTATTCGATGGTGAACAGTGTCAGGATATAGCCATCTGGGAGGAAGAAGCGTCAGTTACCAGGCTTTGTTAGTCAACATCTGCATAATAACTAGCAGAAGGTTTTGCTACTTTCCTGAGACCCATCTGGGAAAGGTTTTGCTATTCCATGGATTTGGGCCATTAAGATCCTTGAGATGGTCATGCCCATGTCAACAATACACATCTACTCAGGATTTACCTACTGTCCACATGTACCAACATATTATGTAACAAAAGAGGCTGCAGGGACATATAGTTTCGAAATTGAAGACTTTCCTGGACTTAGAGAGATGAGAATTGTCTTTCCAAAAAACAGCATTAGACTACACACAATTCTGTAACTTCACTTTCAAGAAATCCATAACATATACCTTATTCTGTCCTTTGAGGGCACCTGCACATGTGACATGCACATAAGTCATACACACACACACACACACACACACACACACACACACACCCTTATGCCCTCTACACACACACACACTGATAATAATAATATGTGACAATAAATTATTTTGCAATATTTTTAAATAAGTACACTGTCTCTGACTTTATGGATTGACTGAAAGTTTGGCAAGAATAGTCAGACTATTTACCTTTACTCTACTCCTTTTTTTTTTTTAGAAGCATAAGCTAATGAATTTGTATGTTTACCACAACAGTCCTATGTCTGCCATCCACAATGCTTAAGTACACACCTAGTTTCTGCACATACTAATTTTGATGCACCACATCAGAAGCTGACATCGAGTTCCTTCTCATTTCCACTGTATTATGTGTCATTGGCAGCAACAAATCCATTGGCGAGCAGAGCAATAGGCAATCTTCCCATGATTGACATGTTTGGTGCCACCCTGCTGTTTACTGAAAGAGCTTCCATTGACTGTCTGCTGAGGGCATCTGTTCATGATGAGAAACATGACTCCTAACTGCCACCCCATGCTGGGTTCTTCCTAGGATCGCTGAGCATTGAGCCATCCTCATTGGGTGAATAGCAGTCTTTTGTCATTGCTATTTTTCATATATTGAAAGTAATATTCTGTATATTAGGTATAATACTAAACTATGTAATTTATTATTCCACAAGCTCACTGAAACCCTTAGGTAAATAACATCAGCTCCTTTAGTTCATTTCAATGAACCTATTTATCTGCATGTTTACTTTTTCAACACATGCTTTGCAATAAAACTTACATTATGTACCTAAAGCTTAAAATAATACAAAAGGAATAAGGGAGAGTTCAGAAGCACTGACTAATTAAAATATAAGCAACATAAACTTTAAAATGAATAGTGATCATAATAGATTATGACACATTAGTTAGTAAAGCATGATATATTCAAAGTGAAACAAACATAAACAAATATATTGACACACTGAGAAAAAAGGCTGCTTTGTTTGAAACAAGGCTTTCAATAATTTCTAAGAAACTTTGTAGTAATCATTATTTTCAGCTGTCAGCATATAATAAAGAATATGTATTATAAATGCGAAAGCCAGGGAGAAATGGTGCTAAGAGCAGAATAGTCAAGGTATTTCCAGAAGCCAGGCTGCAGGCTCTCTATTAACTGCTGGGGAGAAGAGTCTCCTTCAAGCAGAAATTTTGAAAACAGTGAGTTAAGGAAGCTCTTGAGCTGGGCATCATCACCTTGAAGACAAATATGTCTGATGTTCTGCCAGTTATTACTGAAATGGCCAGAACCATACCACTCTAATCTGACCTGGAAATAAAAAGATGAATCTATGTTTTTTAAGACATTACATAATGTATACAGCCTGTATTCTTCACATGATTATATCAAAAAGATGTGGGCTGGCAGAGAAACAATTTCGATTAAAGGAAGAGAAATTAAGGAGAATCCACAGCAATAATGATGCTTTATAGAAACAGGTGAACAGAAAAACAATAAAAGACAATTTTGATAGATGAAGATATAGTTACTTTGTAGACAGTTTGCCTGGCTTGTGCGTATTCTGCAATACAGAAGAAACAAAAGTAGAAAATGAATTTTATCAAAGAGTCTATTAATAGCATAGTTTTACTCATGTTAAATGTATTACTTATTATAACAAAACTCATTGACTTATGTATTTATTTCCCTGTGTTGCCATAACAAAATACCATAGACTGGGTTCCCTAAACCCAGTTTTGGAGTCTAGGAGTCTGAAGATCAGGTTCCTGAAGAGTTAGTGTCTTCTGAAACTTATGCATATAGCTACTGGTTTGTCGACATGCTATTTATATAGCACCTTCCGTGTGCCCTCCTGTGTGCCTATGCATGCTGATTTTCTGTTCTCATGAGGAGACCCACAAGATGGAATTCAGGCTCATGCTAATCTCATTTTACTCTGGTCAGTTATTTATCATTAAGTGTTGTCACCATCTAAGATCATAGATATTAGATCATTAGCAACAGACTAGAGGAAGAGTTGAGCACATATTGGTTTAATGTTCAGAGTTTCCTGCTCCTTTCACAGCACATGTATCTGAAAACTGTCAGTATCTTTTCAGTTCATTTGAAAATTTGATACTGGAAGAGACCAAGTAATTATGTGCCTGCAGACAACAATCAGAAATCACATTTCTCTCACAATCTTCCTATTTCTTCTCTTGTTCCTGCCTCTCTCATCCTGGCATTTAGCAGTTGACCGATCTGAACAAAAGGCATTCTTCTAGTAAGGTTTGAAATTTGTTACTTCTGTAAGCTGGGGGAAATCAAGAAATATACTATAGGATCCTATATCACAAAAGGGTTGTAATGTACTTATGGTATCTACAAATTGAAATTCACGCAAAATGGTAAATGATAAAGTGAAGATAAGTAAAAGTGACAGGAAGGAATCATTCAGTAATTTCACTTTTAGATTTGTGGCTAGAGCAAAGTTAAAATGAGTTAATAACGCATAATAATATATACCAACATGTCACTTGATGTTGTGCTGTCCTGGTCCCTCAGTCCAGATGAAGCTCTCCCACCTGTGGTCCCCACAACCGCTTATAAAATATTTACTCAGAGTCTAATATTAATTACAGACTGTTTGGCTATGGCTTAGGCTCATTAATAACTAGCTCTTACAACTTAACTCAACCAATCTATATTAATCTATGAATTGCCACTTGGCTCCATGGCTTTACCTGTGTCCAATTACATCATGCTTTCTGACCCACAACCTGCAGCTTCTCTTCCTGACCCCTCCCTCCTTCTGCATGGATTTCCAACCTCCCTCTAAGCTGCCTTGCCATAAACCAAAACAGTTTCTTTATTAACCAATGGCAATAAAGCATATTCAAGATGTACAGAAAGACGTCACACATCCCTATGGTAAGGTGGTAGCTGATGATGGTTTCCTAAATGGTTCTGGTTTTCGGTTATGGGTTACATATCACTCCACTAGCAGCATCTTTATGTAAAGTCCTTAACAGTTTGTTTTCTGTTTTTTTTTTTTTCATATTCAGAATCCTCATAGTAAAAGGGGGATGTGTAAACCTGAAAATGCTTTTAAACCATGAGATCAAGCATGAATCTGTTAAAATGTATAATTATTTTCCATAAAAACATGTTTTCAAGTTACATTAAAGGTTTTTTGTTACTCAAACTTTAAGAAAACATGAACATATTCATTTTACTATTTATCACTTGACAGTAATATGTTTCAAATGTAAGATTTTTATTTGAAAGTCAAAGTCAAGCACTCAACATTACTTTCTTAATTCTTACAACAATATAAAAGCCCTTCTCTACTTTGAAGATAAGATTGTGAAGTCACAGAACTATAAGGTAACATTTAAAGTGAGGAAGGTAATAAAGCTGGATTTTATATAAGGAAATCTTTTTTCATAAGCTCCTAAATGCTGTATCTAAAATACTGAGAGAAGAGTCCTCTTCTGGAAAATTAGTAATTTTATCTTATTTGGCATTATTCTATTCCATGAATGAACTTCTAGAATTTATGTCTCTCCACTGACTCCTTTTTACTAAACTACAATCTCTTTACAACCATTTATTATTCCACATAGTGAATTTTAATAAATGACATGTAGTCTTTCCATTTGAGATTAGTTTCCAAAAAAGAAGTCTTCACAAAACAGTACCTCAATAACATCCAAGAAACATCATATCAAGTATGTTTAATTAGATGAAGAATTCTTAGATACAGAAGATGGTGTGTTTTCCTTTGTAGTAGGTCATTGTTCTCTAGTAAAATAGAACTGATAGAGTGTATATATGTACACACACATACATGATTAAGTAGAGTAGCTTATAGTTCATTCTCTTACTACTTCAACAATGGCCGCCTCCAGTCAGAAATCCAGAAATTCAATAGTCCATGAGGCTGAATGTCTCTGGTAGTCTTTGGTATACAACACAATCCAAAAGACGTGCACTCTAATGCCAGTAAAGGAACAAATTTCTAGTGGGAGTGAGCACAAGCAGACAAAGAGACAAGCTTCTTTAGGCCTTGTTCTTTATGTAGCCTGCTAGCAGAAGGTGTGGCCCAGATGTGGGAAGGGTTTCGAAAACTTAAAAGATTCAGGTTTAAGGTGGATCTTCCTAACTTCAAATGATCTGAATTTAAGGTAGATTTTTCTTACCACAAATGATCCAATTAACTAAAATTCCTTCATGGCCTTGTGCCTATAAGCTTGGGGTTTAGTCAAATATAAGTTGACAACAACAGTGACAAACTAACCATCACAGTTATTAAATACCCTTTCCGGATTCTCCTTTAACCTTACTCCCTGATGACAATGATGGAGTCTAGTTGACTGTCTCAGGAGTTAATTTAAGCAGACCACATACTAGTTTTGCTGTTGATTCAGGGATTCATTCTTGACTAGAGCTTGTAAAAGTTTGACAAAACTAGTGTGAGATTATATAGATTGTATAGCATGAGCACCAGTTTTGATTGTTTTGGCCATTTGTGTCTGTGTGTATGTGTATTTGTGTGTGTGTGTGTGTGTGTGTGTGTGTGTGTGTGTGTGCACGCGCACATATGTATAACAGGAATTTTCTATTCCACACAAAAGGAAGAATCCCATTATTTTATTTCTATAAGGAATGTTTATTTCTCTCTACCCTGTCCTTATTATACTTCATAACTTGGGTTATATCAAAAGCTTTGTTGAAGCTCGTAGTAGATTTATAGAATCTCTGGAACTAATTAAAGTATTTTATTTAATATTCTCCATGGCACTTATTGCACAGATCGAGTCATATTCTCATTTCTTTTCTAATTTGTCTCTTGTTTATGCCTAGATTGGTTTGGCCACTGCAACACAATAGATTGATGTCCTCAGAGAACAATTTCTTCTGATTATAGTATCAATAAAACAATTAGAAAAAAGATATTAAGTAAGATGACACCACCTGGGTGGATCAATTAAGTAAGTCATAAGAGCAGGACTCAGTTTCCTATCCAAATAATTTTAATTTCTTCCTCTAATCCATTACCTTAATCTTGCTTATTGGAATCTCATATGCTATTTTGTTTTGCCAAGATAAAACTCTTGATATTTTCTATGAATTATGCAATTGACTTGGCATCTCACTGCTCCTCTAGTAAAAGCTTAGCACCACTTGTTAACTTGGCGACTGTCAGTGTCTGCTTCTCTGCAATTAGTTATGTAGGAGTGGGTTAAGAAGCCTTGAAGGTCTTCATCAGCCTTCATCCAGACAGGTAATTGCTTTTCTTTCCCCACTGTTATAACTAAATCAACGTTTTGTGACCAAGAAAAGAGTAAATAATTTTAATATAGTTACAATAAAGACTGTGAGAATCTTAAAGGTAATATTTCTATGAACACCCTTTTACTAAAAATGCAGTTGTATTGTTTTTATCAGATCACAATTGATTGAATTTGCACTTTTCTCAGGAAGCTGCAGGAGTTGTGAGAACCTGGACTGGATGGTAGCAGTGGAGCGATGGGCCTTCTTTGCTTTTATTAACCACTGTACTGTCGTAGGTCCTCCCAGTTCAGTTCCACTGACGTTGTACTTCTTTGCCCCTTCACTTGTTTACTTTGAGTTTTCTTCTGAAATGTGAAATTCTGCATTAACATGGCATTTACATAGTGGGAAGCAAAGTTCTCTGTGCTGTGTTATCTATGCCTGTTGTAGTGGGTTTTCTCGGGTCCCAGACAGCCAGAGATCCCGGACCCACAGACCTGTCGCCGGGACCGCTTATCTGCCCGCCGCCGCCCGGGTCCCCAGAAACGACTCAGACGCTTCTATTTACTTCATGCTGTTTGGCCTATGGCTCAGGCACATTGCTAGCTAGCTCTTATATCTTAAATCAACCCATTTCTATTAATCTGCGGGCCACGTGGCCCGCGTGGCTCACCCGTGTCTCTTTACATGTTGTTCCTTGGGCGGCTTCAGCTCAGTCTGCCTGACTCCACCCTGCTTCTCCCACCTAAGCTCTGACTCTCCTCCCACCTATTCTACGGTACCTGCCATGGCCCAAACCAGCTCCTTTATTTAAAGATATAGCACACACAAATGCATTCCCACATTTCCCCCTTTCTCTCTAATCAAAAAGGAAGGTTTCAATTTTACCATAGCAAAATTACATATAACAAAATAGCTATCAAGCAAGAATTACAGTTATAATATCTAGTCTATTTGTATTTAATAAAATTAAAGAAAATACTCTATCACTTAATGTGGGAATGTATTTGTGTGTGCTATATCTTTAAATAAAGGAGCTGGTTTGGGCCATGGCAGGTACCGTAGAATAGGTGGGAGGAGAGTCAGAGCTTAGGTGGGAGAAGCAGGGTGGAGTCAGGCAGACTGAGCTGAAGCCGCCCAAGGAACAACATGTAAAGAGACACGGGTGAGCCACGCGGGCCCGCAGATTAATAGAAATGGGTTGATTTAAGATATAAGAGCTAGCTAGCAATGTGCCTGAGCCATAGGCCAAACAGCATGAAGTAAATAGAAGCGTCTGAGTCGTTTCTGGGGACCCGGGCGGCGGCGGGCAGATAAGCGGTCCCGGCAACAGGTCTGTGGGTCTGGGATCTCTGGCTGTCTGGGACCCGAGAAAACTCACTATAACAGATCCCGGGCGGCGGCGGGCAGATAAGCGGTCCCGGCGACAGGCCTGTGGGTCCCGGATCTCTAGTTGCCCGGGACCAGCGAACTCTCTACAACATATGCCTCTTCCACACACAGAAATGGGCTCTTCAAAAAACCTGTGATTCAGAAAATTTACATCTATACATATATGTATATAATGCTATTTGTAAGTTCTTATGATTAGACCAAATGTATCAACCAAAATTTATTTAGACCAAAGTCTTTTATTTTTGCCAATATAATTACTTTAAATCCTAGACTTTAAATGCTAGTTGAGCATACTGAGGCAGAAATTACAAATAATACTAGGCCGATTCTTAGAAAAGTAAAAGTATTTTATAGGTAGAAGACTTTAAATTATTCCATAAGATTATAGCATCTATGTTCAAATTACTTCCACTCTATTTTTTAATCATAATAATTTAAGTAATCTACACATGATAAATGGGGATATTTTTCACAAAGAGTTTTATTTAGTCTTTATAAAAGTAACTGATCTAAATTAACAACCTGCTTGTAGCCATTGTTTATTAATGTTAGTTTTCAGTAGATAGCTATCTCTTTTATTTATCCATCTTTATGTATATATTTGTGTATAAGTATTTGTATCACAACTGAAAGAGAGAGTTGTTTTTAAAACTTTTGAGTGAGGAAGGATAGATGATAGGAGGAAAGAATGTAAGATTAATTGGGTTTAGAGCATCATTATTTACAGGGTCATTATCCTGCATTTAAATATTAAAAAGCTTGGGAGTCTGCTATGCTCACTTTCATTCAGTAAGTTCAAAGCACTTCAGATGTAAGTGCCATCATCTTCAATTATGTGTGTGGGAAAACTGAGAATGATCTTGCATGAATTAACCTTTCACAGTGCTTTAGGACATCAGTTATTTCTATCATCCAAATACTCCAGGAGAGACTCCACACGGCAGTAATGTTACTGCTTTCATTTATCAGGTACAGGCTGTTTTTATTCTTTGACATCTTCACACATACATATAATTAATTTTAACTGTTTTCACTCCATCCGTCTCTCCTTCGCCTTGGTCTCCTGATGAAATACTTCATCACAACAACTTCCACTTTCTTGTCTTGTGTGTGTGTGTGTGTGTGTGTGTGTGTGTGTGTGTGTGTGTGTGTGGCTAGCAGAATTTAATTAGGGTTGATTACCTAAGAATGGATAATAAGCTATTAATTGGCTATACTACTAAAGAAAGCAATACCTTTTCTCACTCTTCTCATTCATTAACTGCCAATAATCCCTGGGATGGAAGTTAGACTTCAGGAGCCCTTTCCTAGCTCTGATGAAATGTTGAGAAGTCAAATCCTTGCTGGTCTTTTATATATAACCTTGGATCTTAGGATCTGATTTCATTATATTATTTATTTATTTGACCTTATTTTATTACATTCTTTCTGCCTCCTCTTCAGTCATGTTCCATGAATCTTGGAAGGCATGGTATTCATGTTCTTAACTTCTTTAGGAAGACCTCCATCAGCTCTTATTCTTTGCAGAAGTCTCTTCATTAACTGTTGTGAATGATGGTAACAAAAAGCTTCTCTAATGAATGCTGACAGTGATAAGTTTAGATGTAAACTTATAGAATATAGTGTCACAACATGTTCATTTCGTAAAAGGAAGGTTTCCCCAAGGGCCTATGAACTGCCTCGTCTTTGATTATTGAGCAAGTTTACAGTACCAGACAAGTTCCCCACTATGAAATGGACCTCAAACACAATCAAAAGATTCCCCAGTCCTAGTCATTTTTCTACTGATACAAAGAAATACCATGGCCAATGCAACATACCAAAGGAGTCATGTCACTGGGGGCTTGCTTTACAGTTTCAGAGGGCAGTCCATAATCCTTGCGGAAGAGAACATGTGACAGGCAGAAATGGGGATGGAAAGCTCACATCGGATCTGCCAGTCATGGGACAAGAGGGTGCCTAGGACTGCTATGGGCTTTGAAACCTTTAAAACCTATTCCCGGTGACACAAGTGCTCCAAAAGGCCACACCCACTGCAATAGAGACATTCAGCCTAATGATTCTCAAACAGTTCCACTAAGTGAAGACCAAACCTGCAAACATATGTACCTATGGGGCCATTCTCATTCAAACCTCCCCCCATTATAATTGTAAATATAATCATAAACTGCAGCAGGGACATTATGTTATCTGGACAGTGATTATGACAGTTTACAATATTCATAGCTGGGTAACAATACTGATGACATGCCTTTTCTCCCTACAGCCACCTGCAGAGCACTTTTTGATGCTGTAAAAGCTAATCAATATGGTGGAAATTTAGTTCCAGCTTTATATTTTTGTGCCTTGTGATGAAAGTATGTGTTGTCTTTAGCAACCAGGTCTTGGAAGCAAGTTCTGGGGCATGCACAAGGGGTGGGGGTGGCTGGTAAAAACAAATCAATGACAATAACTTGTACTGTTTCAGAGTCTTCCATGTGCTTCAGTGGTCAGCAGCACACAGGGATATAAGCCTCACCTTGACGTGGGGTTTTCATTTAATAAACTATAACTTGGGGGAAAGTATTACTTATATATGCAAAATGTTTAAACTTGTTTTAAAATTTTGATAGCCTCGTTAAATATAAATAGAATATAGTGTCACAACATGTTCATTTGGTAAAAGGAAGGTTTTCACACAGTCATACATTTAGTCCCCCTTTTTCTATCTCAGCAGCCATTCTTCTCCTAAATTAAGACAGCTTTCCTGCCATGTGTATTCTATCAAACGCCTCTCCTAAGGTCTTTTCTTATGTTTTTGTTTTTTGTTTGTTTGGTTTTTTTTTTTGTTTGTTTGTTTTGTTTTTCACTTTCCCTCTAGTGGATCTTTTTCTGTTTATTTAACAAGGATTTCAAATTAAATACATTACCCGCATAAAGTCACAGCTCAGATTGCTCCTGGAAAGAAATGTAAAGCATTTGTCTTTCTGGGCAATTGGACATCTTACTTAACATACTATTTTCTGTGTCTAAGAAAACAACATTTTATATCATACATTATTATTTTATATATCTCAATTTTGTATTATCCATTCATTGGTTAATGTACTTTTCTAGATAGTTTTCATTTCCTGGCCATTATATATGAAAACTCTATGCATAAATATATGCGCGCGCATGTGTGTGTGTGTGTGTGTGTGTGTGTGTGTGTGTGTGTGTGTGTGTGTAGTCTCTGGAATAAGAGAAAGAGCCTTTGGGTTTATGTGAGGGAGTACTGTTGCTAAGTAATAGAACAGACTTATTTTTGGCTTTGGGGGTGATTTTAATACTACTTTTCATAGTGATTACATGAGTTGATGGTTATACCAATAGTTGAGTGCATTTATCATCAATGGTATAGCTTCTTCTTCCCTGTAGATATGTAGGACATATATCTTGAACTTCCTTACTGAATTATCAGAAATTATAACCTGATAGTCTGAAAATCAATTGCTGAATATTGAAGCAACGGAGGCACAAGTAAAAAATTGACTTTATTTTTGTCATTACTAGTAACAACACAATGAACAATTTGCTTTATTGATTACTTATGCTAATATGCATCTTTAAAATAAATTTCTGAAACAGTAATTACAGGTTCAAAGAGAAAATTAATATTTATTTATGTTATATATTATCAAAGTACCCATCACCCATCACAGTGTTTCTTTTTTGGACTTGGAGATTTTTGAAAGGCATAATTGATTAGTAAATTCACAAAAATTTAGAATTATTGCATTGAAACATAGACATTTATTACTTTGATTATAAGTCCTTATATCAGAGAAACACACCTGTATGAACATGTTTATACTGGCATCTGTGTCAACATGGCCAAATATGATTTTATTGATTCATAACTCTAGTGTTCACACATAAATCCTTGGCTTGAAGTGCCTGGTTATAACCAAAATACACATTTTAAAAACTGAGTAAGAAAAGCTTTTCTTGAACAAACTTCTCTTGGTCTTTTTAGATGTGCCAACTCAGTTGAAGTTTGGAGTTATATTTATGCTTAAAACAAAAGCTAAAAATTTAGATAAACTATCATCAAAAGTTATATAGAATTTCTAACTTTTCCCCTTTAGAATAGTTTTCCTTCACAGCTAGGTCAATGAACACTGAATAACGATAAAAACATTGCTATGGTTTAAAGTGTGACTTTATCTACATAATCATAGGACTTCAAAGCAGTCAGATACTTTTGCACATTGATAAGATGTGCACACAGGTGTAAAAATAATATAAAAAGCAATGCTCTAGTTAAACATTTCTTTTTGTTGCACACTGTGCTCTACCATTTCAAAAAAATTATTTGAATAGACATCAACAGTTCAGCTATTTGGTAATTAGCATAGCGCATAGCAATGAACCAAATTTGTTTGGCAGTATATAACTTCATGGATACTTAAGGAGTCACTTCCAAGACAGCCATCTGTATTATGACAATTTAGAAGAATGCCCGTACAAACCAACAGGGATTCCTTAAGTATGGAAATTTGGTTCTATCTCTTTACATAGCTCAAATAGAAAATTCTGAGTTCTAATACAGCACATCAAATATTTTAATGTTCTTTATGATTAAAGTATATTTAGCATGAGATTGGAGTCCTGGGACCCTTAAAACTAGAGGAGTCCTAAGTAAGCAATTTTTTTAGTTATGGAAAATATTCAATGTAGAATATAAACCTTACTCTCTAAAGGAAAGGAAATGACAATTTAAGATTGAGATTTTTGAGAAAACTCTAGTCACAATAAATTTTAACAGTACAAAAACGAAGGTGTAGCTAAATAGTAGAGTGCGAAGTAGAATGCACAGAATAAAATGTGTGTGTGTATGTGAAAATTAATACTGTAATAAAGATGGCTGCACTCAACCTCATCTCCAATTTTGAAGCATTTGTGGCCTATCTTGAGGCTCTTCTGTTTCTATCCTTTCTTGCTAAATTAATACAAAACACCAAGATGGAGATTCTTAATGTAATCCCCAGTATTTTTAGTGTGATCATTTCACAAAAGATGGTGCCATAAATTATGAAAATTCAGCTTCATCACGTTCTCCTCTAAAGAAAGAAGCAGAACTTTGCTAGATTCCAGAATTAAATAGTCTAAACCCCTTGAATATAGCAAAGCGCTATTATAAGATGGTGTCTGTAAGTTGCAGTAATTTGAGTGAGATATTGCTAAAATTAAAATGGACTAAACAAAAGAGTCTTCAAATATAACTATGAATAAATGCACTGCCTACTGAAAATTCTTAAAATAGAAATATGCAAAAGAGCAATGAAACACAAAAATCCAAGCAGTAATTTATTACTGATGATTGGTTCTCAAATAGAATTACAGTTAGCTATGTTAAATAATATAGGAAACTTATTTCTCTGTGCTAGAATGCCATAATCTCTTTTTAAGACCCTCTATCCATATTTTAAATCCCAGGCTTATATTTTATCCTCTCAGTACAAAAAAAAAATTAGTCCAATATTGAAATATATATGTATATATACATATAAACTATGTGTATACTTAATAGGTTTTACACATGCATATGCATCTATCTACTTTATGTAAGGAACATGTTAAGGAATGTTATTCGGATAATTACAAAATGCCATATTTTGTCAAGTTATTTCAGCTCATGGAATTTATAGATTAGGTCAATTGAAGTTTGGAGACCGGTCATGAATGTAGGTGCTCCCTGTGGGCCTTCATCTTTCTCTCTGCTCTTGGATGTAGAAGAAGTGTGACCAGCTGTCTCAGGCTTCTGTCCGTCATCATGCCTTTCTTATCAGTTTGAGAGATAATCCATACAGAGAACTTTAAAATCAAGATTAAAGATCACATGCCCATTCTAGTAATGTCAACTATTCATTCCACTATTTGTGACCCACATATCCTGAAAACCATAGTCAAAATAGATCTAAACAATTATTCAACAAATATCAAAGTAACAATTCCATGAGCTGAAATAACCAACAGAAAGATAGGTAGATATAGAAATCTAAATAACAAGGGAGAATTGGGGAGTTCTAGAAGATCTTTGGGATGGGTGCTGTTTGTAATGTTGCTAGTGTCAGACTTACCCAGAGTTTCTATGAAATGAGACTTCAATTACATTCTACGGTTAAAGGCTGACTAGTAGTAAAGGCGTTAATTCAGTGTGAAGCCACAGATGGCATGAAGAAGCATGAACCAAGTGCTTCCCAGAGAAAAGGGAAGTGCAGGATGAAGGCAAAGTTGTGGTAATACCCAAGTTAAGCTGAGCCAGGCTTCTTTGGTTGATGGACTTCTTTCTAGCCTCAGGGAATTGCAAACCCAGGAAAGCTGGTGAGTGAGCTGCTCTTTCCCTTCTGTGACCGAGCCTGTCAAACACCATTGCAATAACCCTCCTACAGACAAGGAGGAGATTACTTGAATAGTGCACCATGTGACTCTCCTTTTCTCTTATTTTTTATTCCATCCTTTTAAAATGGTAAGTTCATTATTTGCTGAATAACTAGCACTGTAATTACAGAAAATAAAAGTCAGATGGGAGGTAGATTTATACATGATTTTAAAAAATGAAGCCAGGTGATGATGGTGGTGGTGCACGTCTTTAATCTAAGCACTCAGGAGGCAGAGGCTGGTGGATCTTTATGAGTTCGAGGCCAGCATGGTCTAGAGAGTGAGTCCAGGACAGGATCCAAAGCTACACAGAGAAACCCTGTCTCAAAAAACAAAACAAAAAATGATCTATAGGCATTTGCACTAGGAAAGTCTTAAGATTCAAACTATGCTCCTTTTGAATACTGGATAAGTGTTCTACCACTGAGCTATAAACTCAAAATTCATTTTACTTTTGAAATGGTCCCACTAAATTTCTGATGCTGCCTTGAATTAATTCTGAGGCCCTACTGGCCTCAAACTTAGTATTTTCTTACCCTATCTTTGTGAGTAATGATGATTACAGGCTGTCTCACACACACAAATACAAACACACATACACACTCACACAATACATTTTATTTTTAAACAAGTTATTGTTTATTATTAAAATCAGCTTAATATTTTCATGAAAGTCAATAAATATTTCAGATACTTTCTATGATTTTAAAGTTATTTTCTTTTTATGTAAGAGTCAGAGTGTCAGCTGGAATTATATAAGGTTTATAAAAACTCTTAGAATGATTCATATTATATGGTCAGCCCTTCAAAACACTGCTTCCTAAATAATAAGATGATGCTTAGTTACTCTCAACATTTTACAAAAAATGTCTTCTCAGTCTGTTGGCTCATCAAGCATTATACTAGATTAGCCAGGGCACACTGGTTTCTGTTATGGATACAAATTAAGACAGCTCACAGAAATAGAAAATTTTCAGAGGCAGAGATAATGAATGTCCTGTGTCTCCAGGTCAAAGGCCAGGGGGTAAGATAGGCCCCTGAGGCCTCAAAACATAGAAACAAAGTACTTTCCTTCTTCCTCTCTGTCTCCTGCTGTATGCACAAGCTCCAGGATCCCTTTCTACTTCTGCCCACCCTGCCTGTCCACATCACCTATTACAACACTACCCACTGGGTGGATACTACATGTGTTGGTTTACAAACTATTGAGAGAGACTCTAATGACTCTCCAAAGCCTAGCCCGTCATTATGTGTTCACTGTGACCTTTTCCTTTGTGAAGGGGCGTGGTATGCTGCTATTAAAGTTTGCCTAGACAGCTGAGACTCTGGTATTCTACCTTAGAGGGGCAGCATTTTTGCAGATCAGCATGCAGAGCAGATCCAGCCTTACTGCTTAACATATTCAAAGCACAGAGACTTTGGGGGGAATTTATTAGGAGAAATGTTTTTAGAATCCAGACATGCTGGCTAAGAGTGGGAGCCTGCATGTCGAGTTTAATTTCTGTGTGTTTATGTATAGAGTGAAAACCAAGGACAACAGAGGTTTCACAAACAACAGAAGCGAAAACGTCAAACAAGTACAAATCAATAAATAACTGTCCTGCAGGCTTAGCAAGACAGATAAAATGGTCTAATTGTTTATCTTTCAGAAGCGTAAATAGCAAGAGCTAATGGAATTTGAATGTTAACCTCTTGTAAGAGAGACTCATTACCCTTTCAGGTTTTCACAATTGCATTCAAGAATTGCAGTGCTAAATATTTAATATTCTATTTGAATTCTGAGTACACTTTAATTACTCGATATAATGTGGCAAATTGATTTCTTGTTCAAATTTATATTTATATAATGGAAGAAAAATATAAAATTGTATTACAGCTGATGCTCTTTGGATAGCACCAAATTACTATAAAAATAGGAATACAAAATTAAGTTTTAAGTATAATACTTTCAAAGAAATTATTTATCATTTTGCTGAAATGGACACAACGTAGTTCCCATCATTAATACATGATTGTTAGAAATGAGATATTTGCTGGGCCATGACCAGAGCACTACAGATATTTTCAAATCTGGCATATCTGCATCCACCTTCTTAAAGGGTTCTATTGTGAATATTGTTATGTGAAATGCCTTATTCTGGGACATCGGTTTCTTGGAGTTAAAATGATAGTGTTAGATATAATTTTGAGAACTACGTGGAACTCTTTTACCTGCTTCTCACCTCCACCATTACATTCTAACTGAAGATCAGAGAGAAGAACAAAATGATATAAAAGCCCAAGTGGCAGTTCATCTACAGAGCCTGTGTACTGAACAAGAAGAGCTTATCAGCACTGTGGAAGCAGATGCCATTGGCCAAAGTCATTCTTAGATCTATCACCAAACAAGCAAACACAGATCCCCCCTTCCCTGGTGAAAGAACAAGCAGAAACTTATTTTAAGGTGTGTGCATGATAATTGCTTTAAAATTTAGGGATGGTTGAAGTCCTGCCTGTAAACACAATACTCTATCACTGCTTGCAACCGTTCCTTAGGAGCTTTTAATCTATGTTGCAAAAGCATACTAATAATTTTCAATATTCCCTGCTACCTTCCACAAAGTAAAATGTACTCATCTATAATAAAGTAAGATATATACTCGATAAGATGATCAGAGTGAAACTGTTTACCATATATGATGGGATAATGATTCTGAAAGGATAAAGTCTTCCTCGCTGGAAAGGCAAAGATGGAAGAGCTATGAACTAGAAAAGTATCTAAAAGGCTCCAAGTCATCCCTTTCTTTGGTGTTAGCTAAACATCTTAGAAATAGAGACAACACTTAAAATGATGTATTTTAGTCTGAGATTTGATGACAGTGAACATAGGAAACTAGAAAAACATTCAAATTAAATGTAACACAATAGAAAAATACCTCTCAACTGCCCGTATGGGATGTGCAATAATACAGGAAAAAAAAAGATTGCTAGAATAGGTATGGAGATGGAGTAAGTGGAACTGAAGTTCTAAGACACTAGGAAGAGCACAGAACAGGACAGGGCTGGGCTCAATGAAACAGTATAAACTAGGGCTTCTCAGCCATCCAAATGCTGCCACACCTCATGTTGTGGTGACTCCCTCGTATGAAGTTGTTTCAGGTGTTGCTTCATAACTGCAATTGGGCTAGTGTTACAAATCATAATGTAAATGTCTGTTTACTGATGGTCTTCGGGGGTTGTGACACACAAATTGGGAACCATTGTACAAACGAAGAGGTGATTTCTGTGCAGATCTGTGTTGTATGGAGGCTGCAGAGGAGGGTGACCTGGGAAAATCTGTAAAATGGAGACTTGGGACTATCAAAAATCAAGAGTTAACTCTTCAGGGCTGGAGAAATCAATCAGCAATTAAAAGCACAAACTACTCTTACAGAGGACCAGAGTTTAGTTCCCACCTGTCACTCCAGCTGGAAGGTACCCAACACCCTCGCCTGCCCTTCAGGATTATTGCACCCATTTCCACTAACCCACATACATATACACCTAAAACTAAAAGTCTTTTAATAACGGGCTCAAGTGTTCAGAAAAACATTTTTAAAAAAAGATAAAATTGAATTCCCCAGACCATTTCTATTTACTTTGTATACAACTCTGGAGTAGGTTGTAGGCTTTTCTCTTGTTCTAAGTATAAAAGGCAATAACAACAAAGGATGAAACTATCATATTTCAGATCAAAAGGCATAGCTTAATCTAATTAGCAGAGAAATCAGGCAACTCCAAATTCAAACATTCAAAGCAACTCTGTGCTGCTTAGAAATGTTAGCACACATCACAAAGAAAAGCCTGCTTGATAAACTGTTTCAAAGGAACTGTAAGCGAAAGAACAACGCTGGCTTGCGTTCTGAACAGCAGGCAGCATCATGGGAAGCATTAGTGAGCTGTGCAAGGAGAAAACTGTGATAATTCCAACATTCAGGACAATGACCAGGACAGCATCAGCTTGGGTTACAGAATGAGACCCTATCTGACAAATCAAACACACCAACAAACCACTATTGGTTAGTGGCTAAAAACATGAACAAGGGTATGTTGGAGCATGATGTGTATGAGATGAAGCATTTGTTCTTAAGAAGTTTGAAGTGAAGTATTAGCTGGAAAGAGTCATGAACTTTGTCTAACATCAAATGATCCAGTGTTCAGGACAAATCGCTAGAGCTGTTTGAAGATGTGGTTAAATCCAAAATGTAGACTCCAGACAGTCATACATTCTACTATATGTAAAGTTTTTTGTTTCAATTTGAAATTTCTTTAAAATAACGAGACGAAAGAGGTAGCAGGAGATTCATGCTATGTTTCTGATCATGGTTAATTATGCAATTTGAACATCTTTCATTTCTAAATGAAATAGTGCTACTTCTATGTGGAAATGTCTGAAGATAGTCGAGTAATATGGATAGTGCAATAGTATTTGCTTTGGCTAAGATTCTGGGAAATATAAGAAAGAAAGATGGCTTTTTAGTCTAGAGAGCAGTTTAGATTTCATTTCACAGTAATTATAGAGGTATGTTTCAGCTAAACAGTTTTTCATGTAGCCCCGGTTTACCCGCAATGTGCTGTGCAGCAGAGGATGACCTGGGGACCCTCATCCTCTACTTCCAGTTTCTGGGATTAAAGGTGTGTGCACTGTGCCTGGTTCTGGATTTTCTCTTTAACAAGAAGTGTTGAAGTAAGTAGGCAAAAATGAAGCAGTACCAACAGAGCATGTTTGCTATGATTTAGATCAAATGCCGTGGCCAGGAAGTCATCTTTGAGATCTCCTTCTGTATTAGTTATTTCTGTTCATGATACAACATCATTAAAGTAGAAATGTGCAGGGAAAATAGCTCATTTTGTATCATGGTTCCAGCAGGTTTATCTATAATGGACAGGGGAGGCACAGCAACAGATAGCCAGGACAGGAAGCTGTGGGATCCCATTTTTAAATTGACACACATCCAGAGAGAAAAATTGGAAGTGGGTGAGGCTTTAAGCCCTCAAAGCCTGCACTCAGTGAAATATGTCCTCCAACAAGGCTCCATCTAGTAAGGGTCCTGTAATACCCCTAAACAGTGCAAACAACATGTTACCAAGTACTCAGGTATTTGAACCTATGGGAAATGTTTCTCATTCAAAATCACAATGGCTTCATTTCTTAGATTCCAGTTAAATGTGACCACATAACCATAGCACATCGTATCCAATTTTTGGTGTTTCTTGGCTATGAAGTATTCTGCAGTGTGTGTACTGGAAGTGAGTGCAGAATGAATTCTTTATTCTTCTGGCTCAGTTCCATTTTGCATATCAAACACCCCTTTGTTTTCTTTCTTTTTTTTTTATTCATCACATCGAGCTTTTATTTTATGATAGGTAGAAGCAACCTTACAATATCATAATCCTTTTGTGCTGTTTATATTTCTTCTTGAATGTATCAAAACTCGTACTGAACAATGAGTTCTGGGTTGCAAAAGAAGGTTTATTTTTGCACCTGTCTGACTTCTGTATTTTTTACTTTTACATTGTACAGGAAAATTTTAGTAAATCACACACATGCACACACACATACACACATAATTACACAAACACACATATGTACGATTTTTCTCAGGAGTGGGTGAAATATTTTTCTAGAGTTACTATAACCAGGCATATTATGATGTTGAATATATATGTAAATCACCTGTCTTCTTCCTGAAGTTGTAGTTCAATATCACTGTAAAACTTGTAGAATTATTTATGTAGTATTCATTATAATATAATTCATATCAATATATTATTCTTTATCGGAAATACCAGTGTTACTTATACTTTAATGAATATCAAATTCAATGGCCTCCTCTTGAAGGATACCTTTATTTTAGTTGTGAAGTTTGGCTCAGCCAACTGTTATAATCTTTCTTCCTGGGATGTTTTCCTCAGACATCTATGAATGTCTCTTTTCTCTGACCTCCCATGTCCCCTGACTTCTGTCCTTCTCTGTCCCTTGTTACTCTCTTGTCGATTTCCACATCAGTAGGCCTCCAAGATTCTTGTCTTCACTGTACTCTCTTTGTTTCTTCTGGAGACAATACAATAAATCCAAGCCAAATGTTCATGTCCCGACTGGTCTTTGTTCTTTTTCATTTACTTGTTTGTATTGTTTTCTCTGTGTTTTGGACTATATTTAATTTGTCCAAGTATATGTCTTTAATGGTACCTGTGGAGGTTGGAAAAGACTGTCAGATACCAAGGAACTGGTTTTTTAAACTGCATTGTGAGTTCTGAGAATTGAAGCTAGATCCCTCGAAAGAGCATCAAGTATTCTTAACCAGCCTCCACTGTTCTCCTTTAACTGCTGGGCAACGTTGCTTCATATCTATACAGTCTCTGGGTTTCACGCAGTACAAGTTGCACCAGCTTCTGCTGCAATTGACACCTACACAAAGACAAGTTCTCTTCATCTATGTGAAACGAGCTAATTTGAAATGGGAAGCGGACAAATAAGAAGCTTTATGCCATGGCATAGACCTCCTGTAACAACTGCAGGCTCTCTTCTGCTTAGAATATATTTGAAGGTGGGGCTCCTTATATATTATATCTGGCCTATTGCTTAAAATGCTTAACTTGATGAGATATTACTATCTTTCAAGAACTCATAAACTGGCTCCTGTACATTAATGTTTTAAAGCCTCCCATGCAGAAAGAACTAAGCCAAAATTTCATCTTAAATACTACTTTTTAGCTTGAAAGATACCCCATTGTGTTAGACAATTCAAGAATGTTGAAAAAAAAAGGGAACTAAAAACTAATTCTCTGAGTTTGTAAAATCCAATATTCTATACTCCAGGCAATCTTCATATTGCTCAGTCACTGTAAATTAGATTATTCTTGAGATTATATTTAAGTCAAGGCAAGATAGTCTTCTCTTTACAAATGCAATTAAGTTTCATGAGTGGAAATCTTGTTAACTATTGTCAGGATAATTGAAATTGATTTGTGTTTACTAAACATTGTGAATACTAATCGAATATTAAACACTCAAGTGTTCCAGGTGCACTTAAACCTTTGGTGGTCTCAGAACTACTTGAAGATATTTCTTGTCCCAGAAGTGAGCATTTTGTTTCAGCATTTTCTTCAAAATATATTAAGAGAAATTGATAAGAGTACTTCATTTCCTTCACGCAATTCTCTTAGCTGGGAAACATTTGGAATAGATCTGGGGGCCATGTTATTTGTGTTTTATTTCCAGTGCTACAAACAGCGAGTCTACATTTTGCACCGTTTCATTCCATTCCTGGTTTGCTGTTCTCTGCTCCTCACAACACTGCAGAACTCTACAGAATAGATTTTGTAGGAGACAAATGACCAGCAATTTGGAATTCAGGTTGGAGATAGTGTCTGGTGGCTCATATGCCCTGGCCTGGTGATTTGGCTTGCTTCAGGAGCTTGTCTTTAATGGCATGGATGCACTGGCTCTATGAGCCTTAAAGAAACTCTAGTGATACAAAAATAAATGCACCACAGTCATTGGTTTTAAGGAAATTTTACAGTTGTTGCTTAACCTGCTCCCTTATGCTCTGCAATATTCATTAGCAGAATCCTCTGTTTATGACTGATATTATATGGAAATGGTTATGGGAAGCTAGCAGATGTAACTGCTGAAATAAATTAGTAGGAAAATTCTGCTTTTTACAGATGGCTCTATCAAATATGCTTTTCTCCTTCGTATTAACATTTATTTTTCTTTCCACAGAAAACTTTTTTTTACTGACTATGGGGACATTCCCAAAGTGGAGAGATGTGACATGGATGGGATGAATAGAACAAGAATTGTTTATTCAAAGGCAGAACAGCCAGCCGCCTTGGCATTGGACCTCATTAACAGATTGGTTTATTGGGTGGATCTCTACTTGGACTACGTGGGAGTAGTAGACTACCAAGGCAAAAACAGGCATACCCTTGCTCAAGGTAGACAAGTAAGTACAACGTTGTTAGGAAATGCACCTACCATAATAAATTGAAATATGGTACTCTTCTAAAAATTAAAATCTGTACCATTGAATATATCTTAGAGATAAAATTTAATGGGCTCACAAAATTCAGATGCATATTTTATTTGGGAAGATGTTCTAGTAACCATGATACTAGAATGATAAAACTTGTTATAATAGATTTTTATTTATTTTCTTATCTATCTATCTATCTATCTATCTATCTATCTATCTATCTATCTATTTATTCTGTGTGTGTGTGTGTGTGTGTGTGTGTGTGTGTGTGTGTGTGTGTGTGTGTGTGTGTGTGTGTTTGCATGCGCACGTGCATGTGTAAAGGGATTTTACTAGCCTGGCTTATAGTCTGTGGTCTGGTAGTACAATAATGGTTGTTTCTTGATGGTAAGACAAAGAATCCAGTGGAGACTGGATGCTTGGAGGGTTCCTAGAGAGCTGCTGATCTTCAGTGTAACTCCCACCTAAGATAATTTAGTTTTAGGGTGGGGATTCTGATATAAAATGATTCAATTAAAAAAAATAACCTCACACGTGTGCCTTTAGTTGATTCTGGATGTAACAAAATTGACAGGCAAGATTAGTCATCATAATCATGACATTATAGATGCCCAGTCCAGTGCTTCTTTTCCTCTGTAGAAAGAAAACAAACAAGCAAGACCAGGAATATAAGTGTTGTGTGTGTGTGTGTGTGTGTGTGTGTGAGAGAGAGAGAGAGAGAGAGAGAGACTTCCTTGAAGAGGCCCGATTTGATGTCATGACCTAATTTCTGAAAACTAATTCAAGCCAGTTATTCATATGGAGCTGTACTACCATCTGTCCTGTGGGACATTAAAAATACTTTGCTAACAAAGGCAAATATGTGCTCACAAAAATATCCTAATTATGTTAATAGTGTTAGACTTAATTTTGCCAACTGATACATTTGTGTACTTCCTAAATGAGAATTTTGTGAAATTTCAAAGATCAATATTCTTGACTGTGCATTAGGTTTTGTTGATGCTTGCTGTATTTGTTTTTTTTTTTTTTTCAGACAATGATCCATCACTGCCTTAATAAATTTAGTTAAAGTGTGCCCTTTTCACTGCTACTTCCTCCACCACATTTATCTGTTTCTCATATCTCTTCAGGTTCTTATGAGGTTTTGAGTGAGTTAGTATAGTTAATAATGGCATATATCTGTATTCTGTTATAGAATGGGGTTGGCATGTTCTGTAATATCCCTTACAGTGACTTTTACTTTCAACATTTTTATAATGCAATTTCATCATTGATAATTGAAAACATTGACATGGTTTATAACTGTATAAAGCTGTCCAATGTTGGGACAATTGTTTCCCTCATGCCTTCAATTGTCTTAAAGAGCTCAGTGTCTTTGGCTGCCTTGGTTATGCCCTTCTGTGTAATGAATTTTCAAGATGATTATGATAGACTTAATTTATTTTCCATTAAAAATTAAATATCATATGAGGAATTAAAATGATTTTCTTCCCAATTACTTTGAGTCCTTTAAGGACCTGTAGAGATGGCTTAGTGGTTAAGAATATATACAGCTCTTACAGAGGACCTAAGTTCAGTTTTTAGCACCCACTTACTTTGCTCACAACTTCTAAGTTCAGGAATCTGACACTATCTTCTGACCTCATTGGACACTATACTTATACAAGCAAATTCACACGCATAAAAACATATACATACTTTAAAGTAAAATATAATTTTTTAAAAAAATGTTTAAAATATTTTTAAATGTCTAGTCTCCTCTTTATACGTCCATTATAATTATTGTTTGTTTATTTATAATTGTGCAATGTGTGACATGTGTTTTCATGAGTGCACTATGGGAATGGAAGCCAGATCTCTCAGAGCTGAAGTTATAGGTGCTTATATAACTTCTAGCTTATTAGAATAGTTCTGTGATTTCAACTCTGGACCTCATGATTATATGGCAAGTCATTTTGGGGCCTATAAAATCTCTGTATCCTGTGACAGCAGGGAGTCAGGGAGCTTACAAGTGCACATTAATGGAGGTCAGAGGTTAACCTTAGGCGTCTTTCTTCAGGTGCCATCCACCATGTTTATTGAGACAGTTTCTCTGGTTGACCAGGGTTTCCTCTGTCCAACTAGATTGACTAGGCAGAGTATATGGATCCACTTGACATTGCCATCCATTTCCAGGATCACAAACCTACAATGCTCCTCCCTTCTTTTTATTTGAGCTCTTGAAATGGAACTCAGCTATTTCTTCAAGCATGGGAGTTAGTAAAGCAAGTTCTTTTCCAACTGAGCTATACCCCAGCATTGAATGTTTAGCTATTCTTTTCCTTATGTCTGTTGCCTGTGTTTGGCTGGCTCCCTAAACATATGCTAAGTCTGTCACTAAGTAATCTCATGGAGATATAGTCTTTAAAAGTTTTAAAATATAGAAACAGATTTATACGAAAAAATCTGAGGAGCTGTTGAATAATACTTAGTTTTTCCTATATGAACATATTTTCTACCCTGGCCAATTTTCTGTTACGTAGTAATTGTTTTCTTTATAGGATGTGAACTGACCACCTTGTATAAAATAATATTAGAATGTCATAGCGACAGATGAAACATGAGAAGGGTGTCACATCCTGACCAAAGAAAGGAGTGCAGCTTGATTATACCTTGAAATGTGAGGGGGGAAAAAAAGCATTGTCCAAAACAATACTAGACCATTGATATATTGATGGCTATGACATCAGCTATGTGAAAAATGATCCCTGTACATGCACATGTCTTCTCCATCACAGCATAAATGTGTGCATGCACTTACTATGATGTAACAATGGAAAGTTATTTGTAAGCTTTAACAGAAAATTCTTTACATTAACCTATGTAATTCATTTTCATACTAGACAAGAAGAAATAGATGATCCAGGTCATGAAGTAACACTAAGGCCAAATTCCTTTTCCTCATACCTCCGAAAATGACTAGGGAATCACAATGGTCCATCTAGGCTAGAAATATATAATTGGAAAGTTAAGACAGTTTTACAAGTTTTTCTGAGTAGTTTCACAAACAAATCATACATTCCCACCTGAAGATCTTTGTGTCTTAACATAGCCCAAGATGGTGTCTCTAAGAATAGTGACCCATTTTTCTCATAGAACAATTCTTATATCATCCAGTACTAACTCCAGATATCCAGACCTGAACCATTTCAAATTATGCATTATTTAAGAATACTCGTAGCCTCCTTTCCCAACAGTTCAAATAACAGGTGTTCAGTCTTCTTTCTACCCTACTAGAAGCTTCTATGAACTTCAATGATTCAGTCCTCAGTTCAGTATACATAAACCTTTACCAAAACAGAATCAAATTGCTAACCTAGTTGTATGGATAGCTATAAGCATTACAATTGCATTCCACTTTCCATTATGAATAAGTTTTAGAAATTACAACATTTTTGAGTGAAACATTAAAATGTTATTCACCATTATTGCACATATGTGATTTCTTTCTAAACTATTTTCCACACTGCATAAAGCATTAGTCAAATATAACTTAAGACAAAAATGTGACTTTCAATATATAAAACAAATATTCAAAGTTATTTTCTTCTTAAATCATTAGGGTACAGTTATGATTCTGCAGTGCCTACAATATCTATGACTATATGGACAAATAGCCTATAAAATGTCTCAAATCATATTAATTCTAACATAGTATATTAGTGAATGCATCTTAACATCTGGTTCTTGCTAGTCTTAGACAGAAACTATAAAGCATATATTCCTGATGAAACATGAATATAATTATTTCCCATGCATATAAAACTATTTTATGCACTACTATATCTTATCCTTCAATTTAAAGTGTAAAAATTATTGAAATGTTTCTCTGAAAGAAAATAAATGATAATATTCATCTTTCTGGACATTCTTCATATTGTAATAATTTTTCTTTATATTAGAAGTAGCTTAACTAAAAGTCATATCTATATTTGATGTTCTATGCAGGTTAAACATCTCTATGGGATTACTGTATTTGAAGATTATTTATATGCAATCAGTTCTGATAACTTCAATATCATACGAATAAACAGATTTAATGGAACTGATATTTACTCAATAATTAAAATGGAAAATGCTCGAGGAATTCGTACCTATCAGAAGAGAACTCAGCCAACAGGTAAGCCACAGGGGCTCATTTACAGCCTCCGTAACAGCAGCTTCAATGGGAACATAGTCCTTGTGCTTCTGTGTGGTGGCAAAGAGAGTATCATAAATTCTCTGTTTTGACAGCAAAAATGTGCATTTCTGCTTGATATAATGGAATAGAGCTCACTTCTCAAGTCTAAATGACAAACTGCTCAGCTCCTATCAAATCGTTTCTACAACCATGGGATTGAAATGATGGCTAGATTTAGTCTTAGCAAGCAGCTTTCCATTATGATGTATGTAGACAGGAAGCTCAGATGCTAAGCTTTATTTCTGAATTTTGTTACTGCTTTTTTGGAGGCAAATTTGAAACCAGGTTATTTGCTGTGGCACTTGCCTGACGTCCACTAGTCAGAGTTTGGGAATATATATATGTATATATATATACACACACATATATGTATATTTATATATACACACATATATATGTATATATATATACACACACATATATGTATATCTATACACAGACACATATATGTATATATATATATTCGTTAAAAATAAAACAAACTGCAGTAGTTGTTTTTCAAAAACACAGCATAATTATTTTTATGGCTGATTAGTAATGCTATTCAACAGCCCAATTTAGGCCCAATAATATAACATTATTTTAAAGCAGAATATCACCACCCTAGATTTCTGTCATCTTTCTACTTCAAATTAAAAGTAACCTATAATTATTACATATCAATGTATATCTCTCTGAAGCAGTGCACTATCACAGATAAGGTTTGTAACAAATTCAATTTTGAACTTTGCATACAAGTTATTAGAAATTGATGTAAGGTTTCCTGTATTTACTACTTATTTATGAACAAGTTCTTTGCACCAAATTTATCATATATACTAGGAATATATTAATAAACTAAAATCAAAATATTTTTTGCCATGATGCATCCCATTGGAGATAGTCTAATGCAAAATGAGTAAGTAAATTATTTCTTTAGAAATAATAGCTAATATAGGAGAGAAAAGTAGATAAGGATGGTTTAGAGGGTCAGGGATTGGGAGTTTGCAAATTTTTGTTGAACAGGCTAAAGAGTCTTACTAGAAACATGTCTCTGAAAACAGAATTCAAAAAAATTGAAATGAGATGTATGGTGATCTCTGGAGTGAGAACATTGCTGAGAAAGATATACAAGCTCAAAGCCATAGGAAAGCATTCCTAGATGGCTCTGGAATTTCCAGAAGGCTTATATGTCTGAAGTATGGCTAAGGGCAAGAAAAGGTGAAACAAAATTAGACAGATCATAGACTATGTAGCAAATAAGAGCCGGTATATTATTCTAAAGATTATCATGCTTATTTTTCCATGAAGTAGAACTCATAAGATATCATTAAACACAGTGTTCTGATCTGAATAGCTGTTATGAACAATACACAAATGTATGGAACTAACCACAGGCTGTTGGGAGGGGGAGGAAAGGGGGAGGAAGATGATTAGAAAAGATGGTGGACTGTTCTAAGACAGTAGTAGTCAAGTGAAGTGGGAGTTAAATTCAGGATCTTTATGAACGTATCCTGTATGGGATATAAAAGATAAGGAGTCAAGAATAATGGCAATTGTTTTGTTGAAAAATAACAGAAGACATAAACTGTAAAAATGAAATAGGAAACAATTTATTGGTAAAGACTGAATTCAGTCTTATGGGTTATTGTGGATGTCTATTATAAACATAAATGAAGATATTAAGAGATACTATGTCTATATATTCAAGTTTGGTGAGGAAGATCAGGATGCATCTAGTAGTTGGAGTGACTGACAGTAGCAATTTTTAACATCATTGCAATAGCTATAAACACCAGGGGGAGTACGTTTATATGGAGAAGAGTTTCAAATAATGACATTGGAAGATATCACCAGTGCATCAAAAGTAGAGAAGCCAAACGATGATACCAAGAAGCAGTTTAGAAACTCCAAGTGGCCTTTGGACTTAACTATGTGAAGCTATTGGCATCTGACAATGACATTTCAATGGCAATATGTGATTGAAGTCAGTTTGAAGGAGACAGAAGGAACGGAGATAGAGCAATGACTATTGGTAACCACAAACCTTAGGTGAATCAGTGAAATAAGAAGCCGGTTCTTTCCCAAGATGCACAAATACTGAAACATTTGCATGCTGATTGCTAATAAAGAGAGAAAAAGTGGTAGATGAAAGGTAAAGGAAAATGATCAAAAGGAAAGATGGTTTATCAGCCAAGCTACTTCAGAAGCCTTACGGTATTACTCAGCAGTAAAATCATTCACCTAAAGAGCACTTGACTCTTTTTTTTTTTCTTCTAGAAAATGATGGTTACAGAAAAATGATTCACTTTTAAAAGTAGACTAGTTTGGCTATAAAATATTCATGATATTCACCACACTTTTAACTAAGAGTTGATCAAAAGTATAATTTTAAGAATAAGAAAATTTTGTGGATACAGAGACAGTATTACCTCTCTGTGATCATATTCTTTATTTTTATTGTCCGATTTCCACTTCTCTAATTCTAAACATTCATAAAGCACATTTCCATGCCATAATTTTCTTGGGTAAAGTCAGCCTCCAATTTTCTACAACTTCAGCCTTTATTTATTAGCAAGGTTTTCACAATAACAATGAACTCAAATATTAAAGGCATTTGTGGTGACTTAGCATGTCTCATCAGTTCAGATATTACTCAAACCCTGTATCACCCAGTGTGGCTGCCCAGATGCTGATGGTGGCAGAGGAAAAACCTTTGTTTAAATCCCTACATGGGATATATTTTTCTGTCATTTTTTATATTTTTTTCTTTTAAATGTTATTTAAATTAGTATACAAAACTTGTTCCCAAAAAACAAAATATATTAATTTTATTTGTATGTCTTGAACACCTTAAGTTAATATTATTTTCAATTTTTCAAGAACTTTTTCCAAGAAGATTTTATCAATCCCCTCCCTCTTCTATGGTATTTAATTCCCCCCCCTCCATGTTATTATAGTGCTCAGCATTCTGCTAAGATTCCATGCTTTACTTACACTGTAAAGTTTACACATCATTGACTTGCTTTGTTTTCTGTCTCTTACAGTCAGAAGCCACGCCTGTGAAGTGGATACATATGGACTGCCAGGGGGCTGTTCACACATCTGTCTACTCAGCAGCAGTTATAAGACACGGACCTGTCGCTGCAGAACTGGCTTCAACTTGGGGAGTGACAGCAGGTCATGCAAAAGTATGTGGTTAAACATTTTGCCAGTAGGCACTACTTCAGGATAGATTTTTTTTTTCCTTTTTGGTTTTCTTTTTTCTTTAATTAGCAACATGAACACCTATAAGAACAAGAGACTACAGTGAAATTGCCTGCAAGTATGTACTAGACATTTTACCTTCTCAAAGTCAAGATTTATTTTTCTTTGAGTCAATGAGAATGAAAAGCTAATCAGGTTAAAGTACTACCAAGCTTGCTCACCTTAGGGAGCCATCAGGGAAGACTTTAAGGAAAATGCTATTTTAGATTTTAATTTCCTGAGTGAGGTTCATAAAATCAAGGAGCTGTGCACATGTATTTTCTTCCTATTTGAACTAAAATGATCCTCAGGTAGGTATCTTGTTTGGCTGACAGATGTCCACATACAGCAATGTATTACCATTGGATACCGCAAGACAGTACTAATGCACACCTTTCCCCAGTAGCAATGGGCCTGGAGTTTATATCATTATTTTGTGTTTCCTTAATAATGTCAATCAAGTAACAATCCTTTCAACAATTTGTCGTAAAGTCTCCCAAGATTATCAGCTATTAGAAATGTTTTTATTTAATTTTTAAGATTTGGCACAGTAATTTAATTATTATTAGCTTATAAGAATTATTTCTTTTAAAAAGAAAGAAACAAAATACATGTTTCATTAGTGTTTATATATTTAGTTAAATGGTAGCCACATAAAGAAGCCCAGTCTCAGGTTCCTGAGCCTGTCCGAAAAGTTGAGGTGCTGGATTTGAGGCCTACAGATCAGAGAAGTTCAATGTGTCTGCAGTTATAGAGCATAACTAAATATATTTCTGCCCTTGAGATATGATAAAATGTCATGAAAAGGTACAATCACATAAGTATATAATACAATGTTCATAAATATCTTTGTACAATATCTAAGCTCAGAGCTGCAATTGATAAAACATTAATGAACTGTGCCTTTTTGGTACATAAATCACCACAAACAATTCTAGTTATATTAAAAATAAAAACAGATCCAACACAAACTGACTCTTGATCTTTCAAACTTTATAAGCTCCCTCTAACAGAAAGCCTGACACCAGGTATATCAAAGGCCAGGGCCACAGCAATCCACAGAGGGGAAGGTTAATGTAAAAAACAGAAAGTTTTAGCTGAGGTCAGAGGGGTAGGAAGCCATAAATGAGGTTGTAGTTCCAGATTACGTCCTGTGGGCCATCCTTCCAATTCCTGTGCATGTGCCCTGTTTCTTTCCTTTGTAAATCCCAAGGGTACACGACCTGGGGAACACTGCAGTGAAAACATTTATGGATTCTAGTAGATGTTTATCCACAGAAACTATAAATAAACCTATTCCCTCAATTTAATAATAGAATGGAATTAGGAATTTAAACCAACCAGAACCTAAGTAGCCAAGCTACGGCCGTGTCTGTAATTAAATTTCAATTCTGATTGCAAATAAAACACACACACACATACAAATAAAATAAATTGTACAGTGGGTGTCAAGGAACACCCAAAATACGATTGTAGAAAATATAAATATGACTTTTACCACTTAAAGATTACAGATATGTGCTAACAATGAAAGGCCAAGTTTATACATGAAAAATTGCAAATTCATTAAAAGTATAAATTAAAGTATGCTACAATAGATACCTTATTCTGTTTCTTTAGTACAATGGTGTATTATATTGGCATTAAAAGGAATGTTTTAAAGACATTTTAATGACCTGACCAAATATCATTAAATATAGTGATGATAATTTTTGAAAAATAAGCAAATATATGCACATAATTTTTCTTCAAAACATCTTACAATTTCAAAAAGTGAAGTTCCCAAATGAACTGATACTACTTTTATATTACATAAAATATTAATTTTAAATAAAATACTTAAAATTAGATAGACATCTAGATACTATGATAGCACAGATTTGACCATTAACATACTTTATCTTATATTACATCTAAGGAAAGTGTGAAATAATAGAGGAAAAAGAACGTTTGATCTCAGCGTTAGGATAAAATCATAGTGTCGACATGGAGATGACTCAGTAATCTTTTTACTATGCAGTAGATACAATGGACAGCTTAACAAAGTGACTGTACAATGAAACTAACTTAATTCTAAGATTAAATGGCAAAAATTGTTGATAATGTGAAATGTTCCTTTTAAATAACTAAATAAACATTAGAAGAAAGAAAGGAATTTGGGGGCTAGAAACAGAGCACAACTATGGCCAACTACACTGTATATTTAAGTAAAATGCTTTTGTGAATCCATCGTGTTGTTTAGTGAATATGTGCCAACAAAAAATTAAGATGTACTGCAATATATATAGGCAGAATGTGGACCTAGCTGCTTTCCTTAAACAGTTGAATTTTGAACTTCAGGGTTCATTGTCTCTTTTTGCAAATACTGGGTGTCTGAAGTTAGTTACATAAACAACTTTGCTTCAGTAGTTTCCAAATATCTGGCTACCTGAAATTTTAAACTCAATTTAGAACCCTGAATTTGTACGTGTGTGTGTGTGTGTGTGTGTGTGTGTGTGTGTGTGTGTGTGTGTGTGTGTCTGTGTGTGTCTGTGTGTGTCTGTGTGTGTCTTGGGTGGAGGTAGGATATTTTAGTCATCAAGAGATGAAGAACCATCTGACTGACCTGAACTTGACCTGGAAGTAGGGGAACGTGGACCCCAAACTCTAACAGGAAAATTTACTGGGTCAAACCTCCGAAGTTTATGGTGTAGGTAATAAGTGCATTTGGCAGCTGGTATTTAGCTACTTGCTCTATATGGAAGCATTGCCGACTCAGATGCTGATGAAGTTTAATCAGCTCAGATAGATCAAAAAGTTAGGGAGATTTTCAAGGCTCCTTCCTCTTTCTATAATTGCAGTAAACACCTATGGGAGTTGACTCCCTTGTAAGCCAAGTAGGGAGCATCAGGGCTGCAGCCTTTGGGAGATGTGCAAGGAAATTGAGGTGGGGGTGTGAGTTGCAATGCGTCTTAGTAAGTGATGCAATTAAGCATGTTTCTTTAAAAGGAAAGAAGAAAGAAAACATGAAAGGAAAGAAAAAGAAAAACAAAAAGGCCACCCTGATTTTGCATTTTAGTAGCTATGGAGGTTGTTTATGTTTATTCAGAGATTTGTGTTATTTGTTTGCTTCTATTGGGGCCTATGTTGTACATCAGATATCCTGGCAGACAACATTGCCCCTGAAATTACAATTAAGCTGTAAAGTAAACTGATGCAATCAGCTGGCAATGATTCATTTCTTATATGTATTAGTCACCTATTTGGACAGCAGAACACAATAATGTTCACGTTCGTCTCCTGGATACCTGTGAAGCTTTTGTTAGCACTCACAGTCTGGATATGGCAGCTTTGTGTTGCAGTGTTTTAATTGGTCTGAAGTTTTCCACACTGTCAAATGTAATGAGTGCAATAGATAGTATCTTCAGAAAGTGTTGGCTTGATTGTAATGAATTATACAATTAAATGTACCGGATATTTTAATAAATTTCCATTTCACAAGTTACAAGTTATTCAATGATCTGTCATGTTTTTGCTATACAGACAGAAGAATAATTAACTAAATATAACCCATTCAGTGAAGTAATTTCTGGTTTAATTAAAGTAATGCAATTAGCTGGCCTTCGTGCATCAAGATCCGTTTGGCATATTTTGGAGTTTAATTTCTAGTATTGAATTTTAAAAAAGTTTAATTGTGCCAGTTAATTAAACAGTGGCATTCTGCAGTGTAAAGAAGATTAGGCAGCATGGGTTGTTTATGTTTGTAATCTTTCTTCTGCAGGGCCAAAGAATGAATTGTTCCTCTTTTATGGGAAAGGACGCCCAGGAATTGTGAGAGGAATGGACCTGAATACCAAGATAGCTGATGAATGCATGATCCCCATAGAAAATCTGGTAAACCCACGAGCTTTAGATTTTCATGCAGAAGCTAATTATATCTACTTTGCTGACACCACCAGTTTCCTAATTGGCCGGCAGAAGATAGATGGCACAGAGCGAGAAACCATCCTGAAAGATGGTAAGTGACACTGTGACATTAACAGCAAAGTGCTCAGAGATAAAGGCTTTTCAAAGGCTACATCTGGTGCGGTTTATAGTGTTAAACAGATTCCATAGTCTTCTTATTCATTTAGCAATATTTTTAAATTTTATCATCATAATGACATTAATTTCCAGTTTTCTCATTCCTGTATGCTAATAGTTCATTGAAAAACTGAACTTGAACTGTCCACTACACTTTACACATTATAATAAGTAAATGGTGGTATTAGTCACTTTTTTGGGCAAAATTTAGAATTACAATGATGCCTCTATAGATTTCCTTGTACACTATAAGGTTTGACAAGAATTTTGTAGTCCTTTCTTATTTGAAAACTGCTTATTTCAATAAAAATACCAGTGTCGCTAGTGCCATTAATTCCCGCATGTTGTTTCATATTCTATCAATTAAAATATAAGTGTGTAGCCTTGATCTCAAAGTAGCAGATGTCTTAAGAGAAACTCTAAGACTTATACTCACTTTATAAATACAAATGTTGTAATAAATGTAAATATTTGTGTAAACATAACATGCATACACTCTGCTTAAACCGATATGAAAAGGTTTTAGGAACAGCCAGTGAAACATGACATTAGTAAAAATAAAAAACATAACACTAGACCATCAGGTGATTGAGTAACCCCCTGTCATAATTCTGATTCTCATTTCCATCAGAGTTAAAGTCTACTTGCTTCTTGAAATCCTAAAATCAAGAGTCATTAACTGAATACATATGAAGTACAGTTTTCCTAACTTATTGTATAAATTAAAAGTTAAAAACAATTTTAGAAATTGGCTGCTTTAATACACAATCCAAGCACATGGAAAATGTAAAGAATTGCAATATTTGATTCATGAAATTCAAATTGACCCAAAGAAACATGTAGTTTATTGGGATTACCTAGGCAATGGATGTCTGCAGAAAGGGGTAGAAACCCTTACACGGGTTTTCTCAGACACTCTTTATGCACCATGTCATTTGTTGGGAACATCTTAAAGAGAGATATTAAAGGCAGAGAGGAAAAAGTTATGCAGCCAGAAAAGTATGAAAAAATATTCTCCAGAAGTAGAATGAATACCCGCAATGGATCACTATTTTGGGAGTTCAGTTTGCAGATTATAATGACAGAAGTAGATAGATAGCCTTGAATAGAAGGTGAATGGTGTGTGTGTGTACACAAATGATAAAATGAGAAATATTTCTGATATGACAAAAATGTGAGTAAGTCATATTTTTAGCAAGACCCATCCAGAGGTAGATGTACAAAAAGCCAGAGAACATACGTACTCAAAAGGAGCCTGAAGCTTTCACGTGGATCTGGATCCAGGACAAGAAGTTCCTGGGATGATGATTCACTTGGCTTAGCTATATTTCAAATCAAATTATCAATGATAAAAACTTCACTCTCCTAGAGAGGCAAATGAAGTTTCAAAATGAAGTATATGACTGTTTTACATTTTAAAAATATCTTACTGATTAAGGAATTACGTCACCATGATTTCTTATTCTCAAGAAGGTTCTAATTAAACTTTTCTGTTTTCATTGACTCTGGAGGTCACTGTTTCCCCTTTGAAGCAGGATATCAGATTTTGGGACAAGGGCCTTTCCCTTCTTGTCAAGCAGAGTATTTGGAATATTTTGCTTCCAAAATAATCTTTCATGAAGCATGAAAATATAATGACAGGGTCTTAGTTTCCTTTCAAAAAGTGTCAGTTTCCAGGCTATGACTAGAGTTTCCCATGGATAATGCTAATTGAGATGACTTTACCTTATCAGTGAGATTGGTGGTTCTTCACGGAACCCCAGAGATAGGCTCCGTAAGAACTGGATTATCATCAGGATTATCCATTCAGTCCTAACTTGAGAGCTGACAGTTGTAGTACCTTGCTTCAACACTCTCAGAAGTGAAAAATACTTAAGAAAACACAGATCTTTTTTCAGTTGAGTTATTAAATTTTCTTTTTAAAGGAGTAAACTCTGACAGTATAAGATTTGCATTGGAAAGCCTAAAGTTATATTGGTGAATCACATTTTTGACCTTAGTTTGGATTGACAAATGTGTTTTTCAGAACTTGTTCTAGATACTTCTGTCTCTCACTTGGTTTAATAGACAACTCTGACAGAGTTGTCTGTTAGCATCAGTTGACCTTCAGATATGACTTGATGCTTTTTCTCCTCAAGCTTCTGACAAACTTTCTTGCTTTGTGTACTTCGTGTTTTAACTGTGATATGACATGGTCATTTTTACTTCTGGTCCTTTTATATGCATCTTGTTTCCGAATGTTTTCTAATGATTTCTGAAATACTTTACATACCTTTGTGTGGAATACTGCTCTGCTCTCTTATCTCCGTAGTTTGCCAGAGTTTGTATATTTTTTTTCAAGGTATCCTCAATATCTTGTTTGCCTTTATTTGTATACTTTTAAACACACACACACACACACACACACACACACACACACACACACACACACACACACTGTTGTCCTTGAGACAACGTAACAATTAATTATCTAGATGCCCTGATGCCCTACTTTGTTCTTATGATCCATTTGGTTGGTGATACTTTCCACTTAACTATTAGATGAATTGTTCTCAGAATAATTTCTTCACTATTTGGTTTGTACTTTCTACTGTATTACTTTTTCTTTATTTAAATTTTTTTTTATACCCTGAATTGGCATTCTAATCTCATTCAGCCCTTTGGATTTTTTTTTTTTTTGGAATTCTTTCAGTACTTTATTTCTTTGGAAATATTTGTAATTGTTCTTACAAGGGCATGTACTGTATTCTTTGCAAAAGAAAGATTGTCTTTTTTATCTATGTTACTTGTATTTTGATTTGAAATGTTATGGAGGAAGTATGTTATAGTAGAGCGGAGATGTCAATTTTCTTTGTAAGAATAGTGTTCTGGACACTAGATTCTATCTTCATCTGCCCACTGTCACAGCAATCACTATCTAGGAGCCAACCTATAAAAATAGTTTAGTACTTCAATATATAACAATCACTCTTTAAACATGATTTATTTTAGGGAATAAAGGTACAACTATAGAGATATAAACTAATATTTTTTAGCAACTGAAAAGGAAAGAGAAAAAAAAAAACAGGCCAGCAATTCATAGCATCATAGTAGAGAAGGAAAATATGGCTGTGAAGATCTAAAGGGTAGAAAAGTGAGAAATGAAGGGGGTTTGTCTGAAGGTGGACTAGAGATAATGGTGCGCCGTCAGATAACGTAGACCCTGAAAACCAGACCAAACATGGAGGAAAGGAAAAAAAGGAAGGAACAAGGTAAAAAGGTAAGAGTGGGTAAAATGAAAAGACTAAAAAGAAGAAATAAACAAACGAAGGAAGAAAGAATGGAAGAAAGGAAGGGAGGGAAGAACAATATAATACAGCAAGAGCAGAGCTGGGCACAGCTGCCCTGCTATGGGATCCCTGGCTATTGAACACAGAAGGGATGAGAGGACGAGAAAGCTAAGTGGAGACAGGAAAACTGACTGGTAGGATCATTAGCTCTCATCTGGTTTCTCTGGTTCTTTCCTTAGTGCTGGAAGGACCCTGCGATGGGTAGTGCAGTTTTTGCTTTGAGTTTTCTTCCAGATGTTCTGATTACTGTCATTTATATATTGAATTTCTGATCAGGTCACAGCTTTGTGAATCCCTTTTTGGCTTACGTGGCAAATGAATGCACTACTTGTCAACCCTTTACATAAGGCTCCGTCTCCAAAGAACTCAACAGGCTTCTACAAACAAATCTGCTATCACCAGACTGTGCTATAAAACTGCTATCCCAGCACTTCACTTGTTAGCCTGAAGCAGGAGGGTAACAATTCCAGTAAAGGCTAAATAGTAAGAATTTGTATTAAAATAAAAATTGGAAACAAGAAAGAAGTTTATTGTCATGATTATTGAATTTCTAGAATGAGAAAAATAATACTTAAACACTCTACAATCAACAACAACAATGTATGTGCATATGCACATATGTATGTGCTTTGTGCATGAAGGACTTTGAAATCAACAAAAGACACTCCAAGGCCAAGTTCTCAAAACAAAAGAGGTTTACCAGACATTTTAAGCCAAATTGCAACCTCAATGTGGTTACTAGAATGTGTGACTCGTGAATATATATGTGTACACACACACACACACACACACACACACACACACACACACACACACACACACACACACACAAATCCAAACCCAGTGCTGCTCTGTGTCCTTTTGGGGACTTTCTGAAGTCTGCCTTGCTAATAGATTTAATCCTTTGCTAGTATTCCGACTCTCATTTGCAACCTTATTTGGCCCTGCACTCTGCTAACTTGGTGCTTTCCTTACCTGGTGAGCCTTGGTAAGAAAAGGGAATAGCTTTTATGAGCTAGTCACTTTGTAAGCAGACCCCTTTACGAGGTTGGGGTAGCTTTAAAATCAACTATATCAAAAATTTTGTTGAACGCCGTGAAGGAAACTTTAGGGTTAACTTGGGCAAGGGAGCACGAATTTCTATCTTTAATAAGTAAAGAAAGAAGACCACGCAAAAAATAAGATTTACACAGCTGTATCTCCCTAATTTCCCTGGGTCAAAGTACATGAAGCTCTATGCTTATGATATCTCATCTTTCAATGTTCATTGTTTCATGACGGTAAATGTTGTTCTTTTCAAAGCAGTCAGCTGGTGTTGCCTTGCTACAGCTAAGAAACTTTGGTAGGTACAGTGGAGTATTCATCTCCTCCTCAGAAACAAAGGCCTCGACTTCCACCCTCCTTGAAGTCAGCTCACCGTTCAGCCCTTTCATCCCCTTGTTTGCAGGGAGGTTTCCTGTTCCGTTGCCAACTGCAGAAACTATTTCTGTACCCCTCACAAAGGGTTGTTCATTGTCCTGTCCTGGTGGATAGAGAGGTCTTCTCACCCTTCCCCGGTGGTTTAGCTGTTTTCTTTTGTATGTGAGTTGAGTGAGTCTGAGGGATGGATCGAGTTTCTAGTCTGTGAGGACACTCAGGGGTCTCTCGAAGGTTTCCTGCACTGCTTTTAATCTTTGTCTGTGAACTCAGTTGAAGGAATCTTTGTATCAAGTGTTCTCAGGGACTCTAAACTCGCACATCAAACCCCATTTACTTTTAAGAATACTTTCCTATTTTAGCTTTTAAACTCGTCGGCTTTAAAGACCATTGCCTTTACCACCACCGTGCCCTGCCACGGAACGACACTTCACGGGTCTTGCTGTTCCTGTCAGAGGCCTGTGGCCCTTCCCATTGTACTGTGAATCTCTGCTTTATTCAAAATCAAGGAAAGCTGTGCTCTTGCAAAGCGTCGCTCTTCTCCTTCCTGTGCTTCTGTGGTCTGTAGCTTTCAGCGTCTTGCCCCTGGATGAGCGCTCTGAAGGCTCACACTTCAAACCCTCTAATGTAAATGGAAATTTGAAAAGCAAGGTTGAGATATTTTTAAGCTGTTTCCATCGCCTTCACCTTTACATTAAAGTAAATTAGAAGCCAGCTCTGTTTTCCTTAATGTATAAGAACTCCTGGTGATGCTTTCTGACACTCCCAGTCTATACAGTAAGGCATTTTGGTTGATGCAAATAGGTGTCATCTGCTTTCAATTAGCTTATTTTGTGTAACTTTAACAGAATAAGTCAATTTAGAAGTGAGGGTTTTCACTCTATAAAAAGAAGGAATTCCTTTTACATATTATATTATCACTAAAGTACAGGATAGTATACATCTCCTGCTCTTTTCCAAAATAAGGTGCTTATTTATTATGAAAATGCCCATCCTTTGCTTATTCAAAACATTTAGGTGTACATAGCAGCCAAAGAGTGAGCATGATGTACACACGAGAGAGTATTGTGTTGTAGGACTCTGTATCCCTTGAGATCCCTTGACAAATCCCTTGGATTTGTCAGTCATCAAATGAGTTGATGATAGGATGTAAGGGTGAGCAAGCAAATCAACTTTTTAAAGTATGTATCCGTGAAATTATTTCAAATTTATTCATAACAAAAATTAAGATCAGCACTGAAAAATCCAAAAGTGGGTCATCAGTATTCAGGAATAAAGAATCACTATCTAGAATGTTGTTGGCAAAGACAGACAGAAACCACAGACTGGAGTAGCAATGGTGTAATAAACCTGAAAAAGTTCAAGGAGATACCTCTTGTCTTAAAAAGTATTAATATTAATAGAAACAAGAAGGTGTAGTATGGGAAGACTTATAGTAATCTTTAAAGCAGTATAATAATTAGCTGAATCCATTCAGTGCACATGCTAGGCCTTACTTACCCCCTCCCCTCCCCAGAAGCACTTAGAGATGAAATTGGGGGGCTTCCATTTAGGGTAGTAAAAATTTCAGACTTTTGCTTTCTAAATGATTTCTTACCCCAAATCAAAAAACAAAAAAGTAAAATTTAAGAGAAATGTTAGCTTATAATATTAAGTTGTGAAACATTTTTAAGGCAGGATAAAATTCAGAAATGTTTAGCAATGTAAATTCTAAAATGAAACACTTTCATGGTAAAATAGATCATGAGAAAGTACTAATATAGAGGGTGATCTGGACAAAAACTATTCAATATGTGTAACAAAAGAAAAATTTGGCATAGATTACAATGAGAGTTTTAGAAAAAAACTTTATTCAGGATTTGTGGAGGGTGTTTCCTCACAGGCATAGGGAGATTTTCAGTGGTTTATTAATTATAGAAAGCTGAGTGAATTCAAGAATATGATATCCTCCATATCTGTAGGATAATAGAATAATAATTAATTTGAGGAAATGTAAGTAAATCCACTATTTTCTTATACCTAGCACCACTGAGAAGCTTACAATTTGTTGATAATGTTCAACCAAATAATCCCAACATTATCTGTTTTACATAAGCATTTGTGTTTTACATTCAGCATATTTATATAAATAAAAAAATAGAAAGAAAATAAATATTTGCACAGATGTATTTTTGATAGGAATGGAAGTGTCAGTCACAGGACAAATCTGGTGCGACATGCCCACTCAGAGACAAGCAAACAGTAAACACGGTCAACTAAAACTGATTTACACTTATTCTATCTATGCAAGTTTGGTAAATATTTTTTCTAAGGAATGTAAAAATTTTGGAGAATATCAGTAGTTGTAGAGACATATAACTTTTTAATCATAGCTATTATTTTAATCTTATAGACTATCCTATCCATTTATATCTACTCAAATGGAAATTGAAATGATTGAGATGAAATTACAAAGTAATAAAATGCAGTTATGAGGAGACCTAAAGTCATGGATTTTTTAACACACTAGTGAGGTTTGATTTTTTTGTTTTTTGTTTTGTTTTATTTTTCATATAAACAAAACAAAAAAAGAGGATTGTTTCAAAGTTTGCGGTTTTAAAATCAGTAACCCCAAGCTTTTCTTACTGATAAAGGAAAGAAACCTTAGTTTAGCTCATATTTTGATTACTAAATTCTTATCAATCACTTGGTCCAGAATTTATCAACATGAAATGACAGGCAGTTCAAAAACTGCACCTTCCATGCCCAGGATCCAATGCCCTTCTCCTTTCAGTAGGCATTTCTCATATACGTGCTCAAATATACTCACACAGTTAAATAAAAAAATATAAAACTGGAAAGGAAAACTTATCATGAAGGTGTTTGCCAACTGATTAAGGCATCCTGGGAAATGGACAGATGGTGTTGAAGGCTAAGGAGCACTGTAGCACATTTAGCCACAAAACAAATACCTCCATTTAGAATAGCATAGTCAACAAATACAGGTTGAAGATATTTTATTGTGCAAAGATTCCATGGAAATAGTTTAGTAATCCAATATGAAATAAATTGAAATTACAAATTTATGAGAGCTTTTATGGGAACATGCTTGTTCACAGGTGAGTACAATCATATGGAAGCTACGGGTCAAATTCTGGTACCGTTTTTCATATCTCGCACCTTGTTTTTGAGATAGGATAGAATCTCTCAATGGATTTGAAGTTCACACATTAGACTTGGTTGGTTGGTCAGTAAGCCTTAGGAATTCACCTGTTTTTGCCTCACCAGTATTGCAATTATAAGCATGTACCACAATGCCTGAACTTTTATACAAGTTTCATGATAGAATTCCTGGTCTCATGTTTCCAGAGCATATATTTTACTTTCTAAGAAATCTTCCCAGATATGCTTAGTTTTGATTAAAACCAATTAGAGTAACCTAGGGATACTCATATCTTTGGGGCATTTTCTGATTAATGATTGATATGGGAGGTCCAGTTCCACTGTTCCTAGTTCCCATCCCTGGTCATGTGGCCCTGAGCTGTGTCATAAAGGAAGCTGAACAAGCCTTGATAACAAGCCAAGACCAGAGTTGTATGAAGGTTTCTACTTCAATACCTACTTCAATGATGGTGACATGGAAGTTTGAGCCAAATAACCAAATAAACAAGTTTCTTTTAGTCAGAGTGCTTTGGTGCAGCAAAAGAAAGTAAACCAATGCACCAGGACCTAAAATAAAATTATATATTTAAAGAATAGATAAAATATTTGTAACTATCAATCTGATAAAATTAACACACATCAATTCTGTAATTTAATTAAGCTTTTACAATTATTATTCCCTCAGTATGTGTGTATGTCTGGGAGTGGTATTGATATGTCATTATATTTAGCACTAATATTCTGGACAGAGAAGGCTATCCTGGTGAGGAATGTCATCTATATTATTCCATGATCGTCCTTTCCCTTCCACTATATTCTGTTCCTATTCTTTTGTTAATTTCACCTTCATTTCATATATTTAAGAGAGTAATAGCCACTGTCTAATGCTAGGGATATACGTATTTAAATACTTCTTGTCATTCTATTCTGTGGGGGAAAAAATGAGAAGCTGGTATGCCCATACTTCAGGAATTTCTGCAATTCAGTAGATGGTATTTCAAATACAGTGCAGGTATAGTGCCTAGGGAGCTTAGAGAATAGAGTACTTGGAGTGAAACTATAAAAGAAGTGAGTAATAGATATACTACTGGTCTTATTTATAGTAAGTGAAGGACGGACAGAATATAAAAGTGAAGGAAAACAATGAATACAAAGAAATTCACCTAGTAATTAAAGGGTAAAAATTGGATATAACTAGGTAGGGGCTAGAGAAACAGTTCACCAATTAAGAGTTTACACGACACTTGCAAAAACCCCAAGTGTGTTTTCCCCCTACACAGACTGAGCAGCCTACAACTGCCTTTAACTCACGCTCAGAGGGATGCAATACCCTACGATGACCTCTGTGAGAACTGTACTCAAGAGTCCAAAACCATATACAGACACGCAAATATACATACAATTAAAACTAAAACATAAATTAAAATAGTGTGCAAATAAGCAAACATTGCTAATAAATACTAAGCCTCATTGTTTCCAGGGGCTTCATATATATTATTTCATAATTTCATATAAAGATTAAAATTGAAGTCAGATAAATAAGGAAATTAGTTTCTCTCTGACACCAAAGACCATGTATTTTTGTTTTATTTGTTTTTTGTTTTGTTTTGTCTCGTTCTTGTTTTATTCTGTTTTCAGACAAGATTTCTCTGTGTAGCTCTTGCCTCTGAAGTGCTGGGTTTAATGGCATGTGCCACTATGCATAGTTGACTGGTGTGTTTTAAGATATGGTTTATCAGTCAGCTATGAGCAGCATAATATGGGCCAGATATTTCTATCTCACACTTAGGATGGAGACAAGTGATAAATGATTGCGCAAAGTCTTGTATGTCACTAGTAGGTGAGACAGAATAGTTTATGAAACAATATAAGATATTCATTCATTTCTTGATCCATTAAACCAATACTTTTGATATTGAATTACATAAATATAAAGTTCTTTTTTACATTTATTTTTATTTATGTACTTGTGTGTATGTATGCATGCACCACAGCAACAATGTGGAGCTCAAAAGGCAACTTGTGGTATTCTCTCCTTCTAGTACATGGCTTATGGAGGTTGAACGCTTATTCTCAGGTTTGGTAACAATGGCTTTTATACACTGAGATCTACCTGTCATCCGCAGCAAGTTCTACGTTCTAGGCATATACTAGAATATGGGTGTTCAAAATACACCTAGGTTTCATGCATGACTTAAATAAAGGGATTTAAATAACTGTCAATTATTTTATTTAAGAATTTTGCTGCTGATGAGAATTGTATTTACTTTTCTGACTGGCAGGCACTACAGTTGCAGAACAGGATTGTTCTAGGTTCAGGTGAGCAAGTAAATAATATATATGACCTCAAGCTTCTTTTCTTTCCTTTACAAAAGGATTAATTGAACTCATCAAGCCACCCTTCACTCTTTATGTCTTTTCTCATTAGTCCTATGCGATTGAATAGAATTAGAATGGAATGGAAGTTATCATCACTTATGCTTTTAGGAGCTAAAGTGATACATGCTTAGCAGTTAAGAACACTTGTACTGCTCTTAACCCAAGTCCGTTCCTACCACCCCTCATGGTGGTTCGCAACTTATCATTACTCAATTTCTAGGGTATCTAACACTGTGTACATGGTACACACACACACACACACACACACACACACACACACACACACACATGTATATAGAAACACATTATACATATAATAAAAACTAAACACTCATGCTCATAAAACAAAATAAAATTTAAATCTAGGCTTTCTATAGAGTTTGTGAGCTTTAAGACAATATATTAGAAGCTAGCTGTCAGTGCAGTGCTTCATATTTGTCTAAATTTAGGGCTCCCTGAGTGCAATAGACTTTATTGTTTATGCAGTCATATCTCAGGAGTAGGATACAAATACTCACAGTCACATAATAGTTCCAATGGGTCAGTGACTTAGGTACTTGTTATGTGTTCATGGAAAGTAGAGGTTGGGCTTTAAAGAGCAGTTTTATTATCGGCAGAGCTTTAAATAAGCGTGAATAAATCAAGCAGAGTTCTCATATAAGCAGGTGTAATAGGAAGGGACTCAGACATGGAAATGGACGAAGACTGAGGAAAATTCTACTGAGATTGGCTAATTCTCTGTGCATATGAAACCTTTGAACTGATGGGGCACTCACACAGTCTGTGCATGTCCACTGGGCTGAAGCAGGGGGAAGCTTATGTACTATTCATGTGTTGCTTGCTAAATTAAGGGACTGGTGATACTCTGAAGCTCCCTGTTTGTCTCTGACTTCTGGAGTCATCTGTTGACCCATCTGCTAGATGCCTGCCTTGGATGATTTTGCATGTGCTGCTGGTCATAGACCTTGGCAGGGTCTGCTAGCTGCTAATTAAAGGATGTACTTTTGGTTTTCATCCTTGCATGACAAGCTTGTAGTTTATCATGAGAATTTTTCCTTTACTGTGTATAGAGATAGTTTCAATCTTATCACAGTTTTCTAGATGTGGCCTTTATTTTTTCTCCATTACTTCATGTTTTACTCTGTCTAAGGGTGGTCTTGTGTGGTCTCCTCTCTATAATGGGAGGATTATAATCCACCTTTGCTCATAGTTGTGAATGTTATAATTAGCTGCACCAGGAGAAAGACTACAAGAAAGACCATGCTGACTTGCATTCGTTTTTCAGGGATTCCTTTGAGCCAACCAGCCTGTCTGCTGACTGACACTGGTTCCAAACCCTGTCTTCTCTCCTCTCATGTGATCAGTTTGTTGGCTCAGACCCTGATTCAAGCCCTTTTGTTTCTCAACCCAAGTATTTCCAACCTAAAGTTTTAAATTTAAATCTCCTTTTAACCCAAATGTCGACTCTTGCTTCTATTGGTCATTTTCTTCTACAATTCTATGTTCAAATTTGCATAGAAAGTAAAGGAGACATGTTAGTACAAAGTTTAAGCTTTCTGTATTGATTATCAAATTAATTAAGTCACTTACTTCCTGGGCTGCTATTTGCTTAATGTAGAAGTTAGATCATACAGACCAATCTTTAGCCACTTTCATCATTAAAATAATTTATAGCAAGCTGCCTCCTAATCTTGTTAGCGGTCCCCATCTCACTCTTTCTGTTTTTAATGGCTATCTGTGAACACAGAGCTTTGGGAGTACATGTTTTCTTACATGTACATGAAGACTTTTGCAAGATGAACTGCCAAAGGACTTTGCGTTTTCTGTCACATTTGCATGTAACTTACACGTGCACTTAGACTGTTCCACTTCTTTCTGAATATTTATGTAGTTCTAGAACAAGCATGCTCTTGTTTAATTTAATTTGGTGGATATGTGATCACTAGTACATGGACATATTGGATAATAAGCTCTCACTTTTCCATGGTAAGTATAAATGTTGTGAATATTGAAGTTTCTGGTTGTTAATCCAAACCTAGAATTTAATGGTACTTATGATTTACTGAAGAGCAGTCTATTGTCCTGAATTTTCTGTCACACATAATGCATTTTTCCTTTTTCTTTATTGAAAGTTCAGTTAAAAATGATCAGCTGTGGTGGTAAAATTGTATTTTTAATATCTATATAGTCAAGCACAAAACCCCAAACCATATTAGAAAATATAAATGAAAATCTGTCTATGAAACTACATTGCTGTGGTGACTTTTGCTAGATATGCTTGTTTCATCTAATTAGGAATAGAAAAGCAATTTGCTATTGACATGGAAGGCTCCAAAATATTTTATTTTAATAAATTATAATCTAGGTACGAATGTAAAATGAATATCCAAACACACCTCTGCCATTTTGCATTTAAGAAAGTGACAGGATTTCAATATTGTTCTCTCTTGGTAAAAAGGCTAAATTGAGTAATAAAAAGTTGTTTATTGAAATGACTTTCTCCTTATTTACAACCAGGTCTCTCATGCTATCCAAAGTTCTAAGTGTATTATCATAAAATTATGTTTGTAAGCACCTGTTGTCTCTAGGGAGTTCTTGAGTTAGAAGCTACTTTGCCCTGTGTAATATATTCTTCGCAGTGTGTCATCTAACAAGAGTGAATGGGAAGACTGTTCTTTTGCATAGATAACAAGTAAAATCATTTTCTAATCACATATCTGAGGATGTTGTGCTCTCCTGAATAAAAACATGTTGTAGTGAGGTTTCTCGGCCCCAGAGGTCCCAGACCCACAGACCTGCTGCCTGAGACCCCTTAGCAGCCCAGCCAGCTGCTCACTGCCCAGGACCCAGAAATGACTCAGACACTTATATTAACTTCATGCTGTTTGGCCTATGACTCAGGCACATTGCTAGCTAGCTCTTACATCTTAAATCAACCCATTTCTATTAATCTGTCGGCCACGTGGCCCATGGCTCACCCGTGCTCTTACATGTTGCTCCTTGGGCGGCTTTAGCTCGGTCTGCCTCTGACTCTGCCCTGATTCTCCTACCTATGCTCTGATTTCTCCTCCTACTTCTTCTATGGTGCCTGCCATGGCCCAAAACAGCTCCTTTATTTAAATATTGAGATTCACAACATACATACACAAGAAGCTCTCTTCCTGGTTCCCGGATGTTGGGGAGAGGATCGTATTCCATCATCTGTCCATCACTTGTCCACCGTTCCAGAAGCCCCTTTTCAATGGGCTTTTCCCCGCCCGCTTCAGGGGCCCGGTGCCCTGTATAAGTGTCTTTTGACCTTATCAGCTGACACCTGAATCCCACAACAAAAACAAACAATACAGAAATGAGAGAAAGAGGAAAAAAGAAACATTTTGTAGCCTGGGCCCAAACTCAGGGCCATATTTGGGTTCATGGTCCTGCTGTAGTTGGAGTCTATATGGATGTCTGTAGTCAGTGTTACTGCAGAGTTTGTAGGAACCATGCATGATGAAATCAGAGGGTCATGGTGAGTCACACTGCCCTTTGCAGGCAGCCCCAGTGGGTAGACTGACAAACCTTGGGTTTGCCCACCCTACCATACCCTACCTATGACATGCTGGAGTCCACAAAGGGATTAGTCCTGTGCAACGACACCCACAGGATCTCCATGAATGGGATCATAGGATATCTGGGGGGTGGGGGAAAGTTTTTGTGATGGTGCAGTGAAGAAGAGAGTATACTGCATGAAACTTCTGGCTTCCAGTGCCACTAACAGGAATGAAGAAGTGATGGAGAGGTGGGAGAGATGGAGGTGTGTTACATTGTGTTTTCTTTGGTCTGGAGCAGCCAGAGGCCCAGACCTACAGACCTGCAGCCCCAGACCTCTTAGCCACCTCCCGCCTCTGTTCAGGCCTCCAGAAATGACTCAGACACTTATATTAACTTCATGCTGTTTGGCCTATGGTTTAGGCAGCTTGCTAGCTTGCTCTTTCATATTAACTCAACACATTTTTATTAATCTGTCTGCCACGTGACCCGTGGTTCACCTGTGTTCCTTACAAGTTGCTCCTTTGGGCTTCTGGCTTGGTGTGTCTCTGACTCCGCCCTGCTCCTCCTACCTATTCTGTCTGATTCCTCCTCCTACTTTTTCTATGGTGCTTGTCATGTGCCAAATCAGCTCCTTTATTTAAAGATTGCTATTCACAGCATAAATAAAGGCATTCCCACATCAGAGGTGTGAAGAGGTTTTGTTTGTTTTGTGTGTGGGGATATCATGCAAGAATGATGGGTGGTTATGGGGGAGTGAAAAATGAGAGGAATTGAGGTGCATGATGTTAAATTCATACATAATCACTTAAGAAATTAAGGGTTTTTTCCTTAAAGAGTCATTTTGTGGAATTGGACCATATGATAGTGCAGGCTGGTAAGATTTTCATGTAGGGATGAGTCCGCTGTGCAGCTAAGTCCGTAGCCAGCCTGCAAGCACTTAGATCATCCATATACATTATTTTTTTATACCTTGATAAATTAATAGCAGCTCACACGCTCTAAGAAGTTGCCCTAGCTCAGGCAGTACCGTTAGAGTTCCATGTGGTAGATCAATTATGACCTCTGTGCAGGACCAGTAACTGGTTGACCCTTGGTTATGACCTCAATGCAGGCACAGTAGCTGTTTTACCCTGGGTTATAACTTCAGGACAGGCACTATTATTGCTTTCTCTCTATAGACAGATCTGTGTGATGATTTATATACAGTGCAAGTAATGAAATTTCCATGTAGAGAGTTATAGTGACTGCTTTGTATGAGAAAATACGAAAGTTACAAGTCAGGGCTCAATAGTAAAATTTTTAAAACTAGAAGATTATCCATCTTGATTGTTTATACTGAAATTAATTTCAAATAAAATATGATTCTGTAATTCATCCTTAGAACATGACAAAGAGAAATGAAAAAAAAAAAAAAAAAGCTATTCTCCACTGCATTAGAATAGAAAAGTGCTCAGGAGAATTAAGCATCAGTAAAATATAGGCAGAACTGAACACTTTCCTAACATAGGCACACTTTACCTATGAAGTTATTCAGGTGTTCTAAAGCCTCCTGGATAGTAAACTGTGAGCACATGAGCTTGCTTTGAAGTGTTGAGTTTTTTTTTTTCTTTTGTAAAATAAAGGTTTGAATCAGATGAATTTTATGTTTCTTATTCCATCTCTAATTTATTACTTCCTGTACCTTACAAAAATTTACAGAGGGTCCCTACAATGCACACACATACAGGCAGCATCCAGTATACTCAATGGGTTCAAACAAAGAGACAGACCATATAAAGCTGAGATTGAAAAATAGTTGCAGGTAGGGGAAAGTATAAGGGAAGGGAATTGGGGGGGAATAACAACAAAACACATTATATGAAATGTGTGACATTCCCAATAAAAGTGTAAAATATTAAGTAGTTTTGTAGATGTTTTTAGAAATCTCTGCACATTTGTACTTCTACTTTTATGCTCATAATTTGAGTTTTCCTTTATTTTGTAGATCACTGTCTCTGTTACAAGATACTGGTACTCAGTTAAAATAGCACATAATTAGCTTGTGATACACATCACTTTATAATGTGTGATGAGAGAGAGTCTATCATTTGCACAACAATGTATTTAAAATAAAATTTAAAGAAATCTATGGAAAAATGTAAAATGCAAAATACACTATAAAGATTTTTAGATTACAGTTTCTTTTTATTATTATAATTTGTATGTGTGTGTGTGACGATTAAATAGATCAATAAGGGTGGCAACTAATTTGACTTCAATTATACGGTTATTTTCCTTTCTGTTCTTACATTTTTATAGACCTGGATAATGTAGAAGGCATTGCAGTTGACTGGCTTGGAAATAATCTTTACTGGACAAATGATGGTCAAAGAAAAACCATTAATGTGGCCCGGCTGGAAAAGGCTTCTCAGAGCCGGAAAACCCTTCTAGAGGGAGAAATGTCTCACCCCAGAGGAATCGTGGTAGATCCAGTCAATGGGTATGTAAGCCTGCTTCTGATGTTTTCTCCTTTAGACATTAATAATGACAAACTTCCTTTAGAGTTATATGACCTGGTGAATTCCCAGAGGAATAGACAAATTGAAAGCATTTACTCACCTGATGAGTTCCCCTACCATAACATATATTAGAAAACCCAGCAAATCATGTTGAACTAAATAAGATAAAAAATATTTGTCTAGAGGATATGTCACACAATATTATCAAATAAGGACTATTTTAGACAACCGGATGCTAGGACACATAATCAGAGACTCTATTGGTTAAACTTTTAGGCTAATAAAATTTGTGTATTGAGAACTAATATCCATTCTTTACATTTATTACGAATGATGAATTCTCTTACCACAGTTCCTCTGCTCCTGTCTGTAACAGACACAACAGTCATTGCACGGTTGCTGCTCTTTTTTTCTTCTTTTGACTGAAAAAATAGGCGATCATGGCAACTCTATGCTATTGCTGAAAGACTGATTTTATAGGGAGGCAGTCTGCCCACAAAGGTTTCTTACACACTCCGTTCTATTCTTACTCTTCCTCTACAGCAATTTTAAGCTTATTTATGATTTCCACATGGGAAAAACCACCATACAGTTTTGTTCTACTTAATCATAATAAAATGTTATATGTAAAAATTTTATTTTTTTCTCGGGATTTATGCCATGAACATACAATTATATTATAAAATATCAAAGAAATATAGAAATCCTTACAGAAATTAAACATTAAATCAATAGACTACATTGTTTACGTTTCTTGCATCTGCCCAAATATGATCGCAAGTGGCTATTTTTAATGTATCAGTGCATACATTAAAAAATGAAGTATGAAGCATCCATTGTAAACTGAGATCACTAATGTATAGCTTCTAAATAACTTCAGACACAAATAGAGTAAATCTACCTAGAGTGTAGATGAATCATTGTGGATGTCTTCAACAGAAATAATATACTTTGATTCTGAGATTTTAACCTATGGCTTCCATAATTACTGTTCTATTATTGAAATATCCATCTTATGTTGTCTAAATTAACTTAAATATAAATTTTCTTGGTGTAGATAAAGTGGTAAGAGAGATCAAGACCATAACAGAGATTTGTGTTTTATCTTCAACGAGAGAATTGACTTGGAGGTGGCAGGTTTACCCTCTTTTAAGAGGCTTAATCTTACTTATGTCTGAAAACAGTTTTAGAAGGCAGTATGAGTAGCCATGAAAGTCTGTGGCTCAATTTGTTCAAATAGTTATTGAAAACGTGTCTAGCAATAAAAAGAAAGCATTAGCCCTGGAAATTCCATTCCAGTGTTTGGAACTTTAAGTAAAATATTTTCAGACTGATAACTTTATGTTTTCTTTTGCTCTCCCTGTTCCGCAAGCTTTTAGATGTACACAAGGGAACTAATAATTCATTGCAGAGATACATACTTCATCAAAAGAATTGCATAATTCTAGGGTCAATAAAATATCACTCCTTTCTTTAGTTAAAAATCTGGGCAACTTACTCATATCCGTATAAAAACATGGAGAATAATAACTGCTCTTATGTGTGAATGGTACATACCCACACAATTATAGATAACAGATACTGGGTCATCTTTAACCATGCTATTCACAACAGCAAGAAAATGGAACCAGCCTAGATATCCACCAACAGATGAATGGGTAATTAATAATGAGTATATACACAATGCAGTTTTATTCAGCTGCAAAGACAATGAGATTTTGAAATTTCAGGAAGAAAAGCTGAAAAATACATGAAGGTGACTCAGATTCAGAAAGAAGAGGTTTTCCTGTTGTGTCATATGTTCTCTTAGATCATGTGTGCATATGTACATGCATATATATATAGAGAGAGAACTAGAGGGAAGCCCACCACAGGAAGAAGAGAGGCATTGATGGAAGGTAGGCAAAAGGGCAAGTGACAGAAAACCAAGGAAGCTGTGTGAGAAAAGTATTGAACCATAAAAGAAGAGAAGGCAGTTGGAGAAGAACTCAGGGATAATTAACAAATAAAACAAATTGTGTTTAAATATACAATGAAAGTTAATGTATATGTTAATTTTAATTTTTCAAAAAACAAAAGCAAAGAGGAGTAAAATGCAGAGCAGGGGCAAAGGAAAGAACAGATAGGAAGGGAAGGAGTAATCATGACGATGCTACCCAGGTGTCAGCAAGTTTGAACTCATTTATTTAACAGATTGATGTTAAAGGTTTCAACATAAAAGCCATATCTCCAAATTGTACACTCCTTCAAATCTTAGCATTAGGAATAATGGACAGAGGTGGTTATGGTAGCAGGAACTACTGAAGGACTAGGCCCACAAGTGACAAGTTGACAACAGGATGATTACAGAATGAACAGACTGTAGCAATGGTCCTCATGCTGATAGCTACAGGTGAACCCACTCCTTTCCAGGATCTCACATGGAACCGTCTATACAAACAATGGCTCTGTAGTTTGGACTTCTCAAAACATCAGCTCTGTGATGTATGTTCATAGCTGAGTACATCATTTTCACAATCAGAATCATGCACTGCTCTCTGAAGTTAGAGTGTGAGACCACACAGTTCAGTTATTATGTAGATACCACGTTACTAAACCCAATTAATTCTTCAGTGGAAAAATAATTACTATTACTTCCATGGCACTGGCACTTTTAAGGATTTACATACTTCAAGAATTTACTGATTAACATTGCAATTAAATTTGTAAGCATAGTTATTCTCAACAAATCCAAACTTGATATTTCTAGTACAGTTATAAATAAGGGACATATGTCTTTTAATTATTATAATTTTAATTGTAATTATCAGAGATTCAATATTTATTATTACACAAAGAATATGTATAACACATATTCTAGAAAATCACTAACAAATCAAAGAAAGACCTTATCTTTATTCTTGGGTGCAGACAGGTTGAGAAAATAATGTATAAAGAAACTGCCTTTCAACAGCCTTTAAAGTAAATGTAGAATCTTTTCGCCTGCATTAATTGAAGGCACCTGTGAGTAGCCAGAATTCTAAATTATTTTATTTATCTGCTCCATATTAATTTTATAGGCTGTACTGCTGCTTTTGTATGCTTAAGAATTAGTATTATTTTTCTTGGTTATGAGGCATTTTAAATGTTTAAGCAGATGGGAAATCATGTATATAATAGTAGGGTAAAAGGACTGCGTCCACTTCTGGGTTTGAAAACATAATATCACCCAGCAGTCCCTGACCCACCAAACCCACCAGTTCCTTAGCCTGAAAAACCACCAGTCCCTGAGCTCAAAACCCTGCCAATCCCTGGGCTTGACTTGAAACATCACCAATCCTCACCCTAGTAATCTCCACCTTGGAAAAATCCACCCCCTAGAAACCCTATATAAAACGTTCTTCCTGTTCAGTTCTCCACAGTTTCTTGCCAGGACAGAGGCAGCCAATTTTTTGTTTCTCCCCCAATAAACCTCTTCTGTGAGATTTGTTGTTCAGTGTGACTTTGTGGTATTCCTTGACTTATGACTGCCAATATACCTTTCCCTTCAGATCTGTAATACCTCTATAGGGGAAGATTTTTCTCCTCAGTACTCTAACATTTATATTGGTTCCCTAACTTGGTTAGCCTCCCAGTGTTCCTCAGGATCTCTGGATTCCTTAAGCCTGAGAACCTCCAGGTATCTACTTAAATATAAACAGAAGGGTCACTGGGCCTGAACCTCCCAGAAACCATGTAAACCATCTCCATTATCTCCAAAATGCCACCAGGAGGGACACTGGGGTATTGACTGCACCCAGTCCACTGCAGCATTGAAACATCAGGCCTAGATCACCCCTAGCCAACCTCCTAAATTTGACCATGGTCTACTATAAGGTTCAGGCTCCCTTGGCTTGACCACCAACATTTTCAGTAAGGAGCTTTAGTAGACATCACAGTATCAGGGCAAAACATTTTCTTTCTTGATATTAGGGTCACTTTTTCAGTCCTGGCAAAGTTTTGGAGACCTACCTCTCCTCAATCCTCTATTGTCAAAGTAAGGAGACAACATTTCCAGTTACATGAAAACCCAGCTCTTCACTGTATCTTTAGAGATATTCTCTTCATTCACTTCTTCCTAGTGGTACCAACTGTCCCATCTTGTTTGAAAGGAACCTGCTAGCCAAAGTGGGAACCTCTGTTTCCATTGCTCTTCTCATTTACCTGACTCTAGATTCACCAGTCATTCCCCTTCTCCTTCTCCAAACTACAAAGTCTGACACACCTTTTCCATTACTGGCCACACAGGTGGATTCCTCAGTGTGGGACAGCCAGAACCCTTTACAGCAAAACATAACCCATCCCTCACTACTCAATTACAAACCGCCACCAAATATATCATCACAGATCAATACCCACTCTCTCCAAAGCCTCAGGGGAATTATTCATCTTATCGCTGACATCTAAAGAAAAAAAAATATTTTATGCCCCATGTCTTCCTTTTTAACACTCCCATTCTTGCAGTTGAGAAATTCAGTGGAACCTACCACTTGGATCATGTTCACTTATCATGAGTGGTGCCTCTTCACCAGCAGTATCCAATCCCTTTATTCTCCTCCCTCCCCTACTGTTGTTGGTTGTTTTTACTCTTTGCTCTTTTTTTTGGGGGGGGGGGTGGCGGGTAGTACCACTCCACTCCCAAATAAATCACGTAGAATGGCTTATTCTTTCTTATAAATGCCCGGCTTTAGCTTGGCTTGTTTCTTGCTAGCCTTTCTTAACATTAAATTATCCTATCTAGCTATTAACTCTGGGCTTTTGTCTTTCTCTATTTCTATCTTTTCCTTCTGTCTTATTCTGTGTTTGTATTTGGTTGTGTGGCTAGCCCCTGAATTTCTCCTCTCCCCCTTGTCTCATTCCTTCATCTCTTTTCTCTCTTTCTCCTTTTATTTTTTCTGTTTGACTTCCAGCCCTGCCTATGCTTTCTCCTGCCTTGCTACTGGCCATTCAGCTCTTTAATAGATAAATCAGGTGATTTAGACTGGCAAAGTAACACAGCTTCACAGAGTTAAACATAAAGGAATACAACACGTCTTTGCATCATTAAACAAGTGTTTCTCAGCATAAACAAACACCTTTAAAATAATACTCTTCGTTTCCTCCTATGTCTAAGTATAAAATGCTTTAACTTTAACATATTAAAATTGCATATAACCAGAACAATGATCAAGAATCACATTTACATTATTCAGTCTCTTTGTATTTAGCAATTTCAGAGAATACACCCCATTATATATCTTATCTTCCTGATTTCAAAGTTTTATGCCTCATTTGCTTTCTATCATAACTAAGAAAAGCTGTTCCTAACAACAGAGACATCTCATTTCCTGGATAATCACCCAAAGTTCTTAGTTCCTCTGTGATTTTTGCCCTACTGGACTAGAGTGACATTTTAGGAATGCAGGAAGTTTAAATGACTGTTCTGCCTTGTATTGGCAAATTTCATCAGCTGCTTTCCTCTGTGTCCTGCAGAATGTCTGGCAGACATTCCCATGATGGCTGTTCTGACTTGCTTTGTCAGTTTTGCCAACACTTCCTGTAGGTCCTGAGTGTCCAGTATAAAGTTTATACAGCATTCTGTCCAGCAGTCAAGGAAAATGGCAAATCCTGCTACAATGAAAGCAAACTTCTATGCAGTTTTTTTGAGGCCCTTCAATCCTTTTATGATGTAAACTGATGCTATGAGGAGCAGATGCGCCTCGTTGTCATGAAAATCTCTAAGTTAACAACACATTTGGGATGTCATATTCTATACATCTTTGAAGTGTTTGGAGACCATTTACCTATCTAAAATATATCTCAGTATAATCTTATAAGCATGCCTAACATCCATAAATTTGATTGTTGTAGACAACTAACTACTAACCTTATGTTTCTTGATTATCCTATATAGTTTAGAATATTAGCTTTCAAAAAGTAGAACTTCACTTTATATTTTTTTAAATGAACTGCATAGGTACAATACCTTAAATATGAGCAGAAACATATATATTGTGTATCAAAATTACATTTAAATTTGTATCACTATACCCAAACCCATGCCAATGTAAAATATCTGAGACTAATAATTGCCTTTTTATCATATTTTTTATATTCCCCAAAAATATAACAAACATCTATGACCCACCAAATAATCTAAAGTCATTTGCTCATCAACATTCAAAAAATTAAAAATCAACAATACTATACTATAAAAGATCCAAACTCCTTGTATATTTCTCATTATTATGGACCTTTACTTTCTTTTATATTATTATACTTTTTTCTTTAAAGTCTTTTATTTTTAAGATACTGTTTTCTATTACTGTCCATACTCTTCATATTTTATTAAGCCTATGCACATTGTAAAACACACTGGAGCCTGTTTAGTGCTTTTTTCCCCACAATTATTTATTTATTTATTTATTTATTCATTCATTCATTCATTCATTCTTTTTGACTATGTGAACAAACCTTAAACTGCTAAGCTGGGTCTTCCACACTTCTATTGCCTGGCTCTGTCAGCTTCTCTGTTCGTAAGAAGGAAGCCTAAAGCTAGTAGCCCAGTTGGAGGTACATGGCCAGGAAATGCACTCAACCTTCCTAGCTGCTGGAAGTCTATATCTGTGCTGCCACAAGCATTTTTTACTTAACTTTTTATTTAGCACTGTTCTGCTGGCTGAACAGTAAGCAGCACCTTTAAAAGAGCTATGCTTCCCCCCATTTTCATAATTTCTTTTTCTTTTCTTTTTTTTTCTTCTTTTTTTTATGACTTTCTCAATGTTTACTTGGAAATATGGGCCCAATGTTGGTACGCCAAAATGGTTTAAAAAAAAAAATCTTTACTCTTTTGTTCCCATCCAGTTCTCAAATAAATCAAAGAGGGGGACTTTTCTTATAAATGCCAGGCCTCAGCTTGACTTGTTTCTTTCCAGCTTTCCTTGACTTTAAATTACCCCATCTATTACTGACTCTTGGCTTTTATCTTCCTCTACTTCTGTATGTCTTTTCTGGAGGGATCCATGTGTCCTCTAGAACAAAGACCAAGAACTGGGCAAACAAATTCTCTTTGTGTCAAGGTCCTAAAGAGATCCTGGTCCAATTGTCAAAGCCTGTGGACAGTTCATTGCATAATTCTAGGCATGACCCCAGGATCATATGTGCTATGTGCTACCTACTCTCCTTGCCTTCAATATGTTAGCCATATTGTTAGATACCTTTAGTTTCACTCAGTCACAGATAAAATCTATTAGAAAAGGAAAACTTTTCCTTGATGACTCTCTTCTGAGTGAGACAGTGGGAATGTTGTTGAATTAGACAGTGGACCTGATTCAGCCTCTAAGGCTCTCTTTATTGGTTTTCCTCTCACCAGTCCCTCATATAAGATGCTCTTATTCCCTCTCCTGAGCCCCTCCTCACACCCATTGCCATGCCCTTTCACAAACTTCAGTTGGCACTTAACTTCTTACTCTGTTTAACAGAGAAGAAAGTATATGCCTTCATGGTCCTGGGTCACCGACTGGGACCCTCCTTTGTGCCTGCTGCATACTAATAAAAATTTAGACCATACTAGACAAGGAAGGGAACCTTGCCTGTGTATGCTAACCACAGCTATTTTTCTTCTATGCAAAAAAAGTTATCTTCATATCACCTATTACTGACTTCTTACCACTTGTCTCACCTTCTAACACACAAGAGTCTCCAATCACTTCCTTCTTCCTGAGTTTGCTCCCTTCAGATAGCATTGATAGGGGATATCACTTATCTTCTAGACATGCTCACCTCTTAACATTTCAAAGTACCTCCCATGACCAATCCTAGGATGTGCCCCATCTCACTTTTGCATTCAGACTACAGAATAGCTAGAGTATAATTTCACCCATATACATGAAGGAACATACTGTTAGATGAATTCTGGTTGTAATAAAGGAAAATCAGAGCCAGATATTGGGGAAAGGCTGAAATAACAAAGAGAGGAAACACCACCATCAAATCTCACCTAGCTATCTTCCAGCTTCTTCAGCCTTATTCCTGGTCACTTCTACTGCCTCATCTGTCTTCCTAGCCTGCCTTAAATACCTTCTTTACCCAGTGTTTCACATCCAGGTTAAGATTAAGGCATGGGAAACTACTATTTGGTAGCTACCCTTGAGCTCACAGAAACACAGAAAGATCTCTGTCTCTGGAGTGATGGGATTTCTAAGCCTGGAACCACCACTGCTTGCCTGGGAGCCTGGAACTTCCTCTGCAAACCAAGCTGATCTCAAACTCAGATCTGCTGGGATTAAAGGTGTAGGTCAATACACCTGGTTGGGTGTGGGTCACTACTCCTGGGTTTTCCTGGTACTGGGATTAAAGGTGTGAGTTCCCACTCTCTGATCCTCCTGGATTGACTGTGGCAAGATCTCTTCTCTGATTTTCCAGACTAGTTTTATTAAATTTATAACATATCACCACATATGACCCCAAGCCACCTATATTTGGTATACAGATGGTAGCTTCTTCCCTCACAAAGGAGTCTAAAATGCAGAATATGGTATTATCTAGAAGACTATGGTATTTGAAGCACAGGCCCTTCTCCCCTGAAGCAGAGACTGACAGGATAAATTAATAGCTTCTGTGTCTTTCAACAAACAAAGGAACAATTCTTAAACATTTATATTGACTCCGTGTATGCTTTTCACATTCTCGTGTCACATGCAGTATTTGGAAGAAGGAACATGGAATACTAACAAAGGGATAGAAGGTCTATTAACCAACTCAGCCCAAATTATGGCCCTGCTAGAGACCTCTTAGCTTCCTTGAGCTGTAAGAATTGTCCACTATAGATTTCACCAAGCAGATAATTTTGTTGTCTCCAAAGGAAGTAACCAACTGAATGAGACAGGTAGAGCTGCCACTCTTGGGTGGGTTGATACCCCTCTCACACATCACAGAATATCCACACTTTACAGTCCACATCTATGCTACTATCCGAGACGCTTGACAAATTCTGTTCTGTATGCTGCGCCAGCTCTTTGATCCCAATATCTAGGCTCTGTCTCACTTCATTAAAACCTATTTCTACCCCACCCTTGACAGTCTATCCTTTCTAAAAGCTTTCAATGCTTTTTGTAACATTTGCCGAACTTCTAATTCTACTTCCAGGCATTGGAGTCCTACTTTTTCCACTCAGTAAGACAAGAGATCCTTCCCTGGGTCAAATTGGCAGCTCCAGTTCACCTACATGCCTACTTTAAGACATTTTAAATGTCTTTTTTTCCTGGTAGACACATTTTCAGGATGTGTAAAAACTTTCTACACCCTAACAAAAAACCACAGATAGTCTCTGGTCTCCTTTTAAGGGAAATCATCCCTTACTTTGGGATTTCAATGTACCTGCAATCAGATAATAGCCTAAATTTACTTCTTAAATCTCTCAAGCTTTATCTAACTATCAACATCCTATGGTATTTTCATAATCTCTATGGTCTTCCCTCCTCAGGCAATGTCAAACTAACCAATGCTATCAAAAACATTCTTATTAAAAATTTCCTAAAGGCTTCAAATTGATTGGATTAAATTCCTGCTTTTGTTTTTTTCTGAGACTAAGAGCCCTCCCAAGAAACCTTTTTCTCATCTCTGTTTTCATGCTCATGTATGGACAGCTGTTATCAGTCTCTGGATACTTTCTTAACCTTGTGTTTTGTTATCTTTGTGGTCTCATTTGAAATTTCACCTACTACTATTTGCTCCAGCCCCATCCTGACACTCTTTCTTGTTCTATCAAAATCTGGTACTTGGTCCTTCTCTCTTCCTGTTGACAATCCTACTCCTTCTCCTCCTAAATGGATAAGCCTCTTTAGGATTATTCTTACCACCCAAACAATGCTAAGATCAATGGTTTCCTTTGCTTTATTTATCATTCTCATCCCAAAACAACATCTCATCTCAAGATAATTTCCTTTCTCCATTTAGATCCCAACAGGGGCTTGCTCTCTTAGATTTCAGATGATACTAGCTTGCCTCCAGTCTCAGACTGATGAGCTCTTACAGATTTGACAAGATGCAAGTCTGACCCTATCTGATCATGCCTCTCCTTTCTCCCTTCTCCTATTCACTCCCATTAGTGTCAAGGTTTATGTATGGAGATCTGTGGTTCAAGAAACTTATACTTAGCAATTCTTCCAGATCCCCCGTGTAGTGGGGTCTTAAGATTGCTCACCTCCAGGTTCTCAAAGAAAATAGCTGTACCTATAACACCTATATTGATTTAAAAAATACCTGTCCCCTCTGTTTGCTTTCTCTGTGGTAAAATTTGAAGTCAGATTCTTTGGGCTGCCAGCTCACAAGTAAGGATAAGAAGACTTATTATTAATTATGAAAGCTCCGCCTTATCTTAGTCTTGTCCTACTAGCATTTATAACTTAAGTCAACCCATTTATTTTCATCTACATTCTGTTATGTGGCTTGATACCTCATCTCTCCATACTATTCATGCTGCTTCCTCCAAGTTTGACTGGAAACTCTACCTTCTTCCCAGAGTGTTCTCTTTCTGCTCCTAAGTCCTACATATACTTTATGCCTAGCTATTGACTGCTCAGATTTTTATTACACCAGTCACAGAAATACACTTTTATACACTGTACACATATCCTACAACACAAACTAGTGATTACTTTCTATATTGGCTAGAGACTTGTGGAGGCTGCCTTGTTGGTCCTGTAGTAGACATGATGTACATTAAGAAAGGTGTTCTATTTTTTATGCACAATAGGGCATTTTTTTAATATCCTAATTAAGGGCCCAAGGAATACCAGATGGCTAAGCTTTTCTATAGCATCTACCACAGCTGTCCATCTGGCATGATAAAAATACAAATGGTATTCATTCCATTTCCTCAACAATTAGATATAGACAAAGTAGTAGTCCAACAATCATCATGGCTCCCTCATCGCTAATATCACCCTTCTTAAACTATATCAGTCCTACTTCTCTGTCTTGGTGGTCATTCTCTTGTTTCAGACTGTAACCTCCGAGTATCAGCTATTAGACAGTACTCTGTCTAGCCCTTTTGGAGAATTCTGGTTATGTGTTTCTTCCTGGTTAAACTAACAACCACCATTTGTAGCCTCACTCCTTCATCTATTAGTCTCTCTCACATGGCTGCTCATTAACTCCTCTGAGCCAAAGATGACTATCACCCCTTCCTCACCTCATCCACATCTCTCTCTTTAGTATCATAGTCTGCTTTAACTTTTCTAACACATACTTTATGGGCACATCGGATTCCTCAGAATGCAATAACACCTTGACCCTGAACTCCACCACCAGCCCCTTATGTCCAAATGTTGACAATACCTTGATCCTCTGTGGCACTAATGTTTACCTACCAGCTGGGTAGTCTGGGATGTATGCTCTGGTGATCCTTTCCCAAAATTAGGAGTAGATTCTAGGGCAGAACCTTTGCCAGTGCTCCTTTCAGGACTTCTAGCACCAAGGTGTAACATATAAGTAGTTAAGATCTGATTCCTTCTTGCAGCCTTGGAAATAACTGCTCATGTTGCTGCTGGAACATCAGGACTGACCATTGCCCTCAATATCTATTACCTGTTTACCTTTCAGCTTATCCAGGAATACAAGTGGTAGCCCACCAGGGCCAAACTGGCTCACTGGCTTCATAGTGTTTACAAATTCAGTGAGGATTAGGCTTACTAACAGGGGAGATGGGTGGTCTCTGACTCTTCCTCAGGGAGGAATGCTGCTTTTATATCAAACAGTTGGATAAAGTAAGAAATAACGTCTGAAAACTCCAGATGGGTCTCCAAGAACATAAGAACAGGGCAATGTTTCTGGCTGTTGGATCATCAATAGTTCAATAGGGAGTTGGGTATTGCCTTACTTCCCTTGATCTAAACCAAAAGTGGGAAAAATGATGATTACTGTTTTTTTTTTTTTTAAAAAGTATTTATTTATTTAAAAAATGTCATTTTTATCCATGTATTCCCTCCTCTCAGTCCTTCCTAGTCAGCCTTCAGCCTAGACCCCCTCCCCATCTACCCATCCCATCCCTCAAAAGGGCAAGAAGTCCAAGGTGAGTCAGCTCAGCCTGGCACATCTACTCTAGGCATATCCACTTTACTCATCACAAAGCTAAGACTGGGTTAGGTGTTCCTCTGCAGGGAATGGGCTCCAATGTGACAGCCCATGCACAGGAACACAGTCTGATCCCACCCTTCGAGGCTCCTCATAGTGCTCATGCCAATCTACAGTTGCCTACCCTTGGAAGGCCTAGCTCCTTTTCCTGATGGATCTCCAGTGGCTACTCTTGATTCAGTGAACCCCCGCCCCCAGAGCTCCAGTTAGCCATCACTGTGGGAATTTTCCTCATAATTCCTATCTCCTTGCTCATACAGACTCTCCCCTTCTGCTCTCTGCTGGACCAGGAGCTCGGCCCAGTGCTTAGCCATGGATCTCTGACTCTACCTCTATTCATTATTGGTTTTAGGTTCTGTGATGACACTGAAGGGGTTTACTCATTTAACTCTAGGGGAAGTCCTGTTTAGGTACCCCCTCCACTATTGTTTGGAGACTTGGTCAGAGACACTCTGTGAGTTCTTGGACGTTTCCCTAGAATCAAGTCTGCCTTTCTTAATCCCCCCTTCTCCTCCTTTTCTTAATCCTACTTTATCACTCTCTACTTTATAAACCTCTTGTCTAGATATCATCAATAGCATACTCAAAAGATTTCTAACGAGACTTTTAATTAGTTGCTTTTCCTCCTCAGTAACACAACAATGTGACACATACATAGCCGTTACCATAACATCACCTATAATACTAAAAAATAAATAAATAAATAAAGTTTCCAGAAAAAACAGATATATCATCATGTTAAGCAGCATAAGCCAGATTCAGAAAATTCAGAAAAGAATAAATATCACATTAACTCTGATATGTGAAATCTAGATTTAAGAGTGGGGGGCCTCAAAAGTAGAAATAAAAAAGAAATAATATCTTTTCTTCCAAATATTAACTTAAGTGCTGGATCAGTTCACAACAATCCTTCATTTGAGCAGTGCCCTGATTTAGAAACTTACTGGCTGGTTAGAGCATCAAGAATGGCGACACAAAAATCTGGAATAGGGCAGGTTGTGTGCCCCAATGCAGCCACATCTACAAAGACTGAGAATGTTAGTGTGTGTATTCTGTACAACACAAGGGGAGAACTTATCTAGTCTTTGTAGGAGGTCTTTGTGGGTACCAGTCTCTGGCTGCAAACACAGAGATGAGAAAGCTGCAGTTGACTAGTTTTTGTACACACTGATCAATTGTCCGTAAACACTCAGAATTGACCAGAGATGAAGGCTTGCCAATTTTGAGCCACGTGGGGAAAAGTTTTGTCAATTTTCACGAGTCCAAAGCCTTTTCAAGTCTGTGTCCTTATCAACAATACACCTTCACTCAGCTCGCTACTGACATTGGGCTTCGTTCAATCCTTAGAGAACAATAAAACAGAACAAAACAGTACACATCCTTGTTAGAATTTCAAGTCATCACTAGCCTTCATTGTATGTGCACATGTGTATGCATATGCATTCATATGAAAATATTAATGTCTGTGAATCAGAATACAGAACTACAAGAGCGAAATGTGTATGTCATGGCCAACAGGAAATGCTGAGGGGAAAGATTATCTCTGTTTCAAAATGTATAATTTAGTAATAAGAATTAAAATGCTTTGATTAAGTGATGGTAATGCCATTAAAAAGGAAATATCATGCATTTTATGCATGCTGATTTATATTAATGAAATGAAACATTTGTGCCTGATAATGAAATTAGAGAAAATGAAGTTTCTTGTTTGTCAGCTCCTATGATGTCACAGTGATGAAGCCCTTGTAGAGAATGCAGGATAGAGTAAGGCACACTGACATCTATGCTTCCCTTTAGATTAATACTCCTTCTAGTTTCAACAGGTAATCAAAATAGTTGTCAGTTCTTAAGACAATTTTTAAACAAAGCTTAATTGTTATAAAATAATGGAGGATAAATTCTCAACTTTCATTTATCAGCCAATTTGAATACTTGTGGCAATTCTTAGTCAGGATGTAGAATTCACTCAAATTATGTCTGAAATTCCTCAGGGTTCACACAAGGGAGGGAAAGACATCAGGGGGGCATTCTTAAGGCCCCCAGCTTAGATAAGCATTGGGTCTTTAGAAAGCTGTGTCTAGGATGCTAAAATGGAACCCCACTTTAATTAATAACACAAGAACTTTCACATGACCCTAGAACAACACATATTGTGTGGGTTAACCTTATTCATGAGGGAATTGGAACGTTAGCTTCAGGCTCACTTTCCCACTGTTACAGCTTACACAAAAGATTCACTTTTAAAGGGAGATGTTTTGTTTGAGATAGAAATTAAAAGCTCAAAATCTCAAGGTCAGTCAGCCTGCTGTTATTAAACTTATGTGCAGATAAATCATCTCTTGTAGATTTGGGGTAATAATAAGCTGCAATAAAGCATAGATAATTTGCATCAGGAAGACAAATTGGATCTGGCCAAATAAAGCCAGTATGACTGAGACCTTTAGAACAAAGGCAATCTAGTTGCCTATCTAAAAACTCTAATTTGTATGAATTAAATGTAGTGTGAAGTAGATCATTAACTGTGCTGTGTGGGTTCTCATGTCAGCTGCCTGCATTCTAATCACTGGACCAATTATGCAGTTTGTGGAACAACATTTAATAGTTATACTTTGTAATAAAAATCAGTGTGCAAAGAAAATAGATATTTGGTACTTACCACTATTTTAATTAATGTGTTAGACAAGCCTCAATAGCCACAATAGAGGAAGGTTTTCTGTGATCCCTTAGGTGATGGTAGTTTGGTAGTTGAAGACTTTCTGTGGTGAGGTTAAATGGTCTGTTTAGTGACCTTGGCTTTCCTGGCTTCACAGAGGTACCCTGGTTCACAAAGATAAGTGTTTAGATAGAACATGTCAGAAAGTCATTGATGTATGGAAGTACCAAGCCTGAGGAGTGCTCTCTACAGGGTGGCTACTGGAGATAACAAAATAAACTCTTGTTTCTCATGTCCTAGTTGGATGTACTGGACAGACTGGGAGGAAGATAAAATAGATGACAGCGTGGGAAGGATTGAAAAGGCTTGGATGGATGGCTTCAATCGGCAGATTTTTGTGACTTCAAGGATGCTGTGGCCAAATGGCTTAACGCTGGACTTTCACACCAACACATTGTATTGGTGTGATGCCTACTATGATCATATTGAAAAAGTATTTTTGAATGGAACTCACAGAAAGGTAAAATACAAGTGCTGTTCTTCTTAACCTGCAGGCTTCTTCTTCCACAGAGCCTTGTTGTGTTATGTTAAAAATACTTTCAAGTTTATTTTTACCCCTCGGAGGTAGCTGCCAGTAGTCTCCATGGGGTGGCTAAAGGAGTGGAGCATTAAGCTGTGCAGCTGGCACTGGTCTCGGGAGGTCAGGCCCAGCTCACTGTAGTATGCCAGGATTTGTGGAGTTTTGTAAAGAAGCCCTCCTGGTAGCAAAGCTGTTTTTACAATGCAGCCTTTCTACATTATTGATGGATTTTCTGTGACCAAGCAACCCCTCTCTATTTGAATATGTTCAATATTTGCAGCTAAAATTTAGACAAAGTAATTATACTGCATTCATCTGAGTAAAGAAGTTTGTGATGCTGAACCTGAGATGCATGTAGGCATGGGCTCAATTCCAAAGTGATTGGTGCAAATAAATGAGAACTCACTCTTGTTTATTTTGCCGAAATCATTGTAAAATGACCTGGCATTGTGGGGTAATGCTGGCAGTTGTGTGAGGGGAGGGAGGACAGAGCTCTAGCTGTCAAAACCATCACCTTGCTGTTTTGTCTTCAGTCATTAACAAGCCCTATGGGATGACTTCAACTCAGGTAAAAGGTGAAGAAAGAGTAAATTAGACATTTCCAAAATGTGTCCTTTGATGTAAGTTTCTTTCCAGATCTGAATCCTGAGTGGTTTCTAGATCTGAATCAAGAATTCTTTTTGATTAATAAATAATAATATAATCAGTTCAGTCATTGGTTATCACAAGTGATACTCAACTATTTCCCTAGATAAATAACGTGTATTGGCATATACTATGATGCTGTGTAATTCACATCTACTAAGTATATTATCTGTGATTTCTTTAGATGTATACTTTATGATACTATATACATACCCAAGACACACACACACACACACACACACACACTGCATTCATACTAGTATCTTTAATAGATAATGTATATAGTACATAATGTATATAGTTTCATGGTGATGTTTTGGGCTCTGGTATATCTAACTTTTTTAGTAGATCAGAATTTAATTGGAGGATTCAATTATAAAGAGTACACCTGACAAGAGATATTGACACCATCTTTAATTCCAGCATTAAGGAGGCAGAAACAGGTGATCTCTGTTAGTTCGAGGTTAGCCTGATTATATCCACAATGTAGCTTCCAGGACAACTAGGGCTGTTACATAAAGAAACCCTATCTCCAAAAACAAAAACAAACAAACAAACAAACAAAAAAACAAAAAACAAACCAACCAAAACAACAAGAATAATTTAAAAGGAGCATAATTTAAATTTTTATTCTTAAATTATATATACAAGTTCCTTAAATTTCGAATATTGATTGAAAGAAAAATTTGCTTTCGTAATACCATGCAGTATAATTTTATAAGTAATGAAAGACAAGAAGTGAGATTATGTTTGGATCTAGTATATTTCCTGTCTATAGTCTCCATGTCCAAAATAAGCTGTCCTTTCTCCTGATTCCTCACCTTCAACATACGGAATGGAATAAATAATCATACAGCAACACAACCAAAATTTAACCTTGTTATCAAGTCATATATATGTAGAATTAACATATTTCACTTTTGTTATTTCCTATATTTCTTCAGTTTTATTGTCCCAATTCACCTAGAAAGTCTTTCCCATTCACACTGCCAGCTAAGTGTTTCATTTCAATTGACTATTGAATGAGTTACAGGGGTGTAAATGTGTGCATGACTCTGAGTTTGTGTGCTTATATGTCTGTATCCATACAAAAATTTTTCAGATTAAGTTTCATCCAAGGGAATAATAAATATTGCACAGAAGAAAAATCTAAAGTTGAGCAAAGCCCTTTTAATGTTTGCATTCTTGATCATATTGGCAATAGTACTCATGAGATAAATTTGAGCGAATGAAGTATTGACTGTCTCCTTCAAATAGCATGCCAAAAACTAGAAAATAAGCTAGCACTGTAAAAATCTCTTTGGTAAATCTACTCTGATAAATTATGCGTTAAGAAGGTAGTTAGATTGTTCTCTGGTATGGAAATATAATATTATTTACTTACATCTTTATTTCTAAAAAGTCTTAACTTTTGCAGTATGTTTATGCTTATTTCATATTTTACAGATTGTTTACAGTGGGAAAGAATTGAACCATCCTTTTGGATTGTCACATCACGAGAATTATGTGTTCTGGACAGATTATATGAATGGCTCTATTTTTCAACTAGATTTGATGACCAGTGAGGTGACATTGTTGAGACATGAAAGAGCACCCCTGTTTGGGCTTCAGATTTATGATCCACGAAAGCAACAAGGTACTTAAAACCCAAAAGATTTATTTTCAACATTTCACATGTAATAATAATGCACTTTAGTAACACAAAACTCTACCTTGACAATGTTGGTGGCTTTATAATAAACATTGCCAGCTCACTGTAGAGTCTCTCAAATCTTAGAGCTAAGTAGCATAAAAATTTCTTTCTTGTGCTTAAGTAGCCTGAGTGAAGAACTCAGTGGATTCTGCTCAAGAGAAACTGAGGTTTTCCAAAACATTTCTTTTTCACATCATGTATTGTAAAAATGCTCTTACTTACTTAAAAAAAAAAAGGCATAAAATAATAGTGAGCAGCGAGAAAAACTTTTTTTTACACTGAAAAAGGACCTGAATAATTGAAAAGAAAAGACGAATTGTACATGCAGCCTTTATTGACAAGTCTGCTTTGCATTGCCTGGCGAGGCTTTAGAGGTGGTTAAAGAATGTGTAATGATAAAGTGGAACAGCCTATCCTAACTGCCAATCCTCATTAAAATCAGACATCACTGTTACATTTTATCCTCATGAGTCATTAATATTTATAATGCCAATACAATGACCATGACTCATAACATAGATATTAAGTACTGAAAACAACTTAGTAAATGATGTAGTAGATGTTTTGTGATTTTTAAATAGTTGCCATTTCTTTATAATGTAGATATCCTTATAAATATTTAATGGGCATGCATTCCAATAAATTTAGAATGAATAAATTGCACCCTTAATTTTCTGATACATATCTTGTCAGTAGGGATTTCAATAACAACAAGGTTTTGGAAGGTGTTTGCATTAAGGTAGTTATCTTAAATAAACCATCTCATCCCCGGGCCTCAGCTTTCCTCCTTAATTAAAAGTTCTCTATCCACAGCCAAATCATGTGCAAAGAATACTAAATAATAATGACTCATTCTTGATGAAATTATCTTTAAAGAGAATAAAATTGATATTATCTGGACTAGTATAATGAAAAGAAATGAATAATAGAGAAAATTGCCAGAGAGGGCTATTGTCTCCTCACATTCATATCAACTTCACAACTTTGGAGGCACACATTTCATTTGCCTGTGTGATACCATAGATGCTCCTTTCCCCTCCTGCTTCCCTCTTCCCTTTCCCTTCCCCTTGTCCTTAGGAGTGGACACTGGTCTTTGCTAGGCAGGAGCTCTTGCACTAGTCCCTCCCTTCTTTTTAGAACCCCTCACTCCAAATGTTTCTCAAGTCCCTTTAGTTGGAAGTCATTTTACAGTCTTCATAAATTTTAATCATCTGTATGTTTTAAATTTTTGATTATTAAATTCAAAATGTAGTTGAAAAATATCTCATCACTGTAAAGTGGCTTGAGCTTAAACATTGGCCTTTGATTCTTTTCAGATTTTGTAATCATGAAATATTAAATGTAGAACTGAAATATATCCTTCACCAAATTTCTATGAGGACCAAATAATTATGTGTTACATTGAAAACAAATCTCACAAGACCTAGTACATGTGAGACAATTCACAAGTCTTTCTTACATCAATTCACAGGAAAACTAATCACTTTAAAATATCCTTTCTATAAATGCAAATTAAATATTCAAAATAATAATTTATCAAAGTCATGGGTAATATACTTGTGACTCAAACAGAGCAATATATCTGAATTTTGAAAAATACTATTAGCTTATAATTAATAAATACTACCACTGGATAAAGAATTGATTTTTAAAAGTTCTTTTACCATTGTAATTCAAGGTAATTACTAAGCTTATCTTGACTACTCATTTAGAAATGATTATATTCTGTTTTACTTAGAATTTGTGTACAGTCTAACTGATAGATTATTTTCATTAACTTAGGTGCACCCATCAATTAGTTTCAGTTTTCTACTTAACCATCCTTCATCTAATGATTGTCCACAGCTATACTAATCTTTGAAACATAGATCAGTATAGAAAGAACTCCTAGTTAGTGACTTTTGGACTCAAATCAATACTTATTGATTTTAGGTAATCTATAGGAAGATATATGTTGTTTTCTGTCTTTAATTGTATTTATCAAGACAAGATCATTACAAAGTAAAAGGAATTAATATTTTTAAATATAGGCAACTATTCCAATTATCTTTCTTTTTCAAGTTTTGAACACAAGACAACATTAAATTTTAAAATATATAATACATGAAACATTTTCTATCTTTTTATTAAGATTTTAAAAATTATTTTATGTGTATGGATGTTTGCCTGCATGGATGTCTGTAAACTATGTTTGTTCCCGATCCTTGAAGGTGCTGAGAGTCAAACCTGCCTCTTCTGCAATGGCACCCTATGATCTTAACTGCTGGTCAAACTCTTCAGCTCCATGTTAGCCTTTATCTAAAGGGTAAAGTACAGGAAATGAGTAGACAATCAAATCCCTTAAGTGTAGGCACTACCACGGGATCTTCCAGAGAAAAATTTTACATATCTCCCATCCATGTGTGCCACCACCTGTCCCTGGCCTCACTGCCCTCTCTCCTTTCCTCCCTCTCTCTAGCCATCTAAGAATATAGGCTACAATTTTTGATAATTGTATGTGTATGCGAACTGTATTTTTAATGTGGTGTATATATGTGTATATCTTATAAATAAATGAAAAGTAGCAACAATCAGTGTGTGTGTATGTATGTGAGTGTGTGTGGGGGGGAGTATGTACTTGCATGTGATATATGTACGGGTAGGGGTTCTCACTGCTTCACTAACATCTGGAGACTAAAGGTAGATGTTTGGAAGTAATTCCATTGTTTTCCACCTTCTTTTTGAGATGGACCCCCTCACTGAAACTTTGTAATTATGTTGTATTAATCTCTAGTTCTAATTCCTAGGTAGGTTACTAGGGAAATCCCCAGGATCCTCATGCCTCTAAACCTATCCCTTCAGACTGCAGTAACAGGCCATCAGGACTGGACTTTTATGTGTTTACTGGGAATTCAAACTCAGGATTTTAATGCTAGTGCAGCCAATACTCTGCCTTCTTGTGTTTGTATTTTTTTCACTGTGTAGCTGGGCTATCCCTAAATTTGAGATTTCCCAGCCTTGGCCTGTGATTAAAAGCATGAATCATTACATATGGCTGTAGCAAATGTTTTTTTTTCTTAGTTTAAAAGTGGTTGTTGTTATTTTTTTTGTTAGATGATGATTGTTTATTTTGAGATAGGATCGCAAGTAACCCAAGTTGCTCTTAAACTCATTCTGTAGATGAGGTTGAGTTTGAAGTCTTAATTTTTCTGCCTCTATCTGGAAAGTGCTAGGATAGGATTATACCAATAAGTTTAAATGGAATTGCTGTTTTCATTGTAGTTATATAAACAGTAAGTGTTCACTCACATTATTTTAGCATAAAGTTCTACTTGACTCCCTATATAGATTTCAGGAGGGAGAGACGTAAGGTCATCCAGCATTCCAGACATATCAGTCTATACCTCATTTCTGAAAGCATAGATTTAGTAAGTCTGAGGGCCATAATCACATTTATCTCCCATGATCTCCACAGTTTTTAGATAATTATCACAGAAATTATTCAGACATATTGTCTAGACTCTTTTATTTTGTTTTTCCTTTTGCTTTGATATTACCATATACATAGTACTACAAAGTAATTTCAAATAACACTAAATATAAGTATAAAATAATGAAAATATAATATTTAAAGTAAATTAAAAGTATGAATCATTCTTAATAACAACTGTTTAATCACACATTCCTTGAAATGATTAGATAATAAATACAGGATAAATCTAACACCAGGGTCTCAGTCATACATCCTTATCTGATGTTTGGAATAAATGCAATGTCCAGGGTATCTTTTAAACTATAAACCAGAATAATATCTCACTACAAAATCCCCCAAAATCCAAATTGGATACTTTTCCCATATGTAGTACAGGTACTTGTAAATTCAGTCTTGGAAAACCATAGAAAGCAAGATTTATGTTTTCTATTATTTGAAAAAAAATCAGACCCAGACAAATAAAGTAGACAGATTGTTTTGTTCTGGAAACATGTTCTACTACCTGCTGGAAATAAATATTTTTCAGGGACTAAATTACTAAGATATTAATACATAGTTGTCAAATGTTTTTATATATCATATGTGTCTTAATTATTGTTTGGTGGAAACTGTAATATATCTTTAAGTTTTCTTCCTTAAATAGAGAGCATATTCACTGACCACAGTTGTATGAATAAATTAAAATGAGGATGAGGAGGCATTTAATCATGATAATATTGTTTTAGATATGTCTGCATATTCACATCTATTTCCATATATGTATTCAGATCTTTATTGACATCCTTCCATACACTAATACCTGTATCTACACCTACACATGTTCATAAATCTGTGACTACATGTATCTCTGAACTGATATATATGTAGATATATTCATGCCTGACATCTAACTCTATCTATACATTCAAAGATAAAAATAATAGATGTTTATCATATCCTTTTAACTGATACCTGTAACTATAGCATCTATCTACACCTCATACCGATATCTGTGATTCATGCACTCCTACTTGTGTTTATTTCTGTCTATGTCTGGATCTATAACTATCTTTGAATTCACACCTATACCTGCATGTGTCCCTATGCTCACACCTGTACCTGCACCATCACTACATGCATACATGTACCCGCATCTATCCCTGTGCTCACACCTTGTATTTACACTGAAAACAGTTACTTTCTCATTCACATTTCTAACTCAAAGTATCATTAATTCAATTATTTATCAAAGTCTTCTATGATACACATAATTTGTGGCACTTCTAACTCGGGAGGAATCATGAATGGGAAAAAGACAGAGACTTGGACTTTGAAAAAACTCTCCTAGGCTTAACAATTAAAATTGTTATTAACGCACTTGAACTTCATATTTGAATATTTAAATATATTTGTTTTCAAAGTAAGTTAGTCTAGAAGTATATGTTGTGGTAGTGTTTGTTATTTTCTTTTCTTTGTTGATTGAATTTTATTTTAGCTTGTGCAAGTAACAAATAAAAACTTGAATTTACAAAATATTTAAATTTTTATTATTAATGATAAAGGTATTTTTAACCAAAATACTTTTAATAAGAATTAATTGTTAATATTAGATATAAGAAACATTATTTGGGTACTTATATATTGAGTGATTCTTGCTGAAATTGATATAAAATGTTATTAAAACATAGTAAGCATAATTAGATTAATCAAATGTAAACATGAGGTAACCAGCTGCGAGAAGAATGAAGTATAAATGTCATGTATTGTGACCAGTTCCATGAAATTTATAATTTTTGACACGAGTTTGTAAAACAGTCAATATGCTCTGAAGATAATTTCATGAAGTATATTTAAAAGATAAAGTTTCAAGAAACACTATGATGATAATATGTTCTTTAAATGAAATTAAAAATATACTGAGCCAGTAGAATATAAAAATTTCTAGGCTCTTCCAATAAGATATGTGGAATTATTCATGTAATTTTAGCTTTGAGATTTCTATTGTAGCAGCACAAATACTAATTCTTACTTTTCAGAATGTAGTATTCAAATAAGGCAAATATATTTTAAACTTTAATGCTAATATATTTTAGAATATGGAAATATTGTATTCATTGGGAGTAAATGTCATGCCATTGATTTATATATTTAGCATGTATCTTTAAAACATTATGTAACCTGCTGCATGATAGTCAAAAGTTTCTTCGTTCTTATACATGCCCCTAAAACATATGAAAGAATTCTAATTTTCCAAAATCTAAATGCCACAAAAAGGTCAATATGAATCCGCACATATTGTAAACACAGAAAGGGTACCTGAGTATCCTCACAAGCTTTACGTATTTATCCCATAATTATGGAATAAATATATTAGTATCTGGAAACTACTTAAAACATTTTCACATTCTCTTGAGCACAAATGAGATCATTTTTATTATCCTCTGGTTTAGAAATTAAAATCATTGCGTGTATTATTTGCTGCCTTAGCTTTGAAGCTTGTCTTAGATTTTTATGTTTATAATGAATTGAATGTACTTTTCAGAAAATGAAAAGAATTGATAATAAACTCTAGATTACTTCTTCTAGACGGACAAGATACTATGTAGTAGTTTATAGTATTCAGCACCATTGTGGAGGAATTAATCTTCCTCTGTAATGTTCCAGCCCCTCTGACCTACAGTGTGATAGCCCCACCCATGTTTTCTGTTTGAAGTATTAGCACTTGCTCATTAATTATCAATTTCATCTTAACTGCTTATTATTTATGGTCCAAGTAAATAAAATATCCTTATTTTAGTGTTTTACTTCTAAAATAATGAAACATTGTACTAATTGAAAACTGATGCCTGCTATGCCCTTTTAACCATACTGCCAAAGTGCTTCTGAAATTTGATAGACCTCTTGTAAAGATGGATGCAAAGCTAACTGGCCTCCCTCCCCCTTTTCTTTTCTCTCCCCGTCCCTCTCCACCCTCCCCCCCACCCCCCCCCCCCCCCGTCTGTCGGTGTCTGTGGTCTTTCTGGATTGTCACTCTTTAGCCTCTTCTCTCCCTGCGCTTGTTCTGTTACCGAGACTTGCCAGTATTTCTGTTGCCTAAGTTTCTGGTCCAGCCCTTCAGCACTTCTGTTGTGATATGACAGTGTATTCATCCCACTAGAGAAGAAGGTCACTGTCCCACATGCTTGCTTGTTCAATGGTGGTCTACGTCTTCATTCTCAGAGACATGTTCTACTTTCTAACTACTATGCCACCCTGTTATGAACAAAATCTGGGTATTGCGCATGACAGACGAAAGGCTACCTGCCCCCTTGCTTCTGGTACCTAGGAAAACGGTCACCTGGCACACAGTCTTTCTTCAACCACCTTGCATTTTTCTCTTACGTACAGAGGCAATATATAGTTTTAAATGTTTCTGAAAGCCATTTCTATTCAGGAGAAATGTTGGCTGCATCCATGAAGGTGAACTCCATATAATGTATCCGTTCACGTAATATATCCATGAATATCTCATTAAAAGAAGCGTATTCTTGTAAACTAAATTTTTCAGTCCATGTAATTCTTGCAGTTGTATGATAGACAAGCACACAAGGACAGAGAGTTAAAAGGTAGCTTTGCTGCATATCCTTAAAAATAAACCGTATTTTATAAATTGCATAGCTTTTAGCTTTGTTGACATCAAATCTGTGAAATTTTTCTTTTTTTTTTTTTTTTTCTTCAGGTGACAATATGTGCCGCATAAACAATGGAGGCTGTGGTACACTCTGCCTGGCCATCCCAGCAGGCCGTGTGTGTGCTTGTGCTGATAATCAACTTTTGGATGAAAATGGTACAACTTGCACCTGTAAGCTCCTTTTTTTCTGGCACTTACTGTATGTATGGCTTTTTGTGAAGAATAGAATTATGTGACACTACAGTATTGAAGTCACAGCTGGAAAGACAGATCTGTCTAACTGCTTAGGTATAATCTAGCCTGTATTATGTGACTCAATTTCTAGCATACATAGATTTATGATAATGGCAATGTGCTGCACATCATCTGTCCTGTTGTACAAGTCAGTAGACAATTTCATTGAGTCTATGCTACAGGAACAAATGATTCATGTCACACTAAGCTCCACAGTCAGTAGTTACCACTGACAAAAATATTGTTGTTGGTACAAATATTAGTCCTGTTACAATTTTAAATGATTTGGCAGCTCAGATATCTGTATTTAGAGGTAAATAGAAGAAATCATGCCCAGAACAGACCTCTCGGAAATCTATAGACTAAAAAAAGCAGTGAATTAACTGGACTGACTTGTACTAAAGACATTTTTATTAGTTTCATATATCCTTCAATTTATGTGCTTATTATTCCAGAGTGAATTTTGAAAGTTTTGTATACTTCAAGTTCTAATCCCTAAGTACAGTAACAGCCACAAAAGTATGCATGTATTGAGAGCTAGGTAACAATTTCTAAAAGGATTTGAATTTCAAATTGTGGCTCAAGGCTCTCCAGAGAAAGTAACATAATAGGATTTATGTATGTATGTTTGCTTGTATGTATGTGCATATATGAGTATAAAGATGACAGGTTTATAATAAGGAGTTGACTGATACTCAGAAGGTTGAGAAGCCTGAGATAATCTGCAGTCTGCAAACTGAAAAGAGATAATCTGCAGTCTGCAAACTGAAAATCCAGGATATGTGAAGTATCTGTCCAGTGAGCCTGTAGACACAAGTCTCAGGAGGTGATGTTTCATTTCAGATGGATGAGGGAAGAACTCTGGGCATTCAGAAGTCAGACCCAAGATCATTTCATTTTGGAGCAGGATTCTTTACTTCATTGTATTTCTATTTTTTCAGCCATGGATCACACCTCAGTATCTGTTACTTTAGGTTTCTGTTTGTTTAACTCGAACACAAGGATCTTATTTAATTAAATACTCCTATAAACATGATCCTTACAAACTGAACTTTAAATCATCTCATGTTTGATGATTTATGGAGACATTTGTGATATATTGTTACAGATATCTGTGACTTTTTTTCTGTTTTCAATACCTTCTGTACTTTCCTATATGGCCCACATTCAATTACATCTTGAGGCATTTGGAATACAACTACCAGTCCTAAACTGAGAAATTCAAGTCAGTATATTGAATGTCTATATTATAAATTTCATGTATTTGAAATGAGGACTTTAGCTTTTTTCAATTATTCTCATCATTTTCATTCTCATGCTTCTCAATTAAAATGTAATAATTCTATCCAGTAATAATATTTTTAAACCACCAAATTATCTATAAAAATTGGAGGGAGCACTTGGGATACAGCGCAGTAGCAGAGTGGTAGTCAATGTTTGAAGTTTGCTTTGTTTGATCTCTAGCATTGTAATATATACTTACCCTTCAAATATAGCTAGTTAGTTAACTAAGTTTAAGATGTTTTACAATATTTTAGTCCTAGACTGAAGATCTGCTGGCTGTATTATTTAGTATTTAAGACTTTAGTAGTTCACTACTCATTAATGATTATGGGTGTATATATATATATATATATATATATATATATATATATATATATATATATATATTAAATTAACATCTTCATGGATAAAATATAAACATAAATATATATGTTTCTACTTTATACATTTGGCATACTTATGTTCTATATAAAATTGATTACTAATGTGTTACAAATGCCCAATCTTTATCATTTTATATGAGAAGCCATTTCTTAGTGTATTAACACTTGGCTAAGTAAAATTACCCTTCAAAAATCTTGACTTCAAAAATTACTATTCAGTTCTTTCTAGAATTACACATGCCTCCCTTCAAGGTCGAGTGGAAGACAAATACAAATCCCACTGTAGTCCTCGGCCACTAGATGATGGCTTTCCTTTCTTTCTTCTTTAAATTCTGTTTGGCTCTTATTGACCTGCTAGTTTTGAGAGATTATCAAGGCCCATCATTTACAATAGACAGGTAGCAGGTGTGGTTTTGAACAGCTGGCATTCTCTCACATGTTTTGATAATTTTAATTTTATCGTTGTTTTTGGGAGACAAAATGTGCCTAATTGGTACATTTGACAGTATAATAATTTTACACTCATCAATTTAGCATTGTTTTTTCAGTTATATTGCTGAATTTTCTGCTGGCCTAAGTAAATAATTCTGAGGTGTTAGAAACATAGAATAACACACACACACACACACACACACACACACACACACACACACACACACCCCTTTTAAACTACAACCAGGTATGCTTTTACCTGTTATCCATTAAGAATGGGAAGTAGCACTAAATATATCTGTGTTTTAGTTTGGCTAGATGCAGACTTTAGCTCAACCTTCTTACCCCAGGATGACAAACTTTCTTAGTTTCTATTTAAATTTTTGAAAATGGACTGGATGAATCTTTAAAAGTTTACTTCTTAATATCAATTATGGACACTATCTATAAAATGATCAAGAGCCTAGAATCTCAGAGATATTGCTGATCTTGTAAGTCTTTCAGAAATCATAGAGATGTGTATTTGTCACATACTAAAATCAAATTGGCAATTAAGCTGGAAACTTTGTTATGAATTCCTAAATTTGTATCAATTTATAAATACATAAATAATCTTTCTTCTAATTGTATTTCCTGTTTTCTTCATTTCTATGTTCAACTTAGACCCTATGGATAACTTTTAAATCATATCTATATTAGTATAAGTATGGAAAGGATTGTTAAATTAAAATATAACATTTTGTAGCATGGAGAAAAATATGAAAGTGTAGAGAGAAGATAAATATAGAATCTATGGCAAAAGAACTGAGATGAGCAAAAGGAAAATATAAACTGGGATAAGAAAGGGGCAAAAGCTAACAACGACCTACGAATTAAGAAGAAACCCTTGCCAGGATCTTCGTCATAAATTAGTTATAGTTTATACATATAAATCATTTAAGGTACATTCTCATGGCTCAAAGAAAATATTGTGAGATGGTTTATGAATCAGTTATCTACCCTCTCCTAGGCCAATTGTCATTGGAGTAAGCTTAGGCACAAAAAGCAGCACATGTCCTCATTATTAGTTGTACTAGGTAGACATGAAGCAAACTTTGCCATGCTTTGTGTGTCCCCCAGTAACTGTCAAATGTCCCTCTTCCCCATTTTATAAACATATCGGTTTACCTTTATTTACTTAATACTTTCCTAGCTGTTCTATGTCATAGTTAATTGTCATACTCTTAATCTCTTGCCCTTTTCACATATCACTAAGAAGAACCATATTTATATATCATAGTAAAATAAGAAAGAGGCCTTTGTTCCATGATATACAGTACTAGAAATGGCCCTGCCACTGTTTCTAAAACCATAAATAGTTCTGAATATTATTTATTTATCTAATAGTGACTGAAAGCCTATCATTGCTGTGACTGTTAACTTTGATCCAGTACTCTGTCTTATGAGGTTTTCTGTTGCCATAACTTCCAAACCAACCAGTCACATAGTCACACAGCATGTTCAGTAGATTCTTGAAAGCTAGAGATAGAACTATTTTAAATGGAATGCTAAATGTGCATATACTTCAGCAATGCTTACTTTCCCAGGCTACATGTTTCATTACGAGGATCAAGGCAATAGAAATATATACATGTTTATTTCTAACACCCACAGACATCGTCGTCTATCTCTGAAAAAATCAAAGTTTATTTTGGCTTGTACAGAAAATATAAACTATGTTGATTTCTTGTCCACTATGGTCAAATCCTCTTCGGACTAGAATTAGTGTCCACTGTAACATAACAGATTGGCACTTGCTACCTCTGAGAACCACAGAAAAAGAGAGTTGACCAGTTATGGGGTGCATTTATATTTCTCATGACAGATATGAGAGGAATGAAATATAAAATTGAAAATTAGATAATGATCCCCTAAATCAAATTAGGCTTTAAAATGATAAGTTTTATTGTATAAGTTACCTGGTTGTTTTAGCCTATGTAAAGATGGTAATTCTTTAACTGCCCTGCAGATGCCTGAAAAATAGACAAATACCTCCACTGAGTGTCACACCCAGAAAAGCAACTTACTGTTGACAGTAATCCAGAGGCTAGCAATGCACCATAATGGTCCATGGTCCTCCGTGATCCTTGCCACCTTTTGGAATACCAGATATATTCCTTTGTGACAAATAGTGCTCCTCTGAGGGGAGCCATTTGTCTGTTCCACTGTGACAAGCCTCATGCCCTAGGATATATGCAATCTAATGTGTAGTAAAAAGTTTAAGGCAATAAAAAAGTTTAGGAGTCCCATTCAAATGATTATTTATGTCCTCCTGTGCACAGAACCTCACAGAAGGTTATATACCACTAAGGCTGGCTGCTCAGAAGACCATTCAATTTAATAAGAGTTCATCTCTCTGTGATCTAAAGAAAAAGTCACCACCAAATTTGCCACTTTTTCCTTTCATGTAAATCTGTGATAGGACAGCATCCAATTAGCTACAGCTTCAAGTTTTCCTTTTGGTTCACATCCCTATGTTCAGGCTGTATGGTACAATTTTTTGTTAAGCTGATATCAAAATATGGATGGAGATATGGAGAAACAGCTCAGCAATAAAGAGTGCCTGCTGCTCTTCCAGAGCCTATAAATGCCTGCAGCTCTAACTCTAGAGCATCTGACACTTTCTTTTGGCGCCTGTAGCATGTGTTACTGGATACACATACATTTAAATAAATAAAAATATATGGGAAGATGCAAAACAAATTAAAATCAAATAATGTAGCTAGAGGGCTGCTTCCTTTATTTCATTGGTTATGCATTTTGTTTTAATTTAGAAGGTTTTTTTTTCCATATATACCACTGATCCCCCTCCCTTACCTCCTCCCAGTCCCTTCCAGTCCTCCCTCAGCCTCCCCCACCCCATTCCCCCATCTATTCCCCAAGGAGGGTAAGGAGTCCCAAAGTGAGTCAGTTCAGTCTGGCATATGCAGTATTCAGCTGAGGTGAGTATTCTTTTGGACAATCATCCTTCTATGTTTAAAAACACAGCTTTAGAATGAGTCCTCAATGTTCTTCTGATCTAGGGACTCAGACATGGTCCTTCTGATTTTTCTTTTAACATCAGTTTTTACAAGAAACATAAAAAGTGATACTTTATAACAGGCAAGTCATAATTCATGCTGTGTCATTTCTGAACATGGTTAAACTGATTATTTATTACTTTGTCAGTTTCTTATTGCCCAGACCATGTTGTCCTGCTGACAGAATTATACATTTTGTGTATGTTTCAAATTCATAGTTTAAAATATAGCTTTGCAGCGAATCATACAATTCTAGCACTTGTTAAGGGCCTGGAAGCAGTTCATTGCTGTGCTCAGACAACCCAGTACTCTTCATATTCACATTAAGCACTGGATCAAAATTATGTACATGGAGTGTAAAGTAAATGTTCATTTTTCTCCCTATGTACATATCTATTTTGTTTGCTGAAATGTTCCTATGCATATCCATGCTCATAAGCAGTAAGAGGAAACAATAAGGTACTGATACAGTCAAAGTAATCTGCTTTTCAGAAGGATTTCTATAACCCCTGGAGACAGTCTCTTAGTATAGTAACAGCAACTTCATTAAATTCCCAAAAGTCAGGCAACAAATTATTTTATGAATTATCTCTAAGCCCAGATTATTTTAAACATTGTTCTTTTGTACATATGGCACTGTCCTTATATTTATGCATCTTAAGTCAAAAATCGGGTTTAAAAATTCTTGATTGATATTTTAGCCAGCTGTAGAAAGAATGCTAATTGAGTTTTTGGAATGAAATATTTCTTGGTCTTTTATTTTATGCTCAGTATGTTTGCTTCTCATTCTCTAAAAAGGGGCTAAGTCTAGAGGTAATAGATGCTGTTATAAATGATATTGTCCCCTAGTTTCACATTGCCAAACAAATCACATACTCCAAGCTTCTATCTTTCCATATTATCATAGGATCTTGGTTTCATTGATAATAAGTATAGTTTGCAGAATAGTAATTTGTCTTTTATCCACATGATCCTATATAAATATGTTGTATGAACAAATGAATCTCAGGGATAGATCTCTGAGAAAGTCAAAGATATTACAGAGAGTAAACACCACAGTCAGATCTTACCCAGCTGTCTTCCAGCTTCCTCAGCCTGGCTTTTCTTGGCTTGCTCTCCTGTCTTTCCATGCCTGCCTTAAATACTCTCTTGGTAAGTTAAGGCATGGCCCCATCACACCTGCCTGGGTGCCTGAAACTCCTTCTGTAAACTAAAATGACCTCAAACTCAATTGGGATTAAGGGCATAGGTCACCATTCCCAGGATACTCCTGGTGCTAGGATTAAAGGTGTGAATCACCACTCTGATCCTCCAAGACTGACTGTGGTTAGATTCCTCTTATATCTCAGAAACTTTTGGACCTTTTATTACATCCCCACATAGACTGTGGGTAGATTCCCTCCTATGTCTCCGAAACTTTTGGAGATTTTATTAATTCCCCACATAAATATATCAGTTCACCCTGAACGTTGCAGTTCTTTAGTGCTATAATTGCTGATTACATCTGAAAATTTTAAGTTAGTAGTAGAATGGACTAAAGAAACCATTGGCCATTGAGACGTTACAAATCAAAGCTCAGTATCTAAGAGATTAGGGGAAAACTCATTGTAGAGTACTTGATACAAATTGCGAGAACCAGCATTCAAATCTCACATAAACAATAGACAGATGTGTGGCCCTGTGTAACCCCAATACTTAGGAGGCACAGACATGATAGTCCTGTAGTAACCTGGAATGGCAAAAATGAAAATAAAAATAAGGAAAATTCAAATCTAAAAACACCCTTTATCATTATGCAAAGAGTAGTAAAGTATCGGAGATCTCATTTTGCTTACCATATAACATTATTGCCTGAAATGTAGTAGATGATACATGAGCCATATATTAAATGCAAAAAGTACAGCAGGTAGCATACTCTTCATGTTTATGTTAATTCTTTTTCACTTCCTCTTAACTCAACCTGGGGCCATATGTAGGAGATTCAAGTAGAATCTGCAAATACAATGTTTTTTGTTGCCAAATGATGAGCTCTTGAAAGTTCAGATCCAAAAAGGAGTTGGCTAGAAAGTCTTCTTAACATTTTGCTGTAAGGACACTTTGATTAAAAACAATAGCAGATGAACTAACTAATTTACAAATAAATAAGTGCTCTACAACCAAACGTGCACCATTTCTACTTATACTGAAAAAAAAAATCTTCAGAAAACAAATTAGAACAAAAGCAAATATGATACACAGCGACACCGTTGAAAAATAGCCCAGGGCTTTGAAAAAGTGCAGGAGATATTTGAAAAGTCAAAGCCATGTTTGTGAGTGTGAATTTGAGTGTGTGTTATAAATATACACACACATACATATATCATTCTCTATATAATATGTAGTGATATAAATATATAAAATTAGTAGTGTTTTGAAATCAGTATGTGGAAAAGGAAATATAAAGTGATAAAATTCTATCAGTGGGTTAGGCTGATCCATTGTGTTTTCGGCTTTTTGTTTTGTTTGTTATTTCCTGTTTGGATTACATACCTCTACCGGCTGGCTCCACACAGTAGCTAACTTTGAAAAGATCTTAGAGAAATGGCATCAGAGAGAGATATTGCATCTTCGTTGTTCTGCTACTGAGAAAGACTAGGAAATAAATGCTTGTCTGAAAATGCACCCAAAGTTACAACCACTGAGAAGGCCAGAGCGACCCAAGGCGACTTTTGTTCAAGTTGAGTGTTTCATTCACTATAGTGATTCTTTTTGGCTTAAAATGAAGTTTGGGCTCATTGTAGTAACTTTGGTTTCTATTGCTATAAACCTACAAGGTATATGCCTTCCTGTGCCACTCTGAAGCAGTTTCCTGCAGGCATGGTTCAAAAGTCACTTTCCTCTTCAATTCTTTGCTGCATGGGAGAAACGGAGACCAAGGCAATGCTATGTTCAGAGTTGTGGAGTATCACCTATGTTCCCATGATTCTTCATGTGAGTTTAGGTTTCCTGTCAGTTAAGCAGCTCACAGGACTTATGAGAAATAAAAGTTAAAGCCAGTAGAACAGAATTTAAAAATTCTCCCAGCTAGAAGCCAGCTTCAGTTAGTTAAGGCTATTTTTTATACTACAAGACACTAATCATAACACACACACACACACACACACACACACACACACACACACACACACACACTTGATCCCTTTCTATTGTGTTTTTATCTGATCTACATAAAGAAAACAAAGTAGGGATGCTTTCAGTTTATGATAAATCACAGTGGAAATGTAAACATTCAGAACCTAGAAATATGACACTTCTGATTAGCATAATGCAGATCAGAAAAGGAAGAGGAGCCACATACCCTGTCATTTCTGTGTCTTTTTACTGTGATTAACTCTGTTGATTTGTTTAGAAGAAAGTAATTTTCTATAGTGAAAATTCACATACCACATGGACAACCCAGTGGATGATAAAGAATTTACAAGCACAAGTGCAGTACTAAGTTTCTGACCGGGTCTTTCCAGCCTAGCCTCCTGACCCAGACTTTCTGGCCTGGTCTGATGGCCCGGACTTTCACACCTACAGTCCCATAGTTCCACCGAAACACATAGACACTTGTGTTGATTGTACTCTGATTGACCTGGGGCCCAGGCATATAACTTGCTAGCTCTTGCTCTTAAACTAACCCATGACTCTTATCTTGTTCAGCCATGAGACTCGGTACCTTCTCTCAGAGCAGCATTTCAGCTTCTTTCCTCTGCATCTGCTGGCATCTCATCATGGTGTCTGCATGGCTTCTCTGTGGCATCTCTGCTCTGTTCTTCCTGTTCCCAGAGTCTTCTTAGTCGGGTAGCCCCACCCACACTTCTTGTTTGCCTATGGCCAATCAGTGTTTTTTATTAAACCGGTGGGCAGGACAATTATTTACAACGGAACAACATAATCCCACTACACAAAAGAGAATGAAACTGTTAAATTGGTTAAAAGAAACCTCTAAGATTTTTTTTTCACAATTTCTTTATTTAAAAGTTTTTCTTTGGATTTTTTGTTTGTTTGTTTTGTTTTGTTTTTTAACATACCACTCACAGTTCCCCTTCCCTCCCCTCCCCCTGCTTACCAGGAGCTTCTCCTCACCACCTCCCAGCATCTCTCTGCTCCTTAAAGAGGATAAGGCCTCCTATGGGGAGTCAACAAAGTGTGGGATATCAGATTGAGGCAGGATTAAGGCCCTCCCCTCTGTATAAAGCTATCCCTCTATAGGGAATGGGTTCCAAAAATCCAGTTCATATTCCAGGGATAAATTCTGCCCCCACCCTTCTGTCAAAGGCCAGGCATCTGTCATCCATATTCAGAGGGCCTAGTTTGGTTCCATGCAGCTTCCCCAGCTGTAAGTCCAGAGCCAGTGAGCTCCCAGAAGTTCTGGTCTGCTCTCTCTGTGGGTTTCCCCATCCTGATCTTGACCCCTTTGCTCATATAATCGCTCCTCTCTCTCTTTGACTGGAATCCAGGATCTCGGCCCAGAGCTTAACTGTGGATATTTGCATCCATTTTCATCAGTTGCTGGATAAAGGTTCTATGATAACAATTAGGGTGCTCATATTTGATTACAGAGACAGGCCAGTTCAGGTACTTTCTCCACTAATGCTTGGAGTCTTAATGAGGTCATCTTTGTGAATTCTTGCAAGTTTTTCTAGCAGCAGCATTCTCCCTATCCCCAAAATGAAACCTTTAAATTTTCTAACAGAAGAAATATTGTCAGCAAAACTAAATGTTTCATTTTCCATATAGCCATCAGTACAATACTGTATTTTTTGTTTTTTGCAGAGAAACAAAAACATTGTCATTCGAACAGATTTTCTATTTAAATTACTTTGTGTTATTAGAGAATAATAATCTTTATTTAATGCCATGAAAATGACTTTATAAGTTTTTTATGGATGTGGTTTATCTTCAGATGTATTTTTACATTTGGAGGTTCCATTTTTTGTACATACTTAATGTATGCAATATGCAACTGTGCTATACTCATGAACTGATTTCTTGTAGTAAACAAATTAACAAACCAATCATTTCTCTTTGTTACCTTTTTATGTCTATGCTAAGACCACCTGCAATTGATTGTCAATTTCAGCATAAGATAATATATCATTGTTATATTCTTAATGTTGTTCTTTGGCCTACCCCTTTCTCATACTCTCTCCACTCAGATCCATGCATTAAGCTTAGAAAAATGTGTGTTTGTGTGCATGTGTGTATAATGACATTGTTTATTTTTTAATAAGATTAAAACCTTACTACTTAGGTGAATATGGAGAGTGCCACAAATGAAATGAACCAGAGGAAGAAAGCCAAGAATGATAGAGCCTCATTTCTGTGGAATTCTAAAGCAACTGAAACTCCCAGCTCTTGATAACTCAGTGAACTTATGCAACCAGTACTATTTATACATCTTGTATTTTTTCATTTTTATTTTATTACTTCAGTTAATCCCGAAGAGGTAATGCTTCATATATGTAAGCCTGGAGAATTTCGCTGCAAAAACAAACACTGTATCCAGACCCGGTGGAAATGTGATGGGGATGATGACTGCCTAGACGGAAGTGATGAGGACTCTGTCACTTGCTGTATGTTTTCACTCAAATAATCTGAAACTGCATTTTTCTGAGTGTGTGTGTGTGTGTGTGTGTGTGTGTGTGTGTGTATTACCAAAGCAGCCTATGACATACCTGAAAATATCCTTGATGTAAATGGACTTACCTTTCTTTCCTGTTGGCCTGTGGCTTAAAGTTAAGCTGTGGATTATGTCTTTGTAAAGATGTCAAGGTCTGTTCTTCTCCTCTGTCCTCTTTCTTTAATGTCGATGTGAACACCGACAAGCCACAGTCTACTGCCTCTCTAAAGACAAGTTGAGATCTTTGCTTGTAAAGACATGGGAGTTTAGCTCCCCTTGAGATTGAATTTCGGGCACAGAAGGTCACATTTCAGTCCATTGCTTTTTGGCAACAGAGCCTTGATGGAAATTTGAGGAGATTGGCGTGGATTTGGAATGCATTCCAGCTTCAATAGCTCAAACCATGACTGAAAATACACATGGGAACTCAAACAGGAACTAAAGGTTTTATATCCATACCTATGGCTTTTGTTGTTTGCTGGAAAAGGAACTGTTCATGTTTCTAATGAAAGTAGGGACACCTCTCACATGTACAGATAGAAGCCACTTTGGAAAGCATATGCCCTAATATTCTGAGATTACGTTTAATTAGCTGAATGGGTTTAAAGAAAGAAAGTAAACAGGCTATGTTAAGAAAGGGAAGCTTGTTTTGAACCTTTCAATCATCAAATTTCATTTCAGGACATTGTTTTTTAGAGAATTTTTTTCATAAGGCAACATTTTTTGCAGGTTAGAGTGACTAAAATAATTCAGAGTTAACAATGCTTTATGATTTGTATAAAGTTTAAATATAAAAATTTAAAATAGTTTTTAAAGAATATATAAGATTGATCTACTCAATAATATGATGTAGCCATTGCTATTTGGATAAAAAGATCTCTAGAATATATACTTAAAGAGTTTTCTAACTGATACTTCACACACACACACACACACACACACACACACAATTATAATTAATGCACAGACACATTGCTGATTTCTTTGGAATTCTAGTCATGGGCCTTCAAATAATTTTCTTTTATATGAATATCTGCATGGACTATAAATGTTAAATACTAAATTGTCACAATTCTCAACAGTTTTTGAGTGGCAAAGACATTTCCTCTGTGGATGAATCACATCTTTCCTAATGTTATACATAAATAGCATGTGAGATAATACCTGATGTAACTACCCCATTCCTTTTTTAAATCACAAGGCCATATATGGCATAATGGATGCTACATTTGGCTCCTTCTCATCATGGAAATCATGTACCTATTCAGAGCACAAAGACTTTGAATATTTCGGTCATAGTAGCAGTTCCATGCTTTTATCTGCAACCATGTTCATATTGTTAATTTAATGAGTATCAGCCATTTTATCAACATAAGTGGCAGTGCATTTTTAGCATTGTTGATAGTAATGAAATTTTCAGTCAGTATTCTGGAGTGTTATTATTTTCTATTTAATCACAGAATTCATAGGCTTTGACTGGCAACCTGTATTTTACCTGCCGTCCATATGTAAGTCTATAAATGAGGGCATTTCTGTGAAGTCTTCTCCCTTACCTGGTTAAATTAGGTTTCTATCTTAAATTAATTCGTGTTCTGCTGTAATTTTCCATTATATTTCCTGTAAGTAAGCTTACTTTCTACATTGCTTCCAGAATAGTTCTTTTGGGTTCAAGTCCTTATTGAAACAGTTGCAGGACCTGTTAACTGACATGTGAGGTACCTCAAGTCACTCAACTATTGTGGCCCTGTAGTCCATCATCTATTTACTTACTTTTGTTTTTATTGAGTTGAATTATAGACTCCCCTAAAGAAAAATATTTAGTGCTTTACTTGTCTCTGATGCTGAACTGACAGCAGTCTATAAAATTTAATATAGCTTTTCTCCGCCTTCTTATGGAATTATTTGTAACCACCAATAAACTGCAGTGCAGTCTGTTAGAGATGAGCATCCATCTTCTGTAAGTTGTACATTACAGCAGTTCTCAATCTATACTGCAACCATATGTTATCTGCTGATAATCTAATAAAAGATTATTATCCTCCTTTGGAGATATGGTCTCAACTCCAAAAATATGTCTTGGCCCTGGAAGAATGGATGGTTGTATAAGACAGAAAGTGTAGAGCAAATGTCTCTGGCCACCTGCTTATAGATCATCCTTTTGAACATTGTAATCATTCCTAAGAACTTTCTATTCCTGCTGTTTTGTGGTCAGGAATGCAATGTAAACACAATCTATTGTGGAACATTATTCTATATTTTAATTTTATAATCTCCTACCTAGGATTTCTTTTATTCTTTTACTGCCTATATTTCAGCAACTAAGCATTAAGTACAAAGCTGTGGTTGACTTTGCATTTCCTTCATTAATGGGAATGGATTACAGTCTTGAATTAACTCAATTGCTATGTTGGACTAAAGCTTACAATCCTGATTTTTCCCTGCTACTGTCTAGGGTTATAGAACAGGCCACAAAGGTCCCTAAGAAACTTTACCACAGTGCATTGATTAATCTTTCTCCTTTAAAATGTTGACCTCTGATATGTGTATGACTTCTATCATTCATGGACATCTACACTTTTTAAAGTTCCTAAAACACATAGATAATTTTGAGCATGCACAAACACCAAAGAATATTTTTCTCTCTTTTAAAAAAATTGTTTTTTAAAATAAATTTATTAATGTCTTTTAGTCATACTCTTTCCTTTGCTTACCTCTTCCCAGATATTCCCCATCTCCTTGACCACCCAATTACATGTGTAAGCTTTCAATTTTTTAAGATAAATTGTACTTACTCAAGTGAAAACCTTTGATAAGGTATGGAAGTCATTATATCCTCACAAATACTTAAAGAACATGTGTTTTGTGAGTCCATAATATAATTGCATCCACTTGATATAAAGCAAAATGAGAAAATAGCAACTTTCTCTTTATAAATAAAACTAATACAAAATGTATTTTCATCTTAGGAAATGTACAACTATTGCATCAGGTAAAAAAATAAAATAACTTGAAATTGTTAAAACTAGCAAATACATTTAGAAGGTTAAAGAGCCTCCACATTGGGATTAGATTTTAGAGGGCTAAGGCCCAGTGGGAGACCACTTTACTAATGATAGCTGCTCTCATTTCAATATTGCTTTTAATTGCATATTTATTCACTCATATTAGGAAGGCACGTGATAATATTTTGTTATTAAAATTATATAAAATCTCATTTTTAGTATCAACTTTATGTCACAAGTGATCCATTGTCATTCCTTTTCAGAACCCAAAATAGAGTGGCTGACTTAAAATGCAGTTGAGATTATTTAATATTGTTTAAAAATATGAATGAGTGTGATACATAGGAAACACACATATAAACAGTATCTTAATAAGTATGAGTAATCATTTAGAAATATAGCATCCCTGCTTATCAGTCAAACTTTAGGTTGATTTAAAATGCATAAGTTTTCTGGAGTTTATTGACAAGTTCTGGAAAGTGCTGAAAAGCAAGCTAAGAGATATAGATTATTTCACTAGAAGCTGGAGAATGGATAGATTTCCTTTTATTTCATTTTTTAACATATTTATTTCTTCTATAAATATTATAACCATATTAAAATACTACTTCCTACAAAATTTGAAATAATTAAGGACAAATGCTGAGGCATTTAATTTAGCATAACATTTAAATTACTTAAAGTCTTGTAATGATAATTGAAATACTCATAACTTGAACTTGCTTCTCTCCCCCTACAGTCAATCATAGCTGCCCCGACGATCAGTTTAAATGCCAGAATAATCGTTGTATCCCCAAGAGATGGCTTTGTGATGGAGCAAATGATTGTGGGAGCAATGAAGATGAATCCAACCAAACCTGCGCAGGTAAAGGGCTACACAGATAGGTGATGAATCACTTCCACATCCTCATCTGTAACACACAGCTCCGGCTGATAAACTAGCTGAACTTTGTTAACATAGACAGTCTGATTACTGTCATGGTCAGGAAATTCAGTGATTGGTGCCACAAAGGCCAGATCACAAGTGGTGTTTTACTAATCTCTGACCATGACTCTGCTTTTCAAATTAATCTGGCACTTCATCTCTCCATGTGGGCTACCCTGTTGATCAGCATCTCCTACAATACCTGTCTTTGCTAAAGCTCTCTAGGTAGTGGAAGGTTTTCATTAGCATGCTGTGGTCCTGGCTACCTTCCAAGGAGAACTATTTATTTTATTGTAAGAAAATACTTAAAATTTTTATGTTTTCTACTACAGAATACCTTTGTGAATAGTTTTCTGTTCATGGAACATTATTTATGGGAAGCAGAATTTTTTTTTTCCCTGAATGAAGTCCCAATACGACTAGGCATATTTATATTTCCATATAATCCATGCCTTTGTAATAAATCATTGATTCCCTAGCCAGCTTCTCATTGAATAGAATATACAGCTGGTGGTACAGCTTACAAAAGCATGCTAGAAAGGTCATGATTACTAGGTAAATGTTAAAAAATGACAATGGCCCAGTTCACTGTAAATGACAAAGAAAAGCTAGTTGTGTGTGTGATGATACATGTTGTTATAATTGGTGAAAGCTGACTCTTGAAGGATGCTTCAATGCTACAGCATACAAGCCATACAGCACCCCTTCTTCCTGTAGCCACTGGAAACCTTAGTAAATAAATACAAACTATTTTAACTCGGAGATTTGTTCTTACTCTGGTTTTGGTATTGACCTTTCTGTGTAGAGGCTTCTTCCTCTGTTCCTTACCTTTTGAATACATTTCTGTTAGCTCTGTTAGACACTGAATTGGCTACAAATTGTATCCAAAGGGCTTCTTGCTATGTATAAAACAGTAATTATAAAAGAAAAGTCAAAACCATTTCCTACCATGATTTGAGAGATGAGATGGGCAGGCTTTTCAATAGTGCAGCACTTGCTCGCCCTCTGTACTGCTTTGATTCAAACCTCTAATCTTTGAAAAGGTGAATTTCTTAAATACTGTGTGTGTGTGTGTGTGTGTGTGTGTGTGTGTGTGTGTGTGTGTGTGTTTGGGTGTGTGTGTGGTCTTATGAGACTTTCTAAAATAGACATCTCAAGACCATAGGGCCCACTTTCAAGATCTTTCATTTTGTAGATGATGTGTAGCAAACAGAACTTGTCTAAACTTTTATGAGTTCTGTCCGAAAAATTTTTTCATTTCTTTAGTTTTGGACTAAACTACACTACAGAACAAATTCCATTGAATTTTATGCAAAGCCAATATGACTGTGAGAAGGTTACCCTGAATATGATTCTAATATACAATGAAGAATTTCTGTACACCAATGCACATACTAATCTTTTAAGATTAAGATTTAATTCAAAGATTGTGCTTCATTACATCCTGAGCATAAACACAGAGAGATCTTTGCCTTAAAAATAAAAAGAGGCTCATTTTATGGTATCATACCTGCCTTGTTTATACTAATTACAAATTTTGCTTGTTTCCACATAATTTATAAAAGAGCATTTGCATTTGGTAAACTCTAAGTAGTAGTAAAAATGGAAATACTTTGCAGACAAAGCGATCAGTCCTGATTAGTCATAATTTCTATGACTCTGGATTCCCATAATGAAATAAGAAACAGAGACAACATATTGAATGCCACTTGGAATTGTGACCTCACCACCAGGTCAGAACAATTATGTCAGCATACTCAGGGCATGGTCCCCTAAAACACAAATGAAAAGAATCCAGAGAAAAATAAATGTGCTTTTTCTCATTACAAAGTTTGAAATGTATGGTTAAGCCATGCTGCATCCTCATCCCCCCCACACACACACACAAATCACGTGGTGTAACACTCCTGACGAAGTGGCAGATACCTCTAAGCCTTTTCTGAAATCTAAGTACAGATGTGAAGATATATCCCATGTGAAAAGACTCAAAACAGAGATATTTTCTCATGCTGTCTTCTTTCTCATCTGTTTAAATAGGGACTGCTTGTATATAAACGGAAATCTTCTCCAACTGCAAGCCCGTTCTCTATTTTGTTTCTTTAGGATTTTTCCACATCAACCAGTAAATATTTGTCATGACACTGAGGACTGAACTCTCAAGAGGACATAGTACTTTCATTAGTAGATAGAAATCAATGGCAATATGTGTGTGTGTGTGTACATGTATGTATGTTTGTGTGTATGTGTGTATGTGCGTGTGTATGTGTGTGTATGTGTACATATATATGTGTGTATGTGTGTATGTGTACGTATATATGTGTGTATGTGTGTATGTGCATGTGTATGTGTGTGTATGTGTGTGTATGTGTGTATGTGTATGTATATATGTGTGTATGTGTTTGTGTCTGTGTGTGTATATATGTGTGTATGTGTGTGTATGTGCATGTGTATGTATGCGTATGTGTGTGTATGTTTGTGTGTATGTGTGTATGTGTATGTATATATGTGTGTATGTGTGTGTGTATGTGTATGTATGTTTGTGTGTATATGTGTATGTGCGTGTGTATGTGTGTATGTGTACGTATATATGTGTGTATGTGTTTGTGTCTGTGTGTGTATATATGTGTGTATGTGTGTGTATGTGCATGTGTATGTATGTGTATGTGTGTATGTGTATCTATATATGTGCGTATGTGTGTGTGTCTGTGTGTGTATATATGTGTGTATGTGTGTGTATGTGTGTATATGTGTGTGTATGTATGTGTGTATGTATGTGTATGTGTGTATATGTATGTATATGTGCATATGTGTGTATGTGTGTGTATACATGTGTATGTCTGTGTATGTATGTGTCTGTATATGTGTGTAGGTATGTGTGTATGTGTGTGTATGTATGCGTGTATGTGTGTGTATATGTATGTATGTGTATGTATGTATAAATGTGTGTATGTCTGTGTGTGTAAATATGTGTATGTGTGTATGTATGTGTCTGTATATGTGTGTGCATGTGTGTGTATATATGTGCGTATGTGTGTGTGTCTGTGTGTGTATATGTGTGTATGTGTGTATATGCGTGTTTCTGTGTGCATATGTGTATGTGTGTTTGTATGTGTGTATGTGTATGTGTGCGAGAGTATGTGTGTATGTATATGCCAGTCATTGTCATGCTGGATATAAGCCCAAAATTGAGCCATACTGTGCTTATTCTGTATAATTTTATATTGAATAGACATATACCATGTAGGAAGCAAGAACCTCAATGGGTAAAATGCTTGTTTTGCATGCTTTTGGGAGCTCACTGTGGGTGATACCACCCTTGGGCAAACTATTCTAGATGCTATAAGAAATTAAACTACATGAGACATGAAAAGCAATGTGATCTGTGTTGCTCATTAAGCATGGCCTCTGCTTTAGTTACTTCCTCCAGGTTCTGCCTTGAGTACTTATCCTTACTTTTCTTAGTGATGGTGTATGAACTGAGAGCTTGACAATGGATTTCAAGTGGTTTTTAGTTGTAGAGTTTCTTCATATCAATGGAAAACCAAGGGCAATGTTAAAACTTGAAAATATATAGAAAAAAAAAAGATTCCTAAGTAGTAATAAAATTCATTTACAAAGGAAAGTAAATAATCTGTTTAAAAACAAGTTTTGGTAACATTATGCAAAGAAGGTGATGGCAATATATTCTTATTGTTTGCATAAATTGACTCTCTATATTAGAAAGTGTACTTGTTAGACTTCCTATTACTACAACATCTTGATCAAAAACAAGTTGAAGAGGAAAGGAATTATTTGGCTTACATTTCCAGATTAAAGTTTATCATTGGAGAATGTCTGAACCATATATCTAGCAGGGATGGAACCTGGAGTCAGGAGGCGATGCAGAAGCCGTGAAGGAGTGCTGCTTACTGGCTTGCTCCACATGGCTTACTTGGCCTGCTTTCTTATAAAACCCAGGATCACCAGTGAAGACATGGCACCACTCACGATTGGCTAGGTGCTCCCACAATGATCACCAATTAAAAACAGACAGACAGACAGACAGACAACAACAAAAAGCACCTTACATCCAGATCTCATGGAGGCATTTTCTCACTTAAGATTCATTTCTTTCTAATGACTCTAGCAGTATCAAAACGTTGACACACAAAACCAGCCAGTACGGAAAGGAATTTTTAAACTCAATAGGCTCAAGAATTTATGCATGTTTAACTTTGTAATATTTACTTTACCATTATAGTGAAAACCCGTGTGTAGAAAAACGGGGAAACTCACCTGAGTGAAACTTCTTTACGTGAGACCTAAGAATATAAAAGCACCCAAACCAATTCAATTTTAATTGAATTTTTGTTCTATAGATTTGTAATTTGACATGCATAGTTAGAATAATTAAGCTCAAATTCATGTCAAAAAGAATAAAATTTCAGAATATCTCATATAAAAATTTAAAATACAAACATTATTATTTACAAAAATATATAGACTGAAAATTAATTCTATATATTACTATGAAATCATATGTAGTCTTTCAAATATTCCTGGAAGTGAAAAGAAAATAAGGGGCCAGGTCTGTGAGGGGAAGTCAATGTACTGGAGAGACTCTGTAGTCCATAAGATAAGGCTATAATACATTTTATTTTAAATAAGACAAAGCAAAATTCTGTAGCAAATATAGAGAAATAAATTTAATATAGATATACAACAGAGACAGGTTATATTTGGTAGGCCTCTTTGTGAAGGAAACATCTCAGCAGGAGCAAATTGCCAACTGGCAGCTTATAGAGTAATGTAAATGCTAGGGGCAAGCTAGAAAAAGGCATTCAGAAGAGTTAGCAGTACATGCATGATCACAAAGGAGCAGGTACAGCACACAGAGCAGCTGTTATCACTCAAAAACTCAGATTTCTTTTGTCAATTTCTAATAGAATTTCAGAGGCCAACATAAATGGTGGTTAGATTTATAATTCACTTTCCTGTAAGTAATACTAATAAGTCTTATATTACACGTAGGCAGTCTTAACTGCCTGGTTAAGACTTTCCCCCTTCACTGAACTCTAATTGCACTGAACAATATTCTTCTCAAATCATCAAACAATTATAATTGAATGAACACTAAGCACTGTAATTATGTTAAAATAACCAATATATTAAAATCAGACTTTTTACAAGATAAACTAAAAAAAAAAAGCTCCTTTTCCCTAAATAGTGATAAAATAAATACCCAAGGGTTTGCACATGGTATTTAAGTGCTGTGCCAATTAGTACATGACTAGGCCATCATTTGTATGTTTGTTTTTCTTACAAAGGAAAACATTTAATTGAGGATGGCTTACAGTTTCAGAGGCTTAGTTCATTATCATCAAGGAAACAAGGTAGCAATCAGGCAGTCATGGTTCTGGAAAGGTGGCTGAAAGTTCTACATCTTGGTTCCCAGGCAACAGAAAGTGTCCTACTGTGGACATAGCTTAAGCATATGAGATCTTAAAACTCAGCCCCATCGTGACATACTTCCTCCAACAAGGCCACACCTCCTAATAGTGCCATTCCCTACAATCTAAGCATTCAAACACATGTCTGTAGGCTATGGGGGCCATAACAATTCAAACCACACCCATATGTGGCAAATATTTTACATCTGTATTGAAAGTTTTATTCACATGAGAAAATCTTTATTTGCTACTGGAAGTCCAGAAAGTCTGTGACTGAGAAAACAGGCCTCGGTAAGGAGGCTAATGCTTTTGTTAAAGTGATATCATGTGACTACAAAAATAATTCTCTTCTGTGATGATATTAGTATTCAATAATATTAATGACAATTATTATTAATTGTCAGTTTCACAGAATTTAGTCAGTTGGTGAATAGCAGGCACTGAATTTTGAGTACGGGTTTTAAAATATAGCAAGGCTAGCCTTGAACTCACCATCCTCCAGCTTCCTCCTCCAAGTACAGAGATTTACAAGTACGGGCTGGTATGTGTTGTCTAAATAGAATGCTTTGATTCAGATGCAACAATGATGGTGTTTCTGACTGACTAGTCTCCTCATACCTTTCAGGTTTCAATCTTTTATACAGTAGCAATGATGAACAGGAACACTTATACTGTAATCTCTGATCCAAATGTTAGAGAAATAATTCTGCAAAAGGCACTGATAAATTTTTCTTTAGGGCACTATTTAGAGTTCTTTGGGGGCCTCTCTGTGGAGATATTTTCAAATATAATAAAAATATTCAGAGATATCAGAGGGATCTACCCACAGTCAGTATAGGAGGATCAGACAGTGGTAACTCACACCTTTAATCCCAGCACAGGGAATGTCTGGGAGTGGTGACCTATGCCCTTAATCCAATCTGAGTTTGAGGTCATTTTAGTTTACAGAATGAGTTCCAGGCTACCAGGCAGGCAGTGGTGGTGCCATGCCTTAACTGAGTAAGTTTTTAAGGCAATATTTAAGAAAGTATTTAAGGCAGGCATAGAAAGACAGAGCAGGCAGAAGAAGCCGTGACTCTTGCTGTTAGTCCTAGCACTTGGGAAGCAGAGGCAAGAGAATCTCTGTGAGTTCAAAGCCAGCCTGGTCTTCAAAGCAAGTTCCAGGACAGCGAGGACTGTTATACAGAAAACTCTGTCTAGAAAACAAAAGCAAAACAAAATAAACAAACAAACCAAAAAAAAAAAAAAAAAAAAAAAACAGTTAGAGATATCAGAGGACAGATCTACTGCCTTCTGTCTCCCCGTTCCCCCCCCCCCCATTTGTCTTGGGGAGGGGGGGAAGACTGGAAGAAGTAGATCCCTCTTATATCTCCAACTGTTTTTACTATGTTTGAAAATATCTCCACACCTCTCTTCTTACATCACCAGCAAACTAATTACATTTGATGCAGATGAAGTCTGAAAATGGAAACACTGTGTTGTCTTTTAGCAAGTCTGTTGATTTGAAGTGCTAATTCTGTCAATATGATTATGTCCGGAAAGATGAACATAGAGACTTAAGGAATAAAACATCTTTCTCAACCTGAAATCAGTTAAAGTTCCCTGGAAGAAAAGAAAATACTTTTCCCCATGATTAGAAGGGATATTGATTTCAAACACGTTCTAGTCTTTCAATAACTATGTTGAAAATTCTTGAGTCAATGTCTACAACAGTTCCTGCAACTTCAGAGCTATAATGAGGGGCACACAAGCACACACACACACACACACACACACACACACACACACACACACACACACAGGTACCTCTGCCATCACAATGCTAAGTCACTAATGAATACATCTGAGAAATTATTTTTATTTTCTCTCTCATAAGAACAACCCATTGAGAAAGCTTTGCTAGACTCAAGGGAGAGACCGAGAAACTTTAACAACAAGAACATAAAGTTAAAGTAAATTTACGCATAGATTTAATATATTATGATTATGGATAAGATGGAATTAAATGGAGATAAGTCATCTAATGATTTCATTCAAAATCACGAGAGAATGAAATTCAATAGGGAGAGAGGGGCTGTGGGAGGGAGGGAAGGCAAATTTGGAAGGATAGAAGGAGAAAAAGGAAGAAAGTGAGAAAGACAATAAGAAGAAGAGGAAGGAAAGGGTAGAGAAAGAAAGGAACAATGGGAAGCAAGAGCCACTGTTAATTCTCTTAAAACACAAGGGGAAAGCATGAGGCTGTAAGCACTGAAGTAACGTGGAGATCTGTAAGGGGAAGTGATTCAGCTCCTTCACATCCTGGCCTTGTTCATCAAATAAACCAAAGCCCACACCTTGGGCACATGCTTCTGTTTCTTGAAAAAAAAACCAAAAAAAAAAAAAAAAAAAAAAGAGATACGATCATATAAAATTGACTAAGACCTTCACTGAGTTCATTTTGCGTGTTAGGTTTATTGGAAAGGAAGCTGGTAAAATAGTAACTAAAAATTCACTTTAAAAAGTATGATATCCTGAATAAAGAAGCCATGTCTTTGAAGGAGAGTGGGAAGAAATATATGGGAGAGTTCAGATGGAGAAATGTCAAAGGAGGAATATAATTCAATTAAAATTAAAAATAAAAAAATACATGACACTTATGCATAAAAGAGATATTACTTGTGGCATTGTTAAAAAAAAAAAAGTCTGTGAATTTATTCTTTATATATAATTGATCTTTACAGCCAGAACATGCCAGGCTGACCAGTTTTCATGTGGAAATGGACGCTGCATTCCCAGAGCATGGCTGTGTGACAGAGAGGATGACTGTGGTGACCAGACAGATGAGGTGGCATCCTGTGGTAAGTTGAGAAGGGTTGTGCTTTGGCAGGGATTGCATCAGATACAGTGTACTGGTGCTACATTTTCCTTACAATGTATTTCTATATAAATAGGAGTTAAGGAGGCAAATGTTTTACTTTAATTGCAGCTTTTGAACATGACTTCCAATGACTTTTCCAGAATAGATATCATTCATGAACTCGTTACAATATCCTCAGCAACTAGAGCCAGACATTGCAGATAGGTAACTATTAGAAGGCTAAGTCAACACACTTGTTCACTCTTAATCTTGAAGATATTATGACAAAACTTACAAAACAAATTGTATTTCAATTGACATTTGCAGTAAACTATAAGTGTGTTTCTTGACATGTATATGACTCGTTCTTGGAGAGATAAATAATCTAGACTTAGTTTAAGTAGTAAATATCAACTGTATTGTGCCTGTTTGCACATTTTAGGAGTAGAACAGGACAAGACATTTAGAAAATGTCTCACACTCCTTTTTTCCTTTATCACAAAGCAGTGAAGTAAACAAGAACCTTAGTCCTTAGTGCGTATGTCAAAGAGTGGTCATACGGTAGCATTTGGAGAATTCTCTACATTGATTTCTATAGTGACTGTACCAGCTTGAAATCTCACTAGTAGAGAACAGAGGTATTACTTTCTCACACCCTCAAAAGCATCAGCTACCAGTTGTTTTCCCAAATTCTGTCTGAAATCTCAAAGTAGTTTACTTCACATTTCTCTGATTGCTAAGAATTTTGAACATGTTAAAATTACTTTCTAAGCTGTTTTCTATGTTTTCTCTTGATAATTCTCTATTTAGATCTGTTGTTGAAATTTTTTTTTAGTTGGATAATTAGTTTGTTAATTGTTTTTTTATTGAGTTCTTCATATATTTGGGTATTAATTTTCTGTTAGATTAAGATGTACAGAAGCACTCAAGTTTTCTGAGTTTCCATTTGTTAATTGTTGGCCCTAAATCCCGAGTAAATAGTCCCATTTACAAAATCCTTTCCTATAACTGTACCTTGTAGGCTATTTCCTATGTTTTCGTAAATCTTCATGATTTCAGGCTTCACACTGAGATCTTTGATGTATTTCAAGTTGACTTTTGTTCATGGTAATAGGTACAGGTCTAATTTCGTCATTTTACATGTAGATATTCAGTTTTCCCCCATACCATACCACTTCAAACAATCCATGTAGATGGGAGAATTTCCATCTTCTGGTGTCTTCCACAGTCCCTTTTGTCAAAGATTTAAATTTTTCATTGTAGAGGATTTCCAATGTTAATGGGGGTATTTCCATGAACTATTTCTCAGCAGTATTCTAGAATTTGTTAACTATAGCTTTAGCCATATCTGGAATCTTGAGTTCTTTATTAAATAAAATACCTAAACACAAACAATGTATGCCAGTCCACACCAAAAAATAACATTTCCACAGAAGAGACAGGAAGATCATGAATTCAGTAGCAGTCTGAATTATAATGAGATCCAGTCTCCAAAATGAAACATATATATTTAAAGAGTATCATGTCAAAATGTCTGAAGGTTGGTCACAGTTAAAAATTGAAAAATATATTAATCATGCTTTAAGGCCTTTACCAAACTGTAGAAATAAATTTGTGAATTGTTCTATGAAATCCAATCTACTAATTTAAATTATTTCACTATAAATGTTGATCCAACTACTCCTCCTACTGAATATGCTCTCATCTTACATGTGTGAGAAAAATATCATGAGGATAATTTTCAAAATATTGTGAGATGTGAGAGCATTCTGCTCATGGCATTTTCATGGCCTATTCTTACTCAAAAACTATATCTGCAAAACATTGAGTTCATTCAAAATGAAGATTTTAATTATTAATAATGGTCACATAGTTTCTCTCAATACCGAAAAAAAAAAACTTATTTTAATGATTTCTATCTAATGAGTTTGTCAGACATTTATATAAATTTTATATCTTCATGTTACTGGAGAAAATTGAAACATCTTTGAGAGTAATGGAGGCTTCCCCCATTCCAATGTGCATAACACCGAAAAATAAGGTTTTACACAATGCCCTCGAGCCACTAGATACTCAACCCAGTTTTATCTGAGTTTTTGTTTCACAAATTCAAGAATGAAGTTGAAGTTTGTGGGACTTGTCTGGCAAGGGTGGGTTTAACTTCCAGAGGGAAGAGCTGTTGTGTAGCACTCAGAATTCAGGGAACTGCTGTCCAGGATGCTACTGGTCAATTGCTATTTTACAGTAACATGGCCACAAAAGGGTGACCTTTGGTGGAGTAGACTTGTCAGTGCATTTGGACCAGTTTGAAAACCATTCTCACACAGTGTACAGGCAGGGAAAGAATAAACAGAATGAAGAGTAAGCCAAAGCAAGAAGCTGAGCTCTCTCTGGAAATTCTGGCTTTTGGCTGGAAGAAAACTATGGATTCCAGCTTCCAGCTAAGGAATGAATGAAGAACTGTAGATTTTTTTTTAGCTTCTGCCCTAGACTTCCTATTTTAGCCCCTGCTATTTTCTCCAATTTTAAATTTTAAAAAAGAATATTGGTCAGTTTTTTCAGTTCTTAAAATTAACTTTTCCAATATTGTATTGATCATAAAAATATTTTGAAATATCAAAATTTTTAAAAAGTTCAGCTGGACTGTGGTGGCACATGTCTTTAATCCCGGTAGTCTGGAGGTAGAGGTGGATCTCTGCGAGTTTCTGAGATCTAGTCTCTAAAAACCAAAAAGTTATTATTATTATTATTATTATTATTATTATTATTATTATTATTATATTTGGTTTGGCAATTAGCATTAATAAGAAAGTAATCTTGTTCCAGTTAAGAGGTTTATTTTTCTCCATCTGTCTTTTGTGTTGTTTTTTTTTTTCTGAACCCCAATCTGACAATACTTATTACTATTAAAATTACGTGACCACCCCAAAAATCAGGAAGTTGTTTTTACCTGTGTATATTGAAGACATGTGCTTCATACCCTAGGGTACTACCTCTTTCTCTTGTTTTGTTTGCTCTGTGAGTTTCTAAACATTCTTAAGGGTTTTTGCTTAAACATGGTACACAGTCTTTTACTGAGTTGTATTTTTGTTATTCTCACAGGGATATCATATTATTTTCATTTATTTGTTTACTTATTGTCACAGTTCCCTCAGCGTCTAGGAAAGTCCAGTCTGCAGCAGGTGAGAGGGAAGCTGAGACTAGATTCTGAAAGGCAATTATGAAAGAAGTGATTGGTGCATTAGTCCAATTCTGCCTTCCCACATGCTCTTCACAAGGCTCAGCTTGTGCACAGTGCTACACTGGGCTCCCCGCACTCTTTCACGGTGCTCCTCCCCAAAAGATTGTTGTCCAGTGTGTTTTGGGAGCAATTCAAGTATCTGTCCTGGGGAGATGACAATTCATGTGATTTCTAGCCTGAATAAAAGTCTGTGATTTCTGCATGTAATTTAAGATGAAACCTGGACATTCACAAAAAGTCAGCGCAAACATGATGGCTCATCTCTACAGACACTGAGGATCTTTTCTAGTTGGGTTATTCTGAGAGGCCAACAGGATTCTCCCAGCACTCTCTTTTCAATCTTGATAGGCTACACAGGAAGCAGTCTTTATCTTATGTCCCAAAGACTTAAATATGCAGTCAGGCTTCTAGGTACACTTTCCCAACAGCTATAATTGAGCCCTCTCTCCAGGTGCTTTGTGTACAAGCAAGTGCAGGCCAGAAATGACTCTGACAAAGATGCCCTTGAAATTCCCGTAAGATGAAAACTCAGCGGCTGGAGAATGTCTCGGAAGTTAAGCGTTATTGCATCTGGAGGAAAGGATTTATCTCCCATTTCATCTCTCAGACTATCACGAAAAGAGGTCAGGGCAGGTGCTGAGACAGGAGCCGTGGACCAGTGCTGTTTATTGGCTTGCCCTCCTGACTTGCTCTGCCTGCTTTTGCCTACGAGAGGCATTTCCCAAACCCAAGATCCTTCCCAAATGCAGTCTTTACTACAGGAAGTTTCTGTTTTCCCAATTTCAGCTTGTGTCAAAATGAGAAGAGCAGCATGAGCAAATAAGCCAGCACGTATACTTGCATAAAGATTTCTCAAAATCTTCATGTATATCAATGTTAAAATGTGTTATTTGAAAATCCCTCCCATTGAAGCCCTGTGTTGATCTGGGAAATTACAGTTTTGTCTTGTGGAGATGACATCTTAACAGGCTCCGTTCATATGAAGCTCAGATGTATGCAATGTGTCAATAGCTTCTATTAATGTAGTTTGTCACGGTCGCCAACATCTCTCTTTTGAGTAAGTCTTAATATACTGTCTTTCTTCTAAGCAAAATTTTTACATGGATTTATTAATTTTGTACCCAAGTAGATCGAACAGTAACTTCCAGAACTTTTTTTTTTTTCTTTTGCCATCAGCTGGTCAGCCTGCCTGCCAACCCTCATCTGCTCCTTCCCCCTTTTAAGATGGGTGCCTCTATGGAGCCTCTATACATATACCCCATGGTGATAGTCTGGCTGCCCTGGACTCCCTGTGTAGAGCAGTCTGGATTCAAACTCCAAAGAGATGCCCTTGTCTTTTCCTCTAGAGTGCTGAGATTAAAGGTGTGTGCCGCTACACCTGCTTCCAAATATAATACTTTTTAGAGACCCATTTTGTGATGATATATATTTGACAAAAATAGTCTGGAATAACAGAGGATGGCTCTCAAAATGGTCCCTGTTACAGTAGCTGAGTAGCATTAGCCCTGATTTCCAGTCGTTAGAGATGTCACCACACCTAACTACAAAATAAAATATTTTCTGCCACCTCACATTTTCAGAGCATAGACTCCAAATTTTGGCATCCCATGTAATAGACAAGCTATACAAATTGAACTCATGAGATCTTGTCATTTCATGGATGAAAATATTCCAGAATTTGAGCATATCTGAGAGCCTTGAAAGTATGACCCTCCTCTAAGGTATGGTGCTAGAAAGGTAGTCAGGATCTGACTTTTCTTAATTGCCTTGAAAGACTTCAAGGGCAGATTTGGGCAGATTTGATCTCCTCCCCAGAACGACTTCTTGGCTATGAGCCAAAATTATAGAAAGTCTAGAACTGTGCCTGGGGAAAGTGAAAGAATGTAGTTTCTTCCCTCAGAGGTTAGTTGCAAGACCTAAGGGGACCCACAGTAAGTAGAAAATGCACACCTACCCGAAGAACAGAAAGGGGTAGTCAATATACCTACTCATTTCTCTATTAATGTGGCAGCCATCCTTAGCTATCAAGCAATGTTTCATGTTGCTACTTCTGATTTTTAAAATAAAAATTATAAAATTTAAAATAATCTATTAATCTATTACACATTTCCCTTTATTTCTTCCTCACTAAAGTACAGATGTAATCCAAAAGCTTTAACGTTTTCAAATAAACTACAAGTATAGAACATCATATACATATTTATAGAAAGTAACATTACATTGTCATACTAATGTAAAGCTGGTGTTTATCTGGGTATTCCAAAAAGAAATGATAAAGCTATATTCATAAAATAGGAGAGGGAGTGTGTGGAACACTGAACATTTCAAACAGACATTTAAAGACATGTAACTGCAAAAGTTAATTAGCATTACATTTGTTAATGATCAGGTTTATAAATTTATTTCAAAATATTTGTACATGCAAGAATACATGTCAATCACTTATAATCTTACTCTACTCAGATAAAGGTGTTACTTATTTAATTTAATTTGATATGAAGCAAAGCCTGTAATTATTCTTTTTGGCATCTATTGTGACTTTCACTAAAAATAATGGTTTTATGAAATTCCTTCATGAATACTATAAATATATATTTTTTATTGGAATATATAAATTTCTTCTGATGGCAGACCAATGAATAGTTACATAAGAATATATTGATCTATCTTAATTTTATCCAGCATTTTTGTATTCTTAGTTATATTTTGATATCATAAGGAAAACTTGAAACAAAAACTAATTTCTTTAAAATGTATTTACTTTTTATGTAAAGAAAAATAGCAAAAATAACCTGAGATGAAGGGATGGCCTATTAGATAAGATCACTCTCTGGCCAAGCACGAAGACCTGAGATAGTATCCTGGCACCTTTGTACACATATGCCTGTAATTGCATAGTTATAGAAAGTAAAGATTCGAAGATGACTGGGTCATGGTGGCTGCCTGACCATCTGCAGGCTCAGTGACAAACCCTATCTCACAGGAATACAGCAGAGTGATAGAGCAGAGCAGGTGAATATCTTATCTGGCTTTTAGATACACACAAACGTGTGTGTATACACACACACACTGTGAGCAAGAGCTCTCTCTCTTTCACACACACACACACACACACACACACACACACACACACACACACACACACACACAAACCTTAACCTGTTGCTCTCATAAGGCCTGAACAAAAAATACATGCACTTGCAACATCAAATGTTGTAGTGTGGTTTCTCAGTCCCGGGCGGCCAGGGGTCTGGACCCACAAATCTGCTGCCTGAGACCCCTTAGCCGTCCAGCCGCTCAGGCCCCAGAAATGACTCAGACGCTTTTATTAACTTTATGCTGTTTAGCCTATGGCTCAGGCACATTGCTAGCTTGTTTTTACATCTTAACTCAACCCATTTCCATTAATCTGTCTGCCACGTGGCCAATGGCTCACCTGTGCTCCTTACATGTTGCTCCTTTGGCGGCTTGCTTGATCTGCCCCTGACTCTGCCCTTCCTTTCTACATATTCTGATTCCTCCTCCTACTTCTTCTATGGTGCCTGTCATGGCCCAAAACAGCTCCTTTATTTAAAGATTGAAATTCGCAGCATACAGAAAGGCATTCCCACATCAATCAAATTCAATATTTAGGAAAATTGTCACATCTCTCTCAGCGGCTAATTAACAACACTCTCTTTATTTTGCACTCTGATTTCATTGCTGGGTTAATATCTATACTAATCTTTTTTTTTCCCTAAGTCATTTGGAAATGACTGCTTCAAGTTTTTGCCAGGCTCCAGTGTGCATGCTTAATTAAGAGACACATTGCTTATGCCAGTGCTTGGGAGGAAGAGCTGTAAACATAACTGAAATTCCAAGTCAGTCTGGTCTACACAATAACTTTTAAGCTACTATGGTCTCAAGAAAGATTTTATGTCTAAAAACGTTACAAACCACTTAATGAACTAATACCGTATGTACCTAAGTCTACCCAATAGCAATCAACACCTGGAGTTCCATCCCATTTACAAACATTGCAGCAAATTACATTTAAAAGTGATTGCATTGATGGTCTATCTACGGATACTGCAGTGGCAATAGGCCTATCATTTAACATGTCAGTTGTCACAGACTGGGTACAGTGTGGTCCGTAGTCCTAATTGGTGTTCTTTTTGTGATAAAACATTATAAAAAATGAAAAGTGTTGTGTTCTGCTTACTAGTTGTCATGTGTAGTAGTGAGGTTTCTTAGTCCCAGGAGGTCAGAGGCCCAGACCCACAGGCCTGCCATGCCAGACCCTTTAGCTGCCTGCCACTGCTGCTCAGGCCCCAGAAATGACTCAGACACTTATATTAAATTTATGTTGTTTGGCCTATGGCTCAGGCACATTGCTAGCTTGTTTTTACATCTTAACTCAACCCATTTCCATTAATCTGTCTGCCATGTGGCCCATGGCTCACCTGTGTTCCTTACATGTTGCTCCTTTGGGCTTCTGGCTCAGTCTTCTGACTCTGCCCTGCTTCTCCTACCAATGTTCTGATTTCTCCTCCTATTTTTTTCTATGGTGCCTGTCATGGGCCAAAACAGCTCCTTTATTTAAAGATTGATATTCACAGCATACAGAAAGACATTCCCACATCAGTCATGAGCAAGCCAACATGCCTGATAGGGTGGCAGCACTACTGCCTTCCTGTTGATTAGACCACTGGAAAATACCCTTTTCTTAATAAGGTTTCATTACTTTTAATTATATGTGTGTGTGTGTGTGTGTGTGTGTGTGTGTGTGTGTGTGTGTGTGTGTGTGTATTTGTTTGTGGGTACATGTAAATGCCCAAAGGAGACCAGAGGCATTGGGTCACTGTAGATCTGGAGTTATAGACAGATGTGAGCTACTTGGCATGATTGTGGAAATCAAATCAGGTCCTTCATAAGAGAATTCTGTGCTCCTAACCACTGAGCCATCTCTCCAGCTGCCATGGAAATTTTTTCTCAGTAGACCAGTCTTAATCTTTCTGATGCACACTTGTGAGCACTAGATTGCAGCCAGGTTTGAACAGTGTGAGAATCTATGATATCTTTTTGAGAACTTTTATATTGTTTTTATATGTTAGAGTAAGTTCTAGCTGTATCATTCATTTCTACTTCTAAGTACCTTCTTTTCACTGAGTCATCCTTTCCCTCAGATTTGGGAGCACTGTTCCTAGATGGTTATGAACATAAAACTTCTTATGTTGAACTGCCTACTAAATGGTATTCAAGTATGTGAAGCCCTGCCTGGCTTGCTTGCTTTCTCTGTGTATTAAAACAAAGGGGCATTCCTGAATAGTGTAAGGCTAAAGTAGTGGTGATCTGAGCTTTCCAATAAACCAGAGAACACAGATCCAGGAGTTCATTCTCATACCTTTTGCTCCAAAATTTCAAAGTACCAACCAAGAAATGGATAATAAAGCATTTCTTCTGCCTGTACACAGCTATAATGAGTTGTTGCTGTGTTTAGTATGAGAAATATATGACCTAATTTTTGCATTAAGTTTTTTGGCCCTAGGCGGCCAGAGGTCCAGACTCACAGACCTGTAGCCCGAGACCCCTTAGCCCACCACTGCTGATAAGGCCCCCAAAATGACTCAGACACTTATTTTAAGTTCATGCGGTTTGGACTATGGCTTAGGCACCTTGCTAACTTGCTCTTACATCTTATCTCAATCCATTCTCATTAATCTGTCTGCCACAAGGCCTGTGGCTCACATGTGTTCTTTACATGCTTCTTCTTGGGCAGCTGGCTCTGTCTGTCTCTGACTCCACCCTGCTTCTCCTACCTATGCTCTGATTTCCCCTCCTACTTTTTCTATGGTGCCTGTCATGGGCCAACACAGCTCCTTTATTTAAAGACTGATATTCACAGCATACAGACAGACATTCCCACACCACCTAATGTTGTATAGCATATTAATTCTAAATGTTATTTAATTTAAAAATATATCACAATAAAATATTTTGCTTTTGCTCTTTTGAATAATATGATATTGTGTATAAACATATACATGCACCCACAACAGAGTAGAAAATTGTCAGAAATATAGCTTTAAAGCACATTACAAACTCAATTTATATGAAATAACTAATCCATATAAATTTTTACTTTAATATGAATGTATATGAGGTAATAATCATTTATCTGCCACATTTATTGAATTTTTGCCATCTACTAAAATTAATTTTTAAAATCATTTCTTAGGATGACAAAGCTGACTATATGGCTTACTAGCTTTAGGGTAGATTTGAGCATGGATTTGTTTTAATACTAATCATTGTCGCTACCAGGAAGAGCTGGCATATCAATTTTTGATATGATCTCATTCTTTAGGTTTGAAAATAATCACTTTAATAAAATGTGAATAATTAATAATAATAGCAGTAGTAAACGTTGATAGTAGCAGTAACAACAGCACACAAACAGGCCCTATGATATCAGGTTTTATGTCCTCAGCTTTGCTGCATGAGTATTCACTCATAGGCAGAGGCTGTCGTCAACAAAGCCAAGCTTTGCTTACAGTAATCTCACTAATTCTTTCTGTCTTTACATTTCGCAGAAAATGTATACAATTTTATACATTCGTTTTCTACTCCACCCACTTACTTAGGATTTCAAATTCAAACATATATTTCACCCAATACTCCTCCAGCAAAAGCTTGATGTCCAAACTACACCTATTGTATCCTCCTGCTGCTTTCTTCCTGCTCTCAGGCTCAGGCTGTTTCTTGGTTTTCCTGTGATATTTTGCTGGTTCCTTTACCTCTGTGAAACTCTCTATTTACTAGTAGAAAGGGAGTGAATTGTTTTCTAAAAGTTCACATCCCCTTACCGGAGGAAGATTTGTTTCTTCTGAATTAATACTGTGAAATCATTGCAAGCAGAATACAATCCATGAATTGGTTCTTGCTATTCCTTCCTTTACACTGTGTTCTGTCTCCAAGCTGTTGTTATTCCTGATTCTTAATTAACACACACACTGGAGAGTATTTCAATATGGCTTTTTTCTTATTTTCCTCTACCATGGTTTGGGAACCATGAAGCTTTATCTCTTTGATTTCTATTTATCCTTCACTGTGTAGAGATGCTAATCCTTTAGCTCTTTCAATGTGGTCAACCTCATTTTTTAGGTCTATTCTTTGAGCATTTATCACATGCATACATTGAAATATTAACATACCCAGCTCTTCATTTTCCTCTTCCCAATCCCCATATCTTCCTACATGACTCCCTTCCAACTTCAGCTCTTATTCTTTATTTAGAAGTATCTGACCACAGCATTGTCTATCCATTTGGGGTATCTTTGCTTGAACTCTTATTCTTTAGTAGGAAATAAGAAGGGTGGAAACTGAGAGTAAATGGTTTAGGTATGGATGGGGACAGGAAGTAAAATAAATAAAAATAATCCAATTCTTCAGTATGCTAGTGTGTAATTGAGCCCATTCTTTCTACTTGTAATTCCAAGATTTTATTATTTTATTTTTTTTTATTTTTAAAGGTCGTAATTAATTTTTTTTTATGTTTGCCTGCCTTTCCTCCTTCTCTCTCCCTTCATTTCTTCTTTCTTTTTCTTTCTTCTTTTTTCTTCTCTCTCTCTCTCTCTCTCTCTCTCTCTCTCTCTCTCTCTCTCTCTCTCTCTTCTCTCTCTCTCTCTCTCCTCTCTCTCTCTCCCTTTCTTTGGTGGGGGTTGGTTTTTCAAGACAGGGTTGAGGCTTGTACGGAATTTTGCTCTATATACCAGGCTGGCCTCTAACTCGCAGAGAGCCTCTGCCCCTGCTTCTCAAGTGCTAGTATTAAAGGCTTGTACCACCACCCCCCTGGCTGCCTATATTTCCTAGAGTATTTACTTTTGTCTCAGCCCTTTAAAGAAATTTGCCCAAAATTTCTTATATTATTCATTTGATTAATCTTTACAAACATAGTTAATGTAGCAAAAGACCATTAGCAAGGGTTAGACCTTCAACATACTAAGTTCATGCTATATCAACATCTTAAGTAGAATTAAAGTACTGTGTTCTATTCTATATTGACATTAATATTCAAACTTATACATTTATAGACAAAATATACTTTTACTCAGTATATAGTGCATACATAGTCACTCATTTTTGAGCACCTCCATCTGTCTTCAACTTCCTGTACTTTGGGAAACACATTAAAATATTGGCTATTTGTTGCTTTTATGATTGTTCTATTGCTAGAACAATTTATTGTTTTCCCTAAACTTTTATTCATTTAGTCCTTTGTACACTCCTGTGTAATGTTAGGTCTAGGATTCTGCCTTGTAAACACTGATTGCTGCAAACGCTCTCCCTAATCTATTTCATTACCCCTTGAAGCCCCCTGTTGAAATTTACTTTCTCCAAGTACTTACACATTTTTGCTCTAACTTTTCCTCCAATCTGAGTCTTGTATGATTTAGAACACACCATTGTCTTTCCTCCTGTTGATTGGCTTTAACATGAATATTTCAATTACAATACCTTTTTGTCACTTCTTTCAGAAGAACATTAAAACCACGTAAAGTGATTCTTGATGTTTCTGTGTTTTGCAGGACCACAGACTGTCCTCGGCTTTTGATAGGCACATCCTGACAAATGTACTCTGAACTTAAAAATACTGTAACCCAGAAGTGCATGTAATATGCACACCCTGGAGATCAACCACAGTGTAGAATAGAGCACCTGGGGAGCACTCAGGACTCCTGTTAGCCTACAGCTGAACAAAATTATCTGAAGCTTACTTTTTAATGAACTGCTTCGTATGTCATATGCCTTCTTAAATACTTGTACCCAAAAAGCCCTCTGGCAGCCCAAAGGCAGTGTCTCCTGCTTCCCTTCCTGACTGTCACTGCCCAGCACTGTTTGGCCTGAATGAGAATAATTCTGAACCCTGTATAACACTGAAAAATCCCAGTCTAGGATATCATCTGCACTGCCTTAAAGCTATCAATTATTTGATAGTTTTGAAGTCATGCATATAATCACCTTCCAAATACTTTTTCAACTAGATTTCCTGCAGCTGAAAAGAGTATGAGTTCTTATGTTTCTTGACCCTAGGGCATCCATCCACTTATCTATCCATCCATCCATCTCTCCATCCATCCATCCATCCATCCATCTATCCATCCATTTTTTCATTATCCACAATCTGTTTCATTGTTTTATTTAAAGGGTTTTTAAATCATTTATACATACCAACTACAGTTCCTCCTCCCCCTACTTCTCTTAAGCCCCCTCAGCTCCCCCCTCTATTCTCAGAGAGAAGCCCTCCCATGTAGAGTAAACAAAGTTGGCAAATCAAGTTGAGGCAGGACCAAGCCACTCCCCCATGCATCAAGTCTGAGCAAGTTATCACTCTATAAGGAACAGGCTCAAAAAAGCCATCTCAGGCTCCAGGGACAAATCCTGGTCCTACTGCCAAAGGTCTCACAAACTGTCCAAGCCACCCAACAACAGTCATCCATATTCAGAAGGCCTAGTTTGTATCTACGCAGACTACCCAGCTGCCAGCCTGGAGTCAGTGAACTCTCAGTAGCTCAGATCAGCTGTCTCTGTGGGTTTCCCTAGGATGATCTTGACCTTTTTGCTCATATAATCCCTCCTCCTCTTCAACTGAACTGGGAGCTTAGGGTCCACAAGCTATTCTATAACTGACAACTTTTTATGTAATAAAGTTCCAACAAAAATCCTGAATGAATAGACTTTGCAATATTTTCCATTTACTGTACATATTAACCTAGGGTCAGGAATGTTAAGTAGATACACAAGGCCACCCATTAATTACTCATAAGGCCAAAATCTCAATCCAGTGTTATCTCTCTACAAGGCTTATAGTGTTTATGAAGAGTTAAATCTATGACCTGACCTCTGCCTCATACCCAAAACGAAGACAGATAAAAAATTAAAAGTAGTAACTACATAAAATATTACACCATTCTTACACTAAAATGTGTTAATATCATTGGATATTTTAAAATCTACCCTATAGAATAAATCAAATTATAAATGTATCATATGGTAATTATTTTTACTTCAAATAGTTAAATATGTGTATAACTTTAATATGCTCCTATTATTGTCTATCTACTAGAGAACTGACTTTTATAGTTTTGCCTACATATTAACTCTTCTCGTTTTACTTGATTTACTTCCTTAATCTACGTTAAACAGCATCAAATGGCAATTGGCCTATGAGTGAAACACAGTTCGTGCCTACAAAGTGAAAAAAAAAAAAAACTACCCACGTAACAGAATTGCTCTGCATCACTGAGTCATTTTCTAGACATCATAAATATACAATTAACCACAGTATTCCAATCAGGATGACTACTGAGATAGCAGCACTGACGTCAAGGTGAAGTAAAATTAGTAAAAATCAGTGATGTTTTATCTGAGTCCAGTCTTTGGGAGCCACAGTTAGGGTCGATATCTGAAAACAGTCACTCGGTAGATATAGCCCAACATGAGGAACTTTCAAAAGCACCATGCCAACAGATAATTATATACATTGCAGCAGATAAAAACGAGATTTCACACAAAAGACAGAAAGAGGAATGTAATATTTGATCTTGCCCAAATCTTCGTCTGCTGTAAGATTATTAAACATTCTTGGTAATAATCATAGCAGTATAATGCGAAACTAAAGTGTTTTGCTATCAATCACAATAATTCCGAGTTACCTCTGCCCTTGCTGCTCTTGTGAAGTATCCTAAGGTGAGGTGTATTATTTGCTTCTCATTAAGGTTTAAAAATGACAATTTCAGCCTTCTAACTGCCAAGTATTAACAGTAAATATAGAATGGTTGTAGTCCCCTTAACTTTAGGCATCACTTTTCTAAACCTGGATTCCCATGATATTATTACCTTATCATCTAATTCCAGATGACTATCGGTATATACCCACACACTTGGTCATAAAGGTCTCCTCCATCCTTTAGACTATGGGCTACATGATTTTGAGAACTCAATGAAAATTACTTCGCTAGATTCTTTCAGAGGGAAAGAAGACAGGAGATAACTAGGTAGGAGGCAGAAAATAGACAAAACACAACTAAAACTGACATCCCTGGGAACCACTTCTGTGCCATGTGCACTACACAGCAGAAGCTTTTTGGAAGAGAAATTATAGCTGTTGACAGAATGTCATTCATACAACATGCTAATACAATTTAAGGAAGAGTTATAATAGACAAAGTCAGAAAACTGCTTGCAACAATAAAAAAAATTTTAACAGCCCATTGATCCACCTAAAATGTTTTATATAGTTAGTAATCACCAAGATAAAATATAGTTTTCCCCACTGTAATTATAACGGCATAGAATGTGAGTCTTCTTGGTTTGTGCTTTCTGTCTTTTAGAGACTTAATCATTAAATGTTTCTAAATGTTCTGCAATTTGCACTGAAAGATTTAAAGCCAAAGTATATTTATATAAGTCAAGAAAGCCACGTTTATTTAACTCATCAAATATAAAAATTGATAACAATATTTTAATGAAATACAGTACAAAGGTGAACTGGAATATTTAGATACTAATTTCAAAGGCTAAAGTAAAACAAATATAAACCAGGAGAATATAAAATTCTAGAGGCTTTAGCTGTAATTCATGTTTTAGGGTAAGGTGTGGAGTGTAAATAGACACCATTTCTGTCTCTCTTGGGCAATTGTGGTAAGATAACTAAAAAATTAGGAATATGTGTTTTCCTACCATGTACCAAATGAAAGAACTTATATCTCATTTATTCCTCTTAAAATGGACAGTAAATTTAACATTATGATCAAGAAGATGTTGAAATCATTGTAAGATTTTACATGGTAGTTTCTCCACTTACCTGATGCTAGCTACTATGTTCTGTGATGCAGGAATAAGATGGGGATTGCTTATGCATCAAACTGGAATTTATGCCTTCAGGATGTGGTATTTATAGGCGGTTGAGAAAGGCATAGTACTTGTACTTAATTCTCTTTCAAACATTAACAGTGCTTGAAAATATTCTAGCAAAACACATAAGAGAAAACTAGAACACTTAGATACTCATGTCAAATGTTAAATTAAAATTAATATGAAAGTAGGAAAAAGAAGCACATTGCAGTAACAGCCCTCAGGAAGCTGGGGCAGAGGGATCATGAGTTGGAGGCCATCATGGAACAATATGCGTGTGTTTGTTGCCTGCGATGTGAGCAGAAAGTACATGGATTCTGTAAGTAACTGATGATTGGCTCGATTTTAGATTTTCTCATTTTTTGAGACAAATTCTTCCTATCCTACTCTAGTTTTGATTTTGTAATTTTCCCAGAACTGCATGCAAGCATTGGGGCCACTGGCCGATGTCAGCTGATGTGACATGCAGTGTTAGCTTCTAATCATATTTACCTCCTTTTATTTTATTATTTTAATGCGGAATTCTCCTTTTTGTTATATTTTTGAATCATATTCATGTTCTCATGTTTCCAGTTTTATGACATCTCTCTCTCTCTCTCTCTCTCTCTCTCTCTCTCTCTCTCTCTCTCTCTCCCTCTCTCTCTCTCTCTCTCCCCTCTCCTTTTTTTCTCTCTCTTGTGCATGCACATGTGAGAACATTTGTGGTTATAAATGTGTGCATGTATGTATGTATGACGTGTGTGTGTGTGTGTGTTTAACTAGAGTCAACTTTAGATTTTCCTTTTCTTGGAGACAGGAATCTCACAGTTCCAGAACTCAACACATAAATGAGACCAGGTGACCATCGAGCCCCAGGAAGTTTCTAACCTAAGTCTCAATTAGTGCTAGGATGGCTGCATTTCTCCATGTTATGCTTTTTATAGATGAGCCCATGAAGCATCCTGTCCCTGCCTCAGCCAATGACAGAATTATAAGTGCAGACAAAAAAAAAAAAAAAAAAGTAAAGGAAACCAAATACTAAAATAATAAAAATATTTTAAAATGCGCGTTTGGTAAAAACCAGAAGTGTATTTATTTTCGTAATGAAGCAATTTATAATATATAGAAAATAAAATACTAACTTGAGTAGATTATGAATGAAAATTGAAAATAATTTAAAATAAAGTATGTTAGAAACAGCAATGAGTGGATGGTTTAAGGAAGAAAATTCCAGTGTTGGGAGACATTGCTGAACATGAACACATTCAAGTTTTCTGAGCTATAGATAACTTAGTGCCAAAGTGATTGGGATTATCAGGAATTTTCATCTTTTAAAGCTGATAAATATAGTAGCTTTGCTTGTTTTTATAATTTGTCTCCAAGATAAGTAGTGCTAGAAATTCTAACCTCAAAACTGTTAGTTGATAGGTCGGTGGCTACTAGATATGTAAATATATAGTTAGATAAAAAATAAAATAAAGCATTTTGGCTACCCTAAGTGTAGCATGATTGACCAGCATTTATTTTAGATATCTCATTAAAAGTCATAACTCATAGCATTTGTGGGTTTTTTATTCTAAGATTCTAAATGAGCTATTTTAGAGAAAAAAAAACTATGACTCTACTTGTGTTTTCTTGACATAGAAGGCATAATTCTGAGAAATTCATAAAACTTTAATTGAATTATTTCCACCACCTATATAATACTATTTTCCCTGTGTAACACTATGTTCAAATTTCTGTTTGAACTTTTCAATACATTAATTTTCTTTGATTACTACTAATTTTAACTATTCATTATTACCAGTTTTCATGTTGTACTGACCTCTGGATTTACTAGAATGTTAAAACAACTAATTGTATTATATATTATTTGTCTTTTATCATTATTATTTTTATTATTATGCAAGGATTAGATAAGAGATCTTTTGATTTATTGGTTTAATTTAATTAATTTAGCTTCATTTTAGAAACTGAAAATTTTTTTTAGGGTTTTTGCTCACCTTGTTATACCAAAATTGATAGTGTCAAAGATTTTGTGAACATATGGTAGCAAGTGAACTGACATCATTAATTGATAAATTTACTTCACCTTACACTGTTGGTTCTCATCAGAGGTCAATGCTATCCTAGAAGGGCCCAGTAACCTGCATATACAGAAGCAGTATTTTGCAGCAGCATAGCAGAGCCTTGGTTGCTGTTATTAACCAAGACAAGTTTGGCCCTGAACATGTATTTCAGAAAATATGATAAATTCTACAGAAACTTTATTTAGTCATTTACCTGGCCTTATGGTGGCTGGAAATTCCTCCTTTCAAACACTGAAGTGTGGCAGTCCTGCATCTTTAAGAAGTTATAAGCAGTGTATTTGTTTTTTCACTGTTCTGTGACTTTGTAGAGGACAAGAATTCTGATCACACAAATTAAATCAAACACAGTCCATAGTATATTTTATTGTCTCTTCTCTCTCTTTCACAGAATTCCCGACTTGTGAACCTCTAACTCAGTTCATATGCGAGAGTGGAAGATGTATCAGCAGCAAATGGCACTGTGACACTGGCAAGTACCAAGTGCTCACTGCACAGCACTACTCAGATTGGAGCCTAGCTCTTTGGGCTGCCTGGCTTCCTTCAAAGGGAGTTCGCAAGCAAAGCTTGCAGAGCCAAGCAAAGTGGCTAAGAAAAGTGGTGAGCAGGCATCTGGCACATCACTGGGGATCAGCGCTAAGGATAATGGAGCATGATATTTGTCCCATGTGGGTTTAACAGTGTTTCATTTTCAGATGTTATTTGGGGCATAGACTAAATCTACAAAGATGAATAAATGAAACAATTAAGGAAATGATCAGAACAATTTCAGGTTCCCAAAGCATTTATGCAACCTTGGCAGTTCATGAATTATTATGCAATTATTCAGATGATCTTAGCTCTGTCACCTTGCTTTTTATGTACAAGTAATGTTTTCCCCCTGTACTTAATTGTATCATTAAGCCAAGTCATTCCAAGTGCAGGCAAATGAATTCTCTATTAATCAGTGTCAGTTAGTTTCACTGTCTTTCCATGATCCCTTCCTCTCCCTCTTGCATTGCTCAGTACTGGGTATGAATCATTCCTAATGTAAACATACAGTTTCCATGTATGAATCCAGTCCTGTAGGTAGCAGGAGAGGAATGAGCAATAAATAATTATGTCAGAGAATAGAGACAAAGACACTGGGTGGGAGATACAGCTATAGGTTCTGAGGCTTAGAAATGTTAGCTACAAGTAATAATTTCACTACAACTCTACTGCACTGTATCATTTAACATTCTCCAGTCACCACTTTCCTCTTAATCCTTGTGGCAGAGAGGCAGTTAGTCAGTGGTTAGTTATTCATAAATCAGATTTTTAGCTGCAAAATCCAAAGTCGGTGGTTTCTTTCTCTTGCTTTTGCATTTGCTTTTGTACCAGAAAAAAAAAAATTGTGATGTTATATAAAACGAGAGTAACTGACTCTTCACCAGAAATGTTGGTATAAATACATCTTTTCTTTTCTAAAATCATAGCCAAATTCTGTGCAGAAAATGTAATAGTTGTAAGAAATACTGTTCTTACAGGTTATTTTTGCTAGCTTTTAGTGTTTCCTTGCAGACGATGACTGTGGTGACAGAAGTGATGAGCTCGGCTGTGTTCACTCATGCTCTGATGACCAGTTCAGATGTTCCAGTGGCCGATGTATCCCAGGGCATTGGGCCTGTGATGGCGACAATGACTGTGGAGACTTCAGCGACGAAACACATATCAACTGTACAAAATTGGGTCGGTAATCTTATAAATCTATGAAATACCATTATAGGTTGACATATAATTAAACTATTAGGGTATGTCATTAACGCACAAGCCAATTGCTCATCAAATTAACACTTTACATGAAGAACAGGATAATATTATGTTCGAACTCTGTTTTTCGTTTTTATTTTCCTTGCTCTGGTTTCTTTCTTCAGTGATGTCCACTCGTTGGTTGACTTCTGTATCTGTTGCTTTCTACATTCATTAAATGCTATGTTATCATTATTCTAACCTTATAAAAATTTAATGTGTCTCAAAAAGAAACAAACATTATACACAAAGACAGTTTTAATTTGATATTACACCAAATCCTTTTCCATGAGATTTAAGGTAAGCATTTAGCAATAAATCTAATTTCCCACATTTCCAGCTGATTGAGTGTCAAAAATAAATGAAAGAGATTGTGACTGTGGTTCTCAGCATATCTGTGATAAGGCAAACCCTGTCAACAGCATGTGTAACTTTGTAAAATATAATCTACCATCAGCCATATTAATAAGTTAAAAACAATACTATAATTACAGAACAGTGTTAGCTTTCAAAACAATAATATTGTTATATTCATCATTTAGCAGGTGATTTCTACTAAGAAAATTTGTTAATTGCATAAATATTAGTTGGTTACTAAGGTCCAACTAAAACGATTAAAGACCCATGCATAGCCTCTCTTTAAATAGGTGACATGTACATGTATGAGTAATAACTTGCTTTGTTTAAGGTGGTGGAGTCTAGAGGATCAGTCACACTATGGAAGCTTAGTTTTCAAAGGTTTCCTTTAATAGAGTCTTCTCTAAACAGGTATAACTGCCATATGCTGTTCTCTCTGTCACTGCGAACTGTGGCTAACTGTGTAGTAAGTTTTTAAAAGAAGGCCTTTGGCTTCTATGTGAATGGGCCAAATGATTCATTTTTATTTGGCTTGTATTATGAGAATCGTAGGAATGATCCTAATTGGCTATTCTATGTCCCTGAGCTCTGAGGCAAGGAAATATAAATACTCACATTGTTGGTCCTGATGTGGTTCACAGCAGTTTTTCAGAGAGGAGTCTGGGGAGGAACAAAATAGAAAATAGAAAGGAAGCAGAAAATTACTAAGAAAACGTTTCATGTGGGCATTTAAATAAGTGTCTTCAAATCAGAGGTATATCAAATTATCAATAGAGCTAATATTAAACTTTATCTGTCTCTTATTCTCCATTATGCGATAACCTCATACCCTCTCTTTTTTGTCCATTCCTATCTTCTGTCTTTCTCTCATTTTTTCCCTTTATCTCAATGGATTTGTTTCATGGGAGTTTGCAAAGTGAAAATTATTATGAGTAAACAGACATAGAAAAAATTGCATGGAGATGATTTCCTTTTTTAAAATAAATATTTGAAACATTCATCTAGATGGTAATTGACACCTCATTAATGCACTGCAGTTCCACTCATTTGCCCTCCTCACAGATGTCTCTTTAGGCTTCTCATAGGGCGTACATCTGTGGCCTGCTGACAATGCCCCATAATATGCTATGAAAGATAAATTGCCCCAAAGTTAATTTATTTTCATCTAGAAACAATATCCTATCACTCCTTTTTATGCTTATTTGTTACAAATTAAAGAGACCATTGCATATTAAGAAGTTTGAAGGGATATTTCACTTCACAAATACTCTCAGCCTCTTGTAGACTCTACCTGTAGAGACATTTGATATTGTTTTGTTTTGTTTTTTGAGATAGGGTTTCTCTTGTAACCACACTGGCTGTCATTTAACTCACTATGTAGATCAGGATGGCCTTGAACTCACAGAGAGCTACCTGGCTTTGCCTTACTAGTGCTGGGATCAAAGCCTTAAACTACCACTGCCATGCTGACAGACATTTCATTGTAAATATGCTTCTTTCTAACAGCTACTTCACTTCCCCACATATTGCTATAAAGGCCGAACTGTCAGCATGACCTTCTTATGTGGTAGAACACTAGGAAAATGATTGAGATAATCTATATGATTTGTGAACACTTCAAGAAACATGAGAGAATTGACCCAGTTTAGTTTTGAGTTGTAAATTCTACAAGGATTCTCTAATCAAGCGTGCTGCATGATGAGGTCTGGGAACAGCGACTGAGTTTAGGAAGACTTTAGGACAAAACAATCCCTTTATTATAGTCTTCTATTATTTTGATTACACATTCTGGTACAGAAGTTATAAAATAATGTTGACATATAGTGTGGAAGTTTTTATCACACATATGACTTGTGTGGCTAGTGACAAATTGAAGATTTGATGTAATTAGTCACATAATTCAGTTTCAAAACCTTCTATGGAAAAAAAAGAGCAGGAGTTTCTGGCTTGAGTTAAAAGCCTAGCTGTCAAAGCTCATTAAATCCCCAAATAACTGCTCAGCACTCTGCCGTACACTTCCTGGAAGACACAGCATATGGTACAGCCCCTCTTGACTGAAGTTCTTTTCAAAGGAGTAAAATAGTCTGCAATTGGAGTATTTCATATATAATCTCCATTTCATAAAATTCTTATTCACTTTGTATTCTCTCTGACATCACATTCAGAAAGGAAGTATTTCCATGGCCATGGTGGTTTTTTCATTAAAGCGTGATATGCAATTTTAACGGAGTAGTTCTCTTCTGTGCTAGTGAGCATTTATCCCTTGGTTTCTTAATTTTATTTTGTTTGTATTTCTCATTTTATAACTTCCAATAGTCAAATAACATAGTGTCTTAATAAATATTCTTAGACACACACACACAGAGAGAGGTGGGGGGGGGGCGGTCCAAATGGGAATGATGTAGGCTTTTAAAACCTCAAATTCCACCCCTGGTTACACACTTCCTACAAAAAGGTCTCCTGATGCTCCCCAAACAATTTGACCAACTAAGGATAATGCATTCAGACCTATGAGCCATGAGAGTCTTTCTCATTCAAGTTACCACAACATGCAGAGGCATACTGTCAATGAGAGATCTGTTTTCTCTTATAAGTGTACAACTCTGTGAATTGTAAAAAAAAAGGGGGGGGGGATAGACATTCTTGTTAAGCACAAATAAAAGTGCATAAAAACAAATTCAATATCACTTTGACAGTTTATTTAAATTATGTAACATTCTACTCAGAATTTTTTTTCAAAATCTCACCTTCATTTCACCTTTTTTGTGTTAGTAGAAGACACTGCTGATACTTTTGCGTGGTTATTTCTCTGTTATTCTCTTCTGAAAATCTTTTAAAGTTGATATCCAATAATTTAGCATATACATAATAGAGGAGATGCCAAGTTTTCCTCAAGTTTAGATTACACCTAAACCTTATAGTTTTTTTTTTTTCTAAAAGCAACTTAAATACTTTTTCAAATATTTGTATTCTACATTTTAAAGGAAAACCTAGATGATCATGATTCTTTACCATTGTTTCTAATGCCTTCTGTATGGCAGTTAGAAATTCTTATTACCTGCTGCACTGAATGAAGAAGTTGATTAATTGTGCAACTTATGATCTCTTATTTATACAGCAAACACAGTTCAAATGAAAACTTAAAAAAATTATGTATGCATGGGTCTGCAATGTTGATTTATTGTCAGAAAAACTTGATCATTAGTCAATCATGTAATTTTTAAATACACGTGTCCACACATGTTCATGGTCCTCTGCCCACATGTTATTTTTCTTTGATCTAAACATCTTCTTCGAAACTTATTTTATTCTTTCCCTTGGTTCATTTCCTCAATAATTCCTATATTTCATGTCCTTGTTATTTCAAAATTATACAAAGAAACCTGTATTATTTCAGCTTACTTTTCTATCTTATGGTCATAGGTAGTATTTACTGTATAGTAAGCAATTGTTGAATATAAGTTTTATTGTTAAAACAAAAAAAATTCCGTAACTTGTCAGAACCCATGATATATTTATTATGCCTTATGAGTAGTGATATCCTGGGATGTATGTAAATGATGTATAAGATCCTGGGATACACATAATGATGTATAAGATTACATCTATTGATCTAGTTCTGCTCATCTTTTTTAGTTATTTTCACTTATTTAGCAATTATTGTCAATCTCAGCCCAGGGGTCAATATAATAAAAACCCAGGATATTTTTCTTATTTATAGCTCTTATGCTTTCTATATGGTTGTTAGTACGTTTGAAATAATTTTTGCATCTACTGTCTAAGTAGTAATACTAATGAGAAAAGTTAATTGTTGATAAAATAGTGGCAGAAAAATAGTTAACGTATTTGTAACAGATTGCCAGTTATTGTGTATTTCTTATTTGTTTAAGACATTCAATATCCATGCTTCACAAGAGCAAGAACCTTCTATAAGAGTACACAGTTCTTCATTAAGATCATGTGTTTCGGCTACAGTCATCTATTTATATTGTTATTGAGCATATTTTATTTGTTCCAACCTTATGCAAATTAAAATTTATAACATCACCAAGCAATTAATGTCTTATTCTGAATGATATACTTAAGTTTTACGTAAAGATGAGAGGTGGAAATACCTTTCTTTTTACTACAGGCCATTGTAATGAAAGTCGATGGGTGCCCTACAGACTCTGACCTTTATATTAAACAGTAGCAATAAGTGTGTCTGACCTTCCTTTAAATTTTACACTCCTTTATCCCTCACAATCCATCTTATTAAATTGATTCTGAAATCTTTCAACTGGAACAGCTGTGGACATTCCTATACGGACAGTTATAATGTCTCTCCCCAAAACTGCTTTCCTGTCATAAGAGGTTTGTTCTATAGATATAAAAAAATTAGGAAAGCAAGAGAAGATCACAGACCATTGAGTTGAAGTATTTTGTCTCACAGATAAGGACATGTATTTATTTACACAAAATCCTATCCCTTTGAGTGTGTAAAGAGCTGGTGTTATATATAAGAACTATTGAGACAGAGGCATTTGAATCAAGGTAATATTTTCAGCTTTTTTTAAAAACCCAAATGACACTTTTAACTTTTTCAATGGGAAACAAAGTATTGAAAATACCACTTGCCAAACTAACATTCAAGCCAGGGAGGCTTTATGCACTCAGAACAGTTGTCTAAACCTGAAAGTAACTGAAACTCAGGTTACTTGTTTAGTATTGGAGAAAATAAAAATAAACCTGTAGGAACAAAACCTTTGATTTGCTACTCATGTGTGAGCACTCAGCCAAATAATTATGCAGCAAAATCCAGTCTTCTCCATTAGTAAACAAGATACCAAACTTTACTAGCTCCAAATAGTCACCTGGTCAATTTACTTCCATGAAACTGTTCAGAAAGGGAGTTTCTAATTATTTTTAATTTTGGTGAAATAAAAGAAAAGTTCACTCTATTAACTGTTTTAAAATTGATCTTGCTTGTACGAAAGATGTTATCCTGTCTTTGTGCAAGCTTCTCTTCCTACCTGCCCCTAGAGCACCTTCTGCTCAGAGCACACCGCAGCACTGTAACCCTGTCCTTTTTCCCTTTATCCATGTAACTCCAGAAAAGGACCTAGCATCTGGCCACTTGGTAGCTCATTTGCACAATCTCTGCTTATTTAAAGCTGATAAGACCTTTTACTTTAAAAAAAAAAAAAAAAAACATTGATTACAGCACGTTTCCCCTCAGTTTCTCTATTACTACACTTTCATGCTATTGTTTTGTGGTGAAATCATAATATTAATTTCTTTTTTCCTGTTGTGTACATTTCCCTATTCCTCTTTCTTCCTAATTATTTTTTTTTTATTTAAAGATCCTACCCAACAATCCTAAAATCATACAAATCATACAAAAAAGTTTTAAATTGATTTATTTAGACAGAGAGAGAGAGAGAGAGAGAGAGAGAGAGAGAGAGAGAGAGAGAGAGAGAGAGAGAGAGAGAAAAGAGGGGCTGGTATGATGGACAGAGAATTCTTCTGAGAAGACCAGTTCCCTCCTTCCACAGTGGGTTCAGAAGAACTAACTGGGTTTTGCTACACTTGCACCAAAATGTACTGTTTAAGCTTTATTACCAAAGCTGTAGGCCTTCTGTGGAGCCTGGGTTGGCAGAGTTCTGACTGTACAGCTGTCATGTGAGGCAGACCCATTTCGGCTATTTCCTACTCTAAGACCTTTCCTGACTGTTGCATGAATTCTGGTTGCAATAAAAGAAGCTCAGAGCCAGATCTCAGAGAAAGGCTGAAATATCTAAGAGAGGAAACACCACAGTCAAATCTCACCCAGCTGTCTTCCAGCTTCCTCAGCCTCTTTTGCTCCTCCTGACTTCTTCTGCCTCATCTGTCTTCCTACACCTGCATTAAATAACTTCTTCACATCCATGTTAAGATTAAAAGTGTGGACTACTATTATTTGGTAGTTAGCCTTGAACTCACAGAAACACAGAAAGATCATCTCTATCTCTGCAGTTATGGGATTAAAGGCCTGGCACCACCACTGCCAGCCTGGGAGCGTGGAACTCCCTCTGTAAATCAAGCTGGCCTCAAACTCAGAGCTGCTGGGATTAAAGGCATAGGTCACCACTCCCGGTCTTTCCTTGAGCTGGGATTAAATGTGTGAGTTACCACTCTATGATCCTCCTGGATTAACTGTGGGCAGATCTCTAATATTCCAGACTGGCTTTATTACATATATAACTACACCTGACTTTTAAAAAAATAAATAGATTTGTTAAGATGTATGTAGGAAAAGAACAAAAACACTGCCACTAATTGTCAGTATATTTTATTGAGAATGAAATATTGAGCTTAAATATGAAGGATTTTGTAAATCAAGTATTGACAAAAATCATAGCAATGCTTTCTTTGATTTTTCATCTTAATGAAAGTATAATTTTTTTCCTCACAAAATACAATTCAATGTAAATTTAAGCTCTACCTAATTGTTGAGAAACATTACATTCATTTTCAATTAAATATAAACGGCATGGATTAACTTTATTCTCTCACAGATTGATTTATTTTCTTTGGTAAGTGTTAACAATGAGATATCAAAACAATGTTAATTACTAATAGATCTTATTCATAGGAAAACTTTATTTTCCAAGATAAATTATATTTTTTAAATTCCTTTATACTTTAATACTGAAAACACTTGTTTATCAATAGCAAAGAAAGCTCAATAATTTTCTTTCAATCAACAAGAAAAATAGTTTTGTTTTTTCTTCCTTTAATTGAAAATTGATTCTTTTAGAATATATCTGATTGTAGTTTCTTCACCCTCTACTTCTCCCAGTTCCTCCTTATTTCTCTCCCCTCTGGACCCTCTCTGGGTGTTAGCATGGAGTACTTGCAGGAACTGGGATCTGGGATAAAGCAACAAGTCTATAGAGAGAGGTTAAGGGGGAAGATCTGTGGGATCCACAGGATATGATAGCAGAGTCAATCATAATAGCTGTTTTTATGAAGAGACAGGGATGAGACTGATGAGGTGGGTTTGGAGAGAGTGGTGAGGGTCTTCAATTAGCTGGCCTGCCTCCCTGGCCTGCTCAGCTGGTTTGTTCACAAGGCATGCCTGCTTGTGTTGGGGGACTGGGATACAGGAATAAGGTTGGAGAAAGTTGAAAGAGAACATTATTGTAATTTGTTGAAGATAGAGTCAAATAGAAAAAAGGGATCACAGAGGGCGTTCTGCTACAGAGTTATGGTAATACTGGGGACATTGGGGCTGGAGGATCAGAAAGAGAGATGGAGATGTGCAGTCAGTGTATATGAGCCCCTGGCAGAAGTGGTCTTTGGAATAACAGGCAGTACCTCAAGGTATTGGGAGCTGAAATAAAGCAGTGATTTGGAAGAGAGAGAGGTTAGGAAGAAAGGTTCTGTGGGGATACACGGTAGCTGAAGGTAGAAAAGATAATTTTAAGATAAATAAATTGGACAAATGTACTTTATGTGATGAGAACACATAAGGGAGTCTATCATTCTCATCATTGCTCTGCATAAAACTGTTAATGATAAATCTACACTTGTTCCAAGGTAATATACCTTCTGTATTAAGAGAATATTTATGTATTTTAATGCCAGAGTAATGCAGGTTGATAGACGATAACATTAGCAACCAGAATAAACAGGCAGCAGGAGGGCTAAGCTTCTTCTCTTGTTCTTTCAACAGAGCAAAAGCAGGAGGCACAAGAGTACTCTACCATCCACAGTCAAGTTGCGCTTCTGCTTTCTCAAACTACGGCTCAATCAAATTGTTCTTCTCCAGTGTCACACTGGCTTACAGTTGTTGAAAGAGAAAGAGCAGATTAAAGAGGAAGCAAACCAAAAATATAGAAAAAAAAAGTCAATCTACAAAATACTAACTCACCTCTAAATGATTGAGTAGTGTCCATGATGCTGTTGGAGTAAATTAATTAGTAGTAGGAACATTGTTCCTAAAATAGCTTTATACTCCTTCTGAGATTGTTTGAACTGCCAGCATTACTTTTTGATCTATATATGTAACTGGATTTTATTTTATTCTCATTATTGAAGCCACGAAAATTCTCCCTAGAAATTACTCTGCTGTCTAAAGTCATACCCTTAAATACCACAACTGTTCTTACATATATAATCACTGCATCCTGGTATTACATCATGCAGACTTTTGATGTTATATATTTTTAAAGGATTTATTTATTATGTATATCGTGTTCTGCCTGCACATATGCCTGCAGGCCAGGAGAGGACACAAGATTTCATTATAGATGCCTGTATGGTTGCTGGGAATGGAACTCAAGACCTCTAGAAGAGCAGAAGTTATACTTACCCTTTGAGCCATCTCTCCAGACCAATGTTATGATTTTTCATTTATAAATTTGAAAGGGATGGTTTATAAACCATAATCACAAGTCGAAACAACTAGGAAGACTTTTTTTTAAAAAAAAAATAAGTTCTATTTGGAAATAGTTTAATCCTTAACCATTCCATTACCCAACACATATTATTTAGCATGAAAGCGAGGATGGGGAGGAAATAACAATGGACATCATCCATTTGTATTCCTAAGATTACTCAAGGTAACGAGCACAGATTCCCCAGCACTAAGAGTGACTAAACAAAGTAAATCTGTGTTCCAATAAAACGTTATCTATTGAACAGTTTGAATACTGGAATTGCTCTAGAGGTTGTAGCTTGCCTGCGTTCACTGAGAACACAAATAGTAGATTGTATTCTAAACAACAAATTGTCTTGCATAGCTCTACCACTATATTTTATAGACTATCACACTTACAAAGCAAAGGCAAAGTACTTTTCAGAGGAGAAAGACTCAGAAGAGAAAGAAGTAAACCACTAAGACTTAAAATAGCCTCTGTCCCTCCTTTGTGCATGTCTCAGATATGTGTGCACAAGCGTAGTCCTTTCCGTTTTAGAGATATATTTATGTTATATGTTGAGTGTTTTAATTTTATGTGCATCCATGTAGCACATGTGTGTAGATTTCTCTTGCTGCAATAAATAGCCATGACCAAAAAAATAAAAATAAAAATAAAAATAAAATAAAAGGGAAGGAAAGCATTCATTTGTCTTCTACTTACACTTTGCTGTTCATCACTGAAGAAAGTCAGGATCCTAGAATCAAGAGCTGATGCAGAGATCATGGAAGGAAGTGGCTTCCTGGCTTGCTTTCCAGGGCTTGCTCATCCCACCTTCTTATAGAACCCAGGAACAACATTCCAGGAATAGTATCATCTACCATGGACTGGGGCCTCCTTCACTCATCTCAAGGAGGTGTTTTCTCCATTGAGACTTCTTTCTTTGATTACTCTAATGGGTGTCAAGGTGACAAGCAGAACGACCTAGGAAAACAGCTCTCTATCGCATCAAGCATAGTTCTGTATAAATAGCATTATCCTTAAAAATGAAGTTAGAAAATATCCTTCCTCCAATTTTCTCCTCTAGTAAATATTTCCTTATGATAAGCAAATTTGCAAGACAATACTTGTTTCAAATGGAAGGTATATAATACAATTTTTGTTAATATTTTTGATATATCTGTGAAGTGGACAAATTTCAACAATGATTGGAAAGTTGTATTTCCCAATCATTTACACAGTGAATCCTGAAGATTAATGTACTCTTAAGTCATATTTTATCTATTTATTGGCTTATCATCTCCACTATATCCAGATTCTACGTGAAATATTTATGGTAGAGTTTTGTTTTTATAAATTTTATATAAAGTATCTCAATATTTTTAAATCTTTAATTTCAATATTCTAACTATCTAGAGGAATTGCTATTTTGAGTGGATTGAAAAGTTTCGTTTATTGGCTTGAGTGTGTTCATGTCCATGTGTTAAAATAAAAGCAATGTGCTCGTCTGGGCATCTACACGTTTCCTTCGAGTACTTTTCTATTCAGTACCTTAACTGACCCAAACAACAAATATATCAAAATTTAAAATCTTATTTTCCCCTAGTGTTTAATAGTCTTGTAAAGGACATCACACATTTTACTAAGTACATCTCCATTGCAAACTCTATATGGGTGTTTAGAAGGTACTTGTTTTGCTTTTAAAAAGAAAGAAAGGAAGGAAGGAAGGAAGGAAGGAAGGAAGGAAGGAAGGAAGGAAGGAAGGAAGGAAGGAAGGAAGGAAAGAAAAGAAAGTATCAAAGCTGTGTTCTGGAAGGATGTGAAGGTGAACAGGAGATAAAGGGAAAAAAGCAAAAAAATCTGGCAAAACCACCAGACCTTGGCCTTTCGTAAGTAACCAAAGCCCAGTGAACAGGGGAATATGCATCAGTTATTTCCATAGGGAATTCTTGTCTTTACTGCTAGTTCATGGTGTCATAAAACCCAGAGCATTCAATTAGAAATGGGCCACATGGAAATCTTAGTCCCCAGTACAGACCTAGGATGAAAGAGAAAGAGAAAGAGAGAGGGGGGAGGGGAGGGAGAGGGAGAGAGACAGAGAGAGAGAGAGTCCAACATTTTAGGGGAAAACTAAGCTTCCCTGAGGTATGAACAAGCTAAGGCTTTCTTCATCTGTAGGTAAGTAGGGTGAGGACACAACTCACATGTTGACTGATTTCTGTGATGGAGAGAAATATTTGGAAAGTAAAACTTAAAAAATTTGGAAAGGAATACTTAATGTATAATAGTTAATCAAAAATCTAGAAAGAAAGAGGGACCAGGAAGAATGATAAGCAACACCTAAGCTGCAAGAAACTTAATGCTCAGGCACCATAATGCTTTATACTTTTCAAAGCAGTGAACAACAGATAGCAAGCTAAGGTGGAGGATTTATTAAAGCATTAAAAAATTATCCAGATAGATCTCAAATTTTAAATTATTCACCATATTTCCAACCCTATATACTCTCTTTCCTCTGAGAATAACAAAGACTGTAGCATAATTATTAAGCCAGGGAATGAATACACACACACACGCACACCCATAATCTCTCTCTATATATATGTGTGTAATTGAAATTCTTCTCTTTTATTATACAGTTGCTAGTCTTCCAACTCCAAATATTTAGTCACAGCGGATTCATTCAAATATTGAGATAGATTCTATCATCAGTTGCTACAATTCCTCCAGGGCTCTATATTTATTTATTTATTTGATTTCCCCAATTTTTAAAAATAGCTTCAGGGTAAAAAATACAGTAAAATTTCATTAGTTAAAAATGTAATAACCAGCATAAGCAACATGGAAAGGCAGAAGTAAAGCCGCATCAGCGTGCACATAAACACAGAGCTATAGCTGGCGCACTCCACAGAGACAACCATAGAACAAAGACAGACTGTTCCAAGCCCCGAAGCTAAGGAATCCAGGACTCAGGGGACTCACAGTTTGGAACTAATGTTAGAGCAGCCGATGCAGGCTCTTCTGGGGAATGCTGCTCTACACAGAGGAAAATCAGCAACTGTTAACAGAACCTGATTGTATTTGGCAAGAGAGTTAAAATGAATAAAACGCCAAGACTTACAGAAAGACCAGTCTAAAAAAATAATAATAAAAAAATTAAAAAATAAAAAAACCCACAAATACCTACAAGGCTAAGAGGAGGTGTGGGCTCTTCTTAGGTTGTTTCGATGATGTGGGAAGAGGAAGTAGAGGGGGAATGAAAAATGGAAATATTTGTGTTTACTAAGGCAAATGACTTCAGTATAAACCAGTGTTTGAGAAGATGAACTAGATGTGAAGATGTGTGCCTCTTGGTTCTACACACACACACACACACACACACACACACACACACACACACACACACACACACACACACATTTTAACTGGTAATAGAAGTTTCTTCTGATTCATTATGTAAATATTTCTGAAGTTATCTACATGAAATGCCCATTGGATCAAAAGAATCCAACTGAATCATCTTTTCATTCCCTTGTTCCTTCCAGTTTAAATCTAAACATTCACGGTGATGTAAACAACTTTGTAGTACAGGTCCTGTCCTGTTTCATTTCCCTCTCACTTCTGCTCACACTCACACACTCCAGACAAGTTTTATTAATTCCATTCTTTTTCCTGAGAAACAAAGTAATAAATCTTTGTTCTCTGCTGATGTGGGCCAGTAATAGAATGATCCATACTATATGAGAGTGTTTCAATCTTGGGTACCTAAAAAGAGAAAGACCAAAGGAAGGAAAGAATCCTCCCTTCCACTTCTTTTTCCCTGTGGCTAATTATTAAATAGGTTTGAGGACTCTTGCTTTGTTTCTGTCCTAAGTGGTTCGTGCGAGACCTCTAAGGCTAGAGTGGTTTTTATCTCTCCTCACAGCCCTTGATCCCGCAATGAGATTTTATGATGTGCCTTGGCAACCACACACTTATCTGGATACCCACCACTCTGTGAAATGTTTTCAAAAGCAGAAGCCATGCCTGCTATTTGGATCTGGACAGTCCAACAACTGGTGTTATCTGGACTCTGATTCAAGCTTCAAACTATCCATTTTTCCAAACAGTAGAAAATTCATAATGTGAACTAAATTATGTTACCATTACTCCAGTGTTTCAAAATTTCAAATGCTGATATAATTGAACGTATCTTGCCATGATTATTAATAAATGCACACAAGATTCTGTCCCTAAGCATTCGGGTCTAATTTCACTAACCAACTCCTATTTCTTGGCTTATGCTTCAAATTAACTCTAAGGTCTTTCCTGTTACTATTCTTACTGCTTAGTAAGCTTTCTTTTTCATTAAAATTTGCACACTTTTACCCCCATCATTTTAGATTTGCCTCCTATGATTAAATCCATAAATAAAAATAGTGCCTTATAATCAAGTCATTTTTTTCTGGCAATAATAAGTGTCATTTGTAATACATTTCCAGTTGGTCAGCAGTCTTTGGATGAAAGTGAGTGAGCTGATAGTATCCAAATCTGTGTTAATAGGTTAGCCAATGAACTGTGATAAGGTCTACTCCTTTCAGGAACAATATTGGTCTTTTAGAGTCCTGCTTTCTTTTTTTCAACTTGGTAGTTTAAATGAACATTGAAGAAATAGCTACCCACAAACCCAAATGGTTGGGTGATAAGGGCAGTATTTAAGACTTTTCCAATTTAATATAGAGTTTGTACTTGTGTTTCCTAAAGCACAATGGATCTATGCCACGTTATCCTGCTTTCAATGATGTCATTGGTATTCACTTTGCTTATCTCATGTGTTACTTTCTCTGTGGATGTATTTTCCTGTTAGTACAGTAATTTATCATATCCCTATGTTTTCTTCTCTCTTGATATTTAGGCCATGAGCATCACTACCCACATTTTCTGATTTTCTAGATCTCTCTCTCTCTCTCTCTCTCTCTCTCTCTCTCTCTCTCTCTCTCTCTCTCTCTCTCTTGTGGGCTGGCTACAATCTGAGATATTAACCCTAGGAAAGCAAAACTGTCTGATGCAATATAGAGTTTACAGATATTTTCATTAAAAACTAACTTGTAGCATGACTTTACAGAAGAGTAAAATAAATGTTAAATTTTATTAGGAAAAAAAACGGGCTGTATTTTAGTAATGTAAATATAAAAAGAGAGTGAGTTTTCATATTCTTGATTTCTGAATAAGCTGATTTCATTTTATATTTGAGCCTTTTCATGACCAAAGCCTTTCTAGAAGTTCACAATGGTTTGGAGATAAGGAGGGCAGAGAGTCACTGTTTCAGATGCTATCCTGACATGTATTACTATATGCCTTTTGAAAATTAATAGTTGTGCTTTTCTAAGAATTTTTCTAATGAAGCAGATGAATGATTCATTTCTATATTAAATTTTATCCAGTCCCTCCCCATAGTCACTATGCAATATGAGGTTGGGACTGTGTAAAGTAGCATGGGAGATACATGGGTAGAATTAAAATAAAAGCTGAAAGGCCTGAAATGCATTAACATCTGTTGGGAGTCTGAAGTATAGCTCACATGGGTTTAGGGGAGTATATGCTCCAACCTAAAATATTACATACAAGTCTGATTTCACAAACTGTAGCACCTAACCTTGAGGTTTCAGAATTGAGCTTGCTTTGGCTCTTCTGTGTTTCAAAGAAATTCAATCTCTTCTAAAGCTAAAGGCAAAGTGTATACAAGAAGATAGTGGTAGCTTGGAAGACTATTATAAGATTGACCAGGATTCACAAATAAAAAAACTTATGTCTGAGCATACGTTAAGAAACGCCCACTTGGATATCCATAATACACTGAATTTGCCATTCCTTGCCTCATTCTAGTTTGTAATGACTATAATTTAGCTGTTGTAATAGCCTTTAGATGTTGCAATAGCCTACAAAGTTTAGACTTGTCAAGTTTTAAAAAAAAGCAGAAAAAACTATTTATAGAGAAAATCCCTTCTGTATTTAAATGTGGAGACTGGGACCCCTATTCTGTACTAACTTGACTATCGTCCTTGTTTTAGTAGACATTTTTCTTGGCTTTTCATTGTTCATGGTTACTCCTCCAGCAGCTTTTTGGTAGCCATACCAAGCCTTCCTAGTCTTAATTCACTTGGAAATTTGTAGTTGAACATTCTTAAATAAAACAAAAAACTTGTCTATTTAAAATCACAAGATAAAGCAAAAACAAACACTGGAGTTAAAATACTTATTTACAAACACCGAATGTGGTAGTCATATTAACACTTCCAGGTGGACAGAAGGACATCGCAAAGTATCTGTACCTGCTTTAGTGACATCAGAATTTTGATCTCAAGTGAATCTATTACTGAAATCCTTACTTGTGGCTGGAAGTTTTTTGGTCCTGTCTGGGCCCCTCAGTCCAGACAAAGCTTTCTCACCCATAGTCCTGGAGCTGTTTATAAAATAATTACTCAGAGACTTACATTACTTATAGACTGTTTGGCCTACAGCTCAGGCTCATTACCAACTAGCTCTTATAACTTAACTCAACCCACTTCTATTAATTTATTGTATTGCTATGTGTTTGGTGGCTTTATCTCTGTTTCATTACATCTTGCTTTCTGAAGAGAGCTTATAGCATCTCTCTCTGATTTGGCCCTTCACCTTTATCTCTGCTTGAATTTCCCACTTACCTCTAAGCTGCCTTGCCACAGCTCAAAACAGCTTCTTTATTAACAAATGGTAATAAAACATATATACAGTATGCAGAAAGACATCCCACATAACTTACTCTATATCATAACCAATCCAACTAATTAAGTAGGTGAAGAATTATCATGACAGGTAAATTAATCTTTGCTAAGAATCAAAACACAAGATATATAATTAATTTAATACATTAAAACGTTAGGTTTATTTTAGAAAAGTACTGTGGACTATTTTGACACTAGGTGATTTGAAACTTTAAAAATGATTATACTTACATTGTTCAATTGTTGTCATATAACATATGTCTATGCCCCTATGTTTATATTCCCTTAGACTTGGTGATGCCTAAAGTATCATACATTTTATCAACAGACCAGACAGCAATGTATTTGGACTTTATATGAAATCACTATTCATTAACAAAATTTGAACACATATTACTTTATTTTATCCATCTCTAAAATCTTCTGCTACAGCTGTTGAAATCTTGCATCTTGAAGATGTTTTAACTATTGAATGTGTGTTTCTTTGTTTTCAAGTTCTCAATGGCTATTTTCAAAAAAAATTTCTTAGTCTTAAAGTGCTTATTAATTATCTGGTTATTTTCATGGTAATTTGAAATAAATCATTCCTGAAATGTCAAAAATTAAGCACAATCTTATCAATAGGAGATTTTGTTTACATGACTTGAAGAACGTGCTTCAGAGGGAATACCTAAAGGCACTAATTAAGACAACAGTATAATATCCACAGTCTCTTTACTCATTTATGTAAACCTTCAGGAAATTTTCAAGAGACAGTGAATATTATTTTCTCTTAATTATTAATGTTTGGTGGATTTGAAATATAACATTTCATAGCTGTTACTGTAAAATATATAATTTCTCCAGCATATAATATTAACCAAGGAGAAAAATTATTAAAAAATGACATTAAAATCATACCTTTCTCCTATCTTGCCACATTTTCTCTTTCTTCCTCTAAAATTAAGAAGTTCATTCTCCTGCTGGCTGCCCCGGGAGTGAATTTCAGTGCCACCCTGATGGAAACTGCATCCCTGATCTGTGGCGCTGTGATGGAGAAAAAGACTGTGAAGACGGCAGTGATGAAAAGGCCTGCAATGGTACCATTCGTCTGTGTGACCACAAAACCAAGTTCTCCTGCAGGAGTACAGGTGAGCGCAATGAATATCCCAGCAGCAGAAATCTTCAGTCCCGGCTCCATCTGTAGTTGGCAGGGACTCCATCGCCAAGAAAGGATTTTTCTTTGATGATAGTTTGGAGATCCGCTCATCTATTGGCATGAGGGTAAGTACTTGGAATGGAATTATGAATTACACTAGGAAGAAAGTGATGCTAGTATATTCTCCTTTAAGTTAGGGACATGGCTACAGCATCGGGCTTGAATTCTCTTCTGTTCAAGGAGCCTTAAGTCCAACTAGTATGTTATTTATTGCATACCTCAAAGATATAGTACAAATACTACACTGTTGGGGCTCTCTTGCCCTGCTGGTCATTGCTGCGGATCACTTGTTCACACTGCTGGAGGAGTCTCAGCTGGGTATGACTACTGACTGCTTTTCTTCCATGGCAGGACACGCCACCTTCCTCTGCTGAAGTACTAGTTCTTGAAGATGATCAAGCTAGACTCCTTCAAGTCTTGTGCACAAATATATAGTGTTTTAAAGCAATAGGGATTTACATTTAAATTCTTGTAGCAACCAAAAGCAACAATAAGAACCTATCTTCTTTGTGTCTCATATATTCTCCTTTGGGGAAAAATTCAAAAAAAAAGGTTTCTTATGTTTGGTGATGGGGTTTTTGTTAGAACCTTTATGTATCTTGGGGTTAGGATTATTACTCCAGTTGCCACAATCTCATTTCAACTATCTATATGTGTAATATATATGTACAGGCATATACATATATTATTTGCACTTTTATGGAACCATAAATTAATGATTTCTTCTGGCTTTTTCAAACATCCTTAGTGGTTGATTCTTACTTTTTCTCACACCCACTCCCTCTGTATTGCTTCCCCCTAACCTTCCCAGTTAAAGCCTCCCTTGTTTTTCCATGTATTCATTCACAGCACTGGGATCCTGTTATTCCTTCCCATGTTGTTCCCTTTAACTTTCCAAGTTTCTACAGATACTCCTGGTTCCATCTAAGATTTCAGAGCAAGGAGTCACAAGAAGAGAGAATGTGCAGGTTTGTCTTTCTGGATCTGCATTTCTTTCATAGTTTTATTCATTTACATAATAATGGCATGATTTTCATTTTATTATAGATGAATAGTATTCCATTGAGAATGTATCACGTGCTCATTATCCATTCCTCATTGAAGGACATGTGGGCTATTTCCATTTCCTAGCTATTATTTATAGAACAGCCATAAACATGAGTGAAGCAAGTGTCTGCAGACTAGCCCCTGGAAGCCTTTGGGCATATGGCATGTTGTTGTTTTCCTGGGTCCAAGGTATTATTTCAGCTTTTTGAGTATTCTCTACTCTGTTTGTCAGAGAGGCCCTACGAGTTTGCAGGTCCATCAATGGTAACCGAATGTTACATTTTCTTCAGGTCCTTTCCAGTATTTTTGCTATCTGTTTTCTTGTTCTTAACCACTGAAACTGGAGTATGATCAAGCCTCAAAGTAGTTCTTGTTTGCATTTCCTTGGTTGCTAAGGATATTGAGTTACTGAGCACTTAAACGATATTTCCTCTTCATCTTTTGAGAACTTTCTGTTCAGAGCCGTGGCCTAATTTTTAAATGAGCCATGTGATTTTTAATGTATATATTCCATCTCATATATATATCTTTGTATACATACACACATATTTATGTATGCACACACTTCTATTCCATTTGTAATACATATAGCTGGAAAAGTCCACAGAGCGGCTTCATCTTCATCCACTGTTTCACCTTGAGATCTTTAAAACATTTAATAAAACATTTATGTTTAACTTAGATAAAGTAGGGACAATTTCATTTATTCAGGTGCAGGCATTCAGTTATCTCAGCATCATTTGCTAAAGATCCATCCCGTGTTAGTTTGTTACATCTTCGTCAGTTATCAAGTGGCTGTAGTTGTGTCCACTCGACTTCGAGTCTTTTATTTTATGACATTGGTCTTCAAGGCTTTTTGTCTTTGTATGTGTGCTCCAGTATCAAGTTATATTTATTACTATAACTCAAGAGCATAGTTTAAAATTCTAGAATGGTTTTAGATTTGTTTCATTGTTTTTGCTATTACTGGGAAGAATTTTGTGGGGATTCTGATTGGGATTTTATTTTTATTCTGTAAATTGCTTTTGGTAAAATGATAATTTTTCACATTTATTCTACTACCACATGCATGAGTAGTCTTCTCAATTTCTAGGGCTTTTCCAGCCCATTCCTTCATAGAATTATTTTTTTTATTGTAGACAGACATTTTTAACTTCCTTGGTTAAGCTTATTCATAGTTATGTTATTTTACGTTTTGGGGAATACTATCAGTAAGAATGTGTCCACTATCTCTCAGCATTTCTGTTTTTGGTGTATAGATGGCTTTAATTTTTGAGAGCTGATTTTGCATCCGGCCATTTTGCTGAGATGATTTGTAATTTTTGCATTTGAATCCATTTATATGATTTATTGACCTGTATATGTTGAACCTTCCCTGAATCTCAGGGTTGGACTAACTTCATCCAGTCAGTGATCTTCCTGTTGTATGTTTGTATTCAGTTCATAAGTATTTCATTGAGAAACTTTCTATCTATGTTAATCAGAGATATTGGCCTATAGTTTTCCCCCTCCTTCCTTCCTTCCTTCCTTCCTTCCTTCCTTCCTTCCTTCCTTCCTTCCTTCCTTCCTTCCTTCCTTTCTTCCTTCCTTCCCTCCCTCCCTCCCTCCCTCCTTCCTTCCTTCCTTCCTTCCTTCCTTACTTCCTTTGTCTCTCCCTCCCTCCCTCCCCCCTTCTTCCTTTCCTTCTTTTGGCTTAGTCGTTACCTGATTTGAGTGTTCAAGTAATACATGAATCATTACTGACTTTGGAAGTGCTCTTTCTCTTTATATAGCTTTTTAAAGTTAAAAGTTATTAATTGAAGATCTTCCTTGAAATTTTGGTAGACTATTGTTGGGAGTGTATCTTTGCCTGATCTCATTTTGCTCAGAAGATATTTTATTTCTGCTGCTATCTTCTTTTATGTTATATATCTGTTAGGTGTTTTGATGTTTGATGTTATTTCATTTGCCTATTTCTTTTTCTTCTTCCTTCCTTTCTTTTTTCTTTTCTCTTTTTTTTTTGTTCAAATGACTTCGTGAAAGTATGGTGTTGAAATTATTTACTGTCACTCATTTAAAGTTAATCTATGTCTTCGATTTCTATTTTGTTTCCATAATTACAGAATCTTTTGTTTTCTTTCTGTAGTCTCGTAACTATGCTCATTCCTTTCTTCAGCCAAAGTGTGCTTCTAATATTCTCTGGTTTGGAGAAAAGTAATTATTTTGGCCTGTTTATAGCATGGAAAATTTGCCTTTCTCCTTCAGCTAAGGCTAGTAGTTTTCCTGAGTACAACTGTCTAGATTGACATCTGGGATCATTTAGAACTTGAAGTGCATCCTTCCAGGGTCTTCTTGCTTGTAAAATTTCTGTTAGGATAACATGTGTCATTCTGGTGTTTTTCCATTTATATTTGATTTATATCCTTTCTTATAGTACTTTTTCTTTGTTCTGTATATTTAGTGTTTTAATTATTGTATGCTGTGGGTAGTTTCTTTTTGGATCCTTATCTATTTGAGGATTGTACACTGCTTGTATCTGCATGAATATGTCCTTTCCTATTTTGGGAAAGTTTTGTATATGATTGGGGAAGAGTCTATGCCCTTGACTCAGAATTATTATATGTTTTTCTTAGATATTCTTTGCTTTTGTGTTCTAACTTCACTCTATTTTTATTCAAATCCTGATATTCAAATCTCTTCCATCTGACCTATTTCTATAGTTTTCTAATGGGATTATTGAATTTTTAAAACTCCATTTTTATTACAACTCGAGGTCCCATTAATATTTCCCTTTAGTGAATTTAGCTTTCAAACTCTGAATTTTATTTTTATAAATTCAGCTCTATGTCTTGTGTTTTATTTTTAACCATATTTCTGGCATTTATTGTTATTCTTATTAAGTACATTAAGCTATATTTCTCATCTAATTTAAACTCTTTGAATTACTTAGTTTGTGATTGTTTCTTTAAATTTTGTATCCTGAATGTCTAGACAGTTCTTTTTCAAAGTCATTTCTGTAAGAATGGTAGATTTTGGGATAGACACACTGCTTGCATTTTCTTATTGTTTATATTTTACAATGTGACCTGGGCCTCTAGACTTCTTTCATTGACTGTGTGTCTGAAATGAGATGGTGGGCCGCCTCAGACTGGATGTGCATATTGGATTTGTGGTTCGGATAAGCCTGTAGATTGGATATGGTGCTGGAAGGTTATAGTCAGGCTATCTGATGAGTTTGGACAGGCACACTAGATTTGCAAGAAAAAAACAAAACAAAACAGGATTTTAGGGATTCAGCTCCAACAATACTGTTGCATGTATTCTGGTTGTATTAAAGGAAATTCAGACTTAGATATTAGGGAAAGGCTGAAGTATCAAGGAGAGAAAATGCCACAGTCAAATCTCACCCAGCTGTCTTCCAGCTTCCTCAGCCTCACTCCTCGTGGCCTCTACTGCTTGAAATGTCTTTCTATGCCTGCCTTAAATACCTTCTTTACCCAGTTGTTTCACATCCAGGTTAAGATTAAAGGTGTGGGCAAACACAAATTGCTAGTTAGCCTTGAACTCAGAAACACAGAGAGATCTCTTTCTCTTGAGTTATGGGATTAAAGGCCTGGCACCACCACTGCCTGCCTGGGAGCCTGGAATTCCCTGTAAACCAAGCTGGCCTCAATCTCAGATCTGCTGAGATGAAAGGTGTAGGTCACCACTCCTGGTCTTTCCCTGTGCTGGGATTAAAGGTGTGAGTTACCACTCTCTGATTCTCCTGGATTGACTGTCAGTAGATCTCTTCTCTTTCAGATTGGTTTTTATTAAATATATAACATATCACCACACAATATGACTCTTTATAACTAAAAACAAACAAGCAAGCAAGCAAACAACAACATGGATATGAGAACTATTACTTAGAAAATATAAATTTCTAGTCTCAGAAATTATTTTTGGAGTACTCAAAATTTACAGGTGACATTTTGTCAAATATATAAATTGAAGCCATCTTTAACAAATTTTATTCAGTAATCTAATTCTGGTGCTAAAGAGCCAAATTCCAAACACAGATCAATTAACATAATACAAAGTGATCACATGGCTAAAATATGATCATAGTAGTCTTTCACATGCATATAAATAAAACAGTGGAAAATGTGTGAAAGACAGACATAAACTGGTCAGGAGGAATCCAAGATTTAAGTTAGTTCAGTGTGTTCTTTACATTTAAAAAACTTAGATGTGAATCCTAAGTTAAACAAAATTAGGCTGTTATTTCTCCATAAAGAGCAGTAGAGGTGAGCGTCATAACCAATCATTACAGTAGCTCAGAAAGGAAGAATGGATTAGCAAAGTGCAGTCAATGGCTATAACAGTGAAATTGGCAATGAGGAGTTCTAAAATTCCGCAGAACAGTACATTAACTAAAACAATCAATTGAGCATCTCCATGTAGCTGGCAGAGAAAACGCTAAATTTTCCTGACTCAAAATAATTATTAGACTTTTAGTATTGAATATTCCTCTTACTTAGTATAAATCTGCACGTTATGAATTATATTCATGTATTAAAATTGAACACTATATTCACTGAACAAGTGTGTGTGTGTGTGTGTGTGTGTGTGTGTGTGTGTGTGTGTGTATAAAATTCTTGTGCATCTATCTAAAAACTTGTTAATGATATGTGAAAGAACATCATTTGGCCACCGTTTGCCTTGTGAGTATGAAGAACTGAGTTAGAATCTAAGAACGCATGGAAAAATATTATAAGCATGGGGCCACACACTTGCAGTCCAGCACTGAGAATGTGGAGATGGGCAGGTACCCGCAGTCTCCTTGTCTTATCTACTCTGTGACTTACAAGTTAGTGAGTGAGAGACAATGCCTTCTTTAACAGGTGCATTTGGGCTGAGGAAACAACTTCCAAGTTTGTTTGGCTTTCACACACACATACACACACAAACATACACACACACAAACATACACACACACAAACATACACACACACATATACCTAAACATATATACACATATACACAAATACATAAACATACACATACATACACACACATACACACATACACAAGCATACACACAAACACACACATATACACACAAACACACACATATACACACACAAACACACACAGAGACACACACACATATGAACACATACACACATATACACACATACACACACAGAGACACACATACACACACAAATACACACATATACACACATACATGCACACACAGACACATACACACTGAAATTTATTTAAAAAGAGCTAAATAGTGTGATATTTTTGGCTATAAAGTCAGTAATAATTAGTTTTAACTTAAATAAACAGAAAATACTCATAAAAGATAAATAATAAATGAGTCAACTATGAAAACTTTATAGAATGTTTCATTTGCACTGTGTCTGATGTTCCAATGTAGAGGTCAGCTAGAATCTGCAATAAGAACTTACAAACAGCTTCCTATAGTTATAATTTAATTAAAGCCTCCAGTATAAGGAAGATGGCTGGCAATTATCAAAAAACTTAATTCTTAGTGATACTTTCATGAGATTTGGATGATATCTTTAATATGTTTATATTAAGGATGTTTATCGCCAGTTTGTTCAAGGGCATCAAAATCTTATGTGTAAAGGCAGGATCATGAAAAAGAAAGATGACTCCTTTGAAAAAGCAGTGAGGGAGTGATAATTTACCCACACTATGTCTGAAGTATAATCTCTTCCTTAGATGCAACGCAACACAGTTTATTAAGATTTGGCAGCCATAATGCATAACTCCACATCGATGTTGACTATATAGACCTTTATAGACATTAGTGACACTAATATAAATTACATATATAAACACTGATTTAGACTATACAATTATTGTTCGTTTTAATTTTATATTCATTTACTTAAATTATTAGTTTTACCAATTATAAGACCTCAATAAACTTTTTACAGTGTTTGCTGCGGAGTTCATGTTTATTTTTAGAGATGTCTCAAATGCTAGTTAGAACATTTAAACATTTCTAAGATAATAATTTATAATGGCCTTTCTTTTACATAAATTGCCACCAATTAGTTGCTAAATGTATATTCATTAAGATCTTTAAATTCATTTTAAGAACAATGTGAGAAGAAAAACTGAACTAAAGTATAATAAAACCATCAATATTTCAGACTATCTTAACTCAGAGAACCAATATAATGTCACCTCTGGTCTCTGAAACATGAACTTGTGAATATCGCAAATTCTATAAATATTCAACTGGATAGGGAAGGAAAATCTAAATCTTCATCATGTAGACAAGCCAGTCTTCAGTTTAGAAACAGAAAACAAGAATTAAATCACAAATTGACGTTAAAATTGTACGTGAAACATGCTTTCCAGGTGAGAAAAAAAAATGTGAAAATGACTCTGCCTCCCAATTTGAGGAGATAAAATATATGTTTTAAAAAATTAAAATGATTTGTACAATATACCTTGATGTTTGGTACAGATTGTTTATAGATTGTTTTGCTTTGTTTTTCAGGTGAAAATATGAAAACACCAGATTTTTTTTATCTGTAGGGGAACTACTAGATAATTACAATATAGTCACATAGTGAATTGTCATTATTCTTTACCACATAAGAGAAAAGGAAATGACAGGTGTCTTTTTTAGGGTTTCTACTGTTGTAAAAAGACACTGTGACCACAGTGATGCTTATAAAGCACGACATTTAATGGAGTGGCTTGCAGTTCAGAGGTCCAGTCCATTATCATCATGGTGGTGCAGGGCTATATGCAGGCAAATATGGTACTGGAGAGGTAACTGGGCGTTCTTACATCTTGACTCACAGGCAACAGGAAGTGGTCTGTTTCACTGGGGGTGGCTTGAGCATATTTGAGACCTCAAAACTCACCTTCACAATGACACACTTCTCCCTATAAGACCACACCTACTCCAACAAGGCCACACCTCCTAAGAGTGCCAAGCTCAATGAGTTTCTGGAGGTAAATTCCATTCACATTATCACAACAAGCAAGCGTTGTTTGCTACTAAAAGCACAAAAAAGTGACAGATGTGGTAAATAGACTTAGTAAAAGATGAAAAATAGCAGCAATCATCTAGACTATCAAATACTGAGCTAGCTCAAGCTGGATGTTTGACTGGGTTACATATGCCAACTAGTAGAAGTGGACATATTCTCAGATTTTATAAAGCTATCCTACATGAAGCTGGGGACTGAAGACAGCCTCATTACTTGAAGCCAGAAACTATAAAGACAATTTGCATAGTTTTGAAAGGAAATTTGGTATCTACGTATGATTGCAGTTTTACACACCATACCCCACAAACACACACATACACACACACACATTTACACACGCACACAAAAACACAGTTGTCTACAGCACTTGCTAGTTGCTACCTGGGGTAGTGACCTCACTGCAGTCAGGTATTCAAATAATATAATATAACAATATTTGGAGATAAATTATTACAAAAAACAAACATGCATTTCTGAAACGAGAATGCTGGAAATTGGGGATGGTATGAAAGAGAGGTAGCAACACTTGAAGATAGACATATGTGACCAAATGGAAAAAAGACAAAGCTTTTATCTTGAAGAGATTTCAAATTATGACCTTAAACCATAAGGAAAGCTCTTTCTATGAAAGTGAATCTATAAAACTGGACATCAAAGAACTTGTTACTTAGGATTAAACAAAAATTAAATATAAAAATAAGCAAAATAAATATTTTGGTGTTCTCAAAGCATAAATAACATAGAAAATTATAGCCCTAAAATGAATAACATAAACACAGATACATGAACACATACATATATGTGCATACACACAAATATATATATACATACATGCATACACATATACACACATACATACATGCTCACCATACACACATTTACAAGCAAAGTAATTTCTTAAAAACTGTGAAGAATGAGAATGTCTTGATTGTTTCAGTATAATAATTGTAATTATAATTAATTACTATAGGCTGAACAGCTTAAACAGCATTCTTTTGCAAACGATTGATTTTCTTTTTGTGTCCACAATTCCAGTCTGTATATTCTGGGTTCCTTCATGTATAGGGACTCCTCCACCTTGATGATTTAATCTTCACCCAAAAGTCTCATTTCTAAATGCATACTCTAGGGATAAAGATTCCACTACAAATTTTGCAGAAGCAGGAAACATTTATTTTATGACTCCTTTAATAATAAAAATAAATGCAAAACTTTAATGGGATAGCATACCACTTAGCATCATTTGGATGATAATCAATATGCTTAATAACACCAATGCAGGTATATTTGGGGGGAACAGTACGCACATGTGGGTGTAAGAGTGTTTAAATGTGATTTTTTTTAAATTTGTCTATAATTTCACTTCAAATATTTTATCAGATAGATAAATGTCTATCCATTTGAAGAGTGAAATAAACATCTTATTTTCATAAAAATAAATAATATTTTTGATAAGCTTAAGTCATTACATTTGTGAAGATCCATATTCCCTTTGGCAAACATAAATAGCCCTTATGTTTCAAAAAAATCTTTCAAATTAAAAATAATGAAAATTTAAATAAAATATTTAGAATCTTGAACATAATTTTAAATTAGACATTAGCATCTAATGCTTTTAAAATATTATGTGATAGTTATTCTTGATTGTCAACTTGATCAAAAGTTTCTGAAGAGATTAGTATTGTACATTCTAGGGGTGTGTGGGGGAGGAGCATTCCCCTATAAGAGTCACTAAGTGTGTAGCTAAGGAAGATTTAAGCAGAAGGTAACGCCATCCTTAGGCTAGAGAAAGAAGGGGCTGTTGCACTGTGTAGAATACAGAGGAGAAAATACCACAGAGCAGAGGCATCCTCCCTCTCAGCTTCTGAGAGGAGATGGGCCAGCCCCTGCCACAGTTCCCTTGACTGTGTATTCTATGGGATTAATATCAATCCTGCTTTGGGCCACAGACCGAAACCTCTAAGGACATGAGACGTATTTGTAATTACACATTTAAGATATATCCTCAGATATTTGCTTACAGTATTGAGAGAAGTTGCTAGTCTAATGCCTTCTGAAACTCAAACACTTCCTATCAATAAATAAATCACAATAGGTGTATTTAGAGTTTTGTAAATAAATTAAACAGAAAAGATTACCCAATGAAATTCTATAATGAATTTAAATATAGATTGTTTTTTATAGCAGCAGATTTAGGCAGACATAATGGAGTTCACATATCTCCTCTGCTATCTTCCCCTGCCCAATTTCATTCAGTATCAATATCCTGCAACAGAACAGTGCATGTATTACAACTAGTGGGTGCATAGCAATGAGTCACACTCCAGAAAGGCTGTTGCTGTTGGTACTGTACATCAGTGGGCATTGGAAAGTGTGTTATTATGTGCATTCACATTATTATGCAGAATCTTCAGCTCCCCATTTGTTCATCCTTATCTCCCCATTTGCCGTAGAAACTCTTAATCTTCTTAATGTCATCATTTTTTCCAGAATGTCATGTATCTGTAGTCATATTCACTCAGAAGTATGACTTTAAATTTTTTCCATGTCTTTCCATAGCTTATTTACTCCTTTCTTTTGCACTGAAAAACAATCCACTTTCTGGTTGAACCAACATGTGAAATTTTTAAAATTTATTTATCTACTGATGAATATCTTAATTTTTCTCAGTTTTCACATTTGTACTTAAATTGAAACAAACATTTATTCATGCATAGGCTTTTATGAGGATTTATAAAAAACATTGCCAGCTAGAAACTTAAAACTATCCTGGGGGTGGAGCAGAGGTGCGAACATTTTCGCATCCCATAAAAGAGAGGTCTTTCTTAGTAACATTGCTCAATGCCATCATGGTGTCCCTGTGACTACACATTGCGAACAGTGAAGAATATGACAATTGGCAACGCACTTTTAAGTGAGAATAAATTGAAACATTATTTTTTAAAACCAACCTTATTTCTTGAGGATTTAAAACAAATCTTGTCATATCTTTGCCTCTCCCTAGAGGAATGAGATGTATGGCAAAATCACAGTGCTGTCATTTATTATCACATCTTCCTTTGATTTACTACTTTTTTAGCTATTGTTATAAATTGAGGTTAACTCATATTCTTTCATACTAGATTCCATTAAAAATACACAGCATACATTTTCCTGTCAGGTCTCAAAGTCAGGTTTAGAATTCTGTATAAAGTTTTCCTTAACAAAAGGATATAATTAAAACAGTTGATAAACTTGGGGCACACCTTAACTGGCATCCAGCTCCTTGCTGAACAGACATGTCCTGACAATCCACGGTGGGTTCCTCAGAATCACAAAGAACTCTTGTCTGAATTTGAATTGTTTTGCTTTCTGTCTTAGTATCAGATAAGCAAATGCAATATAAAATGTATTTTAGACCTAGAAGGAGCTTCCATTTCTAGAATGAACCAATAGGATACTTTCATTTATTTCTTATATGAACAACATGGGAAACTTTTCATTATCTATGTGTCATGAAACTAATGAAATACTGTTCTATTTGGTTTCTGACCTGGACTTTTTGGTCTAGTCTTGCAGCCCAGAGCCACAGACCCACAGTCCCATAGTCACACTGAAACATGCAGACACTTATATTAATTGTACACTGATTCACCTGTGGCCCAGGCATATAACTTGCTAGCTCTTGCTCTTAATCTAAACCAGGATTCTTATCCTGTTCTGCCATGTGGCTTAGTATCTTTTCTCAGCGCAGCATGGTTGTCTTCTGCAGCTTCTCTGGTGTCTCTGTGGCATTTCTGCTCTGTTCTTCCTATTCCCAGAGTTTTCCCAGTCTGGTAGCTCTGCCCACACTTCCTGTCTGCCTTCAACCAATCAGTATTTTTATTAAACTAGTAGGCAGGACAATTATTTAAAATGTCTGTATGTATTATTTTTCATGAGTATTGCTTATTTGCTATTGATTTTTCTCACAAATTTTCACTCTTTGGCTGTGCACGTATTCTGTCTAAAGTTAACTTTTTGTTTTGTTGTGGTTGCTCCAAGGACACAATGTGAAATTATGATACAATGTGGATAGGAAATGTTAACATTTTGGGGTTTTTTTGTGCTTTTCTTCCTCCACACTGATTACCATCTCCTCCTTAAACACATATCCAACAACCAGAGCAATCTTTTGCCTTCATTCTTCCCTGTGCTCCACGCTCCTTTGTGTTATGTACCTATGGGTCTTGAGCTTTGTGTATCCCCTCATGCCTTGCAACCTACCATTCTCTCTGAGTCGCCAGAAGTCATTCTTGCATTCATAGTGATTCATCTTGAGGTCCTCTTTGTGCTTCAGTAACCGCGTGACTCCAGATGACTTAGCAACATTTGCTCTGATTTCCTTACACATAAAGTAGAGATGATTAAACTAAAAGCTTATGGAATGTTCAGAGCCCGGACACGGCCTGCCCAAAGCTTCCATGTCAGTCCTTGCTGGGCCATGCTTTCGCCGCAGAGCTTGGCAGTCAGTCGGGTCTCTTCCAATGTGTTCCCTTTATCTCATAACCTTTTACTCCTAAGCATTTAGACCGTTTGCTCTTTATTTAGCTTTTCATTGTCCTTTTCTGTCTATCCTTTTTGTTTTATTTTTTAAAAATATCTATTAAGGATATAATATGCATTAGACATTATATATAATTTTATTTATTCAAGTAACTGTCTATTAAATCTCTATCCTGAAGTTCAGCCCCAACTTGGAGCCCCCCAGAAATCTGTAGATCTCATTTTCATTTCTGCTGATATCATCTTCATCCCTTGACACTCACATGTAAAGCAGAGCATATCTCTTTCACTGACTTGTGATCATGTCCAACTCCTGTTCTGGTCTCTGAATTGTTTCCATCACTTATCCCTTCCCTGCTAGAGTACTATGGCTTATAGTTACACATGCACATTTTATCTCTTGAGAATGTCACATTGCCTAGAGTTTCCCCTCACATATGCTTACTTTAGTGTATTCTAGACTCCTAACTGGATTCTTATCAAACCATGACCAAGGAAATTGTCTGAATATTACAGAAAAAATTTTCATTCTCTAAACCTTAGAAAACACACCTTAAATTGTTGATCAAATTTTTCATGATCTACAAGCTCACAATGACTCATTGGTACTTTTGAATAGGTCTCACGATTCTCTAAGTTAATGCATTTAGAGCAGAGGATTATCCATTCATCATGTGAATTCTATTAAGTAAATATGTCTAAAACTGATTATGTTTGTAGTTATAACTGAAAATTATTCATACAGTTCAAAACACAAGATTCTATGGCTTTAGTTCATGACTATATTTTAAAAATTATCTGTGGTGATAAATTGTATAGTTAATAAAATTAGTCTGGAATATCAGAGAACAGAGCCACCTCTCCAACCTTCTTTGTTTTTTTGTTTTTTGTTTTTGTTTTATTTTTTATTTATTTATTTTTTTGAGACAGGGTTTTATGTTAACAATAACCTGGCTGTCCTGGAACTCACTTTGTAGAGTAGGCTAAACTTGAACACACAGAGATCCACCTGCTTCTACCTTCCAAGTGCTGGGACTAGTGGCATGTGCCACCACTGCCTGACTTTCATGCCTTGAACTGACAGAGATTCTGTTGGATCTCTGTCTCCAGAGTGACAGGATTAAAGGTATGGGTCACCACTTTCTGACTTTCATGGCTTTGCTGTAGGTGATTCTGCTCTCTGATATTCCAGACTAATATTATTAAATATACAATATATCACCACAATCATTCTTAGAATTAAATAAACACTGCATTCATAAAATATAAACTTTTAACCTTCCAATTATATATTTTTTATATCCTTAGAATTTCACAGTAGTCTCTGATGATTAAATGGCTATTATTCAATGTATGCTCAACATTTAAACATGTTTGTTTTTTATTTTTTTTTTTTGAGCTTATTTTTCATCCCTAATGGGTGAGATTGAGATGACAAGAAAAGCAACAATATCACAAACTACTGTGAAGACAAATGAATGTACATAAACAATAGCATACTGCCTCAAGAGCTTGTGTCTATCATCTCCCATGTGCATCACCAGCTAAACATCTAATGCACAAGAAATATTTTCTAACCCAATGAATCTCAGAACTGTCAGAGTACTGAAACTGTATGCTAAAAACGGTAGTGTTACAAATGTATTATAAATATATCGTATAGTATATTGGGTTGTCTCAAACATTCTTTTCTCTTCATGTTAGTATTTTTATGGGAGCAAGGGAGGTATGTCTGTATGCATTCATGTGTATAAATTTAGCTGTTTGTGCAAGGGTAAGATGAGAAACTTAAGGGTCTGTTATTCTGTGTTTTATACTTGAGACATGGTTTCTTTTACTCTCGGCTGTGTATTCCAGGTCCTCTGGGCCATTAGATTCTGGGGATTTTCTTGTCTCTAATTATCTTTCCCCTATAGGAGTCCTGGGATGCAGGTATTCATACTTGCCTTTAACTTTGGTTCTGCAGATTCACACTCAGAGTCTCACACTTGTATAGCAAGTCTTCTTCCTACTGAGCATCTCACTGGTCTCATACTCATAATTCTTTTTAATGTTAAAGTATTTTAAATTAGCTTAGGTTTTCATACATACCTACACATGCAACGCGTGCATTATAATACAGAGACAGTTGTCTTTCTTCTCCTTCCTCCATCTTGACTTAATGCAAAATGTACAACTACCCTAATAAAATCTTGCATATATAGCTACCAGGTAAAAAAAAAATGATACGAATAAATCAGAAAATAGATATAACTCTACTTCTTAACTTTCATCCACTGCTACTTTCTGCCTGCTCCAAGAATTCGAAAATGGCAAGGTTTTGCTTGTGTTACTTCAACACATTTTCAAACTCTTATTTTACAAGTAAGAGGACTTAGAAATATTTGGGTGTGTTTAGTTTTTATAATACTGGGATATTTATAAGAATTCCAAAGCTATTAATAACTTCTTTAGCACATCTGACCAATATTAATTTGTGTTTGTTTTTAATAGCAACAGGGTCCACATCCTAATGTCTTCTATGTGAAGGTGGCAGCATAGTCTAGAAAATCTCACAGTATCATGTACAATGGCTAGAACAAACGATGATCCATCCTCTTCCAAATTAAATAAAAAGCAGCATTCTTGAATGCATTTATTGAGATTATTTGCTTTGGAGTATATTTAATTAATCATTGTGAATTTAAAATATTTGAAACTTACAACAGTTAGATCAACTTCATCAATAATTTTGTTATAATTAAAGTAGGCACACAAGATATAAAGAAGCAATTCTGTTTCAAACCTCCCCTAAACTATTTGAGGAAGGGAATTTTTTGAAATTTGGAAGTTTGATCTAGGTTCTGTCGTGACACTAATTCATATTTCTGGTGATGCACATTAGAGCTTTGGAGACAGTCATATGACTGTGATTTTTTTTTTAAACTTCCTAGGTAGAGTTTCCATTAGTGATCGCACATAGAGTTGCTGTTACTTAGACTGTAAGTGATGAATAGTGATTTGAAGATGTAGTTGTTCTACTGTTGTTCTGGAGGCCATGATAAGAATGTAGGATCCACTGGTGATGCCGAGGGCAGGAGAAGCATTATCTTGATGCACTAACTCAAAGCAGAAAACCATTCAATTATGGTGTTAAACTTGCAGATGACTCCACACAATTTATCCTTCAAGTAGAGAGATCCATATTTCAGAGAACAATTGCATGCTGGAAATCTCTCTTGCCTTCTGACTTGGATAATAAATACATCCTTTGAGGTGACCAAGCATATGTATTTTGGGTTTTTTTGTTTGTTTGTTTGTTTTGTTTTGTTTTCTACAACTACAGTGCAAGAGTAACTCACAGAAGATATGGATGTACAGGCTTTATAATTGCCTCTTCAGTCTGCTGGACTTGGTGGCAGGTGTACATGCATTTCTTTAGGATCATTTTAAATCCAGCTCACTATGTGTGTGTGTGTGTGTGTGTGTGTGTGTGTGTGTGTGTGTGTGTGTGTGTGTGTGTGTGTGTGTGTGTGTGTATGCATGTGCATGTGTGTGTATACATACTTATATTGTATTATGAAAGATGAAGGTAATATAATAGAAGTATTTTTCCAAAGTCTACTTTCCTCTGCTTGGTGTTATCAGTGCATAATTCTTACTTGATGGGGTCAATAATCTTTATCTATTTTCTGTGCAGTCTTCTAGAAAGATTTCCCTCTGTAGCTATGGGTTCAGAGATCCATGTAATAAACTGACCACTGACTGAAAATACTTTTTAAAAATGTGTCTGTATGTAACAGTTAAGTTTCTGGCCTGGACTAGTCCCACAATCTGGACCCACTGGCAGCCGCTTCCACCACACCCAAAAAATGACTCAGACACTTACAATAATTTCATGCTGTTTGGCCTATGGCCCAGGCATATTGCTAGCTAGCTTCTTCACCTTAGCTCAATGCATTTTTATTAATCTGCCCTGCCACATGGCCCATGGCTTACCTTATTTGTTACATGTTGCTTCTTCAGGCATCTGGCCCAATCTCTCTGTGACTATGCCCTCCTTCTCCTACCTATTCTGAATTTCCCACCTACTTTTCCTACGGTGCTGGTCATAGGCCAAACAGTCCTTTATTACAGAATATGGAAAGACATTTCCACGTCATCTGTACTTATTATGTATTTAATATGTATTTTCATATCACTATTCCCCCATATAATACTTACAAATAATTAATATTTACACTGTATTAAATTTGTGTTTCCTAAGCAATCCAGTTATATGGGCATATGTAGTAGTGGGGTTCTCGGTCCCGGGCGGCCAGAGGTCCAGAGACCCACAGACCTGCCAGGCCAGACCCCTCAGCTGCCCAGCTGCCCAGGCCCCCAAAAATAACTCAAACGCTTATATTAAGTCGATGCTGTTTTGCCTATGGCTCAGGCACATTGCTAGCTAGCTCTTATATCTTAAATCAACCCATTTCTATTAATCTGTCGGCCACGTGGCCCGTGGCTCACCCTTGCTCCTTACATGTTGCTCCTTGGGCGGCTTCAGCTCGATCTGTCTGACTCCACCCTGCTTCTCCAACCTATGCTCTGATTTCTCCTCCTACTTCTTCTATGGTGCCTGCCATGGCTCAAAACAGCTCCTTTATTTAAAGATTGAGATTCACAGCATACATAAACCCATTCCCACATCACTTCCCCCTTTCTGTCTAATCAAAAAGGAAGGTTTCAATTTTAACATAGCAAAATTACATATAACAAAATAGCTATCAAGCAAGAATTACAGTTACAATATCTAGTCTATTTGTATTTAGCAAAATTAAAGAAAATATTCTATCATCTACCTTATCTTTATGAATCTAAAGTTTCATATCTAATATACCTTTCAAATGACTAAGAAAAACTGTACATATAACTATCTAATCTTCAACTACATCAAAGACCACAGAAGGACATATTTACCCAAGTAAACCAGAAGTGCAAGCGACTTCTAAAAGCTAGAAAGGACAGAGATGACACCTATCTGCCTGGACAGTCACCCAAAGTTCCTTTATAAAGTTGGGGCATCCATCTTCAGCCTATAGGCCCGGAGTCTCTTTTCATTTCAGTGAAGCAGGAAATCTGCTCTGCCCATTCTGGCACAGTTCATCAGTTGCTTCTACTCGAGTCCTGAAGAATGTCTGACAGCTTTCCCTGCAAAGTAGGAACCTGAATGACCATCTAGGCTTGTTCTGCCAAAGTTCAGAGGTCATCTTCTTATGGAACATGAATGTCCAGTTTAAACAGCATACTGTCAAGCAGTCAATATAAGAACAGGTCCTTATCCAGTGGCTAACCATTGCCACAAAGAGAGTAGACTCCATATGGAGTTTCTTCGATGCCCATTTTCCTGTTGATGTAAATTAGTGCTGCCAGGAACAGACCTGTCTCACTGTCCAGAAAAGTCTAAGCTCTTAAAACATTTTAAATGCCATATTCTGTAGGTCTTAGAAGTATTTGAAGATTACCTATCTAATTGAAATATATCTTTGTATACTAAAAAATCCTAACTAACCTAACTATAAGTTTGATTACCAAAGGTGACTATTAACCTTCATTTCTTAATTATACATTACAATTTTAAATCAGTTATATGAACATCATACCTTAAACAAGAGTAGAAAAACACATACAGTATAACAAAATTGACCTGAAATTTGTATCAATAAACCAAAATCTATACCAATGTAAAGCATTTTGAGATTAACAGCTGATTTCCTGATCTAAGTAAATTCAATAATCTAATTTTTTAAAAAAGCATTCACATACCATATCCCCCGTTTCTTCTTAGAAAGAGATTGACTATGACCATTAACCATTTATAATGAAAACAAACATTTAGAAACAATATTTGGGGAATTTGGGCGAAGTTATCCATTACTACTTTCTGCTGATTAAGGGGCGTTGAAAATCTCACGGATTGTTGAGACTGGGTCATAATCTACAGCTGTGAAGCTGATCTGGCCATCTCTTCTCATCAGAGGTTTTTTCAGGGGGTCTTGGTTGATGAAACCATATTTGCCTGGAAGCAATCCACAGGTTCTCATCTGTGGAAACAAAAACAGAACTCTTCCAAAGCAATAAATCCTTAGACACAAATTTCAAAATCAAAATACCTTTAAAAAATACATTCTTGTTTAACTTAGTAGCCTTGGTATTTGCAATCCATTGTCTTTCTGCAGTTAGCTCATTAACAGTTAAAAAATTAAAAGAAAACACAATAACAACCAAAATCCAGATTTTGTGTCTATTTTCCATCTTTACGTGGCTTATTATATTTTTATTACTCTATTTCTCGCTTTAAAAACTTTTTCTAACCTCTTTCTTTTCTCTCTGAAGCCTATGTACCTTTTATAAACATTGTAACCCGTTTACAGGTTTTTCTTTTTATCTGAATCTGTTTTATTGTGAATCCTTAATCATCTTCTAACCTTAAGAGCTTTTAAAATACATTCTCTAAAAAGAAGCACAGTTTTTGCAAATTAGGCTGAATCACTAATTTCTCTTAAACGGACCGTGTATCTATTCATGGCCAGTAAACAGAGCACACCCAAGAAAATGCTGCTAAGAAGAAAATTTGTTTCTTTTTTGTTCAAAATAAACAGAAATCTAAAATCAATCACATGCTACTGAGTCTTCTGTGAGATTTCAGGAACCTGCCTGATTGCAGCTTACACTGCCTGCCACCAGTCCGCTGGCGCCATTTTGAATGTGACCTGTTGGCCACGCTTTCTTTGTACAAAGACCCACTTCGTATACACAATTTGGAAGCTGCCTTTGCTCAGTTTCTGCGATCTAGAACTCTTTTTAATCTTTCTCAGGCTTTAAGTGGATAATCGACCCACGTTGGATGCGCCATCTGTAGTAGTGGGGTCTTGGGTCCCGGGCAGCCAGAGATCCGAGACCCACAGACCTGCCGCCCGAGACCGCTTAGCTGCCCAGCCACCCAGGCCCCCAAAAATAACTCAAACGCTTATATTAAGTCCATGCTGTTTGGCCTATGGCTCAGGCACATTTCTAGCTAGCTCTTATATCTTAAATCAACCCATTTCTATTAATCTGTCAGCCACGTGTCCCGTGGCTCACCCTTGCTCCTTACATGTTGCTCCTTGGGCGGCTTCAGCTCAATCTGTCTGACTCCACCCTGCTTCTCCTACCTATGCTCTGATTTCTCCTCCTACTTCTTCTATGGTGCCAGCCATGGCCCAAAACAGCTCCTTTATTTAAAGAGTGAGATTCACAGCATACATAAACGCATTCCCACATCAGGCATATTATAGGCAAATACTATATCCAGTTAGGCTTGCAAATGTAGAACTTTCCGGAACTAGTTTTTTGAGGACACCAAGGTACATATACACATTCCTATTAGCATGCATGGAAATTAAATTATACGTAGTGATACATACATGAATTCTTTGAATGTGTAAGGAAGCCTACATTTCCTTTTTAAACACCTTTTTAAATTGATGTCTTAGAAGATTGTTTCTTAGTACCTTGTGTTCATTTTCTTTCACTAAAATCACTATTACAGTATATTGTGCCGCAATACTGATTACTTTCTTAGGATGGTAATCTGAATTTCTAACAGTCTTCCCATAACATGTAAACTACCAATATACTCCTTTGAATGCAATAATTTTAAAATTAGATTGTTTTAAATTTTGATGCACTTTGTATTTGTTCACATTTTAAAAACTTTGTCCTACAAGGAAGTTACTCAAATGAATAGCCCTTCAACCTAGATGTAATTCTTGCATCCTTGTTAAAATTATCTGATTATCCAACATGTTGATCTTGACTTAACCTAACAGAAAAGGAATGTCATCAAACTGACATTAATGTTTTAAATTGCAAGGGCTTTTAAACACCCTGTATTCAGAAAGCATTATTTCATTAAAATTCTATGCATGTTATATTATTGATTTTATCATATAGATTTGACAAAATTCTCTGTATTTTAGATAAAGATGCCCATGAATATTTGTATAGATTTATATTGATATTTATGATCTTTACATATTGATGGGGCTATGTATGCTGTTTAACACATGCATTAAATGGGCACTGATCAATTCCTTTCCCTTCTACTTTCACAACTTCTAGTAATGACGATTATACATTCTGACAGACATTTGTTTAACTGTTGAACACTGATATGTGAGAAAGAACGTGTGGTATTAGATTTACGTATAAGATTCATTTCCTTTAACATAATGCCATCAAGTGTCACCACACTGCGAGAAGTGAGAAAAGTTAATAAATTCAAGACGTATGTCAATTGTCATCTTTTTCATGTCTTTTACAATCTTAATACTCGTCACATAAATAGTTTAACCCAAATATTTCTTTTCCTGGAATAAGTTTAATTGATGTTCATTCTAATATTTGTATTACAGACTTTTGTACATTTATAAAATCTAGCTAATTTTTACTCTTAATTTCTGCAGCCTCTTTTAGCTTTGATTAATTTTAAATTCTGCTTTTACAGTCATTATATTTGAAAGTTATCTTTCCCCTTATGGCTTATTTTTTCTACCATACAGGGATCTTACCTGGGATTTACAAAAGTCATTTTACTCAGGTCATTAAGTATATAGAGTGTCTTTATTTAAGCCAAATAAATTAGTGAGGTATCAGTCAGTACTTATTTAAAGTATTTTTCCAGTAATTACTGTTAAAAATTATATTGAATATTTTAATCAACTTGAGTTCTGGTCATGTGGTTTCTATTTGACTTCATCTACCATACTGCAAGCTATTATTAAATTTTCACAAATGAGTTTTAAGGACTTTAAATGTAGTGTATTTTCTAGGCATATGACTTAGTATTTTCATTTTAGAATTTATTTAGACCCTCATTTTATAAGATGATACTATCTTTATAAAACTACTTTTGATCTCTACGTACATTTTAAAATTCATGTTACTCATTAACAACATACATACCGAAATGATAATTAACTTGTAGTATGAGGTTTCTTGCCCAGATTTTTGGGCCTAACCTCAAAGTTTAGGTCTGCAGACCCGCAGTCCCACAGTCCTACAGAGACCCGCAGTCCCACAGACCTACAGAGACACACAGACACTTTCATTAGTTTTTGGCTGATCAGCCTAAGGCCCAGGCATATCACTTGCTAGCTCTCTCCCCTTCATCTAACCCATGTCTCTTGTTCAACCATGCGGCTAGGTACCTTTCTTTAGAGCAGCATACTTGTCCTCGGCTTCCTCTGGCTTCTCTCTGATGCTCTACTGGCATTCTGCTCTCAGAGATTTTCTTAGTCTGGTAGCCCCACCTACACTTCCTGCCTGCCTTTAGCCAATCACTCTTTTTATTAAACCAGTGGGTGGGACAATTATTTACCATGAAACAACACAATGCCCCTACATTAACTAGAAAACATGAAAATAATATATAAAAAAGAAATAATTTACCATGAAAAGTACCGCTGCCAATGACAAAACAAAACAGAATTACACAGGCAACAATAGCCACTGCCCAACGTGTATTCTAGATGTTGACTTTGAAAGCATGTTAGTAAATGCCTATTTTTTTCTTAAATTGGAAAATAAGAAAACATTTATACATAATCTATTGGTGTATATCAAAGTTACAATACGTTTAAGAATGATTGATATTCTTCTTTAACATATTTGTATTAATATTTTGAAATTTTCTTTCAATGTATTTTGATCTTATTCATCCCTTTCTTGCGACTACTACTAGATTAGCCATCTCTACAACCTGTCCCATTCTCTTATATTCTGGTAGCTCCGCCCACACTTCCAGTCTGCCTTCAACCAATTAGTGTTTTTATTAAACTAGTAAGCAGGACAATTATATACAATGTAACAACATAATCCCACTATGCCAGTGCTGGGATCAAAGGTATGCATCACCACAATTGGCTCTTATTATTCAGTTGTTCATACATTCTAAATTGATTTCTGTACATGGTAAGAGAAAATAATCAAGTAGATGCTAAATTTTCTTAACAACAGTTGCTTCAGATGCTTTTATCCTGTGTGTTTTGTTTGTTTGATTTTGTATCTTTGTCAAAATTCAGGTGCCTGTAGGTACATGAAGTAATATCTGGTCCTCAAATCATCTGCATTGACCAATGTATCTGTTTTTGTGCCAAGCCCAAGTTCCTCTACTCATTCGGCTTTATAGAAACCTTTAATTCTTCATGGGGTGATTTTAATGCTTAGGGTTAAATTGGTTATTCATGGCTGACATTCTATTATGAAGCAACTCTCATAATCCTTTAAATATAAATAGGTAAAATGTGTTGAGGTGTTAAGGTTTCACATATAAATAAAATGCCACTTTTCCTAAAATAAAGCATCTGCCTAAATTTCAGCTTTAGTCATAACTAATAGTGCTTCCCTAAATTTAAGACTGTGAAAATAACTGACACAAAATATACCTTTAAAGTTTACTTCTGAAATTATTAGACACTCTAACTATTCACAGATTCTTATTTTATTTAATAATACAGAAACTAGTTTGGAACTGAAGGGAACACCAATTTTCAGACTCTAAGAGAATTTACAAACAGAGTAACAATATTCTGATATTATCCTTAAAACAAACTGTCAGACTACCATTAGATAGATTTCTTGTTAATAGCAAGTTATTTTGTCTCTGAGAGAAATAATACTGGTCTTTCATTATTGTGATCAAATTACAAAATTCAAATGCATTTTCTTTTCATTCTCTTAAGGGAGATGCATCAACAATGCCTGGGTATGTGATGGAGATGTTGACTGTGAGGATCAGTCTGATGAAGAAGATTGTGACAGTTTCCTGTGTGGACCACCCAAGTACCCTTGTGCTAATGACACCTCAGTATGCCTGCAGCCAGAGAAACTCTGCAATGGGAGAAGGGACTGTCCGGATGGGTCAGATGAAGGCGACCTTTGTGGTACTGCTTCTTCTGTCCCATTCTTTTCTCTCCAGATATTACCCTTTGAGTTTACCTACATCTGTGTATTACCCTTGCACTTACTCATCCCATTTATTCCCCCTAAAATGAGACTTTATGCATTGAAACCTATGTAAATTTTAAGCACTAAATGGCTTACAAACTATGATCTAGAATTTCTAGGAAACAAAAAACAAGACTACCTAGACCGGTTGTAGAGCTCTCCACGTGTTACATCTGTAGCTCCTGACCTGACTCTCCTGACTGCCATTCTATAGCTGAGCTGATTACTGTCAGGAGTCCTTAAGAACAGGGAAGCCTTCTCACTACTGACCTGTAGGGTGCAGTTCCCCAGCACTGTGTAGATGTTGAGGAGTCTTCAAACCCTACAGGAGAAACTGTGATTCCATTTGTTATAGCAAGAGGGGAGGAGCTAGATAATGAGGCAGAGTGAGTGTTGTCTGGATTGCTCAGCTGCTGTGTCTGTTTTGAAGTCTTTGTAGAACTGAGTATTAAACAGTCAATGCAACAAACTTTAAATGAACTTTGAAAAACCATCTCCCAATGCCAAACAATACATATGAAGGAAAGTATGTTTTCCATTCTGAGGAGATCAGAGGTTTATCCTGCAGTGGATTTTGGGATTTAGATATGTTTGCTAAACAATACTGAAAGAGAAGGCATCTGTAAAACTCTGAGCAAGTAGTCTCCTGAAGCTGTATATAATAATGACTAGGAAAAGGTGACTAAATTGACTGATCCAAAGGGTGAAAGCCTGGACTTGGCCCTGGAGTTGTATTTGCTTGCAACTGAGCATCAATAATACATTGTGTTATTTAAAAATGGTTGTCATTCCATTTTAAAATACATGTAATAAAGCAACCCTTCCCTCAAAGATTCTATAATTCTATAAGATTATCTTTTAACAGTAAAACAAAAAAAAATAAGCAAAATAGACAAAATAAATCCTAAAATCAAATTAAAGTACTACAAAAAAATCTACATAGGAAAGATGATAAATTTTCCTTTTCTATGTTCACTTCTTTCCCAAACATCTCATTATGCTTACTAAGAGACAAGCGAAGATGTAAAGTAGAGAGATTTATCTACGGCAACCACAGGAGGCAAGGAGGCAAAGAAACAAAGGAGGCATCTGTCATAAGAGGACAGACAAAAATGTTAGGTTTAAATAGATGATGCTGGGTAAAACACAAGACAGACAAAGTCTTCCCATCACTGACTCAGCTCAAGCCTGCAAAGTAAATGGAAGAAGTCCACACTGCTTAAAGGGATAAAGAGATGGCCATTTATGTTCCAGTAGGCAGCTTCCAACACACAGAAAATTGCATTTTTCTGGCTTTTCTAGCTGGTATTTCTCCTTTTAGCTTTGGCTCTTTCTAGAATCCAAGGTGACTGCAGATTTAAAATAAGGACTTTTGTCTGTGCTTATAGCCTAAAAAGAGGACAAGACTGGTCTCTCTTTGTTTTGACTTACTTCTGGGATCATTGACAAGCAGAGATATGCAGGAGACCCAAAGTACGAGGGACAGAGTTTTGTCCTGAAGCAGCAGCATTGCCTATAGAACTGCCTGCCTATGGCATCAGCTGCCCTCTCAGAAGACATGGTAGGAATGGATGGAGATAATGAGAACCAAGAGGGTATATAAGAATCAGAGTGGCTTCGTATGCTTTCACACACACACTTACACAAAAATACCCAAAGTGTGATCTCCTAGTACTGTGAGGAGATTATTTGCCTACCAATATTTTTAATTGCCTATTCAATATCAGTCTGATAAACATAATTGTAAATATTCTGTCCCTCTAGAACCTAAAATTTTGTAATTAAAAAATAATAATAAATGCATATATCTAAAATGAAATATAAGTTATATGAAGGAAACATTTTCTTCCTTTGGCAACTATGAATATTATTTATATAGCGTATAATGGTTACTCATTATTTGTACCGAAACACAAGTATAAATTTGTTTGTGTATTATGTATTATATTTCTATGACCTCATTGATTTTAGTACAACAACCAAAATATAGGATACAAGGTACAATGGAAATGTCTTCTCATTATGACTATAATTGCATATGAATGTATTTATGTTTATTTATAAGCATTAAATACTCAAGTAATCAATGTTTTCCTCTCCTTTGAAAGACATCTACTGTTGATTTTCCACAGCTTCTAGAATGTTAAGATTAATTTTCCAAGGTTTTAAAAATATGGAACACTGTTACAATGAGGTTTCCGGCCCAGTTAGCTCCAAGGTTCGGTCCTGTCCACCACTGCTTATCTGGCCCAGCATTCCCAAAGTCCCAGTGAAATACTGATGCTTAAATTAATTTCATGCTGTTTGGCCTCTGGCTTAGGCACATTACTAGATAGCTATTTCATCTTAACTCAAACCATGTCTATTAATCTGTCCTGCCACATGGCCCATGGCTCAATTCTGTTCCTTACATGTTTCTTTTTGTGGCATCTGGCTCTATCTGTCTGTCTCTGCCCTCTTACTACCTATTTTCTGATTTCCCCACCTACTTTTTTTATGGTGCCTGTCATGGGCCAAAACAGCTCCTTTATTTAAAGATTGATATTCACAGCGTACAGAAAGACATTGCAGCATTAGAACACAAGTTACATCATTGGGTTAAACCAATCTCTACCAAATATAATTTGCATCAATAGGTTAAGATATATTATAAATTTAGTAGAAATGAAAACTTACATTTCTAATTCTTAATATTTAGAAATGAATTCTGTCATTGCATCATTTCTAGTGTTATTTTTAGCTCAATGACTGTTAAAGATTGTCTTATATTGGGTTCAAAATCTCTGATTCTAGTTCCAGACTTAGATAATTTGATCAGTGAGTAGTATGGAGTAAGAAAAACAATGTGACTAAGAACATCTGTGCCTTAACAGATGAGTGTTCTTTGAACAATGGAGGCTGTAGCAACCACTGTTCTGTTGTTCCTGGAAGAGGAATTGTCTGCTCCTGCCCAGAAGGACACCAGCTCAAAAAAGACAACAGAACCTGCGAAATCGTGGACTATTGTGCCTCCCATCAGAGGTGCAGCCAAGTGTGTGAACAACACAAGCACATGGTCAAGTGCTCCTGTTACGAAGGCTGGACACTGGGTACAGACGGAGAAAGCTGCACCAGTGTGGGTGAGTAGACACTGCAAACCATAAAAACAAATCCCAAAACACCTTGGCAAAATTTAATAAAAAGATTCCATTTATTCTATATAGAGCCTTTAAATATTATGTCATTTTTAACCCATTTCAAAACTTCTGGCAAGTATGTGTTACAACATACCTGTTGTAACTCTTTTAACCTTAGCTATCTGATTACCTCTAGTGTTCTAACCTTTAATCATGACAATTCTTTCTCATAGTGTGTTTCATGAACAACACATATGAAATTTTACAGTACTAAAATTGGACTTCAAATAATGATAAATTTTTGTCATCACTCAATTCTTATTGAATCCCTGTGACACAGGTCTGTGGATAAAGCTGAAGAGATTTCTGCTATTTGTTGAGGTGATATCAGGTCTTCATTTTAATTAACTTCCAGAGAAGAGAAGGCATGTCTTTCATTTTATTAATGAATATAATTATAGTTATATATTATATAATTAATTTATTTTTAATAAAAATATTAATGAATTTATTCATTTATCATTCACTTCAGACAAGAGAAACTAAAACCAACTACGATTATTTGAATACAACACGAATGATGGACATATATAAATATAAAGAAAGAAAGATAGATTTTGGTAGATAGAGACTAGATAAATGAATGTCAAACAGATACATATATATATAGGATTATATATAATATATAGATGATAGACAGATATATTCATAGAATGATAGATAAATGACACATAAATAATAGCTAGATGGGTAGAAATAAATAGAATAATTGACAGACAGAGATAGGGAATTGTAATATGTATGTTTACTCATTTTAACACTTAAAATGGGAAAAAAGAGATAACTTTTACTAAGGCATCTAATCACCAAAAATTTAAGACTATTTCAAGTTTTTACAGAATGAGAAGAAATTAAAATAGAAATGAAAATACCTTACCAAATAAATTTTAATACATGGTACCTGACACCAATAAAATACGGAAATATGACATATTCGTTGTTGTTACTGTTTTGTTTACAAAATGGGCTTTCTTTGTGTAACTCTGGCTGTCCTGGAACTAGCTCTATAGGGAGATCTACCTGCTTTTGTCTGCCTCCTGAACACTAGGTTCAAATGTGTGAACCATTGCTCAACTCCATGGCCATATCTTGATTAATCTCTCTCTTAATGATGCATTTTTCTTTACATATATACCACAATTCCCACTCCTTTCCCTCCCCTAAGACCCTCTACCCACCTACGCTTTGCACTTTCCCCCAATTTCTCCTCCATTTGATTCAGAAAAGCGCAGATCTCCCAAGAATATCAACCAAACATGACATACCAAGACACAGTAAGACTAAGAAGCTACCCTAGTATCAAAACTGGACAGGGCAACCCAGTGTGATTCCCAGGGTCCAAAAATCTGGAAAAAGACTTAAAGAAAGCCTCTGCTCCGATTTCTAGAATTCCCACAAGAAGACTAAGCTACAAAGCTGCAACACATTGCAGAGATGATAGGTCAGTTCAATGCATGTTTCCTGGTTGTCACTTCATTCTCTGCAAGTCCCTATGAGTACATGTTAGCTGATTCAGAGGGTTTTATTATGATTGCCTTGATGCCTCTCTGGTTCCTACAGGCCATCACCTACCTCATACTCAAGATTCCCAGAGCACCACCTAATATTTCTCTATGTATCTCCATATCTGTTTCTTTTTGTTGCTGAATGAAGTCTCTCTGATAAAAATTGTGATAGGCATAAATCTGTGTGTATAGCAGAATATCAATAGACATTATTAAATGAACATTTTTTCCCCAATCCTACTTGGTTCTATTTTAGATCTCTGGGCTATCTAACCTCTTTGTCCTGGTATTTCAGGAAGTGTCTGGGGTATGCTCCCTCAGGGGCATGGGTCTCAGACTGGACCAGACATTGGTTGGCCATGCCCACAATTTGTGTGCCACCTTGATTCTAGTACATCTTGTAGGCAGGACAAATTGTAGGTTGAAGTCTGCTGTGGCTGGATTAGTATCCCGGGCCCTACACTAGTAGTCTGAATTTTGCCTGAATACAGGAGAATCCAGTTTAGGCAAAATATTCCCTGTTTCTAGGACTCTTAACTAGAGACAGCCTTGTAGATTCCTGAGAGTTTCTCTTGTAATATGTTTATATCTCGTTCCCAAACTCAGAACTTTTTCAGGCATCTCTTCAATCACTCTCCCCTTCCACATACTTCCACCTGACTCCTCCTACTCTCATCCCAATCAACCATCTCTATTCTACCTCAACATCTCTTTTATTTACTCTTCCCAGAGAGAACTGAGCAGCCCTTCTTGAGCCCTCCTTGATACTTGTTACATTTCTGTGTCTGTAGATTGTAGCATGGATATGTTTTACTTTACAGCTAATATCCATTTCTAAGTGAATATATATCATGTTTGTCTTTCTGGGTCTGGGCTACCTCATTCAGGAGGAATTTTTCTAGTTCCATCCATTTGACTGTAAATTTCATGATATCATTGTTTAACAGCTGATTAATACTCCATTGTGAAAATGTACCATTTTTTAATCCAATTGAGGGACATCTAAGTTGTTTTTAGGTTCTAAATATTAAGAATGAAGCTGTCATGAATGTAGTTGGTGAGTGAATGTTCTTGTGGTACGATTGAGCATCCTTTAGGTATATGCCTAAGTGTGGTGATATAGCCAGGTCTTGGGGCAGATTGATTTCCAATTTTCTGAGGAAAAAACATGTTAATTTCCATAGTGGCAATCTTTAACAAATTGTAATGGCCTAATCGGATGTTGACATGTAGTGTAAGTTTGCACACCCAACACTTTGCTCCACATCCTCTCTAGCATGAACAGTCACTTGTATTTTTTATCTTAGTCATTTTAACAGGTGTAATATAGAATTTCAGAATCGTTTTGATTTTTATTTCTCTGATGGCTAAGGATGCTGACCATACTCATCAATTTGAGAATCCTCTGTTCAGAATTCACTGATAGAGTTGTACTCCATTTTTTAATTGGAATATTTAACTTGTTGATATCTAAATTCTTGACTTCCTTAGGTATTTTTGATATCAGCTCTCCATCAGACGTGAGGTTCATGAAGATATTTTGAAGATATTTTCCCATTCTGTAGTCTGACATTTTCTCTTTTTCACAGTGTCTTTGCCCCCCCCCAAAAAAAAATTCGGCATAATTAGGTACCATTTGTTAACTGTCAATCTTAGTATCTGCACTATTGATAGTCTGCTTAAGTTTTTTTTTTTTTTTTTTTTTTTCTGTGTTCAAGGTTAACTTTCTGTTCTGTCAGGTTCAGTGTACCTGGATTTATGTAAAGGCCTTTGATCCACTTGTGCATCGCAATACATATAGGTCTACTTGCATTCTTCTACATGGCAACATCCACTGAGGCCAGTACCATTTGTTAATGATTCATTTTTTTTTTCCGTTAAATAAGTTTGGCTTTTTTGACAAATATTTTTTGTCTTTGAGTCAATTCCATTACTCCACCTCTATGTTTCTAAGCTAATACTATATAGTTGTTTATTATTATTATTATTATTATTATTATTATTATTATTATTATTATAGCTCTGTAGCATAGATTAATATTAAAGTAAGGGATGGAAATTCTTTTATTATACATAACTGGTTTAGCTATCCTGAGTTTTTTGTTTTTCATATGAAGTTCAATATTTTTTTTCTATGTCTATAATAAATTATGTTGGTATTTTAATAGGGGTTGCACTGAATCTGTAAATTGTTTTCGGTAAGATGGCTCTTTTCATTATGTTAATCCCACTAATCAATGATCATGAGATACCCTTCATCTTCTGATATCTTCTTCAAATTTTTTGTTCAAAGATTTGAACCTATTGCCATACTGGTCTTTCACTTGCTTAGATAAAAATTACTAAAAATTGTACCAAAATATTTTATATTATTTGTGATTATTATAAAAAATTTTGTGGCTCTGTTTTTTTCTCTTTTCCTTTATTATTTGTATATAGGAGGGCTACTTTTTTTTTTTTTCAGATAATCCTCTAGCCAGTAACTTTTCAAGGAGAGTTGGTCATCTTTAGGGTCACTTACGGGTACTATTGTATCATCTACAAATAAAGGTTCATTGACATCTTCCCTTCCAATTTCTATTCATTGAACTCATTTAGTTGTCTTATTGGTCTAGCTAGAATTTCAAGAACTCTGTTGAATAGATCTGGAAGGAACAGCCTCGTCTTGTTCCTGATGTTATTGAGATTGTTTTGAGTTTCTCTACATTTTCTTGGATGTTGGCTATAGGCTGGCTGTAAATTGCTTCTATTATGTTGAGGTATGTCCCTTTTATCCCTAATCTCTCCAAATCCTATATCATAAAGAGATGTTGAATTTTGTCAAAGGCTTTGTTATCATTCAATGGGATGATCTTTTTTTTTTCAGTTTGTTTATATGATGGATTACTTTGACATATTTTTAGGTATGTTGAACCATTCTTGTGTCTCTGTGATGAACTTTATTTAATCATAGTATTGATCTTTTTGATGTGTTTCTTGGTTCAGTTTTGGAGTATTTTATTAAGTATTTTAACATCAATATTCATAAGGAATATTGGTCTATAATTCTCTTTCTTTGTTTAGTCTTTGTGTAGTTTGGGTATGAAGGTGACTGTGGCCTCATAAAAATTAATCTGGGAAAGTTACTTCTGTTTCTATATTGTGGAGCATTTTGAGGAGCATTGAAATTAGCTCTTGTTTGAAATTCTGGTAGAATTCTGCACTAAAACTATCTGGCACTGGGCTTTTCATGTTTGAGAGTCTTTTAACAATGGCTTTTATTTTTTTAGGGGTTATAGGTCTACTTAAATTGTTCATTGAATTTATGCCTAAAATCCACTTATGAGTGAATACATATTATGTTTGTCTTTTGGGGTCTGGGTTCCCTCACTCAGGATGTTTTGTTCCTAGTTCCATATATTTCCCTGAAATTTTAAGGCTGTTATTTTTTTTTCTGCTTAGTAGTAGTCCATTATATAAATGTATCACATTATATTTTTAATCCATTTTTCAGTTGAGGGGCATCTAGATGTTTCACATTCTGGCTATTATAAATAATACTTGCTCAGTCTTTATACTTGGGGGAGGAACTTGGAACTACTCAGCTGGCTAAACCAGACCACATTGACATACCCTTGGAATCCTTACCCTCTCTGAGGTGGGTGGGGAAATGGGGTGGCAAGAAGGTGGTGGATGACTGGAAAGAGGTGAGGGAGACGGCAGAGTACTAGGTATGTTAAAAAAAATTAAGTTAAAAAAATTTCATTTGATCTTAATTAAATTTGTTAAGTGTTATATGTCAAGAAAATTATTCTTAGACTTTCCAATTTCCTTGAGTATAGATTTTTGCAAGATGACCTATTGATTCTTTAGATTTGCTCTTTGTTGTTATTTTCCCCTATTCTCTACCATTTAGTTTAGATAAGGGTGTGGAGATATATTTTCTATTTAATAATAAAGATATGCAGGAGCTGTACAGATTCCTTTGACCAACATATCTGGTGTGTTTCTCTCAACTTCCCAGTCCTTTTCAAACTCTGATGAGTAAACAGAGAATTATCCAAGGCACAATATCTACGGAAGTAACTGGACCAGTTTTAAGTTATCAGTATCACAGAACTCCAGGTGCTACTTGTTCAGTGTTTACCACTCAACTCTTCTGCATGGTGTTTTTTCAACTTACATCAAGTCAAAGATGTTCATTATCTGTCTGACTTCTGCTAACTCAATTAAAAAGAATGCATACTGCTCTCTGAAAACACACACACACACACGCACACACACACACACACACACACACACACACACACACACACACACACACACACACACACACAAAAGGCAGATCCTCTGTGAGAGGATCTCTAGGCCAGCCTGGTCTACAAAGGAAGTTCTAGGACAGCCAGGACTGTTACACAGGAAAAAACACTCTCTCAAAAGAAAACAAAACAAATAAACAAAAAGGCTGGAGAGATTTTGTCCTCTAATATTCCAGGCCGATTTTATTAAGTAGAAAGTACATTACCAGATAGGGTTAATCTATCTTGTCGATTTTCTCAGAGAACCAACTCTTTGTTTCATTGAATTTTTGTATTGCACCATATTTTATTGATTTTGGCTGTCAGTTTATTATTTTTCTGACTTCTACTCCTCTGGATGTGTTTGCTTCTTTTTGTTCTAGATCTTTCAGGTGAGCTGCTAAGTAAAAGTATGAGATCTCTCAAAATTCTTTGTGAAGTTACTTAGTGCAATGGACTTTCCTCCAAAGACAGCTTTCACTGTGTCCCATAACTTTGGATATGTTGTATATTCATTTTTTTGAATGCTATATCTTTAATTTCCTTCTTTATGTCAGCCCTGGAACAGTATTCTTTTAGTATAGAGTTGTTTAGTTTCCATAAATGTGTAGGCTTTATATTGTTTTTTGTCTGTGTTGAGATCCAGCTTTATCAGACCATGGTGGCCTGGTAAGTTTAGTTTTCAAGTATCTGGTGAGCCTTGCTTGGTGACTGAGCACATGGTCAATTTTGAATAAGGTGTCGTGAGGTGCTGAGAAGAAGATATTATTTTTGTTTTGGTGAAATATACTGTAGATATCTTTTAGGTCCATGTTTGTTGGTTCTGTTATTTCTTTATTTAGTTTTTATCTGAATAACCTGTCTGTGAAAGACTTACTCTTGAGCCACCAACCAGACCCCAAATTATGATATGGAGACTTATCATTAGTTATGAATTCTCAGCCTCAGTTGAAGCTTGGCTCACTAGTTTTTTACATTTCCTTCTTTCTGTATGTTTCTTTCTGTAATCCATGTCCCTCTTGCTGGTGGCTGCCTGGCTGATTGACCAAAGGTGTCCTCCTCCTTTCATCCCTCATTCTCTCCTCTCAAGTCTTTATTATTTCCCCTACTTATTTTATCTGCCCAGCAGCCCTGTCCATCCTCCTACTTCCTAGCTATGGACCATTCAGCTTTTGATTAGGGTGATCATACGTGTTAGGCAAGCAAAGTAACATATCTTTACATCATTAAACAAACACAGCATAAACAGATGTAATACATTTACATAATTTAACAAATTCAGAATAAGCAAATGTAACACATCTTTGCTGACTCCAAGTAATAATCCACAGCACCACATTGATGAGAATGAAGTATAGAAGTCTCCCGTTATCAGTGTGTGAGGATAGATGTGTGATTTAAGCTTTGTTAATACTTCCTTTACAAATATGAGTCCCCTTGCATCGATGCATAGATGTTGGGAAATGAATCATGAACTTAGGTATTTATTTTTTTAATCAATATGAAGCATTTTTTTCCTCCATCTCTTTTGATTATTTTTGGTTTCAAGTCTCTTTTGTGGGGTATTAGAATATTTATACCAGCTTGCTTATTAAGACCATTTGCATGAAAAGTCTTCCTTCCAACCTCTTACCCTGATAAAATGTCTATCTTAGATATTGAGGTATGCTTCTTGTATGCAACAGGAGGGTGGGTCTTGTTTATGCAGCCATTCTGTTGGTATCTTTTTGTAGGAAATTGAGTCGATTTACATTGAGAGATATCAATAACCAATGATTGTTAATTTCTTTATTTTTTTCATGGTAGTGGTTAGTCTGTGTGTGTGTTTGTGTGTCTGTATATGTCTCTCTGTGTGTGGGTTGTTCCTTTTTTGAGTTATGCTGGTGTCACACTATTTATTGCCCGTGTTATCCGGGGTGTAATTAACCTCCTGGGTTGGACTTTTCTTTCTAGCATCTTCTATAGGGCTGAATTTGTGGCTAGATACAGTTTACATTTAACTTTGTCATGGATTATCTTGCTTCTTTGTCTACGGTGATTGAACGTTTTTCTTGTATAGTACTATGAGCTAACATTTATGATCTCTTACAGTCTGCAGCACATCTGCCCAGACCTTTCTAGATTTTAGAGTCTCTATTTAGAAGTCAGGTAATGTACTCTTACAGGTCTGCCTTTGTATGTTACTTGGCCTTTTCTCCTTGCTGCATTTAATATTCTTTCTTTTTTTCTGTGTTTTTAGTGTTTAGATTATTAGGTGAAAGGAGACTTTCCTGGTCCAGTCTATCTGGTGTTCTGTAAACTTCTCATACCTTTATAAACATGTCCTTTTTATAGGTTCAGAATTTTTTTTTTCTATGATTTTGTTAAAAATATTTTCTGAGACTTTGAGCTGAGTATCTTCTCCTTCTATTCCTAATATTTTTAGACTTAGGCCTTCCATAGTATACCAGATTTCCTGGATATTTATATCAGAAATTTCTTAAATTGAATATTTTATTTGACTGGGAACCTATTTCTTCTGTTGTATCATGAACACCTGAGATTCTATCTTCTGTCTCTTGAGTTCTGTTGATGATTCTCACATGTGCAATTCTGTGTGCTTGCTGAAATTTCCATTTCCAGAATTCCCTCGGTTTGTGTTTTCTTTATTGTTCTTCTTTCCATTTTCAGTTCTTGAACAATTTTGTTTCCTTTAACTTTTTGGTTTTTCTTGCCATTCTTGACATTTTATAAGGGATCTATTAATTTCCTTCAATTTTTTGATTTTATTTTCTGCCTTTCCTTTTAAAGGATTTATTCATTTCCTCTTTAGGAACCTCTATCATCTTCACAAAATTGGTTTTATGGTAATTTTCCCTTGCTTCAGTTGTGTTGAATATTCAGGGCTTGTGTTAATGGAATGGTTGTGTCGCCCTGACTGTTATTGATTGTGTTCTTATACTGACGTCTAGATTTTGAGGTATAGGTGCCAATTTCTTGTTGTCTTTGTTGGTTGGATGTTTTCTTCCTTGGTTCTGTTTCCTCTCTGATCTTCCTGCTAGAGTGGCCTGTGGTTGAGTAGACCGTCTCTACCTGATTTGGGGACAGGACTGCTGATGATTTCTAGCTTAGCATAGAATTGCTGCCCAATTTGGGGTCTGGAGTTATGGCTATGTGTGTGGCCTCACTTCTTGTCGGAATCCTCAGGGTTTCAGGATATTGGGCAGATGTCAAGTGAGGTAGGAGGCAACAGCATGGTTTTCTTGGAGCTTAAACGTCTCTGGAATTCAGATGCCCCTGTGTCTGCTGATAGAGTAGAAAGCTTCTTTCAGCAGCGTGTGTCTTGCCTGCAGGGAGCTAGCCTGGCCTCTGGTGTGCTAAGAGACTTTTGGGCTAGAGGTCATCTTAATTAATCTTGATGACTGTATTTCCACATACGTATTTTCTGGCCTGTGTACATAGACATGTAATTTCTAGTTCTTATGTTTTCTGAAAATCCCCTAGTCCATATCCTTTACTGGGCTTCCAAAAATGTGTGCATTATGAGCCTTCAATCATTTCATTTCTTCTACTGAGGTGAGATTTTTCTCCCTGTCTTTTCTAGAAATCCAGGTTATTTTTTAACCTATGCTAAACCCAACATTTCTATTAAACCTTTTATTATTATTTTCATATATATTTCCCTAGGTAGAACATCATAATCCTGAGGATAAATGATCAAAGTTTGATTTTCCTCCTATATAGTCTTATTTTTTCCTTCCTTTTTATTCATCATCCTAATAAATGAGAAAAATCTAAAGTTGGAAATCAAATTACTGATGATTCCTTTGTTTGAAGTAGTAACAAATTTAGGAAAATTAATATGCAGTCAATGATTATTATATTTGTAGAGACCATTAACTCATTTTAATCTTTTAATTTTCATTGCTTTGTGGTACTGTGTGGGTATTTTCTTCTGTTAAAAATTGAGTCCTCAATTATAATATTAAAGAATATTTACTCCATACTTTCTTGTGAAAATTCTAAATAAATTAATCCTCACAAGAGACTAAAAAATAGCTGTTTGTTGCATGAGAAGAGTCATTTTGTTCAGAGCAAAGAAACATCAGATTTGAACATAGAATGTTATGATGATGATTCAATGAGACCCTAACTTATGCTTTGATAAAGATGAAATTTTAAGGTATCTGGGTATATGTAACCTTATACATGTGACATAATTTCTGAGTTAACTAATAAGCTTCTGCTTTTCTGACATTAAACCACTGAATGCATGTAACCAGGTTCAACCTTAATCTCCCAGTGGAGTTTTCATAAGCTCATCCTGAGGAATTCCTTAGAGAACTATTTCATAGCTCATAGTTGTTTGCTGCACACCTGCTATGTTCATGATGTGTGAGGGAAGGAAGCACGTTTTATAATATTTAGCTGGAAATGAACAATTAGCCAGGTTATAAGAAATTGCTTATAGAAACAGGGAAATTGTCGACATTTATGTTATTCTAAGTATGTTTTACTATTGGATTTAATTGGCCATGTATATAAAGTTTTATTCTATAATTCTCTTATTTCATCTCCTTGACAAAGCAGAAGCCTCCTAACATACTAAAGTGAGTCCTCATGGAGCTGCTGCTGGACTTTCAAACATTGCAGTGTTTCATCCTTTCGTGCCTTCCCTTTAGTTTTCCCTTATTTTTGTATGTTTATTTTATTTGATATATATATATAAACATGTCTTTTTTTTTATCCATGTGTCCCCTACTCCCCTCCCTTCCTTCCTTCCCAAGCACTTCCAGTCAGCCTTCAGCTTCCCGCCTGCCCTTTCCCCTATTCCCACCCCCAAAAGGGCAAGAAGTCCCAAGGTGGGTCAGCTCAGTGTGGCACATCCACTCCAGGCAGGTCTAACTTCCCCTTCCCAATATCAAGACTGGGTTAGGTGTTCCCCTGCAGGGAATGGGCTCCAAAGTGGCCAGCTCACGCACAGGAGCACACTTGATCCTACCCCTCGAGGCTCCACATACTGCCTATGCCAATTGACAGGCTTCTTTATGTGCCATTGAATTTAATACAGATGGTAACTCACCTTGATATTTCAAAAATATGAAAAGAAAGAGAAAAGATAAAAATGAAGCTTTGTGGTCCAAGTAATTTGTAGACAGAACACCTCTGTTCTTCTTAACCCCTAATTTTTTTCTGTAATGCTCTCATATTTCATTTTGCTTCTGTCATTCTTCATGAGCTGGCTTTTCCTGCATTGCTGAGCTGTCCTTTTCAATTCACACTTTGTCTTACTTTTTAAATATAAAGATTGTAAATGACTATTACTTTTAAAATTTTGTATTTTATTGAGTAAGTCTTATAAATTTCACTTTTCTATCTACTCTCTTATTTTCTGCTTTTCTAAAATACTACTTTTTGTCGCTGCCTTAATTTCTGAACACCATTCTTTTGAGTGTTCTAATAAAAATCCAGGAAATTGCTGCTGAGTTTATGTCTTCCCAACTCTACAATCTGCTCTTTGCTGGGCAGCATGTGGCCAGTTCACAATGTTTCCCCTACTGCTGTGAAGAGCATAGTAGCTTTCCTCCTGATTCCTCTTAACCCAAAGCAAATCGCATTTCTGAAGAATCACACTTTTGTTTTTATTTCTCCAGTTTTTCAGGTTTTGATTAAAAAGTTTTATTGTTGCCAATTTATATTATGTTTTAGGAAGATTATTAATATAGATTCACAAACACTGCAGTGAACTGACCATCTTTGGGAACAGTGCAAATCTCTCACAGTCAATCTCTGACTCACATATGAATATGTGAATGTACTTGCACGTGACAAACTCCTTCCCACTATGAAACATTATATGATCTGCTAAAAATTAAAGTCTTTGGTATTTTCATCTTAAAGGACACCAGCTTTCTTTCTTTACAATTCTAATAGCTTGAGTATTGACAGGCCAGTTAAAAATTATTTTTGCTATGGGATGGATAGATTTCTCAGTGGTTTACAATTGCTTCCTGCTCTTAATGTGGATCCAAGCACCACTTTAGTTAATACAAAATCTGCAGTTCCAGCCCCAGGAAATCTAATGAATAATCTGTCCTTGGAAGAACCTGTGCAGAAACATAACAAAGACACACACACACATACACACACACCATACACCTTATGCATATTCATCACATACATATACAATGTAATTTGCCTATATGTTCTCTTTCTTGTCTCCTTCAATTATCCTGAATTTTGTCAGCACTTTAATTTTTCTTCAGCTCATCAGCATTGTCAATCATTCTCCCATTCTCAAGGATCTTGAGTTTTCCTGTCTGTTACTGCTTTTTCTTCTCACATTTGAACTTTTCCCTTGTAAAAACTCTGAGATGCAACTGGATTCTGCAAACCAGTAGATAGCATCCTGACCTCAACACAGGTCAATGAATATACCACCATCTGATTCAAAAAAACAAAAACCCAAAAAACGGTAGTTTTTCAGTACTTAGTTTCTTTAGTTGATGCAGAGAAGAGCACAGGAACTAGAAATAAATAGGCTTTTCATGGACTGGAGGAGAGAGACTAGTGTGAGTTGATTAAAGAGGTCAGTTCGATGAAAAAGGACAAAGGGGTAAGAACCAGCTTGCCTATCCTGTGGAGAACTGAGCAATGAAGTAGCAGTGAGATAAAGCTATTATTAGGTACTTATAATGTGGTCTTGGGAAAATGACTGTTTCCCAGCGCAGTCACCACCCAGAACTTTAGCTATCATTCTGAGTCCTAAGTTCTGTATGTTCTTCGGGGTCTTCAGTTTACTGCCCTTCTCTGTAAACAGGTGGGGTTTTGTTTGTTCGTTTTTTCATTTCCATTGAGCGTCCTTGAAACCATAGTATAAGTGCTTTGTAGGCACAGTACATGCACATTCACAGTGCATTCACACACATACACTCACTGTCTCCTTGCTCATCTGTCTGTGATCAGTGTCATTACCAATGGCCTTTAGTATAGCACACCCACATTCTCTTTAAATATTTTCATCCTGAGAACTTCAAGAATAACATTCTTGATATTTACACTAGTTTTATTCATAAGCTCCATTTATTAAATAATTATAGGTATTAAATTACTATTGGTAGAAACATCTCTCTTTAACTAGCCACAAAAACTAGATCCAGAAAAAATATTCTTGGTTCAAAGATTGTTGCTAAGAGGTAGTAGAGCAAAGGTATTGAAGTCTATTCACCTGCCTTCGAGAACAAGCTTCTCTGTGATGCCATCACACAGTCCCTTCTCAGTGCCGTCTCCGCTCACATTCCCCCCAAACCTTTGAATATCTCACTTCCAAGAGCTTTCACTTTTCAATGTTTCTAACCAAGAATTTTTTTAAAAAAATGTATACATTTCTGTAATATCAAATTTTGTAACTAGTAGCACATAGCATACCAGTTATGAAAACTTATTATTATCTATAGTAGGGCCTTTTTTCTTCCACATCACATGTACTCATTACTGCATTCATCTTCCTCTTTCCTTTCTTCTTATGAGGTCATGGATGAAGGAATGAGTGAATTAAAGCTCTCACTCCTCAGCACAGAACCATTATTGTTTTATGAATTATTTCCTCCCCTTCTCCCCACTGTAGTTCGTCCCTAAAGCCTCCTTCTCTTCCTTGCCAAGAATAGACCACCCAAACTTGGCTTATATATTTTCTTATAAGGTTTGGACCATCATATGCATGGCTTTATTTTGTATTTGTGAATATATTTCATTTTTTGTAAATTAACCTTTGGTATAATCTATTATCTAATTCTTTTCACTAACCATTGCTTTTATTACTTGTGATATGTGTGCAACTAATCTTCTATGTTAATGACTAGATAATATCCATATATGTTGTTATGCATATACCAGATAAATACTTCCAACTCACCCCGACTCTTTGCATTAATAACACTTGTATAGATGTACACATATATGTTCCTTGTAAGGTATTCAAATAATGTCTTTAAAAACTGTGTCCTTGGATACTTTTCTCATTATCCAAGAAGCAGCAGCATAAGAAAAGGAAGTTTTATTTTGACACCTGATTAGATGAGATTTGGTCCATCATAGTAGTTTAGGAATAATGGTGAATGATTGTCTTAGTTATAGCTCTTATTGCTGCAAAGAAACACCATGACCAAAAGGCAAATTGGGGAAAGTTTATTTGGATAACATTTCCATATTGCTTTTCATTATTTAAAAAGTCAGGACAAGATTTCCATCAGGGCAGGATACAGAAGACAGAAGCTGATGCAGAGGCCAGAAAAGGGTAATGGTTAATGGCTTGCTCCCTGTGGCTCTCCCAGCCAGCTTTCTTAGGCCAGGATTATTTGCTAAAGAATAGCACTGCCCACCATGGTCTGGTCCTCACTTACGATTTTTGATTATTCATTGAGGAAATGTCTTACGGCTGGATACAATGGAGGCATTTCCTCAACTGCCACTGCATCCTCTGCGATGACTCTAGCTTTTGCTGAGTGGACAGACAAAACCAGTCCGTACAATGCTTTTCCACGGGCTGGGAGAGTTCCTTAATATTTGGCATCAACTTGGTAGCAAAAATCAAACACACAAAATACCTAAATCTGATAGTATATTAGCATATAACTGTTGCATTAAGTTTCTGGCCTGGACTTAATGAATCCATGATAAAGTTAAACTAAACATAAAAATTATTCATTGCTTTCAATATCTCAATATTTTATACTTTTTGGTTAAAGCAAAACACCGTATGACTTGGGATATTTAACTTGAGTCTTCTTGGTTTCCAAGTAGTTTATAAAGTAGCATACTGGACTGTTCGTTGAAGTTTTATTCTCTCAAAGGGAAAATAATCAAAAAAGTCAGCAAAATCTCAAAGTTTTATATACTAATAAAAGCTGCCTAGACCCAGCATTCAAATTTGAGAGAAGATGAAAATGTGTACTTTGGTTTTAGATCTCTAGTAAAATGGTTTCTCTTAATCAAGCATGATTCTGTAAGTATTTCTCGAATGGTATTTTTTCAGCACAAAGAGACTATAATAAGTACAAGAACATGAAAAATCCTTGAACATTTTTGATTAAGATGTTTCTAAAACAATGAAATATATGCTAAATTTAAAGCCTTCTGTGTATGCAACTTGGCATTTGGATAGTTTATTACCTAGTACAGCTAGCATATGTGTTTGTGCTCTCAAAAAGATATAATATTATTTGTGTTTTTGAAATTGCATAAATTATATATAATATAGTCATCTGAAATGAGTATTTTTACTCTCCAAGAATATTTTGAGGTTTTTGTGTTATTTTTATTGTTATGCTTATTTCTCGTAACTGATATACAGCATTCTACTGTCGGCTTCCTCATATTCAAGGGATCTGAGGTTGCTCCCAATGGTGTGGTGTATCAAATTTATGTGACACATACACATCTCAGTATGCTCAGTTGAACCAAATGTTCAAATGTATATGCTTCTTCGGCTGTGCAGATTACATTTCAGTGCTATCAAATATTTCCATCCACTGAGTGTGGATATGATCTCCAAACCATGCTGGACAGCTTATGAGGGCTCATGATTCTTAAGCCATCACTGAACTACCAACACCAGACACCAAGATGCAGGAAGTCCTCCCCAGCCTCCCATGAGCTTTGTAATCCTTTTAGTTTTGCTAATTTACTGATTCTCATTTAATTCCTTTACATAATGGCGATGATAAAGTCAGCTGCCTCAAAGAGCTTCATGGGGGGGGGGGGGGGGCTGAAGATGTTGTTATTTATATATTTAAGAATAATTCTACTATTTGGTTTATGTAAATGTTTAAATTGCTACATAAGTATTACTGGGAGTGCCTGGTTAGCCTGGGCAAAGCTCTGGGACAGTATACACACACACAACCACACACACGTACACACACACACACACACTACAAATAAAAGTGAAAACAGGATTTAACCCCCCCCCCCAAGTAAATGAATGTATTCCTTCTCTATTATTTTAATTGATCCAAAACTTAACTGATCCTCTCAGATGCTACTGTTACCTCAGTATTCAGCAGTGAAACATGTGGACTGCAACCATTCGGCAAGTTTGGGGAGTAGCTCCTAGTTTTCTTTCATCTCATTCTTATTTTTGATATTTATTCTCTTATTATATTATGAAGCTCAGCAAGCATGCTGGAAAAATCAATTCTTCCTTTCCATCATGTGTGTCCAAGGGGATGAACTCAGGCTGTCAGGCTTGGCCACTACTATTTTGTACAGTTAGACTGCACATATCTCACTGACCTTCATTCTTTTGTTTATTTGTTCCTTTCTTCATTTCCTCTCTACCTCCCACCTTTATTTTCTCTATCTTTATTTTTCCCTCCCTCCCTCACTTTCTCTCTTCCTCCATTTGTTTTTCATTCAGTTTATCTTTTCTCCACCCCTTATTTTTTCCTGTTTCACTCTGGATTGGAGGTTAGAGTTTTATACCTGAATTGAGCCTTTTATTTAGCAAAAGAAATTAGATTTTAAATTTTGAAATCAAACACATATCGCCTTTACCTAGAGAACAGTCCATCTCAATGTCTTGGTTTTTAAATTTCTATATTCATAATTATTCTATCTTCATTTTTGTTTGGTTTTCTTGCTTTTCATGTGTGCAACCAACCAGGTTTGTTCATGCTTTTGTGTTCATGTGAAAACCTGTTTGTATCTAAGTCAATCCTGCCACTGTTTTGTTCACACTCTGTTCAACTTTTTAAAGAATGGTTTTGGCTTTTTTGTTGTTCAATTTTTTTTGAATAATCATTTATTTTCTGTCTAAAAACTTTGTCATGCTTATGCCTTTTCTTTTTTTCTTATATTAAGTATTTTTTCCATTTTTAATCTTTGAGTTATAGATTTATTCATTTATTTGTTTGTTTGTTTGTTTGTTTATTGTGAAGAATGGCTTGTGTGACTTTTCTCCACAGAGATATGAAAACAAAGAAGGTGCTAATAATAGATCAAAGAAATGATTTTGCTCAGGTCTACCTCAGTGAACATTGATGATAGAAAGGAAGCTACATTATCAAAAACCCAGCATGATGATGACTCAGTAAAGCTGTATTCTGAAGTCCTTTGCTTGGCAAGAGCACCACCTCCCCAAGTGGTTGCTTACTGCTTAGTTCCATTATTCTTCCGAGCTGTATTGGCACCTCTTTCTTCTGAAGTGGATTTTTATTCTGAATAAGTAACTACACAACAGATAATTTTACAATTTTATTTGCTGAACACAGTGCATTTAGCAGTATGGGTTGCTGGAGGGTAACATTTACACCTTCATACAAGATTTTAGAATTTGGTTAGCCCTCACAGTAAATTTGCAGGTGCTAGACCCACAGTATCTGTGTAAAGTTTGGTGTGATTATTACACAAGCTGTAACTTTCAAAAATTGTGCATTCATTATGCATTAATTATTACACATAGTAACAAGTATTTTGAGATATAATTTATAAACTTTGAAATTGACCATTTCAATGTGTGCATTTACAGCAACCATAACTACATCCTAAGATTAGATCATTTTACTTGACCCCAAAACAAAACTTGAGTCTTATTAATGTATTCACCTCACACTATGGAAACTCCTAATTTGTACCTCTATAGATTTGTCTGCTCAGGAAATTATCTGTAAATAGCATAAAATATCATGTGTATTTTGATAACAAGATTGTATCACTTGGAATATATATCAGTGCTTGGTTTGTTTACTGATAAACGATATCTAATATATGGTAGCACAATACAATATTGTACATTAATTCACCCCTTCATTGGCAAGTAGATTACACCCACTTTGGAAGCTATTAAGAACAATGCTGATATGAATATTTAAATAAATGATTTTAATTGGCATAAATTTGTAATTGCCTTTAACAAGTCGGTTTGAAAATACTAGTTCCTATGTTAACTAAATGAGGAAATATTTAAAATATTGGGAAACAATCAATGTTTCAGAAAATGGCTGCATTCTTTGAACTTTCCACCATCTGTATAGAAGGATTTTAGTGTCTACAGTTTTAACATCTGAACTTGTGACTATAATCATCTGGAAAAGATATGGAAAAGGTCCTTATTATGTTTTGCATTTTTGTTTACCATAGCAGACACTTTTAGAGGATCACCATGCAGACAAATGGACATAACTACATCTTTTAAATAGAAGTATCTATGTATTCATCATTGCATCATACATCCTCTTTATCTGTTCGGATTTGAATCTCTCTTTAGATCTACATTTGGGAAACATCCTGTTGTCTGTGCTGCCTTCTCACCTTCTCAATAAGTTCCTTTGAAATATGATAAAATTAAATTAATATTTATGAATAAGCTTATATTTTTTTCTAATTGAATATAATTAAAATATAGCTATATGTATTCTTTTAAGAGTTACTTAGTTCTTACATTTATTTATATGAAACAATGAACTATATATGTGCTATATGTATGGTACAACACCAACATATATGCATATACATGCTACAAGAGCAATATTATATGTATGGGAACAGCTTATCCACATTCTCATTTTAAAAGACATTTTTTACTTACAGTGAGGAGTTTTCCAGGAACTGGGCTCTGGGCTCCCTCCAGACCCATATGCTTCTTCTGAGGCTTCTGCTAATCTATTTTTCAAAGCTGTCATAGATCTCAATTGACAAGCCATGAATGCATATTAACATATATTTTTTTTCTGTTCTTAATTCAAGAGTCTAGCTAGTCTAGCTGATTCAGGGAGACCTGGATTAACAGACCTTCTTTCAACAAATAAGATAGGAAGTGATCAATGAAAACACTTGGCATTGACTTTCTGGTTCTCCATTATCAAGTATAAATGTACATGTGTACACCACTATACATGCATATATGAATACACATGCAATAAAACATGTGCCAACAGACACACACAAACACACACACACACACAGACACACACAGAGAATCAAGAATTGCCATGGAAGAAAGGAAGAAAGAGTGAACAACCTAGCTTATGTTTATTGGCAGTTAGCACTTACCATGCATCTGTGCAGCAGCAGGCCGACCCAGGCCTCTGCTGGTGACTGTTAAGTATAGCTGGCTAGTTCAACTCCAGAGTCTGCCAGCTCATCCCAGTTGGTGACTAAATCTAGCCATTAAAAGAATTAGCAGACCTATTCCGGCCTAGCCAGGCAGTCTATGCCATAACAATTGAAACCTGAACATTTTCTCCTTATAAGGTTTGGGTCCTTTTTTAATTTGATATGATAGAATATTTTTTATATGCATGTTCAATTTCTGCAGTATCAGATAGCAATTATTACATTGATGTTGTACAATAAAGGCTACAGTGCTCCCTAGCACCTGTTCACAGTATAAAAGTGATCACAACTACAGGCCTAGTGTTGCTCACATCTCTGGAGGTATTCTGAATAGGTTTTCTGATCTTGACTCTGCTCACAGATATACATTTCTCAGCCTGAGGCTGTCTGCTCACTATGAACAGCTCCTTTCATGGTTAGCTCATCGCCTGTACTGGCAATGAATTTCTACAAGGCACAGACTGGAATGATGTGATCTAAAGATCATGTGCCTTTATTAGGTATTTATTAGGAAAGAAGATTCAGAGTAAATGAAATGAGGAAAGTAGACCTGGTTGCAATTGACACAAAATTAGTTTAAATTGATTAGTTTGAACTATGAATTCAGATCTCCATGAGATGGAGCCTCAACGGGTCATGTTTGCTTCATTCTCAGGGGCAATTTTTCTCTTCTATATCAATAGTTCAAATTTCCAACACATGAATACTACCAAAATTGAGCTTAGAGCTCAGTGGCCATGGAAGAAAACAGATGATTTCAGTTGTCTTACATGGACCCATCTAATTATAGAATATGTATATATCCTGTAGATAGATTATGAGTGAGCATATTCAAAGGACTTGCTTAGACTTGAACACTCAAAGATTTTCATAAAGAAAACTATACTGACAAAAAAGGGAAGAAGTCTTTAAGATCATGTAGCCATTCCTGAAAATGGACATTCATCCCACAGAAGTCATGTTCAATTACTGTGATCAGTACAGGGCAAGTTACACATCAAAATTGATAATAAAAGTTTAATAACTTTTAGACAATGAAACTTTTAACTATAAAATTGAAAATGAAGTCATTTTTATTCTTACATATTTCTAATTTTCTCTTCCACTCATGTTTGAACTAGACTTGAAATAGAATCATTAGACTTTTTGTATGATTTTTATTTTCATTTAGGTGTTTGTGTGCTTATATCTTATATATGTATTTACTTGAGTGTATACACGTGTGTTTTTGAAGTCAGGAAAGAACATCAGTGTCTTAGAACTGGAAACACAGGCTTTATTGTATTGCCCAATTTATGTGTTGTGATGAAATTATGGTCCTTATGGCTGAGTAGCAATCTCTGCCTTATCTCCATTACTATAATTTTAAAACATTTTTTTTGTTTTTTGAAATTAAAATGTAATTACATTTTTTTCTCCATTTTTCATTTCTTCCTCCACTCCATGTTTTATTCTTTCTTCTATGTGCTCACCCTGAAATTAATGGTTTTAATGGTTCATGGTACTTTTTGCTTTAATTGTTATGCTGGTGTGTGTGTGTGTGTGCATGTGTGTTGTATTTGGTTCGCTGGTCCTATGTCTCAGAGGTCTCGGATCTATAGACTTGTCTGGCGCCGCTTATCTGCCCGCCCGGGTCTCTAGAAACGACTCAGACGCTTTATTTATTTCAGGCTGTTTGGCCTATGGCTCAGGCACATTGCTAGCTAGCTCTCATATCTTAAATAAAGATACAGCACTCACAAATGCATTCCCACACATGTGCGTGTGTCGGTGTGCTATTTAGTGTTTTATTTAGCCTTACTATTGCTGTGATGAAGCATTAAATTTAAAAAACAACTTAGGAAATAAAAGGCTTTATTTGACTTAAATATTCGAAATCATAGTAATAGATCCTGAATCCAGTGAAAGAATTCAAGACAGAAACCCAAACAGGATGGGAATCTGGAGGCAGAAACTGATACAAAGGCCATGAAAAAGTAGTCCTACTCATTTGTTTCTCATGGCTTGTTCAACCTGCTTTCTTGTAGAACTCAGGATTACCAGCCAAACAGTGATATTACACATAGGAGACTGGCCCCTTACACATTAATACCTAATTAAGAAAAACCCCTATACACTTCTCTACAGCCTCATCATATGGAGGCAAATTCTCAAAAAAGTTCCATGCCTCTCCGATGACTGTAGATAATAGTAAGGAGTGCTAAAACTCACCAGCATATAGATGATAGACAAACAGATAGACAGACAGATAGATAGATAGATAGATAGATAGATAGATAGATAGATTGATAGATAGATAGATAGATACATACATACATACATACATACATACATACATACATACATACATACATACATACATACATATATAGATACATATATAGATACATAGATAGATTTTTTTCCAATTTTATTTATTTTCTTGACCTTTAAAACTTTGGGTAAGATAAAATGTCTAAGTTGTTTGGATTTGCTAATTACATTTGCCAATTTCTCCAATTCTAACAGATGATGAAATTTTTAACAGATATGTTAGCCATGTTTATTTCTTCCTTTAAGAGTTCTTTATTCAAATCCTAAGTCCAGTTTCTTTTAATGGACTCTTTGTTTTGTTTTTGATTATTTTCTTGTTTTAGATTTGTTGTTGTTTTGATATTTTGATTTGTTTAATTTTTTGAATATTATAGATGTTATTATATTATAGATATTATTATAGATGTTAATCCTCTGTCAGATGTACTGCTGGCAAAGATCATCTCCCATTCTATGGACTTTTCTTTACTTCGGTGATTCCTTTTTTTTAGAGTATGAAGGATTTTTATTCTGAAGCAAAGAAAAATACAGAGTAGATATGCTGCAAAAGAGCAGGTGTCCTTGCTCCCAATGATGCAGTAATGTTCTTTTAGATAGGCAAAAGCTGTTTAGATTTTTGAGCCACCAATTACTGACCTCAATTTCTGAGCAAATAGAGTCCTGTTCAAACAGTCCTTCCTACACCTCTACCACGTAGAGAATTATCTATGCTGCCTTGTAATGTTTTAGTGTTTCAGGTTTCACATTAGAATCTTGATTTATTTAAAGTTGGGTTTTGTACCAGCAATTAAATACGACTCTAATTTTATTCTTCTACATGTGGGCATTCAATTTTCCCAGCAAAATTTGTTAAAGATGCTGTCTTTCGCCACTATATATTTTTGATATACTTTTTAATATCAGATAGCTGTAGCTATGCCTAGTTATGTTTGGATCTTTGACTTGTTTCATTGGTATTTATGTTTGTTTTTACATCAGCACCATATTACTTTTTATTATTATGTTTTGTAATATATCTTGAGGTTGAAAGTGGTATTTCCTTTTCAGTATTGTTTATTTTTGATCAGGATTGTTTTTGCTACATTGGGGCCTTTTTGGTTTCCATATTAATTTTAGCATAGTTACTTTTTAATTTCTGTGAAAAATGAGATTGAGATTTTGATTAAGATTGCAGTGAATTTGTGATTGGTTTTTGAAACCAAGGGACATCTTGACATTTTCTGGTGTCTTATTCTATCTCTTTCTTCAGAGATTTAGAAATTTCATTGAAGTGATATTTACTGCTTTGATAAAACTTGTTCTTAGCTATTGTACTTTTCTTGAGGTTTCTATGAATGAAAGTATACTAACGCTTTTTCTCTCTTGATTTTTCAGTTCTGAATAGAAAAAGCTATTGATTTATGCAATTTAATTCAGTATTCTGCCACATTCCTGAAATTATTTATCTTTTAAAAAACTTTTTCTCATAAAATTTTTGGGATAAAAAATAATATGGGTAATCAATAATATGATGTTGTATGTCAATAAGAATAATTTTTACTTCTTTTCCTGTTTGTATTCCTTTAGTTTATTTTGCTTGACTTACCAGTCTAGCAGGGGCCCTGGGCACAATACTGAAAAAGGGTGTAGAGAGTAAAAGGGCCTGGTTCATTTCTGATGTTTCAAGTTTTCTTCCATGTAAGATGTTACCTATGTTTGCTCTTCTCCTGCTCTCTATAGAATTGTATAAACATACACTTATTTTTCATTAATTACTGATTTGATAGTTAATATTTCCTGTGGTTGGCTAGATTTGGATTTGATCTTTACTGTTTTCCAAAATATTCTTAGTTCTATCAATAATTCATTTATTAGTGCTTCTCATGATGTTTTTAATGTGAGTAATTAGAGATATAAATGTCCCTCATAGGAAACACATTCCCTTACTATGTACCAGGGGATTTGTCATGTTGTGTCTTATTTTCAGTTAGTTCTAGGGAAATTCTAATATTTTTGACCAATTTATTATTCAGTTATTAGCTGTTTAATTTCTATCAATTTGTGTGCTTACTAGATATTTCTTTACTGTCAATTTAAAGTTTTACTGAATTATAATCAAATAGGGTACACAGTTATTTCAGTCTTTCTGAATTTGCTAAGATTTGTTCTGTATCCTAGGAGTGATCTGTTCCTTTTTATAGCAAATATCCAGTTTTATTCATATGAGGCTAGAAAGAAAGACCATGAGGTTAACAATGTATAACTTTAAGTTGTGACATTACAGGTATTTAAAGATTTCACAGGCATTTTCCATGTATTGACTGAATTTTTTTTAAAAGATTATAAATGAGATAGACTCTATAATTATTAACCAAGAACTTAGTTTCATTTTAGAACAAACAATTATATAATACCATAATAAATAAAGTTTGATTAATAATCCTCATAAATATCAGTGAAGAGCATTCACAGGAAGTGATTAATAATAATGGGGTACTTTGAAAGTTAGAAGTCAATGGAGGGGGATACATAGAAAAAAAAAGATCCTTTCATTATAAATAAAAAAAAATAAAGAAAGAATAGATGTGAATTTAAAAAAAAAGAAAAGTCACTGTAAGAAATAGAAAGAATTGGGGGCATGGATATAAAGCTTTACTTAATAGAACCCATTTATATTTATTTCTGCTTTATTTTTTATATGTTCATTTTATTATTTTTTATAGAAAAAAATCTTCTTTACCCATGTATTCCCATGCTCCCCCTCCCTCCTCCCCATCCCTCCCAGTCAGCCTTCAGCTTCTCCATTCCCATCCCCCTTCCCCTCCCCTAAAAGGGCAAGAAGTTCCAAGGTGGGTCAGCTCAGCTTGGCACACACACTCCAGGCAAGTTCGATCTCTTCATCCCAAAGTCAAGACTAGGTTAGGTGTTCTACTGCAGGAAATGAGCTCCAAAGTACCATCCCATGCACAGGAACATGGTCTGATCCCATCCCTCAAGGCTCCACATACTGACCGTGCCAGTCAACAGTTGCCTAACCTTGGATAGCCTAGCTCCTTTTCCAGATGGTTCCCCAGTGGCAAGTCTTGATTCTATGAGCTCCAGAAAGCTTCAGCTAGCCATAACTGTTGGAATTTTCCTTATAATCCCTATCCCCTTCCTCATACAGACTCTCCTCCCCTGCTCTCAGCTGGACCAGGAGCTCGGCCCAGAGCTCAGCCTTGGATCTCTGCGTCCACTTCTATTCATTGTTGGATATAGTGTCTGTGATGACACTTAGGATGGTTATTCATTTGATTATCGGAAATCCTTATTAGAAGCAGCTTCCATTGGCTTCTAAGTAGACTGTATATTTTTGTTGTTTAGGAAAAATATTCTGTAGATATCTGTTAAGTTTATTTGATACATAGTATCAATTAATTCTTGTGTATTGCCCAGATGACCTGTCTATTGGAGAAATCAGCATATTTTTATTACTGAATATTTATGTGTTGATATAAATCTGTACCTTTAATTCCAGGTGTACATTTTATATAACATTGGGTGCACCACAATCTGATGCACATATGTTAGGATAGTAATGTTTTCTTCATCAGAATGCAGTGATTATTATCCTTTTCCTTTAGACTTGGTTTGAAGTCTGTTTTTGTAAATATTGATATAGCAATGCCTGCTTGCTTTCTTAGTATCATTTGACCGAGATAGTTTTGCCTATTCTTCCTCTTGGAGGTAGTGTGCACCTTTACAGTTATGATGTGTTTCCTCTAGAAAACATGTAGATGACTTTTAGTTTTAATCCCTGCTTTCGGCCTTTGTCTTGGAGATTTAAGGCCACTGTTGTTTAAAATTACTTCTGAAAGCTATAATTTGATTGCAGTCATTATGTTGCTGATTTTTTTCGAGTTTTTAATATTAATTGTATTTTGTGTTTTTGAAATATAGCTTGGTTTGCTTTCCACAGTCTCATTTTTTTATGCTTATTTCTTGTAAGGTCTTAAGTATTGCTTTCTATTATTTCTTTGAATTTAGTCTTCTGGATAGAACTGTTTAGGGCTCTTTGTATGACTGGAAGATTTCTTTCTTCTTAGTTGTGTATAATATTCTAGGTTGACAATCCTTGTCCTTTAGAGCTTGAAATTCTTTGCTCTTGATTCATACGGTTTTCAAAGTTTCTATCAAGAACTAAGTTGATATTCTGATGAGTTTTCTGTTGTATGTGTGTAGTAGTGAGGTTTCTGGCCCAGACTTTCGGGCCTAGCCTCAAGGTTTAGACCCACAGACCCGCAGACCAGCAGAGACACACAGATGCATACGATAGTTTTAGGCTAATCAGCCTCAGGTCCAGGCATATAACTATCTATCTCTTTACCCTTCATCTAACCCATGACTCTTCTTGTTCAGCCATGCGGCTCGGTACCTTTCTTTAGAACAGCATAGTTGTCTTCTGCTTCTTTTGGCTTCTCTCTCGGCGTTCTGCTCTGTGCTTCCTGTTTTCAGAGTTTTCTTAATCTGGCAGCCTGCCCACACTTCCTGCCTGCCTTTGGCCAATCAGCGCTTTTTATTAAACCAGTGGCTGGGACAATTATTTACCATGAAATAACACAATACCCCTACATATGTGTGACTGGTTTGTCTTGGAGATTTAATTAAACTTCGTTTGTTCTGCAATACTTAGTAATTTAATCATGTTTTCCTGTGTGTAGTTTCTTTTCTTGTCTTCTGTGTGGTGTTCTGTTTGCTTATTGTATCTGTATGAGGAGTATGTCTTTTCTTCATATATGGAAGTTTATTTCTTTGTGTTTGTTGAAGATCTGCTCTATACCATTTACCAGGAATTTCCTCATCTATTTCTGTAATACAAAGATTTGGTCTTTTTTTTTTTTTTTTAATTTGTAATTTTCTTTACTTATTTGAGCTAGATCTTCTGTGTTTGAATCCTGATATTCAACTTTCTGTGTGACTCATTCTACTTGTATGATGTTCCTTTGTGTTTTCTAGTTGAGCCATTAGCTATTTAAATTCCATTTACAAATCCTGGATTTCTTCATCAGTTATATCGGTGTTTGATTTTCTTGGGCATAGCTTACGCATTATTGGATTGTCAGCTAATATGCCAAAGAAAAAAATTGGAAAGCATCCAAGTATCATCAGTGTGATGACCTTTTGTGTATTCTTTCACCAGAATACTTTCTTCAAGTGTATGCAAATTTAAGAAGCTATTTTAACTTGTATAATGGTTATATAAATCTAGAGAGTCCATGTTTCTCTTAAGTTCAAGCTGAAAAGAAACTTCTTGTTTGATGTCAGAATTCCAAAACAGTACATATGCTTTATTAATTTGGGTGAATATTTTGAACATTCACACATACCCCATGCTGCTCTTCTAATGATCCTCTCCACCTTCCCACTCTGTCTCACCTAGCTTTAAGATTTCCTTTTTCCTTCCTTCCTCTCTCCCTCATTTCCTCTCTCCCTCATTTCCTCTCTCCCTCTTTCCCTCCCTCCCACCCCCTCTTTCTCTTTTCTTTCTTCTTTCTTTGTTGATTTTCTTTCTTCTTTTCTTTATTAGTTTGTATTGTCCAGCTAGCCTTGGGAGTGGCATGCAGACTAGCTACTAGCGGTTATGTCCTTAAACAACTGAATCTCCTTCACCTCAGCTAGTATCAGAATTTCATGCCTGTCTCCCCTCCTTTTTGCTAGGATTTTTCTGGCTGGGACTCTTTGAGTTCATGCACATGCTGTCACAATTGCGGTGGGTTTGTGTAGTAGGAGGTTTCTGGTCCTGACTTTCGGGCCTAGCCTCAAGGTTTAGGCCCGCAGACCCACAGACCTGCAGACACACAGACATTTACATTATGTTTAGGCTGATCAGCCTAGGGCCCAGGCATATAACTTGATAAGTCTTTACCCTTAAACAAACCCACGATCCTCATCCTGTTCAGCTATAGGACTCGGTACGTTTTCTCAGAGCAGCATAGTTGTCCTCTGCATCTTCTGGCATGTCTGGCAATTCTGGAGTCTCTTTGGCATTTCTGCTCTGTTCTTCTGGTTCCCAGAGTTTTCTTAATCTGGTAGCCCCGCCCACACTTCCTGTCTGCCTTGCTTAATCAGCGCTTTTTATTAAACTTATAGGCAGGACAATTATTTACAACATAACATCATAAATCCACTACAAGTTTATATGTACAGCAGCCCTGTTGTGTCTGGGTCTGGAAAACACCGTTTCCTTAATTTTCAACCACATCTGACTTGTATAATCTTCCTGCCTTTTAGTACAAATAATAAGCCTGTAGGGAGGGGTATGCTATGTCCATTCCACTTATGACTGAGCACTGCACAATTTCTTCTTTTCTTTCTTTTATGTATTAATTTTTCCCTTTGCATTCCAACCACTGTTCCCTCGCCTTCCCCTTCTTCTGCTCACCAGTGCCCCCCATGCCATCAACTCATCAAAGAGGGTAAGACCTCCCTCAGTACTCAACACAGGCTGGTATACCAAGTTGAAGCAAGAATAATCTGTCCTCCCTGCAGAAAGGCTGAGTGAGGCATCCTATTACAGGGAATGGGCTCTAAAAAGCCTGCTCAAGTACCCAGGGTAAGTTCTGCTCCCATTGCCAGGAGCCCTACAGACATATAGATCTACATAATTGTCATTCTTGTTCAGAGAGTCTAGTTCAGCTTCAAGCAGACTCTCCAGCTGTCAGTGTGGGGTCCATGAGTTCCCATTAGCTGGGGGCAACTGTCTCTGTGGTTCTCTCCATCATGCTTTTGAGCCCTCTTTTCTTCTCTGATTTCTCCTCCTTCTCTTCAACTGAACTCCAGAAGGTCAGCCAAGTGTTTCACTGTGAGTGTCTGCATCTGCTTCTATCGTTCATAGGATGTAAATTCTATGATGACCATTAGGGTCATCTGACTACAGAGGTCAATAAGGCAATTTCTTATTCTCCAGTCCTTTAACATTTTGAGGATAAGGTGTCCCTGTGTTAATTGCCACTTGTTGCAAGAAGAGGACTCTCTCATGTATGTTGAGAGAGTCTCTGACCTACAGGTATAACACTAAGTAATAAGGAGACATTCTACTATGTCCATTCAACAAAATAAAATCAAATACTGACCTAGGGCTTATGTCCTTTCTAGCTATAAACTCAAGGTACCTTTAAAAATGGCTTATGTGGTTTTCTTCAATCAGAGTGGGACTTAGATCCAATCAGAAAGTTGAAAAAAAAATTAAATTTTTGCTTAGAGCATTTCAATTTAAGCCAAGTAAAAATATTTCCTAAATTGTATTAAAATACATTTAATTGCAGATCCTTTTGAGGCGTTCATCATCTTTTCTATACGCCATGAGATTCGGAAGATTGATCTGCATAAGGGGGACTATAGCCTACTCGTTCCTGGACTAAGAAACACCATAGCACTTGACTTTCACTTCAATCAAAGTTTACTTTATTGGACCGATGTTGTGGAGGACAGAATATACAGGGGCAAGCTTTCAGAGAACGGAGGTATGGGTCTTGAAGTTCCACTGAATGATGAAGTTAGTTTCTGAATAGCAATATGCAATATTAGAAAAGGTTTTGACTAATCTTTAGCTGTAAGTTCTCTTCTTATATATAAAAATAGAAGATTACGTGTTAGGAGAGAGAAGATTCCAGGCCCAAATTGCTCATCTCTTTTCTTTCACTGAACTTTTCTGAGATTATAGCGAAGAAAACATGTTTCCTATGAGGAAAAAAATGATGGTATTTTATGACCTAGGAACTGAGTTTGGTAGTTATAGTAGCTTTCTTATTTGGACAACACATTTCAGCATAATTCAAAAAAATGATGAAATTTAAAAAAAATATATGAACTACTTTTGCCACAAATTTCTGTCTCCTAATAAGCAACAGATACTGTTTTAGATAAAGCTGTGTGTTCCTTGACTTATAAATGTTAATTTTATTGTAGCTTTGCGATTTTAAGTGCTATCAATTTATGAATTCCTCTTGAAATCACTTTGCAATTTCAAAATTAGTAATGCTTATATACAACATAGTTAAAATATGAAAAAAAATACTTCCTTTGTCTTATGTTCATGAAGTGACTAAAAATAGTGGCTTTAAAAATCAGTTTTTAAAAATAGTGAAAACCACTGAAGGTGTCATGAAGTACAATGACTATACTGTACTGAGTATAATAAACACTAGCACCTCATTAAAAGGTATATATATATTAAGGGATTCATAGGGAAACACTTCTAGTTGTAAGGGTTTAAACTGTTGTTAGATCCCTGGACTGGTCCACAGGGCAGCAGCAGATCAGGTCCTTCCTCCAACAGCATGAGAGAGCAAACAGGAAGAGAGCTGGCCTGCAACAGATATTAAACTGACCTGGCCATGACTTGTACAGTAGGGTCTCAAGGCCCCAAGGCTATGTGTGCCTCTTGGTCAAGGTGACAATGACTGCTTTCCACTACCATTAGAAAAGAGATGGGAAATACATTTCTTTTTTGTTCTGAGAGAGCTTAAGTAGTAGATAAATAGAAATTGAACAGACATCCAACTTCTGAATTTTTTGCAGCCCACATTATTAACAATCCCAAATAAGTATTTCTAATCTGCTACCAGGTACATAGCAAAGGTAATGGGACGAATGTGACTTAGGACTTATGTTTTCTGAAGTTATGGAATGAAACTAGTGGAGATATCTAATATACCTAACGAAGGATGGAAATGTGTGGTTATTAAGCACAAGCATGTTGATCCAAGTAGATTCTTTCTCTTTACCTCTGAAGGAACAGCCTTTTCATCAAATCGCCTCATTTTCCCACCATACTTATTTATTGTTTTAGTAAGTCTGTCAGGAAAACCCCAAACAGGAAGTTTCACATCCTTACACTGCTGTCACTTCGGTGTTTTACAAAAGTCCTGGAAAGGTTTGTGAGAGTTAAAATTTCTCTTAGGGAAGATCAGGTATTATAAAGATTGAAATCAGGACCTTCAAAGCTGTTGTACTTCGGGCTGGAGCACAACTGGGCTGGTCTTCTTCTCCTGTAGCTTCTAGAGTGGCTGGGCATATTGACCTCCTTTTATTATTATTCTTTTTATTTTTTTATTTTTTTTTAAGGTGTCAGTGCCATAGAAGTGGTTGTGGAGCACGGCTTGGCTACTCCAGAAGGCCTGACAGTTGACTGGATAGCAGGCAACATATACTGGATAGACAGCAATCTGGACCAGATTGAAGTGTCGAAACTTGATGGTTCTCTGAGAGCCACACTGATAGCAGGAGCCATGGAGCATCCCAGAGCCATTGCACTGGACCCAAGATATGGGTAAGAAGCTTAACGTTTACACTTTCTTCTTGTCATAGAACTGTTCCTCCAATTTCCAGTTCTAAATGACAAGGTAAAATGCTTATGTTATTCATTGGTTTGTTTATGTCTGCGCAGCTGTGTGTGCCAGCACAGTAGCAGCAAATGTGAGCACATCGGCACAGGTTTGGTTACTGAGTTCCTTACTCAGAAATTTTCTGAGGCCACATGTATCTTCCTATTAAATATGGGCAAGCAACACTATTGGAAGGGATCGTAGCTCTTTCCAAAATAGTAATTTAATGAATTTCTCTTTTCCCTGGTCCAGAGGTGCTATAATTTTTCTAATGGCTACAAACACCAGAGCTAGTCTTTGTTCTGAATGGTCACAGATGTTAACCAGCTCATCCTGTATTTATTTTCTATGTTCTTAGAGTCAATTGAAAAGAAAATTGAAACAGTATTTAAGGAGTCTAGCAGTGAGATGCTGACTATTGGGAAGATTTGAGACAAAAAAAAAAGGACCTGATTCTGGAAACAATGTGAAATATTGAGTGCCTTGGTCTGCTACCGGGCTAGTCCTCTGTGTGCTCATTTTTTGAAGCAGCAGAAAAAAAGAAAGAAAAAAAAAAAACAGCAGATTTAGAAGCCGTGAGTTCCAATTCCCGCACAGCAACGTGCTCTCTGGAGAAACAAAAAAATATGAACTCTTAGATTTCAGCTTTATCTTTTGAAAATAAGGAATTATGTTGTGTGATATTATGTCTGTGTTCTGACAAATAAAGCTTAACCTGAAAGATTAGAGTAATAGAGAAACAGACACCAGTGACTTCTTACCTCCTGGATCCTCCGACCAAAAGGGCCAAGATCCTGTCTCCACTCCCCCTTATCACTTCCTGTCCCCACCTCCTGAGTGTGTTTGGATTGAGGGCATGAGCCATCACATCTCAGCTTCTATGGTTACCTAGCGGCTAGCCATACTTTCCCATCTCCAGGCAAGTTTAAGTTGTCAGGACACAAACAAAATATCACATAACGGGATATATGTGGGAAGGAAATATGCAGGCAACATGAGTGAACACCTTTGAATTCCTGTGAATTATTTATTATCCTGGTAATGAGTTTGTAAATTGAAGGCTTTATCAAGTCTGCAAAATATTTTCTAAGGGCTATTTTTGGGTCTATATCTTAAATTAAAAATTCGAGAGTCATCAGCAGGAACTGTGTGAGCCTAAAGGATGCTTGAATGGGATGCAGAAGAGTGAGCTCCCTGCCCACCCCCACACACTGATTTTGTTGTGTCTCCTGCCCATATGTGGCTAGCTATTGTTGCTTTATTTCCCCAGGACTTAAACACCAGTATACTGGGAGATGTTTTGCCACTACCTAGCTTAGATAGCACATTTAAATCATGAAGAACTGCCTAGAAGAAGGGATGGTATATTAACAACTCTATCAGGAAGGTTTATCTTCTGTGTGGTTTAGAATGTGTTTTGGATCCATCATCAGGACTTTAAATATTGGGAAATTTTCCTTGAAACTCTAGATTTCTGGCCCTTTTTTAAACTTGAAAGAGCTGGGATGGATGAGCTGCGAGGTGATGTTAATTTTCGGGCAGAGCCGTAGCCCCGATTCTGCAGTCGGCCTTGCACGCACCTTCTTTTTCAGCTACTGTAACAGCACTTCATGGAAAAAGACCTGCAAAGTTAAATGAGGAAGGCTTTTATGTTTCAACAATATGCTCCCTACATGCAAGCAGATAGGTGACCTTTTCTCTATGCTAGCCCCGAAGCTTCGAGATCATGGATCCCACTGGGGCCCACACTGATAGTAAGGAAGCTCCCACCCTTCACTGCCTTTTGTTGGTTGAGGTGGTTTGTTGGTCTGTTTGTTTTTCACAGCTTCAAAAGAAGAAAATGAAACAGAAACACAAAGGGCACAGAAGCTAAGTGAAAACGCATAACAACAGTATTCCAGTGACTGATGGGTTCCTGTGGGAGTCTAGTGCTGGTAGAGAAGGCTAGCCCATATTGTAGCAAAACCTATAAAACTCCTCCAAAAGGTCCATGTGCATGATGGGGTATCTATAAAAGTCCTCCAAGAGAGAATATTTTGTTCCTCTAAGTTCAGCTAGGACATTTTGAGGTTAATTAATGTAATTATGGCACTAATGGGGTAGTTAAAAATAAAAACCAGGTAGAAAAGAACATATTTCAAAGTGTTTCTGGCTTAATTGACAGAAGTGCATATGGTGCTCTAGCTTCTCCTTCCTGTGAGAGCCAGTTGGAAGTATGGCACTCAAAATTTGAGACTGTTTTTACTTGCAGTTATCAAATGGAATTGTGGGCTAGTTAGCATGTGAACCCATTTGACCACTGTAAAACACAGTCATCACAATTACATGTTAATCTGAATACAAATGTTTAAGCAGAGCTTGCTTTATTGAATATTTTAGTAACACCTGAGATTACTTTGATAATGAGAGTGTTTGGTGTGGTAAACTTAAAAAATAAAAACAAAAGAACAATAAGCACACATGTAGCATAGATAACAAAGACACACATGCCAACTCATGCACACAACATATACAACACAAACATACTCACACATACACTCATACACAGGATATACAAACAAACCTATGCACAGCATATACAACACAAACATACACATATACACTTATGCTCAAAGTATATACAACATACACATGCACACATACAGCATATACAAGGAAGCATCTGTACTCATGCACAGGCATGCTGCAAAGTCAAACTCATCAGAACAACCAACAACCCAAGTAAAATTACTTGAACTTAGTTTATCATTTTAATGTTATCTATAGGAGATATTACCATTTATTTCTCAAAATCTTTATGAAATATAAGGACACTATAACCCTACTTTGATAAGAGATCCAAAATTTTAAACTTTTAAACTTTTTATTTTAGGACAACTTCCTGGATTGGTTGAGAATAATGCCTCGAATAAATAATTTTACATTTTCTATTGAATCAAAAACTTTCTCAATGGCAAGAAAATTTATTTCAAAGTCTGAAGTCCATCACAACACTTAGAGCATGGAAGGGTAGACAGTAGATGCTTGTTAAGCAGTTGGATGCTTGTGAGCAGCTTTATTTGCATATCACCTTAAAAACTCAAGCCACACAACAAAGGAGAATTAATGGGGAATGCTATCAATTTTGTTTACAATAACAAATGAAAAAAAAAATTATTGAACTTTGTCACTTGCCACTTCATGTGCTTGGTGTGGCAGAGTGAACGAAGGATTGTCAGAACATCAGCCCCATGGGACATGCTTATTTCCTGGGAACTCCCTGAAGCCAGGAGCTTTTGTGACTCGTAGATGACAAATAATAGTGATGCTTTCACACCCAACTTCCTTCCCCAGCCACAACCACTGACTTTCATTGTTCATTACAAAATGCATTTTTCTTCATGCCACATTTCTGTGTTCAGTGTTTTTGTTCAGTCTCCCAAGCAACAAACTCTCCTGAGATGGTCACGTGGCTCTTGGGAGAGGGCCATTTTTCTCTTTTCTTTCTTTTCTTTTCTTTTCTTTTCTTTTCTCTTCTTTTCTTTTCTTTTCTTTTCTTTTCTTTCTTTTTTTTTTTTTAAAGTTGTGTTTATTGCCAAAGTGCCCTGAAGGAAGATGGGAACCTCCTCAAGCGTCTTATTGGGAATGACCAGCAGTTTTGATTGTGCAGGAACCTCCAATGTTCTTGAGCCAACGAGGCTTGAGCTGGGTTCCCACAGGACAACTTGCTTCTTTTTCCGTTGCTCACATTTACATGTCCTAGCAAAGGATCTCTACTGTAAACATGGCATTGACAAAAAGAGAACAAGCCATTATGAACATTAGTTAGGGAGGCAAATATATTAAATTTTCTCTAGGAATACTCTTACTTACAGTAATCTCTACCCATTGTTAGCTTTAAAAGACAAAGATAACCTTTTTTTTTTTTTTTTTTTTTTTTTTTTTTTTTTTTTTTTTTTCTTTTTTTTTTTAAGATCTTACCTTTTTCAACTTGACCTGACAAATTAGCCTGCAATAATCCAGGTGGTTCACGGTCTATTGCCCAGCTTAATCTAAAAACAGAAATTGCAAAAAATGTAGCCCATTGTTTCCCTTTAAAAAGCAATTGTGGCTGAGCATCTCTGAGTTAAAAAGGATCTAGTCTTCCTGTACTTGAGGAACTAAAGCAATCATTGAAATGTTAACACATTTTTACCATTTAAAAAGGAATACAAAGAAATGGTCTTGTTTTAATACTAGTTTGTAAAATTCACAAAAGGGTGTTGAGAACATTATGAAAGAATGATCCCTGAAATCAACCTTGAATGCCAGTTGTGTTAACTGTGTTGTGGCAAGGTTAAGAATACTTTGAAGACAACTATTTTTGGAGCATAGGCTTTTTTCTATAGAAAGTGATAGTTTCCCATTAAAATTGATGAAAGTCTTCTATCACAGTACTCACTACAGAAGAAACACAGAGAGAAGGAGAGACGGTTGGGGGGGGGAGGAAAGGATGAGTGGATGAAGGGAGGGAGAGAGAGATCTTTCTTAAATGACCAACTGAAGGGACATGTCACCTATAATAGAATGTCACTGTGACCTATCTTATCCTTTGCTTACTACTAGAAGCAAGTTTGATAATTTATAGTGTTTTCTAACGTGAGCCTAAAGATAGGCCTCTGAAAACAACAAACAAAAATAGCAAAAACAAACAAAAAAACAGCTTTCAACTTAAAGGAAATAGAATGAGAAATGGTTTATTCTGGAGCAAAATTTGAGTGGTCATTCACAAACTTTTTATACTATCAGCAAAAAGAGCCACAAATCAAGAGACTTGAAATATATCAGATGACACATAAGTTGGGCAAATTAATCAAGACAAGCTGAACTCTAAGTCTGAATTGCTATTTGACAACAGTCGCTTTTAATCGATGGAAAAAATTATGATGCAAGAATGAAACATGAGAATTCTGAATGCTTATTTTAAAAAAGGTCAAAAAATAAGACATGATTCCTGTGATCTTATTTTCTTTAAAACACAGAATTGTTCTCAAGTGTGTTTTCTGCTCCTCCCAGGTTGTGGACAGGAGTGGGTCTAATTCAGCTATCATTCATTCACCTCTATGGACAAGCATGGTTTAGTAACATGTTGCTTGTCTTTGTGTCTGTACACTTTACACAGGTGATTCCTCTTAGCCCTCAGAGTAAAAACTGTCTGATGCTGTGAATAAAGTTGGCCATTTGCTTGATATTTTAGTAGGTCTTATTTTTAGGCCATGTTCTCCCAGGTTCAAGCTACCAATGAAAGTAGAAACAGTAGTTTGAGATAAATTGTTAGGTCTAAGCCTGCAATACTATCCTCTCCAACTACTTAACTGAAGAGTGTACCAGCCTCATAGTAATGCTGCTTTGTTCCCTATTTATTTAATCCAATAATTTAAAGATTGTGCATTTTCCTGCTGGAGAAATGGCTACTCCAGAAGACCTCGGAGCAATTCCTAAGGCCCATATGGCAGATCACAACTGTCTGTTTAACTCTAGTTTATTTGAACCTGACACTCTCACACACAGATAAATACAGACAAACACAAATGCACATAATTTTAAAACTCTTGTACTTTTTTACATTTTTATATAATATTCTCTATGAACATTATTCTATATAGTTAGCATTGTCACTCAAAACATTATTTTCTTTAAATTATTTTAATTGAAAAAGACAAGGAAGTAAGTGCAAGATATTTTATATATGCCCTTTACTACATTTTTAATATTTTTACTTATTTTATTTTGAGATACTCATATTTTAAAACTTTTTTAGACAAATGATCAAACATATAACCTACTACTCATTGCATAGTAAACTCAATTGCACTTATTACTCAGATTTAGTAATTATGAAAGCCTTATACCCTGGGGTGATATTGTATATAGTTATCCTTTCCAAAATATCAAATATTTCCCTGGTCAAACAACAAGCAATTTGATCATTTTTTAATTTATTTATTTATTTTTTTGTAGAAATTCTCCTATCAGCATATCTGTGAAAATACCCAGGAGCTGTTAATGATTTTTAAAAAGTATTACTATGAGCTACTGAGAAACATATTGTTCACATAAAAATCAAAACTCTCACATCCTATAGGGAATAAGCAATGGTTTATTTTGAAAGTATTTTGAGTGAACACAGCTTCCACTCCATTTCCTGATGTTTAAGCAGTTTTATGAAAGTGTTATAGTTTTTAGAATACAGAAAGTCATATCTCAAAGCAAGTTTAAAATCCATTGGTGGCTTCATCAGAGATGCAGGCATAAAAATATGGGACATGCTCTCTCTCTCATGCGTATATATGTATAGATATGTATAGATATATGATATATACTGATATCCTCAGCTTTGGGTTATCGGGAAGTTAGGGTTCTATAAGATAACCCCATGGTTTTTGAATATTAATTACAGGGTGTTAGTTGTGACACATAGTTGGCAAGAAAGGGCTGTTCTTGAGAGTTTAAAACTAGCCCAAGATAAAGCAATTATCTTTGTACCTGGAACATTCCAATCTCCACACATATTGCAGTTCTAGCCAGTCAGTTAATCTGCAGACGCCACTTCTTATAGTAGTAGCTTCTGGCCTGGACAATCTGGCCTAGTCCTGAAGTTCAGATCCACTGTCCCACAGAAACACAGCCATTTGTATTAATTTTTCACACTGATCAGCCTATAGCTCTGGCATATTGTTAGCCAGCTCTTGCTCTTAATCTAACCCATGATTCTTACCCTGTTCAGCCATGCAGCTTGGAACCTTTTCTCAGAGCAGCATAGCTGTCCTCTGCGTCTGCTGGTTTCTCTTGTGTCTCATCATGCTGTCTCCATGGTGTCTCTCTGACCTCTTTGTGGCATCTCTGCTATATTCTTCCTGTTCCCAGAGTTTTCTTAGTCTGATAGCCTTGCCCACATTTCCTGTCTGCCTTTGACCAATCAGCACTTTTATTAAGTCAGTAGGCAGGACAATTAATTACAATGGAACAGAACACAATTCCACTACAGCTTCTTTTCAAGAGTCTTTGTTCACAATATCCTCATGATTTAATGATTATTAGCTCCTATAAGTAAGATCCTGAAGAGTTCCTGGATGGTGTTATACCTGCCTCGTATTCTGTAAGTAGGACACCAACTGCTATTCCTCATTATAACCCTTTCTTCAAAACATTTCACAAATTGTAACTCTATCTCTATGAACTTACATGGTCTGTCTATTCCTATGTACTTTAAACCAATGGGTTAGATAATACAGTCGTTTCTCTTTCTTTTACTTAGGAAAATTCTCCCCACATGATCAGCATGAGACCAGATAACCAATAGAAATGAAGAAGTGAAACAATGGAATTATTTCTTTTTCTTTAGAATTCTTTTCTGGACAGACTGGGATGCCAATTTTCCTCGCATTGAATCTGCCTCTATGAGTGGTGCTGGGAGAAAAACCATCTATAAGGACATGAAAACAGGGGCGTGGCCTAATGGACTGACTGTGGACCACTTTGAGAAAAGGATAGTTTGGACAGATGCCAGGTTAAAAATATTTTTCTTATTTTCATTTACTTCCTTCCTCTTTTTAACTACATTTTGAAGTATCTTAACACATGCACATCATATACTGAGATAAGGATTTCAGATTTTTGTCATGTAGTTTTGCTTTCAAAATATTAGATATGTATCCATAGACTTAGTTACTCTCTCAATTGTCTGACTTGCATAACTAGTCCAGTTACCCAGAACCCTTCACTGACCTTGATTAACCAATGGTGTACTGACCTTCCTCTAGGTCAGATGCTATCTATTCAGCCTTCTATGATGGAACAAACATGATAGAAATTATCAGAGGACATGAGTACCTGTCACATCCCTTTGCTGTGTCTTTGTTTGGGAGTGAGGTGTACTGGACTGACTGGAGGACCAACACACTGGCCAAAGCCAACAAGTGGACAGGGCAGAATGTCAGTGTGATACAGAAGACGAGTGCACAGCCATTTGACCTTCAGATATACCATCCCAGTCGACAGCCACAAGGTAGGTGTTGGAGCAAGCCAACCATCTAAAAATATTTCCACATGAACTGTTTAAATATCGGTGTCAAAGAAATAATGTAAGTTAACAATTATTTTATTTTCTAGTTAGCACTAGCCTTCATTTAATTAGCTCAGGAATTTTTTTTGCTTTACCTTTTAAATATCTTTCTTTAGAATATTACTCTTAGAAATTAAAGATTTTATACTGCCATGAAATTTGGAATTAATGACATAAAACTGTCAAGAAAGTGTCATCTTAACAGGTAAGAACACGTGCAACTCCTGCAGAGGACCTAATTTCAGGTTCTAGCACCTGTAACTACAGCTTCAGATCTCTCCCCCCCTCACACACACACTAACACAAGTGACTAAGGTAAATTATTTGAAGAACATTTTTTTTTGTTATTCATGGACCAGCCTTTATTGATTCATATTAGAATCATCATAATTAGTTAAGAAAATATAATCCAGGAAAGCAATTTTGCATGTGAAGAAATACAAAGAAGATTGATTAGTAACTACATCATTTAAAATTAAGGAAGTCAAATAGAGAAAAACTTAAGTGGAATCGGTACTATGTCAAAGGGAAGTTGTATTTGATACTCCAATCATAAGTCACTACAAATCCTTTGGGTTTCAAGAAAATAATATATGGAAGATAAATAAAAAAAGATTCAAATGAATAGTACAAAAAATTTCGAATGATGCTCTCCCAAATCCAGTGGCTTTCTGCTGTCCTTTGTCTGGTTTTGGTCTGAGATCCTAAGCTGGAGTTTCCAATCAGCACAAGTCATCTATGTGTTCATTATCTTTTATTCATCTACCCCTTCACCCACCCACCCAACAACCCCTTGGACATTGAATCCTATATGACACATGATAACACTTGAGGACACTTAATTTGTGAATTGCTAATGATGAAAAAACAAATTTTCTTCCAAAGTTCCAGGGACAATACTGATTGCTGAATGTCTTAACTTTTGATTCAGATCACCCTCCATCCTCTCTGCCCCTCTTCCTTCTTTCTATTGTTTGGATCTTAAATGACCCCCAAAGTTCCACTTGTTATAGATTTGGTGCCCATGTATGGTGCCACTGGGAAGTGGTGAAAACTTTTAGAGGTAGTTAGAAGGAATTTAGGTCTTTAGGAATGTGCTTTCAAGGGGATATCAGAATCAAGTCACTTTCTGCTCTCTCCTCTACTGCATGCTCTTGCCATGATTATCTGTGTTTCTATAGGCTCAAAGTAGCCTTAGCCATGATGAACTAAAATTTCTGAAATCATGAGCTTAGAAAAAAAAAGTTATTTTCATAAGTTGTTTATCTCAAGAATAAAAAAGTACCATGCAAGTATCATTGGACACTTTAAACATGTTACTTTAACTCTTGCCTGTCTAAGCTATAGATGGTAATGAGTATATCAGTAGATCTAGTAAATATTTTAGCATTTAATATAATATATTAAACATGTGTCAATCCAGAAAACATCTAGAATAGTGTTTATATAGAAATATGTACATAAGGAATTGCATATCTACAATATATTATATATATATATTATATATTATATATATATATTATATATATATATGGAGTGAGAGGCTAACTTCTTGTATTAGCCTATGTCATTACAGAAATTCACAAGACTAACAATCTGTTAAAGATGTACACTAGGCATCCAGGAAGGTTGGTGATGTAACTCGGATAGGATTCAAAAATTCAAAGAACGAGAGCAAGTGAGACAATGGCATCTATTCTAATTCTAGTCCAGAGCATCCAAGTCCAAGAGCCTGGAGCACCATTGACGGGTGGCAGCGGAGGAGGGCTGTGCCAACAGAGTGAGAAATAGATTTGCCTTTTCTCTATTTTGTTTTTCTCCAGTCCTTACGGATTTGTTGATGTTTCCTGAACTGATGAGCCAAGACCTTTTAAAATTTAGTATACTGTGTCATATCCTAATGTTTCACAATGTATACACAGTATAGTGATTTTAATGTTCTCAGGAGCATGACCACCTCCCAAAAATTCTGTTATCCGGGCATTCCATATCTAGTTAGGTTGATGCATTAAAAACAAACAAATAAATAAAAATAGTTCAGTTATAAGTAAGTCAAGGAATGTTTTGTGAAAATATGGCTGAGAAGCCCTTTACAAGTTAGGACCAAACTGGAGTTCATAATTGTATTAAATACAATTCAGCAGATAAACTTGAAAAAAATAAACTTAAAAATAGTTGAGAAGAGTTGCAGCTTGAGCTATGACTTTCAATCAGTTGTTTATAAGTTGAAGACAAGAAGTTGTATGAGAATTATAAAGAATATTTCAGAAAACAAGAAGATAAAGTCTTGGAGAATACCAAAACTGGAACAAAAGAACATGGACACCAAGATAACTATGGAAGTGCCAGCCCAAAGCTCAGAGGTTAGGGCACTTCTCCGGCTTCCATATTTGGTTCTTGCAGATGTGTTAAAAACAAATAAATTAAATCACCAACATGTTCACTGAATTTGCCTAGGTGGATAAAATCAGCAAAGACCATAGAGACAGTGAAGATGCTATTTGAGTTATTTACATATTATAGAGAGATATACAGATAATTGATAGATACATGGATTATAGAGTGATGATAAATGAAAATAGATTTTCATATTTCTCTGCTTAAAATCTTTTGTTAAAACAACTTATGAATGTCATAGTGCTATATCTCTTCATCTGTTCAACATCCCCAATTTCCAGGCCTGTTGTCATGAAAATACAATTCTGTTGTTTGTCTGAACCAAATCTGCTTTAAAGGGGACTCGTTGTGTGTTATTAAACAGTATTGTTTTTCAAGAGATATGTATTTTCATAGACTAAGTACTGATGTTCTGATCTTAAATTGGCAGAGGTGCAAATGATTATAAATGATATAAATATGACATTGCCCTCAGAGAAACACTTGAAAAACTCAATGTAAAATAATGAGGGTTACACTGAGGAGTTTCATCGTAGATGAAAAATCCATCATATTAAATAGATTTTAAGTATTCTCCCTATAGCAATGCCATCATCCGCTGTTTCTCCTGAAGTATTCTACATATAGTGGTAGTAGTGACAAAGAGAATTAGCATGAATAAATTGGACTATTTAGAAAGTTTGATATTATGATGGTCAAGTCTCCTACTCTGTAATCAAATGCTAAGAATTATTGTCTGATATGACTTTTTTGTAACCCTTTCAAATTTACTTTCTGAAAATTGGGGTAGTTTGCATTTATAAACTAAAAATTTCCAATAAGTCAATTATTAGAAATTAAGTTTACAAGGTTCTAACATTTTCTAACACAGGGTCTTAAAATAAGTTATTGTTTTGGTTTTAGAAAGACAATCTTTTGTCTTTTGAGCTGTTGTTTGTTTGGATTGCTCAAACAGCATCTGACTTGTTTCCTGCACATATCCATGGGGTCTCCATGATTTCTGCCCTGGCTTCTCAGAGGCTGAAATTCTAGGTGTCAGACATCATTCTCAGGTATTTGGGAGTTAATTTTCATGGCATTTGTTCATTGTGTTTTACAAATAGATTGACGGTCTATTTTTCAAAAACAGTGGTTGCAATAATAAATGTTTCAAACTGGCTCAGTAAAATATTTCTCTATAAAATCTTTTCTTGACAATATTTATAAGAAAAATATTCTTATTCCTACACCATTGACAAATTGATTCATTATATTGATTTTTTAAGAAGAAGGTTAAATGAAACAAAATCAATATATCCTTTCTCCTGCAGAGATTTCTGCTCATGCTTATGCAAGAACCATTTTAATGAAATTTATGGCTTTCCTTGTGCTCAGAATTATAGCTAGATTTTGCTATCCAACAAAACACACCAGCAGGAGCAGTAATAACACATTACATATGATTAGTACCAACCAACCAGAGTCCCTTCTCTTAGAAATGCTTTAAAATAATAATCAATATATTTCTCCATCAAGACTAAGATAATTTTTCAGTTTTGCAAAATTCATTTTAAATGAATGACAGGGCTGTAACGATGTCTCAATAATTAATCATATTTCTTTATAGCTTAATTTTTTTCTTTTTTAAACTGTTATATAAAATGTCTTGCAAAGTAATTGTAATTACTGAAGATAAGGAATCAGGAATGCTGAGAAATGGATCCTTGTGTTTAAATGTTGTAGCTTTGGTTGAGCATTATGTTTAATTTGAAATTTCAAGTCAGAGAAGAAAAAAAAAACAAAAGATATTTTTATTTCTGTAAAGAAGTAATCATTCTATATTTTCAGGGAGTAAATAAAGCTTGCTTTAAGTAAACACTGAGCATATCTCAAATAGGTTTTCATATAGAAGTTGACAAATATTCTTCACAATTCTTTTAGTCTAGCCTTACATTGGGCACCAAAATGTTGGTTGGTTTGCTCTTCTGAGGGGCCTCCAAATAAATCACACATTGAGGCTTATTCTTAATTATAAGAATAATTATAAATATTAGGCTTGCTCAGTTTCTAGCTAGCTTTCATTTTTATTCTTTGGTATTTAAATTTTTATTAGTATATACAAATTATATAATGGGTTCATCATGACAGGGTCACACATGTGTGTAATGTATTTTGATCGCATTGACCATCCCTTACCATGGCTTGACCTCCTATTCCCATCTATCTGATTCCATTATTTTTCTAACTTGTATTCCTTCTGCTCCTGTGTCATTTATAAAGGACCAAATAAGTTTAATTAGGATTGCACACAAGAGCATGGACAGGAGGTTGTTTATAAGGCTATGGGCACCTTACCAGTGGTGATACCACTAATGAAAATGTCCCTCCTGAGTAAGGATTCATTATCATTAGGGATGGGAAGGGTCATGACCCAACTTTTCCTGCCCATAAGGTTGTTAGAGAAATGTCCAGGAACTGGCCAAGTCTCCAAATGATGGTGGAGGGGGTGCCTAAATGGGACTTTCTCTATAATCAAATGAGTAAACACCCCAGGTGTCATCACAGAACCTATATCCAAACAGGGAATGGAGGTGTGTAGTACGAGGTTTCTGTTCCGGACTTTCGGGCCTAGCCTCAAGGTTGATGCCTGCAGACCCACAGTCCCACAGTGACACACAGAGGCTTACTATAATTTTAGGCTGATCGGCCTAAGGCCCAGGCATATCACTTGCTAGCTCTCTATCCTTCATCTAACCCATGTCTCTTGTTCAGCCATGGTTGTCCTTTGCTTCTTCCGGCTTTTCTCTGGCATTCTGCTCTGTGCTTCCTGTTCTCAGAGTTTTTAGTCTGGTAGCCCCGCCCACACTTCCTGCCTGCCTTTGGCCCATCAGCGCTTTTTATTAAACCAGTGGGTGGGACAATTATTTACCATGAAACAACACAATACTCCTACAGAGGTGGAAGTGGAGATCCATGGCCAAGTACTGGGAAGAGCTTCTTGTCCAGCTGAGAGCAGGGGAGGAGAGTCTGTATAAGCAGGGAGATAGAGATTATGAGGACAATTTGCACAGTGATGGCTAGAGCTCTGAATCAGGAATTGCCATTGGAGCTCCATCAGGAGGGAGAGCTGGGCCCTCCAGGGATAGGTAGCTTTCTACTGCTATGAGAAGTATGTGGAGTCACAAGGAGTGGGATCAGACTGTGTTCCTGTTCAAGGGCTGGCAATTTGGAGCCCATTCCCTGTAGAGGAACACCCAGCCCAGCATTGACTTTGGGATGAGTGAATTGCATGTGCCTGGAGTGGATGTTCTAGGCCGGGCTGGCCCACTTTGGGACCTCTGGCCCTTTTGGAGGAGGGGAGAGGGAGATTGGGAGGGGCGAGGATGAGGGGCTGGCTGAGAGGGATTGGGGGGGGGAGAAGAAGATGGAAATGACATTTTTTTAATGAACAAATGTATAAAAGAGTTGGTAGGCCCAATCCTGTGTTTTTCCATTGCAAGTAGCCACTGTTGCTATGAGTTCAAGAGTGTGCTTGCCATGTGCAGAAGTCAGTGTTCTGTTCCACCTATGCTTTCTTTTGGCTCTTACATTCTTCCTCTGCTTCACCTGTGGTGGTCCCTGAAACTATCACACTGACCAGTTTTGAGTTTCCGCTGTTACAACTGCCCACTATAAAATGGAGTTTTCCTGACCAAAGCTAATAGCAGCTCTAATCTATAGCCATAAACATAGTTGTGTAGAAAGCAATTTGACAAGCATATCATATTCATTTAGCAAAGGAGATTTCCCACTATGCCATATGATCTCTTCAGATGCATACTCTTTACTATATTTACAGTGCCAGGTTTGGAATGAGTCTTAATCCAATTAGAATGAATTTGATCACGTAGATAAGAGACTTGATACTCTTGCATCGCTGGGCATATCTTGCCTGGCCAGTTGATAGTTTTGTACACAGGATTCATAGCTGAATAACACTGTGGATAATGGTTCTCTGAGCTAGCACAGAGGAAGACCCCAGCCTAGATCCAGCTTGATTTCTCTATGTCCTGCATCCAGGAAGTGTGGTCCTTTTAGTAATTGGATCATCATTGATGGGAAACCAGTAGCAGTGGCAATTGTCTGGAAAACTCTGGGGTCTTCAGGTGTCTCCCTAACTAATAATTTATAGAGAGGTTTCCCATCTTTTGTGCTGAGATGTACATTCAATAACCTATAGATTTGGGGAGAAACTTTATTCAACCATGCAGGTACTTCCACTTAAATTCTTTCAAAAGTTTACTTTACAAAGCATCAGATGTCCCCATGACATTTTTTGGTTGTTTTAATCCCTCTAACTACTTGTCTCCCACATCACTTAAACCTTCTCATTCCCAGTCCTCTCTTCCACTTTTGGGTCACATTTATTCTCCTGTATCCTCGTCATTAACTTTAAATTAGCTCATCTATCTTTTGCCTCTGGGTCTTTACCTTTTCCTATTTCTGTATGTTTTTCTTTCTTACCTTGAAAGACCCCCGGGGGTGCAGGACCCCCAGAACGGATCTTCCCTCAGGAAGAGACCCCAGGACCCAAAGACCGAGCCGAGTCCACAGTTCAGATGCAATCAGCACAAGGTTTATTGAGGAAGCACAGGATCCTGTGGGCCCAGTCACTCGAGTGGATCTGAGCACCCAGGCCTTTGTTTAGGGCCTTTTTATAGTGTTTGGGAAGCAGAAGCACGTGTACAAAAGCAGATGCATGGTTACAGGGTTCTGATTGGTTAGTTCAGTGAGACCACCTCTGAGGGGCAGTCAGAGTCCAGATGGCCGTTGTTGTTCTTGGCCCAGGGCCGGGGCCAGACCACATGCCAAGACCACCGGTTATTTTTCTCAAACTATTTTGTCTTGCAAGTTGTTTTCTTGGATTTGCTGGCCTCGGTCGAGGTCACCCTGTATGTTGCTTATCTCAAGGCCTTAGCTTGTTTTTCTTGGTCATGGGCTGGGGCCCACCCAAAACTATTTTTGCTGCCATCCTGCATTTTTATTCTATCACTTAAGTCTTGCAAAATGGCGTTACTGCTGTTTTAGCATTAAGGCTTTTATTAGCTTGAACCGGCCATATACTGTCAGTGTGCCCTTGTGTGAGGAATTTTTGCCATCCAGCCCCAGACCATAAGTGAATTTGGTGCTATTCTTAACTCCAGCCTGACTTAGCATGCCTTGTTAGTATTGATTATTTATGAGGAGGGGAGGGAAAAGACAGAGGGTCTTACCAGAGGGCCCAACATTCCCCCATTTTCTTTTTGCCCGAGTAAAATCATTTACTCTATGAGGAGTTATTGTTAATATCTCGTTGCCTTGTAGCATGATACTGTTGAGTTAATATTAGGGCATGGACGACCGATAACCTATCTTTTACAAATTGGGTCAACCGGTTAATGATACAAGGCCCAAAAGTCAGAATCAAAAGCAGGATAATGAGGGGCCCCATAAGGGAAGATACAAGAGTGGTGAACCATGGGGATCGATTCCAGATTCCCTCATACCATGATTGTTGGGATTCAAAGTCTCTTTTGCGTTTTTCTAATCTTTCTTTTAGTTTGTCCAGGGTTTCTGTTACTAATCCAGTTTGGTCAGCGTAAAAGCAACATTCTTCTTTAAGAGCGGCACATAGACCACCTTCTTTAAGAAACAGTAAATCTAGGCCTCTTCTATTTTGTAGTACTACTTCTGACAAGGAAGATAAGGACTCCTTGAGGGCTCTCATTGACTGTTCTAATGCCTTAAGGTCTTCGTTCATAGCTTGGTGTAAACCTATATACTGGTCAGTACGGACCAGGGCAGTTGCCCCCGTACCGACTCCCGCGGCTATTCCCCCTATCCCCAATATCATGGCTAGAGTAGTTAAAGTCACTGGTTCCCGCCTAAATCTATGGGGCTTGTCTTTATAATATTCAAGCACTGTCTCGTCAGGGTGGTAAGAGATTCGGGGCCAGAGTTGTATCAGAACACAGTAGTCTCTAGCCTGATTCAAGACTTGAGCCGAAACACAGGGAGTGAGACCAGTGCTACAGGCCCAAAAGCTCCCATTGGTTGGGGTGAGATAGTAGGAGCCCGGTGGGATTTTGATTGTAGTATTACAGAAGGGGAGTGAGGCAGGGGGCTGCCCTATGCATAGGCCTGTGCCGGATACTTGTGATAATGTGAGAGCATGATCTTTTTCTTGACAATATGGGGGAGGGGAGGTGTGGTTAGTAAAGTTGCCTAGAAAGGCTATTCCTTCATAGTAAGGGGGGCTAGGGTTCAGGCATAACCAACAATTTTGAGTCATTTCCGGTTTCGTGGCGTTAAGGGCTTGGTAGGCTCCCTTAACTAGGTTTAAGAGTCTGTCCCCAGTACCTGGTAGGGGACGTGTAGGGGAAGAGGTCAGGGTTGGAGTAGGTGTGGAGGTGTGGTTTTCTTGCCTTATAATGATCACCTTTTTGATAGAGGGTTTTCTTTGTTCGGGGAGGACAAGATTGGGGCCTATAGGTCGAGAGATCGGCTCCTTTAGGAGGAGGCGGAGCTTAAAAGTAAGACCGGGGTCAGCCCCCTCTAGATAAAATCTAAGCCCCCATTGGCGCCCTCGGATCCAGTCTCGGTTATTCTTTCCTGCTTGAGTAAATGAGATGTTGAGTGGATTACAAGTAAAGCTCAGGCAAGGTCCACTTCCGTACCATCTACAGGCCTGTGGGGCCATCCAAGCTGCTGGTCCCGTTGTTCCTATAGTTTTACTGTTAGAGAGACCCTTCCAGTCTTGATGCCTGAATCTCCTTCCTACCCTGATAAGGTCCCAGGATGAGGAGGGGCCCCAATAGGTGGTTCCTCCTGTTTCACATCCCCAGGCAGAGCAATAGTAACTCTCAAGACCGCCACATTTCCGAGCTAGTTCTCGAGTTCTACCATCCCTAGGGCATACATAGAAAGGGGCTCTTGCCAGGTTGTCCCTTGCGACTGGGTGACTGCACCCAACAGCCGCTTGAGCACAACCACAACCTGTCGAGCTTGTGCATACCTGAGAGGGGTCGAGCCCCCATGTGTTTCTTGGGTCAACAGCAGGAATGTCCCATTGCTCGAGACCAGCCATCAGTTGGCATAGATCGGGGGTTAGAACTGGCCACCAAGTCCAAGCGGGGTATTTGTCAGAGGAGGTTTCCCAAACTATATCCCCTGTTCCAGAAATCACCTGCCAGGTTTGACCAATTGGCTGATGTGGGGACCCTTCTGATCTTAATATACCCAGAGCAAAAACAATCCATATTAGAGCCGCGTGAGTCTTAGCTTTAGCGGATTTTGGGTGCGTTGAACTTTCCATCCTTTCTGGAGATCGGGTTCCTCTGCTGAGCCGTCTGGTCCTGGATAGGCTGGTTTCACGTGGGAGGCGTGGATCCAGGCTGCGATACCGTCGACCTTTAGCGCCGTTGGGGTGGTCAGAAGGACGGTGTAGGGTCCCTTCCACCGGGGCTCAAGAGTCTTGACCTGATGCCTACGGACCCAGACGGAGTCGCCGATCTGGAACTGGTGTGGCACAGTCGGGTTTTTCAGTTGCTCTTGGTAAGCCGCAGCCAGTGGTCTCCAGACTTCCTTCTGGACAATCTGGATTGCCTGGAGGTGAGCTTGTAGGGTAGCACGGTCAGCAAAAGAAGAAATATCAGGATCAAGGAAATTCACAATGGGAGGTGGTGCCCCATATAATACTTCAAAGGGAGTCAAACCCAGGGGCCCAGGGGTATTCCTGGCCCTATACAGGGCCAGGGGCAGGAGGAGGACCCAGTCCCTAGAGCCAGTTGCAAGCGTTAATTTGGTTAAAGTCTCCTTGATTGTTCTATTCATTCGTTCTACCTGTCCTGAACTCTGGGGTCTATATGCACAATGTAATTTCCAATCAATCCCCAACAACTTGGCCACTTTCTGACTTACCTGGGAGACGAAGGCTGGACCATTATCAGTACCCAACACTTGGGGCATCCCATACCTAGGGAAGATCTCTTCAAGTAACTTCTTGGTAACCACACTGGAGGTCTCGTGCTTGGTGGGGAAGGCTTCTACCCATCCTGAAAAGGTATCTACAAAGACTAGCAAATACTTGTATCCATAAAGTCCAGGTTTTACTTCTGTAAAGTCAATTTCCCAGTGTACACCAGGGCGATGTCCACGGGCGCGTACTCCGGGGACAGTATAAGTCTTTCTTGCGTTAACCTGTGCACAGGCTGGGCATTTTTCAGTTATCTGCTGCAACATTTTATCTTGGTTTAATAATATGCAAAACTGATTTTCAGAATCTAGAAGAGTTTTCATTTTCTTTTTGCTCAAATGAGTCAGAGAATGTAAGAACTGAATTATATAGCGAGTATATGAGGTGGGCATAACGACCTTTTTGTTCATGATCCATGCCCCTTCCTTCGAGTCCCATGCAGCCCCCATTTTCTTTAGTAGCTCCTGATCCTCAGAACTGTATTTTATAGGTTTTTTTTCTCGTGGGGGCCGTACATCTGCCTCTAAGGTGAGGACGGGTCCATTCTCTCCCTCTCTTAGGGCTGCCTTTCTGGCAGCCCAATCTGCTAGCTGGTTTCCTCTTGCCACTGGGCTATTGTCTTTTTGGTGACCTGGGCAATGCATAATGCTCAGCCTCCGGGGTAGGAATAAAGCTTTTAGCAAAGCTAATATTTCAGTTTTATTTTTAATTTCTTTTCCCTCAGAGGTGAGGAGCCCCCTCCTTCGGTAGATTTCACCATGCACGTGGGCTGTAGCAAAGGCATAACGGCTGTCAGTGTAAACATTCAGTTTCTTACCTTCTGCCATCCGCAGAGCCTGGGTTAAGGCGATGAGCTCTGCTCGCTGGGCTGATGTCCCAGGGGACAGCGCCTCTGACCAGATCACCTCTGTCTCACTAGTCACTGCAGCTCCTGCTCGTCGTTCTCCATTGTGCAAAAAACTACTGCCATCTGTGTACCAGGTGTAGTCCGCATTCATGAGGGGCTGGTCCGTTAGATCTTTCCGGGTGCCATGAACTTCAGCCAGAATCTGGAGGCAGTCATGTGTTTCTACTGCCCCGGGTAGGGGAAGTAGGGTAGCAGGGTTGAGGGCCACCACAGGCCCGAACTGTACACGATCAGTGTCCAGGAGCATTGCCTGATAGTGGGTCATGCGTGCATTGGAGAGCCATCTATCTGGGGGTTGTTTGACCAGAGCTTCGACCGCATGGGGGGCTAGAATGGTCAGAGGTTGACCCAAAGTTAACTTGCCTGCATCTTTAACTAGGATGGCGATGGCTGCCACCATTCGTAGGCAGGGTGGCCAGCCGGCAGCCACTGGGTCCAATTTTTTTGACAGATAGGCCACCGGACGTTTCCAGGGCCCCAGTCTCTGGGTTAGCACTCCCTTGGCATAGCCCTGTTTTTCATCTATGAACAGTTCAAAGGTCTTAGTCACATCCGGAAGTCCCAGGGCAGGGGATTCTAATAGGGCCTTTTTGATATTACAAAAAGCCTGTTGTTGTTCTTCACCCCAGTAGAACCGGGTCCCTTGCTTAGTGAGGGGGTATAAAGGAGCCGCCATCTCCGCAAACCCAGGGATCCATAGACGGCAGAATCCAGCAGTTCCTAAAAATTCCCTTAGTTGGCGTGGAGTTGAGGGTGTGGGTATGTTGAGGATAGCCTGCTTTCGTGCCCTAGTGAGCCATCTTTGCCCCTCTTTTAGTAGGTATCCCAAATAGGTAACTTGTTTTTGGCATATCTGGGCCTTCTTAGCTGAGGCCCGGTACCCTAGCTGTCCCAGGGTCTGCAGGAGGGCTTTGGTACCATTCAAGCAATCCTCCTCTGTGTTAGCAGCTAGGAGGAGATCATCAACATATTGAAGGAGTACCAGGGAGGGATGCTGCACTCGGAAGTCAGCTAAGTCTCTGTGCAGTGCTTCGTCAAACAGAGTGGGACTGTTTTTGAAGCCCTGAGGAAGCCGAGTCCAAGTTAGCTGTCCTGAGAGCCCAAGATCTGAGTCTTTCCATTCAAAAGCAAAGAGTGGTTGGCTCTCTGGGTGTAGCCTTAGGCAGAAGAAGGCATCCTTTAAATCTAGTACTGTGTACCATTCATGGGAGGGTGGCAGAGTGCTTAGTAAGTTATATGGGTTGGGCACGGTAGGGTGTATGTCTTCAACTCTTTTGTTAACTTCTCTTAGATCTTGTACTGGCCTGTAGTCTCCTGTTCCTGGTTTCTTTACAGGCAGGAGAGGTGTATTCCAGGGAGACTGGCAGGGGGTTAGGATCCCTTGATCAAGAAGTCTTTTAATATGGGGTTTTATGCCTTGATAAGCTTCATGAGACATGGGGTATTGCTTTATTGACACAGGGGTAGCAGTTGCCTTAAGTTTAATCAGGAGGGGAGGTTGCCGATGAGCCATTCCCATGCCCCCAGTCTCTGCCCAAGCCATAGGGAACTCATCTAACCATGCTTTTGTCTGAGCCTCCTGGGGTTCTTTGGATTCAGGCTCATACAGTCTGTATTCTTCTTCTAAATGGAGAGTTAGGACCTGTAAGGGCCCTCCATTGGGGCCTGTGATTGTTGCCCCTTTCGAGTCAAAATGAATTTGGGCTTTCAATTTGGTTAAGAGATCTCTTCCCAGTAACGGGTAAGGGCAATCAGGTACATGTAAAAACGAATGAGTCACCTTACCGGTAGCCAGCTGGACCCTGCGTTCTGTGGTCCACTGATAGTTCTTTCCTCCAGTTGCTCCTTGTACCCAGGCGGATCGATTGCTGAGTGGTCCTAGAGTCTGGGTTAGGACTGAATGCTGGGCCCCGGTGTCCACTAGAAAGGTGACCGGGTGCCCCCCGACATTTAAGGTTACCCTGGGCTCAGGGGGGGGCTCCTGGCCCTGACGCCCCTAGTCTTCTAGGTTAAGGAGAGGGGCAGGAAAAGATTCAGGTCTTGGTAGTCCTCTGGGATTCTTTGGGCACTCCCGGGCCCAATGTCCTCTCTCCTTGCAGTAAGCACATTGATCCTTGTCCAGTCTGGCCCCTCTTCGCTCCCATTCTTTTAATCTAGCTCCCTCTCTATTTTGTCCCTGAGTTACTACAGTGGCCAATACCTTGGTTAACTCTCTACTCCGCTTTTTATCTCTCTCGTCCTGCGCCTCTTTCATTCTTATCCACATTCTTTCTTCCCTTTCTTCTGGAGTCTCTCTCTTATTGAACACTTTTTCTGCTTCTTTTAACAAGTCTGAGATTGTATACCCCTGCAGCCCTTCTAGCCTCTGTAACTTGCTTCGAATATCTGGGCTGGACTGCCAGATGAAGGACATCGATACACTAGTCAGTTGTCCTTCATCATCAGGGTCATATGGGGTGTACATCCTGTAAGCCTCTTTAAGTCTTTCTAGGAAGGCAGAAGGTGTCTCCTCCTTTCCCTGTATCACTTGCCTAACCTGAGCCAAATTAGTGGGCCTTTTCGAAGCTGCCCGGAGACCCGCTATGAGTAACTGGCGGTAGAGACGTAGGTGCTCCCTACCTGCAAGTGTAGCGAAGTCCCAATCGGGGCGGGTTAAGGGAAAGGCTGCATCAATCTCATTGGGCAGCAGAGTTGGCCGCCCATCGTCGCCCGGTACATTTTTCCGGGCCTCTAGGAGGACTCTTTGCTTTTCCTCCGAGGTCAGCAGGGTCTGTAGTAGCTGCTGGCAATCATCCCAAGTAGGCTGATGAGTGACTAGAATAGATTCAATCAAGTTAGTCAGAGCAACGGGGTCTTTAGAGAAAGGAGGGTTATGCTGTTTCCAGTTATAGAGATCACTGGCGGTAAACGGCCAGTACTGGAGTCTGCCGTTAGGGCCCTCCCTCAAGGGAAAAGCTTGGGAGGCAGTTTGGCTTGGTGGTTGTTCACGCCGGTCTCTGAGCCGCGCCGCTATGGGCGATACAGGAGAATCAGGAGACTCAGGAGAACTTGGCTCTCGCTCCTCTACTGCAGCCTCCGGGTACGGGGGAGGGGGTGGAGGAGGAAGAGGCTCTTCCGTCAATAGGTCAGTGAGTGGTGACTCTGTATCTGGGGGTAGAACAGGGACAGGTTTGGGCTTGGGTTTGGGGGGCTTGTCCTGGTGTGGGGTAAGAGCCGGATAGAGGGAAGAGGAGGTGGGAGCAGAATGGGGAAGTTGCTCTGGGGGAAATGGAGCAGAGGGATTGGGGGTGATGGAGGGGAAGGAGGATTTAGGAGGGAAAACGAAGGGTTGGACCCAAGGTGGGGGGTCCAAGACCAGAGCCTTCCAGGTGGCAATATATGGCACCTGGTCAGGATGTCCGTGGGGTCCAGGGTCCACGACTTTTGCCTCCACCTGAGAAATAATGTCAAGGTTAAAAGTGCCATCACGAGGCCATCCTACATTAAAAGTAGGCCATTCAGAGGAACAGAAAGTAATCCATTTATTCTTCTTAACTTCTACTGACTGGTTGTTTGCCCAGTCCTGGACATCATTCCAATGGCTCAGGGTCAAACTTAAAGGAGTGGTTACAGTTTGTCCCATGATTTCTAGAACAAGAGAGGTGAGTAACACTGAGACAAAAACAAGACTTAAACACAGAACAGTCAATTTCGCTGCGCGGCTTCGGCGTAGAACCGAAAGTAGAAATTCAACTGGAGATTTTGGGGGTCCGGATTCCCCCTCTCTAACCAAGACCACGTATCCCTCCGATACGGGTTGAGCTCCAAAGGGACCTCCCAAAAAGCGAGCTCCAAACGCCCCGCTGCACCGGGGCCCAAATGTCCCGGAGGACCCAAATGTCCCGCCCGGCGGGACTACAAACACCTCTGGAACGTCTTCCAGGGTTGCGAGGGAGAAGTCCGAGCTCGTCAGCTCCTTCTAGCCCTTCGCCAAATACAAATGGATCCGATCGAACCCCAAACCAAACGCGTGCGCAGATTCACAGAAAACAAGTTCAGACAACACCGCCACAAACAAGTTCAGACACAGCCACAGACAAGTTCAGACACAGCCACAGACAACAGACAAAATGCTGGCCAGCTTACCTCCTGACAGTGGGTCGGTGGTCCCTGGGTGGGGGTCTCAAATCCCGGACGAGCCCCCAAATGAAAGACCCCCGGGGGTGCAGGACCCCCAGAACGGATCTTCCCTCAGGAAGAGACCCCAGGACCCAAAGACCGAGCCGAGTCCACAGTTCAGATGCAATCAGCACAAGGTTTATTGAGGAAGCACAGGATCCTGTGGGCCCAGTCACTCGAGTGGATCTGAGCACCCAGGCCTTTGTTTAGGGCCTTTTTATAGTGTTTGGGAAGCAGAAGCACGTGTACAAAAGCAGATGCATGGTTACAGGGTTCTGATTGGTTAGTTCAGTGAGACCACCTCTGAGGGGCAGTCAGAGTCCAGATGGCCGTTGTTGTTCTTGGCCCAGGGCCGGGGCCAGACCACATGCCAAGACCACCGGTTATTTTTCTCAAACTATTTTGTCTTGCAAGTTGTTTTCTTGGATTTGCTGGCCTCGGTCGAGGTCACCCTGTATGTTGCTTATCTCAAGGCCTTAGCTTGTTTTTCTTGGTCATGGGCTGGGGCCCACCCAAAACTATTTTTGCTGCCATCCTGCATTTTTATTCTATCACTTAAGTCTTGCAAAATGGCGTTACTGCTGTTTTAGCATTAAGGCTTTTATTAGCTTGAACCGGCCATATACTGTCAGTGTGCCCTTGTGTGAGGAATTTTTGCCATCCAGCCCCAGACCATAAGTGAATTTGGTGCTATTCTTAACTCCAGCCTGACTTAGCATGCCTTGTTAGTATTGATTATTTATGAGGAGGGGAGGGAAAAGACAGAGGGTCTTACCAGAGGGCCCAACAACCTCATTGCTGAGTGGCTGACCTCTGGGTCCTCTTCCTTCTCTGGAATTTTTTTTTTCTCAGATTTCTCCTTGTATATATTCTTTCTACTTGCCAGCCACTCAAATTCTTCTCTCGTGCTACGGGCTGTTGAGTGCTTTATTAGATCATCAGGTGTTTTAGTCAGGCAATTAACCCAGCTTCACAGAGTTAAGCAATGCAACATAAACAAAAATAACACACCTTAAGGTAATATTGTACAACTTTTGTTTACAATGAGACATGATAACAAATTCAATGTAGGTAATATATATTACTTACTATGTAATTTGTTATATATAATAAAAATTTTAGAGAAATAGGAGAAAAGAAAACAGTATCTCATTTTGCAAAGAATAAAAACAGTAATGCTAGATTCTAAGAGTATTGCTGATATCATTGCTTCTTAAAGTCAAAAGTATAATTTATATAGCCTGGAGTACGGGCACATTTAATTATACTATTAATATATTAATAAGCAATTTCCAATGATATTTCCTATAGGCAATAGAGTCACTAGATTAAAAAACAGGTAATATTTACAAAACCATGACTAGCATAGTAGAGTACAAGTATTTGTAAGATATAATTAATTTAAATTCATTCTTACTTCCCCCAATGCTATTTACATCGATCATGTTTCTCTTCCCTCTTTCTAACACTACATATCCCTGTGCGTATGTATGTGTGTGTGTGTGTGTGTGTGTGTGTGTGTGTGTGTGTGTATGTGTGTGTGTGTGTATACATCGGTTTATATTCTACTCTTTATATGAACTCTTTAAATATATATTCTTAGTTCTGTAAGTTGCTCTTTCTCTCTTTTGTTGCTCTAAATTAAAGTTAAAATCTCAGACTTATTGTCAAAATACCCTTCAAATGACATTTATCCCTAGCCTTTTTTATTTATATATTAACAGTATGAGATTTATTTAATTTTAAACACAATCTCTTGAATACTAAAAACAGTTGTCAAGAATGCTTGTCTTCTAAATGAAAGTAGAAAATTCAATAAACTGCAAAAAATTTAAGTTACATACAGTTTAAAATGCTAATAGTTTATTGGTAATAGTTACATAAACTTCACCTGTGTAATGTTAATATAATTCTAAGGTACATTTTACATGTAACGTGTTTGTAGTCTTCCTTTAAAGAGAAGTATGTAAAAATAGGTATGTTTTAAATTAATCATTGCTATAGTACAGATACTGGTAGAATATCAAATGTGATTTTTTAAGTATTTCATAAACTTTGAACACATAAAATGTGACTCACGTAGAGAATTACCTGCTGCATGTGTTGATGGAGTCAGTTGAGATACAAGCTGCATGTCCATTCATTTGTTATGTTTGGTTGAGCATTTGCTTCAGCTGTAGAAGCTGGCATAAAATGAGAAAGGCTTTGATTTTTATCCTCAATAGCTTTAAATAAAAAGTAAATAAATAATATGTCTCATTAATTTCTTCAATACCAAGTGAATGATAGATATCTTCCTAAATATTATTAAAATATTGATAAATTATTTATTATATTGTCAGTTATCTTGAACTTGCTATATTTATTAGTATAATGACTCTTACTATAAAAGGAGATAGAAAAATCTTTCAACAAATAAAACTACTGCCTGCATTAAGCATTCAACATGATTTTATTAGCTAAGCAAATAGTATACATAGTTCAGATTGCATGAACAGTTACATGTGTTTCATTAGGATTTTTCAGAAAAAAATATGATTATATGGCTTTGGAATTTTTATTGCTGACAAGAAATAAACTGTAATTAAATATAGTTTATGAAATATAAAGTTCTCTCTAACAATACTGTTCTTTGTAGTCCTCTCTTGTCTTGGGTGATGTGAAACGCTCCTTCTCTTGCTGTCTTTTGTAATTAGATATTATTGACTATCACTTCTCACCTTCAGTCTTCATATGCTTTAGGAGACAATTCACTTTCTAGGTGTTTATATCGCTGCCATTTACAATTCTATGTTATATACATTCATGAGTTATCAGTAGGTCCATAGGTACATAAGCCAAATATAATCATAAATTCCATCAGAATTTTAAGAAAAAAATATGAATGAACAAAAAATATATATATCCTATTAACTTATCATCTGTAGCTCAGAAAGGCAATTCCTTATCTCATTTCATCCCTCTTTGTTAGGTAATAATTTATATTTAAATTCAGCCCCATCTTTCCTTTGCTTGGTGTTTTACTGAAACTTTCTTGCTACAGTAGCCTTCAACACACACAAGATTGTAGGCTCAATTGCAATACAACCACAAATAAATAAACAAATCCATAGAGTGTTGATCACACAGAATACACAAGGCTCAAAACAAATATAGTAAAAAATAAATTCATAGACTACTGAACCCTATACAAGACTCTGGCTCTGTCCCCAGTACAATAATAACAACAAAACTGCCCAAAACAAACCAACAAAAACTCATAGAGGAAGGCAGAGGCAGGCAGGTATATGTAAAACAAATTAACCAACCCTCTGCCTCGGTAAAAAGGGACAACTTAGGGTAGTTTTAGGACAGCAGCAAATAATTATTAAAGTAGCAAAGGGAAGGAAGCTGTATTGTTGGGAAAATTGATGGCTTCTTTAAAAAAGCAGTAACAGCAACTTAGCATAATAGTCATAAAGAGCTGGAGGACAACCAGGAGGAATTGGTATAGCAGTTAGAGGAATCCTAAAGGAAGTGTGTTTACTGAGTCTGCGTGAGGGAACAATGGGAACCCATGTAAACGCCTCATACTTTTCAGATCTGTCTCTTAGAAAGACAGCCACTTGTAGCAGGTGGAGACTAGAAATTAAGGGATCACTGAAGTAACTGCAGTCAACAATGTGGATGGTGGAGGGAATACACTCTAGGTGTGGTCACAGAAGCAGAGAGAAGTGTGTAAGCTTTAAAGACTGTACATAACAGATTTTGATGTAAGAACCACATTGTCTTTTCAGCCAAACGGTCCAGCTGCTTTGTGTTTGGATCAACCATGAGCTTAGTCTGTTGTTAAAACTGTATAAATGAGACGACACAGGTATCTCAAAGGCTCTTTGTTTGACTTCATGGGACTTAGGAACTCCATGGTGGTCATCACTTTCTCTCTCTTGAATAGAAAGAAACAGTATTGGGGTGGGAGGCAGGTAGAACCTCTGTACTGATAATAGATATTGTAATATTATTTGGCAGAAAGCCATTAATTATTTTCAATCAAGGGTTGACAAAACATTTTTAAATGAAAAATATCTGAAGTTTTTGTTTGACAGGAAGCCTCTGCCAAAATCGATGAAGTCTTTATGCAGTACCAAAGCGGCCATGGATAATATGTATTTAATGTGCTTAGCTATGGATTCTTCCCTTCATTCATTTGAACTTTAGAAAACCTATCCATAGTCTGAACTTGCCTTGGGGTCACCATCTGTTAATTCTAGCTTTATGTTGCCAAAGAAGTATTGTGAACCAAATTTATTAATTGAGTCATTAGAATAGATAGCTATGTTCAGGTGTTTACTAAGGAGGGGGAACTTTTAAAAGACTTAGCAGTATTATTTCAAAGTGAAAATGAGATTAAAATGAAAGGCAAGATTTCTTTGTGGATTTTCCAAGCTGTGAAGCAGAAAATATTGTGAATTATACATTATAGCCTTACCATTAATATAGACACTGGGCTATAAAAACAGTGTGAGTTTTTATTCTAGGTACATAGAATTTTAATGTGTTTAATTTTTTAAAGAAAGTTTATATTTGGAGCATGCTGAGAAGAGTGAGAATTATTCTGGACTAAAAATTAAAAATAGAGTGAAATCAAGTATCTAACCCAGGGCTGTTATAGAATCTGCTTTTAAGTGCTCTAAGAGGAGTCATTTTCCTGTTCAACATAATTTAAAAACCTATTGTTCATTCCTCACCTAATATCACATTATTTGTCCAGCCATTTTCTAATTCCTTTAAAAAAATTATTTATCTATCTATCTATCTATCTATCTATCTATCTATCTATCCATCTATTTGCAAGTGTGTGGGATTTTGTGTTTTCCTTTTATCCTGGTAGCCATTAGAAGCCCAGGCTCCAGTTGCTAGGACAGTTTCTCACACTGCTGTGTCTTCCTGTAGGACTTCCTCTCTTGCAGCACCAGCACACCTCCATCTTACACATCTGCTGACTTGCTTCTGTAACTCTAACAATCCCTTTGGGACTTTAACTAATGCAAATTAAATTAAAGGTTGAGACAAAGCAGATTGCATGGGAACTTGGGTGGCAAAAGCACTAGCAACAAGGAGTCTCCAGGCCCACATGGTCTACCTTTTTCTGTTGATTTCTTTTGTTGTAAGATTTTCTTAGCAGACACTATCTTTCATAAACTTTTATTTTCCTTTAAAAAAAATATTTATTGTTAACAAGTACAAAGTAAAGTCTTGCTTTGCCTTTTCTGTATGGGAAGTAAAATGAACTGCCAAATGCACATTGAGAGTTCAGCTAATTTCCATATCATCTCTATTGATGTTGTATCCTCATTTTTCTGTTCTTTGTGGCAAGTCTTGTAGCACTAATGCTAACTAGTAGGGTATGGGAAAGTAATTTTTTTTATACCTCCTCCTGGTTCAAAGTTGAATCCTGTATCACAACACAACACAAAAGGATTTAACTCATTTAAACCTGATATGACTTATAAGGAGTTTTTGATGGCCCTGGAAGTTAAATACAAGGGAAAAGGGTGGGCAGGCTGTAGGTCGGGCATTCTGAGGCTTGTCTCTTAGGATTCTTCTACAGATAAAGATGCCCCCTTTCTCTGGAGATTTGAAAGAGACCTCTCACAGGCTGGAGGCAAAATCTGACCTAAGTTTTCTGACTTATCTCAGGGGAAAAGTGGGTAGAGAAGGTCAGAGAGACCTCTTTATATCTTTCCCTTTTTAAATATGCCATTGCATACAATTCTGGTGGTATGTCTTTAACTTTGTTTATCCAGAGCACTAAGCCAACCTTCTAGAAAGTTATTATGCATTGGCTGAAAGCTAAATTCCTACCAGTAAGGTCAGAAGGTATAACTCTTTCTGTCTTCAATTTAGTAGCTTTAGAAAAATCTAAAGACTTTATTTTGTTAATAAATAAATAATAGCAAAGATAAAATTAAGTATTCTATTAAACAAATAAGCAAGATCTATTAAAATAAGAATGGATATAATACTTGTTGATTAATTGACATAAAAATCTTTGGGGCAGGAGAGATGGTTCAGCTAGTTAAGTCCCTTCCCATAAGATGTGGTGGTCTTAATTTGATCTTTGGTACCCACATCATGGAATAAGAAAACTGATTTGCTCTGATTTTCACATTCATGTTACAATTTTTCAACACACACATACTTAATAAGCATGTAATGAAAACTTCATCTCAAGTCATGACAAAGAGGCTGAAGAAGTAGCTCAGTGCTGGGTACTTTGGCTAGTGTGTGTTATGTACCTAGGGAAGGTGGGAGATGAGGTCGTCCACTGTAGCAGTGTCCTAGTGTATTCGATAGAGCGATGTGCTAAGGGCAGAAGTCAACATCTGAGGCAGGTTACGAACACACATACATCAGAACTACCAACATCTATGACAGGATCTTCCTGAGCTTTATTGCTATATGTTAGTATATATAATATATATCGTTGCTATATGGTAGTATATATAATATATATAGTTGCTATATGTTAGTATAGCAATGATTCCTGATAGTTTCTCTACCTAATTCTTATAATATCTTTGTATCTGTAATAAAAAAGAAAGTGAAGAAAGTTATCTTAGCTGTGAACTTTAGGGGATGTCAGGTTTCCAGAGATGTGCACAACTGCCTGCGGTTCTCATAGTAAGTAACTCTTTAGGCTCAGGGAAGAAAACTTTACTTTGGATTATTGAATGAACCAATCTCACAGGGGCCCCGACATTCTCCCTTTTCACTGTTATTTCCCTGTGTCTTTGGCAGCTTCCAATCCTTGTGCAGCCAATGAGGGTAGAGGCCCCTGCTCTCACCTGTGTCTCATCAATTATAATAGGAGTGCAGCCTGTGCCTGCCCCCACCTAATGAAGCTTTCTTCCAACAAGAAGACCTGCTACGGTAAGTTTCCCACAGTTCTTAGCCAAATATGAATGAAAATATCTCCTATTCTGTGGGCATTAAGATTTTATTCAGAGTGAAGAGGTTAGAATATCTTTAAGAACACATTAGTTGTGTTGCTGACAGCCACAATGAAGAATTTAGCTATTTCTGGAGAAACTGACAATCCTCTAAAATGTGGTATGTTACATTTACTTTTTATTATGTTTTTCATTTTTTCTTGCTACCTTGTTATTTGACTAATTAGCAAAATTTATCTCTGAGAGATGTGTGAGTATTCGTGCACTTGAGGAAGTGATGACTTAGGTTACCTGCAAAGAAGGAGGTACTCCTCAGTTTTAATTTACTGTTCTTTTAACAGGGCATTATCAACCTGTAGGAGAAAATAAAAATATATAAACAACAACAATACCCAACTGTAGCTTGGAAAGATATATATTAATATTTAATTATATTTTAAATATATTAAAATATTAGTATATATTTTAATATATTTATTATATATTTTTATTATATTAAATATATTTATATATGTAAAAATTGTATTGTATTAATGAAAATAAATATTTTTCTTTGTAAAGTATTTAATCTGTAGGGAAGAAAATAGAATCATTTATCAGAAGGTAAATTATGAGTCTATTATTAATGGTTTTAATTCTGTGCAATTATTATAGGGCAAAACCAGATTCCTCTGACCCAGATTCATGTTTCTGTCAATTAATAATATATAAAAGAACACATACAGCTATCAATAATTAAAAAAAGAGGTATTTCAAGAAAGAGAAATTTGGGAGGGGTGCTTCAAGTTCCACCAAGTCAGAGGTCCATGCTAAGAGCAGGGGTATGTTGTTTTTCATGGACTCAGGTGTGTCGGTGAGAGGAGAGTGTCCTACTTTTTATCATAATGAAGTTATGTAACAAGTTCTATACCTTTGACATGGATGCGTACATATTACAGACTTGAAGAGGCATGCGTTCACTGTGCTCACTTACCCTAGATCTTGCCCTTAACAAGTCTAGCCTCACAGAGAAATGGAAACCACCTCTCAGCTAGTGGAGAGTGTAGGTAACAGAGCATGCTAATGATTTTAAAGGTCCCCATAGAGAATCCAGGAGTTGTGTGTCAGACAGTCTGTCTCACTGTATATGAAGGGCAGTGTTGTAACAAGCTAGTGGACCCTCATGGGCAAGTAGTGGCTTTCTCAAAATAAAACAATCAAACAACAAATATTAGAGTAACTATAACTCCTAACTCCATAAACAATACAAGATGATTACCCAATATATACCAATACCAGGACAAAAAATTCAAACAAAACCTGGAGACCATCTGAAGTCTAATTTTGCTAGGAAATACATGAACTGACTTAAAAAAATAAAGCCTAATTTTATTCAGTGACTTTTTAAAGAAAAAAATATTTAAAAGTATTTTTAAATAATTTAATAATAAGTAATATTATTTAATTATATGCCAATATAAATTATGGTTGTTAAGACCATATATCTAGCAAGTTCTGGCTTGTTTGTTTTCTGTTTCTGAGGCAGGTTTTCATGATGTAGCCATGGCTGGCCTGGAATTCAGAGACCCGCTTACACCTCCACACCTAACTTCAGAGAACACCTTTTTCTATGCTGAGATAAAAATCAAGTGCTGAGAATTTCTTGACATTTCAAACTAAATAATATTACTTCAACATTTTTAACCTGTTTCCATCATTTTTTATTATTTTCTTGTGTTAAAATTGAAGGCACTAAAGTTTCTATTTTAAAATTTCTAGACTGTCTTAAACTTGTCACTAATATAAGAAAAATAATCACCCTAATTTGTGTTTCTAGAAATGAAAAAGTTTCTTCTTTATGCAAGACGTTCTGAGATCCGAGGAGTGGACATTGACAATCCATATGTGAACTTCATCACGGCCTTCACTGTTCCAGATATTGATGACGTTGCTGTAATAGACTTCGATGCCTCTGAGGAACGTTTGTACTGGACAGACATCAAAACACAAACCATAACCCGGGCTTTCATTAATGGAACAGGGCTAGAAACAGTTATTTCAAGAGGTAAAAGAATTGCACAACCCCAATGTGTTTGTTATTCTGCTTGTAGTAAACAGTTTCTCTTACGTTTTTCCTGTGCTGTTCAAATCTATTGAAAGTTGAAATTGATTATTCAAAGAACCAACAGTGAACTCCATCTCTAAGATTGTCAAATGTCACAGTTAAATCACACAGCACTTTGATAACCAGAAATTTAGCTGCATTCAAAAGAAATATTCCAGGGCAAATTAAAATTCCAAATGTCTAAACACATTAAAAATCTTTTTTTTTTTTTTTTTTTTTTTTTTTTTTTGGCTGCCATGAAATACTGTTCACATGGAGACAGCACGGAGACAGCACAGGGTCCAGCCCTCTGAATTACTCTGTGTATTCAAACCTCTGTTTAAAAATTATTACACGGGGAAATATTCCAGGAGCTTTTTCATAAGCTCTAGGACTGGTAAAATTGCTGTGTGTAAAAATATCTATTGTACTAGCCTGACTACAGAATCTACACCTGAAAGTTGTCCTCTGACTTCTATGTGCCTGTTGTGGCATGGGAAGGCTCACATGCATAAGCATAAACACAAACACACATGATGATAATAATAATACCAGCAACAGTTTCTAAGCCATAAAATCCAGCTGGAATAAAGCATATATAATACATCACTGCAATTTCCCTAGCCTTCTCCCCAAGATCCATCCTCCCTCTATTTTTTCTTGTGGAAAGAGATAGCTCAGAAGTCAAGAGTGTTAAGTTCTTAACTAGTGCTGTGTAGTATACAAGTTTTCTAACCACATCCTTTAAGACGCTGCAACTGATGTGTGCCTGAATTTAGAACAATTGATCACATATTAATGCTGTTGAAAATCTACTAAATATTATTTCACTATTAATTTGTCAGAAGTGGATCAAATTTATTTCCAACTCAATTTTAAAGGAAAGTCTGGGAAACTAACTAATATGATGATTTCCATTTTCTACAGAAATGTTTTTAACATTGCTTGGTGTAAATATGTAAGAGGCATGACAATGTCATCATACTCACTGAAATGATCCTACTCCGGAGTTCAGAAAGCAGTTCAAAGTCTTTATCAAGAATATGAACATATTTATCCAAAAGCTTTGAGACCTGTATATGGCTAAAGATGTTTACAAACATTAAGGGACAGACTCCTTACCGTAGTGGTGGAACAGGAATCCAATCCTAAATTGTTGACTATATTCTTCAGATAAAACACTAAACTTATTCATTTAGCAGACTAATTGCAACTACCTGTCCAAAATGAGCAATAATATTGTTCCACTAATAATACACATTCTTATCAGGATCTGAAATTAATTAATTCATTTGAACACATAATTTCTATAGGAGAAGAAATGGGAGCATAGATGCAGGATAGTTAGTTACTATGCTACCCATACTGTATTCTGGAGAAGGCAGAGCACAGACAGGGAGCTGGAGAAACAGAACCTGATTACACACAATTCCTTACATATATATAGCTAAAAGCACCGATATCTATGTTTCGGCTTCTATGTTAATATACAAAAAAATGGTATTTGTTATAAAGAGGACAGAGTGTGACATTTATATTTGCTTTGGAAGTGGCCTCTTTACCAAAGATGTCTAATAGAGAGTCCTGGACTGTGCAGGCTTGAAGATTTGTTGACTGCTTTGATGTTCTGGTAAAGGGTAGAAGCTTGGAATAGAAAGGCAGGGTTTGGGGAACATGGGCAGACTGTGGAGCTATCAAAGCAGAACAACACAGAGGTGGGCATAGTGTTTAACCTGAAGTCAAAGTGCTCATCTTCTTCTCAAATTCAGTGGTCTTGCCTTTTTTTGTAGAGTACAGCCTTGCTGAAGACTATGTGGTGGTTTGAATGAGAAATGTATTTGAACACTACGTCAGTAGTTGGAGGTGCTGTTTGGGAAAGTTTAGGTGTGGGGTCTTGCTGGAGGATATATGCTGCAGAAATCTTAATTGATCTTATTACAAAGCCCAAGGCCAGATATTGGGGTAAAGCTGGAAGATCAGAGCAACAGAGGAATAAGCCACAGCCACTTCTCACCTCACCAACTCCTCAGCCTAAAGGGGTAGATCCTGTCTCCAAGAATCCTCAGATTGAATACCTCAAGTCCTCATCTGAAAGGGAAAGGGGGTGAAGCAGGAAGAGCTGAAATCCTTTGTCTGTCCAGCCTTATCACTTTCTGTCTCAGCCTCCTTGACGTTGGTATTAAAGATGTGTGCTTCCCAAATACTGGGAGCAAAGTCATTGAGATACCAAGAGCTGAGTTTTAAGGTGTGTGCCACTATTGCTTGGCTCTGTTTCTATTTTGGGCTGGCTGTTCAGGCTGGCATTGAACTCATAGAAATCCAGATGCCTATGGAGTATTTAGATTAAAGCTATGTGCCACCACTGCCTGACCTCTATGGCTAACTCTGGGGCTGGCTCTATCCTCTGATCCTCAGGCAATCTTTATTAGGTTACAGACAATATATTACCACAGGTGTATGTAGGAAAGGTCTTTGAAAATTATAGTGAAAAAAAATGCACAGATGCAGAAAAAGATCACTGCCCGAATCACTATTGCCAAACTAATTAAAGCAAGCAAAAGCAAGCTTTTTTGTGAACATAGAATGCCTCCCTTCAAAGTGGAGCTCAGGAGATCATCATTAGATACATGGAAGACAAGGTTTTTGTAGCTTATGGGTACAGGATTTTGAAATGGGGCATATGACAAAATATGCAGGGTTGGAAGCAGAGTCTAATGAAGTGGCCATAACAAGGTAGGCATATCAATCTTTTGAAACAACTGTATGGCTGGAAGCCAGTTTCATAGTTACAGTTACAGGTGGGTCATATCCCATATCCTTTAGAAAGAGTGATTTAATTATAAGCAGGAATGAGCCTAGTTTGTCTTTACTGTAAGGTGACCTTTAGCCTAAGATGGAGGCAGGCTGAATCATCAAGAGCTTACTCCATAACCACTTCCCCTCTCTGCTTCATTCTTGCTTTTGTAGATGTGATCCCACAGCTTCCTGAACCCGCTGCCATGCTAACCGTGTGCTGCCAACCTCCCTACCACATGGCTCTTATGCCTCTAGTACCATACAATAAAATTTTCTTCTATATCCTCTTGCAGTGATGGTGTTTCATCACAGCAACCAAAAGTAACTAATATAAATTGCTAGAATGTTCCATTAGCCAGAAAACCAACAATGAACTTTTGAAAAAGCTTGACTTTGAACCTCATCAGAGTATCACAAAGTCGAAACGTAGTCTGTGTAATTTATTTGTCTGTCAGCCTTTTGTAGCTCTGTGGATGGCCTCTGCAGACCTTGCTCTTTCTCCACATATAGTTGCCCTCTGTTCTTTCTCAGTGGGTTTTTACTTATTTCTTTTTTCCCTTTTAACTGAAAATATATTCTCCTTGCATACAATACAATCTTACCACAGTTTCCCCTGCCTTCACTACTCCTATATTTCCCAGCTCCTGATTTTCCCAGAAACCTACTCCCCCTCCATTTCCTCTTCAGAAAAGTACAGGTCTCCAAGAGATGACAGCTAAGCATGGTCAAAACAACACACAATAAGGCATGGCGAAAGCCTTACATTGAGGTTGTAGAAAGCAACACAATAGGAGGAAAAGAGTCACACAAGAGCAGAAAAAAGGGTCAGAAATACACCTTCTGCCACCATTAAAAGTCTCGCAAGAACACCAAGCTAACAGCTATAACATAAGCAGAGAACCTTGTACAGAGCCATGCAGGCCCTTGCATGATGCTTCAGTATTTGTGAGCCAAGTGAATCTGCTTAGTTGATAGGATAGGTCATGTTTTCCTGATATCTTCCATCTCCTGAATCCTACAATCTTTTCTCCCCTTCCTTTGTGGTGTTCTTAGGACTATGAAGGAGGAACCCTATAGAGACCTCCAAACACACACTCTCTCTCTCTCTCTCTCTCTCTCTCTCTCTCTCTCTCTCTCTCTCTCTCCATAATATTTTATGGAGACCTTTGAACCTCTCCCATCTGCTGCTGAAAGAAGCCTTTCTGGCAACTACTGGACAAGGCACCAGTCTATTAGTATAGCACAATATTATTAGAAATATTTTTTCCAGTAGTGTTTGGTTCTACCTTAGGCCTCTAAGATATCCAGTCTCCAGTGTGCTGGGCTTGCAGGAAGTATAGAGCAAGGGCTACCTCTTGTGGGGTTACCTCAAACATTGGTTGGCCGCTCACACATGCTCTGCACCACCACTGCCCCACCATATGTTGTAGGCAGGACAGATTGTAGATGGTGGATTTTGTGGCTGAGTTGATGTCCATACTTCACTTTCTATAGCCCAGAGTAACTTATCATAAAAAGGAGACTAGAATGGGGGGGAAGTGAAGGCTCCTATCCCATACGACCTCAACCTCTCTACTTTCAATGAGCTGATTGAAGGTTGTCCTCAGCAATGGCAACCTACTGTCAGTTTTCAGAAGGCAACTGTCTGTCCTATCGTGAGTCTATATGGTTAGGGATCTCAACTGTATCTCTTTGGCCAACAGCTCAACTGAATGCACCACAGTTCAACCATTAGAAGCTGCCCGGCCATAAGAGATGGCCAGTTCAGACTCCACTTTACAAGAAGTCCTAGCTAGGATTACCTTTACAATGCCAGGAAGTTTTCACTGTACTACATTTCCATATCAGCCTCAAACACCTCCAATTCCAGCTTTCTTTCCCCATACTCTCACCCTCCACTCCTCCACCACCTGATCCAGATAACCCAATCCACCCACAGAATCTATTCTATTTCTCTTCCCCAGTGAGATCTATGCTTTGTCCTCTACAATCCTCCTCTTTGTCTAACCTTTCTGGGTTAGTGAATTAGAACTTGACTACCATTTACTTAACTGCTAATATCCACTTATACATGAATGTAATCTATACGTATGTTTCCGGGCCTGTGTTACTACACTCAGGAATATTTTTTTCCTACTTCTGTCCATTTACCTGCAAACTTTTATGATATAATCTTTTTAAGTGACTACTGAGTAATACTACATTGTATAAATGTATCACAATTTCTTTTTTTTTTCATTTTAATATACCAAACCCAGTTCTTCCTTCCTCTCTTTCTCCTGTCCCCATGTTCCCCATACAACCTCCATCCACTCCTCAAAGAGGATAAGGCCTCCCTTGAGGCATCAACAAAGAGTGACATACCAAGTTGAGACAGGACCAAGCCTCTCCCCCTAAATCAAGGCTGAGCAAAGTATCCCACCATAGGGAATGGGCTCCAAGAAGATAGTTCATGCACCTGGAATAAGCCCTGGCCACACTACCAGGGGGCTCTACAAACAGATCAAGCCACCTAATTCTCACCCACATTCAGAGGGCCTAGTTTGGTCCCTTAAAGGTGCCTCAGGTTTCAATCCAGAGTCTGTGAGCTCCAACTAGCTTTGGTCAGCTGACTCTGTAATTTTTCCTTCTCATGTTTACCTCTCTTGCTTATAGAGTCCCTCTGCTCTCTTTTATTAAACTCCGGAAGCTTAGCTCAGTGTTTCACTGTAGATCACTGCATCTACTTCCATCAGATATTGGATGTAGGTTCTATGATGACAATTAGGTTAGTCACTAATCTGATTACAGGGAAGACCAGTTTAGGCACCCTCTCCACTATTGCGAGGGATCTTAGCTGGGGTCATCTTTTTGGGTTCCTGGGAAATTCTGTAGCACCAGTATTTTCCCTTACCCCATAATGGCTCACTCTAAAATATATCTTTCATTGCTCTCCCTCTCCATCCCTTCCCCAAGCCAGCCACATCTATTCTTCATGTTCTCATTCCTTATTCCCTCCCTTCTAACCCCTTCAGACTCACCCAGGAGATAGTAACTAATTTCCTTTCCTGGTTCACTCCATGTATATCCACCTTAGGGCTCTTCTTTTTGCCTAGCTTCTCTGGGGTTGGTACCACAAGTTCTTTATTCTTCAGTTAAGAGACATCAGGTTGTTTTCATATTTTTTGCTATTATGAATAAAGTTGCAATTAACATAGTAGAGCAAGCACCCTTGTGGTAGGATGGAGCAACCTTTGGGTATATGCCCAAGAGTGATAGAGCTAGGGTTTGAGGTAGATCAGTTCTTAATTTTCTGAGTGACCATACTTTGATTTCTATAGTGGCTGTACGAGTTTGCATGTCCACCTGTATTGCTCTCCTTACTCTACATCTTTAGCAGCATGAAGTGTTACTTGTGCTATTGATCTTAACTGTTCTGACAGGTGTAAGATGGAATCTCAAAGTAGTTTTGATTTGCATTTCACTGGTGGTTAAGGATATTGAACATTTCTTTAAGTGTTTCTCAGCTATTTGAAATTCCGTTATTGAGAATCCTCTATCTAAATCTGTACCACATTTTTAAATTGGATTATTTGATTTTTTTAAATCTAGTTTCTTGAGTTCTTTGTGTATTTTGAATAGTAGACATTTATCAAATGTATAGTTAATATCTCATTCAGTAGGCTGCCATTTAGTTCTGTTGCTGATGTCTTTTGTCATACAGAAGCTTTTCAGTCACATGAGGTTCCATTTATTAATTATTGATCTTAGAGACTGCTATTAGTATTCTGTTCATTAAATTGTCTCATGTGCCAATGAGTTCAAATTCAAGGCTGTTTCCACTTTCTCTTATATCAAATTAAGTGTCTCTGGTTTTATGGCGAGGTCTTTGATAAACATATGAGTTTTGTACAGAACCTATTTGCATTATTCTATATGTCATTATTCTGCATATTAATATCCTGTTTGAATAGTATTATTTGTTTAAGATGTTTTCTTTTCTTTTCTTTTTTTCCAGTGTGTATTTCTGGTTTCTTTACCAAAGATGAGGTGTTCATAGGTGTGTAGATTTATGTTTTAGTCACAATCCCATTCTGTTGGTCAGATGTCTGTTTTTATGCCAATGTCATGCCATTTCTATTACTCTAGCACTGTAGTATAAGTCAAAATCAGTGCTAATGATACCTTCAGCATTTCTTTTATTGTTCAGGATTGTTTTAGCTTTCCTGGGATTTTGTTTTCCATTTGAAGTTGAGACTTACTCCTTCAAGATCTGTTAAAGAATTGTGTTGAGAATTTAATGAAGATTGCATTCAACCTTTAGTTTACTTTCAGTGAGATGGCCATTTTTACTATGTTAAATGGTAGATCTTCCTATCTTTTAATATCTTCTTCAATTTCTTTCTTCAAAGACTTGAATTTTTTATTATACTAGTCATTCACTTGCTTGATTATAGTAACCCCAAAGTATTTGATAATATTTAAGGCTATTATTAAGGCTTCTGATTCCCTAATGTCTTCCCAGGTCTTTCTGTTATTTGTATATGTGAGAGCTACTGATATTTTTGAGTTAACTTTTATATCCTGCCACTTTGCTAAAATTTTTATCAGCTATAGGCTTTCCATTATAGAATTTTTAATATCACTTAAGTATACATTCATGTCATCTGCAAATAAAGATACTTTACTTGCTTCCTTTCCATTTTGTATCCCTTGATATTCATTAGTTGCCCTAATGCTAGAGCTTAAAATACTAGGTTGAAGTTATGAAGATAGCGACAGCCTTGTCTTTTTTCTGATTTTAGAGAAACTGTTTTGAGTTTCTCTCCATTTAATTTGAAGTAGGCTATAGACTTACTGTGAACTGCCCTTATTATGTTGAAATATGTCCTTTGCACCCCTAATCTCTTCTTTTATCATGAAAAGGTGTTGAGTTTTTGTCAAAGGCTTTGAGGTGATCATGTGTGTGTGTGTGTGTGTGTGTGTGTGTGTGTGTGTGTGTGTGTGTGTGTGTGTGTTTCCTTTCAGTTTGTTTATATGGTGAATTTCATGGACAGATTTTCATATGTTGAATCAACTCTGTATCTCTGAGAGGAAACTTATTTAGTTAAGGTGCATTATCTTTTTTATGTGTTCTTGGATTTGCTTTGCAAGTATTTTATCGATTGTTTTTGCATCAATGTTGATGAGGGGGATTGGTCTGTAATTCTCTTTCTTTGTTGAATCACTGTGGGCTTTGGCTTCAGGATAATTGTGGCCTAATAAAATAAATTTGACAATATTCTTTCTGGCTCTATTTTGAGAAATAATATGAGGAGTGTTGGTATTAATTCTGCACTAAAAACTTTTGGTCCTGGGCTTTATTTGATTAAGAGACTTTTGATGACTGTTTTTGTTTTATTAGGGGTTATAGATCTATTTAAATTGTTTACATAGTAAGTGGATAGAAAATTATCCATTTGTTTTAGATTTTCTAACTTGATGGAGTAGAGATTTGTAATGTATGTACTAATGATTCGCTAGATATCTTCAATGTCTGTTGTTATGTCCCCCTTTTCGTTCTGATTTTATTAACTTGGATATTTCTCTGTCTCTTTTAGTTAGTTTGGACAAGGGTTTGTATATCTTGTTGATTTTCTCAGAGAACCAATGGTTTGTTTCATTGATATTTTGTATCTTTGCCTTTGTTTCTATTTTACGGATTGCAGCCCTTCTTTTAAAAATTTCTTGCTGTCTTCTCTTGGGCACACTTAATTTCTTTTTCTTTTTATTTACCTGTCCTAGAGTTTTAAGACATTCTATTAGGCTGCTAGTATGAAATTTATCTAATTTATTTTTAATGTAGACACTGAGATGTGAACTTTTCTCTGAGAACTGCTTTCATTGTGTCCCATAAGTTTACAAATGTTTGTATTTATTTTCATTGATTTCTAGAAAGTCTTTATTTCATTATTTCTGTCTTATTTTTCTTTGAGTTGAGAGGTTTTCATTTCCCAGGAGCTAGTGGGCTTCTTGTTTCTATTCTTGTTATGTCCAGCTTTAATTTACGGTGGTCTGGTAGGATGCAGGGAGATGTTACAGGTGTTTTCTTAAGAGACTTCATTTTCAGCCCTTCACAGTTGAAGTCTAATTTGAAGTGAAGTTCAGAAACTGAGCTCTAAATAGATTCATTGTTCAATCATCCCTACTTCCTGAGAAAAACACTGATTGGTTCAATGTTTCTTAAAGAAAACAATAGCTTGCTTATCTTTCCATTTTCTCCAATACTAGACTTTTCATTATATGTTATCTGTAAAATATCTTTATTTTAATTGTTTATGCTAAGTAGCTCGGAATGATAAATAATATATGAATATAAACATATTCATCATACATTCAAAGTATTATTTATATGCAGTATGTGCACAAATGCATATACATACCCATGTATGTCCATATCTGTTATTTCTACTCTCATAGAAATTATATTAGTTTGTGTTCCTAAAATTAGTTTGTGTCTCTAAAGGAATTAATTGAATATATTTTTTCAGTTATCATATATTAAACTGCCTTAAGGCTATGATCTAAACAACCCAGCAATTGATATCTTCTGATCTTCTGACAGGCTAAGGATCTAGAGACTATTCAGTCCCCAAAGGTGGATATTTCAGCAGGCCCAGTCTTGTGCTGGAGGTCTGTCTTTCTGTCTATTTTGGGATCCTGAATAAGTGGGTTCTAATTCCAGGAAAGAAACGCCTCTGAAACAGGATTGATGAACTTGACTGTGACAGGGAAAGTAGTCAAAAAACAAACCTCCCCTTTCCCATGTGCTTTATATAATGTGCCATTTCCTACTAAAAAGTATGGCCCAGATATAAGGTGGGTCTAGTTACCATATATATCTCCTTCTCAGGATTGACCACCTACTTAGCTTCTAGTTAATTTCAGGTGTAATAAAGATGGCAACCAAGATTAGCCATTCAAAAATCAACTGTATGTTTTTCTAAGAGAAAATGGCCTAACAATACATAGAAAGAGCTGGATGGACATCAAACAACTTTAGTCTCTGGTACCAATAATGCTTTTTTTATGCAGCCTCTTCCTGGATCAAATAATTTTCCATCATTCATATTGTCAGGTTAACTGATTGGGTATGATAAATAATCTAACACTAATGTGACACAAATGCCAACTCATTTAATCTCTGCACATCTGATACTATAAACGAATAGTTTCCATTTTATAGATGAGAAAGCTCAAGGTCATAGAAAATAAACTGTAACCTCAAAGACATGGTGAAGAACAAAAAAAAAAAAATGCTTACCCCAGGACCACATAATTAGTTCTCCTGTATCCTTCATTATGTTGCAATAAGACAGTTCAGGGTGGTCCCAGATTCAGCTGGACTGCCCAAGAGTGGACTTGTCAGAGGAGTACATTTTTTCACAGCCACGTGCCTCCAAAAAATTTCACACACTGCTGGTAGTTATAACAATAAAGAATATTACAAAACAAGTGTACCTTCAAATTCCTAAAGTAAGAAAGACTAATTGGGTTGATTGTGTTGGTTAGTTTTTGTCAGCTTAGCACAAACGGAAGCCATCTGGGAAGGTGAACCTCAAGTGAAGAGTTGCATTCATTGAATAGGTCCATGGGAAAGCCTCTGGAACACTTTTCTTTAATGATTGATATTAAATAACCCATCTGAATGTGTGTCCGGTAATCCTTGGGTGAATGGTCTTGGCTGGTATAAAAAAGTAGGTTTAACAAGCTATGGGGAACAAGAATCACCCAAGAATCCACAAGACGAGGCCTGCTAGGACTCCAAGCAATAGTGGAGAGAGTGTTTAAACAGGCTTTCCTCCATAATCAAATAAACGACCTTCCTAATTGACATTATAGAACCTTCATACAGCAACTGGTAGAGGCAGAAGCAGAGATCCACAGCCCAGCACCAGGTCGAGCTCCAGGTCCAGCTGAAGAGAGGGAGGAGAGAGTATATGAGCAAAGGGATCAGGATATGAGGAAGCAACCTATAGAGGCAGCTGACCCAAGCTATTGGGAGCTCACTGACTCTGAAATAACAGCTGAGGAACCTACATGGGACTGAACTAAGCCCTCTGAATATGGATGAAAGTTGAATGTCATGGACAATTTATGAGGCCTCTGTCAGTGGACCAGAATTTATTCCTGACTCATGAACTGGCTTCTTGGAGCCCATTCCCTGCATAGAAACCCCTTATTCAGCCTTGATTCTGGGGAGAGGGACTCAGACCTACTTCTACTGTGTATGCCAGACCTAACTTATTCACCTTGGGAGTCCTTTCCTTCTCTAGGGAATGGATGGGAGATTGGGTGGGGTAAAGGCTGAGGGAGAAGGGGAGGTCGGAAGAAGTATAATGGTTATGGAAAAAAAATTTAAATAAAAAATGTTTAAAATATACATAAAATAATAATAATTTAACCCTCTAATGATGTACTTTGAGGTTCATGTTACTTACCACTTTCATAAATAAGGGAAACCTACAGTTAGCTTTGCCATTCTAGGAAATATTTACACCTGAGTTTGGTTTCACTTTTGACCACAAAGGTCCATTCTTTCTCTCCTATACCCTTCCCTTTATAAGTAAAACAACTTCAATGAATTGGAGAGAAAGAGGTTTAGCTTTAAACACATGCTTATTTCTTACAGCATGTGTTTCCCACACAATGAGCATTGTCTCCTGGTGGTGTCTTAATGAAGTGCACCGTTGTGACTCTTGAAAATATTTTTATTCATCTGAAATGTGAGAAAAGAGTTTTAGACACACAGTGGCAAGTGTATGAGAGTCCCATAAATTTTAGAAAGATCTCATTTTACTGGCAAAGTAACTTGATGTGTCTGCTGTACTTAAACTATTCACCTGCCTCTGCCTTCAGACCACTGGAGGTATCAGCATGTACTATCATCTTTATCTAAATATGTAATTCTCAATGAACTTTGAATCTAATTGAATTTATCTAGGAACTCTCCATTCATATTTGAAACATAATCTACTTTTGTAGCAATTATTTTGTCAGTATGAAGCAAAGCTTTTCTCTATATGTACACTTCAAAGTATTAAAAGCAATCATAGTTTGAAAATAATAATTATTCTATAAATTGGTACAGAAATAATTAAGGCAATGAGCTTGAGCACAGGTCTATAATAACAGTGCTTTATAGACTTCAAAACATAAGGAAGCTTACCTGCTGGATGTCTGCTGTTTACTAATGTCCAGTCAGAAATTTCTGTTTCTCATATTCACCCAAAAAGCTTTTGTGATAGAATAATATCAATATCTGTGATGCAAAAAAAGAAAAGAAACCCAAGAAGCCATAACTGTGCCTGAAACTGGTGCCCATTGTGAACTATGCATCTGTAGATAAAGATATACTATTTATACCTGTTTTTTATATTTTTTATATTTTCAGTTAGAAAAGTACATATGAAATTTTATTCTAATGTGAAGGATTTAAAAGAAACTCTATAGCATTTTCTGGGTTCCGCATCTGAGATATTAGACTTATGAAATGTTCTGTGTTCAAAGATTAAAAAGTCCAAGATTCCTTATTCACTAAAGGGATGTCACAAGTGGCAGGCAGTATACCTCAACGGGACTAAATAATTTCAATGAAAGGTTAAGAAAAATAAGGACTGTACTAAAGGCAAGTGTGTTAGACAACAAGATCCCAGCTTATGCTGTTTTCTGATATGGAGTTACTATGGTACTCACTGAGGTAGGAGGCCTTGGGAACTATGGGTCCCCAGTTGAATCCATAGGCACAAACCTGGAAATCTCTAGGAGCTCTTTCTGATTCCTCCTTCTACTCTCCACATCCACTGTTAACTGCCACTTAACTTTAACTCCAATGAAATAAACAGGTTTAGACTCTGAAAATGAATTAGATAGTATGTTGCCTGTCAGCTGGTAGTCACTTTTGTGTGGGGAAATGTTTCAAATTTAAGAAAAACAATCAGAGATATCAGAGGACAGATTTTTTTTTTTTCCCCCGAGACAGAATTTTCTGTGTAACAGTCTTGGCTGTCCTGGAACTTGCTTTGAAGACCAGGCTGGCTTTGAGCTCACAGAGAGTCTCTTGCCTCTGTTTCCCAAGTTCTGGGACTAGCAGTGTGAGCCATGGCTTCTTCTGCCTTTTCTGTCTTTCTATGCCTGCCTTAAATACTTTCTTTGCTCAGTTAAGGCATGGCACCACCACTGCCTGCCTGGGAGCCTGGACCTCCTTCTGTAAACTAAGATGATCTCAACTCAGATTTGACTAAGGATGTAGGTCACCACTCCCAGGATATTCCCTGTGCTGGGATTAAAAGTGTGAGTTACCACTGTCTGATCCTCCGAGACTGACTAGATCCCCTTGATATCTCTGTTTTTATCATATTTGAAAATATCCCCACACTTTTGTGTTTCTATTTTTGGATGTTATAAATAGTAGAAAATGAATGTGAGACTTGAGCTATCACTCTAGATGCTGGCTCATTTATTTTGAGTAGATACACAATGGTAGGAATGCTGATTTTATTGCGGTTCTTTTAGTTTTGAGAAAATTGAAACTGTTTTCCACGAGGGTTTTACTTATTTACATTCTTACCATCAGTGAGCAGAGTTCTCTTTTCAACAAATACTACTGACATTTTGATAATTGTCAATTTTATGAACTTATTTTTATTTAAAAGTTTTCATATGACATATTTTGATCATGTTGCTTACCTTCTATCAACTCCTCCTAGATCTTCCCACTCAATTTGATCACAATTGTCATTTTTTTTATTGGAGTAAAGGGATGTCTAATCATGCTATCAATGTTTTATTTTCATTGATGAATGGTATACTTGAGCACATTTTAAAATTATTTTTGACTATTTTTTATATCATCTAAGGATACATTTCTATTCAATTCTCCTGTTCATTTTAAAATCAGCTTTACTATTGTTGGTAAGTTGTAATTTAAAGTAATTCAGCCAAGCACAAAATTCAAATTCAAAAATTACTGTCTGTCAGCTGGGCAAGTATTAGACCATTCCCTCTGAGTGTCATCCCTGTAATGATAAGCACCAAGTGTATCTGCTTGGCCTCTGTATTTGTTCATGAGTCTTTGCAATCATCCCTGCATCTTCTCATGGTATTCTCATGCTGTCTTTTATGTGGTTGTGCCTTTCATTATTCCAGTGGGGAAAATTCCATTAGATCTCACTATTTGAGCCTCTCCTTTCATCTGCTGCCCTTCCAGAACATTGATTAAATATATTAAGTTACTCATTCTGTCTCCAGACCCAGCTTCTAGTTGTCCCCTAGTCACCCTGGCTCCCTTTTATTTGTTTTTCAGTTCACCAGTTAGCCTTGTCCAGATGCTGTTTTTGATTATTCTGCATACTGGGTTTGAATTTGAGGACTCTTGATTGGTTTGCTCTTTGGTTTTGCTCTTATATTGATTGCATCAGTTTGGGTGTTTTATAATATTCTTTTTTATTATTATTATTATCACAATGCACTTCACCTGTGAGACTATGAGAGTATTGTTTGGGATATTTGTGTTATGAAAGACTAAAATTTACTCTTGATGTAGGAAAAAAAAAATAAGACTGTTGCAGCCTCCAATCAATTTAAATAACCCACCTGACAAGTGAATTTTTTTGCCAATACATAGCAGTGTATTGCTCAAGGCATAAACCATATGAAGATGTGTCTAGAGAAATGATAGAAAACTGTAGAGCAAAATTTTAGTTTAATAAAATTCTTCTTTTTAAACAGGCATGATTTTTCCTTCACTTGCCATTAATGATATATAATATCTTTCTAGTAATGCTGTGGTTGTCTATCTTTCTATCACCCTTATGAGTTACAAGCAGCAAATATTTCACAAACCTGAAGAGTCTGTGCGTGGGTTTTGTCTTAATGATTACTACATTTCTGAACTCTCATTTGCTTACTTTTATAGCTTCAACTGACATGCCCGTGTGTGTGTGTGTGTGTGTGTGTGTGTGTGTGTGTGTGTGACTAACATTCGTTTGAAAATTAAAGTTTATCTTGAACCGGAGACTTTTGTGGTAACAAAGAACCTTGCAGAATATATCATCTGTGTTAGTACAAGAAAGAGGCTTTCCCTCAAACAGAGAAAAGCTGAATTTTCTGTGAAACTTTCTCAGAGATTTGGGAATGACCTTATTGAAAAACAGATAAGAGTCTAAATATATTTGTTTCAATATTTTTATTGAAAAGATGCAGTGATTTTTTTTTCCCCATTTTCTTCATGTCTTTGATGGGAAGCTTTAGGGTTCTCTAAAACATTGAGTATTGGGCTTTACTTAAGGAAAAAAAACAGACAAGTTTGATTTCAACTGTCAGACTGATAACCCCAAATGACATCTTGGCTCAAAACAATCAGAAGGATGCAAAGATCTGATTGAGGTTGCCCAGAGGTGTGCTAAGACAAAAAGACATCTTCAGCCTCAGACACTTCAGTCTATACTTGTTTTTAGATAGTTGATATGCCCTTAAAATTCCAAATAATAGTTGGAGACTTTACTAAGTTATTACAAATTGTTTTTTGTTGAATGTATGCTGCACATATCTGAGGAAATATTCAGCATATTAAAAATATATATTGAAAAATATAGGGAGTTTTGCTTTCTAACTAAAGAGGAATACATTCTCTAGACCTTTATTTGGTTCAATTAGTGCTCAATTTGAAATATTCTAAGCAACAGAGAGAAAAAGAAATAATATTTTATAAAACATGTCTATAGTACAACAATATTGCATCCCTCAAAGGATTCTCAGAAATCTTTTTTTTTTTTTTTTTTTTTTTTTTTGGTAAGTTACTGTGGGTTAAGATGAGCAAAGGTGGAAAAAAAAAATTATGTAACTAATACTAATAACAGAACCAGGGCCCCAGGGTTGGAGCCTGAACCCAAAGCTCATTCTAACATCACTTCCTCTCAGATGCATTTTCAATTCCAGAGGGTGGGGCAGGAGGAACTGTACCCTGAGAGAGGAGAAAAGTTTAACTTCGAAGAAGTGTTGTATTATTCTTGTCTCAACCACAACTGATGTATGTAATGTATACAATTGTGCTGTAAAGTAAACCCACATTCAGAATGTTGAGGTTTCCCCGGGACAGCCAGAAGGGAAGCCCCCCACCCCTCCACGGGAGCTGAGAATAGGAGACTGGCCTCAGCACAGTGAGGGTCAGAAGGACCTTGGGAGTGTCAGGAAGCCCCCGCTTCTGTGCTCCACAACCCCCGCACAATTACTGGACTCCTAGTCCTTTTCTGCTTTGTTAGCAAGTTTTGTAAGTCTGGAGTTTTCTTCTTTAATGGAGTTTTCCCATTAAAAAATAAATCTAGTTTGCTAGTTTCCATTGAGTGGGAAGATGTATAGATTCCACTGGAGTGAAACAGCAGCTGCTTCTACTGGTCAGTATGTCAGGAAGCTCATGCCTGTGGACCGCCTGAACCCTCAGTCCCTCCACCCTTCCTACACTTGCTGAAAGGTCTGTGTTTTAACATGTTCACGCTAAGGTTAAGGAACTGATAACTGACAGAACTTAGTGCTTCTGAACCCTTGACATAATAAATAATAGGAAATGACAAAATAAGAGGCAAGTCCAGGGTTAAGTTGTAAAAAATCCACAGTTACTACAGCAGCCCTACTGTAAGGTAACTAATCCCCAGAATTTGCAAAGGTGCAATTTAGTGTGCTTCTCTTTTAAAAATGTCCCCTTGTGTTTAAGATGCATCCCCATGCTTGTTTTTCAATGCCCAATTCACTAATCACAGAGAAGCAGTGCAGAGACCCTCTTTAGTGGCATTGGATCCACACTTAATTAGGTTTTGGTCATTACTGCAGAGCCCACATTTGGAGTCGCGTTAAAATGACTTCAGTTTTGTTCTCATATTCTATTAAGTTCCTGTTAATTGTCTGTATTGAATGGTGTTCAAGTCTGCTGGCTGGGGGAAAGTTGAATTATTTTATTTCACATAAGTAACAAATCAGCACTTAAAACATCAAACAACCCATTTGTTAATGACACAGTGCTTTCTCCTGATCAGACTTGTGTGGCACAAATTCAGGAGCAATTTTTCTCACTCAAATGTTGGTCACCTCTGCCCACAAGACTTCTACCAGTGTCTTTTTCCAGGCTTACTGGAGAATCATTGACCGTTACTCTAATTTTGATGATAATTGTTACTTCAGGTTTCCTAATACCTCAGCAGTTAGACATTAATGATTATTCGTGCCTTATAAAGGGTTGATAAGGGAATGAGATTACAATCTTATACAATTTTAGCTGACAAATTAAAGTGTAAATTAGGTTTTTCCTTAGACAGAAAATAACTTACCTGAGGGGCTAAGTGTATGTGAACCTTCGGTCACTTTCCATTTTCTTTATCCTGTTTTGCAGATATTCAGAGCATCAGAGGGTTAGCAGTGGACTGGGTTTCACGTAATTTATACTGGATTAGCTCAGAATTTGATGAAACACAAATTAACGTGGCCAGGCTAGACGGCTCTTTGAAAACCTCAATTATCCACGGAATCGATAAGCCACAGTGCCTGGCAGTTCACCCAGTCAGGGGGTAAAGTATGGTTTAAAAAAAAATTTTTTTTACAACATTCTGTACTTTTTTTTTCAAATTTTAAATAAAATGATTGTTTAATTCAGATGATGCCTGTATTGAGGATAGAGTCAAAATGTAAATGTGAGTATGGAAATTGTTACAGAGGTTCAGAGTTCTGCTTAGAGCTTTTTATCCAAACAAAATGCAATTTATAAGCTCTCATTAGTGTGTATTTGAAAAGAATGAGATTGTAGAACTAAAAGGGGTTTTGAAGGAAAAGCAATTTCATTTTGAATGGTCATTTGAACATTTCCTTACTGTGTGGCCATTGCAAAGTCAAAAAGCCTTTGTGATAGCAAAGTTTTCAGGAATGGTTGAAATGAGTTTCTTCCCATCTGCAGATCCTAATTCTTTCTTAGCCCAGAGGATTCATTTTTGATAAAGGACAAAAGTAGTTTGCTATAGTCTTGGTTAAGCATCAGATTTGGATGTAGGAGGAAAATGAGAATAAGATAAAATTCTTTCAAAGAAAGAAAAAAGAGAGACAGATGCTTTCCTCCTAGGAAAATGTGCAGGAGCCCAACACTTCTAGGCCTTTTGGAAAAAAAAGAATTAATCCTGTACCCAGAATATGTTTTCTTACTTTGCTATATGCTATATGCTTCTTTTCCATAAATGTATCTGAATGTAATATTTAGTTCATATCTTTTGAATTAAGGAAACTGTACTGGACAGATGGAAATACAATAAACATGGCAAATATGGATGGCAGTAATATCAAGATTCTCTTTCAGAACCAAAAGGAACCAGTTGGTAAGTACTTTTCTAAAAAATATATTAATAGTGAGAGGTTTAATGTGATAAGCATGCATGACTTTGAACGAAACACTGAAAAGACTAAATTAGTAATATAAACTAGATCAAGTTAATTGGTTTCATTGAGTTGGTTTTCTCTCTATGAGATTCTTTTTGTGTGTGTGTGTGTGTGGGTTGGGGGTAATTGGTCTTAATTTTCCTTGGCATACAGACTGCCTGAGCTTCCATGTGGCAGCTTCCTATGTGCATATTAAGATATTCACTGGCTTTTCCTTTCTCCTCTCCCTTCCCAGCACTGCCACTATCCTCCTCTCTGTTTCATGTATTCTGTTAGAGTACCCTTCCCTCTTAGCCTAGTTAGGGTTCTAATACTGCACTGAAAAGCAGAGCCATAAGAAACTTGGGAGGGAAAGGGATTATTTCACTTCTACTTCCACATCACAGTCTGTCCTCAAAGGAAGTCAGCAGAAACTCAAGATGGGAAGCTGGAGGTAGGAACTGATGCAGAGGCCATGAATTGTTGTCTCTATTAGTTTACTTTATAAAACTTTCTTAGCATACTTTATCTTATACAGACAAGACCACCTTCTCAAGAGTGGCACCACACACAATAGACCATGGCTTTCCATATCAATTACTAGTTAAGAAAACACACTATTGACTTCCCCATAGGCCAGTCTTGTGAGGATATTTTCTCAATTGAGGTTCTGGGTTCTCAAATGTCTCTAGCTTGTGTCAAGTTGACAGAACTTTTAACTGGAACACTTCTCTTTAGACCAATTTCTTCTCGTAGATCCCCTTTCATTTTCACATTATACCCACATAAAAATATTTAAGCACAGATTCCAAGTATGGAAGAAAACAAAGTATTTGTTTCTGGAAGTCTGGGCTGTTTCACTGTATATAATGATAATTGGGTTCCATTTTATTTTAAACCTGTAGATATCATGATTATATTCTGAATAAAGCTATAAAAGCTGACTAAAATTCTGTTTTATTTATGCATCACATCAGTTTTATCAGTTTGCATGTTGAAGAACCTCTAACCTAGTTCTCTGTCTTGGCTCTTGTGAGCAGAGTAGGCTATATATAACTATAGATATGCAAGTATTGTTGTGCTACACTGACTTAAAGTCCTTTAGGTATATGCACAGAACTGCTGTGTCTGAGTCAGACAATAATAATTTTCTTTATTTTTAAATTTGAATATTATTTATTTTTTTCTGTGTATATGTATATGTACGTTCACATGTGAGAGTATGTGCATATGTGAGTGAATTTGTGCCTGTAAATGTGGAGGATAGAGGTCAACCTCTGCTTTTACTATTTATAAATTGTTCATATTGTTTCTGAAACTAGGATCTGAGGCTTCTGTGGATACTAGGCTGAATGTGGACACCAACACTTATGGCTTTTGACATGGGTGTTGGGTATTGAAGTCGGGTCTTATTGCCTATGTGGCAAGAACTTTACTAGCTGAACCATTTCCTTAGGTACTGAAGTAATTTTAACTTAGATTTCTTCCATGGTTCAGTGATTTGAACTGTTTGTTGGCAGTTTCTATTTATTATCCTAAGACCTATTAATTCAACAATCATGCATTGACTAGATATTTTGTCTCTCCTTTGATGTTTAATTCTTGAATTTATTTATGTATTTCATATAGTAACACCTGTCCACTATATGACTGGCAGAATTTTTCTTCCACTGTCTTGCTGTCTCTACACCATGACAGTTATTTTTCTTTGTTATTCAAGAGCTTTTCATTATCATCAATTCTATTTGTCAATTCTCAAGGGTATTTCTCTTTCAGAAGGTCCTTGTCCAAACCTACACTTGATGTTTTATTTATATTTCCTTCTAGAAGTTTCAGAATTTCAGATATCACATTAATGTTTTTGATGCATTTTTGAGTTCGCTTTGAGTAGACAGATGGATACGTTACCAGTCTTTTGTATGTGACTGTCTGGTTGCAATACTGGCTAAAAAGGCTTTGCTTCCTGGTATATGCTGTAGGTTAAATATGTTTCAACACAAAAAATGTCCTCATACCTCCACCAAAAATAGCTTTTAAAACTTGTAATATAACTTTCGCAAAATAGGATGATACAAAAATCAACATATAACTATCAATAACTTAGTACAAGTCCTTGCTCAGCATGAGGTAGGCAAATGTAACAAACTGTGCAAGGACTCAGTATCATAACACTGAAGAAAAGAACTGAAGAAGACAGAAAGATGGATACACTTCCATATTTATGAAGTGACCAGTAATAGCAAATTAAATTTAATGCAGACGTGACCTACATATTTAATATAATCCCCATCAAAATTCTCATTGTACTCCTTATGGGACTAAAGAATTTTGCATGGAAGCATACAAAATCCAAAACAGTCAACACAGTTCTAGTTGTGTTCAATCCCAAACTACAGTGGAGAGCTTCAATAACAAATCTGTACAGTCTGACACAAAATGCAACAGACGGAAGAGCATAGGGAAGAATAAGTAAACCTATTAAATTCTTAAGTGCTCTTTGGTCGGGGCTAGGATCCCTTTTAGCATAAGAACTAATTAACAATGAAAATTATAAAAGTTTATTTAAATGTATATGAACATGTGGGTCTTCAGGTGATTGTGAATGCCAAAGAAATGTCCACGCACGATACTTAGCTTTGGACAAAGAACAGCTAATTTGGAAGGAATGTGCAACAATGGAAATCCATGCCATGGTTGTATTTCCAACAGATATATGCAGATGGAGTTTCTGAGATAGAAGACAACTATCGATGCTCAGAATATTTATTTAAATTCACTGGAACCAACTTTCCACTTTGTAGTTATCAGATTCATCTCACCCTGATCCATGAAGGGTAAACGTCATCAAACACTGTGTACAGAGGGCTTGCTGCACCAGGGACAAAATAGGTCAGCAGCCCATTTAAAAGAGATCAGAGTTCCTGAGATGATTTTAACTAGAATTAATTGGAATGTCAATTCTTCATATTTTCTCTGAACTGCTTCAGAGGCGAGGAGGAAAGATACTTGTCACTGAGACTGAAACGCAAGTCTTGTTCGTCTGAAAATCTTTACAGCATTTTAAACCCTTGAATTGTTAAAAGCAGAACAGTGCTGACTTTCTTGAGCTGTTCATAGAAAACACTTTTGAAATCTCAAAAAAATATTTTAGGAGAGTCTATGTAACAGGTATCCTTGTGCACTAATATAGTTTCTTTATCTCCATCTTTCTTTTCTCACATTTTTGTGAAGCAAGAATTACAATATTTGTTTGTAATTTCATAGTGGATTTTCAAAAAGACATTAACTTGATTTGCTCTTAAATATTAAAATAATAAAATTTACAATAGAAAATCATAGTTTGATTTTGAGTTGTGTAAAGAATATTTTTAAGTTGAAAGAATAAATAATATAACCAGAAGCTTTTCATCAATATTTTCCTCATTTTAAGAATATGGAAATACACTGACTTGGTATAGCATAGACAGTAATAATTTATATAGGTGTAGAATCATAAACGTTTAAGATAATGACTTTTGTGTAGCTAAAATAAATTTTTTGGTATAAAAAATATAGTTGCTATCTCTCTCCTTTGTACTATTTGTTTTGAGATTTGTACCCAGCTGAAATTCAGGATAGTGTTAGAAATCTGGGGCAGACTGAAATGCAAATACTTCTGTGAAGAGGACAGGGCAGAGGAAAATGTTTTGCAAGGTCCAGCCCAACGAACAGATGTGAGGGTATTTTGTAATATAATAAAAAGAGTCAGAGAACAGATATACCTCCTCCTGTCTTTTCTTTTCAGACAGAATTTTCTGTGTAACAGTCCTGGAACTTGCTTTGAAGACCAGACTGGTTTTGAACTCACAGAGATTCTCTTGCCTCTGTGGTGGGACTAACAGTATGAGCCATGGCTTCTTCTGCCTGCTCTGTCTTTCTATGTCCAATTTAAATACTCTCTAAGCTCAGTTAAGGTGTGGCACCACCACTGCCTGCATGGGAGCCTGGAACTCCTTCTGTAAACTAAAATGACCTCAAACTCAGATTGGATTAAGGGCATAGGTCACCACTCCCAGGATACTCCCTGTGCTGGGATTAAAGGTGTGAGTTACCACTGTCTGATCTTACTAGACTGACTGTGGGTAGATCGCTCTGATATCTCCAAATGTTTTTATTATATTACAAAATATCCCCACATAGGACTCCTTTCAGATGGAAGAGGTTCAGCTTCAGTTTGTCAGAAGCAGCCCAGAATGTGCAGGGCTGAGAGATACAGTTCTTTACACTGTAATTTGGGAATCATAGGTTACATCAAAATATTAATATATATGCTTGTTTTATTATTGAAGACTTTGCCTTAGGCAGACTTCTACTCAAATATTGAAATAAAAATCCCACAAAAGCTTGCAGGATATAAAGGACATTTATCTGGAAGAGTGAATTGGGGAGGGAGGGAGGGAGAACGATGGCACATGGGGGTGGTTGAGTAAGGAAGAGTGATTGAGAGTGTGATTGGGCCTGCATGTTTCTATTTGAGCTTTGCATTCGCTTCATGTGATGCTGTGTACTGCTTTCTTTCCGTTATCTTTGTCTCTGAAAATTACGTTAAGATAAATTTTCAAAGTAGCTCCTTTGTAAAATGTTTCGCTGCCCTACTCCTCTGGCTGAGGTTTTCTCCAGTTACATATTGTGGGAAAACATGTCCAAGCCAGTTAATCAAAAACCTTCTTCATCCATAACTACCCCTAAACCTTCATCCATAACTAGACCTGAGTCACCTGAGTCTCTCAACATCTAAGCACAAGAGCAAAGGGGAGTTTTAGAAACACAGAACCTAGAAACCATTTTTCAAACATTCACATATAGTCTGTTCATTGCTAACATCAATGAGATACAAGTCAAATCTAATAAAACCTTAATATTCAGTTCTGGATGATGAGCCTGGATGTGTTGTCTACCTCGTAAAATGCCACCATCTTCAAATGTGACCAAATCAGCCCTGCTTTTAGGGCATCTGTGTTTTTATTTGTGTTTTAGTGGCATAAAAAATAAAATATATCTTAGTGTTTGTAATACATCAGAGGAAAGAGGGAAAAGTTGAAATGGTAGCTAAAATTCAGAGAACTGGTTACTGCAGGTTTTTTGGTTAGACTATGATGGTGACCATTAATATAATTTCTGCTCAGTGAAAAATGCAAGATTTTAGGAGAGGTGTTTTGATTCAATTGATATTTTCTAGCGAACAGTTTTTGTATCTTTCAGGAAGTTTCTCAGGTGAGCAATATTACTAGCTACAAATTTCTTAAAAGGCTTTAGAATGGTTTTCTGTTAGTTTTATGGTCTGGGAATTAAATCCAGAGACTCACACTGGCTCGGCAAGAAGTCTTCTACTTAGCTAGACATAGCCTGTATCTGACATCTTGTTCTGCTTTTACAAAGTTTTCTGAAAGTGGAGCATTTACAGTACTCAAGTGAAGAGTAAAGGCATATTTATATAGAAAGTAAGTATGGTTTCAGCTAGGGTTGTAATTAAAAAGAATTAATTCCTTCCTTGATAGCTCTTTTCGTGTTCAACATATTTTAAAATGTATTAAAATATCTTTATTATTTTCCCACCTATTTCTATCCAGAATTTAGCAGAGAAATAATGCTAGATTTTTTTTTCCTTTGTGCATGTGAATCTTATATGTGTGCCTGTACATGTGTGTGTGTTTGTGTGTGTGTGTGTGTGTGTGTGTGTGTGTGTGTGTGTGAGAGAGAGAGAGAGAGAGAGAGAGAGAGAGAGAGAGAGAGAGAGAGAGAAAGACAGAGACAAAGATTCTTTGATTGGCGAGAATTTCCATGGAGACTCATTGGGAAGAAGAAATAGCTCACACTCTTCAGTGTTCTGTGACGAAGGACAATATAGAAATGTTCAAGAGAAAATTAAGCTGGAAGTTCAGATCATACCCAAGTATCGTCCTACAGATTCTGCTCAAAGTAGTCTTTCAGATTCTAAGTTTTAAGAAATTATTTTAAGGCTCATTGATTAAAGATAATAATCCCATCTACAAAATTTCTTCACAGAAACTCCCATGTTCATACTTAATAGAGTTACAAATTCTAAAAACTGTGTTTTATCTATTCTTATACATCACAAACATACACACACACACACGTTTGCATGCTTGTGTTTTGGCAAAGGCAACGACTGATGTATGGAAGTCTAAACTCTAACTTTCATAAAGTTTTACACCAGTTTTTATAGAAGTAATATTAACCAGATATGGTAGGTAGTCACTAATGCATCTAGTAGCTACAAATTTTGACTATAAGATGATAAATTATTTTATAATATTGAATTTACCATATAGTAACATTAATGCTGAATGTAAAGGATCAAAACAGGTTCTTTTTAGCTAAAGTAAAGAAGAAGCAGTTTGAGAGAGTGTTTGTAATTAGTAGTAGCAAAAATAAGTATGTATTAGAATTTAAAATGAAAAAAAAGAGGAAGAAGGGAAAAAGGAAGTTAAGAAAGATTAAAGGAAGGAAAGAAAGAAGCCTGGTTAACTGCTTCACTTTCAACTCATACTTCTCTAGTATGAACTTTATACACTGAATAGCTTCTGGTCAGTAAGTACCATTGTTTGCACAAAGGAGAGACTTCATAGTACTTATTTGATAATATTTATATCTTAATAAAAAAATTAGAAGATAGGAAAGATCCGTACCTTGTATATGCCTATATGGAAGAATTTATAGAAAACGGATAACAACTTTTAACTTTTAGAGTATAGCAGTTATAAGGCAACAAACCAGGGTAACTTCTTTACAGTGTGTAATATACAGTTCCAATACCAGTGGGTGGGACCAATATGGAACCCCTTCTTTGATTCTTCTTGTCAGTCAAGCATGTAATGCTTATGCTGCCTTTTCCCCCCACCATTTGTAGTCAGAAGTTTCTCTGTCCAGCCTGGCTTATACTAATTCTAAACTGTTTGCCCTGTGGCTCAGGCTTATTACTTGTTAACTCTTACTCTTGAACTCACCCATGATTCTCATCCATGTTTAGCCACTTGGCTTGGTTCCTTTGCTCATGGCAACATTCTCATCTTCCTCTGTATCTGGCTGGTGCCTGCTGCTCTGCATTTCTCCTCCCCAATTTCTCCTAGTCTGGTTGCCCTGCATCTACTTCCTGCTACTGGCCAATCAGGGTTTTATTAAGCCAATATGAGTGACAAATCTTTATAACATTAGTCCCACAGCATCCTTCCTCATTAATTCTTTTGTCTTTTTTAATAAACCAAGTGTTTCTCTTTCACAAGACTCTTTGGACCTCTCTGACTAGGCTGAAACTTCTTCAAATAGATTCTGTTATTTATTCCATCTTTTGACTCTTGTTCCCTGGCCACTTAAGAGGAAGTTTGGGAACATTATGTTTGGTTAGTCATCATGTCATGACCTTAGTTCAATGGTTGGATTCTTCAGTAAATTTGTGTTCAGTTTACTCTTGAGCAGAAAATGGGCAAGGTTAGCAGATCTGTACCATTCAGTAAATTATATAAACATTATATAAACATTTATGTTTATATAATTTACTAACCAGACAAAATAATAAAGAATTTCAGAATGCTATCTTTTTTACTTTTAAAAAATCATCAGTATAATTGCTTTCTCTTATATTTATGAGGCGAATAACTTGACAAAATCATTCTGTAGTTTTACATAAAAAACTTCTCTTTAATATAAAGTCAAGGTTAAGATGTATGAGGAAATACTTATCGAAGTATAACACTTGGAATGTGCTTTCAGAACTAGTCCCCTGAGTCACTTTCTAAATTGGAATTCTATGGTCTTGTGAATGCATGTATTAATGTGTGAAAAATAAAGACAAGCTTTTTTTTTCCTGATACACGTAGTTATACCATCAAGTACAACATAAGGAAATTTGTTACTGAATTGTTTACTCATACTGTTACTGACTCATTGTATGTAATTAAAACTATTACTTAATGATGAGTCTGAGTAAACTCCGACTTTGCTGCCTCCCTTCTACTTTCCTTAGACAATAGTCATGAAGAGAACAAGTTGACTGGATATGAAAAGCCATAGTTGGTGATTTTCGTCTCATGGATTTTGATGCCATGCTTTATTTAATATTGCTGAATGTGAAGTGCAGGTCCAGCATCTGTGCAAAAACACTGGCTTCTGACAAGCATTGCTGCACTTCCTTCCAACCACAAACTATGCCTTTGCATTCACTGTAGTCTGGGACCTCTGCTACACTTCCCAATTAAAAGTAGCAGCCAGGGTAACTCCTATCTAAGCACTGAGAATTCTCAAGCAACTTTCAGATTTTTTTTTTAATGTTAATTACACAAACAGTCATCCTCTAGAGGGTTGTTAATCTTATTCATTCACAAACTGTGGCTCCTTGAAAGAAATTAGTGTTTGAAATGAAAGTTTAAGTTGGAGAACAAAACCAAATGTTTCCAAAGTCATGTTCCTCCTTCTCCCAAGGTGCTGTGACCAGAGGCTGGTTCATTGAGTATCATTTCACTGAGTATCATTCATCAAACTTCAAGCAAAGAGCAGGAAAAAAAATCACAGAATTCTTTGAAGTATGAACAGGATGAAATTTCCCAAACCTTGCTACCCATTGGAAACATAAGCCAATTAGGGCATAGCAGAGGGCTTTATGGAGCATGCAAGATTATGCAAGAATCCCCTTTACATATTGTGATTCACAATTCATTATTTCTGAGTCCTTAAATTCTAGTTTTAAATTGTAGAAAATTGACACCCTGGACTTTCCAGAATACAGAATTGTGTTGTCATTGTAAAGCACTGATTCTTTGCTTGATTGTTGCTCCATTTAAATGTGTGACATAAATCACATAAAAATTTATAAGCACGTCAAAATATCCAATTCACATTTTATTCACACATCCCATTGGGGATGGAGTAATTGCAGCCTTCAACAGTTTGAGCCAAATAACTTTCTTTTAAACACAAGCCAGTATTCCAATTATCTATTGTTGAATTAAAACTTAAGTATTGAATGAAATTTTTTAATTGAGTTATTACTCAGTCTTGAATAAATTAAGTATTTAGAATTTTTCGTTCTGTAAATAAAGTAATTTTTTATTCATAAAATGTACTTAAATTATAAATTTCATCCAGTTAGCATAACAGAAATCAGCTTACCTTGTCAACATTACCCTTTGTGCATTATTCTTAAGAATCCAAGAATATCTTTGGTTATCTTTTTTGTTTTTAATATACTCACAATATATTATGCATACTATGTATATAAAAATTATATATAATTATAGGTCATTTATTTACATAAACCTAAGTACACCTTCTTTAAGTATACCAACCATATTCTATTATGTAATTACTGCAATCCATGCCCTGTGTTAGTAAATTCTAAAATATATTTTTAGGTAAGATTTCCAAGAACATTTTAGCACATAAAATGAATTAAAGGGCTACAATTTTTAAAACAAAATACTAAAAAAAATACTAAAATAATAACTACTCTTCTCTACTAAATATGATGTTCTGTTATTTCTGAAGCGCTACTCCTCAACAAGTCACTTTTATCTGTAAATTATGGTTTATATATAAAGCTAAATATACTAAAAGTTATTAAAAATAGGAACACTAGTCACCTAGACAACATATTATAATTATCAATATATACAGACAATAATTTGTACCTATTATACATTACTTTTATTCATTTACTCATTGTTCAATTGATACATAAAATAAAATCTTACTTTGAAAAATAAAGAAACCTGTCATTTGATATATTCTAAATACTAAAATCAAGCAATTGTTCCTATCCTCAGAAAAGTCATTTTTCCATTAAGGAAAAGTAGCAAATAATTACAAATAATTTCCCATCCGCTAAAACTCTTAAAATAATCCACTAGTGGTATGTGCCAAGCAATATAAATATAGTAGAAACTGGAAAAACTGAAGGAATTAAAAATAGGAAAAAAAAAAAACCAAAATTGGTGATGTTTAGAAATTTCAACAAGCATATAATCACAAATCTGTGCTATAAAAAAAAAAAAAAAAAAAAAAAAAAAAAAAAAAAAAAAAAAAAAAAAGCCAAAGGTGTAGGCGGAGTTTACTTAGAAGGCACCAGTACCAGACAGATATTTGTTAAAATATAAATCAGAACTCACGGTACAGTAGCACCTGAACAGGGACTGGAGTCTGGAACCGTGAAGGAGTGATGGACAGACGGTGGAGTCGATCCTATCCCCAATCATCCAGGAACCAGGAAGAGAGTGTCTCGTGTTCCAGAAGCCCCTTTTCAATGGGCTTTCCCCGCCCCCTTCAGGGGCCCGGTGCCCTGTATAAGTGTCTTTTGACCTTATCAGCTGACACCTGAATCCCACAACACAAAGGCTATGCCAAAGTCGTTGAAAACTACATAATTGGTCACTAACAAGTTAAATAAATAAATAGATATGAATGAATGAACGAACGAATGAATGAATGAATGGATGAATGAATGAATGAATGAATAAGTAAGTAAATAAATAAATAAATAAATAAATAAATAAATAAATAAATAAATAAATAAATAAATAAATAAATAAATAACATAGACACTTGGGGCTGGAGTTATTGCTCAGTGGTTAAGAGCAGTGGCTGCTCTTGCAGAAAACCTGGGTTTTATTTCCAGCACCCAGATAACCATTGCAGTTTCAGGAGACCTGGTGCCCTCTGCTGGTGCATAGACATACATGTAAAGAAAGTAGTACACAAAATAGTGATGTCAAATTATTATTTACAAAGAATAAAAAGATTTTGAGACTTTTAAAAAAATAACAGAAGAAGGGAGGTTCTTGTTCTTTAAGAGAGGAAGAGCCCCCCCCGAAATGCACGAATGAGCATGTGAGGTATACAAAGTGAATTCTCTAAATAAGTGTCCAAAAGAACCTGAGGGTAATTCTGATTAGATTGCCAGAAACTACAATTTTAAAAAATTAAAATGATATAGCAGTGTTTTAAAATTTTTATTTTTTTAATTTCTTAAGGTATAAAATATAACTTTGACAAGTCTAACACTATAGCTATAAAACCTTTAAAAATAAAGAAGTTCTCATAAACAAAATGCAAAAACATTGTCATTGATTCTGGTTTTCTAGTTTTTATTTGTTTGCACATGTCACATGTTTGTAGGTCACCTAGACAAAAACAGTAAATATGCCTAGATATAAATAGTAAACTGTGCAAAGTAAAATGATTTGGATGAGGGTGATGGACATGATCTGAATCTTAGCCTGATAATATATACAATAAAAATCAACCCATTGACTCTTTCCAGAATTTCGACACAGTATTGATTAGTACTTAACACAGGGCAAGTCATAGGATGACTGAAGAAGGACTTTGTCCAGGAAAAGTTATATTGAAGCATTCTATTCAATTGATGGTATTCTTTTAAAAAATAGAAAACTTCATGAGATACTTTTAAATCCAAATGCATTCAGAAAAATCGTCAAATGAAAATGTTTATTTTTCAGTAAAAAAAATGCCATCTATAACAGATTGCAAATGCAGATAGAATGTAAATAAATAAGACTAATACTTGAAAAAATAACACTGAAAATCATCTTTTGAATTTTAGTCAGGGTTAGCAAGAGACTACCCAAACATTATAAGCTATTGCTATTTCCCTTGGTTGCAACCTGCCCCCACTAACCTACCCACAGGTGGAAGGTAAGTACCAGTTGCTAAAGCCACTGCACACTTTAAATTCAAAATCTAGAGCTCGAGCTCTATCTAACTTGAAAGCCTCCTACCTGGAGGACTAGTTTCCATGGTACAAGAAAGTAAAATGCAGGGTAAACATGACTGGTACTGGAAACTTGAAGTCATGGATCCTGTAAAAGAATCAAAATTTCTTCTTTACTAAATCTACCTATTCCCTAACTACAATATGATTCTTATATCCACAGACAAGAGCAGTTTTCACCCTCATCAATGAAACTTCTCTTAGCAATCAACAGTGACTATTGCAGAAACCACAACCAATTAAAATACAGTTGTAGAGCCCAGTCACAGTGGCAACATGCACAAGACAACTCCTGAACCAAAGGCTCAGGAAAAATTGCAGACGAGGTCAGAGAGATGTTAGGAGCCAGAGGAACAGTGAACATTCTGTGAGATTGTGTTTCCTAGGAATGCCAGAGAAGTTACAGTTCTCAAGTTTGAACAATGTGATTGCTTAAACATAATCTGAACAAATACTATGGTATGACTCTATGCATGATAATAAAGAACAGGAAAGGCCAGAAGGCTTCAACCCTAGATAAAGAACTAGAGGCAATTGAGAAAGCTGAGAGCAGAAGACAATGGTTTGCTTTAAGGCAGAGCATATCAATTCATAATACAATACATACACACAAATAACATTAAGCAGTTGGAGCAGGTAATATTTTTATATTTAGGAATTCATGTGTATGTATATTTTAAATATAAGTGATAAAAATCTAAAAGAGGTCATGGACTTGGAAGAGAACCAGGGGAGAAAACAAGGGAAAGCAGAAGGAATAAGGGAATGGGAAAATTATGTAAACATAGTCTCAAAAATATCTAAAAATTAATGCTGACAGCTCTCCTGTAAACTTTATTCAATGTTTTCCAGCTGGAAAATTACACCGACTCAATGTGCAATTTCACAACCAAGAGAGTGACTGAAATACATTTTGCACATCTTACTCAGAATACTCAATTCTGTTGTCTGTGTGTTTGTTCGCTTAGGTCTACACAATGCTAGCCTGTGTGTAGATGACTGTATCTACCAGCTCACCAGCTTTTTACCTCACATTTGTATTTACCTCCACTTCCCTCCTGCCATCGAACCTCTGTTTCGCCATATCATGTAGAAATGAAGCTTTGCAGTGTGGTCATGTAATCTTCTGAGACTGAATTTTCATTGTGAATTTCGTTGGAATCCCTGGCCCTGTTTCATTTGTCATAACTGTTCACACTTTATTTTGTCTGTGTAGCATTCCATAACCCTAAGGAAACTCCATTGTTTACAGTTTTTCAATTTATAATTAAGTCACGGTAAGCATTCAAGTACACGGTTTTGTTTGTAAAGTGTTGTTGTATTTACTGGTATAAATATCATGGTAAGCAACTATTGAGTCCTTTGGTAGTAGTATTTTTAAGTGTTATGACTTTGTTTCTTCTTATGTGTGTATTATGTTTTCATTTGTGTGAGCACAGTTGTGTGTATAGGGGCATGTAAGTGAATGTGCACGTATGTGGAGGCCTGAGGTTGACACTGATGGTCTTCTTCAATCTCTGTTCTTGTTATTTACTGAGACAAGGTCTCTTGACCTTGCTGGGATTGCAGGTGTCAGCTATTGCTGCCTGCCTCCACCTGACTGAGATTTGGAGGTTGTAACTTCTGTTCTCATGCACGAGGGGGGCAGAGATTCTACTTGGAGTCACTGGCCCAAGCCTAGACTTGGCTTCTAAAGCTATTTCTGATAGTTTTCCCCAATGGGCTCTAGTGTTTCACATCCCCAACTGCAGCATGTCACTTATTAGCACTTATTTTACTCAATAACATTTAGTTCAACCATTGTGATAGACACATAATAGTACATACATTCTAATCCGAATTTGAATTTCTTATGACATTGAATATCTTCTCATGGGCCCGTTTGCCATCTGTGTATTGTCTTCTATTTGCATTTTAGCATCTTTCCTTGGCACTTCTTTGATGATTGAATCTGATACGTCTATTATTGATACTCACCTGTTGTTGGTTATATGGGTTACAAATGCTTTCTCCAGATGCAAGTGTGGTTTTTACCACCCTTTACAGCAAAGTGTTGTCAAGTTTTTGCTTTATAATTGAAAACTCTGCATAATTATGTAGACCGATCTTTGTTCTATTTTTGTGGTGTTCGACAGGAGGCCAGGCTGACCTTGAACACAATCCTGACTCTTGAAAACTGGGATTACATTCTTTTGATAGCTTGCCTAATAAGGGCAATCTCTTCATAAAGATTAAATCATTTAAAATTAGCAGTTGTTGTGGTTATCAGAGAGATAGTACAAGATTTTTCAACAGGGTTTAGATGTGTCTGTATATATACATACACATGCACACACTCACACACCTACATATATATATGGTATGGAAACTTGCTTATAGTGAATACTGGGCTTTTATTGAGAGCTAGGGTCACTAGTGCACCTATTTGCTCTCCCACTCCATCCCCGTGTGGTGTGTGTGTGTTTATGTTATTGTACATGTGAGTGAGTGTGGAGAGTATTATACCTGAATATTGTTTCTCGGGAAGTGGCCACCTCATCTTTTGAGACAGGGTCTCTCACTGGCACCTGCAGCTCATGGATTACATTTGACCGCCTAGCAAGCTAGTCCCAGTCCCCAACAATCTGCCTATGTTAGGTTTTCCAGCCATGGGAATATAAATAAGCTACAAAACCCCTGGCTTTTTAAATGGGAGCTGGTGTAGCCCTGGGACTTCCTCTCATTTGCTTAACACTTTACCAACCAAGCAATATCTCCTGCCCAGTGCATCACCTTGTTACTAGCTGACCCTGGGGAAGTAAAACCATCTAGGAACAACACTGCAGAATTTCTCCTCATATTGCCATCACTTAAGAGAAAACGGAGTCCGCCAAGTGAAAGGATGCTTGGATCTCACTAGTATAGTCACGGAAGTTAACATTAACATGTTCTTAGGAAGTACAGAGTAGTCACAAAAATGCAGTGGCTGATCAGGTAGGCTCTGCAGCTTCAAAAGTGTTACCATGCCATCTGTCAGAGCTACAGGGCTAATAATTAGGCATCTGAATTTGAACTTTTGGGGTCAATTTATTACTTTTTTAATAGTGTTATAGATAGGGATGACACAGGGTGTTATCAGGGAGGAGAACTTTGAAGTGAAATTTGATATATGATGGAAAATTTTAGGTAATTTCCAACTCTCCAAAGTGCTAATATTAAACATACATTTTTAACACCATCATATTTTAATTGTGATCCCTTACACACTGATTTAATATTGCACCTTTAAAAATAAAATTCATAAATTGAACTATGTATTTATAATTGCTGCAATTCTTAAAACATTAATGATTAAAGAGATATGAAGTTAAATGTTGTTTCAAAGTATTGTACCATTTTTCTCTATCAGTGTTGGTATTATACCTATTATATGACCAATACATTAATTTGGCAAATATATGATCTTCATAAATGAAAATGTTCAAGTAAAACAATATATCAAGAGAAATTACTTGAAATATATTGAAAGATATAAGAATCCAAGCATAGATATCAATTCAGCTTTTATATTACTATGAGAGTTAACAAAAGGTAAATATTTTACTTTTTATAATGTTTCTCAATTTAGGCAATGATTTTTTTATATTTTCTCTTATTGCATTGCTTAATCTAAGTTTGTCTTTTCTGATAACCAGACACTCCTGATCATAATGAATATTTATAGAATGAGACTGTATTAATATTTGTAGTTTTAAGAGAGTCCTTTAATATTTTTAATTATTTCATTGTAATAAAATCCTAAATAAAAAATGTCACACTTCACTAGGCAAGCCATTACTTGGTGGCATCCTTAATCTATCTGTATGATGCATTAGTTTGTAAAGATGTAGCATAATTATATTCCTCTATATACATTCCAGAAAAGCTTTGGAAACATTTTCACATTTGACTTACCTTTTCAGAACAATTACTTTCACGTCTGAGCACCACTGACTACTTTTGCTCATATCAAATGGCCATTACTTCTCTGTTTAGTGACTTATCCTTTGTCATATTAACAACACAAAATGATATGATTAAGAACTTATTTCAGTAAGTACATACATCAGTTGAATTTTCAGTGGAGTTAGGACTTTAATATACAATGCTGACAAGTGAAAAAACATCACCATGTAAAAGCATGCTTGTCAATACGTGACAAGTGTTTCCGAACATTCTTATATCGGTATATGTGAAGCAGACTTTACTCCTTTCTTTAAAGTTAGTTAATTGTGGGCTGGAGTGATGACTCAGAGGTCAAGATCACTGGCTTTTCTTCCAGAGGTCCTGAGTTCAATTCCCAGCAACCACATGGTGGCTCATAATCTTCTATAGTGGAATCTGGTGCCCTCTTCTGGCATATAGGTATACATGCAGACAGAACACTATATAAGTAATAAATAAAAATATAGCGTGATTTATGTGCAAGGGTGTATATACAATGGCTGCAGTGTGGAAGTCAGAGGACTACTTCTACATATAATGGGTAATCAAACTCAGATCACCAGTCATTCAAGACAAGTGCCTTTACCAACCGAACTGGTTTTTTGATTTTTATTTTTCTTCTTTCCCAATGTCTTAAATTCAACACAGAACTTGTAGATTATTTCAGTTCTATTTTTTAAACAAGGAAATGGTTAGGTACTGGTGGCACATACCTTTGATCCCAGCATTAGGGAGGCAGAGGCAAGAGGATCTCTGTGAGTTTGAGGCCAACCTAGTTTCAAGGCATCACAAATGACACAGAGAAATTCTGTCATATATATATATATATAAATAACAAAAATGAATATGCTCAACAATATGTACATATTTAACTCATATACTTACTATTTACAATAAGGAAGAAATATGGATCATTTAGGAGACATTTACCTGAAACATACACAGATCAAGATAGAAACTTTTGTGAATTTTAAAACCACTAATCTGGTACTGTTTAATCCCCAATATATGTACAAAAGCCTAAGCCATTCAAGTAGACACAGTGAATCATTCCTTTTCCTTCTGTTTATCATACTGTTTGGGTATATGTAATAAATGTTTAAAATTTCATTGTATTAGACATTTGTCTCATACTTTTATTTTATCATTGTTGTGTGTATGAGTACATATGTGGGTGTGAGTGTACCTGCACTTTTGTGCATATATGTCTCAGTCCAGAGGTCACCTTAGGTGGAGACCTCATGTTTATCATCACAAGATCCCTTAGCTGACCAGTAAGGCCCGACTGGTCATGGATTTACCTGTCTCTGTCCTCACATCACTGTTTTTTTTTTTTTTTTTTTTATTTAACATCACCACACCTGGCCATTTAACCAGGTTCTGATTATTACACTGAGGTCCTCAAACTTAAAAGACATACACTTTACTGACAAGATACCACAACCCCAACTTCCTGGCCTCCACTTTTAATCTCAACATTCAAAGAGGCCTATGCAGGGGTTTTCAACTTTCAGGGCATTTCTTGGATGTGTAACAAGACTGGTCAGTTGGTGTAGGTCAGGGTAGAATACTTGTCAAACAGCTGTGAATTTATGATTCAGTCTGGAGTACCACAAAAATAAACAGATAGAAATATAATGAACACTAAATTGTGCAGTTGTGAGCATGTTTCAACTTCAGAAAGAACTCCTTTTAGACATTTCTAGTTTTTATAACATTATTATTATATATTTAATTAAGTAATCTATTTTCTGCTAACAGATTATCTTTTGCGGGTACCATACAATTAGCTGATTGTGACAGACTGCCTTTCTTGTGTACATAGTCTTCCCAGAAGCAGGGACTGAATAATAGACCATGGAATTCAGTAGCCCAGCTGTCACGTCACTTTTTAATAAATTCCACATTATGCCATCCATACCTGGGAGGCTGAGAGCATGCACTGGTGGGAATTTCAGTCACCATGGCTACTTTAGAGCCACACATGGTCAACATGAACACCAACCTTCCCTCCAAAAAAGGAGATTAAAGAAACTTAAACAAATGTATACTCTGAGAAAAACTAGACAAGAGTATTGATTTCAATATGCGAGGGGAAAGAAAACAATAGATTAGTCTATCAATGATAGACTAATACTGATAGTGTAGATGCGTAGATGCAGACCTTTATGACTACCGGAGATGGCTCACAAATCTGACTTTTTGGTTTTTTTTTTTTTTCCCCAGCTAAAGCTAAGACAGAAATATGATCAGTTAAAATTTTATATTTCTCATATATAGCTTTTTCTGGCACATGGCCCTGAAAGAAATGTGTCCCTTAGGTCCACAGATAAAGAGGTCACAATATGATGTACTGCCTTCAGATACTACATCTTAGGAAGTCTAACAGAGGCCTTCCTATGTGTACTTGTAACAGGTCTCGATTTCAAAGTGAGGGCAAAGTGCCAACGCTCAGTTCAGCTGGGGACCTCAAGGACAGAAACAGTCATGTAAAAATGCGGCTCTCTGGAGCCTTGGCTTGACTGTCAGATGTAATTAGAGTCCTCATTGCTATAGACAAACTACACATTTTAGAAAGGAATTTCTATAACTGTATATGTTTATTTAATTCTTTGTATTATCTTAATATCATCAGACAGATGCCTAAGGAGAAGCCAGTTCTGAAAAATATAGTCATATTTCCTATCTTTTTTTCTGTCAGACATAGCATACTCAAGTTTCATAGAGTCTATAGAAGGATCATGCTTACCTCTTGAAACAAACTGTATGGAGAAGACTTTCATCCTGAAATATTTTACCCGACATATATTATTATTATTATTATTATTATTATTATTATTATTATTATTATTATTATTTGTTGTTGTTGTTGTTATTTTTCTAACTAATTTTCTTAGTAAATAAAATTAATCACCTGATGTGGTCACCAAAAAAAAAAAAATCTAAAAACTGCATCTCAATAATGCCTGACTTTTTGCACTGTGGTTTTATGGGTAAACTTTTTCATCTTCTACCAGAAACTGAGAGCGTTTTCAGGTGAGCTGAGTGGTTCCTTGTGTGAATGGTGCTGACACCTAAGTCCACTCTGGCCTGTGACCCACTGGAGTAAAGAACTGCCCAGTGACATCTTACCCTCTTAGTGAACTTCAACTCCCATCAGTCTCTCCTACTATCTCTCTTTGTTTCTCTCTCTCTGTTGTTTGTTGCATTGGAAGGACTGTATGTGGTCTGTTCATACTCATGACTGACAGCAGGAACAGTTTGCTGCCACATCTGAACATCTATCTACAAGCTGTGGCACAGGAGACATAGTGGCCAACATGGATGCCCAGAGACATTGTTTTAGTGTGAAGTGTAATTGTGTGGGACATGGCAGCAATTGTAGATATCTGTGTTGAGAACACTGGTTTCTTATCCTCCTGGAAATTAGTTTCCTTATCTGTAAAATGGAGCCGACATTCCTTTCAAAGTCACGATTACTTTAATCAGTAGCTACTTCAAAGTTGCCTATGAAAGTCTAATGTCCCTCAGTTAGTGAAGACGCCACATATCCAGCTTCCTGTTAATCAGGTCTTATTTTCCAGGATGAAAATGTGAACTTTCAACCACTTTCCCCTCTAATCAGAAGATGGTAAGTAAATATTGCAATTTGACTGACTGTTATTATGTCTAAGTTGTTTTATTTAATTACAGGTCTATCAATAGACTATGTGGAGAATAAGCTTTATTGGATCAGTTCCGGAAATAGAACAATAAACCGATGCAACCTGGATGGTGGTAATTTAGAAGTAATAGAGTCAATGAAAGAAGAATTAAAAAAAGCTACAGCCTTAACCATCATGGGTAAGTGCAGTGATTCTGTGGTGAGGCTGAATTTTATTGATTAGGAGTTGATTAATTATAGCCTATTACAAGCCCAGCAAAGTTACAGTTTCATTAGCAACAAACACACATTCAAGCTGAACATCTCTGTGAGATTTTTCTTGTTTTTTAACTTTAGAAAACACACTTTTACAGTTATTCAGATTAGACACTTTAGTGCTGGTTTTAAAATTAACTTTACTTAAATATCATTTCTCAGCTTTGTCTGAATAGTACTACTGTATGATTCTTTCCTGGGCTCTACTGCAGCCGTAACGTTAAAATAAAAAAAAAAAAAAAAGAGGGGGGGGGGCCTTGTACGTTTGCCAATACACCAATATAGTTGAATCTGGCTGGTCTGTTTTTAAATAGCATCGACTGGAAACCTAGTCTTGGTCATCTGACCAACGATTGAAGTCACTCTGTCTAATCCAAATCTTGCATCCTATGGACAGATTCTAATGACCAGTTCTCATTTCCATCCTTTTTGTTCAATACTACGACAGATTTTTGTTTTGTGGATAGGCTGATGTGTTCAACCTGCAAAAATAAATGCCCCATGTAGCTTATCAACTGATGTATTACAAGAAATGAGAAACAAGATCCATGTTTACAGTTTCAAACATCAGGATATGTCAAAAAGTGTGACAAAACGTTTCAAACATCAGGATATGTCAAAAAGTGTGACAAAACCTTATACCATTTAAAGAAATTCAACCTGAATATGTTTTTCAAAGTTTGTATAATTATCAAATAGGATCGTGAAATATAGAAATTCTGTTTCCCATATTATTTCAGAACTTTCATCTGTTCATAAATCTAAAGTAAGGGTATTTTGTCATTTGGTTTCAGTAATGACTATTTATGAGTACATGAGCAAATGATAGTATAACATTAAATGATGGGGAAATAATTTAAAACTTACTTTCTAGGCAACCACTTTGTTTTGTTCATTTGATTTCCAGTTATGAAACCACATGAATAAAAGCCAGATGTGATAGCAAATTTTTTTTCTCAGCATATAAAAGGCTGAGGAAGATTAACGTTCAGGCGTTCAGGCAGCCTGTGATATACCACAAGTTTGCGACCAGCATGTGCTACCTACAAGTGAGGCTGAGACAAGGTTGTGCCATAGTGAAGAACTTCTCTCACTTAAAAAAAAAAAAAGTGAACGAAAATAATAAAGTTTTGCATTCAGAAATGATTTAAGACAGAACCATGTTCCACTTTCTTCTGAAGAGGACAAAAAGGGTATTGTTTTCACTTGCCACTCGATGCTGTAATAATATACTTTTCTCACATATTACAAAAATGTGAGAAAAGTGAATGCCCACTTTAAAGGGCTGATTTCAACATAAATGTAAAATTAAGATCTCAGCACACTCTAGTTTTATAAACTGGACTTTTGCGGGGACCCTACAGGTTCCAGACAGGAAAGTGAACCCTCGAAGAAAGGAGAATGAATTCTGGGATTAGATTGACTTTATCAACCTTGCTCAGACTTCAGGGAATCAAATGCGAGGCAGTTCATTGTCAGTGTCTTTAAAACACAGTAAAAATTAGGAAAAAGTTTCTAGGTAACGATCATCCCACTTCCAGGTGCACAATAAAGCTTAAGGTGTAACTACATAGAAACTCCTTTACAAAATACATGTAACCATGAGGATGGATTCTATAGCTAAAATGCCTAGAATTTAGTTGTCTCTGGTCAAGATAGCACAGATGTCAGCAGGCTGCAAATTATATGTGAAATCTCTCCTAAAGATGGGTAATGATCTAGGGAAGAAAAAGTCTGGGGTAATCATTCTAGGGAGTCTGAGTTGGATCTGTCTTTATAATGAAGTAGGCAGTCTGTGTCCACAGGCAGCACAAAAATTACTAGATCCTTAACAAAATCCACTCCTAGCAGGCAGGAAATAGGCAATTTTTTTTGGTCCTCCATCGAGAAGTGATCCCTGTGTGCCTAACATTCACAGTTCCTCTAGTGATCTATGGATTCAAGGACCTTTGTACCCCCAACAAGCTTAGCCAGTTGTCTGTGCAATATTACCCTCCTGCTTTCAGAGGCTTTCTTCTGGTATAATTTTCTGCTCTCTATCTTACTTCTTTTGGACAGTTTCTTTTTCTCAATTATTTCTTGAACTTGAGATTTTCAAAAATAGATTTTCTCCAGGTAAGACATTTATACTTATAAGTAAAGAATCCCCTTTTGAAAAATTACTGATCTTTTTATTTCCTAGCATTTGGGAATTTCCTGTACCGTTTATGTGTGCTATTCGTCACATTTAATGTTCTCCTGACAGGATGACTAATATAAACAACTTAAAGGAATGGAATTTTATTTTGGCTTCAATGGTTCACTTTATTGCGGCTAGCTCCATTGGTTCTGGAATTGTGCTGAGGTTAATCACCTCCTGGCATGGAGGAGCAGCATCTGGAAGGCTAACACAGGGTAACACACAGCTGCAAGGACCAGCCCCAGTGACCAGCCTGCCTGACCTAGGAGGGGAGTCCACTATCTCTTGCTAATCTATTCAGATTGTGATTCTATCAGTGAATTAACCTGTTCGTTATGTAAGAGTCCTCAAGATCAAATCCTCTCTGGAAACACCAAGACAGAAATGCCCAGGACCTGTGCCAGGCTAATCTCTGAGGCATTCTTAATTCATCCAGGTTGCTAAGAACTCTATGTCATATAGCTCAGTGTTGGAACCATTTTCGTTGTCTGCGCATACATACATAGACAGGTAATAAACATGAATATGCACAAATATACACACAGACATACTCAACTCACATATATATATACACAAACACATATGAATGAATCCCAGGTTACTAAAAAACAACAAACAAACAACATCACACATTTCAGGCTAAAGTTGTTCTTGTGTTTATACACACACACACATAACACACACACACATACACACACATACACAACATATACACACATAAACACATACACACATATACACACAAACACACACAAACACATACATACACACACATACACACATATATACATACCTACATACACACATACACACACATGCACACACATACACACACATACAAATAACACACACACATACATACCTACATACACACACATGCACACACATACACACACATATAGACACACATACCTACACATACACACATATATACACTTACACACACATACACACACAAACACACACAAACACACTCATACACATACACACACACATAAACACACACAAACACACACATATAAACACACACACATACATACACATGCATACACACACAAACACACTCATACACATACACACATACACACACGTGCATACACACACATACACACACACTCACTGTGTCTTATGACTTGTTTTAAGTTATTTTATGATTGAAACTTACATTTGTACTTTAGGCAATTTTTATTTGATTGATTGGTTTTGTGAGACAAAATTTTAGCCAAAATTGGCCTCCAATTCACTGTGTTTTTGAAGATGACTTTGGGTTCTTTTACCTAATGCATCTATGCTCCACATGCTGGCACAGCAGGTGTGTGACACCTATGTGACTTCCACAGGATGGATCTGTGACGTTACTTATTTGACTCAGCATTGCCAAGCAACACTGGTGTTCCTTACATGCACTCTTGTATATGTTAAGCCTCAAGTCAAAGCAAATATGAAGATCTGAGTGTCAGAATAATCATTTACACGGTGTCCCAAGCTTAATGCCTGCATAATTGTAAAAATCAAGACAAAGTACCAAACAATATTTAGGGAACCAATAAATGAGGGAATGTAAAAAAAATTGTCATGACACTTCAAGAAAGTTGACTTTTAACTCCTCCAATATGTGCCTTAATATTATATACTTCAAACATTACAATAACGTTCTTATAATATAAAAACCATGACCTATTACAGAAATTAACAATTTTACCAGCTTCTGCTTCTTTTGTTAACACTATTGACCCTATTCCGAATAAGAAATCAATGCTGAACTTTAAGAGCTTGATTCTGTGCGTGCAGTCTCTAAACATGAAGTAAATCCTCTATTTTGGCAAATATGGGCTCAGAAGTTTGCTAGTGATCAAAAGTTTACTGATAGCATGGAAACAAATTTGGATGATCAAAGAGTTTGATTGTGTCAGCATTGCAAATTCCCTCAGAACAGGAGCTGGCAAACACTGAAATCCTTTAACAAACTGCTGGCTGTGTATAGATGCTCCTCCCTGACACCAGAGCTTGATTAAAATCAGGTGAGCAATAGCCAGTAAAAATCCCTGAGAACAACACACTAACTGCTCACATTCCAAAATGTAAAGCACAGAATTGAACAGTAGTGGGGTGGGAATTGCTAGTTTTCTAGGGAGCTTGGGTCTCATCTTCTCAGCAGACTTCCCCCACTTCCTTGGAGTCTGCAGTTTTTCATTTTGAGGAAGAAAGAGCAATGGCATGCCTGCTGAGGATGAATGCTGTCACCATAAGAAAGAAAACAAACAATTGAAGTGATGGCCTCACTGTGGTCCAGGGGATTGGATTACTTAGAATGTTTAAAGAGAAATTTCCCCACAGTGATACAGAAATTGCACATTGTGAGAACAAAGAAATTGTTTTGCTGCCAAGCAACATATACAAACTCACACCAGCTCTCCAGACTGATTATATGGGTAACAGACAATAGATAATTCAAATCTGCTTTTAACTAAAATGTAAGAGTGGTTCTCCTGAAACTGAGATAAAAATATCTTCACACATTTTTCACCTATTTTTAATTTATAAAGCTTGTGTAGAGTTAGGTACACAAATAAAGTGGAGAGAGACCTGAAATGTTGAATATCTGGTAATGTCCAGATCAGAACAAGACATTATCTGATGGATCTACAAACCAATATGATAAATATCAAGATTTAAGCACAGTCTGAGGTTAGAAAAGGGAGGAAGCCTGGAATGCTAAAGTGCTTGTCATATTAGCATGAGAACCAAGTAAAAGTCTTCAATAGTCAAGTAACGTGCTGGACACAGTGCCATATGCATGTAATCCCAGTGCTAGGGAGGAAAAGCCAAACGGACGTCTCGCATGGGAGTTCAGCCAACCTCATCTAGTGAGTCCCAGGTCAGTGAACAGCTCCTGAGGAAATAATACTTAAGGTTGGCATCTAGCCTTCATGTGCACGTACATAAGTAAGCATGCCTGAACGCTTGTGCTCATACACACACACACACACACACACACACACACACACACACACACACACACACATGCACACACACAGAGACAGACAGGGGGGGCGGGAAGTGAGAGAGAGAGACTGAATACTGCTTAATTTCTTTCTCTGTGACTGTGGACTGAAATTTAGTGACTCTTTTTGAAATAAATAAAATGGAGCTGAATTCTTGGTTTCTGTCTCTGAGACTAGGGCACACTGTATGAGGTCTCATGCGTGTCCTCTATCTTGAATCAGTTACTTTGGCAAAACCAGGCCACCTTTATGAGAATACCAAACCAACCCTGTAGATAAGAGCACACAGCTAGAAAGATATTCACCCACAGCCATGTCTGTGGTCCGTCTTGAAGCAGGAGCTCTAACCTGGTCAGAAACCCTGCATATTACAGTACAAACCAACAGCCTTAAAACAGCCTCTAAAAGAATCTGCAAAGCAGAATCTCCCAGCAGTTGTTTCTACACCTCTGCCCCAAAAGATCATGTGAGATAAGAAGCATTTCTTGTGTTAAGTTGCTAATCTTTGGGGAAATTTGATACACAGCAATTGATTCACTAATTTGCATGTTACTCTGCCCAGGGCATTCATTTCTTTGTGAACATTACATGCTTAATGAAATCAGAAAGATAGTCAGTCAGAATAATAAAACCAAATATTTCCTTTATTATAGTAGAGGAGAACTGAGCCTAAGCTAAAATATCTGAACTTGTTTGAGAGCGAACAGGTATCACATGCAAGACAGTATACTTCTCGGCTCTAAGTATCTTTATCATAAAAAAAAAAAAAAAAATAGTAAACATTTGTGCCAGAGATTTTAACTTAAAAGATGACTAGTACGGACATTTATTTAAGATCTCACAACTTTAAAATACTACCAGAGATTATTCATTTTTAGAAAAGTGCCATTCAGATAATTATGCTGTGAGAGTCAATAGTCAAATGACATGAAATACCCAACATGGGTACTTAACTGGCCCTAGACTAGACAGTATACTTTACTTGAAGGCTAGGTTTGTAGAAACATCTTCTGCCTATTTTTGAGATAATTTGTTACAGGAGAATATAATTGATAGATTCCGAGCTCTTACCTCAAGCAGCAGTGATTATGAGAGTCATAGAGTCATTCAATGTTCCTCTCACTCATTCAACAGCTTTGCATTACTGCCTATTCTATATACTAATTACTTATGTTTATATATGGAGAGAGAGAGAGAACACTGACTTCATAAAGCTCACCTAGTAATGTAGGAGGTAGATAATAAAGAAAATAAACAACTAACAAATGCTGTGATGGTTAAAAGTTTGCGGGGGAGGGATGGAGAACACAGCAAGGAGATGGAGAGTTCGCGGCAGAGATGATAACTGTAATGAGCACTACCCAAGGGCGTCCTGAGGACAGTGGCATCTGAGGAGAAGCATGAAGACATCCTACAGAAAATATGCTTCAAAGATTTGTTGAAATGTTTAAATAACTCTTCCTAGATGGTTGTGATAGCTTTAGATATATTTACGCTATTCTGTCACTGACATACAGGCTTCCTCTGTCTTCAGTGAGTGGAAGTTCACCTGCTGAGGTGTGATAGATGTTTTGTGGACTATGAATTTTTGAGGAAACTGTTAATATCTTTGAGGTTCTGCTCAGATTTTCACCAGTTTCTAAAGACAGTCTTACCAACTTTCTATTCTTAACTACTAGAAATAGCCAATGCAAGGTTTACTGCTTTAAAACATAAAAGATGGAAGCTGAAAATAATATAGGTCACTTTTACTTTTATTTTTCTTTAATTACCTGTTTTAGATGCAATTTCTATTAGATGTACACTTAAGGTTGATAAATAGTGATATGCTAAGCTTTTTTTTACATGACTTTCTGATAGTTTTAGAAAGGATGTACAGCCAGAGATGGGTATCAACTTATAGGTTACCAGCTTTTGCAGGTGTGCGGCCCTATTAACTGAGGCCCTATTAATTGTTTTATTTTACCTTCGGACACATCTGACATGCTGCTCTCTAGTGATGGCTGAGGAAGACAGTGACCTAAAGTTCTTACCCTGCTGCTTGATGTTAAGTCCCTTTGTGAGAAGAAGGAGGACTTTCAAACTTTGACCATTTTCGGGCTTGTGGGTTGCTTAACGATTTTATGTAACATATTCTTCCTTTTCTCTATTCATACAAACAGTTTAGGAGTAAAATACCAATATTGTATTTATGCTAAAAATGCAAAAAATCAATTTATAAAATTAAGAAAAAATATAACAGTGAAACAAACATATTGGCAGAAATAGGCTTATTGATATCTGTAGAAAATTAAGATGTAAATTATAAAGCAGCAACATGGGAGCTACTGTAATTTTACACTCTTAGGGTTGAACAGGAAGGAGCAAACTGTAGATGGATCATAAATACCAACAGAATTGTGGTTATTACACAGTACCAAAGAAGACCGTGAGTTTACATAAATAGTCACTGACATATGGATTTAGGCACCAGCAAACTATTTAATCATCAGGGATGCTGATTTAGTCCATTCTAAAGTGTCAGGTAATAAATTTACAGATTTTGTTTCGCTAATAGTTTTGAGTCTGCAATAATAGATGGGGTATGAACTTGAATTTGACTTGTGTGTCATACTACCATAGCTTCTGAGCTAATTAAGCATTTATCTAATATTCTATTGCAAATAAAGTGAATCCTCTGCAAATGCTTTCTCTCTCACACATACACACAGAAGCATGCCTCAACCTCCAGAGTTGTTCTTGACTCAGTCAAGTTGGCAAGGAAAATAAAAAATGCAGTGTTGTGTGTGTGTGTGTTTGTACATAAACATATATATATGTATATATATATATACACATACTTTCACTTTAAGTTATTTTTTACTCTTATTTCCCTCCACAATTCCAAAATATTCATTGTTCTATGGGCTATGAACCATAACCCACAGAATCCTGAGTATTTGGTAAAGTTCTTAGAAAAACTACAGCAGATTTTGGAGGTGGCTTTGTTCTGAGAAGTGAACCCTAAATCACCTTCCTTATTATGTTGGGTTTTGTTTTATTTCAAGTCACCTTTTAAAATTTGGAACAGTACTGATCTGTCTTGGGAAGTAGTGAAAGGGCCAATGATGACTGCTTAGCCAAGGATAAGTGTTTTGAACAGAAGAAGAGATCATGGTCTTAAAATGCAGCTGGGATAGAAGACACTGGGAAGACAAGATGATGCAAATCACCGTGACAAAGTCAATGAAGTTTTGGGGTTGTTTAGTTTCATTTGTGTTGCTACGATTAAATATATATATATTAAATATATTATATTTAAATATATTAAATAAATATATGCAGAAGGGATTACTACAAAGTGGAGTTTCAGACTTACAGTTTAGCATTGTGGAGAAATTAAGGCAATAACTTCAAAGGGCTAGGAGTGTGCGGTCAGGGCGAGGTGCGGGTCATGGGGGGTATACCAACTTGACCCAAGTTGACCTCAGATGAGAGAAGGAAACCTCAGTTAAGTAAATGCTCCCATAAGATCAGCTCCATAGGCAAGCCTGCAGGACAAGGAAAAGGGAAGGATGTGTGGAGAGGTGGGGAGGGAATATCATGTTCAGAATATATCGTAGACATTATTTTCATCTAAAAAAGGGAAGAAATCTTACTTGCAAAAGAATAAGAAAGGAAAGAGAAGGAAAAAGAGGAGAAGAAAAAGAAAGCAAATTGCATCTTTGAGGACTAATAAAAATAAGCTTGAACTATCAAGGTTGACTATGGTCGATAATTTCTTTTTTTTGTAAGTAGCCTGTAGAATGAGATACCCTAGTTTTAATATATAAAGTGTAGAAAGAAAATGATTTGAAATAAAAATTAATATATACATGCTTTGTGCACAAGTAGATTTAGAGAAGCGGTTGCAGGCTTTTACTCATATAAAGAGCTAGAGGGCTAGAAGTAAAAGCTAGGGAATAAGCATTTGCCTCACCTATGTTTGCTTCCCAGAATTTAAAAAGAAAATTATCTTCCAAAGAAATGAAATATTTGAAAGTACCAGCATGTGGGTTTGAAGTGGTAAATGACTTTTTTTCCTATTTGGAAGAATGTAAGAAAATACAAACACATTCCTGAAAGATTTTTTGATTTGAAAATGCCTAATACTAACTCTCGTAATTACTTTCCTGTTTTTATATAAGACAACATATAGAAGACAGTGTTTATTAGAGGCTTACAGTTTCAGAGAGTGGGCCTTGATCACCATGGCAGCGAGTATGGTAGCAGGCAAGAAGGCATGGTTGATGGAGAAGTAGCTGAAAGCTCGTATCTGATTCCCAAGTCAGAGAAGGAGAGACGAATGGCATGGGTTTTTGAAACCCCCCAAATCTGTGAGTCTCCTCCACCCACAAGATTATGCCTCCTCCTCCGACAAGGCCACACCTCTGAACCTTTTCAAACAGTTCCACCCACTGTGAACCAAACTTCAAAGTCAATGAACCTTGGGTGATCATTCTCATTCCAATCAGCACACTTACAAATTAAAAATAATATATATATATATATATTGCAGGTTATTCGTTAATATAAATATCCCCTGACATAAAAAATGATCATGCAGCAAATAAAACCTTTTTTTTTCAATGCATTATCTTATTGTATACTTAATGTCAACATACTTTGTTTATCTTGGTCATCAAAATGAACCTACAAATCCCTTTCGTCATTCAAATCTGCAGTTCTTCCAGAACCTCCACTTTCAAACAGAAGAAATGGGAGATTTTTTTTCTCTGATCAAGTATCTTTGACTTTGAAACTTTAAATTACATGATAAGCAACAACATTGTTTTATTTTCCAGTGAGAATGCAAAATAGTTCACACCTCAATTGCAGTAAGAAAACAGTTTTGTTCTCTGATTTAATTTATTTTACTGAAAGTGACACGTGCCACAGAGCTCATGTAGAGGACAGTGAATAGCCAAATTGACTCTGGTCTCTCCTGCTTTCCCGTGGTTCCTGGGGGTTGAATTCAGGTCATCAGGTTTTCATATTCTTTCAAATTCTTCTGTCTATCTCTAAGCCATAAGCCATCTCACCAGCCAATGAATTATCTTTGGAAACAACATAAATCTGATATTATCATCTACTTAGTTAAGTCCCCCCCCCCATAGCTTCCTATTGATTTAGAATAAAATCCTATCTGAATGTAATGCCTTTTTCTGTGCCCTAGTTCACTCTAGCTACATATTCAGTGTTTCTGTCTCACAAAAATCTCAAGGTTATTCTGCTTCTTAAAATAATTTTATAAGGGTTTTCTTTGTTGAGAATTATTTATTCAAATTTATCTTTTAATTTCATATATTCTTTGGAAAGTCAGTTAACAAATATTGATTGAATAACTGTTTAATAATTATTTTAGATGTTTAGGGCTCAATATGAAGAAAAAAGGTGAAGTCTGCTGTATTGGCATACAGACTAGTAGCAAGATAAAGCACATATAATAATAATTTAAAAAACTGATAAATACTATAAACATATTAGGATAATGGATAGAATATATTGAAATAACTGGGAGTTCTTAAAGAAAGAAAATTTGTTTTTCACTAAATATAAGTGACTCTGGCAGAGGGATATGGAGCATAGCTAATCTTAAGTCATACATTTCAATGTGAAAGCACATTTAGGAACATAGTTTTAATTGCAGTATAACATATCTCTAGTGGTAAGAACATCAGGTAGCCAGATTACAGAAAACAGGAAAATTTTGCTGTAGGTTTCAGATGCTCTCTGATACATTCTTATATTTCAGCTGGTATAAGCTAGTGGTTTCTTGGAATGTCTTAAAAGTTTTCCCTGAATTAAGGAATATTAGGTCACACAGAGATAAGTAAGCAACGCCTACATAGGAGCCTATAGATGGCTCAGGATAACTTGGTTTCAGCTGTGGCAGTGTTCCAGCTCTCCATTATTACAAATTTCCAAGCAGCAGAATCATCCTTTTAGAATCTTCAAAACAAGTATGGCTCTCCTCTCTCTTTCCAGTCATCCCCCAGCTTCTCTCCACCCCCATACCCCACTCCATTCCTCAGTGAGGATAAGGACTCCCAGGGTGAGTCAATGCAGTCTGACATAACTAGTTGAGGTAGGACCAAGCCCCTCCCCACAGTATCTAGACTGAACAAGATGGTACTGTGTAGGAAATGGGATCCAAGGACCAATTCAAGCAGAAGGAATAAATCCAGAGGCCTCACAAGATTCCCATGCCATTCCACTGTCATCCACATTCAGAGGGCCTACTTTAGTCCCATGCAGGCTCCCCAACTGTCAGTCCAGAGTCAGTGAGCTCCCAGTAGCTCAGCTCAGGTCAGCTGTCTCTGTGGGTCTCCTCATCATGATGTTGACCCCTTTGCTCATATAATCTCTCCTCCTTCTCTTAGGGTAGATTGGGAGCTCGACCCACTGCTTAACTCTGGATCTCTGCATCTGCTTTCAACCATTGCTGAATGAAGGTTCTATAATGACAATTAGCGTGGTCATCAATTTGATTATAGGGAAAAGCCAGTTTAGGTACACTTTCCACTATTTCTTGAAATCTTAACTGGGGTTATTTTGTGGGTTCGTGGACATTTTCCTACCACAAGTTTTCTGACTCCACAAAGGCTCAGTCTGTAAAGATATCTGTTTGGTTATTCTTCCTCTCTGTCCCTTCCCTAATTCAACTATTCAATTTCCTCATGATCTCTTCACACCTCCCCTTACACCTTGCCCCCTATTCTCCCAATTTACTCAGGAGATCTATTTCCCCTTCTTAGGGGGATCCAGAATGTCTGTCTTAGGTTCTTCCTTGTTAACTAGCTTCTCAGGGTTTGTGGATTACAGTCTGGTTATCCTTTGCTTTACTTCCAAAATCCACTTATGAATAAGTACATGCCACGTTTTTTTCTTTCTTGGGCTGTGTTACTTTGCTCAGGTTAATATTTTCTAGCTCCATTCATTGGCCTGCAAATTTCAGGATGTCATATTTTTTTCTGCTGAGTAGTACTCCATTGTGTAAATGTGCCACATTTTAAAAAATCCATTCCATAGTTGAGGGGCTTCTAGATTATTTCTAGGTTCTGGCTATCATGAATAATGCTGTTGTGAAAATAGTTGAAAAAATGTGTTTGTGATAAGACTATGCATTCTTTGAGTATATGCCCAAGAATGGTATTGCTGGATCATTAGGTAAACTGATGCCCAGTTTTCTGAGAAACTGCCATACTGATTTATAACTGGCTGTACAAATTTACATTCTGACCAGCAACGGAGAGTGTTCCCCTTACTCCATATCCCCTCCAACATAAGCTGTCATTTGTGTTTTTGATTTTAGACATTCTGAAAGGTTTAGGATGGCATCTCAGAGTTCTTTTGATTTGCATTTCCCTGATGGCTAAGGATGCTGAGCAATTCTTAAAATGTCTTTCAGCCATTTGAGATTCTCTTGTTGAGAATTTACTATTTAGCTCTGTACCCCATTTTTAAATTGGTTTATTTGCTTGTTTGTTTGTTTTTTTTTTTTTAACCTCAGTTTCTTGAGTTCTTTATATATTTTAGATATCAATCCTCTGTCAGATGTAGGGTTGGTGAAGATCTTTAACATTCTGCAGACCGCCGTTTGTCTTATTGAGCTCTCCTTTGCCTTACAGAGCTTCTCAGTTTCGGAAAGTCCTATTTATTAATTATTGTTCTCAGTGTCTGTGCTACTGGTGTCATATTTAGAACATGGTCTCCTGTGCCATGTGTTCAAGAATATTTCAACTTTCTTTTCTATTATGTAAAGGGTAACTGGATTTATGTTGAAGTCTTTGATCCCCTAGTAATTGAGTTTTGCAGGGTGATACATATCTTCTCCATGCCACCATCCAGATATGCCAGCACCAATTGTTTTTCCTTCATATAATTTTGTATTTTTTTCAAAAGTCAGGTGTTCATAGGTGTTTGGATCAATGTCAGTGTTTTCATCTTGATTTCTTTAATCCATCTGCCTGTTTTTATGCCAATACCAAGCTGTTTTTTTTTTTTTCCCCCAAATGAAGTTGAGCATTGTTTTTTCAAGGTCTGTAAGGAATTGTCTTGGGATTTGATGAGGATTCCCTTGAATCTGTAAATTGCTTTTGTCATTTTCATTTCTACTATGTTGATTCTACCAATCCAAGAGCATAGAATCTTTCAATATTCTTTAGTTTCTTTTTCAATGACTTAAAGTTCTTATCATTAAGGACTTTCACTTTTTTTTTTAGTTAGAGTTACCCCAAGACCAAGATATTTCATGTTATTTGTTCCTATTGTAAAGGGTAATGTTTCTCTGAGGTCTTTTTTTTTTTTTTTTTTTGGTTTCTTAATCTTTTATGGATAGGAGGGCCATTGATTTTCTTGAGTTACTCTTGTATCCAGTCATATTGCTGAAAATTTTTATTAGCTGTGGGACTTCCCTGGTAGAATTTTGGATGTCATTTATGTCTAATATCATATAATCTGCAAAATGAGTAGTTTGACTTCTTCCTTTTTAATTTGTATTCCCCTCGATCTACTGTTGTCTTATTGCTCTAGATAGAACATTGAGTACTATACTGAATAGATATAGGAAAAGTGGGTCACCTTACAATGTTTCTGATTTAATAGGATCATTTTACATTTCTCTCAATTTATTTTGATGTTGGCTGATGGATGGATGTTGGCTGTATATTGCCTTTATTATGTGGTATCAACTGTTTTCATATGTTGAACCATCCCTGCATCTCTGACGTGAAGCCTATTTGATCATGGTGGATGATTTTTTTTGACATGTTGTTGGATTCACTTTGCTAGTATTTCATTAAATATTTTTGCATCAATGTTAATGAGAGTAATTGGTCTGTAATTCTCTTTCTTTGGTGTGTCTTTATGAAATTTGAGTATCAGGGTGACTATAGTCTCATACAAAGAGATTGGCAATGTTCCTTCTGTTTCTATTATGTGGAACAACTGAAGAGTATTGGTATTTGTTCTTCCTTAAAATCCATGTAGAATTCTACACTAAAGCCATCTAGTTCCTGGCTTTTTGGGGGATGGGGTGAGAGACCATTAGTAACTGCCTCTATTTCCTTAGGAATGATAGGTCTATTTAAGTCATTTAACTGGTCTTGATTTTATTTTGGTAAATAGTTCCTTCCCAGAAAGCTGTCCTTTTCTTTTAGGTTTTTTAGTTCTATGGAGTACAGGACTTTGAAGTATGATCTAATGTTTCTTTGGATTTCCTTCATGTTTGTTGTTATGTGTCCCTTTTTATTTCTGATGTTGCTAATTTGGACACTCTCCCTACCTCTTGGTTACTTTGGATAAGTGTTTATCTATCTTGTTTACTTTCTCAAAGAACCAACTCTTTTATTTATTGATTCTTTGCATTGTTTTCTTTGTTTCTATTGTATTGATTTCAGCCCTAAGTTTGATCATTTCCTGCAGTCTACTCCTTCTGAATGAGTTTGTTTCTATTTGCTCTAAAGCCTTCAGCTCTGCTGTTAAGTCTCTTGTGTGAGATTTCTCCGAATGTTTTATGTAGGCACTTAGTGCTATGAACTCTTAGCACAGCCTTCATTGTGCCTCGTAAATTTTGGTACATTGTAAATTTATTTTCACTTAATTCTAGGAAATCTTTAATTTCTTTATTTCTTCCTTGAACCGGAGGTGGTTCTACTGAGAGATGTTCAGGTTCCATGATTTTGTAAACTTTCTGTGGTTTGTGTTTTGAACTCTACTTTAGCCCATAGTGGTCTGATAGGATACATGGCATCATTCCCATTTCCTGTATCTATTCATGTTTGTTTTATGTCTGAGTATATGGTAAGTTTTAGAGAAGGTTCTATGGAGTCCTGAGAAGAAAGTATATTCTTTTGTGTTAGGGTGAAATGGATTCTATATATTTGTTAAGACCATTTGAGTCTCCTAATCATGCTTCATATACCATGGCTGCTGCTGTAGTTCTAAGTGTCTCAGCTGTACAATGGGTGAAATATTGCCCTCCTTACAAGACAGTTCTCGACATCATTCTTAATTTGAGTTGCTATTTTCTCCTCCACCTAACTTACTTGTAAGTTGTTTTTTGTTTTGTTTTTTCTTTTTTAATGTCGTGGATGCCTTTTATTTACTACTGTTATAGTTATACCAAGTCCTTTTTCATGCTTGGCAGGTATTCTGCCAATAAACAATGTACCAGTGTTCCAGAATATATTTTAGTTTGTTTCAATAACACATGCAAAGATATTTTCCCATTCTATAGTCAACGACCATATTTCAAAAATATATGACATATTAAACACTTAACATTAGCATCAATAAGTAGTAAAAAGCATATGAATAAGTAAAATATTGGCAATCTAGATTTTAAAAAATTTCCTGTTATTACAATCAATTATCTTTGAAATCATGTAAATGTTTATTTAGAATGACCACAACCATAAATGTTAATATTTATTCAAATAAACATTAAAATTAGAAGCAAGATATATATGCATACACACACGTATATGTGTGTATGTATTTATATATATTTATATATATATATAAATCATCTCTGATATATCTCTATATATTGTATATACATCTTAATGGAACAACAACTAGTGAAGTCTCCTCTAACCCTCAGAAGACAAAATGTTCCAAAATAAAAAACCCTCCATATATGAAGTGCTTTAAATTAGTAAAGGAAGTTTCACAGCTAGACCCAACAGATATACTGTAATAATAATAATGAGTAATCTAGCAGCTACAGAGATGGTTCGACATTTAAGATCCCTTGTTATTCTTGCAGAAGACTCAGGTTATGTTCATTGAACCCACATGGTGGCTCACTGCCTTATATACATTCAGGTCTAGGGGATTCAGTGCTTTCTTCTGAGACCAAGCATGCACATGTTGCACATACAGGCAAAATACAAAAAATAAAATAATAAACTCAATATTTCAAATTTAACTGATGGTGTACATAAATAAGACATTCTGATATCTGGTTTACAAAACTTACTGTATACAGTTCTCACAGAAATCCCAGGGGAAAGGACCATTAGCATTGCTTCCTTTAGAGATTCCAACTGAGGTTAGTTAGGCTAAATTAATTGCTCAAGGTTAAATGGGTAGCTGATGGTGCCTTTAGTTGTCTTATTCATAGTACTGATACATTAAAGCATGCATTCCTTGAGGAATTTGTTCTGTAGGTGCATTTACATCAAGTCACATGTGCATTGAGAAGTCTATAAAAATTTGTCAGTGCTACTTATAATAATATAAATTAAAGACTCTACCAACAAAACCCCTTAAACACGTTAATTATAAAGAAATAACCAAGCATACAATAGAACATCCAGCTTAGTTACTTTAAAGATGTAGTTATACACTGATGTATTTCTAAAATATAGCTTTAATTCCAGATAACTAAGTTTTAAAAGCCTGTGCAGAACATTCATTATTACATATTTGTATTCTTTAATCATATGATTTTAACCACTGTGCTGGAATATGTAGCTTACTATTATTCAAGAACATCTAACTCTACACAAATTTACACCACAGTGTCAAAAGACATGACAACCATACTTTAGAGATAATATGACTATAGTATTACTTGTGAAAAACATTGGAGTCACCTGTGGTCAAAGCTGGGTTTCTAAGCTTTTATTTTCTCCACTGGGAAACTTCTTTCCCCATCAGAAATTTTCAGTGTCCTTGGGGACAACCAAAATATCCTCAAATATTTGAATAATGATATTACTGCTATCAGCTAGTAGATAAGGACTAGGCTGCTGTCAAGCACCCTCTACATATACAGCAGATCCCTGGGATGAATACTGAGATTAAAAAAAAGAAATCAGTAATTCTGAGATTGAGATCTCTGTACTATTTCAAAGACTCCACTGATCATTGGAGGCCATTCTAGTTTGTGACAGTGGGCCCGCTGAATATTAGAGACAAAAAAAATACTAATAAGAGAGAAAGTGATACCTATAGCTTATAAAAACTGATCGGATGATGTGTTCTCAGAGACACAGAGTAATGAAAATAACTAGAAGATAATGCTTTTATTTTGTTTCAATGGTTTGAAAGAAATGGGGCTGGCAAGATGACTCAGTAGGTCAAGCTCTCTGCTACCAAGCCTGCCCGTAAGAGTTGCATCCCTGAAGTCCACTGGAGTAAAGGCAGAACTGTCTCATGCATCCATCCTCTGACCTTCACACATTCTCTCCGGTCCCAAACTCAAAAAACTTTAAATTTTAATGTAACAATAATAATCAGTATGTCTTCCCTCTTACTTTTATATTTAAAGATTGTCCTTATGGGTCTGGAGAGATGGGTCAGAGGTTAAGAGCACATGCTGCTCTTTTTGCAGACATGAGTTCAATTCCCAGCACCCACATGGTGACTCACACAATCATCTACAATGAGATCTGGTGCCCTCTTCTGGTATGCAGGCAGAACACTGTATACATAGTAAAGGAATACATCTTTGAAAAGACTGTCTTTGTACTGATCTTCTTAGAAATTCTAGCTTTAAGGAATTTTTGCCTATAAATTTATTATTCCAGTTTATGGGTTTTAAGGTGAAGAGAACACATCAGGGCACCAAATAGTGAACTCTTGTCATTTTCTGGGAAGCTGACATCCCCAGGTGGAAGGTTTGTGAGAAAGATCTAATTAGAGACCTTTCAAAGGGAACATTATGATAGAGTTCAATTTGTTTAGGGCAAGCCAACCAAAAATTATATAATGTAAGTTACGATTTTAAGGCATTCAGTTATCCTTGAATTTTAAGTGTTAAATAAAAATATCCAAGATCTATGGAGAAACAATAAAGGGGAGAGAAAATGCAAATTTGGAATATAACATAGGATCCTGCCTGTGCTGGCTGCAGGCTAAATAAAGTAGATCCCATGACATTGAAGAGTGATCCTCAGAGAGCACGAGGTGAACACAGGGAAGGGCAGAACAAGAATAAGTAGGCAGCCTTGATCCCTGAATGTTGTATATGACTATGGAAATATCTCAGTCAAATTCATTAATTTGTGCACTTAATATAATATAATTTAATACGATGTTAAGAAATATTAATTTGTCTTAGGCCTATACGTCGGTATTGGGGGTACAGCCTATGTTCTGAGGTTACAGCTCTTTGAAGTCTGACACCATCTTCAACAAAAAGAGTTGTGTGTTTATGTGTGTGTGTTGTACAAGCCAGGGTCCTTCCACTCTGGAGCCAAAGGTTCGGGACCATCATGTGACCTCACCGGACTCAGCAAAAGGGGCCTCAGCTGCTGACCTTTCTTGCCAGCAGCCCCTACCCTTGTTTCAATGCATTGCCTTGAAGATAAACTAAATGTTCCTTTTGTTAAATGTTACCAGCACAGAGCTCGCACAGAGATTTCTTTCCTTCTCTAGAACATTAAAAACACCAACTGTTTCATGTGGTTTGGTGGACCTGTTGAACGGGAGAATGCAGCCAACAAACTTGTTAAACACAAGCTTAAGGGGAAGGGTAAACAGTTTCCTCCTGGGAATGTAGCTTGATTCATAATGATGGCGCTTCTGTTCCATGTTTCCCCTTATTTCCCATCTAGTATACTCAAAGTTGTTACTAATGAGTTTGCATATCAGTAGGGATGAGGAGAGATTTGTAAAAACATCTCTAATCTTTTTGTAAACAATAAACAAAGCTTATGTAAATGATAAACCAAACTCCCTGAAAATGAAAAATGCAACTGTACTTACTTAGAGTAAATTTGACTTAAAAGAACTTCAAGTTTCTCATGTAAATTTTACTCTTTTAGAATTAAGAACTTGAATATTTTGTGGAACAATATTTTACCAGGCAAAATTATATATATTTCAAAAACTAATTTATTAATAAAAATATTGGTGTTTGGGGGATAATTACCTTATTGGCTTCAGTTTTTCAGTACCATGTCTATACATGGCTATACAAATCACTAAGCAGAAAATGTGTGAAGAATATGAAGTATATGACCATGAAGTTATTAAAATCAGGACTTAAAATCAAGAAGTATAATTCCAGTTGATGCTTCTCTTTGGAATATGTAAAACATCATTTGAAATTATATTAGGCCTTTATATAGTTATTATCATATTGGTAGCTACCTGAGTCTTGTAAATATATTCTAAGAAAATTAGTTAAAGCTCAATCATATCTAACTTAGTTAAAGCAAGTTTTCATTAAAGATCCAGTGATGTAGTTGTTTGTATTTTCATATTGCCTGTCTGTCTTATATTTGTTATAAGGAATACATTTTTAAATTTGTTTGGATGCTTTGTTGGTTTAGATGTTTTGAGTCAGGGTTCTACTCTGTAGTGCTGGCTGTTACAAAATGTGTTCTGTACACCAGACTGGCCTCAAAACCAGAGGTCTGCCTGTCTCTGCCTTCTGAGTTGTGCATTAAAGGTTCTAGACATCACTACCTAGCAGAATACATCTTATTTTCAATGTACTAAAATTACACTATGCATTTTCAATTATTTTTGTTTTTAAATCATAGTTGATGTTACTCCAAGAATCCTAGAGCAATGTCACTTATTTCAAGGAGATCCAAATACATCTACCTCCATTTTCTAAATCATCAGTCTTCTAATTGCCATAACACTATTCATTAAAGAAACAGTAATATATGACATATAACCAGGCAATTTGCCCAGCACTAAGTACAGTGAACAGTTGTCTTCTCTAAGTACTCAACCAGCATTAATAAAAAGTAATAGCCCATCAAAATTTACATTAAAAGTCTATGAGAAATCTCTAAAGGACTATATGTGATATTTTTCTAGCAGTTTTAGTCACCTTAAAAAGCTCTGTTCTGACATGTTGCTCTTCTTAATGCTAATTGTATAGCAAACTGGATAAATACAAGCTGCAGGCTGCATCATGGTACTTTTTGATAATTAAATGATAATTAGTGACCAGAGACTATCACCATTAACATAAATAATCAGTCATCTCAGCTTTACCATTCCTAAAGCTTTAGGTTGTGATTTCTCCCATGTGAGCTGCTGAATGGTAGCTATCAGGAATCATTTTCATAATGAGGATTTATATTTGTCAATGTTTAGACTATCTTAAAAATCCAGACATAAAATGTGTGTTTTTGAGATAGAGAAACCATCATTATAAATTACTTGGTGTCTTCACTTTAAAAGGAAATGGAACAATATTTAGAGTAAAAAAAAAAAAAAAAAAAAAAAAAAAAAAAAAAAAAAAAAAACAAGTCTTAGATTCACATCAGATTTTTGGATAAGACTCATTCACTTTTGTATACAAGGAAACTTTCAGAACCTCCATTCCTGAAACCATTGCTAATAACAAGTCCTATATAAACTGTGATTTTTTTTCCCTATGCATACATATTTAGAATACAGTTTAATTTTCTTATTACAAGTCAGTAACACTAGTTAATAGGAAAATAGAGTAATTTAAATTCTATGCATAGATACAAATAAGATCTGCCTCTCTGAATACTTTATTGTTCTTTCCCCACCCTTCTTTTGATGGTTTGGGATGCTACACATCCTGAAGGATGAACAGAAGTGGGCTGGGTTGCTTATTAGGCACTCTGGCTGACACATTTGTAGTCTGGGTGTGATATCAAACTCACACCAATGCATTTTTATTCTTCAGAAGTTCTAGAGTCGATTTGTGCTGCACACATCTCATCAATCACAGCAGAGAATTATTTATATTTCCTCACTAAGTGGAAAAATTACACTTGATAACTTCTTGGCGTATTTCAGTTGCTGGTCCCACTAGTCCGTGCTTTGAGCTCATTGTAAGTAAAATAAGGATCCTTAGACTTAAGCTTGACAGTCAATCTAGTCCTTCTATGGCTGCTAAGTGCAAAACGAGAAGGCAGCATATACAGAGTGAAGACACTGAACCAAGGAATAGCTTGTGCCCTGACTGAGATAATCATCTTTTCAGATTATAAACAGTTATAAAAACATAAAATTTACAAGCCACAAGAATTTATTCATTGATTTTCCATTTAATGTGTTTAAAGTGCAGCTGATGAACCACAGACAAGAAGATAATTACTATACAACATAATTACGAGCCCCTTTCAATCAGAGACTGGGAATTTTTTTTTTTTAATTAAAGACTCTGAGATCAGGCATCTGCTCATATACTATAGGTATCAAGTCATTTTGAAAAGAAATCAGTATAGACAGATTACATCATGATTTTCTGGGTAATATTCTTTAAAATTAAAGATAAACAGTGAGTCATGATATTTTTCTCTATAGTTGGGTAGAGCACATTAATCACAGGATTTTTCTGGGCATGCCCATTTCTTTATTTAGGTAAGTTTTAAAAATGTACACAGTGACTTAATATTGGTATGCGTAAACAAAACTCATTTTCTCCTTTCCTAAATGATAGCAACACAATACAGTATATTATTAGAATATGAGAATGGGTTGGATTACTCAGTTGGTAAAGCATGTGTAGCAGAAGCCCAATGACCAATTCAAGCCTTTTCATACAAATGTTTAAGGACAGAACCAAACAAAAACTATCCTCTGAGCTCCATACATATAACAAAGCACTTACATCAGATATACACACAGTTATAAAATATATAAATTAAAAAAATAAAGTTAAACTTAATAGAGTTTAAATTATCTCTATCATTTCAACTTTAGTTTACATTGCTTCATGTTTAAATTATACACCACTAGTATCATCTTGAGTAATGTGGGGAAAGAAACAATAAATATATGTAACATTTAAAAGACTCTATATTAACATTTTTAGGTTATTGTTTTTTGATGTAGTCTTCAATGACAATATACTAAATATGAAAAGTATTCAAGGACTAGTGGTGAGACTATTAATGTTGAATTGATTTTTAAAGATGCTACACTTGTGAAATATAGAAGACCCACAATCAATTTCCTAAGGATAGTTTAGTTAAGGCAATGGTAAGACAACAACACTTGTGGTATGCTAGCATTGTAATTTGGAAAAGAATGTTGAAAGGTGAGCTTTACTCATCATCTCCAGGATTGCCTTTATTGAGGAAATACTGGAGAATATCTACAGTGGAATATTTCTTATGTTTATATTGGTTAAAAAAATAGAACATATAAGAACTGCATAGTGAGCTATGCAATTAAAATCTGAAGATGAATTTGGTCTCCTCAGCTCCAATAAAAAGCATAGGTGTTGTATGTTGAAGCATTTTCCTGTGATCCCAGGACTTGAGATGTGAAGGCAATCATGAGCACCAAGCTAAGCTGTAGTATGAGGTTTCTGTCCTGGACTTTTGGGCCTAGCCTCAATATTTAAGCCTGCAGACCCACAGACGCTCAGAGACACACAGATGCTTACAATAGTTTTATGCTGATTGGCCTACCCTTAATCTAACCCATGACTCTTATCCTGTTCAGCCATGTGGCTTGGTACCTTTTCTCAGAGCAGCTAAGTTATCCTCTGCTTCTTCCGGCTTCTCTCTCGCATTCTGCTCTCTTCTGCCTGTTCCTAGAGTTTTCTTAGACTGTCTGCTTTTGGCCAATCAGTGCTTTTTATTAAACTCATAGGCGGGGACAATTATTTACAATAGAACAACAAATCTCTCTACACTAAGCAGTAATTGTCTTATAGAGACAAGGCAGATAGCTACACAGGCACTCATGAGTGTGGGCACATACACACACATACATACACACCTACCTACAAGTGCATCCACACATATGCATACAAACACAAAAGATGCATAGTTAAGAAGCCAATCACAATAAAATGGATTAAATTTCCATTTTATTTTACTCTATTCTATACTGGACAGTCACCTGATCTGCCCCTTAAAATGTTCTTGTCCTTTTTAGAAAGACCTTATACTTAAGTCACTTTCATACAAATTACACCTTGACACTTCATATATTTTTTCTTTCATTTGTGTGTGAGGGATGTCTGATTATAAGAATTCTATTAAAAATTGGGCTCTACTTTGTGTATATGATGGTTAATGGTACCTGTCAGGTAGACTGAATTGAGGGCATAGTAAAGCGTACAGCTGCTTGTGTCTTTGGAAGGGGGAAACTTCTAATAACTGTTCCGTGATAGCAACTAAGGAAGAAGTAGGGTGGGGCCAGACAGAGCCATCTGAAGGACTAACCCTGCTGCCACAAGCTCCTTTCCCTCTGCTTCTCCACTTTCTCTGCTCTAACACAAGCTTCCTGTGTGCTGAATAGCTTCATCTTCGGTCCATAGCAATAGACACAAGTGACCATGAGTTACAATTTCACCCTGGTGTTGATCTCACTCAGGTATTTGTCTCAGAAGTAAAGAACTCCATATAAAATTAAAAGTCCCACCAAGACGGGACTCACCCCCTGTATTACCAAGCACTCGGGAGACTGAGATGGGGGAATTCTGGAAGGCTGAGGGCAGTTTAGGATAAATAGTGAGTTCCAGGACAGCCTGGGCTGCTGGATGAAATCCTTAAATAAGATAAAATTGTATTTAAAATCCCAAATATAAGTATTTTAATTACCTGTGAATTCTGTTGCAGTCTTTATTACAGACCAATATTCTGATTTTTTCCCAAGCCCATATGTACTTTATTTCCAAGTAAAGATACAATACATACTGACACTTGATGAGACTTCCTCTACAAGGGAAATATGTATTTTGCTCATTTTATAAATTATCTGTAAACAGAGTCATAGCAGAATAAAGTGCAAAATAAAGCACTGTGGAGTTGTGCTCACCCTATAAAAAGGGGTATTTTCTGGTTCAAGAACACATGTAGTAAGCTTTAATTCCATCCAATTCAGCTTAAAAGTACTGAGTTGTAATAACACAATATTTTAATGCCTCATTATTTAAATGGGCATCATTTTTCCTGAAATATGCTTTAATGTGGGTATTTTAAACAGTTTCATTTTCAAGTGAATAAATATATCATATTAAATAATTTGGGATAGACAGATACATGGCAAATGTAAGTACCAAAGATCATTTATTTATGACAATATTCATACTTTAACCTTTTTCTTAGTAATATATTGATATTTACACCCTCATATATATTTCTAGTCAGTAAATTTTACAATATTAATTATTTGGCAATGTCATGAGCGAGATACTAGCTATAATGACATTCATATTTTAATAATGACAGAGTACTAAATTACTCAAGATAGAACAGCTATTTAATGTAATTTTTAAAATATTGAAACCTTATAAAATACAGCATGTTGAAACTGGCTGTGGTGATAGTTTCTCATTCTCATTTGTTATTTAAAAATGTTCAAGAATTACACTGTAAGAAAATTTAGAGTCATTGAAACCAAAGTAGAATTATATGACTAATGGTAGTATAGATTGCTGTAAGGAAAAAATATTGTAAAAAAAAATTACTAGTACTTAAAGATAGATAGATAGAGAGAGAGAGAGAGAGAGAGAGAGAGAGAGAGAGAGAGAGAGAGAGAGAGAGAGAGAGGGAGGGAGGGAAAGAGAGAGAGAGAGGGAGAGAGAGAGGGAGAGAGAGAGAGGGGGGGGGGGGCAAGAATATCAGAACATCATTACTTTTAAACAATACTGTGCACACTACAGATCTGAGGGTAGCCTGAGCCGCATGAACCATTGTCTCTAAATAAATCAATAATTGGTCACAAATCTTTCTGTAGGGAAGTTTAAATGCAAGGCATTTAAAAATGATTGCAAAGTGATTTTACTTTTTGTTTTGTTTTAAGCATTCCTTTCAGGCTCATAATCATTTACATGACATTATTTTAATGTTTATACAAAAGTCCCTTGTGGACTAGTATTTTACTTAATTGCCTCTACCTACACATTTATTATTTATTTGAGATGGACTAAAGAGAACTCTGGTTCTCATTAGGTTCAATAGTTTTTTTGCACAGCTTCCTGGCAGGTTTGTATGTAGTCAGCCATTTGGGGATAAATGGCTTGTGAGCTGTTAAGCCTTGTGTCATCCCTACTTGCTGTCCAGTCACTAGATTCTGCCAGGAGGTGAGGTGATCCTTCTGTATCCTCTTATTTGGGATGTATGCAGAGACACTAGGTTTCTTGCTTTCATTCCAAGTGGCATTTATCATCCCCTTCCCTAACATAATTGCTTAATCACAAGACTTTTTCTTATTTTGTAGAGCATCTATGCCCTGTCCCCCACTCTATCCTCCAAAACAAAACAACAAAAACAAAACAACAATAACAAAAAAATTAAACCCAAAAATCTTCCTAACACTCAGGACCAAATGTCAATAAAAAAGATGGGATGAAGATCCTGGACCCAAATTATGGACAAATTAATTAAGGCAAGCTTTAAAAAAATCAGGTACCTAGACTGCTTCTCTCTAAGAGAGGCTTCCAGAGGTCATCATTGGAGGTGAGAGAAATAAGATCTTTATAAAGTTCATGGATGGGAGTTTTCAAATGAGGAATTTTGCAGGGAGATTTCCTCCAGTAGTGAGGGAAAATCTACACATCCAGAATGTGTGAGGCCTTGCTTGCAATCCTCAATCCTGCAAAATGAATGTACATTTCAACAGCGTTCATGAACAGAAAAAACAGAAACGGGAGAAGAAAATACTTTCTTCTACCTTTTTAGGTTTGGTGTCTAGTGGCCTATGAATTAAACCAGTAGAGGAGAGGTTAACAGAAGAAAAGAATTAAAAAATGCTTTACAGCCACGAGATTTACAGAAAAGAGTAGAGCTTAATGGGGTGGTAAGAATTGAATTTATGCAACATTTTAAACAAAGAAACAGAGTCAGAGATTTCAAAAGACATAAATAATGAAAAAATGACTCGGAAATATGTGGGAATAATTAATGGAAGCTAAGGGAGTTTAGAAAAGCTTGCTTGTGCACACACATTTCAGCACTGACACTTGAGTATAAGTCATCCCCTTCCCTTTGTGAGGGGTAGAGGAATATTTTCACAAGGGAAATTTATAACATCTTTACAAAGGAGACTTCCCTGTGTAGAAGCAGAAAATGTGAGGGTAGAGAACTCCTGTATCTGTTGATCTTCAGCCAACAAAACAGGGATGCTTCCCTTCTACAGTGGAAGTACAGCAAGCTAGCCACTGCATTACTGTTTGAATGATGCATGCTATACATCAACTCTCAGACATTGTAACTCACGAGCCCTGCAGCTGGGGAGTTTGGGTGACTTCCCCAGAGATAATAGGCCTGCTGAAATTTTAGACTCATCAGGAGCTGTGAGTTACCAGGAGGAGTGCTGTAATATGAAGTTTCTGGCCTACGGTCCAGACCCGCCTGTCATTGCTTAGGTCCCCCCCAAATGTCTCAGATGCTTATATTAATTATATTTTGCTTGGACTCTGGCTCAGGCATATTGCTAGTGAGATCCTGCATTTTAATTCAACCCATCTCCATTAATCTGTCTTGTCATGTGGCCCATGGCTTACCTGTGTTGATTCATGAGTGGCTAGATGATGTCTCCATGACTCCACCCTCCTTCCCCTATCTATGCTCTGATTTCCCCACCTACTTCTAAGATGCCTGCCATAGGCCAAGATAGTTCGTTTATTAATGCTATTCAAGGCATACAGAAAGACGTTTCACGTTACCTTTTTTTTGTTTAATTAAGAAGGAATGTTTTAACTTTACCATAGTAAAATTATATATATATATATATAAATAGTTATTAAGTAAGAATTATAGGTATAATATTTGACTTATTTGCATTTAGAAAATTAAAGAAAATACTTTATTACTTAGTTTATTTTGTGAATTTAATGTTTTAAATTTAATTTGTTTATATTGTAACTAAAGAAAACTATATCATTATTTAATCTTTAACTATATTAAAGACTATAGAAGGATATAATATTGTCTAAGTAAACAGGAAATGTAACTATCTCTTAAAATTTAGAAATGACAGAAATTGCATTTGGCTACTTGGACAGTTATTTAATTTTTTTTTTTTTTGTAACGATGGGGCACTTATTTTTAGTTTGTTGGGCTAGAGTTTGGGGTGTATTTTTTAGTAAAGTAGTAAATTTGAGGGTGTAGTTTTTAGTAAAGTAGGAAATTTGAAGTAAAGTTTTGTTTTGACATAGTTAATTGTGTGTGTGTGTGTGTGTGTGTGTATGTGTGTGTGTGCATGTCTTGAAGTAGGACTATCTTGGCTTGTTTTGTCAAGTTAAGAGGTCACTTTTTCATGGGTTTTGTATGTTTAATTTATACAGTACATTGTCAGGCAGAGGCAAGAACAGTTTTTTTTTTGTCGAATGGCAAGGTGGATTCTGTCATGTCCTTTTGGCTTCTACGAAACCACTCAGGTTCTGACATTAATGTACTCACTGGAGGGAACGAGAGAAGAAAGTAAAATTCAATTTTTGCCACAAAGAATCTTATATTTTAAACAAGGAAACAGACTTATAAAATGCTATAGAAGTATGAATGCTGCTATAGAATTAATTTCATAAAGGACCAGTTGACTTGCTCTAATTTTTGGGTCTAGAAAACACCCAAATAGAAGAATGTTTGAACTTAGTTTGGAAATGTCTTCCTATGTATCAGAGGTAGACAGGGTAGTGAATGAAGCAATTGCAAAAGTCATGGTGAAGGGGTTAATCCATCCCATCACCTTGCCATAACACAGTGCCCCAGAATTTTTTTTTTCTATGAGAGAATTAATTGTGAATTTAAGGTCATGCGGTCAGCTAAATTTTGATAGGTGATGTCTTGAGGGACATACTGAAACCGTGTCCAAACATTTAGCAGTTAAATTGAAAAATCCCCTTTGGGAAAGGGTAAATTCTACCAACTTTAGATTAACCTGATAATTGGGTGGTAGAAAGCAGAAAACTCATGAGCACAAGGTTGAGAATCTAATTTGTACAGCTGTGATAGAAAATTCATATCTATTCAGTGTGTGGACCTAAAATGCTCTAATTGTCTTCTTGGTCACCAGAGCTTCCTGGTCTTTTCCTTCCCCTCTTTCCTCTTCCACTTCCCTGTCCTAGGTAGACTTCTGGGATCATCAACCTTCACAAATAACTTTGCTTTCTTCATTACTAACCACCTCAGCAACAGTTACTCAGAGCAGACTTGTTTCAGTCAGTGGATCACATGCTCTGTCATATTTCCTTCACCACCTCACAAATGATGGCACAGTCAGATCATCTACTTGAAAATCAAATGACCCGTCGGTCTCGAGTTTTTCTCTGTGTAACCTCAGACTCAGCTCTGAGCTCTCACAGAGCCACACCGTTCACTAGAACTAAAAACAGCAAGGATGTTAGGGCCACCTCTGTCAGTTCAGGGTCACGACAGCTTCAAAACAAATTCTGGGTCCTGTTCTGCCACCTCTCCTCCTTCGCCCTTCCTTAAATTACCTCTTTAAAGTGAGAAATAAGTATGGAAAAGGAAAAGAAAAGAAACTTGTAGTCTCCTCACTGTCGTCAGAAACATAGATTTAGCATTGGGCTTCACATGAACCACAGCAAACCCATCCCTCACAGTAATGGTAGCAGGCTGATGGCCGCTGTATGCTGACAAAGCCTCCTCTCTGGCCAGGTGGAGGAGAGGTCCTGAGCCAAAACAGCTACAGCATATAAATGCAAAAGCCCTGGGATAAATAATATTCTCGTTGTCTTTTGCAGACTCTTTTGTCATCTGACAAACTATTACAGACTTTCTTTCAAACTTAGCTGCTTTTCAGAAAACATTTTTGTCAGTTTATAATTAACATATCCCAGAGAATAATTGTATTTTGTTCTGTTTTACTTTCTGTTGCATACTGTCTGTTCTTGTACTGAGGGATTGGTCCTGAAGGTGGCAGCATTGGAAGATGCTAGGAAGCCTTTAATAAATAAAACTGCCAGAAGGTCTTTGATCACTGGAGACAGGACAGACATTAGAAGATAGTTCTCTAGAGACCTCCCCAAAACAAGTCCTGCCTGTGTCTCTCTGATCCCAGCCTTGAGCAATAGTCTTCTTGCTTCTGTGTATAATCTTACTGTTATTTGACAGGATATGACACACCAGGGGTTGTCCTCACCAAATAACTAGCTCAATACTACATGTAATCTAAAACTCAAAATAAAATAAGCTTTGTTCTTTATAAAGCTAGCCTTTTCCTGGTATTTCATTCTTGTAACAAACTTGTGACATAGTAGTGATTTGTAAGCACATAATGTTTCTTGGCTGTTTCCTTATACTTCTGATAGCTAGAAATTGCTTGCATATCATCTTCAATAATAATACTAAAGAGGTTTTTTGTACATAGAGAAAGAATATTTCCATTAGCTCTTTCTTGAAAGTACTGGGGTACATTTTTTCCCAAATGCAAAAATCCTCTTAATTCTTCAAGGTGGCCTGGTTGCTGCCCTCCTTAAATGAATAAATTAAAGATTAAGGGCTTCTTATTTAGCAGGAAAGTCATGAATCTTAACCTTAGCTACACATTAGCGTAATGGGAGATTTTAAATATTCTTAATGTCATGCCAAAGGCAAAGCTATTCAGTGACTGTCTCTATGGAGAAAAACCAGCATATTCCCTAAACTCTCTCTGCAGTTGTTTCAAGTAAAGTCATCAAAGCAACAGCATCCACACAGAAGAAAAGTACGAAAGTGTTTTGCTATGGCAGATACAGGTTCTACCTTAAATCTACCAAATCATTAGCTCTTGACTGAAACTAGCTCTGTGTGGTCAGCAAGCCCAGATGATGGCAGATAAGGCTCAAATCTTAGGGACTCTAATGTATATCACCTTCCTCCCATTTCGCACTCAGTGCCTTTTCCAACCTTACTGTCAGACAAGCACAGATAGTATTAACAATAACACAAAACTAGTTAGACAGTGGGACAGCTGGATTCGTTGAATTGTTTTCTAAGTTATGTTTCTAAAGGAGAAATTTATTATAGAGAGATTTATTCCTCATTAAGTTCACAGGTGTTTAGGGAATTTCCATGTCATGTTCTGTTTAAAACAAGACAGAGAACTGTGAAAAATACACAGAAGTTCAAGATGGCTTCCTCAGGATCAGACACTTATATCTCTTTCTAAAGTTAAAACCAGTGAAAGTAGAACAGAATAAACAAATAAGTGGGAAGGCTTGCAGTTATGTCCGAAGTGGTGAAACCCACTGGAATTGAGACAGGTGGCAGCCTCAGCACACATTAGAATCAAATACTTCCCTGAAGAACAATCTGCCTAAAGTATGTGCTCATAAATGTGTAAGCAGCAAATGCTGGGACTGTGCCCATTTTCTTCACTGCACGCTTCTTCACCCTTATCTACCTTTTTCTCACAGTTTATGCCCAGGATTGCTTAAATAAACAAATGAATGGTTATTATTAGGTGTTAAGACTAGAGAATTAGAAAAATAAAACTCAGGTGAAAGGAAAAACTCAGTTTAAGATAAAAAAAGAATTTTGAATTTGAAGTAGTGTAGGATGCTTTGAAGATGATTAAGAAAGAGTTTGGAATGATTAAGGATATGTATGTATTTTTTCTTTAATGTGAAGGTCGTGTGTGTGTGTGTGTGTGTGTGTGTGTGTGTGTGTGTGTGTGTGTGTGCATGTCAAAGGATGATTTTAAGGAGTTGGTTTTCTTCTTCCTTATGGACCTGTGGATTGAGCCTCGTTGTTCCACTTGCACCGCAGAACCATCTCACTTTCTGAGAACATAGTTTTGAAGGACTAGAAGAGTTTTCCATGACCCTTCTTTCTGCTTTGAGTTTCATGTGGCTTCCTGCTGGAATTCATCATTTTCAGATCTTTGCAGTCCTTCAAGCGGTAGACATAATCTGGCTATAGTTGCCCAAGTTGTGGTTCCTTAGGTTCAAACTCTTACCCATGCGTTTATCGGTGTTATCAGCTCATTAGTGATTTACTCACCCTCAGTAATGCTATTATTCTCTCCTCTAAACATGCAAAATACATGTGTGCCCAGGGCTATCTCTGCTGTGTTGGTGATCATAGAAACATATGGGTGTTTCTTTATTGATACCGCTGATTCAGTATGTGAATGTTTTCTACTAGGGCATAAAGTTGTCAGGTAAACAACAGTCTCCGATGGGATACTTTCTAGTGGTCAAGAAAGAAAAAAGTTTTCTTATATGCTTTCTGATCTTCTTCAATGATAATGATAAAAATGTAACATGATGGGGTGGGGTGTTTGGATCATAGGCATGAGCCAAAAAAACCCAAGGTCTAGTTATATATACTACATTAAACCTACTTGTCTGTTTCAAAAACATCTTTAGTTACACAATTCTATAATGAAAATATTGTTTTTAATTTCATTATTTTTCATTTTATCTAAACGCTTTCATCAATTATATTTCTACATTAGAAATTCTATTTTATATATATATATAAAATATGCATACAACTTTTGCGTTATACTCATAGACTTCATCTTTTTCTTAAAATGGCTAAATATTGTTGAAAATCTAATATTGTGTACTTGAATTATATTAGCTTATTTCTTGGAACAGTGATTTAAAAGCTGAATCACTTAAAAATGGGAAAGATTAATATCACTAGGGAGACGCTATTATCTTCCTTTAACTAATTAATATTTTGGTCGTGAGCTTTTTCTGAATAACTCTTTGTTTTCTTATAACATTTTAATTGTTAAAAGTGGCTCCATAACAACATAAATAAAAATTTATAGAAAGAGGCATAAACTCTTTAAAAAGTAAAAGAGGTAACTATAGGTATACAGAATCCAATGAGAAAAGGTAGTACTTTAAAACTTCCAACTGTTAGGAAACAGGAAACTAGAACAGTATCTCTTCCCTATGTCTTGGTCAATCTATGGCTGTGAAGAAACATCAACTCTTATTAAGGAAAACATTTAATTGGGCTGGCTTATAGTTTCAGAGGCTTAGCGCATTATCTTCACGGTGGGAAGCATGGAAGCACACAGGCAGACAAGGTTCTAGAGAAGTAGCTGTGAGTTCTACATCTGGATCAGCAGGAAATAGGGAGAGGTCATTGGGCCTGGCTTGAACATCTGAAAACCCCTAAATCTATCCCCAGTGACTCACAAGTCCATACCTATGCCACCAAGATGACACATCTTAATAGTGCCACTTCCTGATATCCTATGTTCAAATCTATGAGTCTATGGGGCCATTCTTATTTTAATCATGACAGCATATTAATTAGAGGCATAGTTCTATCTATATCTATATATACTCAAGTTAGTTTTCTCCAAGGCAGACTCATTGGCAAAACAAACTACTCCTAAGAACAGGCTTCATGACATCAATCAGTACGTAGTCAAAAGAAAACAAAGTCAATAGCATATTTGGAGGTTCCTTGTCCCACAAAGACTTGCTGGAGCTTTGCCTCTCTCTTTTAGTAATAGTCACTGATTATTTTTTATTTTATTTTGTTATACATATATACATATATATGTATCACAAACATATATTCTCTCTCTCTCTCTCTCTCTCTCTCTCTCTCTCTCTCTCTCTCTCTCTCTCTCTCTCTCTCTTTCTCTAATGGTTTTTGCTTCTAGTTCAACATTTCTTATGGGATTCCAGACTGTATACATGAGTGATCTCTGTATCTTATGCCTTTTCTTGGGCATTTTCTATTTGCTTGTTTTATTCAATTCTGGTGTACTAGTTTTTATATTAGCATATTCTATTTAATTATATCATAATAAAATTAATTATTCTAATGTAATATAACAACTAGAATAATAACACAATTGTTATGTTAGTATATTAGCATTTCATATTTAGTCTTTTATATTATTTTATTATTATTCTTTAGAAGCCTGTTCGTTTATAATGTGAGAGAGAGGGGTTATAGATGGGAGGAGAGAAGGAGAGGTACTGGGAGAGATAAAGGGCGGGGAAATGTAATGTAGTCAGGATATATTATGCGAGAAAAATAAAAAACTGTTTTCAACTAGAGAAAAGAAAAAGGAGCAAATCACAAAAGAAAAAATAAAGAAAGAAGAAAGGAAGGAGGAAGGGAGGGAGGGAGGGAGAGAGGGAGAGAGGGAGGAGGGAGGGACAGAATCCTTCACAGGTGAAGGGGAGGGGACTTGAACACAGTCACTGTGGTTTGCGTATTTTTAAAAGTCGGAGTGATTTGATGATTTGCTTAGAAGCGATTTGAAATATAACCAAGTAAGTCAGAAAATATGATATTTCACTAAGTTTTACATTAGTTAATAAGTTGATTATGTTCTCCTCTGAATGAAAAAAAAAAAATCTTTCTTCTATATAGACAAGAAACTCTGGTGGGCTGACCAAAACTTAGCTCAACTCGGGACTTGTAATAAAAGAGATGGAAGAAATCCCACCATCCTGCGAAATAAGACTTCTGGAGTTGTGCACATGAAAGTGTATGACAAAGACGCACAACAAGGTCAGTCTCTACTGTGAATGTATGGCCCTGTTTCACTAAGATGTCCTTGCTTTCACACCTCGTTCTCAAGTAAACCACCTGCAGTTCCTATTCTAGCCTTTGGTTATAGGCGGCTTCGGGGTGGAAACCATGCCTAATCCTGAAGAAAAAATGTCTTACACATAAGATGCATAGTGACTTTTAAAGCATTGGAAAGGCTCTGTAAGATTTTTAATTGTTAACTTACTTGACATTTTTATCTAGTACTTGACTGAAAACTGCAAATACACAAAAAATGAAATGAATATGCATACACTATGTAACTAGTCCAGAGGTCTTAAACACGCCATGCTGACATAAGAATTTCACATCTTAAAGCACAGGATTTTTGGCCCTGCACATTTGCATTTTTGTTTCACTAGTCTAAATGGTGGGCAGTGATGTGAAGTGCAAACTAGCAGATGCTTCACATAAGTGGACTTGTCACAGTGCCCGGACGGCAATTGGACTAGAGATGCAGCCGGTGCAGCTGACCACTTGCTACTCCTTTCTTAGTCTTTGCTACATGATGCTGACATTTTTTTTTCTGAAAATAAAAATCATTCTCCACATAAACATACCACTTCCTTAAAGCCTTCTCCACATAATACTGAAATCCTTCTTCCCCTACCTCTTCCTTAAACCATGCTCCATATACACACAGTACTTCCTTAAGCTGTTCTCCATATACTGTTCCTTTACTTTGGTTTCTGTTATAAAAATCTTTACCTTCACATACTACGTTTCTTCTCAAACTACATCTCAAAACTGCATTTGGGCTTTAAAAGGGGGGATTTAATTAAAATAATCTGGAATACATAGATCAAATCAGAGAAAGGTGAGGGGCAGAGGGGGAGCCAAGGGGCACAGCATTTAAGAAGGTATGGTTTACTGGCAATGATACCCATGGCAGAGACCTGAACAGCAGTAGACACATTACAAAATAGGGTTGTGCCTGCCATCCATTTCAAAGACTGCAACTTTGGTCTAGATTTCTAGTGAGGGTCAAAGGAATGTATATCTTTTCTTGGAATTAAAAAATATTACAATTTAATATATAAGTAAGTAATAAATATTAAGTTCCTGTATTGTTGAGAAGATATCAATTCACAGATGACTTATGTGTACAAATGGACATTTCCTCTTGGGTATTCAATTATTTTTCTTTGAATATTTTTATTCAAGTATGTCATATGTTGTATCATGCTCACCCCCATATGCTATCATCTTTTCCCAGTAGTTCCCATCCTTCTGCCTATCTCATTTCTATTGTCATATTGTATGAAAAAGCAAGAAAAACACGTGTTATTTGTCTTTCTGATTTTGGGTTACTTTACTTTCTTTCCTCATCTCTAAGTTTATCATTTTTCTGCAAAAAACATACCACCATTTCATTATTCTTTATGACTGAATACAATTCCAATGTGTTTGGGTATATAGTTTGTTTTCTCATCTGTTAATAGACACATACAATAAAACATGGTTACTGTAATAATGCTATAGTAAATATGTATGTACAAGGATCTCTTTAGTGAGTCATCTAAGAGTTATGTAAGGAAAATCACCCATGACTGATTTGTATGACTGGGTCGAATGGCAGATCCATTTTAATTTTATTGTTGAACCCATATACTGATACCTTCATTAATTTGTATTTTACAAACAGCCTATAATGTGTACTGTGTAGACCAAATCAGAGAAAAGTAAAAGAAAAAGGGGGGACCAAGGGACCTATTTGTGATTCCGCAATGACTGCCATTTCCTTTCCCTGGTGGCTAAGATTATCCAACAGGTTAAGTACAGTTGGCCAATTGTGCTTAATATTTTATCAATATATTTTAACTTTATCAGTCAAATTATTGTTTGGATTGTTTGCTTTTATGTATTCAGTTTTCTGATACATGGGTAATTTTTAAATCACTTGATATAATAATTATATAATTTTTATTATTAGTTGAACAACATTTTCTATATTTCAATAAACAATAAAGGAATGAAGGATAACTAAATGGTTGGATTGAATGTTTGCATAACATGTATGAGGCCTTGCATTTGGTCCCCAAGATAGAATATATATATATATTCAAGTCATGTAGATAATAGTATGTTACATGTAATACAATACTGATAGGAAGTAAAACATAGTAAGACATTTTCATGGCCATTGGATAGATGTACAAAAGTGAAAAATTGTCAATACCACTATCAATTTCAGTTTCATTGTATAATATGCAATGACCATATTTCTGAAATGTATCTAAACACATCCTTAGAACGTACAGCACACACGGAAGGAGAGAAAAAGAGAGGAAGAGAAAGAGAAAAAGAGGGAGAGAGAAAGAGATGGGGAGAGAAAGAAATGGGAGAGCAAGACATAATTCCAAGCAAGGTGCATAGAGATAGAAGGTATTTGCATTTCAAGACATAAAGAACACACATTTCCTGTGAAACTGTGAATCAATTTTGTAGATAGTGGTTCCAATAAAATTACAGGAGGATGTACTTGTCTGTGACTCTTGATTCTGCTCTTCTTAGTGCCATCACCCTACCTGGATGATGTGGCTCTGTAGGTGCACGGGGGTAATAAATGAAAGTGTCTGATCCAGTGGTAGCATACAGCTTTCCTCTTCTCACTGGAAAATGCTGATGAAGGCATCTGTTTGAAGACAACGCCATTAACAGAATCACTGTCAGTAGCTTGAAAGCTTCATTAGAATGAAATATGAGCAATTTAAGGCTCTTTAAGGTGTTAACATTATTACCTTCTTGGATTTTAAAGTACAATTAACTGCCTCATTTATCATTTTTGACACAGATCACTGGAGAGTTGAGGTTCTCTAAGTCAAATGGACTTTCCAGCTCCACTTGTCATTTGGGGTGTGAGATGTGAACATCAATCTCACTACACAATTCTAATCCAAACACCTACTTCTAGCTTGATCATCAGCGCAATTTCCTCTTATTTGCATGTTTCTATATTAAATGGAGTTACTTCCTTTAAGACTGATTTCATTATTATTTTCTATATTTTATCTCCACAGAGGTTCTGTAAAATGTATGTCATTAACAAGTGTATTAAATATATGACTTTTTTAACAACAAATAAGTATAAAATACATTGCCAGCATTGTAGTTACACTACCCACCAGTAACTGCCATTCTGTTTGCTACCTCCCCACTTCTGCTAATATTAATGTATTTTCTCATATTCTCTTACTTTCATGTGTTTGCTCTATACATTGACTTATTACTCTTTACTTTTTTATTGACGTCAGCTCTATGGTGTGCCCTTAAACTTTACGTTGAAATTGCACTTGCCCATTTCTTCCCAGGCTTCACTCGTCGGAAACATTACGTCATGCAAACACATGTATATTGACTACCATTAAGTTAACATGTATCCACATGCTATTTATAACACCAAGTACATGCATGGTCAATTTAGAATTTCTATGCAGTTTTTAATATAGTTGTCCTCTTGTTGAAAAAATATCAGAGATCTTAACTGTGTGTCATTTTGTCACCTTGAGAAAAGGGATGAGTCAGCTGTGGTGGGATTGAGGTTTCAGATGATAAGGTCCGAAGACGCCTAGCCAGGGTCACCGGCTCTGGAAGGGGGAGTGGCCAACCCTATTCAGAAAAGGCTGCTCGGATCTTGGGAAGCCCATTCTCTCTCTCTCTCTCTCTCTCTCTCTCTCTCTCTCTCTCTCTCTCTCTCTCTCTCTCTCTCTCTCTCTCTCTTGTTCCCTGACCAGGAATCGAACCCGGGCCGCAATGGTGAGAGCACAGAATCTTAACTAGTAGACCTAGCCAGCAGCCCTTTTGTTTTTTGTTTTTGAGACAGGGACTTCTGTGTAACAGTTCTGGCTATCCTGGAACTTGCTTTGTAGACCAGGCTGGCCTCAAACTCACAGAGATCCTCCTGCCTCTGTCTCCCGAGTGCTGGGACTAATGGTGTGTGGATGTCATCTGTTGCAGTGGGGTTTCTTGGTCCCCGGCGGCCATAGGCCCAGACCCTGCCACGCCAGACCCCTTAGCTGCCCACTGCTGCTGCTCAGGCCCCTAGAAATGACTCAGATGCTTATATTAACTTTATGGCTCACCTGTGCTCCTTACATGTTGGTCCTTTGGGCTTCATGCTCTGTCTGTCAGACTCTGCCCTGCTTCTCCTACCAATGCTCTGATTTCTCCTCCTACTTTTTCTATGGTGCCTGTCATGGCCCAAAACAGCTCCTTTATTTAAAGATTGATATTCATAGCATACAGAAAGACATTCCTACATCAGTCAGCCACCTCACTAGCTCATAGAAGAGATACATGGAATTGTTTTAAAATTTCAAGTTACTTCTAAGGGATTCAATATTGCTGAGCTATGAATAAAGAAATGAGCTGAGAATATGCTTCATCTCCCAAATAAAGAATATTTCACACATCAAAAGGGGCAGAGATAGTGACAGATTCTAATGAGCAATTAAATTCACAAATTCAAAAGATGAGAAATAATGAAGTGAGTTGGCATTTTTAATCTCCCCAAAAGTCCTATTGCTACAGCCCTCAGTATGCTTTGTGATGACCACTGGATTTACTGAACTTTGTAGCAGTTGCTTGAATCCACTAGATGGTATTACACATTGTCCTATAATAATAAAATTATCATAAAAATAGGATATTAAGGAATTTATAGGGTGGACTATAAATTACATAACTTTATGCTACAGAATTAATTGGCATATTGGGCCTAGTGAACTAAATGGAGGAACTGTATAGGATGTCAACATGGGATAAACTGACTAATATTTGTTATTGTCACCACACAGAAATAAGAATTATCATGCCAATTAATTCCTTGATTCTTTTGAAGGTGCTTTAAATATATTTTGAAGGGATTATGTTCTATGGGATGCAGAAAAAAATTCTTTGCTTTAAAAATAAATTTGAAGCACATATGCATGCATATAGCCTGTCCTTTTAGAGGTGAAGCTACATGTGAGTCAGAAAGAAAACGTTGGCTTTTTGTATGATCTTACAACATTTTAAGGTCACTGACAGCAGGGCATGATGGCACATGCTTGGAAAGTCATCACTTGAGAAGCTGAGATGAGAAGGTCATGGATTCTAGAACAGCTGAACATTATCTTGGGAGATCTAGATAATGTTTGTTGAGTTTGTTTCAACAAACAAAACACAGAAGATGGAAATTAAAGTGTTGAGAGTTTTCATGAAAGATTCAATTTCCTCTGCTTTTCTATACGACCTTCTGATGCTGTTGAATTGTTTTGAAGGGCAGGATTCAATCATAATCCTCCACTTTAAGGTATTTTCAAGACTGATGCCATATTCTATACAAACCAGCTATATTTAGAAACAAATAGCATCCATATTTGTTCATATTATTGATACCTAATAATTCTACGCTCCTAACTATTATCTTTTTGACATTTGCTTTGTTTTCATTCGTTATAGGTAGCAATTCTTGCCACCTAAACAATGGTGGGTGTTCCCAACTTTGTTTACCAACATCTGAAACTACCAGGACTTGCATGTGCACAGTGGGATATTATCTTCGGAAGAATCGCATGTCATGCCAAGGTACACATTCATAAGAACTTGACTATGCTGTACCTACTGAATCCATCAATATGTGACACACACACATTAGATCTTAGGCAGCCACTGCTAGTCACCAACTAGAAAAGTATAGCATCGTCTTGGCTTTAGGGCAATGGTTGTAAGTTGTGACTGAAAATGAGGCCAAATTTGAGTTTGCCAGCTATATCTCTCTTTATGTATTCTATTTGTAGTCTGTGTCTGTCTGGTGTGTGTGTAGGGTGTGTGTCTGTTCCTAACATGGGGTTTTATTCTTTATTCATTGGACATGCAGAAAACATGTCTCAAGAAAGGAAATAGGATATTTTTTTCTTTAGAAATCTGTAAGAGTTCAGAAAGGAAGAAGTTACGTTGCTAATCTCAACTGACCCAGAACAACAGTCAAAACACAAACTGTTGTTTTCAACGTGTATCCACAAATTGCATTTTACCATTTATTTATGGCAGATATTTGTTTTCTTTAAGGTTACTTCAAGCCTGTTTGGGTGCTCCTTCTAGAAATAATTGCCACAGAAACAATACATACATATGTGCACACACAGGCACATGCCATATTCTGGCTTAGAGTCACCTAGAAGAGTACAGTTTAAGACTAAACTGATCATTTAGTTTAGGTTATAAATACTGATTACCTGGGAAGTCCAAGACATAATAAGTTTGGTTACATTGTTTCCTTAAACTCAGGTAAAACTAATAAAGTCACTGGGTTCACATTAAGAAAACAGATTGAACACATAGATAAATGATCTTAAAGGCTTTTATTGACCTGATTACAAGTATTTTCAGAAAAAATATATTCCCACAAAAGAATTTGCTACTTAGCTACACATATAGACATTTAAAGGGTTGGAAATGTTGTGTAATATTACCATTATTTCTTCTAAAATGTTCTTATTTTCAGTACATTTATTTATTTATCGGGGGTGGTGCACATGTCACACAGCACGGGTGTGGAGTCTGGAAGAAAACTTGTAGAAGAAAATGTTCTGGATTCAGGAGATTGAACTCAGTCAGGTCCTCATCCTTAGTGGCAAGTACCTTTACCCGCTAAACTATCTTGCCAACCTAAGACTGTAATTTTTGAAAACTAAATTTGGCAATCAAAAAAAAAAATCTCCAACCAACTTAGTAGCTTCTATATTTACCATGCATGGCCAAAGTTGGAATAAACAGCTGTGCCTGCTTACATGTGCTTATTGCACAAGCTAAATCCAGTTTCGTTAACTTCCTTCAACTGCTTAGACAAAACATCACTGAGAGGTGGAGCCTCAGATTTGCATATTTGTGGGACAAGGGCATTTTTCTGGGAGAGAACCATGTGCCACTCTAAGGATTCCAGATTCTCTTTTAATTTCATAGTCTGTAGGTGTATTAATTCACAAAATTTTGGTTTCCTTAATCTTATTATGGAACCAATGATAGGAACTGTTTTATCCTAAAGGATTTCCTGATCCAATTTAAGAAAATATATCATAATTATGACATATCATTCAAAATAAACTATGTGAAAAACAATTATTCTATGCCAGACTTTGTTTAAAGAATCTTGAAACTGTGTAACTTATTTCCCACTTCATATATTGATGAGTTGGAGCCCTGTCACTTAATTTTATATATAATAAAACTGAACCATGGGGACACTAACCTATGATGAAGAGTTGTGATTATGAGATAGTAGACACATTTAAGGACAGATAATTTTATTTTAATAATGCAGATTCATAATAAATATACATGTGTTTTCCAAAATATTAGAACATTCACAAGCATTAGTATGTGGACTACTGGTAGTATTCTTATATCTATGTGTTTATTTTAGGAAGACATTATTATAAAATTCAAGAATTTATTCAGGATAAAACTTAACTTATTCATTGGCCCCTTGGAATCTAAAGGAATTAAGAAATGAAGTGTGTACATTAAAAACTCTAAATATCCATTGCATAAATATCAATGATGTAGTTGTGTAAATCAAAAGCCATTATTTTATAGTAGCAAGTGCATATTTAAATTTTAGAGAAGTCAGAATACCCTTTGTCTGTAAGACCAGACATTCTGGAAATGATCCAGCTCAAAGCTTCTATCTATGTTCTTCTCATACCAAGGCCATTCCCAACAGAGAGCCTTTAGCTTCACCAATTCATCTCTTGGGATGTGACCTGTGATCTATGAAACCCTCTAGAGATTTCACTGGAGTGAGTTTCAGGGCCTCAGCTTACATATATTTCATTCATAGGAAATGTACAACTAGAGAAGCTTCATGAAGCTATGAATATAATATTCACTGTTATAAATCACTACTCTGGAAATGATATCAATCAATGGACTGTTATGTGGAATACTTATTTTGAACTTTCTTTCTTCCAAAGGTATAGAATCTTTTCTTATGTACTCTGTTCATGAAGGAATCCGTGGGATACCTCTTGATCCAAGTGATAAAATGGATGCTCTGATGCCTATATCCGGAAGTGCATTTGCCGTGGGGATAGACTTCCATGCAGGTAAATAGATTTCATTAAAAATTCATGTGTAATGCTCTCTTGATTCAGAAACATGATATTAATATGAGTTTCAATCTGTTTTGGATAATCAAATTGAAAATGAATTAAAGATAAAATTTTCAGCCTATTACTAATTGTTGTAATTACATTTTGTTTGCTGAAAAATAAAGTATTTTTTCCCTTCTCAGCAGTAACATTTGAATTATAATTACATCTCTATGCCATGTTTGAAATTGGCTGTTGTCTTTTTTTCAAATGGTATTTTCTTTCATCTAGTTTAAAATAAAAAATATCCCAAGTAAAAATTTTGTTATATTGAGTTCTTAAAGTATACTTTTATTGAAAATATTTTCTTAATGTATAAACAATGGTAAGATAATTTCTATAACTTTTAATGTAGTATATGTGAATTCAATGTGCTTTCACAAATATGGAAAGAAAGCAAACAAAGACCAGGTGATTTCTGTGGGTGGTATAAATTTACCCCAGGAAATTAATGGTAAACACTGCTAAGTGAATTGAAGCCAACAAGTAGGGGACAGGTAACTGCTAAAGTCAGGCACAACAGAAATGTTAATAGTAGTTCTCTCGTCTTATTTATTATTCACGTCTCTATTATGCATTTAAGATTTTAAAGTTATAAAATAATTTGTTGACCTCTAATATATATGAAGATCCATGTTTCCTGAGTTCATATTTTAGTGCTAAAATGTTTACACAAATTTCTAGTGTTCCTGTAATGCAAAAAACACACCTAATGTTAAAAAGCTCATAGCTCTCTAATTTATAATATTAAAATAAAGAATTCTGAAACTATTAAAAATATCTTTGGGCTGAAGAGATGGCTCTGTGGTTAAGAATGCCTGTTTCTCTTGTAGAGGGCACAGGTTCAATTTCAGCTAGAGCTTCACTGCTCTTCCTAAATATGGTTTCACTAGATCTGATATCCTGTTTGATGTTCACAAAACCCAGACTCTTCGGTGTCTACACACATATGTAGACAAAAACACTCACACACATGAAAATCAAGATGATGAATCTTTATCATTTTTATCTTTGCTTATCAATACATAGACTTCTAATGGCAAAATTGTTTTTCTCTCATGCTTAACAAATTTTGGTCTTTAAAAATTTTGGGGATTTTTCAGAAATGCTTCAAAGATGACTTTTGAATTGTCTTTTCTTTCTGTTTTACTTTTATCTATTATATCCATTGATTTATCTACTATGTATCTATCTATCTGTTTATTTGTTGCTGGTCTGAAATTCACTATGTAGACCATGCTTTAAACTCATGTGTTTCTGCCTGTATCCATGCCATTAGTGCTGAGATTAAGGGCCTTTGCCACTCCACCCAGTGCAGAGACCAATTTTCTTAAATAAGTTATCTTGGATCAAATTCTTGCCATCACATAGACACAAATGTTCTATGCTTGTTTGTTGTTTTAGAAGATTTATTTACTTACTTTAGGTTTATGTGTATAACCCTGAATATATGTGTATATATGCATGAATGAAATGTCTACAGAGGCAGGACTTCTGTAGACATACTGGTGTTGAAACTTGAACCCAGGTCCTCAGCACAGCAAGTTCTACTAACCACTTAGCAATTTCTACGACCTCCAAACTTCTGATATTTTTAGAATTGCTTTCTGCTAAAGGGAATTCCAGCGAGAAATATTTTATTAAGCATTATGGTAATTCTGCCAAAAGCATATTATAATTTTTGACCTACCATTGATCAAACCGCTTTATTATTTATGGAAGATTTATTAATTCCATTGTATAATATACCCTGATTTTTATACATAGGACTTTTTCTTATAATTTTATTATATAATTCATTGGGTAAAAGAAAAACTAAGAAAAATTGAATTTATGAAAGCTTTTTTACACATATACATTTTAACGTAGGGTCTCCTATGTTAGCTCATATCTCATATTTAATTATTTGAAAGACTTATTAATAATCTTTGAAAAAATATAATTAATTTACATGCAGCAGAAATATTAGAAGTAAGTAGATCTCAACATTTTTATTCTGAAAATAACAAAATCTTTAAGAGTAAACTAATTATTTGTAGCAGTTAAATTCACTCTCTGAGGTTTTATGGCCTGGAAAAGTTTAAATTTAACAATAAGCTATAATTTTCTTTGCAGGAAATAATCATCTACTTATTGCAATAATTTGAAAATTCTTAACATAATATCCTTAATTCATATTGAAGTATCCTTTCATTAACAAAAGGATTACTTTCAAATAGAATTTTGTTTTCTTTGTATTACTTCAACAAGATTTTAAAAAATACTTGTTATTTATTCTTTTCAAGTTTCATACATTTTTACAATTATTTTGAAAGACTATACCCACCATTATCACCTTTTAATTCTTTCTAGTACTCCCAACCTCATCACCATTCCAACTTTATATCCTTATTTTTGCTGTTATTAATAGTTCCTCTAGTCTAATTAATGCTGCCCATACATTTCTTGGTATTCAAGCATCCACTGTTACATTTACACCTACCAGTTGCCAGATTACCAAAGGAGAATGACTCCCCTTCTTTCAAGAACCATCAACTTCTAATGGATCCTTTGCAAAATGTAGAAATTTGAGGCACCCTCCCAAGTTATACTTGAATTTAGTCTGATTTGATGTAGTACAGTTAAATGCAGGTTTTGTGAGTTGATATGAGCCATAACCACACGATGTCCAGAACTCTGAATTTTATAGCTCAGCTGTGAACTATTACATTCTCTCCGCCCACTCTTGAGAAGTCTAGGACTGCACAGGGGAGCACTTGAGGGTACAAGTACTTGGCACTCTGACCACTTATGGGTGCTGTGGCTAGAAAGAAAATGGTCCTTGAAGGGAGTGGCACTATTAGGAGGTATGGTCTTTTTGGAGAAAGTGTAGTCTTAATGGAAAAAGTATGTCACTGAGAAGGCAGTCTTTGTGGTCTCTTATGCTCAAGCTATTCCCAATGTGGGATCAACTTCTTCTATTGCCTGATGATCAAGATGTAGAACTCTCATCATCTTCTCTAGCACCATATCTGCCTGCATGTTTTACCTTGATGATAATGGACTCAACTTCTAAAATGTAAGCCACCCCAAATAAGTTTTATAAGAGTTGTGAAAATTATAGTGTCTCTTCACAGCAATAGAAAGCCTAAGACAATGAGCTTCTGCATTTATTTCTATCCATTTCAAGAACAAGCTGAATGTTTAATGTAGGGTTACAGGAAAATATATTTTAGACAATTCACTTCTTCTAAATATGAAAATATCTAGGCTTATCATATAGGAACAGTGCTCATGTATTAATCATTATCTCTGCTGTTAGCAGAAGGTACATTTGCTTTGAAACTAGAGTGTAGAAAATGCAGCGATCAGTCAACCAATGCCTAGAGGAACCCTAGTCTAGCACTGAATTTCAGTGCCCGCTCTAATCACTTATGAGTTATTTGGTTTCATGCTAAGCATTTATTTATTTATTTATTTATTTATTTATTTATTTATTTATTTATTTATTTACTTATGTCTCATATTTCTTATTTCTGAGATATGCAAATCATCTAGACAGTATATGCAAACATTTGGCACAATACCTAATGCACATGATACTCACAAATTTGTAATCATATCAAATCCAAAACATATATGTTGTGTCATATAAAGTAAACCACAAAATACTTCTTTTTCTCTATCCTGGTAGTGTGTTTCTAGGCAGTTATTTGCATAGTGGCCATTGCTTTACCACTTGGGACAGTTGAAATTCATTAGAGATGATTACTAAAGATAAACATTACACCCACCTCATTATCAATCTGTGAAGCAGATATTTAAAGATTAGGACCATTCCCATCTGTATACAATCCTGAAATGCCAACCTCGGCGACTGTGTTTAGACAACTACTCGACATACTAGGGAGATGATAGTGTGGGTGAAAGTATGGACTCTACAATTTCACAAAACTCTCATGCTCCCATGTCCTGTGTGGTCCTTTTATCTCACTGCCTTTTGAAGAAACATATTGAATCAGAATGAGCTCCATTGCTTGATTTATAATGTCATTAAAGACATTATGCATGCTTGTAATGTTGTGGAGAAAATTTGCTTCGGGATGGAAGAAATAAAAATAATTGCATTATTCCACATACAGAGAGAAAACAAATAATGTTTGGCTTGTCAATCTCTATATTTTCTCACATCGATCTTTATATGTTATCTGGTTATAACTTTTTCCAGTGCAATCTCTGCAGCTAGTCTATATCTTTATCCATGATTGGCAGTCATCTGAGGAACCTAATGAATACTTCCTTTAAATTACCACAGATTTATTTTTTTTACAGACAATAGATACAAGGAACAAGGAGTTCAGACACTAAGTGTCACGCATGTTTGTGCCCTATATGTTCTGTATTGGATTTCTGGGACGGTGGTATCAGACAAAATCACTTTCTGTCAATAAATTAATGAAAGTTGTAAGTTAATTGTGAAATCTTTTAGGTACCATGTTCAATGAAAGGAGAGTAATATGTATCAGAAAATTTTAAATTCAGTTTCCTTTGCTAATGCTAATCAATTTTGACACAATTCAGTCAATTCAATGTATACTGTCCGGATTTTCTTTTTCTCTAAGGTGAAGTCACCAGAGAGCTGCTATAAATAAGAACTCAGATAAGTTTTATACATTTTCAAATAACTACAGAAAAGAGATAGTTACTACTTTTTTCTTCAGATGGCTCCTATTACTAACAGAGGAAATTGTTTAGCAGTTAGAGCAATCTGTGGAAATTGTTACATCATCATAGTTTACAAGGATGTATTTATAAAAGATTAGTATATGTGATTTGTGCTGACATTAGTCCTAACAAATTAAAGCTTTCTTCAGTGCAAGGACTGTTTTCTAATAGATGAAACTGTTCTGGAGACTAGCGAGTGAAGAAAGAAGACCCTGTAGCTAGATTTAAAATGTTCAAAGCATTTTTTTTTTTTTTTAATCTCTTCACTGAAAAAGTCCCATTCCACACAGGGAAAGGAAAAATGAGCTTAGGAAATTTTTGCCCGCTGGGTGGTGTTCCTTCTGATGAATGAACGTGGCATTTGATGCGTAAAAAGATACACTTTAATAAGAAGAAAAGACTTCAAACAAAATCCTTCCCTCCACCCATTTTGTAATCTTCAGTAAGGTGTGATCTATTCAGCTTCCATCCCTTTGGGGATACTTACAAGGTTTTCATAAAAACAAAACAATGACATTCTGCTCAGAGAATGATGAATTGTTTAAGACTTCCAAGTCTATACTCTTTTTTTTTTTTTTTGGTAATCTTTTATCTTTGTTGTTCAAATCTCTGTTATTCTACTCAATTCAACAAATATTGATTATTATTATCTACTAGATATAAAACATCACTGGTTGCTTTATGATAAACAATGAATAATAATTGGATGTTCTTGTCTGTTCCACAGTGTGTGAAATAATTTAACAACTTTGTATTAAGTCATATGCTGCACTATTGAAACAGAAACAGCCTAGGGGAGTGCGTGCATGAGAGAGTACTTTCTTACCCATGGCTGCCCCTTTGGTGATCATTCATGGCCCATCCTCGTGTGAAAATGCCGCATAAAAATTTCCAGATATAAAAAGTGATAAGTTTAAGTTGTACCTTGGCTGAAGAGCATGAGGGAATCCTCACATGTCCTCACATCTGGGACACTGTGTACTGAACCATTAATCATTTTATAGTTGTCTCTATTCTGAGCTCCGCTTTGCAGTACTTTCACATATGATGTAGCATTGTTCAGGGTCTCATGCCGGCACTGAGAAGCATGATATATAACCCTGTGGATAGGAGAGACCTCCCGGAACATTTGTCCCACCCATACTCCATTCAACGTGGGGAGGAACAGTAATAAAGCAATGGATAGGATATGTCAAGGATAGTTCACCAAATGGATACATAGGTCACTTTGGTGGGAGATATTTATAGTGAGTCGTGGCTTTATAGGACACTGATTTTTGACCAGTGTTCTGAAAACCTAGAAAGTCTAAAGAGGAATATATATAAGAAAATAACTCAGCCTTACACTGTGAATGTTTCCTATATACTTGAAAACTGCCTTCTTAGCCTTCCCACGTTTACATATGTAACAAAATTTTGTCATACTAGAATAAGAAGCATTTGATCATCTTGTAGTGCTTCCCAGCACTGCAGGTATAAACACTGAAGTATGCCAAGTCAGAAGCCTGCATAACAGTGGTGTATTCTACTTTTGTTTTCCTATGCAATCTTATATCTATAATGATTGAAAAAAATCTTATTTAGACTATTGTATTACTTGATGATATCTCATCATATTTTTTCAAATTTGTGCCTGTTGGAGATTATGTATCAATTTGATTTATATACTGAGTCATGTGAATTTTAAACACATTTACTAACTGAACAGGCAGATGCTTCTCAAGGGAGAATCTCTTTCTGTGTTATTGTTTTCTATGACATACACAAAGGAATTAATTCACAAATATTTTTCTAGTAAATACTTTATCATCAACCAAAGCCACAGAAGATTTATAGAAAGAAGTTTTCTCCTGTCAGTAACAGCAATAGCTTAATAAATATAATCCTGTTCCTTAGGGACATTTTTTCAATTTTAAGAAAACCATTTCCTTGGCTACAAAGTAAATTTTTAGAGCAGATTCTACTTTGTGTTCTTATGACTGTGAAGCAAAACTATTTGTGTTGTCATTTCAAATTTGCTTCAAAAATAGGTTTTTAAGCCATGTGAGCTGTTAAAATATAATAAAATGCAATAAGTCCTTTAAGGTATAGAATATTATCATCAGAAAAGAAAATATCATTAATTCTATCCAAAAGAAAATGCCATGAACATCATACAAACCTTGTAAAATAAACAAGTTATTAGAAATATCTCAGGACATTCTGATTATTTCTAAAACTGCAAAACCTGAAAAAAAACCCCAGCATTTATAGGGTATCTGAATTATTTTGCTGTTGATAAATTAAAAACAACAACAACAACAAAAAAAAAAAAAAACACCTCAGGAAGGCACTGTGGGGATTATCTAAAAGCTATTGATGACTTGATTGAGACCCTTATTGCTTCTTAATCACTGATGGATGATACCTAACTGTTAGTAATTCTAGACTTCTCATGACACAGCTTTGGCCGGTTCACAGGGAACCCATGTTATCAGAGTTCCAGACCCATCTTTATGTCTTTATTCCTTGCCTCCATTACACTGTACAGTCCTGTTTTCTGTAAGGTGTTGAAAGTTCTACTCAGCAGAACCTCACTTACATCTGTTACTATGGTGCTTCTTTACTTTCTCCTCAAAGCTAAGCTCTGGTCACCAAAGTTCTGAACATACTAATGAACATTAGTAGGAATTATTAGCAGGAGGTAGAAGACTGGCATGTTTTCTTATTGAATATACTGGCTGGTTTGTGTGTATCAAGTTGGCACATGTTGGAATCATCAGAGAGGAGAGAGCCTCAGCTGATGAAATGCCTCCATGAGATCCACTTGGAGAAGGGCTCAGCCCATGGTGGGTAGTGCCATCTCTAGACTGGTGGTCTTTCATTTTATATATAAGAAAGCAGGCTGAGAAAGCCATGGGGATCAAGCCAGTAAGCATCCATCACTTTTCCAAGGCCTGGCATTAGCTCCTTCCTCCAGGTTCCTGCCCTGTTTGAGCATCTTTCTATCAGTTCCTATCCAGATAAACAACAGTGTGGAAATGTAAACTGAAAACAAAATCATTCTTCCCCAACTTGTTTTTTGGTCATTTGCTTGCAGCAATAGAAACCCTAACCAAGACAGGGAACATCTTAGGATAAGAGGTTTTAGCCTCATCTGTTGCCACATTTTCAATTAAAGAAACACTGCAGAAAAGGTGCAGGAAGCATCTTTAAATTAAATTTAATCTTCTGACCTTGATTTTCAAATTACGCTCTCTAAACAGTAAGCTTACATCATCAGCTTCCCAATATCCCTATTCTGACTACATTGACATGTCAAGTGTACTTGGAAATCTCCTTTTATACTCACACTGACAATTTAAACATGTAACTTCAAACTGGAGAAATTAAAAATTTTTTCTCCACCCAATTTAAGAAAACCAAGAACTTGTTAGTCCATTTATCTTTTTGACATCTTTTTGTTTAAGAAAAAAAAAGAAGACGAAGCCGTGGTTCGGGTTCTGAGACTTTTGGCCATTAGTTTTGAATCAAGTAAAAAGTGCTGTAGTTAAGGGAGAGAGAGGGAAATTATTTAATTGATTTTCTGACTGGCCATAAGCTCTGTGTCTAGCTTTAATTTTATTTTACCATTTGCCCTTACTGTTCTCAAAGTGTAATAAGAAATAAGTGGATCCTTTTGAGATATAAAAGTGAAGAAAAACAACCAATTAATTTTGTGTAGTGTGTCTGTGTCTGTGTGTGTGTGTGTGTGTGTGTGTGTGTGTGTGTGTGTGTGTGTGTGTTTAGAATGAGGTCTTATTTGAAATAAAAAAAATCTTAGAAGTTGACATGAGTACTTACCAAAAATTAGAAAAAAAGAGGTTTGAAATTAGAAGCACTTAAAACACCACCAAATCCCCAAACTGTAATATATGTTGATCAGTTTTGCTACATTACATGGCACTTGCGTTGCTGCTTTCATTTAATTTGTCAAAACAGTATTTCAGGAAAGGTGATATGTTTACTTTAGACCAGCTTGGCCAGAGGATTGAGATTGGGGAGAGCAGTGTGTGAGGTGCAGAGTAAACTCTAACTGCTGATCATCGGAATCTTGTTCCCAAGATCTATGGAAAGCCGACTTTGCAGGTTACTAGTGATGTTCAGTATATGCAAGGAGCCAAGTTCAGTTTCCAGAATAAAAACACAGAGCAAAGGAAAGGAATAAAGCATAGAATGATGAATGATATAAATATATCTTTCTCTCTTTGTTATTTTCTTTCTTCCTTTCTTTGGTTTCTTGAGACATGGTTTCTCTCTGTTTTATCTCTGGCTGTCTTGAAACTCACTCTATACCAGGCTGGCATGGAATTGAGAGATCTGTCTGCCTCTGCCTTCCAAGTGCAGAGATTAAAGGAGTGAACCACCACTGTCTAGCACATATTTCTTCATAAATAATGTATTTATAATAGAAATGACATTTTAGATGATTTATCAAAGCATAAAAAAGAATTATGTTAGAATGGTATTTAGTAGAGGCAAGAAAATTTATATCAATAAAAATTAAGAGTATTTTGAAAACACCAGAAACAATTGTCCACAACTATTAATGTGCCAAATATTAACAGTTGTGGATAATGTAAAATAATATTAGTAGAATTTTACTTGTTTTTTACTTCATAATTTTTCTTATGTCCATACTTAATAAAATATTTTTTGATAAATTTATTAAAGTTTAGACTGAATCAGCATTAAAGAAGTGATGGTTGAAGCAATCATTATTACTTCAATTGCTCATTCTAATTATTTTAATGATGATTTGGTGGATAGATGGCTATATTTTTATTTAACCATCATTATTTCGAGTTAATAGCATTTAAATGAACACTACCAATAATATGCAAATATACTCATTAATATCCTTATATTGTCTCCAAGTTAAAACAAGCACCAGTTGAACTCCATTTACCCATCGTTCTAACACTAAAATAGTATAGTATATTCGAAAAATTATAATAAAGACATTTTAAATATGGTTTTGAATAGAAACCACTGATGAATTTTAGTATTTCTATTCTCTGTTGGTTAGAGTAATATGTCATAAGAAACAAAACCAAAATTGTGAGTACTCCTACTTAGTATTTAGTAACTTTTCAAATATGCTTAGAAGCTGAATTAAAATATATCAGCTTCTTCATTATATTATCATTTGGTTTAAAAGAAAAGCAACAGACTTATCAAGATCTCACCCTGAGTATTCCCCCTGATGAACAGAGAGTAGTAATTGACACAGACAATTTAGCTCAGATTCTACTCATATACATAGTAACGATGATTGCCTAAGAAAATAGATGGTTCTTACAAAGAGCCTGTAGGGTACATCATGCTCTATGCTTTCAGTACTGGAATTTGAACAGCTGAAAAGCTAGAAGAGAAACAGACTGTTAACTGCACAGGGTGTTATTCTTCTCTTGACTGTTTACAATACTCCACAGACAGAGATTCATGACCCTCAAGCAATCTTTTCTGGTTTCTTATGTTCTGACAACCACATTACAATTTATTGTTTTGGTTTCATCTGGTCTGTTTTCTACTTAACCCATAGCTATCAGCTTCCTATTAGCATTCAGAATAATGAAAAATAAGCAAGCAAGAAGCCAGTGTCTAAAATCAAGAAACCGATTTTGTGTTTTAACAAGTGTCCTATTTGATGACGAAATGCTTCAGTCACAGGGAGCAACTGGATGCAGCCCCTTGTCCTGGGGAGTCTCACAGGCCTTGGAGGCATGGAGAACTGGGGATGTTTGCAGGGGACTTTGCAGTTTCCTCTTGGCTATGCATCTCAGCAGGGGCTCTGGAGACATCACTGAACTCAGTGTAAGGGTACTTAAAGCTAACAACACAACCTGAATTGGCGACAATGACACAACTATTCACACTAGCAATTCTACTATCACACATCTCCATATTCCCAAACAATGAGACCCCTCTCAATAATTTACTGAAGTCACATTTCTTGAAGAACCTCCCATGTGACAGTTCTCAGTATTGTTGGAGTTACTATATGAAGACTCTTCTAGATGCTGAGCAAAGTATTTAAAGTGGCCAGAGAAGTTGATAACTTTTATGGAGGAGTTTTTCTGAATGGCAGAAAAAAGGAAATCTAGAAAATGTATGACATAAAAGGTTTGTTCTCAACTAGTAAAATGTCTGAAGTAACAATAACTATTCTTTTCAATACTAAGATAGGCTGTCATAACTACAAATTTCCTTTAAGAGCTATTTAAATTTTATTTTTATCAGTTTGGGCTTAAGTTCTTAAACTTAAACTCATCTAAAATGTTTTCTAACAGTCCTTGCAATTTTCTTTTTTAATTCTTTCTAATAAAAGTATTGTTATATAATTTTTTCTTTCCTTGAAAAATACCAGTTCAGAGAGAGAACAAAGAAACAGCTCACTGAATATGGAATTGCCATTGGAGATCCATTGGGAAGGGGTGTTGGGCCCTGGATGTGTGTGTGTGGGGGGGTGGCCTTTGATTGCCAAGAGTGTGTGGAGTCACGAGGGGTGGGATCAGACTGTGTTCTTGTGCATGGGCTGGCACATTGGAGCCCATTCCCTATAAAGGAACACCCAGCCCAGCATGGACTTTGGGATGAGTGAATAGGACTTGCCTAGAGTGGATGTGCACGCTGGGCTGGCCGACCTTGGGACTTCTGGCCCTTTTTGGGGAGGGGATGGGTGGATGGGGTGGGGTGAGGCTGACAGCTAGCTGAAAGGGATTGGGAAGGGGTAGGGGAGGGGGAGCAGGGGGATACATTGATAGAGATGACATTTTTAATGAAAATAATATATATATAATCTTAAACAATTGAACATTGATTTCTTCTACTTTGAAAATTAAATTTCATAGTTTCTATAGTTTCACGTAGTTCATAGTTGCTATAGTTTCTCCAGTCCTGTAATGTCTGTGCAGATTTGCAAGTAAGGTAATTTCTAGATGATTGATTCAGGTCAGACATGAATATTTCCTTCCAAAGAGACACCATTTAAAACTTTACTCCAGGTTAAGGTACATTTACATATTCACAGCTAGATTTGAAGAGTTTGTGGACTTAATTGGAGATTCCAGTCATGTTTATCTCACTTTCCTTTTGTGAAATGAGATTGCAACAATAAAACATTGGAAGCATCCCATTGTCTCCTTAGCCACTGTGTTATGTGACTGATATTGGTAAGAGATGTGACCTTGTGTTTTAGCCTTTCAAATTTGAGTTTCAGCTTTCAATCTGTCCATTAGAAAAATGGGGAGCAGCTGGTATGCATGCTTTGCCTAATGAACTTACCATATTGTAAAGTTATTCGCTTGGAGAAAGAGCTCTTAAACCATTTGCTTGTAGAAACATGCTTTGTGAATGACTGGTAACAATAATATTGAAATAACTCATAGCATACCAAGACAAATTTAACTCTTGAAGCTATGATGTGCTACATATATATCCTTATGTTTAGCCTTAGAGAGTTTCTCATATTTCATTCCAATGTGCTCTTTGTAATTGATCTATATAGTCTTATATATTTTAAGCAGATTTACTTGTTTATTAACAAAAATTTAACCCTGGTAACACTGATTTGTTTTTTCTTTATTACTTGGTTAGTATCAGATATATCATTAAGGAGAAGATAGCTTCACTTTATTATTATGACATGGATTAATAATATAACAATAAAACTTTAAAAAGGCCTAGTGATAGTAATGTGTTAACAGCTCATGCTATCACATCTGGTGTTCCAAATGTAAATGAGCCATGATAATAATTATGTTGTTGAACAGAAAGACTAAATGGGATGGAACAATCAACCTGCCCTATGTCCTGGAAATGGTGCACTTTGAAAATAGTCTTGCATTTAGAATCACAAATACTCTTAGACCCAGAAAAAAAAAAAAAAATGTTGTTACTGATTTAAATGCTTTATACACATCAAAAGATACTCATTCGCCAAAGACCTCTAAAGCCCCAGAATATTAATAGTGGATGAGCTGCCTCAGGTCTCTTGAATAATAATCTTTCATTTTACTGGGGACTGTTGCACCCAATTGTTGCATGAAAGAATGAGACTCAGCAATAGATCTCTGAAGAAGTTGGAGATACTAGAGGGAATAAACACCACAGTCAGATCTTACCCAGCTGTCTTATAGCTTCCTCAGCCTTGATTCCCTTGAAATGGCTTTTCTCTGTGTTTGAATCCTGACTTAAGTATTCTTTTGGTAATTAAGGCATGGCCCCACCACACCTGCTTGGGAGCCTGGAATTCCTTCTATAATCTGAAGTGACCTTGACTCAGTTAGAATTAAGGGTGTAGGTCACCACTCCCAGGATACTCCCTGTGCTGGGATTTAAGGTTTGAATCACCACTCTGATTTTCCTAGACTGACTGTGGTTAGAGCTCTGGGACTTCTGGAGCTTTTACTAACCCCCCACATAGACTGTGGGTAGATTCCCTCTGATATCTCCAAAACTTCTGAAACTTTATTAAATCCCCACAGGGCACTTTCTAAATTTCTGATCTCACAGCACCTCCACAATGATAATATTTGACCTGAATGTTTTTCATATGAGGTATAGGGGAGAGCATAAGATGGTCGATTCCAATATGATTACTCTACTAACTCCTACTGCGCATGCTCATGCATGGCTGGGTGCACTGTGCTCCCTCGGCTATGATTTGGGCAAGTCTAGGCCTAGGTTGTGCTATGGACTTCACAGAGCTTTCTTTTCTACTTACACAACGCTCTTTTGAGGCGCATACTCAGAAAGTTGTAGACTGATAAGAGGCACAAATGCAGGGAACGGTCACCTGGATTAATGTCGGGGCTGTGGGGAAGTCCTAAGATTCCTGTGCCAGTGTTCAGCCTCTCACAAAGTTGTCAGAGTGGGCTTTCATGTGATTGCTTTCCTTACAGCTGACTTCATGCAGAGCAGGAGAGGAGCCTTGCTGAGCACTGCCCATGCTGATGATTCATGGTCACTATAGCCAGGGACTTTGACGATTGCTGCACAGCCATAGACTCCCCCAAAATATAAATGACACATGCAAAGATGCACAGTTGCCCCTGAACTGATGTGGGCTTTGAATATGATTTTAAAACTTTTCCATGTTTTATTGTCTCTATGAACATGTGATAGAATGGGTTCTCAAGTGTTCACTGTACATGAAACTAGTTGAAAGGAAATGACAGAGGCTGAGGCTATTCCCTAGTCCCCCCTCATTCTTTTTGTTAACAGGCATAGATTTGCCTTGAAGGTCGAGACCTAAGTATATTTTTTAAAAAAAACAATCTATTATATAAAATGACTGAACTTTGTATGGTGCTGAGAAAATCAGACTGAAGCCTTGAACAGACAGTCTGTAATACACAGCCTTTCTTGTCTGCATGTGAGGGGAAGTTTCATGCTCAAGTTCAGAGAAAGCATGACTCTCCTTTGCACATTTGCACACTCAGGGTCATCATAGTGAAATGCAGAATTAATCACAACTTAATCTGTGAGGCATACATTTCATTATGTTTAGGCTACTATTAGAGTTCTAAGCATGGGAATTTTATTTCTATGATTCAAGCCAGATTGGTTTTACTGATATAACCTTGGGACTAACAAAATAAAAATAGAAGAGGGCGGTGTGACTTTGGCGGCGTGGGAGGTTGGGGTGTGTGTGGGGGAGTGTGGGGGTGTGGGAATGTAGGGGTCTGTGGGGGTGGGGTGGGTGGGAGGTGGGGGGTGCAGTTGTGGGGGATGGGGGGGGGTTCGGGGGTGGGTGGTGGGGGCATGGAGAAAAGCCTGTGTCCACAGCTTCCTAGCAAATTTTGATTGAGTGTAAGTTTAAGAGTGATGAGAACAGCTGTTTTAGAAGTCAGATTTTAGCTTAGAAATTACTTGTTTTTCTTTTCTTCTTTGGCCCGAGGTTGGGGTGCCATTTACCTCTTAGTCGGTGTGGCCCCGGAAGGAGGCTTCTCTTCCTTCTTTTAAGAAAGGCAATTATTTTTGTTTGGGACTGATTTTGTCTAATCATAAATGGATAAAAAAAGGGAAAATAATGAGGAACTACCAAGTATCTCTCCTCCTCCCTTATGTACCTTATTGTGAGAAAATAGTAGCACCATTACTTCCAGACAGCCCCTTTGGGCATTTAGTTTGGTGGCACGTTTATCATAAGTCCTGTATTAACCAAGGGTAGGCACCTCCTACTGATGCCATGCGAACTTTCAACTGCCCTGAAGAGTGAGCCTGATCACTTCAAGGATCTGGAATACAGACTTGAGGAGCCTATTATCTTACAGGCACCCATTTAAAATATTTCATTGTCAAAATACATATCACAATCTCTCCTTAACAAATTTAATATTTGTTTCACCTGACCATATTATCTCTGGTCTTTTCATTGAATGGCTTTACTATGTGGATCAGATGCAAAAAGCTACAATAGCTAATGAATATACAAGTTATGTATGCATTATATTTATATATGTATCATAATTATATTTATATATCGTAATTATAGTCACTGTGAAGAAATAGGTTCAAATCTGGCTTTTCATACTAAGAGTAATAACTGTTTCTAGTTGGCAGCTGAGAAAGAACAGCGGAGTGTCTGGATTTAGCAAGAAATTAAAGAGAACAAACTTGGTGTTAAACAAAAATGGAAGTTGAACAAAAATAGTATTCTCCAGCAGCTTGTACACATATTTCCACACGCACACATCTAAACTCAAACACACACATGCACATATTCACTCTGCCTATACCTCTCTCTCTCCACACTCACACAAATGCATACTCACACACACACACACACATACAGACACACACACACACACACACACACACACACACACACCAACAGTTTTCACTTATATCACAACTTATTTGGGAACACTAAAAATGTTAACAACTAAATAATCTCATAATTAAATTGATAGTCGAATGCTACTTTATGATGATGTATTTTAATTAAACAGCTGGTTCAACTAGGCTGTTTTCAAGAATATAATAGGAGCAACCTTTTGTCTTTAACTTGAACAATTTATGTCTTATAAGCAGACAAAGTAGACTTAAATTGTATCTTTAATTTCCAGACAGCTAGTGGCTTTAAACATTGATATTCAATCCATAAACACAATTTTATATACTCCAGTCACTAAAATTATGACATTTTAAAAAATTTATTGTTCTTGAGGGTACATGATGCATTTGGAAGTCAGGGTAAATTGCTGGAGTCATTTTTTGCCTTTGCTGTATGTGGGCCTCAGGGATTGCACTCAGGTTATCAGGCTTGACAGAAAGCACCTTTGCTACTGAACCCTTTTAATGTCCCTATTTCACTAATTTTTAAAGTTTTGAAATAATTCACCTAGACAAATACAAAAGTACTTAGATTTATAACTTTTCGATTCATGCATTAGGCTGTATGAATTTTATGACTACATGTGGACATTCTATTGGTCATGATTCACTTCCTTATACAGGCTAATTTTCTTTTCAGTTTTCAAGATAATGTTTTATTTTACTCTTTTAAAGGAGTAGTTGGGGGTGGGAAGAGCAGAGTAGTGGTGGCATTTGGGAGGTAGAGGCAGGTAGATCTCTGACTTGAGTTCAGTCAAGTCTACAGAGCAAGTTCCGGGACAGCCAGGTCTACACAGAGAAATCCTGTCTCAAAAAACAAAACAAAAACAAAGCCAGCAAAGAAACAAAACATTAAAAAAAAAAAAAAAAAAGCAGAACAAAATAAACACAGTAGTTAGAAAAGCAATTATGTTGGTGGTGTTTTCTTGCTTTGGTATTTATTTTTATTTGTCTAGGTGATATCTGGATTTGCGGATGTTCATGAGTACAAAAACCTGTAGAACCTACAGGCATTGCATCCCCAGGAGTTGGAGTTAGAGGCAGTTGTAAAATTTCTGATGTCAGTGCTGGGGAGTGAACTCCAGTCTCCTGGAAGAGCAGCAAAGGCTGTTAACTGGCTTGTTTCTCCAGTCTCAGTGATGTTTTGTTCTTATCCAATAGAAAATGCATGGCTTAGGCCATCTGAGCAGCAGCAATATATTTCAAGTCCCTCTTTGGATACTAAGCATGAAACAGAATAAGATTAGCCCACTGCTTATTCTAAAGATCTTATTGTCTGGTGAGAAAACTGTATAACAAGAACTGGATGCTAAAGGTTTATTAACCCTGTCAAAGAGAAGAGTCTAAAGATTGAAGAGTTTAGAGCAGTTAAAATCACAGGGTCAGAGAAAATACTGAAATATGAAATGTGAAAAAGGGAAGAAACACTTGTACTGAGTCTCAGTAAGCCTGGCCATGGTGACTGGAGGGTGCATTTCATGACACTTAAGTGAATTCTGACTCCTTAGTTTATGCTTCCCGGGTCCTGGGAGGGAGTTGGCTGCTAGGTTCCAGTATTCACTTCCCTCTGCTCTGCAATTACTTTCTATCTCTTTTAGCAGACCACAGAAGAAACTGGCCATATAGCTACAGCTATACATACCGTTAGTTTTAAATGCTTTTTTTTTCTTTCTGGTGACTATATATTGCATTAATCACTGCACAGAAAGTAATGATATCATATATAATATATACATATATATATATATTTCTATAATAACAGTGACCACATTTACATATCTTTTACTGTTTATATTGTATATGTGAATAATTTTTATTTTGTGACTAAAATTGTCTGGTCCTCTGTCTCAACAGTAACCACGGGTGGGACATTCTTTGGTCTCCTTTTCACTTCAGCTCATTCAGTGAATGAGAAATGGTTTTTCCCTTGTAATGCCAATAGATTCCCTGTATTAAAGAATGTCTACTACTAGAGAAAAACAAAACAATTAAAAAAAACAAAAACAAAAAACAAGTTTATAGCATTTCTTCCTAAGGGGGAGGACAGATGGTCTGCAAACAATTCTGAATTGCAAACAGGCAAGCGACCTGACAACTTTAGTCCCTAAGAGAGATATTTCTATATCTCCGAGCTGAGTTTTAAAAGCAAAGTCTGAGAACAGCTCTGTACTGTCTGCAGTGCTTATTAGGAACCCAGGCCTGCCCACTTGTCGTCTTAGGTTGTGTTTGTGAAAAACAGCTTTAGGGATAAGCCATGTACTTTGGCTCACTCTCATCTTTTAGAACAGCACAGGAGTAGCACATTTAGTTCAATAAAACATTCTAATATTAATAAGATTTCTGCCCACTCATAAAGTATTTGAAATTTGTTAATGCAAAAGTGTCAGTTATAAGCAAACGTTGTTCTAACTAATCTACATTGATGATAGAAATGCTCATGACTAACTTATAAGAATGGGATCTGTCTTCCTTTGAACTGTTTCTTCTTGTAATTACGTTCTCCAAATATTTCTCGGCAGCCATTGATCATGCTGAGGTCTCCTGTTTAGCTTCAAGTGGTGTTGAGAATCATGATGAAAATTTTATCACATATTTTAAATCATCCTATATCATTAGTCAATAGTTGGATATAACATTCTAACACTTTGATTTTTGTGTGTGTGTGTGAATTTTGGTTATAAAGAAAGTCCATCCTCAATACTTTATCATTCAAATTTTTAATAATATTACTCTTAATATTATCAATGACTAATAAGAGGTCACTAATAGCAGGTAGAAAACATGCAGTTATATTCTTGATGACACTCTATATGTTTTCTGGATGTAAATAAAATAACAATGGTTTTCTTAATTATTTATTGTAATAAGTATAAAATTTTAGGATGTTGTGCCCAGAGTCCAGACCCCCAAAAAGACCACCAAGAGACCAGATCTGATGCAAAGGCAAAAAGTCTCTTTATTGACAAGCTAGCTTGAGTCACTCCATCCATCTGTCCAATGCAGCCCTAGGGTAGGTGTGACCCTGAGCAGCAAGAGGCAAGAGTTTTTATTGCTGGTCGGCTCTAGGGCTTCAGAGCTGTAGGGTTACAGTCCTGGGATTGGTTCAAGCTTGGCTAGGGGTACCTGCTATGAATTCATTGGCTGCTTTGATTTCTAGGGATGTTTCAACATTTAGCAGTGATCCTTGAGTGGTTCTATAACAGCAGATCAGGTGATAGGGGATGTGTACCTGGAGACTATTGTAATGTCCCTTTCCCAAGAGGTGAATGCTTGGAATGTCAGGTATTTCCCCCTAGGTATTGGCTCCTTCCCAGGATAGAGTCTCCTCAGGGGCCTGCAGCCCCACATTCCTCACTCCCTTCTCCAGTACCAATGACAGGACCAATCATGGGTCTTGCTTGTCTAGGGCTTCAAGGTAATGGAACTTGAGAACCAAGGGCTAACAGCTTTCTAGGGCAGTTTCGCTTGTATCTATTGCCATTCTTGAGGTTGTGATCTTTGAGTACAACTAGATTTGTATAGAGATAATTTTAAGGCCATATAGTACCTCATTGATTCTGCATACAGAAGGTCAAGTGTCTATGTCAAAGGGCATTGTAGTTAGCCATTTTTTTTTCTGCTATGCCAGAAAGTTTCCTTTTAATTCAGCATTTCAATCTATTATGGGCAGGGAACAGAGGATGACATATTCTCTTCTGTAACTGCTTCAAGCTGACACTGGAGCATTGTTGTCAGGGCCAAAATAAGGCTGAAAGGCTAGTAAAAGGCTGAGCAATGGAGCATTTGTCAAAAGCATGTAGTTATCTGACCCCGGTGTGTAGACAGGAAAAAACCATGTTGGCTGAACAAGTTCGTATTGGCTTTCAGCAAGTCCAGAGATCCTAATCCTTTGGAGCAGGTTGTATATGCTAGGCAAGTGGAAATCTGCTGAGACAAGTTAAAACCAGTAACAGAAATTAAAATTTATGTATGTATTTGTAAGTTTTAGGCCCATAGTCTCAGCAAGTGGGAAGGGCAGTAGTTCCAAGAACAGGAGAGAGAAAAATACCATTCTTGGGAATAGATAGGTTAGGAAAACTTAGGCTGTACTTATCTGGAGTCCCTTTGACCTCTGTGAAGTGGATCCAAATTTTAATTCTAGAATTCCTTGAAGCTGGCTGACTCTTAAATTTAAAAGTTTACTGTCAGAGAAAGGTGCAACTTTAACATATTATTAAACAAGCATTGTTTTCAAACCAAAATATTTGAGGCTTGTTGCTTTTTTAGTCTAGAAGGAGATACAATGAATAGAAAATGCATTAGGACTAAGAAATATACTTTTAAACCTAAACAAGATTTTTTTTTTTTCTAAAAAATAGTTACATTCACACATACATAGAGTTGGATCCAAGTTGCATACACACAATCATATATAGAATTAAAGCTAGCTTACATTCCCACATAAAGTTAAATCTAAGTCATATGCATGTCCATATAACTATAACTGTACTTTTATCATAAACATATTGCAGTAAAGAATCATCAACTATTTTTAAAATAAAGAAAATAAAACTGAATTAATATAATATGGATAAGCTTTTAATTTATCTTACAGTTTCTTTTTAAATTCAGTACCTGTAGGGATGAGAAACCACAGCAACATAGTCAACATCACCTCTGGCCTTCTACACCATCATATATACTTTCAGTCTGTCCCTCTGTATTCATAGGCATCATTATTACAGACAATTTTTTCTTTCCATTTCTCTGTGTATTGTTCCAATTTTCTGTTTTCTCTTTCATTTTCTGAATAACCCAAAAGCTTCTACCAAAGTCTTTCTTGTAGTTTCCTTCAGTAGTCTAGAAGATATCGAATGGCTACAATATTGTAAACAAGAGCAGGAACATGCATATACCACAGCGACAATAAACAAGAACAGAAATGCACATATACCATAGCAATATACTACCAACACAAAGCATGTAGCAGTAGGTTATTTTTAAAATTTTAATTAATAATAATTTTTAGCTAACCCTTCTAAAAGATGACAAATATTGATAGCCCATTGGATCTGAATTTAAAAGCAGCTCTGGCTACAGTGTTACAACATAGTCACTGTAACTTGGAAACCATAGGCAATGACTCTATGTTTGCCCTCAGGGTATGTCCTGGGAGCCCCACCCCTCATCATGGGTGAGAAAGGCATGCAGCATGGTCTGTTACAGTAATGTTTCTTGGCCCAGGGCGGCCAGAGGTCCAGACTCAAAGACCTGCAGCCTCAGAACCCTTAGCTGCCCACAGCTGATCAGGCCCCCAGAAATGATTCAGCTGCTTATATTAAGTTCATGCTGTTTGGTCTATGGCTTAGGCACATTGCTAGCTTGCTCTTACTAAACCCATTCTCATTAATCTGTCCTGCCATGTAGCCCGTGGCTCACCTGTGTTCCTCACATGTTTCTTCTTTGGAGGCTGGCTCGGTCTGTCTCTGACTCTGCCCTTCCTTTCCTACCTATTCTGATTCCACACCTACTTTTTCTATGGTGCCTGTCATGGGCCAAAACAGCTCCTTTATTTAAAGATTGATATTCACAGCATACAGAAAGACATTCCCACATCAGCATGGGGACAAAATGTCCACAATCCAGCCATGTGACTGACTAAATTGGTGGCAACCAAAATGGAATGTCATATGTTGGTTTTATTTTTTAATTTACTCATGCATGGATTTCTAATTGTCACTTTCCAGTATTACTAGTTCTAATTTTAACTATATTAATCAAAATAAATTTATATACTTCAAGGTACACAATAGTCACATAGACCATATTTAATATTTTTTGTCACTGTGTCAACATTATCTACATCAAAAAAGACATTTGAACTCCTGCTAAATTCTGATCTCTGATCATAAATGCCTTCAGAGCAGCTGTGGGTGGTGACTAACTGTTATTGGCAGCAGAAATAGCAAAAAATATTTAAACTGTTCTGTTTCAGCTTTCTGCTCTAAATAAAACTTACTAATACATCAGAAAAATACAGACAAAACTTCCAATAAAATAAGCATACATACCTTTCTTGAGAAATAGACAAAACTTTTCAACAAGACAAACAAAACTTTTCAGCTGGAAACAGAGCCAGATGGGTGAGTGACATCTCCATACATTGCCACAACAAAGCTGCAAAGGTCACTGTGCTGCCCAGTCGTTTTCCTCTTCAGCATGCCAAGTGTAAACCCAGCCCTGCTGGACATTGCCTGTGCTCTGAGCCAGAGAGTAAGGGAGCAAGGAAGTGGGGGTGGGCAGAGCTACATTTCCATTCTTCCCAGCAACATCTGCCTCTTTGTAATGAGACACAGAAACAGATAATTATGACATAGATAGTTCTGTCTATCTGGCAAGAGCACCTGAGAATTCTTTTGAGCCAAAAAGACCTCTGTCCCTACTGGGGACCATCCTGCCCCAAAGGATGGCCATGTCCAGTTTTTATCTGGAGTTATAACACAAACACAAGTCACAGCATTAAACCTCACTGTGGTCACATAATTTAGGCATTCACATATTTATATTGGTTAATATTTCAACCAAAATGAAAAGAAAACTTTTCCCAGTGAAACAGTGTCAGACTTAAAGAGATTCTAGAATAAGAGTCTACAGTTTTTGAAAATCAGGAAAATAACAAACAAAATTATAACACACAAGAGAACAAAACAGCACTCTATTTTGCCTGGAGACAAAAGGATATCTAAAGGCCCATTATGTAAACACTAAATATATACCAAAGTAGACACAGAAAGATTGTTGGCTGGCTTCAGCCTCTACTGGTAGTCCTAGTGGGTTTGGGAGGAGTAGAAACCAAAGGTTTAAGCTGGCAGTAGAGAGTAAATCATGCCCTCCCATGTAGAAATACAGGGCTTATAGTCAAGGTACTCAGGTCTCCCATAAATGTAACAACATTCTTAGTTTTTCCTATGATGGAGAGCTCAAAAATGCCCTGTGGGGGCTTGTTAGTCTAAATGTTGGGCCATTTCACCTTACACAAAGACCTGAGGCATCTTTGTTTTAATGTGTTCATGCCAGAATGACATTCAGGATTCTTAATGTCTGTGGAATAACCCAGGAACATTTTTAGGAGAGTAAGATGATTATTAGCTTGGCTCATAGCCACCACAACAAGAGGACACACATATAAACACAGTAAAACATTCACATAAATAAAGACAAAAAAGACAGCTGTGCACAAACTTCAAAATAAGACACAGGCCCAATGTCCTGCGGTCATGTGACTCACTGTTTCTTCAGACATACCAGGGGAAATCTATTCCCCTTGAGAATTATCTCCTGACACAACAGTAAGGTTGTCTTCTAGCTCACCAACCTGCCATCCACCAGCATGTCTGCTTAGATCTTCGCAGTCTTTACAGAACCAAACACAAAATCCTGACTTTGCCCAGGCAAAAAATGCAAGTTACCTGCTGATGGATGCCTTGAGACTCAATGGAGGTTGGTCATGGGGAGCTTGAGGATCCTGGATGAGCCCCCAAGTGCTATGCCCAGAATCCAGACCCCCACAAAAATTACCAAGAGAGTAGACCTTTTTCAAAGGCAAAGAGTGTCTTTATTGACAGTTTGGGTCACTCCATCCATCCATCTGATGCAGCAGCAGAGTAGGAGTGACCCTGAGTAGCAAGAGGCAAAAGTTTTTATTGTGGGGAGGGCTGTGGAGGCTTCAGAGATATGAGGTCACAGAGTTACAGCTCTGGAATTGGTGCAAGCTTGGGCTGGGGGTATCTGCTATGAATTCATTGGCTGTTTTGAATTCTAGGGATGTTTCAACTTTTAGTCTTTAAGACTTGACTAGATCAGCAGATGTGTACCTGGAGACTATCTGTTCTATTGTTAATGCCCCTATCCCAGGAAGAGAATGCTTGGAATGGCAGGTGATGTGAGAATGCTGTGAATAGCAATCTTTAAATAAAGGAGCTGTTTTGGCCCATGACAGGCACCATAGAAAAAGTGGGAGGAGGAATCAGAATAGGTAGGAGGAGCAGGGCAGAGTCAGACAGACTGGGCTGGAAGCTCAAAGGAGCAACACGTAAGGAACACAGTTAAGCCATGGGCCACGTGGCAGGAAAGATTAATAGAAATGGGTTGATTTAAGATGTAAGAGCTAGCTAGCAATGTGCCTGAGTCATAGGCCAAACAGCATGAAGTTAGTATAAGTGTCTGAGTCATTTCTGGGGCTTGAGCAGGAGCAGTGGGTGGCTAAGGGGTCTGGGGCTGTAGGTCTGTGTGTCTGGGCCTCTGGCCGCCCAGGACCAAGAAACTACTACAGTGTAACAGGCAGGTATTTCCTCTTAGGTACTGGCTCCTCTCTGGATGGTATCTGCTCATGGGACTAAAGCCCCACATGGAAGTATCTTAGCACATATTTTATTCATATTCAAATACTATTCATTAGGCTATCATTTCTCTGAAAATGTATTTCTCTTTATAATTTAAGACTTAAAATGATAGACTGTTTTAAATCAGAAACTTATCTATTATAATGAAAAAATGTATGAAACTATTGTGTATGAGCTATATAAAGATGACTGTTCCTGGAGCAAAGGGAACAGATACCTTCATATCTTACAATCATGTCCACTGAGAGTGAGTTTGACCTTGTGTTTTATAATCTTTTCAGCCTACAACATACACTAGAAGATATTCTTTTTGATCATTGGTTAGGAAATAATTCTAATAACTTAATTTTCTTTGCAATTTTGTGTGTTCCATGAGATATTACTCATAAAATTGCACCAGAGATTTGATTTTTAAAATGATGAATTTATATATGACAAAGAATCTTTAAAGAATAAGATCACAGATATCACTGCCATCTGGAGGCTTATCTTCCCTGCTGCCTGCTGGCTTCAGAGTTAGGTTTGAGCTTAATTGGTAAATGATTGTGGATTAGCAGGGTCTGAAATGACTCCATCCACTTGAGCAATTGGCTATTTATAGTATGGGGTTATAACCTTGCCTCCAAGTCCTGTGGATTTCAAATTGTGAAGGAACTTGGAGCTTCCACTAGTAGGCTTGTGTATGGCCAGACAGTCTTCCATGTAGACTAACAGTCTGTAAACATAATAATAATTTTTACACATGTCAACTTTTTTCTTCTTATAAAGGTTCTTTGCTAACTTAAAATGATAAAAGTTGGCATCAGATACTCATAAGTATGTTGTTAAATAACCCGAATTGTTGTTATGTGAGGAATTCTCCACTGCTCCACAGTCTTTTGTGTAGATGGATGCCCCAATCTCCATGAACTCAGAATGTGACTGCATCATGAAACAGAACACTGAAGAGTTAAACAAAGGGACAGCAGAGCACCCCAGAACACAGTGTTAAAGAACACGTGAAGACAAAGGAACAGACAATGCTTTAGAAGCTAAGGAAATACTAAACAGTGAAAAATAAAGCTGCAACACCCCATATCAGCCTTGCCTTTAGAGTTATGAGAATGAATTTCTGTTGTTTAAATCCCCTAATTTGTGGTATCTGAAAGTCAATCCTCACATACAAATCTAGTACCAACTGGCCTAGAATCTAGACTCTCCTTCCCCCAGGAAATCTGATTCAACTGAAGACGATGGGGAGTGAGCATAACTAATGTTCCTCTCCATGAGATAGCCTTTCATTTCTTGAAGTCCATCCTTAGATACTGGGGGTTGTGAAGCTGGCACCAGGCAGCATGTCATGCAGCCTGCTTGCTTTTCTCAATCCTAACTCAGAAAAGTCAACTTTTCTTCCTTAATCTATTTTTTTATAGGACACTTGTAGAATGAGGTTTCTGGCCCGGACTTTTGGGCCTAACCTCAAGGTCTAGGCCCATAGACCCGCAGACCCACAGACCTGCAGACCGCCAGACCCACAGTCCCACAGAGACACACAGATGCTTACAATTGTTTTAGGCTGATCGGCCTCAGGCCCAGGCATATCACTTGCTAGCTCTCTACCCTTCATCTAACCCATGATTCTTCCTGTTCAGCCATGGGGCTCGGTACCTTTCTTTGGAGCAGCATGGTTGTCCTCCGCTTCCTCTGGCTTCTCTCTGGCATTCTCTCTGGCATTCTGTCTGGCATTCTGTCTGGCATTCTGTTCTCAGAGTTTTTCTTAGTCTGGTAGCCCCGCCCACACTTCCTGCCTGCCTTTGTCCAATCAGCGCTTTTTATTAAAGCAGTGGGTAGGACAATTGTTTACCATGAAACAACACAATACCCCTACAGACACTGGCCTTTCCTGGATACTCTGAGCTTCCTTGCCCTCTTTTACTACATAGTTTATTGTGTTACACATGTCTATTGTTTACTTTCATTATTGCATCTGCTTTCTTTATTTCTTAACTTATAATTTTTATCAAAAATAGATTCTATTTTCATACACTATACTCTGATCACAGTTTCACTTCTCCAACTCCTTCCAGATTTTTCTTCAGTGACAGGAATGGGTTACATCTGATTGAATTTTTGGCCAAAGATGCCCAGTGGAAATCCCCTGCATGCTTTCTTAAAGACACTGTTTGTACTTATTTATTTATTTTTTCATTTCCGTCTTCTTTCTGCTGACAATTGTCAAGGTTTATAGCTTGTGTGTATTATTGTTTTTATCTCAAACTCTAACAATATTGTCCTTGGGTTTTCCTACAGAGTCCACCTTCAAATCCTTTTATTAGTGGTATTAAAAACCAATAAGGGGATTCCTGGTTCTCCAGCTAAGTGCAATTCTCAGAAAGCTTCAGTGATAATAATGAGAAGACTTTAAACCAAAACAAAAAATTAAACACAGGAGTTATGTCCCCAAATGAGTATGTTTGAGCATTTAAACAAGAGCACGTCATCAACTCAAATGATGTGCAAAGTGGAGCCTTGCTGTAAACAAGATGGTGGAGTAGCTTGATGATGCTCCCTTACCTTTAGATTTTAAATGTGCCTGTCCTCAGCTGCCCCAGTCAAGCTCATGTGCGTTTTGGACTGGCTCCTCCATGGCTTCTGTATATTCATTCTGTGGATAAATATAGATAGTACCTAGGTTTCTGCCTCAATCTCTACACTGAAAACCTGGCCCTATTACAGAAGATGACCAGTTCAGGCTCTGTGTGCTCTGTAACTAAGGGATTTTTACTAGGGTCACCCTCATAGATTCCTGGGAGTTTCTGTTACACTGTTTCTACTTCTCCCTTAAAATGTGCCCCAATTCCAGCTGTCCTGTTCTAGATTTTAGTGGAATTGCTGCGAGTTTCTCTCCACTTAAATCCATGTTGGCTATAGCTTTACTGTAATTTCCCTTTATCATGTTTAGGCACTTTCCTTCTATCTTCAATCTTTTAAATACTTCTATAATAAAGAGGCGTTAGACTTTGTAAAAGAAATTTTCTCCACCTAATGTGGTGTATTTTTTGTTTTGTTTTAATTTTAACTGGTTTATATGGGGGATTACATTGACTGATTTTGGTATGTTGAGCCATCCCTTCATCTCTAGGATGAAGCCTAATTAATCATGGTGGATGATTTTTTTTTTTTTTTTTTTTTTTTATGAGTTGTTGGATTTCATCTAGATTCGCAACTATTTTCACAAAGGAAATGGGTCTGTAATTCTCCCTTTGTTCAGTCTCTTGTGTGGTTTGTGTATCAAGGTGACTGTGACCTCAATAAATTTGACAATATTCCTTCGACTTTTATAGAGTAATTTGAGGAATATCTGCCTTAACTTTTCTCTGGTAGAATTTTGCACTAAAACCATCTGGCCCTAGGCATTTATTATTTATTTATTTATTTATTTATTTATTTATTTATTTATTTATTTATTTATTTACTTACTTACTTACTTACTTACTTATTTATTTATTATTTTTTATTTATTTATTTATTTTGGTGTGGAGACTTTTAATGATTGCATCTATTTCTTTAGGGGTTATAGGTCTGTTTAAATTGTTTATCTGAATTGTTTATTTGATTTTGATTTTACTTAGTACTTGGTATTTATTGAAAAATATTAATTTCTTTTAGATTTTCTGATTATTGTGAAGTAAAAGAATTTAAACCATGACAATTCTTGTAGTAGTGGGGTATCTCGGTCCCGGGAGGTCGAAAGGTCCGAGACCCACAGACCTGCCCACCTGAGACTGCTTAGGAACCCACCGCCACCCAGGCCCCCAGAAACAACTCAGACACTTATATTAACTTCATGCTGTTTGGCCGATGGCTCAGGCACATTGCTAGCTAGCTCTTACATCTTAAATCAACCCATTTCTAATAATCTGTTGGCCACGTGGCCCGTGGCTCACCCGTGCTCCTTACATGTTGCTCCTTGGGCGGCTGGCTGGATCTGCCTCTAACTCCGCCCTGCTTCTCCTCCCCAAACTCCTCCCATTTCTTCTATGGTGCCCACCATGACCCAACACAGCACTTTTATTTAAAGATACAGCACACACAAATGCATTCTCACATCAAATTCTATTTGAAATTTCCTTGGTGTCTATTTTGTCCCCCATTTTGCTTCTAATTTTGTTAATTTGGATATCTTCCCTATATCTTTTATTTAATTTGGATAAGGATTTCCCTATCTTATTGATTTTTTTTTAAAAACCAAGTCTTTGTTTAATTAATTCTTTGTACTGTCTTATTTCCTATTGTTATTTGCTTTTCCCTTTTTGGGGTCTGCCACCAGCTCCCAAATCACACACACATGGAACTTAATATTAAATATATATGCCTGGCTTTAGCTTGGCTTGTTACTAGCCAGCTTTTTCTTAACTTTAAATTAGCCTACCCACCTTTTGCCTCTTTGATTTTATCTTTCTTTTACTATATTGATACAGTCTCTTACTCCATGGCTGGCTTCTTGGCAGCCTCCTCTTCTTGTTCTCTTGCTTTTTCTTTTTTCTCTTCTCCCAGATTCTCCTTCTATTCATTCTCTCTGCCTGCCAGCCCTGCCCAGCCTTTCTCTTGTCTCACTATTGGATGCTCTGTTCTTTTGTTAGAACTAATCAGTTGATTTAGATGGGCTAAGTAATACAGCTTCACAGTTAAACAAATATAACATAAAGAATGCTACACATATTCACCTTTTGAAAACACAGTATAAACAACTATAACACACAAAATGATTTTCTACAATTTTCTACCATCTACATCTCTTCTATGTGTTCACTTCTTTTTGCTTTAGATCTTTCAGGAATGTTGTTAAGTGGCTAGTATGAAATTTTTATAAAGGTTCTTTGTGTTATAAACTTTCCTCTTAGCATAATTTTCACTGTGCTCCATAATTTTGAGCATTCTATGCATTCAATTTCACTGAATTCTAGAAAGTCTTTAATTTCTTTTTTGATCCAGTAACCATTCAGTGGAGAGCTGTAAAGTTTCCATGAGTTTGTAGGCTTCCTGTTGTTTCTGGTGTTGAAACTCAGCTTTAATCCATGGTGGTCTGAAGGAATTCAAAGTGTTCACATCTTATATGTGTTGAGACTTGCTCTGTGTCTGAGTATGTGGCAAATTTTGGAGAAAACTCTACGGTGTTTAGAAGAAGTTATATTTTTCTGTTTGGATGTTCTGTAAATATACCAGCTTGTTCCTTAGGTCAATTTGCTTAGAAAACCTTTACCAACACTTTATTCTGAAGCAATATCTAACTTTGCTGTTGAAGTGTGTTTGTTTTATTCAGTGTAAGTATGGATCCTGTTTTCATATTCATTCTGCTAGTTTGGGCCTTTTTATTGGAGGATTAAGTCCACTGATGATGAATGATATTAATGACCAGTAATTATTAATTTATGTTATTGTTGTTGTTGTTGGTTTATATGAATGTGTGTGAGTGTGTGTGTGTATAAGTGTATGTGGTTGTTTGTGTGTGTGTGTGCTTTCTTCTGTTTTTGCTTTTGTGAGGTGATTTATTTGTTGTATTTTCATGGATGCAGTTATCTCCTCGTATTGTAGTTTGTTTGTTTGTTTAAATCTATAGGGCTAGGGCTAGATTTGCAAATAGATATTGTTTGAATTTCATTTTAGGTTGAGTTGTTTTTTTTTTCTTCACCTACAGTGACTGAAAATTTTGCTTGTTTTTTTTTGTTTTGTTTTTGGTTTTTTTTTTTTTTTTTTGGAGTCTGTCTAAATGCTCTTTCTTTTAGAGTCTCCACCTATAAATCCAATTTAATTCTAATAGGTCTGCCTGTATTGTTAATCGGTCTTTTTCTATTACATCTTTTAATACTCTTTGTTGCTTATTTAATGTTTTGATAACTACGTATTGGGAGGGCTTCCTTTCCTGGTCTGATGTATTTGCTGTTCTATAAGCTTCTTCTACCTTTATAGACATGTCCTTTCGATTATGTAAATTTCTTTTATGATCTTGTTGAAAATAACTTCCGGGAATTTGAGCTTGGATCTTCTCCTGTTTCTATTATCTTTAGGCTTTATCTTTTCATTATGTCCCATATTTTCTTGATATTTTTTGTCAGTAATATTTTTTTATCTAACTTTTTCTTTGAAATTCGTATCTATTTCTTCTAGTGTATCTTCTATGCCTGAGATTCTCTCTTCCATCTCTTGCATTCTATTGGTGAAGTTTGCCTCTTATAGTTCATGTTTGAATGTTTAAATTCTTAAATTCTTTGCAGGATTCCCTCCATTTGTGTTTTATTTACTTATTTTCTGCTTCGATTTCCATTTACAGGTCCTCAACGGTTTTATTTGTTTCCTGCAACCGTTTGATAGCTTTTGATTTTCTTTAAAGGGTTTACTTATTTCCCCCTATTTATTTGTGTTTCCCTGGATTTCTTTAAAGAAAATTTTCACTTCTTTAAGGATCTATATGGTCTTCAGAACATTTATTTTAACTTTTTTTGCTTTTGTTTTTTCTGTGTAGGAATATTCAGGGCTTGCTGCTTTAGGATCGCTGGGCTCTGGTGGCAACATTGCTGTGGATTCTCTTGATGTTTTCTTATGCTGATGTCTAGGTATCTGAGATTGGGAGATTATCGGACGAGGTGCCTACTTCCATTTTGCTAATCAGTTCATATACTGCTCCCCTAGACCTTATTATTTTGTATGTCCTAATTGTATTTTGCAAATCTCCTAAACAGATGCCCTCCCACTATCTACTGACTCAGAATGTATAGATGGGCTTACCTCAGGGACATTTTTTGTACTCTGCTCATTGCACTCAGTTCTGTTCTTCCCCAGGGAAGACAGTTTTCCTAATGTACTGACTTCAGGCCTGACTCTGAATGTTGTTATAATTCCTATTTAGATTGTAACAATATGTGGTCCTGAATAATTTATAAGAACAACGTTGTTGTTTTCATTATGTGTGTGTATGTTTTCTTCAACCGATGCTTTAAGAGCATTGCTCCATATGACAAGAGACCATATCTATCATGAGCTTTCTGGATCCTCACTCTCTAGAAACTTTGATGTATAGTATTCTGTTTTTTTCTGATTCCAAGAACATGTTAGATAGTATTTACTGACAAGTCTTGCATGATTATATTATTGTAGAACTCCATTTTTATGTACTGGGTTTTCCCATTGGCATTCTGTGAGTTCCTTTCTGTATCTTTTCCTGGCTCTTTCATTTCCAACATATTTGGGCCTGTTAGATTAAATGAAACATTTTCTCGTTTCATCTTGATTACTGCAGAGCCTTTTATTACTCTGTATCATGCACAAACTTTGTAGTTTTCTACATCATCAAAGAAATTGGCTAAAGTTTCTCTTGAGTATAAAATTAATGATTAATACCTATAGCTAAAGAGATCTGATATGCACTGTATTTAATTCTTTGAGGCAGTATGAACCAGATATTATGATGCTATTGAACTGTGAAGGAGTAATTACCTGTAGTAAAAACCATAATCTATATTTAATGATGATGCAAGTCCCCTCTATCCACGCCTATCTTCTTTGAGATGTTTTAATTTTTTTTTTCTCTGAGACATCCAAATTAGAGTGTAGTCATGACAGTGGTTATAGAAAAAGGCATTTTAGTTACTCCTTCGGCTTTTCTGTAAAAGCTCTTACCATGAAGGCAATAAACTCAGTATTGTTCACCCAGCTGCCAAATATACCACATTCAATTTTGTGGTTGGTTGAGAAAATGGCTCTTAGGTGAGTTGGTTTTCCAATCATCCCATAAAGAGCCAAACTTAGGCTCCATTTATTACCTAGATCATATAAGCTCTCCCATTTTAATCTTGTAACACTGGAAATGATGCATTAAATTATAGGAAACCAAAATTAATTCAGATGGTAGGTATGCAGTATTCATCAAGGTATATGAGTTTCCTTTCTCTACCACTGAGCTATCCAAATAAGTGTTCATAATTACTTCAGCAACATGATCTAGGGGTATTGTCATAAATAATTAATCAAATGTTCAGAATCTTTCTCTCCAAGGCTTTGTCTAATTTTTTAGTCAGGGGATACTAAATATTAACACCAGGCTAAGCCTAGTATTTATGCAAAGGATCATGAGATTTTATTAAATTAACTGCCCTCTGGCTTCTGCTTTGTACTCTTTTTTTTTTTTTTTTGTCTCTTTGGGTGGTTTATAGTGTCCACCTCATCCACTGTTCTATGGTGCCAACCTTGGACTACTAAGCAGAGCCACCACTGAACTTCAATGTGATGCTGGGTTTTCAGCTGCTATGGCCTGACCTTAGTTTTGCTAAATGGCAGCCCTTCTGCAGTAACCAGTAGTAGTGGTACTATATAACTCATTTTTCTTTTTATTGTGATGAAATACTGACCAAAGCAACATTAAGAAGGATTTGTTTTCACAATGAGGTTGCAGTCTATCATGGTGGGGAAGCCATGGTAGCAGAGCCTGTGGCATCCTCAGAAAAGGAATAGTGGCAGATTCATTCTCAGCTCAGTAAACTGCCTCTTGTCTTTTGTATTATCAGAGGATGTTAACCTATAGAATGGAACCATATAAATTTATAGTAGATCTTCCTACCTCTATTAGCTTTATCTAGATTATCTTTCATAGGTATTGCCAGGATCTCATTTCCATGGTGATTCTAGATCCTATCTAGTTGAGAATATTAACTATGGCATTCATATTAAATTGTGTAACACTTCATTATTAGATCAACATATCATTGATGATGATAAATATGGGAATTATTTGGGTATGATGGCACACCCCAATAATCAAGAGACATTGGAGTTGGAGGCAGGAAGATTGGGAGTTCAAGGGCATCATGGGCTACAGAGTTTTAAATATCAAAAAGTAAGGGACCTAGCTCTAAAATTTCAAATAATCTTAATACATACATGCAACAAATGACAGGTGTATGTAAGTGATTCTATCACTATTTTTAATTCCTTTCTTTATCACTGTATGCACCAGACATTTTTTTTTGGGGGGGGGGGTGGGCACCAACAAGCTTCCAAAGAATCACATAGAGACTTACTACTAGTTTTGAATCTTTTCCTAGGTCAGACACATTTCTGGCCAGCTCTTTTAACTCTTAACCTGTTTCTCGTTATCTATCCTTTGCTCTGGGGCTTACCTCTCTTCCTTTTGTCTATCTTACTTTTACTACATATGGTTGGCTGCTTTCCGCCTGGCTTGTCCCTTTTTCTTTCCTCCTTCCCCTTCCTCTGAGCTGAGATTTCTCATCCTATTTATTCTCTCCGCCTTGAAACCCCACCTATCCCTCCCCTCCCTAGCTATTGACCATTCAGCTTTTTATTAGACCAACCTTAGGCAGGAAAGGCAGAACAAATGCACCACATCTTTACATAATTAAACACATAGCCTTACGCGGTTAAACAAATGTAACACACCTTTATAGACTTAAAGCACTAATCTGCAGCACATAGAAATGTAACACATCATTGCCTAATAAAAATAATATTCTACAATATCTTTGTTCTTCAGGAGCTCCCAGTTAGATCAGACATTTCTACCACACTGGAAGTGTACTTTCTCCATTTCTTTTAGAGTCACTTCAGCATGGATTTTTGTATATGGTCTTTGACTGAGTGTTAATCTCATTATGAAAAAGTGCTTTTGATCTAGCCCTGTATTCCAACAACCCTGGATGAAGCAGCCTCCACAAGAAATTTCAAGAGTAATTTTTCTTAGCTTGGTTTAATTGTGTATCTTTCTATTCTAGATGTTTTGGTGTGTTATCTATCCCTTTGCTCCCTTGTGATCCTCAGTAATTCTCCAGATAGACTATGCTGAGATTTAGTCATTGACCAAGTATTTCAATAAGAAGTGTGTGTAGCCACTAAGGAGGCAAGCAAGTATTTCTACAACATACTTTTTCAGCACAAGTAAGTTTTAGATTTTCTTTGAAAAAAAAATTATCTCTGCAAATCCTGATAGTTCAAGCTAGTAGAAATCCCCTATTAGACATACATCTCTACACCCCCCCCCCCACACATTCATATTTTGGGCTTTCAGGTCTTCCCAATAAAAAAATTTAGAATTACATACCTGCCTTGCCTGGACATTTTAACATCTCTGAAGCTGCAGAATGCCACCATTGGCACTTCAGTTTGCAACACAGTTTGGTCTTCCCCCAGTTGCAGAGGACAAAGGCATCTTTGTAATTTGTCAAACCTGGCTCTCCTATTAAGTCTTAATTGCCTGTTAGCAGCTGTCAGCTTTTCTTTATCCCTCTGGAGAGTGCAATATAATACAGCACAAACCAGAGAGTCATGTTGCTTTTGTAGGAATTATTTCCTCTTTAATTTTAAATGTATATAGCTCCCAGAAGAATGTTTCCCTTCCACAAGATGCTTCTTATATCACTTAAATATAAAATACTTAGCAATTGAATTGGTGGGTTTGGTATTCTCACTGCTCCACAAACCACCCCTGACTATATTACTTGCTTCCTGTAGTTTGGTAGGAAGTAAAGCAAGAACCCCATTTAATATTTCAATTTTAAATACACTCATACCACCAAAAGTGCTAATTTGGTCTCTTAATAAAAGAGCCAAATGTGCTTAGGTGCATAAAAATTTACCAAGAAAAGAGAAAATGTGTGGCATTGCCATACCAAGGTCCAGATCTGAACTATTATAAAGGTAATATAAAAGAAGAGCATTTGGCTAGGAAACATCTTAATCTATGATATGGTTTCAATACAATTTTACCCAAACTGGGTGAAAGCCCATCCTATCAACAGTGCAATCTAATCTTAAGGATCTTGGAGTGGTTTGCTTGGTATTGGACTTCCGTTGCTAACTAGAGTAGTTCCTGAGCAGTGGAGAGGATGCCTGCCCTAGCTGTTACAGCTGCTGCTGCCCTTCTAAAGCATCTTCTTCTCCGTCAAGTTCTCATGAACAGCAGAACCTATACCCTAAGTTTTTCTAAGCTTAGTTATGTCTACTCTTTCCCATTCCTAGAACCATAAAAATACCTGAATATTTTGTTCAATGTATTTTCTTCTTTTATTTTTATTAGTCATTATAGAACTCTTTATACTATGTTTTGATCATATTTGGCCCTCAACTCTTTTGTCTTTTCATCCATCTAGCTCAATTTGTGTTGCTTATGTATTCATGGATATGAGTAGCCATTCACCTGAGTGTGGCTGTCCTACCAATGGCAATATGTCTAAAGGAAACTGACTTCTCCCAGGATTAATCAGTTGCCAGTGGCTCTACTGTCTATGATTGGATTTGGTTTGAACTTTCCTGGGAGCTTATGCAAGCTATCATTACTACTGGGCATTCATATGTAAAGTTGCTCCTTTTTGTGTAAATGGCACTATTCCTTAATGTAATCTATCAACTCTGGTTTTCACAAAGATCCATGAGCCTTTGAAAGAGAGAGAAGTATAGATGTTCCATTTAGGGATGAATATTCAACAGTCCCTTATTCTCAGCACCTTGGCCAAGTGGAGACCTCTGTGTAAATCACCTTCTGTTAGAAGCTTTTCTGATGTGTATTGAGAAGTACAATAATCTATGGGTATAACAATATGCCATAAGAAGCCACCTTAATACTGTGTCCATTTAGCACTACAATAGTTGTGGGTTCTCTCCTAGCATTTGTGATCTGTCTAGTCATAGATTCATGTGACCCAATAATAATAATAATAAGGGTTACTTACCTACTACTGTAGAAGCTTCATTATATATGTATATATGCACATACACATATGTGTAATATATATGTATGTGTATATATACACAAATGTATATGAAAATAGTTAAAAAGCACTTACCCTGTAAAAGGGAAGCAATATCCCTAATAGACACAAGGGATTAACAAATAAAAATAATCCAGGAATTAGTTACCTGTTTGGAGTTGTTGACCAATGATATCCCATCAACCCACAAAATAAGGAATCAGTGCTACTGATTACATCCCAGAACTTGATTACATGATTCTATTGTTGACAACATCACACACTTTAGAACACAGAAATGTTAAATTGATACTAACTTGGAATAATCATCCCTACTCTGTAGATTTCATAGTGCTGAATATTGCTAGGCATGCTAAGGGAGATGTAATCAATCAGTATTACCTAGCTGTGAACTCTGTAAGCTACATTATTACTGGTCTGGCACAACATGCCCCATTGGTGCTATAGTGGCATAGACATCATGGGAGAGCCACTGGCTTTCTACTTTGATGTAGAGTGGTTTCTTGGTCCCGAGTGGCCAGAGGCCCAGACCCTGCCTCACCAGACCCCTTAGCCACTAGCCGCTGCTGCTCAGGCCCTTGGAAATGACCCAGACGCTTATATTAAGTTCATGCTGTTTGGCCTATGGCTCAGGCACATTGCTACCTAGCTCTTACATCTTAAATCAACCCATTTCTATTAATCTGTATGCCAAGTGGCCCGTGGCTCACCTGTGCTCTTTACATGTTCCTTCTTGGGTGGCTTCAGCTCGATCTCCCTGACTCCGCCCTGCTTCTCCTACCTATGCTCTGATTTCTCCTCCTACTTCTTCTATGGTGCCTGTCATGGCCCAAAACAGCCCTTTATTTAAAGATTGATATTCACAGCATACAGAAAGGCATTCCCACATCACTACTTTACTGTTTTTTTTTTTTTTTAACTTACAATTATGTCTATGTGTTTTAAAATTTCTTCTCTACATTCATTTTCCTGGCAAGTGGAATTCAAGTGTGGTTTATACTCTTCTCTTCAATGATAAAGAATGTTTCCCTCAAATAAGTAACTGCTTAAAAAGGCTTAACTTCCACCAATTTGTTATATTTAATTGGTACTAAACTTCTTTACCTGGTGTTGTGGTTTATTCCCTTATGGGTTGTCTTCTATCCTGTGATTAACTTGATATTAGATAAATGCAGTCCTAGGATGCCTGTTCCCAAAAACACATAGTTTAGAATAAGGTTAGATTATCCAATTAAAATTTTCATGAAAATATGCTCTATTTTTAAAAATTCTTTTGCTTTGGGAGTATAATTAATTATCTATGGTATAGTCCTTAAATAGTAAGGGCATCTTTCACTCAGTTTTGACAAACAGTAACAATGTATAAAATAATCCATCATGTTATCACATTCTCTTTTTGTCCACTATTACCTAGTCTCATAAGCATTGGCTTGTCTGATTTTTATGATCATTAGTTTTGTTATTTTCAAAATTTCATACAAGTAGGAATTATGCAGTGCATTTTCTTTTAGCTGACTACTTTTGAAAAATGCTTATGACATCATGCTGTGTGCTTCAGTAACTTAAACTGTTTAGTTTTGAGTGATCACAGTGTTTGGTGTATCAGACTGTTTCTCAATCTTCCATGGATGTCTGTTTCTTCTTTTTCTTTTCTAGTTTTAGCTGTTATAAATAACCATAAACTTTCTAATGAACAGCATTCTGAAATAAAGTTCTCATTATTTGACTTTATGACTTAATCATTAGCCTTTGCAAAATAGATCATTTCAAAGCAATAAGTATTCATACATACAAAATAGAGCATGGATTTAAGATTACTGGAAGCCTTTCTATGCTATGCTGTGTTGAGAAAAATGTTTTTGGTAGCATGTTGTCCTCACCTGAAGTCTGATGGAGTCGGCAGGTCTACTCAGTCATGTACTACATTTCCTGAAGCACCAGACATTTCTTTTGTTGACTCCTTTCCAATTAGCTACTAGTCCTGCTACTACATTTCTTTTAAGATCCAAGAGCTTTACAGTTCTACAGATTGTAGCAAGAGAAATGATACGCACCCAGGCTGACACAGTGAATTCTTAGACCTCCACTTTGATAATTGAAAACATTTCAAGTTAGGTGCTTCAGAACAAAATTTTGCCCTTGATCTACCCTTTTTAAAGTGTTTACAGTATAAACTTTTAAAAAGTACTTCATTTATATTCTCACTGTGTTTCTTAAAGAATCATGTTTTTCAAGTCTTCTGAGCTATCCATGTTTTTAAATCTTCCAAAATAAAAAATTAAAAAACCCTATAACTTATTTCATTTACCTGATACCGCCAACTGATATGAAGACCTTTTAATATGTTTTCCATTTAACCTAATTCATTTTCTCATGTTTTCTAATTTTTAATTTCTCAACAATACAATATAATATATCCTTTGAATGAGATGCTTCAACACTTATAATGATAAGGAACCCTGTTCATTATTCTGCTGAGACAAAGAATATTATTTATTCTCATTTATACTTTCATATGAACACTTTATTTCTTTATTTTTTCTATTCTATTTCATTATTTAACTTCTAGATTAGAAAATCTCTTTCTAATAGATTATGGTTAAAGTTAAATATTTGCTGAAATTGTTGAAGTTTCTGTATTTTCTGCTTGGTTAAGATAGGGAAAGTCTTTCAAGTAAATAACATTATGCAGACATGCAGATATATGTTATCAGCAGTAAATTTTCTGCATCTCATCTGGCACGATCATTAAAGGAGACTCCTTTTCAATCTAGAGTAGCAGTTTGAACTCTTTGACCATGGCAACATTCAATTACAGAAAATAGAGGAGTAGAGAAGAAAGGACAGTTCATGAACCTTTCATGTGCCTTTCATCATTGTCATTTTATGATCAAAATGTTTCATATGTTTCAAGCACAGTATATTAAGTTGTCCTATGATCTCATGAAAATAGGATAATATTATGACCCAAATATAGTAGCCTTTGTCTATGATTGCTATACTTTTTTGTGAATTTAGAATCTGAAAGTACGTTTTGCTTTTTGAGCATGAGTTATGGAGAATCATATTGTTCTCACTGAGCAAAGATTTGATAAATAATAAAATCCATTATAAAATGAAACTTATTTTTTCATTGACATAACCTATCTACTTTGCTATTCATCATAGCAAAAAATATGTGTAGTTTTCTGAAGACCTACTAGTTCTTTTACAAATTAATTATAAATTATGAGCTAAACATCATTATATAATGTAATTGTTTCTATCATCATCAAATGTTTTTATATTATTCTCTAGAGAATATTCTACATGTAACTATCAATAATATATTTAATTCTAACTATATCTTAATTGAACATTAGTGTTTATTCAATCATTATGGAAGTCAAAAGTAGACATGTCTTTAACAAATAAAACTAGACCTACTCTACTAAAATGGAAGGTGACATCTCTCTAGGGTAAACTAGGAAAAAATCTATGTTAACATCAGACAGATTAATATAAATAATTATTAAAGCAACAGGAAAAAAATCACAAAGACTAGGAAAATCAAGAAGCTGCCTGAGGAGCATATATATCTGAATACTGATAAATAATTTTACGTCTCTGTGAGTTTCAGGTCAATTTGGGCTCCATAAAAAAGAGCAAGATAAGTTGGACCACAGGTTGAGGAACTGTCTTAACAAAAAAAAATGGACTGGAAGTATTTGGGAGATATCTAGTAGATAAATATGTATGCTATGCAAGTAGGTAGCAGAGACCGAATACCCAGGACCAACATAAAAGCCATACGAGTACCAAGAGCATCTATATGGTGAACATTCCTGTGAAAATAAGTTGAATGATGCTAAAAATAATCCCAAATCTTCACAAACCAGCTAGAATAGAAGGCATAGCAAATAAATCAGCAAAAAGTAATTGTCTCCAATAAGTTAGAAGGTAAGTGACAACGGCCAGAATCTTTTAACCTCCATGTACATTGTGTCATGCATGCTTTTACATTCATACTTATACATGAACACACACACACAGACACACAGACACACAGACACACAGACACACAGACACACACACACACACACACACACACACACACACACACACACACACACACACTAAGTAACCAAACAAAGGGGAAGGGAGGTGGCCTTAGTGAAATGCGTGTTTGCTACACAACATAAAGACCTAGGAACAAATACCCAGCATCCATGATATAAAGCCAGGGAGGCCACATACTATTTATAAGTCTAGTGTTGGACCTGAGGATTTGAAAAAAGCCAGACAGGCCACATAGACCTAATACCCCATGATGGGTCTAGGGGAAGGAAACATGAAGTTTTATCTGATTTTCTGAACACCAGCCTAACACCAGATTCAGTGATAGACTCATCTCAAGGCAATAATGTAGAGAGCATGGAGCAGGACGACTACCAAACATCTTCCTCTTGATTGTAAAGACATGCATATCTACAATATCCACATAAATATACACGGAAATACAGCTAATAATAAGGATAATGGTGAGAGTCTTTCTATGTAAAGGTGTGTGGAATAAATAGCATAAGCAGTAGTCTTCTGGTGGGAAGGCATGGTATCTGTATAGAGTGGAATGAGTTGTAAACAAGGTGATACCATCAAAACTAAATCTGTAGAAGGAGGGCATGTGAGGCCAGGAAAGAAAAGTGTATAAGGTCTAAGACAGTTTCTATCTTTTGTTCTTTAATTTTTATATTTTTGTCATTGTTATATAATTTTCCCCTTCCCCATTCTCCCTAGCACTTTTATGTACCCACCTACCACTTGTTCATCAAATTCATGACTTCATTTTCTTTAGTTGTTGTTACATACATACATACACACATACATAAATAATACACACACACAAACACACACACATACATTCCTAAATATATAAATAAAACATGCTTAGTCTGAATGTTAATTATATGTATATTTTCAGGTTTGACCATTTGCTATTGATAATTAATTGGTGTCCTCTTCCCTGGGTATAATGTCTCTTGCTGTCAGCATTCCTTAGTGGACTATAGTTCTTTATCTATGGTTTAGGACTGTGAGCCTCCCTCCATCTATGATAGTATGTCTATTGATATTATTCACATTTAGGTCTTATTTAGGCAGCCATATTGGTGGCACTTCATGCATGTAATTTCTCTGACATTTCTAGACGATACAATCTCATAGCAAATTTAAGACCAGGTTTTCCAAGAGAGAAACATCTCTGGGAACTAAATAAAACACATACAATGTCAACTCTTCTATTTAGAATGTTTGTAGATTATAAACACACACACAGACAGACACACATACACATATATTAGCATTTTTCTTTTTTGAGATTATATGTGTGTCATTCATCTGAAAATGTCTAATATATTAATATTAGCTACTGAGAACAAAGCCTCCAGCCATCTTACTCAACATAGCTTCTGCTCTTGACCATAAGTCATTTTTTGACCCTAAGGTAATGTAGATCCTAAGGAATGAAGAACACCAATGTCAAGATCTCTCATAGGGTTTCCATTGCTGTGTTACAGAACCAGGAAATCTGATAGCAGCTTGGGATTGGGACTTAGGCGTTCATTTGATTTATAGATTATGGTCCATCCTCGGAAGAAGCTAAGGTGGGAACCCAAGGCTGGATTAGAGAGAGGAGTGGAAGCAGAGACCAGAGAGGTATCCTGCTGGTCGGTCTGCTCCTCCAGGTTTGCTCAGCCTGTTTCCTTAATGCACCAGTTCGGAGTTAACAGCATCTCAGCTGGCTAGGCCCTTCTACATCAATCACCATCAAGAAAATACCACACAGAATTGCCTACAGGTTAGTCTGACAGAGGCATTTTCTTAACTGATGTTGCTTCTTCCCATATGATTGTCTTGAGAGAACTTGGCAAAAAAATTAACCAGAACAGGATATTTCTTGGTTTTTAACTATTTAACTGTTACTTGTGAGAATGATTTTAAGAGCAAAATTATAAAAGAGTTTGTTGTTTTGTATGTGTGTGTACATATGTGTGTATGTGCACATGTTTGTGTGTTTTGGTGCATGTTATAATCTTTCAGAGTGTAAATGGTAATGACTTGAAGGAACAGAACTGAAGACATTATAACACGAAAGAACTTGTGATTGATGAAATGCCATGGTTAGGTGAATAACGATGCAGAAAGACTCAGAGGTCATTTATAGGTCACTAGCTGTGCCTGCAGGGAATAAACTTCTCCTACCTCCTGAGCCGGATCAGGTAACTGCATGGAACTGGAAAAAGCCCGGACAGATTAATCTTCTGACGTGTTGAATGTGTACTTTTTTAAAATGAAAGAATGAGGATGTGTTTGATCATTTATTTATAAGACTTTTCTATGGATATGGCTCAAAACAGTTTACTGGCTTCTAATTAGTTAACTATGAAAAATTCATGGAGCATCCCTTTAGGGTACTAACAGTGGGATGAGAAACAGCTGCAGATTAATATACAATGACATGTGATGTATACGGCTGACAATAAAAGGTTTCTAATTTTCCGGGAAGACTGAAGATTTGTTGGACTTTTTTTATATTTTGTATAATACACAAAGTTGTCTATAAAAAGTGTTAATTTGTACTGCTCTAAATTTTTAACATGAATATTCTCAATAAAGTAATTTTGTGATGAAAATAGAGGCATACTAATTTACATACTGTGATTTGATTAAACTGAATTTATTATTATGTGTATATATGTGTGTGTGTGTGTGACTGTGCCAAGGTGTATATCAGAAAGTTAAAGGTCATCTTTGTGGAATTAGCTCCCTTCTTTTACTTTTATACAGGTCCCAGTGATTGAACTCAGGTTGTTTGGTTTACAAAGCCCGTAGTTTGTTTACTGAGGCATCTTACTGGCCTCTGTACTGGTTTGCATGCTTATCTGGAATGTGGTTCCATAATAGTACAGTTAAATTAGAAAATGATCATATTGGTCTGATGCTCTGGTGGAACGATTGGCTAGAATGTGTGATATTCTAGCTTTAATACCAGTTCCACAAAATAGAAAAGGAAATCTCCCCCCCTCTTTCTCTTGTGTGTGTGTATGCCACATATAAATGTTATGCTTATCGCTATTTAATTTTATAGTGACAGCATCTCATGATGTAGCTAGGCTACATGAATTTGTGATCCACCTGTATTACTCTACTGAGTTGACTAAAAGCAGGCTACCATGATCATCATATATATATATATATATATATATATATATATATATATATATATATATATATATGACGGCAATTTGGAAAAGCAATTTTTATTGAGTCCCTAGTGGTATTAATAAGATGTGTTATTTGTTTGGTTTTGAGTCTTCTTTATGTATCCCGGGCTTGAACTTGTCATTGTCCTGTTTTGTCTCCTGAATGGTCGGTTATAGCCTTTTACTTATTAAAAATGGAAAATGTATTGAATGGATAATTTCCTGTTACTTTTGCAGAAAATTTTCTCTGAACACCATAAAGCATAATTTTCTTTTAAGAATATGAGATTCCATTGGGCAACCAAATGAGTGTTAATTTTTATTATGGAAATTCATACATAATGGTAGCAATACCTGGTGAACTATGTTTAAGAATTATTTTTCCTTTGGGAAACGTTAAGGTCAAATTCTCCTTTACCAGAAAATTATCAAACTTTATATTTTATATTATTTAAACTTCCTCTAATAAATGTTTAGTTATTTTAGAATCCTTTGCAATGAATATACTAGTTAGTTTGCTGTCAATAAGACAAATTAGGGGTTACCTGGCAAAGTAAAATTTAAAATAAAAAACGCCTCCATCAGAATGGCCAGTAGGAAGTCTGTGGGACATTTTGTTGATCAGTGGTTTATGAGAAAGGACCGAGCCCACTGAGCAGGGCATGATTTATTGCTGTTAGGCATGGGTGGTAGGTAGAAAAGTCTGGCTGAGTGAGCCAATAAGTAGTGTTTCTTCTGGACCTCTGCTTTAGTTCCTGACTCTAGGTTCCTACTTTGAGTTCCTGACTTGGCTTCTGGGAATGAAAGACTGTAATCAGAAAATATAAGCCAATAAATTGTTTCTTCCTCAATTTGCTTTTTGCTGTATTTTGTGTCTGGCCCAGACTTTCTGGCCTAGCCTCGAAGTTCAAACCCACAGACTCGCAGACCCACGAGACACACAGATGCTTACATTAATTTTAGGTTGATCAGCCTAAGGCCCAGGCATTTAAGATGCTAAATCTTTACCCTTAAACCAACCCATGGTTTTTATCCTGTTCAACCATGCAGCTCGGTACCCTTTCTCAGAGCAGCATAGTAGTCCTCTGCATCTTCTGGCAGCTCTGTGGCTTCTCTGCTGTGTTCTTCCTGTTCCCAGAGTTTCTTAGTCTGGTAGCCCTGACCATACTCTCTGTCTTCCTTTGGCCAATCATTGTTTCAATTAACGGAGTAGGCGGGACAATTATTTACAATACAACAACATAATCCCACCACAGATGCTAACTTTCTTAATGCAATGAACCATATTACAGGCTTTAAATACTTTTACCAAAGCCAACTTAATTTAGCCTCAATTTGTTCTTCAGAATTTACATATTGGGAAACCTCAGAGAAACATTAAATGGCTCCACCATGATACAGAAGGATGTACTTAAAACATTACAATTTTCTAATATCTAAAGGTCAGCCTAAGAACTAAGAACATATATACAGACTGTGTAGGTTGTATTTATATATTTATGACTATATTAAAAATATAGAAGCTTATGTATATAACAGCAATTAATAAAGGAAACAGCTATGAACCTGAAAGATGATAAGGAGGAGTATCTTGGAGGATTTGAAGGGAGGAAAAAGAATCTGATGAATTATGTAATTAAATTATAATGTCAAAAATAAAAGAAGCAATTAAAAGATATGAGAACTCACTATCTATGGTTAATCTTTGTCTTATTTTATTCTTGCCAATGAACTCCTTAGTTAAAAAAGATTGTTTATCTTTTTGGATTGATGATATAAAACATTCAGATATATTTGCTGAGAAAACTATGTATTATTTTTATAATGTACTTATGATATTCGTCTGATTCTAGGATTATAGATATCACATAGCAGCCAAATGGTTAAGAAACAAGATTGCTGATGTTTTCCTACAGTACAAAAATTAGAGATATCAGTTTTATGGAATGGATGGATGCTTTCCTGTTGAGAAGCTGCGCTGGAATTCATTTAAGTTATTTGTGCTTAGAGTGGCATTTGTTTCATTTCTAAATTGAAAAAGGGGAGCAGGAAAGAGACACTTTCTCATGAGCCCCCTAGAAGTCAAAGGAGCCACATGCCTCCTGACAACTGACTTCATGCTCACAGAAGCAGAGAGGCAACAGTGGAAACACAAATCAATGGTGACTTCAAAAGACAGAAAACATTTTCTTCCTTCTCCTGAGAGGAAATGTTAAACCTTTTGTCTTACATACATTTAATGGAAATTTTATTAAAAGCACAAACACCAGGGAGGCTTATGTTTTCTTTGTGATAAACTAATAATCTAGAAGAGAAGGTGGGCAATCAGAGCTTTTATTGCATTGTACATTAATGAGATGGAACTACCTAAAACCTTTAAGTCTGCGGACTTTATTTACTCGTCATGATGGAGTACTTTGTGATTTGTTGCTGTTAGATAATTGCCCATTAGCATTTTTATTGATTTGTCTTTCTCATGATGAAAGAAACAAATGGAATTTGTTAGTAGTTTATTATTGAATCCTTTTGAATGAGGAATATTAAGAACTTGAGTCTTTATTAAACTAAGAACGTACTTGAAGTGATGCTTTGTAGAGGTCCAGAAGAATCGGAAGTTCAATTTCACTCCTACCTCAGCTCAGGCTTTGAGTAACTGTAAATACACATTGGGTATCAATCATGATGATTCTTATTCTTACTCTGAAGTCATTGCATTTAGTGCACTGATTCTTCAGCACCTCTAGGTTTTAGTGAGCTGTTCTTCTCGGCTAAAACAATTGCTACTCAAGTCATCAAAAATCAGCAAAAAGAATTTTTTTGTGTGTTCTTGGGTATTTCTCTAGTACCAGGTTTCTCTCTAGCCCCACAATGGCTCCTCTATCAAGATATCTATCCCCTTATTCTCCCTCTCTGTCCGTCCCCCAGCTCAACCACCCCAGCCACCCCATTCCTTCATGGCCTCTTCCCGTCTCTACTTGCCCCTTCTCCCTATAGTCCCAATTTACTTAGGAGATCTTATCTATTTCCCCTTCCCAGGAGGCTCCATTAATGTGTCACTTAGATTCCTCATTGTTACCTAGCTGCTTGAAGTCTGTGGAATATAGCCTGGTTATTCTTTGATGTATGTCTAAAATCCACTTATTAGTAGTAGATGCCATGTTTGTTTCTCTGAAGATATTTTTTAGATCCATCCATTTGCCTAAAAATTCTAGAATGACTTTTTTTAAACTGCTGAGTAGTACTCCATTGTGTAAATGTACCACAAATTTTTAATCCATTTTTAAGCTGAGGAACAGCAAGGTTGTTTCCAGTTCTGGCTCTCACTAATAATGCTGCTGTGTCTTCTTTTCTCCTCGGAAGTGGTTCTTCTTAACTTTATAATTCTTCCACACTTGTATCTGTTCCCAATGTCTTTCTGTATGCCGTGACTGAGTGGCATAATGATGACACGGGAGAGTGTGGAGAAACATCAATTCTTTGAGCAGGAAGCCACAGAATAGCTAGATCTGAGAATTTGAAGGGTGTCTTCTAGTCACAAATATCTAAACTTAAACACAGAGATGATCTGTTTTGATCAACTTTATTTCATTTTCCATGTGGCAGTTACAGTAGTTTCACTAAACTTATTTTATTTATTGCATAAATTACCACCAAAACAAATATATTTCCCTTAACCTATATTTATTTATTCATTCATTTACTAAGAAATTACTCAATGTCTTTATTTGATTAAGACATTATTAATTATGAACATATATTCACATAAAAACACACACAGGAAAATATAAAGACTGAAGAACATGATTTTTAAACCAGAATTTTAACATTTTCTTGGATTGTCTTAGCTTTTCCTGCTCATTTTTGCCATTTTCTCAAATTTATAATTGCTCAGCTTGCTTTCTTATATATCTAAGGCACACTCGCCTGAAGATCACCCTGCTTTCAGTGGTCTGAGACATCTTCCATCAATTAACAATCAGGAAAATGCCTCAAAGACATGGCCATGGGCCAATTCAACAATTCAACATGCAGTTTATCAACTGAGTTTCCTTCTTCCCAGGAGACACCAGGTCGGTAGTTGACAGCTATTACTAACTGCTACAGTGTATTTGCCAGTAATGTTTAAACTATGCAATCCCTTGGGATAAATGAATTAGAATCTTCGAGGTGGGCCTGTGTCATTTCTATCACACATTTCCCTGATGATTCTAAGAACTTCCAAACTATACAAAAGCAGATTAGTTACTGAAGTTCAAATAGGATATCTTCTATGGGAATGGGTAAACATAAAGAGGAAGGGATGGTAAGTAGAGGTGGGAGAAAGAAGAGGAAGGAGGCAGGGTTATGGTATTCCAATTATGCTCCAAAGGGCTGAACCACTGAGATGCTAGTAGATAGTGTGATAGATGACTTAGTGGAACAAAGGTCCAGAGCCTCTTTTTTTTTTTTTTTTTTTTTTAACTTATATGCTTTAATAAATCTTCCTATACCATGCTTTCATGAATTCAATTTGAGTATGTATTTCCTGTTTGTGTGAGTCATTCTGTACGTGTCAGATTAGTAGTAAAGTCCAAGCTGATTAGAGCCAAGATGATTTCAAGATGGAAACGGATAGAACAGAAACAAAACATTAAACTGAGAATCATAATAATGGGAAAATATAAAAGTGGCATGAGAAATTTTCCTACTCCAAACTATGTAGAGAATGTGATATGGAAAGTGTAGGAGATTGGGGGCTCGAAGTAGAAAAACTGTCTTATCTGTCAATGTCATAAAATGAGAAACAGGCTGGAAACTGTTATCTCAGATAAGCCCGAAGAATTAATGAATTTCAGGGCCTTAAGGCAGCCTTCATAAATGTGGTAACAAATATATTTCTTGGCTTTTCTATTAAGGTCATTGGTAATGACAAGACAAATTATTGAAATGTGCATATTTCTGACTACAAAAGTGAAAAATCTGGTACAAGGTCATCTGAAGGTGTTAGAAAAATAATTAAAGCCTAAGTGAAAATTGATGGCTAGAGGACAAAAGAGCATCTGATACTATATATTTTTTTCTGATCTCAGTTATCAAAATGTATATAACAGGTTTTGTGAAGCTTGAGTTTCCTTGAGCTGATCTTAATTCTGCTAGCAATGAACTGCTAAAACATGTAACAAATGGTCAGAAGTGTAACAACAATAAAAATAATTCCTAATAAATTTCTTCATAAACAAATAAAGAATGCATTAACCTCCATAGAGCAAAAAGTCTTGTAGACATATAATCTGAAATTTACAGAAACTGACAGTATTTATTAACAGTGTCCCCCAAGCTTGCATGCAGTTTGGAAATTCAAACTGTGAAATTCATTGTAGTACCATGCGGGAGAGAGAGATAGAGAGAGAGAGAGAGAGAGAGAGAGAGAGAGAGAGAGAGAGAGAGAGAGAGAGAGAGAGAGAGAGAGAGAGAACACAGAAACAGAAGAATTGTATTTATGAGTTCAGCTAAACAAATTGATGAATTTCAATGCTTATGCAAAGAGATGTCTTTAAATAATTCTTTGAGCTTCATATCTAGCTCAAGTTTCTTAAAGAATATACAAAAATTCTAAGAAATTATCACCAGAACCAATTAACAAAGAGCAAAACTATATACAAATTTTGCAATATTTCTTAGATAATAACTTGGGAAAATGATACTCTAAAATACCCAACAGATTTTGAAATTCCCTGAGTTCCTCTTTTCATATTAGTATGTTGAGAACTATAGGAAAGAATCCATCCTAAATGTCAGGCAAAAGGCACAAACAGAAATCATCCCCAAAGGATGTTTTTGGTCTTTTAGCATTTTTTTTTTTTCTAATTTGGGGGAGGTTTGGCCAGAAAACATGATACAAGGAATATGTGGAGGTCAGAGGACACCATTTAGAAGTCCATGCTCTCCTTCTACCATCCGAGGTCCTGGAGTCAAACTTAACTCATCAGGCTTTGTGGGAAGTGCTTTGACCCACTGAGGTATTCACCTGCTTTGGAGTCAGTTTTAAGACAAAATGATTTTTTTCCTCAGTTGATTTAAGATGGCAAATAAACATGGGGATAGTCTGCATATTGCATTTAAAAAGAGGATGAATACCATAACAGGAAAGATGAACCTCTGAGTAAATGCATCCCAAACAAATGAAAGTAAGAAGCAAGCAGGTGCCATTATTCAAGGAACTGCAAAAATATGCAAAACAATAATCATTTAGAAGATTTAAAGGAAAAATAAATTTATACTGATTACCAGGAAATAAGAATTTTAAATGTGCACACATTTGATATTGGTGTGCTAAATTTTATGTAATAAGTAGGTATAAAAATCTATAGATATAAATCATATGTAGTCTAAAAATTGTGAATGATTTCAATACCCTACTCTCACCAGACAAGTTATGATATGGACAAGAAATAAATAGAGATATATATGAAATAAATGACATGTTAGAACAAATGGGGTAAAATACACATAGAGATCATTCCAATCAAAATTTGCAAAGCCCTCTGCTTGGCAACCAATGCATCCTATGAAAGGAAAGAAAGCAAGTTTTAAGGAATCATATTCCAGATTAAGATTAAAGGTTTGAGCTACTACTATTTGCTAATTAGGCCTAGAACTCACAGAAACACAGAAAGATCTCTGTTTAAAGGCATAGGTCACCACTCCAGGTCTTTCCCTGTGCTGGGATTAAAGGTGTGAGTTACCACTCTCTGACCCTCCTGGCTTGACTGGGTGGATCTGTTCTCTGATACTCCAGACTGGTTTTATTTAATATATACTATGTCACCACAGCCATGACTTATTTTATATGTGGGTACTGGGGTCCAAATTCAAGTTCCCATAAGCAAACTACTGAGTCACCTCTTCAGCCCTCACTTTATCTCCTCCGACGCATCATTAGTGTTGAAGTTTTACCTACAGCAATAAGTGAAGGAAGTAAGAGAGGACACAATTGAGAAAGTCAAGATATCCTTATATGTAGATCATATACTACAGATAAAAGACCCTAAAACCATCGCTAGAAAGCACTTAATTCTGACAAACATCTTCAGCAACAATACTAATAAATATTAGTCAAAGTTTCTTTTCAATACTTGTAACAAAAATATTGAGAAAAGAAAACATGAAGTAAGCCATTTATACTTTCTTCAAAAAATACCTTGCAATAAATGTAACCAAGAAATTGAAAGGTTTTACCATAAAAATTTTGAAATAGTTAAGAAAAACTAAGAAAAAGAAAGACCTACCATGTATATGATGCACTTATAATATTTTTATGAAACACATCACCACACACAATCAAGGCATAAAGTGAATGTACTTTAAAATTTTATAGACTCATTTATTTTGACAAATTCTAATGAAAAAATATTTGTGATCTCACCAATAATGACAATGAGTTTTTATACTATCTAATAGCTTCTCTACGACTTGTTGCTAGGTCCAGACACAGCCACATTTAGATATAGTACAGAAAAAAACTGGTTATCAATTATCTACTATGCATTTATAAGGAGACAAAAGAAGAGTGAATTTCTTCAGGCAGCAGCTACAGAATGTAGATGAGAATATTTTGTAGACTATCTCAATTTATCTTTTGCCATCCATATTATTTATTTATTTTTATTCATTAAAATAAATAAATATTCATATTACCCCATGAAAATGTTAGTAGACCTAGGTCAATAACAAAAATGATTGCATGATTCAAGCCTGTGCCTATTTCTCCTTTGCTACCTTTTTACTTCCTTCCTGCTTTGCATTTTACTTTTATATTTTACTTAAATATTACATTATTAAAGACTCATCCAAAAGTTTGTGGCTTGGAACATTTGAACTGTCAATCTTCAGCTCTTCAAAAATGTTGTAAAAAGAAGTAAATTTTGGACAATGAGGAGGAAGCTGAAATAATATGCTTATGTTTAACAGTACCACATGTAAGTCATTGCTTAGATGAAGTCAATTTTTTTCTCATTTACATAGCAAGAAACACTATCAGCTCTGGTTGCTAACTGTTGAATTAGTTCTCAGAACAAAAAGAATCTTCATAATGTCCTGTCTGTTAATATCTTAATAGGCTCTCATGGTTGATTCATTCATATATAAAAGAAATGGTAGAATAAATAGTCAATTTAGTCTACATTTTTAATTAGGAGAGAGTTGGAAATAACACAGGACTGCATTAAAATTAGCCCTATTAATTAACAGTGTCTACCTGTTCACAGAAATGACTGTTGTGTTTATTCCAAGATATGAACAGGAATGTTAATGTGAGTCTTCATAACTGATTGAAATTTAGCTGAACCTGAAGATTCAAAAAAGAAAAATAATTTGTGGACCTTCGAAACCTTATAGAAGTAAATTATAAGCATCGGAAGGGATAAATATAGGCTTATCTCCAGTTACTATGAACTGGAGAAATGAACTCAGTAGTCTTTACTATATTTTATTACTTAAAGAAAAATAGTTTTAAATGTTTTGTTGTAGTAGGGTTAAAATTTTGTCTAACCAATAGAAAAGAAAAATATTGTTTTAAGGCATTAGTTATCACCAGTTTGCACTAACCTTGGCCAGGCTGGTCTTTGCGCCCCTTAAAAGCCTCTACACCAACCTTAAAACATCTCACTCCATTCCTAAGAAGGAATACAAATACAAAATTTCAGTCCAGTTACATAATATGTACAAGAAATGGTAGTACATGTAGGAAGGACTTCTTGCAAAGCATGTGAATATTAATATACTGTGAAGATTGTTGTGACTGTCTTTTCTATTTAATGAATGTACAGCCTAACTGTTCATTTTATATTCTTCTGTATTGTCCACCACACACATAAAAACTCCCTCATGTCTTATGTATGTTTTTCTTGGGTGATCTTTCTACCAGTTTTTATACAGCGTATTGCATTGACTCTTGGATTCACTAAGTGTTTACTGTGAGATTGGTACATGCTGGGCATTGTCCTAGCTTCTGAGAACAAAGCAGGGAATAAAATAAAATTCTAACTTTACAGAAATATATCAGTGTAAGACAAGACAGACATAAACAAATCAATAAATGTGTTATTTATGTGCAGACATTGTAACCACTTTTATAGAAAGTACATGCCATGAAATGGCATGAATAACCACTCATCAACAGTTATGGACCAGAAAATAATCAATAAATGTCTTTGATATTAATGGATGCTATAGAGAAAAAAAGTCAGTGAGCTAGATAGAACAGAGCAAGAAAATATCTTTATAGGATAGTCAAGAAGGTGTTATTAAGAGGGGATATTTAAGTTTGCAACAGATCCATGGAAAGAACATTTTAGGAAAAGGTCATTTAGGCCTAATAGAAAAAACAATATTAAAAATCTGAAACTGAAGAGGAATTAGTTTGCCTCCAGGGCAGGAAAGTCTGTGTTACTAGAGAAGGTTAGCAAGGGAAAGAATAGAAAGATATGAGGGTGAAGAGATCCAGAGGCCTTAGGTGGTTCATGAAGGCCCTGACAAGCAATGTGATTTTCACTATGCATAGGTGGAAGGTGAGAGCTGTGAAGGAAAGGATGCAGGTTCAGGCTTATAGGCCTTTTAAATGTGTGCATCAAAATTGCAAAAGTCTCCTCCTAGGGAAAGCTCAGGAGCCAAGTGCAAGCCAGTTAGGAGTTACTGGAGACTCCAGATAATAGGGACTTTGACTTTCATAATAAATGGAAATGGTATGTTAATGAATGGGGTTATATTTTGAATGAAAAATAAAAAGAAAACAATTTAACTGAATTGGATTAAAAGTAAACGGATTTGGAAAGTAACTGGATGTAGAACAAAAGACAAAGTGAGCAAGGGCCCTAATGCCTGAGGAGATCCTTGTCATCAGCATGAAAGGAGCTTTCATGCAGACTGTAGGACAGTATTGTGTAAATCAACTGTCTTAGTTAAATACAATACAGAAACAAAATAGATGGTTTGGAAATGTGGACTTAATCTTCACAGAGCTTAATATTAAAGCAAAACATGAACTTGTTATATATCACTTAATATTTCTACAAAATAAAACAATGCTCCTTTTGTCAAGTCCCTGTTTTAAAATGTGTAAAAAGCCCTGGCTCTCCTGGTAACTATGGTGATCTACTGCCCTCTGCTTGGATTCAAAGCAGCATATCTCTGACAAACTGTTATTGAGAGCAGTAGATTTGCTATCACTCCATGCTCTGGTGTAGAACTTTAGGATATATTTCATTTGAGAATCCTAACACTTAAAATTAGCTTTAGTATATTAATTGTATTGTCTTTATTTCCGTAGTCTGTCAGTGTGCCAGAGGTAAAATATATATCTTGGTTCTAATTGATTTGTTCCTCAAATGGCCACATTGGCTACAGCACAAGATCTTAGCTGGTGGCAAATTTATTGTTTAACAATTTGTCCCCAGTGTCTCTCTAGAAGCTGTGTAGAACAGCACTGGACTATAATTGTTACCCTTCATATATATTTGATATGTGTGTGTGTGTGTGTATATACACACATACATATATACACACACATAATATATATACATACATACATATGTAATATATTTAATTTATACTCTTTTAGGCACATTTTTCATTCAAATATTCAAAAAGCACAGTGATTTAATGACTTGATAACACATGGCAATTTTTCTAGTATTCTGTAATCCATTTGTATTGCAAGAATTTGAGAGTGTGAAGGGATTGTTGTCTCTATTTGAGATGCTAGAAGGAATGATTGGTGATGAGTGTTTACAGTCATTTTTATATTGAATGACCTTATCCTCAAAATGCCCTTGATATACCTGAAAGACCTTCACATGGCTGTCTCTTGCTGTCACACTTTGAGGTTTTCTTGAGTTGATTATCTCCAGAAGTATCCATTGTACAATCATATGGCCCAGAACCAAGCAGGAAAAGAACAAAAGCTAGAAAAAAAAGTCATCGTTCGGAATAAACATCATGGGGAAAGTCTTTACTGAGCTAAAACAAATAGAAATATATAGAACATATAATAAGAATTTTCATGACTGTACCTTTAAAATTTAAATACTGAAACCTAGTTTCTTATATTTTGTAGTTATTTTGCTACTCTGCATATTAGTAAAGTAATCTAAAGAATTTTTAGAATCTACTGTTTTCTGCCTAGGATGGTCCTGCATTACTGATTCTAATGTGATCCATATATATATGTATATATATATATGCATTTAATAGTGTGTATACATCTGTTTTTGTTTATGTGTTCATCAATAGAAAATGATACCATCTACTGGACTGACATGGGCCTTAATAAGATCAGCAGAGCTAAACGAGACCAGACTTGGAAAGAAGACATTGTTACCAATGGCTTGGGCAGAGTGGAGGGAATAGCTATCGACTGGATTGCTGGTAAAATCTACGGCGTATTCTTGTTCTCATTCTGCAGTTATATTTTCTAGGCATCCATTCTTATTTAAAATGTTTCTGGTTCTTTTTTTTTACCATTTCAAAATTTCTTTCTAGACAAAGGGATAACTACTCTTTTTCGTTTGGCTCAACTTTTTCTGTTGCCTTTGGATAAGTGTTTTTATGTAGATGTAGAATGTGTATTTTTAAGTTTGCTGAATTCTCCAGAGTGTTCCATGTGATAAACAAAGCATAAGAAGTGTTCTTTTTCTTAAAATCAGTATAAAGTTAAAATCCTCTGAACAGTTGGAAAAATTTCGACTTTTTTTCAAACATGTCAGTATATACTACTTAGTATAAACCAGCAAAAAGTAAGCTTCAGATTTTATGTCTCTATGAATTAGTATAATTACAGATTAGTTTAAATACACAATCAAAGGAAATAAACACGCTCTTAATTATGTGAAGACTCAGAAACATCATATTATGCATAACTGAAAAACATTTCTTTTACTCCTGACTTGGTTGTGGACATTTCTGTTTTTCTCCTAGGAAACATATATTGGACAGATCATGGTTTCAATTTGATTGAAGTTGCAAGACTCAATGGCTCTTTCCGATATGTAATTATCTCACAAGGCCTGGATCAACCAAGATCTATAGCTGTGCACCCAGAAAAAGGGTAATTTTAAGGTTTACATATATTTTCTGGGTCTATACTGTATTTTCTTAAGTTATACTGGGAAAATTTAGACAGTAACATTATTGTAACTCTAATATGTACAGCATGAAATAGTTGTAGGTTTATTTTAATTTTGAGAGTACCTGTTGGAAAAATTTATAATTTTCATAACCTTTAAAAATTAATTTTAAAATTATTTAACAATTACATATAATGCATTTTGGTCAATCCCATGCCCTGTTCCCTCTCATCCCATACCCATTCCCAACGAATCCTGTCTTCCCAGCAAGACCTGCTCCTACTTTGTATATTTTTACTTAATTTTTGTTACCCAGTGAATTGAAATAGCGTTGTTTGAATGTATATAATAAAGAATGATTTATAGGATCATATGCAAATTACAAATGACTACACTACTGGAAAATATTGACTAATCTACCCTAACAGCCAATAATTGCCATGCTAGACAGGAGCAGTGGGGGCCTAATGATATTATGTTCCTAGGTCCATCTGTGCAGCTCACGTGCAGTTAACCACTTCTCTGTGTTCATGGCATATAGGCAGAATGGGCTACACGTTACTCATTAGATGAGTCAAATGGACAAACAAAAGGATTACATATTGACCCATTTAAATTTAAAATATTTAGTCTATTTCTTAGGGCTTGGATAATGTCCTATTCTAAGAAATCTGTACCGGCTTAGTTTCTATAAGTAGGACATTTTCTGATTTGTCAGGTTCAAAGAGACTTTTTTTTTTTGGCACAAAGAATAGTTCCATTGATTGCTCTTTTTGTCTGGTCCTTCTAACTCATTCTACTTTATGAATTATTTATGTTCATTGGTTTAATTTTGTTACACTGTATTAATTAGGCATATTAGTGTGTCATAATGACATTTCACACATGCACATCTGGCATGAGGCTAATCTTCACCTACTATTCAGACATGTACATAAGACATGTGGTAATCATCTTCACCTTCCATTCTTCTCTTTTAATCTCCTCTCATTCCTGATGGTTCCCTTCTTCTTCCCTGTTAGTACCCATTCTTATATGATAGCTTTTGGGGTGAGTTTACACAATGAGTTTCATTAGGTGTACTTACAGGAATGAGCATCAAGGTTTATTTACTAGCACGTGGACATCTTGTCAGACATTCTATTGAATAAACTCTCTCCAACAAAAACACCAACAACAAAACCTTGTCTATACTCAGGGTAGGGTAGTGCCTCTTGAGCTGCAGACTGCAGAGCCCTTAATAAGCATAAACTATCTAAAAGCCCTCTGGAATGTGATGTGTGGAGCCTTCTGAGTATCTTTCCACCTCTGTGATAGAGAGCTGATAGACTCACTCTAAGACAGGTGTTATGTGAGTAGTTAGTGCGATTGAGAGGCCCAGAATGTTCAGTAGCCGTGATTTACCAGAGACAGAAAACTGCAGGGACCTCTGCTCTATATCTTGCTCTTACATTTTTTTCTGCCTTACCTTTCAAAATATTCCATGAGCCTTGGGCGGGGGATGCAATAGTTGGTCCAATTAGGGCCAAACATTATGTCATTTACTCTGACCTTTCTCCATTTATAAGTTTCTATAAGGATGTGATAACCACCACTCACTGAAAAATAAAAACGAAACAACAAATTTATGAACAAAATTGACAGCATTGCTAATGTATGAGCATAATCATAAATATTTGGAAGGAAAATTTGAAAGACACATCATGTTCATTTACCAAAACAAAGTCAGGAGCTTCCTCGCTAAGGACTATATCCTTTCCCACCCTTGATCTGATTTATAGTACTAGAAATAAATTCTTGTCTCCAAAGAGAACTTTAAAAACAATCAGAAAGTGGTTGTTTATCTTCCAAAGAGTCAAATTACTAATTCAACAGTGGGCACATCATGCCTGGCAGGTCATTATTGTAGCATAAAGAGTTCACAGCTGACTATGACCATGATAACATTTCTGCTCCAGCAGCCTGCACAGCATCTTCTAAAACTGTGAAAGCTAGACATCAAGGAGTAATCTTCCAGCTAAGGTTCAGCTTGGCTTCTCTATGTCATATATCACACATACGTCATATTATCATCAATAAGATATTATCATCTAACTCTTGTGAGTAACCAAGGGGAGTAACAATAGCCTGTATTCTTTTGGGGGAACCACAAAAATTTTGGGGTTGGCACTTTCATTTATTAATGTTATTTTTTTGGGAGGGGGAACCAGCATTGTCCATCCATTAAAAAAATTCTTTTTACATTTGATTTTAATAAATTTACAAAATAATTGTTTTTCATATATCTTTTTACCAACCCTTATTTACATTCACCCCGTTTTCTTCCTTGTCTTCTTCATTTCTCTTACTCTGTATTTCCACTTAAATTTTTCCAGTTCCCAACTATTTTCCAACTATTTTTCTGCTACTATAGGCCTTCTGATAGCTTCTCTGCTTATGTACATTCTCACACATAAATATGCAAATCAAAATTAGAAACTAGCATTGTCAGGAGAAAGACTATATAGCATTTGTCTTTCTGAATCTGGGTTATATCACTCAATATATTTTCCAGTTCTGTTATTTTTATAATTACATTTTCCTTTATGGATGAAGAAAAGTCAACTGTGTACATATGCCGTATTTTCCCTATCAGTTCTTCTATTGATGGACATCTATCTAGGTTGGTGTTTCTACTTGCTTAAAGATGAGTGTACATAGAAGCATCATAAATGGAAAAGAAGAGGCTACTACTATTAAATGAGATAAAGCTCTTCCACAAGACTAAGCTCCTACCTGTTCATGTTATTTCTCACCACCCCTCTTTTTATTTATAGACATCTCTTGTTATACTCATTATAGCTCAGGAAAAACAGCATGCAATATAAAATTATTAGCACTAGGAAAACAATATACAACACAGATGATGGTGAATGCTTGAATTTATTTCCTAGCCTGTCTATTGTTTGATCATATGAACAGAAAATATTTGGTTTTAGAGTCATTATTCCCACAGATGTAAGAATTAGGGTTGAAAATGTGAACAAGCATCCTTAGACTACTTCTGTAAGGGTCACAGACTGAGAGGCAATTGTTGGGCATTTGAATTTGAATGAGACAGTTTAGTAAATCTATAACAAGTGAAAGTAAAGGAATAAACAGCATGGAGCAGAAAGAACCAGGAGTGGCATCGTTAAATCAAGTGCTTGCAACATGTTCCAGAAATGAGTGAATTAACCTAGGAGAGGGAAAACCAAAGGCAGTATCATTAAATTGTGAGTTTACAAGCTTCCAACCGAAATTGACTGGTAAAGCCAGTTGGAGTTCCAGGTTGAGAGAGCCCTTGGTAAAGAAGTGTCCCTTCAAGGAGACTTCCAAGGTAAAATCAGCAAAATAACAAAACAAAACAGATAGCATCAGATAAGGACTATCTCATTAGATATTTAAATTATTATCCCTCAGAAACTTCCTGGAATAGCTAAGGCAGGCAGATGAGAGAATTCCAAACAGACAGCATTCCCCAGCTTCTCCATAGAAACACTCTGGCTTCTTTTTGCTCTGTAGACATTTGTACATTATAGGATTAACTGAGTCTGCCTTCTAGCTGCTCTCAAGGGCATAGAGTTTTTTTTTTTTTTTTTTAACTTAGCTATTTGCTGTTTTCCTTTCATCTTGTTTTAAGAGCTTACGGGCCCATGGAGAGCATGAGCCTCTGTGCTCACCAAGCTTGAACTGAACATTATGATTTACCAATATAATATGTATTACACTGTTCACTTAAAATTATGCTTTCTTGCTCATTCCTTGTATTTGTAAATGAATTAGCATTAAGTAAAAGGTTTATTATTTGCATTTCCCTCCCTATTTGAATATGTTCAAAGTGACTCTTGGCTGCCAGAGTGTCTCCATTGTAATCCAACAGTGCCTGTCATTTAACAGTCTTGACATTTGTCCTTGGAGAATTAAATAACACCATACATTTGTTCACTAATTATTATTTTTAATATATTGAAAGTATCACTTAAAAGTCTTGGCTTTATTATATAGATATTTTTCGTGCCCCTTTAACCAGTTTTCATACTAATAAAATATTAGTTACATTTCCTACTAAAGTTTTCCATTCTGAACTATAGAACTTTTAAATATAAATGGCTATGTCTTCAAAATTCAGTTACTTGAAATACTAGTCACACTTCTTTCATTATGTTGTCAAATACCAGCACATTTATTTTATATAGCTTTTTAAAAAAAGATCACCTATTAAAATAATTCAAAGTAACATGAATAAATGGAATGTACATATTTTATGTAGTTTAAATTTTTGAGGTTAATTAATAATGCAAACACAAAAGCAAATTTTCTTTAGGTTTCTTTTATGAAACTTAATAAATACATTTTCTTGATTTATTCTAACTCATATATGAATCTTCACAGAAAATGTATAGTTATTCTTGCCTGAATGAATGATTACCATACTTTTTAAACTTTAATATTTGTAGGTTGAAAGCTTGTGTGTACATAATTTCAATTTAAAAAGAATTGTACTTATCTAAAATTGCGATTTTCTCTGCTATCATGTAAATACTGAATTTATGAATGAATGAACGAGTAAAAATATGAATGAATCTCTATGGTCATTGCTTACTTTCTCCTTTTTGACATGTTTTGTCTCATAAGTCTTTAGCTTTTTTTCTGGGTTACATATTCTTTCATATCAGTTTTTGAAATTATTAAAGCAAAGTACTTTCTTTTGAAAGTGAGAAACCATGTGTTAGGTTGGCATCCCACACAAACTTTATAACTTAAATTAGAATATTTATATTTATATATTTGGGCCAAGGTTGAAAGTTACAATTAAAGTGTATAGATGCATAAATTAACTAATACTTGATTTAATTTTTAAATATTGTAACTATTGGGTGCTATATATACAATTCTGAACATAATCGATAAAAGAATGCAAACAAAACACAACACTATTTTTATTGGGTCCAAAATATAGTTGAGGAAAAATGTTCAAAATGGTTAAGAAGGCAAAGAAATACCAGAGTAATGATCCACCTTAGTCTGTGTGCTCTGTTGTTATGATACAGGGTAAATGGTGCAGGAATAATCAAAGAGACACCAGACGCTTAATAAAGGAGAAGCTGAAAAAAAGGCAACAAGATGGAAAAGAAAATTAGATAGAATGAGCATATATTATTGATTTTCTAAAGCACCAAATGGAGCTTATTTTTAATAAAGCAATTCCTTTCTATATTCTCATAACTTCTCATTTGTACTTGGTTTGTATGTGTTTGCTAATCCTTGAAACTTCATATAAATCAAATCCTAAAATATTTATCCTTAGTATATTCTACCCTTGTAAATATCTACACCTGGGTAAATGTTTCATAATAATATTCTATTAGTAACTGCAGAGATATTTGTAAATTAAGTTCTGTGGTTTATTATTTGGTTCTGCTATAAACATTATACTGTTAAGAGCTTTGCTGCCATCTAACACTTTACTTGGTGTCCTTTATAAATGATCAATTTAATTTCAGCTTCTTGTTCTGGACTGAATGGGGACAGATGCCCTGCATTGGGAAGGCTCACCTAGATGGTTCGGAGAAGGTCATGATTGTAAGCATGGGAATAGCATGGCCCAATGGCATCTCCATTGACTATGAGGTCTGTTGGATTGCTTTTAAGATTCTAAAGTGTGTTCATGTCCAGCCTGCAGTAGTCTACTTTTAATGCTCCCCTTTTTTCTTGATAAATATCCAAAATACTATTGCTTTCAAATCACTATGTAGGAAAATAAATTATACTGGTGCGATGCTCGAACAGACAAGATAGAAAGAATTGACCTTGACACCGGCGGGAATCGTGAGGTGGTGCTGTCTGGGAGCAGTGTGGATCTGTTTTCAGTTGCGGTCTTTGGGGCTTACATCTACTGGTCTGACAGGTAATTTATTTTTTCGTAAGTATTCGAGTCTCAAAATGTTATTTCAGTGCTGTTTCTTTGCCCTTGTAGGATTAGCCATCCTTTAGCAAGGTTACAGAAAGGATTTCAGAAAACCATGTAATTTTTACAGAAGAGGTCAGCTAGGCTCTCTAGTTATTCCGTGGTCAAGCTTTTCAGCACCACACACTATAACTAGTTTGTTTTCTTCCATTTGAACTATCTCTCGTCTTTAGTTTTTACTGGCTTCATTTCAGTTAGTTCAAGACCATTGATGTTGCATATTCATCTTTTTGATAGAGCACACGCCAATGGGTCGGTCAGAAGGGGCCACAAGAACGATGCCACAGAAACAGTAACCATGAGAACTGGACTTGGAGTCAACCTCAAGGAGATCAAAATTTTTAACCGAGTAAGAGAGAAAGGTCAGCACAGTTAAGGAGAGATGCAATTAATACATTTTGTATCGTTGCTCTTTTATTTTTAAAAATTCAGAATTAATTTTTATTAAGTTCAAAGCCTCACAATTTCTCTTCTGAGGATTTTCCTTTCACAAAAGCCATAGAGAAGGCCATGGAAATGAAGATACAATAGTTTATATATTTTATATACATGTACAGTGCTTTTTAAAAATATGTTTGGTCATGTAACATAGAACAAGTTTTGAGAATGGGTTTGCACTAATAAATGTGCTTTTTAAATCTTGTGAAATATTTTTGACAAAAAGTACAAGTAGGTGCATTTAAGAAACAACTAAATTTTTTGTTTTGGATTAACTTTTAGGACCAACGTGGCTATGGCTCTGAAAATTGCTGTCTTCAACATGTATTTCTGAATCAGCTTTTTTTTTTTTTTTTTGATAATGGTTTGTCTATTCTTAAAATTATTTTTATTCCATTTCTGTATTTGAAAGAACCTTACATAATAATTTTGGAAATGGCAGCAATTAATTTGTAGCATAGACTCACTTTTACAAAGAAATATCATGCACATACTTGGTCTTATAAAATTAATCATTTATGCCTTACCTATAAGAGTTGTGGCAAAACAAAGCCATCCATTTGCTTTCCTCTGTGCCTCATGAACACTCCTGAAAGTATTACATGATTTCTCAGAGACATCAGATTATGTTTTTAGCTAATCAGTTGCATATGCCAAAAATTCTGACAAATAAAACCTATCATTTTAAAACAATGCATTCAACTACTTTGAAGTGAAAATTTTGCTAGTTTAGTTTTGGTACTGAGGACTGAACTCAGAGCTTGGTCCTTGCGAGGCAAAAACATCATCATTAAGATAAATCTCTGGCCTTAATGAGTTAAATCTTAGTGCTTCTGTTTGGCTTTAAAGTATATATCTCTAATTTAAATTCAAGAAGCTAAAACATTTGGTTTAAAAATGTATTATTGTTTTCGTTTAATTATCTGACCAATCTTTAAAAATAAAATTATACGTAATGTTAAGTTGTAATAGTTCCATTAGAGGTTCAATAAGCTTGTTCAAACATAAAAAAATAAAAATAATAAAAAACCCTCACAATTGTATGTTTGGGTGTTTTCTCTTTCTCAGGGACTAATGTCTGTGCCAAAGACAATGGTGGCTGTCAGCAACTCTGTCTTTATCGAGGGAATTCCAGGAGAACCTGTGCCTGTGCCCATGGCTATTTGGCTGGGGATGGAGTTTCATGTCTAAGGCATGAGGGCTATTTGCTATATTCAGGAAGAACAATATTAAAAAGCATACATCTTTCTGATGAAACCAACTTAAATTCCCCAGTAAGGCCCTACGAAAACCCACATTATTTCAAGAATATCATAGCACTGGCCTTTGACTACAATCAAAGTAAAGAAGGTACCAATCGGATCTTTTACAGTGATGCACACTTCGGAAATATACAGCTTATTAAAGATAACTGGGAAGATAGACAAGTAATTGTTGAAAGTAAGTAGAAAATTTAATTGTTTGTTTATCGCCTAAATCTAGAAAGAAAGCAGTGGTGTGAGCGTGGAACAGTGTCATTCCCCACAGTTCATATTCAAGAATAACTAGGACTGTATCATCCCTCAGTCCTCCAATATTAAAACAGCAGGTACCCACATGTACTGTAAACAGCAGCTTTATTATATCTGCAGTGTGAACTTGGTGCGTACAAGTCTTGTGGTATTGGTAATCTGTCAGTACAAGGTTATTTTAATTATCTCCTTTAAGTCTGTGTAAAATGGTAGCATTAAATTATCTCTAAGGATGTTCAGTTAATCATATTTTCTGAAAAATTATCTATCGTCAGTGTTTGGATGCATCTTTAGGAGGGGATGCTAAAGTGACTTGGGTTGAAGATTTATTTCAGTGGGAAGAGAGCTTTTCTAGCAAGAACAGGGATTTAGGTTGTAAAAAAAACAAAAAGCATTTTTTAAAAAAGAACTTATTGTAACCCTTCAAGTTTTGTGTTTCATTCAGTGTGACTTACCCACACAATTCTGACACCTCTTTCCTGTGGTCAAATATTTGGGAATACCAACATTTTCACACACTTTCTGCTATGACTTTTCAATTTCTGTTCACTGCCTGCTACTTCTTTTTAATGTACTGAACCAGTCTGTGTCTCCATATTTTAAATTTCAATATTAAACATGCATCTATGACAAACTTACTAAGTACTATACGTTTCACCATGAAATCTGTACTTCACTCATTAATATTGTCTCATCCAGAGCCCCAAACCACCACGTCCTGTAGATTTTTGTAAGCCTATGTATCATGGTTCTTAATTATAAAAGAGGATTATTGATCCATGTGTTAGACATCTAACTGACCAAGTGACATATTACAAACCATTTGTTTTAGCCCACAAATCTCTTTTATTCTTTGGTAAGCTCCCAAAAGAATAGTTTTGCTCCTAATGTAGATAGACTGTTTTATTTTGTTAACTTATTTACAAATAATTTTTCAGTCTCATGAATATATTACATATTATATTCATATTTCTTTGTATAAATGTGCTCATTCATAAATGTGAAAATTTATGGAACATAGAAAGCTTCAAGAAAATTAACTTGAAACCTGATACCAAGTCACCTAGCCAATCACTGAATATTTTATTTCTCGTAGGTGACCAAACAAAATGTACCATCAACTGTATATGAAAAGGATTATTTTCTCAAAGCTTTGCCAATAATAATTTATAGTTTTTGCTAGCTTATCGAAATCTAATACTTAAAATTAATATTTTATATTAATATACATTTTCTGGACAACAAGAATATGTAGCACCTGCTATGTTCAGTTTTTTAAATCAGTTCAGGTATTCAGTTTACAAACACAAGATCACAATTTTTATTATGTAGGTTGCTGTATTTATTAGTAATTTCATACCTATTTGTGTATTTATGTCATGAAAAATTTTAGCTTCTTTCTCTTTTTCTCTCTCTTGTGTATGTTTGACAAGTAAGCTACTGTACTAATCATGGAATTAATTCATATCTGACACTCACTGATTCGTTGGGTATGTCTCTATGAGATTTATATTACTTTTCAGTTTGCTGTTTCCCACTCTAATAGAATTCATCATTGCAAGTGTTCATATTGAACCACAGCATATTAATTAACTTCTTCATCATCTACAGTTTAGGTTCTCTGGCAGTAAAAGATGAATGTCTGTTCAGAGGCCTTTAGAAGCTACAGTTTAATGAAGAAAACTGCAAGCAAACAATCATTGTAATACAGTAGATCTACAAGATACCTGAGGCCTTTAGAGAATAAACAATAGGCCCTGTGAAGAATCTCATGAAAGTTTTAAAAGGTGATGCTGTGCAGAACTGAGTTAAGGCCATTCCCTGGGTAGACAAAATCATCAGTTGAGTGGGCCAGGTTGGGAGAGTAAGGGGAGATACATGATTCTAGGCCTGTGCTTCTCAGAGTGTGAATCCCTAGGGATTCCAAGTGTGCTATTGAGAGCAGATGGGAACAAAGCCATTCTCAAGTACATAAGTGGTCTTTTCTGAGAGTTGAACTTTGCTCTGGGGTTATAACAGCACTGGCTATTACTGTGCCTTACCTTCCACTTACAGAGAGTATTCTGCTATACCAGAGATCATTGTATTTTTCCTGTAACTTATATGGAGGAAAACAGCTCAAGAAAAAAAAAATTAAAAGGGTGCCATGAGGTTTTGCTAATTTAATCAAGTCTCAATCCTTCAATGCACATTTTGCCAGCATTTTGCATGATGAAAAAAAAAATATATACACAAGGTATTTAGGTTGTCTTCTGAAGGAAGCCAGGCATTTGATTGATTACATCAGCTGGCATTTTCCCTAATAATTATCACATCTACTCCCTGAGAGGAATAATATGTCAGTAATGGTGCACACCTGGTTGTGTAGCCTATGTTTTCTAGGGGATTTATACAGCACTATCACTATGATATTTGCTGCAAATAATATTTTAAAAATTAAGTGAAATGTGTTATATTTAAAAGGGCTTCTTCATGACAATAACTTGACAGATTCTCAACTCCTTTGAGCCTTTCCTAAGGTCTGTGAGTTCATTGCACAGTCTAATGGAATTGTCAATCTTGGAAAGAATCTGAAAGCAGGGAAGAAATGTTTTGTAAATGAAAAGGATAAGTGAGCCATTCACAGAAAGAAATAGGCCAACCCATTTTAATGTAATGTTTTATGAAAAGTACAACAGTATGGTTTTAGTCTATGTTACATTTGCCCATTGCTGCCTTTGACCTGTGCTGCCTACTATACTAGAATCCACAGTTACCTGAAAATGTTACATTATCCTTTCTTTTCCCACCACATAGATGGAATTAAATACACAAATAAGAGATGATGGGAATCCAGCCGTCTTTAAAGATGCCAGACAGTTAGCAGATCTATGAAGTTATAAAACCATGTTCTCTTTTCGTTATAATCAAAAATAACTTCCTTAGGATGTCTTATTTATGCTATCATATATATTTATTCATTTGTCTAGACTATGCCAATATTGATAAATATTCACAGAAAACTTTTATATTTACATAGTAATCTAATAACTAGCTCTAGACAGTAACCCCAGATCCAGAGTCTTTCTGGCCTTTAGCCACATCTAATAGTCTAAAGACAGTCATATCACAAACATTGAAAACATATTTTAGGACTAAGAACTCAAGAAATTTTAGTTTAAAGGGATAAAAAAGAATTAATTTGGTAAGATTAACATAGAGATTTTGGCGTAAATGAGTGGGAGATGTAAGTAGGTTAGTAAGAAGATTCTGATATTAGAGTATTTTGAAGAGGTAAGTGCCATTTAAAAAGAGTTTTATTGAGATACAGTTTACATACCCTAGTATTCATCAACTTAAATTGTCCATTGAAAATATTTTTAGTGTACTATATAATCAAATTTTAAAGTTGTGGTATATATGTGAATTTACATATATATATGATACAATAATAATATTTTACTTTTTAGTTTGCATGTATTAGTTTGTTTATTTTGTTTGTGTGTATGTTGCATGTATCATGATGATCTTGTCAAGGTTAGAGAAGAAAGTATGAGATTGGTTATCTCCTCCTGCGTGTGAGTCCTTGGAACAGCACTAAGGTCGTGAGGCTTGATGGCTACTAAGCCCATTACTATTTAGTTTTAGCCATGTAATTTTTTACAGTTAATTACATGCACAATATTGGCACCAGTGGCAACTCTAAATCTGAGGCTTTTCATCACCCCAATGGAACTTTCTTTAATAAAGCAACTCCCCTCTTTCTATTTTCCCATAACTTCTAATTTACACACTTCTGCATGTGTTTGCCTATCTTTGATACTTTACTTTTCTGCACAAGTCCCTGAGCCTTCAGGGGAAGGGTTAATGATAACATCCCACTTAGGACTAAGTGCTCCAAAGTTTTTCACTCTACAGTTGTGGAACACTCTATTAGTTCCCAACTACACTAAGATAACATTTCTTTATTCTTGATCTTTCCTGACTCCGCCCTTCTTTTCCTACCTATTCTGATTCCCCACTTACTTCTACGGTGCTCATCAACAATTCCTTTATTTAAAGATTGATATTCACAACATACAGAAAGACATTCCCACATCAACTTTGGGTGACTGTCCAGGCAGATAAGTGTCATCTCTGTCATTTCTACGTTTTGGAAGTTGCTTGCACTTCCAGTTTACTTGGGTAAATATTATATCTTTCTGTGGTCTTTGATGTAGTCAAAGACTAGATAGTTATAGGTTAGTTTTTTTAGCTATTTAAAAAGGTGTATTGGATATGGAACTTTAGATTCACAAAGATAAGGTAGATGATAGAATATTTTCTTTAATTATTCATTTTGGGGGCACTAAGCAGCCTCAGGGGGCTAAGCAGTCTCTCACTGCAGGTCCATGGGTCCGGGACCCCTGGAAGGACAGCCCGAAACCTCATTGTAACACAAGATTTTTTAAACAATGGCAAAAAATTATTCTCCTTACTGTTGTTAAACTTAACCAAAACTACACTGAAATTGCTTTTAAAAGTAATTCTATGAAAAATAACTGCTTTAGCAGTCAGGTTAAAAATTAATGTCTTGTCTGGATTTATTTTAACTTCATTTTTAAAATTTCTGAGCAGGAAGATTCACTGTTAGTTGTCATGTACTATAATACCTTTTACCCAACAATGTTATTACATTTTATAGTCTTTAATGTTTAATTATCATTTTGTTCTTGTCACATTTAATTCAGTTTTCAAATACTCAGTATCTACCAAGAATAGTCTCAAAAGTCTTTTTAAAAATAATATATTAAAAGATGTATAACTTTAAAGAAATAATATTCTTTTTTACCCATCCTTAGCAGGATTTTTAATTAGTTTTCAACATTGTAGAAATTTTTATCCTCAGAAAATGAAAAAGTATGATTTTAGTGATATAAAATACCTTTATTAGCATGATTTTTTATGTTTTAATTTTGGATGTGAATAAATTAATATATAATATTCATTTATTATTTTACTTTTATTTGGCTTATCTCCAAATGCTTTTGATCATTTAAAAATGTATTTATTTCATTTTATGTAATGATTTTATTTACTTATTTATTTTGCCTGGAGATGTGTCTTTGCAGCCTGTGTATGTATGGTGCCAGTGGAGGCTAGAAGAAGTCATCAGATTTGTTGGAACTGAAGTTACAGACTGTGGTAACCAGGCTCCTGGGTGCTAGGAAACAAACCTGGGTCCTATGGAATAGCATCCAGTGCTTATAATCATTGAGCCATCTTTTCAGCTCCTTGAGAATTTAAACTATACTATTATGGGCGTTTGCAATGATAATAAATAATGTAATTTGTAATGTATCAACATTGAGAAAATTTCTAGTATTGTAAGTATAGTTCACAAATAAAATATCTTCCTTCCTTTGATGCTCATCACTAATTGGGATTTTGTGCAAAAATGCTGAGTGTTCCCATTAAGCCATCCTTTTCCCTCTGTCTTTGCTCCACACCACTCAACATTATACGTATGTTGACCATGTAAAACTCACAAAATCAATAATGTCAGAAAATTGGGGAACAACATTTTAAATTATGTCCAAATCATGTCTGTGCTACATATAAAATAATCTAAAACCATTCTTGCTCATTACTGTCACAAACTTACTATCTGACAACTCAGCAGCCCTGCTTTGTAATTCTCCTCCATCTTCACTGTCCCGGGGTTCTCTTGTCTATCTTTGAGACACTGAAATATTTGGTAAATCAGCATCTTCTTGCAGTTTAAGTTATAATCTCTGGCATTAGTGATGCCAGATTCAAATCACCACATCTGTACTAGATAATGTACTAGAATCTCTACTGAGAGTTTCTTGAAAAAGTACTATCTATTAACAATTGTAAGAGCAATACTTAACACCATGGCAGTAGACTTTTACCCCCTTGTCCAGCACACGAGCCAGGTGAAATGAGCTGTTTTCTTGAAAGAAAAGGAAACATGGATTGAGGTGGACAACTCAAGAGTCTGTCTCCTGTTCTATCAAAAGCACAATGGAAACAGATGCTGCCTTCATTGTACTTTGCTTTGAAACAGTAAGCGTATTTATTTATTTAAACTTTATTTTGTAATTAACTTGTAAAACATCACTGTATAAAATAACTATCTTTATTCATTTTAATTTCCAGATGTTAAAACAATTTAAGTAAGAGTCTTGTACAATTCTTCAAGAATAAGTTTTTTCTGTTTCCCTTTATATTTTGAAGCAGATAGATAATTAAAACTTAAGGACCTGTATTGACATTTCTATAGCATGAACTATGTTCCACTCATTCCTCAATTGATGTGTGAAGGAAATCCTGATTGTAATGATCTCAGCATGTGAACGCACATGGAGATAGGTCATAAAACAGAGATGCTTAAGATAAAGTGAATTCATTTTGGCTTTGATATGCCAATGTGACTGGTGTCATTATGAGAAGAGACCGAGAAACAGACAACATATAGGGCAGGGCCTTGGGACATGCAAGGCAGCACTCTACATACCATGGAGAAAAGTCTGACACAGAGCCAACCATGCTCATAAACTTGATCCTAGACCTAGAAAAGTATGAGAACTACACCATACTGTGTTAGTCTCCCAGTACGTGATATTGTGTGATGTCCATCATTGTGCACTCTAAGGAGGGTTAAACATCACCTCGTTTTTATACACAAAATTATGAAAGAGTTTGCCTTAGCTGTATGTTGAAAATCTTCTTTTGCCTCCTGAGCCCAGGTATGTGTGTGTGTGTGTGTGTGTGTGTGTGTGTGTGTGTGTGTGTGTGTATGTATATATGTGTGTAAATTTTCTCTACAGTATTCTGATTTGAAATCATTATGGTGCATACTTATTTTGAAATTCTCATATGCATGATGTGATTGTACATAAACTCTAGTAAGGAAACTAAATAAGAGTAATCTTTCTTCAACTTGCCTACTGATATCCCACATGGACTTTTGTTGGTTCTTTAATTCAAAGAAATGAGGGAAAGCACACCACACACACACACACACACACACACACACACACACACACACACACACACACACCTCTTGTCATCTGATATTGTATATCCATTCATGATCATATCATATGACAACCCAACTCCCACCTGTGCTACCCATATAACACAGTCTTTTCTTCACAAGCTATAGACAGAAATAGAACCCAATGAACAGTAATGAACTCCATTTCCTCACTTCCACTTGCAGAATTATGTGAGCTCACTAAAATGAGATGCTTCAGAGTCTATACTCTAAATGATTTACTGTATGCAAAATCATGAACCCACATCCTAATAAAACCAGGATTTTCAGAAGTCAAGAACTTTGCAAGTATGTTTCCTTATCAGCAAAATATACTCTACTGCATTATGGCTGCTAAAGTTTTATGCTATACCACCTAAACCATGGTGTTTGTGTGTACATGTTCTATTAAAGCTAGGTAGTTTCACCCTCATGTATATTGACTTTAATCTCTGAAGTTTTTTTTTTTTTTCAAGAAGGCATACATGTGCACATGATACAGTGTATGTGTAGAGGTCAAGGGACAGTTGGTAGCATTTTTTCTTTTCTCCATGTGGGTCCTGGGAATCAAACTCAAGTTGTCAACTACGCAGCAAGAAAATTTACATGTTGAATCCTTTCTGTGGCTCACATTTTAAAATTCCAAGGTAACTCCTATTTAAAACCAGCCAATATTACAATAAAGGTAGCAAAATTATTTTGAACCGAGGAAAAGGTAAAGCTATTTACTCACCTCTGTGCAACTCCTGGAATTAAAAAAAAAAAATTAGCAGCTAGAGCAGGAGCTTTATTTTAACAATTAAATACATTTAACTTTTAGTTACGAACAATGTTCTGTGAAAATAGAAACACACAAAAAATAGTTGTTGAGAAGTATTACGTTATACCATAGCTCTGCAGATTTCCCGCACTTGGCTTTATAGGAAGGGCTGAACTTCCCGATTTTTTTCCCCTTTTTACTGTATGGCGCTACCACATCTCATTCAGTTTTGGAGATCCACTGCACACTCTTGAGAGGGTGAAAAGAAATGGTACTTTAGTGCTAATTTTAAAAATACATTTTCTCAAGATCCGCCAGAGCACAGGACTAAGAACATGAATTTTTGGTTGTAGAGTATACACACTGTTAACATTGCTAAATATTTTCAAATAAGCATGGGCTTCAGTAATGATATGGATATATCAGCCACTGAATTTAGTCCCAGAATTATCTATGAAAGCTGTATCTTTTTTAAATATACAAGGCTTTATAGTTAATTCATTGGAAAACTGTCTTCTGAATTGATATCTGACTATGTCAAAAAGAACGTATTTTAAAATGTGTGTTCTTTTTTATTTATTTTGTTAAGGGCTCATTTGTGTCATGTTTGCATGCTGTGGAATGTAACTCCTACTCATTGAATTAACTATACTAGAAAAGTCTTCTACTAGGAGACTTGGAAATAAGCATTTCTGAGTAAACCTACTGTGAAAATGTACCCTTACTTTCAAGCTTCATAGAAGTTTTTTCAAACTTATTTATTACATTTACTTTAAAATTTAGTGTGCTTATTTAGGATTTAAAATGTAATGAAGACTATTTTATACATTCAAACATACTGTAGGTTTTATAAAATAAAATATTAAATATGAGATGATACAATGTAAGTTTTATAGAGTTAGCATCTGGTACTAATTTTATAGAATCAGGTGGTAGGGACAGGAAATGGGATAGAACCTAGGGCCTCCTACATGGTAGTTAAATGCTCTATCTTTTCTTACATCAATTAAATATCTTATTACTTGAATTATTTATGTACTATCATTTTTATACAAACAGTACATACATCATGTAATTCATATACATGATGAATTTGCAGTACAGGCTGTTTTGTGGGAGTAGAGAGTACCTTGAGTAAATGTTTAAGGAGGAGATGAAGTTTGGAGTGAATGCATGTAGTTCATATGGGTACAGCCAGGTCAGGGACCCTAATGCCTCAGACCCATGGGACTGGCAAAGCCTTCCCAAAGTGAGGCTCAGAGAGATGGCAAAGCTCTCCTTGGTCTGAGTACAAATATTGACAGTGTATGCAGAAATTGGCAACCATAGCTTCCTCCTCTTGATGACTGCAATCTGAAACTGTTCTCCTGCAGTCTACTACCAATATTATCCACGTCTGCCTATTTGTTCAGCTGTATACACCAACCTCTCTACTTTCACTCGAATGAGATAAACATGTTGATTTTACAGGTGTCTTCTGGTCTTGCCTTGTCTGTATGTGTACCTATTTTTTTTCTGTACTTTATTTCCTCTCATCAAGACAGGCCATTCCTTTAGCCCTGCATACTGCTACAGTGTTTTCCCTCTCTAGCTGAGCCATTATGTATAACTCAGGGAACATTTCAGTACCTCTGAGTCATTTTCCTTAGGTCATGGCGTTCAAACTCAAGTTGTCAACCAAAGCAGCGGGGGTACATGTGTGTGTGTGTGTGTGTGTGTGTGTGTGTGTGTGTGTGAGAGAGAGAGAGAGAGAGAGAGAGAGAGAGAGAGAGATTCATTTCTAAATCTCTAGATTATTGACATAAGAATAGCTTGTGTGAAAGACAATGCTTGTGGTTTGTAAATTGTTACCTTTATGTGACCTCATTTGATAGTTTTCAAGCCACTAAGTGACAAATGGCCATTATCAATATTTGTTAATGAAGAGATTTACCATAGACATATATACATATGTAGCTGATAAATAAAAAAGGTTACACCTTAGTGTAGATATTGATGTTCCATTATATTATTGTGTGTATTCAAACACACATGTGAACATGAATGAGTAGAAGCATGTGCAGATGTGTGTATGGAGGCCAGAAGATAACGTGGGTATTTTGCTTAATTTGTATAATTATTTTTGCAAAAACCCCTCTTCTATGTGAATAATGAGAGTTTCAGGAGAATAATTATTTTCTGGATATAAAGTTGCTAAAATACTGGAATACAAAATGGCATGCATCTAGTTACAGTCGGTGTGTGCAACGTTATAAAGTAATTGTACAAGGAGTTTCTTTACCAAAGTTATTCTGATTTCAAAATAATTTCAAAGATAGTTTAAGGAAGGAAGGTACCATGAGCATGGTTTTGATCTTGTGTGTCTCTCTTGCTTTGAGCTAATAGCCTCTCCTATGAGATGACAGAAACCACTGTTCAGCATTCATATACACTCTGCAGCCATTCACATCTTGTGGGTTATTTGTCCTGGCTTCAATACATCACACTGTTCTTTTTGTTATTGTTGTTAATATTATACAGTGTAAAATTTGACACAAGCTCCAAAACAGAACATAATATAAATTAATTAACGTTTTACGGGAGCTCTAAAGCATTGCTTTGGAAAAAGTGATGAAATCTTTTCAGTTCTCACAGTCAGACAAAACTGCAAGATTTTAGGTTAATTGTATGAGCTAAACAGTCTGTGTAAGGAAAGAGGTTATGGAGTACAGGGAAGATGAACAGATGATGAACAGATGGTTTCTGAAAGGTATTTAAACACAGCTAGTGGATTTTCCAAAGAAGAAAATAGACTAGAGATACAGTAATCTCTGAACCTGAGAAATTATAAGAAAAATCTTCACTATTTTAAAATACATCTAACAATATTTTATAAGAATAGATCTGTTTCAAATTTCTAATAAAATTCTTACTGATATAAAAAAAGAAGCATTTAGGAAAAACAACATAATTAGAATAATTCTGACTTGAAGCCTTAACTAAACAAAATTTGCACATGCTGAATGCTTCCAAGGTAAATATTTTTTTTCAAGGTATTGAAAAGTAAATGGTCTGTCTCCATTGCCTGAAGTTGCAAAATAGCCTTTGGAAAGGACGACATCTAAGACAAAATAATCTTAGCTAAAATTAAGTAGCTTAGCTACTTTTCAAGAGTAGGTAGAATCTCTAAAGTGAAGTTTTCACTTTACTATTCAGTTAATGTTTATTGTTTGTCTGTTCTGTCACCACACATGGATAAAAAACAACTCCACAGCACTAGTCTCTGTGTCATTTCATGGGAAACAGGTGATTCTTAAATGACAGTTATTCAAAGTACTGTATATCCTGGAAACCTGCATATATTGTTTATTTTTAACTTAACCAGCTGTTTTAGAACTCCTGTTTCTTATGGAACCATAATAATGAACACATTATGTCTCACATATTTATCTTTTGGGATTAATATTACATCATTTCCCCTTCTCTTTCCTCCTTCCAAACACTCCCTAACTTCTCCTTGTTCTTTTACAAATTCATGGAGTTGTTTTCACTGATTTTTTTAAACCAAATATGTATATATACACATATACATATATATAAATAATCATATATCACAGGTATATTCCTGAATATATAGTTATAATCTGCTCAGTCTTATAATGTTACTTGTATTTATGCTTTTAGGAACTATGAAAAGATAGAGTTTGCCTTCATTGAAAGGGAAGAGTTGTAGAACAGGGTGTAAACTGACTCTGTAGATGGCTTTGAGCTGTGGGTTTGACTTACACACACCTTAGATCTGACACAAGAAGCATCTCTGATGCCAGAATTTAAAACTTTTAATTGTTGTGTTTTTTAAACATTTGTAATTTCAAAATCGTAATCTTGTTATGATGCCCATCGAGCACTATGCAGACTGCCTGCATGCTTATACTTATAAACAACTTCCCCCGTAGACCTCCAAGATTGGAGCCAATATCGTGAGATCAACTACATAAACATTGTATTAAGGCAATCCTTATAAGTCTGGGTGTTGGCTTCTTCCTCCTTCTTCTTTTCTTCCTTTATCCCCTCTTCTCCTCCTTCCGCATTTTCCCTCTCCGTCCCTCCTTTCCTTCCCCAGCCTTCTCCCTCCTTCTTTTCTCCCATTCCTTGGAGACAGGGTCTTACTTTGTTGTTCAGACTGGCTGCAAATTATCGATCTCCTGTCTCATTTTCCTAAGTGCTGGAATTACAGTATAGCACCATGCATTATATCTGTAAATGTTGCTTTTGCGTGACATTAGGGTTCTAGTATAAATTTCGTAATGTCTGAATGTGAAATTAGTAGAGAAATATCTTTCTTATCATCTTATAATTTATTTGAAAATATTATAAGATTAGTCATGTTTCACATTACATTAACACTTGTCTTTTTAATCCTCTTACTTCTTGGGTTACAACTGAACTATGTAAGGTGGAAAAGGTTCAGTATTTATCATGAAGTTCCACATCAATTTTTTTCTATAAAAAAATATCTTTAATGATTTAGACTTCCTTTATTCTGTCCTAAAATTCGTGTATGTGTGTGTGTGTGTGTGTGTGCGTGTGCGTGTGCGTGTGCGTGTGTGTGTGTGTGTATGACCACAATGGATCACACTAAAGGAATTTACATTTGAAAATGACCCTAAATAATCCTTTAGAATGTAGAAACTGTAGAATATCAGTCTAAAGTGCACAATTCCAAGATTTATGAGAATAGATATGCTTGTGTTCCAAACTGACAACAGATAGATCTTATACTATTTATAAGATGACAATGACTCTAGACACCCATTTTAAAAGCCCAGCATACACTTTAGATCCTACAGTCTACAGGTGAGCTTTGTGTTATATTGCCTTTCAGGAAACTGGGCATTATATATATATATATATATATATATATATATATATATATATATATATATATATATATATATATATATATCCTACATGTCTGTATGACTGTTTTCTTAGAGCTGGCCTTACAAGGCTTTGATACTGAAATATATTATTCAGTTACTGTGAGACTTTGCAATTGTGAGCATAATTCTAGTGTTCTGAAGAAAGAAATTTGGGCACAAAGGCCCACTAACATATGCTGTAGGAAAAGGAGAAAGTTTTTGACATATTTATGAGTATATTTTATCATTACCCAAAAGCTTGACTTGATGAGGCAGAAATGTTATCATGGTTATAATTATCATGGCTGTTTGCTGATTTCCTCAGAGTCTTCATTGGAGAAACATAGTAAAGCTCTGGTAAAAATTTAAATCTATTTTGAAATGTGAATCTTAAAGCTAGTTTTCTTTGAGACTCAGTTCCTTTGGAATTGATTAAAAATGAATGAGTTGTCAGCCTCACATTTTCATGCCATTGTGACAAGGAAAAATGATTATTTGACAACTTAGTTCAATTTTCTATGCATAAAAATAATGTCCAATGGGAGCTCTTGCATTTTGGTGTGATAAGCTTATGCCATAGTCTGAGCTTCCCTCAGGAGATGGTCTGTGAATCAACTTTGCTGTTCCTCTTTTGCTGCACAATGATAGTTGAAGTGATTAAACCTGTACCAATTCCAAGGCTCTTCTATCTCTGTAGCAAAGAAGCAAACTATTGGTTCTTATCAGTCAGCTGTGATTTGGTATTTTAAATCTAAAAGCAATTATTTTTGGAATTTGCATGTAGCTTATGGACATTTTTTTTTTTTTAAAGGAGGCATCAGCCTGTTTCACTCCCTAAGGTGGATTAATCTTTTTAAGACACTAAATTCTAAGTATCAGACATATTTTTTCTGATAGTTGAAAGCCACTATTGATGAGACCATGCTATATATACCACAAAGCATTAAAACTTTACATTTAATGATTTTGTGATGAATTTTTTCTAGTTTGAGCCTTGACAGCAAGATTTAGCCACCATTTTGCCATCACCGCCACTCCAGGTGTTTTCTTCCTACAATACGATAAAGAAAGCATTTTGTTGCACCCATTGTCTGAAGAACAGCAACAGCTCTAACATTTTATGCTAAAGGACAGAAGAGAGATGGGAAATTTATATACATGCTAATATTTTTTTCAAAAAGATCCATTAATATTCTTTATTTAGTGCCTTTGTAAATTCTTTCTGTCTTTTTTTTTTTTTTTATTAAAGTCTGGATGCAGAGAAAAGAGTTAAAGGAGAAATCTTTGAACAGTGATCTTAATTTCCTAGACAGTGTCTTCTTTGGAGAGGTTCAGGAGTCCCTTGGTTTGCTCATTCTGGATGGACAATCTAGAAAATCTTAACAGAAGTGTGGACATTCAAAACACTGTAGATGATTTTTCAAGAAAAATAATGCACTTTTTATCTGAGTGTTATACTTGGCGATGCTCCCGTCAGGTGTTCTGGTGTCTGCATCATAGTCTCATAGTCTGCATCATAGTGCTCTGAGAATTGCTGTGGGGGTACAGAGAGTGATGTGATAGACAGCTAGTTGTCACATTTCCAGAAGGTGTTTCCATACTACTTTGTAATATGATCAATTAAAAATCTTTTAATATCTTAATAAAAGCTCTGTAGGGTTTCAATCAATTTCAGGAAATAAATGTAAAAGATAACATATGCATGAAAATGTTTGGCTATTCCTTTGTTCAGTATAACATTTAATATAGTGAATTGACACTACTTTAGACAGGCATTTTCCACTGACAGCTTTAAATTGAAATTGCTTTCAGAAAGTCAGTATATTTCCTAATGAATGCCTTGAGCTCATTTGTAGGTCACACATACTCAAAGTAAAAGACCCATATTTGCTCAAAGTTGCTAGCCTCTAACTCTTCTATTATCAATTCTTTTACAGTCTAAGGCATTTTCAGTCACATTTCTAAAATGATTACTATTGGCAATTTTCTTGCTATATGTGTAAACTGTTTCCAAATTCCTCTCAGCAGGAATAGAATACCTCCGAGAATCAGCATTTTCGACCTGAGGAAAGTTCACAAATTTTCCTTTCAAATTGATACTTGCTGCCAAGGTAGTAATACTTTGCTTTAAGGAATATTGTGAAAATTTCAGAAGCTTTCTTCTTGAATTCTATTTGTTGAAATCTTTATATAAATTCCAAGGAAAGTGATAGTTTACTGTGCTTTCAACATTTTTAACAATATGTCCCCATCTAACTATATCTGTAGTTACCATATTTTAATTAATTCACTTTTTTCATAATTGTTTTCAATTCCTTAGAATTACTTTTCCATCTCAATCATTATAAATACAAGAATGGACTGTAAGTATATATCCTTTGTTAATATAACAATGTATACGCTATGAAATACCTGAGATAAAATAACTGTATAAATAAAATCCATGGGATATATTGTTCTGTATTTTACTGTTTCTTTTATTTGAAAATTTGTACAATATGTTTTATAAATTTCTCTTCTTTCATTTCTTTCCAGATTCTCTCCTCCCTTCCACAATCCATCTTCATGCTTCTTTTCCCTGTTTCCTAAGAAAAATGTTGTCATGTATATGTGTGTGTTTGTGTATACCATATATAGCTTATGTAATATTTGTCATATATTATGTATGCCATATGTTTATAATAAAATAACAAAACTTACATGCAAAGACAGACAGACACACATGTGCGAGCTTGCGCACGTGTGCACATGTGCCCACGTACACACACACACACACACACACACACACACACACACACACACACAATCCCTAAACCCACAAACTTGGGAACAATAACATACAAGCAAAATATTAAAATACTAAAAAAAAAGTCCAAAGAAAATAATGATAGTCAGAAAACTATAAAACCACTCTTGAGTTTATTTTATATTGGTCATCTACTGCTTGGCCTGGAGCTTGTTCTTAAGTGTTGTTTATATCTCCTGTGAGACTTCACTGAAAAAACAAGTTCTTTTTTTGAGAGAAGCTGACAATTGGAGATAACATCTGGGTTACAGATGTGAGCTCATGTCCACTTCTCATTCTCCGTGATGGGACTCTATCTGGATAAAACCCATGAGGGCCCTGTGTATAATGTATATAGTCTCTTCAAGTTCATATGCATGTCAAATCTCTTGTGTATGAAAGAGACTATTTTTTTGGTGTCATCCATCCCCTTTGCCTCTTACAGTATTTCTATGCACTTTTCTGTATAGCTTCCTGAACCAGGATAGGGGAAACTTAATGGAGCCATTACATTTAGGATTGAGTGTTTGAAGGTCTCTCTCTCCCTCTGCATACTGTCCAGTTGGAAGTCTTTGTATTGGTTCCCATCTACTTCAAGAGGAGGTTCACTAATCTAAGGGCATAGTAATATAATTAGTGATCACTCAGTTATATTACTCAAGAAATATGTACGTGATCCAGATACATCTGAGAACTGAAATTTATCACTGTCTTTATGTAAGCATATACACATATAAGTATGTTGGCTATATGTGGGTGCACATGAACAGGCACACTCAACTGTGTAGACATCTGTGGTAGGCAGAGGGTGATGTCAAATAACATACTTATTCCTCCTTACCATTTTTTGAGGCATAATCTTTCATTTGACTTAGAGTCTACCATTTCCTATAGCCTCACTAATATGACCACTAAGGATCCAAATTAATGTCCCAATGCCTTCAAAGCCTCTTTTCGAAATTCAAATTTATTTTCTTAGTACTCATTAATAAGTACTGCGACTGTATTATGATATATTCTCTTATAAATGAAAATCATCTAGCTACTACTTTCTGATTTAAATCACACTAAAACAACTCCTGTCATGTGTTTGTTTTATTCTTATTAGAATTGCATTTGAGTTCTCAAAACAATATTCAGAAATATATCATAAAATAAAATTTGAAATAATTATTAATATATCTTATGTAGTGTTTGAATCCATAATACATTTGAGTATTGATTTCTCATATATATATTTTAATATCACTCAACTTAGGATATTCTATCTTGTCTTTAAAAACTTTAATTGGTTTAACTCTAAAACATGTAGAGTTTATCTTATGTAAATTGCCATGTATATGAAATCATGAGAGTCATTAAATTTGTTTCAGTTATAAAAATTAAATAAGAAGTCAATTATACCTTAAACTATCTATATTGCTTCATCATAGGATTTAATCCAGTGGGTAAGCTTTATGGGGATTTGGAGTCCTTTAGTCTTAAAATGCTTCATTCTCTACAGGCCTTCAGAACTATAAGCATGGGAGTATCTTAGTTAATTTTCTATTTCTACAACAAAATGTATTAACAAAAGAAACTTATAAAATAAACATTTAATTTAGCAGCCCATGGGTTAAAGACCAGGGCCATCATGACATAGAGCTTGATAACAGGCAGGCAGGAAGGCAGGCATGATGTTGGAGCAGTAGCTGAAAGTTTACTTGTTACAACAATGGCAGAAGGGAAGAGAGACAGATATGTAGTATGAAGTTTCTGATCCCATCTTGTCCTAAGGTCTGGACCTGCTCACAGCTGCTTAGCCCCCAAATGACTCAGATGCTTATATTATTTGCAAATTGTTCTGCCTATGGCTCAAATTATTGCTAGGTAGCTCTTTCATCTTAACCCATTTTTATTAATCTGTCTTGCCATGTGGATTGTGGGTTACTTGTTTTACATAATGCTTTCTTGGCAGTAGCTTACAGCAATCTCTTTCTGACTTTGCTCTCCTTCCTATTTATGTATTCTTGGTTTTCCCACCTGCTTCTAAGATGCCTTGCTATAAGCTAAAACAGTTCCTTTATTAACTAATAATAAGGCATATTCACATCATACAGAAAGACATCCCACATCACTTCCCTTTTTCTGTCTAATCAAAAAGGAAGGTTTCAACTTTAGCATAGAAAAATTACATATAACAAAGCAGCTATCAAACAAGAATTACAATTACAATATCTAGTTAATTTGTGTTTAGCGAAATTAAGGTAAATATTCTATCATCTACTTTATTCTTGCGAGTATAAAATTTTATATCTAATTTACCTTTTATTATAACTAAAGAAAACTATACTTAAAACTATATAATCTTTAACTTCATCCAAAAGTACAGAAGAATAAACATTAACAGAGTAAACAAGAAGTGCAAACAACTTCCAAAATCTAGAAATGATAGAGATGGTATCTAGCTGCCTGGACAGTCACCCAAAGTTTATTTGTAACATTGGAGCATCCATTTTCAGCCTACAGGCCTACTGTCTCTGGCATGCCATTTAGTGAAGCAGAAAATTTGAATGACTATTCCATCCACTTTGGCATAGTTTATCAATCATATCTCTTTGTGTCCTGAATAATGTCTGCAGTTTTCTTTGCGCAGCAGGAACCTGAAAGATCTTCTTGGCTTTTTCTGCCAAAGCTCTGGAGGTCACTTTCCTATGGGTTATGCATGTGTCCAGTTTTACAGCATACTGTCAGACATCAAGACAAAACCAGTTTCTTGTTAAGTGGCTATCTTTTGCCACAAAGAGTGTTAACCTCATATGGAGATTTTTTGATGCTCATAACTTCTTGAAGCCAGGAACAGATATATCTCACTGTTTAGAAAAGTTCAAGTTTTTAAAGTATTTTAAATTCCATATTCTGTATGTCTTTGAAATGTTTAAAGACTAGCTATCCAATTAAGATGTATCTTTATATATCTAAAAAACTAACGTTATTATTAATTTGATTATGATAGATGATTAAATATTAATTTGTGTTTCTTAATTATATATTGCAATTTTAAAGGAATTGCATAAACATAATATCTTAAAGTAGAAATATACATACAGTATAACAAAATTATCCTTAAATTTGTATCAATAAACTAAAACCCACACCAATGTAAAATATTTTGAGATTAACAGTTGTATTTTTAGATTAGATTCAATAATCTGCCATTGTAAAAATCATTTATATTTCATCACCCCCCTTTCTCCCCTTGAACAAGGTTAACTATGACCATTAACCATTTATAATGAAAACAAACACTTATAAATACTATTTTTAGAATTTGGGTTTAGCTTTCCATAAACTACTTCCTGTTGATTGAGGGTGTTGACAATCTTATGGGGGTCCTGAGCTGGATCATCTTAGTTGGCAGCCATGAAGCTATTAGCATGAAGTGGCTATCTCTTCCCATCAGAGATTTTTCAGGGGTTATTCCTTGATCAAATATTATTTTATTTAACCAGGAATAAATCCACAAACTCTCTTTTTCTGTGGAAATAAAAAGAAAACCTCTTCTCCAAAACAGCATATCTTTTGACTACAATTTTAAAGTCAACTCATTTACAAAATATGTACGTTGGATTAATCCAGCAGCATTTATAATCAAATGTCTTTTATTAGCTCTTACTAATTCCTTTGCAGTCAAAAAACTTAAAGACAAGATAATAACATACAGTAACCAGACACTCTTTTTAATTTCTATCATTGCATGTCTTATTTTTTACTCTATTTCTTTTTAAAGAACTTTCTCTATCCTTTTCCATTTTTCTTTTCTCTCCCAGACCTACATATATTTTCAACACACTGTAAATCTTTTAGAAGGTTTTCTTTTAATCTGTCTTTATTGAATATATTTGATCTCTTATTTTTTTCTGTTTCTGACCACACCTTTAATGCAAGGTGTAGGTAGGATTAAAAATTGAGCTAGGGTAGCTGGCTGGTTCTACCCAGCTCCTAGTATAGCTTCAAAGAGAGTTTAGCTTTATAGCAGAGGTACAGGAAGGAGCCACAATTACCATTCTGGGTAATTTTAAGGTATGCATTTCTGCATACCCTAAAAATCTAAATGGAGTTCAGGAGTCTGTTGCTCCTGAACTCCATTTAGATTTTTGGCACCAAGGTTTCTTAAAAAAAGCCACACTTTTTTTTTCTCCTAAAGTTGAGTCAGGAAGCTTCTCTTTAAAAAACTAGAAAACAGAGTTGACCCAAGAAAATATTGCCTCTAAGAAGCTGTCTTTGACTCTGTCCCATTTTTGTCTATAAGAGCAGTAACCTTAAATCTGTCATAAGCAGCTCTCATGCTTGTATCAAGGATCTTGTGAGCCTTCAGAAACCAGCCTTACTACAATTCAATCTGCACTTCAAAAGCCTGGCATTTTATAGTTCAAGCCTACATACCATGCTTAGGTGTCTCTGTACCATGGCTCACCTAAGAGACAAAATTTGGAAGATGTTTTGGGCTCTGATTCTGTGCTCTAGAAACATTTTTAAGCTTTCTTAGGCTTTATGTGGTTGTTTGTGCCCCTTATTGGGTGGCTTTTGTGGCCATTTCTTCCCATCAGAGATTTTTTTCAGAATACCAATTCTAGTTGGTATTTGATGAAAACTTATAGCCAGATATTGGGGAAAGGCTGGAATATCGGAGAGAGAAAAGCGCATCACAGTTAATTCTCATCCAGTCAGCTTATCAGAACAAACAGGGAAAATGCTATATCTTCAAGGGTCCTTGGTTTGGTTGCTCCTACAGAAAGCCTGAATGTTTACCTAGGACTACCTTAAATATTGTATCTGCCCAGTTTCACTTCTGGGTTCAACCATGCATTATAATCCTAGAGTTAGGATTAAAGATGTAAGTGTATTATATTTATGATTTTAGGCTTTGAACTCACAGAAATACAGAAAAATCTCTGCCTTTTGAGTGATGGGATTAAACGCACAGGTCACTACTTTCTGACTCTCAAAGCTTGATATGGGTGATTCTGTTTCCTGATATTCCAGGCTGATTTTATTAAATATGGAGAGAAAGAGAGAGAGAGAGAGAGAGAGAGAGAGAGAGAGAGAGAGAGAGAGAGAGAGAGAGAGAGAGAGAGAGAGAGAGAGAGAGAGAGAGAGAGAGAAGGATTTTTTTTTGGTTTTGTTTCAAAATTGATCCCCAATGATATACCTCCTCCAACAACTAACTACACCTCCTAATTCTTTGCAAACAATTCCACTGACTAAGAACAAAGCATTCAAATATATGAGCCTATTGAAGTAATCATAATTCAATTACCACAGGAAGTAGACTTTTCTACTTTGCATTTTACATTTTTATCATCTTATTTTATGCCCAGGATACAGTTAAATTGTTCCTGCAGAAACCTTCTAATACAAACCTGAAAAGAAGTTTCAGCATTGAGGTGACATTTTAAATTTCTTAACAAGGAATAACATGGTTGTTCTTCAGGAACGTCTGGCTACAAGCTGTTTGACATAACTCTGGACTACAGTAAAGAACATAGCAAAGAAAAAGTGGATTTTGTTATAGAAAATTTAAGAGTTCACAAACCAGGATGAGAAATGCAAGGGACATTTTTTTTTATGAGGAAAAGAAGCTACACTGTGTAAAAACCTCATCAAATGCCTGCCGCCTTCCCTGTATATACATTCAACACATAACTTCTAATTATCTTGTTAATAACTCCCCATTAAGTATAAAGACAGGCAGTAGGTTATCGAATTATTAAGGAAGGATTCAAGTATTATAGAGGAACAAAAACCAGCCAGCCAGGGAAAAAAATAGAAGTTACAGAAAATGGTTTTACTAGGGAAAATAAATGCCCATGTAACTAAATCTATGCATTGACACATTGATCTATGTAAAAGATCCCGTGTGAACTCTAAAAATTTTTGAATTAAAATATGTAATATTAATTGAAAAAAATCTCAAAATTTGAAAAATTGAAAATGTAAAGCTATGAAAATATTTATATTTAAAAGTTCAAATATAAATAAGTTAAATATACGTGATATGTAAAAATCAATGGACACATGAAATACAGAACAAGGAACTTATATACTGTAAAAAACATACAGACTTAATGAAGTACACTCCCAGGAGAAACAAATATTTAGTGTGTACAGCTCATACTTTGTTTTATTATATCTTTCATGACTGAGATTTTCTGATTTATCTAAATGTATTCTGTTGGTAATTCTTGTGTCTGTACTTCCTGTTCACACATCTAGATTTTACACTTCAAGAATTCCATCAGTTTTTATTTTCTCTTTTGATTGTATTTTCATTTTAAGGCTTTGAACAGTTTTATTTGTTTTCTTCAACTAGTTATTTATTTTTTTTTCTTTTTTGGCTTCCTTTAAAGAATTTATTCCGTTCCTCCAATTGTTCGTTTGAGTTTTTCCTGATTTCTTTAGGGCAATTATTCATTTCCTTTTTATGGACCACTATTATCTTCATATAGTTGATTTTAATGTCGGTTCCTTGTGTTTCAGGTGTGTTGGAATATTCAGGGCTTGCTGTTGTAGGATAAGTAGGCTCTGTTGGTGACATACTGCCCTGCCTCTTCTAATTTGGTTGTTACACCTGTTGCCTAGGTATCTGGACTTGTGGGTTTTTATAGGTCTATGTTCTGATTTCTGAGTATGTCTTTGTTGGATAGGTGTTTTGTTCCTTGGTTTTTACTTCCTCTTTGATCTGCTAGTCTTTGAGACCTGGATTTCTGGCAGCCAGAATGACCTCTGTTTCAAAAGGGAGTCTCTGCCCAAGTTGGCAATGAGGAGAGGAATGGAGTTGGGAATAGTGTGTGTGTGTGTGTGTGTGTGTGTGTGTGTGTGTGTGTGTGTGTATGTGTGTGTGTATGGGGGGGGCAGGACAGGACCCGAGAGAGTGGAGGAGGTCTGTGGGTGGGCTGCCATTATGGAGATCTGATGAATGGTATGTTCTTTGGTTCAACATAGAATCTCTCCTTGAATTTATCCATTTGTTTTTCTTACTGGTATGGCCTGAACCTTTTCTTCTGACTGGAATGGCCTGCACCCGAATAGTGGATGTCTGCCTGAGGTGGAAGATGTGTGTTTTCAAAACGGAATTAGATTTGTATTTATTTAGTGTGGTATATGTTGAAAATTCAAATAATAATTCTCAAAAAATTTAAAATAATTGACAGCAAATGTATTTTAAAATTTGGACTCGTGATTAGATTGATTGTTAGCAACTAATCTAACTTTTTTGTCCTATTAACTCTGCTTCTCACATAACTGTTACTAGAGAGCTTTTTGCCAGCCTAAACCCTAACACACTTTTTGCCACACGTGGTAGCACTCTAGGAAAGCACAATCTTGCTGCCAGTGTGAACTTTCACTAAAAAGCGTGGGAACGAGATAATGTTCTAGATTCACAAAAGAGTCAGAAGTATTGTGCATGAATATAATAAAAATAGATTGTAGACATGTATGAAATTCTCAAATCGTTGGTTTAAAATATACTATTTAAAAAGAATGCAAAACTTTCCAATTTTTTATAATCACCCATGCCATCCTGTCATTGAGAGGCTGGGACTCAAGCTTCTGTGCTGTTGTTCCGGTTCAAGCTAAACATGAATGTGTCCTACAGTGTTGAGAATTCAGTTATGTTTATATTGAAAACATATACCTACTGAAGCCAAAGCTGAGAGGTTCTAAATGCTATAGCATTTTTGGAGTAGAAGGATGCATTGATGACTTTAAAATGAACAAAACCTAATATACTTCAGAAACCAGTCTGGCACCACATTAATGAAAGCAGGTCTTTAGTGACTTTCCACTCCATTAACTGTAATGGAGCGGAGAACACGCTGAAAAATAGGTTAAAGTTACAATGGTTCAATTATCAGAGTAGTATTCTATACATGTAAATAACAAAACGTAGATTACTCATATGTTGTCTGTTATGTGACACACTTCTGGCTAAATAAAGTGGGAGTGTCTAGTCAAAATGAGTATATTATTGCAGTAGTTTGCATGCTCATCAAAAACAGATTAATAACTTGTTAAGACATTTTTATTAAATAGGTTTAATTCATACACACACAACACACACCACACATACACACACAGATGTATGTACTTAGAATATGTCACTTCCTACCATGTTTCCAGCTCCTCAAAATGATTTAGTGCTCAGAAGGACCCATTATCGAACATGCCTCCTTCAGTTCACCAGGAATAGATTTACAACTCATAGGCAGCCCATTAGCTGCATAGTTCCAGCTCACTGAATATTGATTTAGAATTCATAAACAACCCATTATCTGACAAATTTTCAGCTCACTGAATGAATTTGCAAATCATAAACAACCTATTATCTACCGCATTTTCAGCTTATTGAAAGTGGATTTTCAGTGTGTAAACAACCTGCTATCACACGTGTTTCAGTTCACTGGAGGCTGACAAAAAAATTCATTGATAACCCTCAGAAATCAAGCTTCTATTGCGGAATATGATAAATAAATTTTAACAAAGTCAGTGGATGTTAGTGAAAAACATTTTATTTCAATTCAATGTACCAATCGATATATGTCTTTATGTTTCCAACTTCTAAATATGTACAAATTCACTCACATGCACATTCATCACATATGATGATATATATATTTGATACGATAATTCAATTGTTTTATGGGAACTTTCATCATCTTGGTTAATTTATAAAAAGTTATTAGATGTAATACTGTTATTAGAAAATGACTTGCATATGTGGCATTTTGTAATATTCTTAATCTTACTTTCAAAAGTTATTTACTGCCATTTAAAAATATTAATATGTATATATTTTGAAGATTAAATTTTGTCGATTATTTGAATTGTTAATATGATAGTTGGCATTAGGATGTTTAAAATGATAGTATGGACAAATAACACTCAGAATAAAATAAATTTCTTAAGAAACATACTCATTAGAAATTAACCATGTTTATATTGTCACTAAATTGAAAATTCATATTTTAATTTTAAATTAAATGGCAAGCATTCATATTTATTCTATAATTCTAGTGTATCATTATATTCCTTTCATTAATGAAGTTAGTGAAACCACAGCAAAATTTTTCATTTAAAACACTGCATATATATCAAATATTCAATACCGTATAATTTCTAAGTATGTGTTAGTTATTTAATATGACTCAAAACATTTTACAATAAGAACTTTCAGATATTAAGAAAAATAAGAACTCCTAATAATCCTTGGGCCTGTCCATGGATTTTTTATCTAGCATTCCAGTATTAACATGGTAAATTTACATCATCATTTCAAGTCCCTGCCCCAACCTGCTAGATCATTTTTAAGCAAAGTTCAGATAACTTATTCCATGGAGACTATTCTAGCATGTACTGGTTAAGAGATAAAGACCGTTCTGTTCTAAGACAGCAATAAGACCATTTATAAATTGAAGTAGTCCTAAATACATATCATACAATATTTTATTTTGTTTATGTGCACCTAATGCATGAGTTTACCAGGATAAGGCAATGCGTCCATAGCTCACGTATGCTTCCTGGGTAAACGATCTCTAAGATGCACTCAGAGGTGCCTGACTGAAGGAGCTAGGCTCATTTCTTATTCACTTTGCTCAACATTTGCTTTAATAAATCTCATTTCAACCTCACTGAAAAGGCATGTCTTACTTTCCATGTAATATTGCTCATCAAATGTTCTCTAAAAATTTTTAAAAAATTGTGAAGTTTAAAAAGAAAAATTCAAAAATATTTACCACGAGATATAAATAAATAGAAAAAGTATTTCTTTCCTTTCTCCAACAGTAGTAGAACCTGATTATCCTGCATCTTGGGAAAATCTTATTTTCTATTGAATTTCCTACTTTCCTGTATCCTGTATGACATTTCTTTGGATGTTGTGTTAAATATATGTAATATCTATTTTTATATTTAAATTTTATTATGTTAATCTCTCTTTCTCTTTCTGCAACAGTGAGTAGGTGTTTGCATGTGCATGTCAGAAGACAACGTGTGGGTGTGAGTTTTCTCCTGTAGGTCCCTGAGATAAAACTGAAATTACAGCCTTGGCATCACGCATTTTGATGGACTTAGCCATCTGACTATAAATCTGCCATTATTTTTAATAAGGAATTTTATTCCAAATGTATGTATGTTCATTTTTTTCTGAAAATATGCAAATACCTCAAGCTGGAAAGCATGCCTATTGATCTTGCAATATTTTTCAAGTAAAAATAAATTTTGAGGGAAAGAAGATCTATAAAAGTTCTTCAAAGTTTGTCGTGTGTGTGTTTGTGATGTGTGTGTGCACCTGTACAAGTGAACAGCATACATGTGAATGTTAGAAGATAACTTTGAGAAATATGTTCTCTTACTTCAAACCGTAGGTTATAGAGAATGAATTCAGGCTGTCAAGATTATTGTAGAAAGCACTTAATCTGTCACTCATGTCCCATAAAAAATTTTGGACACAACTTATAATAAAATAGCAGGCAAATGTGCTTCTTTTACTTACGTGGAACACAAATTTATTATATACATTTATTTTATTCCTAACTGCACTATTAAAACTTTTGTTTTAAACTTACCTGTAAGAAGATCCACATTTAATTTGCCTTTTTTTTTTTTTTTTAAGATGACACTAGTTTTGGTCAGTTTGTTGGTAATATTTGATTTTCAGATGTTTTATTTATTTAAATAAAAGAGATGTTGATTTAACGTTTCATGTTTTATTTTAAATGATCCATGACTACACACATGCACATACACACACACACACACACTCATACACACACACATACACACACACATACACACACACATACATACACGCACACACACATATATACACACACATACACAACAACACGCACACACATACACACATACGTACACGCACACACATACACACACATACATACATGCACACACACATACACACACGCACACACATACATACACGCACACACACACATACACACACACCCCAAGCAGAAAATACATTAACAGTAATTCCAGTCTCAGGCGATTGGATAGCTTGTCACGATCTGCACGGCTACCAGGCATGCACACATACATATATGCAGGCAAAACATCCATATACATAACAAAATAAGTAAATAAGTATTAAAATCTGCCAAAAAGCTAGTTTGAGTGATGACAAAATACTTTTTCTGTATAGTTTAATAAAATTTTAAAATGGTTTTGCTAGAAAATGTCTTCTATGAGCATTCTATTTTTCTGGCACAAGCAATTATATTATAAGCACATCACTGTGATCTTCCCAGTCACATTTGGAACTCTGAAAAACTGTGTTCTAAATTATTCCTCCAATAATATGTAACCACAATTGCATTAGAGTCTTTAAAATAAAAAAAAAAAAAGAAGTTTCTGCTTGCTGGTGTACATGTAATGTAATGAAGTTATTTCTAATACATAATCTGTTGGCAGGTTCTCCTGTCAGACTGGAATCTTGGGCTTTTTATGACAGTGAGTAGAGTAGTCTGATATTATTACAAAGTTATTCAAAACATAGCTGATTCCCACTTATGAAAATAATTCTCCTTTCCAAAATTATATTCCTATGATATTTACTTAATCCTTAACTCATCAGGTGAGATATAAACTCTCTAAGCATTGTCCTGTTTCTTTCAGGAATTATGCAGTAATTGCCAGCTGTGTAGGAGTTGTTTTTTCTTTTTATGAAATCTAATAAGAATTAGTCTAAAAAGTATGTCCTTAAATAAATGTAAGACTAACTGATACTGATGTGCTCCAATATCAAAATAACTTCTTAAGGTGGAGGAAGCTGAAGGGGTGCCCAAGATATGGGCAGAGAATGTGAGTAGTTATGGTTTTGTTTATTATTATTATTATTATTATTATTATTATTATTAATTTATTAATTTTTATTTATTTATTTTACCAAAATGCATGTGACTATTCCTGTGAAAGTGTGAATGTACTGTATTGGTATGATTGCCAGCCCTCTTGGGTTCCACAGGTTAAGATCAATGGTCAGTCATGGGATCTATATTGGTATGAATGATCGCCAGCCCTCTTGGGTCCCACAGGTTAAGATCAATGGTCAGTCATGGGATCTATAGAAGAAAATCTGAGACGAAAGGTCATGATGAATTATCTCAGTCTTTCTCCAATCTCCCTCCTTCTGCTTTTCCTCTTAATTCCTTCTCTTTTAACCCAGAAGAATAATTTAAAATTTTCCTCATTTCTTTCTTTTTTCTTCTGTTTTGGGACAGGATCTCCCTAAGCCTGTGCTCACCAAACAGCCAGATCTCGGCCTGAGAACCTGATGATCTTTTCCCCAACTCGCTAGCTCTATCCCTCAAGAGCTTGGTTACAGGAACATTTCTCTCTGCCAGTCTATTTGTCTTATAGGGATTTTTGTAGCGACAATGACTGATACTATGCAATATGTAAAGCTGGCCATGATGGTAGGGGCATGGGTGTGCAGACAAGAAGCCTAAGCTGATTTTAGAAGCAATTTCAACTCAGATGGCTTTTTAAGAGCTCAGTTTCTCTATTGATTTACATCTGTGATTTTATGAATATTCCAAAAGAAAAAAAACAGGATATGACACATTTCTAGAATGATTTGCTTTTTTTAAAGGACTGTGTTTGGTGCTTAGTGTTTCTATCTGTAACATTAGACTAAAGCCTCTAAATTCAAGGGCCATAGCCTTTAAACATCTTTCAAAGTGAATAAAAAGGAAGCTTGATAGATACTAAATAGAACTAAGTTAATAAGGTCAAATATCTGAAATAGATTAAGTTAATATCCACTCATAGTCACTAAATAAAAACAAATACAATTGAAAAAAGCAGAATAAGCTTTTTATTATTAAAACTTTTACTTTTTATTTGCAAAGAGTGAATGAAGTAGTGAACAAGATCCCTTCTTCAAGCTTAGAAGCCAGCAATATTTATGGACAAAATGAGGAAACGAGTTAAAAAGTCAGCATTATTAATGAAGGTTAATAGTATTGCACAGCTAAATTTGCTGCACATGTTTAAAAATCTGTGTTGTTGATGTATTTGTAGGTTTTGTACCACTGATAAGTATAAAAATTCAGAACATGATCAGAACAAGATAATTGAAAGTTTATTTGCTAGAAATCCAGAAAGTATAGTAGGCAATTAGTATCAAGTATAATGAATACAAAATTTCGAAGATGCTTCTGGTCTTTCATGAGATGGTAATAAATAAACAAATTTATTTTACTAAAGAACCAACAACTTCTTGTTCCTTTAAATACAAGACTGATCATAATTTAAGAATCTGTGATTGTAAAGAGTTAAGAGCATCTTCAGGTTTAATTTCAGACCCACAGTGGTTTTCTTTCTCTAGAAAAGCTTGAATGGCACTCGTAGATGATATATCTTATAATGATGTCTAGCAACTGATATGGGGAAGCTGCGTTACAGCAGTAATATGCATATTGCCATCTAGTAGCAAGTTTGGATGAATGATGTAAGGCCAGATGCCTTTTTATGATGGTAAGAGGGCCTCTGCAATGCGTTTAGTTGTGAAATGAGTTCGTATGTTAGCTTAGCACCTCTTCTTGTCTCTTATGAGTAAGCATAATTTCTCTTAAACATATGGCCAAAAAGGAAATAAGCCTGGAAATCACATTTATAACTTCAATCTGTTATTGGGTTGGGGAAGACTTCTGAATTAGTAATAAAAACCATCTGTTCTCACTTGGAGCAAAATGCTTCCCACTGATGAAGTGAGACTTATATTCAGCACTTTTAAAATATGTACAGAAATTATGATTTTTTTAAAACAAGATTTGCAGTTCATTTCCCCACATTTGCCATTATTTTTAAAGTTAAATTATTTGCAGTATATGAAATAAAGGGTAAAAACTTGACCTTGGCTTTCACATACATTTTAGTGTTTGTAAAATATGATCAACACCATGATATACATGTATTTTTAGAAATCATCCATTTCTTTTTGTGAATATTAGTTTTTGTGAGGAGGGATTGTGTGCATGGTAATGTACATTATGTGCCAGTCTGTGGATATGTGTGGAGGGCATGAGTCATCTATAGTCTTGGAAATCAATCACTCATCAGGAGTGGTCTTCTTGGTGTTTTACTTTTGGTTTTGTTTTTAGATAGCATCTTGCACTGGATCCCAGCCAGCAAGCTCCAACATTTTCTTTGCCTCTCAAGGGTGGGGATGATAAACAGCCCCACTCTACCTATCTGTTATGCTAACTTTATCAGAGTCTGTTTAAGAGATATCAAGGATTTATTTTTAATAGAACATAGGGAGAATTTCACCCACAGATTAAAAAAAAAAAAAAAAGTAAACAACCATCCTTGGTCATTGTCCTCTGTTCTGCATGGGAAGACTGGAGTTAACCATCTGGCTGGTTGGACTCCCACCTCAAGAGAAGTGAGTACCTCCTATTCAGGTTTTAAACAGTCATGTATCCAGATAAGCAGCCATGTCTCTATTGGTCCATTTACCCCAAGGTCATTGCCAGAGCAAATTTCCATACCTATTTTTCTCCCCGTTTTGGGGTTTGAGCTCAGGTCTTTGTGACTGCACAACAAGTGTTTTACTGACTGAGCCACACATAGTCTTCATTCTCATTGATTGTTCTTGATACAAGGTGTTTCAAGCATCGTGTCCTTTTTTCCCTCAATTACATTTTTTTCAATTGTAATACTGTGATAGATAGTTCTATTTGTGAGTTTTGCACACACCCAAGAATCACTTGGGAAGAGAGTCGCAGAGAGAGAGAGAGAGAGAGAGAGAGAGAGAGAGAGAGAGAGAGAGAGAGAGAGAGAGAGAGAGAGAGAGAGAGAGAGAGACTATCAGGAGGACCGCAATGACCTATGGGCATGTCATAGGAGATTATCTTGATAAGTAGAAAGATCAAGCCTTTGGGTGTCAGTCTGTGTTAAGAAAGGGCTGAGCATTAATAAGCACATATTTATTGTTCTCTTCAGGGTGTGGTGTGATGTGACTGTCTTATAAACTGTTTTTGTTTGTGTATCTTATTATAGAAACAGAAAACGAAAATATGATAGTTTAGTAACATAAATAGTATGATGAAAAAATTAATCTCATGATCACTCTACCTAGATTAAGTACTAAAATTATAGCCTGTATTCAGCATAGGATGATACTCACTTTTAAAAAAGCAATTAATCTTCATCTTTTAATTTATTCATCTTTAAAACATTTTCACAAGAATCTCAAAGACTGACAGTTCTCAGCTCCGACATCACTACACCACTATACTCTTTTTATTCCCCTGGCCAAAATAAAAGCCTCTCTTATTTTTTTGTTCTTTATGTATTGTGAACCACCAACATTAGCTAGAGCGAATACATGGCTATTGGTTTGGAATTGTCCACTGTAGCATGGTGTCCTCCGCAGAGGATACATAAGCTAAATACAATGGTTCCTTCCTTCTCAGAATCTACCCAGTCTGCAGGCTGCCACATGGCTAGAATGATGTTGAGGTTTGTGTGTTTTCATTGTTCTTTTTATTACTATGCTGCCAAGTGTTCTATTCAAAGGTCTTTTCCTGTGTTGATTGCTTCAAGCCTATTTTCCCATCTTCTGATATGTCAGATCCAGTCTATCCCACCTGATGCTGAGGTCTTGATCAGTAAGGAGCTGAGTTTTTTGAAGGCTGATAAATATACATCTAGTTGCATTCTTTTATAATCAGCTATCCGCTTTTATGAGCATCATTTGTTGAAGATGCTCTCTTTGTTTAAGTACATTTTTAACTTCTTTCTCAAAAAAAAGTGTCCATAAATATGTGAAATGTCTTCTGGTTCTTTAATTTGATTACAATGATCAATATATCTGTGTATTTTTTCTTTTTTCTTTTTACTGGGTAGTCCATGCTGCTTTTATTACTATAGTTCCATAGTACAACTTAAAGTCTAGGATTATGATACTACCAATACTTCTTTTATTATTCAGGACTGTGATGGCTATCCTTGTATTTTTGGTATATTTCTATATAAAATGGAGATTTTTTTCAATTTCTGTAAAGAATTTTATTGCAATTGTGGTGATGATTGTTCTGAATTTATAGATTACTTTGATAGGATGTCCATTTCCACAATATTAATCTTACCTATCCACAAGCAAGAGGAATTTTTTTCTTTTTCTGTTATCTTCTTCAGTTTGTTATTTGAATATCATAAAGTTTACATTATATAAGTGTTTTGCTTTAGTACAGTTTTGTGGCTCTTGTGAAGAATATTATCTCCCTGACTTTTTTCTCATTACAGTTGTTATTTGTGTATTGGAAGGGTACTGATTTTGTATGTTAATTTTGTATTCTGTTACAAAAAGATAGGCTGCTTGCATCCCAAATTTTTCAAGGCCTTTTATCAGTAGAAAAATATGCATGATTTTGCTGAAGGATTTTTCTGTATCTAATGAAATGACGATGTGATTTTATCTTTAGTATGTTTACATGTTGGGTTTTGTTTATTGATTTACATTTGTGAAACAATCCCCGAATCTCTGGGATGAAAACAACCTTATTATGATGAGCAATCTTTTTGGTTTGCCAATATTTTGTTAAGAATTATTGAATCTATATTCATAAGAAATACTGGTCTATCATTTTCATTTTTTGAGTTTTTGTATCATGCTAATAGTGGCTTCATAAAAATTAAGAAGTGTTCCTTTATTTCTAATTTGTGGAGTAATTTGCAGAGTATTGGTGTTAAGTCCCCTTGGCACTCTGATATAATTCTGCTCTGAGTCCATCTGGCCTTTGACATTTTTGCTATTGTTATTAGGAGAGTTTCAATTTCACTAGGAATTATGGGTCTTCTTAAACTGCTAATTTCATCTTAATTTAACTTTTGTAAGTATATAAAAAGAAATTCATCCAGTGATTTTAGCTTTTCCAGTTTGGTGGCAGAAAACTCTTGTAAAATTTGTTCTTAATATTCTCTACTACTACTTAATGTCTGTCTAATTTCTCCTTTAGCATCTCTAAATTTATTTATTTGAGTTTTCTCTACTCATCTTTTAGTTAATTTGGCTAAGGAGTTTGTCAGGATTATTGATTTTTTTTTCCAGACAACCAACTCTTCATTTAATTGACTCTTGATTTTTTTTTTGTTTTTTTTCAATTTTGTTAATTTCAGCCCTGAATGTGATTTTTTTTTTTCTGTAGAGTCCTTGTATATTATTTCTTCTTGTTTCTCTAGAAATTACAGGTTAGTTCTCAAGTTATTAATATGAAATCTCACCAGTATTTTCCTTTTCTTCTTAAACTTTTCTTGTTTTTACATTCTAACAAAAAGCTTTCTATTCTTCGCTTTTCTCATTTACCCTCAACTCCCACCCCTAGCTCCCTCCCCCACCCACTCGTTCCCACCATTTCTCTTTGATACAAGTGGGCATTCCATGGATATCAGTCAGTCATGGTATAACAAGGTACAGGGAGACAGACAGCCCCTCCTCCACTAAGGTTGAATGGTGCCATCGGGCAGGAGGAATGGGTCCCAAAAGCAGCAAACCAAGCCAGAAACAGCCCTCACTCACACTACTAGGATTCCCACAAAACGGTAACATATATGCTCACTGGTTGTCAGTTCAGTCTCTGTGAGCTCCTAAGAACCCAGGTTAATTGATTCTGTGAGATTTCTCTTGGTGTGATTGGCCCCACTGGGTTTTCAGTCACTCTCCCCCGCCCAAGCCTTCTGCATTTGTTTTTATCAGTTGCTGAGTGAATTCTCTCTGATGACAGTTGGAAGAATATTATTATGAGTGTTCCCACTGACATTTTTTGTTATTATTCTTGTTTGGTTATCCCTCTGGGGTATCATGCTTCTGGGTCCTGGCCCCTAGTTGGGAATGCCCTCTCAGAGTATGGATCTCCAACTTCTAGATGTAGGCACTTAGACCTAAAATTTGCCTCTGAGAACTGTCTTCAGTGTTTCCTATAGGTTTTGCTATGTTGTGCTTACAATTTCACTCACCTCTAAAACACTAATTTCCATATTTATTTCTGTAGTGACCATTTTTCACTGTTTTGTTCAGTTTCCAGAAACTTTTGTATTTTTCTGCCATTTATATTATTGTTGATATCCATTGTGACAAGATAGGAGGCAGGCTGTTATTTTACTTTTCTTATGTCTGTTAGACTTGCTTTGTGTCCTAAAATGTGGTCAATTTTGTAAAAAGTATCATGAGCTCTTCAGGAGAAATTATATCCCTTAATGTAGATGAGACTGTTCTCTAGTTTTATGTTGGGTCTATTCAATTTATGACACTCAATTTCAGCAAACTGTGTTTAGTTTTTGTCTGAATGACATGTATATTGGCAAGGGACATTAAAGTCACTGCCTATTACTGTCAGGATTAATATGTGGTTTAAGCTTTAGTAATGTTTACTTATAAATGTGGATGCCCTTATGTCTAGTGCATAAACTCTAGTGAGAAGTTCAATAGTCTCTTAGTAAATTTTATTTTCTTTTAATGAGTATATGGTGTCATTCTCTATCTCTTTTGATTAATGTTAGTTTAAAGTCTATGTGGTCAGAAAGTAAATTGGCTACAAATAATTGTTTCTCTGGTCCATTTGCTTGTAATAACTTTTGCTATTCTTTTTTTCCCCTGGTGGTAAAAAATGTACTTTGCTCATTTTGGTTTTAATGCAGCCAATAGATTCGGTGATCTAATCCAATTTGTTACTGTTTTTATTTTATTAAGACCATTAATATTGAGAATTACTAATGAGAATTATTTATTGATTGATTTTATTTTGCTGTGATGGTATGTGGCTCCCCCCCTCCTCTTTTTAATTACTGTTTAGATTTTTTTTTAAGTCCTTTAGTGAAGTTTTGTTTCAAGTGCCTATGTAGTGCTGGTAGACAACAATTGCTTTAATTTGCTTTTATAATGGGATGTTTTTCTTTCTCTGTTTATTGTGATGGTACTTTGGGTGGTATAGTAGTCTGGGTTAGCACTGTGGTCTCTTGGAGTTTCATCTGGGACATTCCAGCTTTGAGAGTATCCAGGAAGAAGTTAGGAGAGCTACTCATTTATCTATGACTTTGTCTTTTCTTTAATAGCTTTGAATTTATTTTTTGTTGTTATTCTTTACATTTAGTGGTGTGATTATTATATATTGAGGAGAACTCTTTACCGGTCTACTTGGTATTCCATGTTCTTCTTACACCTCAGTAGACATCTCTCTAGAAATGATCTTCTATGATTTTGTTGAAAATATTTTCTGGGCCTTTCTTTGACTTGGGTTTCTTTTTTTTCCTTTCTATATCCAGATTATAGATTTAGTCTTTTTATTTCATTAGGTTATTGGATGTTTTGTGTTTGGATTTTTTAGATTCAACAGTTTATTTGACTGGGATATCCATTCCTACTAACTGGCCTTTAAGAGATGAAATTCTCTCTTCCATGCCTTGTTATGTGTTGGGGAGGCCTACCTCTCAAGTTTTTGGCTTTTTTTTTTTTTTTTTTTTTTTTTTTTTTTGACTTCTAGAGTTTATTATTTTCAGCTTTACTTCAGTTAGGATTTTTTTTTTTTTGGTGATTCTAATTTTTTAAATTCTATTTTCTCGTTTTCATTATTTGTATCCAATTATCTGTGTTTTCACAGTGATTAAGGCATGTATTCATATCTTCTTTAAAGTCTTTGAACACTTTCACAATGTTATTTTCAAATTTTTGTCATGTACATCAACTACATTTTATTTTGAGGTTGCTGTGTTCTGGAGGAAGCATATTTTCTTGGTTGATTGCTTGTTCCTATTTGTGCTTTGTGCTAGGCTCTAGACATCTGGAGTTTTAAACTTTGAAATGCATATCCACTTAGACATCAGCTCTGTCTCTGTTCTTGGTTCGATGGTGTTCCATTCTTTGAGTGTGGTTGCCTACTCTGATTCCTAGCCAAGTGTGATGGCTCTGCATTTCCCGGTAGAGAGTCATTCTGTGTATGGCAATTGACATAAAGGATTGATGATGGGTGAGAAGAAAAGGCTTACAGGGATTGGGGAGGAATAAATGGTATCTTGCTCCTGATTTTTAATCTTTTCATCTGCTTCAGTTTCTTCCAGTTCTTGCAGGAGTGCTTTTCCCAGTTTCTGGGTTTTTTTTTTCCTGCCTTTCTCTTGTTCTCTTTATAAATACTTTACTGCAATGCTTTCTTCTTTTTGTCTGAAGCTTTTTGGTTGATTGATGCAGTTCCTCAGATGAACATGGCTTCTGTCTGTCTGTGGGAAGTCATACTCCGCCTGCTCATCCCCCTTTCTCTCTGGCTTGCTTTGAATTCCAGCACACACTCTTTGCAGTTTCCTGTGTGTGTTTTGTTAGTGTAAGAGCTGTTCTTTCTGCTTTCACCCAATCCAGCAGAATTAAAGAATCATTCACACCATAAAGCCAGTGACACCTGCTGACCTGAAATCCTAGGGTTTTCCAGATCTATGGTGAGAAATAAGCTGGCATTGTTTTTTCTCCACTCTATAAGCTTGTTTTTTAGAAGTATATCAAAATTCCACCTTTAAGGTATTGTTGAATTGTCGGGTGGGATTTACGTTTTCAAAATGTTGAATGTGTGAGTGCAGGTGGTCTAACACATGTGATTTCATTTATGTGAGGTTTTGGAAGAGTGTACCTTTCAGTGTTCTATTTAATTTGTTGTACTTTACTGAAAATCAATCCAAAGTTTCTGCCTACCTACAAAGCACAGTTAACAAGCACTAATATCCCTGTACTTACAGGCTTCTGTTAAATAGTACATGACATGTTTAAACAATCAATTATCTTTTCCCAGAAAACACCTATTGCATACAAAAACCTCATCTTTCAGTTAAAATTTGGCTTCCAAACTTGTTGTAAACATAGCCATGTAATTTGTGTGTTTATTCATACTCAAGAAGGGAACAAATATTTTATTCTGACACTGATTGAAGCATAATGCTGTGCTTACTGTTGTTAAAGACAAGGTTGGCATTCATCACCTACTCTGCATAATCAGAGTGGCATAGAGGCTGAATTCACAGTCACAGCAGAGCTGATATTCAATAAGGCCATTCCTTTCTCTCTTCACAATGGAAGTCAGTATTACCATTTGTGGGCAGGATCTGTGCTGATGGCCATGGCCTATATTACCACTGCAGGCCATGTTAATGTTTGTCATCTGTGCTACAGTCTGAAGCCATGTTGAAGTCCCTGGGCTGTGCTGCCACAGGGGAGGGAATCTTGTTAGTTGGAAGTTTATGTCCCATGCAAAAATTCTCAAATACCCAGGAGCTGATTCCCAGATAATTGACTCAGAAATTTAATATTATGCTAACTGCTGGGCCAGTAGCTCAAGCATATTACTAACTAGCTCTTACACTTTCACCAACCCATAATTCTTATCTATGTTTAGTTACATGGCTTAGTACATTTGCTCAGTCTAGTATTCTTATGTGGCTTCCTCTGCTGGCATATCCTTGTTGCCTTTCCTCTTCCCAGAATTTTCCTAGTCTGGTCACCCTACCTATACTTCCTGCTTGGCTACTGACCAATCAGTGTTTTATTAAGCAAATAGGAGTGACAAATCTTTACAATGCACAAATCTATTATCAAACAGTCTTAGGATTCATAGAGTCAGGATCTTCCCAATCAGCCATGCTTCAAAGCCTTTTAATGATTCTTTTCAACAGTGTTTTAGGTTGTTCAGTAATTTCACAAATAAACTGATGCCTTTACCTTCCAATATATATTTACATGAATATATTCATTGTTTTACTATATATATTTACATGAATATATTCATTGTTTTACTTTAATTGTAGTGGGCTTAACTAAATATTATTAATAGTAAATTTCAAATACTTTCTTCATATTCATATGCTTCTGTGAAGCATGTGTGGAAACCTAATTTATTTTTCTCTCTAAACTCAACTTAGGACAAAATTTTCTTTTAAATGTGGTGATGCTAGAGTTTTGTAAAGATACTACACACTTTTTGTTGTTGTTGTTGTTTACAACTGCTTGTGTTCTGCCTGAAACTCAAATTAGTCTAGTTGTCTAGGAGGTTTCCTACTTGCCCTTCATTCTAAATTTGCTGTACTTTTTAATAGTATGTTAAAGAATGGAATTCCTACTGGGAAGTGGTGGCACACACTTTTAATCCCAACACTCAGAAAGTAGAGGCAGCTGGAGCTCTGTCAGTCTAGGCCAGCTTGATGATATACAAAACAGTGCCGTGACACATTAAAATTAAAATCCAATAACAATCACCACAACAAAAAAGGATGGATTTCTCAGGCAAATGTATCCATTGATATTCTAATCACTTTTGTTTGTTTCTCAAAATTCTTATCAGTCATGATAATCAAAGAATTATATTTTTAAAAGCAACATTTGTTCTAATCATTTCTTTTTTCACACTTATTTTTAATGTCCAAAATTAATTGGGTGAGCACTTCAAAAATTTCTCTCCATTTTGTATTTAAGTTCTTGAAATTGATTATTACATTTTATGGTGTCAATATTGGATACTATTTTTTATATGAATTTTGATTTTCTATATTTGATCCTTATTGCATATTTCTTACTTTTGTTTCAATTTGGTTTTTTTTTTTTTTTGCTCCTTTAGAATTTTAGTTTCCTTGAACTTACTGTTACACATTCATAACATTATTTAACTTTTTATTCTATACTTTAGCTATTAAACACATTTTAATAACCATATTTAACATGTTACCAATTTAGAATTTTATGAAATATATGTCAATCATATTTACTCTCTCAAACTCACAGCCTTCCAAATTCACTCCACCTTCCTTATCCACCCAACTTTAAATATCTTCATTTGATTGCTTTACAATATTTTGTACTTTTGTAATGTAAATCATTTACCCACTCCTTTGTCCTTATAATTCTCTCCACTCCCAAATCATTTTTTCTTTTCTTAATTTTGTTAATAATACATATAAATAGATTATATAAGATTAAAAACTAAAGACTCCATTTAATGTTTGTCATGTGTTTTTGGGCTTATCACTTGCTATTAGATATCTTATTAGGGGGATCATCAGTGGGAAAGATTGCTTTTCCCTTTCTCAGTAGTCATTAATTACTCATATTTCTTAATACCCAGAATGAGAAGCCTTCTGGGTATCCTGTTTATATTTACATCTCAAACTGGTGTTGTCATTATTCAGATATTGCTTTTACACTTGTATTATTGGGATTTTGTGGATATGGTTTCTTTGTCATAAGGGAAGGTACCTGAGTCTGATATTACCCTCCCTCAGACCTTCCTGTCTAAAAACTCAGATATAAAAAATACATATGGGAGAATATCAAGCTTTTGTCTTTCTAGGTCGAGGTTATATTACTCAATTTGAAGGGTTTTTTAAAATCTGTTTGTATGCAAATTTTATGATTTAATTTTACAGCGGAATAGAATTCTACTATATGTATCACATTTTCATTATCAATATATCTGCTGAAAGAAATTTAGATTGTTTTCATTTCCTATAGAGTAAATATAGTCTCAATGAACAAAGATGTACAAATAACTGGAATATGATGTCAAGTTATGAGCATAGGACAGGAAGTGGTAGAGTGGGGTCATATGCTAAATTTTCTTTTAGGTTGTGAGACTTCTCCACATTGATTTTCAGTTTTGCTGATCCAGTCTACTATCCCATCAACAATGAATAAGGGCTCCTTCTCCCTTCCAATCCCCACCCCCACCTTTTGGAATTTCTATCAGTTTTTCCTTAATCTTTGCTTATTGGTTCATTTTTTGTTTTGCCGATTGCTAAGGATATTAAATATTGATTAAGGCATGTCTTAGCCATTTTATTTCTTTGAGAAGTCTATGCTTAGATTATTTTTTTAAAAATAAGGCCATTTGTTTTAAAAAATATGGTTATTTGTTTTTTTGCCTTTTTGTTATATATGTATTCTGGATATTAATTCTATATCTGGGAAAGATTCTTTTCCATCTGTGAATTTCTTTTGCACTTCATTATTTCCCTTTATAGGGATTATTTTAATTTAATAAAGTTATATTTGTAGACAGTTGTTTTTAACTCTAGGAAGATGCAAAAACTTCTTTTCTGTACCTGTATCTTGTAGGATACTGTTAATGTTTTCTTTATCTTTTCCAGTTTTTTATGTTTCACATTAAGGTCTTTGATCCACTTAAAGTTATTTTTGTAAAAGGAAATGGATACAGATGTCATTTTATTCTTCAATATGTAGATATCCAGTTTCCTACCTCCATTGGTGGAAATGATGACATTTCTAAAGTGTGTATTTTTAGCATCCTATTCAAAAATCAGATGGCTATATTTTTAATGTTTACCTTTGGTTCTTCTGTGTTGTTCTATTAATTTACATGTCTATTTTTGTGTTAGTATCACACTGTGTTTTTACTATGGTAACTCTGGAATATTGTGAACTCTGAAGTTGTAAACTGTCCAGCATTATTCTTCTTGCTAGGGAGTGACTTTAAGGTATATGTTTGTTTTGTAGTTACAATGAAAGTTAGGATGCTTTTTGTTTGTTTGTTAGTATCTGTGAAATATTTTTTGAGGCTTGATTTGTATAACAAATATCTGAAAATTGCTTTTGATAAGATTTTCATTCCCAATTTATTAATTTGATTTATTCACAAGCATCAGATGTCTTTCCATTTACTAATGCTTTTTACAATTTTTTCTTCAGAGATTTAAATTTTTCATTGATGTCTTTCACCTCTTTGGTGAGGCTTTTTTCTAGATATTTTCATTTCTTGGAGTTTATTGTAAATGAGACTGTTTCCATGATGTCTTTCTCAGAATGTTTGTTGTTGGTGTGGAGAACATTTACTGATGTTGAAAGTTCCTTTTGTAACCTTATACTATATTGAAATTACTCATTAATTATAGAAGCATTCTGGTGAAATGTTTGAAGTCATTTATGTCATATCATTTGTCAATAGAAATGATTTGATTTTTCTCTTTTTTATTTATATCTCTTTAATCTCTTTTTTCTTATCTTAGTGCTTAAGCTAGTGCTTCAAGTAATATTTTAAAGAAGTGGAGCTTGTAAGACAGGGTATAGTAAGAAATTTCTCTGTCCTGCCTAGCCAGTCTGGCAGCCATTTCATTCCACATAGTCACACAAGGCTTATATTAATTATAAACTTTTTGGTTCAGGCATATTATTTGCTAATCCTTACTCTTAAAGTAATCCATGATTCTTATTCATGTTTAGCCACATGGTTTGGTACCTTCATTTCACTGTAGCATTCTTATTTTGCTTTCTCTGCATCCAGTTGGTGTCCCTCTGCCCTTCCCCACCAATATTTCTTGTGTGTCTAGCTTTTGGCCAATCAGTGTTTTCTTAAACTTATATTTACAGTGTACAAAAGCAGAGCCCCACAACAATATGCCTTTCACAGTTCTTATTTTTGTAGGATTGCTTAATTTTTTCTCCATTTAAGATAGTGTTGGCTGAATTGTATATTGTTGTATACATTATATGCAGCATTTATAATGTTGAGGTACATTCTGTCAAGGCCTACTCTCTCTAGAACTTTTATCATAGTGACATGTAAAATTTTGTCATAGGCCTTTTCTATATTTATTTGGAAAATAATGAAATTTAGTCTTTAATCTCATTCATATGATTTATTGCATTTATTGATTAGTACATGTTTAACCATCCCTGTATCTCTAGAATAGAAGAAAGTTAATCTTTTTGATAAATTCCTGTATTTAGTTTGCTACTATTTCATTGAGAAATGTTGTGCCTATGTTATACTGGGCTATCGGCCTACAGTTTTTTCCTTGTTGTGTTGATAGCTGGTTTATGTTGCTGTTGTTTTGTGTTCATATTAGAGTAATGTAATACTGACCTTACGGAACTCCTTTGGAGCACCTTCTTTCTGTTTCTACTTTTTAAAGTAATGTAAGAACGTTGGTTGTAGATCTTCCTTAAAAGTCTGTAGAATACTATTGTGACTCAATCTATACTTGAGATTGTTCACTTGAACGGCTTTTACAACTGTTGTACATTCATGCTAATTATGGTTCTATAAGCTTTTTGATCCTTTCTTTGCTTTTCTTTGGTGGTTTTGAATGTTTTTAGAATCTTGTCCACTTTGTTTAGGTTTTCAAATTGAAATATTCACTTACAATGTATTTTAATTCTTTGGTGTCTTTTTAATGTTTCACTCTTCATCTCTGATTATTCTGTGAAAAGAAGTTTCTGGCCCAGACTTTCAGGCCTAGCCTCAAGGTTTAGACCAGCAGACCCACAGACCCACAAAGACATACAGATGCTTACTATAATTTTAGGCTGATCGGCCTAAGGCCCAGGCATATCACTTTCTAACTCTTTACTCTTAATTTAACCCATGACTCACCCTGTTCAGCCATGTGGCTGGGTACCTTTTCTCAGAGCAGCATAGTTATCCTCTGCATCTTCTGGCTTCTCTCTGGCATTCTTTTCAGATCCACCTGTTCCTAGAGTCATCTTAGTCTGGTAGCCCTGCCCACACTTCCTTCCTGCTCTTGGCCAATCAGCACTTTTTATTAAATTCAAGGCAGGGACAATTATTTACAGTGGAACAACATAATCCCCCTATATATCTCCTTTTCTCCTTTTTAAACAAAAAGAACTATAAATCTAATATTCTTCCCCCCCCTTATCTATAACAACTCATAAACAACACTGTAAATAAACATGAACATCCATAATCCATGTTTTGGAAATGTGGGCGTCATTCTCTAGACTACTTCCTGCTGAATGGGGGCATTGGCAATCTCAAGGGAATCCAAAGAAAAATATAGGATTATGGACAAGTGGAGTAGTCTGTAAGGCTGGGTCATCTCATCCAGGCTCTTTGAAACTGTTCTGCATACAGAGCTTGGGAAACTTCAACAGAGGTGCTCTAAAATGCTGAATCATCTGGACCATCCATTTCAATTGGAAATTTTTCAGAGGGTCTTCCTCTATCAAACTTTAAGTTCTTTATCCAGGAACAAATCCACAGCCTCTCATTTTCTGTGAAAGTAAAATGAAAACTTCTTCTCCAAAGTAGCATATCTTTGGATTTCAGTTTTAAAGTCAACTCATTTACAAATTATATAGGTTGAATTAATCCAACAGCATTTATAATCCACTGTCTTTAAGCAGCTTTTACTATTTCATTTTCAGTCAAGAAGCTTAAAGATAAGACAATAATATATAGTATCCTGACATTCTTTGTATTTTCCATCTTTAAGTGGCTTATTTGGTATATACCCAAATGTTGTATTGTGCTCTGATTTTTTAATGGAGCTTTCATTTTATTTTATAAATATTAGTGTACTGTGTTTTTATTTAGATTTATTTTCCAATTTTTTTGCTCATTTTTATTTTTTCTTTGACACATACACCATTCATTAATATTTTATTACAGTGCATTTTGGTCAGTAAGAATAAATGGAATCAATTTAATATTTCTAAATTTGTCAAATTTGATTTTGTGTCTCACTATATGTTTGATTTTGGAAATGCTTCTTTGGCTTCTGAGTAAAATTCTTTGGCATTTAGCTGGAAAATGCTATTCTGATAGTATGAGAGGTAATTTTCAGGAATGATTCTTCCTAGTAAGGTCCAGCTCTATTCCTCCAAATTCTGTGTCTCAAGTGTGCAGTGTACTTAGCAAGGGAGTCTTAACTTTGAGTTCTGGAAGTAATTCAAGGGTAGTGGTGATAGCCTATAATGTTTGCAAATTTCTTGGCACTCTCTGACAAACACCACAAAGGGAAGTTTTCATGTCTGGCACGGTTTTGTTAGATAGCCTTTGGCTGTTGGGGTAACATTTTTACCTAATGTGGCACAAGTCCAATTAAAGTGCATATATCCATGCCTTTATATGCACACATACAATGTGTATTATTATATAAGCTTATAGATAGAATTTTTATGGCTTTTACAAAAATCCTTCTTGTCATTTGACTCTTGCTCCTTTTCCCCCCTCTTTATTGCTCTCCTCCCTGTTCCTCTGTAAAGATACTCTCACTGTTTTAACCTTTTCTCCATATCATCTGTGGCTATGCTTCTTCCTAGAGATTTTACTTTACCCCACCCCATGGTCTCCTCCTACTTTTCTTGCCTCTTCTTTAAGCTGCTTTTTCAACTATTTCAGGTTATTTTCTCAAATCTATACATTTGAATCTAAGACCCACAAATGAGAGCAATGACACATTTTCAAACAAATTAATATGTTCTCTTTTTTATAACATCTGTTATAAAGTACATAATTCCCATCTTTTTCTTAATCTTTTTATAAACATACTCTGTATTAGAATCATACTATTGTTTTCCCAATGACTTTTTGTGAGAGAAGAAAATTAATTACTATAAATTAATCAGAATACATCATTTGTCTTTGAGTCTACTCAGATTACTTCCTATCATTTTTATCTAAAAGCATTTTTCATTTCCACCTCTCAATATTACCATGGGCTTACGGCTTGTTTTTACCTTCTGTAGCTGTTACTAGAGATTATGTAGTACTTCATTCTAATTAAAACCTGCTCTTATAACATATTAGATTTATGAAATATCCCAAACCAGCAATCCTGTTTCATCAGTCACTTCCACAGTATTTTCCCTCGGGGCACACCTCTTACAGTGAAAGGAACACTTAACAGTTCCTTTTTTCTGAAGCACACTACCAGATCCATTTTGTGTGTGGCATGTTGTCTCTAGGCCTGTCTCTTTGGTGAGCATATCTATTTCTAGTTCCTTGTCTCAAGTACATTGTTACATTTTTTTAAAATGTGTTTCTTGAATGTCTGAGAAAAATATGTGGAAAGGGCATTCAGAAGAAACGTGAAATGGCATTTGGCTTTTGAAGTACCAACTTTACTTACGCATTTCCTCCAGCATGGCCACACCTGCCTGACTTACTCAAATAGTTTGCCCACTGAGGATCAAGTAGTCATACATTTTAGTCTGTGCAGAGACAGTATCATTTATTCACCTATATCTTCCTTAAGATCATTATTCCTAGTTTGGACTAAAAAAAAGTTAATTACGCTTGTTTATTGTCTTTAATACCATTGGGCAAGTCTCTGCATTGGTATAAGTAAATTCTTTTTCCTATAATGCAGTCTGAAATGTCTTTTTTCTTAAAATTCTGAGTTATCTTTACTTTTCAGCATTAAAATAAAAAAATGCAAAGAAGTGTGTAGGAATTATAAAATTTAAAATAAAAAGACTTAACAGTGACAAAATTTGTGATAAGGGAAATGGTCACTCCATATATTTCACAAAATTTGTTTGCAATAAATATTTTATTTCTTAATGAGAACAGAAAGTACTTACAAAACCACCATTTCTCGAAATCACAAACTTAAGTTTATTTGAAAATATCAAACAAAAAGTAAATTTCACTTATGCAAATGTTTCTGAAATGAATTAGATAATACATTTTTATTACATAAATATATTACAGAAATGGTTGCTCAAGTGTCCTTACCCTGCACTTTCACTCTTACTTACAGAAATGATTTGGTTTTTGAATGAGTCAAATGCTATTCACTGGGAAAGCTCAAGAGGTAAAGGTGCTTGTCAGTAAACCCAATAACCTAGGTTCAATTCCTATAATACATAGGGTAGAGAAAAAAACTGAATCAAGAAAGTTTACACACACACACACACACACACACACACACACACACACACACACACACACACCCCTCATGTTTTTTTTTTTAAAGTACTAAAACATTGTAAAGCTAGTTATTAAAAAAATTCTGATTATGCTGTTTTCTTTCATATACATTTAATGCTTATGGTAGAGTGGGTTGAGAGAAGGGTCATAGAATGTTTTAAAATGGGACATGTGGCCCAAGAGTTCCATTTTAAAGCATGTATACTAGGAGGAATGTAGAGAGACCATATAGTCTTTCTGCTCTCTTAAATAATACTGCGACACATACCATTGCCACTATAAACAGGACAACAGGATTTTGAAAGATGAAAACAAAGTGGGTAGGAATTACTGATGTTGGGGAAATGGAAGTGGGTTATATTTTGTGTGCTGTTCCTTAATTAGCCAGGGAATTGCTACCATGTGATGAGTTTGAGGATCCTAGAAAATATCTAGGAACCATATTAAAGTTAATATTAAATATTGACCTGAAGTTTATAAGTGTGAAGGAGGTCATGGTTCTGGAGGTGTATTTGGCCATTTATACCTTGAAAATGTAGCTCTCACCTTTGTTACCAGTACACTCTCCAGTCAGTAGAATTTTCCAGAGTGGAACATCTTTCTCCAAGTTCTGTTTCCAACTCTACATGCTCTCTCCACATAGCAGAGTAATATATTAAATTAAATTAATTTTTTTTATAAAATATTTTTTCATGTACGAATGTTTTGTCTTCATGTATGTCTGTGTGCAGTGTGTCTGGTGTCCGTGGAGTGCTGGATATCCTGGGAATGGAATTACAAACAGTTTTTAGGCTTCACGTTTGTGCTTGGAATTAAACCTGGGTCCTATTGAGTTCCAGGCAGTGGTCTTAACTAGATAGATGCCAAGAGCCATCTCTGTGAGCTCTGCATTTCTTTTCTTATCAACTCTACCTTGCTGCATTAGAAGAAACATTGGGCTGGTTATTGGGATTCCCAACTATTTTTGTGAGACTTAGGCTAGAAGCCTATTTCAAACTAACTTATCTCAGGCTTTTGGATGCATGCGGTCATATTATGGACTTACTATGTGTTTTAAAATGTAAATTTAAAATATTAAATTTATTTAAACAAAATTAATTCTACAAAAATTTAAAAAATATATATACAAAACTCAAAGATAATTATATATTTCTCTTAATATAAATATCTGTAAAATAATTATTTTAACAAAATCACATAACTATAATCATTAAAACTCAAAATATCTGATTTCATCCCTGCAGAGTACAAATTCTTTAGACCCTTGATTTACCTAGAAAAAAAATAAAGAAACAAAAATAGTATTTCAGTGTATATTTTTATACTAGTAACATAAGCCCTCATGCACATGTATGTATTTGTGTATATTGAAAAGGTGAAACACGAATTCTTGTTGGTATTCAATGAAAACTCAGAGCCAGATATTGGGGGAAAGCTGGAATATCAGAGAGAGGAAACAGACCACAGTAAAATCTCATCCAGCCAAATTCTCAGGGTAAGATCTATCTTCCGAAGTCCTCAGCCTGGCTTGTTGCTTCTATAAAATAACTTTCCATCTTCCTATGCCAGTCTTAAATATCTTCTTCACACAGTTGTTTCACTTCCTGGTTCAACTCTGCAATATAATCCTAGAGTTATATTAAAGGTGTGAGCTCCTACTGTGTGGTAGTTAGGCCTCAAACTCATAGAAACACAGAAAGATCTCTTTCTCTGGAGTTAGGAGTTTAAAGGCATCAGTTACCACTCTCAGACCCTATTACTTGACTGTGGGTAAATCTGTTCTCTGATATTCCAGGCTAATTTTATTAAATATAAAATGTATCAACACTGATAGAAAAGTGAGTTATTACTGAGAAAATATGTGCATATTTTTATACAAACTATGTGTATAGTGTATGTTTGTTCACTTTCATATATAGCTATACTGGAGTAATTGGGAAAACTTTCATTTGATTTCAAAATCAAAAATTAAATAGAATTAATTGACTAGAAGCATAATAAACTAACAAATAAAAACCAGAGAGCTATCTCTTCAGCCATGGTTTTGTGCTTGCCAGAAAAGCAAGGGCTTCTCATCTCAATTTACGGTATAGCAAGAGGTAGGCAAAAGTGAGGAATCCCCAACTTTTATTTATTTATCAGCTCACATTTTAATGATAGCTTCTACAAATTTTGATAACTGGTTAGAGTCTACACACCAATAGTAACACCTCAGTATGAAACAGTAGAAACTCAAAATATAATGTATATTCAGTATCCAGATCTACATGAGTCAGATAATTTGCAAAGATATTCCCAGATCCAAGTGTTTTCAGGGGATTGGTGTGATGATTTTGAAATGTGCCTTATAAGAATTATCAATGTTTGTCTCAGAGATACTTGCTCTTTTTGTCTGATTGAGAGGATAGAATTAAGAAAATAAAGCCTCAAGGATGGTAGAATGAAATTATATATTACAGAGAGTATTTTTTGGTTTACAATATGTTTAAACTTATTAATATGATCCATGTCATAGGAACTATAGTGTGAGTAGAATGAAGGATAATGCAAAATTTCTGCAGGCTTCAAGAATTAAAACAGAAGTCTAGGCATCAAAACATATGGGGATATTTGAAATCAGGAGCACAGATAAAGCAGTTTATAATATCAAGGTGAATATAAAAAGAAAGAAGAGCTTGATAACTTACAAATCTTGAATTACTATATTGAAGACTTAAAAGAGAGAGGAATGAAGTTAGTGGATATTATGTGCAATGGAAATAGACTGTTAGTCAGATAGGAGGCACATAGTAGCAAACACTGTGCTAGCCATTCTACATTGGAAACCCAATGATACATTATATCATTCTACATTATAGAGAATCATGAACACTAGCCTACAAAAACTAAGTCAAAGGGAAAGGGGAAAACTGAATAAAACTATAAATATCAGGTTTAAATTAGGTAGAAAAAATAGGTTTTATGATTAGGTTGTAGTGTGACCATGGAAGATAGATCTTGATAGACATATCTATAAAATATAAAAATTCTTATATGTTTAACATGTAGTCTATATTAGTAGACAGAAGTAAATATGAAATTTGAGGAAGCTGTTATGAGAACAATTTTAATATTTCAGTCAGGTGAAATTTTATTAATACTTTAGACCCTTATTTTATGGAAAGACATAACTCTGCACTTATGTAAAACAATCAAACCAGACAAACACAGCAGAAGATTTATCTGAAGCTGCTTTGGAGTCTTTGTGATCAGACACTATTTTCAAGCTTTCAAGTGAGTACTAATGTGATATGTCAGAGCACAGGGGCAGATATAGTGGTAAAATGCAGAATGGTGTAGCTGTTGCTGTGTTCTTCTGAGAATCAAATTCAAATACAAACTGCTAATAATGTCTTAAATTTTGGTACTTTTGAAACAACATTTTTTTACATGCATAATAAGGTGGGAACTAAAAAAGACAGTAACTTTACATGTGCACATATAATAATTATTCTTTATGAATGTGTAATTGCTGGCTGCTCACATAAGCACTCAATCGCAGTTGCTGTCTTTTAAAGCCCCGATGCTTTTGAAGTGAGTATTAGCAGATGATTAAATAGTTGGAGAATCAGCACGCAAAGGAAAATTAGAGTGAAGGACATGCTTCAAAATGCACCAGCAGACACTAGCAAGGCGAGTGCAGCTGAGTTGACCAGGGTGCAACCCACCCTACCACCACGGAAAAGATGTTTGAAAATATTTACACATATTTTCAATTCTCACTACCACCTTGCCCCACTGTTTAATTTGAACTGTTTGATGAGACTACAGAATGAATATGATTCCTACTCGGTATTATCTAGATTAGAGCTCAAGGAACACACAATATGCTGTATCATGCCTTGAACACAATATGATAACATGATATACAGTGTCTTGTTCCTTGCATATCTTGCATATGGACATCATGTCTATAACTGGTTTTAGTGCTCTCAGGAATAAAGATAATAGAAACTGTTGATCTTGATAAAGTTCTTTGTGAGCACATAAAGCTGTTCACTACATTTTATATGAAATGAAAAACCATTGCTTCTCACTTTAACTATCAGAAGATTTTCTAAAGTATCACTAGGTTACTTTGTTCATGTCAGCTTGACACTGTTTTCTAAATTACATTTTAATAATTGTCATATAATTAATAGCAACTGGCTAACAATAAGATTTTTACCAATTTTTTGCCATTAAAATCAAACATAATACAAAATGTACACGTTTGCGTATTGTATTTGATGGGCCCCTAAGGCCCGATTTCTTCCACATCTTCTCCATTCCCTCCCAAAGAGAAGATGATCAATGTGTCGTAGGTATTGATGATGTTGTAAATATAGAATTATAAACAGCATAAATTTTGTGCTTTCATGGTGTTGCCAACTAAGAAAGAATTTCATCATGAGAAAATTGGGTGTTAGCTAATTATAAAAATGAAAATTAAAGTAAGGATGGTCACTGTATACTTGAAATTTTCTTTATACTGCAAACTAGCTCCCAAATAAAGACATGGGGACTTATTAATTATGAATTCTTGGCTTTAGCTTAGGCTTGTCTCAATAGATTTTTTAAGTAGCAACTATATCCTTGTTAGGTGTCTCTGGCAGTTGGCTCTGCTTCCTCCTCTGGTTGGTAGAATCCTGACCTCAAACCTGCAAGCTTCTGGCATAGCTGAGAGCTGCTATTAAGTGGGAGATTCTTTAATGAGGAGTTGTATTTAATTGCCCTCACTTGAGAAAGATGGATACCTGCATTGTGGCAGGTGTTTTTACTTAACTTGCTATTTCTACTTATCTTGCAGCCTGCTCAAGTTCACTGCTCCATAACAGTGCATCTTAAAGAGCCCATATCAATTTTGGTTCCTTGTTTGTTTGTTATTAGCTTTCTCAGGCTCTATATGGATATTTGGGCCCCACATTGGGTGTCATTTTTAATTGGAATTTTCATTGGGAATCCAAAGAGATTCTGAATAAATACATAGAAAATTATTATTAATCAGGAATGCTAAGCCTTATCTTAGGCTTGTCTCACTAGCTCTTTTAATTTAACCTGTATCTATTCATCTACATTTTGCCTCCATTTTATCTGTCCTTCATTCTAAATGTTCTACTTTCCTCCTTCCTTCATGTCTGTCTGAATAGCCCCTGTCTATCTCTTGTTGTCTCTTGTCTTTATTTTTCCTGAGCCTAAATTTTTCTTTCTGTTTATTCTCCTTGCCCAGAGGTCCCACCAAAACCTTCTCCTTTGCTATAGCCCATTCAGATCTTTATTAGAACAATGAGCTGCCATAGGAAGGATCTTTCCACAGTCAAACAAGTGCAACATATCTTTATGCAGTTAAATATTCTGCAACATAAAAATATGCAACATGTTTTTATATAGTTAAGCCAAAGCAACACATCTTTAAGAAGGTATACAGATGCAAAAATTTGCATAGTTAAACAAATATACTGCAAAACATTGAGTATTTGCATATTTGCATATTTTTCTCTATGTGAATCTAAGCAGAAGATAGATTTTGATTTTTCCTGTCATTAGAATCTGGACATTTGGCTGAGTTCTGAATATTATTAAGTATGAATTTTACATGTCTTATTCTTGCTAAATTAGTAGAGATAATACTGTATGTTTTCATTATAACACACAAAATAGACATAAGTTGCCCCATACATCTTAGTTAATTTTAGAGATGAGAGAATGTAAAACTAAAAATTATTTGCTCATAAACACATATACACTCAGATGAGAAAAGAGTATATATAGGTGACACCAAGAAAGGCTGAGTGTTAAAATTCAGAAAGTAAAGTTGTGCTATACCTATTTACATTTGACAACATTTTTAGTACCTTCTTATGCAGCATATTCCAGGGATAGGTTCAGGATCTAATTGTACATGATATGGAAATTTCAGACTTGTCTTACATACTACATAAAACACTGTCATTTGAGACCTGTTCTCTTTTACTTGCTGTAATGGATATTCTTGATTTCATTTAAATTTAACTAAAACCTCAAAATGGAGAAGCCTGTATGTGGTTTTCACATAATTAGACATAGAAAGATCCACTTCTAATCCATATCTTTAACATAGGAAAACACACCTTTCATCCAGATTTCTTTGTGGTGGGAAAATACACCTATAATCTGTGCCACATATTCTGGTATAAGTGTGTACAAACATGGAAGAAGAAAGCTTTTTCTCTTTGCCTTCTTACTCCTGTTAGCAGCTTCTTTCCTTCAATGGCATTATAGCATATGAAGAGTTTTCAAGCATATACCGAAGATCAGTCGATCAACCTCATGGACTAAACCAGTATTGGATTATTGGTACTTCTCTTATTGCTGGATTATCTGGAACACTTAATGTATGTAGTAATAGTAAATCCTCTATTACTCTCTCTCTTTCTTTCTCTCTCTCTCTCTCTCTCTCTCAACCTTGATAATTATAATTGGGAAATAAAAATATATTTTTGCAAGTAGAAATTAGATGCCCATGTATGCTATTTAGGTGAGGCTCATAAAAACCGCACCCCAATCTCTGATTCTTTTGGATGAAGTTTGAGTACCTGTCAGTGAAGTGAGATGATAAGTGCTAATCTTGATTTCAAACAAGGCCTTCGAAGTAACACCAAATAATAAAATATTTTCAATTAAGATTCTTAGGGGTACACCCTGTAACACCAACCCCAGAAGCGTGTGATAGCCAAGTCATTCATTCAGTTATTTTGGTACATTAAACAAAGATTATTGAGAAGTTTAGCTAATCTGTGCCATCTTGCAATTGTTCCCATGATTTATTTTAACATGAATATTTTTTCTCTGTTACCTGTTCTTAATTGCTATTTTTCTTATCATCATCATCACTGTTATTAGTATTATGTGTATCTATGTTTTGTCTACATGTATGTTGACATATAAGAGACTGTGGCTTGCACAGACCAGAACATGGTGTTGGATTCCCTTGATCTGGAGTTGTAGACTATTGTGAATTGTCAAACGGGTCTGGAAATAAAACACACATGCCTTTATTAAGGGAACAAATCCTCTGTGGTATTTTCCAATAAGAATACTCTCTATAAGTTTATATATTTGAATGTTTTGTTTCCATTTGGTAAAATTTTCAGGAAGGATTAGCAGAGATTTTTGGAGAAGATGTGTCACTAGGGGTGGGTTAAAATTTTAAAAGCCCACACCAGATATAGTATCTTATTTTATGCGTCTTGCTTGTAGATCAGATTTAAGTTCCCAGCTACTGCTCCATTAACATGCCTGCCCACCATCACGCTTCACCCTAGTATAGCAATGAACTCACCTTCTAAAACTATAAGCAGTTCCCTGATTAAATGCTTTATCTTATAACGTACATTGGTCAGAGGTCACTGCACAATAGTAGAAGACTAACAAAGACATGATTTTAAGTGCTGAGACATCATCCTCTAGCCTTTAAAGATTTTATTTTTAATGTTATGTATTTCTATGTATATGTATGGGCATGAGGTCATGAGTACAGGTACCCAAGGAGTCCAAATCAGGGCCATGAATACCTGGTGATATAGTTACAGGTGGTTGTAAGCCATCCAAAATGGGTGATGGAAAGTGAAGTCAGCTCCTCTGCAAGAGTAGTTATGCATGTAACTGCTGAGCCATAGACATAGCACACTCTCCAGACTTTCTGGGATTTTGGTAACTAAATATAATTTTAATTTTTGTGATTATCTTTTACAAATACCTCAAATCTAAGTTTCTAGATACTGATGTTTAAGATAAATCTATAGGCCAGTCTTACAGAAACAATTCCTCAATTGATGTTTCTACTTCACACATGAATCTGACGTGTATCATGTTGACCATAGACATGTTGCCCTTATGTTTAGCAAAAGAAAGAACAATTAATAGCATTGTGATGGCTTGTTCTTCAAAATTTTGTAAAACTTTATAGAGAAGTGGAATGAAGACCCCACTGTTAGCTGTGACATTTTACAATGGGCTGAGTGACTACAATAGCTGAATTAAAACATCTTGCTTTCAGGACACTCATCTTTTGGCATTCCAGTAATAAAAGACTTTTTTTTAAAAAAAAATAATATTTACTCTACACGGAAGCATAAGGCACACCTAACAGCAAAATTTTTATTCTAAAGATGTGTCTATTTAGACGTTCTCTACAATGAAAGCTCTTATTTATTTTCATTTTTTATTAAAGATTCAAGCTATTTTGATGAAATTCTGGAATTCTGGGAAGGCTAATTTCCTCTTGTACTCTCTGTCATTATTATATCAAGATTAAAATTCCATAAGAGAGCAGCAGACTTCTAAAGTCTTTGCTAGTTCTATCACAGTTTTAATATCCTCTGAGTACTATGATTTTGTGAGTAATGTAGATAACAGATTATAATATTGTCTTTTCTGTAGAATTTTATAGTATAAACTCCTAAAAAGGCTAAGTTTGATTCAGGTGCCTTCCATAAGGGACAGCATATGACTGTCCATCACATTGGCTGTAGGAGTACCATCAGACACAATTCTATCCATACTACATGACTGATATACAAAATCAGCCTAACTACAAGATAACATTTTGGAAAATGTATAAATTGGATTTCGCAAAATTGCATTTATTATGTTATTCACCCACATAATAAATACTTACCGGATAGCTGAATATTCCAGGCTCTCTTTCAAATTCCAGGAACATACCTCTATATCTTGTATTCATGACTCTACAGGCATACATTAAAAGTGGAACAGATAATGAACTCATTTGTGTTGATTCACTGCATAGTTATAAATGTGTTAAAAGAGAACAGATTCAATGACATAATGTGTATTTGAATCAAATGATATGATTTAAATATTTCGTAGGTGGACATTGTATCTGTACTCAGGAAATTACCATCTGACTAAATGGAATACAGAGTGTTCAGAGATCAGGTACAACAAGCATGAAAGTGCTAAGCTAGAAACACTCTGATTATTAAAGAAAAGAAAGCAAGCCTGCTTGGCTAAAGGGAGTGGGCAATAGTGACATGACATTGATTGGGTTAGAATAATGGCTAGAACATCCCCATGTCTTGATTTCACTACTGTTTTATTTTATTATTAGTAATAATGGACACTATAATGGATTCGTGGGTAGAAAAAAGTCATCTTTTCTAGTTGTAAGGAGTTTGTAAGCTTTACAGGATGAGAAGATCATCCAGTTCTGCTATTATCCATGAAGTTCAGAACAGAGTGGTACTGTGAAGATACTGAAATAAGAAGGAGTGTTTATTAGAATAAAATTAACCAACTGTCAATGTTATTGAAATGGACCAGGAAAATTATTCATATCAAGTGAGTCTAGGAGTCATGTCTGAGAGGTATGCCTTAGAATTCAACTATTTAAGAATGTGCATGTCACCAAGGAACATGCCGTACTCTATGCGAAATCCCTCCGAGTCTTCAACCCAACACAAACAATTAAAGGCATCTGAGGACTCTTTGGCAACTGAAAGCCAGAGTGGTGTTCTTCTCCGGGGAAGATCACACCAATTTGTTGTCTAGTGCCAAACAATCAGACCTGAAAAATACATGAAAATAATATTATATGAAATCAATAGATAATATTTAAGAATATATATGAAATATGAATACATAGCTGCATACAACAACAATTAGTGGGAAAAAGACCATAAATAAGAAAAGTATTTGGAAGTAGGAAAGGGAAGGGGAGAGGGAAATAAACTATAATCTCAACAATCTGAAAAGTATACTGTTCTGTATTATGGCTAAAAGAGACAACATAGACAGTAATTAATTTTTTAAACTAATAACCACTGAATATATAATCTATCACATTTTATTGAAAGGCTTTTGGAGAGTGTCTTAAGATTCCTATTACCCCTATCTCAGGGATGGCTCCACCAATGGTTGATCCTTCCCTCAACAATTAATAATTAAATAAATTCCATACAGATTTGCCTACCATCAGATCTTACGGAAGCATTTTGTCAACTGAGGCTCTCTGTGCTCTAATGACTCAGTTTGTGGCATGTTGGTATAAATATAACCAACATAGAGAGAGATTTATGAATGTCAGAATTTTTTTTAAAATTGCCATGTAGTTAATACTATTAGAAGCTCTATATTAATGTCTTTGAGGGATAAAAATCTATGTTTTAATGAAACAACTATTATTATCAAGAACATTTAAAGAGTATAAGGCAGATTTCCAGAGTTTAAAGAATAATAAAAACAAGAACAGTAGCAAAAGATACCCAAAGATTTGCTTTGTTTTGTTTTCTCACTGGGAAATATTCGGACATGTGCTATATCTTAGACATTACCAGCCACTCAGTATCTACTATTTCATATCCTCAGAGTAAAATAGTTTCAAATGACTTTATGTCACATAGTTGTTGTACACCCACAGACTCATAGTTTGTGGAGTCTAGGTCTCAGCCCCACTAAATTCCTTGACTAGTGCATGACTCTGCCATACGTTAGAGAAAAGAAATTCACACAGTGATTTGGTGTTTATGATTCCCAGGTTAAAATATGCCCCTCTGAAAATGGTAAGCACAGATGGCAGCTGTGCATATCACAATACTTCATAAAGAATTAAAATGACTGCACAATCTGACACCTTACAGTATCTAAATCTTTATCAAAATTACTCTACAACATGATATTGAGAAACTGATTAGTTCTTGTAAACCTATGTAGAAAACTTACTATTGTTAAATAATATAGGACAATTCATTATCAGCTCTGGGATATTTCTATTGGGATGTGTCACAAACTTTTTAGGAATCATTTAACACTCCAAACTCATTATGAGCCAGACCTAATTAAGATTTCATTTGTGACTCTAATTTGGTGAGAAATGTCAAATGTTATTGCTTTAATTATTATAATTGAGAATTAATTTTAATTCTTTATAATTGAGAAGAGTTAGATAACTTTGTCACATACATATTTGGCAATGTTGAATTTTGCTAAATTTTTTGGAGCTCCTAATAAGACAAATTCTGGGCCATGAAGCAGCAAGGATGCTGTCTTGGAAGTTCTATGTCATTATAGAAGATACTATTTCTGTTTCCTAAGGCATACATAATTGAAATCATAGCTGATTAGGAAAATAATTTGAATTCTAAAATGATACTTATATAGTATGAAAAATTCTTTGGTGTCAAGGCTACATCATGAAAGCCATTTGCTCATTGAACAGATTATATCCCCTTCTAATGTACATGAAACCTATATTAGATAGAGCAGATAAAATCCTCAAAAACAATAGGAATATATTTGCAATCCAAATACACTTTTCACATACAACATTGATAGGGAACCAGATGCTAGCAAAATGATTATTAACATTGACAAAAACATGGAAAAATGTCTATTGATGATGTTAGTGATCTCATATATGACTGGGGATCTCATCCAAATTCTTGGAAGCAACAACTTCTCCCAAAATATCTTTCAGAGTATCAGGTCTTGTGTCTGTTAAGAGAGTTATATTTCAACCAAGACGGATATTTGAAGTTCAGTCCCTGGGGTTTAGCCACTCTAATATACACCCCATCTCTCCTTATTATATAGTGATCCTACAAATTTATATTTGTTTCTTTAATATTTTATTATAGAATTTCAAGTTTTATTGTCTAAGGTCACTAATAAAATTAGCTACCTATGTATCATATATTAACATTATTTACTTTTTTTTTTTTTTACATTATTTGTCTTCTGCTTAGTCTTTGGACTATTTCTTTTTGTCCAAGAGATTTTATATGAAAGAAAATATCAAATAATGTTGTGTCTTTTATTTCAAATTTAAATGAATTTTCCTTGAAGATACTGAAGACAATGTAGGAACTATTTATTATTCGTTTATTTCCCTGACATAAAGGTATCTTAAGTCTTTATTTCAGACAAGTAAAAACAATTTTTTTTGGTTTATGGGTTAATTATTTTTAGTAGAGTACACGTTAACACTTTCCCATTTCCTTCACTTGCTTGTGGAATTCATGGATAGCATTATAAAACTTTAAAAAGATTTAGGTTGATATAATATGCCTCAGAAATAAATGGACACATTTAGTAAACTGTAAACATGTTTACATATCTATATCAATTTACTGATACAACTGTCATTCAAAATAGGTAATATAATGCAAAACTTATGGCATTTAAGTGAACAGTGATATGTTATCTATTTACTTACACAGATATATCGATAGACAGCCCTATAGATAAATAGATAAACTATTAAGGAGTAGTTATAGAAGTTTGTATTTTGACTTTATTACCATCCATCTTGATGTGAAGATCGAAAGTATCAAATCTTAATATGAACTAAATGTATCAATATGACAATATGCCAAGTATGACAAACGATTTAACAGCGATGCTATTCTGTTTCCGAAGGTTATCTTTCTGGTGTTTTGAACACACTTCGTGCATCACAGTTTATAACTGTTCTCATGAGGACATTGTGCAGTTGAAGTATGTTAACTAGGAGTCATTCTGTAATGAGCAGCACACTAGCGTAGGTAATCTGCAAAACAATCATTCCATTCAAGCAGAACCAGAAACTTTATTCAAGAATTATGCTGATTATTTTAAACATGCATAATCTTGAGGAAGTTTCTTGATTGAAAAGAAAATAGAAAAGATCACCTTAGTAAATTGAGGTCATAACATGTTGCAGCCAAGAAGAGTTGGGAACAAATCTTGAAAGAAGGAGATGGTTGAGTGAGAGGAGCAAAGAGAGAGATAGAAAGAGATGGAGATCTCAATAGAGGAAGCCAATGTGGGGTTGGAAAGAGATTGAGTGTTAGGGAAACTTCAAGAACTCACAGTATGTCCTTGGTTAGGTCTCCAACCTATAGAAGAGGGTGTGCCTAAACAGGAATTCCCCTATAAGCATATGAGTAATCACCCTAAGTGTCATCACAGAACCTACATCCGGCAATGAATAGAGGTGAAGGCAGAGATTTATAGCTGAGCACTGGGCAGAACTCCTGGTCCAGCTGAGAGCAGAGGGGGAGAATCTGTATGAGCAAGGGGATGTGGATTATGAAAAAAAATCCCACAGTGATGGCTGGCTAGAGTTCTGCCGAGCTCAATGAATCAAGAATAGCCACTGGAGATCTATCAGGAAAAGGAGTTAGGCTCTCCAAGTGTAGGCAACTATATATTGACATGCATGAGGAGTCTTGAGGGATGGGATCAGACTGCGTTCTTCTCTGTTCCTCCAGCACCTTAGAGCCCATTTCCTGCAACTGAACACCTAACCCAGTCTTTGGTATCAGGAAACTGGACTTGCCTGAAGTGGATGTGCCACACTGAGCTGACCCACCTTGGGACTTCTTGCCCTTTTTGGGGATGGCATTGGGGGGATGGGGAGGGGAGAGGCTGAAGGCTCATTGGGAAGAACTGGGAGGAGGGAAGGGAGGGGGAGAAGGGGATACATGGATAAAAAAGATATTTTTAATAAAAAATAATAAAATGAAATAAAAGAAAGAGAAGTAGGCGTGGGGAACAGATATTTATATAGGATTCATTTTATACAAATGTATGTTCAGAACATGCAAAAAATTTAATTCAAAAATACAGAATCCACTGTGCTGCTATTTCCCTATTTGGGGCAGACCACCCCAGTCCCTTTTTCTAGTCTTTGCATTGTTTTACTAAATAAACTTCTACTAAGACTGAAAAAAAGAAAGAAAAGAATATATATTTTTAATTTAAATACAAAGCTGCTAGTTTCGATTAATATATTGGCAGCAACCATCTTGGCTTATTTACAAGACATCGGCTGCTAGAGTGTATACTTTTTCACAGTTGGTCTGAATTTATCTCAATTTTGTTTAAAATACCTGCCATCATCACCCCTTAAATAAATGACTAAGCTGGAGAGAAGGTGTAGATTACTAAGAATGACACAAAAAATATAGATTCATGGAAAGGACAGACCAAGATCTGCTAGATTTATAGTACACAATGCGTCATTTCATGGTCGGCTGTGGGGAGTCAATCCTATTAAATTACTGTTCAGATGTCTCACCTGTCTTCTCCCAGATATATATGTATATATTCTGGACAACAAAATGTATGGATCTCATCTTTCTTTACTTATTTATACCATATACTTGGATACAACTAGTAACTCTTCCAAGGAAGGTGCTATCAGTTATAATAAGGTCATGTCTCTTACAGAATATGTGAATATATAAGTCTTCAACTCCAGGAGAGTAAACATGCCATTCTAGGCAATGCAAGTATGCATTTCTAAAAGCGCTTTCATGATGAAGATCAGTGACCTCTCCCATACATTCAGCAAAATGAAAATCAAAAGACAAGATTTATAACATTTATTGATCCAAATATTCCCAATAAATCAGGATAATAAATGAATATTAATGTGAAATATGTATCTCCAGGTAATTGTAATTTGATTTTCTAAACCATGGAATCTTTCAGCATTCTCCTTCAAATTTCTTTCTTGCATAGTAGAAAAAGGCTTAGTATCCTTCTTGGCTCTGCTAAAATCATCTTCATTTTTCAAATTCATCATTCTATGTAAAACCTTACAAAATATTTATCTCACGTATAACTCTACAGGCACATAATCTTTCTGCATCTTTGTTTCATTATGTACAAGTTAAAGCCTCAAAAGGCGAATACTGTTAGGCTTTAAGTTTTAAATTAATTTTAAAGAAATTTAGCTTTGCATAGCAATAGGGAAAATGGTTGAGCTAATATGCCTCATCCAGCTTCATCTAAAACTCACAACTTGCTTTAGCATTGTTACTTTTTTTTGGTAGTTAATAACAATTGATAATAAACTTTTGCTAACAAAAGTTCATGCTCTCCTAAGGCTCTTTTTTAATTTATGCCACATATTTCTGATACCATTTACTTTTCATTCTTGGCTGTGGCTGTTTCTCAGATTTTTCATGTGTTTCATGACCTAGACATAGATGATATGAGAATCATCAAGCTTGTATGTTGAAGAGTGTCCTCCAAATATTGTGTCTGATGTTTGTGCACAGGATCAGTCTGGGCACAATTCAAACCAAGAGAACCATGAATATAAAGCACCATTTCCTCCAGGCAAAGAGAGGAAGGAGAGAATATATGAGCAAAGTGGTCAAGATAAGGAAAGACATGAGACAGCTGACCACAACTCCCGGGAGCCCGCTGACTCTTAACGGACAGTGGGGAAACTGCAGGGCACTGAACTAGGTCCTCTGAATGTGGATGACAGCTGAATGGAAAGGACAGTTTATGGGGCCTCTGTAGTGTGACCAGAACTTATTCCTAGTACAGAAACCTAACTCTTAGAACCCATTCTCTACAGAGGAACACTTTGCTAAGCCTTGATACTGGGGGGAGGATCTTGGTTCTACCTTAAGTCGGTATACCAGACTTTATTAACAAACATACCCTGGAAGTCATTACCCTCTCTGAGGAATGAATCAGGGAATGGTAAGGGGTGAAGGACAAGGGGAGAGTGACTGTGAGAAGGGAGGGAGGGGTAACAGTAGTGGGTATGTTAAACAACAACAACAAAACCCTTAAATAATAAAAAGGACCATTTTCTTTATGCCAGGATCACACATGTATATCATTATGATTTATGACTATTGGTACTATTCAGTGACATGTCTGAAGTTATCATCAAGTCTCTAATGGAAAGTTACTCCTTTCCCCCTTTGATACAATACATTCTTGGAGATAGTCTACAAGTTCTCCTTTTTGGCTAAACTGGATGCCAGCTACTTACTATTTCTTCTGTCAAATACTGGGAGTTAAGGAATGTACTGCCATGCCCAATTTTTGCACAGGTGCTAAGGATTTGTCCTCATTTTTTTTTTTTTTTTTTGTTTCACAGTCACTTCATGAGTCCCAGTAGCATGTTCTCTACTCTCCCAATATTTGGGGAATTTTCATTTTTTCCTGTTATTAATTTCCTGTTTAGTTCCACTGTGGATTCATGTTGTCTCTAAAGAATTTCTTTCTTCATTTTTGAATAGATTATTTACAACAAAAATTCTTAACTTTTATTTGCTCAAGAAATATTTATTTCCCCTTTAATTTTGAAGACTAAATTCCAGAGGATTTCGAATTCTCTGGTGGTACATCCGTTTTTCCTCTCAACATTACAACTGTGCAGCATGCTTTAATATTTATATAGCTTTCGTGAGAAATCTGATGCAGATCTTATGTCTTCCTTCTGTTATACTTAAGTGAGCTCATCTTTACCGCTTTCAGGATTTGTTGTCTGGGTCTGAATCCCTTCAGAGTGATGTCATAGCATGTGATACAGTTTCCTGCTTTTGTATACTTTCCCTATTCACATTTAATTAACATCCTTAAGTTTTCTGGATCTCTAATTTTCTATGTCCATTTTGTAAAATTGTGCCATTTTTATCTCAAACCATTTCTTCTGTTCATTATTATTTGTGATTCAATAATGTACATTTCTGAAAGTGTGCAACATTTGAAGAAAATCATCCTAGTTTTATCATCAGCCATGCTTATATTTTAGCGGAAAATGCATTTCTTCCTCCAATGTATCAGTGCAGTCTCAATCTGTGTTACAGTGTCCCTGTTTTAACTTTTACTTGGTATTTTGCACAGTTTGTGTTTTTTGTTTATAATTTTGCAATGCGTTTTAGTAGTGGAATTCTGACTCCAAATTCCCTCTCCTCTCTATCGGGTTGATGCACAATCTCTCTTTTTGGTAGTTTGCCTTGCATTTTACCATGTAAAGTTTGTTGTTTGTTGTTGTTTTTATTTCTGTTGTTAGGTGGATAATGGATGTCAGACTTCAGGTGTCAGTCAGAACAGAGGTAAATTGATCCTAACTGTGAGGGTTTATGAACGTATAATCTTTGTACCTGTATTTATGGTTTTTGTTCCTGTTCTTATATTCCCAAACTTTTGTTGAATTTAAGTGTCTTTAGTGCCTATTTCTTAACCAGAATCTGAGCCTTGTAACCCACATAGATATAATAAGCCAACTACTACTCTCCTGTCTCGTTTGTGGTTTCCTTGATGCTGTGGAAGAACATGGTGCTACATTACCATGTTACCCTACCAACCTACTGCACTGCCGCAAATTCATGGTGGTGTTTGTTTTTGGCTATTTACACAGAAGACTTAAACCCAAAGTCTGGCTCTTTCTTCTTAATCATAAGCTTTCCTATTGCGGGTGCTAAAATGTTTTACACACTAGGGACATCTATCATGTTAAAACTCTAATTGTTGGTTACTGTCATGGCTACTCTTGGTTGCCAGCTTGATTACAACTGGAATGAACTAAATTCCAGAAATGTAAGCGCACCTGTGAGAGATTTTTTTTTTCTTGGTTTGAAGTAGGTGAATTAACTTCTAGTCCAGATGTTTGAGATCTGGATTTTGAGCCTGCAAGATACAAGTATTTTATCTAGACCTTGAGAATCACCTTTAATCTGGACCTTACCCTCTTGTAAATGAATAGAAGAAAAAAGTTTTACTCTTTGTCTGCTTGCTCTCACTTTGCTAGCTTACCTATGCCTTCACTGGCATTAGAGCCTACTTCTTTAGGATTCCAGCATAAATTGAAGAACAGCTGAGACACCTAGCCTTGTGGAGTGAGCAGCTACTGCATTCTTGGAACTTGTCTTCACAACCAGCTGTTGTTGGATTAGCTGGACTGTAGCCTATGAATCATTTTAATAAATCCATTCTATAGGATGCCACTTTGTCTTAATGGTGGCTGATGTTCTTTTGATACTTTTGGTATCATGAGGTATCATTTATTAACTGTTAATCTTAGTCCATGTGCTAATGGTGTTTTTTTTCAGAAAGTCTTTTTCTGTGAGGTCAGGTCTATTTCCTACTTATTCTTCTCTCAGATTCCGTGTATCTGGTTTTATGATAAGGTCTTTCATTCATTTGGAGTTGAATTTTGTTCAGGGTGTAATGATACATCTATTAACTTTCTTATATATGTGGCAATCCAGTTAGATTAGCAATGTTTGTTAAAGATACTGTCTTTTTTTTCAAATGTGCCTTTCTAGAATATTTATGTATTTATATAACAAAAAGTTATTCAGGTATGTGTATTCATATATAACTTTTCAGTCAAACAGTATCTGTTATTGTGAAAATACCATTTTATTTTATTACTATACCTTTGTAGTGTAATTTGAGGTCAGGGATGGTGATATCTCAAGGCTTTATCTTATTATTTTTAAAGCTGTCTTTATTTGTATATTTCTATAAAAAGTTGATAATTGTGCTTTCAAGATCTGTGAAGAATTTTTTGAAATTTTGACAGAGATTGCAAGGAATCTATAGATGTCCAGTTTTATTATATTAATCTTAGTGATCCATGTCTTGGGAAGTCTTCCTATCTTCTAATATCTTCTTCAGTGTATTAAAGTTTTTAGCATACAAGTCATTCATTTATTTGATTAAGTTACCTCAAGATATTTTACATTATTTGAGTTATTGTGAAAGTCATTTCCATACTTTCTTTCTCAGACCATTTGTAACTTATACATAGGAAGTTTGCAGGTTTTGTGAGTGAATTTTTTATCTAACTACTTTAATGAAAGTGTTTAGCAATTGTAGGAATTCTGTGGTAGAATATTTAGGATTAGTTTTGTCAGATAGCCAAAAATAAAGATGCTGTGACTTTTTTCTTTTCCAGTTGTGTCAACTTGATCTCTTGTCTCAGTGCTTAAGACTTTAAATACTATTTGGAATATGAATATGAAGTGATTAAACAACCTTACCATATTTCTGATTTTAATGGAATAGCTTTGAGTTTCTATTCTTTTAAGATTTTTTTCAGGCTTATTGTAAACTTCTATTATGCTGAGACACGTCCCTTATATTTTGCCAGGACATTGAGATGCATATTTGATTATTTCTTGCTGTCTGCTTCTTTTGGTACAATTTTGTTATAGAGGTTTCAGTTTTGTTGTTAATAGTTTGAGATTTCTCTCTGTGTGTTTTTCTTTTTCTCTCAGCACTTAATGCTAATGACTTGCTTCTTAGAACTGCCTTTATTATATCCCATATGATTGAGTGTATATTAATTATTATTTAATTTGAGAAAGTCATTAATTTTTTCTTGAACGCTTTTATTCATTAGTGAGTGATTAGTTTTCATGAATTTTTAAGCTTTATGCTGTTTCTATTGCTGTAGATATATAGCTTTAATCTGTTGAGATCTGATAGCAAACAGGATGCAATTTCAATATTCCTGTATTTGTTAAAACTTGCTTTGAGTCCAAGTATGTGGTCAACCTTGAGAAAGTTCCATGAGATACTGAGAAAAGGTATAATATCATATGTGTATAATTACATGAAATGTTATTTTAGTTTTATGTGTTTAGTTTTTGTGAAGATGACTTCTGTTTTGGTGAGTGTGGGGCATTGAAGTTTCCGACTATTATTGTGTTGAAGGTCGTATGTAATTTTGATGTAGCAGTGTTGTTTATTTTGTGAACTTAGACATTTCTTGTGTTTTGTGCATAATATAAAGAAATACAATATTTCTTTGATAATTTTTAATATTATGTAATATTGGTTAGATTTGCTTTGAATTATATTTTGTTAGATATTAAAATGGCTACAGCAGCTTGCCTCCTAGGTCCATTTCCTTGGACTATATCTTCTTTTATCCTTTTACTTTACTCTGAGGTGATGTCTCTCCTTGATGTTGAGATTTGTCTTTTGAATGCAACAAAGGTTGAATGTATATATATATATATGTGTGTGTGTGTGTGTGTGTGTATTACTTTATTCAAAAAGTTTTTCCTAAGCTGTAGATTTTTTTTAAATAAACCAGACAGAAGTAAGTCTGTCATAGGAAAACTTACAAATTCAAATGATCTCCGAATTTGTGACATCGGGAATCATCTAACCACTCTGGTGTAACTAAGAAGGTATGGATAAAAGCAGTAAATCCAGAGATGGCAAAATCAATTAGAATCTATTTTTCCAAAGGGAAGTTGGTACCTTGCCTTCTTCTTTTATGGAATGTCATCCAGGGATGTATTTTTAAAAATTAATGTGTTATACTATTCTGATAGTATTATCTGTGCCCCATTTTCCCATTTTATGTTTAGATATATAATTTTGGAAACCTCAAAATAAATCCAGGAGGAAATAATTAGAGATTCTTTTTGAGGTATAGATACTAAATGGGGCTAGTATGGGAGTGCTTAAACTGTCCTCTGATTAAATATATCCTTAAAATGAAAGCTTCATGTATGGACATTATAAAATACAAAACTGATTAAATAACCAAATATGCTCTCCTTAGGGTCCTTTTTTCTTTTCTGAATTATTATCTACCTCACGGCCATATAAGGGACACAGTGGAAGGAACTTAATTAAGTTTCTAATGATGCATTTAGAAGGAAGTATGAACTTAGCATCTCCTCAGATGTTTTATGGCTTGTGAGACATCATCCTCTCCTTAGGTGCCCAGTCATGACCACCTGTTATTTGTTATCATAATGTTGATAAAGGTAGCAGACAGAGATCATTCAGCTCTCGTTTTTTGGAATATTGAAGCAATTTACATGCATTTTCCACAAAGGTTAATGGCAAAAGCTAAATATGATGTAAACAGAAACTAAGACAGATGTTTAATGGAGGAATGCTATTAAATCCACACTGACGAAGTGATATGAGTACTTTGTTTACACATATTTTATGGTATCTATTTTGTTTCAGTGTTTGAAGAGAGGAACATTAGAACTATTATTGACCAGTATTATCTATGTAGCTCGAGTCAACAGGTATTCTGCACACGATACAGATACAGAATGTTTGATGTAAATGTTTTGTTAGTGTTAAACTAGTCTTAGTTTGAAAACGTAAAAGTGGGTATGATGATTAATGCAAAAAAATGCATTTCATTGAACTTGATGAAGTAAATGTGCTTAAAGAAGGATTAGCAGGTCTCATTGAGTTAATGCCATTTGATGCTGTACTCCCGTACATGATTTCTTCTGGGTACCGAATAACATTGAATTTCTAATATGATTTTTTCAATTATTGATTTGTTGCTTGTCTGTACTGGAGGAAAGTCAGATGAAGATCAGCCTGGCAGTATTTATAGGCTGCATCTCATCTGTGGGATGTAATCCATCTTCGTTAAGTTCAGTAAAAGTGATAGATGGCATTTGGCAGTGTAATGATGTGATCAGTCTGGCACTGCATCTCTAAATCTGAAGCTGGTGCTATCTGCAGTGTAGACATTTAATCAGTTATACACCCCATTACTGATTTAATTCAGAATGTCAGTGGCAGGTGAATAATGTGAGTATTTGTATATTAATATCATATTGTATTAATGCTCCCTTCGTTTAAGTGTGCTATTCATCTGAAAATCATAAACAGTAGCATCATGGATAGAATAAATTTAGTAGAGATGTTAAGCATCCAGCACCTCCCATGTCTAAATTCATCATGTCAGCAATTTTTTTCTTATATTTCTCCTCATATTTTCTTGTCTAGGTGAGATTCATGACAAAAATCATTATATCCTGCAATTCATAAAACTGTTAATAAATACTTTAAGGTAAATTAATTTAAAATTAAATACAAGTGGATTGCTCAGGAAAAATGATAGATTATCAGGTATTACATATAAAGACGGTTATAAGATGTTTAATGAAAATATATTATTAAACTAATTATAAGAGGTTATAAACATTCTTACTGCTTTTTGTTTGTGTATTTTTTTTAAAATATAGTGATTTTTACATATGTAAAAGCAGTGTTACCTTTTGACATTTGATGGTAAAGGCTAAAAATCATTAATGACTACTGGTTTACATGTAACATTTTTTTCTCTCAAGTATACTATGTAATCCTTAAACCACAGGAATATTTGTAATTTAATCTTTTTATTTATCAAAACTTTATACAGAGTTGATAAAATTTCAGTGATTGCAGCATTCGAAACCTTAGACTATACACATGTTTAATGAAGTGGAACAGCCCTACATATTTGCAGTTCTACACATTATCTGATAGAAGGAAAATTTTCCAATGGATGCCCGATCCTTGAAAACCATCATACCGCTTCTATACTGTCTTTTCCACAATGATCGGAGCAGAAAGAAATTATCAGTAACAATTAACAATGAAGTGGATTAACCTTACTAATACACTGTCATAAATGTTTTTTTTCTTTCAAAGTTTAGTTCTATACACATATTAACATCTTCTAATTATCCACTGATCTGGATAATTAAAATCCCAGGAAAGGAAGATATGGATATGTCCACTGTGCTTGGGTATAATTTTAATAAATATGTAATAAAACAATTATATGCTTTCTGTCAATGAATTCCTGAATAGGAAGCGTGTAGTATGGATTGCAAAGATCTGTACATATGAGTTCTGCATAAATGACCCTGGCTACAGACTGAACTATGAAGTTTAATCCACTAAACACTATTGCTCTGTATAGCCTGTGTTCTCCTCTAAACCAGCTCAATAATTATCATTTGTCACTGGGTTTTGAATAAGAAGTGTCCATGGGCTCTTTATAATGCAGGCTTCAGTTCTATCTTTGTTGAGATTTTCCTTTTTCTGAAGAATACACTTATATTTTGTTCAAAGACTTAATTCATAAATCATAAGTAAACATACTTTACTATGGAACTATTAGATCTCAAAAACCAAATTAAACAACATATGACATCCAGAGAAAGAAGAGAGATGTATATTCTGGTCACAAAAAAATAAGGTAGACTTAAGACCTATAGAAAAAATAATGATGTCTAAAAATATATGCTTGAAAGTTACAGAACAGTCATCTATCAGTCCATCAATCTACGAAATCTGCTTGAAACTTTTCTTAAAATGAGTGCTTTTCTCATATTCATTTGTTTCAGATTAAAATATCTTCTTCATTTTCTCTCAGCAGTTATTATAATATTTGAAGTGTCAGAGGGTGACATGTTACTTTGTCTTACTTAAAATATATTACCAGAATCTTTTTACTAACAGTTATTTTCATAATGCTTCTTTCCAGTAAACCAAAAGCTTTACATACAAATGTGCTCACTTATCTTCATACCATCCTTGTATAGTTAGGGGCTGCTGGCCATTATGTTATTTTATAGAGGATAAACAAAGACTCTAGAAACCATTTTCTGGTCACTTATTCTGTTGATTGTGTTAATTGCTAAAAGCAATGATTAGTATTCACTTACATTCTGCCTAAGATTTTAAGAGCCTTTGGTGTCATCCGACTTTAAGTATCACAAATGTTTAAGAACTGCCTCCATTATCTGTGTTGGCTATTTTTGCGATTAGTTTATTTCTTGTGATATAAAAATATGGCTTCACACCTACGTACTTGCAAGAAGTATATATGCACACACAAATGTTATAGACATATATTATTAAGTCTTAATCATTACCAATGATTGTCAAACCACAAACATAATTCCTGCTTCAGTTTTCAAATGGCTGGCTTTGGATTCAGGGTGTTATGGACTATTCTGGAAGGGCAGGATCTGAGGTCATAGGCCTGCAGCTGGCCTTCTGTGTCCATTGTCAACAGAATTACTAATTAAGCATCTTCAAATAGTATTGTGCAAATAGAAAATTATTACTTTGAAACTTACAACATCAAAACCTTTGGCTTTTTTACTTACTACTTTTTTTTTTGTTGTAAGTTGAGCACTGACACTCTCCCATCCTGCTTAATTTCTGTGCCACTTTCAGTAACCAGATCATTAATAAAGAAAGAAATATTACAACATTGTTTTGAAAATAAAGTGATTTAATTGGTAACACGTTTTAAAAAAATCTATATTCTCAGGGTTCTGTCTTAAACACTATAAGCTTTGTCTTACCATTTCTCACTTTTTTTTTTTTCTAATTTGTATTAGTAAAAGAATGCATAGCTTTTGTGTTCTAGCTTATTCTATAAGATGTCCACTGAAGAGAGAAATCCTATCCTTTTTTTATTCTGGTGGAGTCTTTCAATGTTTCTCTTTTACTGATACCATCCAACTTATCTCTCCATTTGCATTTTACATACATAAAACAAATCTGATTTTAAAAATAGCTGCTTAATGACCTGACTGTGGAACACTGCTAGAGAAGACCCTGCCCAAGCTGAACTGAGATTGCATCATCTGTGGGAGCTTCAGGATCTGCCACCAGCCAGGTCTCCAATTGGGGCCAGGGCCCCTCAGGCTCTCATAGGGCTATAATGCGGTCGTTGAAGGAAGGCAGACTTTAATATCAAAAGGAGGAAAGAGGTAGAAACACATTAGGCTTTGAAGAGTGATCTCATCTATGTTGTCACCCTCCGAGAAATGGCTATCAGTGAGGATGGTCCCAGACTTATGAGATCAAGTGTAACCCAAGCTCTTCAGTGCCAACACTAATGAGTCACAGCCTGTGTCAGAGAAGATTCCGTGACATATGAGCAAGGACTGCTGTCAAGTGCTGCTGGATGGATGTCAGACAGTCTCCTCATCTCCTTCCTCCTGGCATGCCAGATGAACAGAGAGAAGGACTTCATGAAGAACTAATAAACATCATCCTCATATTGGATTGTAACCATCATTTTAACAACTACCAGAGCTATTATGGCATCATGCTCACTTTTCTGCTGCTGGTGGGTGAGAAACTGACAACAGTCCTGGTAGGAAAAATGTCTACCCACCATCTCAGGGATTTCAATGGACAATACGAAGAACGTCTTAAATTATCTGATAACCATCACTGGCCAAGTGAATCCAGAATTCCATGACTTCAGGCAGAGAGCTGAGGTAGGGACCATCTTGGTCCTCAGTAGGCTTATTACCTGATTTGGGAATATCCTGTTGGACCTTAGGCATATTATGAGGTATTCAGACTTCTTCTGGCCTGCCACTTGTTTACTTCTCAGCTGTGGTAATGCTGATTGAGAAGAGGAAGTCATGAACTGTGACTAAGACATGTCCTCTTCACTGTCTGTTGTCCTGGGTCCCTCTTTTTTTTGAGACACTCATTAGCAGAGCAGGAGCCTTCTTTGCTCAGTTTCCTCTTTCTGAATCTGCAAGGGAGGAGGCCTAAGGATCGAACAAAACCAAACAGCAGTGCTTTGTGAAACTGATAATGATGGGGATATCGGTACCATTTGGAACAGTAGAGTTGGAATAACCTGGAGTGGGTTTCTAAGATGTTGCTGAAGCTGTTCCCTAAACACAGCCTAAGAAGCCTCCTTTTCACCCAGTGCACTAAGTTCTCCTTTATCCCAGAAAGCCACAGAACTGCTGTGACAAGTTTTCTGTCGGGTGTTCTATTCTGCCACCCTTGGAAGTTTTGTCTTTGATGGCTGCCTGACACTGGACCTGAGTGGGCCTGAATGTTTTTTGCACCTTTCTTCCTGCTGGTAGTGATTCTGGACCATCCTTCTACCCAAAAAACTGCCTAGGGGAAAGCTGGGCCCAGAGATGTGCTCCTTAGAGCTCCACAAGTCCCGTGTATCTTAGACAAGCAGGCAAGGGCTACCAGCAAAGTCCAGCCTTGAATGAAAGCCAGGGGGAGAGAACTCTAGCTTGGGAGCCAAGCGGGCCTCTCTTAGAAGGGGCTGCGTTACTTACTCAAAGTCAGAGACAGACCAGAACCGAGTTCTACTTAAATCTTATGACCACCTACCTAGCCTGGAGATCAGATGCAGAGGAATGTTAATGCTCTGGATGGTGTTGCTTGTGCCTTCCTATTCTTTCTCTACAAGCTACATGACTTTACTTATAAAGACATTTTTAATATTATTTTTATGAACGTATACTACACCTAAAACAGCAAGTATTGTCACTTTTAAAAAATTACTTATGTGTGTATGCATGTGCTCACAGAGGTGAGAAACAGGCTTCAAATTTTCTGGAGCCTGGTGTGGCTGCGGGAATCTGAAGGCCCATCCTCTAGTAAAACTGAAGCTGTAAAGGCTCTTAACTATGGAGCCATCTCTCCAGCCTCTTCTCTCATAGCTCCTTTATGCGAGAAGCTATCAGAGTGATGACTTGTACTGGGTTAACATTCATTCATTCAATCAATCATTTGGAGGAGAATGGGACTTGGGATTTGTATATGCAAACAAATGATCTATCACTGAACAGTTTTTAGAGTTTTGGACAGGCAATTTAGAATTTGATTACAGGCCTTCTTAAGTTTATATCATGCGTTTATTTTACTCTAAATAACTATTATTTATTATTCAGATATAAAAATATGAAATGAGTCATTTCTCATAGGAACCCTAATTTTGTGAAGAATAGTTACAAATTTTCTTAAAAATGTATAAAATTAAAAACTATTTGACAAATTTATCAAACCTATAGTGAATGTTTAATGTAGATCAATCATAAATTTGGTATTGTACAAACTTAGTAATACCTATGTTTTCACTTTATTAGCATGAGGGAAAGATTTCAATTGTAAATTGCATACCATGATTCACACTAAAAATCCAATTATTATTGAACTAAGGTAGATAGAAGTTAGTGTAGCTAATTATTTGCATTTTATAGGACAATTACATAGAAAAATGACATTCATAACTAATTAATATTAAGTAATGAATGAATTAGGAATAGTGTGAGGTGTAACGTAACGTGAACTGACGGGTAGATAAAGGGAAATTTGATATGCAATGTTAAGGTTGAAATTTTGGTTTCTAGAATGTTTGCATAGTTATGAATGCTGACTTTTTAAAATATAAGCAAAATCTGGTAACTGCAAAGTAATATTTGAAGAGCAAGTGCTTTGAAAACTAACTATTACGGACTGAGTAAAGAGTAACTTGGAAATTAAAAGCATAATAGTTCTTCACAATAACATCTAGATTGGTTATGGGGAACTGTAGAGATAACTGCTAGGCAAGTTCAGGGACACAGCTCAATTGTATGTTTAAATGCGTCTGTAACTCTAGTAACTCTAGTGGATACAAGAAATTGGTCCACCCTTGGTGGCCACCTGTCTTGCTCCAGATCTAGTAACATATGTTTTTGAAATGTAATACAGCAGAGCAGGACACCCACACAAACGTATGTGCATATATCACATACCCATATACACAAAATACACACACATATAAAATAAAGCGAAAGTAGACGTAGATGTTAATATCCTAAGGCATATTCAGTGGCACATCCTTAAGTCATTTTTTTCTGAAATGTCATATCATGTTGGTTTACTTCAAGACAGTTTATATTTTAAATAGATAACTGGACCTTCATATAAAAGCTTGTGTATGAGAAAATAGACACAAGGAAATTGCAACATTAAATGTCTTTATCATTTTAATGACTAACTTTGTAATTTTAAATTAACTTATTAGCAAAGAAGAACTTTAATGTTCAAACACAACACAACACAACACAACACACACACACACACACACACACACACACACACACACACACACACACACACCATATAGAACACTGCTTTGACCTGATCTAAACCATAGAATAGTCTTTGAGCATTAGGTTTGAGAACTGAGCAAGCATAATATATTCCTGACCTGTCAACCCTGAGATCTAGTGATGCAGAAAATGACTATATCACTATGTACCTGATGTTCTATATTCTGAATTTTAAACCTAGAAGGTGCAAAATAGTTAAGGATCTAAGTTTTTTAAAAAAGTCAATTTCATATAGTTCAAAATAAGAAACTAGAAATTTGGACAAGAGTTATCCCCTGTGGGCAAGTGTAGAGGCAAGAGAAGAGTCTGGGGGAAAGAAACAGAGAGCTGATACTTCTCCGAAGACAGTCCTTGAAGATAGATGAGATCGAAGGAGGGCGTCAATATATGCCTTTTCTATTTTTATAGGGGAGAAAACCCTTTTCCAATCCCGTGTCTGTGGTTTTTACCTTCCTCTCATCTTTCGTCTCCTCCCTTGTCTCCCATCCTTTTCTCTGTCCACTTTATTCTTCCCTCATGCCCTGTTTTCCTATCAGCTCACAAGCTCAGAAAACCCTGCAGTAATTCCTTTTTACTGTTGTGGAATATGTACTCACATCCGAAGATTTGGAGATAGAGTCTTTCCGTGAGATAGTTGTCTTTCTGGATGTGGGTGACATCACTAAGTAGAATCTTTTCTAGTTCCATGAATTTACCAGCGTGGACTCTGGAGAGGGACTTGGGAGATCCTGCTCAGCAAGAAGGATTTTTAATGATGGTGTTTATAACTAAAGTCATGAACTATCTGAACGTCACTCAGAGCCTTGGGTAGTAAGAAGATGGAGTGTAAATTGATATGTAGGAAAACTAACAATATGACGATCATGAAAGCCAGAAATAGAGAAAATGAAGTGGGACAAATACAGAACGAGACACTGTGCAAATCACACAAGTATTTTGCTTTTGGAAGAAACACCATTGTTACTTCAATCACATTGCCATTCTAATTAAAATACTTTCAATTTAATTTGAGATTCTTTTAGATTTTTTTTTTAATTTAAAAGGCTTTGTTTTTCAAATACCCACCAATGCACCCCTTTGCTCTCTTCCCAGTTATCTCCTAACTTACCCCAACCCTATCCATTTCTCAGAGAAGGAATGGACTTCCAAGATTAGGCAATGCAGGATGGCATGACAATTGATGCAGGGCCAATGCTTCTCTTCCAGTATTTTGAATATTGCATCTTATTATTATTTTAGTTTTTATTATTTTTAGTTTATAAATACATACATACATACATACATACATACATACATACATACATACATACATATACTGATGTCAGAAGTGTGAAACTCAATTAAGGAATGTCTGGAATGAAAGGATTCTGAAGAGAGACAAAGAGAGACAAATGAGTGCATAGGATTTCATGACTATAATTAGAAGATGTAGCAAACTGTGGCATGCGTTTTGTCAAAACTAGTCTGGACTACATAGTGAATCCTGGGCCAGTCATAGTTACATAACAAGACATTTTTCAAAATTGAGTGTATGTGTAAAATCAGGGGAGTAACCACAAAATATTCTCCCCCTAATTTTTATTTTACCTTAATAAAATTCTTAATCCTTTCATACCAACTTGAATATAAAAGTGCTGTCAGACTATATTCATACCAGTGTCTGGTACCAAGATTCAGGTTTAGCCACCTGTCCTCAACTACTCTAAAGAGTTGAATTCAAAGTGAAAAAACAGAAAAAAAGATTCATTCAGTGAGGCCACATTGGAAGTAGGAACAGAGAGATCACGTGACCTACCCATGTTTATTTTTAGGCCCTGAAATGATTTTAATAGACATTATATGTGTTTTATGGTCCAGAGGAGCAGGTGTGTGAGTAATGACTTGGCTTGGCAGATATGACATTTGTAGGCCTAGTTGAGAACAGAATCTCAGGCCTGAGTTGATGTCTGCAATTACAATGAATATGATTAAAACGACAGTTGTGATAAAGTGTGCTTTGTTTAAAAAAACTGATATACCACACAAAATGGAAAGAAAAAGTTTAAAAGAGAAATACAGTTCTGTTCTTTTGATTGATGATATTTATTAAATTTGAACAATAATATCACTTAGGGAGTTAAAGTTATAAAAATAACTTTTCTAATTATGTACTTTTAACTGACTTAGATCTATTAGCTGACATAAAATTTGAGTGAGGTGTTTGTCTGGGAAATATAGCATATAGATAGGAGTAATATAACACCAATTGCATAAATTATATGTGGAAGAAAGAAGGAAGAGCAATATCTTACAAGGAAGAGCAAGAGCAAGTGTGATATGAGAATAAAACAGAAAACATCATTTAATATAATAATAAAACAGCTTTTGGAGGAACATTCACAGTTTTTATGACACTAAGATGAAATATGTATACACTGGACTGAGATATTGTTAAGATACTACTGTCAAATAGTTGTGACAAAATTGATATTGTGCTGGAAACGGTAACTTTACCTGATGCTAAGAAAAATTTTGCATATCCCTAGACTCATGTGAAAGAGAATAGGACATGTAGCTACTTCCTTAGGGTGACTGATCGTGAAAATCACAGTATAAGGGTAACCAGGAGGTATTATTCTATCAAAATATCTTAATGTTGTACATCATGATGATGACTCATGGATGTCGAAGACTTGTACTGTATAAAAGAGAAAACCAAAGTCCTGTGGTCACTCAGCAAGGTATCATCCCCATTATGGCTCATGTTGCAAGAGGTGATAAGAAATGTCCTTTCTGAATATACGAACAGGTAAAGTGAAAAAAAAAAAAAAAAAGCTTTTGATGACGTTGTTGAATACCTTTAGAAAGTATGCAGATATCATTGAAAATAATTTAATTAATGTTATAATCTTATTTTAATAAAATAATTTTTATTCACAAAAATAGAATACACATTCATTTAAAATAACAATAGAAAAATCATAAATAAAACTTGTGAATTATAAAATTAGGGATGATTACATTGATTTTAAATTTACCTGTTTAACAATGTAAATGAGTTTTCAATTGTATTTTAAATATTGAATGTTTTAAAATGCTTAAATATTTGTGTTCTATTTGTCAAAATGTAGTCTCCTAACCATTAAATGTATTAGTTTCTAAAGTATAAAAGAAGAAAAGTAGACAAGCATCCCTTTCAGTGAAGCATTACCCTCCAAACAGTCCTGAAACAATATCTCCTAAAATAAAATGCCTTTGGAGGACAGAGCAATGGCCAGTCAGTGAAGCATGGAGCCTGCAAGCATTATGACCTAAGGTTACATCACCAGCATCCATGTGGCAGTGTTGAATGACAGTGAATTCCTAATCTTAGTGCTGACATGTAGAGAGAGCACAATGCATGGAACTTGCAATACAGCTAGTTTTAACAAATCGGTACATTCTGGGTTCATTCAGTGAGAATGTCTTAAAAATAATTTGAAAAATAATAAAGGACACCTGAAACTGACCTCTGCCTTTTCTCACAAGAAATACATTTTCCTACACATGCAATATACATGCATAAAAACAAAAGTACATTTGTTTTCTATATCTCTCACAAATGCATTTGAATGAGAAAGAATTTAGAATCTAAAAATGAATGCTCTATTGTTGATATTCAAAAGAAGTTAAAGTTACATCCAAGCATTGGTGTTCAGGCTAATAGCATCCCAGTAGAAATGCAACCTGATATATTTTTATGACATCATCACATCATGATGTCATAAAGCTAGACATTTCCATAACAACAAAAACTATCAATCCAAATGTGTGAAGTTGAATTTAATTTTTTTACTACTCAGTTGAATTAGAAAAGACGTTGTACTATTTTGAATTATTTACATGTGATTTATCTATGTAAGTATTGGCTCAAGAGATATACATATGCTAAGAAACAATGAAATACATTCTACATCAACATGTGGCAAGGAGCTCATTTTGAGACTGAAGTTTAAGACCTTTCACCTAGTAAACCAGGTCTAAAAAAACAAGCAGTATCAGAGAAGGAATAGAGTGTCTGAAACCACTCTACTCTGCTTGAGCCACCCTGTTGTAATAAATAAATTGTAAAGGATGAAGAAGCAAAGCCAGATGGAGTTGCTGGATCAGGACAACCAAAAAGAGATGACATTAAAAAAATAGAAATCATAAAAGGATTCTAAAGCTGAATCAGAGAAGAGTTAAAGATTTTTTAACATAGGAGAAGACCAAAAAACATATATCAAACTGTGAAATAAGACCAAAGAGACACAAAGAAAATTAAAATGGATGGCACAAAATCAAGTATCTTGAGAGGGAAGGGCAAATTGCAAGAGGAAAGAGATAATGCACGCATTTGTATCAGGTACTTGTGGTGCTGATGTCTGTATGGCAATCGTTCTTATTTATGATAAGATTATAACACACTTGTACAATCTGGAATGAGAATTGCAAGAGCTGGGAATAATTCTAAGAATTTAGGTGCCATTTATGTGTTCTGTCCAATTGCATGTGCCTCATTCATTACTTAAAGATTCACACTTGAGAGACATCGAAGTGTGGGATAGAAATTAGTCTCACATCTATTAGTCTCATTAAAGGATGGGAGAGAAATTTGTCTCTTTGAAAATAGTAGAATATTTCTACCTCTCATTCCAGATTGGATTTTAATGCATTTCTTTTGATTCTTTTGTCTCTTCTGCATTATAGATGCAAACAGCTTATATACCAAAACAAATATTATAATACAATATCACATAATAAAACATCAGTATACATTTACTTAAGGTTTTAATACTGTAAAGAGTAATATTTACAAAACTGCTAAAACAAAAATATTGAAAAAAGCATAACAAAAATGAAATAAGCCTGTAGACTTGTAGGTCCTAGTTTGGTTAACATCCCATAATAGGATATTCTTTTATACTCCCCACCGTTTTTTTTTTAGTGAGTAAACTTTTGCTGGGATTGTTTTTCACTGTGTGAATTGGCCTTGGGGATGTTCATTTTGTTCTCCAGGCAATAGTAAACAGATAATCCTCTTCTCAAGAATGTAAGAGGGTAGATGTCACGTCACTTTCTACTTCAGTACTTCAGATGCTGTTTTTCTTATCTTTTTAGTAATTCCAAGGCTTTGGGCACCTTAGAATTCAGGATGTTCTCTGGATCCCAGACATATTTGAACTGTTCTAATCTTATCAATACTAGTGATTTCCTTCAGTGGTCCCAAAAGCCGGATACACTGAAGATCAGGACTAAATCTTTTACTTCTGTTTATTAACATTTTGTAGTGTTAGCAAGAGACAGAGGCATTTTTATATGATGTAGTTTGTAATAAATATATATTACATAATTATATATAAATAAAAATATATACATATATGTATACTTTTTTGTCACTAAAATAAGTCATACTTAAATTTCTAATTTTTCTTTTGCTCTCTCTCTCTCACTTTTTTCTTTTTACTTTTTACATAGTCTCCCTACATTGCCTAGGCTACCACTAAACATACTGTGTAGTCATATAGATCATAAATTCATATTCTGCCTGCCTCAGTCTTCTGAGTGGCTAGAATTACAAGCCTATGTCATTAGGCCTGCTTTAGTTTAGATAATTATCAAATAAGTTTAGACTATTGGCTGAAATGGAGAAGTTAGTTATTTGATTTTTTTTTTGCTTGCTTTAGTCTTTAGATATGATCTTTTTCTGGTTCCAAATTGAATTTAAACTCACAATATTCTTTTTACAAGAGGCTTTTTGAGATGCAGATTGCAGGTACTAGAAGTTTTAAATCATAAAACAAGGGGGAAAACCATCCACAAACCTCAAATGTAATGGTTAATGTTTATTATCAACTTGACAGAATTTTAGTCTCCCAGAAGACAAGTCTGTGGGCATGCCTATGAAGAATTGTGTTAGCCTATGGCCCTGTGATTATATGGGCTAGATTCACTGAGATGTGAATACCCATCCTAAAGACCAATTGTTTTGTCTTTGATCCTGTACTGAATATAAAGGAAGATGCTAGCTGAAAAGCTGTATTCATTACTCTGCTCCCTATCTTTGGATGCAGCATTCTGAGTTCATGACACCAGAAGGACAAAGATCTGAAACAAACCCTTCCTTCAGTCTCTTTTGTCAGGGAATTTTTTATACCAACAAGAAAAGTAACTAGGTCTTAAACAAAACTATTGCATAATACCAAAATAAGTAAGTAAATGAGGGAGGGGAAGAAAAAAAGAAGGAAATAAAGAGAAATCATTGTCACATAGAGTTTTATATTGTGCCATTGCTTTAGTGGTATTGTTCTCACTCAAGAGAAGAATACCACAATGAACTTTTTATTAATTTGAAGTATTTATTGAACCACACAGACCCAGACTGGGGCACACAGTCTTGTGATGACAAGTCTAAAAAGGCAGTCAGAGGCTGAGTGCATACAGGGGTTTTATAAAAGTAAACACCACAAATTTGGTACATCCTATTGATATAGCTGTGATGGCTGTTAGCAATCATAAAAGGAAAATAAACTTTTTTAAAATAAGAATAGAGCATCAGGAACTTTCTTTTTTTTATATCAAGGCTAGGAGCAGAAAGACTTATGGTTATAAAAACATAACAATGACAGGTACATTATGATTCTTGTAAATATTATGCATACCTGAGGCTCAGAATGACCTTAATTTTAACCTAGTGTTGGGACAGAATTTAGTAAATATATTTTTTCATTTAATTTCCCACTTGTCTTGGTCATTGTAGAACATTTGAGCTATTATTTATCTTATATTTCTTGATTACTTAAGTCCCAGTTGGGTTCTTAGGACCACAGTTTGGCAGATTCTGGTCTAGATTTATAAATTGAACTAGAACATTAGAAGACAAAACCATATCAGCAGTATTATAAGCTTAACGTTGAGAAGGCTAAAGAGGTTAGAGCTAAAGACAGTTGCTCATGGGTGACCATCTGACTAAGGATTTAAACCAGCCCTGGCTGACCTGCCTGTTTTCTCTCTTGGAGGTTCTTTTTATTTCTGCTAGACAGTCTAATTACACATAATTTTTTAGCATAAAATTTTTCTTCCACGGTCATACTGAGTTTTCCGAAAGGAGAGTAAGGCTAACCCAACCCACTTCTGTTTTGGAAGAGAATCTCAGCTAGACAGTTAACCTCCTTTTTTAAGAGTACTAACAGAATGGTCTAAAATTTTAAGATCTTTGTCTATTTTGGCTTTGAGAATTGCTATGTTTTTTTCTTTCATTTTGCTTTTTGATTGACCAATGAGAAGAATACTAATACAAAACAGTATATATATGTGAGATTTAATTTTTATAAAACAGCAAGACAGAAATAAACAACACTTTACACAGGCAAAATTGGGTAGCCATAAAGTAAGCCATTTAATGAGATTCAAACCTCTATTTTGAGTAGCCCCTTTTTGTTTTTACTTATAATACTGAAAGAGTCAGTAAGACAGTATTGGGCACTTTAAGTCAATGGATATTATAGGTAGCCATCTGTCCCCTCTGCCAAAGAGAAAGGAAGTGACTTCTTTTGGTAGAGCAGAACTAGTTAACTTTGGTTCTAGCATTAGGGCCTTCTATTTAAGATAAAGGGAGATGAAATCTTGTTTTCTGACTTCTTCTCAGCTGTAAAATAGGATGTTTTTGTCAGGACTCAAAAAGGTTGGAATATTGGTCAAGGCTGGACCAGGAGGAGATTCAGGCAATAGAAAGGTATTCATCAGAAATGTCCACTTCGTTGACCAAGCCTGAAGAAACAGGTAACAATCACTTTCAGCAAGTCCAACACTCTGGTTTTATAGGACCGCTGACAATGGTGTAGTTCATGTTGGAGTAGTTTGTAGACTGCTGATGATCCTTGACTAGTGTCTCTTAGCTGAACAAAAGTCTGCTGTACAGGGATAGACTAGGGGCGTAAATTAAAGATAAGCACTTTAGGGGAAACCTTACATTTGAAGCATTCAGGACTGTGGTCCCGGTAAGGGGAAAAGAAATAACTACTCTCATGGATATGCAGTGGGTGTATAAGCTTATGTTGACATGTCAGAAGTACTTATCAGGAGTCCATTTGACCTGTGACAGTTATATACAAGTCCTGGATTTCTGAAACTTAAAGAGTTTCCCAAAGTTTATAAAAATATATAATACTAACATGGTCATTGTCTATGCAACTCCATTGATTAATATGCCAAAATACAGGTCCTTTGAAGTCTTAATACCATGTGTTATCTTTTAATGTGAAAACTGTCAGTGATCAAGATACAAAAGAAACTTTTTTTTTTTTTTTTTTTTTTTTGCCTAGTCAAGATAAATCATTCTCTTAAGTTCTTTACACAAATATCTCAAAGAACTTTTGGATCCGCTAAAGGTTGATGATGTCCTGTGTAATGGTCAAAGACTAAGGGTATCCTGGCATAATTTGGGTGCTACCTCTAGATCTCTGTCCCCAATGCAATCATCAAGATCTCCATGGAAAAACCTAGGTAACCATATTTTAGTGTGTAAGCCTCTGGAAATTAATTGATAATTATAATGTAATTAAATGATGCAGAGGTCATTTGGATTGTTTTTTTCTGCTCTAATTTATTCTTTTCAGAACTCTGATAATATTGGTGTGTAACTGTAGTTTTATCAGATTATCAACAGCTGCCTTGTCGGTCCATTTCATATGTGATACCTAGTGATTAAAATTATCACAATTCAGATGAATTGTCTCCTTTGAAGGAGGACTTAGTGCTGCCTCCAGGAACTTGCATTTTTGTCTCCTAGAGGAAACTTTTATAAAAAAAAATGAACATATTAAATGCCATATTCGGCAGATTTCTGAAGAGTTTGAGAGCCATTTATTAATTATACCAATTTTAAACAAACTTTACTTGCTTTTTTAATTACTTGATTTGGGTTTAACCTTGAACACGTATACAGAAGGCTAAATAAAGCTTACCAATGTAAATAAGTTACGTTTGTATTTAGTATGACTGAAAATATAGTTTGAAACACATTGAAGATGAATCATTCAGTTGTATATCTTAATTAATTTTAGAAGTTAACAGGTTAGAAGCTTTAATAACCTTAAAATTTTAATGCTTTATTCTTGTTCAGTTTAAGCCTTAAAAATCTGAATTGCAAATTCAAGTGAAAAATCTTTTAGAATTGAAAATATGTTTTAAACCAAAAACATAGTCCCAGGGCTTCTTAGATTTTTTAATTTATTTTTATTCTTTTTATAGTACAACATTACAGACTATTATAGGAATGATGGATTTTTTTTTGTTGTTTGTTTGTTTTATCTGAATCAGTTTATTTAAAAAGCTGATTTATACTAACAATGTTAGCAAAGAAAATGAGGGTAGATCATCCCATTTCTGCTAGCCGGAATAGACCTTAGGAATTTAGGGATTTTATTATCAAACATGTTATTATTAAATCCTATTTTCTGTGGTTTTCTCCTTATCTTATATTTTCAATCTCAGCAATGAGAGTCATCATGAAAAAATCCACTTAAATCCAAAATACCTTGGTGACCTGCAGCTGCCTTCTTAATTTAAAAAGGATATATAATAATAAGCAGAGGGGTCAATAGGACTTTGAATGTATGTTAGCTTTTGTTGCAGGTTTTTAACCATTCTCAATAAAAATACAAATCTTGAGGTACATGAAGGTTACTCATTAATCTTAGCAAAAATTTTTATAGACTTAATTAAAGCCAATAAGAGAATACGATAAAGAAGAGTAATTTCTATTAGGATTAGTCTATAGTTTCAGCTGTTTTATGTGCTAGGTCTTGGGCTATTCTGCTTTTCTTTCTTTTCCTTCCTGTCCTAGAGTCAAATTGTCTTTTGACTTAGGGCAGAGATTTTTTTTAAAAAAAAAAAAAGTCCTAGAGTCAAATTGTCTGTTGACTTAGGGCAGAGATTTTTAAAAAAATCCTTTTAAATAAGCATTCTTGGGTAGCTGAGGGAGAAGGTCATAACCCAACTCTAGGATCAACTTTTTGAATAAACTAGAACAGTATGAGTATTCATAGCTCAAAATATTTGAATCCTTGCACAACCAAATCAAAGGATTAGACAAAATAAAAAAAAAAAAAAAAACAAAAAACAAAAAACAAAGAAAGCCGGAGATAAGAGATTTTTGCAGGAAAGAAACAGAGGACAGAGACAGAACAAGATCCAGAAGAGAGGGTGGAGACAAAACTGTAACAAACACCAGTATAAATAGTAATAATAACCAGACAGTAAGGTCTAGTCACAATGTTCTCATCCATTCAATACAGCAGGCTGAAAACCAAGGTGTGGCGTTGCCTTACCTGAATGTCAACAGTGTCCCCTGATGTCATGTAACCCTGGGGTTCTGATCAACTAGAAGCTACCCAGAAGACTGTTCTCCCCTGATTTTAAAAATACTGTATGACACTAAAGATTCCAAGGGTTTAGTTGGTCAAATTAGGACAACTTTTTCAGGGAGAGAGTAAGCTCCAGATGAGTCCTCAAATGTTGTAGCTGAGCTATTCTCACTGAAGAAAAGGAGACCAGAGTTAGGTCTTTACACATCTGAAGTTGTAATAGAGTCACACAGGCCAAGCCAAGGGCATACACTCTTGTGATTCCAAGTCTAATGAGCCAACACCAAGCTGAGTGAGTAGAGGGTTTATATAGGTAAAAACCCACAAGTATTTTTACATGCAATTGACATTCAGCTATGATAACCGTTAGAAGCATAACAAGATATGAACTATGAACTTTTCATTATGTGAAGCACAGTTTGTCCACCATGAAATTACCACTCAGAGAAGGGAACAGAAAGCCTAGTGGCTACAGAAGCAAAATAATGGAAAGTAAGTTATAAACTCACTGTTAGTCGGAGGTCAGGTCAAGATTTAGTATAAACATATATGTTTTCATTTCAACACTCTTTTTCAGCACCTTTTTATGGGAACTTGTTGGGTTGTTTTGGGAAATCAATAGAGTTATGACCTATGTGGTGTAAAGCAAAGACTCTTTTGCAGGAAAATATTTGAGATGCATCAGTGGTACTTAAAAATGATTAAATGTGCCTTATTGAATACAGAGCTCCATCACAGCAAACTAGTTTGCTATGGAAATATTTATTTTAATAAGAAGATCAATTAAACAGAGGAAAGGAAAGCTTAAAAATGCCCCCACTCAGTCCCTTCAAGTGAACACATTTTTTTCTATTAAAGCTCCCCCCCCATAATTCTAAGAACATGAAAGAAAGGAATCTTGTGGCCAGCAGGTGCTTTAAATGACACCCTCTTTCCATAGTTAATCATGAATGTTATTTTCATAAGTAATAGACCTAGTGTTTGGGGACCGTGCAATTGTTTTTCTGATATTTAGAACATTTTTGAATTTTTTCATGAATTCTGTGTTCCAGGAGCACATTCAGTTGTTAATAAAAATGTTCACTTATAATAAAATTGTTCTTTAATAGGAAATGATGCAAAACACTGTCCAACTTGAGAAACATATAAGATTTTATAAAGAAATACATTGGTGACACCCATATAGCCATATCACTGTAAAGTCCCATCAATCATGGATGACAGCTTCATGGAAACTGTATCAGAGTCCTACTTCTAGTTAATTTTCCACTTTCTTAAAATGCTAACATCCCCTAGAATGGTTTGTTACTAGCATGGGAATCAGGGGAGAGCAATGACTGGAATTCCAGGAGGGGGTCATATGACTGATTATTTCTTTCGCTATCAAAAGCTCCATTCCAATTAGAATAGGCCTATGTATGACTGTGATGTTTTGCTGACTAGTAGCCATAGATAACTGACTAATGCATTCTGTTCTCCAAGATGACACCATCATAAGATCTGCGAAAAAGACTTGGCAATACTGTTTACAATAAAAATATTTGACAGGCAGTGCAGGACCCTTCTGTATCAGAGAACACATTGGACTTCTCAGATCATGCCATGCTTAAGATCTTGTACTGATATGGAAAAGCCTTGATATATGGCTTGCGATATGATATCTGAAGGATGTTTTAGATCTACACCTTATTTTATTTTTACCTTTACTGATGTGCAAAGAAACCAAATGTGACTGAGTTTTCAAGCCAGAGTAAATCTATTCTACAACAAAAAGCTCACATTGAAACTGTTGCAAATTCTTCAATTAAATGGTTGGGGAAGAAAACACAAAGTAAATTTATATGATGCTGCCCCTCTGATATGGGAATGCCTTTCTGTATGCTGTGAATATCAATCTGTAAATAAAGGAGCTGTTTTGGCCCTTGGTGAACACCGTAGCCAGAGAGAGCTTAGTAGGAGAAGCAGGGCAGAGTCAGAGCAGATCAAGCCAGGTGCCCAAGGAAGAAACATGTAAGGAACACAGGTGAGCCATGGGCCATGTGGTAGACAGATTAATGAGAATGGGTTGATTTAAGATGTCTAAGCCATAGGCCAAACCGCATGAACTTAATATAAGTATCTGAGTCATTTTCAGGGCCTAAGCAGTGGTGGGCAGCTAAGCAGTCTGGAACTGCAGGTCTGTGGGTCTGGACCTCTGGCTGAACAGGGTCAAGAAATCTTATTGTAACAGCCCTCCATTTGTGTGTGTGTGTGTGTGTGTGTGTGTGTGTGTGTGTGTGTGTGTGTGTGTGTGTGTGTGTGAATAGTAAGGGGTTATGAAAGTCTGTATTAGTGCTCATAATCCATCTTATGAATACACATTTGTTAAAAATAGTCTATGAAATTTAAACATAAATGTGTAAACTCTACTTATGATTATACATACAATATTTTATTCATTTATATTAATATATGGCTTATTGAGCTGAATCCAACATACAACATGCTCACCTATTTGCTTTGCATGGTTTGGTGGATGGAGGATACTTACCATCTTCATTTTGAGTATGATTTTCTCACCCTTTCCTTAAAATCAACCAACAAACCAGCAATCTTGTGGTAAATAATTTCCTTGTTCTACCCCACCTCCTACCCCCTAACCAGAAGACATTTTGTTTGTAAGTTTTGCCTATTTTGAACATTTAATGGCAATGCACATATGCTTCTTTTTATGACATCTAGTTTTTCAGAATAATAACTTTAAGAATTTCTTTTGTTTTACTATATACTAGAATTTTATATTTTATCTTTTAATGGCACTCAATTGTATCATATTTTTAACTTATTCATTTATTCATTTGATTTCCATCTGGATGATTTCTTCCTTTGCCTTTTCTGAGCAGAGCTCTATGAACTGTAGTGTACATGAATGCATGTTTTAATTTCTCTTGGATATAAACCTACCATTGAAATTGCCTCAAATATGCTGACTCCATATTCAAATCCATATTTTACATTGAGGTTAAAAAGTTTCCAACTTTTGTCTATAATGTGTGATATTTTCAGTTCTTCAATAGCTTTACAAAAACCTGCCTTTGTTATTGGCATCATAAGGGAAATGAAGTGTGATTTTTATTGATGCTTTTCTTGTAACTAGGAATTTTGGTCTACTTTAATGTGGCTTCCAGCTCTTTGTATACCTTTTAAATAGTAGCTATTTGCAGTTTTGATCACTTTCTAACAGCATTATTTGCTACTTTCTTGTTGAGCTGTAGAAGTATATATGTAAAACATGTCTGTTGTGATGTAAATGATTTGCAAATGTTTTCTTCTTCCAATATTAGTTGACTGTTTTATGAAATACAGTCTTTGGAAGGATGAGCATTTTTAATTTTGATGAAGTTTCATGTTTCTGCTGTTATTTTTCTACATGAACTTTTATCATCTTACATAAGCCATGAAGATGTGTAGAAGGTCTGATCCAACACTTTTCTACTTTACCTTCTACATTCAGGTCACAAATCTATTTCACATGTCTTTTGTATGTGTGTGTACAGCATTGTCATTATGACGATCATTTAGAAGCTTTTATAACTCACTGAATCACTCTCCAATAATTTGACATTTTATATGTATGAGAGCTTGATACCCATAGCTTTAGTTTTTCTTCTTTTACAATCTGAATGCTTTTGTCTTTTTTTGCATAGTTACCATAACAATGCATCAGTGTCATCTTTTAGTTTTTTTTTTTACTCTGTTGATAATAATAATTTTAAAATTGAGTCAGAAGGAAGTTCTAGGTACAATTTATTAGAGTTTGAGAGAAAAATAACAGGGCAGGAAGACTGTAAATCTTGACAGCTGTCAGGAAGAGTGAGTTGGAGATGATAAAAGAAACTGTGCCATTTGAGTTAGAGACCATAAAAGTAGGCAGGTTCAGCAATAAAGTGTGTGTGTGTGTGTGTGTGTGTGTGTGCGCGCGTGCGTGTGCATATGTGTGTGTGTGTGTGTGTGTGTGTGTGTGTGTGTGTGTGTGTGTGCGTTGTAGTGGTATCTTCATCGAAAGTAAAAATGTTCAGAATGTCAGGGCAAGTATACTTTTGTTTTTACTAGATATCTAAAGAAATATCATTCTTCTTTAGCTAGAATTCAGAGAAACTGGCAGCTTCAGCAATGAGGTTTTGCAAACAAAACAATGGGTGCAGAGGTCTTCAGAAAATAATACAGAAATACAAGAGAGTCAGTGAAAGGAATTTTAAGATAAGAAGAATAGAAATTGAAAGAGGTAAAAGGTAAGGGAACTGAGGAAAACAGGCAAGTTTCTCCGTTAAAAACTGAAGGCATCTGCACAAAGAGAGGTAGGTAAGGAGATGGAATTATATTATCATATTAAGGTACATCATTCCTCACATCTTCTTAGTATGTTGTCAGCATGAATCAGCTTTCTAGAGGTTTGGTCTATGTGCCTGTCAAGTACAACTGAACTATATGTGAAGAGAGAGTACAATGACATACAATATTTTAGCTAGTGTGGAATAAAAAGTTTTCACACAGATTTGAAGTATAAAATCTGATTATTTTATCTGGACCATGGAGAAATATTTTTTTTCCTTAATGAGACTCAACAAAGCCCAAATACCTTTATATATATATATTTTTTTAATATGGGTTTGTTAAATACTAAGAAAGAGCAGAGTTGTGATGATTCTTTCTGATGTCATCAAAGAAAATGAAGTTCTATCCAAGTGGTCTCCAAGATTGGTATTATGTCTAGACTTGATATTTTTCTCAGGATAAGAATCATAAGATTGCTATCTAGTAAGTCTGGATACATCTAGAGTACTGAAGTGTATAAAGTTTCTAATCTCGTTGAATTTAAGGCCTTGGTAGACCATCAAGGAGATCCAGGTAAGTCAAATTAGTCTGTTCCAGGATCATTGACATTTAGACCGACTATAAGTGAAATAAAATTCAGATATTTCTTGAGTACACAAGGTTCAAAGATTTATAATACCATTGCAAATTTCTACCACATAGAGCTCCAATTCTAATAGTGTTTACCAAAAAGCTTTGTGGTGTCTGTTATGGTTTGCATCTCCTTTGGTTAATCATATAAATCAACGGACATTAGCCAAATCATTTGAGAATGAACAAATACCATGTTGTTTAAAAGGAAGGAAAGCATGAAAATCCTTTAATCCAATTAGAACCGAAGAAGTTTTAATTGTCCTATTTGGCATGCCAGTAGCATGCATGGCTTCTGCATCCATGTTACTTTTCCAGGTTAGAATGACTTGGTTCTTTTTGTCTTGTATTACTAACCACCATTTACCTCTGCCTATGCTTCCTGGCAAAATATGTAAAACAATATATGTGACAGAAGTAAACTCTGTAATTTTGTTTTAATTGTCCAGGCCAGTTGAAGGTACTTAGAGATCATCCTATATTTATTTTTTGAACTTTTTATTTAAAAGTTTTGTGTTTTTACATATCAATCAAAGTTCCCTTTCCCTATTCCCCTTCCCTGCACTCCACCTTACCATCCACTCCCATGGGGTGTCAACAGAGTCTGGGACATCAGGTCAAGGATGGACTCAGTCCCTCCCCCAGTATCAAGGCTGAGCAAGATACCCTCTATTCCAAGAAGCAGTCTAGCTTTGATCCTTTCTGTTCTACTTTTAAGTTCCATGATACTTTCTTGAGCTCCTGCCCTCTCTCCCATTCATGAAAGGCTAAAATCTGTAAGCTGAAATGAATTTTCTACCCAAATTGGTTTGGTTATGGCGTTTATTACAGAAATAGAAAGCTAACTAGAACAGAGAGAAATTTGCACTCAAGTAAAGTTCTTTGGGCATTTGTAAAAGGGTTAGGATTTATTGGTCAGCAACAACAGGGTTCAATTTTACCCCTATAATATAGACGTTATTATATAAGAAGTAGTCATTTTCATCATAGTTACTCTTTTCCTGACTTGTTTATTTGTTTGATTGTTTATTAACAGTTCATCTCTATTACATTTATAAAATAGAGGAGGTCTTCTCTCTTGCTTGTTTAAATCAAACTGCTACAGCCTAAGTAGATACAAAAGAATGGAATATCTTATTTACTTACATAATGGCAAGTGTATATGGTATGGAAGCTGTGCTTTCACAATTTACCATTCCCTAAACATGATTACTGTCTGTGATGAGAAATGTGAAGCTGGTGAAGCAATATTGTTGTCATTGTTTTGTTATGTCTTGAGTTCCAGCAATATTTAAGGCTGTCCCATTCTCCCAAACTTGATACTTCAGGTCTAGCTGATTGAGTAAATATCCATTTTTTATAATAACCATACAGTTGGATCAGTATCTCAAACTTCTTATACTTTCCAATGAAAAATTTAGGAAACTGATTGTGCAGGCAAATACAGGTGTGTGCATTTGTGGATATACACATACCATGTGACTCCACAATGTTGAAAAGCATCATGAGATTTGCTTATATATACAGGTGACTGTTAATATGTACATACAGTGCCATATAACTTCACAATTTTGAGAGACATTATATAATTTTATATGCAAACTTTTAAGTTCTCTTTACATTTTTAATGAAATATAATTTTGTAGCGAATTTGAGGGGAGGAAGAAACACATTACTGAGAGTTTGTAAAACATAGTATCAGACTTCAGTTAATTGAACTATATTAATTAATTTTATATGGCTGTGATAAAATAAATACCAGTAATGGGACAACTTATAGAAAGAAGAGTTTTATTTTTCATGTGGCTCCAGAGGGATAAGAGTCCATCATGGACAAGAAATAAAGTAATTAGCATATAAGGTAGTTGGAGTAACAAGCTGAGAACTTGAATCTTAAACAGCAAACTGTAAGCAGAAAGAGCAAATTGGGAATGGTGCCTGGAATTCAAATCTCAAAGTCTTTCCCAAGTGACATATTTCCTCCAGCAAGGCTACACTTGTTAAACTTCCCTGAGCAGTAAGAGTAACAAAAACTGGGAACAAAGCATTCAAGTCTGAGTCTAGGGGGAACAATTTTATTTAAACCAGCACAGTCAGGTTGTCATCTACTAATAAACAAACAGAGAAAATAAAGAAAAAGTCCTTGGATAGTTAGACACACCATGTCCTTCTGTGCTCTGGGTTTGTTACCCATAAAACAGGAGCTTTTACTTCTTTTCACTCAGATGCCAGTGACATTTTTTTTTTTTTGAATGGCAAGGAAAAATGGACAGAAGGAGGACTTGTCAAGTCCCTACACAGTGATACAGTGATATGCTGAAGAAAGAATGATTCAACTTGCTCAGAGTTCAGAGCTGTGCCATTTCTCATACTTGCCATAAGTGGTGAAGGAATATAATGCTAAAGTCATTATCAATAAAGTTAGTATGTTTATCAATGATATGAATGCACACAGATACCCTAATAAATCAGGGTTGTTTTAGCTAATTCCTGGAGTGTCTTGAACAAATAACAGTCACACACACACACTCCCAAGAAGTACCAACTCTTTCAAATGATGTCACCTCAACAGATTTCATTATCATGTGGTTTATGGTCTTCCGCCCATTGCCTCTGGCCTAAGTTCCTATACAAACTATAAACTGGTTATTTTTTGTGTTAATGGAGGCTATCATGGCAAATTACTTGTTATACAATTTCCCTGGAGTCACACAAGTTGTGAATAATGGGCTTATGTTTTTTCTATGTAGTGTTCCTTTGAGAATAAACAATCGATGCCTTCCATGTAAAGCAGAAAATCTATTTGATATTACAATAAAAAGCCAGAACAGCCAGATATTGGGAAAAGGTGAAATATAATTGAGAACAAACAACAGACAGTTCTCACCTAGCCCACTTTTCAGGCCTCTTTTCCCATGTCTTCTGATTCCAAAGCTCTAGGTCCTCAGCTGACAAAGGAAGTGGCTGGGAAAATTGAACTCCTCCCTCCCTCCCCTCCCTTCCTCCCTCCCCCCCTCCCTCTCCCCCTCCCCCTTCTTCACTCCAGCTATCTCACTCCCTGGTTCAACTTCCCTAGAGCTAGGACTAAAGGTGTGAGCCACCACTGCCTGGCCTTGAACTCAGAGATGTAGATGGATCTCTGCCCCTGGAGTGATGGGATAAAAGGTCCAAGTCACCACTTCCTGACCTTCTGACTTGGCTTTGTGTGTGTCTCTGTCCTCTGATACCCCAGACTACTTTTATTAAATATGCAATAAACCATTACATCTCCAAAGGAGTCACTATTAAGAAGAATTTTGTTTAAGAAGGATCTGGATTAAAATTTTTGCATTAACCTTATGAATCCGATGAAGATAAATTTCAGTTTTCTTAGTAAAGAGTTAAGAAAAAGAACTCAGAGTATATTTATTCATGAAATAAAATGACATGTTTAAAACAGCCTCCGTTTTGGAGAGGATAGTGGATTCTCGACAGTGTTAGCTACCTTTTTGATATTTTTAGATCTTCTTTTACATATAGAAGGTCAAAACAGATCCTATGTAAAAAATAACATTATGATCATATGTAAAAAGAGACTGGCTCAAATGTCTTAATTGTTGATTTGTGCCTTCATAAGATTCTACATTACTTCTACATATACTTCTGAAATTTGAAAGTAAGCCCTTCACCCCCATTTTGCTTTCTTTGCTTATTTTTACTTATTTATATTTTATATCCTGACTGCCATTTCACCTCCCTTCTTACCTCCCAGTCTGTATTCCCAACCTGCTCTGAATCCATACTCCTCCCCCATACTCCTTTATTTCTATTCAGAAAAGGGCAGATTCTCATGGATAGCAACAAAATATGCCATCAAGTTGTAGCAAGACTAAGCACCTTGACTTGTATTAAGGCTGTGCAAAGCAACCCAGTATGAGGAATAGGGTTCTGAGTGATATCAAAGTCACTTTGCTTTTATTGACTGATTTTTGTGAGAGCTCAGTATTTTCTGCTAGTTTCTTGGGCAGAAAAACACAAGGGTCTCCCTGTGCTGCATTTCATGTCAGGATGTGATGTGGGAATGGATTTTGTTATATTGAATACAGGAAGAAAAGTAACAAAACAGGATCGAATTGTACAAAGGTGCATTCTCAGGACAGTTGTGTTGCTCTAATGCCCAGGGACTGGGATGCAGTGTTATGACATGACTTGTTACTCCAGTGTGTTCGAGTCTGCCAAATCTCTTGCCCTTTCATGATATTTGAAGTATACTTCAGAGACCAATACATTTTAATACTTTCTGTTTTTATAAAAGATTAGCAGAACCAGATAAAACAACTTGCCCACTAGCTTATTAAAGTATTGTCTGCCATCATTGACAGCAGTAATTCAAATGCTAATTTCCATTTTGATGTTATTGTCAATCTGATATGTTTGCTTATGCTTGAAATCCCCAGATCTGCAATATTAGAAGAAAACTTACCACCACTGAACCTACTTATAGTTTTGCTAACTAGTGATCTTAAGAATATTTTAAACTCTTATGTTCTATCACTTATTAAAAATATTGGGACACAGATGGAATGCCATTGTTTTCTTACACTAAAAGGAAATAAAATATTTGTGGTCTTTGTATATGAATGAAAAATGAAGTACTTAGTTACTTGACTTTGTAAAATGTATTTCTACCCCATACACACATGTACATGTAAACATATTCATATATCACTTTCAACTATAAAATGCTATATACTGTAAAATGTTATAAGAATCACATTTGTATTATTAGTTAACAGAGATTATGGACATATGGTTGATAAAATAAGGTGTTTGTATTTATCTTGAATAATGTTTCTGTCAGAAGGCATTTTAAAAAATAAAATGTGGTTTATTGTCTGTTTTCTTCCATCAGATGTGGGATCTGTTGAGGGCCTCGCCTATCACAGAGCCTGGGACACTTTGTACTGGACCAGCTCCAGCACTTCATCCATCACCAGGCACACAGTAGACCAGACAAAGCCTGGAGCGATTGACAGGGAAGCAGTCATCACCATGTCAGAGGATGATCACCCTCATGTGCTAGCTTTAGATGAATGCCAAAAGTAAGAGGTTGCATTATCATATCTACTTTATCAATCTGGACCACTGTATGTATTTTAAAGAGAATTAACTTTAAAGATAAATATTTCCTCCAATCTTTCCTCTACAAGCCTTTTTTATGAGGTAGAACACTTTGTGAATATTTTAAATTTGTGTTACTTAAATTTTGTTTGTTATATTTGGAAGAGGTTTGATAAATCTAGTGTAAATGATGAAAATGCAAATAAAGAAAATCTATGATGCATAGAGTACATTGATTTATACATTTATAAAGAATTTCTCAGTACCTACTTATCCCTAAAATTAGTTTTTTTTTCCACTTTAACCAGTAGGTTTTATAACTGGGGATTTGGCTAAAAGTAATCCAGAGAAAATAATACTAATACATATTTATCCAATATTTATTGTTATTTTTGGCCACTTTTAGTTAGAATATTCCACTCTTTTTCTTTTTCCTCTCTCTATCTCTTTTTGTATCCACTTCCTCCAGTCCCGTTCATGACTCCCGGCATCAAATTGATAGCTTTATCCCTTTGATTATTGTTTATATCTCTGTGTATATATTGTATAGTATATAACTTAATAGTATCATATACAAAATTTAGACAATATGAATCCAACCTACTGTCTGATTGCAGCTTACACTGCCTGTCGCCAGCCCGCTGCTGGCGCCATTTTGAATGTGACCCGGATGCCACGCTTTCTTTGTACAAAGACCCACTTCCACACAATTTGGAAGCTGCCTTTGTTCAGTTGTTGTTAAAACCCTTTTTAAACTTTCTCAGGCATTAAGTGGATAATCGCCCCACGTTGGGCGCCATCTGTAGTAATGGGTTCTCGGGTCCCGTGCACCAGAGATCCGGGACCCACAGACCTGCCGCCCGGGACCGCTTATCCGTGCACCGCCGCCCAGGCCCCCAGAAACGACTTAGACACTTCTATTAACTTCATGCTGTTTGGCCTATGGCTCAGGCACATTGCTAGCTAGCTCTTACATCTTAAATCAACCCATTTCTATTAATCTGTGGGCCACGTGGTCCGTAGCTCACCCGTGCTCCTTACATGTTGCTCCTTGGGCGGCTGGCTCGATCTGCCTCTAACTCCGCCCTGCTTCTCCTACCTAAACTGATTTCTCCTCCCACTTCTTCTATGGTGCCCGCCATGACCCAATACAGCTCCTTTATTTAAAGATTGAGATTCACAGCATAAAGAAGGGCATTCCCACATCATTGTTTGTTTGTAATTATATGTGTGTATGACTTTAGAGCTGAACACTGTGATCTCCTTCCTGAGAAAGACTAATTCTTCCTCTCTATGCAGACATTAGTTCCTGGCATTTTTTCCCCCTAGGGGTAGGATCCTGTGAGATTTTTCTCTCTCTATGATAGCATGTCTATTGATATTATTATTGGTCACATTTAGTTTATATAGTCCCTTATAAAGAATCAGTCTTACAGCCACAGACCTCCTGGCTCTTGACCCTTTCTGTTCCTTCCTCTTTGATGTTCTCTCAGTCATAGACGTAGGAGTTGTGCTGCAGATGTACTCACTGGCGCTGACTCTGCAATCCATTCATTTTTTTGCTGGATGCAGCTGTAGTTTGCTGTTGTAGCCTCCATTTGCTATAAAGAGAAGCTTCCTTGACGAAAGATTATGGGAGATTATATCTACCTTTTTATCCATCTGTAATATTATAAAACACACACACACACACACACACACACACACACACACACACACACACACACATATATATATATATATATATATATATATACACAGAGAGAGAGAGAGAGAGAGAGAGAGAGAGAGAGAGCGAGCGAGAGAGAAAGAAAGAAAGAGAGAGAACTACACTTACTACACTTATTTAATCTATGGCTATAAGATTAGAAAGTTGTCAAGTTCAATTCATTTTTATCTTATGTAAATGAACACTGACTCACATCACATGGCCCCATTTAAAATCCCATCTTCTATTCCTGTTCAGACATTTTTTAGTGTGAAAGTAGAAGTAAGAGGAAGTCTACAGCAGTAGACTGCCAAGGTGACATCTTCTCTCCTCCTTCCTTTTAAGAGAGATCAATGTGGGTGTCAAGGTCAGACACCACACCTCAGCCTAGCCTGAAGTAAACCAGGGACTAATGTTAGAAGCACAAGGCCCTTTTAATGGTCTCTCTTAGCAAGCTATTACTATTTTTGTCCTAAGTGTGTATCAGGACTCCAGACTTCCCATAGTCATCAGGCTTCTTCACACCTTTGCTTTAGACGTCACCCAGCCCCTTCTTCACTTCTTCTTTTCAGGGTATCAACATATTGTAGATTTGAACTTGATAAGCAAATGCATGTGATAGGTCCCACACAGCTACAGGAAAGTTATTCATCTAGTCACCACACAATCCTCATTTTGAGCAGACAGAAATAAGTTCAATGAATTGATAATTGCTCGAGTTACTTTACAGGTGGATGATTTTTGTATTTGATCTGGTTCCTTTAATTTTTTTATTAGAACTTTTCATTTTTATTATAAGACTTATAATTTCAATATTTCCAAATGGGAAAATAAATAGACAGAAAAACTATCTTTGTTGTAATATTATTTTTAAAAAGATTTAGAAAGTTGTTAAATGTTTATGCCTATTTACCAAAGTGATAGCAGTAAATTTTATTTTAAGGCCTATGATCCCACTAGCCTCGTGAAGTGAGCTAGGTCTCATGAAACAGGCATGATTTTCCTACAATTGAGTCGGTCTTCAGTCTAATTACACACTTGTTGGATGTCCCAGACAGGTGCATGCCACTATTGCATCTTTAGGAATATCTTGTTAAGCTGGTCATCGTTATTGCATATAGTTTTGCTGATAGACAAGACTAACAATAGATATCCTTTCTTGGTAACATGCACAGGTATTTTTGACACTGTAAAAACTAGGAGATAAGTAGGAGGTTTTCAGGTTAGATTCTGCTTGTAAATTCTGAATCCTATGCCCTCAGTGTGCAGTGGCTTCACTAATAGGGACTTTCCTTCAATTCTGAGGGTACCCTAGAGTGATAGCAGTTTGCATTGTTTTAGAAAACATTTAGAGTATCCTGACCAACTGACCGTACACTGGAAAGGTGAATTTTTTATGATATTAGGGGTTTTGTTAATTTGCATTTTTTCTTACTGCAAGTGACAATAAACTGTATACTTATAGATAGATATAAGCTATGGTGACATATCAAGCAATTTTTGTGTTGTTCCTCCTCCCTTTTTCTCTACAGTGACTTCCTTTCTGTGTCTACAATTATGGCCTTTTTTCTCAGGTCTTCATTTATCACTCCCAGTCACCTGTATCCTGCTACTCTCTCACATAGTCTTTCATCTTCCATAGTTATTTTATACTTCCCTGGTTTCTGCCAATTACTTGGTGTTGCATATTCACCAGTGAGGGACCTAGAAACTACAGATAAGAGAGAACCTGTGAAGATGTCTGTTGCTCAGTCTAATATGTCTGTGTTGTCTTCAATATAATATTTTCTAGGTCCATATATTTGCATTCAAAAGTCAATTCATTTATGAAGCTGAATAATATTCGATTGTTTATACGTACCCCATTTTAATTATCCATCTATCTGTTGAATTATATTAATGTTGTTCCATTCCTTAGCAATTTTGAATAGGGCAACAATGAATAAGGATGAGCAAGTATCTGCAGAGTAAGAATTTCAGTTCTTTGGGGATATGCCAAGAATTGCTATAGCTATATGTCATATTTATTTCTAGTATTTTGAGGATCCTCCAAACTTTTTGCTAGAAAGGCTGTACCAGTTTTCATTACCATGAGAGTTAATGAGAGCTTCCCTTTCTCTACCACCTCATCAGAAATTGATGTCAGTTATTTTATGAGCTATTCTGACTTGACTGAGATGAAATCTCTGAGTTTCTTGAATTTATATTTGAATAATTTATGGAAATGATGACTTGTCTCTAATTATCAGCTCATTTTTTTCATGAGTCATTTGTTGCCTTGATGGTTCATATTCTGAGCACAATGTCTCCTGAATATTAGCCCTCTGTCAGGCACAGGCATGTACTTGACAAAGATTCTCTGACATATCGCCCTTTGTGCCTGAGCAGATGGAGAGATTTTTAGGAAGTCCATTTCTTCACCTATATTTTGTAGGGAATTGCATATGCATTTTATAGCATTATAGTTCAGCTTTCAAGTGAAGATCTCTGACAAATGTGGAGATAACTTTTGTGCAGAGTGATAAATATGAGTGTAATTTAATTCTTCTGCATGTGGACATCCACTTTTCCCAGTACCTTTTGATATTGCTGACTTTTCTACTAAATGTTTTGTTATTTTGCCAAGTATCAGATGACAGTAATTTCTTAACAAATATCTGGGTTCTGATATATTTTATTGATATACATAACAATTTTTTCAGTAAAATATTGTTTTTATTACTATACCTCTACAACATATGTTGGAAGTCTAGAATGGCAATCTTTTGAGTATTAATTTTTGTTGTTGTTCAGGATATTTTGTAGTAAGAGGTTTCTGGCCCTGACTTCCAGACCTAGTCTCGATGTTTAGGTCCTCAGACCCACAGACCCACAGAGACACACAGATGCTTACAATAGTTTTAGGCTGATTGGCCTAAGACCCAGGCATATAACTTGCTAACTCTTTACCCTTAATCTAACCCATGACTCTTTTCCTCTTAACCTTTTCTCAGAGCAGCATAGTTGTCTTCTGCTTTTTCTGGCTTCTCTCTGGCATTCAGCTCTCTTCTGCCTGTTCCTAGAGTCTTCTTAGTCTGGTAGCCCCACCCACACTTCCTGTTTGTCTTTGGCCAATCATCACTTTTTATTAAACCAGTGGGTGGGACAATTATTTACAATGGAACAATATAATCCCCCTACAACGTTTTTGCTATCAGGGGTCTTTTTTGGTATATGAATTTAAGGATTTTATTTTACCACTATAATAAATATTGTGGGGATTTTGATTAGGATTTCATTGAATATGCAAATTTATTTAGTAGGTCATTTTCACAATTTTAAATCTACCAATCCATGAGAATTATGTGCTTCTATTTTTCAGTGTTTTTTTTCAACCTCTGTCTTAAGGTGTTTAAAGTTTTCATTTGAGGTATTTTACTTCATTGGCTAGATTTATTCCAAAATAAATGGTTCTTTTTGATGTTATTGCAAATGATAATATGTCCATAATTTATTTCTCAATGTGTTTTTTGGTGCTGTATAGAAAGACCTACTGGTCTTTGCAAACTGATTCTGTACCTCATCTCTTTGCAGAAATGGTTCATTGATCCTAAACTATTACCTAGTGAACTTTTTCAAATTCCTTATGTATAATATATCATCTGCAAATAGGGATAACATTTTTCTATTTGTATTCCTTCAATTTTCATATAGTCTTCTTTGAATAACCTCAAAAGGTCTTTTCTAAAGCATCTACAAAAGATGAGAGCTGTGATAGATGAACATGGACCCCAGCCTCTCAGGGGCTATTAGTCTTGGTTCACATAGAAAGTTTTTTGAAAGTTCTTTGGAACCTCATGGGGTAAGATTTAACTCCCTAATTGAACATCATATGATCATGAGCACAGAAGCATTTGTTCTACAGTAAGAGTAAAAATGGGTCATTTTTCACTTCATGCTTTCAGTTCATGAGCACAGTAACATTTGTACTAGAGTGAAAGTGAAAAAATGGGTCAAGGAATAAATACGTTAATTAAAATAATCACAGGTAGACAACTCCTGCTATTACTTATAATAATAATTAACAACTGGTGACTGCTCTATCCTGGTAAAATTAATTATAAAATAAGCCAAATTCACTTTCAACTTCTATCTAGCAAACTAAACATTCGATTTATTGATACACATGAACTGGAAAGTGATTCATAATTAAAGTATAAAATATAAAAGGTCAATTTAATCATCACCTACATATGTACATTAGTGATACTTTCAAATCACTTTTGTGACCAATTGACCAACACATATTTTAAAGAAAAGTAATAAATCATAAATAATAGCTAGAATATTCTAGTCAGACTTGACTCAGATACTAGTAAACTGTATAACTTTGGATTGCTCAAGGTTGAATTTTGCAACTTCTGTTTGCTTATTTGAGAAATGACAGAGGAAATGAAAGTGAGGCAGCTCTAAATGCGGAACAATAACAGTCTAGAAAAGTATTACAGATGAATTATAAAATTAATATTACATATTGACTATCTAAATATTAAATTATTTCACCATATTTTTATTTTAAAAGCTTATTTCTAAGACACCTGATAGTTTTTTGTTACAATTGCAGAAAATATGTTATGTTTTAACAAAGACTAGAGATATGTGTGAGAAATTTTTAAATTGGCAACTAGAAGCATTTATTTTTTTAATTTCAATGTGGATAAAACTGATTTTTCAAAATATAATTAGCTTACAGTAATATTGATGATCATAACCCTAAATTTGCTTTAAGTGTTTTTATATTGGAGTGTATGGGCAATCTGTTTATAAATATTAACTATCATTTTAGTAGATTTTATTGATCCAGTTAGCCAAGTATGATTTTTCCTCCCAGATTTTTAGAGTGTCCAGACATCTAGCTTTCTTCCCTTCTTTTGACATTCTGTTCCCCACGTCCTACCTAAGCAGATAGCACAGAGAAAGTCTTAGCGATGTGTGAATAGTTGTTTCATGAAAATATGTCTTGGAGGAATTGTCAACCTCCTGTTTAGCTTCAAGGACTCCCATGTAATCCCAGGGTTTCCTCACAGCACACTTATACACACTTTAACATATGTGTATTATGTAACATAACAGATACTGTGGGTCAGAACTTGAAAGAGCCCCAAATACCCACAAAATGATTGAAAATTATAAAATTTGAAAAGTTAATTATTTCATATCTCTAAGAAATTATACAACAAAATGCAGAATTTCCAAAGTATAATTGGAGATAGAAAACATACTTTATTTTTATTAATTATAGAGAGATATGTATCTATCATAAACACAGCACAATTGTTTGTGTTGCAGTGTTTATGATGGATTTGCTGAATTGTGACATAATTGTTAAGGTTTAGTCACAGAAAAGTTTATAGAAAATTTTAAATTAAAGTTTTGTTTGTGATGAGTAACACAATTAATTATTCTTCATTATGCATCAAATTGATTTCACCTAAATGAAGAGATATATGAAGATGCATGAATCTTTTGGGGATTCTTAAGAGAAACTTGAAAGCTATTTCTGAAATAAAAATATCCACTTATCCTTATCACTTAGACATCTACAGGGTCATAGACTATGGGAAAAACTATTAACTTCACATTCTTGTGTCTCTACATTTTTAAAAAAAATTTAATGACATCTTTAATTGTTCTTATAATTTTCACTTTAATCAGTTTAATGTTTTGGACCAATTGGAATGAACAGCATCCTAGCATCATGAGAGCCACACTGACTGGGAAAAATCCACATGTGATAGTCAGCACAGACATCCTCACTCCAAATGGACTCACCATTGACCACCATGCAGAAAAGCTGTATTTCTCAGATGGCAGCTTGGGGAAAATTGAACGATGTGAATATGATGGATCCCGAAGACATGTAAGTTAATCACGTTCTAGTTTACTGCTTTATATAATATCTTTAAAAAATGTACTTTGTACCTTTATATCATTCACATATTAATGAATTTCGTAAGAGCAAATTGTATGAACTTATTTGATTGAATAATGTATTTAATACACAACAGTCTACGGTATTTTGAAAACCTTCCTAAAGTGCAATTTCTACCATAAAGAATTTTTTCATAACTCTTATTCCAGGGAGATAAATAATAGATTTGCTCCCTGTTTTCATTTAAACTGAAATTGAGTGGTTTATATGTTCTTCTCTGGTATTTATACTGTTTTTAGATGTGAAATAATTAATTTCCCTGAATAGAGGAAAGTTGTAAAAGAATTGTTGCATTGAGCCCAAGTGCTTTGGAAGTTCTGAAGACAGACGCACAGGATTACATTCAGAAAAGTTTATCATACTTAATGATGTCTTCGTGTCTTTCCTCTTACTACCACATGAAATCTAAGTGGAGGAATTATTATGCTGGCTCCCAAATAACCCTCAAAGCAAGTACATAGTCATATGCCAATGTGCTCCCCATCTCTTTAAGGAAAAGTGTCATCACTGGAGAGGCTGAAAATTCAACATGTGAAGGGCTCCCCTAAGTAGCAAGACCCTTGGAACAGTCTTGTTGCACTCACCATCCCAGTGTCTGTCAGAAGTACAAAATCCCTGGTTCTCAGCCATCTAATACCTCAAGGAAGGTCTGAGATAGAAGGAAAATATCTTGTTGAAGGCCAGATCATAAATCTTGGAAACATCACAGACTAAACGATCTGTGTGGTGACTGTGGACTTACCCTGCTGAAGCAGACAGAAAATAAAAAAGCATGGAATGGACCTAGTTTTTATAAACTTCATTTACAGAAACAAACCAACCAGCTGACCAAAATTTAGCTCTGAATTTATGGGAATAAATATAAGACTGTAGAGTTCTTGTTTGTTTGTCTTTGCTTTTGTTTCTTGAAATATTGTCTAGCTATGGAACTCGGGGTAACATAGAACTCTTGAGTTCAAACAATCCTTCAAGCTTAAGACTTCCTTTAAGTGATACAATAAGCATGTACCACTTTATACAATTAAGCAAAGTATGGGTTAAGTTGAAGATCCATGAGTTGCACTGTGTGAGTTTTTTGAAGAAGGAGACTCACATTTTTGGTATCTGGTATTTTCCAGAGGTAGCTTAAGGGGTAATGAAAATGAGAGTTGTGTGCTTCAATGATCGTGAAATAATAGACTCAGTCTTGTTTAAGTTCAGTTTGTGCTAAAGAATCATATGTCTAAATTATTAATCTACCATTTACTTTATATGGTCGTGGAACTTAGACAAATTGCTCAGCTTTTATAGAATGAAGTCGTGAAGAGCAAATTTTTAACCTATCACAAGTATTGTGAAAAAAAGTACAATATGGCATAGAAGTTCTTAATGGGTATATTAGTGTATATTTTGGAAAACACAGCCAGGTAAGTCAATTTACTCAGTGTGGTCCATTTTCTATTATGTCCTAATACAGAAAAATGTTTTGGAAGTTCCTCAAAAAACCCTTAATTCTTCATAATTGGTGATTTATCTATTGATTTTGTGCCATTCTTACTCATAATAAGTATACGTACTGTGAGTGACATAGGAAAAAGTATGTTGCTAATAAAATGTAAACTAATTGTTTTGTTCTATTAAAAACAAACACAGCAAATTATGACTGTACTCCTTGTAGATGTTCAAACCATGATTATTTCTGAATGGCTCAAAATATTGGAAGAAAACTTTCAAAATCTATTTTATTCTTTTGCCTTGTGGTCTACATAGTTTAGAACATTTAAATTAACTATTCATTAATAAAAACCAGACAATGTTTGGGAACAACGTGTGCCTCTGCTCACATACAATGATCAGTAAATGTTGAACCAAACATAGACTCTTTCCCGGTGGAAGCACTCTGATTCAGTTATCTTAAATGCAAATATAATATTGTTGATGATAGACATATCCTTAGGATGGCAGGATGTTTCCCTCCTACTACCTTAGTATCCTTGACCACGTTTTTCCCAAGCCACTAACTTCCTCTGTACTCTCTCTTTCTTAAAATCAGCTTGCTTTGATTCCCTAAGGGAGTGTGATGGTGTGACAGTTTTCTTCTCTTCCTGGTTTATTTCAATCAACATGATGCTCTTCCAATGCATCTTCATTGCTTTATAATATGATAGGATTTGTCATTGCTGTGGCCAAATAGTATTCTAACGTAATAATAAGTGCATTTTCTTTGCTTGTTCATCAGATGAGACCCTTAGGTACTTAAGTTGATTCCCTTTGTTGAGAGCATGATCACTGTAGTCATGGAGGACACATACCTCTTAAATGTTAGAACTTCATTTCCATTGAGTATATGATAGTACTGGAATTTATGGGTCATTTGTTGCTTAATTTTTGGCTAACTTTGTATTTCCTCTGTATACACACACACACACACACACACACACACACACACACACACACACACACGGGGGGGGAGAAATCACAATATCTTTTTTTATAAACGACAGTTGAATTGGAATCATATGGCAACTCATTGTCATTTTGATTTATAATTTCTGGATGATTAGCAATGTAGCGTATTTCTTTGTATAACTCTTGGGAAGTTTTGTTTGTTGAGAAACAACTGCTCAGGTACTTTTTTCCTTTGTAATTAGAATCAATATTAACTATGGAATTGGGGTCCTTGTAAATTCTGAATATAAACCCTGATAGAGATATATGTTATATACACCTCCTACAATTTTCTAGATCAAACTTTTGTTTTATTAGCTGATTCCTTATCATGTAAAAAAGATTTAATGTAAATTAATATTATTTTCTATTTTAACTAAGTCCTTATGGATATAAATGTTTTTTTAAAATGAAAGAAAACATTCCTTCTGTGTTTTAATTTAGTAGTTTTAGTCCACTTTGAGCCAATTTTGGTAACAGTGAGAGATAGGAGCAGGGATGCTCAGGTTTTGTCAGTGCTATTTGATGAAGAGGTCATTCTCTTTACAGTATATATTCTTTACAATTTTATTGAAGCTCAGCTGCCTATGCTTTGTTAGAATTTCTTTGCTGTATCAAAAACTATGATAGACTGGTGATCACAGAAGCAGCATCATTCCTGAAGGAAGAGACAAGTAATTCCTTTCTAGCTAATAATGAGAACTAGAGAGCTCTGTCGTTTTGGGGAACACTACCTACATGCAGCTCTTTTGAGTTTTGGAGATTGTTATTGATGTAGCTATTTTATAATTTGGATAGCAAGCAGGAAGGTAGATACATAAATTGATACAGGACAAAAATGTCACAAAAACTAACCAATAACTGTTTGGTTACTATAAAGGAGTTCATTGTCTAAAAAAGAAACCAATAATGTTATGGGAAAAAGAGATAAATTGATGTACCAGAGAGAGAAATCTTCTGAGATGTTGAGACAATAGGAATAATAGAGAAAAGCAATGTCCTATAGATCATGATTTCAGGATTAGAAAGAGACATTCAGTGGGTAGAAAAGAAGGAGGCATCTCTTAAGGTCAGTAATGGAAAAAGGATCATGAAAGGACTTGATGAGCAGGAAACTAAAGTTTTAAGGGCAAGTCTCTTCAAGTTGATAGAGGGATAGAGAACACTGATTGTATTACTAGGTTTGTGTAAACACACACATCCGATAAAAAAAGTATTTGTTAGTATCATGTAAGAGACAAGTGACTGAGTTTTATAAGAACTATCTATTTATGAGAATAGGGCAATGATTAGAGTAAAAGGAAGAAGCAGAGTACCCAAGGGCATATCTTGGTACTTGAGCAGTGGCTGGTAATGGAGAGAGGAATAGAGGGGCTGGTTTAGTGAGGTCTAGGCACTGATTTATTTCAGTGATGCCCGATAAGTCGGGGCTATTCCAGGCAGTCATGCTTATGCATGAGGAGGTATTTGTGAGACTGGAGGTTTAAAAACTGTGTGTGTGTGTGTGTGTGTGTGTGTGTGTGTGTGTGTGTGTGTGTGTGTGGCAAGAGGTGACCAGAAGAGTTTTATGGTTTATATGTCTACAGCTTTTGAGCTTATAGACTTGTCACACAATAGATATCTTTTACTTCTGCAGTTGTGATTTCCAAAATGAAGTCCATATTGTTTTTTGTTGTAAGATTTGGGAAAATTCTTAAGCAAAAATATAATTGCACAGGTGGATATGTAAATATACTGTAGGATTTGATTGTGCTCTTCCCAGTCTCAGCCACCCCCAGAAATATCCCCAGAATCTCACCAACTCTCCGAATGTAAATGCAAAGCAAGGTTATTGCAACTGTACAGCTAGGTTCAGCTCTTGACTTTCACAAAGCAGTGCCAACAAGGAGTGAGTACCTTCTCCTTCTCTGAGGCCTAGTTTTAAAAACAATGATCAAAGAAATGTCATTATCAGACTGGGAGGTGAGAAGTCCAGGGGAAGTTTCTTTCCTATTGCTAGCTGTTAGGTGCAGCTGCTGGCTGATTGATTGTCTCAGGGTGAGAAGATACTTTATGGCTGGGCTGGAATGTTCCTTGGTTACTGAGGACTTTGGGCGTTTGGTCTTGGGTGCTTGGCCATGGGGGTTTAGAAACTTCCCAGGATGGGAGACTAGAAACTTCTCAGCTCCCAAAATAGCTTCAGGTCTCAAAATAGAGGGGTTTTATTTTCCACAGTTGAGCTATATGGAGGTCCTTGATTTTAGAGTGTGACTGGTTACATGTAAAGGGAAGGGAGGTATACATTTGGAAAGGAGAGAAGATATTTGGTAGAAGATACATAATGATTGTCCTGCTATAATACAATAAAAGGGATGAGGTTAATGAGTGTTCTGGGAGGACCATAAACAAAGGAGAGCATTAGGTAGAAGAGCTGGGCAGGGAAAGTTGAGTCGCACTACTTAGTAAATTGAGAGAAACATTAGTATTGTCTACCTTTCCTGTGGACCATGGGGTATATAAGAAGATTATTATTACCTAAAAAACTAACTAGATGTTGAACTTCCTAGGAAATGATGGTTGCTATCAGATTATAGAGAAGAAATCAAGCAAAAGCAAGGAATGATTTTAGATAGAAGCTATAAATAAAATGTTATCTCCTCTTGAAATTGGTTAGTTCTATTCAATTTGGAAAAAAAAGTCTACAAATATGAACATAGCACTGTTGCTTAGACTATGGCATGCAGATGAAGGTTGTCTAGAAATATTGTCTGGGAAGATGTCTTCAGGGATAAGCATGGGGAAGAGAAATAGTCTGAAAGCTCTTAAGGAGATACTTGAGAGTAAATAAGATGTTGTAGGGGATGGTTTGGGGGTCTGTGACAAGATGCAGGACAAGAAGTTTGTCATCAATAGAATTATCAGGGTTGATGTCCTACACAGACATGTTTATGCACACAGAAAGAAGATCTGGCTTCTCAGCAGAAGCTGTGGAAAGGCAGTTACTGACAATATACCAGGAGTATTGTAAGATGGCTTTTTAAAATTAGACCAGGGTCATACTGATAAGAAGATTAATAAAGGGGAAGACATGATGTAAATGAGCACACTTGGAGATCAGAAAATATCTAAGGTGGAGGCCAATACTATCCATTGATGAAGAGTTAAATCTCTAGTGTTTCATTTTGTTATATGATCAGAAATGTCTTCTTGTTGGTCAGGGCAGTGGGGGTGGCAGAATGTTGTAAAGAGTTGGTGCATTAATTGATTATTAACTATCCGGAAAAGAAAGCTTTCCTCTTACCAATTTAGCACATGAACATAAATAATGTGGTCTGTTTATTTAGAGTTAGTATAGATATCACCTTTTTATTGTGTTCTAATGTGAAAGAGCATCTAATGATTATAAGAACTGCTTGTTGTGAGGAAGCATTTGGGAAGAGATTGGGCTTCTAATGTGATACCATCAAAGACATGGTCCTAGCCTGTATCTCAATGGTGTTCTTGAAGAGAGATCAGTATATCAAGGAGGTAATTCACCAATAGGTGCATCTGACATGAGAGCAAAAGAGGGTAGAAAAGAGTTAAGGACAATAAATCCAGAGTAGAGATCTTTTGATAGACTAAACTCTCAAGGAAGGTAGATGAAGTGTTTCATGTCATTGAAAAATGACTAAATGTTATATATATTCAACGTGTACCTGTTCAACGAGAGAGCTAATGATAGAGAAATGGTGGGTGATTTATAAGCTCAAGGGGTCTCTGGGAAGCAGAGATTGAGTATGTTGACAGAATGTGAGCTTGAGGCTTTTTATCATTTGAAAAGTGGCAGCTTCACTGGACTTCAAGCAAGAAAGTCAGCTAAGCTAACTGTTAGACAGATAAGCCACTGATCAGATGTTTCTTCATAAAACACACAGGTGAGAGATAGGGGGCTAAGTCAAAAGAGGTGAGGAAATACAAAAATTGTTAGAGGGGTACTGAAGCCCTAAAGCAGGAGCAGCCAGAAAGTCTACTTTAAACTTAGAGGATCCAGGTTGGGTACTTTAGGAGAGGCCCAGAAGTTCTGAATAGCTTGGCAAAGACATTTAGCTGAAGTTGATGAACATCCCAAAATGAACTGAACAACATTCTTTGTCACATAATGTTGACTGGGGACATTTTTTTTTTTTAAATATAAAGATCCTTTGTGTATGTATGTGGCTTCTGGTTTTGTGTTTTATGGGAATCTTGTGTGTGCAAACTGTGTGTGTATGTGTCTGTCTGTCTGTCTGTTAATTGTGTATTTTCTTTGACTCTTTTGCTTCTCTGTATTTGTTTTGTCCAGTTCCAACTTTTTTGTCTTATCTAATTTTATTTAATTATTATTCCATGGATGTCTGTTTGCTTTCTTACAAGAGACGAAAATAATATGGCTCTTGATTAAAGGGAAAGTTGGGAGAAATTGGGATGAGTGGGGAGAGGAAAAAACATAATTAGAATATATTGTAAGAAAAAAATCTATTTTCAATTAAAACAAGTAAGTTATAGTAATGGCTCCCAAATTAGGGTCCTGATATGATATTAATTCACTAGGCCCAGAAAATAAAGTATATCTGGTTAGATTTTAGCTTTACTTTCATTTTTTTTTCATTGTTTGAAGGGAAGAACATTTCAAAGATTAAAACGTTGAGTCTTTCTTTGGAAAGGAAATGATAGGCTGGGGCCAAAGTGAGTTGATCAGAGGCTATCTGAAACTTAAAGGACAACACTTGGCATCCATGGTCAGTCAGAAAATTAAGGAGATTTGAAGTATGTTGTAGAGTAATGTCAAAAGATGTTCCTTAGAGAAGGAAGCCATCTCTGTGTGAACAGTAAGTGCTAGGAAAGTTCTTGAGATTTAAGTATTATGAACATGAACATGGGTTTGGCCAAGAAGATGAGGGCCATCATGAAATTGTTGGGGAAGTACTGTCTATATTAGCACTGTGATCATTAGAGTATCAGGGACTTTCCAGATAAATGAACACACACACACACACACACACACACACACACACACACACACACACACACACACACACGATAAAGGAGAAGAAAGCTTGAAGGAAATAGTAAAGTATCTTTGTATCAGGGACTGAGAAATAAGAGGTGGAAAGATGAATGTGGGATAGAAGGGTTTAAGTGGACAAACGGGTGATTAGGAACCCCAGCTAGATTTATAAGGCACAACACTTGGATAACTAAGTGGTAGAACACCTAATTGCATTAAGAAAGCCAGAATATGTGTTGTACAGAAAGTAGATCATAAAATTTGGACTTGCATTAGTCAGACAGTGAAATGAAACATTTCAATTACTCAAATTTCTCAGGGTACACATTGATATTAATCCTGACACTCAATGGCTGAAAGTTTATATACGTTACTTAGTATAAGTGTATGTTGTAGGATACAGTAGGGAGGGTGTATCTCAGACACAAGAATACTTGTAGGAAAGTGATAAGAGTCCCCATAAGGGGGTGAGTATCAATGAAAAATTATTATGAATTAGTTTGCATCTTTAAGTCTCAATGAAAAAAAAAAAGGTGAAGAACAGATGCATGGCTATTATCTAGAATGTCATGTCCTAGGAAAGGAGTCGAATAACTGGGAATGATGGAGAAGGAATGGAGAAAGGAAAGGAATATCCAAACAAGTTGCTCAGTGGTGGGCCAATCTGTTTACTTCTGACATGTCAGAGAGACAGAACTCCTGTATGGATACATCAAATTCTGATTAAACTAAAGAATCCATTCCCATATTCAAGAGGCATGGGGTAGGCTTACCAGTAACTGATATCTTTGCTCTATGTTCTAGTTTGCTTTCTGTTGCTATGATAAACATCATGACCCAAAGCAGCTCAGGGAGGAATGGAGTTATTTTAGTTTACAATCCTGGTAGCAATACCAAGGGAAGCCAAAAGGGAACTAAAATATAGGCAGAGGCAGCAACCAAGGAGGATGTCTAGATGTACTGAGAAAACACTTGCTGAACCCATTACTGACTTGCTCTCTCTGGCTCATAATCATCCATTTTATACAATCCATGACTATCTCCATAGGATAAAACCACCCACAATTAAACATATAAAGTAAAAAGAAAAAAAAAAAACAAAAAAACAAAAAAAAACAAAAAACAAAACCAAAAAAAAACCAAAAAACAAAAACAAAAAAAACCCAATTCTGAGATCATGCCATGAAGTGGGCCCTCCTATCAATTAGCAATAGACATGCCCACCAGCCAATGTGACAGAAGGAATTATTCAGGTAAGATTTGCTTTTCCCAAGTGTGTCAAGACGTCATTCACGATTAGCCTTTACAATTTGTGTGCAGTCAGACTGTTGGAGGTGGAAGTAGAGACTTCCAGTCATTGCTGGTTTTAGGTAGTAGATATCAATTCCAATAAACTCACCAGGCCTTAGAAGTCAAGTCTGTCATAATTTTGTTATCAGTAGTTGATATTTAACCTGATCTTTTTTCCTTTTCTCTATTATCAAAGACCTTGAAGATGGTTTTATATGTCCACTTTGGAGTGTTGAAGCTTCCTCTACTATTGAAGCTTTTTCTAATACTGGCTTCCGACTGTGAAGTGATATGAATGTGGATATCTAATCTTTCCATCACTTTCTGGATTATATTTAGCCAAGGTTACTGATAAGCAGAATAATATATCTGGATTATTCTAGGGTTTTTGAGTAATGTCTTTGGTTTATAAAAACCACTTTTTCTATTTCTGACAAAAGTCCAAGATATCATAAGCCATTTTGAGAAAAATTCCACTTGGATTGGTAATTCAATGGGGGAATAAGGGTTTGTATACTAGTTTGTTTTTAATTGCTGTGGTAACCACTGTCATTAAAAGCAATCTGTGCAGGAAAAGATCTATTATCTCACATTATTTCATCAATGCAGAAATCTAAAGGCAGGAATGGAAGAAGAAGCCACAGGAAAAAAAAAACACTATTTACTGCATTGATAACCATACTTTTACTTCTAAAAAACTCAGGACCACTGCATACTGCCCACATGGGGTGGGTCTTCCTACATAATCGTTAAAAAATAAACAAACAAGATAAAAAAATAAATGACCCACAGACATGTGTAAGACCAGTCCAATCAGGGCATTTCTCAATTTAGGTTCCCTCTTCCCAAATGACCCTTGATGATTGAAAGATAACAGAAAACTAACCAGTACATCTTGGAACTGCTACGGTACCAGTTAGGTTATGACTCCTATCCTGCACAGGAAGAATATCTGGATGTACTGAGCTGATATCTGTAGGTGCTCCCTATCCTTAGAGAGGGTGAAGGCAGATTGGCATAAGTATCATGGCAAATTAAATTAAACGAATGGGTAAGATACTAAAATTGTCATGGTAAGTTTTGTAATCTTAATGCTTTTTTATTTGAAATAGACTGGCAAGAGGAAAGTAAACTGGAATGTGCACTGGGCCCCCAAAATCTTCAACCTTGCAGAGTGGAATGGTGTATGGCTGGGTAACAGCAGAAGCCAAATGACAATGAGTGTGTGGTGGTAATAGGAAAGATAGGTAAGAGGTGATAGGTAGTTTGTCCAGGACAAAGAAGATGAGGAAAGTTTGGAGTCTTGCCTGAGGTGAGCGGAGTCCTCGGATCAGATCTGGCCAGAGAGTAAGAGGAATAATGAATGATAGGGAAGAATAATGGTTCTTTGTTGGGCAAAGGCAGCAGTAGAGGAGAGCGTTCACTTGCAGTGATAAAGTCTAAGGTTGAAGAAAAATCAGGTGTGGGTTTAGATTTTAGAGGAGGGAAAGCATTTGGAAATTTCTCTTTTTGGATGGCAGGGAGGGCAGACATATGGAGAAAGATTACAACCGTCCTGGAAACCAAGTTACTTTAACTATTGGCATAATCACCATTTGTCTAAGTGGAGGGGCTTTCCAAAATGGCAAGACCCTGAGTAACAGAAATGGCTGTTACAAAGAACTAAAGATTTTATGAAAGAATCCAAAAAAATCACAAGGTGTCAAGTGAGAAATAAAATATGATTAAACATATAAAGTAAAAAAAGGTGCTGAAATCAAACAATAAAAAAGGAAAGGTAAAGACACATCTTCTAGACCTGTGAATTTTTGGGGGGCACCTCTGTACTCCTTTCCCTTGATGGAATAGGGGCGGGACAACTGTGGGACTGATGCTATCAGGCTTCCCAGGGCAGGTGTTGGAAAGGAGCTGTAATGTTCTAGTCCATGTTTCCGCTGGAAGATGCTAAGATGTTGAGAGATTGTTGGGAATTTAGATGTTTTCTCATTGCAGAATAGACTAATCTGTTTGGTAAGATAATATTAATAAGAGTATTGAATATTTAATTTGGCTGAAATATGAAAACTTAGGGAAATAGTATTCATGTTCAAAAGTGAATTTATTTGACAACTTATGTTTCCAAATCCTTCATTCTGTCTTCCTAGTGCCTGGAATGTGGTTTCTCTTGAATACCCATAAGCACCAAATTGTACTGATCTTATCCGTCAGAGTGATATGTTTTAAAATCCTTTACATACTTTGGTGAATCTTTAGACTGTTGCAGTGCATAGCTTTGTTCTGATTGAAAACCATCTTATCATTATATACTTGGCTGAAATGTATATAGGGATTTTAATATACGTACTGTTCATGAGTAAATTATCATACTAGTTAGTAAATCTATTTTTATTCCACATTCTTTCAAACAATGGCTTTAAAAATAACATTTCTTGTTATTTGAAGATAAACAAATCTCACATATAAATAATTTATTCTGTTAACTCAGAATTTAATATCTATTTTTTTTGTCTCAAACTATAGTAAAAACACACCCACACAGATTAAATGAGGCTTGCACTAATACAAATCTCATAATTAGGTGAGCTTTCTAATTTTATCACAGCAGTATAGCAGGTAGTAGTGTTATTCACATATTTAGTGAGAAAAGTACTCTTAGGGACACATGTCAGAATTCTCTTGAGAACAGAATAATCTTGGATAATCTACTTATTAAGGCGACAGCAAAAGAAGACAACAGTTTCATTCTCCATCTTTATTTCGGTTCCGTATCTGTCATTGCTGTCATTACAGTTGCTGAAACAGTAACTAACTCTGTCAGAGGCCGAGACAGCCTGATTACAGCCTTTCTTCCTGCACTTACCTCGCTCCTTCCTGTTACTCATTTCTTGGAAGGCATCTGTTACCTCAGTGATACAAAACCTTGCAAAAAGATGTTGATGTTCCTGGAAATTGCAACTGCATGATATTTCTTATGCCTGACATCCTCTGAGAATCTTTGCCAACATTTATTTTGAGCATATTTGCAAGTAGAAATGCTTAATCCTTAAATATCTTTGTAATGTGAAGGATGCGGTCTAGTTTACTTTTGTTGTGATAAAAAGTTCTGACCAAAATCTATTTAAGGGAAGAAAATATTTATTTTACTTACATGGCCTAATTGCATCTTATTTTTTGAGGAAAACTCAAGAGGGAATCTGATCAGGAACTGAGACGTAGACCTTCAAGGAACAGTGCTTGTGTCTTGTTCTTCCTGGCTTACTTAGTTTGCTTTATTATATAGCCCAAGGCATCTAGCCAAGGGTATCTCTACCAACAGTAGCTTGAGCCTTCCTATGTCAATTATTCATCAAGAAAATGTCCCATCTCACCCTCTCCAGACTTTTGCCTACACATCAACCTGATAAAAGTATTTTCTCTATTGAGGTTTTTTCCTTCCAGATAACTCTAGCTTTCTTCAAGTTAACAAAAGGAAAAGATGAAGTGATATATGAGATAGATCTGTGAAAATTCCATGTGACTTTTCAAGGGAGACTCTAAAATCCAGAAGGGCTTGGACAGATGTGCTTCAGAATCTAAGAGATCACACATGTCCACCCAGACTACTACACCCAGCAAAACTTCCAATCACCATAAACAGAGAAAATAAAACATTCCATAATAAAGTCCAATTTAAACAATATTTATCTGCAAACTCTGCCCCACAGTTGGAACTATAAAGAAACATTCAAACAAAAAAGGTTAACTACACATATGAAAACACAGGAAATAACTTTATAACAGCAAAACAAAAAGAAATTCTCTCTCTCTCTCTCTCTCTCTCTCTCTCTCTCTCTCTCTCTCTCACACACACACACACACACACACACACACACACACACACACACACACACATAGAGATGTTATAATCAAATGATTAACCCCTCTAAGTTTCATCACAGAATCTACATCCAGCAAAGAATAGAGGTGGAGGCAGAGATCCATGGCTGAGCACTGAGCAGATCTCCTGGTCTAGCTGAGAGCAGGGGAGGAGAGTCTGTATGAGCAAAGGGATAGGGATTATGAGGAAAATCCTCACGGTGATGGCTGACTAGAGTTCTGGGGGGCTCACTGAATCAAGAGGAGCCACTGAGATCCATCAGGAAAAAAGAGCTAAACTCTCAAAGGGTAGACGACTGTCGACTGGCATGAGCAGTATGTGGAGCCTCGAGGGATGAGATCAGACTGTATTCTTGTGCGTGGACTGGCATCTTGGAGCCCATTCCCCACCAAAAACACCTAACCCAACCTTGACTTTGGGATGAGGAAATCAGACTTTCCTGGAGTAGATATACCAAGGTGGATGACCCACCTTGGGACTTCTTGCCGTTTTAGGGGAGAGGATGGACGAATTGGGAGGGGTGAGGCTGAAGGCTGACTGGGAAGGACTGGGAATAGGGAAGGGAGGTGGAGCAGGGGGATTCATGGATAAAACAAGACTTTTTTTTTTTTTAAATAGCTTTAAAAAAAAAGAAAAAAAAAAACTTAAGTCCAATGTTTTAATAACAAAGGCTTTAACAATTCCATATGGAACCTAAAATGAAATTTTGTATTATGTCTGTTTTTATTGTTAATTTAGCTGGATTTGATTTGATAACTAAATTACAACATGAATAAGACATTTAAGTTAATTTACCACACATAATACATATTTCAAAACAGAAAGCTCCAAAATTAGAAATTAAAACATAAAACAATAGCCACATCAGTGTGATCTGTATTGAATTTTAAATGCAGAAAACAATGCTGCCTCTGGTGGTAGGTTAGCAAAACCTCTAGCAGCAGAGTATGTCCTACACAAATAAAGAAATTCATTTCACAAGTCATGTGAAAGGCAACTGTTGTATTTAAAAAGTTAATTGAATATTTACATTTAAAGTACTGAGTTCAATGCTAGGTTCACGGGGCCAGAAATGTGTTTCCACCTTTGTGACAATCTCGTTGGATATTCTAAATTTCAGCTGCATCTTTCAAAATTTGTTTCATGAAGGTCACCCAGATTTGTGATCCTTGACCACTAAATTATCCAGGCTTTGACTTCTGTTCTCCTGTACCCTTGTCAAGTAAAGCTGCCAGAGTCGAGCTCCGTTTGAGGGCAAAGGGTGGGGGGGGGTGTGTGTGAAGATGGATGGATGCAAGAGCAGTGATGGAGAAACCAGACACAGAAACTTCTCAGTTTGGTGTTAGGAGAGATGGTCAGAGGAAGTGCATCTCCGTATGGCTTGTCTTGTTCTGACCACCTGAATCTCACAGGCTTTATTTACAAATAAAATCACTTCCTCATGGACTTTATTCATTGATCACAAAGTCTTTTCATGGCACATACTTTTTCTAAAGTATTCCGTGATTGCATAAGCATAACAGAGTAAAAGAAACAGAATGAGAAACCATCAAATTTCATGAGAACTAAAATATAGTATTATAATATAAATTACTTCTTTTAATTCAATATCCTTTTCCTTACAATTGGTGTTATAAAGTTGTGGAAAACTAGGCAGGATGTTTCTCTTTAAGTTTGGCTAAGTTAATAGATCAGATTTTAGTTTCTACTGCTGTTATGCAATTAATCTATTGTAAGGAATATTTGATTTTTCTACAGAAATCTAATTCCTCAGTCTCTTGTTTAAATTCTTTCTTTTGTATCACACATAAGACTACCATACTTTCCCTTGACTTCTGAAGTACCATGTTTTGCTTTTTATTCATTCTTCAGGAAAGTTTTGATCTGACAATTTTGCTCAGGAAGCCAGAAAGTTCACTGAGCCAAGAAGTTCCTCTTTTGTGTCTCTGTTACAACTATTGTTTCAATACAGTTTATATCTTTATGACAAGCCCCAAAAAGAAGAGCAATGTCACTTTTCCTAAAACTGCTTACTCTCCCTTCAGAAAAGTGCCAAGGCTTGTCATTAATTTTATAATCAAAAACCTTTTCCTTGTCCAAACTAGTTCCATGTTTCTGGGGCAAATCATGAAAACCCAAAAGTCCAGTTATAATTTTTCAGCTTCTAAAAATTTCCCAGGTTTTTTTTTTGTTTGTTTGTTTAATGATTTATTCAGATCCTATGTCTTACTCTTACTAATACCATTAATTTTATTCTTAACATCACTTTGATAAGAATTGTTATATTAACCCTGTTCTACCCTTCAACTAGTGGCCCTTAACAGCAAGGAATTCAAACGTTAAACCTGTTAAAGACATAGGCAAGAACTGTGCAGCAAATTCCACCAAGAGCAGCGAAGGTCAATCCAAGGCATCCAAGCACTGGGAGATTTGTCAAGCAGCTCCCATCCACATTTTGCAAAACCTTACAAAGAATCACTGGATGGAAAATTCATAGCAAATTAATCTTCCTGGTCTCTCTAGAATGCCTCCAGTACATGAGATTACAAACATCAAGAGCTCCATAGACCATAGAAACAGAGTGCTAGTTTGTTGAAAGAATGTCTATTTTGACTTTAATTTCAACATAAGAATCAGTGGAATAAAAGAAATCGCCTGTGTCTATTACCTCTTACATAACAGAAATCATAAATAGATATGTCACAGAGACCCTGTGTGGCACTGTTACAGGGTGTTCGGCTGCTCCTGAGAAATGGTGCCTTGGGTCTTTGGATAGACATATTTCAATACAGTTTTTATTTTGGTTGTCAAACCTCTGCTTTTCCTTGACCTTCAAAAGGAGCAAAAGCTTCTTACACTTGCAATTCACACTTGGTTAAAAGGTTATGATACTTTTAATTAAAATTCTTACATTAAGATAACTGTAGATAAAGTCAAATCAACTTTTAAAATACTAAGAAAATAACAACTATACTCTTTACACAGTCTTTTAGGTTAGGTCCGCTTTATACTTTATAATGATGAGCAAAAGAAGAGGGAAGTCAGAATATTACGAAAAAATAGCAAAGTAATTTTACCAAGGACAGCCTCAGAAGTCACTGCCTTGTTAAAACAGATAGGAACATAGAATGCAGGCTTCAGTACCATGAAATCCTAAAACACCTCATTATTTCACTATTTCTAGTGCTTTTATTTTCTTTCAGAGACTGACTGCTTCCTGTATTGCCCAACCCTTTTTAATCACTGGTACTGCCTTTCTTTACTTCCTTTTGTAATTGCAAGTATAAGCAGTCTATCTTTACGAGGAGACAGAAACTTACTTTTATGGAATTTTATTCCCATCAATCAAAGCGTTTAAAATAGATCCAGAAATGTCTTTAGTTGTCTTTGACTCTCCCCGATATTTTTAGATTATTGGTATCGTGATTGAGACAAATGACAAAATAGCATGAATTCAAAACAAAGCCATAGTACACATCAGAGAAATATACAATATAAATAGCAATAGTGTGTGCGCCTTATGAGTGAAGAACTCCAGGTCTCTAGTTATGTTATGGGGCGTCTTTTAATCAGGTGTAGAGGAAGGAGGTATTTTGTTGTTAATAAATGTAGCACTACAGGTCTCTTGGTTGACAGACTTGGTATATAATATTTTTACTGTACATGTCCCTACCAAAAATATGGAAGATTTTAATCACATGCACATAAGACTACCTAAGGCTACACTGAATAGAAAATTCCCATTAGAAGTTTACTCTGAGGATACAATTTGCCTTATTGTACATGCTTCCAAATCTAGTTCAGAGCAGATCAATCCCCTACCCTTTATATTCAGTTATGTTCTGCAATAACATTTTAATATTAACTGTTCACAAAAGAATTTTTTATTGTTATCTGGATATATTCATTTTCAATAAGCATTCTAGGCTGCCAGATAAATTGCCAGGAGAAGAGTCTGTGCATAGTCCAAACTACTAGAATCTGGGTTGGCTGAGCCATTCACTGTATTTGAATTGGAGACTAATGCTCAATGACTATTTTATTAGTTTGAGAGAAAAATAACAGCAAAGAATACAAGTCTTTAAATTTAGCTGCTTATTTAGGAAAGGCATAGAGAATAAAGAGAGGAAAACATGCATTTTTTAGTTATAGTCAGCAGTGCAGGTCAGGGAACAACCGTACAAAGAAAGGTCTTCCGAGAAGTATTAGGAGGTTTCCATCACTGAAGCAAGCTGATGGTTTGTTGAGTAGCCAAAGAAAACATAGAAGAAAGGAACAGGAAAGTTGGACTTTAGTCAGAAAAGAGGCGAGTTTAACAGAGAACATCTGAAAGGTGCTGCCCCCAGAAGGAGGAGCTTCTGGAGATATCTGTACATCATTGTAATTGATAATTGACCTTCCCACCTTACTATTGGGTCTTCAGATGAATCAGTTTTCCAGAACGGATGGATTCCTGCCCAGGTGACTGACAGGCCAAGATGGAATAACCATTAAGCAGGGTTAATAGTATGTGATATCTTTTCTAGAATGCTATGTCTTCACTATTGGCTAGAGGAAGAACTCACAATATATTAATTTGACCAGTAAGAATTAACTTTCCCTCAATGGGCCTCAACAAAGACCAGACACTTCTGCCTTTGCACCTCTACATCTGGTATTTTAAATCAAAAGAAAAGGCAAATCTTAGACTTCCACTCTAGTTTTATCAGGGTATCAGGAGGCAAAACCTGTGAGGAAAAGAACACCCTTAATGGCATGCAAGCCAGCTACCTTGCAATATTACTTTCTTTATATGATCCGCCTAACTCTCTGAAAATTCATTCATGTTGCTGCAATTATGAACAGCTCTCCCCAGCCACACCTTTTTCTTGACTTATTATTTCATAAAATGAATAATCTGCCCTTAAGACCATATTTAACAAACATGAAATCCCCAAAAGCCTTATTCCTGTGCAGTCGCTGAAGAGATCACCTTCACTGAACCACATCCACAGCTATGAACGATCCATCACATTTTCAATAACTGTTAATTTGTTTAAAAGTGTAACACAGTATGTGGTTTGTTTCTACACAAACTACACCAGATGAAGCTGCCATAATACTTGTGCATACAACGTTTGAATAATTGTAACTATGACCCCACTTGGTAAAGGCACAGAGGTGGTCATGCTATTTATTTTTTTTTCTCTTTCAAGAAACCACCGAACTTTGTCAGAATCACTGCCCTACTTTTAACTTTCTGATAGTGTTCAATCTTGTTCTAAACAGACACGAGTACTTTAATTATAAAATACAAGGATACAATTTTGATATCAGTATTCAAGCAAGATTAGCTTTTAGATGTAAAACTACAAAAATTAACAGAAAACTAGAATAAATAACTTCTTATGTAATGACAAAGAAGTAGAAATTTTAATAAGAAAAGCACAGACTGTCTGAGCATAGTGGCACATGGCTTGATGCCAATTCTATTGTTACTAAGCTGCATTTTCAGTCAAGGTAACATTTCTAATGGTTGTTCTGGGTACTTCATTACATAAAAGTATATGTATGCATACAGATAGAGCGCTAGATAAACAGATGGTAGATAATGGAGAAACTAGATGATAAATAGATTAGTAGACATACATACAGATACATGATGGATATAAATGAATGCAAAATTCATCTCTAGACTGATGACATCACTCTCCCAGTTTTGGTCAGGTTTACACATTCCATATCTCTTTAGACTCCTGTACACACACTTTTGAAATAATCAGTTAATTTTTGTAACCATTTTAGAAGCAGAACAGTGATAGATATTTCTTTTTTGATGCATCAAGCATAATAAGAAGATCATAAAGCATAATATAAAGAACCCAAGAGAAGCAATGTTTATTTTATTTACTGATATTTGTTCCTTTTGTTACATTGGTGTCCACATTTCCTTTTCTGATCAGTTTTTGCATAATTGCTATAGATAACTTGATTTACCCATTCTTGCTCTGAAGACCTACTAGAGATAAATGCTTCTAAAGACCATCTAATATTGTCTTGAATTTCTCTTTATTACTGATGAAGGTGTTGCCTTAGCATTGTGGGTTCAAGGTTGTTCACTATTTACAATGAAAATGGAGGGCCACTTTTTTGTGTTTTCCATAATTTTGCTTGAAAAACTTACTGTCAAACACATTATTTTACATTCTAGGCAAGGTGTTATATATTTCTTTTTCCTGAGATGTCACTAAGAATTGATTCTCTTTAGGAGATTATTTTCATTTATTTCTAAAATGATAATTATATATACCCAGGATTGAAATGATATTTTGATATATGCCTATATTGTGGAGAGACTAAAATAAATGGACATATTTGGTACCTCACACACTTAACATCATTGTGCAATAGATGTCCAAATCTTCTTCCTCCTATTTTAAGTTCTATAACTTTTGGGTACCATTTCCACATTCCCTACCTCTTCATACACTAGTAAACAGAATTTTATTATCATGCCTTATCCTCCAGATTCACCCACATTTTTGCAAATTATAGGGTTTATCATAACTGTGATGTGTCTTGACATATATTTCCTCCATGCACGATTTCCTTAGCTTATTGAATCTGAAAGTGTATTTCTCTTATCAAATTTGAAAGATTTTAGCAATTGTCCTAGCTCTTGGCATCTTCTCATGTAAGTGTAACTTTATCTGTTTCTTTTGTGCCTGTAAGGAGTTCTGTTTTGCTGGGTTGTTTATGTTTTAGTCTTTTAAAATTGTGAGTACCCCTTTATTGTTTTTATTTCTTGTTTTGAACATGTTGGCATTTTTATGATGGCAAATAAACACTTTGCAGATCTGACACACAAAAAAAGCAAAAATTACGGTCATCTCCTTTCTTGCTCCTAAAGTGTCTATGTGACAATAAGAATAAAGTTAAAAATCAAAGTAAAAATCCACTAATACTTTTGGATGTATGTTTCCGTTCCTCAGTTCAGGCTCTAAACTTCCATATGATTTTTGAATAATAATTTAATCATTGTAAAATGCAGATTAAAAACTCTAACCTAGACTCAATATTATCTCTAAGCCTAAGAGTTTGCTTATATAATTGAGTTTTATTTGTTAAGTAGGTCAGATCCTTGACCGTATACATAAACTGATAGTATACTTTGGTTAATTTAAAAGAAATTAGCCCTATTAGTAAAATAAAAAGCAATTCTTTTAAGGATAAAGTGGGTTGAGGAAGAAATTAGTAAGCATTTATTGAAGATAGGACCCTTAATTTCTCTGCTTTATTGTCTTTTATAAAACTTGACTTGTGTATAAGAGAATGCATTTTGATGAGGTAAATATGCAACCTGTATCAACATGAGTCCAAGTTATAATAAATTATGTTTCTTCCTTTTTAAGTAATATTTACTAGTATATAAAGGAAGTTAATTTAGGGGCTTGGGTGACGGCTTGGCCAGTGAGATGCTGGCCACAAAAGCATGAGATCTGAGTTCAGTCTTCAGTGCCCACATATGAGCTGGGCAGAGTTAGTCATGCCTCTGATCCTAGTACTGGGGAAGCAGAGACAGAATTTTTCTTGGGACTTGTTGTAAAGGTAATCTATCTAAATTTGTGAGTTCATGGTTCATTGAAAGGAAATATATCAACATATGAGGTGGAGAAACAATTGCAAAATAATTATATACTGACCCATGAGTTCTGCATACATGTGTACGGGTGTAAATACAAACACACAAGAATAAAGAAAAGACTACTTCTCATATCTGTATCCACATAATTAAATATTCCAAAGTGGCACACATTAATGTAGTCAGGGAATATTTAATGAAGCAATAAATAAAGAAACAAACACACAAACAAAAATCCGTACAAAGTGTTTTTGTTGGTTAAATGTAAATATATGTAGCTTTTCAAAAATAAGACCCAAATCAGAGCTCAGCAGTTTCAAAGGCCTTAGCTATCCTGGATAATTTCCTATAGACGGTGCTGTTGGAATTCCTATTCGGCAGGACCAGGACGATAGTGCAATAGGTTTAACAGTCTCTATTTCTAACACAAACCCTTTGATTTAAGTGCACATACATTTCAGTGATGGTTCGGCTTGGTTAGTCTTGCAAATTAAAGCATTACTGAAGCTGGGCTAGCTTAAAAGAGATGTGTTCCCAGACAAGAATAACAGCCAATGTTTAGGGTCATGAGTGTATTCACCTAGAAAATAACTGCTGTCCCTTCAGCATGAGATACTGATGCTCATGTATTGATTTTATATTTCCTAGAAACGTTCAGATTTTTAGGCATTACATGGAATTTGTAAGGGAACAGCAGGCAGCAGGCACACTTGCTCTCTGTCTCGATGCAGAAATTCACATATGAAGACTAGAAGAAGAAATAGCTAAGCACAGTTATCTGAGAGCATGCCTGCTATGATTATGTAATAAACTAGAAATAGGGCCAGCATGTATAAGTGCAAGAAATGAGTGGATATAAAGGCAAGTAGAAACTGAAAATTTTCAAATCTTAATTAACCTAATTACTTCTTCTCTAGTATGAGTTGCCAAGTTTTTTTCAAGTTGATGTTTTGTTGTATCATTTTTATACTTGAGAAAACTGACAGAAATCTATTTAAGATGCAAAAAAATCTTTATTTAACTATGAAGGCATTAAGAGATCTACCAAGCTGATTAAGTTTAATAAGCTATTATTATTTAAGTAATTTATGACAAATCTTATCTGAACTGAAACTGCACATAAATGATATCAGTATGAGCTCTCACCCTAAGCATCTCAGAAGCCAAGATCTTAAAGGTGTGTTTATAAGTTAAAAGAAGCTTTGATTTTGTAGAAAGAAATAAAATTCTAGGCAACTGAAGTAAATGGTTTCTGTTCTGTGAATATTTAAAACAAAATACTTCATTTTCATATGGCACTTTGAGAATATCAAAAAACAGTAGAAAAACAAAATCTCAAATTATATTAATCACAAAACAAGTCAAATTAGAATATAGCTGATCATCAACTTACAATTACATGCTAATATTTTAGATTTATATTTAAATATTATAACAAAAGAAAATATTAAAACTCAGTGATGTTGGTAAGATGTATTAGCTGAGAAATACATAGATATGAGAGGTCAAGAAATAATAAAGAACATGTGGAGACATATGCTGCAGAGGGTAGCAGAAGGAAAATCAGAAACTCAAGGTTATAACTGTCTACCCAAGCAAGTTCAAGGCCAGAAGAAGCTATATGAGAAACACACACACACACACACACACACACACACACACACACACACACACACACACACACACACATACATACATACACAAAAGAAAAGAAATTATAAACTGGAAGAAACGGTTCAATATATAATACATATCTAATATGGTGGTAAACTAAATGGTCACATTCTCATTAAAAGAGGAGATATTCAAAACAATTGGATTCCCTAATATTTCTACCCTGACCAAAGATCCTGTAACTACTATTATAAAAACAGCTATTTTCATGGTCAGTAGTTTATCCCATTGCAATAGTAACTCTTTCATAATAAACTGTGGGTTTAATGCCAAGCATGAAACATAGATATAATTGATGCCAATGAATACTATGGAATTTGGGATGAAGCATCAATTGTTTATTGTAAGAACTAAAAGTGGTCAGACCACATCCCATTTTTTTTTCCCCTGAAACCCAGGAAAGCTTATGCTTTTCAACTTGCCACTCCAGGCATCAGGCATCTACATGGTTGCTGAAAAACAGAGAACTGAAGAACTTCATAGTGTAGTGGAAAATACATGATTTGTCCTGTGTTTTGTTTGGTATAGTTTTTTCTTTTTCATGCTCTTGTAAGAAAATATCTGATGATAGATAATTTACCAAAAATGTAATTTTATGTCTCATATTATCAAGACTAGGAAGTCCTGGATATAGGAGTTCAGGTTTGATCTCTGATGGAAGATACTTTGTTGCTACCTTCCTTACCTGAGAAGGTGAGCAGATCTCGAAGTATTCTCCATCTACTCTCTCCTGAGAAAAGAGAGCTTACCCTGTCCCATGGGTCTGGCTTCCACTTTATTCCCACAGTCTCTTCATTAGGATTCTACCTCATGACTTAAATACTTGCTAAAAGGCTTTTTGATAAGTAGCTTGGATGTTTATGTAAGACAGATTTGTGAGGAACCTCAAAACGTAATATAAAAGTGTTTGGGTAAAATAAAATTTAAAAAATATACTTACCTTAATTGTCAATAAGATTATCAAGAAAACTAGATTAGCATGAAGTGTATGAATTAACACCCCCTGGCTGAGTTTTATGCAATGGTGGTTTGGAAGACTCGTAAAATAATAAATAACCTTACATTTCTAGATGAAGAATGGATCTCATATTATCAATTTCCCTGTTAATTTTTATGAAATATCAAAAATGGCATCTATCACAGGAGGCTATTATCAACATAGAAGCAATCTTACCTGGGCTATAATACAAATGTATTAAAGAAGAGTAGTGTTTTTAAGAGTTATACTTTAGAAGATTTAAACCATGTATATTAATGAAGTTACATGTAATGCTCCATTCTCGCTTGTGTCAGAGCAACATGAAGATTTTTTAGGAGGATATTTGTAGACTGTGTGTCTTACTCATTGTGACTTACCCATCATTTTGAAGTTTTGGATTCATATCACTGTTAGAAGGTACAGAGATATGACATGAATTTATTGACAATGTATAGAAATCATGCTGTCCATAATTCTGTTTCAATCCTCTGTTTGGCATGAAGACACATTTTACATTTTATTGTTAGTGTGTTCTAACAGCTTTGATAGCAAGTATGAGGGTGGGTATAAACCCCTTGAGGCATGAGTGGTTTCTTTACACACGCACTACCCCAGTTACTCTAATGGCTATAAGGATGTTACCAGACCCTTGAGTCTCAGACAGCCAAGCTCTGCCCTACAGAGATAAAAAAAAAAAAAAAAATTCTATACCAATCACTGAGTTTTCCCCAAGATTAGTCCACAAAATCCCAAGAGTCCCAGGCCAACCTAGAACCACTTCCCCGCAAAAATCCTATATAAAGGCTGCTACCTGTTTACTTCTTTACAGCTTCTCCCCTGAACAAAGGCAACTACCCTCTTGTGTCTTTCCTAATTATTCTCTTATATAAAGTTTGTTGTATAGGGTGCATGAATAAATGAAACTCAGGGATAGATCTCTGAGAAAGTCAGTGATATTAGAGAGAATAAATACCACAGTCAGATCTCACCTAGCTGTCTTCCAGCTTCCTCAGCCTGGCTTCCCTTGGCTTCCTCTCAACTTCTGTATTTCTATGCCCACCTTAAATACTCTCCTGGTAAGTTAAGGCATGTCCCCACCACTGCCTGCCTGAGAGCCTGGAACTCCTTCTGTAATCAAAATGACCTCAAACTTAGTTTGGATTAAGGGCGTAGGTCACCACTCCCAGGATACTCCCTGTGCTAGAATTAAAGGTGTAAATCACCACTCTCTGATCCTCCTAGACTGACTGACTGTGGTTAGATCCCTCTTATATCTTGGAAACTTCTGGAGCGTTTATTAAATCCTCACAGTACAGTGCTACTTTCTGATATTTCTTAGCTCCTAACTGCCAGTATACATTTCCCTTTGGAGCTGTAATAATTGCATTGGAAATACATTTCTTCTCAGAGCCATAACGTTAGCATTTAGAATAGCTTGACCTTCAGAGATGTAACACTTTCAGTGGTCAGAAGACAGGGAAAGAAAGGGGGGAGTGAGGGAGGGAGAGACGGATGAGTGAGGGATAAAGGGAGGGAGAGAGAGAGAGAGAGAGAGAGAGAGAGAGAGAGAGAGAGAGAGAGAGAGAATGAGAATGAAGGGGAAACATAAATCAAACCAACATGCATGGATGAGGGAGGGATAAAGGGAGGGAGAAAGAGAGAGAGAGAGAGAGAGAGAGAGAGAGAGAGAGAGAGAGAGAGAGAGAGAGAGAGAGAGAGAGAGAGAGAGAATGAGAATGAAGGGGAAACATAAATCAAACCAACATGCTCTGATTTTCATGACTTCAGGGAGGAGTTGACCTCTGCAGAAGATTCACAGAAACAGACATAAGAAAACTTATGTTGCTCTTTACTATTTTTTGTATGCTACAGAAAGCGGTATGTAATGAAAAACAATATCAGAATGAAGGAAAAACATGTTGGATGATGTGTGGTATTGAGCTGGATAGCACATGATTCAATGTCTTACATCATTTACTGAGAAGACCACCTTTAGTGAAGTCATGTAAACTGTTGCCTATATCTCAAGCCAGATTTCTGTAAAAAGAAAGAAAGTAGATGTTTCTCTTGGCCTTTCTGTTTCGAACTAAGATTGACATAGAGATATTAATAGGCACAGTTCTACATTAAAAACAATAAATGCCAAGCAAGTCCTAATAGAACCAGAGTCTTGTAGCAAGCTAATTCTGAGGAATGTGAAGACACTCCAGCCATACCAGACACAAAACTCATTTGACAACATGTAACTTGGTTCGCACATAAAGTGGGGAAAAGAGTTGACCTCAGGTCCCAATTGTGAGGTATGAATAAGATAATTCAAGGATGTTTAATGCAGTAATATTTAAATAAATAAGGTTAGTAAATATTACCTTAAGAATGACTTCATATTTAGCAAGAAGGACAGTGTAATAGCATCCTTTTAATTCTGTTATGCTTTTTTTCAAGTCTATCAAGTATAATGTTATTTTGTATTAAAGTGTGTGTCATGTATGTGTGTGTTTGTGTGTGTTTAGCAACAATTGATGAAAGAAGTCTATAATTTATGGGATCATTTCAAGGGAAGAAAAGAAAAAATATGATATAATATCATAACAATTTAAAAACTTAAAAAAGAATTATTTATAAAAATTAACTGCAATAGTTAATAATCCACTCCATTGAAAGTTTTAAAGCATATTTATTTACCTACTTACTTTCTTCATAGGTACTTGTGTAAATGCATGCACATGGGCCTACATGTAATTTTTTTGGCAGGGATGTGTAGGTCAGAAGACACCTTGAAGGAAAACATCCTTTCCTTGTAACACGTGCATTTCTGAAAACTTTCTCATCAGTCAGTAGTGGATTTGCAATAGTAGGTATCATTCAGTAGCTCTTTAAGAGTTCTAGTTTATGTTTGATATTGTCAAAGTAGCTATTATTGTTATTATTATTGACATCACTGCTATCATTATTGCAATATTTCAAAATAAGCTTAGACAGTGAGTAAGAGAGTAGAAAATAGCGACACTCACAGAATGTAGAACACAACCTCCCCCCATACAAAATACAAGTCTTTGATCTTAAAATTGCAGCTGTATTTTAAATCTCACTAAAATAATATTACATTAGGCCACTGCAAAGTAATGGAATTGCTTCTTTGGTGTGGTTTAGGTCTTTCTATAGACCTGAAGTTACATTATAGAAGCTATTCCTGAACTTTACAAGTAAAAGATTCTTATGTTTGTTTGAAAATATGTGTTTATAAAATGCAAATTGATATTTTTTAAAAAATGAGACATTGTTTAACAGTAAAACTGTGGCTTTCCTGGATTTTGCTAAGTAGCCTAAGTAGTGGCTTTCCTTACTATGACTCTCAGGTAAGTGTGAGCCACCATACCTAGGGTTAAAATTCAGTTTTCTATTCCAAAATTTAATTTAGAACCAGTGATGATATGGTTCTAAGAATATCTTTACAGTAGAAAATGTACATGTGGTATTAGTTATAGTTTGAGATACAAACAAGAAAAAGTCCCTAAACATTGTGTAAAAATACATAATAGAAAACATATCAAGATTTTAGAATCCTGGTGTGGTAGTTTGAATGTAGTTGGCATCACAATTTCATGTACAGTTATCCTATTAGGAAGGGTGCCTTTGTTGAAGTGGGTATGGCCTTGTTGGAAAAAATGTGTCACTGTGGTGGTGAGCTTTCAGGTTACTTATGCTCAGGAAGCTGCCACAAGTGTCAGTTGACTTCATTTTGCCTGCAAAATTAGTACTGTCAGCTCTAACACCATGCTCCCAATTATGACAATCAACTGTAAACAAGCCACCCCAATTAAATATTTTCTTTGTAACAATTGCCATGATCATGGTGTCTTCTCACAGCAATAAAAACCCTAACTAAGATAGAAAGAGGTTTCAAGTTTAAGCAGTCTATGGAAAGGAGCGTATCCTTTTCCATAGCTTCTGCTTCTAAACTCCCCAGTTATTCACTGAGCCCTGCTCTGTAGTGGGGCGTAGTTAGTCCCACATGGCAAAATTTTATCTACTTGTTTACTTTGTAGAAAGAATAAATATAATCATGGGTGTAAAAGAACAAGACACATGGACATTGTTGAAATATTAATAAAATTTCTTGATATTTGAGATTTAAAATATTTCTAAATGCGTTACTCAGATGACTTTATCTTTTAACTCACTCTGAAACATTAAAATGAAAATCACAGAGTAAGAAATAGGAGATACATATATCCCCTTTCAATCAATAGTTAGAATACATTATTCTTACAATGGAAAAATATAGAAGTAAATAAGAAGAACATGCATTCATTAGTTGTAGGGAGATCATGTTGTTTCATTGTAAATAATTTTCCCTGCCTGTGAGTTTAATAAAAAACACTGATTGGCCAAAGGCAGACAGGAAGTGTGGGTAGGGCTACAAGACTAAGAAAACTCTGGGAACAGGCAGAACAGAGAAGAAATGCCAGAGAGAAGCCAGAAGAAACAGAGGACAACTATTCTGCTCTGAGAAAAGGTATCGAGCCATATGGCTGAACAGAATAAGAGTCATGGGTTAGATTAAGGGTAAAGAGTTAGCAAGTTATACGCCTGGGCCTTAGACTGATCAGCCTAAAACTATTGTAAGCTTCTGTGTGTCTCTGTGGGTCTGCGGGTCTGTGGGTCTGCAGGCCTAAACCTTGAGGCCAAAAGCCAGGGCCAGAAACCTCATACTACAATTAGTTCCCAGTATAAATCTGTGAAACATTATAATATTCAAGCCTTTATAACAATTGAACCTGTTTAAAGAGAAGCATTAAATGAGGGGTTTGATTTTTATTATTGCTTCCTGGGTTTCAACAGCCATTTTTTAACATGTATACAAAAGTGGTTTCCAATCGCAATTGTAACTTTTCTCTGTTTTCTACATGAAACTAAGAGAAAGTAAATGAAGGAAGTGATACAAAAGAGTCTGGAAGGCTCACCCTGCTGATATATACCTCTGTAATAAGTTACACAGTGACTGCACATCTTTGACATATTGCTACAATAGATCATAAGGATGGTGACTGACAGAAGTATGAGTCCCAGAGACAGCTCGGCTGCACGGTGGTTTATTTCTCTCCTTTAGTTTTTAAGTACTTAGTTTGAAAGAAGAAAGAAAACAAATTGACACATGCAGGAGGACATTGTTGAAGCACCCCCCCCCACACCAATAGACTGTTGAAATAATAACTTTCAATTGAGAAGTCTCAAGGTTCTCTATGTTTGAAGTCCTTCCCCCAAAGGGTCCTTAAGCCCTATTTTTAAAAATATTAACTTTCATGAGTTAGGTTTTGTAAGTCAGGCTCTAGTTTTTCACCTCCATTTTTTGATTGTATAAATACACCGTGACAGACTTAATCTCCATATCTTCATTTTCCTCTCTCAGCTATTATAAGCCATCCTGGGAACTGGAATTATAGACATTTAAAATCAAAGTAATTACCTAGTAGGCTGTTACACTGTGCTTTGAAAAGGAAAACATTTCTTCTGTCTGGGACCCAGTCATTACTGTTAACTTGAAAATGATGCTGGGGTGTGTATGAATGTTCATTGTTTATTTTTGGTCACAGATGTGCTTGCTCATTGATCCTGAGAGCTTGTCTGCAGTGGGGAACTCATGACACTGCTCATTGTTGTTGTTGTTGTTGTTATTATTATTATTATTATTATTATTATTATTTGGTGGCTGTATAGAGAGTTGTATGAAATGCATAATGTCACTTGATCAGAAGATTTTTGCATCCCTCTTAAACATCTTATTTTCTAGACTTTGTATTTATTTTGCGAAGATCTGTGAAGGACCTAAGATGCCCCTCACCTGTGATATAGTATAGTTCATTCATTACATGAAGCTGCATAAATGGAGGACACAGTCAAGACACTTTTTATTTATATCATTAGGGTAAAATGAATAATTAGTCTACCACATGTAGGCTTGTAGAAGTTGTAAGAGAGCTCATAAAAGCTGTAAATGCAGGTGTCAGGTGACACCATATTGCCAGGATTGGAGAACAATGTATTTCCTTCTACTTATATATAAGACCAATTCTTCCATTCCTCCTCCACCACAAAGGTGATAAATAAAACCTTTATTTAATCCTTTGAGACAGTATAGAAAACTCCTAAATTCTTGTCCTACTCATTCAGAATAAATGTTTACTTCCTCAGATACATTTTACGTATCTCTAAGTTTATAATACATACAAGTAACCATATTTCATGAATAACTTCTTTTGACATTTGAGATATTGGTCAACATTTATAACACCTTGGTGCCTAATCTAGGAATTTATGCAAATGTCATTTAAACTCATGGGAGTATAAGTTTTTATTACCTTTTGGGTTGAACAAAGTATCTACTGATTAATTATTCTCTTCTAGAAAAAGTAGAATATCTCTGAGTAAGAAGAAAAATGTATTTATCCTTTTAATCTAATGTTACCAGGTCTGATAATGGAAAAAAAAATTGTAGCAGTAAGACTTAGAAAATATTTTAACACAGTCTTCTACATTTACCCACTTAATGGAAATTATATTTTCCTTTTTTTCAATTCCACTTGTCTTACAAAGTAGAGCAGTAACCAAAGAAATCCCATTCTTTATAGGGGTTATATCACAGAAAGAAGGCAAAAAAGAAATAAAATGATAAAGTAAAAATATTTTGATAGCGATAAGTACCTGAATAAGTGATGCATAGAGTTTAGACAGTGTTAAAGAAATCTCCAGTAAGATGACTAGAATATGTGAGGAAGGAAGTAATCACCAAGAAGCCAGAGCACCAGATTGATGCTTGGTTGTAGAACACTGTAGGCAGAGAGAGTTCAAGGAAGGAAGACTTTGAGGAGAAGAGAGCAGAAAATAAGGATGGAGCCAAGATGGAAGAAAGAAAAATGGGGACATACAGAGAACATACGAGATTTGGTGTTTAGTGATGGAAAAAAGAAAATATGAAAATTATCAAAGAAAAAAGAGAAATTAAATCATGTAAGTAGATAGTCAACTTTTCATCATTATTAAATGATATATTTTAAGTGAAACTACAGAAGGATGAATTTTGTAGTCATTTGTTTCAGTTTTTCTAGGAGTATAAAAATTGACACATTCAATTATCTCAGTTTTTCCTACTACCAAATATGAGCAAATTTTGAAAACAAGGGTTGTAAGACTAGAATTGTAACTCAGTGGTAAAGCACTTACTTAGAATATATGAGGCTCTGTTCAATCCTTTCTACCACAAAGTATGGAGTCTGTGATAGATTCTTTTTTTGTCAACTTAACACAGGTTAGAGTCACTTGTGAAGTAAGATCCTCAAATAAGTAAATTTCTCCAGGAGAAAGACTTGCGGGCAAGTCTATGTCCATTTTCTTTATTAATGATTGATGTGTGAAGGCATAGCTCATTTTGACTGGTGGTGTTTCTGGGCTGATGATCCTGGGTGCTGTAAGAATACACTCTGTGCAAACATGAGGAGAAAACCAGCAAGCAACAATCCCCATGGCCCCTGATTCAGTTCCTGCTTTCAGGTTCCTGCTTTGTTTGAATTCCTACTCTGACATCCCTTCATGATGGACTGTGATATGAATATGTAAGATCAAATAAATTATTTCCTTTCAAATTTTCTTATGGTCATTTTGTCTTATTATAGCAATAGAAACCTTAACTAATACAAATTCATATCCTTAAATTTATAATAGATAAATTGTATACTGCAAATAGAAGGTATTATTACAGAAATACTATAAAAATGAGACATAACTACTCCTTAATACTGATAAGCCTCAACTAATCAAAATGTTTTATTTGATAAGTAATTGTCCTAAGTGCATGGTGCTGTTGAATGCTGTCCTGTGCTCGTAGAGCTCTGTGATATTCAGAAGTAAATCTCTTTTGGTATGGGCTGGGTAAACTCCAACATGAATTGAATGTCTGTAACTGGTTTTGTTTGTCACAACATTTGTATTCAGTAATAACTTTAATAGTATTAAAGACAAAACACGTTAGTCAAAAGAATAATTTGGTTGAGAGAATGCATGTGAGCATATAGATTTGGAGAAAGGAGCAAACATTAATAGGATTCTAAAGTAGAGAAAGGGTTCGATATGTTCCTTTGGTAGCAACATAAGATGGATGAATGAAGTAATTAATATTCAACCCTTAGAGTGAAGGTCTGACTTAAATAATGATCTCTTCCTAGGAGATAATTTCTAAGGTAATACTATTATAATGAAAAAAAGTGATCAGTTGTATTAATCAAGAATTATGGATGATGTGATATGAGTATAGGCTAACTCTTCCTTTGGGGAAGTTAGGAAAAGAAATAGAAATGATTTATGTAATAGGGAGTAGTTGAATATAGATATAAGTAGCAAAAAATAAATGTGCTCTGACACCAGGGAAATTTGTCACTTTTGGAGTCTTAATCTCCTTATTAAAATAATTTACTAATGGACTCAGGCAGAAGCTCAAGGACAATTTTATTAGTTTTAAAGAACATTCCCCAGGGCAAGAAACTGCCTAAAGAACACAGGAGAGAAGTGGAAAGATATCACAGTACTTCAGAAGGCACAGAGGTCACGCACCTATCTGAGAAGAATCACGCAGAGTAGGAGAGGGACTTTTAGAGACAATGGAAGAAAGCCCAAATTATCAAAAAATAAATAAATAAATAAAAAAGTTCTCACCAACACCAAAAGGATGGGAAAAACATGGAGGTCTTTCCTGGGGGACTGTCTTCTGCCCTCAGCGTTCCTTAGTTGCCTGCAATGCTTTGTCCAAATTTGAGCCCCATGGGATTTCACTCTTCCATGTTACGCTGTCCACTGGTGTCATCCTTGTTCAGGGCTCATGTAGGGAGCCAGTTTGGTGGGACTTCATGGGTGTAGCTTCTCTGACATTTCTAGGAGACACAATCTAACAGCAAACTGCCTATTCGTCAATTGTTACCATCTTTATACCCTCTCTTTTGCCATGATCCATTCAAATAGCGTTACACAGATGGAGGTGGTTATATTTATATGTTAAGGCACATACACATACACCAACATTTAAACAATCGAGATCATGCATTTGACGCAGAGGGAGGAGAGAGAGGGAGGGAGATCATAAGAAGTTCATGAAAAGGGTTGAAGGAAGTGAAAGGGAGCAAGTGATGTAATTGTATTTTAGCTTCACAAATAATATATATTTATCAAGAGAAGTTTCTTGTTTGACTCAGGCCCCAAACAGGTCAGCAGATCTAGCACAGGAGAAATTCATGGTGACTTGTAGGGTTAAGGCAGGAATTTTGGAAACTTCTAGTACTAGTCATTGGCTAGGTGATTGACTCATATCTATCTAGACAAGAGATTCTGTTGTCTTGACTAGTCTGAGTTTGTGCTGCTGTTGTTCATTTTTAAAATTTATTTAACAAGGTATTTTATATTCCAATGCTCCCCCTCCCTTCCCTCCACCCATCCCTCCCACTCTTCCCTCAGCCATACCCCACACAATCCCCCCATCCATTTCCCAATGAGGGCAAGAAGTCCCAAATTGGGTCAGTTCACCTGGCATATTCAGTTGAGGTAGATCTGAGTCCCCCATCCCAGTATTAAGTGTTCCTCTGTAGGGAATGGACCCCAAGATGTCAGTTTATGCACCAGGAACAAACAAGTCTTCACTGCAGCTTTAATACTTGTGATTATCATTGCACTTCCAGAGTGAGTATTTTGGTTCTTATCTGTTGATGAAAGAGTTAAATTTAGTGAATACATATACACCCAAGCTTCATAAAATGGAAATAAATATTTCTTCTTTTAAATGGTATTTTTAGTTGTGCCAGCTGTAGTCTTTATGCATTTTCCCCTCTGATTGATATTTTGAAAGAAATGCCTTCATAAAGGAAATAGTAGAGGTTCCACAGTGTGAAAAACTACAGTCATACTGTATTGTGACGCAGAGTAAGAGCCATTACCAAACATGTAATCTAAAGCTAGTATTACAAGCATTCAAATGAGCATGGACATAGACCAATGTCTTTAACATCTGAGATGGTCATATTATGTAAGTATTGCTTTGAGTCATTTTCAGACGTATAGTAATTTATCACACAACCAGTGCTGCATGGGTTGAGCACAGAGACTACCCTGCAAACTTTCCAAGAACCAAGATCAAGCTTGTTTACTCATGGGAGGTTTTCTAATGTCTCCTCTTGCTTATCTGAACTGACTCCTTGAATCTTTTTGGCTCAGCTAGAACCTTACGCCTTTGCTTTTTTCCTTGAAATTCACATAGAATATTGAAGGCAATTATGAAATATTGGAAACTAATGAAGTAGTGCTTAGACATATGAGGTTATGACATTATTGATATAAATGTGTTTAAAACTGTCAGAAACATACCTTACATAGATATGTATACAACAATTATGTACACACATGCATTTTTTATGTCTGTATAAACTGTTCATGGCTGAAAAATGAAGAAGGAAAAAGAACACTGTTTCTGTCTCTAAAGAATCAGATTTGTTTAGTTTGGATGATAAAGCTTTCGAGCAAGGAAGGATTTCAGAAGTTACATAAGTGACTTTTAAATTTTAATACTCCATAATTTGCTTATAGTTTCTCCTCCTGCACTGAAACTCCTTAGAACCTATTCATATAATTCAAAATATTTTTCAATTCTCTACAGACCTGTCATTTTTCTTTTAATGAAAAAATTCCTATAACCCCATGTGTAACTTTTCTGAAGACAATTAAGATCAAAGTGAAAATCTGAAAGTTAAATGAGATAGTAGAGTCATAACTTAGCAGAAGTAGTGAGAGATTTCTTTTTAATCTTATTTATCTATACTAGCAAACTGATATCCTCCAAGATTTTATGCAAGCTGGTGTAATTTATTTATTGCATTTATATCTAATGTCCTGAAATTGACTGAGAAAAACACTGTATTCAATGACTTAAAAAAAATCCTAATTGGCATTAATATTTGGCTTATATTTAATGGTCATTTGGGTACCCAACTTTAGTTAAAGGAACAATATTCATCATTGTTAAGTGACTAAAGGAATGGCAGAGTGAAGAAGGTCTATAAATGTATAAATATATGTTGTATGCACATATTAATTCATGATATGACCTTGAACAATTGGAATCACTAACTTTTTGCTAACTTTCTGACACCTGTCAACCTGTAATTCTTAGTGATTGAAACTGATTATCTGAAATGAATCCTTGTAGAAAACAGAATTCCTGCCTAACTCAGAGTAACTGCCTGGATTACCTCCAGTTAAATATGTTGTTCAGAATTCATCAATACCTTCTTTTTGCTCAGTTGTATTTTGTATTTTCCATACATTTCATGTCATGTTGCATGGAATGCATGGAGTGGTCAAAATACTGTGGCTAACTCATGGGGATAGTTGAATAAGGTGAAGAAACTATGCACTTCAAAGCTATACACTATTGCTCCACCAGAAGTATGCCTCTAAATGTATTTCTTTAAATGGAATTTAAACTTAAACTCATTGAAAATAAAGAAATAATGACTTGTAGTGATGCCAAATTAGAAAAGAGAATAATAGCATTTTATTGAATGATTAAGTGTTATATTTTTAAAATATTTAATTATATCAATTGCAGAAAAGTAGGTGCAAAGAATCAGTGTTTGAAATGTAGATAAATGCATATTAACATCCAGAGGGAGTAAAACATTGAATTTTAAATTAATCACAAAACAGAAATTATTCCTTTATCCCTTCATTTTCCTTTTTCTATTATAAATGAACTCATTCATAGGCCATAAGAAACATTCATTGTAAAGCTATTTAAAATGTGAGGCTTAATTAATTATTTCTCTCTAATCTGTCCTTGGGCAAAATAATTCTGAGTATGAGAATTCTTTAGCCCAACAGTTTTTAGGTTGAAATGCCTGCTTGAAAAATCACAGCAGTGAGAAGCAGTGGGGTGGTGAAGGCGGAGTTTACTTAGAAGGCACCAATACCAGATAGATATTTATTAAAATATAAACCAACACTCACGGTACAGGTAACAGATTACAGTAGCACCTGAACAGGGACTGGAGTCTGGTTAGTTATTTGGGTAGAAAAGCTGGTTATGCAGGGTGCTATATAAACACCAGACAAGCTCAGGTCTAGTTGATACACGTTCAGATTTCTTCTGATGTACTGACCACCAGACTCAAGCTAGTCAGCCCAGAACTGACACCAGGATTGGCTTTGTCTTCCCCTTATATCCCTGGTCTTTGTGATATTTGGAAATAATTCAGAGTACACAGTAAAAGACAGTTTATGGTGTAGTAGAGGAGAGAGCTTTCAGAGGTGAGAGAGCAGAGCAGCAACAGGAATGCATGTGTCTGATCACACTAGGAATTTTCTACTGTATCTTAAGTTCTCCCAATCACACATTGCTTCACCAATGGTTGGCTGAGCCATTTGACTAACTTTTGGCAGAGATTTTTTGTCCTTGATCTTTGACAAAGAACCCAGAAAACTTCAGATATCTTTCATCCATCTCTTCAAATAAACTCTCATTGTCATTGCTTCTGCAAAAACACATAATACATTTCTGCTATAGACATTTCTCTAAGTTCAGATATGAGCTAAGTTCTCTGTCTTTTGATTTCTGTCTGTTGGAGTTTCTCCCCAGACACTGGAAGAGGAAGGGAATGTGACCTTGAGGGAATCACACCTTGAGGCTTGAGGGAGCCCAGCCTTACAGTAATAGTTTTTAGTTTAAATGGTAGTGGTTATCAGTGAAGTCCTATTCTCAATGTCCTTCAGTCCTGCTATTATGATGAGATACATGACAAAACTACACTAACATTGGTAAAAACAAACCAAGTCATTTATATTTAGTGGTTTAAACCAAAAGCAACACAAATAATTTCAATGTCACAAATTTAGATGATTCCTTTATTGTAGTCCTTGTTTTAAAATGGTAACCTTTTGATGGAAGTTTTTCCAAATCAGGGGTTCTACATTTCGAGAGCAGAGGCAAGATGAAGCAGTGCCCACCACAGGTATCATAAGCCAATGACTTCCTGTTCTTTTTGCTTCTAACTGTGAAAACTAAACTCCTTCATTGATGCTCGTTATAGGTGGGAACTTGAGAGAAAGAAGAGAGCTCTCCAATACAATGAGCTGGTCCCAGGGAGCAGGCAGCCATGGGGCTCTTGATAGGGCTTTCTATAGGACATATGGCAGAAACTGGGGTGAAGTTTGCGTAGATGAGCTACCCAACTTCAGGTACTTTCTCTGTATGTAAAGCTTCTAGAAAATGGGGCTCCAGGAACCCCTTATATTAAACAAATGAAGTCTATCTCTGGGTATTGACATGAGATATAGAATTCTATAGAAAGGAAATTGAGACATAAATCAAGAGGTCTAGACATTTATGCAGCCTTGGCCAAAGTCTGGTCTTATTGGCCATTGTCTCAGGTCTGGTTCCACCAATATAGGTGATTACTCTTCTCTGAAGGTAGATATATCCAGCATATTCTCATTGTTCGGGGGAATCCAGGTGACTCAAAGGCAAAAGGTAGGTATGACAACATTTCTTTGCATTCAGTCAAAGTAAAAAAAGAGACAAAACAAAGACAGAGTTTATCAAATTGCCTTTTGCTTCCAGAAACCAAATGGGCCAAAATAGTTCATTAAACAGGGCAAAGTAAAACAGGCATGGAATTCCAGCATTTATGAGGCAAAAGCAGGCAGACATTTGTGAGTAGAATGCCAGCCTATTCTACATAGTGAGTTTTAGAACAGTCAGGTATACATAAAGAGATGCTTTCTCAAACAACAACACAAACAAAAAGTTAATGATTTAATAAAAAAAAAGCAGCTTTAAATGCTTATGTAATTTATACTGCTAGGAATAAAACAACTTTATTTGCCTATTATTTTGCTGCAGTGGGTTAAATTGTAGATGAATGCCTCCTCTAAACCAATGGTAACCTCTTATCAGTATACAGTGTTCTATGTGATAAAGGGTTTATACTGTATTACTGAAGTAACCACCATATTTTGAAAATAAAAATATCTGCAGAAGCATTTTGTTGATACTAATTACAGATAAGCAAAACAGGAGATTGTAATTCTTAAGAACAAATGAAGAATATAATCCATATCATTACACTGAGTTTAAATAATCCAAACTAGAGTCTCTTACGTTCAGTCTCCTTCAATAAATGTGGAGTGCTTTTCTTCTGCATTACTGACTGCCTGACACGTGCTTAAGATAGTTTTTCTATAGTTGTTATTCAGCTTCTTTCTTTTTCTTAGTTGGTATTACAATTTTATTAGCATGGAAGCCTTAGAGTTATTGCTGCCTTGAAAAATCAAGCAAAGAAAAAAGATGGCTCAAACAGGATTCTAGTTGTCTAATTCACACCACATATCTTTCTCTGCTTCTCAGACCTTTTAGAGAAAATTGATAATGCATGTATTTTATCATTTGAAACTTGCCCTGGATGCATATATCCATGGTCAGAACAACTTCAGACCTCATCTGAATGTTTTGTTTTGAAAACTTCCACTATTCTTATCAAGGAAAATTAAAACACAAATAAATATCCTTTTAAATACTTTTAAATACATATGGCTAACACCATTGTTGTCCCCTCAGGTCCAGGTTAAAGGGTGTTCTCTTCAACCTTATGGCCATTGCACATGCATGCTTCACATAACATGCATTCAGGGAAAACATCCATACAGTTATTTTAAAAAATGAACAAATGTTTTAATAATACCCTCTCATCACACTGATACTCTGGCCAGTCAGCCATGTGTTACTCTCATGCTCCATCAGAGAAGCTCCTCTTTATAGTAATGGAGCATACAGAGACCCAGGGAAACTTAAGAAATTAACAACAACTGATGGTCGAATGCTTAACCCAAAGAGGACATTTATATAATTTCTGCTAACACTCAGTTAGCAGAGGACAGTGAAAGTTATAAGAGCTAGATGATTAGATGAAGACAGAATTTCTGCAGGTCATGCCATACCATTGCTAACATGGCCTGACAGCAGTTGCAATTACCTGCCCTGAGTCTGACGAGCTGGACATTTCAACAGTCAACTCTGGATTAGAGGGTGCTAATGGAACTCCACCACTCCCTGACAGACAACTGACTCCTGAGGGAGAGTCAGGCACCGTCTTCAGTTGTGTACCCAATGGTGAGCCTGCCATACTCCAGTGGACAGTCCTAAACCTTTGGTCACACAAACGTGGCTGAAATAAATAGGTCAAGATACAAGATGTCAATGTGGAAAGAAAGGGTGTAGGGAAAGAGAGTAGAAAACAGGGGGTATGGGACATAGAAAGTCTATGTGTGAGGTGAGAATAAAAAGAATATATTTTACATGTGAATGAATTGCCAAAGAATACATGTCATAAATATAAACAAACTAAATAAATACTGGTGATAAAAAAATTCTTTCCCTTTTCCCAGTGATGCACTGTTCTGTACCTTTAAATCAGTAATACTGCGTTAGTTGACAGGGAAGTAGCTGCAATATTTGAAGACAGTAAGTTGCTTTCCTGGTCTGACTCTGTAATTTTAAACTGTCGGCTTTGCCTTTAGATTAGGTTTGTCTTCACTGAAGCCTGAATATAAAAATGTATTATGACAATTGAATGTAAAAGCTCCTGTGTAGCTTTGATTCTTTAAGAAATGGCTAAACAAAATATAAAGAATTTGTCTCTTAGAAACTTTCACTATTAAACATCACTATTAAAGATCACTCCATTTATCTCTTTGATAATATTTTTGGAGATATATTTTAAAGCTTCCTTTTTGTGAAAGGCAGAGACAGGAAGAAACATTTATGTTTAGATAAAGGAATCTGGTACTGCAGGTAGATTTAAAGATTAGAAGCTTGAGTACTTATATGAGAGAAAAGACACTATTTGACTTTCTGGATATGGGTGACCACACTCAGTACAATTTTTGTAAGTTTAATACATTTATTTGCAAGTATCATTTCAGAAGTTAGAATAAAATTCTGTTGTGTATGTGTTGTTCTTACATGGTCATTAATTGATGAACAGCAAGGACGGTTCCATTTCCTAATTATTAATAGTAGAGTAGCAGCAAACATGGATCTGTGAGTATCCATGGATTGCAATACAGAAACTTTGGGACAAAGGTTCAGAAGTAGTATGGATAAGTCATGTGATTGTTTTATTTCTATTACTCTAAGGAAGTTCTAAACGTACTTACGCACTGTCTTTTTTCACTTTGACAGAGTTTAAGGATTTTTTTTCTATGAACATGAATAAAATATTCCAAGAGTAAAATTTGTCAATAAAACAGTATGATACAAAGAATACTGGACTTTTGCACTTTGTAATTCCATCCACATTGGACTTATTTGACTATAAATATATATACATATCACATATTATATATGTGCTATATATTAACATTATATAATCAAAGAATTCCTGTATCAACTCTAAAGAAAGTAGTAGCCTCTCTAACATGCATTCATCAGGGTCTCCTATATGGAGTCGCAAGATGTAGATTTGCTTCATTTGCTGTTCTTGATTTCAGTGGTCTTAGGTATTTCAGGCTGACTTTAACCTCTTTATGTGACTAATCATGAACGGAAACTTCTCAGATTTTCTCTCTACTTCCTGCGTGTGTTGAATTTCCAGAAGTACATCAAAGTGCATTCAATAATTCTTTAAAAAATTATTTCTATATCATATCCTCCTTTTTTCTAGAAAGAGATTGATTAGGACCATTAACTATATATAATGAAAACAAATATTTATAGACATAATTTGGAGAATTTGGGGCATAGCTTTTCATTACCATTTCCTATTGTTTGGAGCATTGGAAATCTTATGTCGGTCCTGACACTGGATCATCTTAGCAATGTTGAAGCTGATATAGATGTTGGATCATCAGGGCCATTTCTTCTCATCAGAGATTTTTCAGGGAGTCTTCCTTGATCAAACCTAGTTTCTCTTAACCCATAATTAATCCACAACTTTTCATTTTCTGTTAAATAAAAAGAAAATCTCTTTTTCAAAGTAACATATATTTGACTTCACTTTGAAGTCAAGACATATATAAAATATATAGGTTGTCTTAATCTAGCATCACGTATAATCAAATGTCTCTTAGCAGTGCTTGCTGCTTCCCCAGTCATCAAACAATTCAAAGATAACATAACATACAGTACCCAGACTCTCTCTGCATTTTCCATCTTTATATGGCTTATTATTATTTTTACTCTATTTCTTTTTTAAATGACTTTCTCTATCCTTTTTCTTTTCTTTCCCAAGCCTATGAATATTTTTAAGGATACTATTAACCACTTAGAGATTTTTTTTTAAAAAAAAATCTTTCTTTACTGTATTTCACTTATTTATTTCTCTTATCTGTTTCTGTTCTTTACCACATCTTTAATCTGTTGTCCTATGCATAGGATGTAATCCTATGTCCTATGTCCTAGTAATAAAGCTGGATTGCCAGAGGTACTGGTAGCAACTGCCTTTGTCACACCAACTCTGGGAAATTTTAGGGTCCGCATTGCTACCAGGTAGAACAATGCTCCTCATTGCTCATGAACTTCATTTAAGTATTTGGCAGCAGGGCTTCTTAAAGAGCCACACAGTTTTTACCACTAAGACTGAGTCAGGAAGCCTCATTTAAAGGAGGGGCTCCATCAGCTGACAAAGCTGACCCAAGAAAACAATGCTACTAAAAAGGTATCTTGGACTTTTTCCCTTTTTGTCTGCATGAACAGAAACCTTAAATCTTCCCTGCCTACATGGAGGTTCATGTGAGACTTCAGGAACTCACCTTGTTGCAGCTTAAGACATATCATAGCTCAGGTCTACACACCATGCCGTGGTGTTTCTATACCACAGCCCACTTTAGAGACACAGACACAACTGACACAACTCAGAAGCTGTTTTTGGTTCCACTGCTGTGCTCTAGAACCCCCTTTAAGCTTCCTCAGGTTTTATGTGAATATAAGTGCCGTACTTAGAAAACTGTTTGTAGCCAGAAGTTTGTAGCCTGTCTGGCCCAAGTTATGGAACTGCAGTCCTGCAGCCACTTAACTCCAAATAATTACACAAGGCTTATATTAATTGCAAAGTGTTGGTTCTATGGCTCAGTCTTATTGCTTGCTAGCTCTTGCATCTTAACTTAACCCATTTCTATTAATCTGTATCTTACCACACAGCTCCTGGCTTACCTATGTTTCTCTACATATTGCTTCTATATACAGCAGTTTATAAGTCTCCCTCTAACTCTGCCATCCTTCACCTTTATCCAGGCTTAGGTAGTCCACCTGCTTCTAAGACAGCTTACCATAGGTCAAACAGTTCCTTTATTATCCAATAGTAATTCATAGCATACAGAAAGATATCTCACATCAGGGAACTATACTATATGTTGCAGTATTCAGTATACCCTTTTGTCCAATCAGTCGCATCCACAAATGTTTGTTGCAATGAGTTGTTCATCTGGTTTATGGTCTCTGGTCTCTAGCACACCATCATCTCTGGACCCTCACCAAAACTCCTCTTGGAGATCCCACTGTTTTCCTAAGTCACAAAGGTCCTATGACTATTATTATGCAGGACAACCTTATTTGTTTTATTTTCTAAAACAATATTTGAGCCTTATTTAAAAGTCTCTGAGCCTCTCCTAAAATATTAAGTAGGAATTCCTGTATGTCTTGGACATAGGAAGTTTTATTTAATATAATTTTCTGACTAATTTGTCAGACTTCTTTTAAAATATTAAAAAGTCAAGAAAGCTTTATCTAGACAATAGTATAGGGAATAATATTATTGAAATATTTATCAAAGTGAGTATGAGTTTTAGAGGGTGATATTTATAGTTTTTGAGAACATATTCATGATGCTGACATCATTTTACAAAGAAAATATTTTGTCTCTGTGCACAGACAACTTTCAAGTCCAATTCAATACATATGTTAAAAAAATTCTACCTTAATCTGCTTGAGGCCATAGTCTTCTAACTATATCTTAAAAGTATGGGTTCTGGAAAAGATAAAAGTCTAGGTTCTAAGGATTTCAATCATAGTTGACAGGATGACGATGAGAGCTCTTAGTCTGTGTTCTCTTGACAGTTCCAGTGACTATGGGAACTTTTCTTTGGGTAGACAGAATGAATGGCAAAAAGAGGCTTGGTCTTGGTTTGCACCCTGGTTTGTAAGAAAATTAACCCTTGACTTGGTCTCCTAGGAGATGTTTGTGGAATGAACTAAAAACCCAAGAAACTTGCTGAAATAGTATTCTTTATTTTTAAGCTCACTGTTTATTAATGTTGATTTAAAACACACCTTTTTCACCATAAGAAGAACAAATTGTTTTCTAAGTCAAATATGAATGACCTTGGAATTGAGACAGAGGTTTTTGTGGCTCTGAGTGGCATGCTTCATATTGGAAGTTGCTACATAAGATTTTATTGTTCACTTAATAAAGCCACTCAAAAGTCAATGTGCTTATAGAGTTTATTGGTGAGGTCAGCACCTAGGTAAGGCAAAGTGAGGCATTTTCTTCTGTTGTCTTTCAATGTTCTTTGATAATATTCTTGGTCTTTGAGTTACTAGCAACTAGTTGTCTACAATAAATATGATTCAAAGAAGTTATCTGACATTCAACAGGATAAAGTAAGATGAAGATATGGATGGAAAACAACTTCTCCCCATCTAATATTGGCAATTCCTGATAGATCTGTGCAAAAACTCTCTTAATCTAAATAATTTCTAGAATGTGTACCCAGAGGCTTTTCTACCACATAATTTGGATCTTATCATATGAACAATTAACACTAACTAATATAATTTCCAGTTATCTTAATTTGAACACACTCTGTATTTCCTACTTCAAGATTAACAAACACAATCATCATTAAAAACTTGAGGTATATTGAGGAATTCTGAGATAGAAAATGATGTTCTTGTTTACTATTTGAAGACAAGTTACCTGGAAGATTGAACTGACTGACTGAAGAATTTCTAATGAGACAAATGGAAGCCAGAGGGTGTAAGGGCTTCAGCATGTTGATGTATAAGTACCTGTGCTTCTTTTTTAAAGACCATAATAAACATAATAGAGAAGTTCTTGAACTTCTTTGAACATAACTCTTTTCAAGTGTGGTCAGAAACTAATAGTTTCTGCTTTCCAATACTAAATTCTATTAAATAAAATAACTGTTTTCAAATAGTTAAATAATGTATTTATTACATTAAATATTTCTCAGTTTTTACCCTATCACTGTTCTTTTTAAGGCTAAAGCAGTTCCAGTTATTTCTTTGAAATGTATAACATTCTTTGGTGTACAGCCATGTTCCTGGTGAACCTGTCATTTTCCATAATGATTATTTATGATCTTGTCAAATAGGAAATCAACTGGAGCATTTAGATTCATTCCATTTGCCTGAATTTTAATATTGTTTGTTTAACATCCCATATCTGGTATAGAGACTATGAAGTTTGTTATATAAATCTTAATTTTATTTATGGATTGTTTGGTTTGGGTGCTTCAATATAAAAGATACCAGTGTAGATGTAAATGACAAGACACAAGAGGAAGGAGGGTAGACTTGAATTTCTGACATAAATTTCAGGTCCTTAAAGCATATACTTCAAATCAATTTCATTATTTATTTGTGGGAACATATGTGGAGTTAAGTGTCTGTGCAGAAACAAATATTTTTTAAAACATTGCTTATTTTGAAAAATGGATCTATTTATGGGTTCAAAGTGAAAGTGCTTCAAAACTATGTTGTAAGTTCAATACTATATAACATGGAAATTCTTAAAAAAGTGCCTGTATTGTCCTTGAAGATGCTTATTGGGCTTGCAAGATACAGAGCTAGGGTAGTTTTGGTAAACATATTTAGTACGGAAATAGAAATGCTTGATTGAGCTTTAATAGGAATGAGATGGTGAGAGTTTGATTTGTTATTATTGGAATCTATAGGACATTACATGTGTAATTATAGTCTGTCTCACACTGCTTTTCCCTTTTGATGTATCAGCAAACAGTGAAAAGTAACCAGCCAACTAAATCAGTGTTAAACTTAATAAGAAATGTTATCATGGAAATGGAGATTTGATAACAGCAACTACCCATTACAATTTATTTTGATATGCATCTAACTTAAGAATTTTCCTTCTCATTTATTTAACAGTGTTGATTATATATTATTGCTTATATAAAATATAGTGCTGGCAAAATCAAGGAAACTACTATATTCTCTAACTCAATGGTTCAAACATAGATTCATTATGAAAACAATTTCTTTTCCAATTACTAATACTCGAAACAAATCTTTAGATAACAATTAACTAAGATATTTGGCACATTGGGTTTTAAACAGTTTTAGGTCACCTTCAGAATTACTTCATCTCTTCAAGAATCAACACACGCCATTAAAAATGATCAAAGTAGTATTCACTACAAGCATACATGTTAAACTATATATTATGCATCTGTGATGGTTAATTTTGGCTTACAATTTAGTTAAATCACTTCAAACATCTGGTGCATTAGGAAGGGTATTTCCAGAGAGGTTTAACTGATGGCAGAGACCCACTCTAAATGTTAGTCACAACATCCTGTGGGCTGAGGTCCCAGAGTGAATGAAAAAGAGAAAGCCAAGAGAGCACAGTTATTCATCTCTCTGCTTTACATTTAGAATACAATGTGGCCAGAAATATTTCTCTCCTGCAGTCAACCCTTACTAGCCATAAGTAAGAACGTGTCCTTTCTACATGAGGCTGTTTTGGGGAGGTATTGTGTCACAGTAACCAAGGTTGGCAGCTAATATAATGAACATATATCACAATAACTATAAAAAGATAATACCTTATTAATGATTGAGAACATCAAAGGATGAATGCACAAGTAACCATAAGTTCTAATGACTAAGTTAATAGTATTTCATTTCTAAACTTAGCCTTTCTCTTCTGCACAGTAGTATCCTTGGCTTTAAGGAACTCTTAATGATCGTCACTGTTCTTCCCGTGAATCTTTTTTTATTATTGCCTAATTTAGTTTTTCACTTAAAACTGAATATCCTTAAAATTGAAAACTAATAGTTGAGTTAGTCTTTTTAAGACACAGAATAGCAAACTATTTTCAGGACAGAACTCAAATGTATAATGAAAAGGAAACCCCACTAGATAGACCCTTCTGCTGTCCTTCTTAAGCCTATCTGTGGATATTTTCTCTGCCAGTTTGAGTTTATGTCACTCAATCTTGGTTTGGATTTCTCTTGTTCTAGATGCTTGCATCCTATTGCTCAAAGTCCTTTTCTATTCCACCTCTTCCTGTTAATCTCATCTCCCTTTACACTGGGTGTCACCACTGAACCTCCAATTTTCATTTCTCTATTGTTATTACTGTAGTGTAATCACCAAGCTGTCAGCAATGGGCCAGGCAGGATCTATGAAGCTTCTAGCTGTAACTTACCTTGAACTTAATGCAAGAGTAGAGTGGTTCCAAGAATAATGAAAAAAGTATGTTTCTTTTTAAAAAAAATTTCATACTATGCATTGTGTTCATATTCTTTCTGCTCCCTCAATTCCTTCAAGATCTTTCCCATCTCATTCCAATCCAGCTTCATGTTACTCTCTCCCTCCTTTCAAAAAACAAAAACAAGAAGAAAACCGAAACCAAAACCAATTCAAAACACACAAACAAAAAACATGAAATACAAAAAATGAAGCAAAAAGCATATAAAAACAGAGTCTGTCTGGCCAACTACTATTAAGCATAGGGCCTTCCCTAAAGTACAATGAATACACCCAGTGACACTCCATTGGACAAAACTGATTTTCCCTTTCCAAGTGGATATCAGTTGCAAATAGCTTCTTGGCTATGTGTGGGAATTCAGAGCACTCAGTCCTAAATGGGATTTTCTTATTAATCCCCTCCAGTCAAGGCTTTAGGATCAGTGCAGAGAGGATTGTAAGACTGAAGATGTCATTGCAAACAGCAGGACTGACACACGTTTGAACTCACAAAGACTATGACATCTTCACGAGTTCAAACCAGAAAAAACTTCAGGAGAGAAAAAGCAAAGTGAACTTTAAAAAATGTACATTTAAGTGCTGAATTTTGTCTGTGTGGAAAATTATTTTTATTTTTATATATTTTTCATCTTTTATATTTATTTCTCACCAAATATATTACCCAAATATTAACATCACCTTGAACTTCTTAGAAATGCCAAATATCACTTTTGTGTGGTTCACACATATGAGTACTCTCTGAACTGAGAATCATAAGTTTAAAGGCAGCCTGGGAAACATCATGAGAAAGAATAATAAAGAATAGCTGGTTCTAATCAGATGAAATAAATAAGAGTATTAACAAAAATGTTTGGAAGTTTTTTGTTTTAACCATCCAGTCCCACAGCCATTTATAAAATAATTGGTCAGAGGCTTAATGTTATTTTCAATGCTGGGTCAGTAGTTCAGGCATATTACTGAGTATTATGCTTATATTAACCCATGATTCTATTTATGTTTAGCTATGTGGCTTGGTACCTTTGCTTCAGTGCACCATTCTTCTCTTCCTTCCTCTGTGTCTCTCAGGCATCTGTTGCTCTGCCTTTGCTCTTCCAAGAAATCTAGTCTACTTGTCCCAGCTCTACTTGCTAATCAGCACTTTATTAAACCAATACAAATAACACATCTTTACAGTGTACAAGAGCATTATACCACACAAAGTAGTTTTAAATCAAATTACATATGAATAGCATTCATTTGTAGAACAGAAGTTACTCATATAATCTGAAAACAGTAAAGTAATTCCTTTCGTGAAAAGGATATTAGAAACTGCTTTGGAATTAATGAGGCAGAGTTTGGAAAAAAAATTATGTTGTTAATGACAATAGTAACTACTTAGTAATGTTGACAGGAAGATGATATTGTTAATTCATTCATAATTTTGTTTTATGTAGGTAAAATAATAAGAATGGATTTACATTTTAATTATCGTATTTATAACATTATATCTATTTCTTCAAAGCATGTATTTTAGTGGCGCATAAACCTTTGAAAATTTATTAACCTTTGAGTATTTCATATATTAGTACTATATTCACTTTTCATCTCTTCTACTCCATTCAAATTCTCAAATATTACTCAAATTTCCTCTCAAATTCATCACTTCTTATGTCTTAACTATTAATGCTACTTATATATGTTTGCAAATATTTTTATCAATTCATAAACACATCCGTTGAATTCATTCAGTATTGTTCAGTATGCATGCTCAGGGATGACTATTTGGGATTGTTTAGCCATTGTAGTATTGATTCCTGGAGAAGACATATTCTCTGATTTTCAGCAACTATCAATTATTTATAATATTATTTTATTACTTTCATGTATCCCCCTGCTCCCCCTCTCTTCCCTCCTCACAATCCTTCCCAGTCAGCAGCCTTCAACCTCCCCCCTCAACCTAGACTGATGCCTTCTCCAAAAATGGCAAGAAGTATCAAGGTGGGTCAGCTCAGCCTGGCTCATCCACTCTGGCAAGTCCGACTTGCATCATCCGAGTATCATCCCAGTATCAAGACTGGGTTAGATGTTCCTCTGCAGGGAATGGTTCCAAGGTGCCAGCTCATGCACAGGAAAACAGTTTGATCCCACCCCTCCAGGCTCCACATAATATCCATGCTAATTGACAGTTGCCAACACTTGCAGGGCCTAGCTCCTTTTCCCAATGGTTCCCAGTGGTTGTTCTTGATTCACTGAGCTTCCCAGAGCTCCAGACTGAAATCTCTGTGGAACACCTCCTCATAATCCCTATCTCTTTGCACATACAGACTCTCCTCCCCTACTCTCAGATAGATCAGGAGCTTGACCCAGTACACAGCTATGAATTTCTGCCTCCACCTCTATTAATTGTTGGATGTAGGTTCTGTGATGACACTTAGGGTGGTTATTCATTTGATTATAGGGGAAGTCCTGTTTAGACAACCCTAGTTAATTAGAGACCTACCCAGGTACATCCTTTGAATTCTTAAAGGTTTCCCTAGAACCTGTCTCTTTCCAACCCCACATTGACTTCCTCTATCAATATATCCATCTCTTTTTTCCCTCCCTCTTAGTTGCTCCTCCCACTCAACAATTTCCTTCTTTCATGATTTGTTCCCACCTCTTCTTGGTTGTAACCTATTATGACCCCAATTTTCTAAGGAGATCTTCTCTAATTTCTCTTCCTAGGGGAATCTCTGGATGTCTCCAAGTTCCTTCTGATTCCAAGCTGTTCAGGGGCTGTGGTTTGCAGCTTGGGTAGACTTAGCTTTGTGTCCAAAGTCTACTTATGAGTGAGTACATCTCGTGCCTATAATTCTGGGTTTGTGATATCTCACTCAGGAGCATATTCTCCAAATCCACCCATTTGCCTGCTAATTTTAGGATGTATTTTTATTTTTTCTGCTGAAAAATATTTTTTTATTTTTTCTCCAATCTATAGATGTACAACAGTTTGTTAATCTATTCTTTAGTTGAGGGGAATCTAGGTTGTTTCCAGGTTCTTGCTATTATGAATAATGTTGCTATGAACATAGTTGAACTAGTCCCTTTTGGGTATAAATGTGCATCCTTTGAGTATATGCCCAACGGCAGTATTGCTGGATCCTTGGGGAGATTGAATCCCATTTTTCTGAGGAACTACCATACTGTATTCCAGAGTGGCTGTATACATTTTTATTTCCACCAGCAATAGAGGAGTGTTCCTCTTTCTCCACATCCTTTCCAGCACAGGCTGTCATCTGTGTTTTTATATTATCTGTGTATTTAATTATTATGTTACTAGGTGTAAGGTGATATCTCAAAGCTGTTTTGATTTACATTTCTCTGATAAGTGTGGATTTTGAATAAATTTTTAAGTGCCTTTCAGCCATTTGTAATTCTGTTGTGAATTCCTTTATTTAGCTCTGAACCCCATTTTTTAATTTCCTTTGGGGATATAGGTCTGTTTAGGTCATATTTTTATCTTGATTTAATTTTGGTAAGTGGTACCTGTCCAGAAAGCTGTCCATTATATTTTTTAGCTTTTTCATTTTAGTGGAGTATAGATTTTCAAAGTATGTCCTGATAATTCTCTGGATTTCCTGGGTATCTGTTCTTATGCCCCCCCCTTTTAATTTCTAATTCTGTTAATTTGGATACTCTCTCCCTCTGCTATTGGTTAGCTTGGATAAAGTTTTATCTATCTTGTTGACTTTCTCGAACCGACTCTCTAACTCATCGATTTTCTGTATTGTTCTTTTTGCTTCTATTTTATTTATTTTCCTAAGTTTGATTATTTCCTGTCATCTACTCCTTCTAGATGAGTTGGCTTCTAAATATTCTAAAGCCTTCAGCTGTGGGGTTAGGTCTCTTGTGTGAGATTTCTTTAGGTTTGTTTTTTATATAGGCATTCAATGCTATGAGTTTTCCTCTTATCACTGCTTTCATTATGTTCTATACGTTTGGGTATGTTGTGGATTCATTTTTATTAAATTCTAGGAAGTCTTGATTTCTTTCTTAATTTCTTTCTTGATCCAGAGGTGGTCCAATTGAGAGATGTTCAATTTCCATAAATTTGTACAGGCATTCTGTGATCTTTTTGTTGTTGTTGAACTCTAACTTTAGGCCATGGTGATCTAATATGATACAAGGGTTATTCAGGGATTTTTTGTATCTATTAATATTTGCTTTATGACTGTGAATGTGATCAATTTTAGAGAATGTTCCATGGGATGCTGACAAATATGTAATTTCCTTTGTCTTCGGAATGAAAATTCTGTATATATCTATTAAGTCCAATTGGGTTATAGCATCCGTTAGATCCTTTATTTCTCTGTTGAGTTTCTGTCAGGTTGAAATATCTAAGGGTGATAGTGGGGTATTGAATTCTCCCACTATTAGTGTGTGGGGTTTAATGTGAGGTTTAAGCTTTAGTAGTGTTTCTTTTACATATATAGGTGCCCTTATGTTGGGGGCATAAATATTCAGGACTGACACTTCATCTTGGTGGATTTTTTCTGAGATGAGTAAATAATGTCCATCCTGGTTTCTTTTGATTGATTTTAATTTGAAGTCTATTTTGTTAGATATTAGGATGACTACACCATTTGATTAGAAAGTCTTTTCCCAACCCTTTGCTTTGAGTCTGTGTCTGTCTTCAAAGTTGAAGTGTGTTTCTTGTATGCAGCAGAAGGATTGCTTCTGTTTTTGTTTCCATTGTGTTAGGGTTTGTCTTTTAATAGGTGAACTGAGTCCATTGTCTTTAAGAAATTTTAATGACCAATGATTGCCATTTCCTGTTATTTTTGGTGGTAGCATGTTTGTATTTCCCTTCTTAGGGTTTATTTTTTTTTCCCTGTGGGATTATTGTTTGTGGTTTCAGAGGCGTAGCTGGTTTTCTTAGGTTGGTGTTTTCTCTCTACTGCTTTCTGTTGGGTCAGATTGATGGATAGGTATTGTTTAAATCTGGTTTTGTCCTGAAATATTTTGTTTACTCCACTTTTGGTGATTGACCATTTTGCTGGGTATAGTAGTCTGGGTTAGCAGCCATGTTCTTTTAGTATAACATCTGACCAGGACCTTCTTGTTTTCATTGTTTCTATTAAATAGTCTGGTGTTATTCTGCTGGTCTGCTTTTATAGGTTACTTGGTCTTTTTCCTTCACAGCTCTTAGCATTTTTTCTTTGTTCTGTTGGTTTAGTGGCTTGATTTTTATGTGGCAAGCAGATTTTTTTTCAGGGGTCTAGTCTATTTAGTGTTCTGTAAGCTTCTTGTATCTTTACAGGCATTTCCTTCTTTAGGTTGCGAAAGTTTTCTTCTATTATTTTCTTGACTATAATTTCTGTGCCTTTGAGCTTGTATTTTCCTTCAATTCCAATTATTCTCAGGCTTGGTCTTTTCTTTAAGACACTTATCTATTTTACTATTGAATCTTCCACTCCAGATATTCCCTCTTCCATCTATTGCATTATGTTGATTATGCTTCCATCTGTAGTTCTGACTTATTTGTTTAGATTTTCTATTTCCAGCTTTGCCTCAACTTGTGCCTCCTTTATTGCTTCTATTTCAATTATTAATCCCCAGAATGTTTCTTTCACCTGTTGGTTCTCTTTTGCTTGTTCTTTTTGTTTGTTCATCTCTTCCAATTTTTTGTTTGTATTTTCTTCTATTTCTTTAAAGGAGTCTTTTTACATCCTCTTTTAAAGCTTCTATTATGTTCATAAAGTCGTTTTTGAGTTTGTTTCCCTCTGTCTTCCCTTCATTGTTATGTTCAGGTTGATGTTGTAGGACCACCTGCTTCTTCTGGTTGTGTCTTGTTGTTCTTTATATTGTAATATGTAGTCCTGCACTGGGATCTGCCCATTGCTTCCTCAGTTCACTCTTAGCTCTTGGTCAGCTTTTGGTCAGTTGTGGGCCCAGGGGCTTTGTTTCCCCAGTAATTGCAGGGGCTGCTCTTAGTTGCCTCTTAGTTGGCTGTTGGCCAAGGAGCTGTATGTCTCTGTCACAGGGGTCATTCTTTGTGGGCTCTTAGTTGGCTCTTAGAAGGCTCTTGGCTGTGAACCAGGAAATTTCCGTGTCTCCTGTGGTTTGTGGGTGATGATTCAGATTTTGCTTTGGGTATGGTTTGGCCTGTGGGATGTCCTTCCATCTGTGTTTTGCTGGCTTAGGGTGCTCTTCCAGCTTTCTGTGGTTTAGGGTGGGGCTGAGTGTGGTTTGGGAGCCAGGGACTGTATCTCTGGGTTTAGATTCAGAGACCAAGGTTTCTTCTTGGCCTGTGGTTCAGGTTGGCACTCAAATCTTCATCAGCTGTGGACCAGGGGACCAGTGTTGCAATGGGGTCTCTTGGTCCCAGGCAGCCAGAGGCCCAGACCCACAGACCTGCCATGCCAGAACCAATAGCCGCCCGCTGCTGCTGCTCAGGCCCCCAAAAATGACTCAGACACTTATATTAACTTTATGCTGTTTGGCCTACAGCTTAGGCGCATTGCTATCTAGCTCTTACATCTTAAATCAACCCATTTTTATTAATCTGTCTGCCATGTGGCCCATGGCTCACCTGTGTTTCTTATATGTTGCTCCTTTGGGCTTCAGCTTGGTCTGGTCTGTCTGACTCTGCCCTACTTCTCCTATGTTCTGATTTCTCCTCCTACTTTTTCTATGGTACCTGTCATGGACCAAAACAGCTCCTTTATTTAAAGATTGATATTCATAGCATACAGAAAGGCATTTCCACATCACTTCAGGTTTCAATTACTTATAACTCTTTATCTTGGGTTAGGAGCTTATGAAATTTCCTCAGTCCTTATAAGCATATCAACTGGTATTATTATCATAAGCAACCATATTGTTGAGATTTTATGGGTGTAGCTTTCCTGTAGCATGAATAAGATTATTTCACAACAGACATCCTCACCCTCTAGCACCTAACAACAATCTTTATGTACCATCCCTTTAGTGTTCATAAGTTGCAGGTATAGAGGTTATGTCATATATGTATTAAATTGGAATGAACACCCCATTGTAGTGGGATTCAGATGCTGTTTGAAGGTTAGAAGTGTATCATCTGGAATACTAGGATCCTGAATGGAGTGTGGCCTGACACCGTTGAGACACTGGGACACTGACCTTCCTTCCTGTTTGTTCCTTCATTCTTGGAGTGTGGATCAAACTATCTATTATGGGACAGTTCTACTCTCCAAGAATTGTCTTAAGGTTCAATTTGTATCAGTGAGTGATTATATAGCCCCTTAATTAATATTAATCCTTTATATGATATATTGCAAGTAAACATTTTTCAATACCACATTTAAATTTTAATCATTTGTGGATATCTTTAATGGTCTCTGTTCTAAAGGAAGCTCCAATGATGAGAAGGAAGAGCTACACATATCTGTAGGTATAAAGGTAAATACTTAGAATGAAGTTACAAATTATACCAGTTTAGGAAAGTGACAGTGGAATACTTTACCAACACACATACACACACACACACACACACACACACACACACACACACACACACACACACACACACACACACACACACACACCTGAAATTCTTAGCTTCATCAGCCACTGATACTTGCTTGGGTTTATAGTACCAGAAAAGAATTTCCTCTCACTGAACAAGGCATCCATCCAATTTAATACCTGCTGGATACTGTCAAAATGAAAACACCACAATTATACCTTAGGTGACATCTTTTAGTTGTGGTCAGTGTTATGGATTGTAAGGTATAAGATCTGAGGAGGACTGTTGATATCTGTTTCCACTGGCATGCTGATTTTCTCCTCCAGATCCTCTAGGAGCTATTCGTCAGGAAGGAGGCTTCAAGGTCAATTCCAGCTTGATTCTTTTAAGTCCTGTGCCCACAGTTTGTAGTATCATTCGTAATAGGATCTTACCTCCAATCTCAGGAAAAAAGACAAAGGCAAAAGTACACTGATTTGTTTGAGAGCTCTGAATATTTTTAAGGAAAAATATGGTGTTTTAGGTAGCAAATGTCCAGCTGACGTAACCTCATTTAATACTCATTCATACATATATTTATGTATGTACAACATATTATATAACTTTAAACAGTCATAAGATAATGTGATTCTTCTGGCTTTTTCAAACACACTTACTGTTATTTATCCCTCCACTCTCTACCTCCTCTCTATTTTCCTCTCTCTCTCATGCCCCGTAGATATAAATTTTCTGAGTTATCCTGTTTTATTTTGAGACACATTCTGATGGAAAATAAAACAGTTAAAATATAGTATTAAACATATGATGGTGACACAGTCAATAAATTTATGACAGTATGAGCCCTACTGTTGATAACTAATGAATTCTCATCTCTCACTTTGTGGAACTAAAAGGGATCACAATATCTTACTATTTTTATGTTTGTGTAAACCATATTTTAATTCATTTCAGGTGATTGTCAAGTCTGGACCGGGGACTTTTCTTAGTTTGGCAGTTTATGACAATTATATATTCTGGTCAGACTGGGGGCGAAGAGCTATTTTGCGTTCTAACAAGTATACAGGAGGAGAAACAAAAATTCTTCGTTCTGATATTCCACATCAGCCAATGGGAATCATAGCTGTTGCTAACGACACCAACAGCTGTAAGTTTCAATAGAAAATAATATTTTCTAATTTTAGAGCCTATTAATTTATTCTCATTTATGGTCATATAAATTTTGTGATAATATAACTTGGGATATAACACTTATAATTTTACTATTTGATGTAGCAAAACTGTCTGAAATGTTTAAGTAATTTCTATAGAATTTAGTTAGTTAGTACAATATCAATTTCCATTTTAATTATTTGTGAAAGTCTACTCTACTCTCCTTTATTTCTCATATCCTTGAAAATAAGGCTAACTTGTTTCTAGGATAATGATTTTTTTTATTGGGTTTGTATTTGAAGTTATAAATTTGGCAGTCATTGAAATACTTACAGATTGTGGTTTGCAGTGGGAAGAGCAGTCATAATCTCATGGCATTCTAAGTATTTCTGAGTGTCCTAGAGGTTAAGGCCATTGAACAGTTTTCTGGTTACCTGTAATAATGGGGACCATATATTCATCTCAAAATGATACTCACAGATTCCTCCATTGTAGGTGAACTCTCTCCGTGTGCATTATTGAATGGAGGTTGCCATGATCTTTGCCTTTTAACACCTGATGGAAGAGTGAATTGCTCCTGTAGAGGGGACCGAATATTGCTAGCTAACAACCGATGTGTGAGTAAGTAATGCTAATTTATGTAATATGCTTAAAATACATTGAAATTGTATTATTTCATTTATAAAGTTGTAGAGGTTTTTACTTCTTTATATCTGTTTACATGAGAAGCCAGATCATTTTGTTATTTTCTAGTAGCTTTATGTGATAAATAACAGTATTCAAGATAATAACTTACAAGTTCCTGTAGTTGAAGCCCAATTGTGTCAAGATCAGTTTCAGAAGTACCTGCCTACAAGATCATCTATCAAATTTTAGCTGTATCTTTGAGACATTCACAGTTATGAAATTAATTACAGCTGAAATGAACTAGAATTCATGCAGAAGATCAGTGGTCATGGAATAACCTTATTCATAGTCTATGGCAGTATGCAAATGAGAGAGAATGGCTCATGCAGCTTATTTGTAATAATTTCCTAACTGTTAATTAAGAATGTAACTTTCCAGCCTTGCATAATGTTTATTCTTCCCAAAGGCGTTGCAGTCTTTAATTAGTACCATTATAGTACACCGTTATTAACAGCTAAATTTCCAAAATAAATAATGGTTCAAGTGTTTTAATATTGTCATGAAAAATAGCAAGCTACATAAAAAGGTTAATTTCCCTTTAACACGGAAACTCTTTGTATGTGAGAAAGGTGTAAAGTGAAATATCTTGTTGAGAATGGGTGAACTTATCTTCAAAATGTGCCAGTTTCAACACATTTCTCTGTGCTTTGTATTCTTTGTACTCACCTTTCTTGTTGGGAAATTGACAGAAGTAGATATGTTTAAAATATTGAAAATAAATATTTTTTCATATTTATCTTCACACATTCTAGTTCTTTATCTACCAGAGGGAATCTTTTCTTATATTTGCTATGTACCTTTTTGTGTTGTGAACTGGTACCACAAAATGGGACATCTTTATCAAAAAAATTAAAATGTTAGCTTTATACAGGACTGTGTAAGAACAAAGGAGAGATTAATGAAGATAAATAAATTTAATATAGTGGATTTAAAATTCCTATATCCCTTTGTTTCTTGGCACTTTTCTGAACATATCCACCAACTACCTGAGTTATTTTTCAGTCTGCTTTTTTTAGAGTGAGCCCTAATAATCAGGGCCTGATGCCACTCTTGACTTGAAACATCAGTCATGTATTAGAATCATTCAAGTTTCTCACAGAGATCACACCACAGGGCAGGGTTCAGTGATGGCTTTGATAAAAACAGCAAAGGGAGTGTACAGTGTGTTGCAGAGACTTGTTGCTGCACAAAATTTTTTATTTAACTGTCCCTAATAAGCTATGTGTGACTCTCTGCTTCTGAGAGTTGATGACTCAAACCTGAAAATATTTTAAACATGTAGAGATGCAGTTCTGAGAAACTGAAGGGTTGCACTGAACCTCAAGTGGGGCAAATTGCTGTTCAGGCATTTTCTATCAGATATGTGTCCATATTGAAACCATGGGATTTATCAGCAAAACTATGGCTTTTTACGTGTCAATCCATTGCTAATAAACCAGAATATTTCTGACACATTTATGGTCATACCTGGATTGATTCACTAGCATTGTTCTTGAAAGTTAGTGGCTTCTTTCTTTGCTAACACATATATGAGATGGTAAATGTAGAAACCATTTGTTTGCTCCATTGTTGGCAAAATATTTAGGTGTTTACATCCTATACAAAATTGTTAATTTCATCAAGATCCAACATAAAACCAGGAAGGGAAAGCATACTTCATTAAAACATTTTCCATATAAGGGAATGAGAGGAAAGGCAAACTTGTCTGTAGACATGAGCAGAAAGTATTCAGTGCTGTGGATCACCTGCAAATGTGAGCAAGAATTGTGTTTGTACATAATTTATTTTGGCAGTATTTATATATTGTATTTTCATTCTGATATGACAAAACACTCTGACTGAGAGCATCTTCAGGAAAAAAAATCATTTATTTTATCTCATACATTACACTTCATCATTGCAGGAAGTCAAGGCAGAAACTCAAATAAGAACCTGAAGCAAAAACAATGGAGGGGCCCTGTTCAAGGCTTACTAATCTGACTCTCTTATGCAACCTAAGAGCACTTTACCATAGTTTACACTGTCTACAGTGAACTGGGCCCTCTTACATCGATCATAAAGCAAAAAAAAAGCTCTCAGAAAAAGGCCACAGGCTAGTCACATCTTCCCTATATGCCAGTTATCAAATTAAAGCTACTGTTTTCCTGTGCATGCATATGATCACCAAACAATGAATGGAACATACAAATAACCATAAAATAAAAATGGTAATGCTAGTCACAAAAAGACTTTCTAAATGATTCCCCCAAAGACTTGCAAAAGTAAATTAAAAATGACAGAAAATTTTTGTGCTAATTTTCAGTGAAGCATATGATGATCTCTTGTTCTTTACTTCATTTTATATGTTTAAATATTAGTTCAATTTTGTAATTAAGTTTAAAGAATACAATTCTAATAATTCTCATTATAGAAATCCTTACTTTTCTTTCTTTTAGCTAAAAACTCTTCTTGTAATATCTACTCTGAGTTTGAATGTGGAAATGGGGAATGTGTTGACTATCTGTTCACCTGTGATGGCATTCCTCATTGTAAAGACAAATCAGATGAAAAGCTTCTCTATTGTGGTAAGTTTTGAATGAGTACTTTATTAAGGCAAAAAGATATTTTTAGTTTGGTGTTATAGTTTCAAGTGTGTGTGTGGGAGGGGGGTTGGTGGGTGTGTGTGTATGCCTCTAATTCATATGATTAATTGCCTTATGTCACTGATTGATATGTATCTCTAAGACAAATTGACTAGACTTTGCTTGTCCTAAAATGAGATACATTATTACTTACCTAGATATAAGGGTATTAACTAAAAAAATATTGTTATGGTTTTCTATCTCTAAGATGTGAATTAAAAGTGAAATAGAGGTTGTTTTGTAAACTGCCTTGTAATTATTATTTACCAATGATTTTAGGCTCATATTCCTAAAAACATAATACAGAAGTATCAATAATGGTGGACATTGCAGACTTAACTCTGTAGCAAGGATTCATCCTCAGGAAAAGGAAGTTGAACTGATATAAAAGTATTGTTTGTTCCATTTTATTTCCAGAATCATAATGGGACTAGTGTCCCTTGGTGTGGAAACTGGTTGTGATAGCCATAATCCACAAGAAACATCATGTGTGCATCCTTGGTGACAGCAAGTGAAAGTCAGTCTCTGATATTGATTGTTTTTCTGTCTTAGGAATCAGCGAGGATTTATCTTCTGTTACTTATTAACCTTTACTGTACAATTACCTACATTTATCTTAAAAATAATATGATTTATTTTAACTTTACAAGATCAACAGCATTAATTCTCAGTGCCATAGAAAACTTGGCCAACCTACTATCTTTCTTCTTTTTTGAGAAGTGGATTAGCTCTCCTATATAATGAGAACATACAATATCAGGTTTTCTATACTATCTTCACATTTAACAGTGTCTTCCCTTTCAGAGATGTGTGTGTTGATGCAAATGACGGGTTTTCAGTCTTTTCCCAAAGCTCCTTAGTATTCTTTTGAATGCGTAGACTATGCTTTCCCAATACTTCTTCCTTGATTGACAGCTTGTTAGGTTTTGTGTTTTAACAACTATTAATAGTGCTGCAGTAAACGTATAAGTGCAGATGCTATTAAACAGTGGTTATTCCCATCCTTTAATATACATAAGTAGTAGGATCAATGACTCATGTGATAGTTGTATTTATCATTGTTTGAAAACTTCTCATAATATTTTCTATAATGATTGCACTAAAATACGTATTTGTTTTCTGCACATACTGGCTGAAAAAATTATCTTTTGATTTTTTTGCTTTTTTAATTTTTTTTAAATTTTATTTTAAAAATGGTATTTTTATCAATGTATCCCCTGGTCCCCCTCCCTTCCTTCCTCCCAATCCCTCCCAATCAGTGTTCAGACTTGCTCCTCCCTGTCTACTCATCCCCATCCTGAAAAGGGCAAGAAGTCCCTAGGTGGATCAGCTCAGCTTGGCACATCCACTCCAGGCAAGTCAGATTTACTCATCCCAAGTCAAGGCTGGGTTGAGTGTTCCTCTAGAGGGAATGGGCTCCAAACTGCTAGCCCACGCACAAGGACACAGTCTGATTCCACCCTTTGAGGCTCCACCTACTGCTCAGGCCAATCGACAGTTACCTACCCTTGGAGGGCCTAGCTCCTTTTGCTGATGGATCTCCAGTGGCTATTCTTGATTCAGTGAGCCCCCAAGAGTTCCATCTAGCCATCTCTGTGAGAATTTTTCCTCACAATCCCTATCCCTTTGCTCATACACACTCTCTTGATAGTCATTCAAGCCCCTTTTCATATACGTTTTGGCTGTTTAGATGTTTTCTCTTAGAAAATGATACTTTAAACTTTCTGACTATATAAAATTATAAAATTTGGGGTTTTGATGTTGAGTTGAGTTTCTTTATATTCTACATGTTAAACATCTTCATGTATGCTTTATATTTTTTTCAGTTTCTATTTAAGTCATTTCTGTTCATCTCTGCCATTTACTTCCTTCATATAATTTTACACTTACCTTTTTAGTGCTGAGTTGTATTGTTAGGACATATTTTATTTTATTTTAAATCTTTCTGCATCTTTTGATGTTGCCACTGACAGCTATACAGTTTGTTCTTGGCACCCATCTGAAGCATCCCATGACTTTGAGCGTATTGTATCTTAAAAATTCCCATTTGTTACTTTCTTTGACTAAGTGATAGTTAAAGAGTGGTTATTTTAAACATACTTTAGAAAAAAATATTTATTGATGTTTCTGTGATTCTTTGATAGTATCATTTGAGAATGCATGTGTTGTTATCTTTTTATTATAAAATCGTTGCCAATACAAATTAATTAATTGGTGGATGGTAGAATATTTTTCTACTTCTGAAATAGGCCTTTTTCCTTCTGGATTGATTACATGTTGTATTCATGTGGAGCATGGGAGATGTCTGAGAAGCAATAGGTAGAAATAATACTATAGCACTAGTTAGGAAGCAACAGATCTAAAGGACTCAAGTGAGTGGATGAACTGTTGCTACTTGGTAACAGATGGACACCATAACTAAGACTTTTCTTACAGTACAACCTTGCTACATGGATTCAGATTTTGTTAGTAAGGAAAGAAATTTTGTTCATGGTTTCCACTCTCTAGAAATATTTCAATATAACCTTTAACAACAAGTTTTGATTTTTATTCATAAGAAAACAGAAGTTGCCGAAGTGGGTTTAAACCTTGTTACAACCGCCTCTGTATTCCTCATGGCAAACTCTGCGATGGTGTAAATGATTGTGGAGACAACTCTGATGAACTGGATTGTAAAGGTAAAAATATCAGTCTTGGAATATTAAACATTATAATAGATGTTCACTAAAACTTCACAAAGTTTGTCTTTGATCAAATTGTGCTATAGAAACATCTGTTGGCATAGTTTAGAAATACTATTAGAACAAAATTGTAGATCATTGTGGTAAGAAAAATAACCGTGACTTGGGTTATGAGAATCTCATAATATCCATTATATGTGAAATGAAAAATATTAATCCTTTAGAATTTGAGATGGGATAGTGATTATCACAGGGTATAACCCAGAGAGGAACATTTTGGAGAAAGCCTGAGCAATGAGTACATGATACAGTTTTATGCAATCAAAAATTTTTTTTGCTAAATATTCCAAATGAATTCAATTGTAAAAGTTATGACTATCTTCTAGTCTATTATTTAACTCACATTTCAACTATTGTCTTTAATCCTATTATTTTTATCTACTTGGTTTTAGGATGTTTAAATCAAGATATTCTGTAGGCTAAAGTTTCTGTCTTTTTATCAACTCTCAAATAACCACACAGAGACCTATTGTTTATTAGAAATGCTTGGCCAATGGGTTAGAATTGTTTCTACCAAGTCTCATAACCTAAAGTAAGACATTGCTATTAATTTATGTGCTGCTCTATGGCTCATGGCTTGTTACCTCTTTTACACACATCTTGCTTCTTCTAGTCTGGCTGGTCCAGTGTTCTCTTCTCTTAGTCTGGCTCTTCCACCTAATCTCTTCCTGCCTCGCTATTGGCTACTTAGCTCTTTATAACAGCAACAAGAGCAACACGTCCTCACAATGTGCCAAAAAATTATTCCACAGGAACATTTAATATTGAATTTATTGCTCTAGTAATGATTACCTGTGTTCTATTTTACCCATTACTTCATTTCCTAATATATGGGTAAAATACTTAGTACTAGTCTTTAAAAATAAAAATATTTATTGATACATTTTGATACATGCCACATACTTCACTTGTTTCAAATATACTAAATGATTTTAGTAAATTTGTGCAGTTTTGCATTCATTATAATTAATAGATTTCAGACCATTTAACGAAGAAGTTCTTAATCTTCATTCTATTTGCCTTTCACAGGTTTGTCTTTTGTAGGCATTTCATACAGATTGTCATGCACTATGATTTTCATGTCTTGCCTCTCTCACTTAAGATACGTCCTTTAGATTCATCCATGTTGTTAAATGTGCCAATATATCAAGATCCTTGTTACTACTTTTTCCTTTATTTTTTATTATCGAGACCATAATATAATTACATCATTTCTCTCTTTCCTTGCTCCATTCAAACTCTCCCAATATACTTTTCTCTTTTCACTAATTATTGTTACATAAACATGAATGCTACGTGTATGTATGTTTTCAGAGCTGGCCTTTGGAATTAGATAAATAGTTGGTGTACTATTCTCTGAGGAAGACTATAGAATGTATTCTTAACATTTGTTAGTTGTCTGTAGATTTTTGGATAGAGTTGAAACCTCATAAGGTCTTCATGTGGTCTTATTGTATATTTCATTGCTCACATAATGAATGTATAGCCAAATGTACAATTGTCAGTTACAATAACTTTTTAGTCAGTCCACTTTAGGCCTAGATTGAATATATTTTCTACAGCTTTTCCTATTTATATTTTTGTAATTTTGTTTCTGTGTTGTTAATCAGGTTGGTATTTCTTATACTCCTTATATGTCTCATTTGAACAGATACTCAAATTACACTTCCTGCTTCAATTTATATTGTCTGCATGTATAAGAAGTTTACCAATTTGCATTTCAATTTCCCAAAAACTAACATACAAAATCAAATTGAATAAGATTCTTAATATTATGGTGAATGGTAAATAATATTTAGAAAATAAATACTCTATATAAAATGACATGTTAGTGCTGTGATTTTTAAAATTACTAACCAATAATAACCACAAATGAAATACCAATATTTGTAGGTCAAGTGACACTATTTTAGGCTATCTTAAATCCAGACTCAACAAGTATTTCTAAGAAAATGTTTTTAAACTCTCTCCATTTACAAAACACACTCTTGAGTAAAATACACTAACCTAGACTGAGACATAACATTATGACATACACTTCTTTCTCTCAGAAAATTAAGTCTTTTTGAACACTAAAAATGTTAAGTTTCACTGGATGTTTCCATGTTTTCAGAAGATTACTGTGGACATTAGTTTACATAGGAAAAGAATAATCTCATAAGATGAGTTCAGTCTGAAATATGAAAACTAATATATGGTGGTATTCCAAAGACCTGGAAAGTCAGAGCTCAAGTATTAAATTTTAGATAGAAGTATTAATCTTTAGACTCAATGAGGAAAATAATCAGAACAACCCAGAGAAAGTAAAGGATAATTATTTTGAAATAATGAATCAAAATTATGTACTAAATTGAAAGTATTAAGCATAAAAGTCTAACTATAATATGGGTACAGCAGAAAGATCCCCCTAAGAATATTTTACTAAGAAAAGGCTACCAATTCAGCATTTTAAGTGTTGCAGAAAAATCAAAGTGGCAGGCTTGAACTGCAAGTGCCAGTCTTGGTGAATCTAAAGTCATTTATTGATTCCAGTGGTGAAAGTTAGCTCAATGAAGTCACAGAGGCATCTGATCAAAAATGAAATAAGTCAGAAGAGATATCAGTAAGAGATATTGATGGCAAGTATAGACAACTTTTATAAAATATTGATGGAAAAGGAAAAGTATGACACAGAGTTTGGATTAAGTGGCTTCAAAGAATTGAAATAACTGAGGAAATATATGCAAATGACTCAGGAGCTTCAAGGAAGCCTTGTAAAACTTCACAGCTCACAGGAAAACCTTTAACATTATTGTCCCCTAAGGTTCAAAGGCAGGAGATCTACTGAATTTTCAAAGTAAGTTATTTCATATTGCCCATAAAAGTTTCAAAATAATAAAAGTTATAATATATTGAAAGTAGACAAGGGGAAGTTGATAAACATTTAAAAGAAGGAAGGAATGAACAGAGATCAAGAAATTAGTACTATCTATGAGATAGCTTTAGGCAGGAGAGAATTCGTTCAGTTATCACCATGGTGGGAATTATAGTGGCATGTAGGCAGGCACCTCTGAACAGGGACCTGAGACTTCTACATCTGCATTTTCAGGAAGTAGGATGAGTATACCACACAGGCTGTCAATTGAGCATCTGAGACCTCAAAGACACCCCCAGGGATACACTTCCTCCAATAAGGTCGGACCTACTTCAACAAGGCCACACCTAATAGTGCCACTTCCTATGGCCTATGGGAATCCTTTTATTTAAATCTCCACATCTCACTACCTGGCATCTATAGCCTTGTCCCTATATCATAAAGAAAAGTGCAGTTAGTCCAACTTAAAAAGTCCTCATAGCCTATAACAATCTCAAACGTGTTAAAAGTTCAAATATCTTCTAAAATTCATGGCAAATTTTAACTGTAACCACTGTAAGTCAAATTAAAAAGTAGATCATATACTTCCAATATATAACAACACGGAATATACATTATCATTCCAAAATGTAGCATAATGATAAAATGCTGGACTATGACAAGACAGAAAACCAGCTGAACAAACTTTAAACTCTCTCCATATCTGTGGTCAAAATATAGATCTCCAACTTTTTCAACTTTGTTGCCTGCAACAGACATTTTTTTCCTCTTGGACTGTTTCCACTCCCTGTTAGCTGCACTTCTCAGCAGGTATCCTACAGCTCTGGCATCTCCAACATTTTGGACTCCCCAAAGCAATTCAGGCTTCACATTCACAGCTTCACACAATGATCTGTTTAAACTTTCTATGCATGAATAACCCTGAAACACACCTGGCCTCAACAGATTTCTTAGCCATGAAGGGGGAGATTCCCTTTCTTCCGTTCTTGACTCTAAGGCCAGCACCACATGACTGAAACTAAAAAGTTCTGCTGCTGGCTGGGGCTGGAACATGGTCCCTTTCTTTATTCAAATGTATCAACTTACTTTCAGAGGTTTCCTTCATTGTTTACTCTTGACTGTCCTAGGCCTCACGCTGCAGATCTGGATGGCTTGGAATTTAGAGGTCTGCCTTTTTCTGGCTATAGAGTGCTGCGGTTAAAGACATGCATCACCACAGCTGGCTGTAAACCTTTCTCTAATTTCTTTTGAATAGTTGAATGTTTAGTAGGGTGAGATCTTGCCCTGAGATCATTACTCGCTTTATTCCACTTAACATCAGGATTTTCTTTAATGTATTTACACTTCTTGGAGCCTTTTTCTCCTCAAATTGTACATTTTTATTTCACCTTTCCCAGACTGTTCTTATTTATTATAAATCTGCATGAGAGTAAACACTAAAAACCATATGAAAGAGTCAATATTAAGTGTTTTAAAATTTCCTCTGGCAATGCGACTAATCTAAAACTATTCAGTTTAGCCTCAGAGAGACTTTTTGGATTAGGGAAAAAGCAGACAAATAGCTGCTTAACAAAATATCACAAGAAGAGTCTCTAGGCCACATGCTAAAATTCTTCTCTGAAACCTCTTCAGCCAGACCCTGACAGATATAATCACCCTCAGCTCCACTGTCTTTCATGTTCCTAATAGGTTAACCAATTAAGTCTCACTAAGACCCCACTTAAATCATCCTACTGATTTGCTAACCCAAGGTTTCAGGCCACATTGTTTTGCAAGTGAAAACAAGTTTAGACCTATCACAACAATACTCCATTCCTGGTACCAACTTCTGTCACAGTGTGGGTTTAATGTCTGTGAAAGGACACCATAACCAGAGCAAGTTGTATAAAGGATAACATTTAATTTAATGATTGTCTTGTCATAGTCGAGGTTGCTTACAGTTTAGAGGTTAAGTTCATTATTGTCATGGTGGGAAGCACAACATCATGCAGGCAGATAAAATGCTGGAGAAGAAACTGGTATTTCTACATCTAAATCCACAAGCAGTACAACGAAAATGCCACACTGTCTGTGGCTTCAGCATCTTAGATCTCAAAGGCACCCCCTGTGACACATGTTCTCCAATGAGGCCATACCTCTTAAATAGTGCCAATCTCCATGAGCCTATGGGGGGGGGGATTTTTTATTCAAACTACCATAGTTACTATGTGTTTTCTTGAGAAAAGACGTTTTGTCTTAAAATGGTAATAAATTAGGGTGTTTGGAATTAGAAAATTCTGTGCTTAGTACATGAGAGGTATTTATAAAACTGTGTGTTTAAAGAAGTAACTCCTAAATTATAAATAAAAATTGTATTTAATAATAATATATATTGATATCACCTGCAAGAGAAGAGTACAGACTAGAAAGGAGTATGTCATTCTCTTAAAACCTTAATCATTTCATTTACAGTCTTGGTTACAAAAGTGCATTAAAAATAAAGTTTGATAATAGTGTTTTGGTAACGATAGCATAAAATGCACAGCAGTTGGAAACCCTAATTCAAATAAAGCAGAGATCTTGACATTTTTATTATATGTTGTGTATGTGAAACTAAAGTTGCTTTTAAACATGGACTCAAACATATTGTTACTTTTTAGAAATTAAAATATTTATAGAACTTGAGCAATTTTTTGTGATAAACTAATAGGTTCATTTTTTGGAGAATAAAGTGCTTATCACTGTTGGACATTTCTCTCAGCTGTGATTGTTAGTACAATGCTCCCCTTAGGTGCCTAACAAACCACTGAAGGAAAACCTTGCTAATCCCATTTCCTAATACTCCAGTGCCTGTTGATTTAGGTTTGAGTTTAACCAACTGCTCCCTCAATATATGAGGGTTCAGGGGGAGCTAACAAAATTAACTTTTCAAATTTTCTAATTATTTCTCTCAAAAGCCAGTATAAACATAGAATATCATTACTTCACATATCAACACATATTAATAATATTAATATTACTGTTGTAAAACCACTTACTGGCATGTCAAGAGGTTCTTAGTGGTGTTATAGTAGCATTCACAGGTCATAGACTCTAGAAGAGAACCTACTATTTTTGTAAACTCTGTTAAATGGACATAATATGCATCTGACTCCTAATAAGTTGTTTTTACATGCATAGTTATCACTATCACATTGGTCACTGCTCATCACAGAATCACAGAACCTTTTTTTTTTTTTTTTTTTTTTTAATCAGATGGTCATTAACATAAAAACCCTGAAACCCATGGCTGGGTAAGGGTAAGGTGCAGAGAATAGAAAAGTGTTAAATGGACATCTATATCACTCCCTCTTCTCCTATGATTCAGGAATCATTGTAGAAAAAGGGATAAAAAGATGCTAAGAGCCAGAAGTGGTTGATTACTATAAGGAAAAAAATGTTTTTCTAATATAGCATGTCAGTTTCACATATGAACTCACAGTGATTGTGAAAGCATGTATATGATCAGTGTAAGCTCTGACAGGATAACATTTCAGCTAAAGTGCAGTTGATAGCTTCTAGGGAAAGAGGGTTAGTTTTCTTTAAGAGTGCGATCTCTAGTGAGTTGGTCACTCAGAAGTGAAGACCATACATTTAAGAGTATATGAGTAGCACAGGTTGTATTTATGGATTAAAAGTAAGAAGACATAAAGCCAGGTGGGCAGGAAGGGGGAGAGGAACATAGAAAAAAAAAAATGATTGAAGGGCTCAGGTAGAGCTGAGGGAACCCCACAGAACAGGGGGAGGAAAAGTGTAGGAATCAGAAAGGTTGAGTATTCCAGAAGAACGGGGTCCACAGAAACAGCTAAGCAGGGCGCATAGGGACTCACAGAGACTAAAGCATCAATTATGGAATCTGCATGGGTCTGCACTGGGCCCTCTGTATGCAGGCTGTGGTTGTTTAGATTGGGTTTTTTTTTTTTTTTGAATTCTGAAAGTAAGATTCAGTGTGTCTCTGACTATTCTGTCTCCTCATGTGACTCTTCCTCCTACTGGGTTTCCTGGTTCAGCCTTGATATGAGGGCTTATGCCTAGTTTTATTACATCTTGATATGGCATGTTTGTATGATAGCACTTGGAGGCTTGCTCTTTTCTTGAAGGGACATGGAGGAGTATAGTAAGAGGTTTCTGGCCTGGACTTTCGGGCCTAACCTCAAGGTTTAGGCCCGCAGACCTGTAGACCCACAGACCCGCAGACCCGCAGTCCCACAGTCCCACAGAGACACACAGACACTTTCATTAGTTTCTGGCTGATCAGCCTCAGGCCCAGGCATATCACTTGCTAGCTCTCTACCCTTCATCTAACCTGTCTCTTGTTCAGCCATGTGGCTCGCTACCTTTCTTTAGAGCAGCATAGTTGTCCTCCGCTTCCTCTGGCTTCTCTCTGGTGCTCTTCTGGCATTCTGCTCTCAGAGATTTTCCTAGTCTGGTAGCCCCGCCTACACTTCCTGCCTGCCTTTGGCCAATCAGCTCTTTTTATTAAACCAGTGGGTGGGACAGTTATTTACCATGAAACAACACAATACCCCTACATATCCCCTTTTCTCTTTAAAACAAAAGGAACTCTGTAGTAGTGGGTTCTCAGGTCCCGGGCAGCCAGAGATCCGGAGACCCACAGACCTGCCGCCCGGAACCGCTTAGCCGCCCAGCCGCCCAGCCTCCCAGAAACGACTCAGATGCTTCTATTAACTTCATGCTGTTTGGCCTATGGCTCAGGCACATTGCTAGCTAGCTCTTATATCTTAAATCAACCCATTTCTATTAATCTGTTGGCCACGTGGCCCGTGTGGCTCACCCGTGCTCCTTACATGTTTCTTCTTGGGCGGCTGGCTGGATCTGTGTCTAACTCTGCCCTGCTTCTCCTACCTAAGCTCTGATTTCTCCTCCTACTTTTTCTATGGTGCCTGCCATGGCTCAAAACAGCTCCTTTATTTAAAGATTGAGATTCACAGCATACATAAACGCATTCCCACATCACTTCCCCCTTAGATTATTGAATTTACTTAGATCAGGAAATCAGCTGTTAATCTCAAAATGCTTTACATTGATATAGATTTTGGTTTATTGATACAAATTTAAGGTCAATTTTGTTATGCTGTATGTGTTTTTCTATTCTTGTTTAAGGTATGATGTTCAGGTAACTGTTTTAAAATTGTAGTGTATAATTAAGAAATAAAGGTTAATAGTCACTTTTGATAATCAAACTTATAGTTAGGTTAGTTAAGATTTTTAGGTATACAAAGATATATTTCAATTAGGTAGGTAATCTTCAAATAGTTCTAAGACCTACAGAATATGGCATTTAAAATGTTTTAAGAGCTTAGACTTTTCTAGACAGTGAGACAGGTCTGCTCCTGGCAGCACTAATTTACTTCAACAGGAAAATGGGCATCGAAGAAACTCCATATGGAGTCTACTCTCTTTGTGGCAATGGTTAGCCACTGGATAAGGACCTGTTCTTATATTGACTGCTTGACAGTATGATGTTTAAACTGGACATGCAGGTTCCATAAGAAGATGACCTCTGAACTTTGGCAGAACAAGCTGAGATGGTCATTCAGGTTCCTGCTTTACAGAGAAAACTGTCAGACATTCTTCAGGACTCAAAGAGAAGCAACGGATGAACTGTGTCAGAATGGACAGAGCAGATTTCCTGCTTCACTAAAATGAAAAGAGACTTTGGGCCTATAGGCTGAAGATAGATGCCCCAACTTTATAAAAGAACTTTGGGTGACTGTCCAGGCAGATAGGTGTCATCTCTGTCCTTTCTAACTTTTAGAAGTCACTTGCACTTCTGGTTTACTTGGGTAAATATGTCCTTCTATAGTCTTTGATGTAGTTGAAGATTAGATAGTTAGAGGTATAGTTTTTCTTAGTCATTTAAAAGATATATTAGATATAAAACTTTAGATTCATAAAGATAAGATAGATGATAGAATATTTTCTTTAATTTTGCTAAATACAAATAGACTAGATATTATAACTGTAATTCTTGCTTGATAACTATTTTGTTATATATAATTTTGCTATGTTAAAATTAAAACCTTCCTTTTTGATTAGAGAGAAAGGGGGAAGTGATGTGGGAATGCTTTTATGTATGCTGTGAATCTCAATCTTTAAATAAAGGAGCTGTTTTGGGCCATGGCTGCACCATAGAATAAGTAGGAGGAGAAATCAGAGCTTAGGTAGGAGAAGCAGGGTGGAGTCAGGCAGATTGAGCCAGCAGATCAGAGCTGAAGCCGCCCAAGCCCAAGGAGCAACATGTAATGAACACAGGTGAGCCACGGGCCACGTGGCCAACAGATTAATAGAAATGGGTTGATTTAAGATATAAGAGCTAGCAAGCAATGTGCCTGAGCCATAGGCCAAACAGCATGAAGTTAATATAAGCGTCTGAGTTGTTTCTGGGGACCCGGGCGGCTGGGCGGCTAAGCGGTCTCGGGCTGCAGGTCTGTGGGTCTCTGTACCTCTGGCTGCCCGGGACCCGAGAACCCCGCTATTACAGAACTCCAATTCTAAAATTCTTTCCCCCCCTTATCTATAACAGCTTATAAGCAACACTGTAAATAAACACAAACATCCATAATCCATGTTTTGGGAATGTGGGCATATTCTCTAGGCTACTTCCTGCTGAATGGGGACGCCAACAATCTCATGGGAATCCAAAGAAAAATGTAAGATTATGGACAAGTCTTTAGTGGAGTAGCCTCTAAGGCTGGGTCATCTCAGCCAGTCTCCTTGAAATTGTTTTGGATTCAGAGCTCAACAGAGGTGCTCTGAAATGCTGAATCATCTGGTCCATCCATTTCCATTGGAGATTTTTCAGGGGGTCTTCCTCTATCAAACTTTATGCTCTTTATCCAGGAAGAAATCCACAGTCTTCCATTTTCTGTGAAAATAAAAGGAAAACCTCTTCTCCAAAGTAGCGTATCTTTGCATTTCAATTTTAAAGTAAACTCATTTACAAAATATATAGGTTGAATTATCCAACAACATTTATAATCAACTGTCTTTTAGCAGCTTTTACTAAGTCATTTTCAGTCAAGAAGCTTAAAGATAAGACAAGAATATACAGTATCCAGACATTCTTTGTATTTTCCATCTTTACTTGGCATTTATTTACTTATTTATTTATTTATTTATTTATTTATTTATTTATTTATTTATTTATTCTATTTCTTTAAGGGCATTTTCTACCTCTTTTTTCTTTCTTTACGCCTATGTACATATATTTTCAAAACACTCTTTACCATTTAGACTTTTTTTTAAAAAACTGTCTTTACTGTATATTTATTTCTTAACTATTTCTGTCTCTGACCACACCTTTGCTTTTCTAGGGTGATTGACTCCACCCAGATTCTTCTATTTCTTTCTGTTTCTGAACACACCTTTAATCTGCTGGGATTAAAGGCTGGTATGATAGGTGGATGGCTCCACACAGCTCCTAGTCTAATTTCATAGAATTTATCTTTTTAACCCAGCTACTCTGGGGAATTTTAGGGTCCATATAATGACCAAGTCAAACTGTCATCTGCTGCTCATTAACTCTATTTAAGTATTAGGCAGCAGGGCCTTTTAAAAGACTCACAAGTATTTTGCCTTTAAGGCTGAATCAGGAAGATTCTCTTCAAAAAACTGAGCCTCAGGTTGCCTCAGGCAAACAGAGCTGATCTAAGAAAACACTGCTACTAGAAAGCCATCTTTGATTCTGTTCCCTTTTTCTCCTTATGAACAGAAACCTTAAATAAATCAATTATAACCTTTTGCTTATATTGAGGCTCCTGTGAGACTTCAGGAACCAGCCATTTTACACCTTAAAAGCCCACCAATCCGACAGGCCTCACCAGGGTGTCTCTGTACCACAGCTCCCGTGGGAGACATAAGTCAGATGCTGCTTTGGGCTCTAGACCATTTTTAAGCTTTCTATGACTTTATGTGGGCATATTTGACCCACGTTGGGCTGCCAGAGGAGTGGTGAATCTCAGGGAGGGGTGAGTAGAGGGCTTTGGGAGGAAGGGAGAGAGCAGTGGCTGCAGGCGTGATGTATTGTATGAAAAGAATACATTTAAAAAATCAAAACACATTGTACACAATTTTCAAAAAATTAATAAAATGAAGACAAACAAAATATTAATGTAATTAAATATGCAGAACTAGGCCTCTTGAGAATACCTGTAACTCCAGTTATACAGAAAGTTGGGATAGGAAGATTATGAGTTCACATTGTATTTGTACTACAGATTGAATATTAGAACAGTTTCACAACTTAGCAAGACCCTGTTGCAAACAGAAGGCAAATAGATCTCAGTGGCAGAAGGCTTGCCTTAATAGAACAAATCCCTAGGCTGGATTCTCAATAGTAGGGAAAACAAAAAGAGTCAGTGGAAACACTGAAACTGTGCTAAGCTTTGGTCAGAGGTGAAGGTAAAGCTATTTGTAAGTTATTTACATTTTTAAATTTTAAATATCAATAGTGATTATTACTATCCTTTTACTGAATCTCTAATCTATAACAGCAGAGTAGAAATACACCCTAGAAGGAGTTTTGGGATGCTTCTTCTCTCTCTTCTTTTTTCTTCATTTTATTATTTTTTTTATTTTAAAAAAATGTCTTTTTAATCCATGTGTCCCCTGTTTCCCCTCCCTTCCCTCCTCCCAATCTCTCCCAGTCAGTCTTCAGCCTCCCTCCTCCCTATTCCCCCATCACCTCCCCTTAAGGGCAAGAAATTCCAAGGTGGGTCAGCTCAGGGTGGCACAACCATCTGGAAAAGGAGCTGGACCCTATAAGGGTAGTCAACTGTTGATTGGCATGGGCAGTATGTGGAGCCTGCAGGGGTGGGATTAGACTGTGTTCCTGTGTGTGGACTGGCACCTTGGAGCCTGGTCCCTGCAGAGGAACATCTAACCCAGTCTTGACTTTGGGATGAGGAAATCGGGTTTCTTCTCTTTTAAACACAGAGAAGAATTCTGAATCTTCATCTCTCTTTTATTTAAATCTTTAAAACTATTCCTTGCAATATGAAGAGATTAGACTGGAAGAAGTCTCACAATGTTTGCCATTTTGTATTCTTACTGTTCTGTGACAGGTTTTATCTGTGGGGGAGGGGTGTAAAGTGTTACCATGTTGAGATGAGTGTAAATTGCTTCCTTTGGGAATGATTTCAGAATGTTTGGGTCACTAGAATACCTTCAGCTGTAGCAGAGCAACAGGAATTCTGAGGTTTCCTAAAGGAGAGGTGAAGGTGGTTTGTTTTTTCTGTTCTTTGTTTTCAAAAGTGCTCAGAAAGATATTGGAAGGCTCCACTACAATAATCTAAAAGAAAAATATAACCATGGCTCAACAAGGAATTAACAGTCCCTCTGTGTTTGTGCACCTTGAAAACCTAAGCAGTTATGAAATCATTAAATAGAAGGCGTGCATGAAAGTAAACAAATTAGCATGGCAACAGAAAAACTAAGTCATTTGTGGTCTAATCCCATGGCACAGGCTTTAGCTGCAGGCAGCATGGGAAGTCAGAAGAGAGAGTCAAACTTAGTTATTTATAAGAGTTTTCCTGGGAACCACAGAAGGTCATATTGATTTTATGTCTGTTTTATCTCATAAAATATTATAATTGACAACATAAAAAGAAAGTTGGAGGAAGAAAGAAAACTAGAACAGTGTATGGAAGAGTCCGTGGCTTGTATTTTCCTCACTGCCTCTTTTGATCCACCGTCCCTGTCAGAAATTATTGTGCGGCACCTCATTTCCGCTCCTGATGTGCATGTGTTTATGTTCTTACTTGTGTTCTACAGACTAATGACTTCTTTTGGTCTGCAGGAAAAAAAGCTGAATATTTTACACTTGTCCTATATTTCATTGAACCAAATAAATTTCTTTTCTCTCTTATTCAAGACCTTAGCCTGGAGAAAAATGATCAAGCAACTTTCTTTTTCACCTGTCAAATTAGAAATTTCAATATTTCTCGCCTCAGAAAGCACCATAACAATGTAATTAGAACAACATGTAGTGGGTTTTGATTTTTCTTTCCCAGAATTGGCATTTGTTCGCTTATGTCTGCGTTAAATGAGGCCTCCTCAATATTCACAGGCATCCCAATTTTTGTTAACAGTTGGTGGTCCTGTTTTGATCAAGTTTAGGGAGTATGGCTTTCTTGGAGGAAGGATGTCACCAGGGGTTGATTTTCAGTGCTCAATGACTTTGCCATTTTGAGTTTGCTCTCTGTTCTCTGTTTGTGGTTTGAGATGGAAGTGCTTAGCTTCTATGCCTGCTGCCACACTTGCTGCTTCCTGTCACAATTTTGGCCACAATAGACACTGGAACTGTAAACCAAATGAACTCTTCATCATCCTTTTTCCCCCATTCATTTTATTATTTTTATATATAAAAATCTTTTTTAATCCATGTATCCCCCTGTTCCACATCCTTTCTCTACTCCCAATCCCTCCCAGTCAGCCTTCAGCCTCTTCCCTCCCCACTCACCCATCTCTCTCCAAAAGGGCAAGAAGTCCCAAGGTGGGTCAGCTCAGGGTGGCACATATACTCCAGGCAAGTCTGATTTCCTCATCCCAAAGTCAAGACTGGGTCAGGGATTCCTCTGCAGGGAATGGGCTCCAAGGTGCCAGCCCACACCCAAGAACACAGTCTGATCACATCCCTCAAAGCTCCACATACTGCGTATGCCAGTGGACAGTTGCCTACCCTTAGAGGGCCTCGCTCCTTTTCCTGATGGATCTCCAGTGACTAGTATTGATTCACTGAGCTCCACAGGGCTCCAGCCAGCCATCACTGTAGGAATTGTCCTTATAATCCTTATCCCCTTGCTCATACAGACTCTCCTCCCCTACTCTCGGCTAGACCGGGAGCTTGGCTCAGTTCTCAGCCATGCATCTTTGCCTCCACCTCTATTCTTTATTGGATGTAGCTTCTGTGATTACATGTAGAGTGGTTAATCATTTGATTCTAGGAGAAGTCCTGTTTAGGCACCATGCTTTATCACAAGAGTATAAAAGAAAATAATACACTTACTTAATAAAATTATTGTTATTTAGATGTTGCAAGAGGTCATCATCAGTATGACCAATATACTTGACACAACAGCTTAAAAAGCTTTACATGGTTCATAGTCTTGAAGGCCATAATCTGACCCCATTGTTTTAGGCCATGTTGAAGCAGAACCCCATGCTGTGAGCACAATATAAAGGGTCTGCTGGCCTCAGGGCAGAGAGATAGCATAGATACATAAAAAGTTTGGGCAATTCTAATTTTCAGAGGTGCAACCGAGCAAGCTACTTCTTCCAGCTTTAGTACATCTACACAAGGCTGGGTATCTTGTACTTAACACAAGAATTTTTAGGGTAACACTTCTGTCTCTTAAATTACCTTCATTGATTACTAATGTTGGAATCATAATCTCCTACCATCATCCTGATGCTAATGATTACAGAACTCTGTACGCACATTGAAAAGCCGATATTTGTTCCTATTCATCACTGTTTAACCATACTGTGGCTTCTCAAAACTTATAACTAATCACAAATCAGTTAAGACATGTGTAAAGAAGACAACTAGCTCTACTTCATATTTATATTCTGTTTACAACAGTCCATTAACTTTCTAGGATGTATTTACCCTACTTTGTTGTTTGAATGAGATTAGCTCCCACAGGCTTCTATGCTTAAACACTTGGTTCCCAATCGCTAGAACTGTTTGGGAATCATTACGAGATCTGGCCTTTTAGATGCAAGCTATCATACCTAGCAGCCTTTGAGGTCTTAAAAGCTCATGCTGTTTCAAGTTAGCTTTCTCCCTTTGCCTCATGGTTGTGCCTCAGATGTGATCTCACTGCTCCTGCTCCAGCACCATGCTTGCTTGCCTGCTCATTTGTAGCCATTCTCCTTGCCATGATGGCTACAGACTCACCCTCTGGAACTGTGAGCCCCAATAAACTAATTCTGCAAATTGCATTGGTCATGTTGTCTTTTCACAGCAAAAGAAAAGCAACTCAGACATGCCTTTGGGGAAAAGAGAAGAAGAAATGTATCCCCATCCTTTTAACTCTTAGCTCCACTCACCTGAGAGACTGCTCATCACTTATTAGGCTGTTATCTTAACAACTCTATTCAACTTCACAGTGTATTTGATTGTAATGTGCTTAATGCTCCTCTTGTTATGTTATTTTTACTACAGAACCCAAGACTTTTTTCCTACCGGTTCCACCTTTTATTTTCCTGGTTTTTACAGGCGTTTCCAATATCATATATGAAACTTTGTAACCCTGAAATCTTTGAACTGTCATTGTTCTTTACAGTCAGGCTTCATACCTGGGGTTATAACCTTCCTTTTCACTACCTCATCCATTCTTCATATGTACTTCCCTCCACCACATGGAGGATTTCCTGTGAAAGTCTGAAGGACAGGGTACCATGATGGCGCTGTTGTCCTCACAATGGTCTTCTTGGCATCTTTCATGGATTACACGATGAAATCCTTTTTTGGATGCACCTTCGTAGGCTTTCTACAAAGTTAGTTAATTCACAGTGTATTTCATCTTATATTCTAAACAAAGAGAATGTAAGAAATCATTTGTAGTATAGCTAATGAAAGAGTGATAGACAATAATATAACAATAACAAATTATAAATAAGTGATCTGTGTATTTTCAGTATGGTGTATTTACTGTTTGTACAGAAAGAAAACTGAATATGAAATAAAATAGAAAGATATGTTATAAATTCTTTATAAAACATACAAATTAGTTTTCCCTTAATGGACAATGCATTTAAATCTGCTGATAATCTGCAATATCTGTTTCATATGTTGTTATTTTTAATGAAAAAACAGTGAAGGGATTTTAATCACAAATTGTAAATAAAACATTTATTCTAATCATTTAAAAACAAGTATAGGCATTCAAGATACAATTAAATATAATAAAAGCAGTGTGTTATGAAATATAAATGACATACATACCCCTGAGTAAAATTTGCATATTTTAAGATAGTTTTATAAAACATTTTCAAATGATATAATTTCTGTTTATAATTAAATAGGCACTTTATAATATCAATGTAAGTAAAAGCTGCATAATTAAAAAGTCTCTTATGTTGTTCATTGATACAGGCTTCCTGTGGAAATTGTTTTGGAATAAAAAATCTCACTCAAATTAATTTTACTTACACAGCATTCATATATCTATTTACAACATATTGCTTAAAATTATTATATGATAATGGTTGGTTAAGCAACCTAGACATAAACATATAATTAAGAATAATGTATTATTTAAAAATTGTACAAAAGCAAATAAACACACTGACACATTTTTATCTAAACATAAATAATTGTAAAGTCATACTTACATAACAACAACAGGGAAATGCAAAATATGTTTGTTGCTGTGAGTCATTGGTATTTTTTATGATAAATACTCAAACATGGTTGAACAGTAATGTGATCAGGCATCTATGGTATGTATTATTGAACAGGTGGCTTTTTTTTATCAATGGTAATTCTCAACTGTCAATTATAGGTAAGAAAAGAATCCAAGTACCTACTTCTCTTTCTTCATTCTTGCTTCTGCTAGTTTCTGTAGCAGAAAGAATTTTCCTTCAGATATGCTGTCATAGATTTGCTTCTGGTCATCACCTTATCCTATAGAAGATGAAAGGAAAGAGGGCTTTAATTAAAATTTTAATTCCATCTCAGTACTGGACCCATATGATCAGATTGAACAAAACATAACTCCTTTAGTGAAACCTAGAACACAGAGAGTTCTAATGTATATGAACTGGCAATTACAAATGGGTGTGAAGATACACAAGACAGAATTACACAATAGCAAAAGATATAGAAAACGCATTAAAACAGTAAAGATTGGAAGACCATGGTGTCATTCTAAATATATCAAACTAAAATAAAATTGCAGAAGCTGACAAAAGTTCTCAAAATATAAAGCAGAGGTAATTTTCGATTTCTTCTCCCCATTTACTCATCTGCTGTGTTTAATATAGTGCCAACCTGCTCCACCGTTGAGTTCCGTTGTGCAGATGGGACTTGCATTCCAAGATCAGCACGATGCAACCAAAACATTGACTGTGCAGATGCTTCAGATGAAAAGGACTGCAGTAAGAATTACTACTTCCTTTCATTTGTTCATGCCTGAACACCTGTAGGTGTTGAATTGAACACTGTCCACCTTTTCTTGAACTTCCTCCAGAATTTATATGTAATTAACCCCGTTGTGTAGTATAATTGCATATTTACTTCTGTGAAGTTAAATTTTCTTGCCTCTATGACCTACATAGGAACTTCGTAATTTTTGAAGATGTGACTTTAATTTCACTTTTATTCATATTCTTCTAGATAATACAGATTGCACACATTTCTACAAACTTGGAGTAAAATCCACAGGATTCATAAGATGTAACTCTACCTCGCTGTGTATTCTGCCAAGCTGGATATGTGATGGGTCTAACGACTGTGGAGACTTTTCAGATGAATTAAAGTGCCCAGGTAATTGCCAAAAGAAAAATATTTTTTTCTTGAGGATTTAAAGAATACCCTACTGAAGGAATGAATGGATGGAGTAGGTATAGACCAGGGATAAACATCTTCTTTCCAACATGCCACTTAATCTTTCCACATGAATTACAAACGGGTACATAAGAAATGTGTGCTAATTTTAGAACATTTTTTTTAACATTTAGCTCTTCAGTAGGACTTTTAAAATTTATGAATAAGCCATTAAAATGTGGAATCTGTAAAGTTTCACTAGAAAATTTATAAACCTTGAACTACCTAAGTAAGAAAAAAAAATAGGAGAAAGACACTTTTTATTGCTGACTTTACTTCATGTTACACAGCTAGTATTTTATGTTGGGCTAATTGAGTTCATACAACTATGAACTATTGTATTATTGGATCATTGTCTAACTAATATTTTTATATCTGCTTCTTAATCATTTCTGCTAACAAAAGCTCTGAAGAACAACATTTAGCTTTTTAGAGAATAACTTCTATAATAGTGATGACTGTTTCTAGTTAAAGACAATGAATGTAAATAAAGTGATTCAACATGTTCACAAATATAACTGGAAGTGGTTACTTTGTCAAGAGGGCACGACTTAATACGGCCTCAAACTACTGCTTGCCTACCTCATCCTGCTAGCACGCACTTGAGTCTAGATTTTGTTAACATTGAAATTTTTTTTCAATATGTTTTGAGAAGTGGTAATTATTGGCATTTACATACTTTTTATAAACATATACTCTATTGAAAAAATTTTTCTTCATAAGAGGTAAGAATTATTTACTCTAGGATCCTAATTTTTCTACTAAAAGAAGTATAACATTATAATGTTGATTTCACCTAAGGCCTTTGATTTTACTTAAGGTCTTTGATTTTTTTTTTTTTTTTTTTTTTAATATCCACATCTCTCTCTGCTCCGTCCAACTTCTTTGTCCCCCTACAATTCTCGTCCAAATTCCACAACTCTCTAAATATTTTACACAAATGGAAATATATACACATTTTTTTGTAAAAGTAAAAATAAACACAGCTTGTTATATCTACTTAGTATTGTCACTATTTATTGGTATTGAGAGATGAACACTTGGTACTGGGAAACCAAGTAGTGAGATCATCCCTAGATGCTCATCCACTTTGAGCAGCTGTTAATTGTCTGTAGCTCTTCATCAGAGGATAGGTTTACTTTTCTCTATTTTAAATTCAGGACCATCATATCATTTAATATATATTATCATTGCTTCCCCTAACTCCTCTCAGACCCATCTTACCACCCACCCACCCAACTTTGTGTTCTTTTCTCTCCTCTTCTTTTAAAAAATATATTTAAATACATATTAAAACAAATCAAGAAACATACATAAATTATGAAAGCTAAAAATCAAAATAAATGAGAAAAAATATGAAAGAAAAAAATGTGAAAATAAAGAAAATTAAACAAGTTTACCAAAATACCATTGAGTTCTCTTTGTGTTGGAAAACTATTCCTTGGCAAAAGGCCTGGCCTGGTATGGTAGATGCAACCAGTGAGATTCCATTAGAGAAAAGTGATTTGTTCTTTTGTGAATGGATATCAAGTACAGATATATTCTGGGTTAGGGTTGGGTCCTCATGTACATTTGCCACTCTCAGGGCTGGGACCACGTTTGGATCAAATCTGGGCAGGTTTTATATGTGCTGTCCCAGTTTGAGTTCATGTAAGTATAGGTAATGTTTCTACAAGACAGTGCTTTCTTGAAGTTATCTATAACCTCTGGCTCCTACTGTTTTTACTCTTTCTTTTCCTCAGAGATTCCTGGTCTTTGAAGGGTGGGCTTTGGTGAAGATATCCCATTTAGGGCTCAGTGTTATAAAGTATTTTTCTGCACATTGTCCAATTGTTGTTCAGTCTCTGTGTTAATTACCATCTATTTTAAGAAGAACCTTCTCTGATGTGTGTTGAATGAAACCCTGATCTAAGATCAAGCAACATGCCAATTTGAGTTATTTTATTGCTGTGTTCATTTGAAGAATAATAGTTCTATTCCATGACCTATCGGATCTCAGGTTCTTGGCAACCTTGGCAATGCTTATATGGGTTCCATCATGGAGAATGCTTTAAATTCAATCAAAAAGTGGTTGGCTAATTCTGTAATATTTGTGCTGTTACTATCCCTGCAGGCATTTCATAAGAATGAGGTATTATGTAATTTCCCTTATCGAATTGACTTGTCAACTATTTTACCACTGTATAGGCATTGTTTAGGTAACCATATTCATGAAATTTCATAGATTTGTCATCCTGTTATATATAGGAGACAGCTCAAAGCAGATACCGTGCTCTTGTGGCTCTTATAATTGTTCTGTACCTTCTCCATCAATCTTTCCTTGTTCTTCAGATATTGGAATGAATATGTAGATATTGGAGCTGGACTCCTCACAGTAATTTGTTATTTTGCAGCTTGACTACTGCTGATGTCTCATACCTTCTCTGTCTGATGAAAATAGAAGCTACATTTGTAGGATGTAAGAGAAACATTACATTCTTTTATCTGTGAATATATGAATAAGTACTTAGAATGCATTTAGAATTTATACTAGTAATGAGTCTTTTTCTGTACATCCAGTTCCTAAATGACCACACAGGGACTTCTTATGAATTATGAAATTTTGACATTAGCTTAGGCTTGTCCCACTAGTTCTTATTATTTAAATTAACCCATTTATTTTAATCTATGTGGTGCCTCATGATTCATGGCTTTTACCTCTCCTACATGTCCTCCTTCTTCTGCATCCAGGTGGTGACTCTCTTCTTCTCTGTATCCTCTGTCTCCAGAAGTCCTATGTAGCCTTCTCCTTCCTAGATATTGGCCATTTAGCTCTTAAGTAAATTGAATAACAGTGACACCTCTTCACACAGTATATAGGTATATTCCATACAGATACTAATTTAGGAAATCTGGAGTCTATGTTCTCTATTGCACATTACCTTATTTGCCATGAGAAGGTGACAAGGTTTAAAGGACCACATAGAAATTTCTTTCTAATGAACAGAGCTTAGTCCAGTTAGATAGCTGTTACAACTGATTAGACCACTGTTGTACCTTTGGGGACATCTTGTAGTCCTCATAAATATCATGGCTTGTAGGTTTCACAGCTGGACTATTGACAGCTTGTTCCATTGGCAATTTTAATAGTTCTTACTGATACTATCAGTGTTAACCATGAAAAGGAGTCTCAAGACTATACCCAGCTTGACTCCTACAACTCATGTGTCCAAACAGTGTCTTCAGCAATAAGGACTTACTTTTAATTTCTAGGGGTCAACAGAAGCAGGGATCTATATATTGTTTAGAAAGTTGTGGCATGGAGGATTTGTTAGACATTCTATGGTTCTTATTTGGAGAACTGGAGGATTATTACACCAAGAGTTATAACTTCATATATGCACATGTGAATGTGTAATGTGTGTGGTATAAGTTTTAGTTAGCATAAAACAATGATTCTAAATGGGTATTCTAAAGAGTGATATTTATCTCTTTTTTTTCTCTTTCCATTGGTTTTCCCTCTTTTACCTCCTCAGGTAAGCTCCTGCTTCTCCCAAATTCCTCCTTCATAGCTTTTTTATTCTATCCATTTACTAAAGCACCCCCTTTTATCAGTGACCTCCTTTACTTTTTTTCTGCAAACATTCTTACACTCATAAGCTCAATCCAAAGATTGGAAGCTAAGAACCATAATTTAAAAAGGATATTTGGTACACGTATTTCTAGGTCTCAGTTACCATACTTTTGGTAGTATAAATATTTTCTCAATATTATTTTTACTATTCCATGGGCATGACAGCATTTTACAATATCTAATCCCTTCCTCAGGGCCCCAGAAATGATTCAGATGCTTATATTAAGTTCATGCTGTTTGAAAACACATTGTAACAGTAGATATTTGTTTTTTAACAAGGATATTATGAAACATTTTATAACATATTCATCAATGAACATGACTTTGTACAATGTCTAGGAATTTTACAACTGATTTGGAGCTTTATTGCATCATAGTCAGAAATTATATATGGAGTTGCTCCTATTTTCTGAAGTTGTTAAATTTTGTAATACTAAATAGAATGCATATTCTTTGATTCTTGGGTAGAAATTATGTAGATATTTGTGATGTCTATTTGATACATAATTGTCATTTAATTTTGACTTTTACTTATTTTGTTGTCAAAAAGCAGTTAGAAAGGGGTGCCAAAATCAAGCAGACATGTCAGAATTTCCACTGCCATTCACACCTCCCTCCACATAATGAAATTGTTGGTATTCCCAACAGAGTACCAATGTACACAACATAGTAATGTACACAGCCGTAAAGTATCTGCTAAGAACCTGGCTCAGACTCTGCAGGCTCTGTGTCTGTTGCTTCAGTTTCTATGAGCCTCTATGAGCTCTGCTTAGTTGATTCTGTAAAAAGCGCTCTCTCTTTTTGTTTATTATTTTATTTTCATTAAAAATTCCATCTCCATAAATGTAATTCTCTGCTCCCCCTCCCCTCCCCACTCCCAATCCCTCCCAGCCAGCCCTTAGCCTTGCCCCTCCCTATCCACCCATCCCCTCCCCAAAAGGGCAAGAAGTCCAAGGTGGGCCAGCCCAGCTTGGCACATGCACTCCAGGCACATCCAGTCAGTGCTGGGCTGGGTGTTCTTCTGTAGGGAATGGGCTCCAAGGTGCCAGCCCATGCACATAAACACTGTGTGATCCCACCCCTCGTGGCTCCATACACTGCTCATGGCAGTCAAAAGCTGCCCACCCCAAGAGGGCCTAGCTCCCCCTCTTGATGGTTCTCCAATGGCAATTCCTCATTCAGTGAGCTCCCCAGAGCTCCAGCCAGCCATCACCAAGGGAACGTTCCTCATATTTCCTATCCCCCTGCTAATGCAGACTCTCCTCCCCTGCTCTCAGCTGGACCATGAGCTCTGTCCAATGCTCAGCCATGGATCTCTGCCTCAACCTCCATTCCCTGTTGGGTGTAGGTTCTCTGATGACACCTAGGGTGTTTACTCATTTGATAATAGTGGAAGGCCCATTTAGGCACCCCCTCCACCATTGTTTGGAGACTTGGCCAGGGACATCCTGTGAGTTCCTGGACATTTTTCTAACACCCAGTCTCTGCACTTTCTTGATATCTTCACCTCCTATAGCTAAGACAATCCTTCATCCATTCTATGTGATTTCCCTGGCTCCACCTATGTTTGGCTATGTGTCTCTGCTTCTGCTCTTATCAGTTGCTGCATGATTCCACCCTGAATCCGAACCTATTTAGGAGTACAACAGAACAACATTAACAATCATTCATTGACCTCTCTTGTCAAACATATTTGATTCTATCCCATGTCTCTACTATCCGGGCAGCTTTAGGTGTAGGCTTCCTCTTGCCCATGGGCCTCAAATTGGACCAGTTACGTGTGGTGGGATTCTGGTGTCGAACCTCCACCATCAGTTATGGGTTGACCCATCCTTTGCATTCAGCACCATCATTTCCCTAGCACTTATTGCAGAAAGGATAAAGTTTTTGTGGCTGGGTTGATGTCTCATCCCAATGTGAGGGGCCTTACATGACTATGGCCATATGTTAGAATGTTGCCAGTTTTTCTCCATATTCCCCATTATTAGAAGTCTCCACTAGGGTCAATATCACAGATTCCAGGGGGTTTCCACTCCACTCGTTTTCTTCTTTACCCCCTAAATGTCCCTCAGACTCAGTCATCTCGCCAAGCACTCTCTTCATCTCCCACAACTCCTGCTTGATCTCTTCTTTTTCCATCCCACTCCCCAGTCTACCCACAAAATATATTCTATTTCTTTCCCAAGAAGAGCCATGTTTATTCCTTCTAACCCTCCTTGTTACTGAGCCTCTTTTAATCTGTGGATTATAGCATGACTATTCTTTTCTTAACAGCTAATGCCTACTTGTAAGTAAATTAAAACCAGATTTATCTTTCTAGGTCTGTGTTACCTCCATAAGGATGTTATTTTTACTTCCATTCATTTGCCTCAAAATTTAGTGATGTGATTCTTTTTAACAGCTGATAGTACACTATTGTGTCAGTGTACATTTTCTTTATCCATTCTTCAGTTGAAGGATATCTCAGTTTGTTTCAAGTTCCTAGCTATTATGAATAAAACAACAAAACTCATGAATGAACACATGTATTTGTAGTGGGATATAATGCCCTTTGTGTATTTGTCCAAGGATGCTAGAGCTGGGTCTTTAGATGGACGTATACTTAATTTTCTGAGGAACCAAAGTATTGACTTCCATAGTGGCTATACTTGTTCACACTCCAGCCAGCAGTGGAGGGAGCATTCCCATTGTTCTACATCCTTTTCTACATGAGTTGTCACTTGTTTATTTATTTATATATTTACATTAAAAATACTTAGCCCTTCTAACAGATGTAAGTAGTTTTGATTTACATTTCCCTGATGACTAAGGATGATAAACAATTCTTTAAATGTTTCTCCGTCATTTGAGAATCTTCTGTTCTGTTTAGAACTGTTAGAATTATTTGGTTGGTTGATTATTTGTTTTCTTTTTTAATAGGATTATTTAGTGCTTATTCCTGGGTTTGTCTCTTTTGCATGATTGTTTTGTTTCTTGGATTCTGTTTCCTCTTTAGATTTGCAGAGTTCATGATAACTGTTTGTGGCCTCTTTTGCTTGGGAATACCTGAGGTTGGTATTCAGTGACCAACCAATCAAAGAGTTAGATCAGGAGAGGAGAGTCTATAGTATCCATAGGAAGAATGACTGGTGGAAAAGTGTTTGTCAGTGGTGTTCTATTGCCACACTAGGTCTGAGCCTGAGGGATTGGTCTACCAGGGAAGTCAAGAAAGTCTGTAGGCAGCATGAATGAATATTTTTATATTATCAACCTTGGTTTCCTGGTGTCAAAATTATTCATCTAAAGTTCTCTTTAGAGTAAACATTTTTTCCTCATCATATCTGCAGTCAATTTTGAAAGTATCTTCGTGAGAGCACTACATGAGAACCATTCAACTACTGTTTCTTTTCTTTTAGTAAATTATTCTTTTCTAAGATTAGCACATTATTCTAAATGTTATTTTTCAACACTAACCGAGTTTTATACTAGTTATAAAGCAAGATGCTCATGCAGGCAATGACATGTACGAACTAGTAGCAGACAAAACTGCACATGTCAGGTGATCTTTGTATCACCTCAGCAGATGTAATGTTTACAATAATTTTGTCTACTAAAAATATGTTTATAGAAATGAAGAATGATTTTGATCTTAAATCATTCACAATGGATTAGTTCACTGGGATTGTTTAATAAATTGTAGGGAATAATTTTTGGTAAACCATGGGCCAGACAAATCTCCAATTAATATAACTAAGGCTCCAAGTGGACAAATAGGCCCCAGTCAGGAAGATATCCTATAGAATATTCTATAGTCTATAAAATTCTATATAATATTTCAACTTATAAAAACAAATCATAACTTAAGAAACATTTTTCTTACAGAATAATCTTTTGTCTTGATATTTTACAATGTAGATGATTATTATCAATTAAATGTTAATTTATGGATGTCAAGATTATACATCTGCCCACCCTTTATCGGTCAGATAATCTTAAATATTTTATTGTACAATTTTTTTTCTTAAAACTGAGAATATTGTTTAATTCCTACAAAGGCATATTTAAGAAGGGGCAATATAAACATTACACCTTTTATTTTAAGCAAAAATGTACTGATGTTTAATAGACTTTCATTATGAATATGGAACTCATATTTTCAATGTAATTGATACTTTGGCTTCATTTACTATTGAGTAAATTCAGTTATGTCCATTATTTTACTGTTGAATCATTGCACCAAACTGTCTCAACAAGCATTCTAATATTCTTCTTACCTACTGCTTCCAATTTTAGGACCAGCCTTGGATTGGATTCCTAGTCAAGTCTTGGGAAAACATGTCCTCCATGAAAGGCAATTGGTTCTTATTCTTAGGTTTTTGCACATTTAGCATTCTTCAGGTCTTAGGCTGATCTGTTTTACATTTTCAGGTTCTCTTCCAACCCAGGTGGTGTCAATATTGTATCTCCATGCACTGTCAAAACCTAAGATTAATTTAACATATTTGACACTGCATTCTATGTTTTATCATAGTTCAAAACAAACACAAATGTGAAGAGAATTATTTTGGTTGTCCTAGTGGAAGATGCATTTTGAATACCTGGGTGTGTGATGGTCAGAAGGACTGTGAGGATGGGCTGGATGAACTTCACTGTGGTGAGTCTCTGTGTTTTATGAGTTGTAGATGTTTCTACTCATATATGGGTATTTTCCTTCCCAGGGACTTTATGTCTAATTGTGCTGTTAAGTTATAAAAAATAAATCCAAACAAATATAATAAAACATAATAACCTCTTGTCTCAGACTTTTCTTATAAATTTATAGTTAAAAATAATAGTTAACATTAATCTAAATATGATAGCATAATTTTTGACTTATTTAATTCAGGTACTGTTAATATATTTACATTCCATTATGAGAAAGAGACTTCAAAAATCTTATTTGTTCTTAGAAACTAAACAATGATTGTAAATTTTGTATTAATCATGTGCATGGTTTTAAATAAAACAGTCAAGCATCTGCTTCTTCAAATACTTCAGGTTTTCTCACCAGTTTATGATTTTGTGTGTGCAAAGTTCCTTTTTGTTGGAAAGAAAACATTTTAATTTTTATTTTACAAAATTTGTTGTTTTGTGATATTTTTGTATCAGAGAAATATATCTATATCCAGGCTTTCACTATAACTTAAGCACACTGTGGTAAATGAATTTGAGAAAAGTTAAAAACCTATTCCATGTGAAATGTCAAAGTCTCCTGAAAGTAAATTTCATGAGGAAATGATGAAGTGTGTTCTCTGTAATTAAAAATCTGCACATCTTCACATTAGAGTCAGACTTCTCCAGAAAAGAAATGCTTCAAAAATAGTCTATGGAAATTCCTAATTTCTTAATAGGAAGCTATTATATGATTAAATTTTCTTATGTTTCACTTTTCCTCAAAGAAAATTGCCTAATTTCTTTTATTTTGCTGATCATCTAAGTAAGTGTTTGAAAGCAAAATACACAATTTACCATATTTATTTTGAATCAAAGCTTATGGTAGTTAATTTTCTTGCCGATACAAACCATTAAAGGTAAGAAGAGCTTGTTGTGGTTAATAGCTTGTTGGGTTAATAGCTTGATGGGTTATATAGTATCAAGACATAGAAAGAGGAGGAGGCTTGAAACCAAACTCAAATAGCAGAGAATACTAAATAGCTTAGTTAACTCACTTTCACCTTTGTATTCAGCACCAGGCCCCACTGATATTTTGGTGAAAATTTATTTTTTGAATAATTTAATTGAGGGGATTTCATTTTGGGGTGGCAGCTGATAAAACAGTGCTAGCTGGAGGAAGGATAGCAGTTAAGCAGGACAATAAAGACACCAATACTGCAAAAATAGAGACATGTTTTAAAAATTTTGAACCTAGAATGGAAAACTGCCATGTTGCTAATGAATTTTGGAATTCAAAATTCAAAAATCAGAAAGTCAAGTACTTTCAGAAAATGTAACAGAAGCACCAACACTGGGACATTTTATATGATGGGGCTACTGATTTGCAATCAAGTTAGAAACTTAGTTCTCAGTTTCTTTGAAAACAAGTATTTAATGGTCATGTAGTCTTTTTTATGATGCTGGTATTTCTTTTAGTTTAAGATTGACTACAATAAAGAAGAAAACTACTTTTCTGCACCTGGAGTATTTAACTTGAATGTTTTTGGAGTATTTTATTTGATCAAGGATAATCTTAGAAGATTGGAGCTAGCATAGTCACTGAGCTAAGAGGCAAGCTTTGTAATAAGTATGCTGTAAGGACAAGGTTGTTTAAGCTGGAAGCACATTGTGATAAAAAATTATCTTGTTTTTAATTATTTAGTATTTTAATAAAGAGTTTTCAACATAGCTTTTTAAAAATATAATACTGTTGCACATAGCTGTCCTACTGGGCAATAGATGGTAAGAATTTATTTTTCCAGTGTTATCTCCTAAATAACCATTCTTATTTTCTAGATTCTTCTTGCTCTTGGAACCAGTTTGCTTGTTCTGTACAAAAATGCATTTCTAAACACTGGGTCTGTGATGGTGAGGATGACTGTGGAGATAGCTTAGATGAAAGTGACAGCATTTGTGGTGAGCAACTTCCCTCTGCTCTCAAAAGATATTTGTTCCTGTAAAGCTTAAGTATTATTTATGCTTGATCATTTTGAAGCACACATGTAGCGTTTATCTGTGTGTTGGAATTTATTGTCATCAAATTTATATTTATAAGTAATCAATTTTGTCATTCTCATATGTACTCACTATCTTTTAAAGCAAAAAGTTGATCTTTTAAGATTTCATTTTTAGTTATGTGGGTGTGTCTCTTTGTTGAAATATGCATAAACCACATCCTATGTCGCTAGAATTATAAGGGGTTAGGAGCTTCCTAATGTATTGCTGAGATTTGAACTATTTACTTCTGCAAGAATAGTAATGCTTTTAATCACTGAGCCATGTCACAAACCCCTATTATTCTGCTACTAAAAGTACCCATATTGAATATGTGGAATTTTGCCAATGTGATATCAAATAATCATGTTTGTCCTTTATATAACTAGTTTTCTATGTTCCTCTGCAGTAAATTCCATTGATTGTCATTAGACAAAAATAACCATGTTCTATGACACATGAGTATATAACTGAGTTGTCTTTTGAAAGTTAGTATAAGCATTTTCACTGCCATTAACCACGTATGTTGTTTGTTTTCCAATTTTGAAATACGATATCAATACTGCATTGCTTTAAAATGGAAATAAAGGAAGTTGGAAAATTTATAAAATTTTCAACATACTTTGAAATTCAATATTTATGATATTGTAGTGCTAAATGTCTATATTTACCTATTATCTATTTAACTGTTACATATGTACTATGCATTTCAGCTGCAAAGGCAATGAAACTTTGTGGGTGGAGTGTTCCTTTTCCAATCGCCTGTTGCAAAATAACTAACACAGAGACTTATATTAATTATAAATACTTGGCCAGTAGCTCAAGCTTGTTATTAACTAGCTCTTAAAACTGAGCTGATTGCTATTAAAATACATGCTGCCCCAAGGCTCATGGATTTTATCTCTATGTGATTTTTGTGTGTCTGACTAGTTTTGTGTCTGTCTTGTGATTCTTCTAATTCTGCACCTTCTTCTTCCCAGCATTCTACTAGTCTAGCTCTCCTCTCTAACTTTATCCTATTTAACTATTGGCTAATCAGATTCTTCATTAAACTAATGAGAGTACATGTTTTAATATACAAAAGATTGTCTCACCCCATGATTTATTTTAATAGTCATAAATACTTATCATGTGGTTTGTATGGAACTATTATCTGGATTTCTCAAGGTCTAAAAGAATACAACAAGCTAAACTACGTAAAGTATTAACAGTTGTTCATCATAGTATTTGTTTGTTTACCTTTTTATTTACCCAACACTTTTTACATTATTATATGTATTTATACTTGGAACTTCTTTAATTATTATAGTAGGATTAGCTCTTCTTTAGTGTCATTTTATAGAGAGAAAGACATGTAATAAATTCAGATGCCTATACAGAGCTGAGAGTCTTTCTGCCTTCACATTTGAGCAGAATGGCCAGCTGTTATCAGAGACAGAAATTCTTTATAGTCTCAACCCCAACTGAATTGTCCAGTGGAAAACAGTAAAGTTGGCATTATCTCCTGAAAGGAGGCAATTTATTTTACTGCATTTAAGACAGCCCCAAAGTACTTTTTATTCTTTACATAGCTGAGGCAATATACAGCTATATAAGAGATAAATATAACATATACAGGTCATTATCGAAATGCTTTAAACAAAAGAAATATTGATTAAATACATGTTTAAATTTATGTATACATGTATAAATTGTATAAATACATGTATAAATTTATGTTATACATGCTATAAATCTTTATGTTCTAACAGCATTTTTATTGTGTCCAGCACACGAAACCATCTTGATTTTGACATTTTATTTCACTAGGAACCAAAAGGTTGTACTGATAACTGTTTTCTTAAAGACACAATCTAATATGAGGGTCAAAGGCCCTAGAGCTCTGCAAAGTCACTGCTTTCATTTCTGATTTCCAGGGTATGCAATCATGGGAAACTATTTTTACTGCTCAGTTCTTGAATTTCCCACTGATAAAGAGATATGGAAAGATTTATCCACATAATAGCTATCATATCATGCACAGTGTCCATGAGTTTATCCTTATTCTTTGTCTTATTTCTCCTTCCTCTCTTTTTACCTTTTGTCCGTGTGATAATATAACCCTCATTCTCTCTCTTCCTCTCTATCTCATTCTTTCTTTACACACACACACACACACACACACACACACACACACACACACACACACGCATGCACGCACGCACGCATGCACACACACACACAAATGTACATGAACATGCACACTCAATGATATTATGTAAATCTTTTAAATAAAGAAAAAAAGGTTGTGAAACGTATTTACTGGCAATCAAAATGACAGGCCTATTCCATTTACTTGCTGACTGTATTTTCTCTGACATCATTATAATAAGAACTACCTGCTGCGACCAAATTTCAGTCAACAATTAAGTATAATGTTTTAGAATTAGAAGACAACCCTAAAAACAACTCATCTCAGTAGTTCATAGAATTTACTATACCAAAAATTCTTCTTAGAAATCCATTAAAATGTAGATCTCAGAGTCCCACTTCCATATATTATGATGATGTATTTGAACATGATTTTTAAGAAACAGATTGTATCTTTGACATGGTATGTTGAGATGCTCAGTACTGAAAATCACATTGTACCTCCTCTCTAACTTTTGAGAAATATAAAGAGGTTAATAAATGCACATGAAACTGCACAGGTAATTGCCGATGGCAGAGGTAGGAATAGAATTCCACTTTCCAAAATATTAATAGGATTCTGACCTTTACCAATCAGCTCCTCTTGTCTGCACAGAGCACAAGATGGGCCTAGTAGATGGTTTTCAGTGTGTATTACTTCTCCCCAGGTATATTTTCTTCTCAGGAATGTGATGCCAGATGGCAATAGCCACCAAGAAAAGAAACCATGAAGTTTTCTATGGCTGATTCCTTCTCAATTGATTTAGTGTTTTGGCACTCTTCACTCAGAGTCTGATGAACACTATTCAGAGAGCCATCAAGTTAGTTGCAAGGAACATTACATCATTCCATAGCTGAAGATGTCTTCATCATGGCTTAATCATACCTTCCTTTTCTAACAGGAGACAAAATTCAGACAAGGGCATTTTTGAAAGCCAGGCAGAATTAGATTATAGTATTGGCATTATTACAAAGCCAAAGCATGTTATTATGAATTTAATATTGAAAATGTCTTGAAAAGATAAGGAACTTAAGAGAATAATTTCTGTGGAAATATACTTATTTTAAAAGTCATTCATCTGTAATAGCAAGTAAATTTTATTTTTAAGTGAAAACAACATTTATTTTACAGATTATTTTCTGGTTTCTTCCCCTTAGCCTTTTTATATTAAGTTAGTCAATGTTTGTAAAATAGACAGTTCTTTAACACCTGGAAAATTCAGTATTCATGTCAAACTTATCCTTCTATACTCATATATGCCTGGGAAAGTCAGAGTTAGGAAGTCCTGGGTCTCCCAGGGACTTTGCTTTGATAGTTGTCTATTGCATAGTTTGAGAAGAATGCTCTCTGAGAAGCACTTTCTTCTCACAGCAGTTATGAGTGAAAAGTGAAGAGGCAATAACATCTATGAAAGTTTACTAATCCTGATTTACAATGTTTGGAAGCAAATATTTTTTATTGGTTAAATCAGTACTTTTTTCTATTTTTCCTTCCTTCCCTCCCTCTCTCCTTCCTTCCCTCCCTCCTTCTCTCCCTCCCTCTCTCCCCACTCCTCTCTTTCTTTCTGTTTTGTTATTGCTGGGAATTGAACACAGAGTCTTGTAATTGTTAGTTAAGCAAGCATCACTTTACTGTCTCTCTTTCTAGGCATACTAAAGTTTTATAAAACTTTTTAGATTTATAAAACAAAGTTCATAATAAGTATGTGTTTGGTCTATATTTTAGACATTATTCTAAAAAGTAATATTTAAAAATTGAGAATGAGTTCTTTCATTCAGCAAACATTTATGTATACAAATTAAGCACTGAATATACGTATACACTATAGACGACATGGTTAGGGACAATCCTATTTGATCACCATATGCTCACCAGAGCTGTCTGTGTTCTTGTGAATTTACAGTTATGTCAGCAAGCATTAAAGCATACCATGCAGCTCCACAGGACAATAAGTGACAGTGTGGGAAGGTGAAGGGGACAATCGTTATTCTTTGCAACAATGTAAGATAAAGCAGAAGAGTATTCATATTAGCATATGAGAAAATGTGATTAGAAGCACAAGGAAACATTTTGGGCCTCTAGTTCAGCATGGAGAGCTTCTTTCTTACTATCTATCTGAGTTTTCAGCTTGTGGAAGCTGGTGTGCTTTCTTGTGGGTATGATAAAACACAGGACTAATAGAACTGGCACATTAATTAGCTTATACAGGCTAAGCTATGACATGTTATCACTATCCCCACTATTATTCCTGCCTGTATAGGTTTAATTTCTTTACAATGTCATTTGTTTAACCATTCCAGTACATGCTTTGATATATTTTTAAAAAAGAAGAGGTATTACTTTGTATATTATAGCTATAAGCAGGATAGCACTTGAAATTAAGAAAGAATATGCTATTAGACAAGAGTAAGTGGACAGTTATTAGGGCAGCATAATCCGTGATAATAGATTACTACTTTGCCTTAACTGTGTGCAAAATCCTCTTATTTCCGTAGAAAAGATGAACTGCGGCCATATTCTAGTGGACCCACAGGATTTAATGCTACATTTCTTTGACTTTAAGGTGCTGTCACTTGTGCTTCTGACATGTTCAGCTGCCAGGGCTCCCATGCCTGTGTGCCCCGACATTGGCTGTGTGATGGTGAAAGAGACTGTCCCAACGGGAGTGACGAGCTTTCCACCGCAGGCTGTGGTATGGACATTGCCTGATGCTGTGTGCCCGAGAAGTCAGCTGCAGAATTTCGGGGGACTGTTTTTCTCACAGCACAATATACTTTCTTTCACTTTCCCCTTCCTTGGACCCCAAGGGTCCAGGTGGGATGTTATAACAATAGTAGTTTTTCAAGCCTTATACCTCCAGAGGGTTTTAGGAATGCTCAGTGCCAACAACATTTTAAAACGATTTCACTGGCTCTAAATATACTATTCAAGCCCCAAAGTAGCACAGTTTCATTATGTACAGATGGTTGGCAGGTCTAGAATTTTCTTGGTAAATAACCCCAATTCCTCTTCAAATTGTTTTTTTTTTTTTTTTTTTTTTTTTTTTTTTTTTTTTTTTTTCGTAAATAGCTGCTATTAGGTAAATACAGATCAGGAAGTCAGTGGACAACTATCAATTCTAGAGATATGGTATTAACACTTGCTTGGGTCAGGAAAAGAAAGCATCAATAGAACTAAATAAAACCACAGAATCAAGAAGAAAACCTTTGGGGTCAAACAATTTACAAAGTTTCTGACTCAAAAGCATTTCCAGGAATTACTCAACAGTGCAAGTTTACATAAATCCTTTTGTATGATCAGGAAGGTGAAAGACCTCAGCATGTGAATGTAGGTGTTAAGATCAACTAGTGATCTGTTGACCTGGGTTATTTTTCAGGAAGGGTTTGTCAGACTCAGTTTGTTAAGTGAAATCTGACAATGTCAGATTTTTTTTTTTAAACACAATCTTAATGTCCTCAAAATATTGTATGTGAGTCCGTTGGCACATATGTGTGTCAAATGAATAAAAGCGCAACAGAAAACATTTGACACAGCCTTATTTGCTCACAGTTCATCCTGTTGTAGAGTGTACAAAGCTGTGATCTTGAAACCAATGTGTCTCTATGAAGGTCAATGTTGCCACTGAGGGCTGATTAATAAAAGACTATGAATTAATTTAGAAAACCAGATGATTCCACATGCTGTTGTCATTGTAGGAAGTTATCACTCTGGGAGGTATGCTAACAATTGTGGACCACAAGGGTATTATTCAGTAAATTATGCTAAAATGTAACAAATTGTACTCAAGTGACCTGAAAGTCTTAATGCAAAATAAATTACTGGTGCTCTGCTTTAAAGAATAATGTACATGTCAGGATTGGTATAGTATAATTCACTTAAGTTGCAGATATTGACATAGTTCAAAGATGGATGTGTTGTTATTAACAACTCTGAGTTTTACATTGATTAAAATATGAAAACTTGATGCTGTTTTTATGTGACTTCTACAGAGCAGATCAAAATTAATTTCTAAATAGTAAATTATCTTAGACTAGACAACTTCCTCCCTCATAAAATATTCTTTTTGTTTAATCTATTCATGATTCTATGTGGATAATTACTGCACAGATAGTGACAGTTGCTTTATGGAATGAAAGTTAGCTGCCTAAAGGGGACTGAGAGGTATGTGGGACAATAATCATAAAATCTCCATTCTCAGAAAAATGTACTTAAAGGACACTAAACTATCACAAGGAAATACCAAGAATCTTGTGTTAATTTCTTGAAAATTGAATCATACCATTGTATCTTAAAAGACAAAGAAAAGAGGTGTTTTCCATGGGAGACAACAGTGTTTACTGATTTCAATGCCATTATATGTTAATGAGTGCAATGTAAGATTTTTAAATTAAGACACTTTTTATTTACATTATTGAATAATAACATAATTAGTATAGAAATAGGAATTCTAAGAGAAGCTATGAATTATTGAGTATCTAAGTTGAAAGGTAAGTTCTATATACCTTATATTCTCCTGGGCATATCTTCAGATAGATGTCATTAATTTTATTAAACAGATGAAGAAAGAGACGAACAAAGAAGGTACTTACTTTCTCAAGCATGCGAATATAAAAAGTCACTTATGAGACATGTACTGCTGGAATTTGATTGTAGCAGGTTATAGATTGATAAGCATTCATAATGCTCTAAACCTTAAGCACTACAGTACCTACACTTTTCAATGACTATAAAGAATTATGTTAAGGCTCATGATTCTATGCATATAGAATTAAAGTGGATTTTTAAAAATAAATTTTACTGCAAATTTGGATCAACCATCACTTAGCTCTTGCTGAAACAGGCTTTCATGGAACTATGAGAGATTAATATTCTGTTGCAAGGGCCAACATTCATGGTTGTGGTTGAATTATGATGATACTCATTACCTTGTAGATCTTAATTTTTCTTGAATATAGCCTTTTTTGAAAGCTATCAAAATATTTTTCTTTGAAGAACAGTGACATTCTCACTCTTGGTGTATCCTTTATGTCTCTCATGAGCATTAACATTTTCTGCTCATTGAATAAGCCTTTGAATCATACATGTATGTATTAGCACTTTAATATAGCTATAAGATAATTTATATACCTAATATTTTGAATAGCAATATGTTAGCAATTTTTCTTTTCATAGTACCTACAAATTGATAGAAAAAAATACTCTTGCAGTAAACTTCAAGTATGAGAGAAGATAAAGTATGTGCTAATGTAGTTTTTTTTTTTGTAATTTCTTAGCACCCAATAATACATGTGATGAAAATACTTTCATGTGCCGTAATAAGATGTGCATTCCCAAGCAGTTTGTATGTGATCATGATGATGACTGTGGAGATGGCTCAGATGAGTTCCTGCAGTGTGGTAAGTATGACAGTTCATAGGATGTATCAGTTCAAGGTCTATTAAAGGGACTCCAAAATACATAAGTAACCAAAACAAACATAGGCATTTGTTAGTGTGTTAAGCACCAATCAATTCAGTATTACACAGTAGAGTAAGGATTTTTTTAAAATCCTGCATTATATCACATTCATTTGAAAACCAGCCCTTTTTATGTAGATTCAGAGCAATTAACAGTCAAAATGGATGGACAAAGACTTGTGTCAAAGTAATTAGTAGTACTTTGAACTTTGAAGATGAAAAATAACTGGATTGTCCAATCTTGAATTTAAATAAGATATTTTAGAAATGATATTCAAAATAACAAAATCTCAAAGTTATATTTTAAATTATTCTATAACACTTAAACTATCAGGAAAAAAATACAGTATTTTTTTCATCTATTTTAATACATGCACCAATCCATGTTCAAATTTAGCATTTGGATCACCAAATGTGTCAATGTTTCTCTGCATTATGTTGTTTATTTTTATATAACATATATTCCTTTCAGAACAGATTTTTTAGTACAATTTATATATTAAAATTTATTTTAAGTTATAGTCTTCTCTATGCCAGAATTCTCTGGAATATTTAAATTCTAAGAATGAACTAATTTAGGCAATGCATAGGTAAAGGCATCCCATGTGCCTGTGTAAGAATCAGCACTACCTTCCCATCAATGACAGAAACTCAGTGCAAAGTAACCTAAATGTGTCCTCCTTGTGATATGGATCCAGCGCTCTGCAGGCTCCCCATTGTACAGTACACTTAGTGCTTTCCTCTGTCCTCCATGTGAGGTGGACTTAGAGCCGTATTAAATTCTTCTCTGGTATTTCCATCCTTAGTCTTTCTGTAAAATCACTTTATATTTGCTTTTCCATTTATTTTGTGTTTTAGTCTTTCATTCAACATATTTTGAGAACTAAATTATAATTTAGTATATAATCTTTTTTGGCCATTTATTTATTTTTTATTGTTATTTGATTGATTGGTTGATTGATTGAAATAAATGATGGTTTAGGACTTGATGTGTAGTTCAGGCTGCACCCAAATCCACAGAGATTACAATTCTTTTGTCCCCAAGTCCTTGAATTAGAAATGTGAGCTATAGGAAAATGGATGTCACAGTAAAATTTAAGTTCTAGGATCATTTTTTCCACTATAATGCTATGGAAAGGAAGAAACATATGATGAAGATTAATAGGCTAGGAAGTTACCAGAATATTTTGAAGGTAGACAGTGTGACTCTGAATCAGATTAGGAATTGTGGTATGGAAAGAAATAGAATACTTGGAGCTCAGTCATGGATAGATAGTTAATCATGGGATGGGTAGGATAGAAGGATTTCTAGTTAACATAAATTGGTGAATGGCATTACAACACAGTTGAGTGAGATGTAGGTATTATGTTACAGGAAATAAATACAATAAATGCCTGAGGGTTTAAAATTGTCATTCAGGACAGGAGAAATGTGGTGTTGATATGTCATATTATTAAGATGGCTATTAGCATTAAGGTTGCACTCAAGTCAGCACAAGAGAGAAAGAGCCAGAAGGTGCCAAAACAAAAATAATAAATAGAAAATAATTTTTTTTTCAAAAAAGGAAAGCAATGTTCTAGAGCTGGTATGCAGGGTTTCGCCTGCAGTGTTGTAAAAAGGATTAAAAAGGGTCTTTATACAGGACAATTGAAAAGGAAGCCCTAGAGAGTGGATAATGAATACTTAACTAGGTAGAGAGTGTGCAGTCAGGAGCAGCAAAAACACTGCCAAAGACTCATCATTTAGAATCCTGAGAGACTCGATTTTGACAGTCTTGGCTTAGTATTATTTTCTTTTAATTTCTAAGAGGAATTTCTGGAGGAAGATGTTACAAGCAATGATGTTTAATTAATTAATGGGAACTGGAAGTTTTCAAATAGAAACAAGGTTTTGTAGAGAAGCAAAGCAAAGAACTGTGCTTAGAGGCCTGAGGGTAGGTAAGCTGCTGATGGGCTAGAAAGGACTCGGTGTACATACACTAAGGGGCAAATGACTTGTGCAGGGACAGGTTACCAACAAGATGCTGTGGAAGACTACAGTGTCACCATTCACTATGACAAATTCTTCCACTAGATACACAATGAAATTCCTTTGCTACTAGAACTTTATCAAGTCATAAAGTTCTACTTCCAAAAGCAGAACCATTCTGCAATTTTATCAACACTTGCTGGAAATGTCTTTGTTTATAATTTCCAAATGTTGAAATCTCTTTGTAACTCCCAAATAAAAAAAATCAAACATAAATATAATTCAAATAAACATAGATGTAAGCCTGAACAAATGGTGGCTTATTTGAATTTTACTTTTGCTGATTCTAAGAATCAACATATTGAAGAGATAACCATGAGAAGGTCCTACCTCAACTGGATATGCCAGATAGAACTGACTCACCTTGGAAGTCCTTGCCTTGCCTTCCCTTGGGTTAGGGTGGGGGATGGGATGTGAGAGGCTAAGGGAGGACTAGGAGGAGGGAGGGTGGAAGAGCAGGGGTGTGTGGAAAAAACTTTTTAAAGAAAAAAATGCAAACAATGCTCATTCGTCTATAAAAATAATTTATTTTTTTCTTATTTTGGCAATTTCTTTTTTTAAATGGATAACTTTTTGCCAAGCATAAATATAACATGACAGCTACTTGAGTGGTTGCTATAGTTCAGAATCAGTTTATCCATATGATCTGATACTACATCTAACCAATAAACCAACTCTGGTAATAGGTTCTAGTAGTTTCTATTCTCTTTCATATTCTAAGGGAAAGGGTTGGATGTAGACAATCCCCAAATACACACGTTGATTGTGTGGTAGAGTCATATTTCTTACCGAGAAGCATGGTAACTTATTTCCAAGTTTGTATTTGACCTGTATTCCTGCTTTCACACCACACGGAGTTTTCTTTTTCAGAAGTAATGGAAAGAAATGAGAAATGTTTTCCACAGAGGTCCAGGCTACCTCCTGGTAGAATGGGTTTTATGCACTGAGAGGGTGGAAGGTGATGAATTTTTGTCTAGGAGCTTTTAGCACACTTGATTCTTCCTTTCTAGGATACCGGCAATGTGGTACAGATGAGTTCCGCTGCGCTGATGGGCGCTGCCTAGTGAACACTCTATGGCAGTGTGACGGTGACATTGATTGCCCTGATGGTTCTGATGAGGCACCTATCAACCCAAAGTGCAGGAGTTCAGGTACCACACTATGACACACTCAGCTTCCTCCTTATGTTTTTACTTTTCTTTTTTTGATCAGGGCTTCTCAATGTAGCCTAGGCTGATGTCAGAACTGGAATTCTATTTATTGCTTTAGCCTTCTGAAAACTGAAATGAGAAGCATGAACCACCGTGGCATGATTCTGAAGTTTTATGTTGATTTAAGTCTGGTTAGGTAGTCAGTGAAGTAGACACAGATAGACACCTGATGTTTCTACTTGCTTCCACAAAGCACCTATTGTTTATATTTAAGGTTGTGCCAAATGCATCTACTCTCTCACTTCACAAGTACATCTTCTTTACTGTTATTTTGAGGCAGGTTTTTTACATATTTTGGGCTGACTTCAAACTGTATTGCCAGATATGACCTCAAACTTCTCTCCTGTAACCTCCTTTTAAATGAGAGTTGCCTGTGATATGATGTCCAACTTTCATCTTTTATTGCTACTTTATTTACAGGAAAAAAATTTCTACATAGGCTTAGATAAAAGTTGAACGACATTAACATTTAAAGAGATATCATTAGACTACCACATTATTCATTCAATAAGCATGTTCAATCATACATGCATAATTATTACATTTCAACGATTTTTTTGAAAAATATATAACAGAAAGTATTTATTAAGAAATAATCCATATTACTCACTCATATACAAATTGTATATTACATTTTCATTTGAAAAGAAATACAAGAACATAAACACATACATGAACATGCTCACAGAAATGTCCAACAAAAGTAATTATGTACCACTTCACTACTGAGTATGTTAGTGCAAACTCAAATTTTCCTGATATCCTGTACATGTTAATAGGATTTTTTCCTTAACCACATACTATAAGCAGTAATTTTCAGTATTCCTGTTTAGGTAGCTGCAAGCTGAACTCTTCCTAAAGCTGCATTTGGAAGAACTATTGTTCACCATCAATGTCCTTTTTATGCCCCGACTTAAAAATGTCAGTGCTATATTTTCTGGAAGAAATGAATTTAGCATTATCTGCCTCTTCTATCTTCTTTAACTTATAGTGACAAATAATTTCTCGGAGATCCATTGCTTGGGGGAAATGTCAAGTCATCTTTACACCTTTGAACTCATTATTCAGAGTGTAAATGAGATAGAATACATTAATATTGCTATAGATGCTTCTTTTGAGTATGGATTTCATAGGAAAGCTAGGTCTTTAGTAATTGTAAACCAGAACCAGACTGTTCACCCTTGGCCTTCTTTCCATTGTTAGAAAACAAGCAAACAAACAAACAAACAAACAAAAAAACGATATCAACTTATGCAGCATCTTATATGCTCATATATATACTGACTTGTAATTTTTTACATACAAGTTATCATATTTGTGTTTTCTAGAAAGGTGGCATACAAAGGCATGCCTTTTATATTCCATATGTTTTATTTCTTTTTCCAGAAAATTCATGCAACAGTTCATTTTTTATGTGCAAAAATGGCAGGTGCATTCCCAGAGGTGGACTTTGTGACAATAGGGATGACTGCGGTGATGGCTCAGATGAGAAAAACTGCCACATAAATGAATGTCTGAGTAAGAAAGTCAGTGGTTGTTCTCAAGATTGTCAGGATTTGCCAGTAAGTTACAAGGTAGGCACCTATCCAAAATATCGAATTATTTACAACATCAGGATATGATACATCCTTATGGATTTCTGGGAGTTTCCCTGGCACTATGTTTCTCTTTAACCCCATAATGAAACCCTCTCTCAAGATACCTCTTTTATTGCTTTTCCTCTCTATCCCTACTCCAACCCAACCATCCAGATCCTTCATGACGTCCAGAGCTCTTGGAAGTTCAAGGACTCTAGACCAAAAGCTAAGGAGCTTGCATGGACTGACCAAGGACCTCTGCATGTATGTTGCAGCAGTGTACTAAGTCTGTTTGTGGGATCCCTAGCAGTGGAGGATCATTCCTTGGCACATGATCTGGCTTCTTGGAACCTATTTCCTATGGTGGGATGCCTAGCTCCTTTGATGTAGTGGGGAGGATCTTGATCCTGCCTCTCCTTAATATGTCATGCATCTTGATTCCCTTAGGAGGCCTTATCCTTTCAAGAAGTGTGTTTCACAAATGCTAATTGGTCTTATAATAAAACCTGGAGGCAGATTTTGGGATAAATGCTAAAAGATCAGAGAGAAACAAGCCACAGCCACTTCTTATCATTACCAAATACTCAGGTCAAAGGGAAAATCTCAGACTGAGTGCCTCTGAGTCCTCTGCCAAAAGGGAAAGAAACCGAAGGGGATAAAGTCCTGTCTTCTCCTGCCTTTAATCCTTCCTCTGTCCAGCTATATTTCTTTTTGTCTCAACCTTCCTAGTGCTGGGATTAAAGGTGTATGCTACCACTGTGTGACTTCTATGGCTAACTCTGTGACTGGCTCTGTCCTCTAATATCCAGGCAATCTTTATTTGATACACAAAATATCACCACCAGAATGTAAGGTGTATAAATGAGGTTAGGAGAGAATTAGAAGAAAACAAGAATGGAAAAATGTGGTGGATAGGCAAAATAAATTTTAAAAAAATAATGAAAATATATCTGCATTTATTGTTGGTAATTAATGTAATCTAATGCAATTCAAGCCATACCAAAAATAAACACAATGCATGGCAACCACTGTCTTTGGATACTTTGTGCACAATATAAAATGAGATTTATATTAAAAAGCTTAATATGAGAAAATCTTAGTGCACAGCAGAACATCCTGAAATTCCATGTTGAAACACAAAATCTCTCACTTTGCAATACTTGGTGGATAAAACCTTTTAAATATTTATGTGCTTGATAATGAGGTGAAAATTCTGGTCAAGATACAATAAGATACTTTTTAAAGGTGTATAGAGACTGAAGAAGTGTTATAAATTATTTTCTTAAATTAATATGTTAATATTAATCAACAAAACTAAACATGCACTTTAACAAATATGACTTCAGCATCATAAATAAAATGTTTAAAAATAAAAGCAAATATTGCATATATCATTTACACACACACACATATATATATATATATACATATATATATATATATATATATATAGAGAGAGAGAGAGAGAGAGAGAGAGAGGGAGAGAGAGAGAGATTATTTCCATATGTTCATTATATAATTATGGATGGTAGGTGAGTGGAAGAATTATGGGTAAAATGCAATTGTTTTAGTTATGGATTTTATTCCTGTGGAGAACCACCACAACTCTGACAACTTTTATTAAAAATATTTAATTAAGACCAGCTTAAAGTTTAGTGGCTTTGCCTGTTTTGTCTCTTTTCATCATGATAGGAAGCATGGCAGCATGTATACAGAATTAGTGCTCTAGAAGAAAGAGAGAGTTATATATCCAGATCCACAGGCATCAGAAAGTGCCTGCCATACTAGGTCTAGCTTTAGCATATGAGACCTCAACATCCCTAGTGACAGGCTTCCCTCAACAAGGCCACACCTCCTAACTCTAGGGTCCAAGCATTAAAACTTGTAAGTCTATGGGAGCCATTGCTATTTTAACACCCCTACATTGCTTAAATTTTATGGGAAAATAAGTTATATGGGTTTTTCTCTTATGAAGAATGAAAAAAAAAACTATCTTTTAACATTTCTTGCTGTAATACCAACACAATAAAATAGTGAAGCATCCCTCTATTTTTAAATGAAGCTTGCTTAGAAAAGAAAAAAAAAATAGACCTTAGAAATAATGAATAATTTACACATCAAACAAATATGATAAGTAGAATTATTAAAAAGTGAACATTGGAGCCTGAGGAGATGAATCACTTGATAAGAGTATTTGTTATGAAAGCAAGGAAACAAAATATTAGTTCAAATCCTCAGCATACACATTAAAGAAAGCAGTGCACACTGGGCATGTCAATGGCTCCAAAGCCTATCCCAAGTGGTGAGACTAGGTTCAATGACACAAAAAACTTCAGGTAGAGGTTAAGAGACTAAACTCCCAATGAGCTCCTCTGACATTAGCATATACATAAGTGGGAACACACATGCATACACACTCAGCCCACACACATACACATAAATAAAAATTTAAAAATAAATATTTTAAAAAATATTGACTAAACGTGAATGTTAGCCTGATAAGAATAGCATACATTTTTGGGAAAAATGTTTCTGCTACATAGCAAAATAAAGAAATAAACATTTGTCAAAAATGCTGCATAGCTACAATGATATTTTTGAAAATAATAAGAGAAGTTTGGATGACTGTGTCTCTGTTTTCCAAACTCCTAAGTAATTTTTCATAAATCAGTGTGTGTAATAATTCTAAATGATGAAAAATGTAAGGTTACTTGAATATTTACACCATTTTCATACAATATTTCAAGTAAAGGTGAGATCATTTTCTATATATTTATATTTTTGTAATATACAGAAGCAAAAATGAACCTGTAATCTTCTGAAATCACATATTATTACTATAAAATTTCTTACAGTTATATTTTATCAATTCAGAAATAAAACTTTAAAAAATTAAGCAAGCTTACTGGATTGATTTACTTTTTAATAAACATTTACTATAAACTTTATACTTTTATTCATATAATTGACTATATGTTATTTATATACACACACACATATATATATATATATATTATCTCAGCCATTTGTCTTCTATAAATTATTTTCTGTAAGTTTGAATTATGAAGTTATGTATGTGATTAATGCTGCTGTCAGCTTGACCTTGGCATCCACAATGATTTCATGGAAGCCCTGAGAGGCATGAAGCCATTCTAAAGAACCGGGCTGTTAATGTATTTTGATTCAATCTCACTTTGTGCCATTCAGGCAGATTCTGGCTTCCTGAATATGTTATCACGTGATTTAATTTTGAGTACTTTTAAACAATAGCATTTCTCATCCTATCCAGTTCTACTTTTCTTCTTAAAACTAAATGATACAAGGAGTTTACCACCTCTGTGTGTGCCCATGCATTTGTGAACATGTCCATAAACTGTGGCTATGTAATCATTTGTGTTGTGACCAGAGAGGCAAGATATATCTTCCTTGGTCAACCAGACTTATCTTTTTGAGGAGATCTCTCTCTGATCCTAGTTATTAATTGGTATTTGTATGAATATTAAAGATCACATCTCTTGCTTGCATTTGGACACTTGTTTCCTTTCTCCAGTATGTACTGTGTGTGTGTGTGTGTGTGTGTGTGTGTGTGTGTGTGTGTGTGTGTGTGTATGTGTTTGTGTGTTGAGACAGGTTTTAGGTTTTCTCTGAGTAAAAGCTAACAGTCTGGTTGACTTAAAACTTGCTTCATTGCTTTACAGACAAGATTGGCCTAAGAATCACAGAGATCTACCTGTCTCTGCCTTTCTTATGTTGGAATTAAAGGCGTGTGCCAATACCACCTGCTTCATTTTACCAATATTTAAGTGTAAAATGTAGTGCCATTTGTGAGCATCACATACTTAGTCTAATTGGCTGCTCCTGAATCACCCACTAGTTCAGGATGGAGGATGGGATTTACTGATGGACATTGCAAAGTCTAAATTGAGATATTGTGAAATTAGACTGTTGGGAGTATGTTCTAGAGATTTAAGTATTGCTTCCTATTGCTGAAACTTATAAAATAAATGTTGATGGAAATTATAAAAGTTAGAAGTCTTTAGGACTTAAGACAGTAATTCTCAACCTATCAAGAGACCCTGTAAAGTGGTCACTAAAGGCCATCAGAAAACACAGACACATACATTATTAATTATAATACCAATAAAATTGCAGTTATGAAGTAGCAACAGAAATAATTTTATGGGTGGGGGGTCACAATAGTGTGAGGAACTGTATCAAAGGGTTGTAGCATTAGAAAGGTTGAGAACACTGGCTTAGGGGATTTATTCTTTATAAAATCACTCAGAAAAATGTATTTACCTAAATTCTAAGCATATTTATTTGCTAATATTGCCAATTTTCTTATACATGAGTACTTTTTAATTAAAATCATAAATTAATATTATGAGCATGTATTATTTGTTAGTTTCCTAGTAGATACAAAGGTTTGCTATCTCTTTAATTCTCAAATAAATGATGAAGTCATAAACTACTTACAATGAACAGCTGTAAAAGGTTCTTTTTGGCTGTTCAAAAAGTTTGTATTTAACACACTTTTCATTTTCCTTTACAATATGACATATTTATTGTATAAAATGGACCTGAATCCACAAAAGTATTTATGAATTATTATTATTAAAATTTTAAAATATTTATAAGAATTATTGATAATTTCTAATTATATATTTTCAGAGTAATCTCTTCTAAACTTCTCTTATATCTACCCTCACTTATCTGGTCTACCCAAGCTCTGTTTTTCTTCATCTTACTATTTTTTTATAAAAAATTATATTTTTAATTCATGTATCCCCCTGCTCTACCTACCTTCCCTACTCCCAATCCCTCCTAGTCTACCTTCAGCCTCACTCCTCCCAATTCATCCATACTCTCCCCAAAAAGGGCAATAAGTCCCAAGGTGCGTCAGCTCAGCATGACACATGCACTCCAGGCAAGTCCGATTTCCTCGTCCCAAAGTCAATGCTGGGTTGGGTATTCCTCTCCAGAGACAATATCCACAAATTCTCTTATTTAAAGAACCCATAATAGAATATGTTTAAGTACAAGAACAAGAATAGCAAAAACAAAAATAATGAATATAATGATAAGCATCTTCCAAGTCAAGTATAGCTTCTGAGAGTAAAAATTCTCATGTTAGTCAGTTATTTTGATTTACATTTCCATATTTATATTTTTAAAAAATAAATATGTGTATTTCCATATTGATTTAATAGCAGTTAGTGAAAAAGAGGTCATGAATATGAAAAAGAGGAGGGAGGGATATATTGGAGAGTTAGGAGAGAAAAAGGAGGGGCCAAATTATGTAGTTATATTATAATCTCCAAAGTAAAACAATATATTTTGAAGAATAAAAGATTAAGCAGAAGTTACAGGCGTAGGTCTGGGGTTTGTCATTTTTTTTTTTTTCCAGCTACTTGGCTTTAGTGACGTCAACGCATTTCTAATCTTCCCAGATACCGAAGGTTAGATACTATTTTAACCATACATAGTACATGTAATTTCGCTGAAGTTATTTGCGAGGGGACAGGATGACTTTTCATGACCTATTTAAGTGTCAACCTTGCTAAAGAGATAATCAAAAGCAACATATGATGACAGTGACATCAGTTGATCATTCTCATTTTTCTTTCCCTAGTGCAAGTGCTGGCCTGGGTTCCAGCTGAAGGATGACGGTAAAACATGTGTAGACATTGACGAATGCTCTTCAGGCTTCCCTTGTAGTCAGCAGTGTATCAATACATATGGAACCTACAAGTGCCATTGTGCAGAAGGCTATGAAATACAGCCTGGTAATCAAAATGGCTGCAGATCACTCTCAGGTACTGAACTGAGTTTACCCATGATCCAAGCTCAGTTACACAAATGGATTTTAAATTTTATCACCATTTTTATTGACATCAATCATTGTTCATATGTCTAAGAATTCAAAATACTTCACTCATTATTAGAATCTGTTACTGTGTCTTTGAACACTAGGCTTGTTGTGCTCTACTTGAAATTGAATATTATTATCATGTAAAGTATTAAGAGTTTTTGAGATGAGAATGCATACACATTGCATAACTTTTCCCTGTGTGAGTTCTCTGAGGCACAGATTTTTGGGGCATTTTTATTTAAATTTTTTTATTCACGTGCCAATCCCAGTTTGCTTTCCTCCTGTCCTCCCACTCACCCTCCAGCCCCCAACCCCCACCTCTGTCCACTGCTCAAAGAGGATAAGGCCTCCCATGGAGAGTCAACAAAGTCTGAAATACTGATTTTTATCACATGTTTGCCAATGTTGAGAGACAATACTATGACATTATTGTGATATTTTCTCTTCTCATAAGTGCATGCCACAGAGAACCATAGACAAGTAATAATAGTTACAATAATAAGTTCTGCTACATACCATTATATCAATAATTTAGCTATTTAGAAAATCTTAGTCTTTTATTTAATCAGTGAGGTTTTAATAAAGCAAGACTTTAATTTTGTAAATTAGGGGACAAATCACATACCTCAAAATGATACAAAAAAATATATGGTTGTTAGAGAAATTCTATCCTGCTCAGTTTTTAAATATCTTCAAAATTAATAATTATACTGACTTTATTTAAACATTTGTTCAAATAATATATATAAACAAAATTTCTAACTGGTTTTCCTTAAAATATACTTTGCTTTTAATTGAAAAAAGAGTACAAAGTTAAAGATTAAGAGAAATTCTGCATTTTCAAAAATTTGAAAATTTCTAAGATAGCTAAGCATTTGTAAAAAAATTAGCAATGGACAAAATGATGAAAATAAAAATAATGAGAAGTGACAGAATTAAAAAATATATAAATTGGAAAAATGGTTAATTATCAATAATGATGTTTCGACTCTACAATAGCTTCTATCATTTTCTATTTTCTGAAATTCTTCACACATTTATATAGCAGTAGGTATTGTCTATTAGAAAATATATTCGTTCATTGCCTAATGTCTGAGCGACCCAAGAGTAAGTGAGACACATGTACAACTACTTGCATTTTTTGCTTTGCATGCCTGTGTGTTGCTTCATTTTCCTAAAGCAGAATACTATCTTTAGCTGTTACTACTCAGAAAAGTAATCTATAGTAATTTACACTGCTCAGCACTGAATTGAGAGAAGCCTAAACAGAATGTCATAGGCATACCTTGTCTAATATAATTTTGATTTTAGATGAAGAACCCTTCTTAATTCTCGCTGATCAACATGAGATAAGAAAAATCAGCACAGATGGCTCCAACTACACACTTCTAAAGCAGGTATGCCGCCTCCAGAATAATGAGACAGTGAATTTGGTTTCTCAGGTGATCAGCAAAGTTATATAGATAGAAAAGCTAACCCTTGCAATGTGTAAAACTCAAATGTCCATGTATGTAGAAAATAACTCATTGTCAGTGTTTTGAGTATGATTATTAAAGTGTCCCTAATTACTGCATGCTGTTGTGTGAAGGAATGTTATGATGGCAGAGCATAGTCTATGCTGAGAATTGTCCTAGAATTGCCATGTTATAAATGAATGGCATATTAGAAATGGCACATTGTTCTCTTAAGTTATTTTATATCCTTTTTCAAAATCTTGGCTTGTATCAGTTTTTGGATATGGTCTCTTGAAAATGAAAAAGATTGAGTTTTTTAAAATTGTTTTACTACTAATTTAAACAATTCAGTCTTGATACTGTACTATGTCAATTTATGGAGACATCACTAAATATCCTATTTATACACTCAATCGAGCAACAGATTTGAGTATTTAGTCACCTTTCATTGACAATTCCTAACTCCTGCTTTCCTTCCATGTTTTGTAGTTCATGGCATGTTTTTCTTGTCTTTCATGGCTGATCAGTTTTTTTTAAAAAATGTTTTTAATAGGATAGTTTTATTTATATGCAACATGTAAATGTATTTAACATAGTAGAACCATTTCAATAGAGTTCTGGTCCTTGTTGGCATTTGTATTATTACTAATCATGAACACCTGAGTGAAAAAGGAATTCACATGCCTCCATGAACTAAATTTATAGAAATATAGAAGACATTGGATGTATTAAAAGTTCATAGCTACCCTATGTCTCAAAGGAAAATGTTTGTTTGAGGTTATCACTGAATGGGGAAACTGGTACAAAAAAATGTAAAAGTCTTAGAAGTGGCTTGGTCTGATGGTTTCACACACACACATTTTGTTGGGCATCAGTATTTCATCATAATATTATAAATTCTCAAGTATTCCTGGAAGTAGAAACATCCTCATGTCCCTTTGGAAGTAGTATATAAAGATGCAGAAAAATAGTAAAATACTATATATTTTTTTTGTTTTTGTTTTTGTACTTACAGAATACTAGGAGTACCTATCTTCAAGAAATCAAAAGACCTAGTCAATGATAATAAAAATATAGTGTTTTTTTTCTCTTGAAACAAGCAAGCTCAGTTTATTGAGGACGGGGAAAGCCTTATATACCCTCCGCTCTGAAAGAGGGAAGGTTATGCTTTGCTAGCATCTGTTGCTGTAGTGTGGCCATCTCCACCACGTCCAGGTCATCTTACATCAGGGCTGTGCCTCTGTTGCCAAGGCCCTCAGGAAGACTACAGGCTGGTTTAGGAGAAATGTACCCTAAAGGGGCCCTGATGTCTATGAAGAAGCGAAAGAGCACATGCTTTAAGGCATCAATTATAACCAGTTTGAATTGGCTGCCTTGGTGGATATAATTGCTGGCAAATATGATGTAGAAGACACTTACACAAGAGAATAATTAAAAGTACCACCCCACCAATCAAAGCATAACCAAAAGGTCAATAGGTCCTAGAGGCTTCTAAGGCCTATGCATCCCAAACATACACACACACACACACACACACACACACACACACACACACACACACACACACACACCACAACGCACTGTGGAAGGCTGAATTAACTGACAAATAGTTAAATGATCCATGAACATATAGTACATCCAGAAGTACAAGGAATGAATTATTGATGTGTATAGTAACCTAGATGTACCTTGAATTAGACATGAGTTTTTAAAAATACCTTAAATTTACATGCTGCATTGTTTCATTGTTATAACAATCTTTTATTAGTTTCTTTTTAACATACTCACCACTGTTTCCCCTCCCTCATATCTTTCCAGTTATCCTCCAGTTATCCCCATCCCAATTCTCTATCCATCCCTCAGAGTGGATAAGGACTCCCAGGGTTTGTTAATGCAGTCTGTCATATCCAGTTGAGGTAGGCCCAAGCCCCTGCCCCCAGTATCAAGCCTGAGTTAGGTGTTTCTCTGTAGGTAATGGTTTCTGAGAATCCAGTTCATGCACCAGGAGTAAATTCTAATTGTACTGACAGAGGCCTCATAAACTCCTGCCCCTTTCAACTGTTATCCATATTCAAAAGGCCTGGTAAAGATGATGGAGATTGGCAGCTGTCATTCAGATTCAGGGAGCTCCCAGTAGTTCAGGTCAATTATCTCTGTGCAATTCCTCATCATGATCTTGACCTCTTTGCTCATAAATTTTCTACTTTCTCCTTTTGTCTGGACTGGAAGCTTGACCCAGTGCGTAGTTGCCGATCTCTGCTTCTGCTTCCATTAGTGGTTGGATGAGGTTCTATAATGGCAATTAGGGTGGTCATCAATTATCGGAGAAGGTCAGTTTGGCACCCTCTCCACCATTGCTTTGTTTTAGCTGAAGTCAGATTTGTGGGTTCTTGGCTATTTCTCTAGTACCAGGTTTTTCTCTAACTCTACAATGGCTTCCTCTATCAATATACATCTTTCATTGTTCACCCTGCTTGTGTCACTCCCTCCACTTAGCCATCTCATTCCTTCACGTTTTATTACAATCCCCCCTCTCCCCTACCCCTAGGGTCACCTTTACTCAAGTGATCTTATCTATTTCCCCTTCCCTCAGATTCCTTTTTATTACCTAGCTGCTCAGGGGTTGTGGATTTTAGACTGGTTATTCTTTGCTTTATGTTTAAAATCTACTTATGAGTAAGTGCATAGCATGTATGTTTTAATGGATCTGTGTTATTTCACTCAGAGTGGTTTTACTTTTAGTTCCATTTTTTTTTGCCTGCAAATATCTTTTTTTTTTTTCTTTTCTGCTGTGCTACATTTTTTAAAAAACTCATTCTTCAGTTGAAGGTTATCTAGGTTGTTTTCAGGTTCTGGCTATTATGAATAATGCTTCTATGAATATAGTTGAGCAAATGTACATGGAGTGATAATGTATGTTCCTTGGGTATATGCTCAATAGTGGTATTGTTGTCATCAGTTTTTTGATCTTGGTCATTCTGACAGATATAAAATGGTATCTTAGAATTGTTTTGATTTGCATTTCCATGTTGAGCTATCCTTTAAGTGTCTTTGGACCATTTGAAATTCTTCTGTCAAGAATTCTCTATTTAGCTCCATACTCCATTTTTTGTTTTTTTTTTTGTGTGATTTCTAGTTTCTTGAGTTTTTTATATATTTTAGAGATCAGTCCTCTGTCAGTTATAGGTTTGATGAAGAACTTTTCCCATTTGTAGGCTATTATTTTGTTGTATTGACTGTGTCCTTTGTTTTATAGAAGTTCTCAGTTGAATGTTCAATTTATTAATTGTTGTCCTCAGTGTATGTAATATTGTTTGTAAGTATTTAAAAAGTGGTCTCTTGTGCCAGTTCATTCTAGGCTATTTCCAAATCTTTTATCGATCAGGTTCAGTATAATTGGGTCTATTCTGAGGTTCTTTATCCACTTGGACTAGACTTTTGCGTAGGGTAACAGATATGGATATATTTTCATTTTTTCTGCTTGCCACCATCCAGGTATGTCAGCAACATTTGTTGAAGAAGCTTTCTGGTGTATTTTTTATCTTCTTTGTCAAAAATCAGGTGTTCATAGATGTGTGTTTTAATATCAGGGTCTTCAAATAGATTCCATTGGTCCATATGTCTGTCTTTATGCCAATACCAAGCTGATTTTATTACTATAGCTCTGTAATAGAGCCTAAAGTCAGGGACAGTGATGCCTCTAGAATCTCTTTTATTTAACAAGATTTTGGAGATTCCATATTAAGATTATTTTGGTTTTTCCATATTAAGATGAGTATTGTTCTTTTGAGTTCTGTGAAGAATTGTGTTGGAATTTTGAAAGGGATTAGACTGAATCAGTAAATTGCTTTTGGTAAGAGTGGCATTTTTACTATGTTGATGCTACTTATCCAAAAGCAAGGGAGATATTTCTGCTTTCTGGTATCCTCTTCTATTTCTTTTTTTCCAATGACTTAAAGTTCCTGTTATATAGGTCTTTTACTTCTTCAGTTAAAATTATCCAAGATATGTGATGTTATTTGCAACTATTGTAAAAGTTAATATCTCTGATTCTTTTTAGCCTTAATGTCATTTGTATACAGGAGAGCTATTGATTTTTTTTTTCTTAGTTAATTTTGTATCTTGCCACATTGCTGAAGTAATTTATCAGCTACAGGAATTCTCTAGAAGAATTTTTGCTGTCTCTCATGTATACTTTTATATCAACTTAAAATAACAAAAGTTTGACTTATATCCTTCCAATTTGTATTCCTTTGCTCTCCTTTTGTTATCTTATTGTTTGTGCTAGAACACTGAGTATTATATTCAATAGAAATGTGGAGAATGTACAGCCTTGTGTTTTTTCTTAATTTAGTGGTATAATTTGAGTTTCCATTTACTTTGATGTTGGCAGATGGCATGCTGTATATTGCCTTTATTATACTTAGATACATTCATTATATCTCTGCACAGTGAGAGTCAGGCTTGCCTAAAGGATCCTGCTTACTTACCTGCAGCTGGAGCTGTGATAAATTGGTGGGGGGGGCGGTTGATGTGGAATATCTTTCTGTGTGTTACTAATATGTTTTATTACCATTGGTTAATAAAGAAGTTGTTTTGACCTATGGCAAGGCAGTATAGAGGAAAGTGGGCAATTCAAGTAAAGATAAATATGGAGAAGAATAGATTCAGAGAGACAGGCATCTGGCTGTGGGGTGGCTGGTTCAGACCTCCGGGATAGGACATGTAAGAAAATTTCTGAATACAAATGGCATCCAATGTGGGGCATGATCCCATGATCCTGAGACCAAGCTCTACAGAATTACATAGTTAGGTCCTGTTTGTGCCCTATTGCCCAGAGCTGAAGGCTAGCATTATTGGCTGGATGAGAGGAAGCAAACCCACCTTTTATGATAGGGCTTTCCACAGTCTGTTAAAAAATATAGTATTGTTAACTAAATTTTCATATTCTTTGAATACTTTCTTAGAAGAATGATTTTTAGTATTTTTAATTTTAGTATTTTAACTGTAGTTAATAGTAATCTCATACAATTGATATAATAATTATAATTAAGCATAACATTTTTTAAACTATAAATGTAAATATAAAATACAATTGTTATAGGCAAATTGTAGTAAAAATTCACATACATTTAGAAAATATACATTAAGAAAATATACATTAAGAACATCTTCTTTATAATAAAATTAGTGAAGTATTTTCCAATATGTCATCTCATTTGATTGTAACAGTGTTTTTATCTCAGCATAATTGTATAGAGAACATGAAATTTCCTAAGTTAGTCATCTTAAACCAAAGGATACACATCTTCAGCTACACAAATGAGAAAAGCAAATAGTACTTTTGATGAAACCAATTTTTAACTTTGAAGGCATAAGGATTACTCTAGTTATCAGTGCTTATTTTTCTACATCTATTGCTGTTTTAATGTTTGTTGCATATGATTCTACAGAGAGAATGTTGCACTGTTTTCTGTGGGCATAAGGGACAACTGCAGAAAAAAGTCTAACTTGACTGGGATGGAAATTCTTCAATTTTTCTGTATTAGCAGCTTAAATGTATTATACTAGACTTGCTAAATTTGGAATTAAATTGCCATTATTTAAATAAATGACTGTTAAGAATGTAAAGGACAATGACTAAGAATTTCAGATAATTTCTTGCTAAAGTTAGAGGCAAATTTGTGTGTTCTTCTCACAAATCTCTTTATTTAGCCATATGAATTTCTAATCCATCACAGAATTTTAATTCAATACATTATTTCTCTGAAGAGAAAAACATTTGAATAAAACAATTTGCAAATTACTGACATGAATTTATTAAGCTGTCTAAGAATTAGTCTGGAGAATAAGAACTTGATATTTTATTATTTTGATTTTTTTCATGGTCACTTCAGAAAAGCTCAGTGAGTTTAATTAAACCATTCTCTAGTTTATAGCACGTGCTTAGTTAATAAATGGGAATTGCTATTTTTAGTTTTTGTAATCATTTATAACTAGTAGTGTCAATACGAATGGACTTACTTTTATTCCTTTGAGTTTGATAAAGACTTGAATGTAGTCTTTTATCACCTCATAAATGTTTATGACTAATAACACGTGATTTTGTTGGAGCAGGCCATCATTTTAATAATTTGAAGATAAAGTAAAAAAGGCTGCTTATACTAACTGCCATGATGCATAAGAGTTGGACTCGTGACATTTCTATTATTATTATCAGAATTCAGCCTGCCTAAAAATAAAAATTGAATGAAAACCATTTTTTTCTCACTAAAATTTTTTTGTATTTTTTACTTCAGATTCCACTGTGCTTTTCAGACATTTTGTAAAGAAATAAAGTATGAACACTAAGTATTTTGTCTTGGTTTGATTCTTATAAATAATTATATGATTTTAGGCAACGTTGCCACAATTATCTTCTAGACTTTTAGAGTAAAAGTTAAAATGGAAGTCATATTTTTAATGACAAACTTTGTTAATACTCCTTCCCCAAGCAAAGCCATAACAGCAAATCTTCTGGCTCTCTGCAATTCATTTAAATTGTGAGATGGACCATCTTTAGAATTAAGGTTGATGCAATTAAGCTTTATAAAGATTTAAAGGCATGGTGATGATCTCAGGGTTTTTTTTAAACAAGCATATATAGCAGGAGTTATCTTCTAATTGAAAATAATTTGTATAAACTATCTGGTATTTAAATGAAATAAGCAGTTCATATTCTGACCCACTTTTTCTTAGTCCATGGAAACTATAATTAGATGAGACTTAGCTATACTCTGAAACTAAGCTAATGTCCGATAAATCATTTGAACAATTCAAAACCTAAGAGACTCTTCAAAATAGAAGCTCAAATAAAATAAAATTGCAGTACACCTAAAACAAACATCTGGGATATTAAAAAAAAAAAAAACATTATCACAGTTTATTTTGTTTTATTACTTGCCAAAAAATGTATAATCAAAGCTATAAAGGGCAACTTTTCCTTCATCCCATCATGTGGAATACATATACAGTTCTTTCTTGGTCAAATGCACATGTAAGGCTACAAATTTTCATTCTAATATGATATTACCTTGCATCATATGAAATGCCATTCCCACATTTTTTTCCGAGTCATTAGGTGAACTAGTTCATCAAATTAGATGAGTGTTCTTTTCTAGTTATTTGTCATAAACTGTGATACTAACATGTAGCAGCATATTATATTTATTACAAAATTTCATTTTAAACTCCTACCTCTTTAGATCTGTGACATTTACAATAAGTATTCATAAGCAGATGACTTTTTCTACTTTATAAGTACAGAACTTGTTTGTATAAATTACAACACCCCTCTTAACATAGTATAGGACTTGAATAAAACCCCTGTGAACCCAAGTTGCCCTCTCTGTACTGAACAATCTCAACTCCCAACCCCATACTTGTATTTTATGTGTTGGCTTTGGAATATTTTCCATATAGACAAAGCTGGACAGGAAGAGTCATGTGAAGATAGCGTTGTCATTGGGCTGCCGGTTCTTCCGGAACATTAGAGGTGGTATCATAGCTGATTCTTGGGGAAAAGTCTAGATTAAAAACCAAATAATTATGCTTCTTTTATTGACTCTGTTATGGGTCTGCATTTCACTTATTTTGATTTATTTTATATTATTGGGCCTTATTTATTTTAATTTTTAAGTTGGCCAGCAAATAATGATTTTATGTGGACAATTTGTACTTACTTGGTTCATATATATATATATATATATTCTTCCTCTATTTTTCCCCATTGTCCTTCTTTTTTATATTGCTCCATTTTTTTCTTTTCTAGGCTTTCTACTTCTGGTCACAATAAAAAATAAAATACAGTTCCAGTTCCAGGGTCATAGAACATAAACTGGAAGGAGATTATCCTAAAAATGTGCTTTGTTAGGAGACAATTGCAAAGCCTGGACAGCCATAAGGAAGCCATGAATTAGCATAACATTAAAAAAAGTTACTATGAACAGCACAATGTGGTCCTGAAGGAAGAGAAAACTCACTAGTTTTGTAGAAGAAACCGATTATCTCACTTCCATTGGTCTTCAGGGTTGTCATTAGGGTTATGTTTAGTGTTAGAACAGCCTAGAATTTTATATTCTCACTGCAGCGAATAAAGAACCCTCTTCCTTATATCCCTTTGTTGGTATTTGTTGATATGCTTCATTTTACAATTTATTAGTTTTATATTTAATTTATCTTAATGCAATATAGATTGACCATATTCCATCCTTTCTCAAAATCCTTCTTAATTTCCCCCTTCCTCTTAGCAACCTTACCTCATGTTCTGCCTCTTTCTCTATAAAAAAAATAAATATATAACAAACAACATAAAAACCAATGAGACAGAAATTACCAAAACAAATAAATTTCCAATAAGAAAGAAAATAGGGTTTATTTTCGGTTGGCCAACTGTTCCTGAGCAGGGAGATTTCTCCAGAGTATGGGTGATAAACTCAGAGACCCCATTAGAGAGAGCTGACTTTTTTCCCTCTCCCAGCAGGTGTCAGTTACAAATAACTAATGGTTCGGGTGTGATTTATGCCTACTTCTCTTCTTGGTCTTGACTTTTTTTGTGCCTGAGATGGTCATGTGCTTTTATTGATGCTATTTTTTTTCTCACATCAATTTCAATAGTTTTGTCTTCTATTAAGACCTTTGAAAAAGTTTGGTCACAGACAGAAGCATGCATTTTCTGCTGTAACCTTCTGTCTTTAAATGCTCTTTCCTTTCCCACATATTTTTGGTGTTCATTTAGAAGATTGTAACTATTGGAAAATGGTTGCTTGTTATTGGAACTGTATTTCTAAATGAATAATGTATCTTTTAAGAGGATGCTATGAAGAAAATGTGAAGACATTAGGGTCTTAAAATATTTGTGATCTCAAGGGGAAGAGCTGATGATAATGCATCAGCTTGATGCTGCTTGTTTTGTTCAGGCCCATGAGAGGCTTGCCCCTTTCTGAGTGAAGATGACTGCGGAGTGAACAGGGAGAGGAGGGGTTGGAAGGGGATACGTGTGTGTGTGTGTGTGGGGGGGGGGGGTTCCAAAAGAGTAAATAGAGGAGAAAACTATGTTCTGTATTTAAAACAAATGAAAATACATTATTTAAATAAAATGATATATAAAAATTTATTTGTCACAAATGTGAAGGTAATATGCAAGCATTTATGTTAAAAAGGAGATGTTTTTTTCTGGATTATAAATGTTAGAAATAATAAATACTAATTGTTATTAAATGTATGCTCTTTACTTTTAGGGGTTAAACAATGTTATTGCTATCGATTTTGATTATAGAGAAGAATTCATATATTGGATTGACTCTAGTAGACCAAATGGAAGTCGGATAAACAGAATGTGTCTAAATGGGAGTGACATCAAGGTAACTACACATTACATACATGGGATTACTGAATATGTCTTTGGTATTACTGAGTATGGTATAAAATCATTGACTAGGGTGCAAGATCATATTGGATAGAAAATCATTCACTATAGAGCATATTAACTTGAATTTCAACTTATACTTTCTCTGTGAAAGATCAAAAGTACTTATATTTGAAAAATGATGTTTTATTTTTATGCTCTATTTTAATATTATTTTTTCAATTAATAAGATTTGTAATAACAAACAATGAAATGGCACTGCTAAAATTTACTTAGCTGGAAATGTTGAATTATACATTTATAAATAATTTTTTTAGCTCACAATTATCTATCTGTCGCATTCTAGATATAATCTACTTGGTATCACTTCACAGTTATCATAGTTTTTAAATAAATATTGAGTCAGTGTGTATTATATATTGTACAGAAGATTTTAGGTTCTTGAGAATGGCTCAGTGGCTAAGAGCTTTCATCCTCTTGCAAAAACCCAGTTTCAGTTCCCAGCATCAACATAAGGCAGCTCACAACTGCCATTTACTCTATTTTCAGGGTACACAAATACCTCTCGTCCTCTCTGGGTACCGAGCATGCACATAGTGTATATACATAGACAAATACAAGGACTGGCATGTATACACCTATAGAAATACATAATTTTAAAACAAGCTTCAGATAGACAAACCCTATTGATTCTTTTTTAGGTTTTGGCAATTAGTTTTCATGGAAGCAACAATGTTAAAAATATTAGTGAAATCTTAATCTTTAAGATTAGTGAAATCTTAAAGTTCATGTAAATGAGGTATGGGTTCTTCTGATCCAGGGTGAGTAGAGGAAGCATATGACTGGAACAGCAGGTTGGCTTTGCAGACAAATACAGTAATTCTAAGAATGAACAGATTTTGTTCTTTCATAAATTTTGAAAGTCTGCATAAAATCGTTGAAAGTTGCAGTGTTCAAACTCTACCATGTGTTTTCTTGCATGAACTTTTTTATAATCGTCGCTTATATATTTTGAAAATATCTGAGTTTTTTGTTATATCACGATCACCTTCCAACTCTCATCCTATTGTTACTTTAAACAATGTTGTACTGTGAGTTTAACAATGCTGTCATCCTTATTTTCCCAGGATAATTAGTTCATTGATATTCATTGAACCATCAGAAATGTTGATTTCAAATATGGAATTTGAGTGAAAAAAAACCCCAAATCTGTCTTGCATTCAAAACACCAGATTAGCATCACGACTCCTTCAAAACCCTCCTTCTTCAGACTGTCGTTAGCACAGGTTGTTTAGAGAGAAGATGACTCAGAAATTCTATTTTTATCTGGCTGTGTTCAAACACAGTCTTTCCTCCTGCCTCTTATTATAGTGTAGTAGAAGGCAAGAGGATATATGCCTGTTGGAATATTACTGTTAAAGTAAATATTAATAATTTTCCGTGTGTGTTAGTGATAGAAAGTTTTCCCCATAGTCAGAGAGAATGAGCATATAAACTCTAATGAAATGAAGTCATCAGCTGTGCATTACTTAGTATCTTTTGATCTGTATTATTTTTTCTATAAACGCATATGTACCTCCTAGCATTCTAAATATGTATTGGATAACTTCTTTTAAATGAGTAATGTGTTGTGGTAAATTGTTCTCTTCTTTATCTAAATTTAATTTCTTAAGTTTAAAGAGAGCTCTGCATATCAATAAAAATCAAGAAACAATTGCTCTACTCTTAATGGAAGCCATTTACACAGTTAACTTTCTAAGTTCTTATTTTGTTAGGTAGTGCATAACACCGCGGTTCCCAATGCGCTTGCTGTGGATTGGATTGGAAAAAATCTCTATTGGTCAGACACAGAAAAAAGGATAATTGAAGTATCCAAACTCAACGGCCTGTACCCTACTGTACTCGTCAGCAAAAGGCTGAAAGTTCCCAGGGACCTGTCTCTAGATCCTCGAGCTGGGTTTGTAAAAGTGTTAAAAACATAAAGCATTAGACTATATCCACTGTGGTAGTTGTCTAGTCCTATTAATTTAAAAATTAAAGTAATATATGAATATGTAGACCTTTTAGATTCAAACCTAGTAAATATGTTCAAAGTATCAAGGTGATGAATTTAAAATGTATTTTAAAATATCTGCATTCAAAGTATTTGAACAAGTTTTTTTTTCTAAGCTGTCAAATGAATAATAATAAAAAGATCTAACTGATATTTATGCCCCTAATATTAAAAAAGGGAAGACAGAAGACTATAAAATGGTTTTTGACATTTATTTGTTCAAAGCTATAAACAGCATAAACATAACTCTTAAAGCTGGAGCCATAATCAGTACTCAAGCTAGTAAACAGTGCCCGTCATCAAATGCATTCAAGAAGGAAAAAGAGGGGCATTGGAAAGGCTGGTGCTGGAGCATAAGAATGAGAAATGAATTGCAGACATTTCTGGCAAACAGGTCATACCCATTAAGGTGTCAAGATGTACGGTGGGTGTTGAAAATCTACAGATTATGATTATTTTCATTCACTTGCACAATGTTGTTTTGGTAGAAATAGTGTGTAAGTCTTCGCATTTTTATATTATAATGTAGAATAATTATAAGCTCAAAATTACTTCTATAGAAGTTGAACTTATCTAAAGTGTTTGTTAACATAATACATTTAGAGAAAGCTGGTTGTGATGAAATAGGACACCTTCAGAGTAGGTGGGGGAGAATTTTAGTAGCACTCTAAAATCAATGAACAAGGTATGCTTCGCCAAGTTACTTCATTTATCATACTTTAGCCACCATTCGATTTTGGTTATTGTTAATATAATCTTTCTCTTTGTTATGTTCCTTTTGTTTATAAATGAAAAATTATTATGTTAAAGTACACATTAGAGTTTAATTTTAAGCATTAATTTGGCTGAACTATATGGAATCAGACAAGATTTGGATTGCGTGGCTGTTTCCAAGGGAGCATACATATTTCAACTTTTCACTATGTAATTACATAACTAATCACTATATTTTAAAAATATTTTATTTACTATGGGAACATAATGTTCAGAAGAATTTTTACCAAGAGTTATGAGTGTTTCGGTAAATACTGTAAGCTATTCTGAATTAAGCCTTCATTTGTATTTATTCGTAAGTTTGAGTAATTTGATTGCTTTGCCATTTATCAGAAATTTTTCACTTGGACATATCAGCTGTTGTACTGATTAAAAACTTAAACTGATTTGGTTCCTTTTTTCATGTTGTTAAAGATCCTTCACTTCTAATGGAAGAAACACTATCTTTTTATAAATATAAACATTCTTTCAGAATATCTTGTTTATGACAAAAATTTGCTTAGTTCAGTGAGTGTAGCAGATCAAGATTTTGGTTTTATTTTTCACAGGATACAGTTATTATCCTATAAACTGAAAGCAGTCTTCAGTTAACAATATAAACCATTATTAAAAATGTCAATTAAAATAGTGAGGCATAAATTACTGTGGATGTTACAAAAGACTTCTTTGATTTATTTCAGTTTTGAATAGTATTTGTATTGTAATACATGTATGACCTTTTATAAGCAAAGAAGTAGATAAAATTAGATTCTTTTAAAGCCACCTATTTTAATAACTAAAATTAAATGTTTCCTTTTTAAATACTGTTTTCTTGTTATCCAGAGCAAGACAATAAGAGATCTGGATTTTTGCAACTGTAAAAAGAGTTTTACGCAGAGAATGCCATTCCTGAATAAAATGTTGTATGGTTTCAATTCAAAGATGCCATCTAAATGCTAAAATTATTTGATAAAAATATATCTCAGCCATTCCACATCATATTACTACTATATTTTTCATGTGGCATTTAGTATGCCATTGTAAGTAACCTTTTGTTTTTGGGAGAGGTGTGAGTTCTTTCCAGATACTTCATGAAAGTTAAGTCAAAACTATCAGGATCACTGATCTCTTTATGCTATGAAACAACCAAACTTTGAAAAGGCATTTTTGAGCTTCTTTCTAAAATTTTCTAAGAGAACAATATGATACAGTTAGGACTCCTCCTGTACCATTTATATGAACATTCAATATCAAACTAGTTAAGTGGCTTTCTCAAAATCATTTATTTGGTACAATATTGACCTGAGGCTTTAATTCAATTTCCAGACTATAGTCTCACTATAGACTATGGTTTCTACTATATCACATTAACATATTAAGTAACAAAATAAGCACTAAGGCTTGAGAGTATTTTTTTTTCCAGGAAATAGACAAACAAAGTGGGAAAAGTTTAAGGTACACAAGTCTTGAATTATCCTTTTTGAATAGCAAAACTTTCTTTAATGAAAGGAGTGGTCTAATACACTACCTGAATCATTTTAAACATGACATTCTTTGAAGTGCAAGGTCTCAAACACACTGCACAGAACTATTCCAGTGAGGTATAATATTTAATTAATACATTTTATGTCTAAAATTATTTTGTTTACTTTTTACTAATCTATTAACTATCTGCTGAATAGCAGCATGTGCCATTCTGATTTTGAAATATGTAATAAGTATGTATAAGAGATATATTTCATCTACATTTCTAATTACATATAGATGTGATGATAATGCAAGCCATTTAGTAAAGAATATTTTAAACTTATGTATTTTAGCTTATGTGAATTCTTCCAGTAATGTGAGAAATACAGGAAAAGAAATAAAAGGAGGGGAAATGACTAGGTTCTTGACCTACTTGGATGAGAATTTCCATATCTTGTGTTTATCTAGTTGTAATAATATAATTTTTCAAGATCAAAAGAAATATTATTTCTTGTGTGAAATATACCCTTAATGTGTCTAAGTTATCGCTAAACACTAAAAACAAGATTATGGAATTGCCTATTATTATAAATGCCCTTTCTTTCCAACCAGAATTGAATACCTTTGTGCCTGTTAAACTCACTGTGGAGTCTGGTAAGAAACAGATAACTGCATATACACAAGACCATGGGGTCACAGCTCTAGATATATATACTCATACCTCTGCAAAAGTAGGTACATAAAAGAATTAGAAATGACCTACATGTTTAAGAAAGTTCTTATAAAGAAGGAATGCTTGCTGTGAGGAAATGAGAAGCCAAGATAAAAAGTTAATTTTATATGCAAATCAAATAAGTATTTTTTTAAACTTTATAGTTACATCAAAACACTTCCCTCACTAATACAATTATTAATATTTGAGTACCATATACTTCTATTTAGTTATAATCCACAAGAAATGAACATACATGATTATTTTAATGATTCAAATTTAGAGCTAAATTTAGGAGAAAGAAACCTCTCTAATTTTGTTACATGAATTCTGAGTAAAAGAGACTTAGTTCATTTCAAGCAACCACTTCTTCAAGATCACAGAGTCTGTTGTTATGGTTAAAAACAGATATTCTTTTAAATATTTATACATGGTGTCATTACACAATACATACCATTTTGGGCTAAGGTTTTCCTTATGCAGTCTTGGAAAAATATTTTTTATTACCTGACAAAATCTTGAACTCTAAATAATTTCATTGAATTGATTCTCATATTAACTCTCATAAACAAATATCCCACATAGGAATTATTTAAATGTTCTATTGTGGAAATTAAATAAAATAAAATTTTGATTATAGATGATTTACTAATAAATTAGAAAGTATATATACATGTTAAATACTTTTATATATGCAAAGAATAAGATGCTGTTGCTTCAGAAGGTAACAGTAGATCTTGTTAGATGCACAGATACTCAGTGAAATGGTACCATTCTTCAACAATTGAAATTATTCATAAAATTCAGGAACATAGAGTTTTTCATGTACATTTTGATATAACAAGTAGCTGACTGTGTGGGTATTATTAAAAGAAAAGCATATTTAAATATCTGAGGTGTTAGATAATAAAACAATATTGCTGAAAACTCACTAGGATGCTCATTTATTATCTAGATTTATTTTAAATATTAGTACAAATTGTTTTCACCAATTACCTTATTAAAATAAGTTATTATTGAATTTTTCAAAATTTTATAAATTTTGGACTCATGAAGATTAATTAAATCTAGGTTCATACAGTCATGAACAGACTTGGAATAGGAATGAGAGCATCCTGTGTCTAGGGATCGCTTCCTAAAAGGCCCTATAAACCATTTTTTGAGAAGATGATAGTCTGCATCCAGAGTCCTTATTCTAACCACATCACAATTATGAAGGACTAGATGACATTTATCATATGTGTGTGTGTGTGTGTGTGTATGTGTGTGTGTGTGTGTGTGTGTGTGTGTGTGTGTGTATAATGACTCATTCTGTGACTCAAATGATCATATAGACCTGAAAAAGTGATGTCCAATCCCTGTGACACAGACACAATATTCAATTATGTCTTTCTGTGTTCTAAAATCTGAAAGACAAAGCTGCATTTCAAAAGTGTTTTCTAAGCTAATTATACAGATTCATTTCATGTTAAAGTAAGTTCTTTAACAAATTTATCCAGCTTCCATTCACAATATTTACTGTAATTGTAAACATATTCTCTCTTAATATTTTTATGCCCACAAGTACTCAGTTCACTTCAGAGGCCATTGAAGACAAACACACTTTTATCATTTTGTCTTCTATTCATCCACCAGTGCTTGGAAATACATAGTGTGGCATCAAAGACTTGTTTTCATATAAAATCTTCCATATGCTTAAGTAGTGTGATAACGTGTGCTAGACCTAATCTGTCATTTATTTTAGGAGAAGAGCTATCTGATTATAGTCAAGGGACCTCATTTCATCATGTATTATTCAACAAAGTATTTAATAAAGCAATGACTGTGTTGACTGTTTGTAAATCCTGTAACCTGCTTGAATAGATATCATTACCTGTCAGTGGCCAACAGTAGCAGAGGTATTTAATTGTCCTCTTAGAGCTTTGCAATGTCAGGCAGTGTAGTAATGTTCTGAGATGTGCTTCAATTAAAATACAGGCTTTACAAAACATTTCTCAGATGTACCTCATCAAACCTACCCTGAAAAAAGAAACTAGCCATAACCAAGAAGCAAATTGTGGAGAGCCGAGGAAACAATGTGACCAACATGTTCACAAATGTATCTTTTAACTAAAGAAGCATTCATAAGATAACATGATGAAAGCCCAGAAGCTGTAACTTGAAATTATAATTGTTGCCTGAATAAATGAGACTCAAGGATAGATCTCTGAGAAAGTCGGAGATATTAGAGAGAATAAACACCATAATCAGATCTTACCCAGTTGTCTTCTAGCTTCCTCAGCCTGACTTCTCTTGACTTCTTCCCCTGTCTTTCTATGCCTGCCTTAAGCCTTAAATACTCTCTTGGTAAATTAAGGCGTGGCCCCACCACTACCTGCCTGGGAGCCTGGAATTTCTTCTGTAGTCTAAAAAATCACCCTGAACTCAGTTGGGATTAAGGGCATAGGTCACCACTCCCAGGATACTTCCTGTGCTGGATTAAAGGTGTGAATCACCACTCTCTGATCCTTATAGACTGACTGTGGTTAGAGCTCTGGAACTTCTGGTACTTTTATTAAATCCCCACATAGACTATGGGTAGATTCCCTCTGAAATCTCTGAAACTTTTGGAGTTTTTATTAAATCCCCACATATAATAAGAAACTGACTGGAACTGAGTCCACACATTTAATAGTAAGGTATTATTGAGAGGAAATATTTAGGCCCTTGAATTAAATGAGGGCTTGGACTTCAGAAATTTCAGACCATAGACAATTAAGAGTTTTTGAAAGCAATAGTAAACAGAAATTTGCTTTTATGGCATAAGCTTTCCTTTTTTGATTTTACATGAAAACCTAGGGATGATTGTAGAAATTTGAGCCAATGTAAATAATCAATCAGCATAAAGGGCAAAAGTTTAGAATGATGTTTATGTGGAACTTAAACCATTTGAAAATTATAATTTAATTAGTAGTTTCAAAATCATAACTTTCACATGCAGAATTTTTGCTGATTATACTTGATAAAAATCTATTTTCAGATATTTTAAGTGTAACTATAACTATATATACATATTGATAATTAATTATATAAATATATACATATTGATGATTAAATATAAATACAAAGGCTATCTTTTTAAGAGCATTCTAGATTTAAAAGAAATTATTGAAAAGTTACTTTTATATCATATTTGCTTATATATTTTATAAAATGAGGCATAAAGCACAAGTAAATTTATTGATAGGAACTTTGCAAAAAGCCCAGGAACTTATCATATTTAGCAGAAAAAGGTTTATACTAGTTCTGCCAAATACAATGTCAGTTGGACATGAGGGAGAGGATGCTAGTTTATTAAAGTAAGGTGAAATGCTTGTTACTTAAAAATTTTCTTTTTGAAGCAATGCTTACAGGCCTTCGTGAGGTTGAGGTTCTGATGACCTTGCCTCCAGTTCCTGAGTGACAGCATTAGGGACAGACACCGCTGTTCCTAGTTTCTGTGAAATAAGATGGGAACAAAGGGAGGCATTCTACCAGTTGATGTGAATCATCAATTCTAATTCTTCTTTTTGTTTAGTTTTTATTGAAGATTTACTTTGCCTCACTATTTGCACCACATACGTAGGACATCAATAATATTTGTAAATATCAAAAAATGTTTGAATTTCATATGAAATGAGTACCAGAACAATCAGAATTGTTTTATTGACAATGGCAATTTATTTTAGCTCAGTGTTTGATATATTTCTTCTGGCAACTTTTAAATTTCATTTATTTATTCCTTTCTCTCTTCAGTACTTAAACTTGAACTTGGGCCTTGCAGTTCTCATACTGAGCTAAAGCACCAAAGGTGGATACTTTAAAATTTTAAAGGCATAGCTAACTTTTTAAAAATCCTATAAAATAAATTTTTACAGTATAATCTTAGATACAAATCTTCAAATATGGACAATTAAATGCTAAGGACTTTACATAGAAGTAAGAAAAGGTTTTGAAAAACACAAAATTTCAAGTTTTGATATAAAAAAGGACATAAAGAGCCCACTAACCCAACTTATCAATGATAGGATCTTTCTAACTCAAATAACATTAGTTTAAATGCAGCAAAATTTCTCAGTAAAGTGTTCCCTATCTATCTTTGTACTTCACAACATGCAGTATTAATATTTAATTCAGGATATTAGTACTACTATCAACACTATCAAGATGAATTTTATTTTTTTTTATTTCTCCCCACTGTTTGTCACAGACCTTTTGATACTATAATTTAAATATATTTTGAAGTAGAAAGTGATATGAAGACACCTACTCCTCATATTTCATTAGGTATAATGCCCAAAAGATAGAGGTGTCTCTTATAGGCTTGAGATGTAACTACTTCATGAAGCAATCTACTTCATTTAAATTTTCAGATTTTCATCATGTAAATATGAATGTTTATACTTGTGCAGTAGTTATCAATGGTAATGTTTATTCAAACAAATGAAATGGTTTCTATATTTTTAAAGTATAGGAAGCTATAACTTACAGTAGATAAAGGTACATGGATGGTAGACAAACAGAAGACACAAGGATTGGCTGTTTTATTTTTACAAGAGTAGAGATAACTTTCACAATTTTACATCCATTGGTTTTATGCATCTGTAAATTTGCAGGTGTAAAATGAGCTCATAATCCATGTTTTTGTATATTAACAAGAATATAATGAGTGTTAAATGAACATCTCAAACTGTGTTATCGATTTAATTTGAAAAAAAAAAATATATATAAGAAAAGTTTACATTGAAGCCTGTTCAGAGACATGCCGAGAATTCATTTGGAAACAATAAAACAAGAAAAGTAAAATATCATGTGATGTTTTACACCAGCAGCTTCTGTCAACAAAATGGCTATTGATTTTCTTTCCTAGGTATTTGTACTGGATTGACTGCTGTGAGTATCCTCATATTGGCCGTGTCGGAATGGATGGAACCAATCAGAGTGTTGTCATAGAAACCAAGATTTCTCGGCCTATGGCACTAACAATAGATTATGTCAACCGGAGACTCTACTGGGCTGATGAAAATCACATTGAATTTAGCAACATGGATGGATCTCATAGACACAAAGGTTAGTCTAACATTCTAAAAAGTCAGTTTTTACAAGTGCAGAAAATACTAATTTAATTTTTTTTATCAAATGCAATTTTTAATTTAAGGGAAATATATAAATGTATATGTAATATATATGTATATAAATAAATTTCAAAAGTGTCATCTTGCTTTAATTATAATTCTCTAAATAAGCAAGTGGGTGATGGTGTTTAAATTAATATATAACCATGTCCTAACAAAATTGGAGTAGAAAAATATTTGATTAAAATGTTAGATTTTATCATACTGTGTCAAATTTAAGCTTTCTTTAAAAGTTGAAATGAAGTAAATTTTTTTTATAAATAGTCAAGTAAAAAATTTACATAAAATTAGCACAGGATTCAGTGTAGAGTTATAATATACTAAAGCAACAACAAAAAACGACTTTAACATTGGAATGACATCAGGAAATCATATATATATATATGCATATATATATTTCAAAATATAAAGTCATGTACTTAATTTTTAATTTCTGTAACATATTAACTTCAAAATAATGTAAAATTTGTAAAGGAATTTGATAGAGATAAATTATGATCAGAGAAATGCATATTAAGTAATAATAGATGAAGAAGAAATAAAAGGAAGTAGACATTTGATAGATAAAGCTTCAGTTAAAAAATGAGTACATACAAATTCAGCAAGCTGCAAATTACTGATGACAACTCTCAAAATACTGAAAATCCATGTGGCATATTATTTTCACTGATTAAAGAAGGAAATTGAATTTTTCTTCATTTTACACAAACTAACATTGCTCTGGTTGTTTGATAGTTGATATCTAAACAACTCAAATACAGGCAGTACCCAGTCCCTTGGTGTGATTTAATTTAGAGAAATCTCTCCTCTGTCCTTAAGCTTAGACTAGAATTTAAGAACAAAGGAAAAATAAAGAGAAAGGAAGAAAGAAAAGATGTTTGTTACTTGTTAGGACAGACTCTGAAGCTGTGTGCCAAATAACGACCTCAGAAGTTTAGAATCATGAAAACCAAAGAGAAAACATAAAATCCACCCAAAGCCTTAGCAGCACTAATTTTGCCTAATAATCTTTATGCTTGTGTTGAAATAATTTCAACGTCTAGCATTGCCGAGAAGTTGTCAGAGCTGTTCCTATACCAGACATAGCCATTAAGTAAACATATGTAATGCATTTAACTCTTGACAGTCTACTACGAACACTAAGAAACCCCATCAGGATCCAATTAGAGTAGACAATGCGTTAATGTGAAGTTGAAACTTGGATCACAACAAAACACAATCACAATTATGCTTAGCTTTTAAAAATTATCTGTACTCAAAGAATCTAAAAGCAAATGTTTTTTGTAGTCACAGGTTGACATATTCAAAGTTTTACCTGTCCCTATGAATTCTGAGCCTACATTTTACATCTATAAAATTTCCTAGGCTTCTCTAAGTATACTAAATGTGATAAAACTTAAGGTATAGTAGAACAAAAGAGTATTTAATTTGTTGTTATATATTGAAAAGAGTTTGCAATATAAGATGTTTGACTATTCTTAATATGAACTGTATACATTTGAATATATAATATTTAAAGGTAAAATATAAAATCTATTTAAAATATTAACTACATTCTTAGGTAAATTTTAAAAATATGTCATATATACGCTTCTGACTAATCCTTTGAAAGATTTAACATGAAATCAAATGTACATTTTCATGATATTTTGTACACATTAGATTGTTGTTGACTGTGGGTGGGCACACAAAAGAGCAGAGTGATATGGTATCATAATATTTAAAAATGAAATATTCAATGTAAAGATTATTTTATTATGGTGTTACTAAGCCTAGAAATGAATTAAAAACTGATGTGAGGAATAAGTAGAGAGAGAAGTGAAGAGAAAAATTTATTGTCTCAAGAAATATTTTCTGCTAAAGAATCTCCCAGAAAAACTACTGAGAGATTTTTTGAGTGATTTAACTGCCAATACCAGGGTACAAGATAATTACCTTGTACTTCCTAATGTAGTGTGACTGTAGCCTGAGTTATGGTGACTCCACAGCCTGGAGGAGAAAGGTTTCCTTTACTGTACTGGTAAAGATGACTTTGATTTTTCTAGGCACGGTAAAGAGGTGCTTATTTGAGATTGAAAATGATACTTTTGTAAACTTTAGTGACATTTATTCTCTCACTAACTTTTCCTCTTTTACTGACAATTGTTATTACTATCATTTATTTACTCTGCTAAAATAAGAGTTCAAGCTCATCAAGCAAATAATGTTAGTCTAACAAAGAAATGTAAGGGATAAGTAACAAATTTCTTTCACACATCACATTTTAATACTGAGGAATATTAATTTTTAAATTAAACTCTTTATGCTTTAAAAAGCACTTATTCCTTGAGGTTTATTCAGTATTAACCATACAGTAATTCTGTATGCAAAGCATTACTTTTTGTGTATAGTTATTTGTTTTTGAGATAGAGTCTCAGGTATTCTAATTTAGATTCAAACTTGCTAGGTAACTAATGATAACTGTGAATTTCAGATGTTCTTGTCTCTGTCTCCAGATTACAGACAGCCAACATGCTGGGTTAATATGATTCTGGGGCTTGAACCCAGGGCTTCCTGTGTATTATGCAAGCACTCTATCAACTGAAGTACATTCCCACAAAATAATTTTTATTGCTTGTTCTGTTTATGAACCTCTGAGGTTTCTATTATTGGTGCTTTAAAGAAGATACAGAATGCATCCAAGGCACATGTGCCCAGCCATGTCTGTTTAACTTTCTTTACTCCTATATCTTTAGACTCCTTTATCCAACTCACAGTCCTTGGATCCTGAAACCATATTTCATAAGAGTTCATAATATATTAATTGACATCCTGGTCTAGAAATGTTAAAATTTAATCCCATTTAGTCATATACATCACTCCTAAATCTACACACACACACACACACACACACACACACACACACACTCACTCACTCACTCACTCACTCACCTGAGCATATATTATACAGTGTGTTTATAATGATATTATTTCATAAAATAACACAGGATAAAACATTCATAACATAATTCAGTATAGTAAAATGTTATATTAATATTGGATTATTCTATCAATTTATTTTAAATAACATACTCATTGGTTCATCTAAAGTTTTAATTTTTTTGGAGTTTTCAAATCATTTATTCACCCATTTCACAATCATTGACCCTTTGTGAGATGCATTATACTAAACTTTGGAATTCTAAAAATGAATAGTAAGTCCCTGTCTTCAAAGTTCAAATGGAAAGCTAGTTTGCAGATAAAGGTCTGGTGGTAGGAATGTAAACAGGTATAATGAAAGTTTTGCAGTGCAGACAGCTTTAGCTTCTGAGGGCATCTACAAGACTTCCCACATGGAAAAGCACAGGACATTCTTCATATGGAGAAATGACATATGCCAATTAGAATCTTGAATTATTTTAGCTGTTATATAATTCATCTATGGTTGAAAGAGATAGAAAATGTATATAATGACTCAAATGAACAAGAACAAATTTGTGCCATATTTTGACAAGGCTTATATACTTTGTAATTTGGTACCCATCCTTCAGGTCATAGGGATCCATTGATGGTGTTTAGTTTATAAATGCTGTTATTAGTTTTGACAGCAGCATGGAAAATGAACGGCCCTGAAAGGGCAACCAATTTAAAGCCTGTTAAAATACTTCAGGATAAAATGCTTGAAGTGATTATAGCTGGGGGAGTAGGCATTCAGTGTCATATTCAATACTAACTCATTAGTTAAATAGAATAAATTAGCAAACTTAACAGTATAAAGATTAGGGTCGTACATATTAACAGGGGTAAGATTAGGGTTGCACATACCAGCCATAAAATGTATATTATATATTTCCCCCACTAAGTGGAAAGTAGACATCTATGTTATTAGATTTCCATATATTTTTATGCACTTTTCCCAAATTCAATACACCAAATTGAGGTTACTGAATCACAAAGCTTGTTCTGATAAGAGACACACTGATTTTATTAGCATGGAAAACTCTCAATATCCATTCTTCTAGCATTCTGAAATGTGCATTAATCCTTAAATACCTTACAATAAATACCACACTGAAATAATTTTCAGAAATACAAAGGATTAAGCATTTTATTGTATGAAATAACTTGAACTTTACTTGTTTCTTGATTTGGTTTTGAGTGATTATGTTCTAAACCTTCCACAGGAAATTCAAACACCATGTTCACCTTTCATAAACACATCCATTCACTTCAGTCCTACTGTGTTCAAGTAGATGCTTCTACAATTATCCCATCAAGTACCATGGGATACATTTATATTTGTAAAATTACTCCATAGATTAGTTAGTCTAAAGTCACATAGCTCATAATCAAGAGCTCTGCCTACTGGCAAAGTTCTGTTTTGCAACTAATACAGAATTTGAATTTTAAAACTAGAATGGAAACTTTGATGCCTGCTTATAATATTCCCTATTACCACGAGATAGATTGTATTTCAGTGTACGCATATATAAAAGTTTGTCCCCTTGAGTTTTCAAGACTCCATTTAAATGATAGATTTTAGTATAGGCAACAGACAATCAAGCATAGCAACCTCTGTCAAAAGGCATAACTACACTCACGTTTATGTCCCATAAAGTCCTGGGTTTGTTTGCTTCTTTGGTGGAGGTAAAAGAATATCAATTTACCTAAAGTAAATACTTTCACCTTAGTTCAGTTGTTCTCAACCTGTGATTCATGACTCTTTTTGAACATCACTTTTACAAGGGTCATATATCAGATAGCTTCAATACCAGATATTTACATTATGATTCATAACATAATCATTATGTTATGTTATGTAGTGAAATTACAGTTATGAAGTAACAAGAAAATAATTTTATGATTAGGGTCACTACAACATTAGGGACTGTATCAAAGGGTCCTAGCTTCAGAAAAGTTGAGAATCACTGTCTTAGTTTAATCTGAGCTTTAGAAAAAATATTTTCTCTGAGTAGCATTTTGTAAACAATAGTATCTTGATTCTCTCAGGCTGGAGACTGAGAGACCCAAGATCAAAGTTCTGGCATATTTGATACTTCCAGAATGCTCTGCTTCATAAACAGGCCTTCATGTAACCTCATGTAAGGGAGGAAGGAACAATGAGGCTCCTTTGTAGAAACACCAATTCCATTCAGTAGCATAGAGTCCTTGCATATAACTACACATCAAAGGCTACTATTTAATAATGTTACATAAGACAATGATATTTTTGGCCTTCACACATCTGACTGAGACTTTGCTATCCTTTCTGCTAGGGCAGTTTGATATTATAGTTTGTCATTTTCAATCTAACTGTATCTCCTGGGTCCAGGGAAATTTGTATTTGGGAATTCCTTTCACTGAATTCAAACATTTTATGCCTTTCCATGGATTGATAGTCACTAAAATCAGGTGACTACTGTCTCCATGCAGGGACATAAACAATAAATGTGTATAGGTCTTAACAAGGGTGTCTGTTTCCACTAATGAAAATAGACTTCTATTGTGAACAAAAGCTCATTCTAACTATTCTATCAAAGGACATAAATTCATTTAGCTCCCACTTTCTATAAACTGTTTTTTAGAACTCAGGATGTATTAGAAGAATGTGTTGCCAGAGAATTGGCTGAAAGTACTCTATCAGTGATGAGAGGGAGATCTGATCTTGAGATTATTGTTAATTTGTTGTAGTAGATTTTCTCCACTTTTCAAGTTGTTTTCAAATGCTTTAAACTTGTGTAGATAAGATGACTGTGTCCATCTTTACCTAATGTGGGAATTTGCACTAATTCACTAATTTCTATGTCAAGTAGGTTTTGGTTATAATTATAACCTATAGTTTACCAGTGATTTGTCTTTTCTGTAGAGAATCAAGCAAAGAATTCCATGCAATTATGCTGATACACCCTGTCCATTTAAAGGATAATGGTGTGTCCCAGACCTGAGGATTCTTTTCATTCAAATGTCATTATTAAAACCTAAATTTCAGTCATAGCATTGATCATGTGGTTTTTTTTTTATTTAAGAGTCTAGTTTGTGATGTGAAGGGACTGTTCTGTGTGTTTATTAATATACACAAACCAGAAAGTAGTAGACAGATAGTATGAGTAGGTATCCTGGTTTCGGTATGCTTTCGGGGAAATAGCATAAAAAGAGTCTTTTTATAAAAGGTAACAAGCACATCACAGAAAAAGATAATCATGTCTATGTATTGTGAGACTCACAAGCTTTTGCATTAATATTTGTGGAAAATTTAAATATTTGAAGAATTTTACCATAAAAAGGAAATAGTCTAATAAACAAGCCCCACTATTAAATAAAAGTCTCTATAATGCCTTGTGTATTGTAAGAAACTACATTTTTTGGACTTTTGAAAAAATCCTTATTTATTTATTATTTTTTACAGTCCATTGTAAGGAGTAGGCTTCACAAAATGTGCTCTTGTTTATAATTAAAGTTAATGACAGAAAGTTAGATACAGTTCAGGTATGATAGAAATGTTTCAGAGCCATTAAAATAAAGTGAAATTATGTGTAATTCATAACTCTCCTAGAACTTTAGTGTCAATCATGCCTTTGAGGTTGGGGCTTTGAATAGAACATGGTGTGTTAAGCTGTATGTACCTTTCAACATATAATTTGTTTTACAAATATCACACCTGTTACATATACTCTTGAAATGCTGACATTTTAACCACTACCTTCATTTGATTCTTTGGTCACCTTCAACAACCTCATCTTCTCACATATGTGCACATAGATAATCTAGAAAGCAACAGATATATGTGGGGATATATTTCAAATAAAATAAAAAACAGTCTGAGATACCAGAGGACAGATCCACCTCTTCCAGTCTTTGCTTGTTTGTTTTGTTTTTTCTAGACAGAGTTTTCTGTATAACAATCTTGGCTGTCCGGGAACTTGCTAGAAAGACCAGGCTAGCTTTGAACTCACAGTGATTCTCTTTCCTCTGCTTCCTAAGTACTGGGATTAACAGTGTGAGCCACCACTGGAATCTGGAAGACAGCTGGGTGAGATCTGACTGTGGTGCTTACTCTGATACCTCCACCTTTCCCTGAGATCTGGCCCTGAGTTTCCTTTATTCGTGCAACAGGTGTATGTCAGGAATTCTGTTGATGCAGGCTTTTCAAGGCTCCTTTCCATATTCAAGGTCTTCAATATGCTTCTTGTTTGTAAATTAACAAGGATAAAACAGATATGTATATTATTGTCTTTAATTAATTTATTGATATTGATGTATTTATTCATATTCAGTATGTGTATACATGTGTACACTTGTCTATGTTACAGACTGTATACGTGTGTGTTGATAGGCAATTGCTCAGTATTGGGTGTCTTCTACTATTGTATTTGCTGTAATTTTTTGAGATGGGGGTCTCTTAATAAACCTAGAGTTTGCTGCTTCTGCCATACTGCATAGCCAGAAAACCACTGGGATCCATTTAGCATTTCTGGGGCTCTAAAGTCACACAGTAACTTTTAGGCTTTCATTTGCTGCCAGGGATGAAAGTGAGGTCATTATGTTAGTGAGGCAAACACTTTTAGGCACTGTATCATCACCTCAAGTCTAAAGAAGGCCTTTTTTTCTGATCATGTGTTTGCTTTTTTTAAAAAGAAAAATCAATAATTTCCTTAAGACAGCTTTCCCCTAGGTCAACCTGGAACACGTAGGGAAATGCTTGTGTATTGAATTCTTTTCTGGTTTTATTTCAGGAGTATATTTATCATTCTGAAGCTGGAGTTCTAAATCAGATGCCTGACTGTGGGAATTCTGGTAGATGGATGTGACCACTAACCCCAAAAATTAAATGTAAAGAGTAAAGATGAAAGGCAGAAAATAAATTTATTATTCAATTGGCCATGATTTGTCAGCATTGCCATCTATAATATTGACATTGACTCTGAGGTGCCTTAAAAAAATGAGCAAGAAGTGTGCATGTTCATGCAGTATTGACCAAACTGTGTTCTATAGATCATTTTCTAAGTTCTAGTCAGACAGACTCTTACTGGTGTCAGGGAGTTCGCACAGCAATAAGATATGCAGAAGATTCTCAACTTTATGCCTAGAAAAATTTTAGTCTGAGAAGACTATCAATAGTCAGCATCCACTGCATCTCATAGTATTTATCTATCAGACCTGTGACCTCGGGAAGGGAAATCTAGGTCACATAATATCTTTTTTCTCCTGCTTAGTTGTTAGGGTCAGTCTCATCACAAAGTGGTCAGGGTAACAGCTCTGTTCAAAATATATAATGGCAGAAAAGTAGTGAGACAAGACTTTCTGTAAAGGATTCCATTAGATATCTATCTCTTGTGTGACTTTTACTGAGTGTTTGTGAACATATGTCTGCTCATCCTAGAGAAGGTTTCAGTGACTATCAAAGGAATGAATCCACACAGCCTGGTGGAGACTAAGTTACTAAAGTTATCATCAGGGTGTAGGAGAGGAGTTACCAGAATATACATAACTAAAAGAAAGCTACATCATAGAATACCCTACTTCAGCATGGGTGTTGACTCATAGATGCTAGATCCCTGACTTCACTGTACAAATTAAGAGAAGTTTCCTTCCTATGGAAAGTCTCCTCTTCCTAGTAAAGTAAATGTTTCTTGCTGACATATTCCTGCAAAGGGGTTAGCGGATGATGTAGCTTTCTGAGATTGCCGGGCCATGTAAGATTTTTTTTAGCACTCTAAAGCTTATGTTTCCTCCTATGTCTTGGAGAGCTTCATTCAGTTCGGAGGAGACAGGATCACATATTGTTGACTGATTAAACACTTAAATATTTAAAACATTTACCAAAATACATTTGTAGGGGCAAATTAGATGGCTAACCATTAAAAGTACTTGCTGATCTTGCCAAAAAAAAAAAAAAATCTGGGATAAATTCCTAGTAGTCATGTGAAGGTTTATGACCATCTGATCTGTAACTACAGTTACATTCAATGTGATGGCCTTTTCTGGCTTACAGAGATACCAAGAATACATGTGGTACAAATACACACACAATCAGAAAAATAGGCATAAATATAAAATATAGAATCTTAGAAGTCCATTCCTAATGTACACACATGGACGGGCATATCTCTTACACATCCTGATAAATTGAGAAACTGTATTTTCAGCTGCCCGTCTCATGTTGCATCTGTATTACAAAGGTCCAGAGTATTACAGAAATGCATGGGTCTTCCTTTTTAAAGTTATAAAAAAAAGTTTCTTTGCTCATTTCAGAGAATACAGCAGTATTAGCATGAAAATATCCATTCAGAGAGAGTCCTTTTGTAAATTAACACCTTATAATTCTTTTAAATTTTTTTTTCTAAAAAAATGACTTTTTAATCCATTTATCCTCCTGCTTCCCCTCCCTTCCCTTCTCCGATTCTCTCCGAGTCAGCCTTCAGCCTCACCCTTCCTATAACCACATCCCCTTCCACAAAAGGGCAAGAAATCCCAAGCTGGATCATCTCGGTGTGGCACATCCACTCCAGGCAAGTTCAATTTACTCACCCCATAGTCAAGACTGGGTTAGGTTCTCCTCTGCAGGGAATGGGCTACAAGGTGCCAGCCCATGAATAGAACACTGTTGATCCCACCCCTTGAGGCTCCACATACTGCTCATACCAGTCAGCAGTTGCCTACCCTTGGAGGGCCTACCTCTTTTTCCCCATGATTCCCCAGTGGCTGTTCTTGATTAATGAACTCCTCGGAGCTCCAGCCAGCCATCACTGTGGGAATTTTCTTCATAATTCCTATCCCCTTGTTCATACAGACTCTCCTCCCCTGATGTCAGCTAGACCAGAAGCTCAGCCCAGTGCTCAGCCATGGGTCTCTGCCTCCACCTCTTTTCATTGTTAGATATAGGTTCTATGATGACAATTAGGGTGGTTATTCATTTGATTCTAGCGGAAGTCCTGTTTAGGCACCTCTTCCTATATTGGCTGGAGACCTAGCAAGGGGCATCCTGTGAGTTCTTGGAGGTTTCCCTAGCACCCTGTCTCTTTCCAAACCCATATTGGATTCCTCTATCAAGATATCCATCTCTTTTCTTCTCCCTCTTTGTTGCTCCTCTCACTTAACCATCTCCTTCTCTCATGATTTGTTCCCACTTCTTCTTAGTTGCAGCCCATTATGATCCCAATTTGCTAAAGTGAGCTTCTCTATTTTCTCTTTCTATGGGAATCTCTGGATGTCTCTCTTAAATTCCTTCTGATAACAAGATGTTTAGGGGTTTGGTTTGCAGCTTAGGTATTCTTTGCTTTTTGTCTAAAAAAATTACAGTCTCATTCATAACACTGCCTAATTCCATTTTTTAGTGGGATCTGTTTTTAGAGCTTGAATTACTGAAAAGGCCATTCTCACTCACATCATGATAATTTAAAATCAGGCAAAAAGACAATAATTTGTTGAGTTGTATAGTAATAAGTTTCTGGCCCGGACTTTCCAGCCTGGCCACGGGGCCCACTAAGCCACTGTCCCATAGAAACATACAGACACTTATATTAATTTTATGCTGATTTTCCTAGGGACTAGGCATATAACTTGCTAACTCTTTACTCTTAAACTAACTCATGATTCCTCTCTTGTTCAGCCATGTTGCTAAGTCCTTTTTCTCAGAGCAGCGCCATTGTCCTCTGCTTCTGCTGGCTTCTCCACTGGTCTCTTTGGCATCTCTGCTCTGCTTTTCCTGGTCCCAGAGTTTTCTTAGTCTACTTGTCTGCCTCTGGCCAATAAGCTTTTTATTAAACCAGTAGGAGAGATGAATATTTACAATATACCAGAACATACTCCCACAGCAGAGTTGTATGTAACCAATATTGCCAAATTGTGGCTAGGGTCTCTATAACTTGAGAGAAGAGTATACACAAAGTGATACAGGAAGTTAAAGATGTACCACAAATGCCATCTACTTCTTAATAATGGCTCTTTAGTTTCTATACTTGTCATTATAAATTATACATAGTACATGTAACATCTTAGAACACTACGGAGGCAATTGGAATTTTATTAGAAGTGTATTCAAAGGCAACCTCCTGTAATAGATCCTAGGCAGAGGCAGTATTTGCTTAGGTTTGTATATGATGTAAGAAAGTTCTAAATGCAGAGGTTTGATTTTTTTGGTTACAAAGGAACTTCACTAAAAGAAGTATTTTATTTTACTAGGAAAATACAGACTTTCCCAATTCTGATATTCAGAAGCATTGGCTAGCCCTAGTGTCCCTAGAATTTATCAAGGCTTTTATTCTTTTAGAACAATAGATTTAAAATGCATTTGCTTGAAATTTGTTATATGGGGTTTTAGTTAAAATTAAGCAAGAATTAATTAAAGGCAAGAAAATGTTTATAAGAAAGAACAATAAATACATATTTCAGAAACATTGAGGATAAATTATCTTTAAAAAAGATTGCACAAGAAATTTTCAAGGGGGCATGATATTGACCACGGACATATAGTCTTGCTACTGAAGTTACAATGCATCTCAACTGTTTTATTTGGTGGTGCTAACTATAACTGTCTCTGCTCTAATTCTTTGAATATCAACATGTCCTGGATATTTCCTACCAACCCAATATTCTCTGTTAGTCTTCATGAGCTAGAAATCTGTTTTTCCCACATATTAGTCATTGTCATTTTATTTTTACATTAAAAATGAATATTTCATTTTCTCTTGCGTGATAAACCTCTTTGCCCCACATCTAATTTTAGCATCTCTTTCAAGGCCTGTGTGTTTCCCTCATCATTGTTCAATCTCACCTCATGCTTCTTAATACTAATTATTTTCTGAATCATCTCATTCCTTTTGCCTGTCATCCACAGCTATTTTACTTCACGCCCTATCATTATACTTGGGTTCACATTTTTCTAGAAAGATACTAAGGAAAATTTCATGGAAATGAATATGGGATCAGTGATGTTCTCTACTAAAAGCTGTTGTTTCTGTCTGGCTGAATAGTGTGAATGTTTGCCAAGGGAGTGAAGGCTATTGGTGGGTTTTGAACCAGGAAGAAGTGCATGAGATGCATATAAACCTAAAATATTAATTTGAGCCCTAGTTTCTCTATATGTGAGGATTTGCCCTTGCCCACTTTTAGAAGGCTGATAATATTACCATGACACTTAAGTATCTGGGTTCAAGGTGCTATACTTCATGGAGCATTAAGACAATATTTGTTGATATACAAGGGAAAAATGTGAAAAGTTTATTCCTCTTTTCTCCCTCTATGACAAATTCGTCTAATAGTTACCCCTCTTTTTGGTGGTTCATTTTTTCTTAGCCATGTTTTACTACTTGGTTAGAGATATAAGAAAAAGATCAATGTATACTTTATTCATGTTCATTTCTCTGTACAAAATGCCTTTGTTAAGCTTTCCTATATTTGTCTCAGGAATGTTGCTTTACTGTAAAAGGGATTGTGTAGAGTAAACTGTCGGAGAGAAGCTGAAGTTCCTGTGCAGTATTTCATATGCTCTTAGGGTCACGGCACTTGGGATGAGATAATGGAGAAGTCACGCAGTATATTAGAAACTGATAAGAGTATTTGGTTTTGATTTGGAAGTTTTGCCATCGTTATAGTATTAGGAAATTAATATTTCAAATGTATTAATTTATATAGAAAGAGCTGGCTTAACAAACACACATAATTTTATTCAGGGATTTTTAAATAAAGCACTAGGCACAATCAATAAATGCATAAGGCATAATATATATGATAATAATAATAATCAATTATAATTTTTGTTCTTCTTTAACTTGATTTGATTATTAAAGTACCTGCATAATCTGGGGCTGTACTAATCTCTAACTTTTACTTTAGAAAATACTAATAAAGCCTATAGAGCCATTTCTATCTTATAAATTACAGAAGCTGTGAGTTGTCTAAGATACTTTTATTTTTATTGCTGTATACTCATAATAACCAAAGTAAATTTTAAAGAAAACACTTATTAGGACTAACTATTTCAGGGGATAAGAGTTAATGATCCTCATGGCAAGGAACCAGGCAACAGGCAAACAGCCATGGTTCTGGAGCAGAACCTGAGCGCTTATTTTGATCCACAAGTAGGAGGTAAAGAGAAAGAGAACTGACTGGGAATAGCAATGAGCTTTTGAAACTGAAATGCCTGCCTTCAACAACACATCACATCCAATAAGGTCACATTTTCCAATTATTCCTTCCCAGATAGTTTTAACAATTGGGAGCCAAGCATTCATGTATATGAGCCTGTGTAGGGTATCCCCATTCAAACCACTATATAGATATAAAGCAAAATTTAAAAATAGAGATGCCTTAGTGAGTAATAAAGCAAGGGACTTCAGTACATATCCATCAAAACAAATTTAAAAATTGGTAATTTTAGAATTAAGGCTGTGACCAGGCGATGTCTAGACTCTTTAGCCATTTAGCACTGCTAAACAGCTTCAGTTTACACAGAAACCCTGTATCAAAAACTAAGGTAAAAAGCAATACAGGAAGCACCAACATTGTCCTCTGGGCTCTATATGCAGTCACATGGAAATAATGCACACACGGGCATATTTATCATACAACATATACATTCAATTAAGTAGTAAATAAATAACAAAAATAGAAATTGCATACAGTCTATCCTACAGGATAAATAAGATGCTAATTAGAAAACTACCAGGGGAATGTTCACATGATATTGTGCAGCAAATCAAACTAATTGTGCCACCAGCCTCCCAATGTACCATCTATCACACTCTATGATTTTTCAAAAGGAAGCCTCCATATCAATTTTATTATTTTATACTTAAAGTCAAAGGAAAAGGAAAACATTTGAATACTGATATAAGAAGCACACCTGCTTAGCATGCTGGATGCTTTTCAGAAGTGAGTGAATGAGCATATTCTGACCAAGTGTCTCTGGAAGCAAGACTGCACTAAAGTCGTAAGCACACATTGATGTCACCTGTTCCCTCTTTCTTTAGACTAATAAGACTACAAAATTCTAAATTGACTAAAAGACAAAACTACAAAGTGAATATTAATTTTATGATTGTTTACCAAATATCAGTTATATTCTTCTGAAAGATACAGTTTATAAAATGAGAATTAGAAACCTGTGTTCACGCAAACTACTAGAAACACTTCAAAAGATAATGCTGATGTAAAGAATAGACATTTAATTCCAGCAAACACTTTAAAAATAAGCTTTAAATATATAACAATCTCCCATTAAGCTGCAGCTCATCTATCACGTCTAATTTTCTGTCTTTTGTATGTATGTATGTGTGTGAGTGAGCATGAGTGTGTATGTGGGGGGATTAGGGAGCTACCAAATACATGTAAAAAAAGGATTACTCAAATTTTTCTTCCTTAATTTGCTTACTATTTTGTTTTCTCAACTAAGCTATGGAGTTTTATACAAGCCACACATGTATATACTATTTTTAATTAAAGAGATATAAACATAATACTGAGAAAATATTGTTATTTTGCCCCTAAATTCTTCAACATTGACTTGTTAGACTTCGAGTGTTCCCCTTGCACCTTTATATTCATGGATGATAGGTTTGTCATTTACATTTATTGTTGAATTTTACATTCATACACATACATATATAATATGTATGTGCATGCATAATTTTTACATGCATATGTATAATGCAAAACTAAATAGGCAAACAGAGTAAATATTTCTTTCCCTCACAATTGGCCAAGGTTTTTATTTAGAAAATCACAGTGTTAAAGACACGGTGTTTTGTGTAATCAATGTAGGTTGCAGTCTTCTGTGTTGATGAAAAAATAAACATATCATTCACTTATTTATGTTATCATTTAGTAGTTATTATAAACATAAATCATTTTCACCACAGTATAAAAAAGCACCTAACCCCTTCTGTAGAGATCCAAGCCCCAAAATGAATCCTCAAATATATGGTGAAGGAGTATTTCATCTGATTTCATATGTTTTCTTTGATTTCTGTTGGTATGGTCTGTGGCACTGTGGGGGTGTCCTTATCCTTCAGGCCAGCTCAGTGAACTAGGTCAGATAACATGGATTAGACAAATTTCTCTGTTGTCAGCACAGGTTGGTATTTTGATTTAATTTTCTCTTTTCACGGTAGTTAATGATGTTTGAGAAGAAAGCTGAGAAGAAAGCACATTTGCAAAGTGAAGACTCATAGTTTGGTTATACATTAGAGTGCAGGGTTCTTCCCTGCCAAACCAGAAACTGAAACAAAACGGGAGATGATTTGAGAAATCTGAGTCTTCATTTTGGTGCGACTTTTCTACATGCTCGGTGCAGCTAGCTACATTTCATCCTCCTGAACTAAGACTTGCCTCTATTAAACTAACCTTTAAATTTTTATTAAATTTATTTTTGTGTGTGACAATGTGTGTTCACAGTCTTCCTTATCAATCTGTCTAATGTGTGGGCCCAGAATATCAAACATGCATTGTTAGGCTTGGTGGCAAGCACCTTTATGAGCCGAACCATTTCCTGGGTCTTGATACCCATGAATTTATGGTGATTATGTAGTAATAAAATTACTCATTGTCATAGTAATTAGTTGTCCAGTAAATTGGCACATATGTAGATCATTAAAACACAGTTCAGTCTGCTCACTAAGCCAACTGACTTTCACCTGGATTTTATGATTTGAACCCTTGTTTTTCAACTCTGCCAGCTCCATCTTTCTAAGACAGTTGGGGAGGGTGAAGTACTTAGATCTTAAGATTCGAACACCAGTGTCTTTACCTACTCATTTTGATCACCTCTTCTTTGTCCAAGTATTGTGAAGTAATATTAGACAACTAACTTTTGTTAATATTAAATTAAATGAAGTACTTAAGGTTATTATTATACTGCAGTACTTCTCAGCCTCAACTCTGTTTGTATTTGAAACTTAGAGGTATTTGTTTCAATAAGAAATGGTAGTTTTAAAGCACCCAAGTACTTAGCACTAGAGAAAAGTGACAGTTATGTTGGAGTAGTGGGAAAGATTGGGCCTCTTCTGAAATGCTAATTGGCCAATTTTTACAATAACTTCATTTTTCTACTGAAGTTAATTGAATCTCAGTAGATGGAGAGTTTAAAGTGAAGCTTAATTTTTGAACTAATACTTAAGTATATAATTACTTCCTTTGGGTCTGAAAAGATATAAAATGAATGTCTCTGAGTATTTCGAAATATTCTGCACCTTTACTTTAAAGTTTTCTGACCTATACCTTCTGTTGAAGGACTCATACTTATCACTAATCACAATGAATCACATTTTTTATCTTTTTAAAATTGAATTTATATGGCTGAGAAAGGAGTTGGGAATAGCCTGTATAAATAGCTTATATGACACTTTATGGCTAAGTGTGCTCTTTTCTACACAATTGCACTCATCATATTTAGAGATGTGTTCTGTGTCCATATAAGTACAGGGAGAGTTAAGTTGCAAGGACATAAAGGTATTAACATCAAGATTCAAAATGCCTAAGGTTTCCTATTTTTCCCCCAGTTCTGCCTTCTTCACGATCTTGTCCAGTGCTTTTCTTGAATGATGCCTTACTCCTGACACATATGATTTAACATGGAATGCACTCTCCTCATTTTCTTTCTGTTTCACTTGGTGATCAAATCATAGCAAATTATCAGGTTTCATACGTTTACTTTTAGCAGTTTTATAGAGCTTTAAAATATCTGACTTTTTGTTGACAGCACAAATTTACCCTGAATTTTAAAATGAAGCCATAAACTTCCCAAAACATGTTTATCTAAACTTTGATAGTTTTCTCAGTTGCTATGGAACACGTCAAACATTAATTTTCAGTCATTCAAATCTAATTGATTGAAGAGAAGGTATTGCTGCTTTTCTTGTGCCCAGTGAATCAGTAAACTTTTCCTTAGAACATTTAGTAATTAGTACCCCAAATTATTAGAATGATTGTACAGTCCTGAAAGTTTCCTTCTTCTGAAACTTTGATAACTTTGAGAAATCATTTTCAGAAAGAAAAATATTAATATTTTCAAAGTATGTTAACCCAAAGCATTTGAACACATGCTAAAAAGTCCCTCATCACAAAGCCAGAAATCTTTTCAATACCAAAGAATTTATATATATATATATATATATATAGATAGATAGATAGATAGATAGATAGATAGATAGATAGATAGATATTTGCCATCAGGACTCTGGCATAGCCTGCACGAAAAATCCACTCTGTGATGGTCAAGCAGTCTTTATATAAAAACTAATTCTCTCTTATAATGGAAGTCATAATTACAAAGTAATTTTAGCCAGCAGCAAAATAGCTTTATATTCATAATAAATTATTATCATAAATATTTCTCCTTTACTCTTAGACTATCTTCATGTAAGCAATCATTACATATCAATAACTTAAATAACTAAAATGCTTTATTTTAGCTTCATGGCACTGTTTTCAGATAGTAAACATTTTATGTGGCAGAAAACTAATTAATGAACTTTAGTGTAGTGATATATTGTGTATTTTAAAAGTTTACCTGAAAATCAGAGAACAGATACAAGCCACAGATTTAGCCATGAAGGTCACAGAGTGGTGACACATGCCTTTGATCCCAGGGCTCCATAGGATTTCTGTGAGTTCAAGGCCAAACAGTGGTGGCACACACCTTTATCCCAGCACTTGTGATCCCACCCCTCTGCTCTGACTACTTGGGAAACACACAAGCTTTAATCCTAGCAGTAGGAAAGTTGAACCAGGAAGTGAGACAGCTGGGCAGAGAAAAAAAGATGAGGTGGGAGGAGGCAGGAGGTCAATGTTTTCCCTGCAACTCCCTTCCTGAAATTGGTTTTGCTTCCCATATTCAGTCTGAGGATTCCTGGAGATGGAATCTTCCCCTTTCACCCTGACAAGATTGCTAGATCAGAAGTGGCTGTGACCTGTTCCTTTGTCTCTCTGAACTTTTAGCTTTTCCCCAGTATCTAGCTTGGATTTATAAGATTAATTAGGATTCCTGCATACACTTTAGCTTTAAGAAAGAAAATAAATTCCTACTGGATGACAATCAGGCACACACAGAGAGAGAGGGGGGGGGGTAACTTCATATTTTAAAGTTTAAAATGTTGGATGACACTTGTTTCTGCTAAAGCAGCCTTCCTCTAATGCTGAACTTGATCACATTTATTTTCTTTTTACTTGTTAAACCAAGGTAAATATGAGCATAGTGAACCCTAGGGCCTAATCGTACATTCTCTTAACCAGTAATAAAGAAACTTGCCAACTGACAGGTTTTCACAGCAATAATTCAGAAGAAGTTCTATAGCAGGAGTATCTGTCAGCCCATGTAGTATTAAATATTTTAACTGGCAGTCATCCAAGACTGAGCATTAATCTAACCATCTCCTATTACAGTCCCTAATCAAGATATTCCAGGGGTGATTGCACTAACATTGTTTGAAGACTACATCTACTGGACTGATGGGAAAACCAAGTCACTCAACCGTGTCCATAAAACCTCGGGAGCAGACAGACTCTCACTGATTAACTCATGGCATGCCATCACAGATATCCAGGTGTATCATTCTTATAGACAACCTGATGGTAATTATTCTTTCCATGATTTCCATAATGCATCAACATTTTCCAGCAGCATTTCATTTTTGGTTATTTCAAGTTTAAGCATAATTTCATTCTTGATAAGAATGATCAGATTCCATTATTTAGCTTTATTTTTTAATAATGAACCTAGTTCATATGATGTGCTACTATTTCAGGGTATGACAAGAAGCTTAATAATAGCATAAATAATTATTGATCTCTTCAAATCATATTAAGGTGGGATGTGTGCTTTGTTGCATTTATTCAGAGAAGTTTAAATACATCCTTAAAATAATTCATTACAGTACAGCTACAGAGTTCTTAATTTCTAGAACTCTGGATAGAAAGATTTCTCTTTCAACAATTTGAGATTTTAAAATTGCAAGTCTTCAATGTGCTTTAAAGGGCTCTACTAGACAGTGTGGAATAAAGGTTTAATGGCTTTCCTCTACACATAACTTCATGCTTGTAGCTCATTATTTCATTGCTTTGTCATTTATATTTCTAAGCATATGTATTCCTTCACTCCAAATTTTTTAATCACTGTTTACTTTTCTGATGAGTGATTATTTGGAAGCAACATATTTAAGTGTTAGAAATTATTTAAAATGAATGAAATTAAAGATTGAATAGCATTTATTAGACATATTCATAACTTTTATTGCTTTAAAACGCAAAGGTTTATTCAACTATAAGTAATGATACTTGAAAGTTCAGCTTCTAATGCAATGTTATAATCCTGATTTTGATAATCTTGTTCTGCTGTGTCTTTCTCATCTATAGTCTCCAAACATCTTTGCACAGTAAATAATGGTGGCTGTAGCCATTTGTGCCTGTTGGCCCCTGGGAAGACCCACACCTGTGCATGTCCCACCAACTTCTACCTGGCAGCTGATAATAGAACTTGCTTATCAAACTGCACAGCCAGTCAGGTGAGTCAAAATTCTGGAATCATCTCCTAGGTTGTTTGCATACCCTCTTATTAAGGTCTGGCCTGAGCTAGTGTGTATGCTTAAATAATTTAAAGAAAGATTGGTTTGTTACTATGTATAGTGAAATGGAGTAATTATTCTAGGTGCTGCATATATTGTCACAGAATCAGGGAAAAGCAGTTTAATACAAACACCTAAAATAGGACTCGTAGCATTAAAGAAAAAATAGAGTCCAGAAAGGAAACAAAAGGAAAAGAAAACCAGTGTTACCAAGATTCACAGAGAACCTGGTTTCTACTAGTCCTATGCTTCCAGAACTGTGGGATCAGACGATATATTTCACAGGTCAAAAAGAATGGTGATAATGAAGCAATGTAATAAAAGTGGATAACATTTAAATAATCAAGTTAGTTTCTAGATAACTAACCCTGCCTCAAAATCGCACCCTACACAAAGGAAGTGCAAACTGAACCAATACAAGTGTTTAAATTAACATATAATAAAAAAACCTTACTTATAAAAAACTATTAAAATTTGCTTATATTTTCAGCAAAAATGTTAAAGAGAAAAATCTGCTTAGTAACAATTAATTGTATTGAGTAGGTTTTATGACTTTGCATTAGGTTTTTATAAAGTAGTCATTTAACATTAAAAATTGTACTTTGATACACCAGACCCAAAACCTTGTTCGCTTTGAGATCAAATTGTTAACTAAGATATGCATATTTCTTTAAACCAGTAAATTTATTCTTTAATTCAAGGCACTGAATTTGCTTATTTTTGGCAGTTGGAGGGAACATGCTTGCCAAAGATTTCCTTTTCAATTGAGCTTGAGTGGAACAGAAGCCAGTATTATTAGTTCAGCTCACCTCTTAAGACAGAGCTGCACTCACTACACAGGAAATCAGTGTTTTAGAGATAAAGAGCATGGGCTGAATGGCCCAGTCTGTGGCCTCATCTCTGGCTCTGCTTCATTCTGATGAGACCAGCTGGGTTTGTCCCTAAATTTTTGGTGCCTTAATTTTTTATCTTTTAATTGAGGTAATTATCTTAATCTATTTTCTGATGCTATGTAACAGAACCCCACAATCATGTAAATTTATAAGGAAACTAAACTTATTGTGTAAATCTGGGGGCTCTGAAATCAAAGATCAATGTTATACCGCTGGCGAAAGCAAGTGGTGAGCAATCTAGATGGTGGAGTAGAACCTGTGGTAGCCCTGACATTATGTAGATCTTAATGATAATATTGTCATGACATCTGAACACAGCAAGGCTTTTATGATATGGCTAAGATATAGCATGAACGTGTAACAATTGCAATTTTTACAGTGAAAATAGTTAAAGTTCATATGGAGGTGTAACTATCAAAATGAACAAAAGTTATACTTAAAAGCATACTATAGCTACTTTTATGATATTAATCTGATCTGCCAGAGAGAAGCATCATATTTAGAAGGGAATCCTGTTCCTCTGACTTAACATCCACTACTAGTGACAATTACCTTTCAAAGTGAGTCTTGGAAGGAATATACAAATAATATAAATAATATTTTCAGAACATTGTTATGCTACTTAAATGAACACAGTTCTTCAGATATAATAGTAGTAGTTAACCTCACTTTCACTAAAGCTGGGATACATAAGTGTGTGTACTTTATTAAAGCTGCCATGATCAGGGCCTAGTGTCAATCTCAAACCAGAGGCCACAGACTTTGTCTGATGTACAGAATGTATCTTATGAGTTAAGCCTACTACAAATTTAAAAGAACACTAAGCATAATAATTAGCACATGAATGCCTATATTTGTGTATGTGATATAAAGTGTGTGTTCATGTGCATATGTATATACAACACACAGAGAGAGACAGAGACGGAGAGACAGAGAGAGAGAGAGAGAGAAAGAGAGAGAGAGAAAAGTTATTAGTTTGTCTCCTTAGCTCAAAGAATTAATTAATAATGATCCACCATGCTGTCCCTGCAGTTATTTTTTCAAACTTTTCTCTGGTGTGATAAAAGAAAACCTCTTCATAGAAGCACTTTTTGTAGAAAACTATGAAAAAAGAACACAATGTTCAGTGAGTTTGTAATTTAAACAAAGCAAACAGGGGTTACATTGGTATATCATTCCAAAAAGTAATTTTCTTTCATGCAGAAGGGATATAGATGACTCCAAACAACATCATAAAACACAACAAGCAAAAACAGAGCAGGCACCATAGCTTAGTCTGAAAACTGAGGGATGGGAAAGTTAAGGCAAACAGTGTCTTGGCCACATAACCTTGTTGACCAGATGGTTCCAGTCAAAGAGAAATCTTGTCTCAAATCAAGATAGACAACATCCTGAGAAACAATACACAAAGTTAAAATAGAAATTTCAATTGGATACTGTTAACGGATATGATTTCTTCTCATATAGTAATTGATATCAATAATATATGCACCAAATGGTATGATTTTTATGAAAATAATATAGGCAAAACATTTCAATTAGTCTTTTATTGAAATTAAACATAATCAGAGAATCTATTCAAAATCAAGATTAAATCCAGTCATAAAATTGATAATTCTAGGTATTTAAGCAATTGTAAGTATAAAATTATAAATCTTAATATTATATAGCTTATTTTTAAGTAATATTCCATCACAGTTCAATTGTAGTTCATTGTAAAAGAAATTAAATTTTTTTCTTGTAGTCATAATTTCTTTTTGTGAGTGATAATTATAATATAAAATTTATTTTATGAAGATATTCGTCTTGGAAATTGTCCACTAAGAAATATGTTCTAATTTTTCTTAAGCTGAATATATTTTTATATTGTAACTAATTTTTATTTATGTATGAGTACAGAACCTGGTAGCTATGAAAGTTCTTTTTTATCATCCCAAATACATACAACACTGCAGACAAACAGACAAAACAGGGTAATCCTAGGTAAGGAACTAAAAGTAAAGTGTGTGCATATATGTGTGTGTATCTCTGTGTGTGTGTGTCCATGTTTACAGGCACTTACACACACACACACACACACACACATACACACACACACACAAAGTTTTTGTCTCTATGTTCATCAGAAAAGCAATGCCTCTCATTACTATAAAGCTTCTCTCCCCCTCAAATAGTTTATCTGGCAGATTACTTTTAGTAATTACATTATTGATGTGGGAATGCCTTTCTGTATGCTGTGAATAGCAATCTTTAAATAAAGGAGCTGTTTTGGCCCATGACAGCACCATAGAAAAAGTAGGAGGAAGAATCAGAGTAAGTAGGAGGAGCAGGGCGGAGTCAGAGACAGAGAGAGAGAAGGAGCCAGAAACCCAAAGGAGCAACATGTAAGGAACACAGGTGAGCCACGGGCCACGTGGCAGACAGTGAATAGAAATGGGTTGAGTTAAGATGTAAGAGCTAGCTAGCAATATGCATGAGCCATAGGTCAAACAGCATAAAGTTAATATAAGTGTCTGAGTCATTTCTGGGGCCTGAGCAGGAGCAGTGGGTGGCTAAGGGGCTGTAGGTCTGTGTGTCTGGGCTTCTGGCCGCCCGGGACCAAGAAAACTCATTGTAACACATTATTTATAGTATAGAAATCTTAAAAATCTAATACAACTTTCAATTTAAAAACTATTGTATTTTTCTTTCTTTTTATAGACTCAGTAATATTTTCAAAGCAGCCAACAGAAATTAAATTCAATAATCTTGGCTCTGAAGTCATCCAGGAAATTCTCCGATATCATCTGCTTGTACTTTGCTTTGATTTCTAGTGGTTAGGACAGCTGTTACTTTAAAGCCATTTGAAGGTAGAAAGGAGATTGCTTTGAAAAGCAGCTCACTTCCTTTTTTAAACTCTGGTGGCTTTAGATCAGTGTCCCTTTTGGGTGACTTCCAAATATTTTCCAAGTTTTGAGTTGAAGAATGTTCATCATTTAAGAGGTCAGGCATCATTCTTACAGGCATTTTGGGTCTCTTTGCAGTCAGATATAGCAAGTTCTTTGAGGCAGCTATGCTATCAAAATTACAGTATCTGTTTCTTTTCAGCTCCTTCCTAAGCATTGCTCTAGGTCTACTGGGTTTGGGCCTAAGTGGCAATTATTCTGGATCTAGCTTTGCTTCTCATACTGGCTCAGTTTCAACCTTTGATGAAACTGTAGAAACTTCTCTATTAATTTTGGCTGACAGAGATAAAGGAGAAACTTTTGGGGGGCATTCTGCAGGTAAATTATACCAGGAGATCTAATATCCCTGGCTTTTGTAGGAAGAGTGGGCCTTTGGGTGATACTGGAGTAGTACAGGTTTAAGTTTCTGTTTTAGCAGTGAATTTTCCTCTTCATTTCGGACTTCAGAGAAATGCATTTTTTTTTCCTCTGCAGATAACAAGTAAGGCTTTTCAGCTTGACCCTTAACAGAAACTGGTTGCTTGGTTTTGGAAGGCCTTTATCTAGTTCACATACTTGACAGCAAAGTCATCTGAAAATTTGCCTTTTTTTTTTTCTTCCCAATTTCACACTCTGCCAACATATATCTTGAGTCTTTTCTCTCACAAATGAATAATCTCTTCTTCAAGACTAAGTTTATCTTCAAAGGTGCATTCATAATAGAATATTCTATCAAATTCCTTAGCTTCACATTTGCCATTAATGTCTATTTTCCTTCCCTTCATAACCTAGGTTTAGATCACAGTGATAGAATGCTAAGGCCTTTTCTCTTTTGTTTTGTTTGTCTCTTCTCTTATGTTTTACTACTGGGTGTTTTTGTCCTAAGTTTACCAAAACATGATTTAAACATATCTTCAGATACAGCTCTTCCAGAAAGGGAAAAGGGATAAATAGATACAGAAAGGGGGTCAAATAGGAGGATCGAGTTGGGATGATGTTGTGTAAAGAAATACTAGAAGACACGGCTAAAATTAAGAGGCTACTGAGGGGTAGTGTAGAAGCCAATTATAGTGCAAACTATCTAAAATATATACACACATGAAGGGGATCCAAATGAAGTCATCAAATCCTTGGGGAAAAGAGACCCAACTGGCCATCTCATGTCATCAAATGAAGCATCAGTATCAGGATTGGGTTACATCTAATTGAGTAGATTAAGAGGCATGTTGAGAATCCTCAAACAACCTAGGCTGTTGATAAGTTTATAGGTTGCTCTCCACAAATTGATGTCAAGGTCCTTTTGATAAAGACAACATCAACACAACTTAATGAATATAGAGATGCTGAGCTGTTGGCTACATAGAACCTTTCCCCCTACATTTCTTTTGTATAGGTACAGCTTTTTTTTTTTTTTTTTTTTTTTTTGGTACAGGGAGTTACTCAGTGCACTATCAAAAGAGAAACGTAAACACAGGCCAGCCACAGCACCCTTAGTCTATAATGGCATACCTTCTTAAAGAGATGTTAGGGTAGTGGAAACAAACCTGTGGGGATGACCAACCAATAACTTATATGACTTACAGCTTACTCCACTAGATGGAACCCACGCCCAACCTTGCTTAGATGATCAAATCCTGAGAAATGATATTCCAGGGATGTAGGGCAAAACTAAACAATATTGTGTAGGAGTAATAAAAATGAAATAATAGAATAGTGATAAAATTATTCCTAATGATATTATACTGTGCTCGTAGATTATTATCTTGTTCAGCTATAATTAGAAAATTCGAAACTTCCTGAAGCTGATGAAAGCAAATATAAAGACACACAAGACACACTACTAGACATTATGCAAAGAATGAAAAACCTTGGAACACATAGCTTTAAATGGGGATGTTCTCATCAAATCCCTTCCCTCAGAGCCCTCTGAACCCTTCAGAAAAGGATGCCAAAGTGTCAGAGCCAGAGGGAATGAAGAGCACCAAGGAATCAAGGTCCTCTAAATCAATATGAACAAAGCTCATGTGAACTCCCAGAGATAGAGTCAGCACACACAAGTCCTGCAGGGGTCTGCACCAGGTCTTCTGAGCTTATATTATGGCCTTCAGTTTATTCTGAGTGTGCTAACAATGGGACTCTGATTCTTATGCCTTTTCTTGGGCTGGTTTAGTGTGTCCTACTTACTTTTATTGTGCTAGTTTTATCTCTATTATATTTGTTTATGTTATATTTTAGGAAAATAAATGAAAGCATAGCCACTAGGGTATAAGTTAACAACTGAACTGTCATTCATACATCCTGAGAGCAGAAAAACCAGTTTTTTGTTTTGTTCTGTTTTCTTTTGCTTGTTTTTAAAGAAGTGACGTGCCTCATGTTCAGGAGTAGTTGACCAACATGTTCTCTAAAATTCTTCTGTGTGTGCTTTTATTCTGTTACCAGTTCAAGGTGTTTTAAATTTGTTTGTTTGGTGTTGTTTTATTTTGTTTATGCTCATTCGTGTTCTTGCTGTATCTCTGATTTTGTTTTTAGAGGAAGATTTTAAATTTAGGTGGATAAGGAGGGAAAAGAGAGATGGCACGTGTTGGTATAGGTGGACAGAATAGTCAAAATGGATTTAAACTTAAAACTGCTTTAAGTAATTAAAATATAAAAATATAAGAATATTATTCAAATAAAAGACCTTGGATTTCTTTGGCTTGTAAATGATCCAATTACAACTTCCTCCCCATTTCCTGGGACCATAAGTTGAGCTAGGTTCGAGCAAAATGTTTCTGAATTATTCTGAGTTCCATGCCTTTCAGAACATCTGTTAGCTCTAATTCTGTCACTCATTGGGGGAAATGATCCCAACTACTGCTCAGGACTCTACTCTCTTAATGTGTCCTTCCATGAATATTCAGCTCACCCTCACTTTGTGAAAGGTATTTAAAGGGAACCCAATTGCCTAAGTATTTTGTAGTTGTGAATGCAGGAAATCCTTGAGTTAGGTCTTCGAAGGGCTGATCAAGTGTTCAAGACTTATTATATATCCTCATGTTCCCATTTGATGGACAGGGTATCATCCTTACATTCTGGCTCTCACTTAATTTCTTTAAGAAAATAATCATAGAACTATCTTTTCTCCTCTTTATGTTCTGTTCCATCCTCCCCCGCAGTAGATTTTTCCACATTCCTCATGATTTCCCTGATCCAATAGATAATTCATCTTCCTGTAGACCATTGCGTTCATGCCCCACTGTATAGTCAACAGTACTGTGGCTCCAGTGAGGAGAGTGTGAACAGCATATACTCTTGCTTTCAAACTTGGGTGTGGTGGGGAGGTGCCTCCATCTCCTCCACGCTTGTCTGCTCCTACCTGACCTCTGCTGCCACCTGGCAAGAGGTGAGACAGTGATGTTTTGTATTTTTATTATGTTACTGTATTTTATAATTTTATTTTTAATGCAACTGAATTTAAATGTAAAAAATATGAAACTGAGACACAAAATAGAAGAACTCTCCTAATAAATAATAAAATGTTGTTTATAATTAACTAGTTTATAGTGATTTATTTTATTCAAAACCCTTTTATGTTCTTTTTAGATTGAAATGAGAGCAGAATTTCATATTATGTATAATTCCAACAGTTTGTGTTTATTTAAATCAGATATATTCAGTGATTTAAATATGTACTGCGAAGTTCCGCCTCGTAATTGGGAATACTTTGAAGATACTCAGAAGACTTAGAATCCTCTCACTAATATGCTTTGATATATTTTAATGACTGGAAATATTTAATGTTCAGGGTAATTGCTCTCAGATTTACTTTCATCTCCCCAAAGAGTCAACTACCTATAAAGGTATTTTTCTCCTCTGGTAACTTATAAAAAAACACAACCGACATGACCACAGACTAAGCAAATTCTAGAAAATCTGTTGAATAGAGAGATTTCCCAAAAGGCTCATGATCTCTATTCCCTTTCACATTGCTACAAAAAGAAAAAAATTACTCTCGTGTTTGTAATTGAATCTAGAATCAGCTCTATCATATCTGGACTCCTTCAGCATGTATTACAACAAAGGCTTTCTTACTAAAGTAATCACATTTTAAATTAACAAATGGATTTCATATCCACATCTATTAAAGATAATTGAACCAAAAATATTTTTTGTTACAGTTTTTCTATACCAAATCTTCTGCATGAGAATTAATGTACAACATTTCAGAAAGAAAATAACCTTTAATAAAATATTCACCTAAGATCTCCAAATCTCAAAGAATATAAGCTTTTTTAGAAATAAAGAAAAATTTGGGTTTGCTGAGACACACCTTCAATCCCTGTACTTGGGAGGCAGAGCAGGTGTATCTATTTATTTAAAGTCCAGCTTGGTGTACATAGTAAAGTTATAGGATAACCAGAGCTACATAGTAAAAATATGTATACAAACAAACAAATTAATTATGAATAGATAAAGAATATACTTTGATTAACAAAAGTGATTGACTATATTTATTAATTACCTACCTTAGTGATTTAGTGAAACTACTTCAGATTCTTGTACTCTCTGCAGAAATTTTTCTTTAATTTTTGTATTTAAATATTGGTAAGCTTCAATATAAACAAATTGACTGAGCCTTTTGATTCTCTATGCATAACTGTACAGCTGGCACTAAAAACAGTTGGGGCATGAAGTACTCAGTGGGTAGAGTGTTAGACTTATGTGTGGATCAGTTCTTATTGACACTTAAGCACCTGAAATAGAGATGTATACATGTAATTTCACAAATGAGAAGTAGAAGATAGAGGAACAGAAGTTCAAGGTCATCCTCAGCAATAAATCGAGCTTGATGAGATACTGTGTTTCAAAACAAACAACAAAGGCAAAAACAAATAAATAAATGGTTTTGTGCTCTGACTTACTGGCTCAAATGAGCCTCAGAATTTTTGTGGCAGTTACTTATGTAGGTGGCCTGTTGTGATTAAAGCAGCCCGTCAGACACCATGAAAATGCTTTGAGTCTGGTTGAGGGCAGTGAAATCACCAGGTTGTTCTGAGCAATGAAATTTTCTGGCAGGTTGTGTTGGGGTTTGTATACTCATTCTCCATTGTGTACCCTCTAAGATCATGCATATTCATAATTACAGGAGAGATTTTGAAGGGCTGCACCATGTTGTGCCTGGATACTTGTTGTGCGTGTTTTATGGTATCAACATTCTTCTTGTACCTTTTTATTTTAAAGTTTCAATGCAAAACTGATAAATGCATCCCTTTCTGGTGGAAATGTGATACTGTGGATGATTGTGGAGACGGATCTGATGAGCCTGACGACTGTCGTGAGTATTCTGAACATTGGGTTTAGACTTTAGAGTTCTTTACATTCTAGACTTGTAGAAATCATCTAGGCTTAGACTAAGTCATTTTTCATACATTTCCATCTTTAACAGAGACACTTTATCTTACAACTCTTATTAAAAATGTAAAGAAAATGGTCACAATATCTTGGTTTTGTCTCTAATGACTGATTTTTTTCTTTGCTTTACAGTGGTCAATAGTATAGTAATTGCTGTGATTTTTGACTTAATATGTACACAAAATTTAAAATAAAAATCAGCAAGATGTAGAAATCCGTTTCATATAACTGATAGAATCTTGTATCTTCTTGTCAGTGTTGAAATCTTAAAAATTTTTGTGGAGTCAGACTTTTAAATGCTAATTTTTATTTATGGTAAATTGATTTGATTTGCACTGAGCAGCTACTGAAAAATGGCTCCAGACTGAGACAACTGTGGTTAAATCTTCTAGGTTAGCAATCATTGCTAACTGAGGTAGTGATGGGAAATCAGAAGACTTCCTGGAAATTCTGTTACAGTTCACTCCCGTAGGTCATTCCAATCCTTCCTTGTCAAGTTGAAGATGTGTGCAGTCAATCCTGATAATTCCTTCAGTGTCTCTGTGCATAGCTTCCCTAACTTGGCTCTGATAATTCGTCCCTGAGTTGCCCTTGATTGGCCTTGACAACTGAATACAAGACCCTATGGCTTGCACTGAAGAGAGGACTGTCTAAGTGAGAGGAAGTTATTTACTTCTGAAGAAGTTTCTAGCACCAATTATAAAGCTGTGTCACATTTCCAAATTGTTACTTAAAAGAACGGAGCTTCCTCTTTCTTTCCACTGCCAACCTCATACCCTGGAAGTTGTCTCCCATATTCTCACTTTATGTGATGAGCAATAATTTACCCCTTTGATGGGAAATAAAGCAAAAGCCATTCCTCTTTTATGTTTTTAAAACATTTTGCTAGATTTTATTTTCTCCGTAGTAAACAATGCATGAGGTGGAGGACCTGGGGAACATTGGTATAAAGTTATGATCAAATTATTCTTTTTGAACATTTTAAAATTAGAACAAATGCCAGAAGAAGGAGAGGCCAAAAGAAGGAATGAATGATATGGGTGATGAAGAATGTTTATTGAGACTTGTTCTAAAAAATTATTTTTTTCACAATGAAAAAAAAAACATTTTCCCATGATATAGTGAATAAATTAAATATGATTTGGCTTTTTTTTAAAAAAAAAATAATGCCTGTTAGTATTCTATTAAAATGACCTTAAGATGACCTCTACTGACTAGAGTCACCGCCATTGAGGGAAACAGAGCCATAGAGACATACAGCAAAGTCAGAATCACAATGATGGTTCCCCTAAGTATCTGCACCTTGTAAACTCTATTTGCCACTCTGAAATACTATATTGTAATATACTGGTGTGAAAAGTCAACTGGGATTAATAAAAGTTTCTCTCAGCTGCATATTTTTAGAATACATGTTGTCAAGTGCTTATGTTTATTTGAATTATTCAGAAAAGGCACATTGCTGGTTTAATGTTCTTATCCTAGTTAAGTATTAGTATTTTCATAACTTATTTTAATTAAAAAGTAAGTTTATATACACCTATAGTTATGGAATATATATGTTCTAATATACATATATTAAGTAGCTAATTTAAGCCATTTAGAACTTATTTTATATTCTTACTATTTATTTTGACTTAAAAACATCTAAAATCTTTCTGGCAAACATCAAGCATGGAATATGTTGTTATAAAACATAGCCCTTCTGATGTGTAATCAACCCATGAAAGTTATTTTTCTTGTCTAATTGAATATATATCTAATTGAATATATATAATATATATATATAAGTCATGGAACAGTATTTTCTCGTCTATGTACACTTAAGGTGATGCTTTTCTATGCCACCATAAGTCACTCTGCTGCAAATACCAGTGTGACAACAAATTTCCAACACACTGATTTCATTCCTTATATCTGTGTACATATATCAGAACCAACAAATAACATGCCAGTTCTGTTTCATTTTTAAAGAAGCTTCCTGTATATTCTTGTGCTACGTACTAATTTATATACCTGTAAACAATGTACAATTCCTTTTACCACATTTGGCCATTATTAGGCAAACTTTGTATTTTAATAGTTATTTTGATAGATGTGAGCTGATACCTCATTATGGTTTTAATATTTATTACCTTTGAAATTAGAGATGTCTTTTACCCTAATCCTTAAGCATTTATCCCATTCTTAAAATTGCTTAATTCATTTATGTCTGAGTTGATTTTGTTACACATTTAGTTTATCCATCCATAACTAGGATATATATTTTTCAAACATTTCTCTCTTATCAAATAGTTCTCACTTCTACTATGATTGATTCATTTTCTTTGCAAAAGCATTTTAGTTTGATATCATGACCTTGTTCAATTTTCTCTTGTTACCTAAGCTTTGGAGATCAGTTTCTCATTCATCCTTATAGAATCATTTCATTGTATATTTCAATAGTAGTTTTAAATTTAAAAAAAAATCCCTTAATAATAGTGATTTTCCAGTAACATTTTTGTGATAATTAGCACGTAAATGTTTATTTGTAGATGGCTAGTTTAGATCCTTAAATATCATTCAGGGCTGTGGTGCTTTAAAAGTGGCATATATAAATTTGTGAAGGATTTGGATATTTTATAGATATTTTATTTTTAAATGTTATATGTATGAGTGTTTTGCTTATATGTACATTTTTGTACAACATGTGTTCAGTGCCTATTGAGACCAGAAGAGGCCATTGAACCATTAGAACCAGAGTTAAGAAGAATTGGTAGCCACCATGTGGATGCTGGGAAGTGCTGCTAACACTCTTGGAAGAGTAGCAAGTGCTCCCAATTGCTGAGCCATCTCCCCTGTCCTAATTTGTGTTTGAGTAGCTGCATCAGCACAATTTGTATATATTGACTTCCTGTAACGTCATCTAAGAAGGCAAGGAGGGCTGACCCGAGCATCACACATTTGAAAACTAAAACACTATCTATGATGCTATTTGGTTAAACACTGTATTGGTATAAAAATAGTTTGAAATATTGGAGAACAGTGACCTCTCCCCACACATTTTTTTGTTTCTTTTGTTTGTTTGTTTTTTTTTTTTTTTTTTTTTTTTTTTTGAGAAAGGATTTTCTGTGGAATAGTCTTGGAACTTGCTATATAGTGCAGGCTGGACTCACAAAGAGCTGGACTCATGAAGACTCTTCTGCCTCTTCCTTCCAAGTTCTGGGACTAACAGTGTATGCCCTCACTGACTGCAAAACAAAGCAATAAATTTCCATTCTTGCCAGGTCAAATGACATTTGGTGTGATGCTTTAAGGAGGCCCAATCTATGTACCACACATTTGCATGCTTATGTAGTGCTATTTGTATGAAGACAATGGTCAGTCATCCTGTGACTGAAAGTTCATGTTACATTTGCTATAATTTTATAATGTAGCCAAATCATTCCAAAGACACATATTAATATCCCAATAGCTTCTTCCCTTTTTCTTTTTCTCTAATCAACTTTTAAAAGATTCATTCACATCTATTTTATGTGTATGAGTGTTTTGCCTCCTTGTGTGTCTGTCTACCACATGAATACAGTATTTATGGTGGCCAAAATTGGGCATTGGATTCCCTGGAGTGAGAGGTGGTTGTAGGCTGCCATAAGACTGCTAATAACTGAACGAAGGTCCTCTAGAGGGGCATCAATTACCCTTAGAGTCTGGGCCATCTCTCAAGTTTCCTAAGTTATTTCTTACACATTCATTTAATCACTACAACCTTCTTTTGGGGAGAGTTGTTTATATACTAATATATACTAAAATATTAATAAAGAAAATTCTGCATGAACTAAAAGGAAACAATAGTCGAATATGTATGCATCATGCAGTTCATCATTGAATGTAGTTAAAAATCTTTACAAGTGAAAGGTTTTGGAATTTTTTATTAAGAAAGTAAAAAGTTAAGATTTACTTTTTAGATAACTAAAAAAAATTCAGCAATATTGTAACTAAGAAAATAATATGCTTCTTGAGTCAAGTTTGAAACTTCAATTGTGTTTTATTCCCCAACTTAAGCTAATAGAGATGTTAGTATTAACCTAGCCATCAGTCATTAATAATTCATGGAATCATGAGTCCAAAAATAGTGTCTTATTGAGAGTAATATGAATTGAACCATGGTTTCAGAGTCAGTTTCTTCTCAGAACCTGCTGTCTACCTCTGGAAAATTGAACCTCCTTGGTTGAATTGGTAATATCATCAACACTTAGTTTCCCTATTTTTGTATGGCCATACAGTGGTCATGTGAGAGGCTACAATTCATAAATAAAAGTCTGCAGTGATAGATCTACTCTAGGACCTAACACAAAATATATCTCAGTAGAGCCTCTGTATTTTTAACTAGTCCTTATATATAAGCAAATCATATTCCAAGAAAAATATGCTACCTTTTATAAAGTGTTTTTGTAATAATGTAATTGGCATGCAAAATATTCACTATTTAAAAATACTGTATACAATTAATATTAAAAAAATCTAAATGTAATGGTCTTAGGAAGTGTTTAGTTTACAGTAAAGAATATATGCTAAGGCCACAGTACTTCATAGGCTCCAATGCAGAAAGAATTCTTTAAAAAACTGAAATTAGAATATAAATTAATTATTTAAGTAGTTTAGCAACAGCTTGGCACTAAAGTGAGCTCTATTGAGTGCTCTCCTGGTATTTTGTGTGTGTGTGTGTGTGTGTGTGTCTGAGTGGTGTGTATGTATGTGTGTGTGTCTGTGTGTGTGTGTCTATATCTGTGTGATGTGTATGTGGTGTATGAGTGTATGTATGTGAGTGTGTGTGTGAGTGGTGTGTGTGAGTGGTGTGTGTTAGTGGTGTGTGCATGTGTCTATGTGTGTGTGTTTCTGTGTGTATGATGTGTCTGTGTGTGTCTGTGTGTGTATGTGTGTGTGATTGTGTGTATGGGTGTGTGTATAGTGTTTGTATGTTTATGTGTGTGTATGTGTCTTTGTGTGTATCTGCGTGTGTGTCTATATGTGAGTAGTGTGTATATGTGTCTATGTGTGTGTGTCTGTATGTGTCTGTGTGTGTATATATGTGTGTGTAAGTGTGTGTATGGGTATGTGTGTGGTGTCTGTGTTTATGTTTTATGTGTGTGTATATGTGTGCATGTGTTTGTGTGTCTGTGTGTGTATATGTGTGTGTGTCTTGTGTGTACATGTGTGTGTGTGACTGTGTGTCTTGTGGGTGTGTGTGAGTGTGTGTCATGTGTGTGTGTGTGCATGTGAAAATGCATGCTTTTTGATATTTTCATGGGGAGTTTAGAGGCCAATGTTGAGTTTACTCCTAGGATGAGAAAGGGATTCTTAGTCTGGAACTTGATGAATAGTGTAGGCTGTTAGGTTCACATTCCTTCTCTCTATGCTGTCTCAGGATCAGGATTTTAAGTGTAGGCCACCATTGAACTCAGGTCCTCAGGTTTGTTCAACATTTCACCAGCTATGATACTACTCCCAAACCATAAATTATATTTTTAGTTATAGTTTGCATGTTTACATTTTGCTTCTCTGGTAAGAGAGTTTATAAAGTGCAATTCAGGAGGCCATCTGAGTTGCCCGTTACTTAGATGTTCACCAGGCCCTAATAGATCTCTAGATGTGTGGCTTTTACTTATGCTGAATATATTCAATGCAAAATACCAGTACCAGTGTCAGAAAATTTCTTCTAAAGACACCAGGAACTTAGATTGCCATCTGCAATACCCGCATGCTTTCTTTTCTAGCTGAATTTAAATGTCAGCCAGGCCGATTTCAGTGTGGAACAGGACTCTGTGCGTTGCCTGCTTTCATCTGTGATGGGGAGAATGATTGTGGAGACAATTCTGATGAACTTAACTGTGGTAGGTGACTAAAACCCTAACTTTGGCACAAACATGTAAGTCTTGATTGCTCGTTATTGCACTGATTTAAATGCAGACTTGGGTCTCAGGTCACATTATTTTTTTCTTTTTGTCTTAGACACACATGTCTGTCTGCCGGGTCAGTTCAAGTGCACTAAGAACCAGAAATGCATCCCAGTGAACCTCAGATGTAACGGACAAGATGACTGTGGAGATGAGGAAGATGAAAGGGACTGTCGTAAGTCACACAGGATGTCTCATCTACTTAGACTTTAAAGTGATAACTGAAACTACAATAAAAATTGATCTTTCTGTATACAGAAACAAGAGGAAATATATGGACAAGAAATGACTAAATTTTGTCAATTACAGTGCATTATGTGAAAAGTTCTACACAAAACAGAGAGAAAAATTTAAAAAATACAACTAATTTTATTTTAAGAGCCACCTGGAGATTGCAGCAGACCCAAGCAGGATATGTTCACCCATGTCATCATAAAGCAATAAGATATTTTCCTATAAATCAACTTCCCCCATATTAAGTATTGGTACTTTATGCCTATTCATTAATGAGATCTGGGAAGCCAGTTTCTATTTTAATTATGTATTTTTCTGCCATGAATAACTGTTGAAATTATTCAGTATAAGACAAAATTAGTAGTGATTGATGCTTTACATGGTAATCCCTAAAACCTATGTAAAAGAAAAATTATAAATTACTTTTGTTCTTGTCAAAGTATACTCCCTCCTCCATCCACATTTCAAATACATTTAAAAGAAGGCAAAGAACTATATTCCACATGGAGGAATACATGGATTGTCATATATTCATACACACACACACACACACACACACACACACACACACACACACACACAAACTTAAGAGTGAGAAAGAGTGGGGAGGAGAGAAGACAGAGAAAGAGCCTGAAAGATGGACCACTTTTCAATTTTCTGGTTTTCAACAAGACTGCTGCGAATATGTGAATATTTCTATGCTGCTGAAGTTTTATTTTGTGTTCTAAAACTTATATCAGTAAACAATGGTCAGTTATCCTACAATTTGATTAAGATACTGTGCTCTCAACAGGGTTAGGACCAGTTCACAGAGCTGACCACACTAGCAGATGTTCCTATAAAGTGGACAGAACAGTGATGCAGCCCACAGTCTGAACCAAGCCTTTATCACTGCCTTCAAAAACTACAAACAACTTCTGAAGATTTTTATTAAACTTAATACCTTTTATTTCTTCATTCACTTATTATCTCCAAATGTAGGCTTTTGGCATATAAAATGAATAAAACTAGGCTCCAAAAATATTTGAAAAGTTTTTTTGGAGAGACTTGAAATCTTCATCTTTAAAAAGTTATTTCCAAATATATATTCTGTAGCTCATTTGAAAATGCTGATTTTATTTATGTATTATCACAAAAATATGTCTTCTTTTCTGTTTCCAGTGGGGGAGGCAATTGGGTGCACATTACTGGATTAAAACATAATTTTCATCTGATCAGTGACCCTTTAATGAAAAATTAATTGAATTGTCTCAACTGTTTGTCTAATAGCCTTTTATAAATAGCATATCTATTTGTACTGAATGTTGTCCATTAATATTTTTTTTCTTAAGCCGAAAATAGCTGCTCTCCTGACTATTTTCAATGTAAGACTACGAAGCATTGCATCTCCAAACTGTGGGTTTGTGATGAGGATCCAGACTGTGCAGATGCCTCTGATGAAGCCAACTGTGGTGAGTGCTTCATAGCTACAAAGGTCAGCTCAATGCACTGGTGCCATATTCTGAGATGAACACCACAGTGGGGGGGAGAATAAACACAGCTCAGAAGCAAGTGTACATGGACAGGTATGTATCAGTATTCCAAGGGTCCTAACAAATTTAGATGAGTTGTTTACAGAAGATAAGCTGAGATGGAAGGAAATGAAGTGGATGATCTGTTTAATGAAAGTTAGGATTAAAATCGAAGAAAATTCACTTGGTAAGCTGTTACAGAAAGCAATAGATAAGACGTAAGAAACCCAAGAGATGGGCTGTTTAGAGAAATTCTTGGGTAAATGAAAAAGTAATGGAAGAATAGGAAAGTGAATAAAATATTGGCTCTATTTTAATAGTTGCCTATGATTGTGGAAATCATTTTTACGGTGATACTATCTGAAAATTATGAAGGTATACTCTTTTGAAAGTGTCAGGACCAAGATAGAATGAAAAGCAGATCTTAAGTCCAATTCCCTTTTATCAACAATTGTTAAATACTAATACATAAATCAACTCGGCATTCAGAGAAAACAAAGCATTCAAACTAGCAATTGATTACAAGATGAAGTTTGTGTATAATGATGATGGTGCTTCCAAGTGATTCAGAATTGTAAAAGTGCATTAAAAAGATTCCTCATTGGCAATTTAATTAAGATCATGAGGCTCTCAAATTCCATTTATATTGAAGAGCAAAAATGACTAGTCTTAAGTAATAGTCTTAATACAATTTCATAAAACTGTCCTCACAACACACGACCATTATAGCTTATCACAGTATTCTATAATTGTCAGTTACAACTTGATATGCAAAGTTAATCCTAGAGTCTCCACCCACACTGTTTATCTATCCCCCCATTATTAGGGCCTTTGGTAAGCAAGGTAATTTCACTGGCCAGTTAGTTGTGTTGTCTTCTTCAAGACTTTTAATCAAGGCAAATAAGATGAGGTAATAAATTTAAATTACTTACTGGTTAGGGTATAATTTTGATAGTTTAATCCTTAAACTTTAACATAATTTTGTTTTAATAGATTAAATAATAAAATTTATTCAACAAAAATTCTGCTCAGCTAGTTATCAGAATAAAAGTTCTGAGGATGATCCCACTAAGAAGACTTGATCATTCTACAGTAGCTTTATATGCTCTGTAGTGTGATCATTTCATCATGGTACTTAGAATAGTCAATCAAAAACATACAATGGATTGGCATGTGCTTTGATTTTTTTTTTCAATACACAGCCAGGAAATTTGAGTGAGGTTGTTTATGCCTTAGGAAGGTAAGTAATCAGTAGGTCTAAATATAGAGCCAACACATAGGAATGGAAGAACTATACTAAACATGTATATGGATATCAAGTTATGCTATTTATAACATAGGACCAGAAGGATAACACAATGGTAGAGGTGCTTGCATACATGCCTGATGACCAGTGTTCCAGCAATTATTCTTACAAGATTGCAGGAGATTAATGATTTTACTGAGAGAGTGAGCGGTTCCTCTGGCTTCCACACATGTGCTGTAGCTTGTGTGTGGAGTCATTCAAACAGAAATACACACAGAAGCACACAAAATAAATAAAAAATAAAAAATGGCATCACATATTCTGTTATGAGACATTATTACCCAGTGTTTCAGTATAGAAATATATAAAAAGTAATTATTCCTTTTTGCTGAAGGTTATTTTTATATAATTCTTAAAATGTATTAGTAAATTAAGCAAAAAACATTTAATAAACAAACCTGTGTTGTAAACATTTTTCATGGGTGTTCATTTGGATTATGTTTGACAAAACACAGAGGACGTACTGCCCACCCCTTACAGTCAGTTATGAATTGAACTATAATTAAGCTGTGGATATTAGAATGAGGCTGAGGAGGGAAACTCAACTCCAGTACAGATGCCTGTAACTAGATCAATATAATGCATTATAGCTGAGCTCAATCATTTGTAACTTTGTTTCAATTTACAATTAAGATAGAACTTCACAAATGCTTATTCCACAATAATGCAGAAGGGAAATTGAAAAAGGCTAGCACATAAACTCTGACATCTAATTAGTGATTAAATATGTATTTTCTGTATTTTAATAACAGTTACAAACTGATGCGGTATATTTTGAGTAGCCAACAAGTGATGTGAACCTCTTCATTGGGTGGTTATATGGTAGGGCTAGAAGCAGTCATGTTAAGGAAGATACCTGAATATTATTAAGGTATCTCTCTTTGGAGATATTAAGAGAAATATGAAAGCAGGTCTTCATTGTTGGAATTCCTAAGTACTGCATCTATCCATCAACACCCTTAGAATTCTCAAAAATCTGGACCCTAGACATTCAGTAGAATTCAGAGTACTGAGTCAATTTTCAAATAAAGGTTCAAGCTTCCATATATATCCAGCCTCTGTAGTAGTGGGTTCTCGGGTCCCAGGCAGCCAGAGATCCGAGACCCACAGACCTGCCGCCCGGGACCGCTTAGCCGCCCACTGCCGCCCAGGCCCCCAGAAACGACTCAGATGCTTATATTAACTTTATGCTGTTTGGCCTATGGCTCAGGCACATTGCTAGCTAGCTCTTACATCTTAAATCAACCCATTTCTATTAATCTGTTGGCCACGTGGCCTGTGGCTCACCCGTGCCTCCTTACATGTTGCTCCTTGGGCGGCTTCAGCTCGAACTGCCTAACTCCGCCCTTCTTCTCCTACCTAAGCTCTGATTTCTCCTCCTACTTTTTCTATGGTGCCTGCCATGGCTCAAAACAGCTCCTTTATTTAAAGATTGAGATTTACAGCATACATAAACGCATTCCCACATCACTTCCCCCTTTCTCTCTAGTCAAAAAGGAAGGTTTCAATTTTAACATAGCAAAATTACATATAACAAAATAGCTATCAAGAAAGAATTACAGTTACAATATCTAGCCTATTTGTATTTAGCAAAATTAAAGAAAATATTCTATCATCTACCTTATCTTTATGAATCTAAAGTTTTATATCTAATATATCTTTCAAATGACTAAGAAAAACTATACCTATAACTATCTAATCTTCAACTACATCAAAGACCACAGAAGGATATATTTACCCAAGTACGCCAGAAGTGCAAGCGACTTCTAAAATCTAGAAAGGACAGAGATGACACCTATCTGCCTGGACAGTCACCCAAAGTTCCTTTATAAAGTTGGGGCATCCATCTTCAGCCTACAGGCCCAAAGTCTCTTTTCATTTTAGTGAAGCAGGAAATCTGCTCTTCCCATTCTGACACAGTTCATCCGTTGCTTCTCCTTGAGTCCTGAAGAATGTCTGACAGTTTTTTCTGCAAAGCAGGAACCTGAATGACCATCTTGGCTTGTTCTATCAAAGTTCAGAGGTCACCGTCCTATGGAGCCCGCATGTCTAATTTAGACAGCATACTGTTAAGCAGTCGATCAGGTTCTTGTCCAGTGGCTAACCATTGCCACAAAGAGAGTAGACTCCATATGGAGTTTTTTCGATGCCCATTTTCCTGTTGAAGTAAATTAGTGCTGCCAGGAGCAGACCTGTCTCACTGTCCAGAAAAGTCTAAGCTCTTAAAACATTTTAAATGCCATATTCTGTAGGTCTTAGAAGTATTTGAAGATTACCTACCTAATTGAAATATATCTTTGTATACCTAAAAATCTTAACTAACCTAACTATAAGTTTGATTTTCAAAAGTGACTATTAACCTTCATTTCTTAATTATACACTACAATTTTAAAACAGTTACATGAACATCATACCTTAAACAAGAATAGAAAAACACATACAGCATAACAAAATTGACCTTAAATTTGTATCAATAAACCAAAATCTATACCAATGTAAAGCATTTTGAGATTAACAGCTGATTTCCTGATCTAAGGAAATTCAATAATCTAATTTTTAAAAAATCATTTATATACCATATCCCCTTTTTCTTCTTAGAAAGAGATTAACTATGACATTAACCATTTATAATGAAAACAAACATCTAGAAACAATATTTGGGGAATTTGGGCGTTGTTTTCTGTTACTACTTCCTGCTGATTAAGGGGCATTGAAAGTCTCATGGTTGTTGAGGCTGAATCAGTCTGCAGCTCTGAAGCTGATACGGCCATCTCTTTCTATCAGGTTTTTTCAGGGGGTCTTGGTTGATGAAACCATATTTGTCTGGAAGCAATCCACAGGTTCTCATCTTCTGTGGAAACAAAAGTAGAACTCTTCCAAAGCAATAAATCTTTAGACACAAATTTCAAAATCAAAATACCTTTAAAAAATACATTCTTGTTTAAATTAGTAGCCTTTGCATTTGCAATCCATTGTCTTTCTGCAGTTAGCTCATTAACAATTAAAAAATTAAAAGAAAACACAATAACAACCAAAATCCAGATTTTGTGTCTATTTTCCATCTTTACGTGGCTTATTATATTTTTATTACTCTATTTCTCGCTTTAAAAACTTTTTCTAACCTCTTTCTTTTCTCTCTGAAGCCTATGTATCTTTTACAAACATTGTAACCCGTTTACAGGTTTTTCTTTTTATCTGAATCTGTTTTATTGTGAATCCTTAATCATCTTTTAACCTTAAGAGCTTTTAAAATACATTCTCTAAAAAGAAGCACAGTTTTTGCAAATTAGGCTGAATCCCTAAGTTTTCTTAAATGGACCGTAAACAGATCACACTCAAGAAAATGCTGCTATGAAGAAAATTTGTTTCTTTTTTGTTCAAAATAAGCAGAAATCTAAAATCAATCACATGTTACTGTGTCTTCTGTGAGGTTCAGGAACTCGCCTGATTGCAGCTTACACTGCCTGCCGCCAGTCCGCCGGCGCCATTTTGAATGTGACCTGTCGGCCACGCTTTTTTTTTTTTTTTTTTTTTTTTTTTTTTTTTTTTTTTTTTTTTTTTTTTTTTTACAGAGACCTGTTTCGTATACACAACTTAGAAGCTGCCTTTGCTCAGTTTTTGCTAAAACCCTTTTTAAACTTTCTCAGGCATTAAGTGGATAATCGACCCACGTTGGATGCGCCATCTGTAGTAGTGGGTTCTCGGGTCCCGGGCAGCCAGAGATCCGAGACCCACAGACCGCTTAGCCGCCCACTGCCGCCCAGGCCCCCAGAAACGACTCAGACGCTTATATTAACTTCATCCAGATGTAAATTCACACTCTAATGGACAACTGGGTTTTTTTTTTTGTTTTTTTGTTTTGTTGTTTTTTTTTTGTTTTTAAAAGCTAGAATTATACAATGATAAAAAGAAAAAAAAAGAAGTCCCTTTAACAAATGTTCTGGTCCAACTTAACGTCTATATGCAGAATGATGCAAACAGATACTTATCTATTACCTGCACAAGTAGGAGCGCATCAAAAACCTCAAGATAATAACCAGAAACATTGAACTTCGTAGAAGAGAAATTAGGGAATTGTGTTGTAATCAAAGCACAAGAGATAACTTAGTGAAAAGAACACCATTAGCACAGACACTGTGACTGACAATAAATTGGACATCATAAAACTAAAATGTTTCTGTAAGGCAAAGGATATAATAAATTGGAAAAAGTACCTGACGTCTATGAAATGGAAGAAGATATTCAACTTTTCAACAACCTCCTATCTGAACAAGGACTAATTTCCAAAATATATAAAAAAATTGAGAAACTAGAAAGCAATAAACCAAATAATCCAATTTAAATTGGAATAAATATCTAAACAGAGCATTCTCACAGGAGAATTGAAATGGTCAACATGCACTCATTGTTGAACATCCTTAGCCATGTGAGAAGTGCAAATTAAAACTACTCTGAGATTTCCTATTAGATCTGTCAGAATAGCTAAGATCAAAAGCACAAGTGGCATCTCATGATGGCAAGGATGTGGAGCAAGGGGAACACTTCACCAATGTTGGGAGTTAAAATTTGTATGTCAACTTTGGAAATAAATATAGCCGTTTCTCAGAAAATTTGGAATTGCAAGAACTGGGCACATACCCAAAGAACACTCAATTCTACTACAAGAACACTTGCTCAACTATGTTTATAGCAGCTTTAGTTATAATACCCAGAAACTGGAAACAATCTATATGCCCTTCCACCAAAGAATGGTTAAAGAACAATACAGTACATTTACACAATTGACTATTACTCAGCTTTAAAAAAAAATGAACTCATGAAAATTTCAGGCAAATTAATGTAACTAGAAAAAAATCACCCTAAATCACGTAACTCAGACCCAGAAGGACAAATATGGCATTGCCTCACTGATTTGATAACCAATCCTATTTGTTTCTGTTGCCTGTGACTTTTTGGGTGTGTTTTGTACTTTGTCTATGGTTCAATTATTCCTTCTAACAACATCTTTAATGCTTTCTTAGTCATCATAAATGCTTCAATTGTTCTTATCCTTTAAAAATTCTATTTTAACTTCAATTTTAATAATTTTTCTATGTTATAAGCCTGGTTTTATGGGTGTCATTTCAAGACCAATAGCACATCTTTCCAGGCCTGCAAACTTTTCTATTGAGTGGTTGGGTGTTCTCTAATATTCCTGTCTTTATGAATGACTTGTTCTTCCTCTCTTGTATTTTAATACCTGTTCTGTATCCTATGCTTTTCATATGACAGTGTAGTATGTCATAAAAAATTACTTGTCTGATGTTGTCTCTTTGATGTTCTCTGTAGGTCTCTTGCACCTAGATGACATCTCTTTCTATAGGTTTGGAATTTTTTTTTTGATTTTGATGAAGATACATTTTTTACATTCATTATATCGTTTTGCCCATGATTTGGAGGACAAACATGAGATGATAGTTCTGGAAGTAGCTATGGAGCTTAAATATTCCAAATATACTTAATGTTTTAAAAATGTTTTTTTCATCTGAAACCAAAATATAGTAAAGTTAATTTAATATATTATGTATTTCAAATTAGCCATGTTTTTGCAACACAAATCTTATAGAATTCTCATTTAACAATTGAATTAAAAATTGTATTTGTGTACCTTTCAAATTAGACATTTTACATAGTTTTTAAGCTACTTTTAAAAATTCTCCATAAAAATTTGTTGCTATATTGCTTTGGTTGTATGCATATTAGACATGCTTTCTATAAACTTAGAGTTATTGTTATTCATGTACAGCCAAGCAAATTCTGGTCATTGGTCCAATAATACAATCTTTTAAAATAATCAACTGCTTATTCTTGCATTGTTATCTCTGTACTGGTCAAAATTTACAAGATAGCTATTACCAGTGCGCTCTAAAATAACTAATGACTAGCTAGCAAATTCCAGTGACTTAGAAGGCCAACTCCAAACATCAAAGTATTGCATGATGTTTAAATTCTGGTTTTTCATAAAAAAAATGTGTGAATAATGTATCTCTAACTGAGTTAGAAGTAAGTGTAACTTACTAGCAAAAACATTAATTAAAAGTAATGTACATTTCCTTTTAGGAATCTAGTTTTGAAAGTTTTGAAAAATTATTTTTAGAATAACTATAAATATTTTCTAAAATTAGAAGTAAAACTTTGAAATATTTGAGACAGTTTTGCAAATAAGGATCTTAAACATGATAGGAAGTTGAACTGCAAAGATGGTTCCCATCAATGCTTATTTTATGTATATGACAACTAGAAACGTCTTTAACACTAGCAAACAATCTATCATGAAACATTGGGTTGTATTGTTCAGTCTATTTCTGTTTTACATTTTATGTATAAAAAGCTTACTCTTGTATATTTATAATATTTCTTTCAATACATTTGAACATACTTAAAATCATAAAGTAATTATATTTGTGACTTATAAAATCCATAAGTTTATAAAAACAATGAATTGTTTTGAAATGATATTATGTGTTAGTTATTGAGCAAGGGCTTTATGTAAAAATATCATTTATTTCTCATAAAATTATGTAAAGCACTCACTATTTCTCTTTTACAAATAGAGATGCAATGCTCAGGAGTATGAATACTTTTCTAATTGTCACACATTTAGAAAGGAGGCAAGTGGATATTTGTATCTGAGTGAATAGCAAATAGTTAAACTCTCTTGAACAGTGTTCAGTGCAGGGTCCTCAAGCAAATATGGTTTGTAAAAATATGAGACAGATATGCTCAGAGGAAAAAAATCTTGGAATGGATAAATGAGGACAGATAGATGAATGCTACTTAAGTACTTCAGAACTGTCATTATGTTAACTACAGTAGATAAACTAGAGGGGGGAGGTAACTATGTGTGGATATAGGCCATAAACAATCTGGGAGTATTACTGAACCATGTATGTCAGACAGTTTCTTACAGCCATCATTTGGCAGACAAAATCTGCAAGCACAAGAACAGGCCAGTGATCATGACTTGAGCTTCACGTCTAATGCTTATCAGGAATGTAAGAGAATATTGTCAACAAACTTGCTCTTCAATTGATAAAATTCTAGAAAGACAGAGTTTAGTGAGTTAGAATTCCTCTCCTCCATAAGATAAAAGCTTCCTAGAAAGATGGAACTATGAAAAAAGATTATTGGACAGGATAGGAATTCTTCAGTGTAAGGAATTCCTCACTGACATTCTGTGTTATCCGTATCATGTGCAAACTGTGAACTATCTGCTGTGATACCCATAACTTACTGACTTGAGCTAAATGTAGTTGTTTTTATTTTTATTTATTTATTTTAACTCTTTACTCTGTGTAGGGACCACCACCCAGCTCCCAAATAAATACAAGAAGATTTATCTTTACTTATGAATGCCTGGTTGTAGTTTGGCTTATTTCTAGATAACTTTTTATCCCCCCCCCCCTTTTTAACTTTTAGTATTCCATCAACCTTTTGACTCTGGACTTTTATTTTTCTACATTCTATATACTTTTCTTTTATTCCTATTCCATGGCTTGCTGGAAGGCTGGAAGGCTGGATCCTGGTGTACTCTTTCCTCTGATTCTGGATCTTCCCCTGCTTTGTCTTCTCTTCCTATTTATTCTCTCTGCTTGCCAATCCCGCCTATCTTCTCTTCTGCCTGGCTATTGGTAGTTAAGGTCTTTATTAGACCAATGAGGTGCTGTAGAAAGTAGCTTGTGATTGTGAATGACAGTGAACTGCTTCTCAGAGTTAGGCAAATGCAGTAAAAAAGAATGCAGCACATCTTTGATTCGTTAACCAGTATTCCACAGCAAACTCAATGTAACATATCTTCAACCAATATTGAACAACTGCTAGATATGCCTCAATATCCTCTTTTGGGTATTCAAAGAAATCACCATATTTACTGTTTAAAAAATTCCCTTCCTCCAACAGGCCAAGTTTATCTCAATGTATGTTATATTGTCACACTGCAGCTTTGGGAAGATGTTTCTTTAATTGTATGCAACATTATTTTTACTTTATTATCATTTTTAATAAAAAAGGTTTTTTTGTATACATAATCCCCCTGTTCCCCCTCCCTTACCTCCTCCTTATCTCTCACAGTCAGCCTTCAGTATCTCCTCTCCTCCAAAAGGGCAAGAAGTCCCAAGCTGGGTCATCTCAGCCTGGTACATATACTCCAAGCAAGTCCGATTTCCTTATCCCCAAATTAAGACTGAGTTGTTCCTCTGAGTTCTGTGGTAGAATCTTAAGGGTCACTTATGTATATGAGCATATCATTCACAAATAGAGATAGTTTGACTTCCTTTCTGATTTGTATCCTCCTAATCTCCTTTTGTTCTCTTATTATTTTAGCTAAAACTGTAAGAACTATATTGAATACATAAGGAGAGAGAGGATAGCCTTCTCTTGTTCCTAATTTTAGTGGGAAATCCTTGAGTGTTTCTTCATTTAGATTCATTGGCTATTAGCTTGCTATATATTGATTGCCTCTATTATAGTTAGGTATTTTCTTTTTATTCCTGATCTCTCCAGGACTTTTATCATGAAGAAGTGTTTTTTCAGCATCTAAGGAGATAATCTTGTGTTTTTTTTTTTTTTTCCTTTCAGTTTGTTTATATTATGGATGACATTCACAGCTTTTTGTATGTTAAACCATCTCTGCATCTCTGGGATGAACATACTTGATTGTGGTGGATGAATTTTTCTTTTTGATATGTTGTTGGATTCTGTTTGCCAGAATTTTATTGAGTGTTTTTGCATCTATGTTTATGAGGGAGATTGGTCTGTAATTCTCTTTCTTTGTTGCATCTTGGAGTGGCTTGGGAATCAGGGTGATTGTGGCCCCGTAAAATGAGTTTGGCAATGTTCCTTCAGTTTTTACTGTATGGAACAGTTTGAGGAGCATTGATATTATTTCTTTGAATGTCTGGTTGAATTCTGCACTGAAACCATCTGGTCCTGTATTTTTTTTTTTTTTTTTACTTGAGAGACTTTTAATAATAACTTCAATTTCATTTGGGGGGGGTATAGATATGTTTAGGTCTTTAATCTGATCTTGATTTAATTTTGTCCATTTCTTTCAGGTTTTCCATTTTAGTGGAGTTTGACCTGATAATTCTCTGGATTTCCTGGGTGTCTGTTATGTCCTCATTTTTATTTCTTATTCTGTTAATTGGGATACTCTCTTTTCTTTTTGGATAGTTTAGATACGTTTTATCTATCTTGACTATCTCAAAGAACCAACATCTTTGTTGTATTGGTTCTTTGTATTGTTCTCTTCATTTCTATTATTTTGATTATTTCAGCCTTCAGTTTGATTTTTTTTCCCTGTCGTCTACTCCTTCTAGGTAAGTTTGCTTCTAATTGTTCTAAAGCCTTTGGCTGTGCTGTTAGGTCTCTTGTGTGAGATTTCTCTAGGTTTTCCAGATAGGCATCTAGTGCTATGAGTTTTCCTCTTAACACTGCTTTCATTGTGTTCCATAAGTTTGGCTATGTTATTGATTCATTTCTATTAAATTCTAGAAAGTCTTTGATTTTTTTCTTAATTTCTTCCTTGACACAGAGGTGGTTCAACTGAGAGGTGTTCACTTTCCGTGAATTTGTAGGCTTTTGTGATTTCTGTTGTTGTTGTTGCTGTTGAACCCTAACTTGGTGGTCTGATATGATTCAAGGAATTATTCCCATTTTTTGTATCTATTGATATTTGCTCTATGACAGACTACGTTGTCAATTTTAGAGAAAGTTCCATGGGTTGCTGAGAAATATGGATATTCCTTTGTGTTTGGGTGAAAGGTTCTGTATGTAACTATCAAGTCCATTTGGTGCATACCATCTGTTTGATCCCTTATTTCTCTGTTGAATTTCTGTCTGGTTTAAACCTATCCAAGTTTAAAAGTGGGGTACTAAAGTCTCCCACTAATAAGTGTGTGGAGTTTGATGTGAAGTTTAATGTTTAGTAGTATTTATTTTACATATGTAGGTGCCCTTCTATTTGGAGCATAAATATTCAGGATTGATACTTCTTCATGGTGGATTTTTCCTAAGATAAATAAGTAGTGTATGTCCTGGTCTCTTTTGATTGATTTTAGTTTGAAGTCCATTTTGTTAGATATTAGGATGGCTATACAAGCTTGTTTCTTAGAATCATTTGTTTGGAAAGTCTTTCCCCAATGCTTTACTCTGAAATTGTGGTGTGTTACTTGTATGCAGAAGGACAGCTTTTGTTTTTATATCCATTGTGTTAGTGTGTGTCTTTTTGTAGGTGAATTGAGTCCATTAATATAAAATACTCAAATTCACTTTTAAAATTGATTAAAACTGAAGATATGTTATCAATGATTCCTTTTTTAAATAGTGTTTAGATTATACTTTGCTCCAAAAAATCAAAATTTAGACTATGTGAAAAATATATATTGTATTATTTTTGTTAATATATTCTTCTACTTCCCAAACTTCTCCATGTCCCATTTTTGACTTTGAAATTCAAGAACTCACTAGATTTGTTCAATGTAGAATAAAGTATTATAGTGTTACAGTCAGGTAAACTTCTACTAGGTTATAATGCTTGTTAGAAATGGAGTCTTCCACAGAGAGACATCTGTGGCATTGTTGGCAACATAGGTCATAGTTCTCAACATAGATTCCAATTTGGTAGGACAGACATTGCCCTATGCAGCATTCCAGGCCCAAACACAATGCTGGTCTCAGGTGGCAGGCAGGATGCCAATATCAGTCCATTCCTAACTACTCTGTCTTTTTCAGAACTGCCTCATACCATAGCACATGAACTATTTCAACTTTCTTTTTCTCCAATATTTCCACCATATACTTGCTGATCATAATGTTAATCACCTGCCTTGTGCAGTGATTTCATCCATGATTGCTTGAGGCAAACCAGATGACAATCAAGGCTGCCCCATGAGTGTCTTTTGCACAACTGAACAAAATTCCAGTTTATTCTCAGCTAGAGACACTCCAAAATTTTCTTACTGTAATTAATTTAAGAAAACATTTTTGATTTAGATGTGTTTGTCTTGTGTATGAAACCGATATCTTTATTATGTCAATAAGATTTCTATCAAAATGGAAATAAAACAAAGCTTATTGAGATATATAGTGGATCGACATGTGGTTCTTTCATATATAAGGACATCACCTACTAATGAAATTCTCATTATATTTGTGCAGTATATTTGTGAATGTGGCACAAATTGGGTCTTTGTCCATCCTTAATACTACCTTTTTACTTTTATTTAATGATGACCAAGCAGAATTAATGCAGCAACAAGCAAATTCAGACTGGCTTCTTTCCTAGATGATAAATTATCTATCTATGGACACTGATTTAAGAGATGATAACAGCATGCCACCCAGCACTGCAGCTATTCTATATGGCCATGTTTTGCCACAGCAAAGCAACTCTCCATATTGCTTTCCCATATCTGCTCTTTAGAGGATGCTGATCTCTGTTCAGATATCTGAGCTTTATTGTGTGGCTAATAATATTGTGTAATATCTCTGGTTGTCTTTATAGGGGATAGTAACCTGATAAGGAAGAGATCTCTTTTCATCTCTTTGTCTCTCTCCATTTTATTCATTCCCCCTATCATTGTCTCACAGAACCACCTGAACACATTTCTGCTACATTGCTTTCTTTGTGTGAGCTTTGTCTTTTTCAGCTAGATTTTATCCTGTTTGTTTTCAGAGTTTATCTTTTATTCTATTTTTAACAATATAATGACTACACTAAACTACCAACTATTCTTCCCAATACCAAATACTCACAAAATAGGGTATAAATTCAATCAAAATATTAAAAAAAAGATTGACCATCTGGAATAATGAAGACAGAATGAAAAATTCACCTTAAGCTATTATACTGAAGTAGCTCAAGTCTCTCCCACCCAGAAAAATAGGAAGGAAGAGAAATGACATGCATCATATCAGTAAACGTGTAAACACCACTGAGGCCTGCTATGGTCCCCTGTGGGAATGCATTTGTGTGTGCTGTATCTTTAAATAAAGGAGCTGTTTGATGGGTCATGGCAGGCACCATAAAAAAGGTGGGAGGAGAGTCAGTTCAGGTAAGAGAAGCAGGGCGGAGTTAGAGGCAGACCGCGCGGAAGCCGCAGAAAGAGCAACATGTAAGGAACACGGGTGAGCTACGGGCCGCCACGTGGCCCGCAGATTAATAGAAATGGGTTGATTTAAGATATAGGAGCTAGCTAGCAATGTGCCTGAGCCATAGGCCAAACAGCATGAAATAAATAAAAGCGTCTGAGTCTTTTTAGGGACCCGGGCGGCGGGCAGATAAGCGATCCGGGCGACAGATCTGTGGGTCTGGGACCTAGGGCATGGGACCCGACGAACTCGCTACAACAGTCCCCCAGTTCATAGGTGTTCCTACAGTTTGAGCATAAAACTATGATTTACTGCCTAGTGATATATAAATGCTGCTTGGCCCTCTTATGGAAGGCAAACACTTTGAACGTGCCAAAAGTTGTCTGCAGATACATTCAAGAGAATGGCTTTTTTAGATTTTATAATCTTTGCAGAATCATAATAAAATGTCTAGGGATAAAAACCAAATTAATAACCAAAATATTTATAAACTTCTAAAATCACAAGCCTGAAGAAAACTTTATAAAATAAAGTTTTGTCATTAAAATTGTCATTTGACATTAAAATTGTCATTATTGTGACTCTGACCCCTTGAATAAGTTAAGGTCAGGTGTAGACTTTTCTTTTTGTAATTTCATATTTGTTCTAAATGCTTTAAATGTTGAAAAAGAATTTGAATTTAAGCTTGGGATTTTGAAGACTGAGATATGCATTTATGGATGCTTTGGACCACTTTGTTTATGAAAATAACTAGGACAATTATTTAATGCCTCTTTCTTGTCTCTTCCATCCTTAGGTCACTTTTTTGCTTGTTTGATATTTGTTTTGTTTTGTATTTTACCATGTAATAGATTCAACCAGTCCTATGTTCACACTTACATAACACTGACCTTCAGTTCTCAATCCTGAATGATATAGACCCATTCCTTTTGCCATTATAGGTTACTATACTAGTAACCTGCCACATGTGGAGCAATGTGAAGTGCTTCCTTTCTTCCTTATTGTTTGTAGTGGTGAATTTATGGACTAAAGGAAGATTTTAATGAGCTGAATTAATGCATATTTAATCATGATTTATATTATCTATTGAGGTATTTTACTTTCTGCTTGTGTCTAATGGCTGTATTAAAATGTGGATTTTATTGGTACCTTTATTTGAATTCTCATATTAAATTCACCTCAAGCATAATTTTTGAATTTCTTTTATGTCTGATATCTCTCTGATAAATATGGTTCTACATAAGGGCCAGCATCATTATAGGAGGCAAACAGGCTTATTAAAAGGTGAATGAAGACATCTAACAAGGAAGATCACTGTTAAGGTTTTTAAAGACATCTGGGAGTACAGCCAAGTGAACATTCATGTACTGTAAGCAGAATCTTTTTTAAAAAATCAATACCTTGCTGACTAGGCAGTCAATGAGGAAAAAAGATAAAAGATAATGTGATCATTTATTGATAGGTAACACCTAGTTGAACTGTAAGTCAAGTAAGGGACATGTTCAGCACTGATTGATAAAATCAGACAAACTCGGAGTGAGAAAAGAGAGAGAGGGGCATCTATTCTTAAATGAGTAACTACATAATGTGCATGATGAGTACAGTATACCAAATTATGGAAGAAAACATAGCTCAGGAATAACAAGTCATGTCATTGAAGGCTTTGCAATGCTGTCTTTATCTCCCACCATAATTAGTGCTAAGCACAAGGCTATTATCCCCAGTGTAGACATGTTTGAGATTTTGAAGTTTAGTTGTAAAGTTGACAATATTTTAAATTTTTTCCTTTCAAAAAAAATTTGGCATGCCCATAATCGTAGTTATCAAAGAATCTACAAGTTTGAGGTTAGTTTCAAAGTACAGAAGTTCTATGTTTAGTTACACAGGATCTAGAGTTAGTTTGCTACAGTGCAAGGATCACAGTTTAAAAGCTAAGGGCACTGGGAACAGTAATTTATTGCAACTTTAACTGTAGTGTGCATGGCTGTTCACCATTCTTTACATACTGAGTTGAAGAAAGGAGTACAAAATTTAGTTTTGCCCTAGGTCTAGCTCATAGAAAATATATAGTGAACATTAGCATTTTAAAACTCAAATACAAAGTTTAAAATACTGATGTAATTTCACAATACAGCCCAATGATAGTCTTCATTATATGTCTTCTCATATAACTAAATCATACCATATTAACAATGTTGAAATAAAACATATCCATGTCGTAATGAAATATAATTTTGACTGACATGTTAGAACTTCTTGGCACTTATGGTTGGTGAGTAAAATAAAAAAAAAATAAAACTACTAACTTAATTTTTATGTCAAATGCAATCATATATTCATTTTATTTTTACACATTCTCAATATTCTTTCCAAAAAAAATTTGTCTTATTGACACCTTCTTCATACCTTATCATTTTAAATATTAAATACTTTAATACTGTTAGCTTTGTCAGAACACTGTGGGGATTTAATAAAGTTTCAGAAGTTTTGGAGATATCAGAGGGAATCTACCCACAGTCTATGTGGGGGATTAGTAAAAGCTCCAGAAGTCCCAGAGCTCTAACCACAGTGAGTCTAGGAAAATCAGAGAATGGTGATTCAAACCTTTAATCCCAGCACAGGGAGTATCCTGGGAGTGGTGACCTACACCCTTAATCCCAACTGAGTCAAGGTCACTTCAGATTATAGAAGTTATTCCAGGCTCCCAAGGAGGCTATGGTGGGGCCACGCCTTAATTTACGAAAGGGTACTTAAGACAGAATTGAAACACAGAGGGAGCCATTTGAAAGGAAAGTAGGCTGTGGAAGCTGGAAGACAGGTGGGTAAGATCTTTCTGTGGTGTTTAGTCTCTCCAGTATCTCCAACTTCTTCAGAGATCTATCCCTGAGTCTCATTCATTCCTGTGACAGAACACAGTTAAGAAACTACCGAATATGAAAACCATTTAACTGACCCTGACAGTTTCAAAATTTATTAGTCTTTAAAATTTCTAAATATTTTGACATGAACTAAATGTGTATCCAATAATCTCTTATTCATAAAGAAACAAGATAATATATAATTACTCTTCACAAGGAGGGGAAGTAAAACTAAAACTTCTGCTGAAATACATGGCTAGCTGCTATTGGTACCCACCACCCGTGTCCTTCCTCAGTTTTCTCTCTGCTTTTGGACATTTTCTGTTAGCTGTACTCAACCACTCAGCTTCCCCTGGCATTCCATGGCCACCCACCTCTGATTATGCCTCAAAATTTCTTCAAGCTGTCCTGTCTCTGAAAAGAGTATAACTCAGTATTTTCCTCCATCAAGTGTATATTTCAGTTTCAAACTGTGTTTTCAAATCCTTTTATTTGTAAGCTCGTCTACAGCAATCTCAGCTATCCAGTCTTCCCTGCATTTCTCTCAGTCACTCTCTTTACCTTCTAGTGATGTACTTAAAAATCTTGAATGTCTCCTACTGGACTATTAGCATAAAAGACAAGTGAAGGCAAGTATCAATTATTGTGATTCATCTCAGAGCTTATAAATTTTGCTCTTGAAAGTAGATGCCAATGCCTCTCTGTTAAGTAAAGAATCTCAAGTCAATCTCCAGAATTAAACATGAACTTGCTAGAATGTGAGTAAAAGTGGTGTTGGAGAGATAGTTCTAGAAAACATTAATAAAGTTGAGGTGAAATAAACCTAGGGAGGGAAGAAAATCAACAAAGTTTATATTATTAAACAATTCACTGCAGAAATGGTCCATCCTGTCAGGAAAATTTGAGAGGCAGTGTACTAATGCACAGCCCTTCAAATGACTGGAGGAGAAAGGCAGAGGGACACTCTGTTTTCTAAGTAGCTGGTGTGCTTCACGGAAGGAGGAGAACTAAAGTTTCTGAAAGTATTTCCATGAGGGACTCAGACCTACCTCAGCTAGATATGTCAGACTGAACTAACTCACTTTGGGAGTCCTTGCCCTCCTTAGAAAATGGATATGGGGACGGGTTGGGGGGGGGTAAGAGGAGGGGAGGAATGGGGAGCAGTGGTGGGTATGGGAAAGATCTTTTTAAATGAAAAAGAAAGACAAAACAAAGCAAAAGAAAAAACATAACAAAAATAAAATTTTAATGTATGATTAAACAATGCAGATTAATAGTCATCAATGATAACCAAATGTTATAGCCATGTAAGTTAGGTTTTTTTAGATATTCAAAAAAATATTTTAATTAGATCTTCAGGCACTTCAAAGGCCTATTAATATGACATTTAAATTGTTTTAAGGACTTTGAGTTTTCTGGACAGTGTGGCAGGTCTATTCCTGGCATCAGAATCTACTACAAGAATCCTCTGTATGGATTCTTCTATGATGGGCATAGAAGTAATTCCATGTGAAGTTTACTTTCTTTGTGGCATAAAATAGCCGTTGGAAAAGAAATTGTTCTTCCCTCAACTGCCTGACAATATGATTTATAAACTGAATACTCAGGACCCATAGGAAAGTGACCTCTGAACTTTGATGGAACAAGCCAAGATGGTCCTTTGGGTTCCTGCTACCCAGAGAAAGCTGGGAGAAGCAATTGGCAAACTATGCCAAAATTTATGCAATACTTCTTCAAATTTCCTGTTTCAAAAAAAGTCTGCCAGATAATCTAGGCCTATAGGCTATAAATCAATAACCCAATGTTACAAAGTAACTTTGGGTGACTGTCCAGATAGCCAGATGCCATCTCTGTCATTTCTAGAGTTTGGAAGTTGCTTGCATTTCCTATTTACTCAGGTAATATTATACCCTTCTGTGGTCTTTGATGTAGTTGAATATTAGATCATTATAATAATTTTCCTTAGTTATTATAAAAGGTAAATTGGATGTGAAACTTTGGACTAAAAAGGATAAGGTAGGTAATAGAATATAATATTCTATTTTTTTTAACTTTAATTTTGCTAAATACAAATAGACTAAAAATTGTAACTATAATTCTTGATTGATAACTGTTTTGTTATATATGATTTTTTATGTTAAAATTAAAACCTTTTTTTGATTACACAAAAAGGGGACGTAATGTATGATGTCTTTGTGTATAATGCAAGTACCATTGTACAATAAAGGAATTGTTTTGGCCTATGGCAGAGCAGCTAAGAAGCAGTTAGAAAATCCAAGTATAGACACAGGGAAAGGAGGGCATAATCACAAGAGAAGCAATCCAGCCTCCTAAGAAGCAATATGTAGTGCAGTATAGGTAAGCCATGAGCCAGGTGGCAAAACAGATTAATAGAAATAGGTTGAGTAAGGATGTGAGAGCTAGCTAGCAATAAGCCTAAGACATAGGCCAAACAGTTTGTAATAATAATAATAATATTAATAATAATGATGATGATGATGATGATAAACATAATGAAACTTTTTCTGTGTAAGAATAAATGGCTTTCAAGATTTTTTAAGAAGTAGAAGTTTTAATAATTTCATATGAAACAGGAATAAGAAAGGTAGGTGTTTGTGCAGCTAAAATGGAAAGAGATCCTGGAAGTCAGGAGCCCAGGCATATTGAGGGTACTGCAGCAAGAATGGAAAAGTATTCAGGCAGTCGGGAAACAATGAACACCACAGACCACAGTAAGCCTAGGTGGCAGCTTCAAGCCCTGTTTCAGTAAGAAGGGCCTCCCCAGTGAAGTTGTTGCAGTCCTGGTCAGGTTTCCCAGAGTGCAACAACTCTGCTTGCTAGGGAAAGACTTCCTCAGCTGAACTGTTACAGCTTCGCTTCCCCTCCACTGCCAAAGCAGCTAACATTGGGGAAGCTTTTCCCTAAAACAGGATAATTTTTGAAATTGATATCTTTCAACTCAATGGTCTCAATTTCCTAATAAGAATATAGAAACAAAGACACTGGATGTGAAACAAGATCCACTCTTATTTTGCATAATAAATAATAAATAAACATTAAATAAACAAACAAACAAATAAAAACAAATGACAACAACAAAACCCACATATGTTAACATCAAGGAAAAATATCACTTCCAAGTATTGTATTGGAAATAGACATTTCAAGCAAATGGACCTAAGAAAACACTGATGCAAATATTTTAATATCTTACAAAAGAAAACTTCAAACCAAAACAAATCAGAAAAGATAGAGAACATGACATACTCATGGAAAGAAAAGTTTACCAAAAATAATTTTCAATTGATATTATCTATGCCCCTAACAGAAGGAAAAACATATAATATATTGAGCCTCACACACTGCAATCAACTGATAATTTAAAAATATAGACTCACTTTTAATTACCTCAAAATATATTTGCTTTTGTTTTGTTTTGCTGTTTTTAAGACAAGAAGATAAGTACTTAGAAAGTTAGAGGTAAACTTTGTCTGTTGGCTTGTTAAAAAGACAAAGATGAAATTTCTGGTACATTGTTACCTGAATCTGTAACTGACACTCTATGAGAATTCTGAAAAACCTTTGCTTCTGTATTATGGAGATTTGAGTCCTCTGCAAATTGATTCATAAATGAAAATCTATTTGTAAAGTATTTCTGGAAGAGTTGTCAAGTCTACAGATTTTTAGCAAAGAAATAAAAGTGTAGTGTCCAGAATTTGAGACAAAATACAGGGGCAACAGATGTAAATATAGCTTCTTTACTTTCACCAACCCCAGTTCATAAGCATACTGCTGAAATACAATTTTTAAAAATAAAGATGAAAACAGATCCTTGTCAATAATGATAGCATTATAGAATTTAATTTGACACTTTATAAAAATGGGTAATGCAAATTTGAAAAGTTCCCACTGAAAATTAAGTTCAAATGACATATAATTTAGAAAATGTCATTATTGGAATTTCTCCAAAGCTGTCTTGTTCCTAATTCTCCTCTTTAGAAAGGAATTATGCCATTTGTAATTTGTATTACCTGTAAGCCTTCCTTGCTTCTTCTTGCAAATAATAAAGAGAAAAAGAAAAATTTAATAGCAAAACAGTAGTGCCTGGATCCCAGATAGAACAGCTATAACTGCTGTTCTTCTCAATTTCTATAACAGTCTTGTATTCTCCAAAATCCTATGGGAAAATAGATTGTGTACATAAGTGTTTATTGAAGAATCTTATCTTAGTTGAAGTGAATTAATTTTCAGAGACCCAAACACCAAGAGAAACCGTAAGTGCTCTACAATACCAGTATCTTAAGGGCTGTAGTAGAGTATTTTATGTACACCATATGCTAAAATTTGTATTACATACTGCTCAGCTCCATGATTCAGCATCAATTGTTTCTACAGAGGCTATAATTCACTTTAGTCATTCTTAATTCAAAATATTAGACAAATATCCCAGAAAGAATTTTTGAGGGACTCTGAAATTTATTTAAAATTTCACATGCCAAACCATCATCTGCACTGATTCGCAATTCTTATCCTCCAATCTTCTTTAGAACAACCTACTGAGCTATGAATATTTAATTGCTTTTTCAGCCCAAAGTTTGGATACTACTATAACCCTCCCCAAAACACATGGTTAAGTCTGTCCCAACAATACTCTACTCCTGGTAAATTTCTTAACTAGAATTTCTTGGGAATAAAGATATTATTTCATCTTATAGCCTGTCCATTATCCAATAAAATAATACTTTCTGAAGCAGAAGTCAAGAAGGCACATTGATTTGTGGTTTGCTTGCCAAGGCTTTCTCTGACTGCCCTCTTATAGCTCCTAAAACAACCTACTCCATTTGTCACACTTCCTTCAGTGAGCTGGACCCACCCCCATCAATCATCAGTCAATTGCAGTTTTCTGTGATGGTCTCTGTTTGCTGTACATAAGGATAAACCTTAAAATAAGGAATTATGGGAATCTAAAAATGTGTTAGTAATAGATTCTCTTCTAAGATTCATGACCTCAATATCCCAGAGAAGCTGCATGGATTTTCAGTATCAGGCACAATTTCTGTCCTGTTGAAATAGTTTTAAGTCCAATTATACAGTGTTAGTTACCACAGACATGTGAGTACCCTTTATGCATATCTTGCTATGCTGGACAATGTTGTGTTTTATAGACGTGACAGCTGGGGTAGGCTCTTGTTATTTTTTGTCTAAATTTCAGGTCTCAGGCACTTCATCTCTGGTGTCATCATGATTCAGGTCATGTTTAGGCAGACACATAGGTGGGACTATAGTTGACTAGGATATTCAGAGGGCAGTAAGTAGTAGTAGGAATAGACTTCCACTGTTAAAGTAACTCCAATTGGCTATCCAATACAAAATGACTAACCCTAAAATCATATACCAAGTTATACTCAGTAAAACCACTGTACTGAACAGACTGTATGTATGCATATATATATATGCATATATATATATATATATGCATATATATGGAGATAGACAGAGAAAGAGATGATAGTTTGTGTTTTTGTGCAACAGCAATTAAAAAGAGCTCATGAACTTAACAGATAACCAGGTGTAGGCTTGGAAAGAGGAAAAGGAAAAGAATGGGAAAATGGAAACGGTATAATTTTATTATAATCATAAAGTAAAAACCATTTTTGATTATTTAAAATTATTGTTTTACATACGAACCACAGTTCCCCTTCCCTCCCCTCCTCCCATTCACCCCCCAATATGTCCCTACCCCAGAACTCCATCCACTCCCCAGAGATGAAAAGTCCCTCCCAGGGGACAATCAAATTCTGGAACATCAAGTTGAAGTAGGATCAAGTCCTTCCCCCTTTTATAAAGGCTGGACAAGATGTCCTTCTAAAGGGAATGGGCTTCAAAAAGCCATTTCATGCACTAGATTCTGATCCCACTGCCAGAGGCCTCACAAACTTCTCACTCCAAGAAACTGTCATCTACATTCAGATGGCCTAGTTCTGTTCCATGTAGGTTTCCCAGCTATGAGTTTAGGTAAGTCTGAATTAATTCCCAATAGCTTGAGTCATCTGTCTCTGTGCTTTTTTAATGCTACTAAGACAAATAGAAAACTATATTTTAACATAAAAAATGACATGATTTAGATGTTTGCATCAGAGAGGGGAAGGCAAGAGGCAGGGGAGGGGGGAGGGGAAGAAAGAGGAGGGGAGGAAAGAGGAGGGCATGAGAGTGGAAGAGATGCTCCATTGTGAAAACTTAAATGAGACATAAGAACATAGCTGAAGACATAGTTCTAGGGTCTGTTCCTTGAAAACCACTTAGGGAGCAAAACCAAGACCGAGGGAACTATGATCATGTGATCAGGACTCCTTGATCACATGGTAGCAACATCCAAAAGGTACTTGTGTGGAGGAATGAAGTATTCAACACAAGAAGAGAGTAGAGTATTAAGGCTGGGGTCCCTGAAAGGAAACTATAGTGTGGATCAAAACTAGAATAAGTAAAGGAAAGAGCCAAGGGTACTGGACATGCTAGGACTTTAGGATTCATGAGATACGCTGGACGTATGAAGGAAAACTGGAGAGGAGAGGGGGGGAGGAGAGGAGAGAGAGGCAGAGATACTGAAGGACAAAGAGGAGTGACAGAATGAGAAGGTGTGCCCAAGGCAGCAGAAACAGACGTGCCTGCTACTCCCAAGAGCTGGAGTATATCAACATCCCCAGCTGCAACACATGCAGCTGGCTAGTGCTTTGCCTCTCAGATTATCCCCTCCCATGATCAAACCTTTCCTTGCTGTGTTACCATTCCCTTTTAGAATGGGAAGTTTACTGTCTGCTGTTTTGTGTCAGATTGTTGTAACATGTTTGGTTTTATAAGGCTCACAGTTAAAAGATTACTTTGATTTACAGAAGAAACTTTTGATGTTGGATTTTTCAAAGAATTTTTCGATTTTAAAGACTATGGGGACTGTTGAAGTTGGATTGAATATATTTTCATCATAGCATGGCCATGAGCTATGGAGACAAGAGTTTAAAGATTAAAACTGATATGTTTAGGAGTTGGTTAGTGGCGGGTAATATTTATTTAAACTTGAAAGGTTTTATAATTACTTAGAATACAAACTTTTGGACTTGTCTGTGTGGGATTTTTAAGAATAGTTTAATGGAAATTCAAACACTCACTCTTAATATGAGGAGTATCATTTTATGGTCTATGATTCTGGATGGCATACAAAGGGGAAGGCAAACTGAACACCAGCATCTATTGCTTTCTGCTTCCTACCTATATACACATTGTGACCAACTGTCTCATGCCTCTGCCATTTTATGTTTCTTACCATAGTATACCATTATACAGCTTGCCAAGTAAACCTGCCTTTTCTCACTGAAGTTGCTTTTATAAGATGCATCACACAAATAAGACATATAACTAGTATACCTGGTGATTAAATATACACATATATGTATTATATATTACAAAATACATGTTCACTATAGTTCATACAATCATGGGATATTTTAAATTTCTACAAGGCCATGTCGTTTGTATTTATATTTATATGGTTTTCATGTAATCTCATCTCTAAAATTTAAGTAATTTGGCAACAAAATTTACATGGTCTTACATAATCAATCTTTTCTCGATGTCTTTTGTGGAATTTCTACCAATAAAAGCACTCTTTGTAAATTAGTTTCAAACAATAATCTCAATACCATAATATAAAAATAAACAATAATCTCAATACCATAATATAAAAATAAATTTAAGATGCTTTTGAGAAACTCAAAAATCCCTGAATATACACTAGAGTTAGGCTAATGTAATGCTTTCATCCCTGTCTTAAGCTGCTGATATGATGTTAGGTCACACTGAAAAATTTCTGTCAGATCCTGGTCATATATTTATATATGATTATATATATATATGATTATATATATATGTATATATATATATATATGCATCTTCAAAACATCATTTTAAGTAACTTAAGCAAGGTATGTTAAGGGATAAATAAAATTAATGTTTTCATAGAGTTGCGTTCTAGGCGTTTTATAAATTACCAAAAATCAAATAATTTTCCCCAATTGTACAATACAAAGGTTCAGTTTTCAGGCATTAATTAAATCATAATAGTGACAACAAATTTCATTATTGGCTAATGTAGTAAAATACTATACTAATATTCTTCAGATAATAAGCTGGTCCTTAAATAAATAAATGATAAACTAGGGAAACATAATATTAAACACTAAGCATATCTCTAGCTGCTGGCATGTCTAGCTGCTGGCATGCCCAGGTCAGCATCTGAGTAATTATTAGCAGGCAGTAGAAAGGTAGAAAGGGTAGGATAGAAATACAGGCAGTCTTTTTTTTTTTTTTTTTTTTTTAGAAGAAATTTCATTTATATTGTGCCATGAGAATTCCTTCTGTAAACTGTTTCAAAGCACTAGATGAATATATGAGGTCCTTTGTAAGATTGGAGAAATTACTTAAACTTTCTGATGTTTATATTTCTCCTTTATTTAAATAAATGCAATAATCCTTTGTTAGGATATTGCGGGAATTGAGAGTGATTGTGTTTATTAAAATGCCTAGCCAGGAGCTGGCCTATGTTCTGAATAGATATTTACTATTTAATTTTCTAAATTATGCCTAAATCACTTTGCTTTTCATTACCAATTGAAGTTAAAAGTTTACACTGTGCATTTTTGGAATACAGAGTAACAGCCATTACCAAATAATTATGTTCACTTTCAGTTCACTTATTTTAATAGTCTTAAAATGGAAGCTTCTTTGCCTATCTCATGTGTGGCTATACAAATCAGATCTTTATGGGTGTGACATAATATCAGACATCAGTAACATAAAAATAAAGGGGAAGATTTAGCATTTTTGAGATCCAGGAATGATGTGAACATGAAGGAAGAAGGCAAAGGAATGAGCAAAGCTCTTCACCTCCTGTGGTCCATGATAGGCCCAATCAGGTAAGGAGCTGGGGACAAAATATACCTTTCAATACCACAAATTGCACAACTCCTAAAAATCATTTGGCTCTTGCCACTGTTAATAAGTTTGGAATCCTCAATATCCAAACACCTGGCTATTGTCATCAACTGGGGCCACAAACTTTCAGTCTGTGAATCTTTCCAAGTGTACTTCATATCATTAACTTAATTGTTTGAGAAATTGATATACATATACAAAAGAGAAAATTGGGATTTTCAATTCATAATTTTGTTATTGAAATTATAGTATCTTGACCTCTAAGAACATGTGAAGTTAATCCAAATCTTTGATCAAGGTCAATATTATCACCACACAGTTCATTAGAATCCCAGAGTTTAATCTTCACTGACAGGGGAAAGCGATCCTATCCTGCTAAGTTCTAACCAGTATTAGAGTGCATCTCTAAATCTACTAGAGCAGAGAAAGTTTAAAGGCACTGACTCACGCTGTTGTATAGTTAGATCGACACTAGAAGGCTGTAGGAACTCTCATTCAGGTTCTGTTTTTATCACTTACTTTTCTCGTAGTAATTTGAACTGAACTTACATAAGGTACTAAATCAGGAGTAAAAGTAGAATTTTTATTACATTTGGCATGCCATTAACTGGGACAGAAATTTCATCAGAGTCTTGAAGTTGAAAGAGATTCTGTTGATTTAAAGAACAGTCAGAGCCTTGCTAACATTTCCCCTTAGATGTCAGGGCGTTGCTTTAAGGTTTGTGTAGAATAGCTTCGTGCCAATATTTCTGCTTTGTACACATACCAAAGGCGTTGATATAGGTTGAACATCCCAAATTTGAAAGTCTAATCCTGAACTAATTCAGTGTTTAAAAGATTATAAGATTACTTTAATGCCATAAGAAGAAAATTTCACACGTGACTTCCTGTGGCAGACTCAGGTCACAACATTGTATCATTGAAAAATGTATAAAATCTTGTTTTTTATATAATATATAAATATGAATAAATATATTTAATTTATAGATTGCATATATCACTTATATTATATTTTATACTTATATGATATATTAATATTATATTGTATAATACATATATTATTATGAAAATAAATGGATTGTGTTTATTCTTGGCAGCCATTTAAAAATATCTCATCTTTTTTGTGCAGGTATAAAAATTTGTAATCTTTCTGAAACATAAATGCTTTTTATCCTAAAATGATTGGATAATGCACACCTAACCTATCTAATCTATAATTTTATGAGTGGAATATAGCCAGGACAATCCAATAACATGCAGCTAACTGTAGGCAGGATCTGGATACATTGGCGAGCAGGTAGTTGTACATGGATAGTGTATGATTATAAGCTCTTTGTTAAATAGAAAAGGGAAAACCTTTATTTATATTAATACTACTTTATCTTGTTTCATTACATAGAAGCAGAGTGGATATCAGAAATAAAAGTAGAGTTTGGGACAATTTTGACATTGCTAGTGTTAACATTGTTGATATCATTGCTTCTAGTTATCCAGTGGTAACATGGAACAAGTATGAAAGGCCAAGTCAACTCAGGACTTGAACACATTTTTCCTTTGGAATACTTCTCAATCAATAACTGAATTAAGGATCCTGAGATGTGCTATGCTGTGCATTGACAGAGTAGTAGAATATTGTATGGATGTCTTAATGGAAGCCAACCAAACAGGCTCATTTTCTCTCATTACAGATAAAAAGACATGTGGACCTCATGAATTCCAGTGTAAGAACAACAACTGTATTCCAGATCACTGGAGGTGCGATAGCCAGAATGACTGCAGTGATAATTCTGATGAAGAAAATTGCAGTAAGTGAATCTTGCCTAATGACCTTGCAAGCCTGACACCCATTCAATAAGTAGGATGACTATTTCTTCTTCAGTTAAAGCCAAATTTGGACCATTCTGTTCTGTAGCTCACATTTTTATACATATATTCATTTTTGGGCAGAATATTCAGAATAAATTGACCTGACTCTTAAAGGGTAAAATGATTAGAATGCTTACCCTGGGAGTTATTTTCTTTCTGCTCGCAGAGTTTAAGTAGAATACCATGAGGTTTTAGTACAGCCCATTAGTATGCAATGAGGAAAACACTAGATGCAAGCTCATACAATGAGCTGACTGATGTGCAGTCAGCACAACACATATCATTTTTAACGGATGCTATTCATTTCATTTCCGCCTCAATCCTTTCACACTACAAACTCACCCAAGAGCATCTTTCAGTGAGTTATCATTTATCCTCTCAAGAGTAGTGAACACCATTTGCATTCTGGACGGTTTTCTCAAAAAAATAGAAAAACAGCATTTGCCTGCTGAAGTTTCATGCAGCAAACTTGATACCAATAATTATATGTTTTCACTGAGGCAGAGTCTCTGTGCTTAAGTATTGGTCTCTTAGTGAAATTCTTATCAATGTTTTTTATGCATAAGTTAAAAGCATTATCACCATAGTTAAAATGAGAGAATAACCAAAATACATTTGTTAAGTATCTATATTTTGTTTCTTTCTAAAAATATTTAACGTAGATGTATAGCAATAATACCTGTTCTGCATCTCATTGGACTAAGAGCAATCATTCCCAGGAAGCAATGACATAGTCTTCACAGCAATACTTTATATTACCACATGTAGTTGGTGGAGTGAAAACCTTATTGAATCACTTGGCTTTTCAGCCTGCATAACATGTGCTAATGTCTCAAATAACTTTTGGGGCAGTGGGACTTATGCCTGACAATCAAATGATTTAGTATCTCTAAATGTGGAAGCACATGGAACTCTCATATATATATATAAAATCCTATTTGGTCATGGTTTACAAATGTAAAGATTATTTCACGAATTAATTAGAGTTTTAGACTCATTTAATTAACAATTAAAATCACCTTTATACACCAGATTATCAGATATAACAAGTAACTAAAATAACAATTAAATGGATTTTAATGTTATTAATTAAAATCAATTCACGAAATAAAGAGTTTACATTCTTGATGCATCAGATTTGTTTGATGTCACATAGCTTGAGCACACACTGCAATTTGAAGGATGCCTAGGACACCAGGCTTGGCGAGAAGGAACCTTGGAGACTTACATCAGGGAAATTTCTCCCTTTCTTCTTCCCCCTTCCCCCATCCCCTCTGTCCCATTTGTAACTAGAGACTGGACCAGAGGATTTATGCACCCTTAGCCTGTTTTCTACCATATTTTACATTTATTATGAATAGAATTTCCCGAATTGACCAAATTTGCCCTAAACTTATTGTGTTGCCCAAGTGGCTCTTGATGGTCCTTCTGCCTCAGCATCCAGAAGACCTTTACTATACTCTAGAACCAGCATGGCCTAAGGAAGAGCTTTTGTTTACTGTGTTGTTGAAATTATGCAAGAAATTGAAAAGAAGAATGTGGGTTGAAATAGCTTGCCTCTGAATTAGTCAGGGTTCCCAGTGTGGCTGAGCATAAATGTTTAAATGTGGAGAAGTCAGCTTATCACCAAAGAAAGGTGACAGGATTCTGACTTCACTAGTCATTGATAACATATCCATAAATAAGGAAAATGTCCATTAAATATCCAATTATGTATGAGTTCCTAGTTTTATATTTATTCTAATCTTACTAAGATAAAGAATATTGATATTGAAAAGGAGCATAACAGTGTATAATACTGTTAAGACAAAAGAAATATGATGTACATGCAAGGACCTGTCATTACAAACACTAGCAGTTCTGCACAAGCAAAACACTGTCAATGAAGAAGTCATCACATAGAGTTTAAAATTATGAAAAGAGCTCAGGGAAATGATACCGTGTTAAGATGCCATCAATATATTTCCTATTTCTGACATTAAAGCTAGTATAAATCTATATTTATATATACAGTATTATTCAAACATATGAATTATATGTTAGCAACATATTCCCCAAATTTTAAATCACAAATGCATGGACATATATGTGAATAGTATCATACCATATTTTAAAAAATGGTGAACTCTAATGTACACTTTGATGCATATTTGGCACTTCATACTGATTAACCATTTATTAAGTATCAAATAATACCAGAAATAGTAAATCAGTTTTGCTCCTAAGAAAAAGCAGCTACATAATCATAAATTCATTTATGATTGCTTTACACTTAAGAAACACAAATATTCTTTTAAATTCTCTTTTGGATGGCTTCAGTTATGAATCTGACTTAGTGTATTTTATTTTAAATTATGTTACAAAAACTACACTTGTATGCATGAATATAATTCAATTGGTAGTGGCACCATAAATTTACAGCTTTTTGAAAAATCAAATATGATTTTTGTATTCTTAAATTTAAAAAAAAATGATTAGTTCATATTAATTGATCCTCATCTATTGATAATTTTATTTTCTAAGTGTTCCATGGGAATTGCTTCAGCCATGATCTAAAATCAAGGAAATGTCACTGTCATTGGAACCATCTTATAATCTGAACCACTTTTGAAGATGGCTGGGAAATCTCACCATTTTTTGTCAATAAAAAAGAAATATATCACTCTATGTAGAAAGCAAATTGTTTTATGTATTTTCAGATAATATAGGTTATTATCTTTCCTGAATGTCCTGCAATTTCATTACAAAATTATTTTTGAGTGTAGCTGCTCATATAACCTAGATCAAAGACGGGTCCTCCTCCATTCAGGGAAGGTTGTCCTCTTAGTCCAACCAAGCACAGAGCTTCAGGAGGGATACACATGGAACATTGAGAAAGAAGAAAACACCACCTAGCCAACCAGATCAGTAGAATCAACCCTGACATCAACAAGGGGTGACAGATGTCACAGCCAGATCTGAAACATAATTGTCTATTTTCATGAAGGGAGGTTTGTAGTTCTGAGACTGTGTTTTTGCCTCACATAATATAGAAGGAACTAGCCATTCTGTGTGAGACTCTCCCATGGTTCACTGCTATTTTGAAATCTAGGATTCTTCGAAGACAGGGAAAACAGAACCCATAGAAACTTCTGGGTGGCCAATGTGCCTGGGCAGATTTACAGAAAGTACTGGAGGATAGTTTATATGCTGGGTCCATAGCCACTCTTGGGATAGATATACAATTTATACAAGAGACAGGATGGGAACAACAGACTTCCTTTTTGATGGGTTAGCTGCTAGTAACAGCCACTCCACTGCTTTTGTACTACTATGTACAAATAATGCTACCTGGCCAAAAATCTTAAAATTGCTTTTCTACTTTATCTGAAAGATTTAAAGATTTTACAAGTAAATAGAATTTTAAAGTTAACTAATTTTATTTTATTTAAAAGAGTTGTTTTCAGCTACCTAAAGGCCTGAAAATGTGCTTTTCCACATAGATGATTGGTAGAAATAATTACATACTCCATTTCTCAATGGCCCCTGAATGCACGAGAAGGTATCATTGTTGCTTTCCATAGATACCTGTTGCTAAATTTTAGTGCTTGGCAAAAATATGTAGAATTTCCATTGTCAATTAAAAATATTTCTATGCCAAATAGCAGTCTCTCTTCTTTACTTGAGCAGAAAGTCTAATGCTTTAGAACCAAGTCTTTATGAAACTAGTTCATGGTGAAACTATTAAGCAAATGCTACCAAGACATTGTATAACTTATTTATAATCTTATTCCGACAATTTACAACTCTACATACGGTAAAATATGTCAAGGCCTATGAAGCCATTTAGCACGTGGGAAATATATTTGCTTTTAAATGGGATAAACACAAGCCATAACAATCACAAAAGGACTTTTGTTAACACTCAAGCACATGTATGTGAAAGTTTCCTATTCAGTCTTTAAGCATTTAGTCATCTTGTTTAACTGTACCCTCTACCTTTTGTTTTCTAATGGAAATTATTTTGTTAGCTCTCATTGTTAAATAAATGACACATGTTTTTTCACCATTTTATTTTTCTAAGAATAAAAAAAAATCTCCTTGTGTTTATAAAATCCAATAAAATACTATAGCTTTTGCATGGGGTCATGATGAGAGCAAATAAATCAAGTAGACAGAGAAAGACATGTGTCCCAAAAAAGGAAAGCCAGTGTGCTACTGTCTTGTCATCATTTCTGAAGTCTGTAGAAAGCAATCTATATGGCACTAGTCACAAGCCCAATCTTGGCTGTCTACTTGCATTAGTTCAATTAAATACTAGCTCTTCTGAATTCTTGGTCATTTAAAGTGCTAATTCTCTCTGTGCCTCAGTTTGCTCAATTAGATGGAGAATAGCAATGCAAATGCATTACACCATAGTTTTCAGGTTTAAATAGTAAGTTAGTGCAAGTACTCAGCCAATAAATTGTCCTAATATCTAATGACAAATAAATAATTAGCACCTGATGATTATGGCTATTACTAGTGGCAATAGTTATTTTAAGAATTATTGTATGTGCCTGTATTTGTGTGTGTGTGTGTGTGTGTGTGTGTGTGTGTGTGTGTGTGTGCTATAAAGGCAAAAAAAAAAAGGAACTGTTACTATAATGCTCACAAAATAAAGGATAAGAGAATCCTGTTAGAAACCATTCATTTTGTCTGGAGAGACAGCTTCACAGTTAAAAAACACTGGTTCTTCTTCCATAGGACCTGGGTTCAATGCCAGGTCCAACATGGAACCTCACAACTGTTACTGAGGACACCCATGGCAAAATACCAATGCACAATACATAAAAATAAATAAATTTTAAAAGCAAATAAATAATCTGCTTTTGTTTTTGCTTGCATTGATTTCAGGGTCTTTTTATTTGTTTTAGTTTTAGGTTTTGTGGGGGGTTCTTGTTTTATCTTGTTTATTTTTGTTTGTTTTCGTTTGAGAAAAACATTACCTATGGAGGCAAGTTTGCTTGGAATTTGCTATACTTTTCAGGTTGCACTCAACTTGCAATTTTAGGTACACTATTAAGCCCAACCAGTTACTTGTTTCTGCTCTTCTTAATCATATTTTGCTTTATTTAAAGACTAAAGGTAATATGCCAAGATGTGGCTAATTCTAAAGCACAACAAAGTACTCATGGGTACACATGACATTCCCATAGTTCTTTAAAGTTTCCATTTACAAAATGTAAGAGTTACAATATCAGCCAAGCACTGCTAATGCCCAGAGACTGGGTATCTCATAGAGAGTGATATCTAATAATAATGTGTTGTTGAACAGCCCAAGTAGATTTATTTGCAATTGAAGACTAAGTTGCTCATAGTCATTATGGAGAACAGAAGTTTTCATGTATGAGTTCCTCAGACTATATGTCTATTATTTATCCCTCTTTAATGTGAACAAATTTAATATTACATGGCCTAAAGATACAAAGAAAATGTGTGGAAATATGCTTGAAATATATTTACTTACATAATACCTGAAAGAAGATTTCTATAATTAAACAATAAGTTAAAACAAATGAAAATATTTTAAGGAAACAATTAAAGGTTAGAGAAAAGAAGCTGATTTTTTCTCACTCAGTACTCCAATCTAGAGAAGGATGATGCCCAGCTATGTAGTGTGAGGTTTCTGACCTGGACTTTCGGGCCTAGCCTCAAGGTTTAGGCCCGCAGACCCACAGACCCACAAAGACACACAGATGCTTAAAATAGTTTTTGGCTGATCGGCCTAAGGCCCAGGCACATAACTTGCTAACTCTTTACCCTTCATCTAACCCATGACTCTTATCCTGTTCAGCCATGTGGCTCGGTACCTTTTCTCAGAACTGCATAGTTGTCCTGTTTCTTCTGGCTTCTCTCTGGCATTCTGCTCTGTGCTTCCTGTTCTCAGTTTTCTTACTCTGGTAGCCCCGCCCACATTTACTGCCTGCCTTTGGCCAATCAGCGCTTTTTATTAAACTAGTGGGTGGGACAATTATTTACAATGTAACAACATAATCTCCCACACAGCTATGATACTGATCACCTTCGAGAAACAAGTTTTGGAATCTGACTTTAACATTATGAACAAAACACATTTTCCTAAGGCTAAAGTAAAGAAGTTAAAGCATGCTGTTTTATTTTAGCCCTACAAGGAATATGGCCAATTAAAAGTAAAGCAATAATGAGCAAATTCTCAAAATTGATATGTAAATTATACAGGGTAGAAAGTAACAATTGCACAAACAGGCTGTTTTTGTTTGTTTATTAAAGAAGGCCTACCCATCCACTCCCAATGCTTTTTATTTACCTTTCTTGTCCTATGAACCCTAGATTCTCCTATGACAAAATCAGGTAAATAAAGCCCCGAGCATGCATAATTAAAAGTCTAGTGTCAATGTCTAGTTTCCTATCATGTTGTTAAATATTCAAATAAATACAGAAATCTAAAAAGTGTTTATTAAATGACTTAGAACTCTAAATGAAAAAAAGTCACAATATTCTTGCAGGTGAATTTTCTACATTTGACTTTACTTTCAAATTATAATTTGTTACATAATAGCTTAGCTTTTATAGATTTCAAGTTTTTCAGTGATTATTTCTATTCATGACTCTAAAATACATTTGAAAATTATATATTGTGTCCTCTAGATTCTTCATGAGATATTCCCCCATAAATGATCACACTGTTTCTACTTGCCTTACCTCTTTTTTCGTTTGTTACATCCTTAGTTTGATCAAAATGCAGCTGATAAAATATTATTACCCCATGCTTTCTGTCTGTCTTCAGAGCCGCAGACCTGTACACTAAAGGATTTTCTATGCAGCAACGGGGACTGTGTTTCATCAAGGTTCTGGTGTGATGGAGAGTTTGACTGTGCAGATGGCTCTGATGAGGTAGGGATCTCTATGAACACACACAAAAAGGAAAATCATGGTTCCTACAGGGTTACCATCTTTCAGTATGGAAGTGTGACCAAGGACAGCTTTGTGACACACTCTGCTCTGGATGCCTCGAGGTAGTTTTAATTTGTGTGTTTTGATGCACAATTCACACAGAATAACTTCTGCTACTGACAACTGGTTCTATAGTGTATTATATCTCCCCTGTTGGATGGCTGATCAGGAAATATGATACTAGGAAATCCTTTTCCCTGTGGCTGTTGGCCTTGTCATTTGGGAATTTGTTCATAAACTTGATGGAGTATTTATAGCTCTTTGTAGTATTTTATGCATTTTAAAGTATTTCTTTCTTCAGTGGTTATAGTCATTAAGGTTGCTTTGAATCACTGATTTTTGTGAAACCATGGGTTGAGATTTCCTAAGACAATGGCTCACAATCCATTATTATACAGCCTATGCTGTAGGTAAAAATGGGAGATATTTTTTTTTTCTGGAAAACTCTGCAAGCTTCAATTGTGCTTAGGCTTTTCTTTCATGAGTGATGTGACACCATGAAGCTTTATATTATGAGCTTTAGCCTTATACCACCTGAGGTAAGAGCAGGATCAATCTATTTAAAGGATTTTTATCAGTTTCTTAATTGTAGAAAAAGAAAATGAGGAATGTAAGGAAGCCCAAGGAGAAAGAGGATTGTCAGTTCCTTATGGAAGTCATTGCTCATTCACTCACCTTGGACTGCTATAGATATGTGTTGCCTAACCAGGAAATACACACATTTGCACTCATAGGAAACTTCACACTGAATTTAGACTGTAGATGATCCTCTCTATGGCTTTAGAGATTTTATTTCACGTCTATCTTCCCTAAACATCTAGTGATTCTCTTTCTGAGATAACCACAGCATACCTCTACTGTATCTATAGCAGTGCATACAATTTAGGACTTTTTTTCTACCACGATTTATAGACAGATACTTCCATTTTCTTATCATTTTGGAAACAAATCCTAATTACAGCTGGCAATGCAGTGTTTGGCCCAATCATGTGTGACTTCTCACCTTAAGACCACCAAATCTAAACCTTAGATTTACAAAAAAGTTCTCAAGAGAAGTTGGGAAATATCCCTGTATTCACAAAGCAAAATCTAAACAGCTTTATAAGATTATACAAGGAGACTATATAGTTTACATTGACCAGCCACATACACATTTAGCATCTATCATTTAAAAATGTCTTATGCACTCATAATTCAGGTTATTATCTCAACATATTAGAATGTGAGAACACAAGACTAAAGGGCCAGGAGGCACAAGATACAGAGACAAGTTTGAATGGGCCTTGAATGACAAGGGGAACAAGTACAGTATCTGAAGCGTAAGTGACTGAAACTCCAGAAGCATAAAATTCAAGAGTTCAGAATTATACTTAAAAATAAAATCTCTAAAGTCACTTTGGGTTTGCTACAATATTAATATTCTTAAGAAATGTAAATAGAGGCTGAAGATGTGCCTCAGTGGTTAAGATCACTTGCTTATAATGGCCTATAATTGTGGTTTTAAGAGAATCCAACTCCCTCTTTTGGTCTTTATAGAAAACGCACTTCTTTATAGAAACTGTCAAGATGTATATACATACATGCAGACAAAACATTCATACACTTAAAATTAAAAAAAATAATCTTTTTTTAAAAGGCCAGAAGGAGCTGGTAGTGGAGAATGAAGATATTTAAAATATATTTATAAATTCTCAAAAAATCAAAATTATACAAATATATAATATAGCTTAAATTCAAAATAAAGATTTTTTAAAAAAAAATGATCACATTGCATTTCTAAGCAATAACATCTCTAAACAACAGAGAATGGAAAAAAGTTTTATATGAGTGTAGTCTTACCTAGAATCAATATATAGACCCACTTTGAAACCTCATTTTGCCAATTAATATACTGAATAAAATAAAGATTTTTTCATGTGCTTTATGCATGCCATTGAATTATTATTTTTATGTTACTGTAAATTTTCTAATGCCATTGTGTGTTAAAATATTCTGGAACATATGTAAATGCAGTTAGGATGGAAGAAATGCGAATTGTGAAGTGTTTAATATTTAAATACTTCATTCATAAGTATGAATGGTCTTTTATGCACCTGTGGCTTGATTGTCAGTCACAATGAGAAAAAGACACACCCATAAAAAACTAAAATGCCTACACATTTTATGAACACAGACACAAAAATGGTTACCATAATACTTACAAACTAAATTCAAATTCAAAAGCCTAGAAAAACAAAACAAAACAAAAAAATGTATTCACGTATAAGTAAAAATAATAGATTGCAACAACAAAGTGATCAAATGTGACGATTTTTATAAAGGCAGGAAAGTATTTTAATAAAATTCAACATTGATTTTCAACATTGAAAATGTTAAGTGAACAATATAGATAAATCAATAATAAAGGCCTCAATGATAAAATAACCCCCATACGTAAAAGAAATAACTGGCAGAGTATTCTCAGATCTAGTGGTAGAATAGGAAGTTCACATTTACTCAACATAGTCTGGAAGTCTTGGTTTGTTGGAGATAAGTGGTGTTGTCCTGTGCTTGCTAGGTAATTTTAGCTAACCTGATACTCACCATGCAGCCCACAGTAGCTTGAACTAGTGGCAATTACCCTGCTTCAGCCTTGACTTCCTTTTTCCACAAGTTGTGGAACTCCTTTCTTGCTCCACAGAGCCACTACCATCATATGCCCTACATTTCAATGTATCCTGGCACCTTTAAACTGTCTCAGAAGTAGATCTGGTTCTGGTAAAACTTCCTCTCAAAAGTCTTCTCTAAAAAAACACGTTTGTTTTCTTAACAATCAATATTTTTTTGTTATTGTAGTTTTGAAAAGGTATTTTATATTAGTCTTTGAGCCCCTAATATAATATAAGGAAGAACACTACCTTTTTTCATTATCACTTATGAAAGTCTCCGACAAGTAATAACACTTTAATTTTTGGGAAAATAAACAAAGAAAAATGTCAATTTTGTAGAAGAAAGTCCCAAAAATGCCTGTCAGCAAATATAAAATTAAAAAAATATAAGAAATAGAATTTTCTTCTATAACTGTGGATTAATTTGGAAATAGAAGCAATGACTTAACTTCTTCACCCTAGAAAATTCTATAACTGGGAGCTGCTAAGCCATTTGTAGGAGAGGAAAAAGTACAGATTGTAAAGAATAGAAATTATTGTATATAAGAAAAGTATCAGTCCACAAAAATAATTGAGATGTACAGCTCATTTAAGTCAATGTTCAGACCAAGGTGGGTGAAAGTCACTCTTGACGACAATGAAGAACTGAGGGAAGTCATAAAGTGTATTGTTGTCTTGTTTGATTTCTAATGAAATCTGTACATGAGACAGCAGAAGTGGACACAATGACAGATCATTTCACACTCATTTAGTATCAAATGTCATAATTGAAAAGATGATTCACAGCATCTAAATAGAAAAAGATCAGTTCAGAGGAAAAGAAATGAGTAGTGAGAGAACATTCAGAGAGAGATGGCTGTAGTTTCATAACACACTATCCTTGAGTATTCAGAGACAGGTAAAATAACACTAAAATAACTTTAAAAAACTTTTATGACTACTATAGAGGTCCTTAAAGAGAAACCAAATAGACAAATGGTGGAAAGATATGAATAAAATCATTCAAGACAAAAATATAGAAACAGAATCACTAAAGAAAGTCCAAAGTTAGAGAAATCTGGAAATGAAAAACTTAGGAACTCAATTGGAACCACAGTGGCACGCTTCATTAATATAAAGAGATGTCCCTTTCCCACATAATAATCAAAACAATAAAAGTACAGGACAAAGAAAAATGATAAAAAGCTACAAGGAAAAGACTAAGAAATATATTAAAGAAGAAATATGAACATTATATCTGACTTCTTACTGAAGACCTAAAACACAAAACATCCTGAACAGATATGCTACAGACTGTGAGAGGCCACAAATGCCATCACAGACTATTATGTACAGCAAAACTTTCAAGCATAGTGGATAAAGATATTCTATGATGTTTCCAAATTTCAGCAATATCTATATGCAAATCCAGCACTATAAAAGTGATATAAAGCAAACTAAAACCTAAAGAGATTAACTACGTACAAAACAAACAAAAAGCTCATGGAAAAATAATCTCAGGCTAGCTAAGTCAAAAGAAGGTAAATGTGCACACATCACCATCACCACCTCTAGGAACTACAATATTAATAGCCACAAGATAAGCAATAAGAATAATTATTGCAATTTGATACCTTTCAACATCAATGGTCTCATTCTAATATAGAAACAAAGGTGATGGATGTGAAATAAAGTCCATTATTATGTCACATAATAAATAAAAGAAAACAAATAAACAACAATAATAAAAACCGCATACTTTAACATTAAGGAAAGATATTTCCAAGTATGGTATTGGAAATAAATATTCCAAGAAAATGGACCCAGTGAAACACTGACGAAAATATTTTAATATCTTACAAAAGGGACTTCAAATGTAAACAAACCAGAAAAGATGGAGAATACTACATACCCATGAAAATAAAATTACCAAAAAAGAATTTTCAATTGATATTATTTGTGCCCCAACAAAAGAAAATAATATAATATATTGAGCCTCACACACTGATATTTGGAGACTTTAATATCACACTGTCACCAATAAAGAGGTTATTCAGAAAAAAAAATCAAAACAAACAAATAGCAATGTGTTAGCAAATTGATAGTGTAACCCACAAGGAAATAGCAAGTATTTACAGAACATTTCACCCAAAAACAGAAGAATATACCTCCTTAGTGCTTGATGGAAATTTCTAAATAATTGACCACATATTCATATATAAAGCATATCTGAACAAATAAGGACATGAGGAATTAAAGTTGGATAGCAACAACAGAAACAACAGGAAGCTACATAGGTTCACAGACACAGAAACTGAACAACTCTCTCAAACAACAAATGACACAATAAAGAAATCAGAATTTCTAGAACTGAATGTTAATGCTAGCCAATATCCCCCCCCCCCAATCATATGGGAGGGACAACAGAAAACCAGTTTTAAGAATATAGCTCTAAATGACTACATTTTTAAAAATTGAGATTTCCTGGTAGAAACTTAACGACATTCTCAAAATCTTTAGAACAAAGGGGGAAAAAATGGCACCCATGGTAATTACACAACAAGAAATAATCAAACTCAGGCTGAAATAAAAAAGATAGAAACAATAAATCAGTACAAAGAATCAATAAAATAAAGAAAATCTGGTTCTTTGAGAAAATCACTGAGATTAAGAAATCTGTACTGAAAATAACTAAAAGACAGAGTAGATCCAAATTAAGAAATTTAGAAATGCAAAGGGGTCATAACAACAGAAACCAAGGAAATCAAGAGAACCATAATAGTTTACTTTCAATATCTGTATACTACCAAATCTAAAATCTAAATTAAATGGTAGTTTTTTTAATACATAATACTCACCAAAGACAAATCAAGCTAGTATACACAAGTTAACAGATTTTCTTTTTAAGACTGGTGAAACAGAAGTAGCCATTATCAGTCTTGCAACTGAAATTAAAAAAAAAAAAAAAAAAAAAAAAAAGGCCTAGTGCAGAATATTACCAGACTTTCAAGAAGATCTAATGCCAATACTTTCAAATCATTCAACAGAACAGAAACAGATGGGACATTGCCCTATTTATTTTATGAGGCCACAGTTAACATAAAATCCTAATCACATAAAGAAACAACAAAGAAGACAAATTATAGGCCAACTTTTCTTATGAACATAGACGCAAAAATGCTCAATATAATTTTTGCAAAACAAATTGAATCCACGAACACATCAAAAGTATTATCCACCATGATCAAGAAGGTTTCATACCAAAGATGCAGAGATGACTTTATAAATGTAATATATCATATATAAATGAAATAAACAATGCAAGATCATCTTACTAAATATAGAGAAGGCCTTTGATAACATCAAACTCAGCTTCCAAATAAAAGTTTTGAAGATATTGGGGATACCAGAGAAATATCTAAATAGACCAAAGGCAGTTTACAGTAAGTACATAGCAAATATAGACTTAAATGGAGAGAAACTCAAATGAATTCCACTAAAGTCAGGAAGAAATCAATGTCATCCACCCCTTTTACACCTATTTATTATAGTATTTTAAATCATAGCTAGGAAAATATGACAGCTTAAATATATCAAAGAAAGGAAGAAATCATGTTATCTTTAATTGTATACAATATAATAGTATGCATCAGGTACCTGAAAATTTACAAGGAAATAGCTACAGCAGGTGAGTACACTTAGCAAAGTAACTGAATAAAAAAATCAACTAAAAGAAATCAGTAGTCTTTCTATATAAAAATGGCAAATTATCTGAGAAAGAAATCAGGCAAACATCACTTTTCATAATAGCTCCAAATAATAAAAATATTTGGATTATCGCTACCCTAGTAAATAAAGTAATAGAATGATAAAAACTTCAAGACGTTGAATTATGACATTCCAGAAGATATCAGAAGATGGGATGATCTCCCATTTCAATGATCATTGACATTAGCATATTAAAATGTTATTAAAACCAATCTACAGATTCAATGACATCTCCATCAAAATTACAACAAAATATGAAAGAACATATTTTTACTTCATGTGAAGTACACACACACACACACATTGAAAGGAGTACAGCTAAAATCATTTTCCTCTGAACTACCCCAGCCCCTTCCCCTCAAAGGTAAGCCTCCCATGAGGAGTAAGCAGAGCCTGGTACGTTCAATTGAGGCAAGTTTTAGGCCTTGCAACTTCCACAGGGTTGTACAAGGAGTCCTACCATAGTTAACAGGATACATAAAGCCAGCACATGCTTAATTCAAAGTTGGATGGTATCAAGATGAAAAAGATATAGAAGAACTTAAGAGTGAGAAAAAATTATTAAAATATATTTAAATATCAAAATGTTTTAAGGTAGTAATAGAAAATAATGTATATTTACTGTGTTCATGGAAAAGTTCCATCGTAGCTTCTGACTGTCAATCACTGGAGGATAAATTGGCTATTAATAAGGACCTCATTTTCCAGTCTGTTCCCCGTTTCCTTCAGGGAAGGTGAGATAAGCTCTGGAGCTACACAGTAGCGTTAGATTGCTGGCCTCTTTCTTGAATGGATAATATCCCAATAATTTGAATTCATATTTAAGTTCAGGACTTTCAAATCTGGGTGACTGATACCAATCCTGGGATGCAAGTCTGAAGTACAGCTTATCTGGAGGCACTTTTTGTTGGAGATAATAGAAAGACACTTTGCTAAGTTGCACTGACATCAGTGTAGGAGAGAAGTAAATGAAATCTTTCTTTAAACACAAGAAATACTAAGTCATTTTGCTAAAAATTGTTTCAGTCTCGTAGGTGTTATTCAACAAAGGACAACTCCTTCTGTATTGTGTTTCAAAAGTCAAATTTATATTTTTTAAAAATTAATTTTTTTCATGGGCATATTGGTATGTGGACATGTCTGAGGTGTTCTTGATGTCTAGGATAGCACAAGAACAATTAAAGGATGGCATAAATCTAGTTGTTATAGAAGGGAGGGGGCGCAGGAAGAGCTGAAGGGATTAAAGGGAAAGGTAGAAATGATACAGTTATTTAAAATGTATTATTAATTCTTTTATAAATTGAAAACTAATTCTACTTCCAAGGAAGAGTGGAAATTTTTACCACTCTGTCATGCTCATGGGTCAGCAATGAACATATGCCTTATCTTATGCAGTTTTGGGGCCTTTTAAACCCTTATAAACACCTGTTGTCTTTTGGTTTTGTAGATATCTTTTAATAATTAATTTATCTCTGTGCTATACTTGGCAGAAAAATTGTGAAACAAGTTGTTCCAAAGATCAATTTCAGTGTTCCAATGGCCAATGCCTCTCAGCAAAATGGAAGTGTGATGGGCATGAGGACTGTAAATATGGAGAAGATGAAAAAAACTGTGAACCAGGTAAAAGGGTAGTAGAATGAACAACTTTGTGATGGTTTTAAACTTGAAAGATTTTAAACCCAGGTGCTTTGTCCAGAAAAGTGTGGTTCACGCTCACAACTTACTGGCTTTAGAGATCAATTAGAGTACCTGTGAATAAGTGCTTTGTGTGTTCTTTCTATTTTTCAAAGATATTTTGACAGAGAAGATTATTACTTATGTATGGCATCCAAGTGTCAGTCTTAGAATTGCTCTTCTTGATTACAAAATGAACGTTATTTTTATTGTACTATCAAGTTTTTAGTAATAGAAGGTTGGTTCTAAAACAGATGGAAGCACTGGGATAGGTCAGCTGAGAAGCACATACATTTTTAAAATTGTTTCACAAAGCCCAAAGGAAATTACAATGCCATCGAGGGTATAAAAGATAATTTAGTTTATATATTTCTGCACTTTAAAAAAGGTTCTACAATATGCTTGTTAAACTTAGAATGCCTGTCAAGATGTTCCAATTCAATTGTTGGATGATAAAACAAATTTAAAAGACCATGCTCTTATCACTGTATCAGCACAAAGTGCGGACTTGAGAAACAAGGCCCTAGAAACAGCTTACTGACTGCCATAAACTCTGTTCAATCTCTGATCCATATTTCTGTTGGATTACACCATTTTTGCCTTGTATTCTTAGTCGTTGTACCTGACAGATTCTCTAGAAAAAAGCTTTTGTAATATGGGAATTTAAGTTCAATGGAGCCTTTTACACATTTGCCTAAGCAGTCTGACCTCAGAGTGACTGTAAAGTAATTTAGGACACATCATTATCAAATATAGGTCAGACACTAAAAGTCTCAATAGAAGCCTTAAAATCCAAACCCATAGGCAAAATGCAGTTAACTTAATATATGATAATTAAAACTGGGATATGGCAATAATTTATCCACTTAATAATTCTGCTTAAGAGAATAAATTTTGAACAGTGGTGGTACATACCTTTAATTTTGGAACCCTGGAGGCAAAGTCAGGCAAATCTCTGAATTGAAGCTAGCCTGTTCTATAGGGTCTGTTTCAGGATAGCCAGAGATGTATATAGAGAAACTCTGTCTCAAAAAAAAAAAAAAAAACTCTTAAAGAAAGAGAAAAAAATAATAAAGTACTATAAATTCTACATGATTGGTTTATACAAATGTTTTGTTTATGTCTGAAGACAAAATGTCCAAATGGGTATCACTAGATCGTATGCCAAATTATTCACCTTTTGCTTTATGCCATATGTATTTTTTCTCAAGGCAACTTAATGTTTTTGCAGCTTTGAAAGTAGACTCTTTTTGAGATAACTTAAAATAGAAAAACTCACTTACATCATGATCAGTGGAATAAGATCTCAATGATTTTTATTTTTATTTATTCTATTATATTAAATCCATACTTCACAGTCAATTACATCTTTGAAATGTCCTGTTTATAACAAATTAATAGTGTAAATCACAATTTAGATGGTCCTTAATCCCAGTTGTTGAACATTTTTAAATTTCTTTATCTAGTCTTACTCTGTCCGTGAATTTGTATTTGCATATATTTTTATATATTTTACCTTCTAAATAAGTTATTCTTTTTTGCTGTATCTAAACTTCAGCTTTATAATTGTTTAGCCTTTCCTGCTTGCTCGTCAAGTGAATACATGTGTGCCAGTGGAGGATGTCTGTCAGCATCTTTGAAATGCAATGGAGAACTTGACTGTGCTGATGGCTCAGATGAGGTAAACTATCATGTGTTAAAGTTTTAAATTGCATGAACTGGGGTTGAAAAAACAAATGTATTAAATATAAGCAGAATTTTGACTAATAAAACTCAAATTTTATGCAGATGTATTTTATATAGGAATATAATTTCTACAGCAAGTAGAAGAACATTCTTTCTTAATCTTAAAGCACATTGTTGCTTGTAGAGTTCGTTCATGAAGACAAACTAAGATCAATTTTACTCTATACCAAATATCTACTATTGTGGATTTTGTGGTTATACTGCCAGTGATTCAATCTATGCTATTGAAGATTCTGTTTTTCCATTGTGTTTTAACAGATGGATTGTGTGATAGAATGTAAGGAAGATCAGTTCCAATGCAAAAATAAAGCATATTGTATTCCAGTTCGATGGCTATGTGATGGAATTTATGACTGTGTAGATGGAAGTGATGAAGAGAACTGTGGCAAAGGTAAGGTGAGGGTGGTAATAGTGATGATGGTGGTGAGGGTGATGATGGTAGTGAGGGTAGTGATGGTGGTGAGTGAGGTTGGTGATGGTGTTGAGAGAATGGAAATTAGAGATAGTACCGTTACAATGTGCAAATCATAAAATTTATGAATAATTATTTTAGCTAATTTCTAACTCCATTCTATAGTACCTTGAAGCAAATAAGCAAAATATTTAAATATAATGTCAGCCCAAACTTTGCACAGTGGCGGAAATCTCACTCAAATACAAGAGTTTATAGAGAACCCGATGGAAATCTGCCTCCAGTGTAGACACTGGGTTAAATACAGAGGTCACAGCCTCTGTGGGAGACACTGTTTCTAAGGAGGCCAAAGGCTCTATAGAGACGGGATACAGCCTGTATAGAAACATGGTAAGTATTAAAGGAAGCTGAGCACAGCCAATGTAGAGAGAGTACACCGCAACCATAGGAGACATGCTTCTAGGGGCATGACTTCATTCCCAGAGCCATCTTTAGGGGGTGGATTGGACACAGCAGAGGATGTAAGAAGTTGGCGAGGGAAGGTGTTAAGCCAGAACTGATAGTCAGGATGATGGACTTGCAGCCTGATGGACCAATAGCCAGAGTGCTTCTTTATTTACACAGAATTTAGTAACCATAAATACATTCATTTCATTTCAAAACATAGAGCAAATAATTTTTGGTTTTAGACATGAGTTTTACTTCCTCTTCCTCATCTTTTAGCCATCATTAATAAGCTATAACAGAACAGTGTTATTATTTTCATTTCCCTCAAGTATTGACATAATTGATAATCAGAGTTATCAATTTTATTCACTAATGTCATGGCATAATTTTTAAGAATCTAGTTGAATGTTACATCTTGTTTTCAGACTAGTAGCTTTTATTGTGGCTACAAGCACATTAGACCAACACAAAAATCTTCAAGCCAACCTGAACCTATTGCTATGCCCCAAGAAGTATGTTATTAGTTCTCAATGGTCAAAGTGACCAGGAAAATTCCTCAAGCCAGAGCTTCTGCAAGTATTATTCAAATTCCAGCATTATACAATGTTTATATCTTCGTAGAATTTGTCTAGATGCCTAATCTTGGCATGCTGTTGTTCCTTGGTCAAATGACAGCGTAGTGGCTCTGTATTAGCTAAATTGTCTAAGAAAGGGAGGTCCTGAGATCTCATACTTTTATCATCTTTCTACATGAGTATAAGTCTCTGTGTAGGATAGAGATAAGTTCAGTTATTCTGTTACTGTAGATGCCACATAATTGTCTAAGAATATACTGGAGACTTGTTATCTGTTCTGTGGCCACCTCTTCTAGTCCACCAAATCTCGTTGAACTTTTTATGTATATTTGTTTTTATTATCTTGTTTGTGAGTAAGTACAGGGACATATGTTTTATGAATATCTCATAGCCTCAGAAAGAGGCCTCTGGCTTCTTTATGTGTGTCACATCCTCCATGGCATAAGGAAAACTATCAAGTATGTAAGTTGATCTCTCTAAAAGTTGGGGTGGGAACAGTATGTTCAGATTGTCCTAGGGAAGCTTAGAAGCAACATTCCTGGAAGATAGCATAAATTATTCTTAAGAAGTTTTCCATCAATCCAATATCCCTAAATTTTACAAATATTAAAAGTAACCTGAGTATGAAAGCTGCATCCCTCCTATGTGACTTTTCTTACTCTGAAAGAATGGGAGGATTAAGTGGTTTATTGGATTGGAGCTCATAACTTGTGCCAGAGACATTTTGTTTTTAGGTTGTTGAAAAGATTAATTGTATTTTTTTTCAGTCTGGAAGATTTTTTTTTTAATTTTAACATGCAATATTTTGCAACAGTGTGAAGACCAGGTTTTCTAACTATGTTTTAGCTATGCATCATGTCATTAAAAACAATCAGTTGTTACTGTAAGTTAACGAGAACTGGAAATGAATTATGTGCTGAAACTTAACATTATCAAGATTACACAACTTTTATTTTAATAATATTTGTTTAAATGCAAGGTTGTGTAACCAGATCACAGCTTTCTCTCAATGGACTGAAAGATGATTAATAAATATTATATTGGCACAGTCTCCCAAACATTTAAAAATATACCCTCAGGATTTGTATACTTTAAGTATTTTTATGTCTTAAGTAGATAAAGTGCTTATGACTAGATAATATCTCCATCCCAAACCTGTTAATGTCTTCATTTAGGAAAAACTTTAGTTCACCTCATAATCTGAGGAACACTATAGAGACCAAGGAAGGTATAAACATCTGAAATAGCTTTCTGTCTTCCATTGTCCTCATACTCCCTTTTTGCAGTTGGTCTTTCTAGAGACAGGAGTCACCTGGACCACGTAGTAGCACCAGCTCACCTACAGTCTCTGGTAAAAAGCTCTGTGATTCTGCTTTAGTAAGATAGTCCATTTGTGTCTCAAATTCAGCCCTTGCCCTAGTGTATCTAGTGTTATTATTGTATGTGAAGAATGTGGCCTGACTAGTCACCAGTGCAAATCATTTGTGGCTGCCAGGGCCACCCTGCTCATGTGACACTTTACTGTACCACATTCTCATGTACTGAAGCACCATTGTATTACATCCCATGCAAACTGGAAATCTCAAGTATCTTATACACTGAGATGGAGTCTCCTCAATTCTTTACAGACTGAAGCCAGAGTTAAGAACCTTTCATTTGATCACTTAAATATTTGACAGGGCCACATCTGCCCTATCTATTCATGTGTCTAACTTCTCCAAAGTGTTTCTATCTGGATGATTATGCTCAGATGAAATATCATGGTGACTGGAGTATTTGTTCATGTATTTACATTTCTGAAGGAGAGATAATGTTTATAATCTTAGTATTTAATTTAATCTGAGGAAATAACTTTGGCATTGATAAATGTTTCTCAAAACATTAAAAAAAAATTAAAGGCCAAAATAAGCCTCCAAAATGTTATACTTTATGTTCCATCACCTTGAGATGGAAGACTTCCACTAAAATTGGGTATCCTAGACATAAACATAGCTATGTGTGTGTGTGTGTGGGGGGGGGTGGATCAGTATATTAAGTTCAAGAGGATAAGAGCAAAATCTATTAATTCTACTATCTAGCAGGCATATTAACCCCAAGTGTTTTCATGCCTATAGTATTCATATTGGAAGAACAGAGCTAATAAATCTCATGAGATTGCTACCTAGGCACTACAGTCAAGATGGTGAACTATTCGTCCAGGGAGAGACTTGGTCTCGATGGGCTGGCTGTAACACAATACAAGAAACTCTATCTCAAGGGCTAGTTGTAGCACAATAAAAATATGTCAATCTCACTTCTAGCTCTAATCTTATATAACAGCTGAATATATGCACACACACACACACACACACACACACACACACACACACACACAGAATAAGGTTCAGTATGACACATTTTTTTTCAATGCCTCAATTTTGGTTACTTAGAAGAATGAAATCCCAAATCTTATGGAATTAATGATAATATTTTTATTTTAAAAGATAGAATACATGTTCCTAGAGAACCTAAGATTTATTGTGGCTTGGACTCTTATTCTTCGTTCTACTTGTTCTGAAATTTATATAAAGAAAAAAAAAGATTTATGATATTCTTTTAGCAAACACAAGCTTAAAATATGTAAGCTATTTCTGTGCTTTGTAAAATATTATCATGTATTAAAATTTCTCTCAAAACAAGATGGGACCTATCAGTGTTTGCTTTCTGTACGATCCTCTTGACCAGTTTCCTTGTGAATCTGTGAACAGCACAGCTGTAGTTCAGAAATATTATTTTTAATCATTGTATTATACTTTCTATTGTGCTGTTAATCATCTAGTTAATTTATCACTAATATACCTAGGGGACGGGAGTTAATCTAGCCAATTTATTTAAATTTCCTAATTTCTATTGCATCTGTGTGTCTGATGCCATTTGAGAATTAAGCATTGGAATGGACCCAGGATGCCAAGAATTCCATGATGCACTGTTTGAAATACAAAATCTTTATAGTATAGTCTGACGTTATTAGAAGGCTATCACAAAAACCTTTATCTTACCAATATAATTAAAATAAATTTATATTTTATTACAAATAGAAGAAAACAGTACTATGGCCAGCACTCTTCTGCGTATATATCCTACTCCTCCTTCTTTTTCTGGGGGGGGCATATCTAGGTAGCTCTATCACCTACATTTCTCCCAGATCTGTAACTAGAACTTCAGTCATTTGAGTACTAGAATTTAGGCATTTACCACTACAGAAAGTGTTTGTATATCTTTTGATAGTAAAGGTCACATATATATTTCTATGTATTATTCAGAGAAAACATTAAATGGTTTTATATTACATTATATGTGTTTTGGGAACTGAGATTACTTTTACATTGAAACAATACAGAGCTCAGTATTGCAGACACTATAGGAGTTTGAAGCCTTACACTGTGAATGTCAACCAGTCAACTCTGATTCACTGAGCACCTGCCTTTCTGCATGTCTGAGACTTCTATGGTTATAAAAGATGGTAATGTAAAGAGAACCAATTAACTTTTGAAATTTTGCAGAAATTCTAAGCCCTGCTGTGTCACTCAGCTGTCTCCACACTATATCTGTAACAATCTTCTAAGCATGTCTACAATTGATCACATAAGGTTTTTAAAGTCAATTATGTGAAATCTGAAAAGTTCAATCATAAAATCAACTTGCTTTGTAACTAACAACAGGAATAAAAATTATGAGTACTCCTATTAGAAAATAGTCTTATTTGTTCATTATAATTCTGAAATTATAACTGTACTTTATTACTAGTTAGTACTTATAAGTATAGGCTTATAAGTTACTTTACTATGCTTTTGTCATAGATGAAGATGTTGAATATATGAAATTGATAGGCTATCCATAGAAGCACAAAAACCCATAGTCCCCACTAACTGCAGAAATACGCTTTATTTCTTATCATCCCATACACAGAATACAAATTTATTAACTCATTCTGTTTTTTCAATGTGATGCCAACACATAAATATTATAATCTAAAAGGTTTATATTTGAAATAATTATATTTTGGATGAAAATGTTATACACACAGAACAATGCCTGATTGCACAAGTTTTATAAGAAAAATAATGAATAACATGGACAAATTACTTTCATCTTTATAAAGCTAGTGTTTATGTTACAAAACTATCTTAACAGTATTATGAAATTTTAGAGAAGAATTAGAGTAGTATTTTAGGGTTGGAGGAAGTTAAAAATAACTGATTTTTCCCCTTTTTATGTCTAATAGAAGTACAATTAAATAAATAAAAATTTTTAGAGAATTTTATTAAAATACTTAATAAAATTCATAATCCACGCACCCCCTCTAACTCTTCCTGCATCTATCACCTACCAAATCTTCAATGTTTTCCCTTTGCCATTTCCATCCACCTCTTCTTTCCTGTTACTCCTCTTCTTCTCTTTCTGTACAGCTCATTAAGCTTATTTTCTGCTGCTAATATAATCAGTGGAGTTGTCCATTAATCAGAGCATGGTTGACCTACCAGAAGCTGCATATTTAAATAGCAAAACAAACAATACTGAATGTCTTCTACCAGAAGGCATTAACAGTCAACAGCTTCTCAGCCAGGACTGATGGCTTTTGATATCCTCTGCCATCCATGCCCAAATGCTTATTTGTGTGTTTCTTTTCAGGTTTTGAACAGGTAAACACAGTACACAGTTGATGGGTACATGAATGCCATCCCGCCATGTAGAGAAGACTTTTTTGACTCTGTTCTTTGTATTGTGGTTGTTGTTTTGTTTTGTTTTATGTTTGTTTGATTTCTTTTGTTTGATTGTGGTTGTTGTTTTGTTTTGTTTTATGTTTGTTTGATTTGTTGATTATTTTCAGAGACAAGGTTTCTCTGTGTAGCCCTTGCTGTCCTGGAACTTGTTCTGTTGACCAAGCTGGCCTTGAAATCATGGAGATCTGGTTGCCTGAGTGCTATGTTTAATGGCATGCAACACGAAGATCCCTCTTTGGCCTTGGTTTTTACTGTCTTTGCATTAGTACAATATTTTTACCCCTTATTCCAAGATGGTCCCTGAGCATTGGGGAAGTTGCTATGACATAGATGTCCCATTTATGACTGAGAGATTCCACTCCACAGTAGAATCTCTGCTCTAATCTACATGTATAGAGATAATAAAATGATGTTACAGGGCAATCAATATTATGTCAGTGTAAAGAAATAATAAAAATGAGTTCACCCCTGGAAAATTTGAGCTCCCCAGTCATGATTTATCTGCTAGATTTATAGTACTCTGTGTACACGTCTTCCCGTAGAATGATCAATAAATCAAACCAGAAAGCAGTGGTTACTCCCTCAACATTCATGCCATTATTATGACCATGGCCATAACTTTTCATGTAAATAATTACTGTAATGGGAATATTTCTGTCTGCCTAGCAAGCTTTTAAACTGTTAAAGCTAGCCACTAAAGGCGAAGCTTCATGGCCAGTGATCAGTACCAACTTGATTTCTCCATTTCCTTTTGCCAGAGCATGTGGTGTCTTCAGCAGCTACAAGTATGTTTTAAAAAGCAAGTAAAATATATATATATTGTCCTTTGTATATATCCATTATTATATATAAAAATATTATATTATTGAACATTATATATAATGAATATATACAGGGGACAATGTTTATTCTATAAGTTATTCTTTATTAAATAAAGCCCAGTTCTAGGAATAAGATAGTTCCCCTTGAATATTTGACATATTTGACCAGAGATGTGACAAAGACCTTAGCAAAATGCAAGCTACTGCTGCTGCTTTTTGTTGTCCAAAAGAACATGGTGATCTAAATCGATACTTTAAATAATATAAACTTCTAAATTGTCACCAAAATGAGGTAAGTTGGAGATTACTTAGATTTTAAATTTTCTTTCTATTACTTCTTTATATTCCCTAAACATAATATTGTGTGTTTGGCAATAATATGTAGATATTTTGAATAGTACAATTAGGAACTAGCATTTTGTTAAATAAAAGCATTGTCAAATTGCCTGTTTCTGGTACTATGTAGGAAAGAAATGTAAGAAAAATGTAGTGAACAATACAATAAATAGAGGCTGCTAAACCCTTTATTTAGAAATACTAATTTTCTCAATCTCCCTTTTCTTAAAAATGAAGGAGGAAGTATATGCAGAGCTGATGAGTTCCTGTGTAATAACTCCCTTTGCAAGCTTCATTTCTGGGTTTGTGATGGAGAAGATGACTGTGGAGACAACTCAGATGAAGCCCCTGATATGTGTGGTATGATCTCTCATGTGGTTCTCACTGAGTTCTCATGTTGTGATATAAAACTCTGAAGGGAAACAGGGAAGTATTGAGATGATCTACAAATGCCATATACTTGGGGTCAGGTAGATATTGTATACCATCAGATACAGTTTCTGGCCAGGCAATAAAGAGATCATGCTGTTAGAAGTTTTGATTCTGTAGGCAACCCACTGACCTGTCATGTCAGCTGCTTTCAAGACATAAAGTTTAGAAGAATTTGCATATAATACATGGACATTTAAATATTTTTGGCTTGACATCATTTGGATGTTTTAAGTTGAAAACATTTTAATCGTATGTGCAAATAATATGGATATTCAAATGTCATAATATCACAGAAAAAAACTTACTGCAGAGACACTTAAGTCATCAATGCATAATCTGCACAAAAATCATGTTAGCCATTCAGTCTGGAGATTTAAAAAGTGAAGAATAACAAAACAAAACAACAACAACAATCCCTCTAAACAACAACAATATCCCCAAACGTACTTTCTCCATGTACGAGTTACTCCAGATCAGTGTTTTCAGGATATATACAACAAAATTCTGTATAATTTGAGACCATTAACATAAGTTATTTCCTATATTTTTATAAACTTCTTTTATATTATTCTTTTATATCTAGTCTCATAAAGAAAGGTGATTTTAGCTTTAATTTAAATGAAAAATCCTTCCACATATATAATTAACTATTATCTTAAATGATTGAAAGGGGAGTAAAGTATGGGTGTGTACATTTAAGTTTTATATTTGCAAGACAAATAAAGTAATATCTTTTTATACATGATGACATGTGACTAATAGTTTTAACACTGAAGAGAAAAATGCAAGGAGCCTGAACTATTTTAAATGATTCCAGAGTGAAAGTCTTTTAGAAAATAATTTTCTGTGGACAAAACTGATGGGTGATATGACAATGATTTTCTTCTTATAATTCCAAAAGAACAGAATCCAGAGCATCACCAGAGTTATTATATACATATATATGATATATGTATATTATACATATATCATATACATATATATTATATCATATACATACACAAATATATGTATATGATATTATGCTAAATATATAAAACCTTCCCTACCACGATCAACTCAGAACCTCTTTTATTAAAATAATAATTATAAACTCTTTGGTCTATGGTTTAGGCTTCTTTCTATATAGCTCTTACATCTAAATGTTTCCCATTCCTATTCATCTAAGCATTACCACATGTCTTGTGGCTTTACTTGTGTTACATTAAATCTTGCTTCTAGGCAGCCTTCAGCATCTGCCCCAACCTGCCTTTCTTTTCTATCTATCTTCCTTGGATTTCAAGCCTGGCTGTATCCAATCTTTCAATGAGCCAAAACATCTTCTTTACTAACCAATGGTAGCAAAACATATTCTAGCCTACAGTAAGACCATCTCACATCATTTCCCATTTTCTGTCTAATCAAAAGAAAGGTTTTCACTTTAATATAGTGGAATTACATATAAAAAATAGTTATCAAGCAAGAATTTCAGTTGCAATATCTAGTTTATTTGAATCTAGCAAAATTAAAGACAAATGTTCTATTATCTATTCTTTTTTTAATGAGTCTAAAGTTTTATATCTAATTTACCTTTTATCATGACTTAGGAAAACTATATCTATCTAGTCTTCTACTCCATTGAAGAACGTAGAAAGATAAAATATTATTTGAGAAACCAGGAAGTGTATTGTAATTAAAATCCACAGTTCTAGAAATGACAGGGAATTCTGCCTGCTTGGACAGCCAACAAAAGTTTTTTCTACAACACTAAAGCATCTGTCTTCAGTCTACATACGTAAAGTCTCTGGCACATATTTTGTGAAACATAAAATTTGAAGGCCTGTTCTGTCTATTTTGGTAAGTTCAACAATGGCTTTTCTTTCTGTTAACTTTCAGTTTTTTTTCTGCAAAGCTGAACTTGAAGGACCATTTTTACTTGTTTTGACAAAGTTCAGTGGTCACTTTCCTATGGTTTCTTCATGTTAAGTTTATATAGCACTCTGTTATCAGTTCAGGCAAAAGCAGTTTCTTGCCTTTGTAGCTCATTTTTGCCATAAAAAAGCAAATTTCATATGGAGTTTCTCTGATAGGCATCATGTTCTCTGAAGTAGATTAGTGCTGATAGGAGCACACATGTCTCTGTGTAGAAAACTCAAAACCTCTTAAGGTTCAATAAATTATATTTTTTCTTTCATTTAATATTTCACTTAACCATGAAATCAGTGGAAGGAAATGAGAATAATTGGCTATTAAATAACAATACTGCAGAGCTACACCCTCCTGGGCCATCTTGTGTGATGGAAAGGTCTTCTGAAGGGTATTCAATACAGAACAGCTGAAAAAAAATACAGCATATCTAAGTGTATGGATAGTCATACACTCCTGACTTTCATCAGTGTAAATAGTAAGTGGAACTATTTAAGCTATAGGATTTCTACATCAATTGATGATTCAAAAACAAAACAGCAGGGTTTTATTTTTTTAGAAGACCTCACATGCACATCCAATAATTCACAGTACTTTCTAATATTATTTTAAATGAGAGAAATAACTAAAATGTATATTAATTAATTGTTTTGCTGTTAATAAAGTAAAATGGGATTAAAAGCAACTTAGAGTAGAATAAAAATATTTATTTTATTTTGAAGATTTATAAAATATGCAACAAAAATATTGTTAAATCATGGACTTGGACTAGAGAAGTAACATTTTCTTTTTTGTCTGAGTGGAATATAATTGGGACCAGGAACAAGAAAAAAAATATAAATAAAACAAGCAAGGAACCATCATTGCTGAGGAAACTCCATAGCAAGGAACTAAATCCAACACAGGTGGACAACAGCCAAACTGCATTAGTTGTTTGGGGAGCCTCTTGCTGTATGATCAGAGGATGTTCCTGGTGAATGAACTGACATCTTGGAGCCCATTCCCTACAGAAGAACACCTAACTCAGCCTTGATACTGGGATGAGGGACTGGGACCTACCTCAAGTAGATATGCCAGACTGAACTGAATCACCTTGGGATTCCTTCCCTTTTTGGGGGAAGGGATGAAGGCATAAGGTCACTGGAGGCATGGAGAGGACCAGGAGGTGGGAAGGGAGGGAGAGCAGTAGTAAAAATAGAAAATAAAAAAAACAAAACTTTTTAAATAAAAAAAGCAAAAAACAAAAAAAATGCAGCATGCACAAATGTAATACCATTTTTCTTCTGGTTAAATTAATATTCCACAAGAAACAAACAAAGAGATAAATAAATAAATAAAATATAAAGCAAAAGCAAACAAATAATGTTGGAGACTGGAATTACAAGTAGAAGCCCAGAGTTAAAGCAAACCCCAGTTTAATGGAGAAACTAGAACATTTATATCCCTTTACAGCCCAAGAGCCAGTGAGATTCCTAAGCAGTGGTAAGACGCATGAACAATACTATACTATGCTAGGTAATGGCCTTTATTATGGTGATAAATATGTGTGATAGCAAACTATTGATAGATTTGACAATAATGTAAGTAAAAATTATGATCAAGTAAATTACTAATTTACACAGTCAGGATTCTAATAAAAATAGTAAACTCGAGGCTACAATGTCTCCACAGGGAACCTGGTGCAGACATGTAGGCCACATGCTTGCTTCAGTTCCTGTGAGATCATGTGATCTTTCCTCAGATGATTTAGAGGCCCTCTTTTTCTTTGTGTTCTCCATTAACTTTGGCTCTTATACTTTCTACTTCTTCTTCCTCAGGCTCCCTGAAGTTAGAGGTATGGGATTTATTGAATATGTCCAATTTAATGCTGTGTGTACTAATGTCTCTTTCTCTCCTCTTTGGTTGATGGACTTTATAATTCCTGTGTGCTGAAGGTAGAGGCTTCTCTTATGATGGCAGAATAAGACATTATGTAGGATCTATGATTATAGCAGACTACCACTGGAAGATGCGCACACACACATACATATGCACATGTATATATTTAAAAGACTACTACTAATGGCTTTTACCTTAGGTCTCTGGTTTATATAATCTCTGGTCCTTAGTTACCTAAGCAGTCCTAGGTCATTAAGGATCTTAAATTAGTTGTTAGCTCACAGAAGCAAGTATATTTGTAATGACTTGCACAATGCATTCACTTGAGAGCCAACAGCTCATTTCCTGCTCTCTCTTATTTTGCCTCATTCTTATTAACTTCCTACCTTCCCTACTCATCTCATTCCCAGATCTGTGACATTTGGTTTAATTTTATGATCCATTTAGTTTAACCAGCACAGTCAGTATGATCACTGGGTGGGAACACTGTATTGGAGCCTGGGGAAGTTACAAGTGACACATAAGTAAAAGCATTCAATCCCATCTCCATTATAATGACAGTAGCAAATAATTCAGTGGTGAAGGATAGAGCCATTGGAGCCAATCCTCTAATCAAGTCTGACTATTGACCAACTTCTTCTTGTCTAGATCCAGGGAAGGCATTTTTTTATTGCCAGTTCATGATTATAATGACTGTGTCTTATCTAGAAGGTGGTATTATATCCAGTACTCATATCTTCTGGCTCTTATAATTTTCTTCTTTTTTAATGATCTATGGGCTCTAGAGAGAATCATATAGGTGTCTCGTTTAAGGTTGAGCACTTATTGATCACTTATTCTTTACAATTTGTGTGGCTATGAGTCTTATCATCCACTGTCATTTATTAGAAAGAGAAACTTTTCTGATTAAAGTTGAAGATAGCCTTTTGTAATAGACAAAATTATATATATATATGTGTGTGTATATATATATATATATATATATATATATATATATATATATATATAGGAATAGTAGGCACTAAGTAGATTCAGCTAACGTGAACCTGCCAAGGGTTTCTGTTGAGGTTTATGTTGCCAAGCATGAATTTCCCATATGGTACTGTCCCAGGGGAGACATGAACAGTCTACTCACTCCACATAGGAAACCAGCAGCAGAAATAAAGTAAGAACACCAGCAAAGTCTAACTTAGAGAACTGTTAACTTTTTATTCAGTTCACAGGAGAATAGGTGAGGGGTTTCTTCTTAGGAGTAGAAAGAACTCAAGGACAGCTACAACACCAAAAGCCCAGATCAACATGGGAATTGCAAACACTAAAACCTGGAACTCAGAACAAAATTTGCAGGCAGCTTTGCAAAGTGAAGAGTGTCCATTCCAGGCATTCTAGTTTGCATGAGCTTCTTCCAGGAAGCTCAGCTGGGCTCTACTTCACCTAGCTCATTGGTTTGTTTTCTATTCTTTCATTTAGTATGATGTTGTATGAGGTTTCTGGCTTGGCCTTTCTGGCCCACAGTCCCATAGTCCTACTGAAACACACAGGTACTTATATTAATTGTACATGATTGACCTGGGGCCCAGGCATATGACTTGCTAGTTCTTGCTCTTAATCTAACCTGTTCAGCCACATGGGTCGGTACCTTTTCTCAGAGCAACATAGTTGCCCTTTGCATCTGTGCCATCTATGGCATCTCTGCGGTGTCTTGGTTCTGTTCTTTCTTTTCCCAGAGTGTTCTTAGTCTGGTATCCATGCCCATATTTCCTGTCTGCATTAGGTCAATCAGCATTTTTATTAAACCAATTGGTGGGACAATTATTTACAATGGAACAAATAATCCCACTACAGTATGACTTGTCTGAGAGTATTCAGGCATTGTGGAGGGTCTCTGTCTTTTCCAGGGGCTTTTGATATTTAGAGCTCTTTATAGTAAGGCTATCTTCTCAGAGAATCTCTTTCATTAGTATTTACTGCTTACATATATTTGGAAGAAGGAGTGAATCTGGTCAGTTTTAGGGATTTTCTGAAGCCATTAAGCTGTTTACTTCCTGATATTAAAGATCTTTCATGCAGAATAAAATGTTTTACCTCCATTTAGCACTCCTGCTGTCTTAACAAGATTCTCTATGAGCTTTCTTACTGGATGTAGTATTTTACATTGTTTAGAACACCTTATGTTTTCATGTACTTCCATAGAAAAAAATGAATGTCTTATCTTGGAAAAATTAGCAAACAGCATTGCTCCTGTGAGATGTGGTTAGAATCCAATCATAGAATGATAGGCTATCTTCACAATAGTGGTACCATTAATTCACAACTTGGCACATCTTGTTTGTCCATCTAGATTTATTACTTGTAAAGATTTTAGAAACCATATCTCCAAGAGAAGAGAGCACAGAACCTCCTGTGGTTCTTTTTCAGTCCCGTTTGATTTCTCTGGAACAAGCAACAAAAATTTATGATAGTCTTAGTAACAAGATTTTGTCACCTGGTTGTGTTGGACAACCAAAAAACAATAAAAAGAAGCTTCTTTATTTGGGGAACTTCTGAGATCTTCCTGATCAATCTATCATGAAGATCTATCCCTCACTAGCACAGGGGATTTTTGTTAGAATTCTATGGCTTCAAGAAGTAACTTTTTTCCAGCCTTGCATGGTACCTAAAACCAGGTATTACATTTTTTAATCTTCTTTTAATATATCAGTACCAATTAAATTCAGGGAGGTATTAGGAAGTTACAGTATCTTCAAACATGAGAAAATATGAAGCTTAAATAAAGAAATGAATATTCATAGAAGATTAGAAAAGGAGAGAGTGTCCTTGGAAAATAGCAGGATTTTATTAAGTCAAAGAGTTGTAGGAGAGTCATATGTGTCCAGATGCAGACATGAAGTATATGGATAGACTGTTAAAGAAAGACTTTAAGCTGTAAAAGTTATATGGACAAGATAATAAAAAGTCTATTAAGCAATGCAAAGTATCTTAAAACATATGAGGAATGTAGTAGATAATTTTAGAGAAAAGAATAATAATGTATGATATTGATACTTTCTTTGTTTAACGGGAATGTAACTGAGAATATTTAATATATGGCCTCATAGGAGATTTTAAAAACTGAAGAGGCTGATGGGAGAAATTGAGAGAAGGGAAGAGAAGGGGAGCAGGGGTATAAACAAATAAAAGTGACATTTTTAAAATAAAAAGAAAAAAACCTAACGTATTTAAATGGTAGCTATTAAGGGAAAACATGACAGGTTTAGGGACAGTATCTGCAATGTGTCATAACTACATGTAGTTATAAATTGTTGAATATTTTTAGAATAATTCTCATTTTCTGGATATGACGTGCCAGTAACAAAACCACGGTAATAACCACAGCTCAAGTCTTAATGTAGTCAGAGCAAAGAATGGAATGGATTAGCAAATTTGTTCAATTTAAAATACTTTAAGCAAATTATACTTCCAGCCGGTGATGAGATCACATATCTATGTAGAAACTCTCATAATTTAGGATATAAACACAGGTAAGTCAGTGAGTAGAAATGAGAACATCTATAGGAACATTTCAGCACCAAGGACAGAGCACAGCATGCTTCTAGCATGTAATACTTAGAAATATTTTCTAATTTAGGGACAGAATACTGTGCAGTAGGATAGATAAAATTTCCCGACTTTGATAATTCCACACTAAGATGAGTAACTAAGATCGCCTCATAAATTTCAGGTATATATCTAAATATGTGTTTAAACAGAGAACCTAGGCTGAAGGTTTATACTTTATCCTATCATACATCCAGTGAGATCAGAACTGCAAATTAGTTGCTTTTTTCCTTATCTTATTTACAATCCTTAACCGTATGCTCTTCTGTAATTAGTAACTAGAAGACGAACAAAAGGTTCTGTATTTTTTCTAATATCCAAGATTAGTCATTTTTCCAGGTCAAGACAAAAGCCTGATTATCTGATTGAGAAGCAAAGTACATTCTTAATAAGTCAATGAACCTGAAAGAGATACTTTGTTTTTTCTCTTATTTTTTCTTTCAGTAAAGTTTCTTTGCCCACCCACAAGGCCTCACAGATGCAGAAATGATAGGATCTGCCTGCAATTTGAGAAAATGTGCAATGGGATTAATGACTGTGGGGACAACTCGGATGAAGATCACTGCAGTGGTAAGTCTGATCATTGGAAAGACTGACTGACTTAGGAAAAAGTTTCGACATAAGAGAGTTAATTTAATACTTAAAATTATAGCAAAGAATTTCTTGTGGATCTATTAAGGCCTTTTTTCCATGCACAAGAGTTTGAAAAAGCCAAATGAAAATCACCCGCTAATGTTTCAGTTGCATTAAAAACCTGCATAGTTTTATCCAAAGCCTTCTACTAGACACTTATTCAAAAAATATTTATATCATGAGAGAAACAACTTTGTTTCAAAGAAATCCTTGTTGCAAATTGAAATAGATGTGAGAAGGTCTATACAAACTATGTGCAAATATAATTTTCCTAACAAGAAAATATCTAAGATACAAAACATCAGTACAACAATGGTAACATATGCGAAAAAAAATGGGTCAGAGACTATACTGTACATAACCTCATTTAAGACTGCCTGAATCAGAAAGGAAAAAAAAAAACTGTTTAATTAGTTTCTGGCCCAGAGTAACCCCAAGATCCAGACCATCAGTCCCAAATAAACCACCCACAACTGCTTGATCCCAGATAATCACAGAGAGTCTTATATTACAAGCTGCTTGGTCTATGACTCAGCCATATTGCTAACTAGTTCTTACATATTAACTCAACCCATTATTCTTATCTTGTTTAGCCATGTGGCTTGGTATCTTTTCTCAGAGCAGCATCCTGGTCCTCTTTCCTCTGCATCTTCTGTCGTCTTTGTCTAACTGTGCCCTTCTTCCCTTTTATCTATGCTCCACTTCCTCACCTGTTTCTAAGATTCCTTGTCATAAAGCCAAAACAGTTCCTTTATTATCCAATGATAATTCACATCATACTAAAAATACATCCCACATCAAAAACCTAATGATTTAAAAAGTCGTATCAGAAACCTAATACTATAGATTACTAAAATGTTTACACATATATAAAAAAAATAAAGGAAGTCAACATATAATGAAATGGAAAATCCCTAAATAGATATCATGTGCTACCAACCAAATTAAAATCTATAGTACCAGCAGTGGGTTATAAATTTTTGATTGTTAATCCATGGGATTCCATAGACATTCTCCACACACACAAACTACAGTTTATTGTCAATGTTACACTCCATAACTTGACAGTGAGATAGAATTTCTAAAGATGACATATACTAGAATTAGAAAGAACTGAAAAATCTATCTCATATCAAATGGAAACTACATTTCCATTAGATAGCTTTCATAGGAGTGGTGGATACTTCTGTGGAAACCCCCAAAAGAAAAACTGATCATCAGCCAATACACAGATGTAAAAGCTGAAGCTCCAATAATGGCCATACTAACAAGGTAACCATTGATGCAACAGGGGCACAAATGTTATGAAAGTAACCTACCACTTTTCAAAATTAGACTCGTTTTAATTTACCAGTTTGAAGTCATTGCTAATAGTCTCAATGAGGGTAAGAATATGAGGCTAGACAGGCCATGGAACTTGGGGTAAAACCTACTGACATTATTGTGCTAAATGCACATAGCAATAAATTGACATACTGACCCACAGATCAGTGAATTTCACAGTCCTGTCTTGAAAAGTTTCAAGTAGAGTAATTGCTGCTTAATATAGGAACCTACAACTAGCCAATGTATAGAGAAAATCATAACACAATTGGATGCATGGAATGGATGATCCTCTCCTATACAAAAGGCAGTTCACATTTTATAGCTTCCAGGAAAGGAAAAGTAAATCTTCTTCAGACAATTTACATGGGTATACCAACCACACCGGGGGCAGGTTCCATGCTCAGAAATAGCTGGCCAAATCAAACTAGACATTTTTTATTTTGTATTTTTGTCATTTGTTCACTTAAATAAGAGAGATAGAATATAAACTTGGGCAGGTGAATGGGTGAAATATCTGGGAGCCATTAAGGAGGGAAATGAATATGAACAAATTGTTGTATATGAACTTAACCAAGAAAAAGTACAAATATGCATACATTATTTTAAAAATTCTGTTTGTGATATTTATATATTTTCTCATTAAACTTGGTTTTGTTTAAATAATGAATATTTTAATTTTTCCAATTTTTAAAATTAAAACTCTGCTTAATTTAGGCTCAAGAACCTAAACTTTAAGATATAAAATCTATGTTTACATAGCATGTAGTACATTCTTGTAAACATTGTGAGCTCACTGTGCTCACTTTTTTTTGATATGAAACATGAACCACTTTCTCAATGTTACACAGGTGAGCTGACATTAAAAGCCAAGCCTTGTAAGAAGGACGAGTTTCCCTGTAGTAACAAAAAGTGCATCCCCATGGAGCTACAGTGTGATGGTCTTGATGACTGTGGAGATGGTTCAGATGAACAAGGCTGCACAAAGAGTGAGTGGCTTCTATTATAAATGTACAAAAAAGCATCTGTCCTAACATGAAATTATTCAATTTTTCTTTGAAGACAACTCTTCATAATGTACTTTATCGAAGTAACATTACCTGTAACATCCCTCGAGAATATGACCACAAGATAGAACTAGAGTATATTTTAATGAATTGCAATTTTTTGAGGATCAGCCAAGATATATTATACCAATTAAATTGTTAAAATTATAATTATGCTTCCAAAATTTGATCAGTTGATATAGTTTAGGGGCAACACAATGTTTTCTTCATCATAATACTCCTCTTGATTATTTGCACTTAAAAATACTTTTCATAATGGAAGATAAAGTGATGAAATTGAAACTACACTGCTAAAATTATGATGAAGTCTTGGTTTGCTCTAATAGCATTGTGACCCTGTATTCCACTCAGATGTTGCATTTAGTAGTGTGTCCTGATAAAAACTGAAACAAGCTGTGAATTTAGCCTTTTGCCTAGAGTAACATATTAGCCACTGATGAACTTGTCTGCGGGGAAGTAGTAAAAATCCTGCACTCATTTCTAGGAAAGATTCTGGTTCTTGATGAAGGATTACTGATGGATAAATGTTCTGATGATGACCTTTCAGGAAAATCACTGACTTGTTACTCAGTTTTAGGAAGTAGTGTGACTTGACAAGAGCTGTCAATATAGCATCAGCATCTGTTTCAGCTGTGTTTAATGTAATGAGTTCATTCTTTTTCTGTTATTTTACCTTTATAAGTAAGGATGGTGTGAATTCATAGAAATCTAGAATCTTTTGTAGGAACTATCCATGTTATAAAAATACTATTTCAAATTGAAAAGAAAACTTCCATTCAAAATACTAGAGGCAAATTAGTTTTGATTCTATTATCCTTAAATCCTAGGTCTCACTGAACACACCTGTGAGGACAATGGGAATCCATGTGGAGATGATGCATATTGTAATAAAATAAAAACATCTGTTTTCTGTCGCTGCAAGCCGGGATTTCAGAGAAACATGAAAGGCAGACAGTGTGAAGGTAGAGTACATTTCTTCAACAGCTTGCACTCAAATCCTTGACTTATACAGATCCTCAAGGCTTCTAAGTTGTCAGGTGACAAGGGATTGATTTTCATAGAAGCTATGTGTATTTATGGGCTGCCATTTCACTTACGTGACAAAGAGTCTCTGGGGTGATAAGCTTGTCTGTTTTTCACAGCTAAGAAAATCATCCCAACACTACAAAGCTTCTCTGAACAGATTTACACCAGCAGGAATTTCAATTGTGTCATAGCAATTCTGTTTTGGAATGCAAATGATAAATTTATTCATTAATAGCTACAGGAGTACTGGGCTCATTTCATGAACTAATGTTTGAAAAGAACAATTTCTCTTGACAGTGGCATTTGTCACACTGTGGCAAATAATTTACTTTGAGAACCTTACAAGCTTTTGTCCTAACATCATGTTTTAAACAGTCTATTATTATGTCTTTAAAAGTTCAAAGTCAGTGAATTTTTTGTCAACTGGCTTGTGATAGTATAATTTAGGCATGTAGTAAAGAGAGAATATTAGAGTAAGTTATATGTAAATATAAGTAAGTTATAGGTAAATTTACTTATATGGGGCTTTACTATCAAGCCATGAAGCATATAATTAAATATATACATCTTTGCAATTTTCTCTGACAAAACAATTTTTATAATCATATTTATCTATTATTATAATCTGACATTACCTAGATAACTGTCTGGCATATATTTGGCAAACAAAAATTTATTTTTAAAATTTTAAAATAATTTTGTTCTATGTATGTGTAAATGAGTTTTTGTGAATACATGCAGAGATTGACACCATTCTCCTGTGTCTCTCTACCTTGTTTTATTGAAATGAAATCTCTCACTGAACCTGAACTTGAGTGACTAGTTAGTTGGCCAGCAAGACCCAAGCATCCTCTTCTCCATGATGCTTCCCTTTCTCCCGTGCTGTGATTACAGCCGTATTCTGTGTTGCCTAGCATTTTAAATGGATCATGGGCACCTGAATTCAGGACCTCATGCATGTACACTATGCACTGTATCCAGTGTGCCATTGTCCTAACCCCATGAACATTGCTAAAACAATTTCTTCTTCTAGCTTTTATGTATTTAAATTTCTGGTTTAAAAGTGACTTTACATTTTAATCAGGAAGTATGAAAAAATGAATTCATTATATTTACACAGAGTATAAGGGATGTTTCCACACATTTTGAGTAATTAAATCACATAAGCTATTCTCTTATTACCATATAATACTGAAAGATGGTAAGCTATGTTTATATATTTTAATTAAAGCCATTTTATTTTTCCTGACTTTGTTTATAAATGATATGTAAACACACACATAGAGAATGACTTATTTTTCAGATTTTAGTTCTGACACTATTGATTAGCTAAAGGGCTTGAAGAGCAGGCTCTGAGCCTGTGTAGTATGTTTACTAACTTTACACATTTTATTCTCAATATTTTCTCATTTTATTCTATTGCAAGGAAAATATCTCAACTACATTTGTCACTTTAAATAGCCATGTTTGCAGTATTTCTATATACCTCTATTGTAGATTCAAACCAATTCTAAAAATTAATTAAATTGGTGTCTACAATAAGTATAATTTTATGTCAAAAAAACAATTTCCATTTGATATTGAGGAGAAAAAAAGGCATTACCTACTTTTTATAATTTAGTTTGTTAGGATCTTTTGCTAGCTTACATTAAAAAAAGGACAAAATTGCTGTGTTATATTAACTTTAAAACACCTTTATTGAAATAACCAAAACGCAGAAAGACAAAAGCATAGAAAAGAAACAGAAAGGTTTTAACAGATGTTTTGTGCAGTTATGATATATGTGTGAAATTAGAATGACCACTTTAAAAGGTCAGAATCTGCAAGTTGTCCATGGTTTGTCACTAGGGACCTGACAGCTTATCATACTACATGCATTCCATACCAAAGGGAAGCTGTAGAAGCAGCTGACTCCCTAAACAAAGCAGAAACAATCTGTGATTAAGTGTTGAAATAATACATTTTACTTAATGCCTGAATAATTTTCCCTGAAGACATGTAAATGTTCATTTTATGTTTATACATAAAACCAAACACAGAAATTAGTTGATAATACAATGCTTCAAGTTTCCTTGGGGAAGTGTTATAGCACAGGAAACAGAATGTGCAAACTTTCACTGTACAATATGCAGTATCATTGGCAATGGTTATGTCTAGCATTCACCTTTTGGAGAGAGGTAAACTTACTGTGATAAACCTAATTTGAAGCAAGAATTAACCTTACACTTTTTATTACATATTCAGGACAAATACATAAGATGTAGGAAACAGAGGGATGTATTTGAAAGTGAAGGAGAAAAGCATCTCTGAGTATTTGAAGACGGGTGTTCACAATTTCTATTTAGTTCTCATAACAGTCCTTATCTCATAATGGTGAAGATGGATTGACAGGTCTTCTCTCGTAGATCTCAATGAATGCCTGATGTTTGGTGTATGCTCCCACTACTGTGTAAACACACAAGGATCATATAAGTGTGTCTGTGACCAGAACTTTCATGAAAAGAACAGCAGCTGTATAGCAAAAGGTAAGGTAACTAAAAAGCCATTTCAACTTTTTAATAAATATCTTGATAAATTTTATATATTTCATGTTAGCAAAAGATTCATTCTTAATAATATGAAATATTTATACATTAGTGGTAATCACTATGGCTTATTTTGAAATGTAAAATGAAATAATCATATTTTCATTTAATTAATTTAATTAAAAATACCTTTTTTCACTCAAGAAACTTCCAAAGTCTCCTTATAATATATACTCTTTATAATTTATTAAGTAAGTCACTGTGGCCTGCATTGCCCCACTGTTTTGGATACCACTAGATGTTGATCCTTTATGGATGTATCTTATTTTCTTAAATAATGTAATTCAAAATGGTTTATGGAGGAAAATTTTAAATATAGAGAAAAACTGTTAAAATTACATTTTGTTTAAAACACTTTATCAATAGAATAAAAAGAATAAGCACAAATCTGATAGCCTAAATACAGTGTTTACATTGATGTTTTGTTTAAGTGAATGGAAGAAATTATTGTAGGAATGTATAATGGGGAAACCATAAGGATTGGAATTATAAAAGTAACCTTTTATATGAGACCTGTTAAGCTTTGAATATAAAAACCTTATTTCTGAATTTATATCTTTTCAACTTGTGGATATAGTTTATTTTAAACTTAAATGACACTTATAGTTGCGAGACTATTGAGCATATAGGTTTTATTGCCCTTGTAGTTTTACAAAATTATATGGCTTTAATATTCTGAGATAAAGAGTATTATTAATAAAATGCACTCACAAGTCTGTGAGTGGAGCTCTGAGTACTTAAATATGAATCCTACCACTATACTTTCCATACTACATGGCCTGGGGGAATTTATTAAGCTCTTCATTTGTAAAATTGAAATACTCATATCTATTTCTATTGTTTCTGTAAGGAACTGAAAAAAAAATAACAAAATGTCCAAAAGATAATAAACACTTAGAAATATTTAGATGATTAAATAAGTTGTATATTATCAAGTTGAGTGACATAAAATGTGGATGAAAATGTCACAATTCAGCATATCGTTTGTACATAAATGTGATGAGTTCAACTATATTTCAGCACGCATTATTATTTTATCATTCAATTTGCAGGAATTATATATGCAATTCAATTTGTTTTATATTTTAAAATCAGATTTTCCCATATGGTTTTCCCTTTTCATCAGTATGAAAATGATATCAGCATGCTTATATATATATATATATATATATATATATATATGTCAAAACTTGAGAAATACTGTCATATTTGATAAGAAATAAATTATAAATTACAAAACTTTGATATAACAAAGAATGAAACCTGTTAAAATGGTAATAAAGCAAGGCTCAATTCAGCTTAGTGATGGGTTTGTCCAAAGTCCTGGGTTGAAATACCAACTTGAAAGAAAAATAAAAATTAAAGGACTTCAGTATTTCAAGTTATATAAAGCGATATGTAAACATGAAAAAAATAACTTTACCTGTCTTAAATTTTATTGTTAGCCCAAATTAACAAATATTCAAGAACATCCACTAAACAGCTATCTTTTTTTTAAAGTTAAATAAGTACGTGGGATAGCCTCTTAACACCGAGAATCAAAACGTTAGAACAAAACATGTTGTGACTTGCCAAAAACATCCTTTTTCAATGTCTAATTTATGCACATAAATTAAGATTTGTACTCATAAAAATGAGAGTGCTACAGGTTACCTTAGAAAGTGTTAAACAGAAACCAAATGTCATCAAGAACAAATAATGATATAAAACTAGTAGATTTTCACCTCAGCAGAAATTGTATAAAGAATATCAACTCAAGATAATTTAAAGTCTACAATTCATTTTGCTCTAGTTGAAATTTCCTCTATTTTGTATTTTATTATAATAATCTGCAGGCTCTGAAGATCAAGCTCTCTACATAGCTAATGACACTGACATCCTGGGTTTTGTATATCCATTCAACTACAGTGGCAGTCATCAGCAGATTTCTCATGTTGAACATAATTCAAGGATAACAGGGATGGATGTGTATTATCAAAGAAATGTGATTGTCTGGAGTACTCAGTTTAATCCAGGCGGGATTTTCTACAAAATGATGGATGGCAGAGAAAAGAGGCAAACAAACAGTGGCTTGATTGTAAGTAAATAACAGAATATTTGAAGGCCATACCTTCTTTTCACATCATGTCTTGAAAATGCAAAAAAACAAAGTATCTAAAGAATTAAGATATTCATTTATTTAACCCACACAGAAATAAATATTTTTCTTTATTTTATAACAGTATGTTTATTGTAAATTCTAGTTTCTATTGTGTTTCAATGCCTCTGCTTTTGCTACTTAAGAATGAAAATAAATAGCAGCTGGCAGTTTTAACATTTTATATTTCATATATAAAATGCATATATTGTGAACAGAAGCATTGTTCATCTTAATGTGCGAATGGGAAAATATGCATACTTTTTGCATTATAAAGTAATGTAATCGAGAAAATAATTTAGATTTTAAAATAACACCAAAAATCTACTTATGAGGCAGGCAACCAACTATTGATTGATAGTTATTGATCTCCTCTTTTGAGAAGTACATTTGGGGAGTGTGTACAACACAACAGCATCGTGGCCTGATATATGATGGCCATATTACTCTCACAATTATTTGTTATGAGAAAAATAAAGCAGAACACTTGTTCAGATTAGTAATCATCAGAAATCTTTTATTTCTGTTAGAGCTTATCAAGTTATTCTGTATTTTGTAGTCTGAAGGAAAAGTAGAAATGGATATTTATTTTTAAAGAACTTGGATATTTTCCATCAGATCTAAAAGTCAAGTGGTACTTCAGCAGGGTCTAATTGAGTTTGTACACGTGATCTGAAGAATGGCATTTTTTTTTTTAATTTCTCATTATTGTTTACAGCAGAATCTATCATAAAGATATAAGTCACATGAATGCTCTTTGATGCAATATGGAAGAATTTCTAACTTTATACTATAATAAATATTTTAGCTGTGTGAATATAATTTGGTCAGTGTAAAACATTATAATTGTATTTTTAATACCTTTTAAAAATATATTTAGCTAAGTAATGTATTTTGTGGGGGACTAGAGGGGACATGTATGCTTGAGTACAAGTACCTTTGGAAGTCCGAAAAATCCATGGAGCTTGACTTATGGGTAATTAGAAACCATGTGACATGGAGCCTCTGAGGAGAGATTGGTCCTCTGAAGAACCAGTACACATTTTTAATTACTGAGATACCACTCCAGGCACACAGTTTTAAAATGAACAAAATTAACTAATAGAGGATTAGAATAAATAAACTGTTCATAAAATTCCCAGTGTATCTGAGTTGTTTTTCAAATCTTCCTGCCGTAGTTAGTGTTAGATAAGTTTTATGCCTACTCTGAGCAGGTCTAGGATAAAGAGGAGTAATTTTGCACATCATTTAGTTTGCATGCTCCACAGCTATATGTTCTCTCTTAGACCACAACATGCCACATAGTTATTGTGTGTACAAACTTAAACTCTAAAAATAAAATCTTCTTTCATTTCCTTCATAAAAATGAGTGTTGCTTATGACCTCATTTATTTGTTTCTAGTGTCATGAAGATCATTGATTACTCTGGCTTAGAATTCTGTTTATATTTTATGTCAGTTCTTTAGTTTGTTCCTTAGTTTCTCTGTATTAATAATTTTAAGTATCGGATTAAAAACTAATAATATATTTCATAATATTACTGATTTATCACATGTAATATGTTAGATTTTAATATTATCTAGAACATTGTATACTCTATATAATTGCTAGCAATGACTATGCTGATAAAAGTGGTTGACAGGGTGCTGTGTATTTCATGAAGTTAGATTATTTACAGTTCTCATGCTTGCTACAAATCACATGTTTGATAATTTGATTTTTCAAGGCAAGTTGTTTAATTTTGTTCTTAGGTAGGGTGATTTTTACTTGGTATTCCTTAATAAGAGTTTTCACTAGACTTTTCTGAATCAGCACATGAAACTTAACTTATATTTTTGAATGACTTTGTTTCAAAGTTTAGACTATTTTTTCCAGTTCTTTCAGAATGATCATATTTACCAGCATTCACCAGGAAGCCGTGGATTGCTGTAGGTTAACACTCTCTACTGAAGAGCACTGAAGTGCTGATCCTGAGTCAGCTATGACTCGTGCCAGGATTATACAGTGTAAACAGATTTCAGCAGTTGTCTCTACATGAAATTCTCAGAAATTTCAGGAACTACACTATTTTTTAAAAGTGAAGGAACTGTACTATGTTCTTCTCTATTGCTTTATAATCCCAGTGTCTTAATGGATAAAGAAGGTAGAATCTACTCTGACCACATTAATTTAACAAAAATTCCAAACAAATTGACATCTAAATTATATGTCTGAAAAAATAATTACAATATTGAAACACATGAGTTCTAAAGCCCATTTCAGTTTACAAATATTTGTGATTTCACACAGAAATTCAGCAACATATGCATCTATATCAAGTTTTTACCCAACACTGTTATTTCTCTGAAATCCATCCTGTTTATAGAACAAACAAAACACAAAACAAAACAAAAACAAAAAAACCTAATCTGCCAGGTCAATGTTTGTCTTTCTAAGTCACTAGCTGGGCACCAGTTATTACCAGGTATTTCAGAGAGTATACAATCTATTTTGTCTTCTAAGCTTTGATACAAGTGTTGAATAATACTAACTGAGGCATCTCTACTCCTTAGAAAGCAAAATCCAAATGTTTCCCCATGAATAGTTACAACATTATTTTGACCTCTAGCTCTACAGGCAAAGAAAAAAAAATCCAAAGCCAAATAACAGATATGGTGTCTTTTCCCAATCTAAGATTTTTTATTTTCTCAAACGTTTTATTAAAAATTTTGCATTAAGTACATTTTGATCATACTCTTTTCCCAGTCTCCTCCCATTTCTCCTCTCTCCTACCTACACAACTTCGTGACCTTCCTCATGCTCTCTCTATAAACAAAAAAGGAAAATCAATGAAAAATGTAAAGCAAAAAATGTAAACTTTAAAAAGTAAATAAATAGGGCAAAAATGCAGAAACAAAACAAGAAGTACACAAATTTAATGGAGTTTGTTTTGTACTGACTGATAAGTCGGACACGTAGTTGACATGCCATTCTCGAAAGCTGATTTTCTCTTTTCCAGTAAGTAGCAATTAGAAATAGCTGCTGGGTTAGGTTTGGGACCTTGTGCTCCCTTTCCTTCTCAGTTTTAGGGCTTTGTCTGGTGTGATTCAGTGTAGATCTTGTGTGTGCTGTCCCAATCTCCTGTATAGTCTGGAAGACATTGCTTCCTTGGAATCATCTACCACCCTTGGTCTTGAAATTTTTGTGCCTGCTATTCTTCATAGATCTCAGCCTTGATGGAAATGGTTGATAAAAACAGCTCATTTGGGGCTGAGTCCTCCAAGATTTCTGAATCCTCGTATATTTTCTAGCCATGGACCTCTTCACTAATTACTAACTACTGTGAAAAGAAGCTTCTCCGATAAAGTTTGGATGATGCTCTATCCCAATGTCATCAGGAATCATTTCGTTGCTGTTTGTGTAGCAGAATAATAGTAGGATTTCTCCTAGGCCCATGGCATATCTCCTATCCAGTCTCAGTCCACTTTTGCCACATCAAATATTGCTTCCATCACACAGACTTAAAATCCAATAAAAAAGGTTTTGGTCATTTCCACAGCATTAATGCCATGATAGCACTAGTTTAATTGCAGATATATTTCTGTTTTATGTAGCACAGTTGGTATTTTGTGATACTGATGATTTACTTTTCTGAAAACATGAAGAGTAGTCTCTAGCCCCATGAAGTCTAGCCAGTAGAGGTAAAGATCCTAGCTGGATATCAGTTCAATTTTCCAAAACAAATCTTTTGAAACAAGTTTAACTCTCCATCAGATTTTGGAGAGCCTTTACACTAGCTTGCATTTTTGAGGGTGTCTATGAAAACATTTGGTAAAAAAAAAAAAAAAACTCAGCAAAATGTAACCTATTCTTGGCTCTCAAGGTTTTATTTTGTGGTATAAAATATCTATTTGTGGGATAGCATCCCCCATTATATTGTAACTATATATAAATTTCTAATATATAGATTGAGAATTTCTACTCTACTAGGTTTCATTTATTGTTACTTGCCCCATCTCATATTTCCTCCTTTATTCTGCATGTCTATTAATGTATTTAATAACTGAAATCTAGTTTCCAATTTATTTTATAACAATATATTTTATTTCCCTTTTCTCAGGAGATTCCTACTGTTCCTTGGGCTCTTAATTACTAGTTAAGGCTAGTTATTTTTTATGAAATTTTAAAATTCATTTTACATACAAACCACGCATCTCTTTCTCATTTCTCCTGCTTTCCCAAGCCTCCCCCTCTCTTTATTCATTCCTCCAAAAGGGTGAGGCCTACCATTGGGAATTACCAAAAAAATATTCTTGTTGAGGCAGGAACAAGCTCCTTCCCACAGCATCAAGGCAAACAAGGTATTCCACCATAGATCATGGGCTCCAAAAAGCAAAATCACATATTGGGGATAAATCCTGACCCCACTGCCTAGAGCCCCTCAAACAGTCCAAGCTACATACCTGTCTTCCTTATGCAGAGAGCCTCACCCAGTCCTATACAGTTGTCTCTGCAGATTCCCTCATCATGATCTTGACGCTCCAATCCCCACCATACTCACATACTTTCTCTCCCGCTCTTTGACTGGACTCCTTGTGCTCAGCTGTGAATCTCTGTATCCATTTCCATTAGGTACTGGACGATGGCTCTGTAATGCCAGTTAGGGTATTCACTACTCTGGTTACTGCGGTAGGCTAGTTCAGGCACACTCTCCACTTTTGCTAAGTCTAAGCTGGGGTCATCTTCTGAATTCCTGGGATTTTCCTAGCACCAGGTTTCTCCCTTACCTCATAATCTCTCCCTTTACCAAAATTCCACCAGAATCAGGAACAAGAATAGGCTGTTCCATCTCCCCATATCTATTCAATATAATACTCTAAGTTCTAGCTAGAGCAATAAGGCTCATCAATAACCTATATTTTGAATCAGATTGAAATTCATATATATATGTACGTGTGTGTTATATATATAACTTAAAAGTTAACATCCACATATAAAACAGGCAATATTTGCCTTCAATAATCCGGATCTCACTCATCAGATTGTTCTTAGCTGCATGCATCTTCCTGATTTCATTTTTTATTTTACCTGTAATTAAAATGAAAATGTTTTCTTATACAAACTATGTGGATTACATGTTACTTTCACTCTACTTTTCCCAATTCTATTCTACCTTCCTTTCCACTGTGTTTCTATTTCCTGTTAGAAAAGAAAGGTTTCTAGGAGATAACAACAAAACGTAACAAAATAAAATATGACTTTCAAACAAAAGTCGTCACTTAGAAGTTGGACAAGGCAAACCAACAGAAGGAAAAGATCCCAAGATAAGGAACAAGCGTCAGAGACCCTTTCATTCACAGCCTCAGGGGTCCCATAGAAACGCTAAACTGAAAGTTATAATGTATACACAAGCAGATCCCTGGGTTTGCTGCCTCTGTCTCTTTTTCTCGGCTGATTCAGAGGGACATATAATCCTTATCTCCTCTGTTTCCTCTGGCTCTTACAGTCTTTCTGTCCCCTTTTCTTTGGGATTTCTTGAGCTCCGAGGGGAGAGATTAGATAGATATTAGATAGAGACATCTCATTTAGAACAGTTTCCAAGAACAGTGTGATCCAAGGTCTCTATTCCTGTCTAATTAATGTTTTGCTATGGGTCTTCTGTATATTTTCTATCTTCTGTAGGAGGAAGCTTCATTACTAATGGATGAATAAGGTACTGAATCTATGAATACAGCATTATATTTGGAATCATCTTTTGCAGGAGAGAACAGAAGTTTCTGGGGGTTTTTTTGTTTTTTTTTGTTTGTTTGTTTGTTTGTTTTGTTTTTTTCTTTCTTATGTGTCTGTACTGTAGTCTCTGGTTCTTAGTCACCCAAGTGGGTTCAGGTATGAACTCTATCTTCTGGAATAGGATATACGTTAAATCAGATTTTTGTTGGTTACTCCTGCAAAATATATGTTGCCATTGTTCTAGAACATTATTTAGTAAGAATAGCACTGTAGATCAAAATAGCTTGTGTAGTGGTTGGTGTGTAGTTTTTCTTTGGTAGTATGAAGATTACCTTCTTAGAACAAAAACAATAGAATATAGTGGTAAAGGTTCTATGCGGGCACCAGATTGAACCTCCCATATTTAGTGAATTATTTAAGTGATGTCTTCAGAAAAAAGGCTATGTTGTCAGTTTGTGAAGAGCAACCAGTTGTCTTGGTAAGAAACCTGGTTTGTTCAGCTTTCCAAACAACCTTTGGACAACAGCTCAATTTCAACCAGAAGTGTTCTGTTAAGAAATTCTTCACTTTGGCCATTGACTGCAAGGGTATTTCCTACTTTCTTTTCTATCAGGTTCACGGTATCTGGCTTAATGTTGAGTTCTTGATCCATTTAGAGTAATGTGCAGAGTGATAAGTGTGAGTCAATTTGGATTCTTCTACATGCAGTTTGACCAGCACCATTAGTTAAAGGTCGTTTTTCTATTGTGTATTTCTGATTTCTTTAAGTCAGAAATCACAGGAGGAATTATGATATGCCTTAAGCTCAATTCTATTTATCAATTTGTCTGTGTTTATGTCAGTAACGTGTATTTTTAATACTAAAGCTCTGTAGCATAACTTGATTACAGGAACAATGAAACCTCCAGTAGATCAAGATTGTTTTAGATATCCAATTTTTGTGTTTTGTTTGTTTGATTTTTTTGTTTGTATGTTGCTTATGAAATTGAGAATTATCCTTTCCAGGTCTATGAAGAATGGTGTTGGAATTTTTGTAGAAATTGTACTGAATGTGTAGATTGCTTTTAGTAGGATGGACATTTTTAACAAAGTTAATCCTGCCAATTCATGAGCATGGGAGACATTTCTATTATCTGTTATCTTCCACAATTTCTTTCTTCGATGACTTAAAATTTTTATCATCCAAGTATTATTTGAAGCTCTTATGAAATGTATTTTCTTTCACTTTCTTATTTGTTTTTGAAAAACTATTGATTTTTGTGATTAAATTTTATATCCATCAACTTTGTTCAATGTCTTTATCAGCTGTTGGATTTCCTGGTGAATCCATGGGTAATTTATGTTGATGGATATAAAACTAAATCACAAAATCAGTATACTTTTACTTTGATCTTTCCAGTTTTTTTTTCCTCTTAATTTCCTTCAACTGCCTCATTATAACTAGGTAAGACTTCAGATACTATATCAAATAGGTGTGGGGAGAGTGAACAAGTTTGTTATGCTTCTAATTTTAGTAAAAATCACTTTAAAATTCTTTTCATTTAACTTGATATTCACTATTAATTTGCTGTAACTGGCTTTTCTAAAATCTAATGAGACTATCTTGTGGTTTTGTCTTTCAGATTTTTACATGGTGAAATATATTCACTAATTTCTGTATATTGAACAATGCCCACATCATTGGGCCATGGTGGATGATATTGTTCTGTCATGAATTTGGCTTGAAATTAATTTATTCAGTATTTTACATTTATATTATGAGGGAAATTGCTTTTTTGTTGTTGTTGTTCTATTTGAAGTTTGGGCATCAAGACTACTTTGCCCCCTCATAGAATGACTTGTGCATTTTTGTTTCTATTTTGTACAGTAAATTGAGGAGTATTGCCATTAATTCTTCTTTGAAAGACTTCTGGAATTCTCTTCTAAAACCTCGTGCCCTGAAGTTCTATTGGTTGGTTGACCCTTAATGACTGTTCATATTTCACTATGGATAATGGGTCTATTTAAATTGTTTTTCTTATCTTGATTTAACTTTAGTAAGCTATACCTATGGGAAATTATTAATTTCCTTTAGATTTTTGTTGCCTCAACTTGATATGCCAGACTTTGTTGACTCCGTATGGTTGGCCTTATCCTCTGTGAGGAGTGGATCGGGAGTTGGAGGGGGAAGCAGGGGGGTTCATATGAAAAGGGGAGGGAAGAGGAACCATGTTTGATATCTAAAAATTCTTTGGTTTTTTTGTTTGTTTTGTTTTACTTTTATCTTTTTTGTTTGTTTGTGCTATGGACTTGCCTCCTAGAACTGCTTTGATTATTTCCCCAAAGTTTGGGTATATTATGTACTTATTTTCATTGTATTCTAGAAAGACACTAGTTTCTTTTTCGATTCATTTTCAATCAGTAGGGAATTCTTCAGTTCATGTTAGTTTATAAGCTTTATATAGTTTCTGTTGTTGTTGATATCCAGTTTTAATAAATGGTTGTCTGACAGGAAGCGGGGTGTTACTTCCATTTCTTCTATCTATTCAAACTTGCTTTGTGTCTGAGTGTGTGTTCCATTTTGAAGAATGTTCTGTGAGGTGTTGAGAAAAAATATATATATTCTTTTGTGTTTGGGTCAAACATTCTGAAAAATATCTGTTAGGTCCATTTGTTTTAGGATTTCTTCTAGCTCCAGCATTTCTCTGTTTAGATTTTGTCTGGATAAAATGTGTAGTCATGGGAATGGGGTCCTGAAGAGACCCGCTATCAGTGTGTGGCGGTAAATATGTTATCTAGGTTATAGAAGTGTTTGTTTTCCAAACTTGGTTAAATATCAAATTAACTACACAAGCTTCTTTCTTAGGTCCATTTGCTGTGCATAATTTTCAAAACTTTACCATGAGGTGATATTTATTCTCCAAGCTGAGGTGTGTTTCTTGGATGAAGCATAGGGAAGTATCCTGTTTGTACATTCATTCTTTTAGTCTGTGTTTTTATTGGAGAATTGGGAGAACTGATGTCTAAAGATATCACTTACCAGTGCTTATTGATTCTTATTACTTAATTGTTGTTGTTGGTGGTGGTGGTAGTAATAGTTGTGGTGGTGGTGTGGATGATTTTGTGTGTTTGTGTGTGTGCGCACACGCTTCTTTTCATTAGATTTTGCTGTTCAGACATTATATATTACTTGAATTTTCATCAGTATGTTAACCTCTTTGTAATGATGATTTTCTTCTAGCATTTTTTCTAGATATAGATTGTAGATAAATATATTGATTAAATTAGGTTGTGCCACGAAATGTAAGTGTACCATGAAATGTTTTATTTTCTCTTTCTTGGTGATTGAAACTTTTGCTAGATATAGTAGCCTAGATTAGCTTCTCTGGTTATATAGAGTGGATGCTTCTTTCTAGGCTTTCTGGCTTTTCAAGTACCCATTTAAAAGTAAGTTGTAATTTTAAGTCTATCTTTATAAGGTATTTTTCCCTTGCACCTTTCAATACTCTTTCTTTGTTCTGTATGTCCCCTGTTTTTATTTTTTGTGCTCACCCCCTTTTCTACATCCAGTTTATATTGTATTCAGTATTTTTTGTACCAGCTTTTAATATATGGTCATCTGACAGATTGCAGGGTGCTATTTCCATTCTTTTATCTATTTAAATTTCTCTATTACATTTCCCCTATGATTCTGTTGTTTTTGGCCTGGGCTTTCTCCTTAGGCTCTATTTTAATTATTCATAGATTTGGACTTTTCATAGTGTTGCATAGTTTCCTGCACTGTTGTGACAAGAGATTTTGTAATGAACATTTTCTTTCACCTATTTATACATTTTGTGGTATCATATCTTTAATAGGTGAGAATCTCTCTTCTATTTCTCATGTATTGGTTTATGTTTAATTCCTAAATATTTCATTTCTGAAATTCCCTCAGCTAGGGTTTTCTTTGTTGACTGTATTTCTGTTTTCTGGCCTTACACAGTTTTACTCATTTCTTCCAATTGTGTGTGTGTGTTTCTGACCTTTTTTTGAGAGATAAATTGTTTATATTTTTCTTAGGTGATCTATTTGCTTCTTCTTTAAGGATAACTATCATATTAATAACAGCTGTTGTAAGGTCATTTTCTTTTGCTTCACCTATGTTGGAATATTCAGAGCCGGCCATGGTAGGCTAGCTGATCTCAAGTGAAGACACATTTTTCCTGGCAATTATCGATTGTGTTTTTATGCTGGCATCTAGGCATGTGGGGTTGAGAAAATTATAGTTCTAGATACTGCTATCTTTTGGGCTTTTGTTGTTTTGGTTTTTTATTTGTTTGCTTTTTTATGTTGGCTAGGTTTTTTTTTTTTCCTTTGTTTTTCTTTCCTCTCTGGATTTTAAAAGAATGTGGTAGCTAGGTGTTTCCTAGTAAGAAATTTTCTATAAGCCTTAGAGGGGTAGCCACTGGGTTCTAGGTTGAAAGTTCTCTGTGTATTAGGAGCTGATACATGGTAATATAAATAGGTTAGGCAACTAAGGACATTTACAGAAGGAAAGAAAGGAGGGTGTTACATCAGCATCTTTTGTTTATTCTCCTTGAAATGGAAGTAGAGAATAAAGATTTTCATTGCTGTTGTTGATTTTTGACATATTTTTGTTTAAAAAATTAATATACACACTACTTTTCCCCCTCCCCTCTCTTTTCTCTTTCCAGTCATCCTCCAGTCATTCTCCCACCTCATCCCCCCATCCATTCTTCAGAGAGTGTAAGGATTTGAACAGAGTTAATTCAATCTGCTATAGCCAGATGAGGTAGGACCAATCCCCTCCCCACAGCATCAATGCTGAGTTAGGTGTTTCTGGCTCCATGAAGCAAGTTCATGCAGTAGGAATATTTTCTAGTCACATTTCCAGAGGCTCTGTAAACTCTTCACACTGTTTGGCTGCCATTCACACTCAAAGGGCCTAGTTCATTCCAATAAAAGTGCCTCAGATGTCAGTTCAGAGTCAGTGAGCTATCAATAGCTCTGATCAGCAGTCACTATGGGTTTCTTCATTATGATCTTGACCCCTTTGCTCCTATATTCTCTACTCCTTTTCCTTGACTAAGAGCTTGACTCGGTGTTTGGCTGTGGATCTCTGCATCTGCTTCCATCCTTTGCTGAATGAAGGTTCTATAATGACAAATAGAGTGGTCATCAGTTTGATTATAGGGAAAGATCACTTTAGGCATTCTCTCTACTATTACTTAGAGTGTTAACTGTTATTATCTTCATGAATTCTTGGGTGTTTCCCTAGCAGAAGTTTTCTCTCTAATTCTACAATGGCAAACTTTATCAAAAATTGTTGTTTTTGTTCTGGTTCCCTCTCCAACTAAAGCATCCCATTTCCTCATATTTTTTTTTTTTTCTAATCTATCTTTACTGCCTCCTCCTTATGGTTACAAAGGAGATCTTACCTAATTATCCTTTCCAGGAGGTGTTCATGGACATCTCCTTGTTACCTAGATGCTCAGTGGTTTTGGGTTGTAGCCTGGTTATCCATTGTTTTAAGTCTACAATCCACTTATGAGTACATAACATTTATGTTTTTCTAAGATTGTGTTACCTCACATAAGATGATTTTTTTCTAGTTTCATCAATTTGCCTACAAATTTCTGGATGTCATTTTTTTTCACTGCTGGGTAATACTCCATTGTGTACATTTATCACATTTTAAAAAATTCATTCTTTAGTTGAGAAGCATCAAGGTTGTTTTTTGGGTCTAATACAAATAATATGGCCATGAAAATAGTTGAGCTGATGCCCTTGGCAGAAGATTTTGCATCCCTTGGATATATGCCCAATATTGGTTTTGCTAGATCATTGGGTAGATCGATTCCCAGTTTTCTGAGAAATTGCCGTAGGTTTCCAAAATTGTTGTACATTTATTTTTTACATTTTACATTACTGCAATGAGTGTTCCCCTTACTCCACATCCCTTATAGAAAAGGCTGTCATCAATGTGTTTGATCTTTGTTACTCTGACAGGTATAAGATGATATCTCAGAGTTGTTTTTGTTTACGTTTTCCTAATGGTTCAGGATGTTAAACAGTTTTTTCGTTTAGAATTTTCTATTTAGCACTACCCCATTTTTAATTTAATCATTAGTTTTTTTAATCTCTAGTTTCTTGAGTTCTTTATATATTTTAGAAGTCAGATATAGGGTTGGTAAAGACTTTTTCCTACTCTGTCGGCTGTCATTTTATCTTATTGATAATGTTCTTTGCTTTACAGAAGCTTCTCAGTTTCAGGTGGTTCCATTTCTTAATTGTTGGTGTCAGTGTCTATGCTTGGTGTTTTATTTACGCAGTGGTCTCCAGCGAAAATTCTTTCAAAGCTATTTCCCACTTTCTTTTTTATCAGATTCAGTGTAATCGGCCTTATGTTGAAGTCTTTGATCCACTTGGACTTTAGTTTTGTGCAGAGTTATAGATGCTGAACTATTTGTATTTTTCTACATACCACAATCCACTTATGCCAGCAGCACTTGTTGAAAATTCTATCTTTTTTCAATTGTACATTTATTTTCTTTGTCAAAAATCAGGTATTCATAGGTGTGTGGATGAATCTCAGGAACATCAATTCAATATCTTTCATCCACATAAATGTTTTTTATGCTAATATCAAGCTTTTTTTATTACTATAGTTCTATAGTAGAGCTTGAAGTCAGGGATAGTGATGCCTCTAGAAGTTCTTTTATCTTTGATTTTTTTTTTTTTTTTTGTTTTTCCATGTTAAGTTAAGTATTGTTCTTTTGAGGTCTGTGAAGAATCGTGTTGGGATTTTGTTGAGATTGCATTAAATCTATAGATTGCTTTTGGCAAAATTGTCAAATTTTACTATTTTGATCCTACCTATCCAAGAGCATAGAAGATATTTCCATTTTCTGATATCTTTAATTTCTTTCTTTAATACAAAGTTCTTGTCATCCAGGTATTTCACTTCCTTAGTTAGATTTACCACGGTAGTAATAAATTTCTGAGCTGCACCTTCAGGCCTATCGCTGAGATTAGGACCTGCTCACAGCCTCACCACTGCTTAGCACCAAATAATCACACAGAGATCTATATCAATTACATGCTTTTTGGCCTATGGCTCTGGCTTACTTATAGCTAGCTCTCTCATCTTAACCCAACCCATTTCCATTAATCTGCATTTCCATGTGCTGTTCTTTACTTGTTACTCCATAGCTGGCTGTGTCGTGAAGTGGCTGTTCCCACTACCCCTCTCCTACTTTTCTCCTTCTCCTCTGTGTTTTTCTTCTTCTGTTTACTCTCACTGCCTTTCAGATCCACCTTCCTTCTCTCTCTTGCCTAGGTAATTGTGGTTTAACTCTTTTTTAGACCAATCAGGTGTTTTAGACGGGCAAAGTATCACAGCGCTGCAGAGTGAAACAATTGCAACATGAAAGCATGGAATACATTTTGCCTCATTAAACAAGTATTCCACAGCATCTTTAACTTCCTTCCACATCTTTAGCTAATACTTCATAACAATCCAGCTCACTGTGGGCAGTACTACATCTGGGTCAATTGATTCTGGGTGCTAAAATGCGGTAGGCTAAAGGGCCACATGGAAGAAGACAGTGAGAGGCAATCATTCATGCCTTCTCCATCAGGTTCTGATTCTAGATAACTCTCTTCACTTTCCATCTTGACTTGCTTCAGTGAATAATTATAAAGGACAACGGTAAAAGGTCTTTATGCTCACATATAAGCACTTAAGAAATCAGGAATATTAAACACACATGGTTTTCTCTTCAAAGGGAGAGGTGTACCACCTGTTTTCTGCTCAAATTTTTGAGTATGGAGGTTTCAAATAGTCTGTTGAGTTAGGGACTGTAGATAAGAAAGAACAGGTGGTATTTGAATTTACAGATCTGAGTTACCTCTTTAAGTATTTTGTTTTATCTTAGCTATTTATCTATGAGTTTCATTTTTTCTGACTATGTAGTATTCCACCATTTATATGTACTGCAATTTTATTATTTATTTGTAAGTTGAAGGGCATTTTAATTCTTCAACATGGTTGAACAAATATCTGAGGAGTAGAGTGTCCAGTCACATCCATATATCCTTAACAGTGGTATGACTGAGGCATATAACAGTTATTTTTTAGTTCTGAAAATTTTCCACAGTGATTTCCTTAAATAGCGAATGAAGGTTTTATTTTTCAATTACTCTGTACAGCAATGGTTGTTGATATTTGTCATTTGTAATGTGATAAGTTGAAATTTAAAAGTTGTTTTGATGTGCATTTTCCTTGTCGCTGAGGAAGTTGTGAACCTTCTGAACAATTTCATAGCAATTTGTATTTCTTCTTTTGCAAACTCTATACAGATCAATAGTTTTTAAATGAGTTATTTATTTTCTTGAATGTTGGGTTTTTTTAATTTTTTATATAAAATAGATATCAATCCTTTCTCAGATGTATATGTAGCAAAGATACTTTCCTAGTCTATCGATTACCTCTTCACTCAGTTTATTGGTTCTCTTGTTGTACCGAAACGTTTTATTTGTATAAGCTCTCATCTGTCAATTATTGTCATTAATTCATGGAGAGCATGAGTCCAATAGAACATTCTTCCTACCTCTATAACTGACAGAATACTGCCTTAAGTTGTCTTCTGCCATTTTTATTGTTTGAGATTATACACTGAGGTCTTTCATTCATATCCTTTGAAAGATGATTAGATAAAGATCAACTTAATTCTCTACACATCAATATACAGTTTGTCCAGCACCAATTATTAACAATGTTACTTACCTAGTAAGTGTTTTTGATAATATTTTCAAATATCACTTGGCTTTAGAATACATACACTCAAGTTTAAGTTTTTTTGGGGGGGGGTATTTTAGTTCTCGGATCTATACATGCTTGTTTTTGTGTCTGTACCATAGATTTTTACATTTATTATTTTGTAATGTATTTTGGAATTTGGAATGGCAATTACTCCAGAATTGTGTTATTTGCAAAAAATTACTTTTGGTGTCCTGTGTCATTTGTGGTTATTATAAAATTTAAGATATTTCCTTCTATGTTTTCCTTATTAAAAATTCAAATAATTTATTTTGGTCCATCACTATATCTCCTGTAGAAATCCAAAGAGAGTATGGTGGGTGACACTTTTGTTATATGCCTATATTTAGCTAAATCTTTTTTTTGCTCTGCATTTTTGAAATGATGTTCAAAAGAAATATTGCTCTATATAGCTCTCTCTCTCTCTCTCTCTCTCTCTCTCTCTCTCTCTCTCTCTCTCTCTCCCCACACACACACACTCTCTGCCTTTTCTTTAGGTATTTGGGTCTTGGGGGGCATTATTGCTTATTTATTTACTTATTTTAATTTTTTTGCCATATCTACCTCTTCTCCCCCTCCCTTCCCTCATCTGAGTCTCTCCCAGTCTTCCCTCACCCCTCCCCCCCCAGCCAATCTTTCCCATCCATTCTCCCCAAAGGGCAAGGTGAGTCAGTCTAGTCTGGCAAATCCAGTTGAGGTAGGTTCGAGTCCTTCATCCTAGTATTAAAGCCGGGTTAGGTGTTTCTCTTAGGGAATGGGATCCAAAATGTCAGTTTATGAATCAGGAACATAATCTGATCCTACTGCAAGAGGCTCCACAAACTGCCCACTCCATTTGACAGTTGTCTACCTTTGGAGGGTTTAGTTACTTTCCCTGAAGGTTCCTCAGCGATTGTTTCTGAGTTAGTGAGTTCCAATAGCTTGGGTCAACCATTTTAGTGTTAGGGCATTTTTATTTTCATTGAAGTTTGATTATGTGTCTCTAGGAATGAAATAATTTTTAAAGTATTACTTGTGAACCTTTGAAGGTCTTATAGAATTTTTCTGTGAATCAGTATGAGCCAGGCTTTTGTTGTGCATAAAGGGCTTTGTAGTGATATTTAAATTTTATGTTTGTTATGAATATATTTGGGGAACTAATTTCTTCTTGGTTTGACTTTGGTGGTTTTGGTATATCTAGAAATTCATCGAAAATTTTACAAATTATAAGTTAAGTGCTATATGGTTTCATGTATCCTCTTATGATATTCTGAATTTCTTTTATAACAAGTATGGTGATTTTCTGCTCAATGCCATATTTGTTGATTTAGACCCCCTTTACTTCTGTTCAATAGACAAGGGTCTGTTGATCTAGTTTATTTTCTCATTGAGAGAATTTATTTTACATTGGCTGATTGTTACTAGTTTTCTTTGTAACTCCTTCATTATATATACTCTGGCATTTATGATTTCTTAATATATTTCTTTTTGTTTTGCATATTCAGATTCTTAAATAACATCATTTATTTATTTGTTCCTTTTCTAAATTTTTAAATTATGTTTTGAGATTATAATATTATTATATTTTATCCCCTTCCTTTTCTCTATTCAAACTATCTTATATAACCTTTCTTGCTATTTTTCAAACCATAATCTTTTTATTTATGAATTTTTGTACTATATGTTATATGTTGTATATTATATATTCATTAATATTGCTACATATATAAAACATATTAAAATTCTTATTATCTTTTAAAGATTTGTTTTGTGTCTAAGCACACAGTTTGTTATTATAGACTCTAATACAATGCTGAATCTAATGTCTATTATTTTTTCTTCGAGTGGAATGGTGCAGATATCTGTTAGGTCTATTAGATACATGATGTCTTTCAATTTTAATGTCTTTATGTTTCTTATTTGTTGTTTATATATTTATTATCTATATAATCTCTCTATTGAAGAATATGAATTATTGAAATCACTTACTGTGTCTGTGTTTATACATCCAATTTTAGAGATTTAATGAAATTGGGTGTGCAAGAGTTTTGTCATATATTATTAGTATTGGTGCCTTATTGTTCTCTAGATTAGAATAAAGAGAGTTTTTTAATAATTCTTATAATTGTCTTAGCTTGAAGTTTACTTTGTCAGGTGTTGTAATATCAACATCTCTTTGGTTCTTTGTCACACTTTGTAATTCATTTGTTTTTTGTCTTTTCTGTTATGGTGGCACCACTATTTAAAGGTAAGTTGAGATTCTTATAAAGACAGAAAAACATATTCTTATTCTTTATTTATTCAGGCATTCTGTGTTTTGAGATCATCAATATTTAGCATTATTTTTAAAAAGTGTGTTGATTGTGTATTTTTTAATATTTGTGTTATTATTCCTGGTTTGTGTCTTGGCACTAATAACTTTTTTCTATCTATAGTCTATTGGCTTATTCTTCCCCTTTGTCTGAAGTGTTCCTTTTAATAATCTCTGTAGGGATAGTATAATAGATTAGAATAATTTTAGCCCATTTATATCATAGGAAATTCTGTGTCCTCAACTATGGCAGATATTTATGAAAATGTAATTTAAATTCCATGACACATATGAAGTTGTTATTTTGCCTTTCAAAGATTCCACTAAGAAATCAGCTGTCATCCTGATATGTTTTCCTTTATAGGTAACTTTTTTTTCCCCTCTTGCAGTTTCTAATACTTTTTCTATTTTCACATATTTAAATATGATGTTCCATGAGAAATTTCTTTTTTTGTTTTGTCTAAGTGTTTTTTGTGTATTTCTTATACACGTATAAGTACACATTTGTTTAATTTGGGGGAAGATTTATTCCATTGTATAGTTGAATATCTACTTTATTCTGTTGACCTTAAATATATCCCCTTCATTTGTGACTGTAATTTAAGACATTGTATTTACAAAAATAATAAAACATTGTTTGTTCAATGACAATCACAGTTTTTCTTCCCTCCCCTTCTCCCACTCAGCTCCCTGCTTTTCCACAACTCCTCATGCTTTCCTCAAAGAGGATAAGACCAATCATGGAGAATCAACAAAGTCAGGCATATCAAGTTGAGGCAGGCCCAAGTCTCTCTTGCTGTATCAAGACTTAGTAAGGTATTCCTCTATATAGAATGGGCTCCAAAAATCCAGTTCACACCATAGATAAATCCTGGTCCCAGTGCCAGTGGCTCCACAAATTTCCCTTGAAACACAATTGTCTTTCACATCCAGAGGGCCTAGTTTGGTCCCATGCAGATGCCCCAAATGTCAACACAGAGTCAGGGAACTCCCAGATGCTAAGGTCAGATGTTTCTGTGGGTTGTACCATTATGATCTTGACACCTTTACTCATATAATCCCATCTGCCTCTCTTCCAGTGGAAACTCAGCCGACAGCTTAGCTGTGGATCTCTGTATCTGCTTTCTTCAATTTCTGGATGACATTTTTATGATAATAATTAGGATTTTCATCAATTTGATTATAGGGGAAGGCCAGTTCAAGCACTGTCTCCACTGTTAGCTGTGATAATCCTTGGGTATTCCTGGGAATTTCCCTGACACCATGTCTCTTTCTAAACCCAAAATGGCTCTCTCTGTTAATCTGTCAATGTACTTTGTTCTCTGTTCCTCTGTCAGCTCTACCGTCACATTACCTTGTGTTCTCTTTCCACTTCTTCCTCCATCTTCCCAATTTCTCAGGAGATCTTATCTATTTATCCTTCCCGGGGGATCCAAGTATGCTTCTCTTAGGGTTCTCCTTTTTCACTACCTTTATTGGGGTTGTAGATTATAATCTGATTATCATTTGCATTATGTCTAATTTCCGTTTATGAATAAATTTACACTATGTTTGTCTTTCTTGGGCTGGGTTGACTAACAAAGCATGATTTTTTTTCTATTTCTATTTATTGTTTGTAAATTTCAAGAAGTTATTATTATTATTACTATTATTATATACTGCTTCCTATACTCCATTGTGTAAATGTAAAACAATTTTGTTTTTATCCATTCTTCATTTGAGTGTCATTTAGGTTGCTTCCAAGTTCTGAATATTATGAATAATGCTAGTATGATTGTAGTTGAGCAAATGCCCTGGTGCTATGAATGTGTATACTTTGTGTTATGCCTGATAGTGGGACTGCTGGATCATTGGGTAGATTGATGTTCAGTCTTCTGAGAAACTGCTGTACTGATTTCCAAAGTGGCTGTATAAGTTTACTCTCCCACCAACAACGGAGGAGTGCTCCCCTTGTTCCATATGTTCTCCAGCACAGGCTCTCCTCAGTGTTTTATTATTAATCTTAGCCATTCTGACAGGTGTCAGATGATATCCCAAAGCTGTTCTAATTTGTATTTACCTGATACCTAAGGGTACTGAGCAGTTCTTTAAGACTATACTTTAATGATATCAAAATTTCACTTATGTTCCATGTGTGTCTGTGTGTGTGTGTGTGTGTGTGTGTGTGTGTGTGTGTGTGTGTGTGTGTGCTTATTTATTTGTGTTCTTAGCTTGTATGGTTTAATTGATATTCTAGTTTTTACTCAATTTATTTTACTTGTGAGGCTCTTTTGGTGAGTTTTCTAACTGAATTACTGAACTTTAATTTTTTATTTCTATAAAATACTCAGCTTTCAAATACTGGATATATTTCATCATGTTATTTAGACATATTTTATTGATTTCTTGAGTATTCTTCAGGCATTTACTACTTTTATCACTGAAGCCATTTAATTCTTTGTGTGTTCTTTAAACTCCTTGAATGATCTGATTTAAACTCCTTGAAGTTTTGGATTGTATCACTAAGATCTGGGTCCTGTTGTTCATTTAGGTAAATTTCATTTGAAAATAATTTTATACAACTTGTGTATTTAGGAAGGAGGGATATACTCTCATCACTTTTAAAATTTTTTAGTGATTTTGTGGTACCCTGGACATGTGATTTTCTTTTTGTGGTTCTATGTCAGATCTAAGTTGCCTCACATCTGGTTACATCAAATTGGACCTGGGCATAGGATGAGTACCTCAGGAAAGGTCTAGAGGTGGAATGTGTTAGGCGAGTTTATAGAACAAGACACTAAACTTTCTTAAAATATATAGCTAACCATGACATATTAAAAAAGGAATCATGATTTCCAGCATTTAAGACTCTTATATATCATTTCACTTTCTATTTTAATACACACGTGTTCCATAAAGAATCTTAGTGCTGAAACTAAAATTGTGAGAGATAGCACATAGTATATAAGATTTAATATTGAAAAATTTACATTTTTTACAATAATAAGGCTTAATGATTTCATTAATTTGACTAAAGTGTTGACAAGAAGATACCTCAGGGTGTTTAACATATCTGTGTACTTAGAAATCCTATCAGGATAGAGACCTTCCCCCCCGCCCCGAAGAAGTGTCAACATGTCTTATAGTTTGTGCAATTTTATTAACAAAGCCCTTGTTTGTCAGAATGGTCATGTGCTTACATTCTTTCAAAAGGCATTTGTCACTGTGTTGTCAGATACATTCACATCCTTGTCGATCTTATGTAAAAAAATCAATGAACAATTTTATGTTATTTTTCCTAATATTATACATGCTTTGATTTCTTTTTTTTAATGTTTTTTGTTTGTTTGTTTGTTTTGGTGGGTTTTTTTTTTTTTTTTGCTTTGATTTCTGTCTTTTCAGGGTTACGTGGTTTTATGTCATACTGTTCCATATTTCCAGGCCATTTTATTTCTCTTGTGACTCAGATTACACTATCCGTGTCTCCATCTTTTTGTTTTATCAGACAGAGTTTAAGCTGTAACAGGAGGTTTTGTCTTTCTCTTGGCAACATCTATTTAATATAAGTCACTTGCCTATGGGTGATATCATTCAAAATCCTTCTACTTCCAAGAAGCCCCACACAAAGAGCTACAAACAACTAAAGAATGAAGAAAGTGAGATAAATAGTCTTATCCAGGGGGAGAAAGACACCAATTAGTTATGCAATATCAAATGATCAGCCATGAAAACACTGTCTGTGTGGTTCAGTGGGATTATGGAGCTCTGAATCTGAAAGTCCAGGCCACGAGACTAGGCCGGAAAGTCTGGACCAGTAGACGAGACAGGAAAGTCCAGGCCACAAACCTCATACAACAGCCTTTCATATTTGTAAGATTATGATTTACACTGACATGCAATGTGTTGCCATTTGGTGATATATTTACTTTTAAATTCTGCTAATCTAAAAATATATAGTTGATATATTGTTGCTGCTACATTTGAAAACAACTTAGAGTGGGATGGAAAAACACCGATATCCTAACTATGTATTTCATATGAATAATAAAATATTTCTAGTAGGCATTGTATTTTCAACATCTTACATTTAACCCATAAAGCTTTTGTATATTGGGTGGAAGTATAGTATTTGATGTTAAAGACATATGGTACTGGATTTGTTTTATGAAGCTAAAAATATATCAAATTACTGGTAATAGAGGTCAGTAGAATTTTTCAAGTGGACTTTGTGGGTCAGGCCTTTAATCCTAGTCACTTTGGAGGCTATGGTAAGAAAATTTTCATTCAAAGTTTGTTTGAGCTATAGATGGAGTCCAAAGTTAGTCTGAACACCATGAGAACTTGTAGTGAGCATCAGTCAGTGCCTTGGAATTATTGTTCTCTGATCCCTTGTATTCTTTAGAGATAACCAATTTCTTTTGTTCATTACTACATTAAGCAAAGGACTGATATTAAAATAGCATTTTGCTACTCTGACCAAGAAAAATATAATCATCTGAAGTAAATGCTTCTGTCTTGATATAATACCCCTGGGAATTCTTTCTTACTTCTGGTTATGCACCATAAACTTGACCGTGTCAACTTAATTGCTATAAAATTTTCACTCAAAATGATGAAGTTAACTGAAGGGTTGAGCAAATACATTTTGCTAACACTCTACATGAATTTCTTTACCTTTTTCTTATAACTTTGTAAAACAGAATAATTAAAATAACCAAGCCCTCAGATAGATATTTCAGCTTTCCTGAAAGCACCTTGAGTGGTTTTTGTTATGTAAATATATTTGTCTATAGTATTTACTTTTTCTATTGTTAAAGTCAATTGTATGTAACAGAGATCCAGAAAAAAATCTACTTTTTCACGATGCCAAAAATGTGTATTAATCAAAGTCTTTAAAAAATATTTTCTTGCACTACTTATTTATGCTGAGCATGAATATCTTAAGATTCAATAATTATATTCTTAATAAATAGCTTTTTAGAAAGTGTTTGTCCTCTGATTAACATGGATAAAATTATCATGCTAATTGTAATGGCCTAAACTTGTAAACAACACAAATGAACAGAACTGACTAAATATTATGCAAATAATTTTGTATCCATAAAAGAAAATTAATTAATAAAAAGCATTGCTAAAAGTCATACTCAAAGATATGGGGTAAATTTCAAAGATTCCATTAAGTGGAAGGTAGGAATAGAAGGTATTGCTCTTCTTCAATGAATATATTGGCTCTGTGATGATTGAAAATGAAGCACTGTAATAATACCTAGCATACTTTCTGTTGTCCTGCTATTCTTACGATGATAATTTCCCCTTGAGAAGATGGCTGTATTTTTTTCTTTTCCTTCTAGTGTCCTGAATTTAAAAGACCCCGAGATATTGCAGTTGACTGGGTTGCAGAAAATATTTATTGGACTGATCATTCAAGAATGCACTGGTTTAGCTACTATACAACCCACTGGACCAGCCTGAGGTACTCCATCAATGTAGGACAGCTCAATGGTCCCAACTGCACCAGACTCTTGACTAATATGGCTGGCGAGCCCTATGCTATTGCAGTAAATCCTAAAAGAGGGTAGGTTGATACTGTGTTTTGGTTTCTTAATAGGATAAGACGATCCAATATTTAGAGATTTTGTTCTGTATTTTTATTTAGTGTAGAACAAAATTCTACCTTAAAATCCCCGTCCTGTTCTTTCAGAATCATTTTCTTTCTCAGGTGTTGCCACAAAATATATTTATAAATGTCTTCTATAATATGCAATTATTACATGTGTGAGTTTTTTGTCTAATGTGTTTAGTTAAATGGATTTCCAAACACTGAAATTGACAAGATGATCACATTAAGCATCAGTTAAATTTTCTAGACATAAAGTATATTAATGATAGTGTTTTGAGATTAAGAAAAACAAAATATGAAAACGTGTATTCAGATTTAACTTTCTTTATATTTTGATGATTTTATCTGAAGATATCATTTCTGTGGTATAAATTGAAAAGCCTCCATGAAACGTTGGAAAGAAAATTAAAATATTAAATGAAAGCCTTAAATACATAAAAGAAATCAAAATTACTAGAATTGCAGAAATTCTTATGCAGTAAATGAGAAATTCATTTCCTTTTCAGAAATGGTTTCTTAGCACTGCCTGTAAAATCAGCACTTGAAGGCAGAAGGATATAGAGTTTAAGAATTAGCTACAGCTAGCTTGGGATTTCTTAAGGATCATTCTAATGACTTCATTTTTAAATTTTTGATTTAAAATAGATTCCCCAGCCACAGTTTTCACTCTCTCCACTTCTACATCATCTATTTTCCATGTGTATAAAAAGAATTTTGATCATATTGACACCCCTAATTTCCACTCAGAATACTATAAAGATCTCATCCCCACCATTTCCCCTTTCCAATTTTATATCTTTTCCTTTATAAATTTAAATTTTACTTTCAGCGCCCACTTATTTAAGTTTATCTATAATATTAATTAATCTGTCACTATAAGATAATTTCAAGTGATATAGTTTTTCTTGAGGTTTTTAGAACTGAAATTTATATAATAAACAATAACCTTTGATGTACATTATTAAATAATTTATCTTAAAATTTTACTTGGGTAAGATTTTATTTGCAATTTTTTTTGTAGGGCTTGCTGTTGGGGTTGGATAATCCTTAGTTTTCCATAGGTATCAGAAATCTGTCTAATGCGAGGACTGGTTCACACTAACACATGTGGTCTCTGTAGACACTGGTAAAGGGAAAACACAGTTTTCACAGCACTATCTGCAAGCTAATCTCCTTGACCTACTCTCTTCAGGATGATGTACTGGACTGTAATTGGGGACCACTCCCATATAGAAGAAGCAGCCATGGATGGCACTCTGAGGAGGATTTTAGTACAAAAAAACTTGCAGAGACCCACAGGTATGATGTATTTGGTATATATTTTGTCTGAAACAAGATAATAAGCTTATTAGTACTAACAGTTTTTTCTAGTATTATGCATGAAAACCTTTACACATAGATAAAATTATGTATGATGTTTCAGAGTCATTAACATTGTATATCTAGTTTCCCAACTCTAAAGTTAGGTTATCATATAGCCAGATACATTATAAGGTGTTATGTGAATACTGCTTAAGTTGTAAGTCTATAGGTAGGTTCTTAAATGAATAAAATGTTGACATGTCCTAGCAGTCCATTGGGGTAGTTTTTAATAGGTGCATGTTATTGAGATGTGTGGTAATATTTCTAAAGGATATCAAGTGAAATAAACTCAAAAGATGGTGAATCTAACTACTTCTGTAAAGATCCAGGTTTTGTAGTAACTGTCTGTCTATTGCATTCAGTTCTTTTCCTGATATCTCATTATTCTTTCCATATCTCATCTAGGACTCGCAATATTCTGCTTTCTCAACCACATTCATGGCTCTAGTCTTGACTCCAGTCCACATTTCCTGCTAGCTCTGAGTTCCTTCATTAGAATTCCCAAGACTTGTTCCTGTATTTTGCTAATTTTCTATTGCCTAATATCACACTTTAACATTTTAGTAATTATATATATTTTCTAACTTCCATAATCAAAATATTCTGTGCCCCCTATTCTGTTCAGTGAACCTTAGTCAAAAATGCCAAATGGCATTAGTTTGCAGGATCTGTTTTGCTTTTTATTTATGCTTGGCTATCTTTCATACATTAAAATAAATTTGGTTGTTATACAGTCATTAATTTTTAGTTTGCCTTGTCATTTGCAATTTACTCTACTGTTTTTATTCTTTATGGAACTGAAAAATTTAGAAGATTCAGTCTATTGATATATGTTTTTTATTCAAGTGTCATGTACTTTTGGAACTGAAGAAAGTTTCTACACTCATGAAGAAAATGCCAGCTATTGTGAAACTTATACTATAGTAGAAGTTATAGTACGTACTTAAATAATTTTACACAGTTATAATTATTATATACATATGAAAAGCTATACAAATTGGATATCTGGTAGGGTATTATTTCATTATGAGTTCAGATAAATAATTATACAATTTGTTGTTTAAGAAGAAGTTAGCATGTGTGTTGACTGCTCAAGGGAAGCAAAGCCTTAGTTCCATTTGGGAGTGAATGGAGGGGGTTGTTGGGGAAGGGAAGGGCTGTGAAACAATAGTGGGTACATAAAAGGAATTTTATTAATAAAATTAAAATAGAATAAAGAGAAGATGCCAACATTTTTTTTCTGTGTCTAACACTACCAGCATGAAATATCTTTAACGATATTTTGGCTCAGGGTTTTAAAACTTACTAATCACATCCATTGCTTGAGTCTGAGGTAAAAGTTAATAATATGATGTTATCAGTGTTTTCCTGACACTGCTCACCCCATGGCTGCGATAAAACAAAGAGAAACAAATGAACAAGGACTAGTTATAACCTTCAAAGTCTTCCTCCCAAGTCCCCACATTTCCACAACCTCCTAAAATACCACCTGATTTGCTTTTCTGTTGCTAGAATTAAATATTATGACAAAATGCAAATTATAGAAGACAAAGCTTTATTTGACTTGTATTTTCTGGTCGTAGCTCATCACACAGGGAAGTCAGGGCCAGACCTCCAGGCAGTAATTAATACAGTAACCATGGAAGAATGATGATTACTGGATTGCTTTTTAGCTCATACTCAGAAAGCTTTCTTCTTAGCTTTCTATAGTGCCCAGAACCATCTGCTAAGGGATTGTACCTCCCACACTGGGCTGCATCCTCCTACATCAATTGGCTATCAAGATAATCACAGGCCAATACAATGAGGTCAATTTTTCAGCTTATGTACCTTCTCAGGGGATTCTACGTTATGTGAAGTTGATAATAAAAGCTTGCGTGGTTACTACCATCTGTGGATCAAGCCTTCAGGTGTGGAACATTTCATATTCAAAATATGACATCACTTACATGAACATGTAATACAAGAGCTTTCCATAACATGAGGATGGTAAATTATGTTAGGGGATGTGCTCAACACTCATCAAGATGGAAAGATTTTTAGTTTTCCCAATATTATAAGCCATTAAAAAGTTGTGAGATGTGAAATGACAAGGTGATTTGAATAAGCTCATAAGGAGTGGATTATGGTCCAGCTTGAAGGGAATCCAGTGAGGGACACAGATGTATCAGCAGCAATAACTTTCTCAACAAGATTCTCTCTCTCTCTCTATCTCTTTAACATATATATAAAACATATACATATATATGTTTTCTATCTATCTCTCTCTAATATATATATGTTTTATATATATAAATGTTTTATATATGTTTTTATATAAATGTTTATATATATTAGAGATATAGATAGATAGATAATGTGCGTGTGTGTATATATATGTATACTGAATTTTATTAGCATATATTAATTATACACAATGAATTTCATTATGGCATTTTCACACATGACTAGCATGTCTTTTGATCATGTGCACCCCTCCTTTATCTCCTCTTTTAGCTAGCCCTTCTTCTCCCTTTACTTCTTTTTGTGTGTGATTAACTCTGTGAGTTTCATTAGGTTTACTTACAGGGGCATGGATATATTTCCAGTGCTTACACCATTGGAAGAAAAATTGTCTCCCAAGTACTTTACGTTTCTTTGTTCTAATTTTAAATTTTGAATAATTGTATATTCACCAACAAAAAGAAAATGTCTCAACAATATATCTGCTAATATTTTATACAATTTTGACATATCTACCTAATTTTTATTTTAAGGGATGACTAATATATATTCACAGAAATGCTTATTGGAAGGAGTGTAAACAGGCATCTTTGTGCTTGAGTAGTATTGGGAGATAAGAGGAATACCTTAGTAAATTTCAGTTTGGGGTATTTATCTGAAGGATCTGGGCTGTACTTTGGAAGAGAAAGACCATATAAGCAAGGATGTCAGGTTTTGATAACCCTTATCTGTCATTGGGTGTTATTATAAAAGTAACTTCCCAAGCATTGTGAGCCAAACAGTTTCACACAATAATTTATGGATAGAGATAAACAGTGAGTCCCAAGATATTAAAGATGAAGTCTACCTATATCATAGGGTATCTGAGAAAGTACCTCGCCTCCACATGCAAGCGACCTGTGTGTGCCCATAGTGAAAATCTTCCATGTTAACCAATCAACATTAAGTACTTAATGAGAAACTGGCATTTATTACTGAGACATTTACCCATAAAAATAGCAAAATGAAACAGGCATGCCCCTAAATAGGCATAAGTTCTTTCAAATGATAAAAATTATTTAATATTTCATAACAATGCAGAATTCAGAGAAAAAATATCTTTTAACAGAAAAAAAATAATGTAAAAAGTGTTACTTGGGTTTGAAGGATTGGAGACATTTGGAAGATGGGCATGTCACATGTCTTGATGTTTTTTTATAAAGCTATTCTTGAGAATTTGAAATTGTTACAATATGGTTTCTCACCCAGTCCAGCCAGAGATCCAGATCCACAGACCTGCTGCCACAGACCCCTTAGCTGTCTACTGCTGCTTAGGCCCCCCAAAATGATTCAGAAACTTATATTAAGTTCATGCTGTTTGGTCTATGGCTCAGGCACATTGCTAACTAGCTCTTTCATCTTAACTCAACCCATTTTCATTAATCTGTCTGCTCCTTGGCCCATTCTCACCTGTGTTCCTTACATATTTCTTTGGGCAGTCGGCTTGATCTGTCTCTGACTCCGCCCTTCCTTTTCTACCTATTCTGATTCCCCACCTAATTCTTCTATGGTACCTGCGATGGCCAAAACAGTCCTTTATTTAAAGATTGACAGGCACAGCATACAGAAAGACATTCTCACATCACAAAATATTGAGTTTTGAATTCAAGAGACTATTTATTAAGAGTGTAACTCAGAATAAAGGTATTTTCTATGATGTAGGTAATATCATTAGCAAATCAAGCCATGATAGTAAGCAAGTTGAAACAATTCTAGATGTGTTAACCGAGATAGAACTCTGAATGAGAGGTTCCATTATAGCATGCGCAGCATGTTTTACTACATCAGAATTTTATTATATTAGAAGAAAACAGAGTATGTAATATAGCATAAAGTAAAAACAGACCCTAAAATACAATCATGATTAGCTATGACTCTTCAGCCAATCATAAATTAGTCTGCATTTTTTCTCATTTGGTGATCTGAGTAACTCGAAGTGTTAATCATGTTGCTTTGGCAACACTTAGGCATTGAATATTCACAGAAACTGAGAGACAAGGATTTTGTTTATTTGTCTGTTCATTTTTTGTAAGACAAAAAATACTGTGATATGAAGGTGTGGGTAGGAAGATGTACCTGTGAGTCAAGGCATAATTAGCATAGTTATATTTGTTGAGTGTATTTGACGATTGAAGAAGAGGTCATAAATATATCAGTGACAGATTAAAATACTAAAGCCACATATCTTATATATTATGAACTTCACTAAACTCTCATTATTAAATACTATGTCACTTTATGTCATATCCTACAGTAATTGGAAATATAGAGTCCTGTATTTATTCAGTTTTTCCTCTCATACCATAATAACAAGATTATGTTTACACATGTACATACAGACCTCATGTAAATGACACTGGTGGAATGTATTGATCCAAAGAGGTCACCTCTACTACAATAGAAAAAAAAAGTCTTGGAAAAAGTGAATTGTTAAAATTATTTTGTGGAGCATGGCAAGGAGCAGACCCTGGAAATTTTCACAATAAAAATTAAAGAAAGTGCTTAAATGGTAATAGGTGGAATGAAGGAAAGCCTAGCATCAGAGTATAAACAAATTGTATGCTTATACAAAATGAGGTTTAAAGAAAGATAAAGACTAGTTAGTTCTTTCGTGTCTTAGAGGACTCTGCAGGAACCCATGGTTTATTTATTGATTTATGCACTGTAGTTTTCAGGGGACAGAAGCTTCTGGAAGTCTTCAACACCATAAAAAGAAAGATAAAAATTAGAACAGTAGGGAAATGTGAAAAAAAGCCAGACCTCAGGGCCAGAGATAGATTATCATGTTGGGACCACTGATTCTTATTGAGAACAAGATATGCTTATTCAGAAACAGTAGATATGAAGCTGCCTACCCCTTTGATTGTGTGCACAATCTTCTCAGCTTAGAAGTTTTGCTTTGATAACATCTGTTCCACTCACAGAAACAGATTTCTTGATTCTTGGTTCAGTTTGTCAACTAATACATATTGACACTCAGTATGTAGTAGGCATGATTCCTAAAATCTGTAATAAAAAAGGCAAAACCTGCCCTACATAAAACAGAGGGCTAAAAGGGCACAAAAATATTAGGAGGAGTATTATAAAGCAATTATTGAGTGTGTAACAGTATGGAATATAGTGGAAGCTTAAGTAGAAGTACAACTAATATTGGGGGGATGGGAGTATAGTGACATTTTGAAGATACTTAGCAGACTTTTACAGGGATGGTACCTGAGTACAGGCTCTGTCTCTCAGCTGCAGAGAAGGAAGTTTCCTCAATAAAAATACTTCACAAAGCTAGGAGTTTTAGTGTTGGAATTTAGAACTATAAGGTGGTGGGATTTAGGTGTCAGCTGATAAGGTCTGAAGATGCTTATCCAGGGTCCGGGGCAATATGAAACACATTGTTAGCATTGTTAAGATGGATAATGGATTTAGAAATGAGGCTAAAAAAATCAGACCATTTTAGAAAGTCAAGTTTGAATGGGAAGACTCAACAGGAGCCTAAGCATAGAAACCTAAATATCAGAAACTTCATTGCTAAATAAAAGTGTTTCAAAAGGAAAATAATGTATACTATTAGGCACAGTAAACGTCTCACAGGAGACAGACATGGGGTAGGAAACTCAGAAGCCTTCAATTTACATGGGCTTGATATGAAGCTGAGCAAGGTGAGGATGGTTTGAATGCCAAGTTTCCTATATGCAAATGAATTCAGTAATTTACTTCACAGATAATTTCAAATAATTATGTAAATTATGCATTAAAGCAGATTGAGTTTTCATGATTATGTTAGAGGTAATAAAGAAATTAGAACCTGAAAAATCTTTTGGTTCTTCAATTTAAGACTATAGAAAACCATTATAATGTTATTTAATATGAAGCTAATTATATTATTATATGTCTTATTTTGTCTATTTCTGTAATGAGACATACTTTTAAAAAAGAAATTTAATTGGGGAGCTTCTTTAAAGCTTCAGAGGGTTATTCGATGGCCATCATAATAGGAAGCCTGATTGCAGGAAGTCAGGCAAGGCACTAAAGCAGTAGATGAACATTAACATCTGATCCACAGTTAAAGAGAGCATGACTGGGCCAGCATGGGATTATTAAATCTAAAATCTCATCCCCAGTGATGCGCCTCCCTCAACAGGACAGCACATACAAATTCTTTCTAAATATTATACTGAATGAGAACAAAACATACAAATATGTTACCCTAAATTGATTATACTTATCAAACCCCATACTATACATAAAGTATGCTTTTAAAAAACAAAATTAATATTCTTTATATTAAGGCAAAGTCTGAATAGGATACTCATATAAGGTCCACAGTATTAATGACTACACATCAAAACTTTATCCTCACTATGAATAATTTACTAATTTTTCTGGTTTAAATTGTTTCACACAACAGTTAAAATTCTGTAGGAGGAAGCAATTCACAAATTACCTTTACTGTCACCTTTTCCTTCTCAACCATCTGCTTAATAAATGACTGTGTTATTGACACAGACTTACAGACGTTTGGGAAGCAAACTGTGCCATTTGTTTTTACTGGATCGCTCATTTTAGAATGTTGGTATCATAGAAGCCGAGGCTCAAGAATTGATAACCATGGACTGGAGACGTTGGAGCAATGGAAAACAGGGACCAGGAACAATATTATTGTTTGAAGGAAGGAAAGAAAAAGCCTGGGCTTCTTAAATAAAACTGCATGTGTGTGACTGCAACGAAATACTGAAACAGGAGGAAGCAGAGGGACGCATTATGCAAAACTCGTCTCCTGTTTCCATCTGCAGTGTCTGATCACTGCTGAGCACATTCGCTACAGTAGTTATTGCAACACAAATAAATCAAAGCAAATCTCAGAGATATTTAGAAAGTACTAATTAACATCTTTAGAGATATCTAATGACTGATTTTTAAGAGTATGTTTCTATTCATTATTTTCCTTTATTGAAAATAGAATAGATTCTTTATAATATATGTACATGTGTTATTGAAAATATATTCTTCTCTTATACAAAACCTCCTCCATGCTTTCCCTCCTCCCACTCCTTCCAGTCCCCTTCTCTGCAAGTCTATCCACATCCATGAACCCCCATTTTATCTTTAGAAATAGCAGGCCTAAGAGACAACAACCAAACAAGACTAAAAAAGTTACAATAAAACAAAGCAAAAGCCCTCATATTGAGGCTGAAAAAGCAACTCAACAGTAGGACAAGATTTTCAAGAGCAGACAAAAAAGCCAGAGATACACTCAGTCCTAGTCTTAGAATTCTCACAAAAATGGCAAGCTTCCAGCCATAATACAAATTCTGAGGATCTGGTAATTAACTACACAGCCCCCTTGCTACCTTGCTGTTTCAGTCTCTGTGAACCCCTGTGAGCCTACTTAGTTGACTTTGTAGGCTGTGTTCTCTGAGTATCCTTTATCCTTTTTGACTCAGACTTTTCTCCCCTTCTTCCATGGGTTCCCTGATCTCCAAGGGAAAGGACTTAGCAGAGACCACAAATTTAGATTCCCTGGGCATAAAGTCTGGCTGTGGTTTTGTTTATGATCCCATCTGCTGATAGAGGAAGCCTGTTGTATGAAGTTTCTGGTCTGGACTTCCCAGCCTAGCCTTGAGGTTCAGACCCGCAGAACTGCAGACCTGCAGATGTGCAGACCCACAGTCCCACAGAGACACACAGATGCATACATTAATTTTATGCTTATCAGCCTACGGCTTTCGCATATTGCTAGCTAACTCTTTACTCTTAAACTAACCCATGATTTTTCTCCTATTTAGCCATGTGGCTAGGTAACTTTTTTCAGAGCATCATAGTTGTCCTCTGCATCTGTTGGCTTATCTGGAAACTCTGGCATCTTTGTGGCATCTCTGCTCTGTTCTTCCTCTTCCCAAAGTTTTCTTGGTCTTGTAGCCCTGCCCACACTTCCTGTCTACCTTCATTCAATCAGTGTTTTTATTAAACCTGTAGGAGGGGCAATTATTTACAATGGAACAGAACACAGTCCCACTACAGAAGCCTCTCTGATGATGATTGAACAGAGCACTAATCTATGAGTATAGCACAATAAGCCTTCCCTGGCTATAAAAGAGGGCAAGTCATACCACTTAACCTAGAGTACTACAAGTCTTCTCTAGGGGCACCCTCAGATTCCACTCAAGTTACCACTGAGCTATGTTTCCTCATAGTTCTCTTAAATGTCTTCCAATTCCAGGTTTTGTTCCACATCCTCTAACTCTGCCCACACACCTGATCCCTCCTGCTTCCTTCCCCAGCTGTACCTAGTATACCTGCAGACTCTATGCTATTTCCCCATAGAAAGCTCCATGCTTCTCCCCTATGACACTCTTCCTTACCTAATCTCTCTGAGTCCCTGGATTGTGTCTTATTATCATTTACCCAATGACTAATATTCACTTTTAATTATATATATATAATTAATATATATATATATATATATATATATATATATATATATATATATATATCATACTTGCCTTTATGTGTCTGGGCCACTTCATTCAGGATGATTTTTTTCTAGTAACATACATTTGACTGCAAATTTTATGATAAAACTTTTAACAGCTAAGTAATACTCCATTAGTAAATGTACGAAAAATTTTTTATTCTTCTGTTGAGGGACATCTAGATATTTATTCCAGTTTCTGCCTATTATATTGAAGTTATTATGAGCATAGTTAAGCATATGTCCCAGTGGCTGCATGGAGCATCCTTTTGTTATATTCCAAAGAATGGTATAGCTGTGTCTTGGCTTATATTGAATCAAAAATTTCTGAGAAATCACTGTATTCATTTTGATAATGGCTGTACAAATTTACACTCCCACCAGCAACGGAGGTGTGTTTCTCTTGTTTCCAACTCTTACCATTGTGAACTTTCATTTGTTGATCTTAGCCACTCTGGCAAGTGTAAGTTAGAATCTCAAAGAAGTTTTGATTTGCATTTCCCTAATAGCTAAGAATGTTGATCATTTCTTTAAGTATTTTTCAGCCTCTTGATATTCATTACTTAAGGATTCTGTTTAGATCTTTACCTCATTTACAAATTGTTTTGTTTCTTAATATTGGTATTCTAGAGTTATTTATATATTTTGGATATTAATTAGAATGCTAAGGGATGTGGAGTTGACCATTTATTTCCCATTCTGTAGGCTGTCTCTTAGTATAGTTGAGCATGTTCTTTGCCTTACAGAAGCTGCTCAGTTTTATGAGATCTAAGTAATTACTTGCTGATTTTAATCATATGTTCATTGTAGTCCTGTGCCTAGTTTATCTAAGGCTCTTCCTTACTTTCTCTTCTTACAGGTTCAGTTTGTCTGGTTTGTGCTCAGGTCTTTGTTCCACCTTGATTTAAATTTTGTAGGTGATAAATATAGATCCATTTACATCCTTCTACATGCAGACATCCAGCACCAGTGTTTGAAGATGCTTTGTTCCAGTGTGTATTTCTTGCTTCTTTATTAGAACTTACATGTTCATTGGTGTGGCAACTTATGTCAGGGTCTTCAGTTAGACTCCATTGATCAACGTCTTTGTTTTTATGCTAATACCATGCAGTACTTACTAACATATCTCTATAGTAGTAGTTAAAATCAAAGAGAGTGGGTTTTCTAGTAGTTCGTTTTCTATTCACAACTATTTTAGTTATCCTTAGGGTTTTGTTTTGTTTTTTTCCTTACAAAGTTGAGAATTGCCCTTTCAAGATCTTAAAAGAATTGTGTTGGAATGTTGATAGGACTTTCACTGAATTAGTAGATTACATTAGGTAGCATGGGTGTCTTTACTATATTTATCCTCCTGGTTTATGAGTATAGGGGATATTTCTATCTTCTGACTTTTTTCTGCAAAGGCTTGAGGTTTTATCACAAAACTCTTTTACTTGCACACTTAGAATTACCCCAAGATATTTTATATTATTTGAGACTATTATAAAAATTATTGGTTCTCTGATTTCTTTCAATTAGTTTACCTGTGGACACTAAAGCCAGAGATATTGGACAGATGTGCTGCAGGTTATCTGTTAGTCATTTATATATAGGAGGACTATAGATTACTTCTTTTTTTTTTGCTAATCCTATATCCAGTCACTTTACTCTACATTTTATTAGCTATAGGGGTCTCCTAGTAGAATTTTAAAGGTGACTTAGGTATACTTTTTTTTTCAGTAAATAGTTATACTTTGATTTCTTCCTTTCAAATTTATATTCCATTATTTCTGTTAGTAGACTTATTCCTCTAGCAAAACTACAATTACTATATTGAATAAATAGGGAAAGAGTGGACAACCATGTCATATAACTAATGTTAGTGAAAGTTCTTTGAGTTTCTCAAAGAAATTTAATTTAATTCTAAGCTTACTGTAAATTGCTTTTCTTATACTAATATATGCCCCTTGTATTTCTAGTCTCTTCAGTACTTTATCATGAAGAGGTATTGAATTTTGCCATATTTTTGGATGTTTTTATATTGAATATGATGACCACATATTTTTTCACTTTATTTATATGATGACTACATTGACAGGTTAACATGTATTGAACCATCCCTGAATTTCTGGGATGAAGGCTAGTTGTTCAAGGTGGATGATATTTTTATGTGGTTTTAGGTTATGTGCACAAGTATTTTATTGAGTATTTTTGCAACTGTATTAATAAAAAAAAATGGTGTGAAATTCTTTTCCTTTGTGGAGTCTTTGTGTGACTTGGGTATCAGAATAACTGTGACTTCATAAAAGGACTTGAGCAATGTTCATTCTCTTTAAATTTGTGGAATAAATTGAAGATTATTAGAAACAACTCTAAACAGCTGGTACAATTTTGTACTGAACCTGGGTGTACCTGGGCTATTTTCTATTGGGATACTTTCAATGACTGCTTCTATTTCCTTAGGGGCAACAGATATATTTAAATTGTTTATCTGATCTTGATTTAACTTTAGTAAATGGTGTCCAAAAAAATTTCTGTGTTTTTAAGAAACTTTAAATAAAATAGTCTGTGTACCTTGTTGGTTTTCTCAAAGGACTACCCCTTTATTTTATTGATTCCATTTATTCTCCCTGGTTCTATTTTATTAATCTTGGCCATTTTCTCCTGAGTGTGATTACTTCTTATTGTTCTAGTGCATTCAGATATGCTGTGAAGCTGCTTGTATGTCTTTCACCCTTTTGTTTAATGTAGACACATAGTGGTGTGACCTTTCTTCTTAGCACCACTTTTAATTTGTCCCAGATGTTTAGGAATTTTTTTTAATAATATCTACTTTGTTAGATAACATAGTGGCTGTACCAGCTTGCTTCTGAGTTCCATCTGCTTGGAATATCTTTTCCCAGTACTTATGTAATGCTTATATTTGAATTTAAATGAGATTTTCGGGTGCAACAACATTAATGTGTCCCATATTAATATCCATTTTGTTTACTTATGTGGATTTTATTGAGGAATTGAGGCCACTGATATAAGAAATATCTGTTTTGTTGTTGTTGGAGTTAATGTATGTGTGTGATGTGAAATTATTTATTTTCAGTACTTCAATGTGGCTTAGCCTCCTTGATTTGTATTTTTTTTCTAGTAACTTTTTGTAACACTAGATTTACAGATAGACATTACTTAAATTTGATTTCTTCATGGGATACCTTATTTTCCTCATTTGTACTGGTAGTATAAATGTTTTGCTGTTAGAGTAATGTGCATGAGTCAAGTACAATGGGGAAGAGAACTTGCCTCTGCAAAGCAGTGGGCAACTGTGAAAACTGGATCTGGGCTAAAAGAGGGTGAAATAGGTGCAAAGGCAGCATATCTGGTCTTCATGCAGACATAGACTATGATTGAGGCCAATTTAACATTCACAGAAAGCACCGCAGTAGAAACTGATAATGAAGTACTGTGAACTGTTGTTCTGAATTCCTGCTTGTTTGTATACTTTACATGGGAGATATCTGTATTCATACAAATAAATTTGAGATAATTTGTATCTGAATATATTAATTGTTCATATATTTCTAATATTCCAGACTTATTTGTGACAATTCTTCCCATTATCTTGGTGTATATAACTATTTTCTCTAATCTCAACTATTCAATATCATATGAAGATGTCTAACTATTATAAATTCTTCATATCTGTGTGTATACTTTGTTCTTTATGTTGTAGTGTTTTATAAATGTAACATTTCTACTATCCACTATGACCTATTTATGTGACTGACATATAGTAAATTTATTTATAGTGTATACTATATAGAGTACAGATGGTATCAACTAGATGAACAATTGGGATGGATATAAACTAGTCTCTGTTCATCTATGTGATCTATGATTTAATTTTGTTAAGTGTTTATGATCAAACGAAATAGGGTACAACCAGAACGTCACTGCAAAAATGCCTCATTCATGAAATCATGTCAGTTTTCTGAGGTTTTAGCCCTTACTTCTGTGACTCTTCAAACTCTATTTGGTTTGGCTTTAATGATGTAATGTACTATCTACTCTTTAATTTTCTATTTTCCCTATATTGTAAATGACTCAAATCATTATTAATATTCTTTATTGTACTATTGGTATATTAAAATGCTTAAATTACTTTACACTTTACGTCAATTAGGTGTTCAATACATTAATGGACACCTACAAAACTTTAAGGTTTAATCAATTAAAAGGCACCTAAGGTTCCATAAATAAACATGGCATTTTACTTATTTTTAGCTTAGTGCTATAATCAACATAAAAAGCAAGATTAGTTTTCATATTTATTGCAGTGATTAGATATTGACAAGCATTCACTTCCACAATGCAGATATAACCTGTTTACATTTTTGCCCTATACCTGTGCAGCATATGTATGTCATAATTCCGTGAGAGTGGAAAGGTGTCCATGTATCTATTTTGAACAATAAGTGGCATGTCATAATAGGGACCCCTTTGAATTCTTCTTTTGGAATAGCATTATGTAAGATTGTGTGAGATTGATTGAGTACCACATCTATTGATGAATAGAAGCCATATTGCCTCTGTCTTTCCAAATTGGTGAAACTGTGGAGGGAATAAAAAGTGATGTAATGGCTCTTGGACCTCTTGTAGTTGCTTGCTTCATTTAGCAAAGACTTTATTTTCAGCAATAAAAATTCTCTATGTTCATTGTTTTAGAACTCTACAAGCTCTATAAACAGTATTAGAACTCTCACTGATGCATTATTTTTAATAATGTGGTCATAAACATTTACACATGAAATTTAAGTCTAAGTGTGTATGTAAGGCAAGTATCATAGTTTAGAATTCAAATAATTAAATATTTATCAAAATGTATGAATCAAGAATATGAAAATACATATTTGAAAGTACGTAGGACGATCTTTCACTGAATCTGGAACTGGCTGTTTCAACTGGCAGAGATCACATAAAGCTCATAGTTGGACAGATACACATTCATGGCTCTTCCCAATGTTCATCTAGTTGAAATTATTGTAACCTTTAAAATATTTGCCATAACTAAATGTACTGTTTGTTATCATATGCTTAACACTATGTGAATAATAAAAAAGTAACATTTTTTATAACACCACAGTATAAAGAATAACAAGAATGGGCACTAGATGATAGTTAATCATTTTATTGTGTTATATAAATTCAGCGGATAAAATAGGTATTTGTGTACACCAAGAAAACTGAGATAATTTGTCACAAAGATATCTAAAATATTGGGAATGCATAAGCAGAGAAGATATTTCTATTCAAAAGTATCTTAGTGCACAAACTTGTATAAGCACACATCTACATGTGAAGTGTGTGTACAGACTAAAATACAAAGCAGTGATCTATGCTATTTCATTCTCACTTGCTATTAGTAAGCTGTTTATAAAAATAAAGTTATTCAGTAAGATACTTTGAAATTGCAAAGTTAAAAATATTTTAATATCCCTAAAATGTAATGGCGTTACAGGCACCATGGACAATATTATGCTCAGACAATAACTCCGGCAGTCTGCTGTTCTGTATTAGACCATTGCACTGCCGTCTCTATTGTTTTTAACCTTTTCAAACTATGGTAATGCTATACCTGATTAACTGACTAAGGACTTCACCAACAAACTTGCTAATGAGGAAAAGGAAAATGTGAAGGACTTCACCCAAAAAACAGAAATCTGTGGTGATACATTTTATGTTTAATAAAATGAGCCTGGAATATCAGAGAACAGATCCACCCAAAGTCAAACCAGGAGAGTCAGAGAGTGGTAGCTAATGCCTTTAATCCCAGCAGGGGAAAGACTGGGAGAGATGACCTACACCTTTAATCCCAAGATAATAATATAAATATAAAAATATAAAATATATCACTACAAAAAACTCCATAAAAATATTGAAACTGAGTTTGACAAAGCTAGTTTTCATCTGTAATGAACCCTCAATTGATTTTCAAAAAAAAAAAAAAAAAAAATTCGTAAGCCATGAAGTCATATCACAGAAGCAACAGTGAATTTTAAAATCAAGGCATTGTATTTATATACTTATCTACAAATATATGTTATATATGTATATATATCACATATTATATATAAATTAAGAAAGATAAAAAGCCATGAATATGAGAGAGGTTGGAGGTATGAAAGAGTAAGGAAAATGATATAATTTTATTTTAAGTTAAGAAAATAAAAGGTTTAAAAATTTAAAATTTAAAAATACAGCATTTTATTTCAATTTTTTTATATTTGTTAATTTCAAACCACATATATGTCATTTCCAGTTTAGATTTTTAAAAATTTTGTTACCAGTCATTTGCCATTATTATTGCTATTGGCAGTTAATAGACAAAGAGGAGAATATTAAAGGTAGACAAGAGTTTGTTCTTTCACATATACTTGACTTTCATTCCACTGTAAGTGATGCTAACATTCCTTTTTTTGCTTTTTAAAGGACTGTTTTTTTTTTTTTTAAGGGCAAAAGGAAAATCATAGTCATTAATTTATAGACTTCTTTTTTTCTAATATAAATTCCACTTATCTAAAACCTTTGTTCTTAGTTCTATAATTTCTATTTTTATATAACCTCATCTAATGCTTTACTACCTGATCAGAGTTAATACGGTTGAGTGTTCTCATAATAAATTCATTATAAACATAATAAACCAGGTGTTTACTTTCCATAATTAGCAAATGTAATGTAGACATAGAAAACTAATATAGTTAGGAAAAAGTTTTGTTTTATTTACCTCATCGATCTACTAAATTCATCGAGGGTCAAGGCAGGTGTTTTTCCTTTAGCTCACCAAGTGATGACCTTAATCTCCATAGCAGGAAACTGGAACATTTTTGACTTTGCTTTACACAGAATCAAAGAAGCTCAAACAGCAAACTATACAACCCAGGCTCCACTGTAACTATGTCACTGTTCCTCACAGACAAGCTGGCCAGAAATCATCTCCTTATTTTACTTAAGGATCAATACGTTTCTATACTTAGATTTTATTTCAACTAGAACTACATAATTAATTGAAAATTTATTTACGAATTACTTTTAACATAGTTGAGTTTTTCTTTTCTTCTCTAACCCAAATTCAACACCGCCTTTTATTAAGTGGCCCATCACCTGGAGGTGTGTCATCACTCTATGATATTTATCTGCTAAATGATAGTAATTGCAATGTTCTTTATGGATGTATAATGGCCTTTGTGTAAAGACTTTACAAAAAAAATAAACATCAGCAAATAGGAAGACTTATTCTATAGTTTATGTGCCATAGATTAGATTATTTTTCCCATCATTGAGTAAATACATTTTAACATAGAGTATATTCATTTTTACAAGAAGATATTGTCATAACCTCAATCATATTTAAAATAAAAAACAAAGAAATAGAAGCAGACTTTTGATGAAATATTTCTTTAGTCCTGTCTTGGTTACTGGCATAGAATGACTAAGCGAATAAGGATGAACACTCTTAGGAAAAACTTATGGGATGAAAAATAGCAATTTAAACTTTAAGTTGGGATTTAATGTCATTTTCTCTTTTTCTGACCATCAGTAATTGGTGCTGTAAGCCGAAGAAAACTTAAATGTGTATCTCCACTCTCAGACCAGTTCATTAAAAAAAAAAAAATGTTCTTGCATTGGTATTTTGCCTTCATGTATTTCTTTGTGAGGGTGTCAGATTTTAGAGGTACAGACAGTTGTGAGCTGCCATATGAAGGCTGGGAAATAAACTCCAGTGCTCTGGAAGATCAGTCAGTGCTTTTAACCAGTGAGAGATCCTGCCAATGCTCAGACCAGATCTTAACAGCTTCATATTACCTAACATCCCTTAATATTTAGATTCTGGGCTCTAAAATGTCATTATAAAATTCAAAGTAAACTTGATAATACCTCACTTATATCCTTGTTGTGCGAAGAATTTGAATGACCCAAGATAAAAACCAAATTATTATATAAAACTATGATAAACTAACTACAATTAAGAACTTAGTATGAAAAGCATCATTGAGAGAATATTACTTTTTGGGTTAAGATTGTTCTAATTATTTATTAAGCTAATGCTATCAATTCTGAAAACATGTTTTTAAGAGTAGAGAAAAATATTTTTATCTCCTTTCTACAATACTATGCTATTCCATGGATGATTTTTATGATTCTTAAAGAAAAACACCAGTTGTGATTAAATATTAAAATAAAATCTGAACTATAAGTAACCTTAGTCTCTTTGTATGACTTTTCCCCACATGTTTGTTTTTCAGGCCTGACTGTTGATCACTTTGGTGAACGCATCTACTGGGCTGACTTTGAGCTGTCTATCATTGGCAGTGTCCTGTATGATGGTTCCAGTCCAGTGGTCTCTGTCAGCAGCAAGCAAGGTGTGCAGAGTACTTTTGTTATTGAGAATGTTAGCTCCTGATGCAGACAAAGAAGTATAAACATTCTGTGATCTAGATTTCCTCTTATTCTTTCAAATTTCAGTGTTTATATTTATTAAAATGTTCAACCCCAGTGGTATATTGAAGAGACATCTTGGACAATATGAGTGTTTGCTGTCCAGGCTCAAAAATTATTTTATTCTGTAAGTCATCTATGGTTAAGGCCACCCAACATCTTTTTTTTTTCTTTTTAGAAATTGTTGTATGGACATCAGGAAGCATGTTACTAGGAGTCTTTCATTATGAGCACAATTCCTTGGTGAAGGGGAGCGTGGGGTAGTAACCAGCAGTCCTCCTGACAGCAGTGCAGGATCTTATGTGTGCTCTACCTGTGTCTATTTTCCTCTCTGCTTTTCCACCTATGTCCCACCTAGTTTTCTTGGTCCCTCTCATTGCCTAATGCATCCTTTCCAGCTCTCAAGGACTTTTGTTGGATTGCCTGTTCTTTCCTTTTTGTCCCTTTCTCTTGCCGTAATCTACTGCAAGTGCCACATAACTGCAACCACTATGAGTTTTACTGATATTACCACTAAATAAAACTTTGCTTCACAAGGTTTATATAAAAAAAAAGTGAGGAAGGTGGAAAAAAAACAGTTGAATGAAAATTCCATGTTGATTACATTAAACAGCTCTTTATTACTGGTGGCATTATTTCTTTGCTTACTCATTTTCCATTCTTGCATATTTACAAAATAGTCTACTTTTAATTTTGTCTGATATAGTGTTGCAAAGAGAGATAAAACTTGGAAAACTACTTGTAAGTTTTCAAGATTAATTTATTTTTAGTGTATGCATATAGATGTTTTGCCTATATGTATGTATGCATACCATGTCCATGTCTGATATCAAAGGAGTTCATATGAGGGGAGTTGCTAGACTGAAAGTAGAATTACAGATGCTTGTGAGCCACCAGATGTGCCAGGAAAGGAACTTAGGTCCTCTACAGGAGCAACAGTGTACTTAATTGTAATGCATCTTTCCAGTCCCTCTTCATCCATTTTCTAAAGCAGAAGACAGCAATGTCTTTTTGCTCTTGTGTGTAATAACCTCATTCTGTAGCTCATGCTGGCCTTAAACTCAAACTTCTGTATGTTTCAACCCCCTGAGTGCTGACATTACATATGTATGCTAAGAATTTTTATTTTTGCAAATCATCTTGTAATTACATGAAAAACCACAATTCAGATTATAGTATTCAAGCAATAATTTAATCCATGAGAGCTTTCAGAGTAACAGGTTTTGTGCTACAGATGAAGTCTTATTATTGTCTTGTCAATACCATGGCAATATTCAGCATATAATAACCCCCCAAAAGTTTAAAAGAAGCTGCAAAAAGATAATGGAATGATAGAAATGTTTGTTTCAATAGACTACGGGTGATATGCTTATTACCTTACAGTAAACATGAAAAAAAATATTTTTAATTTTGAAGTTTACAAAAAACCTAGTAATTGGATTGGGTAAAGTTAGCTATTTTAAAGTTTGAGTTTATGTATAGCCTGTGTTTGCAGATATTAATTATTAATATAAATGCTTCATCAAGTCGTGATTGTGGAGGGCTCTTTGATAGTAATTACACTAGCACTAGCTCCTCTCTTTTGAACGTTCCAGGTTTGCTGCATCCTCATAGAATTGATGTCTTTGAAGATTACATATATGGAGCAGGACCTAAAAATGGTGTTTTTAGAGTACAAAAATTTGGTCATGGCTCAGTAGAGGTCTTAGCTGTAGATGTTGACAAAACAAAGAGTGTTTTGATATCACATCGCTATAAACAGCTAAAGTGTAAGTAAAATATATCAAACTCTGTCTTGGATATCTTAAAATAATATATTTGTAATTGTGGTAACTGAGTTTATATTTTCAGGATGCTATCTAAGTTTGTCTTTGTGTCTCCAGACATATCAAATTAGCAAATAAATAGAAGCTTCCACTTTTTCCATAAGAGATATTAACACTATGTTGTATTTTCTTATAATTAAAATTCTCTCTTTAAAAAAACAATTTTAAAAATTTTGTAAATGTTTAAGTCTATCATGGAGTTAAAAAAAATTCATCAATTGCCATTTCTCACTGCTGTTGTTAACACCAACTGATTACCATACAATTACCATTGTAGCCTCATGAATGTTCATGGAGACCTCTTCTCTACAGTTGTATCTACTCTGATACGTTAAGATGTATTATAAACATAAATTTTCAACCTAGAAAGGATTCATTAAATAAATTCTTGAGGATTTTATACTGAATCTATGCTGCAAGCTCATTCAAGGACAAAGTAAAAATATAATGTGAAATTGAAACACGGGCACATAAGTTGTATTTATTAAATTGTTCCTCTTTATTTATAGTCACCTTTTTAAAAGATAATGTTTCTCTGTGTTTCCCCGATTATCCTGAAACTCACCTTTTAGACTAGACTATTCTCGAACTCAGAGAATGGCCTGTCTATGCCTTGTGAGTGTTGAGATTTAAAGTATATGCCACATTGCCTGAATTTATACTAAATCATTAAGTCAAGTGAAAGTACAAGTTTTACAGTTATGTGGAAGGACAACTATGTTTGTATATATTGTCAGAAAAACATTCTAGCAGGAAATAAATTCCCCAATAGCCTCCTTATGTGCTGCTGCATTTACTAAAAACCACATATGCTGAGTTTAAGAGTAACACAAGGACACTTCACCCTACCTTATAGTTGTCTCTGATTCATAATCACAACTGAATACTAATAGGTCTGTAAATGTAAATAATTCTTATCATAAGTATAGTAGGATTGTACAGCGAATTTTAACAGAAAGATTCTGTGATCTGACTAGAATTTAGGAAAAATCAGAAATCATAAATCAGCCCTGACCACACAAAATAAGCATTGAGATGAAGTTTAGTGCTTAGTCTCCCACATAGTGATCAAAAAACCATTTTAACATGTTTACAATCATTTCATATACGTGACTTTGTGTGTGTGTGTATGTGTGTGTGTTTTTGTGTGTGTATTGCGAAAACATGAGAATTTAAGAGTCTTTTTGAATGCTAGGGATAAGTAGTTGTTTCTGTAAAAATTGTGCAATGAAGTTATAAAATATTGTTTAGATTTCCAAACACTTAAAATGTGTTGCATTTTACTGTGCTTGTAAGTGCATAGGAAATTTCAAATACTGAGAACTCAGCAAAGTGCTCAGTTAATAATTATTTGTCTTATAAGCCCAATTTAGACTAGGCACATAAATTTGAGTCTTGACTATTCTAGAAAAGGAAGTTTACAAATCATCATTCATGATATGCCAGAGGATAAAATAATCCACATAGATAACTGCATGAACTGATCAAGAAAGAACTCTGCGTTGCTTTAAATTTAGAAGTTAACGAACTTTATGAAATAGTAATCCCGAAATAATGATAAATGTGGAGATAGACAATCTTATCTTTTTTAGAATGGGCAAATTTCTTATCAAGGGAAGCATTGTGTACTGATTTTCTATTACTTGTGAAACAGAATGTCAACATTAAAATATGATTGCTCAAGTAAAAACTACCTTGATATCTTTTTGACACTGGTAACTAATCATTTCAGTTTGCTGAATTTCATGCTCTTGAAACATATTTGCACTCTTCTCCCACACATCTCTGTTTTAATTCATTGTGTTACCATCAGTGCCCAATCCTTGCTTGGATTTGTCATGTGATTTCCTCTGCCTGCTGAATCCTTCTGGAGCCACTTGTGTCTGCCCAGAAGGAAAATATATGATGAATGGAACCTGTAGCGATGACAGCCTATTAGGTGAGTATTTTCTGTTATTCTATGAAGAGTCAGATGATTTGTTATATAGACAGTGGAGATATGTTTAGGTGAGTTTTTGAAAGAAGCAGTATTATTTTATCCATCATTTCATCTGCCTTAATGACAGTCACTCATGAATGTTTATAAAAACAATCCTCTCTACAGAAGGCTTCCTGCCTATGTTGGCAGAACACTTTACATTCAACATATGCTTAATTAATCAAGAACTGAAAAGTCACTCTCAAAATATAAATATATTAGATAGCTCTTGTATCATAAATAATATATTAAGAATTAGTTTCTTCTCTAGGTATAAATTGCACACCAAATCCATTTTTTCAATGTATTTATTTTTAGTAACTTTGATTGGTTCATGTATATAGAACACTAATTTGGAAAACACAAGCTACTTAGAAATTACCTTAATGAATATATGTAAAGTGTTATTTACATTAAACATTACTAATAGTTAGAATAATACTATTTTTATTATTGGTAATTTCATAGTATTAATAGTAAGGATAGCTATTTCAACTTTTATCAGCAAGGCATAACACTACTTTACAAGCTAAGGACTAATTTAGAAGAGAAGCTGATGAGTTTTTTCATAGTTTATATTTTTGAAATATAAATTCAGAATGAATAACCATTATTTCAGAAAATAGTGTTTTTAAAAGGCAAGACTCAAAAGCAGACAGTAAGATGTTAAAGAATATAAGAAAAAGTTTTCTCCTAAATACTCAGTAGATAAAAACTCTTTCAAACTTAAGGTATTAGTCATAATTGGAACAATTCTATTAAAAGCAAACCCCCTACTTACTAAATTTTATGTCACAGACAAAAACAGCACGTTCCAAAACACTTTTGGATCACAGCAAGCATTTTGGAATGAGAGATAACTTTAGTACGTCTTCTCAGTAGGATGTCATAATTACTATGTTTCCCTCTGTTAGAATCCACGCTCACCGCGGTGTCACGTCTTCATCCTCATTTGCCCTCTCCGTGCCCAGACCAGTAGCTTCTTGTTTTCCACTGAGGATATGGGCTGCATCCAGTTTAAATGCTTAGCGAGAAACCGTGTCTAAGTCAATCATATTTTATGTTTTTTAGTGCATACATTTTCAACACTGATATGTAAACATTTAGAAATTAAAAGATGAAATGGTGAGTGATGCACACCAATGAATGATGTTTATCTGAGCAGCTATGGTTATTACAGCAGGTGTCTAATTCACCTCTTATTAGGACTTTGAAGTTCTTATATGATTTTCAAATAAATATGAAAGACTGTTTTTAGATTAAAAATTAAATTTGAAATGTATTTTTTTAATTTAGTTTAATTTTAAATTAAAGTTGAAAGAAACTTGGAAGGATGTGAATTAGGGTATATAGCAGGCATCCTGAAATATTCCACTGTCAGGAGGAAAAGTGGAGAAACATTGTATGAATACCCAGTTTTCAGAGTTCCTAGTAGAGAGCTGTAGATCATGTCTGCTGTTTATATTGTCATGCTAGCTTTTAGTTATCAAAAACTTTCTGTTACTGGGACATGAAGACACTGGTGCTTTGTTGATTTTCCACCAGCTAGAGTGCCTGTGATCTCAGTTATGCTGTAGAAATTAAATATTTTCAAATATCACCACTCTGTTTTTCGGGCTAGGTCAAGGAACTGCACTGTGTGGGAGTGTGCAATGTAGGCAACTAGTCAGAAACTGAGTTTCTTAAAATTTCAATTACTCCTTTCAAGTAGGCCTTATCCTTAGCCTCCCGCCCACACATCAATAAGCAATGGCCTCACAGGAACATCCTGTGTCCTGTTTCCACTTAAGGATTCAAATTGATCTCTCTCCGTATAAATAGAACAACGTATAAGGAGTATAAATAAGACCTCAGAGTCATTTTTTGGTGTAGCTAAATCCAATTATCTTTTCCTGATACTGATGTTTAGTGCAGCCCAATTCTTTAGCCCTTCAGTCACTTACTTTCTTAAGTTACAATTGTTAAAAGATGAGGACACAATGGTTTTAATCTTCATATAAGAAATTGCAAATTCAAATATTACTCAGCCTTAGCAAAGCCGTCTTTTCCTAAAGATGACTAGAATTACTGCAGCTTGACTTCTGAGTATCATTTAGTTATTGGTAAGTGAAGACTTCTGTTTAACACAAAACTATTAATGTAATTTTTGATGATTGTAACTCAGGTTCCATTTTATCAGTGTCCTGTCCTGCTTTTAAGTTGCTAGTTCCTAATAAATCCTAATATTGGAATGTTCATTCTCTATTGTGTACAGATTTTAGATTTAAAAAAAAATAAATTGTAAAACAACAAATGGGCTAAATGTAATGAAAAGATTATTTTCAAAAGAAGAAAAGCAATAACTATTTTAAAAGTGCTCAAAAATCTTAATCATCGGGAAAGACAAATTAAAGCTACTTTGAGATATTGCCTCGCCTTAAAATAACTATCATTTAAAAAAATCTGGTAACAATTGTTCAAATGTGAATGAGAAAAGTGTAATGTTTATTCACTGCTAGTGTGGTACAAATTAATACCATTGTTGTGGACATCAATTTAGAGGTTCTGCAAAATATCCGTAGAAGTACCATATGACCCAGCTATGCCACCCATAGGCATTGTTAATGTATTTATTTTTGTGACAAAGCACCACGACCAGGGCAAGATATAAAACAAATCATTGAATTGAGTTTTCATTTCCAGAGTCTAAGAACCCATGATGGTTTTATTAAGTCAGGTTGCCAGGAACAGCTGAGAACGTACCTCTAAAACTTTCAGCAAGGAGATACAGAGGACAACCTCAAAATGATGTATTGTAAAAACGTAAACACTGCCTCTGGTGACACACCTCGTCTAGCAAGTTCACACTAATCCTAATTCCTCCCAAACAGTTCTACCAACCGCAAACCAATCATAATCTCTCAGATCAAGTGAAGTGATCAAAATTCAGAAAGGAAATAAAAACCTTGCTGTTCTCTCTCATATGTGGATCCTAGCTTATAACATAAATAACATGTAAACAAATGGAGTAAAATCAGAAAACTGAGAAAGGAGAAAAGAAAAATTAATATCAATTGATGATGAAGGATGGGGGTAAAATAAAGAATGCATAAATAATTAGACATATAAAATAATGGTTTGCCTAGTTTTGAAGGTGTATAAATAAAATTAACTTAATTTGTTTTGAAGTAGCAACAACCACTCTTGGTTTTCCTAAATACCTCTGGATTCATTATTTGTTTGAGATACTGAATGTGAAATATCGCCTTTTATACTTAACTCATTAACTATCAGTGTACTAGAAATTAATCCAGACTAATAGTTTAGTACTTGTGACCCACATAGGACAAGAAACAATTTTCAAAGTAATGTGTTCTGCAATCTCATCTTTTTTCTATTCTATTTAAAATGATATAAAAATATATTACAAAGTTATTTAATGTGTAAATTTTATTGTCTTCCATAAAGCATAGTATTAAAAATCAATGTGGACAATGTAAAATATATCTAGGAATGTTTGGTTACCTATAACAAATATAAAGGTAATAACAATATTGTAAAAGGAAAATGTTAGCTAAATCTCTTCTTTTAGCTGCTGTGTATTATTTTCAAATTTTAAATTAGGTATATTTTGCCAATAAAAATTTCTAGTGTTCAAATATATGTGTTTACATGGATTATTTGAGGCTTCCCTGAACAACATGCTTGTCTGTATATTTCTTCTTATCCCTAGATGACTCCTGCAAATTGACTTGTGAAAATGGAGGGAGGTGCGTCTTAAATGAGAAGGGTGATGTGAGGTGCCACTGCTGGCCCAGTTACTCAGGAGGACGGTGTGAAGTCAACCATTGCAGCAACTATTGTCAGAATGGAGGGACATGCATACCGTCCTCCCTAGGTAAATTTTTGACTTGTGTGATATGTTCAAATTACTTGCATTTTCTTAATATGTGAAATGATTAAGTTAAATAAAGCCTGATAATCTTGATTTAGATGAACATATCAGGAATTAAATTTAAAACTACTTCAACAAATTTGAAGACATTTATAGTTGCATCAAAGTTCATGTTGCAAAGTTATTAATAGTAATGAATATTGAAAATTCTATTGTTTTTGATTCAGGAAAACTAGAATTACCAATACATTTTAATTTTTACTTTAAAGTAAAAATTAATTTATTTATAATTATTAATAATTACACATGCATACATACACCTTGGAAAATAATATAATTCCGTATAGAATTTGAATATATATTTTATTTTAGTTAAATTTTTTCTTCCCCTTTTATCAAATCTGTTCGCCCTGTGCCCTTTGCTCCAGTTCAAATTGGTATTTATGGAGGATGAGAGATGTGTACTGAACCTGTGTTTACAGGTGCATTTCCAGTTTTTATGACACATTATATTGAAGAGGCTCTCTGTTTTGTGTGTGCATGAGTTGTTGGCATTTTAAAATTATTTTCTGTTGATCTACATGTGTGTTTCTGTGAAAGTACCATAATGCTTTTATTACCATAACTTTCAGCTTAACTTGAGGTCAGATAAGATGTCTCTCTTTATATATGCATATATATTTATTGATATGCATTTGCTATGATGTTCAAGCATTTCTTTGGATGTCATCATTTCTACCTGTTTCCACTTTCTCAGTGCTGTTTCCATAGTCACACACTTCCATGCCATTCTCTTACATGATGACTGAGGATCCACATTTGGATCTTGTTTGCACAAGAAGCATCTTATTTATTAGGCTTTGTACCCAGATCCATGGCTCTGAACTTTTGGGGGGGAGGATTTTAATCACTAATTCAATATGCCTTGTTTTTTATGGGTTTGATTAGGTTCTTTTATATTCTGGATAAACACATGTCAAGAATTTTGCCCATTTCTCCTAATTCATCAGGTCTGTTATAATACTAGTTTTTAAAGTATTCAATGATAATCTTATAGATTTTATTGAAGGTGTTGTGACAGTTTCCCTTCTGTTGCTAATTTTATCAATTTAGATCATTTTTCTTTCATTTAATCTCGTTCACTTTTTCAAAGAACCAATTTTTTATCTGATTAATTCTATTTATTGACATTTTAGTGTTTAATTAAAGATATAATTTTTTTCTGTTTGCTGCATCTGGTATTTATATTCTTTTTACATATTCTTGCTTTTCTAGGGATTTACGGTGCACCATTAAGCTATTTATTTCATGTCTCTGATTTTTTTTTTTAATGTAATTTTCAACTATCATCTCTTGTTATAACTGCCTACCCCTGTCTCGGGAGCTTTGACCCCTTCTGCTCTTAATTTTAATATCTCATAAAATCTTAATTTGCCATTTATTTCTTTAATGACCAACTCTTTACTCAGAAACATACTTTTCCATCTCTAAGCAGTTGTTTATTTTTTTAAGGTTAAAATTGCAGGTAGTTTTTATTCATATTCCATTGTAACCTAATAACATTCTCGAAGTTAATTCATTTATGTTTGTTAGTTTACTCATAAATCTAAACTCATTATCTGGCTTATATTGCAGTCAATTTTAGAGTATGTTCCAAATGTCAAGAAGAATATGCATTGTAATTGTTAGGGTTAAATACAGTGGATACTGTTAATTATAGTTGATCTATGGCTTAGTTTAGCTCTGTGATTTCTTCATTGATTTTTGATTTGAAGGACCTGCCTAATAATAAAAGTGGGGTTTAAAACCATTAAATCTTTATGATGCTTAGATCTATGTAGTATTTAATACATTTGCGGGTTTGTTTCATAAAATTGGTCCAGAAATTTAGTACATAAAATTTACAATAATCCCATTCTCTTGATAAAAGACATGTTTTTAATATTCAGAGTCCTGCTTTTATTTTTCTTCCGATTAGTTTTAGTTTGAAGTATGAGAGTTGCTACATTAGCTACTTTGTAGCTTTGTATGGCAGTCTGACTCTCATTCTGTCTTTGACAATTTGAGAACATCTTTCAAAGCTGTGTATGCTAGAAAAACCACACAAACAGATAACCTGATAATACTCTTTAATCACTATCTTCCTTTCAATTAAAGAGTCAGGACCATTAGCATTGAGTGTAAGAATTTAGAAGTACTTGTTATTATTCATGGTTCTATTGTTTAATGTCCTATTTGGTTGGCTGGTAATTGTTTGCTTCTCCTCAAATTAATTTTAGATTTTTAAGTGTAATGCAATGTTGGACATGATTGGCTGCTTCCCTGTTCTCTATTTTCTTCATTGTTGACTTGAAGTTTATTTTAACCATCAGTTCTATGTGTAATGTTGCCCTCTTTCTCTGCACACTATTTCAGAATTCCTCAGTAGTGCTGGATTGCTTATCACACTGAACATGTGTTTCTTTTAAAAATATTGCATTTCTTTATTTTAGGGTATTTTTTCTGGGTTAATAACTAGGTTGAAAATTTATTTCAAAACAAATTATATGGTATTGTGTACTTTTTTATTTCTTTTGTATTGTTGATTTGATTGACAGACTCAGATTATTCTGGTGTTTCTGACTATGTATTTTAGATGGTATTTTTCCCTTACAGATTTTATTACATTTTTATTTATATATTTATTCATTTATTCATTCATTCATTCATTCATTCATTCATTCATTCATTCATTCACATCCATCCATTCATTCATTCATTTATTTATTTATTTATTTATTTATTTTGCTATGTGTTGTTTATATCTAGGCAATTAATTGCCATGAAGAATTTCTTCTCTGATTTTTTTGTGGGTGATTCCACATTTGATGTCTAATTCTTTCTCTGCATTTGGGAAATTCTGCCTATATTTTAACAGAATTGTGAAGTGTATAGGCTTTTGTTTTTGTTTTTGTTTTTTAATCTCAACTCATTCTTTGTGCTGTAAATTCTTATGTGTGATCTTTTGAGTGTACTTCTGACTTCCCTATACTTGTTTGTCACGTTCATTTTTAAAAAATTTTCTTCATATATATATACACATACATATATATAATGTATATATATATTTTTATATAAACACTTTCAAACTTAGGCTTTATTTTTGAACTTTGTTCTTCAGCTTTGTCACACTTTTTGATGAGAAAAGTATCACTGTTTGTTACAAGGCTTTACCATTCTAAACTGAGACTCCCATGAGGTTTATAGATGGCAGTGCTAGCTAGGATCATCTTTGTATATATACTGTATTCTTTTTGAATAGTGTGACAGAGTTCTGCTATTTGTCATCACTGACTTCGAAGTTCCCAGGAATGGAGTTCACAATGAGTACTAACCCAGCAATAGACATTTTGAGATGTGCCTAGTTTCTTCCATTGATAATTTCCCCTTGCTACCATACTTCCAGTCACTTGCTGAGACCCAGTTTTGCTATAAAAGCCTCTCACGGCTGCACATCCGATTTTCAGACATGAATGCTCTGCGATGATTTCATTTCATGATGTTTTATGCTACTGAAAAGCTACTACTTTTTAAGAATTTAAAATGCTTGTTTAACTCCAAAGCATGCGGATATTTTTTCCATTATGCAATAAAAAAGTCCTTAAAAAATAAAACAATTTTCAATTTAAAGTTAGGTTCTTCTAAATGAAAATAAAACTTATTAGAATATTTTATTGCACCTGCTTTGCCATCCAAAATAATAACTGTTCCATAGGAATTGTAAAATCTATGATATTATCATTTTTCAATATAAGAAAATACATATACTAAATATATTTGATATTGTTATTAAATTATGCAATAGATTTGTTCATAAAACTGATTACTGGCATATAAGTGAAATTTGGCCATGTTTTTATGTATAAATATAATATTTTTAAAAGATTGGAGTTAGATTGAAGAATATTAATATCTCTGAATAAATGTTAATTTGTTTAAGAAATCCTGGCGGGTTAACCATGGATTTATTCACTGTTGATTCACTTTCATTTATGCCTTCTGTAAAATTTCTATGTGGACTAGGGTTCCGGTCAGGCATAATTATGACAGTTATATAGAACAAAATGCCTAAATAGAAGAAATATCAATAGTTAATTTTAAAAAATCTGAGGGGTATAATTAAAGATTTATGTAGGGATGCATTTTCCTTATTCCTTAAGGTTTCTAAAATATAATCGTTATAATAAAATATATAGCCTATATTTATGTAGAAAAGTACTTCAAAATTAAATATTTTAAATTTATTACATCAAAAAGATACATTAGTTCATTTATATAATCTGCTTATAGGGTGATGAATATAAGTTAAAACTTCCCTTGGATAAAACAATGGAAATTAAGATAAAACATAATACTAGTCAATTTTTTTCATATAAAAACCAGAAAATAGTCTATTAAACTCTTTACCTACTTGGATATCTCATAAGATAGCTATGAATTTAGCAGATATATTTATATTTAGTATTATTTTGAAGAATATTTGATCCTTAAGGTAAGATTTTTATTGCTTGGTAATTTGCATATTTTCATAGGCCTGTTACTTACATTTATAGCACTACATGAAAGTAATTTTGACAAAATTGACTTAGTAGACTAGTGCAAGAAGGTTTGTAAATCTAGATAAATCCAAATACCCGAATATTGAAATTGTCAGGTTTGTAGAGTATTAAATACTGCCAATCCGAATGCAGATATTTAGTAGTAAGAACAACTTTAATTGTGCTGTTTAAGTAAATGGTCTCCAGAGAGTGGAATTCTAGAAGACAGAGTCCATGAAGACAGAAATGAGAAAATCATGGAGAATGTTAAGTGGGGAGGGGTTATGATAGTAATGTGAGGGAGGGTAGGGTTAGAATAAAAAATAACATTAGGATACTTTGAAAGGCCATCAGAAACATACAATCTCAGAAGCTTTAGTTTATGTAGACCCCCTCTGTGTAGATAATAAAGCTCTCCAAGAAGCCATGTACTATCAAACAAAGTTCACTGTCCCTTCAAGATATTTTCTGAGAGAATCCTAGAGAACCACATTACGATGCAGGCTGTTGCAATTACTCTTGGTTGCCTGTCAGATAGTACTCCTTGGGATTTGAATATTTGAGTATTATTTTACTTCTCTGGGTGGCTTTGATGGAGGGATTATTACCCAGAATATATGAGAATTCCTTGCTTTCTTCAAACCTCTGTCTTTTGCTTCTTTCATTATTTTCAACATACTTATTTAATATTTGAAACTATGTGTAATGTGCTTGATGTAATTCACCCCACTTTAATTCTTCTGGTATCCTACTCAAAACTTTCCTTGTCCTGTGCTCCCTGAGTCTATGAACTGCTGCCTGTGTGTACCTGCATTGGGACCATCCACAAGAGTTTGGGCAGCCTCTCAAAGTTTGTATCACTGAAGAAACCTATTCCCTCTTGAAACAGGCATCAGGTATCAATAGATTCTCAGGTGAGACAGGGCTTCATGAGCTCCTCTCAAATCTGTCAGGAATTTGATTGGCTTAACCTTTTAAAAATGTATATAAATCTACTTACATGTGGTCTCTGTTATGAATTTATATGTGTAACCACACTTTCATATCTGGAAAATGTTATGCCATTACAGGGACAAACTACCTCTTACTTAAAGAGTAGGACTGTGATATCAATGTCCCATTTAAAACTAAACTCTTCAGAGTTTCTTATTCACTGCATTTTGATAAGTTATGGCTGTCCTTGTCAATCACTATCTACTACAAAAAGAAGCTTCTCATAGAGTTGAGAGATGCACTTCTGTGGAAATAAAGATAAGAACTCATGGGTAAGCTTATTACTTTGACCAATTAGCATAATAATAGTTCTTGGTTCTGTTTTCCATTAGAAGCAATGACCAAGCCGGCTACATGTTACTGAACCAGTCATTATTATCAGGCCTGGGTTCCATCTTTTGTGAAGTGGCTACATATCCAATCAGAAATTGGTCAAATGCTCCCATAACATTCATTCATACCACTATTGCCACTTAGTGTTTATCAGTGGACATGTCTTGCCAGGTCAGTCATCATTGTTCTTGGGGTTGTTTCTCACAGATGAGAAAATTATTGAAGATTCCATACTAGACATCATAGTATATTCAGTTACTTTCTGCACTTTGAAAGCTAGCCAGTAGTAATTAAGCTTCAAAGTTAGCACCAACTTGATTTCTCTTTGTCAAATAGTTCAAATATTTGTGGCTCACAGCAATAGGGCCTTGACATCAAGTTCTCAAGGGAAACCAAGAGAAATGCCTTCTTTCTGTAATCTTTGTTGCCATGCTGTCTATGAGGAAAAAAAAATAATTTATCCATCTTCAGTATTTGTGTTGAATGTCTTATGGTCATGATTGCTCTAAAGTTCTAAAGATTTTGTATTGTCAACTGCTGTTCCTAGGCGCTGTCTCATTTGCATTGACCTTGGCATGAGTTGTTGCTCTGTAAGTCTTGCATAAACTCTTAGAAGAAATAATTCATTTTCTGTCATGCTCTTGCTTTCTTTAGTCTCCGAGTAGCAAAATGATCAGACACTTCACTGTAGCACCCCTGTGTGTTTCCTTTGTTTGTATTTATTTTCATTTACTAATCTGCCAGATAGAATATTTTCTTTCTATATCTACAGTCATTAGAAAAAAAAAGTTTGTCACCACTGTAAGCAAATCTCTTATTACTTAGTAACAATTAATAAACTTTTGTTTGCAACAAAAATAAGGAACTGACGCAGCTCTAATAATATGTAACCCCATTCCCTTTTTTTCCTGAAGCATCAATAGATATTCACATAACACTAAAATGTGCTTATATATATATATATATATGTATATTAAAGAAGTGCTGTTCACGGTAAAATATAAGTATGATTTTGTTCAGACTGAATTCCTAGTGGTTTGAAAGATGTATCATTCTTTCAAAGTAAAATTACCTAATACATTGTAGATGTTCATTTATTCTTTAAGGAATAAGTAGATTGTAATTAAAAATATTTTATTCCATACAAATACATTTATAAATATAAGCTACCTTGTAGTATGAGGTTTCTGGCCAGGACTTTCGGGCCTAACCTCAAGGTTTAGGCCCACAGACCCGCAGACCCGAGGACCCGCAGACCCACAAACACACAGACACACAGAGACACACAGATGCTTTCAATAGTTTTTGGCTGATCAGCCTCAGGCCCAGGCATATCACTTGCTAGCTCTCTATTCTTTATCTAACCCATTATCCTTCCTGTTCAGCCATGTGGCTCGGTACCTTTCTTTAGAGCAGCATAGTTGTCCTCTGCTTCTTTCAGCTTCTCTCTGGCATTCTGTTCTCAGAGTTTTTAGTCTGGTAGTCCTGCCCACACTTCCTGCCTGCCTTTGGAAAATAAGCTCTTTTTATTAAACCAGCGGTTGAAAAAATTATTTACCATGAAACAACACAATACCCCTACATATCCCCATTTCTCCTTTTAAAACAAAAAGAAATCCAAATCTAATACTCTTTCCCCCCTGTAACAACTTATAAACAACACTGTAAATAAACACGAATGTCCATAATCCATGTTTTGGCAATGTGGGCATTGTTCTCTAGGCTACTTCCTGCTGAGTGGAGATGCTGGCAATCCCATAGGAATCCAAAGAAAAATTTAGGATTAAGGACAAATCTTTAGTGGAGTAATCTCTAAGGCTGGGTCATCTCAGCCAGTCTCCTTGAAGTTGTTCTGGATACAGAACTTGGGAAACTTCAACAGAGGTGCTCTGAAATGCTGAATCATTTGGTCCATCCATTTCCATTGGAGATTTTTCAGAGGGTCTTTCTCTATCAAACTTTATGTTCTTTATCAAGAAATAAATCCACAGTTTTTCATTTTCTGTGAAAATAAAAGGAAAACCTCTTCTCCAAAGTAGCATATCTTTGCATTTCAATTTTAAAGTAAACTTATTTACAAAATATAGTTTGAATTAATCCTACAACATTTATAATCAACTGTCTTTTAGCAGCTTTTACTAAGTCATTTTCAGTCAAGAGGCTTAAAAATAAGACAATAACATACAGTATCCAGACATTCTTTGTATTTTCCATCTTTATGTGGCTATTTATTTATTTATTTATTTATTTATTTATTTATTTATTTATTTATTCTATTTCTTCTTTAAGGGCTTTCTCTACCTCTTTTTTCTTTCTTTACACCTATGTATATATATTTTCAACACACTCTAAGCCACTTAGACTTTTTAAAAAACTGTCTTAACTGTATAATATTTCTTAACTTTTTCTGTCTCTGACCACACCTTTAATCTGCCACTGTCTCTGACCACACCTTTGCTTGGCTAGGGTGATTGACTCCACCCAGATTCTTCTATTTCTTTCTGTTTCTGTACACCTTTACTCTGCCAAGGATTCTTTTATTTCTTTCAATTTCTGAACACACCTTTAATCTGCCAAAGTTCAAGGTTGGTAGGATGGGAGGATGGCTCCACCCAGCTCCTAGTCTAACTTCATAGAATTTATCTTTTTAACCTAAATACTCTGGAAATTTTAGGGTCCATATAATCACCAACTAAAGCTTTGCCATCTGCTGCTCATTAACTCTGTTTAAGTATTAGGCAACAGGGCCTCTTAAAGAACTCACAAGTATTTGCCTTTAAGGCTGAATCAGGAAGCTTCTCTTCAAAAGCCAAGCCTCAGTTTGCCTCAGGCAAACAGAGCTGATCCAAGGAAACATCAACACTAAGAGGCCATCTTTGATTCTGTTCCCTTTTAGTACTTATGAACAGAAACCTTAAATAAATCATTTACAATGCTTTGCTTATATTGAGGCTCCTGTGAGACTTCAGGAACCAGCTATTTTACACCTTAAACTGCATTCTAAAAGCCCGCCATTGTAGCTCAAGCCCATGTGCCTCACCAGGGCGTCTCTGTACCAGGGTTCAAGTGGGAGACACAATTCAGAGGCTGCTTTGGGCTCTAGACCATTTTTAAGCTTTCTATGACTTTATGTGGGTATATTTGTCCCACGTTGGGCTGTACTACCTACTTGAGAGTTTGTTCCTGGAAGCAACTTATCATACTCTCTCAGCAGCCATTGGCCTCAGGTAGCTTCTCTGAAGGGGTGGATTATGTAAAATTTCCTATTGGTACTGGAGTACACTGATCTTATCATCATGCTGTCCTTAAGCCAGCAGCATATGGTTGAGAACTCATGGATGCATTTTTCTGAAATTCTACAATAAATAAAGTAAACTATTAAAAATGGGCTACCCTTTGATATAGGATCTATGGCATGTATAAAACAATTGTATCATTATCAGTTTTACGTGTATCTCAGAGAATTTTATTTTACCCTGAGATTACCAATGATGAAACTCTGGTGGCGCTGACATGCTTTTATGCTGTCAGATGAGTGGCTGTGAGTCCGAGTTGAGCCCTGTGACCCCTTGTGGCCATTTACATTTGTGTGTTTATCTGTGTGCATTTCATCATGGATTCTTTCCTACTCAACTGTGTCTGCTACAGCAGTTCATGCTAAGTGACAGGCCAGGCAGAGAGAAAGCATGAAGATATGTTTGCTATTTGTTTTATTGTTATTTATTTATTTTATTAATAATAGTTATCTATTTTATTATTATTTATTTATTTAAAAAAAAAACAAAGAAAAATATACAAAGGTGATCCATCCAGGGAATGTTCTACTATGTGATATTCACATTATCCTGATAAATCATACAGTATTAATGGGCTACCAGTAATTTATTTAACATGTGCAAATATCAAGTTTAGACAAATTATGTCCCAGTGAGTTCATATGAACTAAACACTAATATGTTTATTTGAGTTAAATAAAATACTTAATTAATAGTAACCATTATACATGACATTCCTCTTTTAAACATTAACAGGTCTCCCTAAAGCAAGAGTCTGCTGATTCCTTTGTGCAGTCAGCATTGGTGACACATAACCAGAAAATTATGATTATCTGAATTTTATAATAAAAATAAAGTTTCTGACATCATATATGAGTTGAAAAAAATAGTAGAAATAAATAAACACACATGAGAAAAAAGAATAATGTACATGCACAGTTATTCATAAAACATCAATGACTTGTCCCAACTGAATCCAATATGTTCAGTGTATACTTCCTTAGATATACAGGCTGACAGATTGAAAATCTCTTGGTGTATTAAAGTCACAGAATAAATTGTAGACAGACCTTTTCCATAAACCTGCTGTCCTAATTTTATCTACTGATCGTTCCTTTTAAAGATGACAGGGCGCTTATGTTTGCTTTGTTCCAACAGGGAGACCTACCTGTATCTGTGCCCTAGGCTTTACTGGGCCCAACTGTGGCAAGACCGTGTGTGAAGACTCTTGTCACAATGGTGGGAGCTGTGTTGTGACTGCTGGAAACCAGCCTTATTGCCGCTGCCATTCAGACTACACTGGAGACAGATGTCAGTACTGTAAGTAGCAGCATGTGTGCTGTTCGCATTAACTACTACCACGGTTAACCCCTGAGCTCTCTCTCTCTTCCTCTTAGCCACACTTTAATTTTCAGGGTTGTTCTGTCGCTTAAACCCCAGACTGATTCACCCTTTCTCTATCCTTTTCTAAAAGATTTTATGTTTTCTTTACAGCTTAAGATCAAGGGTTCGTTATTATGACCATTCCCATCTGTACATACTTAACTCCTTTACTGCTTTCTTCTGTCAGCCTGTAGGGATCATCGTCCTTTCCCATGCCCAACCTTAAGTAGCACAAAGGACTGCCATTAGAGAAAATCCAGAGGTGGTTTTTCTCGTCTCATTGTCAGCTCCCTGGACAGAACCAGAATTCTTTCTCCACCTTCCTAAACATTTCTCTTTCTAACAAGGTCTCTCTGAAAAAGACAAATCCAAGACATCTTCTCTTTTATCTAGCAGCAGCATTCTTTCAAAATATCTTTGCTGAGATCAGACTGCATTCCTATGCATGGGCTGGTGGCACCTTGGGGTCCATTCCCTACAGAGGAACTCTGGGATGAGGGAGTCGGACTTGCCTGGAGTGGATGTGCCATGCTGAGTTCACCCACCTGGGGGACTTTGTCTTTTGTGGGAGGATATGGGAAGATGTGGAGTGGAGGGGGGGGGGGGTTGAAGGCTCACTGGGAGGGATTGGGAGGAGGGAAGGAGGGGAGCAGGGGATATATGGATAAAAATGACAATTTATTTTCTGTTTAAAAAAAAAACTAATAAAATAAGGAAAAATTTTTTAAAAATCCCAAAATATCTTTGTTGTCATAATCCTGTCTCTATTTGTTCATTGACTTTACATCTGTCAAGTTTCTGTCTTTACTGTACTGTAGAAACAGCTCCCATGAGACTCAAGTGAATTGACTTTGCTATGTTCAGTGGTCATGTCTCAATTCCTGTTATACAATAGCTTTCATCAATGCACTGATCCCTTTTTCTAAAGACATGGTCCACGCACATCATTATTGACAATACGGTCTCTTCTCGCTTGTATTTTGCATTGCTTCTTTGCTTATGAAACATAGACAAATGAACCATTTCTTCTTTGCTTATTGAGGATAAAATGTTTTATTCCAGTGTAAATACTGCTAGTACTTTAAAAATCATTCTCATCTTCATTTCTTCTTCCTCCAAATTTCATAATTCCTACACATATTCTCACTTTTTACAATAAACCCATGACTTTCAAAATAATGTTCTTAATATGTCCTATTTATATACTTTTTAAATGTTTCTTATGAACACGTAAATTTGGAAACCTGTGTCTAGGTGACATTATTTATCTGCAGGGCTTTTTAGCACCTAAATGATGGCTCTCCATCTATCTCTCAGATGAATCCTCCCTCTTAAGTTTCAGATCTTATTTTCAATTTTCTATGACAGCGAATCTTATATCTCACTTAACCTGTCATTTCTCACCTTGAATTCTCACACTGCCTTTCCTTTATCTTTCACAAGGAAGATTCATGAGTTCAAAATCTTGAAGTTTTTTGTGGACTCCTCAGAGTCTTATATCCTGTATTCAGCTTTTAAGTACACCAAGAATGTGATCCCTGCTCTTACCCCACTAGCCAAGCTGCTGGGACCTGTTGTGTTATAACTAAATGGCTTCTTTGCTTCCTCTCTCTACCACTGATGTATATTATCAGATGGCAGTGACATTTGAATATTTTATGTAAAATAAAATTACTTTCTATTTTCAAAGCATTCATTGAAAACTTTATATATACATGAACTCCGGCTAATTTTTTTTTCATGTTCATTCTATTAATTGTCTTTGTTCTATAGCGTTCTAGGTATTATTTTTCTTAATCATAATTTCTATAACACAGCACCCACAAAATATAAAATGTCCTTTTGTTAGCACCCAGATATAAATTTATGGTACATTGAAGATCTAAAATAGGCAATAAACCTTCAGGACTCAACGTTTAAACTTACTTAATGTTTATCAAAGCATGCTTCGTGTCTCAGGTCAATGAAGGAAGCACATGAAGAGTTCAGGGCCAACCTGCCTGCACTGGTTTACTTTATGTAGCATTAATTATCCTGTCCTGTGCATTACAGTGGGACCATATCTGTGGCAGTAGGAAAATGGTTAATTTTCACTCTCCATTTCCTTTCATCTGTTTTCATATGAGGATAGTGATTCTTGACATATATAGATGTCATTATATTATGCCTTGTGTCCTTTTTTTTTTTTTCTAAATTCTATATGTCCTAGGAGAGCAGTCACATGGAGATTCAATTCAGTTACATTCATACCCTCCCCACCTTATCTCCATCTCACCAGCACAGCAGAGGATGCCTGCATAACTGCTATCTTTTAATGTACACATTCCTTTCTCTTTTTTTGTTGTGATCAACCATTCTAAAATCTGTAATGACCATTAGGAAAGGAAGGGGAATTTCAGCTTCTGTCCCACATTGTGCTGAGTTTGTAACTCTCCTCTATTCTAGTAAGACCATGGTCATGACTATCTTCCATATAAAGCCAACTTCTCTGGCCCCTAGACCCTGTCCCCAGTGCTTGCTAGTTCCCTTTGCAAATCATTTACTTCCTCTTTACCTTGAACTGACATATACCACTACTTCTTTCAAGTTTCTGCTTTTCCTGACTTTGTTCCTTCTGTTATTTTGTTTATTGTATATCCCTCAGATTCGATGCTGCCTTGAAATTTTACCAAGTAGCAACAATTGATGAGCAAAAATAGAAATAGTGATTTTATAGATAGCGTATCCAAATGAAAGTGGCCTGAAAAAGTTAATTAAACGACTATCAACATATTATATGAAAAATTTCTGTTCTATTTGTGGATAATCCATAGTTATTATGTGTTTGTGTGTTCTTTTTATTTGTTTGAAAATGTCTTGTGTATTTCAAGCTGGCCCCAGACCCATATATGTAATCAAGAACGACCTTGAGGTTGAAGTTGCTATGAGATCAATCCTCATGCTAGCTTCAGACTGCTCACACTACAGGCATGTGCCACCACACTCCATTTGATTTTAATTGTTTAAAAGTGTCTGAATTTATTAGCTCCTACCAATTGAAGTATTATACTCTCTCAGTTTTTTTTATTTATAGATCAGAATTCTTAATTCTCTTTCAATTGCCTTAAAATACTACATAGCCATCATTATAAAAATTCGCATTCTTCCAAAGAACAAATTCAGCCAGCTTGCATCTTAATTGACAACTTAATAGAATCACAGTGTGTGGCAGCCCACTGCTTTACCAGGCTGCATTATGATTTTATCCTTACTATTAGCAGTCAGAGTACTTCCCGCCTTTTACTGCAAAGTACTTATTTAAATTAACCAATTAATCCTTAGACAGAGGTTAAATAAGTTGCCCAAGGACCTGAAGCAGGCACGATTAGGCCCCAGGAGTTGTTGATCAAGATGTCAGCAAGCATGCAGGAGAACATTGATGCTGTTCTTAGGCTCTGCCATTAAAATGACAAATCCAACAACAGAGGAAGCATAATAAATTCAGAATTCATCAGTGTGAATCAGCAAAGTTCAGTGGACCCTGTGTTCTGTCAAAAATGTGGCTGGCATATAAAAAACTCCCCCCAGTATTAGAAGAAATGACAGAATGGGTCATTATGGCACCTAATTACAGGCTATTAGTAGGAGGTAAAACACCAGTTCTTCGTTGTGCTGAGTTACAACATCTCACAACTTCAGCAGCAAGATAACTTCCAGAGGTCTGAATGTAAATTAATTTTAGCAATAATAATTTAGGGGGAAAGGAAGGCATAAAGTAGCAAAGCTAACATATAAATTTAACATTCTTTAAGTTATTTGCTTAAGAACAAATAGAGCTGAATTTTCCTGTCAGCCTAACTCTAGGATTCCTGCTCTCAATAGAAGGAAGTAAGCATAGCACTGTGCATTTAAATAGAGGTGTTATTTGTGAAATGAGCATGATATGAGGTTATTTTTAATTAAAGGGCAGTAACACTAGAGCAAAGTGTCCCATTAAGTCAGCTTACTCTCTTTGACATTGGAAGAACATGCACATGGCTCCTTCCCATGCGTTAGCAGTACAGACCTGAAGAAATGTATCTCTGAAATTGAAATAATGGCTAAGCTGTTAAAGGCTAAGTTTTCCAAGCATATATATATATGTTGAGAGGCCTTAGACTAATGCAAAGATAAATGATTGATATTAGAATTACAGTTTTAAAGAAATTTTTGAACAATGAACAAAGTGATTTTTGAACTGTGGATAAGAGACTATTTGGATGATGATGTAGTCAGATTATATTTAGCACTTGTCTTCACAGAAGCAATAATTCTCCTGATAAGTTCTTATGTCACCTGCCTAATATTACACTGTATGGACAGTGGTGCCAATTATTTTCTGCTACCAATGTACAATCTGTTGTGATATTCAGAAAAGGAAATACAATACAATAGAAGAGTTTAATGAAACCTGGTATTAAGCTATCTCTGATCACAAAATGAACCTAAGATTCAATGCAAAGGAGTGATTTCTTATATCTGAGAGAGACCTGAGGAGAAGGTAGTCAGATGGCAGGGAACATGAGGTCAGCATATGAGGAAGAAAGAAGGTGATGTCTTGTGGGGACTGCAGGAAACTGACATTTGCAATATTCAGTGCAGTAATCACACCCATACATCCCAATGCATTAAAAGACATGATATTTCTATCAATACCCACAGTATTTTTGAGTTGAGTATTATCAACATATTTTCCAAGTCTCTAAATTAGATTTAGAGAAATGCCCTTGTACTCTTTGTTGGTGGTTGTGAGATATAAAGGTTGTATAACTCCAAAATCCAGCTTCTTTTAGTACAGCCTCCCATCTGATGCCCTGTTCACACAATGGCATATAGTAACCTTGTCCTTCAAGTTTCTACTTTTTGTTTTATAAAAGGAATTTTAAATTTGAGGTATTAAGGTAATAGCAATCATATATAGAGACGCAAAACAACCAGAAGAAAAGAATATTTTCAGATTTTCCTATTATTGCAAAGATGAATGGGAACTGAGGCTGTAACTGTGACACTATTGAAACATGAATTGGAATGACCTACAATCACAGCTTCCATACCCATTTTGAGATTGTTTAGAACAGTCACAATTGCCTTAAGTTCTGAAGCACAATCTTCCTGGTATCTTAAAATTCTTTTTCTCTTGGTGAAAAGAAAGAATCACCTTCATTCATTCAAGCTCTGGGTTCAGTCTGCATGTTCCTGTGTCCTCGGTTTCCTAACTTTGAAATGGTCAACCTCTTACAGCTGTTCAGGCCTTTAATTCTCTACTTGGAATCACTATACTGGCTGTCTAATCCCCTTCTCTGTCTTCCTAACCTTCCTTTGTCCTGGGAACTTGGTACCTCTCTTTTGAAGTTTCCAACTGTATTGTCACTATTCAGTTTTTGACTGTTCCACTAGAAGTGACAGCTAGTTGTAGTGTTTGTCATGTTCTATCAGTTCTGCTGGGGGTCAGCACCTGGACCCTGAATGAGTGTGCACAGAGCTGGTGCCTCTAACATATGTGAGCATGAGAAGAGCTGAGAGTCCCCTGGAATATCTGGGAGTGTGCACACAGACAGTGCCTTCAGTGTTTGTGAGTGTGCACAACACTGGTGCCTGTAGCAGCTGTGACTATATGCAGAATATCATTAAAGCTAATATTTCTGCATCCAAACATGCTGGGAACAGTTATTTTCTATGCTCTGGTAGGATTTCACTTGAAGGCAGAACACTGGAAATTTTTTATACTAGCTCATTAAGATCCACATTCTTCATTAAGAGGTAGTCTTAATGAAGACTCCTCTCCTCCTAAGAATTGCTTGCTGCCACTTTTCACAGTAAAATCCACAAAAGTAAATATTGTATCATTTCAGGTCAGTGGTTCTCAACCTTCCCAACATGATGGTCCTTTAATATAGTTCCTCATGTTATAGTGGCCCTATACATAAAACTATTTTAGCTGATTCTTTAATACCTTTAATTTTGTTACTGTTATAAATTAATGTCAATATCTGATATGTGACACCCCCCAGGGCATAGGGTTTATGACACATATATTGAGACATATTGCACTAGGTTTCTTGTGTGTACTGTTTGTGAAAGTTTGAACTGACACAGTCACTCCAGAATAGAGTTTTACAATGTCCTCAAAAATGAATATGTACTTTGTGGGAAACTGATTCTGCAAATTAAATCTCTATCAGGACAAAGCCAAGGATAAAAAAAAAAAATCTACATCCCACAGACAACATGTGCAAAGTTTTAATTTTGAAAGAAAAACATTGTAAATTTGAGATTGATTATAATTGATGGTTGTAAATATTCATATTATTTCTAGTTAATCATAGTAAAGAATAGTAACTGAAGGGTCAGATGGTGGAACTGTAGTCTTAACACTTTATGTCAGATCATTTAAAAAATTTTCAGAGATACAAAAATAAGATTGAAGATGACTGAGATCCGATAGACTGAAATTTTGGGAAATTTTATAATCCATAAGAACGTAAAAGTAAGAAAATATTTCAGTACATATTTACATAAAGTATTTTAAAGTAACAATTCTACTATTATGTCATATCTATGTGCTTGATACAGATCTACAACTATGTGAATATATGTCATATTTGTTCTTATCGGATTAAAATTTAAAATTATTTTAGCAGAGATAACTATTATTAATCTAAAATTAAAATGTAAAAATGCAGTATTTTGAGGAAAACTGTGGTATGTGCATGTATGCATGAATCTATTTAAGCAATAATAGGAAATCCTTGTCCTCTGTATTCTGGTGCCAATCAAGCATAGCACTGGTGTCATTCCCTATTTTGGGAAGAATTGTTAGGTCTTTATTCTGATTCTTCTGTCACCTATTTAATATTCAGTAACATCTAATATCAAACTGATAACTTATGAAAAAATAAAAGACTATAAACCTCTGAAATAGGCACTGATAAATGATAATAAATGAAGGAAACATCAAGGCATTTCATATCAAAATGCTCTATGTGACAAATGAACATGACAAAAAATTGGTAGAAGGAACACATAATCAAAGTACATATGAAATTCTCAGAGTACTGATGCATATTTTAAAAATTAAAATAATTTTCAAACCTTTTTGAGGCTTCAAGTGATGAACTCTATTGACTGACTACTCTGGGAACTGGGGAAACTAAAGGTGCATTAGCTTTCTTGCCTGTTTTAAAGTTCATTCAGGAAGGATAATACTTTTGTTAATATTTATTTATATTATTTTGTGTGTGAATGCATGCTGATGGGCACATAGTACCAGGTGCCTACAGTGGTCAGAGACACGGTATATTGTATATCTCTAGAGCTAGGTTTACAGGTAGATGTAGGGGGTGAAATTCAGCTCAGTTTTTCTAGAAAAGCAATATATACTCTTAAACACTGACTGAGCCATTCCTCTGCCTTAAGTTTATAAATTATAAAACCAAAATTGATAATGGAATACCAAAGTAGTCTCCTTGCAAATCATTAACCACATGTTGCTTATATTTCTGGTAACTTAGAAAAATCAAATGAAGTATTCTTTTTATTAGATAGATACCTCAAGTGATGCTTAAATTTCTTTGTAATATTTGTGAGTACATTAAAAAATAAATAGAAGGATAGAGTTTATATTGATTTTTTCTCATACTTGTTAATAATAGCTTAGACAATAATGAAAGAAAAACAGAGTAGAATTCCTGTGATCCATAGAATAGTCATAACCTGGGGACAGTTACAGATAATATAAAATTTTCTAGAATCATCATCATTGTAAAAAGTCCCATTTTTCCCTAAAGTTGAAAGAAGTATGTGTCATGAGATATCAGAGAACTTTTTGAATTGTATTTTGTTTTTAATTTATACATATACAATATTTGTGTTGTAACATATATTAGATGCTGTGATGCATTAAATGACTTAGGCATTTGTATACTTGGTTCCTAGTTGTTGGCAATACTTGGTGAGGTTTTAGAGGTTGGCCTTGATGAAAGAATCATCATACTGAGGCAGTCTTTCAGGGCAGATAAATTTACCCCACATCTGTTGTATATATGCTGTATGAGGTTTCAGAACTGAACTTTCCAACCTAGCTTCGAGTTCAGACACACAAACACACAGACCCAATGAAACCCACAACAGACCTGGAGAGACCCACAAATGCTTAGATTAATTTTATATAAATTGACCTAGGGCCAAGGCATATAACTTGCTAACTCTTCACCCTTAAACTAACCCATAATTACTGTTCTGTTCAGCCATGTGGCTTGGTACCTTTTCTCAGGGCAGCATAGTTGTCCTCTGCATCTGTGGCATTTCTGGCTTCTCTGTGGCATTTTTGTGGCATTTCTGACCCGTCCTTCCTATTCCCAGAGTTTTCCCAGTCTGCTAGCTCCACCAACACTTCCTATCTGCCTTCAGTCAATCAGTGTTTTTATTAAATTAGTGGGCGGGACAATTATTTACAATGTAACATTATCCCCTACATACACCTAATTCTTTCTTTCTGCTTCATTGTCCTGTTGTCATATGTGCTGTTTTCCTCTGCCTCAACAAAATGGACTCATACTTCCATAACCATAAGTCAAAGTGAACTATCTTTTCAAGTTTCCTTTGGTAATGGTGTATCACAAAGCAGGAAAGAAACTAATACAAAAGTCAATGCCAGAGAAGTTCTCCCCCCCCCCCCCTTTGAAGATGCTGACTATGTGTTCTGAAGACGAAAATAGAAAACTTTGACACCTTAAACTTAGAAAAAGGTTGGATAATGTATATACAATGTAAAGAAATACTCTCATAGGAGTCAAAAGTCAAGTATCCTGAGAGTAAAGCAGATGGTGGGAACCCAGAACACAAGATTCCAGAAAGGAGCAATTTTAGTTAGGAGGTTAGAGACTTTGTGTGAATATGGGGAATAATTCTGGCTGCCTTCTGCTCTTGTCCTATGAACTTACCTAAGGTAAAATTAAAGTAATAGATTATTTTTTTTAACAAAGGATATTTTATTCCAGCGGGATGCAAAATCAGTGATAGTTGTTACTGATAGTTTATTTAAATATACAGAAAAAAGAGCAACTAAGCAGAAAATGAGCTGTTGTGCATTTAAGTTTCTCAGAAGGCAATACCCAACCCATGTCACCTGAAACTTGTGAAAGAGAACATAATGGGTTTATTGATGCAAAAAGGCAACAATCTAGAAGTTGCTGATAATAAAATTTGAGGGGGATATTGTCCACTCCAACACAGCCAACCTTGACAGTGTCAGCCACATGGTACTCACTCACCTTTTAGAGGGCATAAGTATGAAGGGTAATGGGTTCATACTTCATGGTTTCAGAGACAGCTTGTGATAGGGTAGTTTAGTTCTTTTTTGAAGAATTGAAAGTGTGTCCTGGCTTGCAATGGAGACTCCAAGATGCTGGAGATGACAGAGACATGTTGTATCTACTGTGATCAGCTGCATTCAGGGGAGAGAATAAGCCTAACAGACATATATATTTTCAGACAGAAGAGCTGGAGGGATGAAGCCATCTAAGAGTTTTGATAATGGAAATATTGTTACAGGATTTGGTTTTGCCCTGATGAGTGTTTATCTAGTTTGGGTAAAGTATTTGCTCACTTTTCTCCCAATTTATAAATTTAAAATGGCATTATTATACATTAGAAGTCAACCATCTGACTTCTTATAAAATCAGTTAAAGTTAAGAGATTGTCTTGAGTCTTAGAATAGACTTTTGGAATTTTAAAGCATGTTGAGGTTATGAAAAACCTTAAGGAATTTTGGAGTTGGACTAAATTTATTTCTCTTTATGATGTGGCTCTGGGCGTAATGGAGCCATGGGATGAAATGGCAAAGTTTGAATGAGAAATGTCTTCTGTATGGCTAGATGGCTGGGCACTTGGTCCCCAGTGTTGTTTTGAGAGGCTTAGGAAACATGAAGTATGTCACTAGAGATGGGCTTTGAGAATAGATGTCCTCAAATTTCAGTCTATTCTCTATTCTGCTGTAAAAGATGTGGTTTCTCATATTCCTATGCCTAGTGTCATACCTGTACCTTTCTTCCATACCTCTACCCTATCTTCATGAATTATTAACTTCTCTGGAACCCTATGACAAAATAAAAGTTGATGTTTTTACATTGACTTTGGTGATGCTGTTTGATCACAGAAGCAGAAAAATAATAGAAGTGTCAAACAGTCTGTTCAGTAGCATGTTTCTCCTATGCTTAGAAATCATGAAGCTAAAAATCAGCGAGAAGAGAGGGTCCAAGAATCAAAAATATGTAAAGGAGGGAGAGAAAAAGCAGGGAGAGGAGAGGTACAAGAAAATTAGATGTGCTGTCAAAGCCATGATAAGAAGGTATGGGAGTAAAGCTCTCAGATGTTGTGAACAAGAAAAGTGGAAGACAGAAGATTTTAAAAAGTTAGGCCCCGAGAAACAGTCCTCCAACTGGAGTTCAGAGAGCAGACCTGCTTTTGACCACCTCCTACCCTCAGCTTGAAAGGCCTGAGAACATGGAAAATGAAGCAACCCCCCCCCACCCATTCCTTTGAATATCTCCAGGAAGAATGCCTGTTCTAGAGCAGGAAGGAGCTGACTTCATAAGATGCAACAAGCCTGGAGTTCTTTACTAAACTGTTATTCTAATATCTATTTATTCTGCAAATTGAACTTGAAAAAGCACCTCTTTGACATTCTTTGAATTCAGTTTTTCTTATGAAACCAATTATTTTGCAGTGTATGACAAATATATGACAAGCTGTATGGACTGTATAGGCCACAAACTGTACCACAATGTATGGACACCAGTCCCATTTAATGTTCAGAGACCTGAGCCTCTAACTTTTAGAAAATGCTACACATTTTATATTTAGTCCAAAACCATATTGATGGGCTTAAATAATAAATATAAATAAATATACTAGACATAATACAACAGCAAGAATAAATAAACTTAAAACCACCATTAATATGAAATAAGTCTGTCAATAACTTCATTTTCTGTCTAATTTTAAAAAGGGCTATGCAAGCATGTGTGTGATAATTATAAACAATATTTTAATTTCCTCACTCACTAACATTATCATATAGCAGGTTATAGTTTAAAAGTTATATTTTTGTCTTAGCTCATCTCATTTAGCATTACTTAACAATTAAATAGCTACAAGGGAATTGATGTCTTCAAAACAAATCCTGTGGTAAATGTAATAAAATATTTACATTTTGATAAACAAATTTAAATATTTTAAATTTGGAAAAATTACATTATATTCCAATATGCACTCATATAGGGCTGGCTGGTTGCTTTTCAAGGTACTGAAGCATTATAATTATAATACTATTTTAATAGTTAACTTAATGCTCTTTGTTGAACTATGAATGTTAATGGTAGCAAAATACTTGAGATAAGTATTCCTTGGTCACAAAGAAACCTGTGCATCATCCTTCTTTTTGAAAAAGATCTGTTGAAACAGGAGCTTAGATTAGTTGGAACATTTCCTTTTGGAGGGTGGTTGTTCAGTGCATACATAGATTTTAGGAAGGCTGTATTTCCCTGCCATTTTCTACCCATGAAGCAGCAGCCGGTTTCCTAGTCAGCTTTCTTTTTGTGTTCTATCTGCTCCACAAATATTCTACTGCTCAGGGATACAGAGAGGTCTAAAAGACAACAGTAATTGGCTTCTAAGGAATTCTCAAGCATTTCTGATCATTTCAACCACACTTGTGCTGCTCATTGGAAGGAAAGCTAAAAGAAAAAAAATCTTAAGCTTTTTAAGTCAGAAGAAAAAGAACTTCTTAGCATTGCGTCAATATGACACTTAGCTTACTAGCAGGATTAAATGGATCCTTAGAAACATATCTATTGTGTGACAATTTTTACATTGAACAAAACAACATCATTTATATGACTGAAAATATTATCTCATGGCATCATTTAAATGTTTTGTTGTTCCTTCTTCCTAGATGTGTGCCACCACTATTGTGTGAATTCCGAATCATGTACCATTGGGAATGATGGAAGTGTTGAATGTGTCTGCCCAACACGCTATGAAGGACCGAAATGTGAGATTGACAAATGTATACGGTGCCATGGGGGTCAGTGTATTATAAATAAAGAAAATGAAGATATTAATTGCAAGTAAGTAGGCATCTAGCTTGATTTATAAAGCACCAATATGCCAAAGGCACATGGTTCAGAAATAAACTATGAAACCAATGTAAATTTTTATTCAAAAAGTCTGCATGTCCACAAGTTCATCTTTTAAAACGAGATGAAGTTCAGGTAAGCTCACTCTTAAGACAGTTTTGCAAGAATCGGAAGGCAAACATCAATGGAATCATCAGATATAAAATATAGCTAAGAAGTAGCAATAGTGTAAATATATTCAAAATCTACACATAGAGCTAATGATAGGACCATATTTGCATACCAAGCATTTAATTCACTGAAAAAACAGAAAAAGTAGAGGGAGGAGGAGGCAGAGGAGGAGGAAGAGAAAGGAGAGGAGGAGAAGGAGAAAAGGGCGTGGCAGTGGAAGACATGGAAGAGGCAGAAAGACACAGCAGCAATAGGTACTTAGGGCATCTGTGAGTGATGGCTCATCAATCTAAGATCATCTCACTGTATAAAGGCCAGTGACTTGGAACAGAAGGTAAAGGTGCTAAGCCAATAACAGCATATATTTTTTACATGTTAATAATTTTAGATTTTATTTTGTTTTAGATTTTTACTAATTAGCTCTATTTTATTGACAATAAAAAGTATGACGATGTAGTAGCTCACTCACACCAGTGTGACATTCAATAGAGTAAGGGAAAAAGAATCTATAACATTGTAGGAATAGTTTGATCATGTGAGTTCAGTCATCAAACATATTTTAAAAGAGAACCAACTTCCAAATATTGTCTTCTGATTTCCATATCTTCTTAGTCTCATTCTGGAAATTTTTACCTAAAAGAAATATATAAAAGTATGGGTTCTAGGAAGGAGAGTGGATATATCCAAGTTCGATTTTCATTGCCTTTTGAAATTTGTCTTTACAAGTCCTTGAATGGAAGCAGAACCCAAGTGCTAGAGCTCATGACATTCAGTTTGTTTCATGAAACAAATTCTCGCCCTGTGGTAAGAGGTCAGTTCTCTCTAAAATAAGTGTCTATAAATGTCTGGATTCTGTAATCCACTTTGCTTAGTGTTATAATGAGTGAGAACAGGAGACATAACAGTGTGCCATAAAGCATCCCTGCCTCTGAGCCCTCTATGAGTTGTCAGATGAGTTATGTCATTCCAGCAAACAAGATCTAATAAAATTTTACTACAGGCAATGCGAAAAAGTGTTATTTATTCTCATTGCAGAATTTACTGTAAATATGTTTTGTGTTATCTTAATGAATGGTCTATATACTAAACCTAGAATGTTGAATAATTTTGAAGTATAATATTAAGTCAAATAAAAATATGAATGGTAAATTTTTACTAAGTATATAAAATCAAAATAATTGTTCACACATATATCACCCAAGTCACATGTTTTCACAAAGCTCAATGGTTCTTTTTAAAAAATTATGCATATATATATATATATGTATATATATACACACATATATATTATTTTCATTAAAAATTGTCATCTCCATCAATGTATCCCATGATACTACCCCTTCCTTTCCCCCTTCAAAATCCCTCCCAGTCAGCCTTCAGCCTTGTCCTTCCCCATCCACCCATCTCCTTCCCAAAAAGGGCAAGAAGCCCTAAGGTAGGCCAGCCAAGAGCATGGTACATCCACTTCGTTTACATCAGACTCACTCATCTCAAAGTCAATGCTGGGCTGGGTCTTCCTCTGCAGGGAATGGGCTCAAAGGTGCCAGCCCATAAACAGGAGCATAGTTTTATCCTGCCCTTCATGACTCCACACACTCAAGGCAGTCAAAGCCGCCCACCCCCGGGCCCAGCTCCCTCTCCTGATGGATCTCCAGTGGCAATTCTCCATTCATTGAGATTCCCAAAGCTCCAGCCATCACCATGGGAATCTTCCTCATAATCCCTATCCCCCTGCTCATACAGTTCTTATTGATGAAAGAACTTTATTTCAGTTTGTAGACTTTTTTTATTTGTTTGAGTTTTGTGTTTTGTTTTGTTTAAAACAAAATAAGATATAATTAAAAAACAACAAATAAATCACATCAAAGTTAGAAAACACAAATAGGAATAAGAGTTTCGAGAAAATTTACAAGAAGCAAAGTCCTACTTGCTTTTACATTAAGTATTCCCATCGACATACTAAGCTAAAAGCCTTAATGTATTCACTTGGGACCTCATATAGACCAGTGTTTGATACTTAGGTTTCTGTGAGTTCACATGAGCTTTGCTCAATTGATTCGGAGAGCTTTGCTTTCCTGGTGTTCTCTTTCCACTCTGGCTCTTAACCATTTTCTGCCTCCTCCTCCACAGACTTTCCTGAGGTCTAGGGAGAGGGATTTGTTGGAGACATCCACTTAGAGCTGTGTGTTCCAAGGTCTCACACTCTTCATAATGTCTGGGTTGGTGTACTGCTATTTCCCAGGGACTGAAGAAGGAAACTGCTCTGATGGTGGTTGAATAAGGCACTGATCCATGAGCAAAGCATAATATGACTAAGTGTTATTTTATCACTACCTTCTATTTTTTTATTCTATTTATTTGTTTATTTATGTTTGTTTTTAGATCAATAATATGTTGTTTTAACCTAGGTCTCTTGACTATCTAGACTCTCATTCTTTGTCACCTACTCAGTACCAGGTTTGGGTTCAATCTCATGGAGTGAGCCTTAAGTCAAATCAGACATTAGTTTGTAACTTCCTCAAGTTTTGTGCCACCATTGTCCTAGCATATTTTGTTGCTGGTATAGACTGTAGATCATATGTTTTGTGGCTGGATTGGTATTTATACTTTTTTTTTTTTTTTTTTTTGGTATTCTGCAGAGTACCTCCTCATACCAAAGACACTAGATAATAGGGATGAAGGTTCTTTGGAGGCAACAGCTCAACCTCTACATGTTCAATTAATTGCGTGAGGGTTGTCTTCAACAATGGGGCCTTGCTGTCATTTTGTATAGCTTGGAAGCATTTTAAGTTGTTTCAGATTTCCATGAGACCCCTTTGGCCAACAATTCAATTAGATGTAACCAAGTCCCAGTACTGGAAAATTTGTTTGGTAATAAGAGATGGCCATATGGAACACTGTATCCCTCATTATTTAGAGACTCTATTAGGATCCCTTTGTATAGCTTAGTAAGTTTCCACCGTACTGGGTTGTGCTCCTTGTAAGCCCTGCCCCTTTCCTCAGCAGAACAGGTTACATAATGTTTTTGATGAATCTCTTCTCCTTACACTGATAGTTGTGACAATAAACTGTCTACAGACTCCATTATGATGTTATTATCATGACATATTACCCTTGCTCTTGGAAATAGAAGTAAATATTATTAAAGAGAACCTTGAATCTCATGTTGAAAACAGCTCAAAGAGGATCCATTTGATATTAACTTCCCTAAGATCTCTGTTTTTACTAGATAACATGTAAGTAACATGTAAGAAATGATTAGACCACAGTCTGTTTGCTTGAATTATATGTGACTTTATAGAATATAACATATAGTAAATTGAGGCATTAAGTGGTATTCGTGTCATGTAAGAAATATTTGCAAAATCCTATCTTTAATTGAAAATTTAAAGAAAATGTTAATAGGAAAAAGGCAAAGGTTATTATAGCTGTTGAAATAAGGAACTTAAAACAATTAATTTGTATTGTTTCCACTTTTAACTAATATATTTAGGTATATAGTTATTTTATATACAATTCTTCAATGTATAATGAGTTAATTTTTTCTATTTGTCATTATTCCTTTAATAGACTGAGAACCTATAGCTTTTCCTGCCTTTGTTTTCAATAAAGCTTGAGTAAAGATAAAGAACACTTAACATTTAACAGTTCCAGAAACAGTACTGTTGGCTATGTACTTTGCTCACTTTGCATGTTTATTGGAGAGCCATTGTTCAGACCAGCTGTAAAGGATGTTATATTCTCTATTACATAAGAATTGTGAGGCTACACTCATCCATCCCATGGTGGACTCTGGGTTTACACAATCCCACTTTACAACTTACACATAGTTAACTCACCACTCATATTGATATTTTAAAGATATGTTATTTGGACATATAAGCTTTTTCGAACTGTCTTCAAATTAAAAACTAAACAAAGTTATGTTTTTCTGGTACATTTCCAGCAACCATACAACCAACCTACAGGAAGACAAGGGAATATGCACATAGCAATGCAATTGTAAACAGGGGAATTGGCAGTGATCATTCTCTAGCTTAATCTCACTAGGTATACCCTGGAAGGGGTGTACTTCAATAATTATCTACCTTGAGGACAATGAAATGAAATAACTTTATTATCAAGGTCACATCTAGAGTTAGGAAGAAGTGTTCTGCAAAACTGTACACTAAGGAAAGGTGAGAATGATCAATGGTACTGAAGCCCGACTTTACTAGCAAGGTCATGTCTGGATTATGAAACAAATCATTTTGTTACCATTTGGTGACAAACACCAGCCTGAAACTGTAATCCACGGAAGACAGCATGTATGCAGTTTTCTTCTAGCTCTTCATGGAAGAGATCAAGTTACCTAATGACCTAGAACATGGATATACAGTTGCCCTGTCTCCTCAGCAGTATTCCATGACATATACAGTTGTTTGTTTAACACATAAGACAATGTGATTTTCTCTTTCATAGCATTGCTAGGTCCATTTTCCATTAGAAGAAGATGGTGTTTATTCGCATGCCAGATGTATAATGTGACTATAATTAGTCTCCGAGGAGCAATTTTCAGGAATACACACCTGTTTTTGCTCCTGAATTTCTTCTTCTCTTTTAATTTTAGATTTTTACTGACTAGCTCTATTTTGACAGTAAAATCTTTGAAGACATAGTAGCTCTTACCTGTAAGCTCTGCATTCTATATACTTTTAAGTTCTATATTCTATAGGGTGAGGTAGAAGCATTTACATGAAATTCTACACCACACTAGGTTGAACAGTGAGTTTCACACATACCTGTGCTAGAAAATCACACCTTAACTCTCAACAAAGCAAAATGTTTGAGATCATATTTTATAATATGTATTTAACATGTGAACTAATTTTGTTTCCAATAACACTTATTTGTATACATGTGTATATACAAATGGGGTACAATCATATCACAATGTGTGTAGGGAGGCTAGTGGACCTCTTGTGATAGTTGAAGATCATCTGCTTGAGTGTCAAATACCTTTACCTGCTGAATCATTTTTTCAGGACTAAGACAACAGGACCATCAACTCTGTAGAGGCAGAGCCAAGATGATTCCTGGGAATTCAGCTTAACCAGCCTGCCTAATTGTTGACTTTTAGGCTAATCAGAGTTTCTTTCTTGAAAGAGATAGATAGCATTTCCAAGCGTGACACATAATGTTGTCATCTGCCCTTTTTACAAAGAACATAAATAAATGTACACCTATACATACATACATATATATATATACATACATACATATATATATATATATACTTTCACACAGATTTAAAAATTAAACTAATTTTAATCGTAACATTTCTTTCCAGTGAGAACAGAACTTTGTAATACTTCTGTAGTGTGGCTTATAACTCACACTGATGTCACCTCCTAGTTCACTGAAAATTAATTCATACATAAATTCCCTTATAATACGATTGATAGACAGGATTGATAGACAGGATTGTTATTTCCTAAACACATACATAGCTGCTTTAAAGTTTTGTCAAGCAAATGGGTTGATAATTGTTAAAATGCCCAAATAATCTATCATCCTTCTAATGAGTAAAAATCTTCTCCCAGAAGTCTGACTCCTGGAAACCATAAATTTAGATAGAAACTAGAGTATTCTCCAGTGATGCACATTCTAACTTTCAGGTATTTTGTGTCAATCTTTAACCATGAAAATGCTGGTAGTAATGATTTTTTTTTCTCTTTTTTGTTGCTGCAGTTGCACTAATGGACAGATTGCCTCTAGCTGCCAATTATGTGATGGTTATTGTTACAATGGTGGCACATGCCAGCTGGATCCTGAGACTAGTGTACCTGTGTGTGTGTGAGTATCTACTAATGTGCATAATTTAAGACAGGACTACATATAGGTAGAGTCAGTATGCTAATATTTTCCTTTCTTGGGACAAAACATTTTTAAGTGGGTGTATCATCCACATCTCTGGTCAGTTGTCCCTCAATGGTTCATGTGTTACATTTTTTTTTTTTCTCACCAGATTCTAAAGAGATCTCATGAGAAACTCATTTACTTCTTAGCATCATATCATTTCTGACATTCACAGGTTTTAAACTTGGAAGTGGTTGGAAAAACTTTTCTGGCTATTGACCTTATTAAGCTATGTGAAACCTACAGGTGTGTGTGTGTGTGTGTGTGTGTGTGTGTGTGTGTGTGTGTGTGTGTGTGTGTGTGTGTGCACTTTTATGTATTTAGGAATATTCCTGTCAAAAGTATGTGGACTATGTTTTAAATATATAATGCTATCTGATGTTTGTATCAGTCTTAGAATATGGAGGAATGTAAACCAATTAGTTCTTGGCTCTTTCAGAGTACATTGTGTGTATCTGGGTTACTAAATACCTAGCCAATTTAATATTTTTCTTCCCTCAGCTTGCTGACTTTCTATAGCAGACCACCTAAAGCCATTTCATTGATGTGGTCACTGTATTGTGTTTAGTTTACCTAAGTAAAGAAATGATGCCCACAAATGAATCCCATAAAGTCACCCACCTTCTCAGAGGAACAAACTTTCAGAGTGTATGTGAGAGAGGAAAGCATTCCTGGGAGCATTTTTATTTTATGTTACTATCTATGTATAACAAATTTAAACATATGGCAAAAAAGTCAGACGCTTTATTCAGTTGTATTTTACTGGAATTCTGCAGATGCTCTGTGGGGTTTAAAAGTCAGCGCTGTGACCAGAAAGAGAACCCTTGTGATCACTACTGTCAGAATGAGGGGATTTGCACTTTAACTGCGTTTAATGAGCCGAGATGCAAGTAGGTTTAACCTTCCACTTACTGCTGCGCTTCCTGTGACATCATTTCAGGCCACAGTTCATTGGTTTAAATCATGAACATCCACATGCATTTCACAGTGTATCCTTAATCTTGGGTCTCATCTCTGTCACATGTACTTAACCTTTGCTTCGCTCACAGATAACTGTGTACACCACAGACTGCTAGAATGTGTAGAAATATAGCAGGTGATTTTTTTTTTTTTTAAAAAAAAAAGCTACTCATCTGTCTAGTAAAAACGCATATGCTAGATCAGTAGACTTTAATTCAAGGACAGAAACAAGTGGTTTAAAGTCTCTAATTACTGTACTTCGAACAGTGACTTTTACATTTTCTATTTCAAAAACTGATGGGATAATATGCTCTTGGTTTCCTAAGTTTACATTGGAAAGTGCACAACTTACTAAGGCAGGAAATAGGTGCATGCCAAAGCATTCCAAGAAATTTAATTTCATTATATTTCACATCATTCATTCTTCCTTTAGTTTGTCATGAATTGGGATTGTCCATGGAAAATAAACACCTATTTTCTGGTTCCAGGATCACCTCTGTGCTTACCACATTAGATGTTATTTTGACCAAGTATGCTTGAGTTTTAGGGATAGCATATATCTGTTGTCTTTCTTAATATTCTGTGTTAAAATCAGCAGCTCTGATTTTTTACCTTGTAGTAGCCTCACTGAAGGTATGGTCAGCCTACCTAATAAAACTGTAAATCACAGACATGCTAAAATTCTAGCATTTTATTTCCAAACCTCAGCTACTTTGTTATAATGAACTGCTGGGGATGTGAGGCAGAAGCTTAAACTGAATACAGGTGATTTTGAAGATGATTGTTCCTCTTAAACCAAAGAAGAATATTCTGGAGATGACGGGTCCTGGAACAAAACTTTTGGTGACACTTCAGAGGGAATATGGAGCTTGATTCTGAGGATGCAAACACAGGGAAGAATAAACAGAACATTGAGTCACTGGTATTCAAGGTGATTCCCGACCACAAAGTAATGAAGACTTATTTTAAATTAGTTTGATTAAACCTGTAATCTCTGCCCTCGATTCAAGCATTGATGTATTCTGTCAGTGGTGCATTGCTTCTGTGCACAGTGTGCACAATAGAAGCTCTGGTTTGCCTCTTCCTCATAAGTAGGTACCAAGATGGCTTCCTGTGCAAGGATTTCCTATGTCACTTCAGTAAAAAAAAAAAAAAAAAAAAAAAAATCATTCAAATGGCTATAGCATTACATAGCAATGTTTAATTTTAAGCAGCCAGCACCAGCGACTGATAATCAGTGAAACTTGAAACTGGTAAACCCAGAAAAAAGAAAACAACAGTATATATAGGAGTTTAGGGACTATCTTCTATCTTTATATGACATTGTCTCTGTGTCTATTTGTCTTTATGAAATTTGTGTCTGCATTTATATTTTTCTCTCTCCAATTTTTTTGGTAATCAGAAGGAATAATTATGACTATGATATATATGCACTTAAGACAGTAAAGTCATAAATGAAGCCTAGAGAAATTATATATCATTTGCTCAGTAATTCATGAACCATATCTAAACAATCAATGAGCAAGGCATTTGTCAATTTAGATAGCTTAATAAGCACACATCTGACTCAGAAGTACATTGTATATTCTCCATATTTTATGTGCACTATTGTCTAAGTGCTATTTGACTCAGGATGACTCACTGTGGTCACACACATCTGATCACCTGTGCCAGATTATGGAACTCTGTGCTCTGTTTTAAGATATACTGCTAAAGAGCTTAGAATTCATTTTGAGTAGACAAATGACAATAGAGAGAAAATAAAAATAGTTCATCAATTGTTATAATATAAATAGGATAATATTTATATCCTGAATATGTATATATATAGAAGAATAATAATATCCTGAATAAGGAATTATTTTTTATTCCAAGTGGGAGAGTCAAAGGCCTTTTATGTGTTAACAATATTTTGAAATGAAACGTATAATCACCTTAGAAGGAAGGAATAGCTGAAAGTATTGGTAAAACAGGAATGTGTTCAAATTAGTATCAATGTGGAAGCCACAGTGCAAGTTCCTGAGGGTATAAAATTGCCAGGATCAGAGATGCTGTGGGCATTTTATGAGGGGGTGTTACTGCCATAAAGATTGAGAAGAAATACAAATTAGAGAAGTTTATCCAGGAGTAGGTTCTTGTGGACTCAAGAAGTAGAGAACCTTCAGTAGTTTCAGTCCCCAAAAGATAAGTAGTATGTGTATCTAACAATATTCAACCTGGTAGCTGTTGAGCGAGGTGTTTGAAGCCCCTATTCAGACAGAATCCATACGCAGCTGGGAATTTCAGGGTGAGGCAGTAAGGAATACCAGAGATTTCCTCATCATTAGTTTGTTAGGACTTAAATGAAGCAAAATTATAGAGGAAAATAATTTTGCAATGAAAAATACTTAGCCATTAAGAATGTTGTTGTCTTTAAAGCCCAGCCTTTAAGTACTAAAAGATAGATAAGTGAGATCAGGTTTTCTCTCATGCTCATGGTTCCTAGGAGGGAATTTCCTGTTATATAAAAACAGAAACCAACAAGCCTTAGGTATGTTTAGGATATTTACATTTCTTATAGTCATAACTTGTAAATAAGTGTAAGTAAAACATGATAGCACCTATGGTTATATGTCATAAAAAGCATTCTGGCTAAAGGACTATCCAGCTCCCACAGTATGATTTTAGTAGTCAAATCTCCCTGTGTGGGAAGATGTTGAGGAGAGTGGGTTCCAGCCTGTTCTCTAAGGGTGGTGATCTGTATTTTTAGTGAAAACTTAATGTATCCTATTTCATCTAAAACCTTTATAGGAAACAGAAGCTGCCTTGAGAGTCTGAGCCTGGTGGTTGCTTTAGTTTCAATGACATTTTTTTTTCTTTCCTCATGGAGAGAAATACTATCTGAATAGTGTAGGACTAACACACATGGATGGAAAATCAATAAAGTATTCAGATCTCATGAAGGCGACAGCTGAGTTTTTCAACCTAGAAATTTTATTGCTACATCCTTCAGTTTAGGGAAGAGATTTGTCCGTTGAAAGCCTTCACTTTTGTCTCTCGGTGGCCATTTTCATTTATAACTTTGTGAGCAGCAAAATGAAAATGACAAAGAAAATCAAGGGAATAAAACGTAGTATATACTTTTACATTTACTTGAAGGAAGTTTTGTAAGTTTTAAAGTCGGCCTTTAAAATCATTCATTATGCTATTTTGACACCATTATTAACTACATTTTATTATATGTTGAAATATTAATAGAAAAATATATTGAAATTTTATTTCATGTATATAGATGCTTTGTCTGTGTGTATACCTGGTGCCAAGTGCATGATTGGAATCTTGCAGAGGCCATCAGAAGATGATGGATTCTCTGCAATTGGAACAAAGATGGTTGTGAGCTACCATATGAATTCTGGGATCAAACCTTGCCTGGTCCTCTGGAAGAGCAGTTTGCTCTTAACTTCTGAGCCATCTCTCCAGTTACATAAATGAAAAATTATGGAACTCAATAACAAGTTGTTCATGCTTCCTGGAGCCTAAGAACTTCCCATAGGATTAGAGCCACACTTAGATCCAAAATTTGTATGTGACAAAGACCTTCCTCCACGTATTACTTTATAGCAGTATTCATAGTTCTCAGTCACCTACAAAAAGGGGTGCTCAGCTCTCCTCTGCTCCTACAAAAAGGGGTGCTCAGCTCTCCTCTGCTCCTGCTGCAACTCTACATGCACATCTCTGTGCACACACAGCCCCTTCAGGAATATCTGTATAATGTACCTCCGTCTTTGCTCCAGAGACTCACGAATGCCAGTATCACTAATATTTTTTTGGGTTTTTTTTTTTGTTTGTTTGTTTTTCCAGTTAACTCTTCATGTCCTATGGGTCTCAATCAACACATCACTTCTTGTACATGATAAGCAAATTGTACAAATTTGTTGAATTATACTTAATTGAAACTTTTACAGAAAATCTAATTTAATGAGAAAAATATAAATGTTGGTTTTTGGTCACGTTGAGTAGAAGAAGCATTATGGTTGTTAAAGGGCCTTTCCATGTTGCTTTTTCTTGTTTCATTTTCAAATGAAAATGTATCAAGTTACCAGAAACTTCTAGAAAGGTGAATCTTATTGTGGCAAAAAACACTAGACATAACTTGTGATTTCTAAGGATTTTCGTTCCTCACATGGATTAACTTTAAACAAAATAACTAATTGACTTGATACTTAATTGATAGTCTCCATAAAATGCTGAAAACATGTCCTGGTTGCTATAGTAACATAAAAGAAGGTATACATTGTAAAAATAATTGATGACTGAGGAAATTTAAAACATGTCTTTAAAGAGAGAGAAGGAGGAGGAGATGGGAAAGGAAAAGAAATGGGGATAAATAGGGGAGAAGTTGGGGTAAGTGGAAAGAGTTCTAGAACAATGCATATGGAGAAAACAATGGACTGTCATGTGTTTTCAGTCAGTCATTTGCCATGAATATCACCAGCTGGGACTGTGGGGAACAGATCCAGGGTCTAATGAAGAAAGACAATGTGATGCAGAAGGAGACCCAAGTATCTGCAGTCTTTCATCTAAAGGGGTGTGTAACTTTTAACTTGGAGAGGTATAGAGGCTTCCATTGTTAATTTTGTCCCAAAGCTGTCAAACTGTAACCCTGCTTCCAAAATATTAGCCAGGTGTTAGTTTCAGGGATCACAGTTGTAGCTTTGAGTAATAGGTCAGAGTGTCAGCCAATTGCTTGGAGAGTTGTTTCCATCCCACGGCTATAGAAATGAAACGCCTGCCTGACCTGGGGCACAACACTGAGGCCCATGGGATCACCTTCAGCTTTGCAGCCAGATAGATTTTGCCTTATTGAGATCCAAATTAGAATATGTTCCTTCTGCCTTTCCAACTGCTCTCTTTTGAAGTGGTTTAGTAATATGGAAGATTTCTCTAAGGATGGATATTTTGCCTAAAATAAGACTTTAAATTGAGCCTAAGAGTGGGAAAGCAGTATGAGCTCATTGTATACAAGTCAAATTTGTGCAATGATGTTCTAATCCCTAGATCTTTGGAAGGAAGCTGACATTGGAGATGGGCCATTCAAAGAGGTAATTAAAGTAAATGATTAGCTAAGGTTGGTCTGTATCTGTTCTAACCCAAATGGGTGGTTGGGAAAAAGGAAAGACAGAGAGGGAGAAAAAGAAATGAGATGTCTGGATAGAAGGACACATGATGGGGTTTAGTAGCAACCTGGTGCTAGGGAAATCTCCAGGAGTCCACAAGGATGACCTCAACTGAGACACCAATCAGTAGTGGAGAGGGTGCTTGAATTGGTCTTCCTATGTAATCAAATTGATGACTACTCAAATTTTCACCACAGAACCTTCATCCAGTACATGATGAAAGCAGAAGCAGAGATCCACAGCTAAGCACTGGGTAGAGCTGCTGGAATCCAGTGGAAGGGGGGGAGGAGACACTATATGAGTAAAGTGATCAAGATCATGACTGTGTAACCTACAGGACTAGAATTCCTAAAGAATAGCAGTATAGAATATATTTTCACAGTGAGAAAGTTTTGGTCACGAGATAATAGTCTATAAGTCAAAGAGAATAGCATCAGAAAATAAAGCTGCCAACACTTCAACATTAAAGTTCTAACCATCAGAACCATGACAATGCACATTGCTGCTAAAACTGTTTTTCAGTAACACTGCTTATTGACTGCCCTGTCTGCACAATTTCCTCAGACTGACCCTTCTGTTGAGAATGTGATACTTTCTATGGATGGTCCAGATTTGCCTTGTTACCTTATGCTTATACTTCATTAGAAGTATATCAGTACTCTCCTGGTGTACCTAAACCAATGAAATCTAAGCAGATTTTCAAAATGTACCAATACTTTCTTGAAACAACAAATCAGAAATTCTTAGCTATTGCATGCTCATGAACAGTAAGTTGTCATAGAGAACAAGAACTTTGTCATTCTGTTAGGGACTCTTCCTTTTATAACATTACCTTGTTTTTTGAATTTGTAATGCAAATTTAAATCATTATTCTTTTCATATCTATCTTTATTGACTGTTCGAGAGATAACTCTTATAAAGGTAAAACAGACAATAAAAAAGTTCTGTTAATTCCAAGGTATAGTAAGGGTTAAGAACCCAGGCTTTAAAGTCAGTCCTAAGACAATTTATGTACTTATCTCTCCAGATTATAAGGGTATGGACCATGCACTTCTCTGAACTGTAGTATGTTATATGACAAAGGCATGGCCTTGTTCCTATAGTAACATAAAGAAAAGAGACATTTGATTATTACTTTCTATGCCTTTCTTCTTCTTTGGGGTGCTGACTTTTGAGAGGCCACTGAAAATTCTACAGGAAAAGCAGGGAGGTTTCAGCGATAAAGTACTTAGGTGTTACCACTTTCTGGCTAGGACAAGACAGTTCTCCATATAGTCAAAAATAATGCAGCATGGTAAACCTTTATGCTTTATTTTTACATTTCATATCAGAGCTAAAACTCTACTCTCAACCCCCTAGTTTTTTTACTAGGTTAAATTTGTGTGGGCATTTGTGTTTTGGGAACCATAAATTCACATAAAGTTCTACCCATGTACTATTGTATTAGGATTCTGGCCCAGACTTTCTGGCCTTACCTCGTGGTCTACCCTCCTGGCCCAGACTTTCCTGGCCCAGATTTTGAGGATTTTGAGATTCACAGTTCCATACATAGTTCCACTGAAACACACAGACACTTGTATTAATTGTACACTAATTGACCTGGGGCTCAGGTCTATAACTTGCTAGCTCTTGCTCTTAAACTATCCCATGATTCTCAGCCTGTTCAGCCATGCAGCTCGGTACCTCTCAGAGGAACATAGTTGTCCTTTGCATCTTCTGGCTTCACTGTGGCATTCTTCTCTGTTCTTTCTGTTCCGAGAGTTTTCTTAGTCTGGTAGCCCCACCCACACTCCTGTCTGCCTTTGGCCAATCAGTGTTTTTATTAAATCAATAACTGGGACAAGGATTTACAATGTACCTTGCCATTTCAGCTGTATTCTAAATGTCCACATTTTTCTGTTACAGTCCTTACTTTATGGGAAATGAACCCCATTTCTAATTGTTGCCTTTGAAACCTCAAAACTTAGCTCGGTGACATAATTCCTCCATCAAGGCCATAGCTGCTCCCCTAAAAACTTACCCTCAACCTTTCTAATCCTTCTCAAATAGTGAAACATTCTGAATATATTATTGGGGTCATTTTTATTCAAACTACCACAGATATTCAGGGTTTAGTGGATTATCAAGTAGATGATGTGTGGTGAATGATATTAAACTATTATTAATTTTCATCAACTACATTCTCAGGTGGGTATTTGAAATGAGTTCCATAAACAGTAGTAGTAACATTAAAGAAAAATTAACTGCCCCTTTGATTTTGAGAAATCTCACTGACAGAAAGATTTATGAGAACAGTACTTTTCAAACTGTAGATTATGACCCCTTTGGGAATCTAATGTCTCTTTTACATGGATCACCTAAGATCATTGGAAAACACAGATATACTATCATTTTTAACAATAGCAAAATTATAGTTATAAAATGACACTGAAAATAGTTTTATGGTTCCACAAGATGAGGAACCATAAAAGGGTCATATCATTTGGAATATTGAGAATAACTGTACTAGAAAAAGCCATGGGTTTCAAAATGCATTTAATAATGGATTCTAATTTCCCATATAAAAGAAGACAAAGATTTTTCAAATTAAAAAATGACTAGTGAACTTCCTAGTAAGTAGTACAAATACAGAATGGCAGTACTTGTTGAGATTTCAGTTTTGTTAAAATTTATCCTATATCTCATAAAGTCTTAGGGTTAGTATACTCTTTGGTCAATTTCTTGAGATTGTTATAAAGATTAAAAATCAAAATCTGTATAAATCACATAGAATGTTGTTTCCCAAATAGTGGACAATTTTAAAAACTACGGGAGTAAAAATATTTTTTTACTAACTTTAAAATGATCAGAAACTGATCAAATCCAGGTCCCAGAGGTCTTAAAGCAAAAGGAAAATAGCAGGAGAACTTCACAACAAAAGAGATGTGCTTGCTATTGAAAGATATAATCACATCAGCACCCAATCAATTTGCAGTATGATGACCTTGACAGAAATGGCCACAGAGAATCACAATTGGCAAAATGGAAGCCTCTTGTGACCCTTAAAAGCAAGGCAGGAATAGGGTTTTAAATAATTGTCAAAGTATCAAATGAAAGTCTCTAGTGCGAGCTTGTGGGAAACTGGGCCAGGCAACATAGCAGTAGGTGATATATATCCTCATTTTTTTGAGATTTGCAACTATTCTAAAATAATATCTTATTGGATTCAGTAGATTATTTTCCAATTCTTTAGAGGTAATAAAACAGATGGAATTTAAGAATAGCTACTGGATATCCATAGGGAAAAGAAGCTAGGCCCTCCAAGGGTAGGGAACTGTTGATTTGCATGGGTAGCATGTGAAGCCACGAGTGGTCAATCCTACTGTGTTCCTGTGTGTGGGCTTGTATCTTGGAGCCCATTCCCTGCAGAGGAACACATAACTCAGCCTTGACTTTGGGATGAGGAAATAAGACTTGCCTGGAGTGGATGTGCCAGGCTGAGGTGACCCACCTTGGGACTTCTTTCCCTTCGGGAGAAGGGATGATTGGATGGTGAGTGGGGAGGATGAAGGAGGACTGGGAAGGATTGGGAGGAGGAAAGGGAGGGGGAACAGGAGGATACATAGTTTAAAAAAAGACATTTTTTAAATAAAAAATATTATGAAACAAAGAAAAAATATAAGTTGATGTTGAAAAACTATGGCTAAGGTTTTGGATAAAAGATAAGGGGTTCTGTTTCTGTCCTGCTTTTACAAAAGTAGAAATTATTCCTCTGTATTCCCAGGCCTGGTTAAGGCCTGACTACTCAACATCCATAGCTTTTCAGAAGGGGGTTTGAAGCCTGGGTTCTGAAGGACTGGCTATCATTTGGAGAACATCTCTTTGCAGACCAGGACTCTCTAGTGGGGAGCCAAGAAGAGTACCAGGGAGTTTCAATTGAACTTTAGAAGTCTGTGGTGTCCACACTTCAGTCAGATCACTGCATGTTACTTATTTATTCTGGCTCTTGGAGTATTTTCAAACACAAAATGTGAAGTGTGCCTGTTATTTGGAACTGAAAAACCCAAGATATCCTGCCACATCAATATCTGTCCTGTACAATCTCAGAAAAATGATTGGTTATTCTCTTCAAGCTTCCAGGGATAGATACACACATGTCCTATTTTCTTGCTCGAGCTTAAACTCCACATTTTACTGTGTGAAGAAAGTGACCAAACTTAGTAAGGAGGTATCAGTGTATAGAAAATCGATGGCATTAATATGCTACTTATTTCAAAAGAATCAGGAAACATTTTGAAAGTTTTCACTTAATTTCTTCCTCTCTCCTCCTCTCCTCCAAATGTAAGACCCTAGGCTCATCCTGAGCTCTGAAGCAAACCACATGCTCTGGTCACCATCTTCAGAAGATCATATAGACCACTTTCCCCGTTCTTGACCCCAGTTCATTTCATTATTTAAGACCATACCTCCAGTAGCTACTCCTTGTGAACCCACCAATGATGTTGGCCTAGAAATGAGGTCATGGATACTCAGTTTTCTCTCCTCTCCTCCAAATCAAGTGCCCAAGTCGTCTTCTCCAAGCTCTGTATCCGACCACTTGCCAGACATGTTCTTCCCAACACTTTCTTTCCAATATATCTTTAACTCATATTTTTAAAAGCAGACTGATAAGCACTTGACAAGATATATGTTTTTAGTTTGCTTTAAAAGTACAGTCTTTACAAATATGGAAATAATTACATTATCCCAATAATACATAAAAATGTCTCTATGTGTTAGTCAGAATATTTTTTTAAATTTTGTTTTAAACGTGAGCTTTTTATCTGCCTGTATATATGGATGTGCATCATTTATAATGGTACTTTCATAGACCTGAAGAGATCAGCAGAACTTCAGTTCTAGGTGATTGTCTGTCTGACATAAGAATGCATGGAACTGAGCCCTGGCATTCAGAAAGAGCAGAAAATGGTCTTTACTGCTGAGCCATATCTCCAGTCATTAAAATAATTTAAATGTATTCATTCACTACACAAATGTATCTATATGCAGGTTTGGATGTGATTTTACTATTTCTTTTGATGTGATAACATTTTCTTGGTGTCTAACATAATGTATCAGAATAAAGAAATAAAACATAGTTATTTGTGTAGCTGTTACTTATGTATTCAACTTTTTAGTGTCTACTTGTGTGCTTTGCTTAGATGTCTATTAGTTTAATAACTACAATTTCAATATGTTGCTAACAATAAAGCTTTATTTCCTGCCAATATTTCATAATTTGATTGTACAAAAGGATGAAATTGTGTCAACACAAGTATCATTATTATAGTACTTGATTTCACAGTAACTTTGTTCAGGTTTTATAAAATGTTGTTCTTATGCTTTACCAACCACATGAATAATATCTTCATATTATAGTCTTTCAAAATAATTTACTTTCCTTTTTATACCAATATAGTATTAGAAAAATTCATTCCATTAAATAACTTGGAAAAACATATGGCTAAGATTTTCTCTACTGAGAATACAAATCAATAATTATAATCATAGTAATATAACAATAAGATATTACCAAGACTGAATATTAATATGATATATTAATACTATGACTGACATAATCTGTATATTTCATGTTCATAAGTCACAACCTTATGTATATTAAGCACAAATAGCATTTAAATTTGTTAGTGTTCATTTTTTAAGAAACCTGAAGTATTTATATTTTATAAGGTTTAATTTGCTTTGAAAAACAGCTAACAAAAAATAAAGGAAGGATAAAAATGTTAAAGAGGAAAGAAAGATGTGATTGAGCAAGAGTAAACACATAAAATGTAAGTGGTTCTAAAGTAAACTGGTTACAGCTAAGGCTGGGCTGAATACATGGGATTATTTGACCTAACAGGACAGATGGATGATCCTTGATGAGAGATGAGAAACCTCTAATGAGATGATGTAGGGTCCTAGATTTCAGCCCTAGCCAGCTGAATATCAAACTTCATGTATTCCATATAGGTCACCTATACTAGCACTTTTTAATTTAAGAGTGTTAATTCAGAGAATTAATCTATACTTCATAGTCAATATCAAGTTCTTTGATGGAATGCATGATACCTTGTCTCAAAAAAACCCAAAATATATTAGGCCCATATTTGTGGTATATAGAAAACCTAATTGAAATTTCAGGTTAATATAAGAAAATGTGTTGATACTCTCACTGTACTTCAGAACAGAGAATCAAGCATTAAGAACTGAATTCTTGTAATTTTACTTTTAAGAATGTATTTTTTAGGATTCTGAATTTTTATTAAAAACCTGGTAGCATCTTAAGCAGCAAAAAGTAAGAAAAGCAGATTTTTCTAAATGCACTGAGCTACAATTAGGTGCCATTGATTTTAAAGTATCATAAAATAAGCTCATAATGTTCCTGCCACTTACTTCTTGTGCTTGGTTGGGAAAATTGCTTGGAAGTGGGTACACAAGTGCATTGCTATAGAATTTGCCTATACTCCTATGATGCTGAGAATACCCAGTCTCAAACAATCCTTCTGGCTTACACGGCTACATGGCTGTAATCACAAATAAATACTGTGCCCAACTATAAAGAGAACTCCATAACAACATCAAGGAAATAGCATGAATAATCACAATAGTTCATATAATCAAAATTGAGGCTACATTTCAAATTAAAGAGAAGGACTTTTTATAACATAGTATTAAATTCAAGAATTCTTATGAAAACATGAGATAATTTTGGCTCTAAAGGCCCTGAAATATTTACAGATGCTAAAGGGTTTTGACAGAAATTAAATTGAAGAAATATCAAACTTTCTAAAAGTGCTGAAATGATTTTGCATTTTGAAGTTTTTTTTTTCTTCAGCATACTGTTAGAAAAGTTGTTATGAACTGCAAAGAAAATAAAAAGTTAAGCATTGTGTGCTAGTGTTGGCTTCCATAAGGTTCAGACCAAACTCATTTAGAGAATTAATAAGTTAAATACTTTTAAATGAAATATTTTATATAAATTTTCCTATATGAAAATATTGAGGCACAAATCTAATGTTGTATGGTAGGTAGTCATTTTTCTAATTTTATTGAGATTTAGAAACACTGAGACACATAAGACATATAGAGAATTTCTTGACTGCTTTACTAATTACTTTGTAGAGAAAAATAGGTAATGCTGAGTTTTTTCTTTCTGAGTATGTTTATCATCATGCTTAAAAAGAAAGATTTCATACTGTCAATTGCTTTAAGGTTCACCTTTGAATTTCATTGTGGCCAGAAGAATACCATACCCTTTAAAATTGAGGAAAAGAAAAATTTTAATCTAGTTATTTTGTTTTGAAGTTCTCCTGAAGTAGATGACATTTTGGCAAAATGACAGTAGCAGCTCATAAATTTATTATTTTCATTATTAAGATCATACCTAAAAACTTGAATATAAACTCTCTAGTTCATACCTAAATTCTCTTTCCAGAAAATCTTTCTACTAGTTTGCAAACTTAACTATTTTAACAGTTTTACTATCGGTGATATTTGTGCTACCAAATATTAGCTTCCATTTTGAAGATATCTTATTCTAACTTACATTCAAGTTGGCTTTGACAACCTAGCAGTGTTGGTTATTTGTGACATCTGGGCACTGTTGCCTTTACCAAGGACAACACCTCTACTGCAAGGAGCAAATAGAAATAAAAATGCATAAATATACAATATTTATATGAATTTATATGAATTGTAATATCATGATAAACTAAATAATTATATCGATATGGTAAAACTGATTGAATATACTCAGTTTGCTTTTGTCAGGTACTATGGAAAGGGCTGATAGCCACCTACTTAACTTATGTGCAGTCGTGTTGTGCTCCTATATTATTGTACCAAGCCTAACAATAAAAAAATTATTAAGTCTAACTTGCTATAAGAATACACACTGTGGGTGTATAATAATTATATATGTTGAAGTATGTCATACATTGTGGGAGATTATGTTGTTACATTATAAATAATTGTCCCACGCACTGGTTTAATAAAAAGCACTGATTGGCCAAAGGCAGACAGGAAGTGTGGGTGGGGCTACCAGACTGGAAGACTGAGAACAGGCAGAACAGAGCAGAATGCCAGAGAGAAGCCAGAAGAAGCAGAGGACAACTATGCTGCTCTGAGAAAAGGTACCGAGCCGCATGGCTGAACAGGATAAGTGATGGGTTAGAATAAGGGTAAAGAGTTAGGAAGTTATATGCCTGTACCTTAGGCCAATCAGCCTAAAATTGTTGTAAGCATCTGTGTGTCCCTGAGGGTCTGTGGGTCTTCCGGTCTAAATCTAGAGGCTAGGCCCAAAAGTCTGGTCCAGAAACCTCATACTATAATGCATTGTTTATATTAGATTAACATTGCTAACATATAGATCCTTAGTTATAACTACAAGATATTTAAAGACAGTTGTATAGCTTGATCTGTTTAAGGTATCTTGCCAGTATGATTAAGGTCTATCCCTGGTGTATGAGCTGTCTTTCTGGAAACCATTACCTGTGGTAGGACACCATGGACAGCCTTGATGCCAAAGGGAGAGGCTTTACCGACTGCCCATGGGAGGCCTTGGCTTTTCAGAGCATGGGATGGGGGGGTGGGTCATCAGAGAAGCTGGAGGGGTTTGGGAGGAACGATAAGAGAGGAATCTGTGGCTGTTATGAAAAATGAATAAAAATATTTCTTAAATTAAAAAGAAACAAGATAGTTAATGAGGTCACTGATATATAGGAACATAGAATCTAAAGTTTTGGGAAAAGTTCAGTTGAATAATTATTTTAATTTAGGATATTTTAGATATTTCACAAATAGTATTTTGTGCTTATGATTTATAAAAGTGGAATAATAAAATTAAGATATTGATATCAATGTATCACTAAATAAATTTTGTAACTCTCCAAAGTTAAAGTTCTGTGTAAGAAGTGATGTCAAAGAAAGTTAAATTTTCAACTCTCTAATCCACAACTTGTAGCTGCACAAAATGATGAGAATGATGTGCTGAGGGAAATATAGATGTATGTAGATTATTACTTGGCTGAAAATTAGGAAACTACCGGTCTTTCCTGTCTCTAACCAAACAGTGCTTAATTAAAATTTTTGTGGTTTTAATCAGTAATGGTATGTTAATATGAAACCTGTCCTCTATACATCATGCTTTTGTGCTCTGGGAAATGCATATACAATAGTTCTTCAATGAGTTTCAATGAGTAGTATGCAAGTGTTTGTGGTAGTGAGTCTAACTTGCAGATGCTTAATCTCCGATGAACAGAGGTAGCAATGAATAATAGTAGTTGCGTAGATTCAAAGATGGCTCAGCTTGGATGAGGAATTTTGCTTGATGAATAAAGAAAGGGGAAAAGATGTGCCAGAGAAATTACAGTCAGTATGATTATGCAAATAATTTAGTAAGGAATTGGAGAGGAAATTTTGATGATCTGCACATTCCTTCAGTGCTGGGCCATTAATGGCCTTGATCATTGCATTCTCCTTAAATATGAAGATTTATTAAATTCAATAAAGATGGTTTTAAAATGCTTGGTTTTAAATCACCCACTGGAAGAGAAACTTCTGGAGCAGCAAATGTCTTAAGTTGTAATTTTTTAACGTAGGCAACAAGAATAAAGATTTCTGTTTGATTTAACATCTCAAAGAGATTATTTCAAGTCTAGAACAAAGGGACACAGTGAATCATATCCCATTTTATCTTTGACTGTAAAACACTACTTTATAAGAAGTATATGGAAAATCTTGCAAGGTTGGCATCACTGATTAAGATGTATTACTGTTAAAAATAATTATTTTTAGTATAATCTCTGAGAGTTACTCCCACATAAAAGAAGTAAAATATTCCCTGAAGATTTGGAACTTAAACATACTCCAGCATTTAAAAGAAATAGATTAAAGAACATGAGCATGTGACTTCCTTACTTGAAGTCAGTACAAGGCTTCAAAATTATAAAATTAGACCATATTGTGAACAGATACAGCCCACCCTACTCAAAGAACTGAGAGACTTTCTTAAGGTTCCAGCTGTTCTTATCTCTCTTATACTCTCTTCTAGCCTTAGGCTACAAAGTATTTTTCCCAATCCCATGAAATATAAAAGGTAATTTTTGTTCACAACAGAACATAATCTGCTCGATTATCATTTGATCCACCATTTCCCAGGTAATTTCACTTTGACATTTTAGTCATTTCAGTGTAATGATAAATAGTGGTTTCAACCTTTCTAACGATCCCACCTTTTAGTAAAGCTCCTCATATTGTAGTGCTTCCAACTCTACAATTGGTTTTGTTGTCCTGTCAAAACTGTAGTATTGTTATTGTTAAGAATTGTATTGTAAATATCTGATACATAGGATGTGATGTGGGAATGCCTTTCTGCATGCTGTGAATATCATTCTTTAAATAAAGGAGCTGTTTTGGGCCATGACAGGCACCATAGAAGTAGGAGGAGAAATAAGAGCATAGGTAGGAGAAGCAGGGCGGAGTCAGGCAAACCAAGCTGAAGCCCAAAAGAGCAACATGTAAGGAGCACAAGTGAGCCGGGCCACGTGGCAGACAGATTAATAGAGATGAGTTGATTTAAGATGTAAGAGCAAGCTAGCAATGTGCCTGAGCCATAGGCCAAACAGCATAAAGTTAATATAAATGTCTGAGTCATTTCTGGGGGCCTGAGCAGCAGGCGGCAGGGCGGCTAAGAGGTCTGGCACAGCAGGATCTGGGTCTCTGGCCACCCGGGACCTAGAAACCCCCACTACTACAAGGATGCTTGCTTTGTGACCCCTGTGAAAGAGTTCCCTAACCTCCAAAAGAGAGAACCACTGCCCTAGAAGGACCATTAAATACAGCAAATGTTATTCTTATATTTTTTAAGACAAACCCCAGTCTGCTTTTTAAAATAAGGTGACATTAAGGGTAGATCTAGGTACTTTGGAAAACAACTAAATATAGATGCCCTTACTTAGGTGTGTATATCAGCTTTATAATGAAGTGTGTAATTGGTACAAATTTGTCATTGAGCCATACAAAACCTAGTGTACACTTAGGAAGATTTGACAGCTGTAAAGTTACATGAAGTGAGTTTTGCAACAATTATATTGTGGTTTAGGAACATGTTAGCAAAATGTCCCAAAGCATCTTATTTTGAGTTATCTGTGGACTTTGTTGTGAATTAGCGCCTGTGAATAGTTGGAATTGTTTTTCCGGGACAAACATGTATAAAAGCAGAAATGAAAAACAAGAAAATGCTTCACAAACTGAACATTTTGTTCATTGTTCATTTTACCCTAATTTTGTATGTCTATTGAATTACTTAGATTTAATCTTATAAAAAGATCTATAGACCAAGATTTTAACTTATCTGCTTCGACTATTTATGTATAATGTATTCCTATCACAAATCCTAGGTGTAGAAAAATTAAAGATCAGGTAAACCTTCTATGAGGTAACAATACACAACTTAGTTGCTTGAATCATAACATAAGTAAATATTAATTTTCATTTTAATCATTTTTCATGCTCATAATTTAATGTTATCATTATTAATCAAATAGCTATATACTTCAAACTAATCTACACTGTGGATTATGCTAGTTAACCTAAACTTTGAAACCATTTTTTTGTGGTTTGAATTTGTTAGTATAATGGCTTTATGGAATGTGACCCAGTTTTATAAGAGCTAATACTGTTTTTACAAACATCAAAATTAATGCATGTGATGTGATAGAAGCCTAGTTTGAAAATCAATATTATTTGTATGTATTGTGACTGAAATATTATATTGCAATTATATAGTGTACATTCTATTGAAATAGATTCACCTTTTTATTATATAGTCTACAACTATTCTAATGTGATGATATCTGAAAGTCATTTTAAGTAAGAAGTGGGGCCAGAGACAGACTCACAGAGGCGTTTCAGTTAGCCAGTTATCTTTGTTCATTCTCAGGGAAAACAACTCACATTCATTTTTTTTGCATCACCCAATTATTCTCCTCTAGACTTACAGCAATGGTGTTGTGGCACAAATATGAAGAAACAACTTCTCTCTCTGAAATCTTGAGCACATTCATTTGATCTCTTATCAGTAAACATATTATTTAATGAACGAAAGAATTGTCTTTTCCTATCTCTGATTAGTTGTTCAGATTCAACATATTGTCTACTTATTACTTACACCTTGAACATTAAACAATCAGGTAAACTAACTGTAAAAACTTAATAAAAAGGCTTTGTTTAATATACACACTTAAAAATACTGATGAAGTAGCTGATTGGTTTGCTTGATTTTACTTATCTCAAATTCTATTGAGTTGTTACCTGCAGCATACTGAAAATGTAAAACTAATTCATCAGAAAGTTATTCAGAATGATGAATCTGTAATAATTGACTTTTTTTTCAAAACGGATGTTTTAATTTTAAGTATCTGAGTTAATGGACTTACTGATATGTTGTTGATTTTGTTGTCAAATCTTTCCAGATGCTCCACTAATTGGTCGGGAACACAGTGTGAGAGGCCAGCCCCAAAGAGCAGCAAGTCTGAGCACATCAGCACAAGTAAGTGACACAGAATAAAACCTCTGTCAATAGACTATAGAAGTCATTTCATCTTCTTTTAGGTTCATTGAAGGATTTGAGACTTCAAGAGATAATAATGATAATCTCATATAATTAGAGACAAGTGTAGTCTTGACATCTTTGTGGTATTGTTGAAAACGAAAGCTAATTGATTTAATTACCAGCCAAATTTTTTAAGAGGTTCTATATCTTCAAAACTTAATATATATTACATATATCATATGTTATTTATAGCCCAGCCATCTCAGAGCAGATGTACCTCAGCCAACACTGTGTGTTCTCCATTCTGTGACAAGGTGTAACAATTTTCAAAATAAGTCATGTAAAGTGTTCATTTTCACATATATTGCCACATAATCTGACCGTGAATAAGAAGACTGTAAAGTCCGAAATCAGAAAGCTCATATTTATTTAGGAGAGGAGAAAAATTATAACACTGGTGTCAGTCCTTAAATTTAGCCATTCACATCAGGAGACACAAACAGGAAACACACACACACATATACATGGCAAAGACAACATGTTGATTGAGATTATTTGATTTTTGTACATTAGTAATAGGCTCTGATGCATTTTTATCTACATGTATCTTACTTCTGTTTCCAAATAGCTTATTTCCAAATTTCTAAAACTTGGAAGATACTTTGAATTAACAACTATGAATATTTTGAAAAAGTGGCACATATATCTAAAATAGTGGTCCTCAATCTTGTGTGGATATGTTTCAAATTTAATAGAAAACAGTCTGAGCTATCAGAGGGATATACCCACAGTCAGTCTATGAAGATCAGACAGTGGTAACTCACACTTTTAATCCCAGCACAGGAAATATCCGGGAGTGGTAACCTATGCCCTTGATCCCATCAAGTCTGAGTTTGAGGTCATCTTAGTTTACAGAAGGAGTTCCAGGCTCCCAGGCAGGCAGTGGTAGTACCACGCCTTTAATCTTAACCTGGATGTGAAACAACTAAGCAACAAAGGTATTTAAGGCAGGCATAGAAAGACAGAGCAGGCAGAAGAGAGGAGCCAGGCTGAGGAAGCTAGAAGACAGCTGAGTGAGATCTGACTGTGGGTTGATCCTTCTGATATCCCAGACTGTTTTTATTAAATTTGAAATATGTCCCCACACAACCTTCCTAGTGCTACAACGCTTTAATACAGTTCTTCATGTTCATGATCACAATTATAAAATTATTTATGTTGTAACTTGATTACTGTTATTTTACTAATGTTATAAATTGTAATATAAATAATTTTAAAGCTAGAGCTTTGATAGGGGTTGTGACTCATAGGCTGAGAACCACTTTTCCAAAAGACTATGCTGGCCACAAATACTGTAATATTGATGTATGTTTTCAGTAACAAAGTATGTGAATTTTCTTTGTAGAGGTGTGTGTGTGTCTGTGTGTGTGTCTATGTGTGTGTGTCTGTGTATATGTGTGTGTGACTATGTGTGTGTATGTGTGTATGTGTCTATGTCTGTATGTGTGTGTGTATGTGTGTGTCTATGTGTGTATGTATGTGTGTGTCTATGCATGAGTATGTGTTTGTGTGTATCTATGTGTATGTGTGTGTATGTATATGTGTATGTGTGTATCTATATGTGTGGGTCTATGTGTGTATATATGTGTGTGTGTCTATGTGTGTGTGTATGTGTGTCTCTGTGTGTGTCTATGTGCATGTGTGTGTGTCTGTGTGTGTGTATCTATGTGTATGTGTGTCTGTGTGTGTGTACATAATGATAGGACTAGAGTGGCAAAGCTTAGGAAACGGTTTATAAGAGCCTATATGTAGTATATATATTTAGACTAACTTTATACACTAAAGAGAGACATAAAATGAATATTTGTTCTTTTATCAAGATTAGATCTCAAAATAATATCAATATAACTTCAAAAGATTCACCAATGTAAAAAGTAATGTTATAAAATATTTAAACATCTTGCTAATCATTCAGAACATTTAAAAATGATAACATGTAGTTGAAAGTGTCAAAAGCAACAAAACAAAAATTGTAAAAGCAACATTTCTGTGGTAAGGTGCTTTTATCCTTTCTTTAGGAAAATTTCTCAAGGATCTAATTTAAAGAAGTTACATACTTTTTTGACAGAAAAAGTAATTTTAAACATTAGTGAAATTGTCTAAAAAGAAATAATGTCCTGGAGTACAATATCTACCAAATTTTCTGAATGTTTCATAAAGGCTGTACTCAGAAAAAAATTGGATCATAGGAAGTGGCTTGGAGAAGGATGTTCCAGGTGTTTTCACTGAGAAATTATATCCAAACATTGGCATAGTCAAAGGATCCTTTGGAAGGAAATATTTGAGATTACATAAAACAGCCCTGAAATAGGACATGAGCATGAGGAGATGTTTTAAGCAGTGTTGGTGCAGATTCTGAGACTTTTCCATTTTTCTTCCACTGAACATACTTATAATCAGTTAAAATATCAGTGAATATTGAAAGGCTTCTAGCTATTCAGATGTTACATTATCACAAAGGAACCCCCCCCATTGATTTTATTAGATGATGACTGAATTTGTTTCCAAGTGCTGGGGACTGGTCTTGAGGCCTCATGTCAGATACCCAGAGTAGCAGTGCAGGAAGAACCCTCAATTATAACCAGAAGTTTCTTGCCCATCCTGCCCAAGGTCCAGACCTGTAGTCCTGTAACCTCTTAGCCCCCAAATTGTCATACAAATGCTTATATTAATTACAAACTGTTTGACTTATGGCTTAGGCTCATTGCTTGCTAGGCTCTTGCATCTTAACCCATTTGCATTGTGATGAATTGCCATGTGGCTCCATGATATTACCTAATTTCCTTTACATCTTATTTTCTAATCAGTGGTTGCAGCGTCTCCTGACTCTACCGTTCTTCTCCTTTATCCATGCTTAAAATTCCTGCCTGCCTCTCAGATGCTTTGCCATAGGCCAAAATAGTTTCTTTATTAATAAATAGTAAAGCATATTCACAGTGTACAAAAAGCCATCTCACATCAGTAACATGTTTTTTTATTATTAGTAAAAATTACTACACTCGTATTTACACGAAGAATAGAAAAAAGGGTAAGAAGAAATGGCTAATTCACAGTCCAAATTTTTAATTCATGGATGTAAAAACCTAGGCTGTTACAAGATTACCATTGTTTCTGCCATGGTCACACAGTGATTGCATAAGTTGCTCAACAATATTGTACAAGCCCTCAGGACAAAAAGCCGAGCTGAGAAAATGGTGTTCATTTTGAAGAAAGTAACATTAAAGGTCTATACAACTTCCTCACTTTATGTTGTCACAGAAAAAGCCATATTAAGTTCAGTCATTCTACCAAGGCAATGTAATTATGTTTGATATAAAATATACAACAATGATCTAATTTGGGTGTCAATTATTCAATACTTTCAATTATAGACAGCTTCTAACTAAAGAGTACCTATTGTTAGATATTTCCAAGTAAAGAACAACAACCCCCCCCCCAAAAAAAAATAGTTAAAACAAACAACAAAGCCAAAGGCTTGACAGTTGTTCTGGAAGTGGAAGCTACAGCTTGCTGAAGTAGGGGTGTTGTTCTTATCCTTGTAGAGAAAGATCCAATGATTTTCACTGTTTTTTGAGTACTTCTCAAACATAAGCAGAAGTCATCTGTCCATGAGGAATATTTTGACTACAGGTTACACTTTCAAATAAAACAGTGAAGAAGCACAGTGTGTTAGCTTCTTATCTCTCACTTTGATAAAGCATAATGACCACAGTCACTTGAGGAAGGAAATATTTATTTTAACTGTGGATACAGATGGTTAAAGTCCATGATGAGTGGAAAAACCAGTGCAGGCATGTTAGCTTGAGCAGGAAGCTAAGGGCTCACACCATGAACTAAAAACATGAAATATAGAAGGATGTGGGAATGATGGGAGGCTTGAAAACTCTGAAGCCATCCTTGCAACACACTTCCTCCAGCAAGGGCACATATACTAACCTAACCCAAAATACCACCAACTAGAATCCATCTGTTCAGTGTCTGAAGCTCATTGGATCATTCTTACTCAAATCACCGCATTCAGCAGTATAAAAACGTGCCTGGTTAGGAGTGGGGTGCATCCTTTTGACAGATCTTGATTCTTCACATAGAGATTTGGTCTCTAATTCATCGCTTCCACATTCATCTCTAAGTAGCAGTAGAGGTACCTTCTGGGTCCTAATGCTTCAAATGCTGCAAAGAAACACAGTGTGTGATTATGCAGAGATCTTCTAGTGCTTTGTACTCAGATTCTTCTTGAACAACTACTCTGTTTTGTCTAAATAGTTTTAAATTCAGAATAAGATATGTCATTTCATGTTCCCACTTTAAATATACATAAAATGTTAGTAAGGGTGATGCTCAAATTTTGAGTTGTGCTATTTATAATGTGTGCTAAATTTAGGGTAAAATATATTCAGCATCTTTGTAAGGGCATTATTGGAGAGTTCTTGGCTTTGCTGTATAAAGAGGAACATCATTTTAGCTCTTTCCTGAATCATCCTTATTGATTTTATGCCATCTATTATATTTTAAAACAAAAAGTCTGATATATGATACTGATACTCTGAAATATGGAAATATTACTGTTATGATCATGTCTCCCAATTCTCCCAAAGCTATAATTTAAAAAAAAAATCTGTACTGAGTCTCAAGTACTTGAAAATAGGGCAAAGAGTAAGATGGATAACTGTGTATGAATATATGACGCTCAAGGGACTTAAAACAATATGTAAGAATATGAGTATATAAACAACAGATAGATGACTACTGTGTTGGAAAGAGGCCAAACTAGAGGCTGGTCGAAGTCACTGAGGATTTTGTTTTGGAAATGTAAAATGGAGAAGTTCAGAAGCTTAAGGTACAATAGTTCTGGATGTAGAAATCTGTCCAAAGGAAGGAAGGTCATTGATGCTAGGAGCAACAGAACAAGGGGCAGAAATAGAATGAAAGTGGCCCGTGATGAACAGCATACTCCTGCAGCCACTTTCATGCTTAGCATGGCTCAGCTGTAATGTAATACTTAATACTTCCTTTATAGTTTTAACAGTAAATCACAATATCCTTTGAGGGTGCATTCACACCTTTTATAAAAGGACATATTTTTTTTCCTCTTTAATTATATACTAAATGTAGAATATCCTCTAACATGCCAAAATGGCCTAATTCATGCTCGTTTCAATTATTTATTTTTACTATAACGGCAGCCAACAAGAAAAATGCTATTTTCTTGGTCATGGCAATGTGTACCTATAATTCCAGATTTTGGGATGCAGAAGCAAAAGAACTGATAGAAGATTGAAAATCATCTGGCCTATATAGTATATTAGAGGCCATCCAAAATTGAATAGAGATAATGCTGCAATTATAAGCGATAAATAATCTCTTCCTTTTACTTTCATGGTTTGAAACTTTTTCACATCGGTCTCCCTCGCTTGAGGTAACTCTAGCTTTTTTTTTTTTTGTGACATTACCGCTTTCATTTTGTGTGCATAACTCATTAGTGGATCCTCTTCACTGGGTGTGTTTGCTCCAGTAGCTATACGCACTGCCCTTTTCTCTAGAATCAGCATCCTTGGCTAGACCCATTTTGATGACTTCAGTTATCAATTCTGTTCCAACGTTTTTGAAACTCCTAGCTTCATTCTATTTTCTCCTGAGTCTGAAACAACAGGCTCAGGAGATAGCCAGTTTTTTTCCCCTCACTTTTCTCCATGCAAACAACTGACATTTTCCCCACGTTACCCCAACTATACATTATTAACTCCAATCGAGTGATTAGTTACTGCCTCATTTTAATTATTTGGGTTTTTATACTGTCTTAGGGGCTGAAGAGTATCCATTCTTCAGTTTTCAATGAATAATTCTTATGAAGCTTAGACTAGCTGAATATTCATCTTTTATGCCCCATGCCAATGCCTACCTTTTTTTAAGGTATTATTTAAGAGTCATACTCTGTGTTGATGAAGATGTTTCTTTTGTTTTGAGACAGTGTCTCTTTGTATCGCTGGCTCTTCTGCAACTTTCTATGTCAACCAGGCTGATCTCAAAATCACAAAGGTCTACCTATCTCTGCCTCCCAAATGCTGTGCTTGGATTAAAAGTATTTACCACTATACCCACAAGATGTCATGTTAATGAATCTATTTGTTTCATCATCTAATAGATGTCAATTTCATTAAAGGAAAAGCACACATATCCATAGAGCAAAGTTAAAGTTCATGTTAAGATGTATTTGTTATATGAGAAGTCACCACATGGGCTTGAGGTCATCTTAAGAACTATGTGATTTTCAAAGAAAAAAAGAAGTTTTTCCCTGAAAGGGGAGAGTGGGAAGATGAAAATATATTGTGAGATGTGTAAAATACAGGCACAGAGAATGTAACAATGCAATCATTTCTTAAGTATGTACAAAACACTTTCTACATTATCAAGATAGAGTTAACTACATCAAAATGAGATGACCAAAGATAACATGTACTTTAAAGCTGAATAATCTAAGATGGCTTTTCCAAGCCAATATTAAAAAGAAATAGCTTGATACAGAAGCTGTGGCTTCAGGGAAGATGCAGGGCTACCTCTTTCAAGGAAAAATTATTCTCCAGATCCACATTACTAAGACCTACTTTGTACATCATGACATACATTACTGAGCTAGTTCCCTCTGCTCTCTCACCCTTTGGATCTCTTTACAACAAACCACTTTTCATGTTCTACAAAAAAAAAAAGAAAAATTGATAGGTTTGATCCTTATAGGCCAAAAATATGTTTACTGATTAGCAATGTACATCGAAACATACTTAAATTTTATTGTAAATAGATCTTTTAATACAATATATTCTGATTATGGATTATTTTTCCCCAAATCCTTCCAGTTCCACCCATCTAAATACACACCACTTCTTTCTCATTAGGATGCAAGCAGGAATATAAAAAATAATTTAAAAAAAAACCTAGGTAAAATGAAAATAAATAGAACAGAATAAACTGAAGAAAAAGACCAAAAGAAAAAGCTTCTATTACTAATTTATTTTAGTTTTTTTTTAAAATTATAATATCAGTTGGTTCTATTAATCTCTATGAAATTTAAAAACAAAATGATGTCTATAATATGCATCATTGACACTAAACATTAATTATTGTTGTTACCTTGATTGTTTGTGTGAACATACCTGATGTCTGAGCTCCATAATGTATAGGGATTGCAGTTGCCATCTGTAGTGGGAAAATTAAAAGAAAAAAAATAGATGCTTAGTTTTCTTGCAAGTATAATTAATATCTTTAACTTATGGAATGATAGAAACTACAGAGAACAGGTGTAGGGGGATTATGTTGTAAATAATTGTCCCACCCACTGATTTAATAAAAGCATTGATTGGCCAAAGGCAGACAGGAAGTGTGGGTGGGGCTACCAGACCAAGAAAACTCAGAACAGGAAGAAAAGAGCAGAATGCCAGACAGAAGCCAGAAGCAGAGGACAACTATGCTACTCTGAGAAAATGTACTGAGCCCCATGGCTGAACAGGATAAGTAAGAGTCATGGGTTAGTTTAAGGGTAAAGAGTTAGTAAGTTATATGCCTGGGCCTTAGACCAATCAGCCTAAAATTAATGTGAGCATCTGTGTGTCTCTGTGGGTCTGTGGGTCCAAACCTTAAGACTAGGCCTGAAAGTCTGTGCCTGAAACCTCTTACTACAAACAAGAAAATATATACATTTATAAATGATTTACTATTACATCAAGAAGGAAAAATCACTTCATACTTCTAATCTAGTATTGATTAACTTACATATTTTCTAGTGTTCTAAGAATTAACAAAAAAAGAATCTATAAAGAAGTGATGATATCTGTCAAGTTATGATCATATATTAGTAGGAATGAGACCATATATTAGTAGGAAACAAAACTTGTCTCTTGGTAATTAAGTTAATAGGCAATTGATAATTACATCAAAGCTGCATGATATTCTGTCTTCATTAATTACCGAGAAATTTAATTCCCCAGAAGCAAAGGTAAATATAATATTGAACTCACAAATTAAATAGCCAAGATAACACAAAAGGACAAAATGATCTCTATATTTTAAGTTAATAAAAATGGGAGTCATACAAATAGACCTATATGCTCATGTATCAGTTAATACATATTTTTTCCAGGTTAAAAGCTGGGATGCTGACATACATGATTTTTTTTTAAAGATTTAGCTATTTTGATAATTGATCTCCAGCAGTCTCTCTTACATGTGTATCCTCTATATGTAACTATAGAAACCTCAATGACTCTGACAAAATATGTGTACATTGTATATGATTAGATTCATGATCATTTTATTGGCACATGCATATGCAGACAAAATTTTAGATAAATGTTAATAGGCATTGATATTCTATTCATAAATGTGGTATTTAAATTTTGGTTCGAACTTGAATTGTATTATTTGTAGTTCACTTGTTAAGCAAGCTATTTTGCTGTCTATGGAAAGTCTGTTTTCATGTTTAGTATTATCACAGGAAAAAATTGTTGGTGGCCCAAGAGTTCTACATAATATTTCTGCTATGAAATGGCCTTCACATCCAGCTTCTTTCAGCCATTTATGGTGAATAATCCTAGCATACCATCCTAAGGTTACAGTACCAGCCAAGTGTAGTGATCTTAGAAGTGTCCGTGTCTAATATAAATCACAGATACGCCACACTTTCTATGAAAGAAAATCAATGTTTCTCTGATTTTTTTCCCTATTATCAGATGTAGAAAAATTACAAATAACATTTAAAGACAAATATTAAAGTATACCATAAGATCATTTCCATGAATATAGAAACAAAAAGTGAACATTTTCAACATAAATTTAAGCTTCAAAAATATTTTTCTCTGAAACTATTCTGCAACTGGGACTGAAGAAATAGAACACCAATTGTTTATTTATTTATTTAATGAAAAAAAACTAACAGCCATTTGATTCTTCTTAAAATTTTAGAATGTATTCAGCTTATTTTATGTGTATGACTCTTTGCCTACATGTATGCATATGTACCACTGGGTGTGGCTGAATGTTGAATTCACAAAAAGGTGGCAGGATAATCCCTAATTATTCTTCCTGTTGTTCATTTAATGGTAAGACCATAAGTCAGAGTTTAGGAAACCTGATCTAAATCTCTCTCCAAAAATATCCGTGAATCTTATGCTTATGTCCTTACCTATTCAAATCCAACTATTATGTGTGTTTCCCTTTTCCATGTTGCCATTTGACTTTCCAGAGACACTATGGTTAAATATAATTGTAACATAACAGTACCTTAGTGGTCAATAAAACCTAAGGCAAATAGATTTAGATATCATTGAGTTACAGTGTGTGCTTTCATTGTTGCATGTTATCAGTAAGTAATTCAGAATATTAAAGTTATTATCTCTAAATATCTGGTGTTTAAATGAAATATAAAAGCAAAGAATAACCAAGCATCCCAAAACATACTTTGGTAGGATATTTTTAGTAAATTATTTATGACCACAGAATATAAATTGTTTTATGCTTTGATTTTATTCATATTATGGTGAGATTATTTAGTATTATAATTTAGTTATACTAAGCTTTATATTGTTTTGTTTGTTCTTCTATGAATGAATTTCTTTTCCAGGAAGTATTGCTATCATTGTGCCTCTTGTTCTATTGGTGACCTTAGTAACCACCCTAGTGATTGGCTTAGTGCTCTGTAAGAGAAAAAGAAGGTAAGATGCCATCCTCTGGATTTACCTGCAATGACTGACCCATATGAAAGTGGTGGAAAATTATTATTTTTCTTAAAAATCAAGATTAAATATTCTAATTACAATATTATTTCTCAATTTATTAAAATGTTATATATACAATTTATTATATATAATATATTATATATATATTTTAAAAAATGAACATAGACATATCATTGAAAATTTTGATAGAATTTTACATTTTGAGTGAACTTTCCTGGAATAAAAAGTTGTCTTATTACTTTATTTTATAAAATTATTGCTATCAGTCAGTTATTTACTATGAAATGTATCATAAATAATATTTAAGTAGGTAAGGCATATTTATTTACTTTATCTTTCACAAAGATAACTGTGCAGATATATAATTGTGCAGCTGTATAAATGTGGATTAATTTATAACATAATAGTTTGAGAATTTAGACTCTAGCCATTGAGCTCAAGGTTGTGAATAATATATTTCAAAGATTCTTCATCATATTTTATTAGGCTTAATTTTCACACCAAAAAAATTTGAAATTTAACTTACAATTGATTCTCAATTTTTCATTAATGTCATATTGTATTCAGAAGATTTACTTCTAATATGTTTTATGTATCGTTTAATAAATTGTTAATTAAATGCATTATTTAAAATAAATGATTAAATTATGAACTTTCTGTTCTTTTGTGTTTAAGGAATATTAAGTATTAAAATTTTTTTATTCATATTTCATTCAGAATTTATCAGTTGTTCCACGTTAGCAGATCAGTGAATATTTTATAAGTACATAATTAAATTGGGATGTCTGTACAATTGATACTTAAATTTATATCCACATAGAACAAAGACAATTAGAAGACAGCCTATCATCAATGGAGGAATAAATGTAGAAATCGGCAATCCATCATATAATATGTATGAGGTGGATCATGACCACAGCGATGGGAGTCTTTTAGAACCGAGTTTCATGATAGATCCAGTAAAGGTAATGTGTCTTGATATCATGAGCAGATCATGCTAATATTCTTAGAAAGCAACTGAAGAGTTCTGAATTTAATCATGTATTTTTAATACCTAAAATTATAGTACAAAACCTTAAGATATATTGACTTATCTAGGCTCTTCTAAATTAAAATACTTGTTGAATGACATTCATTGAAACATACAATTAATACTGTATAATTTAGAAAATATGTGTTTACTTAGTCTATAGATACAGCTTTATTTACTATAATAACTTAAATTGTATGGGTTACTAGCATCTTTAATGTACAGCAGAATGTAAAAACACAATTTTATTTTGTCAATTTGAAAAGAAATGTTTACTGCCATTTCAAAATAATTATTTTCAACACAATAGTATTTTGTTGGAAAGTCAAAAAAAGCTGTTGCTTATAGCTTAAGGGCCCTTGTTTCTCAACCATCATCTAGCTACTGAGTTTGTAAAGACATTTTGCCAAACCTTAACTTAAAGTATATTCACAGTAACCAATAATTTACTTAAGAGATTTTTCTCTTGCTCCTGTAGTTCTCTTCCAGGCGATCTACTTCTGAACCTATGTTTGGGCTTCCTAAGCCTGAAATTAGTATTTATATTTCCCATTATAAAAATCAGCAATTACTATGAGGAAAAATGTACACACATTAAAATCATTTCCCTTAGGACTAATTTTTCCTGCTATTAATTAACAAACTCTTAGATTGGAACTTTTCATGAAATAAGTTCTGCTCATTTTAGTGTAATGTTTTGAACTTGATACAGAAAGATCATATGCATTTGGCCCACATGGGAATTCATCAGTATTTTAAAAAGGTATTTTAGCAGACAAATTTTGGCATCCTTCCAACTATTCCGAGGAAGGACAATGTCCATTGTGTACCATGAACTGAGCAGAATGCATTCCTCAGCTTTTCATGAAAAATTTTAAAATCCCTTTGTTGTTTGATTCCTAGTGGTTGAATAAATACAATTACTTAAAGAGAATACAGCTCATTGAAGTATTCGCTGCATACTTACTGTATCAAAATAAAACCAATTTCAGACTTTTCAGAGAGTTTTAATGTACTCATCTAATTTCACATAGCACTCAATAAATGTACATTTATCAATTAGCCAGCTAATAGCTAAAATTATATAAGACACAACAATTTATTTCTACCTGATTCATAATATTTGGGATGTAACTATGAATTGTTATATGAAAAGTAGCTATGTAACAACTGGTACATTAGTAGTTACAGAAAGCCAGGCCATGGCACTCATAATAAAAAGCAGATTGTGTCGCACTTCCTTGATGTAATCACACACAAATTATATTCCACATATATTTTTGTGAAATGGCCAGTTCCATTATGTTGAATATGAATAAAACTCCAAGCCTTTTATATCGTATAATCAAAAGAACTGATATGTTCAGTAAAAATGATAAAATAGAACTGAGACTGTAATAATTAAAAATACTCAGAAAAGAATATTTGTAGAAATTTGCCTCAATTCATTTCAGCATTACCTAAATCTTCTCACTCAGAAGACTTATTAATTAAAAAAATGTGTTTTGTTCAAACTCCAAATCCTACAATTATTATTTTTAAATTCTGATGAGACTTTTGTGGAAAGAATTAAAGAATAAAATTGAGCTCATTCATGTTGAAGTCTTCAGAGTCTTTATCAAAGACTATATTTTGTGTAACACATCTTAGGTTGCTCAGTATTAACACTTGACAATGAAGTTTTTTTTTTACACATATGTGTTCTTTTGAATTTCTATGTTTTTCAAATATTCACAAATAATACAACTATCAAATGTTGTATTATGAATATGAGAATAATAATTGGGCAATTCTGCCTTTAGTCTGAATAAACTATAAAGCAATAAACTTGCATGGACACTCGGTTAGTCTTAACAATAATTTTTTATGAAAGAAATTTAAATAAACATCAATGTTGAAATTTTATTTTTTATCCTAAAGTTATAAAGTGAAGATGAAATGTTGCAAAGGGATAGCCGAGTCTTCAGGAAATATTACTTCCTGAATTATAAATGTTCAATGTCAAAATCTTCACTGATGTAAATTTTAGGGATAAACAAAAATCAATATGATTCATACAGAACACATGTCAAGAAGTTGGACTTTACTAAGATTCTTACCTTTGAGATTAAATATCTCAAATTCTTCATGCTGGCCCAAGCCTACTGATTTTGACTTGGGTTAAAAAAATGTATATTAATTGTATCATTTAATTATGTGTTATGTCAGTGACAAAAGTTCCCATGACATTAGATGGAATAAAATTTTCTGTTTATGTACAGTCCAGGTACTTAGGGGGAGGGTCCAGTGCTTTCAAGCTCCCTCACACAGCACCGCCCATCTACCTAAACTCTGATTTGAAAGGACCACTAACTTCTGGGGTGAGAGAAACAACCCACCATTTTCTCCTCATCTCATTGAAAACCCTTGTCATTCACAAAGCCATGCTTGACTTGGACAGAACTTGCCTTTATGGTTTTAATTTACAGCATTTTGAAAAACAGCATTAAAATCTCAAACTTTTGCAGTGTATTCTTTCCAAAGAAAACTGCTTATGAAATATGTTGCCAGTTTAGATCAGGAATTAAGTAGAGTGTAATTTCTCTTTGGGATTTGGAAGAATTCTAAATTTTATGGCCAGCCAGACTTATGAAGAAAAATTTGAAGTAAATGAATTTAAATGAAATTTAACTTAATTAAAGATAGGTAAGTAGTTAGATTCATAGTATATATGAAGCTAAGTTAAAATATACTTAAAATATGTCACCAATTTGACAAATTAGAGGCTGTCTAACCAAGTCTATCTCATTTTTTAATGTTTACTTACTGGTTTGTAAATGCTTTTCTGTCCAGAGTCACAAAGCTCATTTTAGGTAGAACAATTGATTGTGGGTTTCCATGTTTCCCCACCTCTTCCTCCTGACCATTAAATCCTTTTCATTCTCAAGGTCCGTCTTACAGTGTCTCCTATGCATGTTTTCTTGTTGTAACTAAAGTTAAGATAATGAAAAATAAATGGCACTGGTACTTTCTTGTGTTAAGTTGTAATTCTTTAATAATAAATACTGCATGACATTTTGAACAATAACAACAAAAATCTGCTCTGTTAGCCTTCATTTTGATTCAAAATTAACCATGCCTCTGAAACCTCAGGTGAAGTAAGCACTATTTGGAAGACTCCAGAGGTATTTCAAAAGTGAGTTTATACAGGTTGTTGGAAACAAAAATGCAGTCTTTTTTTTTTTTTTTTTTTTAAAGTTGCCTCCCTGATGTATTTTGGAAATTTGACTTGTCTTTATTGACTTATGTTTAATTCACATAAAAGTCTAGAGGTGAAAAGCAGTTAAATAATTTTTTACATGCACCCTTTTTGTGCCTTCTGTGGATGTGCACCAGCAGTCAGAGGTGGCGATAATGTGGGTATAAGGCCACATATTCCTCAGACATGATAATTACATTTAACATTTTACAGTAAAGACATGGCAGATGTATTTTCACAAGGACGTACTAACATTTTGTCTTATACCAAAGTTTCTATTTATTTAAAATGTAGTTACGTTTCTACATTAAAATAGACTAAAATCTATGAACATGGAAATTAAATTTCACACTATCATTGAAAATAGACATTCTACAAAAATAATTAATGTGGCTAAAGAAATAGTAAAATTAGACTTATTGTTTTCTTCTCCAGCCAACAAATTACTCCAACCCAGTGTATGCGAAGTTGTATATGGATGGGCAGAACTGTCGAAACTCATTAGGAAGTGCTGATGAGCGGAAAGAACTGCTCCCAAAGAAGATCGAAATCGGCATCAGAGAGACAGTGGCATGATGGACACTTTTCTATGCTGTATAAATATATAAAATATAAGGATTACTTTTGTATGTTCCAACAGTATTATACTTGTTTCCACATCAGCATTATCTCTATATCTTTTCCTGGTTCATTGTTTGATGAGTTTTGGGGGTTTTATTTTTTTTGCTAATGAATATTGATTCACCATTTTTATGGTATTTTTATGAAAAATAACTGCACTACACTACAACTTACAATGATGCTGCTGATATGACACACCTTTGAATTTGTTAAAATTTAAAAAAAAAAAAACAACCTATTTCTTTGTAGAGTTAATATGAGCAATCTATTTTATAAGAACTTTGGTTCTACATAATCAGCAATGTCCTCTCCATTTCTCATGCTATTGTCTGATACTGTAATGCAATGCCATTACATTTTCTCTTGAATTGAAAGAACAAACTATCTTCTTAATGCCCATAAACATGGACTGAGACTTGGCTGAGAATACATAGCCCTTACAAGTTTAGCATCTCCCGCTTTGAGATTAATCACCGATGACAAAAGTCTATCTGAATCTTTTGAGAAAAAATTTTAAAACTTTAAAATTACATAATATTAATAATTTGCATGAATAAAAATGACTTACTTTCCAAAGTGTAGTAGACTCTCTGATATACAAAATATATACCCCCGTAACCATAGTGATATTTAGGTTGATAGGACATAGCAAACATATAACTGAAAACTAATAGCACTTCTATGGGATAAGCCCTTTTATTTCTCCCTATCCTGAGGTACACAGCCAGCCAAGAGCACAGCAGGACATGGGCATTCATGTCTTACACATCTCCTTTTCTGTATGTTCATGTGATGGATGCACATCACCTTTTAATCACATTGACCACAAGAAAACCACATACAACCACAGAAACTGATGCCAAAATTTCAGTTTTGTGAATGCACACTTTTTGCTTATTTACAGAGAATTTTCTTTGTATAAAATAATTGGTGAATATTTACAAGATATGATATGACTAATTAATGGTTCTTCCAATTCAACTGTGATTCAAGGATCTTTGGAGGCATAAGAATAACCTGCCATGATGCCAGGTGGAGAATTTCTCTGTGCCATAACATTGTTTTTCTCTGTTTATACAAAACACTCAGATCCATTTAATTTGTTTTTTTTTTCTGTGCTTTCAAATTTTGATTATATAACAAATATGGTTTATTTAAGTTGTATAAAAAAGATAGCATTTTATACAAATATCTTTAAAGGCACAAAAGATTTATTCATAAGCTGTGGGGGGGTTTTGTCCCTCTGATAGACATGACTGACTTTTAGCTGTCATAATGTATTAATCTAACAGATGAAATATGTTTGTGGTTGCTCTCTATCCCTTTGTACAAGCATTAAAAACTGCTGTTTTATAAGAAAATTTTTGTTGTAATATGTGCATGCATACTACCTATTTCTAAACTTTGCCATACTGAGGCCTTTATAGAATATTGGTTTATGTAATACTCGTGTGATTTGCTTGAACAATGTTATGCATACCATAAGCCTTTTCAGGTTCTTGTTTAAGTACATTTTTTAAATTGAACAGTATTTTTCATTTTGGTTATAATAGTCATTTTGCCTATGTTTCTACAATGAAGTGTTAAATACTTTATAAAAAATTGTTGACTGACTTATTTAAATGAAATTCTACATATTTAAATGCTGTGTTGGCTAGTTTTTAAATTTATAAAAGTACTTTCATTATATGGTTTAAATATTCCAACATTATCTTAGAGAACATACGCTCCTCAGTATTAGTGGATACATGGAGCATCAGACTGAGATGTCTGCTATTACTATTAATGTAAATTATAGCAAACCACATGGGAAGTGTGCCAAAAAAGACCTATCATTAATGAGTTGTTTCTTTCTATTAGGTACTTTAGAAAACCACATTCAAGGAAGGGTTTTAAAAAGAGCCCCAATCTTTGATTACATCCCTGTTCACTAATGTTTCATTCTAAAATGATGTGTGAAAGTGTGCATCAAAACAACTATTCTCTATTTGCTGCAACTTTACAGTCAGTATAACATGACAGCATAGTTAAAATAGTTTGTCATTTGCTTTCTATTTTGATTATGCTGGCAGCCTTGCTCCTAATGGGTCAATGGAGAAAACTGGATGTGTGAAGTTAGTGAAATGAAGAAATTATGACCACTTATCTCAAATAAGTGGTCCTAGATATCCTGAATCATCTTTATTTATACAATTCAAATAGTTTGCATGAACATATTACAATTATATTTATTTCCTTACATTTATAATAATAATAATAATAATAATAATAATAATAATAATAATAATTACCAGTTTGTTCCCGAACCTCATTCTCCTTCTGTTCCCCAACTTTCCCACCAGCAATCATTACCTACTTGATTCATAGTTTTAATATTAAAAGCATAAGGAGTATAGCAAATAACAATGAAATTTTCTAACTAGACACACCTACAGGTAAAATAGTGTCTCCAGTTGGCAGCTTTTGCAGTTACATCTTCAGACAAAATAAAATAGAGTTTTGCCTCTCATGGTTATTGTTTACCTCTAGCCAAATCTACGTTCTCACAATTAACTCCTCAGCACAAGGCTGAATCAATTCATTCATTGTTCTGTACTATTCTATCTCCTAAGAGGAATATACCATATTTTCCCTATCATCTATAAACTACAATATTTAAAAACTTACTCTTAATAGTTGGTCCTGCTTATTCTTCATTCTCATGTTCCCTTTCTCTCAGCTTCCTACAGTATGGGCACAGCTATTAGCAAGGAGAGCACTGTGGGTTTCTATGATTCTACTTGATTCTCTGTCTGTAAACTGTTCCCTAAAAAACAACAATAGCAAAAACAAAACAGCTACAACCAGTCGAGGCCAAGTCCAGTACAGAAGACTTTAAGACATAAAAGCCACACCTCTAAGTCTTTCTAAATAGTACCTGATCCCAATACAGTTCCCATTAACTCTTAATATCATTAATTTGCATTTCTCCTAGATTATTGTGGTTAAGGTCATTCTCTCCAGAACAACTATGCAAATTTTCAATATCATAAACTTCTTTGTCTCTTTCAAACTAGTCACAAGGTGTGCTGGAAAGGTACCATTCACTTCTTGAGAATCCTGAAGTCAGTCACACTTGAACCACCAAAGGCTTTAGAAGCTAAATCAGAGCTACTGTATATCTTAACAACATCCCCTCCAGCTCCTCCAGAGCTGTGTCATCAAGGGAAAGTTTATTTAATTAAATAGCCATTTATTTTGTGGCTCTATGAAAGTGTGAGGCTGCCAGAAATATAACTGGTATGAGGAGAACAAGAAGAGCAGGTATCACAGATGTTCCTGGGGTCATACCTAAAATTATTCAGCAAACTATCCATCACTCTTGCCAAGAATGGGTTAAATTCTCCAGCGCCTTGCTACAAGGAGAACGTGTTTGTACTCTTCCCAGGTCTTATGCCTCAAAGAAGTCACAGGTCTCTTGGCATAATGTAATCTTGATGTACTTATATTTTCTAATTTTCTACCACTAAAGCTAAGTAAATGCTTTATAAACCAAGTATATAAATCTCTACTTTGGCAATTCTTTATCTGTCACACTGAAACAATGCTTTATGGGTAATTGCTTCAATATTGATATGAAATGCTTTATTTTTAAAAATTAATGTTTATAGTAAACCTGAACCCTCTGCAATTTTTTTCTATACCACAATAATATTGTTTTAACCTCTCAAAATCTTAGGCTAGAAAATTTTAAATTATTCTTTTCAAAGTAGAATATCCATCTGGATCTTTGTACTCTACCCACTAAAGAATGATAGCAACACACTTTACAATGTTGCAAAAATAAATAATATTTAAAGGTGTTGTCAGCTATTTTGAAGGAAAGAAAATTACTCATTTTAAGAAATTCTGTTGAAGAACTGCACACTGTCTCTTACTATTAAATAACTTCAAGACAGATTAGAAAGAAAAAGAAAATAAACTCAAGAAAACCACGGGAAATTTAATAGTGAAAAATAGGAAAAGTTATATGTCACTAATCCTGACAAATTGTGCTCTAACTCATTAACCTACATAGTATAAGATTATTAGTATCTGAACGTTATTTTCTGACCTATACATGTGATGTGGCATGAGCTACACACACATACACACACACCACAAATAAATAAATAAATAATTTATAAACAAATTAAACAATTCTTTAAAATGTTCTGATTAAGGGCATTAGAAGGTAAGAATAATTGATGTTCTTGCAGAGGATCTTAGTATGGATTCCAGACCTGAAACTGAAACTCACAACTCAAGGTTGCTTTAGTTCCAGATAATCCAACACCCTTCTCTGATCTCTGCAGGCACTTGTATCATGTTCTTGTTTTGATGATACTGAGGACTGAGACTTAATCTCATGCTTTTCTTGAAAAGCATAAGTTATTATTTTTATGAAAACTTAAATATGGAGACCTTATGTGAAAAATAGTATAGTATTAATAATGAGCTATAGTGTATAAACTTCCAGAGTTTCCAAATTCCTAATAGGAAAAAGCATTTATAAAAGAGTAGAAGAATATTAATCAGTTCCGTTTATCTATTTGTAAATACCATTTACAAGGGATGTATTACTTATTTGGTGGGAGGTCAGTCACACTACAGCATATGTATGAAGGTCAAAGGACAACTTGTTACAATGAGGCTATACCCGGGCAGCCAGAGGTCTAGACCCACAGACCTGCTGCCCCAGACCCCTTAGCTACCCGCCACTGCTCAGGCACCCAGAAATGACTCAACGCTTATATTAACTTCATGTTGTTTGGCCTATGGCTCAGGCACATTGCTAGCTTGCTCTTTCATCTTAGCTCAACCCATTCTCATTATTCTGTCTGCCAAGTGGCCCGTGGCTCACCTGTGTTCCTTACATGTTGATCCTTTGGCTTTCTGGCCCAGTCTGTCTGACTCTGACCTTCTTTTCCTACCTACTGATTTCTCCTCCTACATTTTTTATGGTGCCTGTCATGGGCCAAAACAACTCCTTTACTTAAAGATTGACATTCACAGCATACAGAAAGGCATTCCCACATCACTTCCCCATTTCTGTCTAATTAAAAAGAAAGGTTTCAATTTTAACATAGCAAAGGCATTCCCACATCAACAACTTACTAGAATGTATTTCTTCTTTCCATGATGTGAGTTTTAGAGACCAAACTAAGGTAATCAGGTTTTTCCTGAGCTACCTTACTCAAGGAACTGTCTCTTCTGCTTTTTTAAATGTGAAATATTTACTTGTTGGATAAGGTTCACCTGTAGCTCAGCTTATGAAATCATGTCTCTTCCTCCAAAATGATGTAACTATAATCAAGTGTCACCATACCAGGTACTAGAAGATGCTGTTGCTTCAGTCCAAGTCTTCTATTCTCAGCCATTTTTTTTGTTTTTAAATATAATCCAAAGGTGTAAAATCTTACTATTTAGTATAAAAAAATCACTACATTGGCTGACTTCTACCAGGGAGTTTTAGCTGAGAGATTAATTTTGTGAGAAAACCTACAGAAATCATTAACCAGTTTTGAAAGTATGCTACCATTTATCTTCTACAAGATACACTATATTCATTTCATTATAAAAACTTTTGCTTACTCAATATTAGTTGATATAAGTATTGTTTATTATTTTATTTAATAAATAAAAATGTTTATTAAGAATCATTTAGACTTCCCCTAGGAAAGCAAGTAGGCTGACTAGTTATTCACCAGCAGAATACAACAGATCAAAAGAAGAATATTGGGCATTGAAGATACAAGAAAAGAAATGAATACTTTTGTTAAAAAGAATGTTAAATGGAAAAGAACCTAAAACAAAACATTGAGGTAATCTGGGGCTTTATGAAAAGGCCAAATCTAAGCATCAAGGTAATATAGGAAGAGAAGTAACATAGGTCAAAGGCACAGAAAAATTTCCTAACCTAAAGAAAGAGATTAAGAAAAGCTACAAGAAGCATATAGTACACCAAATAAACTGAAACAAAAGGAGAGCTCCATCAGCACATAGTAATCAAAACACCAAACATACAGAACATAAAAGAATATTGAAAATTGCAAGGGGAAAATAAGACAATAACACATACAAGAAAATTACTGGAAAAACACCTGACTCTTCAAAGGATACTGTAGAAGCCAGATGGCCCTGAATAGTTATTCTATGAATCATAAGAGATCACAGTTGGCAGAACAATCATCACATCCTAGAAAAAATTTACTAGGTATAAGATGGAGAAAACAAGACAGTTCAAGATAAAATCAAATTTAAGCAATATCTATGTCCAAATCCAGCTCTATAAAAGGCACTTTAAAGGAAAGCTTGACTTAAAGGGGTTAACTGGACCCTAGACATCACAGAAAATAAAATCCCAGATCTTCAAATCAAAAAGCAAAAGCACATACAAACAGTCTCTCTCTCTCACACACACACACACACACACACACACACACACACACACACACACAACATTGCTTGTATTCAACATCAATGATCTCAACTTCTTAATAAAGAGACACAAACTAACAAAAATGGATGAGAATATAGAATCCATGCTTCTGCTGTTACTAAGAAATAAACTTTATTATCAAGGACAGATACCACCTCAGCATAAAAAAAAATGGCAAATTATATGCTGGTGAAATGAATTTAAGAAGCAAATTGGCATGGTCACTTTATCTAATTCATTAGTCTTCAAAATAAAACTAATCAGAAGAGATAGAGTAGGAAACTATATACTCATTATGGACAAAATTCACCAACAGGATATTTCAATTCTTGATATTTGTGTACCAGACAATAGAATATAAAAGGTTCATAAAAGACACTACAGCATAAATCACTTATTAACCCTCACTCACCAATTTTATGAGACTTCAAAAGAACACTTTCACCAATAGGCTGGTCATCAAGAACACTCCTCCAAAGTGAAAAGTGCTAGCATTAACTAATATTATAAACCAAATGGAACTACTGGATACTTACAAAACGTTATACCCACAACGCAGTAAAATATAGCTTATTTTCAACACTTCAAAGAACTTTCTCTAAAATTGACCATATAAGTGGAAATAAGTCTCAACAAATAAAACAAAATTGAAACAAATCTTTGCATCCTATCAGACCATCGTGAATTAAAGCTAGATATCAACAATAATAGCATCAACAGTGTGTTTGCAAACTCATGGAAACTGACAACTCTCTCTACTTAATAAGCCATGGCTTATGACTAAAGTAAAAATTTAAACACTTTTTAAGAACTAAATGCAAATGAACATAATAACAGACAACATACCCAAACTTAAGGGACACAATGACGATAATTCTAGAGGCAAGATCATAGTACTAAAGGCTTATGAGAGAGAGAGAGAGAGAGAGAGAGAGAGAGAGAGAGAGAGAGAGAGAGAGAGAGAGAGAGAGAAGAGAGAGAGAGCCCTTTATAGTAACTTAAAAGCATATCTGAAAGCTCTAGAAGGAAAATACAAATATAGAAAGGAATAAACAGAAAGAAATAATCAACTCAGAGCTAAAATTAATAAAAATATAAAAATAAAGTAATAGTCAATAAAACAGCAAATAGTTGATTCTTTGAGAAAATTAACAAAATTGATAAATCTTTACCCTAATTAACTAAAAGGCAGATAGAGAAAAACCCAAACTATCAAATACAGAAAAAAGTATACATTGCAACAGTCAAATCTGGAGATGTATAGGGAGATACTTTAAAAACCTATACTCCATTATATTGAGAAACCCAAAAGAAATAAATAATTATGTCAATACATAGCAAAGTATGTTAAAAGTAAAGTTAAGGTCAGAAAAGCCTTAGTGAAGTTAAGGTCAGAAAAGCAAGTTAAATATACCTATAACCCAATTGAAGTAGAATTAGTCATTGAAATCTCTCAAACAATAACTCCAAGGGACTGCTAGCTTTAGTGCATCATTGTTGTATGAAGTTTCTAGCCTGTCTGGCATGTAGTCCTGACCCTCAGACCTGAAAACCCACAGAAACACACAGATGCTTCCATAAATTTTATGCTGATTTATCTGGGGCCCAGACATATACTTGCTAACTCTACCCTTAAACTAACCCATGATTCTTATCCTGTTCTGCCATATAGCTTGATACCTCTTCTCAGAGCAGCATAGTTGTCTTCTCCATCTGCTGGCTTCTCTAGCATTTCTGTGGCATCTCTGCCCTGTTCTTACTGTTCCCAAAGTTTTCTTAATCTGATAGTTCTGCCTATACTTCCTGGCTGCCTTCAACCAGTCAGCGTCTTTATTACACTAGTAGCCAGGACAATTATTTACAATGGAATCGCATAATCCTACATTCCCACCCAGTAGTTTTTTGTTTTATTTTACTTTTAAAGCAAGAACCTCAAATCTAATATCCTTTTTTTCCCCCATTACTTACAACGATTTATAACCAATACTGTAAACAAACACAAACATCAATAACCCATTTTGGGGGGGGGGGTGAGCATAGTTCTCTAGGCTCCTTCCTGCTGAATGGGGCCATGGTAATCCCATGTGGCCCAAAGAAAAATTTAGGATTATGGACAAGCCCATAGTGATGTAATTTCTAAGGCTGAGTCATCTCAGCCATTCTCCTTGAAGTTGTTTTAGATGCAGATCTCAGAGGAAACTGCAACAGAGGTGCTCTGAAATGTTGAATCATCTAGCTCATCCTTTTCTATTGGAGAATTTTCAGGAAATCTTTTATCAAACTTTTTTTTTTTAAACTGGAAATCAATCCACAACCTTTCATTTTCTGTAGAAATAAAAAGAAAACTTCTTCTCTAAAGTAGCATATCTTTTGATTTCAATTTTAAAGTCAACTCATTTGCAAAATATATATGTTGAATTAATCCAGCAGCATTTATAATCAGATACCTTTTGCTCACTTTAATTACTTCATTTTCAGTCAATAAACTTAAAGGCAAGACAATAACATACAGTGTCCAGACACTCTTTGTATTTTCCGTCTTTATGTTGCTTATTATTTCTTTATTTCGTTTTTCAGGACTTTCTCTACCCTTTATTCTCCTTTCTTTTCTTTCCCAAGCCAACATATAAACACTCTAAATCATCAAGTTTTTTTTTTTAATCTGTCTTTACTGTACATCTCTTTTTTGTTATCTTTTTCTGCTTCTGCCCACACTTTTTTTAGCTAGGGTAGCTGACTCCACCTAGCTCCACATATTTATTTCTGTTTCTGACCACACCTTTAATTTGCCAAGGAGTGACAAAGGATTAAAGGCTTGGCTAGAATGGCTGGCTGGCTCCACCCAGATCCTAGTCTAGCTTCATAGAATTTAGCTTTATAGCCAAGGAACTGGTAGGACCCACAATTACCACTCTGGGGAATTTTATGGTCCATCAAATCACCAAGTAAAGCACACCTGTCTGCTGCTCATTTAAGTATTTGGTGGCAGGGTCTCTTAAAGGACTCAAAAGTGTTTTGCCTCTAAGGCTGAATTTGGAAGCTTCTCTTTATAAAGCCAAGTCTCTGCTTGCCTCCAGAAAACAGAGTAAAAAAAAAAAATGCTGCTGCTACTAAGAAGTAGTCTTTGACTCTGTTCTTTTTTTGTTCAATATAAACAGAAACCTTAAATTTTTACCCTTAAACTAACCCATGACTCTATCCTTTTCAGCCATGTCACTTGGTACCTCTTCTCAAAGCAGTATAGTTGTCCTCTGTATCTGCTGGCTTCTCTGGCATCTCTGTGGCTTCTATGCCCTGTTCTTGATGTTCCAAGACTTTTGTACCTGCTCTAAACCCCACTGCTTCTTAGGCCCAAATAATCTCATAGTTGCTTGTATTAAATTTATGTTGATTTATCTAGAGCCCAGGCATATAACTTGCTGACTTTTTACCCTTAAACTAACTCATGATTCTCATCCTGTTCAGACATGTTGCTAGGTACCTTTTTTTCAGAGCAGTATGGTTTCCCTCTGCATCTTCTGGCTTCTCTGGCATCTCTGTGGCATCTATGCCCTGTTAATCTTGTTCCTAGAATTTTCTTAGTCTGATAGCCCATACTTCCTGTTGGCCTTCAGCCAATCAATGTTTTTAGTAAGCTAGTAAGTAGAAAAATTATTTACAGTATAACAAAATAATCTCACTACACATTATTCTACCAGACTTTAAAAGAGTTAACACCAATACTCCTCAAATTATTTTATAAAATAGAACTAGAATGAACATCACCTAATTTGTTTGATGAAGCCTCAGTTATCCTGAAATACAGAACAGTAAGAAATAAAGAGTTTACAAACCAAATTTTCTTATAAAAAATGCAAAAGTACTTGATAAAATACTTGAAATACTTGCAAGCCAAATACAAAAAGATTGTCCTCCATGAACAAGTAGGCTTACCCCAAAGACTCAAGGATGTTAAGTGTATGTCAATCCCAACTGCAATCCATAATACAAACAAACTAAAACAAAAATTTATGTAATCTTTTCATTAGATTCAGAAAATGCCTTAAAGAAACTTCACTTTTTGTTTCAACCTTAATGACTGCAAATGCTTTAGGCATAGAATACTAGATGGTTGAATCCTACCTGATGATTACCTTTCTTTCCTCTATGCAGTGATTTGTTGCTAAGAGATCAATTTCCTCTAAATACTGTGTTTACAAACTCATCATATAACTCTTGCTTCCTTACATCCCTTTCTCCTAGCTTTATTGAAAGTAAAGGCTTAGTACAGTGTGACTTAAGAAAAAGACAGCCTTATCTATGGTTAATCTTCCTCTGTATGAATGTTCTCTTATTGATATAACAAATAACCATACTTAGGATCTAAGTATATTTAAACAAATATCAGGAGCCAGAGCCAATGCAAAGCAAAAATTTATTAGACAGCAAGAAAAAAATAAAAGTAAATAAAAAGTGGGAATTGTCCAAGCAGAGATCAGAGCACAGACTCAGAAGCTGACTCCACCCCTAGGAGTTCATCACAGCAAGCGTTAAGCTCAAAAATCATACACATCTGTGCTAAGTTACAGTTACATTTCCCCCCACCAATCAGGATTCATAGAGTAGAAGTTTCCCATATGTGCTCTATCATTCTCAACTGACACGGAATGTAACTTTTCAGTAAAAGAAATTGGATTAATTTATTATTTCTGTTATTAGTAACACAATAATGATTTTTGAAGAGTCAAAGCTGCATAAAACACTATCTCTGTTTTTAAAGGTTTGTTGACTATTGTAAAGTCCTAAAATCTCCTAGAGATTTGAACTTCATTTTACCTCATGATTAAAATGGAATCAGAAACAAAATGTCAGTACTAAAACTAAATTTCATCTGCCTGTTTCCAACAACATTCCCTTGTTTCATATGTGTTGGAGGTATCTGTATCATCTCCTATGTGAATAGAGAAAATACTGGAATACTGGACATAATTAGAAGGGATCTAGAATCTCAGAACAGACTTTGCCTATCTTTCCTTCTTACAAATTCTAAATGTTGCTCCCTCCTTCCTGTTGAGAAGGAATGTTTAAATTTTTATGTGATTAAGATATTTTGGCTAATGCAATAATACTCTACTTTTGTGTCACTTTATCCTCTCAGATCAAATTTGTTCTTTCTCTTGCTTTCATAACAAAAACACAATTAAACTTAAAATCAAAAAATAAAATAAAACAAGCCAAAACTCAAAAAGCAAAAATATAAATGAATAAATAATTAAAGTATTATGTAATAATATGAAAATTTAATATAAAATTCAGGTTAATATCATCTATAACAATGAGAATGTCATTCTTTCTTACCTATGTAAAATATAAGCCTCCAAGATGTAAAACCCAGTACTTAAAGTAAAATAAAGTGCCTTAAGAAAATAAAAATATATCTTCAGTATTTCCCTCTAAACCTCCTTCCAATTATTAAAGTTTAAATAGTAAATAAAATAGTCAGAACTTTTAAACATTGTTAGATATTATATATAAATTTCAGAAGATAACAAAGCACAAAATAGTTATCTTGCTTTCGGTCTAATGAGATTTTACAGAGACTAGATATTGTTATGTTATATCAGCATGAATGCAAACACTCACTGATTGACATAGTTATTTCTTGGCCCATCAATATATAGTTGAGGTGCATATAAATAGAATTTGGAGAAATTATGATCTGCATTCTTTCTTCTGTGGAGTTAAAGTTATTACAAGAATTATTAAGTAGAACATCCAGAATGTGCCTTACACTTTTGCCAAAATCATAAAACAGAAGCAATAACTCATCAGTACAAGAATTGAAGAGATTAGTGCCCAAAGTAAATGTTCAAATGATGTAGTGGTAGCTCATATCTTATATCATCTGTCAATAAATAAATGTACTGTGTCAGATGACATCAGGCTAATATAAATCTAGTTAAATTATGAGGCTAGATGAATATCTTATAGTTGCACACAGGAAAGAATGAATCAGTGTTTAATACAGCCATTAGTTTGTGATACAGTTCTGAAAAACCCTTTTTAAAATTCTGTTATAACAACAATGAATGGTTTGTTTCTATGCTCAATAAATAGCAATTCATCTTTATACTCTCAGATACTTTGTACTATCAGATACTTTGATTATTAGATATTTTCAGGACCATACAATGATATAAGAAGTTCATAAACAATTTATAAATTTACAATTATTTTCTAAGACTGTGGTAAACTACAAAAATACCTAAGCTAATTAGTTGATAAAAGGCTTTTTTTTGTTTCATAGTTTTAGAGTTTCTGAGGTATGATCAGGTTGGCCTGTTGTTCTAAGGTTATAGCAGGTATGAAAATGTCAATGATAGAAACTATATGGCAAGCAAACAATATTCAGCTTGTATCAAGAAAAATTGAAAGTGAGAAAGGAGTTGGCCAGTGACTACAATCTTTTTTAAAGGCGTATCTTTGTGACTTAAAACTTCAAAGCATGACCCACCTACCAATGATTGTACAACCTCTTCAAAACACCCTCAGTATCAACAAAATATAGCATATCAAGTTTCAGTAGGACTAACCTCCTCCTCTTGTACTAATTGGACAAAGTAACACAATTTTAGTAATAGGTTCCCAGAAACCAGCCAAAGAGTCAGGGATAGCTCCTCCTCCAACCGTTATGAGTCTCACAAGTATACCAAGCTACATGACAGTCACATATATGTAGAAAGCCTGGATCAGTGACCTGCAGGTTCCCTGGATGTCAGTTCAGACTGTGAGTTCCTATAAGCCCATGTTAGTAGTTTATGTGGGTTTTCTTGTGCTATACCAAACCCTATGATTTATACAATACTTTCTCCCTCTGTAGCAAGATTTGCCAGATCAGCCTATTATTTGGGTGTGGGTTCCTGCATCAGTTTCCATAAGGTAGCAAATGAAGTTTTCTGATGGCAATTGGGGTAATAACCAATTTGAGTGTAGTAGAATATCATTATGCATCATTACATTGACAGATTTATTTCTCCAACTTTGCTTGATACTATCTTAGGTTTCTGGGATATTCAACCTTTATGCCTTAGGACTATAGACAGTTAGAGGTGGGTTTACTCTTGTGACATGTGTTTCAGGCTAGACCAGTCATTGGTCGATCACTCCCACAATTTCTTTGCCACCCTTACCCTAGTACATTCCATAGGCAGATCAAGCTATAGATCAAAAGTTGGGTGGCTGGTATTGATGTCCCAATCTCTCCACTGGAAGTTTATCCTTGTCACAGGAGATTGGAATTTCAGGAGTCTTCAGTATTGGCATTGCTATGAGTCCTAGTTGGGTTCATCCTTGTAGATTCCAGGGAGTTCCCTTGAGCTAAGTTTATTTACCCTGAAATGCCCCCAAATTTCCAGTCATCACTCTCCCAGCCCATCCACAAGATCTCTTCTATTTTCTCTTCCCATGAAGATGCATGCATGCTTACTTGAACCTTCATTGTTACCTAGCCTCTGTGGATCTGTGGGTTGTAGTTATTCTTTACTTTGCAGCTTGTATCACATATCCACCTATAAGTGAGTACATGCTATGTCTCTTTCTGAGGTAGAGTTACATCACTAAGGATGATCATTTCCAGTTCCATGCACTTGCATAAAAATTTTCTGGTATTATTGTTCTAATGTCTGATTAACCATCAATTGTTATAAATCTACCACGTTTTCTTCAACTATTCTTCAGTTGAGGAACATCTATGTTGTTTCCAGGTTCTGGTAATATAAATAATGCTGCTATAAAAATAGTTGAGCAAGTGTCCTTATAGTGTGATGGAACATTCTTTGGGTTTATGTCCAAAAGTAGTATAGCTGGGTCTTGAGGTAGATCCATTTTTAAAAATCTGAGAAACTGCCTCAACCCATTTCCATTAATCTGTCTGCCATGTGGCCCATGGCTCACCTGTGTTACTTAGATGCTGCTCCTTTGGGCTTCTGGCTTGTTCTGTCTGAATCCACCCTGCTTCTCCTACCTATGCTCTGATTTCCCCTCCTACTTTTTCTATGGTGCCTATCATAGGCCAGAGTATCTCCTTTATTTAAAGATTGCTATTCATAGCATACAGAAAGGCATTCTCACATCACCTCCCCATTTCTGTCTAATCAAACAGGAAGGTTTTAATTTTAACATAGCAAAATTACATATAATAAAATAGCGATCAAGCAAGAATTACAGTTACAATATCTAGTCTATTTTCATTTATCAAAACTAAAGAAAACAGTGTAGGCAGAGTTTCACTTATAATGCAATAGTCTAAGATTAATATTTATTAAAATATAAACCATAAATCACGATATAGGTAACAGCTTATAGTGGCGCCTGAACAGGGACTGGAGTATCAGAGCGATGGACAATGGGTGCCAAATTGGTCTCTCCAGCAGTCAGGAACCAGGAAACGGGGCTTCCCGGGGGTCCCAGCCACCCCTTATCAATGGGGTTGGCCATTCCCCATTCAGGAGCTGGGGACCCTGGATAAGCATCCTCAGATCTTATCAGCTGAGACCTGAATCCCACCACATCTCCCCCTTGTGTCCAACTAAGAAGGTTCTAAACTAAGACTATATACAATAGGAATTATTATGAGGTATCTAGGAGAGGATAAGGCACAAACTACAACCAAAACTAACACATATAAAGTACATCATATATTTCTAGACTATTGGTAGATGGTAGGGTGTATAAATTACTTCAAAAAGGTTCATCTTGGAAAGTGAAAATTCAACACCTAAGGGATAGTAGGGTAGTAACCTTGACTTGAGAAGAAAAAATGTATCACCTGGAAGTCAGAAGTATATGGAAGTAGTGGCTTCCAAAATTTGGGAGAGGACAGCAACACAGCTACCTGGATAGTCACTTCTGGTTTTGTGTGCCATTGGAGCATCCATCATATTGGCTACAGGCATATGGTATCTGACAGAATTTTTCACAAGCAGGGAAATATTCGAGGGACTGTCTTATCCTGTCCATGCAGGTTTCTTCAGTCTCCATCCCTCAACTTGTTCATCCAGCTTGGATATCATGTGTGTACTGTCAGCAATCAAGGCAAGGGCAGTTCTTTACCCAACTGGCCATTCTCTGCCAAAAGGACAAACTCCAAAGGAGTATCCTTGATGCTCAACACCATCTTGGGAGAGGAGCAGTGACACCAGGAGACATCGTGTCTCTCTTGGCCAAATTCCAAATGTTAAATGCCATATTCTTTGGGTCTATGAAATGGTTTAAGACTCCTGTCTATCTATGATATTCTAAGATGTATCTGAGATGACTGTGATATGGTACTTTACATAATGTTGACTGCAGTTTTTATTGTCTAAAGGATTAAACCTTGTACTAAAAATTAGATTACCTATATAAGGGGTGTATAATCTCTGAACAATGACTTTTAGTATGACTATCAAATGTAGTAGGAATGGGGGTTCTCGGTCCCGGGCTGCCAGAGGTCTGAGACCCACAGACCTGCCGCCTGATACCACTTAGCCACCCAGCCGCTCAGGTCCCCAAAAATGACTCAGATGCTTATATTAACTTCATGCTGTTTGGCCTATGGCTCAGGCACATTGCTAGCTAGCTCTTACATCTTAAATCAACCCATTTCTATTAGTCTGTCTGCCACATGGCCCATGGCTCACCTGTACTCCTACATGTTGCTCCTTGGGCGGCTTCAGCTCGATCTGCTTCTTACTCTGCCCTGCTTCTTCTACCTATGCTCTTATTTCTCCTCCTACTTCTTCTATGGTGCCTGTCATGGCCCAAAAAAGCTCCTTTATTTAAAAATTGAGATTCACAGCATACATAAACACATTCCCACATCAATCAAACATTAGCCAGGGGTATATATACCATGTAAAGTGGCCACAGCATTTTAGACATGTATATACATATATATCATCTAAACAGAGGTTTATAAAACATCTTGTGCATATATCATAACTAGTGCAATCATACATTATATCTAGTATAGTTAAATGGAGTCTGTAATTGCATAGTGGACATGACAATAATGTGCAAATATTTTAAACAGAGGTAAAAGCATATATAAAATATAATGATTACAGATTCAATTTTACATAACAGTTACAGGTTCAGTTTTACATCAATGTACAAGTTGCTTTGGTTATAGAAAGAAAGCAATTTCAGATTAAACTTTGTACCAATGTACAAATTATCTCATTTAAACATATAAAATTATTTCACATTTGTATCTACACAAATATCTATGCCACTGCAAATTGTCTTTAGCTTAGCCCATATATTCGGCTAAAATTGTTTATAGGTAGGTAGAACAATATACCTTTATCTATCCTATGTATCCCCTTTCTCTTCTTCAAAAGAGATCCTTGAGGCTATATTACTGTTCTGTCCTGAATGCAATTTTAACTTATAACTATTATATCAGAATAACAATTACCCACAACCCTCAGAACACAAAACTTATTGGGAAAAGGGCATAGTCTTTCATATGGTTGCTTCCTGCTGACTTAAGGGTGATGGCATCTCTTTGGGGTCCTGTAAAAGCTAAAACAATGGTTAGATCTTAATGGACTGACTACACATCTATAACCATTCTCAGAATACTGGTTAACTCTATCTGGAATTCTAATTAGAAGTGTGATCTGAAGGATAATCATAGAGAGCTATGTTGCAACCATTTTTGAATACTCTATTTTCTAAAAACAATCATTGATTGGTGCATACCAGGTTCTTGATTTTTCTAGATTTTCTTCTGTCTGTCTGTCTGCTGTCTCTTTCTCTCATACTCTCCCTTTTATTCTTGTTTCATTAGTAGGAGTTGTTGCAGTGGGGGGCCCATCTCAGTTCCAGATTCTTTGTAGACAGCTGATAGGTGTAAATGTTATTTACAATGGAAAACTTAAGCATTGTTGATACTCAAAAAAGATATTAATATCTTCTATAACTTCAGGAGATTGTATGCAGACAGGATGTTTGAAAGTTACAGAAACAGAGAGAAACAAGGTTTAAGATGAAGTCACAATAATATTGGTCCCTAAACATTCTTTCTTCTGTCCCACACCAGGTGGCTTTTCTGATACGAGACTGAATTTCTCGTGTTTTCTTTACCAATATGCTTGGGTTTAGAGAGGGAGAAAGCCACTTGCTCCCAATCTAAATCAAGCCCTATTAATAGTCAAATTAGGACCGCAATATATTTTTTTTGAGGTGTAGATTCAAGATGCAAAGCTGTGAGAATTGAGAGATTACCCAGTAGTGCATATTTGTATCAGCTGGTCTCATAGTCCATTGTTTACCTTCCTTCATCATAGATCTCTCTTCCATTGCAGGTGATTAATCATTCAATGTCCAGTCAATGTCTTAAACACAGTTGTATCCATTTTCCTGTAAAGATAAAATTGAGACCATGCCCTGGACCTGTTAAATGTGTTTTCCTTACCATGTATTCATTTGTCATATCGGGGATGACTAATTATTTCTCCTCCTCAGGAAAAGACTCCTTTTTGAAGCAGACCTTTATTAATTTCCTCGGTACCCATATCTTTTCTTTTACTGTTGAAACAAAAGCAAAAACCCTACCCCATCGAAGCATATATCCCACCTTCCCTTCTGAAGACAACACATCCTTGAAGTAGATGGGTTGATTTATCTCAGATTTCTCTATTGCTCAATGTCTCTCAGCAGCTGATGTTCCCTTTTCATTAGCATTAAGAAAATTCAAAGTCAATAAGGCACTGTGTAACCTCTCCCTGGGTTTTCTCATTTCTTTCTTCTGTTTATAAAGCATCTCTTTCAATGTGTGGTGAGATCTCTCTACAACTGCCTGTCCTGTAGGATTGTGTGGTATCCCCATAATATGCTTTATATTATAGTATCCAAAAAATCAGCTTCATTTTTCGGGAAACATAAACTGGAGCATTGTCAGTCTTAATCTGAGCTGGAATTCCCATTATGGCTATGGCTTCCAAAAGGTGAGTAAGTACAGCGTCAGCCTTTTCAGAACTCAGGGCAATTGCCCAATGCATTCCAGAGTAAGTATCGATAGTATGATGTACATATTTTGCCTTTCTAAATTCTTGGAAGTGAAACATCCATTTGCTGGATCTCATTTCTCTGTGTACCCTTAGGATTACTTCCTGCAGGTAAAGACGGTTGGTTATAGAAAGGGCAAGTGTTATAATTCCTTATTATTTCTTTTGCTTGATGCCAAGTGATGGAAAAACTCTTCTTTGGTCCTTTGCTGTTAACATGATGTTTCTCATGAAATTCTGAGGCCTCTAGCACATTTCCTATCAGCAACCAATTGATTTTATCATTACCCTGCACTAGAGGGCCTGGGACAGCCCTGTGTGCTCTAATATATATTATGTACATAGCATATATCCTATCTCTAATGATACCTTGTACTTGTATGAACAGTAAGGTCAAGTCTGTATCATCAGGAATGAAGTCAGCAGTTTCAATATGTAAAACAACTCTTTCTGCATATTGAGAGTCAGTAATTACGTTGAGAGGTTCTGTGAAATCCAATAACACCATAAAAATAGCATATAGTTCTGACTTCTGAACAGAGTCATAAGGGCTCTGAGCCACCTTAATTAAGTTTTCAGACTTGTAGCCAGCCTTTCCTAAGTTGTTCGCATCAGTATAAAATGTAGGGGCTCCAGAAAAGGTTTTATCCTGTACCACATGATTGGAAAGATCCAACTAGTTTCCTTTATAAATTGAATTCTCTTGCATCGAGGATATTTATTATTAATCTCTCCTAAAAAGTCAATACAAGCTTATTGCCAAGGTTCACTGTCTGTCCATAATTGATCAATTTCTTCATTAGTCAAAGTCACAACAATTTCTGCAGGGTCCTTTCCAGTCAATAGGCAAAGTCTGAATTTACCTTTAAAAATAAGATCAGAAATTTTTTTGATATATATCTTCATTTTCTTGCTTGGCCTATGTGGCAGAAATATCCATTATAATATAATATATATATATAATATATAATAATATAATATAATAATCTTTGCATTATGATTCCTGTTGGAGATTATCTAGAGGGTAAAATAACAAGTATGGAATCCAGGTCTGGATCCACACAATCCACATGTGCTTCTTGAAGTTTCTTTTCCACCAACTCTAATTCTTTCTCAGCCTCATCAGATAATTCTCTTGGACTATTTAAATCCTTGTCACCATCCAAAGTCTTGAATAAATTAACTAGCTCATAGTATTTTTATACCAATAATAGGCTGTATATGAGCAATATCTCCTAATAACTTTTGAAAATCGTTAAGAGTCTTCAATTTATCTCTATTTAATTTTACCTTTTGTGGCCTAATTTTTTGTAAACCTATTTTATATCTTAAATAATTGATAGAATCTCCCCTCTGTACTTTTTCTGGAGCAATTTGTAGTCCCCAATCAGGCAATATTTTCTTTAGTTCTTCAAACAATGTTTCTAATGTCTTTGGGTTTGGGTCTGCCAACAACATATCATCCATATAATGGTAAATGATAGATTGTGGGAAGCTCTTGTGCAGTATTTCTAGTGGTGGTTGTACAAAATATTGGCATAAGGTGGGACTATTCAACATTCCTTGGGGAAGGACTCTCCATTGGTACCTCTTAGCTGGCCCTGAATTATTAAGAGTAGGCACTGTGAAAGCAAATTTCTCTTTATCTTGTTCTTGTAAAGGTATGGTAAAAAAACAATCCTTCAAATAAATAACTGCAATAGGCCATCCTTTAGGTAGCAGAGAAGGCAGGGTAATACCAGATTTTAAGGATCCCATAGGTTGAATCACCTTATTAATTTCTCTTAGATCCATCACCATCCTCCATTATCCAGGTTTTTTCTTGACAACAAAAACAGGAGAATTCCATGGACTGGTTGATTCTTCAATATGCTGAGCCTGTAACTGTTCCTGTACCAACTGTTACAAAGCCTGATGTTTTTCTCTCATCAAATGCCATTGTTGAACCCAAATAGGCTTTTCTGTTAACCATTTCAAAGGCAATGCTTTGAGTGTCTTTTTAGGTTCTGTAGTTATTGGGCAATTCTTTTGTACAACCTGAATGGCTGGTGAATTTTCTCCATTGTACCTTAAAGCATCATTTTTGGAAACATAATTGAGTCTTTGGTTGATATCAGAACCGGGAAGGATTTTAATCTGGGTATTCCATTGCATTAGAAGGTTGCAACCCCACAGATTCACTGCTATGTCAGCCATATATGCCTTCAACCATGCTTTCTGACCTATGCATTCAAGCCATCTCACACTCTGTTTCACCTGAGATATTGTTCCAATACCCAGTAATTGGATATCTACTGCCCATAAAGGCCATCTTGGATGCCATGATTGTGGGGTTATGATCGATACATCAGCCCCCATGTCAACTAAACCCTGGATATAAATATTATCTATCTGTATTTTCAGTTTTGTTCTTTGTTCATTTATTGAAGTCTGCCAAAATATTCGTTTTGTGACTCTTTTTGGAATTTCTGAATTTTCTTTTGAATTTATGTTATTATCTAATATTGTATGATCTTCTAGATCAGGCTTTGGATGCTCTATTTGTCCTAAGAATGCTGGTCCTCTACTATGACCGGATATGATCTCACAGTCCTCAAATTTGGGGTCTTATTTTTGGGGGCTTCCTGTGGGAAACCCTGAAAGGTATTTCCCGATGGTAGAGGGTTGCCTTCTTTATCCCTGGTAGATCTACATTCATTGATCCAATGCTGTCCCTTGCCACACCTTATGCATAATCCAGAAGGCAATGGCCTTCTGTTCAAATTAAACCTAGATCAGGCATTATTTCCAAGAGTACATTGTGTACAATTCCATCTTATATGGCCTTGTCTACCACAGTTGAAACAAATGATGTCTTGGTTCCTCACCCTATCATTAGCAACGGCTTGGCCTACCCAATTCTCCTCATTGCAATGGAGAGATTCAGCATTGATTGCATATTGAATCCATTCTTCTATAGGTGCGGATCTGATCTTTAAAGGCATAAGCATTCTTCTACATTCCAGATTAGCAAGATCAAAGGCCAGAGAAAGTACTAATTGCTTCCTAACTTCTGGATCTGATATTGTTCTATGAACAGCCATGGTAAACCTCTGTAGAAAGTCTGTATAAGGCTCTTTTAAGCCTTGTTTGACCTCAGCATAATGCTCGATTTTTTGACCAGGGTCAAAAATCTTTTCCCAAGCATTCAGTGCAACAGTACAGCATAGCAATAAAGTATGCTTGTCATAAGTAGTTTGAGTCCTCACATCAGCAAACATGCCTTCACCAAGAATTTGGTCCTGAGAAGCAAAGAAACCCCTAATTTTTCCTTGTTGTTCTAAGGTCCTGGCTTCCTCTCTAAACCAGCCTCTCCACTGTAAATTCTGACTTTGGTCCAAGACAGCAGCCATTAGCTGCATTCAATCAGTTGGTTGAATCCGGTTTTTTGCTGACCATGAATTTAGAAGCTGCTTTACATAAGTAGAGTGTATATCGTGCATTGATATTGCCTCTTTAAAATCCTTGATGTCTCTCATATGTACTGGCTCATAGCTATACTCTACATATTCTGAGGATCCCCTAGGTGCTATATTTGTCTGAATAGTAGCTGGGAACAACAGCGGTGTGGAAAGGGGTAGCCCTGTCATGTTTACCACCTTAAGTAGAGTTCCTTCAGTAACATAACATCCCATTGGGGGTTGACCTGAATTGTTCTGAGCATAAGATGCATCATTACCCTATTCCAGTATTGCAATACGGTCCTCCCATTCTTGTATTTTGGATGCTATGGGTTCCCATTCCTGGATTTTGGATACCACCGGTTTCCATTCTTGAAGTTTAGATACTATTGATTTTTCTAGAGCTTGAGTGTCCTGATGAAGCAGTCCTTCCAAAGACCTCAGCGAGCCAGCCGTTTTTCGATCCCCATCATTAACATAATTAATGATTTTTTTTGTTCTCGTCATTAATGTAGTCAACAAGTTTCTTGTTTTCATCATTTACATAGAGCCTATATTTTTCTTATATAGTGTTATCCATATCTAAAGAGGAAGTCTTATCTGAAAGCTTGTTGTAACCAATTTCCAGAGTATCTATCCTTTTTGCCATTTTAGTGTTTGACAGTTCCACATCATATACCTTGGATAGCGAACTGTTGATTTATATTTTGTACCTGTTTAACCTCATCTGCCACCATAGCCATAGCATTTGGTAGTTCCATAATACATAATCTGGACAGTAATTGTTGGTTTCAATTTGAGACCTCTGTCTTCATCCTCTTATTTTGAAACACAAAAGAGAGAAACAAGCCAAAAAATAGTAGGACTGGGGTATTGAATCCTTCAAGATATTCATTTAAAAATTTGTCAGCCACCATGTCAAAATATGACCTAAAGTCTTCAAAAGAATAATTGTCAGCCATTGCGTCAATTCATGTGTAATTACACTGTTTAGTCCACAGGTGTCACAGTAGCGGTCAATGCCCTGCCCACTGTATGGCAGATGCAGAGACTCTCAGCAGCAGGAAGCTACCTGCAGACCCTATGGGATTTTGACGGGCCCCAGCAGGCAGAAAACAATGCTTGGAAAAAGCAAATTCTCACAAATTAAGACAGGATGTTAATCACAAAATAGAAGGGCTTTTGTTTCCTTTTGTTCGCTTGTGAGAGTAATTTATAGTTGCTCGGGTCACAATCAGTGACCACATGGGCTGGCTGGGGGAGAGGGGTGTGCGCACACTTAAAACTCTACTACTTGGGATAGATGGATCGGGCCGCTGTACAGGCAGGCAGTGGCAGGCCAAGTGGACGATGGACCACTCCTGAGCGCTGCGCTGGCAGGCCAGGCAGGTGCGTGCTGTTATCGTTGTGTCTGTGGGCTTAAAACCAGGCGCTGTGGCAGCCGGCAAGTTGAAAACCACGCCTGCGCACTGAGCCAAAAGTCCATGCCTGAGCACTGAGCTGAGAACCCACACCTGTGCACTGGACCAGCAGGCCGGAAACCTCTCCCGGCTAGTGAGAGGGGGCTTTAAGCCCAAGTGAACAGTCTCTATGTCCCCTGCCCTCTTACAGTTTACACAAAGGGACCCCATTTATCCGAGGGCACAGGGCTGAGGACGTTGGGCACCAGATGTAGGCAGAGTTTTACTTAAAAGGCACTAGTCCAAGATTAATATTTATTAAGATATAAATCAACACTCACAATACTAGTAACAGCTTATAGTGGCACCTGAACTGGTGGACGAGCATTGGACGAGCGATGGATGAGCGATGGACTCCAATCTGGTCTCTCTGGCAGCCAGGAACCAGGAAGAGAGCACCTCGTGTCCCAGCAGCCCCTTATCAATGGGGTTAGCCACACCCCCTCCAGGTTGGCCACACCCCCTCCAGGAGCCTGGGATCCTGGATAACATCTTCAGACCTTATCAGCTGACACTTGAATCCTACCACAGCAGGCTAATTAAACAAGGCAAATTCAGGAAATAGGAAAGGTGAAGAGTTACTGTTATCTGTATCTCTGTTATCAGAAGTTTCTAAGTCCTTCCTAGCCAGTCCCAAAGCTACTTAAAAATAATTAAACCAGAGGTCTAATATTATAGTAACCTGTAATTCAGGCTTATTATTACCTAACTCTTCCACATATTATTATTATTATTATCATTTTATCTATGTTTAATCACATGACTTGGTACCTTTGCTTTAGTGCAGCATTCTCATCTTGCTTCCTCTGTGTCTGGCTGACATCTTTTTCACTGCCTTTTCTCTTCCCAGAATTCTCCTAGTCTGTTCACACTGTCTCAACTTCCTGCCTAGCTTCTAGGCAATCATTGTTTTATTAAGCCAATATGAATATTAAATCTTTACTATGATCTTTTCTCTTAGCACTGCTTTCATTATATCCTTTATGTTTGGTTATGTTGTGCATTAATATTCATTGAATTCAAAAAAGTCTTTAATTCTTTATTTTATTCTTGACCCACTAGTAATTCATGTAAGCACTGTTCACGTTCTGTGAGTTCATAGGCTTTCTGTTGATTGAACTCCTGAATTAATCCATGACAATCTAATAAAATATAAGGGCTAATCTATTTTTTCTGTATCTCTTGAAACCAGCTTTGTCACTGAGTGTGTGGTCAGTTTTGGATAAGATTCCATGCTGTGTTCAGAAGAAAGAATATTCTTTTGTGTTTAGGTAAGATGTCTTGTGGATATCTATTAGTTTTATTTGGGCCATAATGACTGTTAGTTAAATTATTTCTCTCTTTAGTTTCCATCTAAATGACCTATCTTTGGTGAGAGTGGTATATCATAATCTCCTATATGTAGGGTTCAGTTTTTGACTAAAGTTTGTAAATTTTACAAATGTGTATGCCCTTGTATTTGGGGCTTAGAAACTTGGAAATAAGACATCATCATGGTGGATTTTTTTTCTCTGATGAGTATGAAATAAGATTTTCTATCTCTTTTTTCTTAAAATCTGAGGCTACTATAGCCTGTTTCTTAGATTCATTTACTTGGAAAATCTTTTCTAACCCATTACTCTAAAACAATGTCTATCTTTGATGTTGAGTATTTTCCATTTCTTATGAGAAACAAAATATGTATAAATGGGGGCAGTAAAGATGTAGGTGAGGAAATGGGAAGAAATGAGGGCAAATAAACTCTAATTGCATTGTAAAATAAATAAATCTCCCCTTTATACAGGGATCTCGGTATTCCCCCATGAACCCTCATTGTTACCTAGAATCTCTGGGTTTGTGGACTATAGCATAGCTAGCCTTTACTCACAGCTTCTATCCATTTATGAGTGAATACAAACCATGTTTGTGTTGATCAGATTGGGTTATCTCTCTCAAAAGGTTTTTTTTTTTCTAGTTCCATCAGTTTTTCTGAAAATTTTTGTAGCCTGTTATTAATTGCTAAATTAAACTTTATTTTATAAATGTACCATGTCTTCTCTACCCTTCTAACAGCTGCTTATAAACATAGTTTAGGAAATATCCTTGGAGCATTACTGAGCAAAATTTTGTTATATGCCAAAGAGAAGTATAGTTGGGTCTTGTGGTAGATTGATTCCAAGTTCTCTGGGAAATGGCCACACTGATTTCTAACATGGTTGTACAAGTTTTCTGCCACACCACACATGTATAAGTGGTATCTTTAACCACATCCTCTCCAGCATGTGCTGTGGATTGTGGTTTTGATCTTAGTCATACATACATGTATAAGATGGAATATCAGCATTATTTTGATTTTTATTATCATGATGGCTAAGGATGTTAAGCATCTCCTTAAATTTTTCTCGGTCATTTAAAATACTTCTATAGAGAATTCTATTTAGATCTTGTACCTCATTTATTTTTGGTTTGTTGGATATAGATGAGATTTTACAAGTAGAAGGAGGGCAGATAGAGATGTTAATAGAAGAGATCAGGTTTTGGGGAGGCAGAGTGGAAAACTAGGAAAAGAGACTATTAGAAGGAGGTTGCATTTAGGAGTCAGGTAAAACCCTGGCACAAGGGAATCTCAAGAAATCTACAAGGAAGACCATAGCTTCAATTCCTAGCAATATCAGACAAATTAGCACAAACTGGTCATCCCCATAACCAGATTGGTGCCTAGCCCAATTGTCATTAGAGATGCTTTATCTATCAACAAAACAGAAACAGATGGAGACTAATGTTGTTCAACCTGACATTAGGCAGAATTCAAGGAATCTGAAAGAGTAGGAGAAAGGAGTTAAAAAGCTAGAGAGGTCAAGGACACCATAAGAAAACTTAGAATTAATTAACATGGACCCATAAGAGCTCACAGAGACTCAACCAATAGTCATGGATTCTGCATGGGACTGATCTAGGTACTGTGTATGTAAGTTACAATTGTATATCTTGGTCCTCTTGTGGGACTTCTAACCGTGAGAACAGAGTCTGTCTCTGACTATTTTACAGGACTTCCAGACATTACTCCTAATACTGGATTACAGTTCCCAGCCTTAATACATGAGAAGTGCTTAGTCTTACTCACACTTAATATGTCATGTTTTGTTGATGCTCGTGAGAGATCACTTCTTTCCTAATGAGAAATAGAGAAGGAATAGATTGGGGCTGTGGAACAGAGGATGGGGAGAAAGAGACTGCTAGGAAAGAAAGAATAGGAATCCAAGACATGGATGGAAGATAGACAAATAAACTTATTACCATGAATAAATAATAAATAAATAGATTTATTTTTTTTAAGGGCAAACAGTTTCTGTCACATAGATTTATAAAAAAAAGATACGAGTAACAAGTATGATAAACAACAACATTGTGGCTTTAAAAAGCAAAAAAAAAAAATTATCACATTAAGAATTTATTGGAATTTTCAGTAGTAGAGCGAGTGTGAGACTGTGGGTGATTCCAGCCGTGGCTCCTATTGCCTGCTTCCTAACTGTGGTAAATAGCTCTTCAGATGTCTCTTCTGTAGTGTGGGCCCTTTGAAACCTTTTCTTTCATTTCTTCCCTTTTCCCCTTGCCTTATGCTTTTAGTTATGAGAAAAACAAAAGCAAACAAACAAACAAAACAACTCCTTTGGGATGATGAAGCTTTACCACATTAGCATTGAAGGTAAATAAGAGAACCAAACCACAGTAACTAAAATTATTAATTATGTTATTTTGTTATCATTATGATTCCATTTTCTGATCACCACATGCACATCCATGGTTCATTGTCCTAGCCCTGCCCCTCTGCCCCTACACAATAAATGAGTGTATAAATAAACAATGAATAATTAAAGAAGGCTGTTATATCTGGATGAGTTTGTATATGATAGATAAATGGTAAAATTAGAATAAAAAATTATTAAGAAAGTTAATACTTCAGTCTTGTTTGTTTTGTTTGTGTTTCCTTGGATGTCCTGAAACTTATCATGTAGACAAGGCTGGCTTCAACTCACTGAAATTAATCTGGACATATCTTCTAATTGTTGAGATTAAAGGTGTATACCACCCACCATGCCTGGCTTGCATATAATACTTGGTTCTATTCGGTAGGGGATGTAATGACTGTATAGGTCGGCACAGAAACTCTTTAACAATAGCATTAGAGGTCATGACAGGCATAATGGAAATAAAGTAGGAAGCTTAAACCTGATTATAATGATTACTCATTATAAATGGAAAAAATTGCTTGAAAATGTGTAGTTTGAATTTTGTGTATGACATCATAAGCATAAAATCCCAAAATTTGGAAGGTTGAAACAGAAGGATTTGGAGTTCAAAGTACCTTCAGCCACCTAGCAAGTTCTAGTCCACCTGGGTGACAGAGAGCTGATCTTTAAAAAGAAAAAAAAATGAAGAGGATGAAGAGGAGAAACTAAATTTTTTTTTTTTTTTTTTTTTTTGCAGTTGGGAAACAGAAGTTTGGTAAAGTTAAAACTAAGAAATGTCTTTTTAAAAATATGTGTTACAGCTATGAATTTTAATTTGTTTGTTTCTTATTTTATTTTTTGGAGCAAAATCAAAGAAAAGGAGGACATATAAGTAAAAAAAGTAAAAAATGTAAAACTAAATAACTCTATACTTCAGAAAGAAAAATGAAAGAAAAAATGAACAAAAGTATTTTCTTTTCAGCTCATGACTTATTGTGTGAAGTGCTGGACAATTAATTACCTGCAGTTTTATATGAAATTCTCAATATGTAGCAATTGCTTTTTCTTCTGTAGTTTGATTCCCCTTATAATTTAATTCTTAGGGCATTTTAACTTCTTTAATGTTTTTTATTTAAAAGATATTTTAAATTTTACCTACTAACCACAGTTCCTCTTCCCTCCCCTCCTCCAACTCACCCCTCAGCTTCCAACCCCCATAAACCTATCCAGTCCTCAGAGGGATAGGGCTTCCCATGAGAAGTCAACAAACTATGGCATATCAAGTTGTAGCAGGACCACCCCTCACCCCTCCACCCTGCCACCCACATATCAAGGGTTAGCAAGGCATCCGTCTATAGGGAATGGGCTCCAAAAAGCCAGTTCGTGCACTAGGAATAAATCCTGGTTCCACTGAGGGAGGAAACAGAAACAGTCCAAGCCACCCAACCGGTGTCCACATTCAGAAGGCCTAGTTTGGTTCCATGAAGGTTCCCCAGCTGTCAATACCATCAGCAAATCATGAGGATGACTATGATGAAATTATGAACGATGTAATAGAGATGCATATAAACAGAGGTATACCTTTAACCATATTTTGGCAGTGCTTAGTTGGATGAACATCGAAGAGGGACAGAATATACACAACCAGGGAATGTAAGGCTTAGACTCCAGATGACGGCACAATGAGACACGGTACTGTATTTAGAATGAATGTCACACATTGTGGAAAGCTATTAGGTCATTGATAACAGGACCTTGAAGGAAACACTGTGAACCAGAGCCCTTATTTTTTATCTTTCTCTTCTGACTACTGTGAAGTAAGACATATTTTTTTTCCATTGCCCAAGGAGCACAATCACTGGGACCACATGGCAATGGCTACAAATGAAGAGGAGCAAAGGAAAAAAAGTCAGAAAAGAGAGTCACAATTTTGTTTACTATTTCTGTTAATAAAGAATTTTAGAAATCACAGAATCAAAAAATAATAAACATTTACATCTTGCCAATAAACACTAATTTAATATGCTATAACTGCTTCAGGCTTGTGATACGGTGATATGCTCTTTGAGTTGATGCAGATTATATTGTTAATAAGGCATAGAGGGACTAAATATGTAGAAGAACCTTTGAACCCTGCGAGCAGTAATCACAGCATTGCCTTGGCTTTATAAAGTCATTGAAAAATCAGAGGCAAGGAGAAATAAAGAAAACATTTAAAGGAGTATGGCAAAAAAAAAATAAACACTGTATCCCATATACCATTTTAGAGTATATTCATATCATATGATATTATGTATCATGGGCTCTTCAGAGCTATTTTAGTTACTCAAAACTGTGGTGTAGGCAGAAGTTTCTGGGATATTGAGGCGTGTGGTCTGGAAGAATCTTTCTCAATATAATCCCACAGTTGCTTATAAAGTAATTGCTCAGCAGTTTATATTAATTACAAACCATTTGGCCTATGGCTCAGGCTCATTACCAGCTAACTCCTACAATTGGACTCAATCCCTTTTTATTAATCTATGTATTGCTACATAGCTACAGCATCTTCTTGACCGTACCATTTCTCATCTTTTATGTCTGCTTGGATTTCCCACCTGTCTCTAAACTGCCTTAACATAGGCCACAACAACTTCTTTACTAATAAATAGTGAAAAACACATTCACTGCAGACAGAAAGACATCTCATATCAGTGGGAAGTATGGCATGACAAATATCAAGAACACTGAATTGATATTTGTGGGGAATTGAATAAGCATGTCTCTAGTATCCAGTTTATATGCTTGGATACTCGGTCCTCAATTTACTTGGAAGTGAGGCCTTATTGAGGGAGGTATATTCTTTGGGGTCAATTTAAGGCTTCTAAACATTCACGCCATTCCCAGTGTGCTACACTCTCTGTGTTCTATTTGTAGAACAAGATGTAGGCTCTCAAATAGTTTTGCCATTACACTTTAACTTTACTCTCATGGATTCTAACCCTCTGAAATCATAAGCTTACTTAAAACACTTTCCTTAGAAGTTGCCTTGATCATGGTGCTTTGTCACAGCAATAGGGATGTAACTAATATAATAATCCTCTCACTCCTGGAAAGAAGATTGAGATTTTTGTAGTATTAAGAATTGTAACATCCAGAGTTTTGGCAGTACTGACTTTGATCAACTGTACAAATACATCATCAACCATAAGGACAGTAGAAATTATAATGGCTGTTTGAAATTAAATAGTTACTTAGTGCCTACAATTTATGAAAAGCATATTTTATTTTCCTTTTGCATATAATATACACTGTAATGGGCTTTAAGAACATTTTTACTCAAGTATATGTTAAATGTTCAGTATATCTCAATACTCCTTCAACATGTGAAGTTTGTCTGATGTGGGAATGTCTTTCTGTATGCTGTGAATAGCAATCTTTAAATAAAGGAGCTGTTTTAGCCCATGACAGGCACCATAGGAAAAGTAGGAGGAGAATCAGAGTAGATAGGAGGAGCAGGGTGGAGTCAGAGACAGAAGGAGCCAAAAGGATCAAACATGTAAGGAGAGACAGACCAGGCCAGAAGCCCAAAGGAGCAACATGTTAAGAACACAGGTGAGCCACGAGCCACTTGACAAGAAAGATTAATAGAAATGGGTTGAGTTAAGATAAAAGAGCTAGATATCAATGTGCCTGAGCCATAGACCAAACAGAATAAAGTTAATATAAGCATTTGAGTCATTTCTGGGGGCCTGAACAGAAGCAGGTGGCTAAGGGGTCTGGGGCTGCAGGTCTGTGAGTCTGGGCCTCTGGCTGCTCAGGACTGAAAGAAACCACATTGTAACAGATGGCCTCCCTGGGTGGGCTGAATATCCACTTAAAGCCTGAGAAAGTTTTGAAAAGGGTTTTAGCACAGAGACTGAGCCAAAGAAGCTTCCAAATTGTGTATATGAAGCAGGTCATTGTTCAAAGAAAGTTTGGCATCTGGGTCACATTCAAAATGGCGCCAGCAGACTGGAGGCAGGCAGTGTAAGCTGTAATCAAGCCAGTTCCTGAAATCTCACAGAAGACTCAGTAGCATGTTACTGGTTTAAGGTTTCTGCTTATTTTGAACAAAAAGGAAACAAAGACGGATGGATACTTAGTAGCAGCATTTTCCTGGGTCTGCTAGGTTTGCTGGCCACAAACAGATGTGGTCCCTTTAAGAGAACTTACTGATTCAGCTTTGCAAAATCTATGTGGTTCTTTAAGAGAGTGTGAGTATTTTAAAAGCTCTTATGGTTAGAAGATGATTAAGGATTCACAATAAAACAGATTCAGATGAAAAGAAAAACCTGTAAATGGGTTACAATGTGTGTAAAAGGTACATAGGCTTCAGAGAAAAAAGAAAGAAGATTTAAAAAGTCTTTAAAAACAGAAATAGAGTAATAAAAATATAATAAGCCATGTAAAGATGGAAAATAGACACAAAATCTGGATTTTGGTTGTTACTGTGTTTTCTTTTAATTTTTTAACTATTAATGAGCTAACTGCAGAAAGACAATATATTGCAAATGCAAAGGCTACTAAGTTAAATAAGAATATATATATATATATATGTATATTAAAGGTGTTTTGATTTTAAAATTTGTGTCTAAGGATTTACTGTTTTGGAAGAGTTCTGCTTTTGTTTCCACAGAAGATGAGAACCTGTGGATTGTTTCTAGGCAAATATGGTTTCATCAACCAAGACCCCCCTGAAAAAATCTCTGATGAGAAGAGATGGCCACATCAGCTTCAAGACTAGACTATGATCAAGTCTCAAGAACCCATGAGATTTTCAATGCCCCTTAATCAACAGGAAGTAATAATGGAAAACTACACCCAAATTCCCAAAATATTGTTTCTAAATATTTGTTTTCACTATAACTGGTTAATGGTCATAATTGATCTCTTTGTAAGAAGAAAAAGGGGATATGGTATATCAATAATTTTTTTAAAAATTAGATTATTAAATTTACTTAGATCAGGAAATCAGTTGTTAATCTCAAAATGTTTTACATTGGTATTAGATTTTGGTTTATTGATACAAATTTAAGGTCAATTCTGTAATGCTGTATTTTTCTACTCTTGTTTAAGATATGTTGTTTATGTAACTGATTTAAAATTGTAATGTATGATTAAGAAAGGAAGGTTAATAGTTACCTTTGATAATCAAACTTATAGTTAGGTTAGATAGTATTTTTAGGTATACAAAGATATATTTCAATTAGGTAAGTAATCTTCAAATACTTCTAAGACCTACAGAATATGGCATTTAAAATGTTTTAAGAGCTTAGACTTTTATGGACAGTGAGACAGGTTTGCTCCTGGCAGCACTAATTTACTTCAAGAGAAAAATGGGCATAGAAGAAACTCCATATGGAGTCTATTTGTGGCAATGGTTAACCACTGGACAAGAACCTGTTCTTATATTGACTGCTTGACAGTATGCTGTTTAAACTGGACATGCAGGTTCCATAGGAAGATGGCCTTGAACTTTGGCAGAATAAGCCGAGATGGTCATTCAGGTTCCTGCTTTACAGAGAAAAGTGTCAGACATTCTTCAGGACTCAAGGAGAAGCAACTGATGAACTGTACCAGAATGGGCAGAGCAGATTTCCTGCTTCACTGAAATGAAAAGAGACTCTGGGTCTGTAGGCTGAAGATGGATGCCCCAACTTTATAAAGGAACTTTGGGTGACTGTCCAGGCAGATAGGTGTCATCTCTGTCATTTTTAGATTTTGGAAGTTGCATGCACTTCTGGTTTACTTAGGTAAACTTCTGTGGTCTTTGATATAGTTAAAGATTAGATAGTCATATGTATAGTTTTTCTTGGTTATTTTAAGGTATATATGAAACTTTTAGATTCATAAAGATAAGATTGATAAGAGTGTTTTCTTTAAGTTTACTAAATACAAATAGACAATATGTTATAACTATAACTCTTGCTTAATAGCTGTTCTGTTATATGCAATTTTGCTTTGTTAAAATTGAAGCCTTTTTTATTAGACAAAAGGGGGGGGGGTGATGTGGGAATGTCTTTCTGTATGCTGTGAATAGCAATCTTTAAATAAAGGAGCTGTTTTAGCCCATGACAGGCACCATAGGAAAAGTAGGAGGAGGCATCAGAGTACATAGGAGGAGCAGGGTGGAGTCAGAGACAGAAGGAGCCAGAAGCCCAAAGGATCAACATGTAAGGACAGACAGACTGAGCCAGAAGCCCAAAGGATCAAACATGTAAGGAGAGACAGACCAGGCCAGAAGCCCAAAGGAGCAACATGTTAAGAACACAGGTGAGCCACGGGCCACGTGACAAGAAAGATTAATAGAAATGGGTTGAGTTAAGATAAAAGAGCTAGATATCAATGTGCCTGAGCCATAGACCAAACAGCATAAAGTTAGTATAAACATTTGAGTCATTTCTGGGGCCTGAACAAAAGCGGGTGGCTAAGGGGTCTGGGGCTGCAGGTCTGTGAGTCTGGGCCTCTGGCTGCTCGGGACTGAAAGAAACCACATTGTAACATTTGTCTCTGGTTCTGAGCTAAATTGCTCAATAATCTACTTTATACATTCACAGGTTTACTACTTTTATTTTTCTTTACAGTGCAGCAATGTATTTAATATTTTATGTTCTATATTTACATTATTTATTTCTCACTTGAAGAACATTCATAGTTTTTATTTGCTGGTTACTATGAATTGAGTACAAATAAATAAGCTGAATATCAGTAGAGGAGAATATTCAATCATTTGAGCACATATCAATGAATGGTGTAGCTCGGACATATGGCAGGTTTATTTTTAAATTTTTGGGAATTTCCCACACTAATTTTGATAGTGGCTACACCAGTTTGCAATCTAGTCAGCAATTAATGAGTGTTCCCCTCACCCCACACTCACTTCAGCATTTGTTACTGGTTGTTCTTTGGACCTCTCCATTCACACTGTTGTAAGGTGAGAACTCTCAAAAGATGTTTTTATTTGCATTTTATTAATTGTGAGGTTCAGTTGGAGATTCTTTTGAGATATTTCTTAGGCATTATTTTTCTCCCTTAAATCTCTGTTTAAGTCCAAGTCTCATATTTTGAGTAGGTCACTTGTTCTTTTGAAAATTTGTTCTATGAGCTCTTTGTATGTTCTATATAGTAATCCTTTGTCAGATAGATTCTAATTCTGCTCTCTTCCTCTTTACCACCGTGTATCCTTACTTGTACAGAAGCTCCCTAGTTTTATAAAGTTCTGCCTCTCTGTTGTTGACCAATTCTTTGGCAAATGTAGTCTGATTTGTAATTTTTTCCCCTAAAGTTATAACAAATTGTCTCTATATTTTTTTATTTAGAATTATCTGTTTTATTTTTTAAATGTATGTCTTTGATCAACTTGGATTTAGTTTTAATGCAAAGAGATAAATGTGGATTTTTTTTGCATGTAGCAATCCTAATTTCTCAACATTGCTTCTTGAAGATACTTTGTTTTCTCCAGCATAAATTTTTATTGTTTTTGTAACATATGAAGTGGCTGAAGGAGTGTGTACTAATTTGGAAGCTTATATTTTGTTGCATTGATCAATATATCTGGTTTGATAGCAGTGCTTTATAATTTTTAATACTATGGTGCTGTAATATATATTGATACCTATTATTACAATGCTTCCAAAACTGCTTGTTTCTTTTTTCAAAAATGTTTTCACTATCTGGAGGTTTGGTGGTTGCATGTAAATTTTAGAACAGTTATTTCTAATTCTGTGAAGATTAATATAAGTTTTTGATAGGGGTTGCCTGCTGTAAATATCTTTTGGTAAAAGGTTGATTTTCACAATATTAATTCTTTACTTCATTACTAGGTAATGTTTCCCATTTTCTAGTGTATATCTCTGTATCTTTCTTTTTTCTTTTTCTTTTTTTTTTTTTTACTGTAGGTGCTTCAGTTTTTAAGTCAGTATTATTCTAGATAGCTTATTTTCTTTAAGTCTATTCTGATAAAGGATATGTTCATAATTTTTGTCTCTGTTATGTCTTGTTGGAATATGGAAAAGTTATTGACTTGTGCTAATCGATCCTGTATCTTGCCACATTATTGAATTTAGTTGTTATTTCCAAAAGTGATATGGTAGAATTTGGGACGGATGTTTATATATAACATAATTTCATCTTCAAAACAGTTTTATTTATTATATGTTAGTGTCTTTTAATTTCCTTTTCTTACCTTATTGCTCTAGGTGGTGCTTCAAGCACAATTTTGCAGAGGACTTGGGAGAGTGAGTAACCTTGTCTCCTACCTGACTACTGTAGAATACTCTCTCTGCTTAGGGTATGTTGACCATGAATTTCACATATATAGTTTATAATATGTTGAGGTAGGTTTTTTCTAGTCTTACTCTCTTTAACATGTCTCATGATGACTTGTTTATATGCAACTGTTGAGCTAATTATTTCATTTTTATCTTTAGGATAATTTATATGGTTTAATAGACATTTTGATGTACTAATAGAGTATATTTTTAAAAAATCTTTAATTTCTTTGGTGTCTGTTGGAATATTTTTTTTATTTGCTACTAATTCTGGTAATTTATATCCTCTCTATCTTGTTAACAAAGATCTGTCAATATTATTTTTGTCTTCTCAAGAAGCAGCTCTTATATTTCTTTATTCCTTGTACTGTTTACTTTGTTTCTTTTCCATTTTTTTTTGCTGTGATTTATATCATTTTTTAGTACTGTTTTGTTTTCATTTAGTGTTTCAAAATTTTGGAGTTGTATCATTAGATCATTGTCTTGTCTTTTAGTAGTCTTTCTGATTTTCTAATTGTATAGTTAAAGTTATACAAGTCCTCTAATAAACTGCTTTGGGTCTGTCCTATATGTTTTGCATTGTTTTATATTCATTTTTATTTAGTACTGGTATTACTATTATTTTTTGTTGTTTGATTAGGATATTTTGGATCTATTAACCATTAAATAACAAGTCATTCAATTTTCTTGAGTTTGTATATTTTCTAGAGATTTATTTGCTCTACATTTTAAGTTGTAATGCACTGTGATAATCTAGGAAATGTAGAGGTGTTTCAATCTTTTTAAATTTGTAAATATTTGGTTTTTGTCTGAGTAAGTAATCTCTTTTAGATATGTTTTTTTTGGGGGGGGCTTCTAAGTAAAAGGTATATTCTGCTTTTTTAGATATATGTTAAGGCTATCTGATATATAATGTAATTTAATCTTATGGTTTTTCTATTATTATTATTTTTATTATTCTGTCATATATTACATTTTGACTGCAGTTTCCCCAATCTCACCTCTCCTAATATCTCTTCAACATACCCTACTCTCAAAAATTCACTCACCTTTGCCTACACTCAGAAAGATGTAGGCCTCCCAAGAACATCTAGAAAACACAGCATAACAAACTGCAATAAAACCAAGCACATACATCACATCAAGGTTTTAGGGGGCAGTAGAGAAAGGGTACCATAAACAGGCAAGAGATTTTGCTTTTTTTTTTTTTTTTCACAGAAGATGAAAGCCTGTGGATTGCTTTCAGGCTAATATGGTTTGATCGATGACCAAGAACTCCCGAAGGCAACTGGCTGAGATGATGCAGCCTAACAGACTACTACAAATCAAGATATAACCATGAATTTTAATTTTCTTATGATCCCCATAATATTTCCAATGCCCCCATTCCGCAAAAAGCAGTATGGGAAGCTATGTTAAAATTCCCAAAATATTGTTTATAAATGTTTGTTTTCATTATAAGGAATTAAAAATAATCAATCTCTTTCTAAAAAGAAGGGAGGTTATAGATATGACAGGATAAAAAGGTTGATTATTGAATCTACTTTGTAAGAAAACTACTTGTTTTAAATAGTTTAGATTGATATGGATTTTAATTTGTTGATACAAACTTAAGATTAATTTTGTTATACTGTATGTATACTACTCTTGCTTAAAGTATTATGTTCATATAACTCATTTAAAATTATAATGTACAATTAAGAAATATATATTAACAGTCATCTATAATAACCAAACTTATGTTTATTAGTTTTATATTAGATTTTTTAGCTATAAAAGATATATTTCATAGATGGTAATCTTCAAACACTTCAAAACATATAGAATATAGTATTTGAAATATTTTAAGAACTTAGACTTTTCTGGAAAGTGAAACATATCTGTCCCTGGAAGGATCAATCTACTTCAAAAGGATGGTGAGCATCAAGAAAATGGCTTTAAATTTTACTTTCTGTGTGGGAAAGTTTGGACACTAGGCAAGAGAATGTTCTTGCCTTGACTGCCTGACAATATGCTGTATAAACTTGACACAAAGAACCTATAGAAAAATGACTTCTAGAACTTTTTCAGAACAAAGCAAATGGTCCTTCAGATTCCTGCTTCAAAGATAATATTTCCAGATATTCTTCAGGACAGAGGTAGAAGTGACTGAAGAGCTATGCCAGAACGGGCAGAGCAGTCTTTCAAATGTCCTGTTTCACTAAAATGTCTGCCAGTGGTCTTAAAATGGATATCCCACTGTTATAGAGGAATGATATGTCCAGCCATATCTCTGTCATTTATAGAATTCAGAGGTTGCTTTTGATGCACTTTCTTTTAACTTAGGTAATAGAGTCTCTGATGGAGTTGATGAGATCAGTTATACTTCTAGTTTTCTTTCATTATAATAAAAAAGGAAATTAGATTTGTAACCTTGGACTCACAAGGACAAGGCAGATGATATAATAATTCTTTTAATTTTGCTAAACACAAACAGACTAGATATTGTAACTATAATTCTTGCTTAATAGCAATCTTATTATATGTAATTTTGCTATGTTGAAATTAAAACTTCTTTTGATTAGAGCAGGAAAGGGAAAGTGATGTAGAATGTCTGTTTTGTATGCTATGAGTATACTTCTTTTGCCACGTGTTAATAAACAGGCATTGTGGGCCTATGCCAAGGCAGCTTAAAGTCAGGCAGGAAATGCAAGCGTAATAAAGAAGAAGGAAGGCAAAGTCACACAGAAGCTGCAGGCAGCACCAAAGAAGGAATTTGTAAAGGTACAGAAAAGTACAGGTAACACATGAGCCATATGGGAATATATAGATTAATAGAAATAGGTTGAGTTAAGATATAAGAGCTAGGCAGTAATGAATCTGAGCCATAGGTCAAATAGTTTGTAATTAATATAAGCCTTTATTTGGGATAAAGTAGCTGTAGATAGGTCCAGAACTTGGGGCTAGGCTGGGTCAAAAAAAAAAAAAAAAAAAAAAAAAAACAAAAAACAAAAAAAACAAAACAAACAAAAAAAAACAAACAAAAAAAAACCTTCTGACTACAATAGCTAGTATACTACTGGAATTAAAATTACATATTAATCACAACCTGTTAATATTAGATGATTTTAGTACTTCACTTTTCTTCAAACAACAATTCATCTGGAAGAAAATAAACATGAATCAAAATTAAAGGCATCATATATCAAATGAGCTCAACAGATATCTACAGAATATTCTACAAAACACCCAAATAATCCATCAACCCATTGAAATTTCTCTAAAATATATCACAACCTGGAACACAAATTTATATTAACAAATTCAGCAAATTGGAAAATAACTACAAATATCCCATCTTACCATAATGACAGAAATCTGAAATTGACAGCTAACAAATTTCTAAGTAAAAAATGCAATCTCAATAGTAAGCATGTTTGGGAAATCTATTAGGAAATATTATTTTATATGTATCCAAACCACACACACACACACACACACACACACACACACACACACACACACACAATTTATATATTATATGGAATATACAAGTTGAAATTTTATCACTTGGACTGACAACGCTCTCTCAAAGTGCTATAAAAGATGTGACAAAAACCCAACACTGGTATAAGAAACTTCTTTACCGGTTGTTGGACAGGAAAGTCACAGATACTCCCAAAATAATTAAGCATATTGGTGTTACCCTTGATGGTCTCCTGGAAGTTAAAGGGAAATCTCTATTGTTAAAGACACCACACCATCAAGATTAGAGCTGGGTCTGACGGAATTCCCCTCTTTGGTAAGTAGTGTTTATCTGATTGATGTAAGCCCTTCTGGAAATGAGGGAAATATAGCCTACTATTTAGTGCTGATAATGTTATGGATCTTATAAGAGAAACTACTACTGACAATTTACTAGACAAACATTCAAATATTCTATTAATTAGAGATGACATAGTAGACTTTTTTTAACTTTCTTATGATGGTTTTTGCATAATAACTGAAACTAATATTTTGACTCTTTATTAGTCTAATTAGTCTAGATAGAGTCTTCTGTAGCCTTTCATATGTTTTACCCAATTTATAGAATCTCTAACTTGGCATTGTATATATCTTTGCATACATCCACTGGCTGACAACCCTAATATATAGTTTGTATAATGAAGTGTGTAGACCCTGGCAGGGCTGCAGGAAGTATGTGCTCAGAAAGACGGTGCAGCTCCCTGGGTTTCAAACACCATTACCTACTCTAGACATTGATAGATAACTGTGTCCATTGTTTTGAATGGTAGGCCTCTTAACTCCTTCATATACAAAAACAAAACTTCAGAGATAAACTGTGTTCTTTGTCTCTGGTGAGAAGACTAGAAAAATGGGCAGTTAGATACTGTCATTTCTAATTGTACTGAGCCAGTGATACATGAAAGGAAAGAACACTTTTGAATTCCTGTCTGTTGGTAGAATTAGGGCACTTGCATTTGGATAAGGTATCTATCTGCTCTAGATATGTGATAGAGTATTGAGACCAAATTATACCTTACAACTTTACAGGGGTATTTCTTGCTGTTCAGTTTCATTTGTGTGGTGTTTCATCCTCAAATAAATTTTTGAACATATTAATTTATAATAAATTTACTTTTGAATATGTTAATGCATAAAACTACTTTTTTATAACTATGTATAGTCATTATGTTATATATTTAGACTTGAAACTTCTGTATTTGATTTTTAAAAAGCCTTAATTAACATACTCTGGAGTATGAAGAAAATTGCTATTGATTACATGAAATGAATGAGTTGAAGACTTGGTGTCACATCATCAAAGAAAAAGCACCAAGTACCGGTGCTGGGATGATGGAGCTCACTTTTAATGCTAGGAAAGATAGCATGCAAATTTCTGTGAGTTTGAGGTCAGCTGGAATTTCATAGGGTGTTCTGGGACAGCTGGGTCTCTATATTAATACTGTGTCTCAAAAGGTAAGAAGAACAAGCACATATCTTGGGAGAGAGAGAAAATGTCTACTACAAGACTCTTGGCATCCCTCAGCTGCTGATGCATTTGGAAAGTATATCAGCAGAGACCTTTATTTGTAGGGTTACTATGATACAGTTGGTGGACATTTTTATAATTCTTTTTACCAGTTTTCTAATGCATTATTGAAAACAACTGTAGAAGATTTTAAATTGGCAATTGATAATCAGAATCGAAGAACTAAACCTATCAAAGATAAGGGTTTTAGAGAGTTCCTCCTCTTGTATTCAAACTCCTAAACTCTTGAAAGTCTTCTAAGGTATGTACTATCCTTTAATACTATGCTGTATTTCTTTATGTTATAAAGAATTTACTCTCAGTTACTCTCACTAGATTCATGAGCTATACATAAAAGTGATATTTGCTATATCTGTGCTGGTATTTAATATGAACTTAAATTGTTTTAAAAAGCTAAAGGTTGACAATTGTCTGAATCATTGGGAAGCATGCCTGTGATCTTCAGTAGGAATTTTACACCTTAATACTGTTAAGTCAGTTTAGGTGATTTGTGTACAGAATAATGAGTTGAAACATTTTTGTCTGTAGAGATTACATCTTTATTATTCTATTTCTATTTTTGACCTATTTATTTAAAAAGCTTTTTAATATACCCACTACTTACTATTTATCTTCTTGTCTCTCTCCACAGTCAGCCTCCAGTCATTCCTCCCACCCCATAGCCCTATCCATTCCTCAGAGAGGGGAGGGACTTCCACAGTAAGTCAATGTAGTCTAATTTATCTAGTTGAGGTAAGGCTTAGTATCCTTGACCTAGTATCAAGTCTGAGTAAATGTTCCTCCTTAGGAGAATGGGTGCCGAGAGGCCAATTCATGCACTAGGGATAAATTAAGGTCCCACTGTCAGGGCCCCATAAACTACTCATTCCTTTCAGCTGTCATCAATATTCAGAGGATCTAGTTCAGTACCATAGGGATTCCTCTTCAGTACCATATAGATTCCCCCAGCTTTTAAGCCACGTCAGTGAACTTTCAAGAGCTTGGGGCAGCTGTTTCTACGGGTTTCCTCATCATGATCTTGACCCCTTTGCTCATACAGTCTCTCTCTCCTCCCTCTCTTTGCCTAGACTGAAAGCTAAACCCAGTATTTAGAAGTGGATCTCTGTATCTGGTTCCATCAATTTGTGGACGAAGGCTCTGTAATGACAAGTAAAGTGACCATCAATTTGAGGGACACATTACCCTTTACAATAGCTGCAAACAACATGAGATATCTTGAGTAATTCTAATCAAAGAAGTGGAATAACTGCATGACAAAAACATGAAGTCATTGAACAAAAGAAATTTATACATGCTAAATAAATAAATATTTCAAAATAAAAAAAGAAATTGAAGAGATATCAGAAGATGGAAAGATATCTTATGTTCTTGGATAGGTATGATTAACATAGTAAAAATGGAAATCTTATCAAAAGCAATCTACAGATTTAATTCAGTCTACATGAAAATGCCAGAACAATTCTTCCCAACCTTGAAAGAACAATACTCAACTTTGTATGGAAAAAAAGCAGAATTGCCAAAACAATACTGTTGTATAAAAGAACTTTAGGAGGCATCACTATCCCTGACTTCAAGCTTTACTATAGACATACAATAATAAAAACAGCTTGGTACTGGCATAAAAACAGACATGTGGATCAATGGAATCAAAAGATCCTGACATAAATCCACACACCTATTAATACCTGATTTTTTAAAAAGAAGTTAAAAAATATACAATGAAAAGAAGAAAGCATTTTCAACAAGTGGTGCTGGCATAACTGGATAGTGGTATTAAAAAATGCAAATAGATCTATGTCTGACTACTACCCTGTACAAAACTCAAGTCAAAATGGATCAAAGTTCTCACCTTAAACCCAGATACACTGAATCTTATATAAAAGAAAGGGGGAAATAGCCTTGAATGCATTGTCAAAGGAGACCACTTTCTATATATAACATCAACAGCACAGACACTGAGAGAAATAATTAATGGGAGCCTCCTGAAACTGAGAAACTTCTGAAACATTTGAGTTGTCTCTATCCATGTGCTATGGGAGGTTGACCTCATGAAATCAGTTTTCTTCAATACATCTGTTTAATCTATATCTCAGAAAAGACCTCTGCTTAAAAGTATTACAACTTGGGGCAACACATTTCTTTATATCTATTGAATTCAGTTTATGGGAAATAATAAACCATGAGTAAGTGTGTATGTGTGTGTGTGTGTGTGTGTGTGTGTGTGTGTGTGTGTGTGTGTGTATGTGTACTTCATCCTTGTGTGATTATTATTTCCATATCTGTGAGGATAGAAAAGAACAAATGTATTTCTCTCATGTCTATTCTGACATTTCTATAAACTGTGGTGTCATCCTAAACAAGATGGCCAGAAAAGATCACTGTGGGAAAATAACTTTTGAAATGAAGTGTGAACTTCTGACTCATATGGTGGATCAACAGGATAACTAAATGATCAGTTAAAATAATGGCAAGAAGTACAGAAGTGAGTTGGATGTCATGTTTATTTGCTTGTGAATCTTTGGGTCTCATTGTAGTTGGTAAGCAGTGTAAGCAGTATAAGAACTAAGAAGGTAGATGGCCCAGGGTAAGCACCATGAACACTATAGAACACATTTTTATTTAAAGCCTAGCAAATAATGACACATAAATATGAACAAAATTATGATTATAAATACAGTAATTTGAAAAAAATCTGAAGGAGAAATTGTATGGTTAAGATTAGACATCTAAATTGTTTTCTTATATGTAAAGACATTACTAAATTTGACTATATATATTTATCGAAAAATATGCATGTGTATAGCAAAAACATTCTCCTGTATTTTCTTCCTGGGTGCATTTAAACCAGGAAAACTAGCACCACACTGAGCGATAAATAGAAGTGAATAAACACCATGAAAACCAATGAATTGAGGCATTTCTTAAGGTCACATTCAGTATTATTCCTGAATATAAAATGAACTTTAGAAATTGCTATTTTAATCCAAAGAAAACAAAGGTAAATATTTGCATTTGTATTTTTAGTAAGCATTAACCTTCAAAGAACAGTACTAGGGCAGGCAGCAGAAGGGCAGTTCATATGAAATCAAACTGATTCTTTCAAGTAGATGTTATATTATTTTACATTCTTCCCTTCTCTAGAATAAAATCCATTATACCTTAAAAATAATCTGTGAGAAAACTTCAGTGAATGTAGAGTGTATGGGTTCCAGAGAATCATAAAATGAGTATGAGTTTAATTCCAAAATATATACTTTCCAAAGTTAGATTAATGAAAATAAATCAGACTCTGAGATTACTCCAAACTGCATAAATCCCCTAAAATCAATATATCCATGGCCCTGCCTAGTATCATCTAAAGTGATGCCAAACTTAGAAGTCTGAGAGAAATGTCCTCTCTAATTAAATGTCCTACAGAAAAAATGACTGTATCAGAAATATAATGTCTTTTTCAAGTTAGGAATGTGCTAAATGTCAACTCTGCATAAAGAAAAATTTTTTATATTTTAACCTGTACTTTTTACAGACGGAAATCTCATGAATGTATATTTTTCCAAGTGTTAATAATGTATTTAGTGATGGTAAGAGCCAGTATAATGTTGTCCTTCAGTAAGTGCCACACTGTGTGCACCTCAACAGCTCCCCTGATTAGGCAGTAGAGTCATCTCAGAAGTTTTCTCAGTTCAAAGTTCCCTATGTACCACAATGGAAGCACAGAAGCAGGTGCAGCACCAAGCTCTTCCTCTCAGAAACTAATTTTTAATGCAGCCAGAGTTAAATGCTAACTGCTTTTGTGGACTAAGAGATCCTGCTTATCATTCTTCAGTGTTATATAGCAATATCTAGCACATCTTAGAAAGCTGTTGCTGTTAAAGAGCCCTGCTTTATGAGTGAAAAAAACACTCATATTATTCTTTCTAATGATTTATGTAGGCAGAAGTTAATTAGATCCTTCATTAAGAAGATTGCTGCTCTTGGATTAAAACATAACTTCAGAGAAGATATTTAAAATGAAATTAGAATAGTGGTCAGCACCATATCCAGAAACATTATACTTATTTGTGATCAGGATCTATTGGCTTATCATGAGGACCTAAGAAAATAATTCTAAAATTTTACTGTAAAATTTATGTAGCCATAGATACACTAAATTTACTAATTGTGTGCAAAATTTTCTTTGATTTTTGACCAAATTTGTTTTTGAAATTACATAAGTCCATTGTGTTAGTATGGGAGACCGTACATGTATGTGAACCTGGATGCAATGGTGCATGTGTAGAACTATAGGACAACTTGTGAAAGTTGGTTCTTTCTTTCCATCTTTCATCATGTTTGTCCTTGGTATAGAATTTAGATTTTTATATGTGGCCACAACACCTGTGCTCACGGAGCCATCTTTCTGGACCTACAAATTTCTTTGGTAGTATTTATCTGAGAAATTTTACTTCAATTATGTTAAAATTATATGGAAATGTCAATGTATATAGTATAAAATAACAACTTTCTCATATTTTTCAAAACCACAGACTTCACAGATCTCCCAGGAATTAGATACTGAATATTGTCTCTTTCTGATTAAATACTATAGTCTCTGAGAAGATTCCTCATGCAAACCCATTATTATTCTTATGCTTAACTGATTCTGATTGTGTTTTTCAAAGAAATGATCATTGAATTGGCAGCCATGTGGCAGCACAGATACATTTAAATTCAACCTCATAGAAATGTGAATTTGTATTTTTTCAAACAATAAGTGCAATTTTCAACTGCATAAAAATGTTAAATATTACTTCAAATTATAGCCTTATTTTATTATCACATCGCCTGAAAGCAGTTCTGCACATAAAAGAAAGTCTGCAATTATTATAATTGCTTGTCATTGTCAGATGTTTTATAATCATTAGTTGCTATTTGAATTATAAACTTGTTGATGGACAGAATAGTCATCATTAATAACATGGTCAATGGTAAGTTTCTCATAGCAAACAATGTTTTAAGAAAAAAATATGAATTCTTTTAGGAACTTGGTTTTTAATGGCCTCTTAAATGTCTTATAAATTATATTGTTAGAGGCTAATGATAGCATTAGGTTAAAATAGACTGTCTCAGCTCTGTACACCTGGATCAGTAACCTGAGTAATGGTGCCTAATGGCAACTTTAAAGCGGTCTCTACACGGAATATTTTCTATGACTATGCTGTTTTTCTTCAGTTCAACAGTACAGAAAGGAAGAAAATCAGTCTGGTGTGACATGTGCAGAATTTTTAATAATCCTTCACACTGAGACCTTTTGCTGTCATGAGTAATCTCTAATATGCACAAAGCAAGTGCAAATCATCCCCAACGCCCCCCAAAAAATGACTGGGAAGACTGTGTTACCTTAACATAAAGTATCTTATAGAAAATAGCCATACCATGTTCAAGCAAGGGTAGACTGTTATGGATGTGAACATACTCACACCTTGTAGAAAGTAGTGGGCAGTAGGGAAGCAAATGCATCAGCAGACTGAAGGGAAGCACTGCAATCAGAAAGCAGGTGCCTGACAGGAACTCTGGGCTACTGCCTTCCACAGCTTAGCAATTTGTTGGTAGAATTCACTCAAAAATATCTTTTGCTAAGGATTTCTATTTTTCTTAACCTATGAAAAATATAATTTATATCCACACATCATATTTTATTCAATTTTGTATTTCTTGAGAAAATGGTGTCTAGGGTAGGCATTTGTGGTTCCCACAGTACCTTGAAATGGCCCCTAGATAATCAGAAAATATTAATGAAACACATAAATCCTTTGAATTGGACTTTAATTTTTACTATTGCTTATTAACCCATAATGTCTGTCATATAAACATTGTTTTTTTACTTTTCCATCACTGTCATCAGCATATTCTGATGTGGGAATGTTTTTTCTGTATGCTGTGAATAGCAATCCTTAAATAAAGGAGCTGTTTTGGCCCATGACAGGAACCATAGAAAAAGTAGTAGGAGGAATCAGAATAGGTAGGAGGAGCAGGGCAGAGTCACAGAGAGACTGAGCCAGAAGCCCAAAGGAGCAGCATGTAAGGAACACAGGTGAGCCACGGGCCATGTGGCAGACAGATTAACAGAAATGGGTTGATTTAAGATGTAAGAGCTAGCTAGCAATGTGCCTAAACCATAGGACAAACAGCATGAACTTAATATAAGCGTCTGAGTCATTTCTGGGGCCTGAACAGTGGTAGGCGGCTAAGAAGTCTGGGAATGCAGGGTCTGTGAGTCTGGGCCTCTGGCTGCCCTGGACCAAGAAAACACATTGTAACAATATTCTCATCTTTGGAAAACATAATTGAATAATTTATCAGCAAATAACAGGCCCGAGGATGTTGGGTGCCAGATGTAGGTGGGGTTTTTCTTAAAATCGACTAATCTAAGATTTATCTTTATTAAAATATAAATCAACACTCACAATATAGGTTACAGTTTATATTGGTCCCTAAACATGGACTGGAGTATCTGAGCGATGGATGGACGATGGATGCCAAACCGGTCTCTCCAGCAGTCAGGAACCAGGAAACAGGCCTTTTCAGGGTCCCAGCAGCCCTTTATCAATGGGGCTGGCCACTCCCCCCTCAGGAGCCTGGGACCCTGGATAAGCATTTTCGTATCCTATCAGCTGACACCTGAATCTCACCACAATTCTTCTCCAGGTCATCTTAAATAGATTTATAAAATCATATACTTTTACCCTACTTTCCTACTCCCCATTCTCTGAAGAAAATGACTGGCCTCCCAAGAATATAATCCAGCCATGATATATCAAATTTCAGTGAAACCAGGCACCTCCTCTCTTATTAAGGCTGGATGAGGCAATCCAGCAGGAAGAGAGAGTCCCCAAAGCAGGCAACAAAATCATGGTGCCATTGTTGAAAGTCACATATAACGACCAAGTTACATGACATGCCATATATACAGAGGACCTAGGTCAGTCCCATAGAAGTTCTTCCGTTGTCTCTGAGAACCTATGAATCAAGGTTATTTAGTTCTGTGGATTTTCTTGTGGTTTCCTACAATGCTTTCCCACTCTTCTTAAAGACTTCCTTAACATACACTTAAAGTTTGGCTGTGGAAATCTGCATCTGTTTTTTATCAGTTGTTCTGTGAGGTTTCTCTAATGACAGTTGGGCTAGGCACCAATCTATAAATATAGCAAATATTAGTAAGAATCATTTTATTGACTATCCTATTTTTTTCTCAGTCACGTTTGGTTCTGTCATAGGTCTCTGCGATATTCTGCATTTGGGTCCTGGCATTTGAGGACGAAACTCAGTCTCATGATATGGGTTTAAAGCTGGGACAGTTACTGGTTGCTCACTCCCATAATTTCTGCAGCACCTTTTACCCTATAATGCTTTATAGGTAGGATAAATTGTAAGTCAAAGGTTTTGTAGCTTCTTCGGTCTCCCAATCCGTCCACAGGAAACCTTGCCTGGTTACAAGAGATGCCTAGTTCAGGTTCCACATCCCTCATTGCTCAGAGTATAAGCTAGGATCACCTTTGTAGATTATTGGAATTTCTATTGCATTGAGGTTTTAGCTAGTCATAAAGATGCCACCATATTCCAGTTGCCTCTCCCAGTATACTCTCAGTCCATAGGTTCTCACCTGATACCGCCTGTTTCAATCCACACTACTTTATTCACACCCGTTAGTCCATTCACACCTCAATGACAATGTCTTTTCTACTTCCTTTTCATAGTGAGATTCATACATCACCCACTTGAGTATTTCTTTTAACTTAGATTTGCTAGTTTTCTGAATTATAGCATGGTTATCCTGTATTTTATGGCTAATATTCTCATGGCGTGTTTGTCCTTCTGGATCTGAGTTACCTCACTCAGGATAATCCTCTCCAGATCTATCCATTTACCAACACATTTAAGAATGTCTTTTCTTTTTTTTTCTGTTGAGTACTACTCCATTGTGCAAACATCTAGGTTGTTTCCATGTTCTGGTGTAGGGGGATTATGTTGTTCCATTGTAAATAATTGTCCCCACCTATGAGTTTAATAAAAAGCACTGACTGTCCTTAGACCCAGGAATATCACCTGCTAACTCTTTACCCTTAATCTAACTCATGACTCTTATCCTGTTCAGCTATGCTGCTGGGTACCTTTTCTCAGAGCAGCATAGTTGTCCTCTCCATCTTCTGGCTTCTCTCTGGCATTCTCTGGAGTCTGTGTTCCTAGAGTCCTGCTAGTCTGGTAGCCCCACCCACACTTCCTGTCTGCCTTTGGCCAATCAGCATTTTTTATTAAACTCATAGGTGGGGACAATTATTTACAGTGGAACAACATAATTTCCCTACAGAAAACATTAATAAAACATATCATAGAGCTTTTCAAACACAGACAGAGGAATTAAAAGGAGAACCAATTTTGCCATTGCCTTTATGGGAAACTAAGGCTTTCATACAGCCAACATTAATATATCCAGTAACATTATAGAAATTGCCAAGTACTAGAAACTAGGCAAGAGCTGAATGGACTCCTGTGGAAATGTTAGATTTGAGAAGATTTAAGGAAGTAATATGGCATGCACTCACCTTTTGGTTGTTGCTTTTTTATTTTGGTTCTTATTTTTTTATTTTAAAATGTTTTTAAACATACTCAACATCGTTCCTTCTTACCCGGCCCTCTCCCAACTTTCCATCACATCATCTCCCCTATCCATTCCTCAGAGAGGTTAAGATCTCCCAGGGTGAGTAATTGCAGTCTGGAATATCCAGTTGATTTAGGAACAAAACCTTAGCCCCAGAATTAAGACTGAGCAAAGGTTTTGCTATGTAAGGATTGGACTCCAAGGAGCCATAAACCATGAACCAGGAATAAATTCTGATCTCACTGCCAGTGACTTGATAAAGTGCCCATGCCATTCAATTGTCATCTATTTAGAGGGCTCATTTCAGTCCTATGAAAGTTCACAAACTGTCATTTCAGTCACTGAGCTCCCAGTATCTCAGATCAGCTGTCTCTGTGGGTTTCCTCATCATGATCTCGACCTGTTTGGTCACAGAATCTCTCTTCCCTCTCTTTAGCTGAAATAGGAAATCATCCCAGTGCTTATCTATGGATCTTTGCATCTGTTTCCAACAGTTATGAAACAAAGGTTCTATTATGTCAATTAGGGCACATTGACTACAGGGGGCAGTTGAAGTCTTGGCCAGGGTCATACTTGTGAGTTCTTATGTATTTTCCTACTACCAGGTTTCTTTCTAACCCCACAATAGCTTCATCTATCAAGACATTTATTTCACTGTTCTACTTCTCTGTTACTCCCTTTCTCAATCATCCCGTTCCCTCAATGTTACGTTCTCAACTCCCTTGGTCCCAATTTATTTAGGAGATCTCAACTGTTTCCTCTTTCTAGTGGGGAGCAAGAATTGTTAACACACATGGGAATAAACCACTATACCAGTAACCCAGGCTAGAGTTTACTTAGGAACAAGCCATGCAAGGTCTGCATTATAGGGGCAGGGCACAAGTGGGCACAGGTTTACATATCCATGGCTGGTTATGCCTATGGATGCAAGGGGCATGCCCCTGGCACAGGGCATGCTCTGGCAGTACCATGTGGAAACAGTGCCTTTACTTGGTAGCTATCATGGGCCAGAAATCCTAACTTCTCACCCTTATGTTTGTTATAAAAAATAAATGAATGAATGAATGAATAAATAAATAAATAAATAGATAAATAAATAAATAAATAAATAAATAAATAAATAAAATTTTAAAAGCAGGATTTTTTTGTAGGATAGGGGTTAATGGATCGGTTGGGAACAGGGACGATGATATTTTGGGATTGGTTTAAGCTGGTTAAGGCAGGCAAGGATTGTTTCTCAGGGAAGAAAGCTGTATCTTCAATCAGTTGGTCTTTTCTGGTCCATCCTTGCTGGTTTCTGTGATGCTCTTTCTGCACTTCAGATAAATTCAAGGCATGGTTTGGTATATTTTAAGTTGATTTTCAATTTTTGGGAGGTTGGGAAACTTTTTGTATTAGTGGAAGAACTTTGGGAAGTAACAGAATTTATAATGGTATAGGATGGTACTTTGCTATCAGGAGTTTAAAGGTCAGTATTAAGGTAGTAGATAGTTATATATAGAGGGTATGAAGGGGTGTGGAACTGGGGCATGCATAACTGTTAAGTTAGATGTTTTCATCTTTACCTAAAATAAACCTTAAAGAATGAACATTAAGGTAGCTGTTTTTGTGGGGTTTTTTTCCTATGGGACTCCAGCAGTGGTTGGTGACTGAGAATCACTAATAATATAAGCTGCATAATAAAGTTTATTTGTGGGTCTCTCCTAGGTCTGGGAGTGGGAAGAGATTAAAAATGTCCTGTGTTTTTTGTTCACCTGTTACTGATTTTAAAATGAATTCCCTCCCCCCAGTTCTTTGGGAGGCGATTGGCTAAAAAGTTACTGAGCAGAAAAGGGCTGATGAGGTTTTGTTTACCTGTTACCAGTTTTGAAATGGTTACTGGCTTTTTCTTTTTGTTCTCCAGAATCAGCTGCTGGAAAGTTACTGTGCCCATAAGCATCTGGGAGAAGGGGCCAAAGCTGTGAAATACCTTTAGAGCTTTTGTCTGTCTGTAACCTGCTTAGCTGATTTGATGACAGGGCAGTCTTGCCTCAGGCCCTGAGGGTTTCTTCCTTCCTTCTCTTCTTCCTTCCTTCCTTCCTTCCTTCCTTCCTTCCTACTTTCTTCCTTCCTTTCTTTTTTTTTTTTGTTTGCACAAAATAATAAGATATGCTCTTCAGAGGTAGGCTGGACTGGAAAACTCAGAAGGGATATTTTAGGAAAGGAGAAATAGAAATTAAGCCTTACCCTTCAGAAATTAGAGGTGAAGGTGTTCATCTCTTCTGGAATCTGAGAGTACAGGGCTTGTTTAGGTTACTGTGTCTTGTGAGTGGTTATCTTGGAGTAAGGGAGGGGTAAAGGATTTAAGGTTAGATAAATGAATTCATTGGGGGAAGCTTTCAAGCTTTACAGCTGTGCATTTGTAAGGATGAATTTATAGGGTCTCATCCACTTGAGAGAGAGAGAATGGAGAAGACATTGGCCCAGGGATGAGAAGAGGTCTTGATCCCCAATGTTGATCTGGGGTGAACAGGGATTAACACATGGTTTAGGCAAAGAATAGTCCATAAACTTTCATAAATGAAAACAGTGGTGGTGGAAGAGAGGTGGAAGTAGGTAGTTGGGGAGAGATGGGGATTTGAGTGAGACTCCATGGGGGCAGAACTGACCTTCCACATAGGAGTGTGGAAGTGGTGAGATACTCAGAGTTCTTTTCAGAAAAGCTTAGAACCTGTAAAAAGCTAGAGACAATAGTTTTACCCAGACCAGGTGAAGTCCCTGTGACATTTTACCAAGAAGGTAATGGTTAGGTCTTTCTATCTTACCTGAATACTGAGGGAAATAGGTAATATAAAAATACCAATGAATATTAAGAACTTTAGATGAATTTTGAGAAATCTGTGGGGCAAACTCAGGATCATTATCAGATTGAAGAGAGACGGGAATAAAGAACTAGTAAATAATTTGGAGAAGGAAGTCAGAAACTGTTTGGGCTCCTTTGTTAGAGGTGGAGTATGCTTCATTTCACCCAGAAAATGTATTTACAAAGACTAGAAAATATTTGATGACCTAACCTTGGGCATTTGAGAGAAATTCAGATGCCAATTTGTCCATGAAATGGAAGGGATTACTACAGTATTTGGAATTGGGGACTGACTTTTGGCAAATTGTACAAGATGAAGTAGTAGTTTTAAGAACTGTAAATTTTCAGAGGTAGGTTGGAGGTGAGCCTTCACAAAGTGAGACAGAGCCTGGCTGTTGAAATGGAAAAGCTGGTACAGATAAGACAGAATCTCTCACTGTGGTAATTTTCCTCATAATCCCTATCTCCTTGCTCATACAGACTCTCCTGCCTCGTTCTCAACTGGACCAGGAGCTTGATCCAGTGCTCAAATAATAATACAATGAAGAAAAAGAACAGACAGAATCTCTCTTTTATTAGGAGGTGGCTGTGGAAGTGTACGTTGTAATGTGTGGTTTTCCTCAGGTGAATGCAATGAGATAGTAACACCATCCTGATGGGCCACTGCTCTGACTGCCTGGTCGGCCCTATTATTTATCTTGGAGAGAGTGAAGTTGTCTGTCTGATGTGAACAACAGTGGATATTTTTTATAGCTTCAGGGAGATTGGAGGCTTTTAGCATAGCCATAATATGGCTCAAATTTAAAATCGATTCTCCTTTCTTGTAAGGAGCCCAAGCTCCTCCCAGATGGCAGCATGGGACAATAGACCAGGAAATACATATTTAGAGCCTGTATAAGCATTTATGGACTGTCTCTCTGCCAAGTGGAAGGCCTGGGTGAGGCCTACTAGTTCAGCCTGCTGGTTATGGTGCATGAGGAGAGCGCTTGTGCTTCTAGTCTGTCTCAGGGTCTGACACTATGACTTTCAGGCCCCCTCATTTAAAAATGAGCTACCTTCTCTATACTAGGTATAAGTATCCTAAGGCAATATGCCCTCTTGTATGTGTGAGGGGTGGAACATTAGTCTCTCTAAACTTTTAATGCAAGAATAAGATAGGGTATAGTTGATATTAGGGCAAGGAAAAAAGTTACAGATATTGAGTGGGGGACAAAATTGAAAAGTGAGTATAGCATCTTCTACTAATGCCACTTTGAGAGAAAGAACTCAGGAAGGGGGTAAAGCTTATAAGCCTTTGTAGATACGAATATGGGATAGGTTATGGGGAGAGAAGACAGTGATATGTGATCCAAAGGCTAATTTCTTTGACTCTTGAATGAATAAGGAGCTCGGCAGCCCTAATAGCATGTTTGCATGGTACCCATCCCTGAGAAATAAGATCTAGTTATTTTTTGATAGATATTCTACTGAATCAAATGAGGGGCATAGCTGAATTTGCTAAGAGCAAATTCTTCTTTTTCTATTACATAGAAGGAGAAGGAGCAAGTTAAGTCTGGGAGGTGGAGGGTTAGGTCCTGAAGAAGGGCCTATTGGAGTTTCTGAAAGGGTTTTGTAACTGAATGAAGGAGAGTTTTGTGAGGGGAGCCTAGTGCTGCTTCATATAGGGGACAAGCTGTGAGAGAAAAGGAGGGAATTCAGGATTTTAGGAAGCCAGGTACTGCTAGAAAATAAAAGGTTCTCCTCTTTAGTAGTGGGGCTGCAAGGGATTGAATTATCTGCTTTCTGTCTTCAGTAATAACTTTGTGAGTTTGAGTGATAGGCACAAACAGGTGAACTAGGGAGTAGACAGCTGGACTTTGGAAGGTTAAACTCTATAACCCCTTCTGGAAAGGGATTTTGAGAGGGAATAGGTGTTAGTTTGACTATCTTGTAACAACATATTGCAAAGGAGAATGTCACCTACATATTGTATAAGTTTAGATTTTAGGAGAGACAGAGTACGGAAGTCAGAAGCTAGTGCCTGACCAAATGAATGTGGGCTGTCTCAATATATAGTATATATATTAATATAGTCTAAGTGAGCTGCATGAACAGATAATTGTCAAGAACAGTCTAGTTAAAACCAAAGATATACTGAGAATGGGTGCTAAGAGGTATAGAAAAAAAGGCATGTCCACAACTGAGCAGTAGGAGGTTCCAGGTGGAATCATAGTTAACAGAATATAAGGGTTAAGAACAAAAGGATGGATAGGTACCACTACAGTGTTAATGAGCCTGACTTGGACTTGGCAATAGGCTCCATTAGACTTTTTAAACTGCAAGAATGGGGTGTTAAACGGAGAAGAAGGATGGAATGGCTGTTTTCTTAAGAAATGAGAGATAATAGCTATGAATTCTCTGAAGCTTTTGAGTGACAGTGGGTACTATGTTTGGGCAATGTGCCTGGTGAGGCCCAGCAAGTGATTAACAATAGGGGAATAAAGTCTAGCAAAGGAAGGATTTTGGGTGTCCTTCATTTGGGGGTTCACTTGAGAGGCTAGAAAAGGGTATGGCAGGCTAGTGCTGATAGGTTGAGCAGAAAACAGAAGAAATAAGAGAGCCACTGGTGAGTCTGAGCTCAGGGAAATGGAGTGAGCAAAAAAAAAACCCTAAAAGCTCCTATTTTAGCTAAAAAATATTTTTCCCATTAGAGATACAGGATGTATAGGCACAACAAAAAATTAGTGGCTGATAGAATATTCCTGAAAATACAATTAAGTGGCAGTGTCTGGTGAGGTCAAAATTGTTTACCTTGAACCCCAACAATGGAGAGGCAAGAAAGAGAAGTGAAACTTCAGAACTCCTTCAGGACTGAGTATGTGGCACCAGTGTCCATGGGGAAGGAGATGAATCATCCTGATACTGTCATTATTACCTTTGGCTCCCCTAGTGTGATGATGGTGGTCAGATCAGGGAAGCCCAAGCAGCATCAATCATCCATGGCCAGGCCTAGGAGATCAGCTGAAGAGTGGGCTACATGTGATGATCCCCTTCACACGTTGCCTGGGGGTAGTCAATGGATCAGTGTTTCCCTTGACAACATCTAGGGCAAGGCCTGGACTGCTCCTGTGGGACCAGGCAAGAGTACAACCAATGACCCTTTTGACCACATTTAAAACAGGCACCAGAAGGTCTCCTTGCTGCAGAAAGAAGCCATTCTCATTTATTATCTAAAAGGTACTTTGGCAATTTCTTTGTGCAATAATGGATAAGCTTGGTGGTGTCTAGATAAGGCATAAGGCTGAGTGGCTTGAGAGTCTCAAGAAATCATCCTAGAAATAAGGATGGGGAGATACTTTTTTCAGGCTCATTCTCTATAACTGAGGCCTGTTGGGGAGGAAGATTGTACTGCTAAATCTGGGTCATCACCTAGCTAACAAGTGGTCTTGAGGAGTGTGCCCAGGTAAAGTGTGGGGGTTTACCATACCTGGTTATACATATAGATGAAAGGAGTGTGCCCCTGGTACCATGTATTTATCAGGTAGCTACCACCACAGATCAGAAATCTTAACATAGATATCTCATTAGGGGTCCTCCTTGTTACCTAGCTGCATTGGGGTTGTGTCATTTTCTTGGAATTTATGTATATGTCCCCTATCCCTGTATGAAAACAGTCACACAGACAAGATCTTCCAGGCATTAGTTCTCCCTGCCCAGAACAGACTTGCTGTCTGCCCTCCCTGCAGTTATCTTTGCTAGTGAACATAGTAACTCATTTGAAACTTTTCTCAGGTATCTAAAGGCAGCAACAGACCAGATAACTCACTGATATGTCCTAAAGTCACCACCCCTACTGAGAAGAGAGCTATCCAGAGCTAACTAACCCAGTTAGCTGTCTAAGGCTTTCTTGCACCTTCATTCATTAACAGAAGATTCTAACTTGAAGGTTTAAGGATTCAAGTAAGCCTTCATACAATCTCTCCTAAAGAAGGTGCTTTAAACAAAACAAAGAGCTTCAAGGTCCCCTTTATTGTTTACTTAGTCACCCAGCAACCCCTACCTTTACAGCCTTGTCAGGTAAACCCCCTGATGGGGTATATAAAACCAATGCCTTTGTTGTTCAGTGTTATGCAATCATCTTGTGGCATAAAGGGACATGACATTAAGCATTGTGCCATTAAAGATGTATTAAAAATTGCTCTAAGTCTGAATTCTGTGCAGAGATTCCAGTAGACCCCCACCCACCCAACACTCACTACCACCATCACCACCAGTTACCAGCACATTTTCCTGAAGTTCTGAGAGAAAACCTATCTGGGTCAGGACCAAAGGTTTTATTTAAAAAAAAAAAAATTATGTAAGTACCAAGCTATTTTTATTATTGTATCATTATTGTAGCTCTATAGTAGAGCTTGGAATAAGATGCATCCCGTGTGAAGGGGGGCTTTCCAGATGGCGTACAACAGCCCCCACCACGTGATAAATATTGATAATGTAACCAGGGGGGTGCAAAAGGAGACCCCAGTAGTCGAGCTGTCTTAAAAAAGGAGAAAGTTTATTGGTTTATTACACACGCATACGGGCTCAGGGCACTGTGGAAGGCAAGAGTCCCGAATGCTTTCAGGGCAGACATTTTATACAGCATTCTGGGTAGGGGAGGGGTACATATAGGCTCATGAGATAGGGAAGTTGCAATGGTTCTCATGGTAGGGCTTGTCTGGATGGTCCCACCCAGGTTGCTATGTGCAGGAATTCAGGCAGCCAAGCAACGTATCTCAGGAACGCAGGAAGCACATCCTTTTTATCTCAGGAGGGGGTGGTGAACAAGTTAGGCAAGGAAAACTTTATCTTTACATTCCCCCCTTTTCCTTGTGCATATCTAACCTTAGAGATCTGACTCTTAATCTTGTCTCTCTCTTGTATGTTGCCTCACTATCACTAACTTTACCACCTTAATCTCTCCTTGAAGAAAGTTGATAATTCTGTTTAGCACACAGGGTCCAATAGTGATGACTAACAGTAGTATGATGAGGGGTCCCGCCAGGGAGGAAATGAGTTGTAAGCCAGGGTGACTTGGTAAACCACCCTTCAAACTACCCTTGTTGACCTAATAATCTCCTTTCTCTAGCCTTAAGTTTTTCTTTAAGTTTGGACATAGAATGCCTGACCACCACAGTGTTGTCAGAATAAAAACAACACTCTTCCTTGAGGGCTGCACAAAGTCTAACTTCTTTTAGGAACAGTAAGTCTAGGGCCCACTGATTCTGCAACACAACCTTGGACAAAGAGATTAGAGACTTTTACAGGGTTCTATGGAAGTGTCTATAGCCTTTAAATCCTGGGTAATAGCAGATTCTAGCAAGGCCATTTGCCTGGGACCCTCAACTAAAGCAGCTGTGCCTGTTCCAACTCCTGCCCAAACCCCGGTACCTAGCAGTACTTCCAGGGTAAGTGTGACAAGCTCTCTTTTATATCTGACCTCCATGGCCTCTTCAAATTCTTCACTGTCATAATATAGAAGGCAGGGGTAAACCTTAACCATCACACAAAAGTCTCTAGAGTTGTTAAAGACTTGAGTCTTTAACAGGGAGTCAGTCCTGTGCTACATGCTCACCTTGCTCCTGCTTCTGGGATCAAGTAGGAGGAGTTAGGGGTAACAGCCAAGGTCTGTGAGCACCTAGCGTGATCTGAGGTAGATGGGGTTCCCAGACATATTCCCTGTCCAGCCACCTTGGGAAGGGTGAGCATATGGTATCTATTCCAATCACACTGGGCTGAGCCCTTATTCTCATAATACTCTAGTTAACTGTGACACCCTCATAGTAAGGGGGTCCTATGCCCATGCATAGCCAGCAGGATTCAGTCAGGCCTGGCTGGGAATAATTTAGAGCTTTGAAACCTACTTCTATCAAATCTAGCAGGTGTTGACCCGTGGTGGATTCTGGCTCCTGCAAAGGAATCTCTGTCCTAGCTGTGAAGGTTGAAGAGGTCCCTGGTGTGTGTGTGGCTCCCGGTGAGGTCCTACGTGGAGGTGTCACTCTGATTCTGGAGCTGGTGAGTTTTTTCTGACCTTTAAGCACCAAGTTGGGCCCAACAGGACTACTTTCCGGTTGACCTATCTGGAGCCTTAGCTGGATAAGTAACTCAGGGTCATAAACTGTTTTTATAAATCCTGAGACCCCCATTGCCTTCCTTTAATCCAGTCTTGGCCCTCTTTTCCTTTCTGGGTAAAGGTGATGTTTAAAGGATTACAAGTGAAATTTAGGCAAGGCCCTGCTCCTTTCCATTTTCCAAGATTGGTTCCCCAAGCCGCTGGTCCAGTGGCCTCCATGCAAGAGGAAGATATTAATCCTCTCCCATGGGTCTCAACTCTGGTAACAGTAATTGCATCCCAACTGGAGGATGGCTTTCAATAAGCATTGCAAGTAGTCTCACAGCCCCACTGGTGGCAATAGAAACTCTCGGGTCCCCCATATAAGTAGGCCTGTTGCCTATCTCTCCCATTTCTTGGACAAACATAAAAACTATGGTCTAGTAATGTTGCCCAGGAGCGAGGATGTGCAATCCCAGGACCCACTCGGCACATGAACAGGAATCATCTCCCTTCTGGCATACCTCTGGTGGCACAGGTTGTTTAGGGTCAGTAGTAGGAATATCCCAGGTATCAAGTCCTGCATCCAATTGACAGGGGTCTGGATACAGGCTAGGCCACCATGTCCATTGGGGATGTTGGGAGGAGGACGTCTCCCATATTACATTCCCGGTCCCAGATACTACCTGCCATGTCTGCTGGATTGGTTGATGAGGGTTGTCACTCTGTGCTCTGGTGGCAAACCCAAATCTTGAGGGGGTGGTCAGCCCTCTACATAGTCCACTGGTCATCAGGAGCAGGTGCAGGCCTAACATGCAAAGCATGGATCCAAGTGGCAATGTCATCTACCTTGACTGCAGTTGTGTGGTCCAGCGGGGTTCAAGAGTTCGATGCTGGTGTTGCTGAACATAGATGAAGTGTCCCACCTGGTAGTGATGTGGGGACTTGTCTCTCTTGGGCTGGTAAAGGTCTGAGAGCTGCTTCCATAAAGAACATTGTACTTTAGCCAGGACCTGCAACCTAGCAGACAAGGGGGTATTTGGAAGGTTTACACTAGAGGCAGTACCCAGCTCTTGTATAGGTGGATTGGTCCCAAAAAGTATCTCAAAGGGGTTAGATTAGTTTTAGCAGAGGGAATATTGTGAACCCAGAAAAGGGCATAGTAGGCAGGAGCATCACCCAATCTCTATGGCCAGTCTCCATGGTCAATTTGGTCAAGATCTCCTTAATGGTTCTATTCATTCTCTCTACCTGTCCTGAACTTTGGGGTACAATGAAGTTTCCTATAAATCCCCAATGTCTTGGCTACCCCTCTGACTTACCTGGGCCATGAATGCTGGTCCATTGTAGGACCCTATTACCTTCGGGAGTCCAAACCGAGGAAAAATTTGCAACTATCATCAACTTTTGACCCAAGGTTAACTTAGCATCTTTCACCAGGAATGCCACTGCAGCAATATACCCTAAGCACTCAGGCCATCCCCCTGGCCACAGTGTCCAGTCTTTTGGAGAGATAGGCCACTAGCCTCTTCCATGGTCCTAAGGAGTGGGTCAGCACTCCTTTGGCCACTCCATCCCTCTCATCCACGTAGAGGGTAAAAGGCTTCTCTACATCAGGAAAGGCTAGAGCCATGGCTGAGAGCAAGGCCTTCTTGATCTGGTCAAAAGCCTTTTGCTGTTCTTTCCCCCATCTATACTCAGTCTCATCTTTCAATAGAGGGTATAGAGGTACCACCAAAGCTGCGAAGCCCAGAATCCAAAGCCTAAAGAATCCAGCAGTTCCCTGAAATTCCCTCAGGCTCTTCCAACTATTAGGGGGAGGTATCTGAGTGACAGTTTTCTTTCTGGCCTTTGTCAGTCACCTCTTACATTTATGAAGAGTATAAACCTAGAACACCACCTTGGGCCAGCATATCTGGGCCTTTTTAGCAGAGGCCCAACATCCCAGTTTGGTCAGTTCAACGAGCAGATTCTCAGTCCCTTTTTGGCACTGTTCCATCGTGATGGCTGCAAGCAATGAGTCATCAATGTACTGCAACAGAGTTACCTCAGGGTTGGTTGCTCAGAATAGTCCTAAATCCTGATGCAGGGCCTCATCGAAGATGGTGGGGGAGTTCTTGAAGCCTTGAGGCAATCTAGTCCAGGTGAGTTGCCCTGAAAATCTGTTTTCTGGGTCTGTCCACTCAAAGGCAAACAGGCTGGCTGTACTCGTGGTGGAGACACAGACAGAAGAAGGCATCCTTCAGGTCCAGGACAGTGTACCATTGACTGTCAGGGCTGAGGGTACTAAAGAGGTTGTATGGGTTGGGGACAGTTGGAGAATGTCTACCACCCAGCTGTTGACCTCCCTCAAGTCTTGGACTGGCCTATAATATCCCGTCCCAGGCTTCTTAAAAGGCAGCAATGGAGTGTTTCATTCTGATTGACATGGTTTCTGGATTCCCTGCTCCAGTAGCCTATAAATATGGGGTTTGATCCCTTCCCTGCCTTCTTTGCTCATGCAGTACTGTCTGACCCACATGGGGGTGGCTGAAGGTTTCAAATTTACAACCACAGGGGTCCGCTGAATTGCCAGCCCTGGTCCAGCCATTTCTTCCCATGACCCCGGGAAGGCCTGAATCCAGCCCTCCCTCTGTTCCCGTGGCTCAGTGGGTTGTTCTTATATTTTGTATTCTTCAGTGGCAAGGGTAAGTATGTTACAGCCGGCTGACTCATTAGAGGGTTAGTGAATTCCACCTCGGGCCCCTGGGGGTTAAAGGTGATCTTTGCCTCCAATTTGGTAAGCAGGTCTCTCCCTAGCAGTGGGGAATGAACACTCAATAATCACTAGGAAAGAGTGCTGCACTTTTCCCTTTTCTAAGTCCATTGTTTTTTTAGTTGTCCAGGCCCGATGACAGCACCCGTTGGTGCCCTAGATTAATGATTTCTTGTTGGAGAGGGGACCTAAGGGTGTCTGTAAGGCTGAATAGACTGCTCCCATGTCCACCTCAAAGGCAATTGGGGTCCCCTCCATGTTAAAGGTTACCCTGAGTTCAGGGAAGGGATCCGAATCCTGACATCCCTAATCCAGGGAGAGGAGGCTGGCTGTACTAGCCATAGGTTTTGGCTTCCTTTTCTTGGGGCAGTCTTTATCCCAATGCCCTTCTTCCTTGCAGTAGGCATACTGGTTGGATCCAATCTTCTGGTATGGGCCCAGGCTCCTATCTTTATTCTGTCTTCCTTGCCCTTCGACTATGGTAGCCAAGATTTTAGTCAATTCTATATTCATTCATCTCTCAGCTTTTCTTTTTCTTCTTTGTTTCTTTCTTTCCTTCTTTCCTTCTTTCCTTCTTTCTTTCTTTCCTTCTTTCTTTCTTTCCTTCCTTCCTTCCTTCCTTCTTTCTTTCTCTCTCTCTTTCTTTCTTTCTTTCTTTCTTTCTTTCTTTCTTTCTTTCTTTCTTTCTTTCTTTCTTTCTTTCTCTCTTCTCACTCCTTCTCTAATCTTTGCTCTTTCTCCTCTGCTGTCTGTCTCTTGTAGAGCACTTTCTCAGCCTCAAATCTCTCAAAGCCATATCTTGTAACCCATCCATTCTCTGCAACCTTCTGCAAATGTCGATTGCTGACTGTCCTATAAATTCCATAGTCATTGCCCCCCTTTGCTCCTCTGACTCTGGGTCAAACGGAGTGTATCTCCAGTATGCTTTCATCAACCTCTCTAGGAACATAGAGGGAGATTCATCAGGTCCCTGCATTATTTCTCGTACCTTGGCCAGATTAGTTGGGCATTGTACTACAGCCTGGAGACCCACCATTAGAGTCTGGCGATAGAGTAATAGGTGCCCCCTACCTTCAGGAGTATTTGGATCCCAATTGGGACATTGCAAGGGAAAGGTTTCTTCAGTTAGGTTAGGCAACTGAGTCGGGCGGCTGTCTGGGCCAGGGACCAGTTTCTGAGTTTCCTATAGGATCTGATCCCTTTCCTCAGAGGTAAAGAGAATGCCTAGGAGTTGGCAATCATCCCAAGTGGGCTGATGAGAGAACATAAGAGACTCAAGGAGCCCAATAATTTCACTGGGTCCTCTGAGAAAGAGGGATTATTTTTCCAGTTATAGAGATCAGAGGAGAAAAAGGGCAAGTATTGAAGGGCAGGCATTTCTTCCCTATGCCTGTCGTCTATAGCTGGCCCGTAGGGCCTCAGAGGCAGCATAATCGCTACTCCTTCAGGAGACTGGGCCCTTTGGCTGTGTGTACCCTGTGCAGTGCCTTCCGCTGGCCTTTCAGGACTGTGTCTCTCGAGAGGAGCCTGGGCTCCCCCAGCAGAACCACCTGGTGGATACGGAGGGGGAGGACCAGAATCAAATAAAATAAGGTCAGACTGAGATTCAGGTAAAACAGAGGGAGGAATAGGGGGATATAGGGTCAGAACAGGAGTTGAAGTTGAAGGTTCCGATGGCTTTAGGGGCAGCATCGGGCAGGTCACAGGCTGAGGGGGCATAGGTAAGGGAAGACTTGGGAGGAGGAAGAAGTGGTTGGACCCAGCTGGGAGAGTCTTCTGATGGATCTTCCCAAACCCAAATGTTGGGCTGCTGGTCCGGGTGGCCATGAGGTCCTGGAATGAAAACAACAGCCTTGACCCCCTGGATGGTTTCTTTATAGAAGGTCCGTATAGCCGGCCAGCCAGCACCAAAAGTCGGCCATTCAGAAGGGCAGAAAGTCTGACACTTGTGCTTCTTAACAAGGAGAGACAGATTAGAAGCATGGGCTGTAACCTCGGACCAATGAGAGAGGGTGAGAGACAGAGGGGTGGAAGACTCGACCCATTTAAAATGTTAGTAGACAGAGACATAGGAAACAAAAGAAAATGGAGACACACAGACAAAGCTGGCAGCACTGTAAATGGAAAAATGAAAGTAAAAACAAATCTAATGGTCCGAACCTCCAGGCTCAACTGGAAACTGGCAACAATTCTACAGATTTGTCTGAGACAGTAAACGGGCTTCCAAGTATCCTTGGTCACCCTCACACTACAAGGCATCCCTTGGAGTCATCGTGCCCTGTGACCCATTGACACATCTGTTGGTCACAGCCAAGAGAGACTCACATCCCTTCTAGGCAGCCACCACCAGTTTCACTCACTGAATCCTTGGCATCCTGGCGCCCACAAGGGTTGTTAAATCTTGGTGGGACCTCCAAATGTAACCAGGGGAGGGCACAAAAGGAGACCCCAATAGTCGAGCTGTCTTAAAAAAGGAGAAGGTTTATTGGTTTATTACACATGTGTGCGGGCTCAGGGCACTACAGAAGCCAAGAGCCACAAAAGCTTTTAGGGCAGAAATTTTATACAGCACTCTGGGTAGGGGAGGGGATATGTCTGGGCTCGTGAGATAGGAAAGTTGCAATGGTACTCATGGTAGGGCTTTTCTGAGTGGTCCCACCCAGGTTGCTACTTGCAGGAATGCAGGCATAGGAAGTCAGGGGGCCAAGCAACATATCACAGGAATGCAGGAAGCACATCCTTTGTTTCTCAGGAGTGGGTGGTGAACAAGTTAGGCCAGGAAAACTCTTATCTTTACAGTCAGAGCATTGTAAAATCCCAAAGATGTTGACAGAGTTTCTGCCCATTTTGATAAGATCTAAGTAAGTATCTGTTTGTTCCAGAAAAGCTTTATCTGCCAGATTATGTGGTTACCATGGTTACTTACACAGCTGCAGGACCCCCTACTTCCTGCCCTATAAAAGCTGCACTCATTTGTAAATTGAGGCCCATTGTTTCTGATACAATGGGACCCACATGTGGAATAAAGTTTTTTTTTTCTAAGACTGAGACCTAAGACTCTGCCTCAGTTTGTCTCGCTTGCTCACTCCAGCCTTCTTTAACACCTGAAGTTCTTTTATAGAACAGGATTCTTCTGGCAATCCTGGGTTTATATATATATATATATATATATATATATATATATATATATATATTATATATATATTATATATTATATATATATATATATATATATAGTTGAGTATTATTCTTTCAAGGTATGTGAAAAATTGTTTTGATGGTGATTGAATTAAATTTGTAGATTGTTTTTTGTACAATTACCATTTTAGTATGCTGAGACTACCTATCCATGAGCATGGGAGATCTTTCCATTTTCTGATATCTTCTTTAATTTCTTTCACCAATGGCTTATAGTTCTTGTCATACAGATCTTTAAATTCTTTGGTTAGAGTTACGCCAAGATATTTAATGCAATTTGAAGCTATTGTAAATGGTTCTATTTCCTTGACTTATTTTTCAGTCCTATTATCACTTGTGTATAAAAGAGTTATTGATTTTTTTGAATCAATCTTGTCTCCTGTCATATTGCAGAAGGTGTTTATTTGCTGTAGGAGGTAGACTTTTAGGGGTTAGTTACATATACTATAATATCATCTTCAAATAGTGATAGTTTGACATTTTTCTTCCAATTTATATTATTTTGATCTCACTTTGTAGTCTTATTTCTCTTTCTAGAACTTCAAGTACTATATTGAATGGATATGAGGAGAGTGTACAACCCTATCATGTTTCTGATTTTAGTGGAATCACTTTGAGTTTCTCTACATTTGGTGTGATGTTGGCTGCCATCTTCCTGTATATTAACTTTCTAAGACACTTATCATGTATGTTTTATGTGTGATTTAAGCCTTAGTAATGTTTCTTTTACATATGTGGGTGTCTTTGTATTTGGGTCATAAATGTTCAGGACTGAGACTTTATCTTGACAGGGTGGTTTAAGCTGTCTTAAGTGTGAAGATAGAATAATCCTGTTTGATTCTTTCCCCTCAACTGCCTTCCTGAGGTCTCTGAAACTAGCCAAAGTTGACAGAGTTTCGATTCCATTGTTAAATGGCAGCTTGCTCAGAACAGAGTTTCGGCTCCATTGTATCACTAAATTAGATGGAAGTTTGTTCAGGGCTCAGATTCTCTGAAAAGCTTTGTTCACAGGATTTATGGCAGCTTGCTCAACTGCTCACAGGATGTACTTCCTGAGTTCTTGGGACCCACCTGGTCAGCAGCTTGACATTCTGGACTTCACTGGAGTGGGAATACCCAAGATAAGTCTATGGGACTGCATTCCTGATGTAGCAACTTGGGTGGGGCCACCCAGGAAAGCCCTACCATGAGAACTTCTATCTCATGAGCAGGATGTACCCCTCCCCTACCCAGAGGGTATGGAGCACTGGTGCTGACAGGCTGAGCAGATAGTAAGAGAAGCAAGGGAGTGGCTAGAGTGACTGGCCAGATGGATTCAGGCAAATGTTGTGACTAAAAGAAATAAAATATCTTTATTTTTATTTACTTTAGCTAAAAAATCCCTTCCAATTAGGAGAATGAGACAGGTTGGCATGACTAAAAATGAGTGAGAAATAGGGATATCTCTGAAAATACAATTAACTGGCAGAATCTGATGAGGCAGAAATTGTTTGTTTCACACCCCGATAATGAAAAGGCTAGAGAGAGAAGTAGAACCCCAAAACTCTGCAGGACCAAGTATTGTGGCACTGGTGTCCACATTGAAGGAGATAGACTGCCATAATACTGTTATGACTACCCGAGGCTCCCTTTTAGTGATGGTGGTGATTGGTTTAGGGCAGCACTAGCAATGTCAATTGCCCATGGTCAGGCCTAGGAGATCAGCCAGGGAATGATCTGTGTGTAATGTCTCCCTGCCACGTGGAGCTTGGGAACAGTCACTTAGACCAGTGTTTCTCTTGATGGCACTCAGGACAAGGCCTGAACAGCCTCTGTGAAACCAGGCAGGACCAAGATCAGTAGCTGAGCTGGCCATACTTAAAGTAGGCACTGGGAAGTTTAGGTATCTGCCACAGGAGGAAGCAAAGAAGGCAGTCAAATAGCTTTGGCCTTCATGAGTTATCTTTTTGGTGTTTTTTCTCATCTCTCCTGTGATACACCTTAAATGCCAGTAATAAGACTTCTGCCTGTGGAGTCAGCGGTCCCCTCTCAAGAGATATATAGATTTGGCTCTGATGTCGGGGTAGCTCTGAGTAAAAAATGGGTCATAATAAGTTGCTTTCAGAATCTAAGTTAGTAGACAGTGAGAATGCATGTGTGAGGCATTTAAAAAACTGGGAGGGACTCTCTTGTTTACCTTGTACTATATCTTGCATTTTTTTGCAAAATTGACAGGCTTCAGAGCAGTTCTATGCAGACTTACTAGTAAGCAGGTCACAAAATTGCCTCTGAAAAACACCTACTTTAGTGCACTGTAATTTCAGTGGGGGAGGGGTCTACATATGGGACCTCCTCAGCTCCCAGATGTGTGCTATGTGCCTGATATGAACCTCATCTGTATGAGTTCCGGCCTGTTCCAAATTCAACTTCACTCCAGAGCCCCCCACCCCTTTCTGCCACCTGAGAAAGTTCTGACCAAGGAAACAGGGTACAAACTTTCACTATCCTGTGTACATCAGCCACATCCCACAGAGGGAGAACTGGATCAGGATTCTTGGGAGCATGAATGAGTGACTGGTGAGGTAAAAGTAAGCCTAGGTTTAGAGTTCCATGAAAAGGTTGGAGGAATTTCAGGTGAGTGTTTAGATTTGGAAGGTGAGGGTTCCAGAGAAGGATCTGTTGTGTGGCTAGAAACATATAGCAGAAGAACAGAAAACTCAAAGAGAAAGTTTAGAGCTGAGATATAGAAAGAGATATGGGAAAACTCTTTCCATCCACCCATATGCTTGCAAAAGTTAGCTCCCGTGAAATATCGGGGTCCAGTGAGCCATTAGGTGGCTATTTTGATTTATGATCTAAGGGGTACTAAAGCCATTTCTTTATTGTTAGCAGTGAACTGTCAGGTGTTCTTCTGAAGAGTCTGCCTTTATAAGTTACTTGATCTTTTTGCAGCTTTAATATTCTTTCTATATTCTGTATTCTTAGTGGCTTGATTATCATGTGGCAGACAGATTTTTTTTTTGAGGAGTCTAGTCTATTTGGTGTAGGCTTCTAGTGTCTTTATAGGCATTTCCTTCTTTAGATTGGGAAAGTTCTCCTCTATAATTTGGTGAATATATTTTCCATGCCTTTGAGTTGGTATTCTTCTCCTTCTTCTATTTCTATTACTTTTAGATTGGGTCTTTCATGATGTCCCAGGTGTCCTAAACATTTTAGGTTATGACTTTTTGGCTTCATTGTTTTCTTTTACTGTTTTATCTACACAAGAGATTCTTTCATCTCTTGAATTCTGTTGGTTTATACTGGTATTTGTCATTCCTGTTTTTTTACTCAATCTTTCCACTTCCAGAATTCCTCTAGTTCATGTTTTTTTTTATTACTTCTATTTTAATTTTTAAGTCTTATACTATTTTTTATGTTTGTTTGCTTTTTTATTTTATTGTTTTTAAGAGATTTATTGATTTCTACAATTTTTTGTCTGTTTTTACCTCTATTTTTAAGTGAGTTTTATTTTCTGTTTAGTATCTTTTATCATGCTTCTTCTCCTTTGGAATATTCAGGTCTTGCTGTTGTTGAAACGCTAGATTTTGGTCATGCAATGTTGTTTTTTTAAGTTGTTATTAAAGCATATTCTTACAGGCATCTGCCCATAACTTCCTCAGATCAGTGTAGAATTTATCAGTGTTTCAGGAAACTGTCCTTGGTTCAATCTGCTCTGGCTGTGTCTACGTTTCATGGAACCTTTGTTGAAGTTGGCTTACTCTATGTGGCTGAGACCTATTTTGGGCCTAATAGTATCTGACTTTGTCTGTAACTCTGGGAGCTACTTTTTACCTAATAGGAGCTCTTGATCCAATAGGAACTCTTGATATACTAGGAGATGGCAAAAATCTCTTTCTCAGGGAATAGGTGATGTAGCAGAGTGATGGTAGTATTTTGAGGATGTGATAGGTCTTGGATATTGTTGGGGAATACAAGACTGCAAGAGTCTTCCCTAATGTCCTTGGATTGGGGCACCAATGTATGAGAGTGGAAGTCCATGGAGTGTGCCCCATGACTTAGGTCCCAGAGACTGACCTCTCTAGCTGGACAGGATAAAGTGCCACTTATATCTTGATCCAATAGGGGCTGGCAAAATCTGTGTCACAGTTAAGCACTGAGGTCACAGGGTGATCAGAGGGTTTGACAGATGGAGTGGGTCTAGTAGATGTAAAAATCCAACAAACTGAAGCGTTGTTGGAAAATACTAGTTCTCAGAAGTCTTTCCCTGTTGGCCTCATGATCCAATAGGAGCTGACAAAATCTGTGTCACAATCAGCATTTGTAAAGTATATGTTAAACTTGTGGTTAGCTTGAAATAAAATTATCCTTAAAGACTGGACAGATATGGTTAAAGCAGTCTTAGAGGCTGGGCCTCAGTATAGTAGAGGACCTGGTAGAAGAATGAAGATAAAAACAGCGAACAAGTCAGTAAGGTTAGAGGTACCAAAATTTCCCAACACAGACTTAATGGGGAGAGAGATTATGCTAATATATAAAGGCAATCCTCATATGATGACCACAACCTGGCTCTATCCCAAGTTTGAATGCTTGGGATAGAATTAAATAATAAAAGTCAATTGAGTCATTTACAAAAGTCATTCAAGTCTCAATATAAACTTTCACTGATTTCTCACAAAGAGCGACTTAAGCATTTAATGGTACCAGATTCAGTAGCTAGGCAAATAATAATTGAATCTCTGGAATTTGAAAATTCTGACTTACAATGCAAAAGGATAATTAGGCAATTATATGCAAGATTAGCACTCTTGAAGGACTGGATCTGTGATACAATTAATATGGAATCTTATAACTATAATGATAACTGAGTAGTAGAGTTCATTTATGGAGGTTGGAAGAAAAATCAAAATCTCAAATGTTACAACTATGGAAAACAAAATCTTCTAAAATGGGACTGTAAACAAGGCATTCCTAGAACCGATGTTTTGGCTAAGAATAACCCCAACAGCATTTTCCTCTCTTTTGGTGTGTGTAGGGCGGTGTGGCAAATACAAGCATTAAATTTCCCAATGTAGATCAACAAGGCACAAAGTAACTCTTTGCCTTTGCCATTCGGAAATGTCCTGAGGGATCATTGCAGGTCCTCCTGTCAAATTCAATTCAGTCCTATTCTGCCGTTGTGGAAGAAACACTTCCTATAGAAATTAAGGAACTTAATGCTCATTGTAAAAAACAAACAAATAAACAAAAAATTTGCTCTGGATGATAAGAAAGCTAAGCTATAGAATCGAGAAAAAATATGTAAACCCTCAAATTAGGTTTTAGAAGAGTTTTTTATTTGTTTCCACTGGTTAAGAAAAGCTATATATATCCTCAGTCTTAATAAAGACTTTGAAAAGGAGACACCTCTTGGTAAGGAGAAATGATGGATCATCCAGCAATGTGACAATTCTAAATGCATAAGGTAATTTCACCAAACAAGGGTTGGGATAGGATTCTGGTTTTGTCTCTACAGAAAATAGCAATACTCATCTTCAAGAAGGCAAAAGACCTTAGACAATTAGACATCTAAAGCCAGAGGTAAAACTATTCATAAAATATTTACAAGCAAATAAAAATTGGACCTATTGGTAACAATATACACCACAGGGTAAAAATTTCACTGCCAAATATCTATATATCTTGACTCCTAAGAAAAGTTAAACTCCCAGTTCAACTGAAAATGTAAATGGCCTTGCCTGGAGTGGATGTTCCACACTGAGCTGACCCACCTTGGGACTTCTTGCCCTTTTGAGGAAGGGGATGGAAGATGTTTGGGAGAAGCTGAAGGCTGACTGAGAGAGATTGGGAGGAGGGAAAGGAGGGGGAGGAGGGGAATACATGGATAAAAAGATTTTTTTATAAAAAAATAATAAAATAAACCTACAAAAAAATTTAACCTGGCTTTGGGGTTGAAGTGTGGCTCTCCCATTCTCTAAACCCAAGCATGCCTGTTAAAGAAAAATGTAAAATATTTATATTATATCAGAAAAATTACCTAATGTGAGACAAAAATCTTAAATAAGGGATCATTATTTTAATACTAATCTCATGGCCTTTTGAATTTTATATCAAAATTTTTAAGATTATATTTAAAAATATATATTTTTAACTTTTTATCTCAATACTAATGATCATATAAGGCAATAACTAATTATATAAAAATAGGATTTGTCTAGCCTCCTGTACAATATTTTGGGTTTGAGTCTTTTATCAGTTTTCTTCAGTGAACTCTGAGGATGCCTAACTGGGGCTTACAAAAGGAGGATGGGGCTCCAAAATGATTTTACAATGTTATTAGGCTGACAAACACCAACCAGAGATTGGCTTTGGACTACAAACTTCTCAGAACAATTTTTGAAATAGCTAGCTGAGATGAACCAGCCTCACAGACTACTCTAGATAAGACTTGAGACAAACTTTGCGTTTTCCTTTATGCAGAGACTGGTCAACAGATGATACAGCTTCCTGTCCAAGAACTTGACAATTAACCTGTTTTTTTTTTCAGGAATCCCTAAAGATGTCATCATACCCAGATAGCAAGAAGTAAATTTAACATCACAACGCTCATATTCTCAATAAGTGGAGGTATTTTTTCATCTTTCAATGGGTTACAGATGATTGTCATTATTTAGGATTATTAGTTACAGAGTGTTATTCATAATGGTTAAACAAAAAAAGTGAGCAAGGGAGAATAGATTTATGAGTTTTATTTGAAAATAAAGAAAGATATGATAGGATGAAAGGATATATCATCTAGTCTACTCACAAAAGAAAAGGGAAACGTGGATATCAAAAAAACTCCATATGAAATCTCCTCTATTTGTGGTAAAAGTCAAGCACTGGGCAACAAAGTGCTTTCACTTCACTGCTGACAGTAGTATGTCCAAAATGGAGAAGTAGAACATACAAGAAACAATTGATGATCCTTGCCAAGACAAAATAGAAAGGTCTGCAACAATGTCCTGCTTCACAGACAAGTATGTCATATATTCTAGTTCTTTTAGGGTTAAAGATGGGTGTCCAAATGTTACAGATAAAACTTGAGGGACTGTGCAAGCAGTCAGCTGTTTCTGTCATTTTTCACTTTTTTGGAAAGTTGCTGCACTTCCTATTTATCCAGTTATTATCATTGTTTTTCTTGAGTCTCTGAGGAAGTTGAAGATTAGATAGTTTTATTTGTAGTTTTCTAGTTACAGTTTCAGAAGAGAAACTGAATAAGAGTTATAAAGTTAAAATTTTGGTAGATATTAATGTTATTGTAAAGGATATTTAATATTTATTAAAGGGTTCAGATGGAAGATTCACTGATATAAGCGATTAAACAATTATGTAACTCCTGGAAAACTGGACTAAGTAGGTCAGGTCCTCCATCCAAGAGCACGAGCAAGAAGAGAAAGAAGTGGCCTTGTGTAATTGGACCCAGTCTTAAGCTCTAGTACCTTTTCTTTCTGGGTTAACTTCTTTTTTCAATTTAATGTAAGAATTCATTCATGTATTTATGGTTTTTCTCTATTATGTACCACCATTAAGACACACAATACATTGTCATTATTTGGCATTCACAAGCTCATAACTGATTCATAATCCATGTACAACATGCATTTGTATAAATCATACACATACACACACACCAGTAGTAATAACTAAAAAGTATTAGAGATGAGACATTACAATATTGTATTTTATAACTCAAAAGGAAATGCACATTTATGCAGCATTTTCTCTCTCTGCACCTTTCCTGGAGACATGACCTATGCTCTAACTGAAGTCAATTATATGTAACATAGGACCACTTATCTCTGGCTTCCTTCACTTGCATGTTTGGCCATCTTAGTAAATATTAATGTTCTATTCAATTTTATAGCTCTATAGTATTTCATTGTTAGTGAAAAACTTTATAGGTCCATACACTCACTTGCTGAAACATAGTTTTATATAAAAGCAATAACAAAAGGAAAAATACATCCGTGTCTAAATGTGAATATGTGTCAGCTTCATAAAGTGGATGGCCCACAAAGCTTTTTTTATCCCCTCAGCTGTTCTGAGGTACATGATCTTAGCTGTTTCAGAAAATTTTCTCAGTTTTCATTTTAAGTTTTGGCAAAAATATGATCACTTTATCTTCCTCATAGTATTGCTAATATGTTCCTCTTACATTTCCATTTACTGTTTTCTCAGTTCCATTATTTTTAGATTGAAAAGCAGGTTGACATTAAGAGACCAAAAAATAAAATATTAGCAATAACTAAAATTATATTTATAGTATTCACTTTAACCTCTTAAATATTTACTTTCCCTTTTGTGACTGAATTTTCAGCCTTGAAACATGATAAGTAGAAAGGTATTGATTTTTTTTAACTTTATTCATCTGTAGGGCATCTCATGCTTAATTCATATCTCAATGTTAGAAAAGATTCAAGAATTATTCCTTGCCAAAAAAAAAAAAAAAAATCAAGCTTGTCTGTACTGCAAAATTGAGTTGCATCAGGATAAATGTCATTGTTATTGCCTGTTCCAAGTCATTGCTGCCCCTTTGGCTGACACAGAGTTCTGTTGATGTTGTTTAATTGTTTTAAAGATCCCCTATTTTGTTTCGGCTGCTGTATCAATCTTTGCTATTCTGACTGGGCTACAATGAAATCTCAAGGATGTTTTCATTCACATTTTCCTAGTTCCTATGTATAATAAACTCTTTTTCTGCCCCAGACTCATGTTTTGAATGGGTCATTTTCATGTGTTTTTTTTTTTTTTTTTTCCCCGTGTTTCCCCCCTTTCTTGTATCATGTAAGGTACAACCTCTATATTTTTCCAACAATTCTGGTATTTCAGGTTTTCAATTTAGGTTTTGAGTTCATCTAGAATTTGTTTTTGTGCAAAGTGCTAAACATGGTTTCAACATCATTTTTCTGCATGTTGACATCCCATCATCATTTAATGAAAATGCTGCCTTCTTTTGAGGGTATGATTTTGGCATCTTTGTCAAATATTAAATGGCTGATATTTTTGAACTCATGTTTTCAGTTGTCCATTTGATTCCCATGATTTATATGTCTTTATAATGGCATTATCAGTCTAAATGCCATAATAGTCTTTATTACTATACCTCTGTAATACATCTTGAGGTTTATAATAATAGTCCCTCAAGCATGTTCCCTCCAGGCGTGCTTTTGTACACAAGATCTTTAAGAATAGTTTTTTTTTTTTTTTTTTTTTTTTTTCCTATTTCTGTGAAGAATGAACTGGAGATTTTGATTGAGATAACATTGACTCTACAAATAGCTTTTGGTACAATGGCCAGTTTCAGAATATGATTTGATAAATAATAGAGGAGATGTGGGGGGAAATACTATGACTCAATGCTGGTGGGATTTCAAATTGATCCAGCCACTTCAGAAACTAATGTGGACAATTCCCAGAATAAAACAATTAAATCTACCATTTTACCACTTGATGAATTTCCATATAAATAAATCAAGCTATAAAGTATCATATTGGGTGAGGTTGACCTGACCCAGGAAGCAAAACATTGTGTCTTTGCTATCATATGAAGATTCTTGTTCCTAATCTGAGATATGAGTTCACATCATTGAGTAGTTGCCAAAACCAAGATAGTGAAAAGGGAAGATTTTCTGGATAGGAGCACAGAATTGACAGGGAGAGGAAAAGCAGTGTATAAATGATCTGACTAATGAAATAAAAAAAAAGGAGCTTTTAATAATCAATGGGAAATAAATGCAAAAGAAATCATGAGAGCATAATAATAGTTATTGTATCTGAAGAAATCTTAAAGAATTATAATATTAACTATCTATTTAAAAGTACCTAAATAATTCATGCACTTTGTTGCATAAGAAGGCATACGTAGCTTAAATGGAATTTTCTCATTTGGGCTGACACTGTTTTCTCCAAGAGCTAAAGACCATCTTACATAACCCCCAATAATAGGCATGAAAAACCCTATCTTGAGTTGTTGATAAGGGTTTGACAAGAAAGTCCAAAATTGTTATAGACTATTATTATTATCCTTAATTCCACTCCCCTCATGATGGTTGTAAGTCCCCATTGCTGAAAACACTGTATTTTGGGTACAGGGCCTTTGCCCTAAGCTGAAACTAACCTGGATGCCTCCTCCTTAAGTACTTGATTTCATAATACTAGAAGTCAGACACTAGGCAGCCTTCTAAAGAGGGATAGAAATAAAACAGTTGCCTCAAACTGTGATGCCTAGGAACCATCAGACGACTATGAGATGTCAAGGCATTCCTTGACAGTCACCAAGCCACAGCCAGAAACTACAAACTATGGATAATTGTTGAAAAGTCAGAAATTACAGGCTTTCATTACATTTAAATTTTGCATTTGGATTAGTATTGTTTTGAGGTTAGCGAAATACCTTGGGAAATCCTGATTAAAAATTAAGTGTTTTTTCTGAGAAGCAAGTCTATAAGGCAGCAGTAGAACTGAGAATGGCTGAACTTAGAATGAGTGGATCTTGTGTCTTCAGCAAACGTGTGCTTCCAAAAAATCTACCAGGAGTTACACATCTGTTCATTTTCACATCTCTTCATTTTGAACACACACACACACACACACACAGAGAGAGAGAGAGAGAGAGAGAGAGAGAGAGAGAGAGAGAGAGAGAGAGAGAGAGAGAGACCTATCACTTCCAAGGAATCCCTAAGCAAGAAAATTGCTTTTTCAGTGTTCTGTGAACCTGGTAGAAGCATCTGCCAAGGAATTTCAAGTTTGTACATTTTCCGATACTTTTTGAAATTCTGTATTTTTAAGCAACAACAACTACCAACCAAAGTTGTTTTTATTATGCTAAATATTTTTTTCCAGTCATTGAAGGTATAGCAATAGGCAGAACAGATGGGTTTTGTATCCCAGTGGAGTTTAAATATAGTATAAACAATGAATAAAGTCAATTATTATGTAATTATGCATGTAATATGCTAATTGATTTGTGAAAAATGGAGTGACTAAGAGAAAGCATTATTTAGCTTGTGGAAAACACTGCTGTGATCAGGTGGTTGGAAAAATTTCCAAATGTAAAGAAAGACTGACGGTTAAAAGAAAAGAAGATGGCCTAATTCAGGATGAGAGGAAACCAGGTGAGCTATTTCTGGAAGTCTGCCCAGGAAGTGGTGAATTAGGGCACTTCTGCCAAAAACAGAGAGCTGCTGCTTCCAAGAAATTGGAAACTACAGAAAAATAGCTGGATAGCCATTGTGGCCCACCTTAATCATTCAGACTAGTGGTCAGGTACTGAAAATTCACCCTTCAGGGTAGGCAAATGTTGATTGGCATGAGTGGTATGTGAAGGTGGGATCCAGTGGTGGGATCAGACTGTATTTTTGTGAATGGGCTGGCACCTTGGAGCCAGTTCCCTGCAGAGGAACACCTAACTCAGTCTTGACTTGGGATGAGGAAATCAGACTTGCCTGGAGTGAATGAGCCACACTGAGCTGACCAACCTTGGGACTTCTTGACCCTTTTGTGGAGAGGACTGGGGAATCAGGAGGCTGAAGGGTGATTGGGAGGGATTGGGAAGAAGGAAGGGATGGGAACAGAGGAATACATGGGGGGAAGGGGTGGGAAAGCTTTTTTGTAAATTAAAAAATATGTTAAAACCACAATAGCTTTCCTCATAGTTCCAACCCCAAAGTAAGTTTGATTTTTTTAACCTCATATCTATCTATTCTTTCATTTATACTGTATGCTTCTATGATGTACAGCATTGTAGTTGTCCTAGATGATTACACATACTTGAGGATGCATGTTTTTCAGTGATCTAACAGAAAAGTTAATGTCATGCACTGTTTCTTGTCAAACATGAAGCTGGAAGCCAAACTGAAAGACATGGGTTAGACACTGACTGGAGGAGCTGAAGATTACAACGGACTCTGAGGACACCCTGAAAGATATTTGCAGTCTGATGAGTAGGAGAGCAAGCATAAATGGATTTTTTTTTTCAAATGGAGAAAAATTTCATATGGTTGATAAATATTTCAAAAATTCAACGTTTTTGGTGATATTTTGATTTTTTAAAAAGAACTGTTTCCATTAAACACAGTAACACAGTGATAAACAAATGCAAATTCTTTCAGTACTCTAATTCTCAATTAGTAGCTTCAAGTATCCCTGAGAACAAAGACACTCGAGCATCAACCTGACTAGGAGCATTGTAAAGACTCTTCCCTAGGTGATGGTAAAGACTCTGATTCTAATCACCTGATAAGTATTTGATTAACTTGAGAACAGCTTGGCTCATCATGTGGTCAGTCCTGCAAGGGACTCATGTATGTCATTTTTTCCACTGACTAATGTGCCCTGTGATGCTGTGACCTACTGTCACATGGGGTCTTATTTTTGTCCCATGGCATGGGAAAGAGCAAACAACAAGCTCCTGATGTTTAATATCTGTATGAGGTCTTTTTGAAATTTAATAAATTGATGCCTATCAAAGAAAAAAGATAAGACAGATCTTGTGTTCTAACCCAATCTGTTTGTATGTGCCTTTTAATAAGGATATTTTCTGAGAATTATTGTTGAACAATGCTTATAAATTTTTGTTATTTTATTATTGTGTTGTTATATTCTTAGATCCTTGTAGGTTAGCTTTTCTGAAACTTTATTTCCTTATGTCCTATGTTTAATCATCTCTTCAGAAGTATCATCTGTAGAGTTAGCTTATTAGACATATATACTTTAAATCTCTTATTTATTCATGGAAAGCTTTTCTGTCAACTTCTAATGCAAAATATCTATATATGCATACATATATACATGTATATATGTTTATATTTAAAACAATCTATATGTATATAGAGATATAAAAGCATATTTATCTCTATTATTTCTGGCAGTTAGTAGAGATTCATTTGCTGTTGAATTGAAGTTTTGTTTAATTGAGCCCAGAAAGCACACACAGAATTGTTATTATTTTTTTGCATTTGATTTTTGTGTCCCAATAGGTAGTCAGTTTTGGGAAGTTTCTTGGACTACTGAGTAGAATATATATTCCTTAATATTTGAGTAAAGTGTTCTGTAGATGTATATCTGGTATACTTGAATACCATAATGTTATTCAATTGTAGTATTTCTCTTTATTATTTTTTGTCCTAATGGGCATATTTACTGAAGATTATGAACTACTGAAATCACCTGCTCTCACCTATTTTTCAGTTGTGGTTAGTCTACGTTTTCCAGTCCAGTAAAATGTTTTTTGTTTTGTTTTTTTCCTAACTAAGTACACTAGAATTTGGTCTCTGTATCCTTAAGATTGTAATACATTCTTGTTTCTGGATGGTAATTTATTTTCCTCCTTTATCACTACCTATTAACTTTAGTTTGAAGCCTATTTTGTCAGATATTAGGATTGCAATGCTCTCTTGCTTCCTGATCACATTTACTTCAAATGTATTTTGGAAATCCTTTTACTCTGAAGTGTTTGTGTGAAGGTGAAATGAGTTTCTTGTGGAGTATGAGAAAAAGATGTATTTTATGTTTTAAATCTATTAAAATAACTGTTTTCAGACTAGAAATTTGAGGTGGTTAATATTTTGTTATTATTGAATGATGCATATTGATTCCTGTTATTTTATTATTTTGCTATTTGTATTCTTTGTTATATTTTGTGACTCAAGTAATAATAGCCTCTTTTGTTTGCTTTCCATGGCGCTTGAGTACACCAGCCTTTTTTTTCAATGAAAAGTATTGCTTGCAGTATTCTCTGTAGGGCTGGTACAGTGGGTATCAATTCTTTTCACATGTATGTTTATAACATGGCAAATTACTCTTTTTCTTTCAACTATTTCAGATACTTTTTATAAGTAAAGTTCTGTGGATTATTTTCTGTGGTCTTTTAAAACTTGGAGTATATTGTTCCAAAACATTCCTGCTTTTGATGTTTCTATAGAGAAATCAGCTTTTATTTTGATGGGCTTTTCCTTTATACTAACTTGTGATTTTTTTTCTTTACAACTCCCAATGCTATTCCTTTTAATATTCTAAATATTAAATGTTTTAAATACAATATGCCATGAGGAAATTTGTTTTTGTCCTCTCTTCCAGTGTTCTATTTGCTTCTTGTAAATTTACAGTTATGTTTCTCTTAATTTGTCAAATATTCCCTTCTAACCCTCTTAATTTCTATTCTGTGCCTTAGATTTACAAATCTTCTGTTGTTTTCTATGCCTAAAATTCATAGACTTTATGAGTCTTATTGTGAAAATAGAAAAATCCTGTAACTCTCTCCCCCTCGACCCCTTTCTGAGGTTCCTGAAACTAGCTAAGGTTGAGATGGCTGTTTCTCGGAAAAGCTTTGTTTCCCCCATTGCCTGGCTGGGACTGCATTCCTAGCAACCTGGTGAGACCACATTCTTCATTCCATAGCAACCTGGGTGGGGTCACCCAGGAAAGCCCTACCAAGAGAACAGTTGATTGTTTGCCAAGGCAGAAACTTTGTGAAGTTTGCACTATGTGCCCTGCTCCAGGAAATGAATGTCTTCAGGTGGTCCTATTGTTTCACAGGAAATAGCTTGCCTGCCTGCATTCCTAAACTCTGTCCTAAGCAGACCTTTGGCCCCACCCTGTTAGCGCACTGAGCCTGCCCATACCCCCTCCCCTACCCAGATTGGAGTATAAGAATTCTTCCCCCGAAAATATTCGGGGCTCCAGGCTTTTCTATGCAGTGCCTGGATCCCACACATGTGTGTGTACCGGTATTCATATTCATATTCATATTCATTAAACTCTTTTTCTTTAATGTTAACAATGGTCATTAGCTGTGGTCTTGGGGTGTCTTGGGGTGTCTTGGGGTGCTCTAGGGGCGCCCGCCTATTATGTTATGATGGTTTCTTATTCCTGCAAACTTCTTTCATGTTTTTCTAAAAAGCTATTTATTTATTTATTTTATTCTTTGAAAGCATGACCTAATTTCTCTAGTTTATCTTAAGGTCATGATAGTGTATCATGTCCTTATCCATAATAATGATAAACATTTTCTTCTTTCTGTTTTTAAATTCTACCTTCATTTCACCTTGAGTTTTCCTCAGTATTGTTATATTTTAATTCAGTTTTTAAATTCTAAATTTTCTTCATGAATTCAATCAGCCTCATATTTATATCTTCCTGAACATGACATAAGAGTTCATTTATACCCTCAGTGCACTCATTAAAGGGTTTCTCCCTTAACTCCTTGAGCTGGTTAATGGAGTTTGTTATTGTTCTTTAAATTCTGTGTTCTGGAGTTTAGCAAGGTAATTCTCATCATAGAACATTGTTATAGGCCAAGTAGGATTTATGATAATGACATTTATTTTGCCCTTTATATCATTTGTGTTTTTGCTATGTGACAGTGACAAGTGGACATCTTTTATCATTTGTACATTAGGAATTCTCATCTTCTTTTTAACGGAAGTTCATTTATGTTTTGATTGCTGTTCATATCTGATTAATTTTGAAATGTGATGAGTTGATAGGTCAAAGCTTTATACAATCAGTATTTATTTATATTTTATTGAAATTGTAGTTCTTATTTCTCTTCTTTTTTTCCAAAGATTAAAATATTCTGATAGCTGTTTTCCTTTAAGTTTATGACTTCTTTTTAATTTATTATTATTATTATATACATATATGTCCACATATCTATGCTTCTAAATAAAACCTGCTCAGATCATATAGCTATATATGTGTATATATATACTATATATATATATATATATATATATATATATATATATATACATTCACACACATACATATATGTACACACAAACACACACACACACACACACATACACATATACTGAAGTTTTGGAAGTGGATAACCAGTTAATCTGATATTCCCTAGGGAAGTTAAACTCTCCTATTTCTAGCTTTTGTCAGTTGACTGTAATATTCTGTTTTGTAGGTTTAGGCCCAGGGTGCTGTCTTCACTCAGTTTGGTATGTTCATTAATGCCATCCTTTTTCAGTTTCCACTTGAGCAATCATTAACTTGCTAAACATTATAATGCCTAGCAACAATCTGTGGGGATTCAATACAAGTTTCAGAAATTTTGAAGATATCAGAGGGAATCTACCCACAATCTATGTGTGGGGTTAGTAAAAGCTCCAGAAGTCCCAGAGCTCTAACCACAGTCACTTAAGAAAATCAGAGAATGGTGATTCAAGCCTTTAATCCCAATACAGGGAGTATCCTGGGAGTGGTAACCTATACCCTTAATCACAACTGAGTCAACCTCACTTTAGATTATAGAAGGAATTCCAGGCTCCCAAGCAGGTATGGTGGGGCCACACCTTAATTACAAAAGAGTACTTAAAACAGGATTGAAACACAGAGGGAACCACTCTAAGGGAAGCAAGGCTGAAAAATCTGGAAGACGTCTGGGTAAGATTTGACTGTGGTGTTTATTCCCTCTAGTATCTCCAACTTCTTCAGAGATCTATCCCTGAGTCTCATTCATATGTACAACAATTGGCATCAAACTTTGGGGCACAAATTTCTCTCCTCCCTACCCAAAAAACTGCACTTGCTGGTCAGAACAACATGTGGCCAGAGAAGTAATTAATAGCCTCTAGGCTTTCTGTTCCAGGTTAGCCTCCAACTTTAGGCAGACCGGCCACACGTGTTTCTGTTTCACTCTCATATGGGTAAGTCTTTCAGACAGTGGGCTCTTTCTCCTGGTGGGTTGTTTCTTTTTCCTTTTTGGACTCCTCCTTGGGGGGTCCCAACTGAGTCAAGGACACTTCAGATTATAGAAGGAATTCCAGGCTCCCAAGCAGGCAGTGATGGGGCCATGCCTTAATTTATGGAAGGGTACTTAAGACAGGATTGAAACACAGAGGGAAGCCATTCCAAGGGAAGTGAGGCTGAGGAAGCTGGAAGACAGCTGGGTAAGATCTGACTGTGGTGTTTATTCCCTCTCATATCTCAAACTTCTTCAGAGATCTATTTCTGAGTCTCATTCATTCATGAGACAGTTTTCTGTGAGATGATATCACTTAATAACATCAGTCACTAATCACATCTTCAATTGGAGGGACATAGGTGCTTCTTATTCTGTAGTAACAAAGAAAGTATGCAACTGTGAATTCTATCTGGGTCTGCTTGGGATGGTGGAGAAACTCTACTACCCTAGAGAGTGTGGATAATGTAGGTGGACCATATCTAAATTACTCACTGTTACAATATGGTTTTTGGCCCATCAGGCCAGAGGTCCAGACCCACAGACCTGCTGTCCTAGACCACTTAGCTGCCAGATATTGATCAGGCACCCCTGTGGCGGGATTAAGGTGTCAGCCGATAAGGTCAGAAGACTGTATTTGTATTTAAAACAAATTATATACTTTTAAAGATTATATGGTAAATCATTTTGTGTCATCTGTGAACATTTCAGGAGAAATCACTGAGTACTTACTGTGGCAGGATTAAGGTGTCAGCTGATAAGGTCAGAAGACACTTCTGGGACCCTGGAGGGGGTGTGGCCAACCTGGAGGGGGTGTGGCCAACACCATTGATAAGTGGCTGCTGGGGTATGAGGGCTCTCTTCCTGGTTCCTGGCTGCTGCCTGCTGGACAGACAGAATCAGAATCCATCTTCCATCGCGCGTGTCCATCGCTCATCTATCGCTTGGATATGCCAGTCCTTGTTCAGGTGCCACTATAAGCTGTTATTAATATCATGAGTGTTAATTTATATTCTAATAAATATTAATTTTGGACTGGCACCTTGAAAGTAAAACTCCGTCTATACCCCCCAAATGATTCAGACACTTATATTCATTTTATGCTGTTTGGTCTATGGCTTAGGTACCTTGCTAGCTAGCTCTTTCATCTTAATTCAACCCATTTCCATTAATCTGTCTGCCACATGCCCCATGGCTCACCTGCATTCCTTACATGTTTGTTCTTTTGCAACTGGGTCAATCTGATCTGACTCTGCCCTTCCTTTCCTACCTATTCTGATTCCCCTGCCTACTTTTTCTATGGTGCCTGTCATGTGCCAAATCAGCTCCTTTGTTTAAAAATTGAAATTCACAGCATACAGAAAGACATTCCCACATCAATTCACAATATTGGACTGTTGTCCAGGCTGCATGTTTCATTAGGATTTGAAATACAGATTGAATAAAAAAGTCATGAACATTGCCTACTCACCAGGCTGTATTGGTAGACAAACTGTAATTCCTAATGTATTCCTGAGAATACAGGCACAGTATAGAAGGGAGAGTTTCTGAAGAATACACTAAGAACTAAAACTAGGCCTGATGGTATGAGGAAGGAAGAGGCAGGCAACCTGCACGGCTTCTTCCTAGTATTAATAGCAATTTAATCAACATGGTTAATCAAATCAGGCATATCATCAAAATATTTATTTCTTTTATTTTGTGACATTATTTTATGCAGCCGTTCTTGGGCCATGGGGCCATTCTCTTTTAAATTTCTGAACACTTCCATTTTGCTTTCCATAATAGCTATATTAATTTTTTGTTGGAGTTATGTTGTTACATTGTAAATAATTGTCCCACCTACTGGTTTAATAAAATGCGCTGACTGGCCAAAGGCAGACAGGAAGTATGGGTGGGGCTACCAGACTAAGAAAACAGATAGCAGAATATCAAAGAGAATGTTAGAGAGAAGGCAGAAGAAGCATAGGACAACCAAACTGCTATGAGAAAAGGTACCGAGCCCCATGGCTGAACAGGATAAGTCATGGGTTAGATGAAGGGTAGAGAGCTAGCAAGTTGTATTCCTGGGCCTTACACTGGTCAGCCTAAAACTAATAAAAGTATCTGTGTGTCTCTGCAGGTCTGTGGGTCTGTGGGCCTAAACCTTGAGGTTAGGACTGAAAGTCAGGGCCAGAAAACGCATACTACAATTTTTACACTCAATAAATATATCCATGAATTTCTTTTTTTCTTTATCTCCTTCATACACTATTAATCATTTTTCCCTTTGAAAATGACTGTTTTATGGTGAAATATTATTTGTTATCTCTAATGAAATTTAGTAAAAGAAATAAAGGAGTTGGTGATAGTACTTTCCACTTGGCAAGTATAAAGCATTGTGGGTATCTGAGGATATTAAAATAACAAGAATTTATCTTTTAGTTGAAAACTAATAACCATAGCACAAACATCCTAAGATCATGCCAAGTTACCCAGTGTGCAGTGATAAACACTGAAATACAGACAGAAAGTGACATAATATTCTCAAGATATCTATAAAAATAGAATAGATTATGCTACCAAAGACGGCAAGAGATATTCATATGTTTGTGGGATATCAGAGATATCAGAGGACAGATCCACTTCTACCTCCCCCTGTTTCCTTTTCTTTTTTCTTTTCTTTTCTTTTCTTTTTTCTTTTTTTCTTTTTTCTTTTTTTTGAGAGAGAGAGGGTTTCCTGTGTAACAGTCCTGGCTGTCCTGGAACTTGCTTTGAACTCACAGAGATTCTCTTGCCTCTACTTCACAAGTGCTGGGACTAACAGTGTGAGCCATGGCTTCTTCTGCCTTCTCTGTCTTTCTATGCCTGCCTTAAACACTTTCTTTGCTTAGTTAAGGCATTGCACCAACACTGCCTGCCTGGGAGCCTGGAATTCCTTCTGTAAACTAAGATGACCTAGAACTGCAGATTGGATTAAGTGCATAGGTCACCACTCCTAGGATATTCCCTGTGCTGTGATTAAAGGTGTGAGTTACACTCTCTGATCCTCCTAAACTGACTGTGGATAGATCCCTATGATATCTCTGACTGTTTTTAATACATTTGAAAATATCCCCACAATGATTAATATTTATAAATTCTATTCTAATCATCTGTATGTATGCATATGTATATGGGTTTTACATGAGTGCAGTGTCCAAGGATGTTAGAAAATAGTTTCAGATTCCCTGGAAGTAGATTTATCAGCAGTTGTGAGCCACCATACATTGTCAGTGGGAAATGAACTCAAATCTTCTATTAGACGAGGACACACTTAGCTTATGATCCAACTATTTAGCCTACTACAAATAAAGATTCTTGACACTAAAGCAAACAATTTTTATATGTCAGAAACGAATATCGCTTCATTCAAGGAGCCAGGATAAAATTTCTAGAAACAAACTGCTGAGCCATGAGATTAGTTAGAAAGTAATTGAGTGAGATCAAAAGGGGAAAAGTAAAATAAAATGTACAGAAGTAGCCTAAGAGTACCTGAAAATCAAATAAGCAAATCACAGATTTGTCAGAAGAAGACAAAGCATTGAAAACAATATTAATCTTTGCTGGTTAGTGTAGCATTTTTCTTATTGCTAATACAAAAATGTGTTTTGGATGCAACTTAAAGAGAAGGGGGTGATGTTGACTCTGTTTGTCCACCTAGACAATGAAGGCAGAGGCAACATGAGGCACTTACCTGTTCATAATGCACGACTATCAAGATGGACAAATGCATAATGGTGCTCATTTTTCTTTCTGTTTATTTTCATTTTTCTTCAGCTGATAAACTGAAGCCAATGGGTTTGTACATTAATATTTGTAGTAAATATTTCTCAGGTAAAATTGACTGAAAATACCACTGTAGATGCAACCAAATGTAAGTCGTTTCCTATGTAATTCTCAGTCTAGCTGCAATAAAAGCAAAGAAAACCAGAACATTTAGCTAATTTTTTTCAGCAGATATTGTACTAACTGGTTTTGTTTTTTTTTCTCCTGTATATTAAGTAAAAATATCTAAATCTATCAAAAACGGAGAGGTTTATCTATAGTTTTACTAAGTGGAAAATTCAAAATTGGAAACTATAGATCATGTTTAAGAATCAAAATATCATTAGATGTAACCAATTCCTGGTATTAGAGCTTCATCTGGTAACAGGAAGTTTCCAGATGAGGCTGTTTCCCCATTATTTAGTGATTTCAGTTATATCACCTTCATAAATGTAGGTATTTTAGAAAGAGTATACTGTTAGGTATCTATAATACAACACAAATGGTCCCTAATTTTAGCTTTTTCTCTTCATATTCCCTCACTCATTTCAGTCTTTCCACCACCTCTCCATTTGATTCTTCCATTCATATATACTTCACTTACTGGGAAAGGGGGGGGAACCTGACTTTCTTTATTTTTTAATGATTTATTTATTTACGCATTATGTATACAGTAGTCTGCCTGTATATATGGTTACATGCCAGAAGAGGGCACAAGATCTCAGTACAGATGGATTTGAGCCACCATGAAGTTGCTGGGAAATGAACTCAGGACATCTGGAAGAATAGACATTGCTTTTAACCTCTGAGACATATCTCCAGCCCTAAACTCTGACAGTCTATAAATGATAGCTTGGTTATAATTTACTTAGTAGTTAATTTCCATATTGAAGTGAGTACATTCTATATTTTTCTCTTTAGGTCTGGGATACTTTCTTCAGGATGATATTTTTCTAAGTCCCAACCATTTACCTGTGAATGTGATTATTTTTTAATGGATAAATAATACCTTAATTTGTAAATGTTCCGTATGTTTCTTATCCATTCATTTGCTGATGGACATCTAGAATTTTTTCTAATTTCCTGCTATTATGAATACAGTAAAGAGGAGATTTCCATTGGGAAATAATAGAGCAAAAACACACATATTCGAGGTTTTTAACATATGTAATATTGAACTGTGGTTTTTGGTGACTCCTGGGAGATTTACATGTTCACTTTACATAATGAATTGAGGCAGTTGATACTTAAAATTTGTTAATAAAAACAGATTTTAATTAAATATATTCTCTTGTTTGGAGAAAAGAAAAACTCTTTACTTGTACCTGAAAAAAATTATTCCAACACAACGCTGATATTAAACAAAATTGGCATCATGAAATTTTCATTTACAATAAAGCTTTTGCTTCTTATGGTAACAAAGAATGAAAATTTCAAAGTTGGTAAGGAATTAAGGGAAATTAATAATGGTTTCAAAACCATGATTTTTTTTATTAACCATGGCTTCAATTATTATTGAAATTTTTCTTTTTTATTTATAAAAACTCCTTTTTTCCATATATCCGCCTGTTCTCCCTCCCTTCCCTCCTCCCAATCACTCCCAGTCAGCCTTCAGCCTCCCCCCACCCCATCTTCTGCCCAAAAAGTTCAAGAAGTTCCAAGGTGGGCCATATCAGCATGGCTCATGCACTCCAGGCAAGTCTAGTTTGCTTATCTCAATATCAAGACAGCGTTGAGTGTTCCTTGGCAGGAAATGGGCTCTAAGGTGCCAGCTCATGCACAGGAACACAGTCTGATCCCACCCCTCAAGGCTCCACATACTGCCCATGCCAATCAACAGTTTCCTACCCTTGAAGGGCCTAGCTCCTTTCTCAATGGTTTCCCAGTGGCTGTTCTTGTTCAATGAGCTCCCTAGAGCTCCATCCAGCCAACTGTGCTATCCTGTGTTCATACAGACTCCCCTACACCCCATACACTCCCAACTCTCAGCTGGAACAAGAGCTTGGCCCTGTGCTCAGCCATGGATCTCCACCTACACCTATATAGTGCTATTTAGGCACTCCCTCTACTATTGGTTGGAGACCTAGCCAGGGACATCCTGTGAGATCTTGGAGGATTTCTTAGCACCTGCTCTCTTTCCAACCCCACATTGGCTACTTCTTTCATTATATCCATCTCTTTTTTTCTCCCTCTTTGTTGCTCCTCTCACTCAGCGATCTCCTTCTCTCGTGATGTGTTCCCACTGCTTCTTGGTTGCAGCCCAGTTGAATATCAATTTGCTAAGGAAATCTTCTGTATTTTCTCAAGGAAATCTCTGGATGTCTCAAGTTTCTTCTGATTCTATGCTGTTCAAAGGTTGAGGTTTTCATCTTTGGTATTGTTTGCTTTTTGTCTAAAGTCCACTTATGAGAAAGTACATCCCATGCCTATCTTTTTGGGATTTGCTCAGGAAGATATTCTCCAAATCCATCCATTTGCCTGAAAATTTAGGATGTCATTATTTTCCCGCTGATTAGTACTCCATTGTGTAGATATAGCACAGTTTATTAATTCATTCTTTAGTCGAGGGGCATCTAGGTTGTTTCCAGGCTCTTGCTATTACAAAAAATGCCACTGTGAACATAGTTGAGCTAAAGCCTTAGGGGGTACAATTGTACATCATTTGGGTATATGCCAAATAGTGAGTGATATTGCTGGATCCTTAGGGAGATTGAGTCTCAGTTTTTTTGAGGAACCACCATACTGCATTCTAGAGTAGCTGTACAAGTTTACATTCCCACCAACAATAGAGAAGTGATCCCCTTGCTCTGCATCCTTTCCAGCATAGGCTCTCATCTGTGTTTTCAATTAGCCATTCTGACCCGTGTAAGGTGGTATCTCAAAGTTGTTTTGATTCACATTTCTCTTATGGCTAAAGACATTGAGCAATTTTCAAGTGCTTGTCAGCCATTTGTAATTCTTCTGTTGAGAATTTCCCTTTTTAAACTCTGAACCCCATTTTTATTTGGGATATTTAGATTGTTGGGCTCTAGTTTCTTGAGTTCTCTATATATTTTAGAGATCAGTCCTCTGTCAGACATAGGTTTGGTGAAGAACTTTTCCTATTCTGTGTAGGCTGTTGTTTTGACTTATTAACTGTGTCCTTTGCCTTACAGAAGCTTCTCAGTTTCATGAGGTCCCACATATTGATTGTTGTTCTTAATATCTATGCTACTGATGATATATTTAGGAAGTGGTCACCTGTCCCACTGCTTTGGAGGGAATTTCTCACTTTCTTTTCTATCAAGTTCAATGTATCTGGGTTTATGTTGAGGTCTTTGATCCACTTGGATTTGAGTTTTTTGCAGGGTGATAGGTTTGGATCTATTTGCATTCTTCTACATACTACAGTCCAGTTATGCCAGCACCATTTGTTGAAGATACTGTCTTTTTTCCACTGAATAATTTTGGCCTCTTTGTCAAAAACCAGGTGTTTACGGGTATGTGGGTTAATGTTGGGGTCTTTGATTTGGTTCCATTGATCTACAAGTCTGTTTTTAGCTAGTACCAGGCTGTTTTTATTACCGTAGCTCCATATTATAGCTTGAAGTCAGGGATGGTGATTCCTCATGAAGTTCTTGTATTGAGCAGAATTGTTTTGGCAAACATGGGTTTCCTATTATTCCATATGAAATTGAGTTAATCTTGTACCCCGCCACATTGCTGAAGGTGTTCATCAGCTGTAGGAGTTCCCTGGTAGAATTTTGGGGTTCACTTATGTATGTGATCATATCATCTGCAAATAGAGATAGTTTGACTTCTTCCTACCCAATTTGTATCCCCTTAGTCTCCTTTTGTTCTCTTATTGCTTTAGCTAAAACTTCAAGAATTGTATTGAATAGATAAGAAGAAAGAGGACAGCCTTGTCCTGTTCCTGACTGTAGTGGGATTGCTTTGAGTGTTTCTCCATTTAGTTTGATGTTGGTCATCAGCTTGCTGTATAATGACTTTTAACATTTAGGTATTTTCTCTGTATTCCTGATCTCTCCAGGACTTTTATCATGAAGGAGTGTTGGGTTTTGTCAAAAGCTTTTTCAGCATCTGAAGAGGGGGTCGTGTGGTTTTTCTCTTTCAGTTTGTTCATATGATGGATAGCATTTACAGTTTTTCATATGTTAAACCATCCCTGCATCTTGAGCATGGTGGATAATTTTTTTGATACGTTCTTTGATTTGGTTTGCCAGTATTTATCGAGTATTTTTGCATTAATGTCCATGAGGGAGATTGGTCTGTAATTTTTTTTCTTTGTTGCATCTTTGAGTGGCTTGGGTATTGTGGTGATTGTGGCCTCATAAAGCTTGGCAATCTTCCTTCAGTTTATACTGTATGGAACAGTTTGAGGAGTATTGGTATTAGTTCTTCTTTGAATGTCTGATCGAATTCTGCTCTGAATTCATCTGGTACAGGGCTTTTTGGTTTTTTTTTTAACTTGGGAGACTTTTAATAACGACTTCAATTTCCTTATAATTGAATTTTTATTGGAAAGTAGATTTTCAGCCTAAACCTGTGTTCTGCTTCTTATAAATTATAGAATTTGGGTGGGAAACTATAAAGTAATTGTAGCACAGAAAATGGGTGTAGGAAGTTTTTCCCCTATTTTGCCAAAGAAAAATGAATGTTGTGTTGAGAAACATGGCAGGTATCACGTCATTCCTCTTTTAAATGATTACTTAAAAATCCTGGTTTCTGATGATTCAGGGATATAAGAGATACTTCTGACCTTTTGTACCCTAAATGATACTGACAATGTCTCCTTTTCCTCAAACACCATCTTCCTTGAAGGTGACTAGTACCTAAGATCCTGCCACAGAGACCATGAGGAGACAGAAGTCACAGTCTGGATTCTCCTCTTTGTATCAGAGTTAACAGTGAGCCCTATTCAAAGATGTGCCTACATATGTGGATTTACTGAGAGGTAATAAGTCTTGAGATATCTGATACATGTCTAAAGAAAACTATATAATTTGTTTACTTTGTGTTTCATAAGTCAACACACTTAAGAAATCAGATACAATAAACTTCACAGACTATCACATTTCAATATGGGAATGATTGATAATGGATCTGTCTCACCCAAGAATTTCTTCAGATGGAGGGAAGAAAGGCATATGCGTGACTTCTCGAATTATAACACAAGACATTTATTAACAATTGCTGCAACAGTACATATAATTTAAACAGTTGCTATGACAAGCTCCTGCCTCAGCTCTTTAATTTTCATCTGTTTTTATTTATTTATTGTGTGTATGTATAGGGTATACATGTGTCAGGGTATAAGTATGGAAGTCACAGGACAACTTGCAGGACTCAGTTCTTTTTTCCACTATTTGCATTCTGATGATTGAACTTAGGTTGTTAGGCTTGGAAAGTAGCTGCTGTTGCTCACTGAACATTCTCACTTGCCTTTTTATCTAAATTCTTACAGGCTTCTTCCTTATGTGAACATACCGATTTCCAGCTGTAATGTGTTAACAACAGAAAAGCATCTGTAGGACCCCCTGGTGCACAGTTCTCAATGCTCACAATCCGTTTTTCCTATGAGTTTTCAGTATCAGGAGAAACAGCAAACATTTCTCTTGCACCTTGCTGTGTTTTATCATCATGCATTTTCATTACTGAAACCATGGTTACACTACACATATTTTATATTAGAATTGATAATTTTAATATATGCATGAAGAAACAGTATACAAGTACAGTTATTCTGCAATGAGAGTAAGAAAATAATAACTGATTTTGGCTCAAGTACTGAAATGTTCAATCTCTCATCTTGGAAAAAAAAAAAAGATGGTTTCAGGTAAACAGAAATTCAGAGTGAGATAAATAACATTATACAACTCAACTGCCTCAGGAATAAGAATGTGCTAATTTCTCTTCAATGACCACTTATTCAATTTACATGATATTTAAAATTCTGGATTATTTGTAGAGCACAATTTTTCACTGAGTACTCAAAACCTTTCAACAGGGATAATTTTATACCCACAATTCAATCTTTGAAAGCACATTTTTTTCTGCATAAAAACAGATTCTGTATAGTGAACACTATACAGCCCTGTGACTTACTGGCAAGTCTACAATGACTCCCGTGTCTCCCCTGTCAGTGAAAAATCAGGTGGTAACCAGTGAGGACTATGTGCTGTTTAACTGAATGTTACAGGAGGCATATTGGTTCCTATGGTACCATTTTGAAGTTCTGGCACCTGTAAAAATCTTTTCAATACACTTAAGCCCCAGATTCCCCATTTACCTTAGAGATTTCTATTTTTGTGGAGAGATTATTGTATTTCCCATTTTATTATTATTATTATTATTATTATTATTATTATTATTATTATTATGATGTACCCTGCTGCCTTGTTTTCCTTTCCCATGTAATAGAGCTAACCAGGCCTTCAACCATGTATAACCTCCAAAATACTCTCAAATCTCACCATTTATAAATAAATTCTTTAAGAAAAAAATAGAAAGAAAGAAAAGAAAAAACAGGCACAGTGGCTCATGTCTTTAATCTAGCAATTGGGAGGCAGAGGCAGTAGATCTCTGTGAATTTGAGCCTGCCTGGCATGCAGAATGAGTTACAGGACAGCCAGGGCTACACAAAGAATCCCTGTCTAAAAAATAGATTGAATTGATTTAGAGAGGTTGCTTAAAGTAAAAGTAGTAATTCAACATTCTAAATCAACAATAAAGGAACAAACTGCCATACATTCAACTGATGGCATTGTTAAAAGATGTGGTACAAAGCAACAGTTTTCTAGTGATTGCTTTAGTAATTTTCATCATGTATGTATAGAATAGTTTTATATGTATGTGTTTCAATTAGTAAAATTAAAGGGTTGACATACTAGGGCTCACTTTCACAAAGCAGAGAGCTAGTTAAAAAACAATTGTTTGTGATGAACTAAATATTTCAGGGAAGTCTTAGATAAGCTCTGTCACATCAATTTCCAACTAATAACTGTGCATAGAAACCCATAAGAAAACTACTTCCAGTTTTAATGAGCAGCACAATTTGAGAGCCAGTGAGTGTTCATGGCATTGGCCCACATAGGCAAACCAGAGCCAAATCTCTCTAAAAGTATATTTTACTGCTGTTTCACCCTGTTACAGCTACTGCTTAGTCTCAATTGAGTGCTGAGAGAGAGAAACAAAGACCTGAAGAAGGATGAAGAGAAATAGAGATTACCTTGGTACTGTTGCTGCTGCTTTTCTTTCTATTCCTTAATGATCACAGTGGCCTTAGTATTTATGGTTCTGAAAACACCTATGAGAAAGTATAGCAAAAGGCCAGTAAATCAACATATCATATCTCAGGTAAGCTCTTCATTGGGTAAAGTACTTTATTTATAAGCATAACAGCTCTAGTACCAGATTTCAGATCCCTAGAACCCATATAAGAGCTAGATGTACTGACAAATACCTAGGTCCAACAATGCTAAGACAAAGACCGACAGATCTCCAGGAATTACCTACCAGCTTGTTTCACTGGAATGGTAGGTTCTAGGTTTTGTGATAGACCTTTTCTAAAAAAATAAAAAAATAAAAAAAAAAAACCCCACAAAGATAAAGATACTGAAATTTGGCCTTTGACCTTTACGTAGAGCTCAGAGTAGTAAGGCAAATACATACACACACATACACATACACACACACATACACACACACACACACACACACACACACACACACACACACACACACACACACAGAATCGATCTTCTTAATTTTAACTGGGTAGAGGGGATACTTGTCTGTGAATGTTTGAGAATGATAGGCAATATCATGCCAACAACATTAATGACATATTGGAACCCCATATTGGGCCTACCTCAGTCAGAGTTCTGTTGATGTAAAAAAATATCAAAAACAAGGGAGCTGTTATAAAAAAATTATTTAATTAGGGAACTGTTTATACTTTTAGAGATGTAGTCTAGAATGCATGAATTTGGAGTAGTAGCTTAGAGTTGAATCCTGATCCACAAGCTAAGAAAGAAAATACTGGTTTTGTCATGGGCTTTTGAAACCTCAAAACCCACCCCAGAAACACAATTCCCCCAATAAAACCAAACCTACTAATTCTTCTAATCCTTTCAAATAGTGATACTTCCTGATGACTAAGCACTTAAACATATGAATGTATGGGGCCCATTTTTATGGAAAGTACCATAGATCCTGAAAAAAAAAAATCCCTGGCCTCCTTTGGTCCACTCAAAGCTCAATATCACATCTTTTAGATCCATTGAGAGAAATGATCAACAGTATATAAATAAATATAACAAAGAACAGATTTATTATCTTAGATGGAATTTTATAGAATTCTACATCTAGATCTCTAAACTGTTTGCTCGTAACCACAGGTGTGAATTAAGGCTCAGACACATTGTCTTCTCTTGACCTATTTAATTTCAAGATTAATTCTGAAAAATGAGTATTGACTTTGCATATTTTTAGGTACTTTTAACCAGGTGTTTGGTTTCCTTGACAGCTCTTTTAGCAGCTGTTTGTTATACATTTATTAATCAGTAGTTAGCATTATTCATTGGTGTAGATTAGATGTATACAAACATGTTTAGTATATAAAACTTTTCACAGAGATTGAACTCTGGATGGATTTTGGACGATATCTTTAGCAACAATCACCCTTGTTGTAGATTTTCTGTTAATTCATTTGTGTTATCTTTTGTGCATATATAAACACATCGTGTTGTAATAGACAGGTGCCCCTAGAGCACCCCAAGACACCCCAAGACCACAGCTAATGACCACTGTTAACTTTAGAGAAAAAAAGAGTTTAAAGAATATGAATACCGGTACACACATATGTGTGGGCTCCAGGCACTGTAGAAGCCTAGAGCCCCAAATGCTTTTGGGGTAGAATTCTTATACCATTCTCTGGATAGGGGAGGAGGTATGGATGCGATAATAGGGTGGGGTCAAAGGTCAGTTTAGGATGGAGTTTAGGAATGCAGGCAGGCAGGTAGACAGGCAGGCAAGCGTATTTTCTGTGAAACAATAGGACCACCTGAAGACATCCATTTCCTGGAGTAGGGCACATTGTGCAAGCTTCAGAAAGTTCCTGCCTCAGCAAAACAGCACATGGTTAATAGTTCTCATGGTAGGGCTTTCCTGGGTGGCCCCACACAGGTTGTCATATCAGGAATTCAGTCCCAGGGCCTTATTTCCAATGAAGTCCAGAAGATGAAGCTGCTGACCAGGTGGGTCCCAAGAACTCAGGAAGTATATCCTGAGCAGTTGAGCAAGCTGCCATAAATCCTGTGAACAAAGTTTTTCCGAGAATCTGAGCCCTGAACATACTAATTTAGTGATACAATGGAGCCGAAACTCGGTTCTTAGCAAGCTGCCATTTAACACTGGAACCGAAACTCTGTCAACTTTGGCTAGTTTCAGGGACCTCAGGAAGAGGTTGAGGGGGAGAGTTACAGGATTTTTCTATTTTCACAGTGTAGATAGTCAAATATGTATTAATAGGCAGAAGTAATGAAAGTGTCACTGTCTTTGAGAATATTTGTGTTGGAAAGTATTCTATGCCAGCCTTCTTCAGTTATAACATTACAGAGCTATTTACCCCATCTCTTCTGGAAGTTGATTTTTTTGAATACATAAAATGATTTGACTCCCTGGGCCAGTAAATTCAGCTACAATATACTCATAACCTTTGAAAGTTTTCTCAGTGGAATTTATAAGTTGTTTTATTCCATTGAGCAGCCATAAATTCTAAAGACTCAAGATCACAATGCTCAAGTTTGAATAATCACTGGTGGTTTCCTAATGAGCCATAATGTCAAAATAAGGCCAAACATTATACACTTTTGACCCAGCTGCCAGGTGTTATTAATAGACGGACTTAAAACATAAAAGCTACAGGGAGATCTTCAGCATTTTGAGACATATATATATATTTTAATGCAATATTTCAGAGCTACTACCTGGTTCCAAATAATGTAAGTAAGACCAATATCCACCATGGCTAAAAATTTATTGATATCTACTCAAAACACCACCAAGTTACTTAATCAGTTCAGGACATCTTCTTCTCTGAACTGCTTGTGAGTCAAATTATAAAAACTCTCCTTTTTAATGCTTTGAAATAAATTTTGCTAGTAATTCCTGTGCTAAAGATTCATTAATAGTGTTATTAGCACAAACAAAGTAGAAAAGAAAGTTTGGTTCTCAGTACGGATGTTAGCTCACATGACCTGCAGCTCCAACTCTGAGATGCTAGCAAAAAGACAAGTGTTTATTTTTACTGAATCTTTTATTTGTTATTTTAATACATTTTTATATTTATTTTTTTATATATACATTTGTAAAATTTATGTGAATTTTTTAAAATAAATTGGAGTCATTACTCTGCTGCCTTAACATTCTCAATTTTACAAGAATATCAGTGCACTGATACAAGCTCCCATTAGACTTCTACCGTTTTTTCAGTGTTAGAAATGAACAAAACTTGTTGTCTGTGAACCATATAGAAGATAAAAACAATAAGAGCATATCTCACAAAAATAATTGGAAGACAATTTTGTGTGTAAATGTGGAATCAAATGTGTATCCTGCTGACTCTACTTCTGGAGCCATGCCTCAGACTTATGTAGTGAGATTTGTCCCTCTTACTGGTTGGCTGAAGGCAGGCTGCAAGTATGGATGGGGCTGCCAGACTAAGAAAACGGTAGGTACAGGAAGAGCAGAACAGAGATTCTATCAGATGCAGAGAAAATTATGCTGATCTGTTGCACAAATAAATGAGACTCGGGGATAGATCTCTGAGGAAGTCAGAGATAGAGAGAATAAACACCACAGTCAGATCTTACCCAGCTGTCTTCCAGCTTCCTCAACCTCCTTTCCCTTGGCTTGGCTTCCTCTCCTGTCTTTCTATCTTCCTTAAACACCCTTTGGTAAATTAAGGCGTGGCCCCACCACTGCCTGCTTGGGAGCCTGGAATTCCTTCTATAATCTAAAGTGACTTCAACTCAGTTGGGATTAAGGGCATAGGTCACCACTCCCAGGATACTCCCTGTGCTGGGATTAAAGGTTTGAATCACCACTCTCTGATTCTCCTAGACAGACTCTGGTTAGAGCTCTGGAACTTCTGGAGCTTTTATTAACTCACCACATAGACTGTGGGTAGATTTCCTCTGATATCTCCGAAACTTCTGAAACTTTTATTGAATCCCCACACTGCTCTGAGAAAAGGTACCAAGCTGCATGGCTAAACAAGGTAAGGATCATGGTTTAACCATAAAGAATTGCCAACTTATATGCCTGGGCCATAGGCTGATTAGCATAAAATTAATACAAGCTTCTGTATGTTTCTTTGGGACTTTGGGACTGCTGGTATAGATCTTGGGGTTAGACTGGGCCATAAACTTAATGCAAATGGCACACCAATGTAGGTAAAATACTCCCACATAAAGCCTTAGAAAGCTTAAAAGCACTCTAAAGCACAGAATCAAAGCCAAAACCAGCTTCTGAATTGTGTCCCTCATATGAGCCCTAGTTCAGGGACACCCTGCCTGATGAGGCATGTGGGCTTGAGCTACAAAATGACGGTCTTTTGGAATGCAGTTTAAGCTGCAAAATGGCTGGTTCTTGAAGTCTCACAGGAGCCTAAATGCAAGCAACAGGCTGCAAATGATGTGTTTAAGCTTTCTGCTTATATAGACAAAAAAAGAAACAAAGTCAACTACTGCTTCTTGGTAGCAGCAGTGTTTTCTTGGATCAGCTCTGTTTGCTGGAGGCAAGCAGAGGCCAAGCTTCCTGATTCAATGTTAGCGGCAAAATACTTGTGAGTCTTTTAAGAGGCCCTGCTGCCAAATAATTAAATGGAGTTCATAAGCAGCAGACAGCAGTGTTTTACTTAATGGTTATATGGACCCTAAAATTTCCCAGAGTGGTAATTATGGGAACTACCAGTATCTCTGCTAAAAAGCTAAATTCTATGAAGCAAGTCAGCCACAATAGTGAAGCCTTTAATCCTTAGCCACACCTGGCAGATTAAAGGTGTGGTCAGAAATAGAATGAAATAGAGGGAGCTGGGTGGAGTCAGCCAGGCTAGCCAAGCAAAAGTGTGGTCAGAAAAAGCAACAACGGAAAATAAGAAATAAAAGAGATACAGTAAAGATTGATTTAAAAAATGTCTAAATGCTTTAGGGTGTGTTTAAAAATATACTCAGGCTTGAGAGAGAAAATAAAAAGGAAAAATGATAAAGTCTTTTAAAAAGAAATAGAGTAAAAATAATAGTACTAAGCCACATAAAAATAGAAAATACAAAGTGTCTGAATACTGTATGTTATTTTCTTGTCTTTAAATTTTTTTGACTGAAAATGAAGTAGTAAAAGCTGATAAAAGGCATTTGATTATAAGTGCTGTTAGATTAATTCAACCTATAAATTTTATAAATGAGTTGACTTTCAAATTGCAGTAAAAAGATATGCTAATTTGGAGAAGATGTTTTCTTTTTATTTCCACAGAAAATGAGAAGTTTTGGATTTATTCCTGGTTAAAGAAAAATAAAACATGATTAAGGAAGACCCCCCAGAAAAGTTTCCAATGGAAATGGATGGCTCAGATAACTCATCATTTCAGGGCACCTTTGCTGCAGTTTTATCTGATCTCTACATCCAAAACAACTTCAAGGAGACTGGCTGCAAAGACCCAGCCTTACAGACTACTTCTCTAAGAACTTGTTCATAATCCTAATTTTTTCTTTGGGTCCCCATGGGATTTCCAGTGCCCCCATTCAGCAGGAAATAGCCTAGAGAACTACATTCACATTCCCAAAAATGTATTAAGGCGTTTGTCTTTGTTTAGAATGTTAGTTTCAAGTTGTTATAGATAATGGTAAAAAAAAAAAATTATACAAAGAAAATTAGAAAAGGACAATATAGTGGGATTTGTCCCTCCTATTGGATTAATAAAAATGTTGCCTGGCTGAAGGCAGACAGGAAGTGTGGGTAGGGCTGCCAGACTAAAAGAAACTCCAAGAACTGGAAGAGCAGAACACAGAAGTCAGAGAGATGGCAACAGACACAGAGGAAATAATTTGAAATGCTGCTCTGAGAAAAGGTACCAAGCTGCACTGCACGGCTAAAAAAGGTAGGAATCATGGGTTAGTTTAAGGGTAAAGAGTTAGCAAGTTATATGCCTGGGCCATAGGCTGATTAGCATAAAATTAATACTAATTTCTGAATATTTCTGTAGGACTGTGGGTCTAGGTATATGGACTACAAGCCAGAAATTCAAAGGAGACTCTTCTAATAACCTAAGCAGGGAAATATTTCCACTGAGTTCTAGTGTCTATGTCTGTTCTTTTTCAGCTGTTCATCACTCAAAAACATGGTTCCTTCCTCTGCCTCTTATCTTAGTGACACTTTCCACCAAAGTCTGTGCTTTTCCTAATTCATGTTAGACTCTTTTTTAAAAAATGATTTTACAATCACACAAAGACATTTATCACTCAAAAAATTAGTGTCTTGATTTCTCTTACATCAGTACTCAAGTTTCTGTAAAAAAAAAATTGCAAAAAAGGATAAAGATGGTATCCTGCTTTCATAAGTCTTGCATATAGCTACTTTAAAGAACTGTATCAGAGTCAATGCAGTTGCTTCCTGACTCTTGAGGACTTTTTGTGCTGCAATAAAAATGGGGCCAATCCTTTATGATTAGATACTCCCTAAGACTGGATATATTTTTCAGTTAGAGCAATTTGCACTAATGTCAAGGAAATTAATTTTTAAAAATATTTTGCTGCAGCATATTTTGTAATTTCTTTGTAAAGACTTATTTTCACTATTTTTAATTGTTAACATGTGTGCCTTTTTTTGTAAGGATATGTGCATGTAAGTGCAACTGAACTGAGAAGAAAGATAGTCCCCTGTAGCTAGAATTGCAGTCAGTTGTGGGACACACAACCTGGAAACAAAACTCAGGTCCTCTGCAACAGAAGATCACACACTTAAGTGCTGCGCTATTTGTCTAGCATTTTTAAAATTTTCTTTAAAAAAATCAATGCTGACTATTTAAATAATTCAGCCTAATATAGGTTTCTTTTTAAATAATGTAGAATATCAAAATCATTTTATTCTAAACAGTGATAAACACAATAAATAATTATACTTCTATTTGTTGAATTTTGTTTCACTTCATCAAAAATAATGGTTTGAAAACAGTGATTTAGTTTCTATTTCATTAATGTTCTCCTACTTGGATCTGATCTACATCAAGTTCTTTATGCTTTCTTATTGACTAAAACTGTATGATGCGAAGAAGGAATTAGGAAACCATAAATAAATGTCTTACTTTTTACATCAGGGTCTCAGATTTTATTTTATTAAAAGGCACCGGTATTCTCACTGAGTTTACGAGTGCATCATAGGCTCACATGTGATTTAGAATAAATGGCATAATGTATGTAAATAAAGAAGTCAGTGAGTGGTAGCAAAAATCAGACTTTGGATTTTGAAACATGGGATTTTGATGAAACTGTACTATCGCCAACAATCCCACTCTCCTAGCTCTATTATTGTATTAGTTCAGACTCCATGATTGTCTAATTATACTGGTAACTCCTATTTATAAATTGTATGGCTTGGAAGACTCCAGGGTGGGCATGTTTCAATTTGTCGGAAAGGGTAGCACACCATCTTTTCTCATATTATTTTCTCTGACTTCAGCCCCCATATACGTCTTCTAGCTCCTCTTTCATTCCTGCCTCGTGAGTTCCTTAGGTGTAGGTGTCTGGAACCATATGATACCTTTTGGTGAACCCAATTTCAATGTACTACAGGGAATCATGATTTTCTACCTTTCTGAAACTTGGTCCTCTCACTTCTTACACAACATATTAATATTCACAGACAACAGTATAACCAACGGATAGTGTTGTGACTTTATTGTCTCACTTTTTTTTATCTGAATGTAAACATCATGAGGTCAGAGATTAATTTTAATTACGTTTATTTATTGCTGTACTTCCAGTTAATAAAATATTGTCTAGTAACTGTTAGGACTCAATAAATGCTTATTTTAATTAATATGAATGAGGAAAATGTACATGCTAGATGTATTGGGAATAATAACACCATAAATGTTGGCTGTTATTATAAAGGTACTTTTTTTTTTTTACAAAAGCAAGATTGTAAATAAACTCCAGATATTCTTTAAAATATAAAGGCTGTACACTATATTGTAGAGTCAAAATTACATGTGAATTACTCTAATAGAACTTGGACAAGTTATTTCATTTCATTGAACATTAGTTCTATAAAGTATAACTGTCAACAACATGTAACTGACTTTTTTTTCCTCAAGAACTGAATGAAATGATAAGTTAGAAATATCTATTTTTTGTTTGGCCTGAATCAATACAAATTTTATTTTATTCCTATTTCCTGTCAATCATCTCTTAGTGCCCATTGGGAAATATTTTTGATGCTTTCCATGTGCCAATCATCATGATTGCCCTTAAATGTCATATATGAGACTTAGTTCTTCCCATTCTAGAACTGGAAATAATTCTCTATGCAGATTATTATATGCACGTTAATGAGACAAAAGTCTAGAAAGTAACAGTAGAGAAGGCAAAACAACGAAACCACAGTGAAAAAGTAATTAATGGAAGAATTTATATAGAATGTCAAGATACTTTCTAAATTAGATAAATGAAGGGCTGACATTTACATGATCTCAGACATTAAGTAATCTTTTTCTGGTAAAGTAGATACCATAAGCAAACCACAGAAGCTTCAAATGGAAACTTGTGAGAAACAGTGCATATATATATGGTAAATCTAGACATTGTAAGAAATAAGCAAAGGGCATTTGGAAACCATAAGCAAATGATGAATGTGAAATACCTTTGATGTCAAGTTATTCCCATAGACAGTGGTGGTTTGACCAAAGTGAAGAGAACATGAGTATTCTCATCTGTGATTTAGAATGATGGTATTATGTATGTAAATGACAACATCAGTGAAATGTAGCAAGAAAACTTACTGTAGATTATGAAGGGAAGGATTTTGATGGAATATCTTACTTCCAACAATCCCAACCTCTTAGCTCTACTATGGCATTAATTCAGACTTGCTGATTGCCCAATTTTGGGGGAAACTCCCATTTATATGGCTCTGATCTTTTTGTTTTTGCTAAAATGCAATTCTGTTCAAGTAATTAAATCATAAACTTAATATATAAATTAATTCTTTTGTTGAAAATACTTTACATATTAATAAGAAATATAAAAGGACACAATACATTCATTTTGTATTCTTTTAACCCCAATAAACACAAGGATTTAGCAAGATGTTCCTGTATTTCAACAGTATTGGTGGAATCATTGATGGAACTAAACAAGTTCAGAGAAAGTCACAAGATAGATTTAGACAGAGCAGTAGCCATTGAGAAAGATGAAAAAGAGAGGGGCATAGAAAGAGAATTATGTTGTACTCATTACCTGAGGAAATTTTTAAAAGAAAATGCTTATATTCAGTTGCAAAATGAAAGAAAGCTTCTAGTTATTAACCACTTGAGGCTCCATCTTGGCCTTTGAAGCAAAGCTAGATAGACATGAGTATAGCAGAACTGTTTACTATCAAATAGGACTCCTAGGAAAATCATTCTACTCTAATTAGTGTGTGGTAGAAAAGAAAAAGGGCACCTCTCTCTGATGTTCTTCTTATTACTTCTAATACTTCTGTTAGTGTCTGTAAGTAATATCTTCCAACAAAACTCACAATTTTCTAATTCTAATTGTGTATCTTCTGCATATGAACTAAAAAGTAGACACAATTTTTATTGCTCATCATGCAAATATATTCCATAATGTCTGTCATGATTTTTCATAGAGGAAAGTGTACATGTGTGTGCGTGTGTGTGTGTGTGTGTGTGTGTGTGTGAGAGAGAGAGAGAGAGAGAGAGAGAGAGAGAGAGAGAGAGAGAGAGAGAGAGAGAGAGAATATGTGCATGTATGTGTTCAGTTTTCATAACATTAATTTCTGTTTAAAATGTATAATATCAGGATCAACTGAGTCCTGTGAGTTGCTGATGTCAAAAGTGAAATAGTCTTATAGACAAAAACAGGAATTGCCTTATATGATTCTATGACTCCATGACTCCTCTTTAAACTACACTTCCTTTTAAAAGGTTAACCAAATGTTAATAGCTTAAAACACCACTCATCACCTCACATTTGCAATGACACAGGAATCAGGGCATAATTTTTTGGTTTCTTTAACCCCAGAGTGCTTGCAGGCAGTCTTTGAATACTGTGTGAAATTATAGCCACTCAAGTCTCTTCTGTGGGAGATAACACATCCAAAATTAGGCACATGTTAGCTACCAAAATTCAGCACTGTGCATATTGTTGGACTATGAAAACCTCATCTCCTCATTGACTGGATCAAAAATCACCCACGGAGGACAGAAATCTTTCTGAGGTAGAAAGTATGAAGGGTCAAAAGGGAGAATGTGTGAGCACAATGAAGGTCATGCTCTCTTACCTCATATCAGACTTGATAGCCTTTGTGCCATATTCTGTTCAATTCTTGATCAAGGGGTGTAAGTTACATAGAGTACAGCTGCCAACAGCTGAGACTTACATGATATCCACTATATCCAACAAACAACTAAATTTTGTTTTCAACATGTTCACAACAATCTATTTTTGTGATTGAAACTCAGTCATTTCTTTCCAATATCTAGCTTTATGCAGACACACATCTATTCTGTAACAAATGTCTTTTTTTCTTGATCTGTTCAGTATATATTCTTGCTATTATACATCTCACCTTTATTCCCTTCTGTATGCATACTACCCTGTAGAGCTGCTAATAATTACTTTACTAATCTAATGTATATTTAAGTACCTAACATGTGCCCAAAATTGTGCTGGTGTTTTGATTTATAAAATAATAAGGGCATAAAGGCAACTTTTAATCTCTAGCAGTTTCAGTATAAATTCAATTACATTCATTTTATAGGAGAAGCAATATTTTAAAAATTAATGTTATAATCTTTTAAAAGTTAATCTTTGGCATAACATATATTTTAAGAATCATAGTATTCATTAGGCATATGTTGAAGTTTTTAGAACATATCAGAATAAAATGCCTTATTTGAAATGCATTATTGCTTCTAATTTTTTTGTTCCTATAAATTTTTGTTTATATCATAAAACAAGCTGCAATGATTCAGATCCCCATTTATAATAATTGTGATGCCAGACATTTATTATAGCCACATTAAAATAAACTAGATTAGTATATAACCACAACAAATGCATCTTCTGTCTTTCAATATTCCTGGTAGATTATATTAAATACAAATGTATATAACTGTAGTTCACATTAAATATAATGGTTATATTTCCTTGGAAAATTGCTTTTTTGCCTATACTGTCAAACACATTACAAATTATTTTAAGATCACTAAGCACAGAGCAATTGATGAGAAACAACTGCTTTAACACAGACCAAAACAGTGCACGAGAGTCTTCCATATCACTCATCTTGAGCTCTGCTACTCACCCTAGGAAACTCAATACAGTTCCTCCTTATTAGTGGAACAAGCATGGAGTTACCAAACAAGATGCAAACCTTATAATTTTCATATTAGAGGTTGAAAAAAATCTGGATTTAAATTGTTAGATCAAAAATGGACTAACATAGAATTTATCTCCTGTACTCTAGAGTGAGCAAAATTTGTACTTGGTTTTAGGATGAATCAGAGACCATCACAAGACATTTGAATGCCTGAAGATGTTATTGACTGCTGAGGCTAAAATGATAATGCTGTCATTTAGACTTAGTGATTTATTTATTTTTTTAACATTATGAGATTGCTATGAGTCTATGAATTTAGAGGCAAAGTTTTAAAATTTGAGTGTGAAATATTATCTACAGGCTCTCATGACTAAACATTTGTTCCCAAGATTGGGCCAGTTTGGAGGAAGGTTAGGGAAGCTTTAAGTGGCAAGGCCTGGTTAGTAGCAATAAGCAGTCAGGGACTCAGGAGTTATGACTTCACCCATAGTTCAGACATGCATTCACCTTCATGAAAGTGCAAATGGAAATAAACCCATTGCCCCCAAGATTTTTTCTTCTTAAGTGTTTGTTCCGGAGATGAGAAATATGATCAGTATATGGTAAAGAACAGGGATGCTGTGAAATCCTCTGCAGCACCATTCATAGAACAGGCAGAGCAACCAGAAGTATTAAGAGTGCCAGATTGGAAGGCACTGAAGAACAAGGTAGGCACAGAAAAGATAAAAAACAAAAAACAAATTAGATGCTGATGTCCTCACCCTAGGCAAGTTAGGAAAATATCCAGGCAAAATTAAACCATTCTGTCAAGATACAGCCAAATCCAGTAAGATCTGTGGAATATTTTTCAGGTGGAATTCAAGGAAGAAAGACTTACATATGTGTGTGGGCTAAGGAAGGGGGTCTGCAGACCTAAGGAGTGCTTAGTTTCCTACAGTACTAAGGATGGCATAAAGAGGTGCATGGCTCATAGGCATTGAAGATCTTGTGGAGGCTAAAACACAACCTACAGATCATCATCATGAAGTACTGACTCCTGTGGAGAGCTTAGATGGGCCAGAGCTTGAATCAAGATTGGTAGCTAGTATCCTGGTCAACTCAAAGATATAGGAAGGCAGAAAGTGATTTAGAAGTATTAAATTATCAGAATTCTACCCTCAAGGACAAGTTTATCACTTTTACTACATGTTTGTGACCTAAAAGGAACACTTTATTGTCAATCCAAATGTTTAACTGGCATCTGCAGCTCAGCCCCCTTTTTTTTCTCTCTCTATCTCCAAACCCCTTCCTCAGAATCCCCACTCCTGTTATATTGAGGTTTTCAGCCCCAATAGGCCAGGGGTCAAGATCCACAGACCTCCTGTCCCAGAGTGCCTAGCTGCCTGCCACTGCTTAGGCCCCCAGAAATGACTCTGACACTTATATTAACTTCATGCTGTTTGGCCTATGGCTTAGGCACATAGCTAGCTAGCTCCTTCATCTTAACTCAACATATTCTCATTTAACTGTCTGCCTCGTGTCCTTACATGTTTCTTCTTTGGGTGTCTGGCTCAATTTGCCTGTATTTCTGCCCTTCTACATATTTTGATCCCTCCTCCTATTTTTCTACGGTGCTTGCCACAAGGCAAAACAGTCCTTTATTTAAAGATTGATATTCACAGCATACAGAAAGGCAGCTGGTTATATTTGTCTCTAACTCCACCCTCCTTTTCCTACCTATTCTTATTTGCCCGCCTATGTTTTCTATGGTGCCTGTCATGGACCAAAACAGTCCTTTACTCACAGCATATAGAAAGACATTCCCATATCACACTCCCCCAGAAACATTCCCAGTTCCTGTAAATTGTGGCGGCTTCTCCTCTAAAGCTGCTAGCTACTCAATCCGGCCTAAAGCCTACAGTGATTAACTTGGCATAAACCCAGTTTGTGGCTTGTTACGAATTAAAAAACTTACAAACCTCCCCACATCCCCAAGTAACCTGCCTTAGATCAATAATATTTTATTTTTCCTTCCTATTCCCCAGCCTGGATCGCTGGGGCCTGGAGGAATCATCCATGAGTTACATTGCTCAAAATATACCTGATCTTTTACCTTTTTAAATTTGGTTTGATCTTGCTTACTGCATTGTTGGAGAAACCTATTATCAGGATACAGAAGGCATATTGCTAACTTTTAAAAGTGGAATACTTTGTCTCTACAGGAATTCAAAAACAAGTGACATTTTGCAATCAAACTCCCATAAAATGTCAATCTTGACTTACTTCAAAGTTACAATCCCACCAACTGTTGGTTGGCTGGTTGATTGGTTTGTCATTCTGGTTGTGGAAAGATGAAAATCCCCCCCCCCAAAAAAAAAGTTGTTTTGGATTTTATTTTTCTAATGACAAGGAATAATGAACATTTGTAAGAATTTTACTAAGCCATTTGTATTTCGTCTCTTGAGAACTCAATGTTCAAATCCATAGTTTTATTTTGTTTTATTTTGTTTTTTAATTTTCTCGTTTTTATTGTTGTCTTGTTCTTTGCTTTTTGAGTTCTTGGCATTCTCTGAAAATTCATTATCTGACAGTTGTGTGGCTGGCAAACCAGCCCTCACATTCTGTGGACTTTCTCTTTACTAGATTGCTTTTTTATTTGTTTGTTTTAGCTTGCAAACTATTTTTATTTTAATGAAGACTCACTTGCCAGTTCTTTAGCAAATGGAGTCCTATTCAGAAAATTCTTTTCTCTTGATAGAATTCTGTTCTAGCCTCTGAAGCCATGCCTTGCCCCGAGTTCTGAAGTCAAACCCCTTTGTTTAGGAGTTTTAGCTATCTGAAACCATAAGTGAATATGAATTTTGGGATAGTGTTTATTTATTTTATTGGTATTTCTTTGTTTCTCTGAAGAATTATATGGGAATTTTAATTAGGATTGCTTTGAATTTATAACTGTCTTTTGGTAGAATTTTAATTTTTATAAAGCCAATTCTACATATCACTAAATATTGTATGCCTTTCCATATTCTAGTGTCTTTCTCTACTTCCCTTTTCAAAGGATTTATCATATTTTAAATTCTCTTTATAGAGAGCTTTTACCCTTTTATGAGGCAGTCCTATATATATATATATTTGTTTAAGGTTTTTGTGAATGGAAGGTATTTTTATGATGTCTTTACACATATAGAAAAAAATCTTGATTATTTCACGCACATTTGGTATCATGCTATGCTGCTGAAAGTAGCATTTTTAAAATATTTTGACAGACTATTCAATATCTCTAATGTATATAATGTCTGAAAATACTGAGTTATAATTTCCTTTTATTATTTGTGTTACTTTCATTAGTTTCTGTTGCCTTACTGAACCAGATTTGTGCATAATACTACAAAAGATTGTGCATAATGAACAGCCTTGTCTGTCTAATTCCTGATTTCAGTGGGATTGCTTGTAGTTCTCTCTCCATTTAGAATGGTAATTACTATGAGTTTATCATATGTAACTTTTATTATGTTTAGATATGGTCCCTCTAATCCTGCAATTTGAAGGATTTTAATCTTGAAAATACATTGGATTTTGTCAAAAACGTTTTCTGCATCTGTTAAAATGACCATTTGATTTTCCTCTTTATATTCACTTATATACATTTATTGCTTTGTGCATGTTGAGCTATCCCTGAATCTCTGGAACAAAACCCACTTGGTTATGATGAATACTGTTTTTGACATATTTCTGTATTCTCTTATGTATCTAGATCCATGAATGCCAATATGTTCTTGCCACACCTCTAACAATGGTGATCATGAACTCACCCTCTGAAACTGGAACTTACCCTCAAATGTAATGCTTTCTTCTATGAGAATTTCCTTGATCATCATCTACAGTGACAAAGACAACATTTAATACACAAAAGGGCCTGGATAGGTACATAAAATATGCTTTATGGTCTAAAGCTGGAAGTTATGATGCTGTCTGTGCTTCTCAGACTGCATTGCAAGGTCGGTCTCTGCGAGAGAATTATGGTCAGTTTAAGAGTCTCATGGGTAGAAAGGCAGTAACACCAAAGGGGTCTAGAGTTTAACCTGGCTGGATTTGGGAAAGAATTGTGGTGTGGGTTGGTGGGATAAGATCTAGCAGAGAGAGATGTATGATTTATGATATAAAGGCAATCTGCCAGTGATTTACAGGATTGGCATTATCTCCAGTGTCTATTCCATCAATTCTTAGCCTTTCTTTCCATGTCAAGTCAAATATCTCTTCACCTGGAAATGTCCCATGGCTGTTCTAGAGTAAGCAAAGACCTGCTGAAATACATTCCTTCAACACTCAATCAGATACTACAGTTTTTTCAAATCATTTTTTTTTTTTAGAGCATCGCCATTTTTTAACAGATTGCCACTACCTCTCCAGTACTTATTTGGCATATTACAAGCATTGACAGATAAGGATTTGTTAAACTACTGGTATAAACCTGTTAAAAATCTATGATGGCATTCAAATTATAACAGCTACTTCAAGTTTTTTGTTTGTTTGTTTTATTTTATTTTATTTTATTTTTTGCAAATCTCCCCCTTTATTTATTCTACACACTCACATGTTATTTATAGTTTTTAAGTCACACGGAAACAAATTGGCTTCTCATTCCTGGGAGAACATAAAGTAGGACAATGGGCATAGAAGAATATTATCTTGCCTGAAAAGAAAGCTCAGATAAATAGTGAACTTGTATAAGTCTGAATGCACTTTTTTTTTTTTTTAACCAAAGAAGGCTGATAAGTGGTACAGCACCTGAGAGGCAAACAAGTTTCCTGAATATCAATAGCATTCAGTAGAATAATGCCACAAATAGAATAAAAGCACTAAAAAGAAAGATGTCTCATATGTATTGGTACCATTTCTGTCTATTGCTACTGGGATTTTTAGTAAAAATCAGACTCCAGTTTCTTCAGTCTCTTAATGTGGATTCTATACTAGCTCCTGGGAAATTCCAGACCTTCAACACCAAATTGAAAATTCAAAACTGATATCCCTGTTCTGAGGGTTTCAGCTTCTTAGACTAATCCCCACTATGAATTCTGCCTGTCCAGTCTATATATGTCATTTTTGATTATCCAGTATATATTTCTTTCTTTTATGGAATTATAATTGATGAAACTTGAGATAATAAATTTGATATGTATGAACATCAGAAGTGCAAGGCCAAAATGTTTGCTTAAAACAAACAAAAAATGATGAATTGTAGGGAGAGATACCATAGGTTTCTGAGGCTGGCAGGAATAAGTCAGGGTTTTGTTACCAAATTTATGATCTTACAAATAACTATTCTAGGATCTCCTGAGTAAATTGGGTGCATGGAATGTAAGGATAGATTGAGGGAATGACATAGTTGAATTGGTAGAGGAACAGAGAGGGAGAGCAAAGAAACACATATCTTGATAGAGGGAGTCATTTTAGGTTAGGAAAAAACCTGGTGCTAGAGAAATTAATAGGAATCCACATGGATGAGCCCAGTTAAGACTCCAATAAATAATAATGAAGATACCTGAGCTAGTTCTCTTATAATCAAATGGATGACCATCAAAATTGTTATCACAGAACCTTCATCCAGTAACGGATGGAAGCAGATGCTGAGATAAACAGCTAGGCATTAGGCCAAACTCCCAGTCCAGTTGAAGAGAAAGAAGAAAAATTATATGAGCAAATGGGTCAACAACATGATGGGAAAATCCACAGAGACAGCTGACCCAACCTATTAGGAACTCTCTGACTCTGGCCTGACACCTGAGGAACCTGCATGGGACCAAACTAGCCCCTCTGAAAGTGGATGACAATTGTGTGGTTTGGGCAGTTAGGGGGCCTCTGGTAATAGAATCAGGATTTATTCCTAGTAGATAAACTGGCTTTTTAGAGCCCATTTACTATAGAAGGATACATTGCACATCGCTGATCAGGAGAGAGAGCCTTTGTCCTGCCTCAACTTGATATGCCAAACTTTATTGTCTCCCCTAGGGAGGTCTTACTCTCTCTGAGGAGTATTTGGGATAGAGTGTGGGCAGAAAGGTGAGAAGTTGAGGAGTGAGTGGGATGAGGGAAGGGATAAGAAGCTGTGGTTGCTATGTAAGATGAAAAAAATTAAATGAAAATAATTTATAAAAGTTTATCAAAGGATTTAATTCTTATTGTACAAAAATACAAAGCACAGGAAAAGATAATACATTGACACTTGTACTTTTCCAAAGATGTTTTAGCCTAGAACTTTAGCTTCGTTAATTGAAGATAACTAGTTTTAGTTTTTGTTTGTTTGGTGTTTGCTAGGTTTTATTTATTGTTTGTTTGTTTGTTTTAAATACAGGATTTGTTTGTGTAGCACTGGCCTGACTAAAACTCACTGGATAGACCAGTCTGGCCTCTGATTCAGCAACTTGCCAGCCACAGCCTCTGGAGTACTGGGATTAAAGGTATCTATCACCACAACCACCACCACCACCCAAAAATAACTAGCTTCAGAAAGGTATATTAAACTGTCCTATCAAAACCTGACATGGTTTTCTGATATTTTTTTCATCTATTTTTTTTTATTGTTTTGTTTTGGCCTATGTTGAAGCTTCACAGATTTAGTATAATCTTTGTTATTCTGATACCCCTGATCCCCTACTGAGAGAATGTTATGTGATATTTACTACAGTTCTGATAGTTAATTTGTAACAGTTTCAATAATGAAATACTAAAAATGAAGATGTTATTTGAAATCAAAGAATCAAAGAATCTTCTATATAGAAGAACTACAGAATACAAATAAAACAGAGATCCTTTCATAAGACAAATCAAAGGAAATAATCTCTATTGGATGACAGTATCAAAGTATTTATTTTGATTTCTAAGGTTGTTGAAGCATCAAGTTAAATAGAATAAAACTTCTAAGACTAAATTCTTCTTGATGATACTGATGATTATAGATTAGATGATTCACTTTTTTTATTTCATGCTAGTCATAATGTTGAAAAACTATCAATCACCAATCTGTAAGCAAATATTGATGGTAAATAATTTGTAAGGCTCCCAGTGATTAATCCACAATGATCACATAGTGACTGATCTGTCTTAAAACCATATACATACAACAAACACTAAATATATTTAGCACTATTTATTATTTATTTATTTATTTATTTTTATATTCACTTAGTAATGTTAATTAAATGAAAATGCAATTGAAATAACAGAAGAAAGAAGAAGGAAAATTTTTAGGTAGAAGAGAGAACAATGGAAGTGGTGTCAGATATAATAACTATGGATTAAACATAGCCCCTGGAATGCCATCCATTTCTCTCTTGAATCCATGCCATCAGGGAAAACCCCTGCAGGCCTGAACTCCCCTGTAAAATTCAGTTTGCTGGACACTCCCATCTACAAATACCACTCCAACCTCCAACTCACCATATCACCCTGCAACCTCAGCAGCTACTTGAGACCCATAGTCCCTAGCACCTATTGAATCGAGTACTTCCTGAAACATACAATTCCTCAGTACCTATTGGATCAAGAGAAGCTACCTAGACATACAGTATTTCAGCATCGAATGGATCAAGAGGGTCCTGAGACTCATAATTTGCCAGCACTTATTGGATCAAGAACCCTATAGGATCAAGATCCCTCTGGATCGAGAGCTCATATTGGACCAAGACTGGATTCCTAATACAGAATCAGTGAGCTCTTAGTACACCAAGAACAGCTCACGCTGACAAGGAATACACCATCTCCAAGTTAGCCAACAGCCTAAATTGGACCAAGATAGGCTTCCTGAGACATAGACAAATCTTGTATTGATCTAAGGAAGCAAAGGGAAAACTCCAGTACAAGAATACATATAACAACATAACAACATAAAGAGCAAGATGACATTATCAGAATCTGGTGGTTCTATAATCCCAAGACCTGATCATGGCAATACAAAAAAGCAGAAGAAAACAACCTTAAAATAAACTTTATGAAGATAATAGAAGTCTTAAGAAGGGAATAAAAAAACTCTCTTAAATAAATAGAAGAAAATACAAACAAAAATTGGAAGAGATCAGTAAATCCCGGAAAGAAAAAAATATCCAAGAAAACCAAGATAAATCAATCAAAAGGTGAGGAAAATACTTCAAGATTTAAAAATTGAAATAAAGCAATAAAGAAGGCACAAATGAGGGAATGCTGGAAATATAAAATCAAAAGAAACAAACTAGGACTACAGATGCAAGTATTACAAACAGAATGCAAAAGATGGAAGAGAGAATCTCTGGTGTGGAAAATTTGATTGTGGAAATATATATGTCAGTCAAAGAAAACCCTAAAACCAAAAAAAAAAATCATAACACAAACCATCCAAGAAATATGGGACAACATGAAAATACCAAATCTAAGAACAATTGGAATTGAAGGATTAAAAAAAAAAAAAAAAAACAGCTAAAAGGCACAGAAAATATATATTCAACAAAATCATAGAAGAAAACTTTCCTGATCTAAAGAAGGAAATACCTATAAATGTACAAGATGTTTACAGATCACAAAATAGGCTAAAATCCCCAAAAGGCTGATCACCACACCACATAATAATCAAGCCACTAAACCTACAGAGAAAAAAAAAAAAAGAATCCTAAGAGCTGCAATGGAAAAAGGTCATATTAACTATAAAGGCAGACTCAGACTCATCATAATAACACCAGACTACTCAGTGGAAACACTGAAAGGCAGAAGTTCCTGGTCAAATGTTATATAAACATTAAAAGACCATAGTTACCAACCCAGACAACTATACACAGCAAAACTACCATGTCACATGTAAAATTAGACTCAGGGATAGATCTCTGAAGAAAGTTGGAGATATTAGAGAGAATAAACACCACAGTCAGATCTCACCCAGCTGTCTTCCAGCTTCCTCAGCTTTGCTTCCCTTGGCTTGGCTTCTCCCAACTCTATGCCTACCTTCAGCTTAAATTCTCTCGTAGTAAATTAAGGCGTGGCCCCACCACTGCCTGCTTGGGAGCCTGGAATTCCTTCTATAATCTAAAGTCACTTCAACTCAGTTGGGATTAAGGGCATAGGTCACCACTCCCAGGATACTCCCTGTGCTGGGATTAAGGGTGTGAATCACCACTCTCTGATCCTCCTAGACTGACTGTGGTTAGAGCTCTGGAACTTCTGAAGCCTTTATTGAATCCCCACATAGACTGTGGGTAGATTCCCTCTGCTATCTCCGAAACTTCTGAAGCTTTGATTAAATCCCCATAACCATAGATGGTGTAAACAATATACTTCAGAAAAAAACATATTTAAACCATATCTGTTCACAAATTCTGTTCTACAGAAAGCAAAAGAAAGAAAACTCCAATGTAAAGGAAGCTAGATACACCCATGAAATCAAAAGAAACAGATGATCTCAGTTAAGGAAAGCCCAAAGAAAGTAAGCACACACATAGTCCACAACCAAAATTAACAGGATTTACATTCATTGGTCATTGACATCTCTTAATATTAGTGGACTCAATTCACCTATAAACAAACACAGGCTACCACAATGGATACTAAAACAGAATCAATTCTTTTGCTGCATACAAGAGACACAACTCAACTTCAAAGACAGATACTGCCTCGGAGTAAAGGGTTGGGAAAAGACTTTCCAATCAAACAGATCTAAGAAACAAGATGGTGAAGCTATCCTAATATCTAACAAAAATAGACTTCAAAGTGAAACCATTCAAAGGAGATCAGGATGGGCATTACTTACTCATCTCAGAAGAAATCCATCAAGATGAAGTCTCAGTCCTTAATATTAATATCCCCAACCCCAAAGCACCTACATAAGTAAAAGAAACATTTAAGTTTAAATCTTACAACAAACCCCAATCATTAATTGGGGGAGATATCAATATCCTACTCTCATCAATGGGTAGGTCTACCTGACAGAAATAAATCTAACAGACATTTTAACTCAGTTGGACTTAATTGATATATACAGAACCTTCCACCAAAACAAAAAGAAATACACATTTTTTCTCAGTAGCCCATGAAACTTTCTCTAAAATTGACCACAAAGAAAATATCAATAGAAACAAAACAACGAACTACTTGTATCCTATCAGAACATGGTGAAATAAGGTTACAGTTCAATAACAACAAAAATCACAGAAAGCCCCCAAATTCATGGAAACTGAACATCTCTCAAACAAACCATTTCTAGGTCAAGGAAGAAATAAAGAAAGAAATCAAAGACTTCCCAGAATTCAGAGAAAACGAATTCACAACATACACAAACTTATGAGACAAAATGAAAGCAGTGCTTAGAGGAAAATTCATAGCACTAGATGCCTACATGAAAAAATTAAAGAGAAATCTGACACAAAAGACTTTAACAGCACAGCTGAAGGCTTTAGAACAATTGGAAGCAACTCACCTAGAAGGAGCAGAAGGCAGGAAATAATCAAACTCAGGGCTGAAAATAATAAAATTGAAACAAAGAGAACAATACAAATAATCAGTGTATCAAAGAGTTGGTTCTTTGACAAAGTTAATGAGATAGACAAACCTTTATCCAAACTAACCAAAAGGGAGGGGGGATTCAAATTAATAGATTCAGAAATGAAAAGGGGGCATAAAAGTAGACACAAAGGAAATCCAGAGAAATATTAGGTCATAGTTAGAAAACCTGTACTCCCTTAAAAAGAAAACCTGTCCTTCTTTAAAAACGAGCACCTAAAAGACATGGACAGCTTTCTGGACAGGTACCACTTACCAAAATTAAATCAAGGCCAGATAACCCCTGTAACCCCTAAGGAAATTGCAGCTGGTATTAAAAGCCTCTAAAGCAAAACCACCACAGGGCCACATTGTTTCAGAGAAGACCTCTATCAGACTTTCAAAGAATAACTAATACCAATACTCCTCAAATTTTTAAGTACAATAGAAACTGAAGGAAAATTGACAAACTCTTTCTATGAGACTGCAGGCACCCTGATACTCAAACCATATAAAGATGCAATAAAGAAAAAGAATTATATAATTTAATTATATTAAAATACTGACAGACCAAATTCAAGAACACATTGAAAAAAAAATCATCATAATCAAATAGGCTTTATCCCAAAGAGGCAGGGATGGCTCAACATATAAAAGGCTGCCAATGTTATCCATCACATAAACAACTTGAAAGAAAATAAAACACATGCTCATCTCATTAGATGCTGAAAAAGTCTTTGACAAAATCCAACACTCCTTCATATTAAAAGTCCTGGAGAAATCAGAAATATAGGGAAAATACCTAAATATAATAAAGGCAACATGCAGTAAGCTGAAAACATCAAAATAAGTGAAAAAACACTCAAAGCAATCCTACTAAAACCTATTTTTTGACAAAGAGGACAAAAATATACAATGGGAAAAGTTCTTCAACAAATGGTGTTGCCATAACTGGAATGTGGTATGTTGAGGATTGCAAATAGATCCATACCTATCACCCTGCACAAAATTTAAGTTTAAGTGGATCAAAGACCTCAATATAAACCCCGTTACACTGAACCTGAAACAAGAGAGTGTGGGAATATCCTTGAACATACTGGCACAGGTGACTACTTCCTAAATATAACACCAGTATATGTCTATGGACAATAAGAAGAGCAACTAATAAATGGGACCTCCTGAAACTGAGAAGCTTCTGCAAGGAAAAAAAAAAATCTGACAGAGCACTGATCTCTAAAATATATAGGGAACACAAAAAACTAGAGGCCAAAACCCTAATAATCCAATTATAAATGGGATTCAGAGCTAAAATGGAAATTCTCAACAGAAGAATTTCAAATTGTTGGTAGACACTTAAAGAATTGATCAACATCTTTAGCCATCAGAGAAATGCAAATCAAAACAGCTCTGAGATATCATCTCCACTGATGGAATTGCCTGATATGAGTACTGAATGTGAGTTGCCTGATATGAGTACTGAGCATCAAACTCAAGTTCTCTGAAAGAGCAGAACATACCATCAACCTCTAAAAAAGTCTATAGCCCCTCAACTAATTCTTTAATTTATATATCCAAAATAAAATGAATTGAAATACTTCTAAGATTATATAATTGTAATTCTCATATTTCTTTTACATTGCATTGATTTTTGGACAAAGCTTTAATAAAATTTTGAAGTTCACAAATATAAATTTTGTGTATTAATTTTGTCTATAAAGTTCGAAAAACTAAGTTGAATGTCATTCAGATCAGCAATGTGCAGTATAAAAATGAGTAATATTATTTTTGGTCAAGAACAGGATCTTTCTGCAATAAAACTAATCTGACTTTTTTTCTGTTGGAGTAGACAGTAATTCTGAAATATCTTTGAGTGATGTCAGGCTCATACAGAATGAAAAAATGACTCATAATCAAATTATTTGAATCTGACATTAGTAGTTGAATGGACAACAGGATTCAGTGATATCTACTATACTCTACCCTTTTTCTCAAAATCCTACTGCATAGTTCTTACGTAATTTAAAATTTATATTAATAATAACAAAGGTAAGATTTTATATTTTATAAAACATTTCTATGTATTATTATGAGAGTAGAAAATTTGATTCAATTATAATCAGCAATCAAATCATTGAGTTATAATTACGCCAAATGAGCCTGAGAACCTTAAGAACTTTAATGACTGATATATGATGTATTCACACATTTCTATATGTTTCTAATTTGAGCCTTGCACTAATCTTGTTTCAGAAGTAAGGATATATCAGAAAATACTAAATACTAAACAAGGAACCCCTTTGATAGATGAAACATAGCTTAGTATTCAAAGTATTCAAAAATTTAAAAATATTTAATTACACCCAGGCAGATTTAATTCAATCAACAGAAATAGCAATTTCCAACTGCTGTGCAGATATAATTATTTGTGGTGATGGATTCAAAAGATATACTGATATGTGTGTATATACTTCTGATGTTTTGAGTATCTTGCCAAGCAAACCATGAAGTACATTAGAAAAAATACATCTTCTCCGTTTTAAACACAGTGGAGCAAAGATTCACAATTTTTTTTTCATTCCTTAAAATATTATTTTGGGCATTTATAGTAACTGTCACTGGGTACTCTGAGTGAATTGAACATTTGTGTCCTTCCTTCTCAGGCTCCACATATTTTAATAAGTGGAAGACTTACCAGTAGTCATGGATTTGCTTACTAAGAAAATCTTAGAAGTTGCATACTTCCTGTGATCTTTACATTTCCTTAGAGCTCTTAGTTGATGTGAACCATGTTCTTGGCTCTGTTGTCCTCCAACCTCTCTGTGTACAGCGGAAAGTAGAGAGGAAAAAGCAGTGGTCTAGGTGCCTTGGAACTGTCCTCTATCTGTGTTTCTTTTCTCAGCACAATCCATGGACTTGATGAGCTTTTGCCAGAAACAGAGCTGTTTCTATAGATCTTTCACTCCCAGCTACTTCTTTTCAACTGATTTATCTATTTACTTATTTATTCATTTTTAAAAATGTAATTTTTTATCTTTATATCCCCCTGTTCCCCCTTCCTTCCCTCCTCCCAATCACTTCCAGTCAGCATTCAGCCTCGCCCCTCCCCATACACCCATCGCTCCCCTAAAAGGGCAAGAAGTCCCAGGATAGGTCAGCTCAACGCTGCATATCCACCCCCGGCAAGTCTGGTCCACTCATCCCAAAGTCAAGGATGGGCTAAGTGTTCTTCTACAAGAAATGGGCTCTAGGGTGTCAGCCCATGCACAGGAACACAGTCTGATCCCACTCTTCAAGGTTCCACACACTTCTCATGCCAGTGGACAGTTGCCTATCCTTGGAGGGCACAGCTCACTTACCCAATGGATCTCCAGTGGCTACTTCTGATTCAGTGAGCCCCCCACCCCCACAGCTCCAGCCAGCCATCACTGCTGGAACTCCCCATCATAGTCTCCATCCCCTTGCTCACATAGACACCCCTTCCCTGCTCCCAGCTGGACCAGGAGCTCTTCCCAGCACTCAGCCTTGGATCTCTGCCTCCACCTCTATTCCCTTTTGGATGTAAGTTCTGTGATGATACCCAGGGTAGTCATTCGCCTGACCATCAGGGAAGCCCTGTTCAGGCACCCCCTCCACTATTGTCTGGAGACTTGTCCAGGAACATCCTGTGAGTTCTTAGAAGTTTCCCTAATACCCAGTCTCTTTCCAACCCCACATTGACTTCCTCTATCGAGATATCCATCTCTTTCTATCTCTCTCTTTGCTCCTCTCACTCAACCATCTCCTTCTTTCAAGATTTGTTCCCAACTCTTGCAACATGTTATGATTCCAATTTGCTAATGTGATATTCTTTATTTTGTCTTTTTAGGAGAATCTCTGGATGTCTCCTTTAAATTCCTTCTAATCCCAAGAAATTTAGAGGTGGTGGTTTTCATCTTGGTTTTTCTTTGCTTTTTGTCTAAAATCCACTTATGAGTGAGTACTTCCCATGCCTATCTTTCTGGGCATGAGACCTCATTCAGGAGATATTCTCCAAGCCCATCCATTTGCCTGATAATTTTTGGATGTATTTTTTTTTTTCTGCTGAGTATTACTCTTTTGTGTAGATGTACCACAATTTGTTAATCCAGTCTTCAGTTGAGGAGCATCTAGGTTGCTTCCAGGTTCTTGCTAGTATGAATAGTGCTGCTATGAACATAGTTGAGCTAATGCCTTTGGGGCACAAATGTGCATCCTTTGGGTATATGCCCAATAGTGGTATTGCTGGATTCTTAGGGAGATTGAGTTCCAGTTTTTTGAGGAATAGCCATACTGAATTCCAGAGTGGCTGTACAAGTCTATACTCCCAACAACTATGGAGAAGTGTTCCCCTTGTTTCACATCATCTCCAGCATAGGCTGTCATCTGTGTTTTTGATCTTAGCCATTCTGATAGGTGTAATGTGGTATCTCAATGTTTATTTGATTTGCATTTCTCTGATGGCTGAAGATGTTGAACAATTTTTAAGTGCCTTTCAGCCATTTGTAATTCTTCTGTTGAGAACTTCCCTTTTAGCTCTGAACTCCATTTTTTAAACTGGTTTATTTAGGTTTGGGGGGCTCTAGTTTCTTGAGTTCTCTATATATTTTAGAGATCAGTCCTCTGCCCAATGTAGAACTGAAGGTCTTTTCCCATTCTGTAGGCTGTTGTTTTGTCCTATTGACTGTGTTCTTTGGCTTACAGAAGCTTCTCAGTTTCAGGAGGTCCCACTTATTGATTGTTGTGACTGTGCTACTGGTTTTATATTTAGGAAGTGGTCTCCTGTGCCAATGCATTGGAGGGTATTTCCCACTTTCTTATCTATCACGTTCAGTGTAGCTGGGTTTATGTTAAGGTCTTTGATCCACTTGGATTTGAGTTTTGTGCATGGTGATAGGTTTGGATCTATTTGCATTCTTCTACTTACTACCATTCAGTTATGCCAACACCATTTGTTGAAGATTTTATCTTTTTTTCCATTGAACATTTTTGGCCTATTTGTTAAAAACCAGGTGTTGATAGGTGTATGGGTTAATGTTGGGGTCTTCAATTTGATTCCATTGATTCACCAGTCTGTTTTGTGCCATTACCAGGCTTTTTTTATTTATTTATTACTATGGCTCTATAGCATAGCTTGAGGTCAGGGATGGTGATTCCTCCCTATCCTTATTAGTATTTATCTTACAAATGTAGGTGCCCTTGTGTTTGGGGCACAAATATTCAGGATTGAGACTTCATCTTGGTGGATTTTTCCTGAGATGAATAAGTAATGGCTGTCCTGTTCTCTTTTTAATGATTTTAGTTTGAAGTCTATTTTCTTAGATATTAGGATGGCTACACCAGCTTGTTTCTTAGGACCATGTGGTTGGAAAGTGTTTTCCCAACCCTTTACAGTGAGCCTGTGTCTGTTCTTAAAGTTGAGGTGTGTTTCTTGTATGTAGCAGACGGATGGCTTCTGTTTTTCTATCCATCATGTTATATTGTGTCTTTTATAGGTGAATTAAATTCAATCTTTTTTGGCTCTTAGTCAGTTTTGAGCCTGGGGCTGTTACCTCATAGTCAGCTCTTAGTTAGCTGTGGACAAGGAGGGGGGCTTCTGGGTATCCAGTTGTCAGTGGGTAATGATGTATGTTGCAGTTTGGGCATGGTGCCCATAGGATGTCCCTACAGTTGTGGCTTACTGGGGATTGGGCTGGGGGCATGTTCCTGGGATTCTTTGCTTTCAGGCAGAGTTGGGTATAGATAGTGTGCTGGGGCCTGTGTCCCCAGGCCAGGGTTCAGAGACCACAGTCTCTGCTTGGCCTGAGGTTCAGGGTACCACTCATCTGTTAGGGAGGCTTCTCTGAGATACTTATTATGATGTTTTATGTATTGCTGTTTTTCTCTTATTCTCTTTATCTCTGAATTTGAGTGAATTATATTCATTTCCTCTAAAATCTGTTTTACATTTGTAACAAAGTGTAACTTTTTTTCCCCTTATGTAAGCAGCTTCAGCTCTTACGGTTCTTAATCTGGCCTTTATATTATTTGAATTGTTTGAATTATGTGAACTTAAGTGGAGATGCTTGAGAAAAACTGCTTTGTTCTTCCAAATGTTTCACAGAACACCGAGATCGCTGTGTGTGTCATCTCCCTAAAGATGTTTTTCTCTGTTTGCAAGACCAAAGCTAGAATTAATGCTAAAATATAAAATAAACCCTTAAACCCTCTTCAGCTTGGGACTGTTGAGAAAAATCTCCAAACCAGGATTTACAATCTTGTTTCTGAAACTTCCTTTGCCTTGCCTCCAATGAATTGCTATAATGTGAAACTTTAGTATCAAAATGTCAAAAGGGGAGGAAATATTATTTTTACAGAAAAAAGACCCCAAAAGGAGAAATAAGAACCACACACATAATTCTGCTTTGCTACAGATTGATGAAATATGGCGTGGGTCTGAAACTGCAAGCATGTTGACCATATTTATCATCGTAGCAGGACAAAACTATAAACACATATAAATATATACCTTCCTCAAGCAGGTCTACACTAAAATAATGTATACATGTGTAGTCCCCTCAAAGAGTACTAAACAGTTGAGGCTATTCATCATTGATAGAGGTAAATATAAAAGTGGATAGATAAGGGTGTAGAGGCTTGACAGCTCTATGCAAAGGACAGAGAAATATAGAGAGAAAGAGAAAGAAATAGATAAAGATGGGGGTCTACAGAGAAAGAAAGAAAGAAAGAAAGAAAGAAAGAAAGAAAGAAAGAAAGAAAGAAAGAAAGAAAGAAAGAAAGAAAGGAAGAAAGAAAGAAAGAAAGAAAGAAAGAAAGAAGGAAGGAAGGAAGGAAGGAAGGAAAGACAGAAAGAAAGAAAGAAAGAAAGAAAGAAAGAAGGAAGGAAAGAAAAAAGAAAGAAAGAAGGAAGGAACGAAGGAAAGAAACAAAGAAAGAGAGGAAGGTGGGAAATGATGGTGATGAGCTGACTTCTCTGTGTCCTTTTGTTTCTCTCTTCAACTTATCTCCATTATTCATTGAAGAATCAATATTGCAAATAACCCTTCTGGGTTTATTATTTAATTTAAACAATTAAAAATAATTTATACCCTTTGAAAATATATAGTTCATTATTTTTTTTTCCTGAAGTAATTAAATCGGAGTCTAAATTTTATTTAACTTGGCCTATAAATGCTGTGGTCTCAGCACCCACATTGAGCAGTTCATGTGGGGATTTAATAACGTTTCAGAAGTTTTGGAGATATCAGAGGGAATCTACCCACAGTCTATATGGGGTGTTAGTAAAAGCTCCAGAAGTTCCAGAGCTCTAACCACAGTCAGTCTAGGAAAATCAGAGAGTGGTGATTCAAACCTTTAATCCCAGCACAAGGAGTATCCTGGGTGTGGTGACCCTTAATCCCAACTGAGTCAAGTTCACTTCAGATTATAGAAGGAATTCCAGGCTCCCAAGCAGGCAGTGGTGGAGCCACTCCTTAATTTATGAAAGGGTACTTAAGACAGGATTGAACACACAGAGGGAAGCCATTCCAAGGGAAGTGAGGCTGAGGAAGCTGGAAGACAGCTGAGTAAGATTTGACTGTGGTGTTTATTCCCTCTAGTATCTCCAACTTCTTCAAAGATCAATCCCTGAGTCTCATTCATTTGTGCAACAATTGGCGTCCAACTTTGGGGCATGAATTTCTCTCCTCCCTACCCAAAAAACTGCACTTGCCAGCCAGAACAACACATGGCCAGAGGAGTAATTACTAGCCCCTAGGCTCTCTGTTCCAGGTTAGTCTCCAGCCTTAGGCAGACCGGCCACATGTGTTTCTGTTTCACTCTCATCTGGGTAAGTCTTTTAGACAGTGGCCTCTTTTTCCTGGTGGGTTGTTTCTTTTCCTTTTTGGACCCCTCCTTGGGTTGCTATCACACTATGTAGCTGCCCCACTTCACAATCATCAACAGACAATAACTGTAAATAACTCAACTTTTTTTTAAAAAAGAGGGAATTTGTTTAAAGCAATGGAGGGTGATTGGTCATACTGTAACCTCTTGTTAGATGATTTGATATTAAAACCAGTAAAGAAAAACATAAATAAGATAGATGGAAAAATCATAATGTTTATCATGCTATTTACTATGAATATTTATTGTTAGATATCACAGAAAAAGTCAACTAATATAAATCCAAAGAAAAAGGTTTTTAAAAAGCCTGTTGAGAGAGAACACAGAGATGCTCAAATTCAAACAGAGGAATATGAAGAACCAAATTCAGCAAGGTCATCTAAAATTAGACAAAAACAGGCAACATTAATATACCCAGTAACCTTTAAAAATAATAAAGGATGATAAAGATGAAAGAGATGCTAGCTGGGCTCCAGTACAAATGTTAGAATCATGAAGAGTAAAGGAAGCAATTGTATCATATGGGATGCATTCACCATTTGTTAAACAAATGCTGAACTCCTGGTAATGCTGTAACCAGGTCACCCCTAAAGATTGGTTAGATATAGTTACAGCTGTTCTTGAGGCAGGGATGCTCATGCAATTCAAGTCATGGTGGAGGGAGGAGGCTAAAACAATAGAACAAAGAAACAGGCCCAGAGGCATAGAAGTCTCCCAAAACCAACTTCTTGGGGAGGGAGATTATGCTGATATTGACAGGCAGTCATTATACAGTGATTATATTCTAGATTTATGTCACATGGCAGCTGTAAGTGCTTGGGACCGGATTGAAGAAATAGGGAAAAAAAGTGAAACATTTACAAAAGTCATTCAAAGTCCCAAAGAAACTTTCACAGATTTTTTTGTACATATTAACCACAGCAGTAAACAGAATGGTATGGGACTCAGAAGCCAGGCGAATAATCATTGAATCACTGGCTTTTGATTGTAGTGCACAATGTAGAAAAATACTTAGACCTTTAAAAGTAAGGTCAGCACCTTTGAAGGATTGGATTTGTGAGACAATTAATATGAAGTCCTATGAGAGTGATGATAACTGGGTAGGAGAGCTTATTTCAAGTAGTATAAGAAAAAATCAATATGTGAAATGTTATAATTGCGGAAGAGAAGGTCACATAAAAGGAGATTGTAAACAAGGCGCTTCCAGAAACAATGCTTTTGGTAGGAATAATCCCAAGAGAACACCCCTCCCTTCTGGAATATGTAGAAGGTGTGGAAAAGGAAGACATTGGACTAAGGAATGAAGGTCAACAAGAGACAGACAAGGGAACTTTCTGCCCTTGGGAAGTGCTCCAAGGGGGCTTTCCAAACCCCCCAGGTCAGTTAACTTTCTGCCCTCAGGAAATGTGCCAAAGGGGCTTTCAAAGGTCCCCATAGCAAGTTCAATCCAATCTTATCCTGTCATTGTGGAGGAAACCCTTCCCAGAACAATTAAAAAGGTTAAAACCTATTTTAAAAAGACACACTAACTGGAATGATAGAAAATTTACAGAAAAAGAAAAAAAATTCAGGAAAATATATAAAGCAAATATATTTTCAAACTTCTATCAATGAGCAAAGGCCGAAATTAAAAGTATAGATAAATGGTGTTATTATTGAAGGCTTATTGGACACGGGCACAGATGTATCCATAATTTCTCCAGTGTCATGGCATCCAAATTGGCCCCTTCAGGAAGTAAATGTTCAGTTTTTAGATATTGGGACCATATCCCAGGTAAAACAGAGTACAAGATGGCTTGAATTTATAGGACCAGAAGGACAGAGGGGAATATTAAAGCCATATGTTTCTGATATTGCTATAAATTTATGGGAATGAGATTTCCTGAAACAATGGAACATGCAGATTAGTATTCCTCCAAACACAGATATAAGCCATAAATTAGCACACGGTTCCAGAAGAAATATCAGAAGGTATTATAAGAAACAGTCACAGACCATTCAAGTGATAGAGAAACAAGGCAGAACAGCTACTGATCTTTCAAAAACACCCACAGCACTACCTCTAAAATGGCTAACAGAGAAGCCTATATGGGTTCATCAATGGCCTCTATCAAAGGAGAAATTAGAGGCCTTAGAGAAGCTGGTACAGGAACAGTTAAATGTTAAATGCTCAGCACATAGAAGAATCAACTAGCCCTTGGAATTCTCCTATATTTGTTATTAAGAAGAAATCTGGAAAATGGAGAATGGTAACAGACCTAAGGGTGATAAACAAGGTGATCCAGCCAATGGGCTCTCTACAATCTGGATTCCTGTTACCTAAAGAATGGCATATTATAGTTATTGATTTAAAATACTTTTTTTTAAAACAATACCTTTAAAAGAACAAGACAAAGAAAAATTCGCCTTTATAGTGACCACTTATAATAATTCTCAGCCTGTAATGAGATTCCAGTGGAGGGTCCTCCCTCAAGGAATGCTGAATAGTCCTACTCTGTCACAGTATTTTGTACAAAGGCCAATAGAACAAATACACAAAAAAATCCCACAATCTGAAATTTATCATTACATGGATGACATCTTGTTGGCCGATTCAAATATTGATACGTTAGAAAAAATTTTTGAGTAAATGAAAAGAATTTTGCCTGCTTGGGGATTACAGATTGCCCCAGAAAAAAATACAAAGAGAGGATTCAATTAAATATTTAGGATATAAAATAGGCCAACAAAAAAATTAGACCCCAAAAGGTACAGAAAAGGAGGGATAAATTAAAGACACTTAATGATTTTCAAAGACTACTAGGAGACATTGCCAACTTAAGACCCACTATTGGAATTAGATAATCTGTTTAAAACCTTAAATGGTGACAAGGACTTAAATAGTCCAAGAGAATTGTCACCGGAAGCTGAGAAAGAACTGGCTTTGGTGGAAAAGAAATTACAAGAGGCACATGTGGATCATGTGGATCCAGACCTTAATTGCATTCTAGTTATCTTGCCCTCTAAGCATTCTCCTATAGGAATTTTAATGCAAAGGGAAAATGTCATATTGGAATGGGTATTTCTTACACATAAACCAAGCAAGAAGTTAAAGGCATATGTGGAAAAGATTTCTGAACTTATTTTTAAAGGAAAATTAAGACTTTGTCAATTGACAGGAATGGACCCAGCAGAAATTGTTGTACCTTTAACTAATAAAGAAATTGACCAATTATGTGTAGAAAGTGAACCTTGGCAAAGAGCCTGCAGTAATCTTGGGGGAGATATTAATAACAAATATCCTCAAAGCAAAAGAATTAAATTTCTAAAGAAAACTAATTGGATTCTCCCTCGTATTGTACAAGATAAACCAATTTCTGGAGCTCCCACATTTTATACCGATGCAAACAAATCATGAAAGGCTGGTTACAAATCAGAACATATAAATAAAATGACTCAAAGCCCTTATAATTCTGTTCAAAAATCAAAATTATATTCCATCGTGATGGTGTTAATGAACTTTACAGAACCAGTTAACATAGTCACTGACTCTCAGTGTGCAGAAAGAGTTGTTCTATACATTGAAACAGCTAATTTTATTTATGATGAATCAGAATTAACTTCATTATTTATTCAGTTACAAGGAATAATCAGAACTAGAAATCATCCCTTCTATATAACACACATTTGATACCACACGGGTCTGCCAGGTTGTTTAGCACAAGGTAATGATGAAATTGATAAATTATTAATAGGAAATGTACTAGAGGCTTCAGAATTTTATAAAAAAGCATCATGTTAATTGCAAAGGATTAAAAAAGATTTCTCTATCACTTGGCAACAAGCCAAAGAAATTGTAAAAAGGTTTCTCACCTGTTCTTTCTATAACCAAACTCCATTGCCAGCAGGAACTAATCCTAAAAATATACATATAACTGAAATCTGGCAGATGGATGTATTTCATTTTACAGAATTTGGGAAATTAAGATATGTCTGTCATATAATAGATAATTCTCAGGATTTCAATGGGCAACTGCTTTGATTTCAGAAAAGGCTGATTCTATAATCACACATTTGTTAGAAGTTATGGCCATCATGGGAATTCTTGTACAAATACTGACAATGCTCCAGCATATATCTCTACTAAAATGAAACAATTTTTTGCTTATTATAATATAAAGCATATTACATTAATACCACACAATCCTACAGGGCAAACAGTCATAGAGAGATCAAATCAAATTCTAAAGGATATATTAAATGAACAGAAAGGAATAACAAAGACCCCTAGAGATAGACTATATAGTGCTTTATTAAGTTTGAATTTTCTCAATGCTAATAGCAAAAGAACAACAACTGCTGAAAGGCATTGGCCCATAGAAAAAACAGCTGAACTAAATCAGCCTATTTACTTTAAAGATGTACTAACCTCTGAATGGAAGCAAGGGTATGTGGTACGTTGGGGAAGGAGTTTTGCATTTTTTTCCACAGGTGATGGATACCATCAAAATTAATAAAGACTCAAACCGAACTGGAGACACTTCATGAAACTAAGAATTGATAGCTCATCCACTCATATTACAATTCTTTCAGTTGTAAGAAAAACAAAGGGTCGGTGCAGGTTTCTGTTTTTGTCTTTACAGGAAATTTGAAATACCCATCTTCAAGAAGTTAAAAGGCCTTGGATATCTGGACATCTAAAGCAAAAATCTTACAAGCAAAAACATATGGTAACTACTGGTTCCAGTATACTTCATAGGGTAAAATCTCATTGCTTAACCTTTACAATTTTTTTTATTAGTTAAAGTCTCAGTTTAATTATAATTTAAAGCTGGTTTTAGAGTTGGATTGTGACTCCCTCCTTCTCTAAACTCAAGCATTCTTGTTAAAGGAAAACACAAAATCTCTGTATCATATCAGAAGAGCCACCTCATAGGGGACAGAAGAATAACAAAAAGTAAGGGACTATTCTATTGTTACTAATCCTATGCTCAATACATTGGTATATGTTTAGTTTCCTGTACATTGGTTTGTTTAGTTTCCTGTACATTGGTTTGATTTTTAGTTTCTTAATCAGTTTTCTGCAGTGATCCAGGACAAGGCCTAATTGCGAACTTGAAATATCCAGAAGGAAGATGGGGCCCCACAACAATGGTTTCACATGAACTCTGACAAAGCCACGAGGCTGACAAACACCAATAAACGATCAAATTTGAACTACAAACTGCTCAGGACAATTTTGTGGAAGCTTGCTGAGATGAACCAGCTTCACAGACTACTATATCCAGGACTTGAGACAAGCAGTGCACTTTTCTGTTATGTAGAGACTGGACAACAAATGACACAGCTACTTATTTTAGGACTTGACATTTAACAAAACTTTTCTTTTCAGGATCCCCAAAAGATGCTGTCACCCCAGTCAGCAGGAAGTAAATTTAAGAACACGGCGCCCACATTCCCAAGTGGTGGTGTAGGTTGGTTTTGGTTCCCAAGTGGTGGGGTGGTTTGGTGTTGGTTAGTCAATGGGTCATGGATGATTGTCATTGTTTAGGATAATTGGTTAAAAATTGTTCATGCTTATGGTTAGAAAAAAGTTAAACAATAATGATTAGATTCAAGACTTTTGCTTAAAAAAAATATAAAGAAAAAGGGGATACAGAAATATAGGATATAAGGATAGATTATGGAATTTTCTTCTAAAAAGATTTACTACCTTTAAATATTTTACATTGCATTGGTTTTCTGTATACAAATTGTGCACCTTGAGATTAATTGTGTCATTGTACAAATATGTCTATGCTTGTTTCAGGTAGTATACTTAATCAGTTTATCTAACATTGTAATCCAAATTGCTAGTCCATAAATTTTTATTTCCAATTAATTAGAATATAAAGCAATACAAGTCAGTAGTTAGACATTACATTCAGACATAGTCATGTTAGATATGTTTTCAAGATCAAACAAATATATTTTAGATAAACAGATCTTCTTCAAAAACTTCAGAGATCCATAGAATATGACATTTAAAATATTTTTAGAACTTAAAGACTTTTCTGGACAGTAAGACAGGTCTGCTCCTGGAGGCCTCAATCTACTTCAAGAGAAAAAAGGGCATTGAAGAAACTCCATATGGAGTCTACTTTCCTTGTGGCAAGGGTTAGTCATTGGACAAGAACCTGTCCCTGTATTGACTGCTTGATAGTGTGCTATTTGAACTGGACATGCAGGTTCCCTCAGAAAGTGACCTTTGGACTTTGACAGAACAAGCTGAGATGGTCCTTCAGGTTCCTGTTTTTCAGAGAAAACTGTCAGAGATGGCTTGTGGATGGTGTGAGGCTGATAGTGGCCCCTGGCATGCTGGGCCTGGATCTTCCTGGAGTTGGGTTGCTTGGGAACGCAGTCCAAAGTGGGTGGTAAACTCCATCTAAGGCTAAATACCATCAGGAGACTGATAACCAACAAGTACCACAAAGGAAAACTGAAAAGAACTTTGAAGAGAAACTTCAATCTTCAGGACACAAGGAGAAGTGACTGAACCACCCCAAAATGGACAGAGCAGATTTCCTGCTTCATTGAAGTGACAAGAGACTCTGGGCCTGTAGGCTGAAGCTGGATGCCCCAACTTTAGAAAGGAACTTTGGGTGACTGTCCAGGCAGACAGGTGTCATCTGTATCATTTCTAGTTTTTGGTAGTTGCTTCCTAGTTATTTGGGTAAATATTATTTCCTTTGGTCGGATAATTATTTACAATGAAACAACACAGTCTCTTACAAGTTCACAATCACCTATTTTTCCAGCTCCAGTTCTAGAGGATCTATACTCCATCCATTGTTAGCACTTCCCATGAATGTGTATACACACACACACACACACACACACACACACACACACACACACACACGCACACTCTCTCTCTCTCTCTCTCTCTCTCTCTCTCTCTCTCTCTCTCTCTCTCTCTCTCTCTCACACACACACACACACATACACCCAAATGCATATACTTATTTTAAAGAAATAATAGTGTATTGCTTTTTGCATTATTTGTTTAACTCTTTACTATATAAATTGTTTCATGAACTCATAAAAATGTATAATATTTTAACTAAATGAAGTGCATTTTGTTGCTTTTTAATTAGAAAAAAATTTAAAAAAATTAAAAGTCATTAAGTGGGTAGTGGTTCATGTCATATGTTAATAGAAATTGTAGTGTTCTTCTGTCTACGGCACATAATATTAGTAAAACTTAGTCAAAGAATTTATATCAGTTAAATCCTAGTCAGTTTTTAATTATTAAACTATTCTGAATATATGGGGTAGCTTGTGCATGTGCACATGTGCAAACCCACACACATGAATATTTTATATTTTAGTTTTCTAACACATTCTTTTAAAATTGTACATCTTAGACTACACATGCTTAAATCCTGGGGATTTGGAAATTAACCATGAAATGAGCTCATTGGTCTGCTTAGAGCAATTCATCCAATGCTGGTATTGTTGGCTTCATGTACATTTTAATATCTATATTCATTGTGGCATTTATTTAGAATAATTACATTATTTTTGAAGTTCATTAAATTTGGACCATCAAAGAGTTGGAGACAAAATATATGTAAGCACATAATATATGGAAATACTGCCAATCACATTCCCAACTGAAGATGTTTACTGATGTTTCCAGTGCACTGCACAGAAAAGCTGCAGCACAGTTGTAATTTGCCAAGAGCATTGGAACTGTTAGTTCTTTTAAATGAATGAGCCTGAAAAACAAATTAAGTGAAATTATTATCTTCCTCCCTAGCTGTCAAGAGCTCCAAAGCGTTCATTCCCAAAGACATTTAGTGCAATCTTACTCCGCCTTCTCCAGAATAAGGTCCAAATCCTATTGAAATGCTAATGAAACTAATTAGGGTGTATCTTTTTTGAACTTCTTTTGTCTGTGACTTTAAATTCTTTCTATTTGAGGTGCTGATTTCATTTTATTTACTTATTTTTAACATTATATTTCCTTTGTAACAGGGGATGAAAGCAATGATGAGGAAGAAGGAGGGGGTAGGGGGAACAAAAAGATATTAGTTCAGTGTCTATTTTTTTTAAAGTAATAAATCTCTTTTAGATGCTCATTTCACATGGATGGCATAATTTTTTTGTGCAACAAATGTGAAGAACCAAATAACAAAAGGAGTATAAGAGGATTATCAGATCAGAGTTAGACAAGTAGAGCAGTTTATGCTGATTCTGGGAAAGCACTAAGGTCTTGGCTACATTTAGACAGGAAAACTGGGAAGTGACCAGAAAGGAGCTTTAGAGGAAGGTTAATTTTTCTGTTTCAAGAGGTCTTTTTCATGTCATTCCTCAATTACTTGCTTTAATACAGTTTAATACAGAAATAAAACCTACAAGTGAGAGTAAGGAATGTTCATAAAAGTATTTTGGTATATACATGTTCAGAGGACACTCAATATTTTTAGAATTCAGAAATCTTACAGACCTCAGACCTGGGGGGGGGGGGGGCAAAACAGAAAAAAACCCAACCAAAAGACAAACTAGTGATTCTTGGAGATAGAAGTCAGAAGAAGCAAAACATTGGATCTGAAGTTAACTATGGAATGGTCACAACCTTGTGTACATTTCTTCAATAGCAAAGCTCTTTACATCACCCTCAGGAAAACTGCTGAGAGTCCAAACAATGAGAATTGGGAGGGAACCATTCAAAAGTGAACATCTAGTAAAACCTAGCTCTATTGATCAATGAAATTTTTTAAACAAAGGTGAAAATCCTATACAGAATACCTCCACCAAAAGACAACTGATTTATGAAGAGAGGCATGTTGAACAGTATGCCTGCCCAAGAGGTTAGAACTCAACCCCCCAACATATCAGCCATCAACAGGGTCTCTTTTCTAATGTCAATAGATAAATTAGAGCCCTGTCTTTGGGTTCTAAGTCTGATTAATAAAGCAATTTAAAAACAGATTTGTAAAGCTGAAGGACAATTTAATAGAGTTTAAGAGAAAAACCTCAGGGCAGACATGTTGTTAGGACAGTTAACTGCCCAGAGGGGACAGAGAAGAGAATGCCTTGTCTCTTGAATTCGGCATTAAGTTATCAGTGAAACTCAGACAAACAGCCACAGATTTAGAGGAAGAGTGAGAAAGCCAGATAACGAGAGAAAAGATAGAAATGGTTGGGAAGTATCTAGAGAAAGAAAAGTAAGGAATGAAGGGAAAGGTATGCTTTTCTGAGGTAAGACTCAGAAAAGATTGTAGAACACATAGTTTCCACAGGTGATCCACATGAAAGGCAAGAACTTCAGAGAAGCCCACCATCACATTTAAGGGATATTCTCTTTAACTTGCATTTTGGTGAATCAACATTCTTCAAGTGGGGTCTCTTGACCAGGTAGGTGACTGACAGGATTAGGTATATTAACTCTTGTGATTTGTACAATTTGAAACATCAATTCTTCTGCAGAGCTGGAGATAGAATTTGCTTTGAAGGGCCTCAGCACAGTTCAGATAAAATAAAATATTCACACAATAATGTAAATCCTAAGGAGTGGCTGGTTTTTAAATCTAAGTGTCACTTGGTAAACAAGAGTTGTGGGTCAAAGTCAAAATAGCCTTAGGCTACTGCAACACTGCCTAATAAATTCCACCAGTACTGTCAATCAGGGAGGCACATGGAGTTCCATTTTTATCATTGGGTTTCCTTGCTGACTGAACACAATATAACAGCATATTTTGCAAAAACCTAGGCCATAATTTTTGGCTTCTAGATTGATTGTAGTGCAGTGAGACTTATCTCAGTACTGTGGTTTATTAGTTTCTTTTCTTATTCTTGTTGCATAATATTGTTTAGGAACTGCAACCTAAGGGAAGATGGAGTTATTTTTGCTCAGTAATTAAGAGGGAATGAAGTTCATCATGTAGGAAGGAATGGTAATGGGAACATGAAAGGCAGGTGATCATATTAAGGGCACAGCCTAAGAGCAGGGAGAAATGAACACTGGCGGTCAGTGAGCTTTCTCCTTTCTATCTTCTTATTAGGTCCTTGACTTCAGCACCTGGGAAGATTTCACTAACAGTCAGGGTGTTTCTTTCTTACTGAGTTCAACCTCTCCAGAAACCACCTCTAACAGAAACATCTTTAACATGCTTAATACATTCACAATGGTAACAAAGTTTAAATGCTACATATAACTACTTGAATAAATAAATCTGGGCATTTGATATATTTGGATAGTTACTAGTTAAATAGTTCCTAGATGAAAGTTATACCCATGTTTACTTTGGACTTTAGTTGACTTGTAGCAACCCAATACAGGAGAACATTCTCAACCTCCTGAACATTCAATAATTCATATATGTACTTATATACACACATATGTAGTTATATACACACATATGTAAATCCATAAAAATATGTGTTTATATATAAAATTGTATATATTATATATCATTAAATTTAAGACCATATCTCAGAGGTCACTAAATATTAAAAATAACTAAATTAATAAGGCACATTTTTAAAGAAATTACAGCAAATGGAGGGAATATTAGAGGGCTTCAGAATAAAAATGCATGCTCATCAACATTGTAGAATTCTATCCTGGTACAGTAGTTTCTATAGACATGACATCATCAGCATCATTTTAAATCAGAACACTTTTAATACTCTCATAAAATCAAGCAAATTAACATGACATATGGAATTCTGACCAGACTCCTATGAGATCCTCATTGGTAATAATACAGTGGGAATTATTAGAATTTAAGTGCTTATTAGTCATCTAGAAAGTATCTCTTTTGCAAAATAGGCATCTAATTAATCACACTTTTGTAAGTGGCAACAGGAAACTTACCATTTTACTAAGCTGGATGTGAATGAAATCATTTCTTTGGCTTGTTTCTGTCCTCTTCATCTGTACTCAATACATACTTCTTTTATTTTCATCCCATCTTATTTAAATTTACAGGTTTTGATACAATATATTTTTGTCATATTCTTCTCCCTCACATAGCTTTCTACTCTCTACCAATACAGCTCCATGTGCTTTCTCAGAAAAATTAATGAATAAACTCCTAAAACCCACAAATCAAAAATACAATTAAACAAAAACCAAAAATCCAAAACATAAAACCAAGAACAAAATCACATACAAATGGAGTATGCTTAGTGCTTGCCAACTACTGAAGTAGTAATTAATCATTAGCAACTGATATTAAAAGGTTAGTAAGGGGTTTATATGAAATACTCGCTGATAACAGAAACATTGAACCTTAGGGTAATTCCTGGAAAGTAGTTCTGGTCCATGCAGCAGCAGTGGTGGCAATGAGGGAGATCCTCTTTATAAGAACAAGAGGGAAAAAAAACAGGAAGAAAAAAAAGAGTGCACAGGGTCTCAGACTAGCTGAACCATGCCCATACATGAGTCCTCAAGACCTAAACATCACACCTCTAAGTCAAGGGGAATGACACCTGATTCTCACTAAAAATTGCTCCTGACTCTGGTTGATATACCTAGTGTAGTGACAGAGTAGAGAGTAGAGAAACTGATTTTACCACTTCCACCAGTTATCAACTGAAAATACCTCTTTGGTAAGAAGTTGGACTTTGTGCCCATGACTGATTCTCCATGCTGGTATTTTGTTTGGCTTAAAATTGTATAAGCGTTTTTTGCATGATGTCACAGTCTCCATGAGTTCATATGAATATTAGGACCCTTGTTTTTTTTTTGGAAAATACTGTTTCCTTGATATTATGCATGACATCTGGCTCTCAGAATTTTTCTGCCATTGTTTCAACATAGTCCTTGAGTGTCCTGTTGTGCATCTAGGTGTTCTCTTGTACAGGGAGAAGCATCTTTGATAAGGATTGATCTAAGAACTGACTTATGGGTATAGCAATACGCCATTAAGACTAGTTTTATTACTACCCTCATTTAGCGAATTACCGGGAATTACAGGTAGTAGGTTTTCCCTAGGGCCCATGACCTCTCTAGTCTCAGGTTCTTGGACTAGTTAAGAGTCTCAGGTATCGGTTCCAGTAAGAAGAAAGTTTCAACACTGAAAAAATGTTCCTCCTTCCCATATTCATTGCAGCATTTGTCATCATTTGCTTTTTGGATCATAGGCATTCTGACAGGGGTAAGATGAAATCACAAAGTAATTTACTTTCCATTTACTTGATATGTAAGGATGTTAAACAGCTCTCACAAATGAAAGTATAATAAACTTCACTTTAAAAATCATGCTCTGTGATCTGTGAATTTTATTCTACCAGTGCTCTGGGAGAACCATAAACTCAGGCTTAGGGCAGTTAGAATGTCTGCATAAATTTTCAAACCATGCTCATGGAAAGCCAAGAAAGGCTCTATCATTTCCAGACATACCCTAACATTCTGGTACCATTTCAAATGAGGGACCAAGATAAACCTTTGATTTTCTGTTTTATTTTAACGACTTAAATATTTTACATTTTTTATCATGTTGTGAATGATGTTTAAATGAAGGGAAGAAAGGATAAATAACAGCTAATTACCATACTTTATAAAGAAAAATTTTTAATGTTATGTTTACTTTTAAGATCTAGTGAGTAAAACACCTTAGACACTATATTATTGAATGATAATTAAGCCAGGAAAAAATACACTAGTGTTTATCCTTCAGATAAAGCAAAATACAGACTTTACTAATCCCTCTTACTCCCTAATTGCTAAAGGAAAACCTCTATAATTTTCCATGTTTGGGTCTCATCAGAACAATTATTCAAAGGCAGTAATTCACGATTCATTTTGTCTAAATATCTTTAATTTTGCCCTGTTTATGTAGTGCACTGATATCTTATAATGATCAACGATAAAATCAATGCCTTTGTTGTTGTATTGTAGTTTGCTTTGTTTTATTTTGATGACCTGAACTTAGTGGCATCGCTGGATCCTTGGAGTTGTATACTTGGGATTAAGTTAGAATACTCTACTTATCCCATGTATTGGTACACTTGGCCCTCAGTTGGTGGTACTGTTCGGTGAGGGCTTGCGTGTGAGAGTTTTTGCTGAGGAACTTTTGTAAGAGGGGACAGGGCTTGAGATACCAAGTCCTCACTCTCCTTCCTGTTTATTCTCATTATCAGCTGTCTTGTCCCCATGTTTGTTGCCTGATGACTTTGTCCTTACGCTATGATTGTACCCTCTAGAACTCTAAGACAAAATAATATTGATCATCTATAAGTTTCCATGGACATAGTGTTCTGTCGCAGTGGCAAATAAATGACAATGGCAATGCTCAAGTTTAAAGATTCAGAAGAAAAACAATAATCAGCATTTCTATTTCTGGGTCATGGTTCCATTTCTTAGTATGTATTTTTACTTTCTTCCATTTATCTGCAAGTTCCATACTCCCCTTTTTTACAGCTATACAAAATTACTTTGGGTTTGTGTATATGTCTGTGGGGTATGTGGTGTGTGTATTGGGTATGTGTGTATAATTGTGTAAGGTGTATGTGTGTGTATGTGTGTATGTGGATATGATGTGTATGTGTTTGTATGTATGTATGTGTGTGTGTCTATATGTGTGTGTTTGTATGTGTGCATATGTGTGTATATGTGCGTGTGTATGTGCATGTGTGTGTATGTGTGGGGGGGGTGTGGAGGTGTGTGTGTATGTGTGTGGGGGGTGTAGATGTGGGGGTTGTGTGGGGATGTGTATATGTGTGTGTGTGGATGTGTGTGGGGGTGTGCCATATTTCATTTTACATTCATTACTTGAAAGGAATTTAGGCTGTTTGCCCACACTTTTCATAGCTATTGTGAATAGCTGCAAAAAATGTGGCAAAAAAAAAATTCTGCACTGAGTATCTAGTATTTCAAGTAAATCCCAAAAAAGTTATAACTGGATCTTTCTTCTGTCATGGAGTTTCTATGGCCTTTTCTATATATAAACTCATATTGTTGGCAAACAGGATAATTTGACTTCTTCATTTCATATTATAATTCCCTTAATCTCCTTCATTGTATGTATTGAGAATATTGGCCATTTCTTTAGAATCTCTAATATGGTTAAGTACAAATTTTGATAGTATGTCTTCAATTCTCTGTATTTTTTCAGTGTAATTTATTTGTTAATTGGTTATTTTCTCTCCACATTTTAAGTAATTTGGATAGGAGTTTGTCAATATTATTAATTTTATCAATTATTTTTCATTGATTTATTGTTTTCTCTTGTTTCTATTTTATTGATTTTAGGCACAATTTAAGTACTTCTCATTGTTGACTTCTGGGGGCATGGTTTCCTTTTGTTCTGGAGCTTTCGAGAGTGCTAGTAAGCTCTGTATAGAAACTTGGCAATTTCTCTATGTAGTCACTTAAGTTCTAGTCACTTGACTCTTAGAAGTGCCTTGCCTGGGCTTCATTAGTTGGGAATGCTATGCATTTATTTTCATTCAATTTTGTGTGTATAGTCTTCAGCAGTGGGGCTGTCAGTGTATGGAGTGGAAATTAGTATTTTGCCAATAACCTGGTTTGTTTGGGGATTTCCATGATAACCCTTCAGATAAGAGCTCAGTTGGATTAATCCAGTCTGAACCCTGGAAGTTTTGCTTAATGAAAAAATATAGCCAGCTCTGTTTTTTTCTCCCTCATTATTTGAAGATTTCATTAGAATAATCTTCATATATTTTAGGAGTTTCTATTATATTTAGTTTTACTACAGCCATGCAAAAGCCCCCTTAATTATAGTTACTTTGCTAATATTTTCTCCTTCAATCTTATTTCCCCTCCCCCCTCACCACCTAAATCTCCAGCTTCCATCTTGTCCTCCCTTGGCCTCAGTTTACCCATAAAATATATTCTATTTTTGTCTCCTAGAGAGACCTATATGTTTTCACCAAATAACTTCACCTATCCTTAACCTCTCTGAGGCAGTATTTTATAGACTAGTGATTATTCAGCTAATGGCTATCATTTATTTTATAGCTAATATACACGTAGAAGTAAATACATGGCACATTTATCTTTCTGAGTTAGGGTTATCTCACTCAGAATTACTTTTTCTTAGTTACATCCATTTATCTGCAAATTTCATGATGTCATCTAAAGAAAATTTAAAAGACTTTAATAATACTCCATTGTGTAAATGTGCCACATTTTCTGTAAACATTCTTCTGTTGAGGGATGTAGGTTGTTTTCAGTTTCTGGATTTCCTGAATAGAGCAGCAGTAAACATGGTTGAACAGGTGCTCCTGTGGTAGGTTGAAGTGTTCTTTGGTTTTTATGCCTTAGAGTGGTATATCTGATCTTGAATTAGATCAGTTTCTTACTTTCTGAGGAATTGTTATGTTGTATAATGAGGTTTCTTGTCCATCCAGCTGGTGGTCTAGACTCACAGACTTGCAGTCCTGGACAGACTAGCCCCAAATAATGACATTAAGGCTTACATTAATTTCACGCTGATTGACCTGTGGTTCAGGCAATATTACTAGCTAGGTCTTACATCTTAATTCAACCCATTTCCATTAATCTCTTTTGCCTCATGGCCAGTGGCTCACCTGTGTTACTTTACATATTGATTCTTGGGTAGCTGGATGGTATCTCCTTTGACCCTGTCCTCCTTCCCCTATCTATGCTCCAGATTCCCTGTCTACTTCTCAGATGCCTAACATAGGCAAAATCAGTCCTTTATTCAGAGCATAAACACATCCCACATCATCATACAGTTTTTCATCATGGATGTACAAATTTGTTATCTCAACAACAGTGGATGAATGTTCCCCTTATTAGACATCTTGACCAGCATTAGCTAAAACTTGTGTTATTTATCTGAGTCATTCTGACAAATGTAAAGTGGAATATCAAAGTAGTTGAGCACTTAAATGTCAAATGAAATATACTATCTCGTGGAAGGTAACTCTCTGAGAAGTCTCAATTTCAGTTCTTCCTCACTTTTCCATCCCATGTCTCTAGTTTTTCTAGCTTCACCATGCCACATTGAATATTCTCACTTTATTATAGCTTTTCATAAATACAGTAAAGTGCCACAAAAATAGTTTATGAAAATTCTTATTCTCCCATTGTAATAAAATATCCAGATTAATTGAAAAAAAAATAACAGGGAAACCAAGTAAAACCAGTCAGTTCACAAAAAGTAATAAACAAATGGCTGAGACTTTTAAAATATTCAACATCTTTATCTATCATGGGAATGAAAATAAAATATACTTTGATATTTTGTCTTACCTCAGTTACATTTGTTGCAAAAAAAATTGCTGACATGGATTTGGGGAAATGGAAAACCTTATACATTGGTAGGAGTTTGAACTGATTATGTCCCTGTGAACATCAGTGTGGAGTTTCTTGAAATGGATCTAACATGTAATTATGCTAAATTCTTCTTAGATACATGCCTCAAAGAACATATCCCACTATAGGGTGCCTATCCATGTTCATTCCTCCTTGTATTAATTACAGATGTAATTTCACTAAACTAGTAAGAGTAAATATTAAATTCACAGTTAACTGAACAGAAGTGAAATGGATGCCTAGAATCAGTGATCCTAAGTGAAACAAAGAAACCCAGAGAAATAAAGGTTTCACGTTCTCTCTCATTTGTTCACATTAGCTTTGAAACTTCCAAAGGTGAGTTTCATGAGAAATATCCATAGATGTCAGAAAATTAGTAAGAGGATCCTCTTTCACATCACTACAGGATGTGTTGCATATTATCAGTGAAAATATGATTATCTTATCTAAATGAGACCTTTGTGAGCTACAATAATGACCGACCTGGCAACAGGTGCCTACTGGCACAATAATGGAAGGAATTCAATGGGAGTAAGTAACCTCTTTCTGATAGAACTTAAGAGCCTATATTAGACACAATATCAGAGCCAAGACTGGAACCTAGGAGAGAATCTGTTATTTTTATTCTGGTAATTGGACATAGTATTAAAACTGACTTCTTATAATTATATATTACTACATTTCTGTCACCATAAAAGAAGCCTTTTTATTCAGTAGGTAGTGATTAACAGAGAGATTCACACTTGGTCAAATTCCAGAGTATAGGAGAATGTAAAATATTCAGCCCTAAGTGCGAATAGTTATATTATATTCCCTTCTTTCAAGGCTCAGGAATCATTGTGGAACAGCAGTAGAAACATAATAACAGCAAAAGATGATAGAAAACTACAATCAAACTGTTTTCTGAACACAGGCAGAGCAGTTCAACATCCAAATTTACTGTGTTTGTGACAGCACGCATGATAGCTTAAGAAGCTAAAGCCTGACCAAAGTACTAGCCCTGAGAAGGGAGAGCGTAATAAAGCCCACTCCTAGCTGGGAAAATACTGAGAGATAGCATGAGAGAAGTGTCACCCTTTATGAGTATAAACTACATTCTAATGGAAAACCACACATCACAGAATAGATGACAGTGAATAATTTTTTTTAAATAACAATAAATAAGGGAGCAAAGTTGAGTTCATAAAAAAAATGACTGAATCTGGGAAGTTTTGTAATAGAGTAGTGAATATAATCAAATTACATTTTAAAAAATTTTTGAAGTACTAATTTTGAAAATAAAAAGTATCTTTTAAAATATCTGCTAATCTACAAAGAGGCTTGAAACATCCACATGAGGCTTTCAGACATTACTTGGTGAGATACGGAATCTGTTTTCCCAAGGCAAGTGAAACTCTTTGGAAAGAGACAATAGCTAAAGTTCCCTGGGAATACAATTCTGCTGTGCATTCTATTGTGTGCTTACTGAATTTTCCACCCATCGACATTCCTGAAACCTAGGAACCTGGGGAAGTTTTCAGCTCAAATGATATTGTCTTTCTGAGAGGATTGCAAGTTAAACAAAAGATCTGCTTAACTGATTTCCTGGCTTAGTTCCAGCATGTGCAGTGATGCAGTTCTAAAGTGTAAAGTACTTAATCATTAAGCTTGATCCAGAGAGAGCCATTTCACAGCCTTAGCCATATCAGCATGACATCTAATTAACTCTTGGGATGCAAGTTTCTCAGGCCAGATGCAAGCTTCCACTGCACTCTTCACATTGGAAATTCTTTATAATTGTGCTGTTGCATTATGATTAGGAAAGCTCCTTTAGACAGCTTGAAGAAAGCATGGGGTACTTAACACACATACAGCAGCATAACAGATGAAAAAGTAATTTCCAGTTATTAAAAAAAAAAATAATGAGACAGGACCTGAAAAAACATTAGGTGGAGTATACAAAGAAAATAAGTGAAATGAAATTTTAATGGAGAAATTATAACTTTTAAGTGGTCTTAACAATTCTTTCACAGAGCTATTAAATTTATTATAATAATAGGTGATGGGAAGAAATTAAAAAAAAAAGTAATATATAGAATGTCTTTTGCCATAACTTGACTGAAAAAAAAAATCAGGCAAGTGGGACATGATGCTGGTGGTGGAGCCTGGGTCAGTTATTTCTACATTCTTGACTGCTTACTGAAAAATAAAATGTGAGTTCACATACACTGAAAGTAGCAGGCAATTTTGTTTAAAGCAAAGGATTCAAAAAGGTTAGAAAAAGCCATGAATGTCAATCCTAGCACCTCAAAGACGGTCAGATCTCCATTAGTTCCAGGCCAGCCTGGTCTACAAAGCTAGTTCCAGGATAGCCAGGACTAATACACAGGGAAACCCTGTCACAAAAAAAAAGCAAAAGAAAACAAAAGAAGAAGAAAACTAGCTAATTATCTTATTATTAATACATAATAATTATTTTATATTTATATTTCTGCATTTTATCATGAGCATATTTTTTATAATTTTCCCTTTATTTTCTTCCCTTTTCAAATTTATTTTGCCATACAGTTTTTTTTATTAATTTGATTTTTTAAATTTTATTTAAATATTTCAGACAATTTATTTTGACCATTTTTAACCTCCAACAATTCCTCCAAAATCTTACATTAGCAAATTCATGCTCTCTTTATCTCCTCCTCTCTATTTTTTAAAATTATTTATTATTATTATTTATTTACACACAGCATCTGCTCCCTCTGTCTTTTTTTCTTAGTTCTCCCTCACTACCCCTTCCCGGACCATCCACTGCTTCTCCTTTCTAACCAGAAAAGGGCAGGCCTTCCCTATACATCAGCCTGGCATATCAAATTGCCATAAGAAGAGGAACCTCCTCTTCTATTAAGGTTGGATAAGACAAACCAGAAGGAGGAAAGGGTCTGAAAAGCAGGTAACAAAGTCAAAGACAGACCCTGCTCCCAATGTTTGAAGTCCCACAAGATGACCAAGCTACACAACACATCTGCAGAGCACCTAGGTCTTGCCAGGTTACAGGAGGTGGCCAATTCAGCCTCTATCTCTCCCATTTCTAGAAGTCTTAGATAGGGTCACCCTCAGAGATTGCTGACAGTTTCCATGCAATAGGTTTCTAGTTCATCCCAGAGATGTCCCTTATTCTAGTTGACTTTTCCAGTATAAGCTCTCTCCATATTTCCTCTGCGTGATTGTTCCTGTTGCCATGCTCATCACCATCATTGAGGTCTTTCCCCAGTGTCTACCTGTGATGTCTATTTTATTTTCTCTGCATGGTGAGATTCATGTGTCTCTCTTTCACATGCCTTGCTTGTTACATAGCTTCTTTGGGCTTGTGAATTGTAGCATGGTTATGCTACAGCTATATTAATCAAAAAGTAAATATATATATATATATATATATATACCATGTTTGTCATACTGGGTCTGTGTTACCTCATTGAAGATAATCTGTAGATCTACCCATTTACCTAAAAATTTCATGATGTCATAATTTTTAACATATGAGCAATCTTCTATTGTATAAATGTACCACATTTTTAATATCTATTCTTAGGTTGCTGGACATGTAGGTTTTTTCCCCCAATTTCTGAGTATTATGACTAAAGCAGTAATAAACTTACTTTATCAAGTGTCCTTGTGTTGTGGTAGAGAGTCTTTCTGAGAATGTTATAGTAGAGTATCCAGGAGTGATATAGGTGAATTTTTAGGTAGGTCAATTTCCAATCTTCTGAGAAAGTACCATATTGATTTTCAAAGTGGTTGCAATATTTGACTGCCACCAGCAATGGAGAATTGTTTCCCTTACTCCACATCCTTGCCAGTATCAACCTATCACTTGTATTTTTAATATTAGTCAATCTGACAGGTATAAATTAAGATGTCAAAGTCACTTTGGTTTGCATTTCTTTGATGACTATGAATGTTGAACATTTTCTTAAGTGCTTCTTGTCCATTAAGATTTCTATGTTGAGAATTCTCTGCTTAGATCTATACTCATTTTTATACTGGATTAATTAGTTTGGTGATGTCTAGTTTCCTGAGTTCTTTATACATTTTGGACATCTGCCCTCCGTCAGAAGGGAGGTTGGTAAAAATCTTTTCCCATCTACTCAGCCTCTGTTTTATTCTTTTGACAGTGTCCTGTGCCTTACAGAAGCATTTCAGCTTTATGAAATCCCATTTATTAATTCTTCAACTTAGTGTCTGAGCTATTGATCTTCTGTTCAGAAAGTTGTCTGTTGTGAGATTCAGGTGTTAGCTAATACGGTTGGGAGGCATGACTCTAGAGTCCTGGGAGCCTGAAGGGGGTGTGACCAGCCCCATTCAAAAGGGGCTGCTCGGATCTTGAGCGCCCCGTTTTGTTCCTGTTTTCTTGGAGATTGGATCAGCATCCATCGCCTGCATCATCCTATTGCCAAAGAATTGTCCTAAGGTTCAACTTGTAATCATCAGTGTTAAATACCCTCCAGTAAATATTAATCCTGTATTTGGTATATTGCAAGTGAGATTTAATGCAATAGTTGTCTTCTGTGCCAATATGTTCAAGGGTATTTCCCATTTTCTCTTTTATTAGGTACAGTGCATCATCTGCAAATAGCAGTCCTTCGACATATTCCTTTCCGATTTGTGTCCACTCGACCTACTTTAGTTGTCTTAATGATCTAGATAAACTTCAAGGACTAGATACAGAGAGAGTGCACAACCTTGTCACTGATTTTAATGAAATCACTTTAAGGTTCTGTTCACTTAATTTGATGTTATCTGTTGGCTTGCTGTATATTGCTTTTATTATATTTATATAAGTTCCTGGTATCCTTGCACTCATTAAGACTTTTTTATTTTTACCATGAAAGGGTGTTGAATTTTTTTAAAGGCTCTTCAGCATCTCAGGAGATGATTATGTTTTTTATTTTTTAATTTTGTATATATTATAAATTACATTGACAGATTTTCATCTCTGCATTATTCCTAGCTCTCTGAGATTAAGCCTAGTTGATTATGGTGGATGATCTTTGTAATGTGTTCTTACATTTGCTTTGGGTAAATTATATTGAGGATTTTTTCATCAATGTTCTTGAGGGAAATTGGTCTGTAATTATTTGTTGTTGTTGAGTCTGTGTAGTTTGGGTAAAAGCACGACTGGAATTTCAGAACATGAAATATGCCATATATGAACTGTGTCTATTTTCTGCAACAAAATGATAAGATTGGTACTAGTTTTCCTTTGAAAATCTCATAAAATTTTCCTCAAAAACCATGAAACTTTGGATTTTTCTTTTTGACTTTTGTTGCTGTAGGTTATATTGTTTTTGTTTATTTGGAAGAACTTTAAGGAGCATTTTTATTGGAGTTATAGTTCTAGTTATCTGGTTTATCTGATCTTAATTTAAATTCTTAAAATGTAGCCAGGAAGAAAATTATCTATGTCTTTTAGTGGAGTATGAGTTTTTGATTTCCTTAGTGCCTGTTGTTATAACTTCCTCCCTTTCTGATTTTGTTAATTTAGATAGTCTTTGACTTTTAATTAGGTTTGATAAGGGTTTGTCCATCTTGTTGATTTTCAGAAAGAACCTACTCTGTGTTTTATTTTATTTTTTTTTTTGTATTGTTCTCTGATTCTGTTTTACTGACACCAGCACTCAGTTGATTATTTCTTGCCATCTATGCCTCTTAAGTGTGTTTGCTTTTTTTGTTTGTTTGTTTTGTTTGAGAGCTTTATGGTATACTGTTAGTAAGAGATCTCCCCAATTTCTTTGTGTAGACACTTAGTGCTATGAATTTTCCTCTTTAGCATCCTTTTAAGTATGTCTCATAAATTTGTGTATGTTGTGCATTTATTTTCATTGAATTTTAGGAAGTCTCTAATTTCTTTATTTCTCCCTAGAAATGTAGTCATTTAATAAAAAAGAATTTGTAGGCTTTCTGGTGTTCCTATGATGGTTAAATCGCCAACTTTAACCCCCCCCCCCCCAACAGTGGTCTATTATGACACAGGGAGTTATTTCTCTCTCTCTCTCTCTCTCTCTCTCTCTCTCTCTCTCTCTCTCTCTCTCTCTCTTTTTTATCTCTTGAGACTTAAATTGTAAGAGAGTATATAATCAATTTTGGAGAAAGTTATGTGTGGTGCTGAGAAGCTATAATCATTTGTGTTTGGATTAAATGTTCTTTAGATACCTGTTAGGTCTACTTGAGTCATAATACCTATTAACTTTCTTATTTCCATGTTGAGTTTTTGTCTAGAACTTGTCCACTGATGAGAGTGGGGTATTGAACTCTTCCACAATTAATATGTCAGGTACAGTGTGTAATTTAATCATTAATAATCTTTCTTTTACAAATGTGAATATTTATCCATTTGGGACATAAATGTTATGAATTTCAATGTTATCTTGCTGCATTTTTCCTTTAAATATAAAACTTCCTTCTGCAACTCTTTGGATTAATTTTGGTCAAAAGTCTATTTTGTTAGATATTAAAATAGATATACTAGCTTGCTTTTTAATTCCATTTGCTTTGAAAATATTTTATCAACCCTTTACTATGAGGTAATATCTATGGTATTGAGGCATGTTTCTTTATGTAACAAAGAATGGATTCTATTTTTGTATTCATTCTGTTGGTCCGTGTCTTGTTATTATATAATTAAGTCCTTGATATTGAGAGATACTTATCACCAATAATTGTTAATTCTTATTATTTTGTTGGTGGTAGTGGTTATGTGTGTGTGTGTGTGTGTGTGTGTGTGTGTGTGTGTGTGTGTTTACCTTCTTTGCAATTTCTTGGTGTGAGATTATTTATTGTTTGTGTATTCATGGGTGTACTTAACCTCCTTGGGTTAGAGTACTCCTCTCAATACCTTCTGCAGGACTTGATGTATAAATAGTTATTGTTTAAATTTGACTTTGTCATGAAATATTTTGTTTTTTTTATATCCATGAATAGTTTTTCTAAATATAGTAGTCTTGGTTGGCATGCATGGTCTCTTGGTATTCAAAGAACATCTTTTTAGGCCCTTCTGGATTTTAGAGTTTCAATTGTGAGGTTAGGTATAATTCTTTTTTTTTTTTCTTATTTTTTAATATAAAGGTTTCTTCCTTTTTAAAAATAATATACCCACCACTGTTTTCCCTCCATTGTTTCTTACCAGTCATCCCCCTGCTTCCCCCTACCCAATTCCCCCATCCCTCTCTCTGAGAGGTTAAGAACTCCCAGGGTAAGTTAATGCAATCTGTTATATCAAGTAGAGGTAGGACCAAGCCCATTCCCCCAGTATCAAGGCTGAGCAAAGTGTTCCTCTGTAGGGAATGGACTACAAAATAACAGTTCATGTCCTAGATATAAATTATGGTCGTACTAACAGAAGCCCCATAAATTGCTCATGCCAAGCAGGTATCATCCACATTCCGAGGGCCTAGTTCAGTAGTCCTGTGGAGGTTCCACAGCTGTCAGGCAGTTCAGAATCAGTGAGCTCACATTAGGTTGGATCAGCTGTTTTATTTTTCTTCTTCCTCTTCTTCTTCTTTTTTGAAATTATGTTTTTTACTTCTTCACTCATATAACTTCTGCCCCCTCTCTTTAAATGGACTGGGAGATAGACCCAGTGCTTAGCTGTGGATCTCTGTATCTGTTTCCATCAGTTGCTAGATGAAGGTTCTACAGTGACAATCAGGGTGGTCATCAGTTTTATTATAGGGGAAAGTCAGTTTACACACCCTCTCCACTATTGCTTGGAGTCTTAGCTGGAGCCATCTCTGTGGGTTCTTGGGTGTTTCCATAGCACTAACTTTCTCTCTAACCACATAATGTCTCCCTCTATCAAAGTATCTCGTCCATTGTTATCTCTCTGTGTCCCTTCCCCTACTCAGTCATTTCATTCCCTTATGTTTTCCTCTCACCTCCTCTTACCCCCTCCCTTCTATGGTCCCGATTTACTCAGGAGATCTTCTTTGTTTCCCCTTCCCAGGGTGACCATGGATGTCTTTTAGGTTTCTCCTCATTACCTTTGTTTTGCTTGAGTAAGTACATACCATATGTGTCTTTCTGGGTCTGTGTTATCTCACCCAGGATGATTTAGTCTAGACCCATCCGTTTGCCTGCAAATTTCAAGATGTCATTTTTTATCTGCTGTGTAGCATGCCATCGTTTAAATATACCATAGTTTTTTAACCTGTTCTTAAGTGGAGGGGTATAGTCAGGTTTAATTCTAATAGGTCTGCTTTTATATGTTACATGGACTTTTTTATTTGCAGGTTTTAATTTAATATTATGTCTTTATTTTGGATGTTTAGTGTTTTGACTATTTTGTGGTGCAGAAAATTTTCTGGTTCAATCTATTTGGTACACTATAAGCTTGTATCTTAATAGGCATGTCTGTTTTTAAATTAGGAAATTTCTATGATTTTGTTTAATATATTTTTGGGGTATTGAGAACTGGGATTGTTCTTTTACTATTATTCCTTTTGTTCTTAAGCGTGGCCTTTTCATATCCTATATTTATTGGATATTTTGTGATAGAAATGTTTTAGAGTTAGCATTTTTGACTGGTAGATCTATGTCTTCTATTGTATCTTCCACCAGAGGTTCTATTTTACATTCTTTGCCTTCTCTGGATGATGATTGCATCTGTAGTTCCAGATCACTTACCCAGAGTTTCTTCCATTTGTATTTCCTTTGCTGCTTTGTTTTATTTTTCCTGTCTTGTTTCCTTCATGTGTTTTGTTAGCATTCTTTAAAGGATTTACTGGTTTCCTACATTGTTTGTTTACCTTCTTCTAAACTTCATTCGATGTTTTTTTTTTTTTTTTTTTTAATTTCCCCTTTAATGACCTCCATCATCTTCAAAAACTTGGTTTTAAGGTCATTTTCTTTAGAGTAGCCGCTTTGGAATGTTCGGTTCTTATGCCATGAGATCAGGACTCTCTTGCTGTCACATTGTCCTGTTTGTTGCCTGTGTCCTTACATTGGTGTTTAGACCTCTGGGTTTGAGATGATTATGAGTCTAAGTGTTGACTTGTCTTTGGTGAATGTGAGTAGTGTTTCTTGGTTTCTGTTTCCCTTTTTGTCTTCTGGACACTAGCAAGACATCAAGTTCAGTAGTGTGTCTCTCTTGGGGGTTTTGGCCTCCAAGACCTGCAGGGCTTCAGTGCCTAGAGTGATACCAAGTACTCTGTGTGCTCTCTGGAGTTCTGTGTGTGTTCTTCATCTCCATGATTCCTAGTTTAGTGTTGCCTCCAGTATAGCAGAAGTTTTCTGCTGTTGTTATAGGCAGAGTATAAAACTCAGGGGGAGGAATATAGCTGTAAACTGTTGGGCAAGCTTTAGGGCGTATTAGCTGGCTGTTGGCAGTGTTTTACTTTGGGTCTGCTGATCTGGTGTAGCCTCCTGTAAAGGAGAAGTCTTCTGCCTAAGATTTAAACCATAATATGGAGCCCAGGGGAGGAGAGGAGTAGAGTCTGAGCTCCTTGGGTGGGCTTTTGGGAATGTTGATGGTTGGTGACTTCCTCCTGTGCCCTCTAGGATCAGCCTTGCCTCTATTAAAGCAGACACAGTTGTAGGCCTGGATATGGAGTGCCTCTTTCTTTTTCAACCTTTCACACAAAATAAAATTAAATTAAAAAATAAAAATAAAAGTCAAAACCAACTACAAAAAAATCCAATATTAAAATAAAAAGCCAATATTAAAAACATTACCCTTAAAATCAATAAAAAGCACATACACACACCGAGAGAGAGAGAGAGAGAGAGAGAGAGAGAGAGAGAGAGAGAGAGAGAGAGAGAATAAAAAAATAGCACAATCCATCAGAGTAGACTGATTTTCTTTTCCCTGGAAAGTAAAGTTGGAAATAGGGTCTTAGTTAGGTAGGAGACTTTGTATGTACTTTCTTTTCTGCAGTGCTGTGATTTTCTTTTCTTTTTCTGATGACTTGTAAGATCATGCTATCCCAGTCTCAGTAAGATCAAATGAACATTGGTCTTATTATTTCTGAAAGGTACACATTCCATGTAATTATCAACCTTCTCTGGCTCTTACAATTTTCTGTCTCTTATTTCACACAGATCCCCAAATCTTGAATGGGATAAGGCTTTGATAAAAACATTTCATTTATGTGTGAGTCCTTTGAAGTGTCCTTCTTGGTGCTTATTGCTCAATTGTGGCTCTCTTTATTCATTTCCATCTACTAAAAAAAGAGACTTTTGGCAGAATATTTGTTTGATCATATAAAAATGTGTTCCAGTTTGTTAATTAGGGAAAGATGAGTTGTTGTTTTACCTTGCCTGCCCCAAACAGGTCTACTTAAAAGCTGAATGACCAAGTGTGAGAGAGGAGATGTAGGTGGAACTTCCAGGCAGGGAGAGTAAGTAGGAAGAGGAATCAAGGCTAGGGGTATAAGGAAAAATAAACAACAGGAAGATGGCAGGGGGCAGGAAGGTAGATGCAGAGAAATCTTGACAGTAGGACACACAGAATGAAAGAAAAGTAAAAAGCACCAAGACAAATATGTAGATGAATACAAACAATTTTAATTAAGAGAGCTGGCAAGACAAGCCTAAGCTAAGGCTGGGCATTCAATATTAATAATAAGTCTCCATCTCTGTATTTGGAATCTGGTTGGTAACCCCAACAAAATTACAACTACAAAGATTCTCTGATGTGAGTTGAGGAAGGCACTTATCTATGTTATACCTGTATATCATTTGGAATCATTTTATTGCTATGTACCTTTAGCAGAATAATAGGGGTAGATTTTCCCCTAGGGCCCATGACATATTGAGTCTCAGGTTCTTGAACATTTTAAAACTGTCAGGTATGGGTTCTAATTCATGGAGTGGGCCTTAAGTTCAAGCTTTATTTGGTTGCTGTTTTGTTTTGTTTACAGTTTTTCTTTCTGCAAATATCAGTAGTGTGAATAAATTTTCACTAAGAAATAGTTATATCTCCAGCAGTTCCTTTATAGACAGAGTTGTTGGAAATATGCTGGGAACTTTGTGTTTATGTAAGAATCTTAAGTTTGAGTTTTTAAAAAAATCCTGTGATGTGATTTTGATGGGAGTTGCATTGAATTTGTAGATTATGTTTGGTTACAATATGTACAATACAAATACTACCAATTATGATCACAAGGAACTATGTATTGTTTAGTGTCTGCAACCCAAACTTTTTGACCTGGCCTAGCCCCAAGGTTAAAACCCACCCATTGCTTCGCCATAGGCAAAAACATTACTTTTCTTTTCAAATGCCAACAAAGCACATTCATAACATACAAAAAAAATATCCCACATCAAGCATCTTCTTCAATTTATTTTTTTAATTTCTTAAGGTTGTTATTATTTGTCTTTTACTTATTCCATGAAATATTTTTAAATGTATTTATTTTTTATTTTACATACTAACCATTGTTTCTCCCCACCCCTTCTCCTTTTCCCACGTCTCCCCACTCCCTCAACTGCTTCCCATCTTATCCCCCATCTGCTCTTCATACGGTGTAAGACCTTTCTTGGGCAGGCAACCCAGGCTGGCATGCCGATTTGCTGTAGGAGCTAGCCCCTTCTACCTCCATCAAGGCTGAGCAGGGAGGGTATCCTACCATAAGGAACAGGCTCTAAAATGCAAGTTTATATACCTGGGATAAGTCCTTGTCCCACTGCCAGGGGACCAACAAACAGATAAAGACCATATAGCTGTCATCCACATCTGAAGGGCCTAGTTTGGTCTCATACAAGCTCGCCCGCTATCAATTCATAGTCTGTGAGCTCCCACTAGCTTGGGTCAGCTGTCTCTGTTTTGTGCTATCATGAGATACTTCTGAGAGTGTTGTGCATAGGTCTTTGCTCCTCATTTCTTCCGTCCTATGTTTGTCGTTAAGATATATGAAGACTGATTCACAAACAAAATTCTCTCTACTAATTTTGTATTCAGATACTTTACTGGATTTTTTATTAGCTGTAACTGTTTTATGGAGAAATATTAGAATCTTTTAAGTGTATAATGAAGTCATCTGCAAATAAGGGCACTTTGACTTGTTCCTTTCCTGTAGGTATCATCTTTGTTTCAAGCAGCACTGTATTGAAGAGGAGAGAAAAAGATTGACATTCTTATCATGTTAATTCATTTAATTGGGCTGCTTTGGTTACTATTTATTTTTTCACTTTGTACTTGCTGTGTTTTACCTTTATTATTCAGTGATCTATTTGAGGATATTTTATTTTAAAAAGTGTTAGATATTTTTGAAAAGACTATTTGTTGATTTTGTTTCTGTAGCTAGTGAGATGACAATATAATTTTCATTCTTAAATTTAGTTATATATATTAGATAACAGTTACACACATTTACTTAAAATTTTGTTTGTTTTACATACCAACCTCAGTTTCCCCTCCTTCCTCATCACTTGCCCACACCTCCCCTAACCACTTCTATCCACTCCTGCAAGGATAAGGCCACTCTAGGTGAGTCAACAAAGTGTGGTGTACCAAGCTGAGGTAGGAAAAAGCACATTTACCTTATATCAAGGATGAGGAAGGTATTTCACTATAGGAAATGGGCACCCAAAATTAAGTTTATGCTTTCAGGTTGTTTCCAGGTTCTGGCTACTTAAAATAATGCTGTTATGAACATGGCTGAACAAGTGTCATTGTGAAGTGACTGTGAATCTTCTGAGTATATGCCCAAGAGTGGCATTGCTGGGACTTGAGGTTTCTTGATTACCAATTTTCACTTTTGATTTTTCTGTATTGTCTGAAAAAAATAAGAGATAGAATAAAAATTTATGTGGGTTGGAGATTTGGGAGACTGAGAAGAGATGAGGGGAATATTGTGATAAAAGTATTTTGTATACCTTTTCAATTTATTCTTCTTCAATATATCTCATTTGTAGCCTCTTCCTTCACTCCTTCCAGCTCCTGCCGACACCTCCCCTATCATCTAGATCTACTGCTTTTTTGTTTCCCTTAAGAAAAAAACAGGCTTACCAGTGATATAAACCTAATACAACATAACAAGATAAAGACTAGGTACAAACTACTGTATAAAATCTATCTGGCATTGTAATAAAAACCCAGAGCCAGATATGGGAAAAGGTGAAAGATCAGAAAGATAGTGAAGAAAGCACAGTCAGTTCTCACCCATCCATTTCTTCAGGCCGGTCCTCTAGAATCCTCTGAGCCCAAGTCTCAGGAAGCTGAATTCCTTCCTTTTATCTCCCTGCCCAGAAATCTTAATTCTTTGTTCAACTTTCCTAGAGTTAGAAGTAAAAGTATGTGCCATTACCTCCTGAATTTGTTAAACCTTCAACTCACAGAAAATCACCTCACTCCTATTATTATTACCTCACCTCCACCAACCTACCCTTAATCCATTCATTTTTCTGTTCAGAAAAAGGTCAGGGCTTCCATGGGTATCAACAAAGCATCGTAGATCAAGTTGCCCTAAGACTAAGCGCTTCCCTTGTATGAAGAGTAGGCAAGGTAATTCAGTCTAAGAAATAAGTCCCCAAGGATTAGTGATAGCCTCTGTTTGAATTGTTAGGAGTTCCACAAGAAGACCAAGCTACACAACTGTCAAATATATGTAGAGAAATTGGGTTGGGCCCATACAGGCTCTCTTGTTGGTGATTCAGACGCTGTGACTTCCTATGAGCAATGGTTTGCCTATGGGTTTTTCTGTGATGTCTTTGACCCTTCATGTCAAATTCTTCTTCTCTTTCTCCAGCAGGATTCTCAGAGATCATACTGATGTTTTCCTGTGGTCTCTGCATCTGTTTCTGTCAGTTGCTTTTTGACCTTCTTATATCTTCTACAGTTTCTTTATTTGAAGATTTGAAGTTCTTGTCATACAAGTCGTTACTTGCTTGGTCACAGTTACCCCCCCAAATTTTATAGTTTGTGGCTACTGTAAAAGGTGCTATTTTTCTGATTTCTTCTCTCAGCCCCTTTATCGTGTGAATATAATAGGCATATTGTTTTATTTCAATTAATACTGTATTCAATCACTTCATTTAAAATGTTTCTTAGCTGTAGTAGTTCTCTGTGGAATTGTTAGGGTTGCTAATGCAGAATATCATGTCACCTGCAAACAGCTATACTTTGAATACTTATTTTTCAATTTGTATATTCCTTGATCTCCATTTGTGTGTGTATGTGTGTGTGTTATTGCTCTTGTTAGAACTTGAAGTACTATATTGGATACATATGAAAAGAGTGGACAGCCTTGACTTGTTCCTAATTTTACCAAAATTGCTTTTAGTTTTGCTACATTTAATTTGATGTTGGCTGTCAGTTTGTTGTATATTGTTTTTATTACACTTCGTTATGGTTCATGCATCCAGATACTTTGAAGACTTTTATTATAAAGGGCTATTCAATTTTGTGAAAGGCTTTTTCAGCATTTAATGAGATCATTGTGTGATTTTTTTTCTTTCAGTTTGTTTATATGTTGTATTACATTTACATATTTGCATATGTTAAACTTTTTCGCATCATTGGATGGACGTACACCTGATAATGGTTGATCATCTTTTAGATTGTTCTTGAATTTAACTTGTCAGCATTTGACTGAGAATTTTTATTCATGTTCATGAGATAAGTTGCTCTGTAACAAGCTTTGTTTGTTAGGTGGTTTTATGGTTTTGTTATCAATGTAACTAGGGACTTTAAAAGTTTGGTGATATTCTTTCTGTTTCTATTTTTATAGAAGTTTGATAAAATTTTATGCTGCAATCTTATGGCCACTAACATTTTTAGGCAGGTAGGAAGATTTTTAATTTCTGCTTTTAGTTCCTTAGTGGTTATGGATCTATTAAAGTTGTTAATTTAATCCTGACCTAATTTTGGTATCTGATATCTGTCAAAAATTTGTTCATTTTATTTAATTTTCAGATTTTGTGAGTACAGTTTTTTGAACTTTGACATAATGATTGATATTCCTTAGTGTCTGTTGTAATTTCCCATTTTTATTCTGATATTTTCAATTTGGATATTGTTTCTCTACCTTCTACTTAGTTTGAATAAAGGTTTGTCTATTGTGTTATTTTTTCCAGAAAACCAACACTGTGTTTCATTAATCCCTTATTTCTATTTTACTGTTTTCGGTCTTCAGTTTGATCCTTTTCTGTGTCCGCTCATCTTACCTGTGCTTTGTTCGTTTTGCCTAGAAGGTGAGTCACAAGTATGTGATTTCTCCAAAGTCTTTACACAGGCATTTAGTGTTGTGAACTTTCATATTAGCAGTGCTTTCATTGTGTTCCATAGGTTTTGTATGCATGTTTTTATTTTTACTAAATTCTCCAAGGTCCTTAATTTCTTGTTTTTTTTACTTTTTAATTTCTTTCTTGATCCAGTGGTAAGTTAGTTGGCAGTTATTTTGTTTCCATAATTTGTTAGGCTTTGGAAATGTATGTTGTTCTTGAATTCCAACATTCATATATGGTAATCTGATAAGATATAGGGAGGTCTAATAATTTATTTTTAACTGTTAAGACTTGGTTTGTGACTGAGTATGTGGTCAGTTTTGGAGAAGGTTCTATGAAGTGCTGAGAAGAATGTGTATTATTTGCTGTTTAGCTGAAACGTTCTATAAATATCTGGTATGTCCATTAAATCATAGCATTTTTTGTTCCATTATTTTTGTTTAGTTTCTGCCTCAACAACTTGTCTATTGGTAAGAGTGGGGTGTTACAGTTTCCCACTGCTAAAGTGTGGGCTTGGATATGTGATTAAAACTTTAGTAATATTCCTTTTACAAATTGGTTGCCTTTTATTTGAGCCATAGTTGTTCAGAATTCATCTTGATGGATTTGTATTTTGATAAATATCAAGTGTCCTCCATCTCTTTTGATTTTTTTTTATGGCTTTCTTGACATTCTTTAAGAGATTTGTTGATTTTCTATGACTATTTTATTTGTATTATTCTCAATTTATTTTAAGGAGTTCTTTGTAATTTCTTCTCTATGGGTTTCTATTTTCTTCATAAATTTGGTTTTAAGGTAATTTCCTTTTGAATCAGATTGACTGAAAAGTTCAGATCTTGTTGTAGGATAGCTGGATTGTGGTCATGACACATTGATCTTTCTGTTACTGACCCTAGTATTATAGTGGTGCCTAGTCATCTAGATTTAGAATGATTATAGGTCTACGTGTCAATTTGTAGATGAACAGTATCAGAGGACAGAATCCTGAGTTGGGTGTTGTTCCTATGACAGGTGGGTGGCTTACTTGTTCTGGATGTTGTGGTCTGTACATCCGTGGCAGATGTTCCCCTAGGTTTGTGGAGCAGAGGGCAAGGCCCAGAAGCAAGGGTAGTGGGTAGTTGCAGTGTTATAGGCCTGGAGAATTCTGTTTTTTTGTCGAGTAATTGATTTCATTGATCCTAAAATAATAATAATAAATTATTGATAATTCCTGTTACTTTGTTTCATTTGTTTGTGGTTGTGTGTGTCTGTGCATGTGTCTATGTGAGCCCATGCATTTGCATGCTTCCTTTCTTTTGATGTTGTTTGTGTGAGAATAATTATGTCTTGTTTTTTCATATGTGTAGTTAACATCAGTGATTTAGACTTTTCTTTTAGCACCTTTGGTACGACTGGATTTGTAATTACATGTTGTTTAATTTTGACTTCATCATTGATTATCTTTTCTCCATCTATGATAATAAAATTTTTTTTCTGGGTATTGTAATCTGTGCTATAATTGTGTTCAGATAGAGTCTGCTGGATATATGTATAATCCCTTCTTGCTTTCAGAGTCTTCATTGAGATGTCAGGTATAATTTTAACCTGTATAAGTTACTTGAACTTTTTCTTTATTGTGACTTTTAGTGTTCTTTCTTGGTCTTGTATGTTTCCTGTTTTGATTATATAGTGTGGAGATATTCTTTTCTGTTCCAATCTACTTGGTGTTCTGTAAGCTTCTTGTACCTTTGTAGACACGTCATTCTTTGGGTTAGAAAAATATTTTTCTTTATTTTGTTGAAATTATTCTCTGAGCCTTTGAGTTGTGATTCTTCTTCTATTCCTGTGATTCTTAGATATTTTGTCTATTCACAGTGTTCCTAATTTGCTAAATCTTTTAAGTCAATTTTTTTTTTATTTAACAAGTTTTTGACCAATGCATTTAGTTATATCCTATCTTTACTGCCTAATATTCTCTTTCATTTCTTGTATTCTATTGGTGATATTTGTGTCTTTTAACTCTGTTCACATCTCTAGATTTTCCACTTCTAGAATTCCCTGAGTTTGTTCTTTTGATTAAATTTTTAATTAATTCTATGTTCGTTTTCTGGTCTTAACCCATCTTATTCATTTCCTCTTTAAGAATATCTATCATCTTCATAAAGTTGGTGTTTAGGACTTTTTCTCATGCTTTAGGTCCATTAGAATAGTTAGGGCTTACTATAGTGGGATAGCTCTGGTGGGGAGATATTGCCATGGCTGTTGCTGATTGTGTCTTTTTACACTGGCATCTAGGTATATGAGTTTGGACTGGTTATAGGCATAAGTTTCCAATTCTGAGTTTGTCTTCTTTTTATCTCTTTCCTCTCTGGTCTTCCAATAGAGGTGGTAAGTGGTGAAGTACTAGGTCACCACCTGTGTTGGAGGTTGAACTGATAGCTGAAGTATTCTCTGGTTGAACAGGAGATCTCTGATTAAGGTTTGGTTTGGGACACTTGGATGAGAAGGGATACAGTGATTGGTGATCAGGTAAGGGGGAATAGTGGGGGGGGTTTCTTAGGCATATGGCCTACTTTGAGTTCTATAAGTCAGCTTGTTCTTTGACGCAAATGGTGCCTCTGTCACAGTTCTGCTGACCAGAAAGCCCTATGGTCAAGCAGGGGTTTCTGACAAAGTTTTGAACTATCATGAGGAGGGGAGAAGAAGCAATTTGGCAGAGTGTAAGTGGGCACTGAGAGAGTAGAGGTTGTCTGCAGTCTACCTGAAGATTGAGAACCATGATGGCTTCTGGTGGAACAGTGACGATTAACTATTTCTTTTAAAAAAATATAAATAAAGAAACAAAGTAGTTTGAAGTTTCTGGCCCTGCCTAGCCTGAGGTCTGAACCCACACTCCCAAATAATGACACAAAGGCTTATATTAATAACAAACTGATTGATCTATGACTAAGCCTTATTATTTGCTAACTCTTATACTTCAAGTTAAAGTTGCCAAACCAATGATTTTATTTGGGTTTCTCACAAGATTACGGGTGAAAAAATTATTTGGAGAGTAGTGGACAGCTCAAAAATGCTTCCTTTTTAAAAAGTTCACTCTAGTATGGATGGCAAGTCATAAAACCTGTAACTCTGGAGCTCTCTAAACAATGTACAGGCAGTTAAACAGGTGATAATCTCTTTTCCTGAAAGTTCTGTTTGTTCCCTTATGTCACTAAGTCACCTGACAGGCTAGCATATCTTCCCTAAAATGTTGCTTACTGCTTCCATAACTTTGGGAAGGAATTTAGACAGTTTCAAGAATTTCCACAGACTTTGTTTCCTTCCTGGGTCTCGTAAGCTTTCATTCTTTATTGTTCATGGGAGGAATATTTCAATATGGTAAATAAGATGTTAGATGGTGCAAATTAAAAGAATAATGAAGTTTGGTTGCTCGACTACCACACATCTAGACATATTTTCATGGAAATAACAATAGAATTTACAGTTAGATGACTGTAACATATCAGTGCAAAGTTCAGAATCGCTGTGTTATTATAAACACCTTTTTACTAGGATATACAATTATGTCTAAGTTATGGAAAAATGAGTAGATGATACACTCATTCTCTTCTCCTAGTACTCTTATAGTATGTTTTGTACTATAATCAAGTTTACAATGATACAGTATATTCCTCTAGAAGCATAGATACTAAGGCAGGATCATCAATAAGTCACTGTGACACAAGAAAAATAAACCAGTCATTAATATTTTAATAGTTGTTTGTTTATATTAATATTTTTCATAAATGAATAATAACAAACTATTCTACCTAATGAATATACTAATCATCAAAATATCAATAATCTTATAGTTTTCTTAATTTCTTATACTATTCTCTGTGTCATCTTCTAATATTCTAGAATCAGTTTTCTATGCTGAAATTTAGAATCAGAATAAGAAGAAATTACCTAATATGAGAGTAGAAAGTGTTTGCGGTGATCTTGTTACGAGTTTTATGTTTATTTCTATCTTTTAGCTTCCTCAAATGCTCACACAGTGAGAAGTTTATGTGCTGATTGTGAAAATCAGTAGTTTTTATTTAAATTATGCATTAAAATTAATCTCTATCCTAAAACAATTGAAATGACAAAATATGTATTAAAGTTTTTATTTCACGAAAATCATTGTTTTATACCAACTCTTTTATTCTTATGAAACCTTGAAATGTTTTGCATCTTAAAGCTCTTTGCTTTAACAGTCACAAGAAATATTTACATGTCAGGAATCAAATGAAAAAATATTTTAATCACATGCTTTTTATTTTAAAGTTTTATGTTGCTATATAGACTTTAAGGTTTATATTTCAATAGCAATTACATTTGTTTGGAACTTAATTGGAGAAAAGTAACAGCACTTGTAATGAAATTCTTCTGAGGGATTTAGATTTAATCAGCTTAAATCTTTCAAGTTAAATAAAAGTAAAATATTTTATATGACAATGTATTAAATATAGTGATCTTATGGGATATATTTTATTTTTGAGTATGGTTATATTCTACTTTTCTCAATTTTATGTATATATATTTAATAATAATTGCAGATAAATAACATATTCAAATATACATGTCAGTCTTTCTATATGTGAAACCTATTTTAAAATGCTCTATTTTTTTCCTAAGGCCTTTATAGCCAAGTGTTTCTTACCAAAGAGCATAATGCAAGAAAAAAATTAGTCTCTCATTATACTAAAGCCTTAAAATATTAAAGTAATGTTTTGGTAGTAACAAATTCTTTCTAAAATCTCTAAGAAAATTTTTTTTCTCATTGTTTTAGTCTCTCCTGATAGGCTGAGGGATTGGTTTTCTCAACTTGAAGAGGTGCCACCCCAATGGTTGTATCTATGTCATCTGATATTATCCTGCACCATATTTCTTCTGCGCATGTATTGAATTTTGTATTGCCATAATCACTTTAAATTCATTATACCTTTTCAAATCAACTCCAAAGTAACGTTAATTTGAGATTTTAGGAGAAATTATACAAATACTAACCCACTTTTGTAGTTATGATAGTTGATTTTTTTTTTTTAATGTCAATTTGACTGGGTTTAAATCATCTCAGGTAGAGAGGTCGTTAGGCTCACCACTTCATATATCCATAAGAACATTTACAGAGGACACTGACAGTGTCTGACAGATATATCTTAAACATTGTAGAGGTCCGAGAAAGTGCCTTAGAAAACTCCAGATTCAAATAATATGTAAAAGCAAAGATTGTTTATTTACCAGCATGCAGAGTCAATGAATTGTACAAAATGGCAACCAGGAACCAGTCTGCAGATCCATTTAAAACAGAGCTAGGGAAATTCTGGGGACAGTTATGTCATTTCTAAGATAATTGGCCAAACAAGTAGCAGTTACTTTAGTATAATGTTGATATTTGTTTTTTCATACATGGGCAAGTCTTGGCTTTTTCCAGGGGTTTGCAGGAACTGTCCTTGATTGGCTATTGCTTTAAGACACTGTGGGGTCAACTCAGGCCTAGTATGTGTTCTCTTTCTTGTCCTTATTGTTAGGGTGTTGTCAGTTAATAAATTGAAACTTAGACACCATTCGTCGACTGGAGGCAGTTTAGAACTCTCACTGTGAATGGCACTATCCTTTTAGCTGGCTACCTAGATGGGAAGGAAACAGATAAAGAAAAATGTTAGTAGAGCAAAGGAATTGCCTTGTCTTTGTTTCTCTTTGATTATGATGTGAACTGCTCAGATCAACTATATCCTCTCCAATTTAAAGGACTGAGTTCTCCAAAATTGTAACCAAAATAAATATTACCTCATGTTGGTTCCTTCATGTGCTTTGTTCATATGACACAAAATAATTAATAAGTGATAAATACGACATTAATCCATTTATCATAATTATTGTGTAATAAAAACTACACTTGGTCAAATATATCTCTCTCTGTGAGTACATAAATGTATGTATATAAGAAGGAAACATAAAAACATAACATGTTATGATTCAATAATACTGAGAACTAAAGCAAAATTAAATGCCTATGTCATATAGCTATGCTATATAACAATTTCCTTGGATACTAAAACATTCTGTCCTTCAGGAAATCTCTTTAGGAGGAAAGGTAACAACTCAAAAGAGCTTCAGGAAGTAGCTAAGATCCACCAGATCCCATTCTGCTAGAGTGAGCCAAAAACATGCCAGTTGCCCTCTGGCAAGAAAGTCAAGGTGCAAAGACTTTCATATCAGGATAGTTGCCAAGAAGACTCTTGGAGCAAACCAGCCACCTGAACACAGCAGAAACCAGCCTAGCTTCCTGGAAGAGGTGAAGACCAACTGAGATACCTGGAAATTACATTTCCCAACCTTTTGAGCTGCCAGCAGGATATGAAGTGTGGTTTAAGTTTCCTAGCTATTTTGAGCTGTCACCTGTTACAATAAGATTTTGGCCCTGTGACCCAGAGACCTGCTGTCCTAGACCACTTAGCCGCCCACCACTGCTTAGACCTCCCAAAATGACTCAGATGCTTATTTATATTAACTTCGTGCTGTTTGGCCTATGGCTCAGGCACGTTGCTAGCTGACTCCATCTTAATTCAACCCATTTTCATTAAAGTGTCTGCCACATGGCCTATGGCTCACCTGTGTTCCTTACATGTTTCTTTTTTGGGCACCTCACTAAAGCAATCTATCTCTGACTCTGCCCTTCTTTTCCTACCTATTCTGATTCCCCACCTACTTCTTCTATGGTGCTCATCAAGGGCCAAAACAGCTTCTTTATTTAAAGATTGATATTCACAGCATCCAGAAAGACATTCCCCCACCAGTCACCCATGCTTAGATGGCTTTTATTATGAGGCTGTCACTCAGTGATTATAGGTCCTGTAAGGGACCACTCTCCCATACTCATGTAAGTAGCAGCCATTAAACTCATTGGTTCACCAAGTTGGACTTTTGTGGCATCTGTACTTTGATCTGTCAAGGTTCCCTATCTGTGTTGAGTAGAAGTGTGTGTTGAACATTCCCAGGAACAGTTGTGTTACACACTGCAGGCTATTTGAGTCCTGATAACGTACTTAATAGTGTCTTTTAATATATTGAATATTGTCACATACCAGATATATCATCTTTTAAAAAGTTACTATTCAAATACTTTGAACTGCCATACATAATTACCATATAAAATAATTGGACAATGTCAATGATCATCTATTGCTTTACTGTTTTTTTCTCTTTACTTTTTGTGAAAAGTAATAATGTTGCTTTTAAGATACAAAGTTTTAGAAGTAGTTTTTATAAAAATAATATTTTCATATTGATTTGTCTAATTTTAAATAATTTAAATATTATTCTATAAAACCAAAAGTTTAATAAAATTTTTACCTATAATTTGCTCAAAGGAGTTTTGGGAGAACTTGGTTGATACAGATTTGCTAGCAATATGATATAAAAAATTACTTCTACTATATGACACTTAGCTTATTTTTTATTATTTTCTTTAAGGGGATGTCAGAAGGAACAATGAAATTAACTTAAGTGATAGTTGCTCAGGTTATTTTTAACTCTTTCAAATGTGTGTTCTTGTATAAAAATGGAAAAATAATAATATTTATGGGTTATATTACAGAATATTATATAAAAGCCTTGTAATTTATGTATGTGTCTATAGTCAGCACCATCAGCATTTAATGTGAAGTTTTTGAAATAAATATGCATGGTTCTTTTTTCTGATAGAAATGTTATCTCTCTCTCTCTTACTCTCTGTCTCTCTTTCCTGTGTGTGTGTGTGTGTTTTCAATGTATGAATTACTGACTTCATTTTTTCAGTGTTTATTGCGGACTGTTTGCCAAGCATTATTTTTACCCCTAAATCCCCAATCTTGTTAAGAGTAAGTGATTAGTCAACCACTGCCCCCCTAGTGCCCTGATTATTAGGCAGTACTGGGCATCTGCATAAGCTACTACTATATTTTTAACTTTTATAAACCTGTAAGTTTATTGGGTTTTCTTATAAGAACATGGATAGATAATCAAAGATAACTGAATTATCAAAAAGTCCAACATAGTGTGAATGATCACTTGTGATAGCTTACAACCAGCTCAGCTGGTCAGGCAGCTCCCTATCCTTCCTTCCTCCCTCCCTCCCTCCCTCCCTCCCTCCCTCCCTCCCTCCCTCCCTTCCTCCCTCCCTCCCTCCCTCCCTCCTTCCCTTCCTTCCTTCCTTCCTTCCTTCTTTCCTTCCTTCCTTTCGTTTTTTGTTTTTGTAAATTTAAGGAACTTTCAGAGACTTGTTTAATGCCAGAGACATTTAAATAATGCTTACTTCTTTAACCTCTTGGATCCTAACCTTGGGTAGAATATTTCAATTCAGAGGAAATTTTTACATAACAACAATATTTTTAGGAAGACATTTTGTGTATAAACCATAATAGGCAGGAATCATGTAGAGTTATTTTTATTTTAGCTAATTATTTGAGACATTGCTATAGTTGACTGCAACTGCCTAAGGAAGGAAATTTATTTTGGCTAATGGTTTCCAGGAACTTTTATCCATTACGGCAAAGAAAAGAAGAAAATCCACTTGGTTACTGAATGAACATGCCACAGTATCCCTTACATAGTGATTAAGTGCAAAGCCAAGATGACTGGACTGGAAATGGACATTCATACAGACTGTGAATGCCTGCCTTAGTTTTTATGCCTTGCAGCCAGTCTCTTTATCACACAGGCTCTATAATCTTGAAGAGAAGCATCAGCTTGGGGCACCATTTAAAATATAATCCTCTTAGGAACAATATAAATTCATATCATGATAGCAACTTTGGAGGCTTCTAATACAATCTACAGAGTTACTTTGTTAAATAAGGATCACATGACACAGAGAAACTAGCCATTAGAAAGAGTCATTAACCATGTCCAAATTTCAGGACGTCCTAAGAAATATGAACAAGGGCATGCAACCTTTTACATCAGCTACTTAGTTTTTCATTTGTATATTTCTGACCCAGTCAGGAAAGGTTTCAAGTGAGCTCAACCATATAGAAAAAGCTACTGTTTTGATACATTGTTACTTTTTTCTCTAAAAGTCAAAAGGCATATGAGGCATTTCCCAAGACTCATGACCTTCAAATCCCCACATTTCAATTTGCATTAACACAGAATTTTAGACAGCTCAGGTATGTTATGCCAAGATATAATGCTTCAGCTCAGATAATGAGCCCTCCCTTGCACTTAATTCTCATGCCAGTAGATATAACTAGAATAATAAATGAATATTCAACCTTGGCTCCTAACTTATTTTCCTTGAAGCATCATTTATAGGCTTCTTAAGGAACTAACCATATACATTAAAAACTGAGTAGTTTAACATTAGATTGATATGTTTCACTAGGTAAATTACATCATCATGTATTTCACCTTGTAGACATAAATTATTGGTATCAGTAAAATGAAGCACATGCAAACGTCACTTCTACAATTTAGCTACACTGATGCTTTATTATAGAGCCAGTTGCAAACGTGTTTAGATATCTTTGCAGACTCAAATAGTTAAAAGTAATGTTGTGTTTTATACTCAATGAACTCTCACAAACTTTCATGAAATGAGTAGTAAACATTCTGTGCCTATTATACTCTAGTATCACCTGATACTTTTTATTTGTGTAAAAAAAAAAAAGGTCAGCGAATAGAAATTTACTGGACAATGCCTTGTCTGGCATCATAGTTGACATTGCCAATAGTATTTTTTTTCCATGAATCTTATAAAAATATATGAAAACAATAAATTATAGATAATAAGTGATTCTAAATCTAGCTTTTTTATTAGTTCTTTGAGTAGTTCAAGTAATTTTTATTATATTCATCTCTTTCTCACATTTTTAAAAATCTGCTTTTATTTCTTCACCACACAAACTTTTACTTTTTCCCATTAAGGACAATTTATGCTTTTAAAATGTTTTTTGGATATGTTGCCTTTCACTGAAGCATGACTGAATTATGGAGGACTACACATTCAGACAAAATTAACCCTCTCCCAGGCATTATGAATAATCAGTAGCTCTTCAGCTAGGGGTAGAACTTCATGCCAAAGTCCTTATTCCATGCAGGTATTTAGCTTTTAAGTCCATGATGACTACAAGTTTGTATTTTCATCTTCTCTGCTGTGTTGAGAAACAATATTTAGAGTTAGTAACCACCTCTGGCTATTAAATGCTTTTCACAGACCCTCCATCATGATCCCTAAGGTTTTAAAAGTGGGCTGCCAATAAATGTGTGGTCTAGGCTGGAAATTTTGCAGTCTATTATCTTATTTTCCTTGGCCAATTGTACCACAGTACAAATCTTCTTAACCCATGGATAATATGCTATGTCATTAGCTGGTGTTTTTTACTATATATATATATATTTAGTATAATAACAGTAGTAGGTGTTCCACTAAGACCTAGCCCTGTCTGACCATAGCATTTTTTGTGGGTATAAGTTTAATTCTATGGAGTGGGCCTTAAATCTAGTCAGAAAATGATTAGTAATTCCCATACTTGTACCAATAACTCAATGAGCATGCTTTGTCAGTCCTATCATTGTTGTAGTCAACATGGTTGATAGCAGGGTTGACAGCATTCTTGATAATTACTTTTATCCCTCTGTGGTTTACACCAGAACATCAATCCAAAAGGGATGAAGCTTCTAATATAATACTAGTTTAATTTTTCATGTTCTTTGGCTCAAGTATGTGGTATTTTCAGGAAGAATCTTATTAAGTTTTTGAGTATAATCAAGAGCATTGGTTGATGTGAATAAAAATTACCTCCATATACTTCAATGCTTGGTCAACAGGAAGTGTTATTACTTAAGAAGAATTAGGAGATATGGCCTTGTTGGAGTAAGTGTGACATTGGGAGAAGATTTGGGGGTGTTTCAGAAGCCCAAGCCAGTCCCACTCTGTTGTTATACAGAGATCTTAATGTGGAATACTTAGCTACTTCTCTAGCCCTATGTCTGATTATATGTGCCTAAGCTCACTGCCACGATGACTCTGAGCTCAGCCTCAGAAACTATAAGCAGTTTCCAATGCTTTCCTTTATAAGAGGTATTATGGTCATAGATTCTCTTCACAGCAATGGAATACTGACTAGACCCAGTCATACCATTTGGTGATCGTTAAGTACCAACAATAGCCAACAACTCCAATAGAAGAAAATAATCTATTTTTGGCATTGTTTATTATTGTTATTGTTATTATTATTATTATTTAAACTCTGATGTCAAAAGTATTAATTGTTGCCCCATTATAGGATAATTGTTTTTGGTTTCTTTCTCTGTATGTGTACATTTTAGGAAGCTAGGACAGTAGCAGGTTTTTGTATGATTTTCTGAAATGGTTTTGTTGTTACTTATCTTGCCCAGTGTTTCCCTCATGATTTATAACAACTATTTATACAATTCCCTCTTACCCTTTTTGTCAGTGGAAGACTATTTTTTTTTAATGCAAGTATGTTTAAGAATGTTGTTTTTGAAAAAAAGGTAATGTTTCCATTTGTAAAATTAATCTCTGGGACTTATTAATGCTATTCTCTTAAACAATAATTGATTGTTGGAGCAGATATTTTAGGTTTTCAATTGTGCTTAATTGTCCTCAAGTATTTATTTAATATAAAAGTACAGATTATAAAGAGAGCAACATGAGCTGGAAAACAACTTTAGATCTCATTGTCAGAAAATTTCTCCCAATTCTTGTTGGCTAGCTCTAGTAATTTACTGGCGAATAAATTCTTACAAAAGATCAAAAGATTTGAGAAGCTATCTACATCTAATTGTCTTCCTAAAAAAATGATCACACAGCAGAACAATAACTGGATTTTTCATTTCTTTCTCTTTATTCTTCAATTGTAAATGACCAAGTTATATTACAGCATTTCATTCAAATGATGATGTTAAATACAGATAAATACTACCTATGTCTGAGAGTTTTTAATTCAAGATATTACACAGCAAAATCAGTAGCAGACCTTGGCAGTCACTTTACTCTTCAGCTGGTTCCTAGTACCTGTTTTTGCTTTTGTTGTGATTGCCGTGGTTGATTTTTTTTTAATTTAATTTAATTTTTTAATTTTTATTTTTTGCCCTTTACTTTAAGCAAGCTAACATGTTTCCAACCAAAATTTTATTTAGATGTCTTACGGCATTCATTTTGTAAGCAGTTCCAGTCTATTAATTTAAATAAGCCTTTAAATATTCACAAGTGTTTTTACATTTTGTAATGGTTAATTTTCTATGAAAGTCCAGAAATGAGCATCTGTAAGACAGTTTTAACTTTGATTCAAGTCTTACTGTATTTGGAACCTAACACTTTCTTCATTTTTTAAATTCAGCTAATTATTTTCTTCTTTTGACCTTTTACTTGCAAAAAATATTAATCTAAACCCCCAGTATTGGTATTTACTTTGGGAATATACTTTTCAAGTATACTTCAATGAATGCATTGCTCACATGACTGGCTCTATAAATTCTTCACCCATGACAATGAACTTAATTTTTTGCATTTAAAATATATCAAATCTTTTTTTCAGTGTTCTACTTATTCATAAAAAATTTGGACAGTGAACAAGAAACTTTCTATTTATTTTTTATGTAATTTACTTTATTAGCTGTGAAGCCAACCAGTTACAATAATAATTCAACTACTGCATTATAATGCTGGAAGGGTTACTATTTTTTTTTCTCCAGAATCTTTTATCAAAACTAATAGTTTTGAAAAAATGTTTGGGGTAAACTGTTTTTTACATGTTGCAATTGGATTGATCTGACATTTGAGCATATGCCTTACTAAAAGTAAGAGCAAAGTTCACATCTAATAAAAAAAACAAGTCCTGAATGACATTTTCAGAGCAAAGAATAATTTTGAAGAATTTTGCTCATATGACAACCATTTAAACTTTATTTCTTGAAAAAAAAAAGATCATCTGATGTCTTTCCATATAGGTGAAAATGTCAGAAAAATGTCATTTTAGGCAGCTGCCTAAGTAATAATGATGTGTTCTTACTTTGAACTCTACATTGAAAAGAACTTCTCATTTTTTCCAGTTATCAAAAGTAATATAAGCATGACAGAAATTTTCAACATCATATTTACTGGTTTTAGTGAAAACATTGAACATGTCTTTCCTACCTATCAATGATTTCAAGTAATTATAGCAGGATTCTTTAGCTGCACACCAAAATCAGCACCCAATATATGTATTGTAAAAGAAGTATTTTGGCCCAACTGTTTTTAGCTTTCAAAGATTCTATCACTTTCTCTTGTACTTAAATACAGAATTCTATATATATATATACATATAATTTATATTTTAACACTATCATGATGTTGATACTAAATGAGTGTTTATAAATGTGAAAAATAATGCTTTTATTTAATCATGATAAACCAAGATTCTAGTAAATATGGGTATGACTGAATTCTCTGAAGAGTACATAAGGAATGAAACACTTGTGTTTCTTGATCTGGCTGACTGTATCCAATCTTACCTTTTTGGTTTTATCTATTCATATGATGTAGGCGGAGTTTACCCACAAGGACACCAATACCAGATAGATATTTATTAAAATATAAACCAACACTCACGGTACAGGCAACAGATTACAGTAGCACCTGAACAGGAACTGGAGTCTGCAGACGGACGGACGATGGGATCCTCCCTCCAGCAGCCAGGAACCAGGAAGAGAGCCTCCCAGAGTCCCAGCAGCCCCTTATCAATGGGGTTGGCCACACCCCCTCCAGGAGCCCGGGACCCTGGATAAGCTTCTATGGACCTTATCAGCTGACACCTGAATCCCACAATATCTCCCCCCTTTTTCTAACTAAGAAGGTTCTAAACTAAGACTATGTACAGTAGGAATTATTATGAGGTAGTATCTAGGAGAGGTCAAAGTATAATTGCTAATCAAAGCCTAACTTATATAAGGTATATCTAATAGTTCTAGAATATTGGTAGATAGTAGGGTGTATAGATTATTTTAAAGGGTTAATCTGGGAAAGTGAGAATCTAACACCTGAGTGTTCTTATCTAAGAAATACTAGGGTGAAAACCTTAAACATCTATTCTTCAACCTCTTCAAGACCTGAGAAGGAAGGTGAATTTGTCTGAAAGACAGAAGTATATGGAAGTAGTTACTTCCAAAATTTGGGAGAGGACAGCAACACAGCTACCTGGACAATCACCTCTGGATTTGTGCACCGTTAGAGCATCTATCGGATTGGCTATAGGCCCATGGTATCTGACAGATCTTTTCACAAGCAGAACAATTTTGAATGGACTGTCTTATCCTGTCTAGGCAGGTTTCGTCAGTCTCCATCTATCAACTTGTTCATCCAGCTTGACATCATGTGTGTACTGTCAGCAATCAAGGTAAGGACAGTTCCTTACTCAACCGGCCATTTTTTTGCCAAAAGGACCAACTCCAATGGAGTATCTTTGATGCTCAACACCATCTCGTGAAGGGAGCAGTGACACCAGGAGTCGTCGTGTCTCTCGTGGCCGAATTTTAAATGTTAAATGCCATATTCTCTGGGTCTATGAAACGGTTGAAGATTTTTGTCTATTTATGATATTCTAACCTGTATCTGACATGACTGGGATATGATACCTTAAATAGTGTTGACTGCAGATCTTATCGTCTTAAGGAATAAACCCTGTACTAAAAATTAGAATGCCTATATAAGGGGTGTACAATTTTTATTTAGAGCTGAGTAGTGTCTCAAAGTTGATGTTCATTATCTATTCATTAATTCCAAGTTCTTTCAGTTTTTTCTCTACTGTAAATAAAGCACCAGTGAACATGGCTGTTCAGAGCTCTATGGAGTGAAATGTCCAGACATTTATGTATATGCAAAAGAGTGATATGGCTAGGCCATGTAGTAGATTGATTTTTAGTATTTTGAGAAATTCCCACACTGGATTCCAGAGTGTCTGGACCAGTTTGCAATCAGATCAACAGTGAATGAGGGTTCTCCCTTCCTTACATCTCCTCCAGTATTTGTTGTTAGATGTTGACCATCTCATTCCATCAGGAGTGAGACGAATTCTGAATTTATTTGAGTTTTCACTTCCTTTTCAGGTTTCAGGCTCCCCTCATGCTTTTTTTTTTTTTTTTTTTTGAAGGAGTCATTTACTTTATTGACTCTTTACTTTTTGAGTAGTTGGTATATTTTGAATATTAATCACTTCTCATACATAGACCAGCAAAGATGTAGCAGGCTGCTCTCCATTAAATTGTTTCTTAGGCTGTTCATATATTTTACATTTAACAGAATCCAACTTGTCAGTTCTTGACTTCAGTTCTTGGGAGAGTAAATATTTTTTCAGAAATAACTGTCTACACCAATATTATGTAGAATAGTCTACATTCTTTTCTAACAGTCTCAATGCTTCTGACATTAATTATAGGCATTTGACAAACTTGTAGGTAGCTTTTCTGTGATATGATACATGCAGCTCTAATTTCATTCTTTTGTATGTGGATATACAACATTCCCAACATCATTTATTGAAGATGCTGTCTTTTTTAGAATTTTTATTGAATAGTAATGGCTAAAGTTATGTTTAGTAATATTTGGATCCTTAATTTTTCTCATTGTTCTACATGCCCAGTTTTGTGCCACTATTATTTTTATTAATAATGGATATGTAATAGATCTTAAAATATCAATGTAAATCTCTCTCTCTCTATATATATATATGTAATCTCTCTACACACACACACACACACACACGCACATATATGAATATATATAGAGAGAGTGTGGGGTTTTTTTGTTTTTGTTTTTGCTTTTTCTTCAGAGATGTAAAGTTTTCAATGTACTGGCACTTCATCTATTTGTTAGCTTTCTTTCTAGATATTTTATTATCTTTAAGATGATTGTTAAAGAAAATGTATCTTCTCTCTCCAAATCTTCTGATAGAGTACTTATCCAGAATAACTAGAAACAAGGAAAAACAACAAAGCACATATCTGTATGAAATAGGGGGGCAGAAGAGAATAAAAAAAAGAAGTGTGTGTGATCTGGTCAGGAAAGCAGGAAAATGAGATTAGGCTCTAATTAGGAAGGATGGAAGGAAGAAATAAAAAAGAAGCAGGAACATAAAATTATTGTAAAAATACCCAAAAACATTATAAAAATAATACTATTAAATATTCATCTTAAATTATATACATGTGTAGTACACATAATTTGAAGTATAAGCACATATAGCTTAAATATTTTGTTCTATCTGGGCTGAAAACACTTCCTGTAACAAACATCACATAACAAAAACTCAACACCAGGTATGATAGACCAAAATAAGTTGTTTTAGGCAGAGTTTTACAAAGACTCCCCACACATTATGTATATTGCTTTCAACTTTTTTTGCTCACCAGAGGTAAAATGTAAGCTCTTACTATTACAGACACCGTTCAGTTCAGGAACAAGACACAGTGACTTCCGAAATGTAAACGACTTCATAGTATCCTCACTGACAATTATTTTCCATGGTAGTAGAAGGATTAAAAAAAAATCAACTAAGAAACTAAAATTTTAGCAACATGACTGCTTGAATGTGAGTGGAAACAGGACAGTAAATATAATCAGGGTAAAAAGCCCCAGAGGCCTCAACTCAATATATATGGTTTCCTACGCCTTTTATAATCAGGATTTCTTGCCCTTTTGGGGGATGGAGAGGAGCAAGAGACTGAGACTGGCTGGGAGGGACTAGGAGAGGAGAGAGGAATACATTGATGGAGATGACATTTTTTTTCATGAAAAGTAAAATATAATAAAGAAAAATAAATAAAACAATAAACATCTATATGTTATTTACACACCTTCTTCCCTCTTCTGGGCTGACCTCCCTCATCCCTGATTATATCCCTTTATTTTTTCTTTTTATTTTAATATGATCTGTTTCCTGTAAAAATATAAAGTAGAAACTCAGTTGGCACCAACAAGTCTGATCCATTATAGCAAAAGGCCCTGATGAAGTTACAGCCAAAACTTTGGTGACAACTGCCTTTGAATGTGTTAGCTGTAACCTGCAGAGAGTTTATTATATGTCATTGAAACTTTCCAATTTGTTATTTCCTTGGAATTGATTCCTCAGGAATGTTTAGCTGTATGATTGATCATTTATTGGGAATAATTTCCCCAATACATCTGAGGGCATCTAGATAAATTTCCCTAGCTATGTGTAAAAGCAGTCACACAAGCAAGATCTCTCTTCTTACAAATCTGGACTTTGTTCCTCTGTACAAAGCAGACATGGAGTCTGCCTCCTTGCAAATATCTTTACTGGTAGACACCTAAACAGAGTCAGCCCTCAGACAAAGTATTTTATTTGAGACATTTCTCAGACATCCAAGGAAAGCTACAGAGAGACAAAGCACTAGAAATCTCCAACTTACCCTCCTACAGACAGACTGAAGTGCTGTACCACAAATCCAGGGCAGCTAGAAGGTAAAAGATTCTCTTTCTTGTGCAAATTGAGCTTTATTTTCCCTTTGTACCACAATAAAAATACCCTAACATTCTTTTAGAGAAAGTGCTACACCTGAACAAAAGCTGCATGTCTTCCTCCATCGTTTACTCAGGTAACCTGACAAGTGAGGACACTTGCCCTGTCCGTCAGAAAAGCCACTACAAGGCAACCTTCTTGAGAAAGCATGGGGTTTTACTTTGGTTATGGTGTTTTTTTTTTTTTTTTTTTTCTGATCAATAAACTTTTAACCTTATGCCTAGCCACACTTAAGAATGTAAAGTACAAAATTTCCCCCCTTCTAGATTGCTCTGATGATTTAATGTTTAGTTGAACTCTACTAAAAAACATCTCAACTAGCCACTCCCACCTTGTGTTAAAAACCAAAGTTTACAGTTACAGCCTATGTGTGAATCTTACCCATCTCTGTGACCCTGAGAAATCAAGCTCTGAATTTCCTTGCCAAAAAGTAACTGGCTATTTGAGTATAAGCCTTGGCATTCAAGGTTGTAGTTTTACCAATAAAAATTGTGACAGTAAAGAGGATGAGCTAAAGAGAATAATTTCAGTATATTCATTGAGATTTCTTATAGATTTCCCTCACTGATAGAAGCAGATATGCGGAACCTTAAAAGAAAATCTTTGGGGGACTAGCCCATTTTAGTTACAGATAGATACATGTGGGTTTTTCTGAACGCCAAAGCTTAGTTTATTTTATTATTTGTTCTGTTGCTTGCTCTACTCTATTATTTTTCAATCTTGATATCTTCTAATCTTTGTTTACATCTTTCATGGTATATTGCTTCTATCATATATATAGATATACATATATATCAGTACAAAAATTATAATGGGGTTACATTCTATTTTTAAGTGAATGCTTATATGAGTATAAGTAAAAAATAGCATGGGTTCCATATCCTTTACATAATTAAACATTTTATATAGTATAATTAAAAAAGAAGCTGTCCCACGAAGTCACATATATTCATATCCAAACTACTTGCTGTAGATTAACAGAATGCAAGCAAGCATGGTATTTTAATAGGCAATTTTTTGCTAGTAGGCTGCATTTTATGGTTACAAAAAAAGAACAATCATTTTATTATTTATCTTAAAAGGTAATCTAGATGTTCCTCAGTTAAGAATGAATTAATAAATTGTGGTACATCTACATAATGGAGTATTATTCAGCAGTAATAAAAAATGACATCATAAAATTTGCAGGGAAATGGATGGATTTGGAGAATATCCTACTGAGCAAGGAATCATAAGACAAGAAAGAAAGTCATGGGATGTACTCACCCATTAGTGCATTTTAGACAAAAAGCGAAGAATACCCAAGCTACAACCCACAACCACAGCCACAACCCCTGAACAGCTTAGGATTCGAAGGAATTTAAGTGAGACATCCAGAGAATCCTCTAAGAAGAGAAAACAGAGAAGATCACCTTAGCAAATTGAGGTCGTAATGGGCTGTATTCAAGAAAAGTTGGGAACAAATCTTTAAAGAAGATGGCTGAGTGAGAGGACTAACAAAGAGGGAGAAAAAAATGAGATGGACATCTTGGAAAAGGAAGCCAATGTGGTTTTGGAAAGAGACTAGACATTAGGGAAACCTCCAAGAACTCACAGGATGTCCCTAGCTAGGTCTCCAACTAATAGTGAAGGGGGTGCCTAAAGAGGACTGTCTTCCCCTATAATCAAACGAATAACCACCCTGTGTCATCACAGAACCTACATCCAACAATGAACAGAGGCAGAGATCCATGGTTGAGCACTGGGCTGAGCTCCTGGTCCAGCTGAGAGCAGGGGAGGAGAGTCTGTATGATCAGAGGGATAGGGTTTACGAGGGAAATTCCCCTAGTGATGGATAACTGGAGTGCTGGGAACCTCGCTGAATCAAAACTAGCAAGTGGAGATCCATCAAAAAGAGGAGCTAGGCCCTCCAAGGGAAGGCAACTGTTCATTGGCATGGGCAATATGTGGAGCCCCGAGGGGTGGGATCAGACTGTGTTCCTGTGCATGGGCTGGCACTTTGGAGCCCATTTCCCTACAGGGGAAAATCTAAGTTAATCTTGACTTGGGAGAACTTGCCTGGAGTAGATGTGCTGTGCTGAGCTGACCCACCTTGGGACTTCTTGCTTTTTGGGGGAAGGGGAAAGGGTAATTGTAACAGTGAGGTTTCTTGGTCCTGGGTGGCCAGAAGTCCAGACCCATAGACCTGCCGCCCCAGACCCCTTAGCTGCCACAGCTGATTAGGCCCCCAGAGATGACTTATATTAACTTCTCACTGTTTGGCTTATGGCTTAGGCACATTGCTAGCTTGCTCTTACATCTTAACTCAACCCATTCTCATTAATCTGTCTACCACGTGGCTGGTGGCTCACCTGTGTTCCTTACAAGTTGCTCCTTTTGACTTCAAGCTTGGTCTCTCTGACTCTGCCCTTCCTTTCCTACCTATTCTGATTCCCCACCTACTTTTTCTATGATGCCTGTCATGGGACAAAACAGCTCCTTTATTTAAAGATTGCTTCCAGGCTCTTATGGTTTTATCTAAGAAGAAAAAGGGATATGGTATATGAGTGATTTTAAAATATTAGATTATTGAATTTACTGAGATCAGGAAATCACCTGTTAATCTCAAAATGTTTTACATTGGTATTGATTTTGGTTCATTGATACAAATTTAAGGTAATTCTCTTATGCTGTATGTATTTTTCTACTCTTGTTTAAGATACGATGTTTATGTAACTGATTTAAAATTGTAATGTATAATTAAGAAATGCATGTTAGTTAGATTTTTAGGTATATAAAGATATAATTCAATTAGATAGGTAAACTTTAAACACTTCTAAGACCTACAGAATATGGCATTTAAGATGTTTTAAGAACTTAGACTTTTCTGGACAGTGAGACAGGTCTGCTCCTGGCAGCACCAATTTACTTCAAGAGAAAAATGGGTATCGAAGAAACTCCATATGGCAATTAGTTTCTTTGTGACATTGGTTAGCCACTGGACATGAACCTGTTCTTGTATTGACTGCTTAACAGTATGTTGTTAAACTGGACATGCAGTTTCCATAGGAAGGTGACCTTGAACTTTGGCAGAACAAGCTGAGATTGTCATTCAGGTTCCTGCTTTGCAGAGAAAACTGTCAGACATTCTTCAGGACTCGAGGAGAAGCAACTGATGAACTGTGCCAGAATGGGCAGAGCAGATTTCCTGCTTCACTGAAATGAAAAGAGACTCTGGGCCTGTAGGCTGAAGATGGATGCCCCACCTTTACAAAGGAACTTTGGGTGACTGTCCAGGCAGATAGGTGTTATTGCTATCATTTCTAGGTTTTGGAAGTTGCATGCACTTCCAGTTTACTTGGGTAAATATATTCTTCTGTGGTCTTTGATGCAGTTGAAGATTAGATAGTTACAGGTATAATTTTTCTTAGTTATTTGAAAGGTATATTGGATATGAAACTTTAGATTCATAAGGATAAAGTAGATGATAGAGTATTTTCTTTCATCTTGCTAAATACAAATAGACTAGATATTGTAACTGTAATTCTTACTTAATAGCTATTTTGTTATATGTAATTTTGCTATGTTAAATTTGAAACCTTCCTTTTTGATTAGACAGAAAGGGGGAGGTAATGTCGGAAACTTTTTCTGTATGCTGTGCATATCAATCTTTAAACAAAGGAGCTGTTTTGGCCCATGACAGGCACCATAAAAAAAGTAGGTAGGGAATAAGGATAGATAGGAAGGAAGGGCAGAGTCAGGGACAGGCTGAGCCAGTTGTCCAAGAAGAAGCATGTAAAAAACACAGGGGAACCACAGGGCCACATGGAAGACAGATTAATGAAAATGGGTTAAGATGTAAGAGCTAGCTAGCAGGGTGCCTACATCATAGGCCAAATAGCATGTAGTTAATATAAGTGTCTGAATCATTTTGGGGGCCTGAGCAATGGTGGGAGGCTAAGGGTTTGGGGACAGCAGGTCTGTGGGTCTGGACCTCTGGCCATCCAGGACCAAGAAACCTCATTGTAACAGGTAATGTGGAGGGGGAAGGCTGAAGGCTGACTGAGAGGGATTGTGAAGAGGGAAGGGAGGGGGACCAGGGGGATACATGGATAAGAAAGACTTTTTTTTCAAAAATAAAAATAATAAAATGATTTAAAAAAAGAAATCTTAGAAGAATCATTAAACTTTTATATCTATAAATCCGTCAGCTCTATTTTAAATCTTCAGGGTGCATACATACATACATATCAACAGTTTTCATTTTAATATAAGAAAGCTGAGGGAATAAATGGGTATAATGAATTAACCACCAACCCATCTGAGCAATAGCCAGGGCATCATTTTTTTTTTTTTTTTTTTTTTTTTTTTTTTTTTTTTTTTTTTTTTTTTTTTTTTTTACCTCTAGTTCCACACTCAGCTATTAAAAGTATGTTTTTAAATTGTTTTCCAAGATTCTTTATTTCAAAGCTATTACCACAATATCTTATCCTATCATCATGTCATGTTTAATGTTTTATTTTGGCTATGATGCACATTGAAAACTGTGAACACATCTCTCAACATTAAGATGAAAAGAAATTGAGCTATCTGGTCTTCTGGGACTCAATTATCTTCCAGAATCATGAACCTAAGACAGAGTCTATTCTGCTCCTAAAGAGAAACTAGGAGTGTGACATTTCCTTGTGCTTTTTTCTGCTTTATCAGGGACAGGACAACACCATACCTTGTTTTTACCTATATTAGTGTTTCCACTAAACTAACCTCTATCATAATCCCTTACTTTATGTACTGGAGACCCTCAATTATTAAAATCCTAATTAATGTAATACCATTGATTGTAGAAAGTCAATGCTTCAGTTAAACAGCACATCTTAGTAAGAAATTATCTTTATTATAATCCATAGGTAAAAATGGCCAGTAGAATGAGATATTTCTGTGAGATAATCATACTACATTATAGGCAGTGGGCATCTTTCTACACTTGTTTACACCATGACAGATACCAGAGAAAAATGGCAGCAGCAAGCATGTAAAAATATAGCAGTAGCAAGAGAAATTTTAGGGCAGAGTTCTCAGGGCCTTGCCTGTCTGAGACTCACCCATCATCAATGCCTTGTGTGCTGGTGGGCCAATCCCCTTAAATCAGTTCACATGATGCCTCTCTGACATGCCAGCCAGCAGGAATGGGCCGGAGAGGAGTAAAAGGAAGGGAAATTGAAGTCAGGATGCATAGTGTGAAAGAAATGAGGGCCTGGGGACCAGCCTCCCACTTCTCAGGGCTCAAAGACAATCCATGGAATAGGCACTTCATATGACTTTTTTTTTTTAATCTGAGAGAATAAAGGAAAAAGACACTCATACTCTCTTGATGACTTTCTTCTTTATTACTCTCTACTATACTACTGTCTGCTTTTCTATAGCTTATATAACCCAGTGAAATGTAGGAATTACAATATGGTTACATTCTGTTTTTCAAATGAATGATTGCAATGAATACAAGGTAAAAAAAAAAAGTGTGTTTTCAGTATCCCTTGGTGATTAAGCATTATACAAATAACAGGTGAAAAACAAATTATTCCTAAGAACCCACATGCATTCATAGCCAAGCAATTTGTTATAGACTAACAGTGTATAAACAAGCTAGGTATTCTTATTCTGGCAGGCTGCATTTTGTGGTTACAAAGGTAGGACCAATCACTTCATTACTTATCTTGAAAGGTAATCTTATACAGAATTTTAAATGAATAACAATCCTAAACTTTTGTACATAAAAAACAACCAGTTGGCTGTAATTTAAATCTTTAGGGTGCATACCCACTCATCAATAATTTCCTATATCAGGAGGTTGAGTGTAGAAAAGAGTACAAAGAATTAATCATTACCTTTGGTCATCAACCAATCCTAGTTAATAATAATCAGGCTGTTTTGTTCTTGTTCCCAGACCATAACAAGTTCTTCATTCAACTATATACCTTTCTAAAACATTAGATTGTGTTCCTGGGTTTTTTTTACTTTAAAACTATTTAATAAGAACTCTTATTCTAAGTCAATTTTAAAACTTTGTTCAGCTATGATTTACTCCAAAACTTGCGAACACATCTTGAAGCATTAAAGTTAAAAAAATTTAAGCTTACTGGGCTACTGGGATTCAAGTATTTTTCTTAATCATTAACCTAAGCCAATCTTTATAGCTCCTCAATAGAAACTCGTGTGTTCTAGCAGTGTACAACTTCCTTGTTTTATTTTTTATAATCAAAATCTATTTAAACTAACATTATTATTATCAAGTATACGGTGCAGCTTAGAAAGAAAACATCTTCACAATAACTTATAGGTAAAAAAATGCCCAGTTGAACAAAATATTTCCATAAGATAGATACACTTCATTATAAGCCAAAGGGATCACCCCATATCCATTCACAACATACCAGATACCAGAGAAAGATGAACAGAGAACATGCGAAGTCACAGCAGAAGCAAAAGATATTCTGGAGTGTACGGTCTTGTAGCCTTGTCTATCCAAAATTTACCAGTCAGAAATCCACATCCTGGTAGCCTGACACCCTTAAGTCAACTGCCATCTGCTACCTCTCTGACTTTTCCACTGGCATAGAGAAGAATAGATATAAAAAAGGAGGGAGATGTGTTGTTTCCAATTATTTAAAAAAGTATTATCTCACTGTAATTCCTCAAGTCTGTAGAAAACACACATAGCAGAGCATCATACTTGTTATTAAATGTGGCCCTGTGTCCGGCATTCATGATGACATTTAATTACACATTTTGTTCCCATTAGCAATTATTGATATTTTCTTTTGTTTTTTCTTTAAATTCAAAGAATGGACAGATATGCAATGAAGGAAGCAATTTCCCATGTGACACCTGAAATAGTGAATCTGAAATTTCATGGTAGTTCCTGGACCATGTCTATAAGCAGATCTCTATGTGTCCTGTTGGTACAGGTGTGGTTTATTTCCTACCAATTCTTCATTTCTTGATCTTTGGTATTTCTATTTATTATACTTCATGGAGTTCTCACCAAATAAAAATTTCCATATAATACAATAAAAAACAATATGCTCTTATTTATACCATGGCTCATTGCATTCCTGAAATCAGTCACCCATAAGCCATAGAAATTCTGCAGATATTTTTAGAATACATAGTTTATGAACACATACCAGAGACAAAACATGCAATATATATTTTGATATGTCACTGAATCTTAACATATTCGTGTGACAGGGCATACATCTATTCCTGAAAATGTTGGATTACCTAATCTTGTTTTACCCTCTTAGTAGTACTCTACCCTCTTTATCTTTCAAATCCTTTTACTTCACACATTCTTCACTGCACTATGATCTTAATTAGGGTATTGCCATGTATCTAGGTATTGTAGAATAGTTTCCTCAGAAACTGAAGCATTCTATTCTACAGAAAAGTGCCTTTAAACAGAAAGTAAATTACTTGACTACCTTCAAGAAGTCTGAAAAATATTGGATTTTCCAGATTTATCCTTCCAAAGAGTGAAGAGTAAAAACTACAGACAGTCATTCAGACAGGCTCAGCTGTCTTGAAGAACCTCAACCCAACTGGTATAGATAGAGAAGACCGTCTCCAAAGTGTTGAACTGCCCGCTGCTATATGCTCCAAGTTTTCATTGTTCGTTACCTGTCATCCAGGCTTTATTGGCATAGTTTTCTTTGCAACATTTCTGCAGCTGTAAGTAACCAGTCACCCATATCCCTGTAATTAACAGCAATAAAACACATTAGTTATCCAAGGTAGACTTTGGTGGTATTTGTATTTCATCTGTTGTGTCTGTTGCAGGCTTCTAATTTTTGTAGATGCATGTGTTATATCTAACAGTCTGACACTCAGCATCACTTAACTTCAAAGTACAGACATTAAATGTCCTGTTTATGTCTGACTGGATGTCAGTTCTTCTTTTCTTACCTCAGTTTGCTTTGTCCTGACCTCTATAATTTTATTTAATCACGGACTTTATTTTGGGGCAATTTTGACTCAGTAGCTTCCAAACTCCTCCCTAATTACTGAGTTAGCCTACAAGGGGAAGGCAGTGATGTTCTTCTAGGTCACTTATTTCCACTTTTAAATCTTTAAATCTATTTTTCAGTTGAGGGACATCTAAGTTGTTTCCAGGTTCTTGCTATTATGAATAATGCTACCATGAACATAGTTGAGATAATGCATTTGGGGTACAAATGTGCATCCTTTAGTTATATGCCCAATAGTGGCATTTCTGGATCCTTAGGAAGATTGATTCCCAGTGTTCTGAGAAGTAGCCATACTACATTTCAGAGTAGTTATACAATTTTATACTCCCACCAATGGAGGAGTGTTCCCCTTGTTACGCATACTCTCTAGCATAAGCTGTCATCTAAGTTTTGAATTTAGCCATTCTGACAGGTGTAAGGTGGTATCTAAAAGTTGTTTTGATTTGCCTTTCTCTAATAGCTAAAGATGCTGAGAAATTTTTAAGTGCCTTTCAGCCATTTGTAATTCTTCTATTGAGAATTCCCTTTTTAGTTCTGAACTCCGTTTTTTAATTGTGTTATTTAGGTTTTGAACTCTAGTTTCTGGAGTTCTTTATATTTTTAGAGATCAGTCCTCTCTCCAATGTAGGGTTGGTGAAGATCTTTTCCCATTCTGTAGGCTATAGTTTTGATTTATTGACTGTGTCCTTTGCCTTAAGAAGCTTCTCAGTTTCAGGAGATCCCACCTATTAATTGTTGTTCTTAGTATCTGTGCTACTGGTATTATATTTAGGAAATGGTCACCTGTGTCAATGTGTTGGGGGATATTTCCCACTTTCTTTTCTATCAAATTTAGTGTAGCTGGGTTTATGTTGAGGTCTTTGATCAACTTGGATTTGAGTTTTGTTCAGGGTAATAGGTTTGGATCTATTTGCATTCTTCTGCATATTATCATTCAGTTATGCCAACACCATTTGTTGAAGATACTAACTTTTTTCCATTGAATATCTTTGGCCTCTTTGTCAAGAATCAGGTGTTCATAGGTGTGTGGGTTAATGTTGGGGTGTTCAATTTGATTCTATTGATCCACAAGTCTGTTTTTGTGCCTGTACCAAGCTATATTTATTATAGTAGCTCTGTAGTAGAGCTTGATATTAGAGATGATATATCAGGGATAGTGATTCCTCCTGAAGTTCTTTTATTGAGTAGGATTGTTTTTGCTATCCCGTGTTTCCTTTTATTCCATATGAAGTTGAATATTGTTCTTTCAAGGTCTTTAAAAAATTGTGTTGGGATTTTGATAGGGAATGTATTGAATCTGTAGATTGCTATTGGTAAAGTGGCCATTTTTACTCTGTTGATCCTACCTATCCAGGAGCATGGAAGATCTTTCCATTTTCTAATGTCCTCTTAAATTTCTTTCTTCAGTGACATAAAGTTTTTGTCAAACAGGTCTGTGGAGTACTACTCAGCAGTATAAAAAAATTGACATTCTAAAACTTTCTGGCAAATGGATAGACTTGGAGAATATCCTACTGAGTGAGGTATCACAATCTCAGGAAGATAGACATGGGATTTTCTCATCATAAGTGGATTTTAGACAAAAAGCAAAGAATACCCAAGTTGTAAAACCCCAACCCCTGAAAAGATTTGGATTAGAAGTAACTTAAGAAAGACATCAAGAGATTCCTCTAAGAAGAGAAAATAGAGAATATCACCTTAACAAATTGGCGACATAATGAGTTGCAACCAAGAAGAATTGGGAACAAATCTTGAAAGAAGAAGATGGTTGAGTGAGAGGAGCAAAGAGGGAGATGGAGGGAGATGGATATCTCGATAGAGGAAACCATTGTGGGGTAGGAAAGAGACTGGGTGTTAGGGAAATGTCCAGGAACTCACAGGATATCCTAGCCAAGTCTCCAAGCAATGGTGGAGGGGGTGCCTAAATGGGACTTCCCTTATAATCAAATGAGTAAACACTCTAGGTGTCATCACAGAATCTATATCAAACAGGGAGTGGAGGAAGAGGTGGAGATCCATGGCTGAGCACTGGGCAAAGCTCCCGATCCACCTGAGAGCAGGGGAGAAAAGTCTGTATGAGCAGGGTGATAGTGATTATGAGGAAGGTTCCCATGGTGATGGCTGACTGGAGGTCTGGGGAGCTCACTGAATTTGGAATTGTCACTGGAGATCCACCGGGAGGGGGAGCTGGACCCTTCAGGGGTGGGTGGCTTTTGAAATTTATGGAAGCAGATGCAAGGACCAAAGCTAAGTGCACTGGATGGAGCCCCAAGTCCAGAGCAATGAGAGGAAGGAGGGATAATATGAGCAAAGGGGTCTAGATGATGATTGGGGAAAACTGAGACAGACTAATTAGAGCTCACTGATTCTGGATTGAAAAGAGGGAAATCTGCATGGGACTGCAGTTATCCCTGAATGTGCATGACAGTTGTGTGTCTTGGGCAGTAGGTGGAGCCTCTGGCATAAAAAGCAGAATTTGTCCTTACTGCAAGAACTGGCAATATGAAGCCCATTCCTTATAGAAGAATACATTGTTCATTCTTTATACAAGGGTAGGGACATGGTCCTGCCACAAGTTAATTTGTCAAACTTTAACTCCCCATGAAAGGCCCTACTCTCTCTGAGAAGTGGGAGGTGGGGTGAGAGGAGGTGGATTGTAAGTAAAAGGAGTGAAGGGAAAGAGAGCAGTGATTGGCATGTAAAATTAAAAAAAAGAATATGAAAAAATCAGTGGAAAAAAATCTTTGATTCTATATTATTTCTGCAAAAAATCTTACCTTAAAGCTTCAAATTGTGTGAGTCAATCACTCTTTAGAATTCTAATCAAATTTCTAGACTTTTGATTTGTATATTTGGTCTCCTCCCATATATTACATCCTGACCACATTTCCCCTCTCTCATCTTTCCCCAGTACCTCTCTTGTCTCCTAGATGCAGTCCCCCTTGGTTTCTCTTGAAGAAATAACAGGCTTTACAGGGTTATAGTATAAACACAACACAGTATATCAAATTGCAATATGACTAGACACATCCCTCACAGTAAGCCTGAATGAGAAAACTCAATAGGAGATAAAGGTCTCAAATGCAGTCAAAAGAGTTAGATCCAGGCCACAATCAACCTGATAGCAGTATCACAAGAGCACCATAATACACAACCATTAACAGTTTTGTTTTCTAAAATACTTTGGCATTGTAAAGTTCAAATTATTTCTTTAAATGTTAAACCCTACCAATTTTACACTATTTTGTTTTAATTTAAAAATGATTCATTAATGTGAAATAAAAATGAAGGGTCAAACATGAAAAAAGATAATGGATCAATGAAATCAAATTGAAGACCCAGATATACATCCACGTACCTGTGGACACCTGATTCTTGACCAAAAAAAATCCAAAATTATAAAATGGAAAACAGAAAACATCTTCAACAAATAGTTCTAAAACAACTGGATGGCAGCACATAGATAAATTCAAATAGATCCATATCTACAATCCTGCACAAAAGTTAAGTCCAAATTGATCAAAGATGTCAACAGAAATCTACTTACACTGAATGTAACAGAGAAGAAAGTGGAAAATCATTTAAATGTATTGGCTCAAGAGACAAATTCCTGAACAGAACAACAATGGCACAGGCAATAAGACTGAAAATTAATAAAAGGGACTTCATCAAATTGTAACGTTTCTGTAAAACAAAGGGCACTCTCAATAGGTCCAAAATAGCAGCCAATAGCATGGTAAATGGTTTCCACCAACCCCCATCTGATAGAGAGTTAATTTGCAAAATATAAAATGAACTCAGAAAATTAGATAGCCACACAACAAATAATCCAACTTAAAATGTAGTAGAAATCTAAACAGTGAACTTTCAACCGAAGAATCTCAAATGGTTGAGAAACTCACATCCTTAGTCGTGAGAGAAATGCTAATCAAAATGACTCTTAGGCTCTATTTTAAACCAATAAAAAACAAAAAACAACAGCTTATGCAGGAGAAAATTTGGAGCACTCCTCCACTGCTGATAAGATTGTAAACTTGTACACCCACTTTATAAGTAAGTGTGGTGTTTTCTCAAAAAACTTAAAATCAATACCATAAGACCCAGCAATTTCACTCTTGGGCATATATCCAAATGATGCACAATTGTTCCACAAAGATACGTGCTCAACTGTGTTTATAATAGATTATATTAACCAGAACCTGGAAAGAACCTAGATTTCCTTCAACCAACAAGAGTGGGGAAATGTGGTACATTTACACAATGGAGCATTAAAAAACAAGGACACCAGGAAATTTGAAGGTAAGTTGATGAAACTAGAAAAGAAACATGATGAGAAAGACAAACATGTAATGCACTCATCCCGTAAGTGGATATTAGCAGTAAACTAAAAGATTAATTTGCTACAATCCACAAACCAAGAGAATCTAAATAACAAGGAGGCTACATGGGAGAATTCCTAGACCTGCCTGGGAGGAATTAATAGAAGACATTTTATGAGTAAACTGAGGTCAGGTGGGGAGGGAATAAAAGTGATCAGGTTGGGAGAAGGGAGGGTACTAAAAGAAACTACTGGAAGGGTGGGTATTTCAGGGTCAGGAAAAAAATCTGGCATGAGGGAATCTCCCTTGAATTTAAAAGGATAAGACCAGGTAAAACTAACAATAGGTACATAGCCTGAATTGGCCACCCTCTATGACCATATTAGTGCCTAGAACAATTGCCATAGGACAAGCTTTATCTAGCAACTTATGGAAACAGATGCAGACCCAGAGCCAAGCATTATGCAGTTTGATTAATTGTGCAAAAAAAAAAAAAAAAAAAAAAAAAAAAAAAAAAAAAAAAAAAAAAAAAAAAAAAAAACATGGAAAGAAAGGATGGTAGGAGCCAGAGAGGCAAAGGGCACCACAAGAAAACTTTTGAAGTCAACTAACCTGGGCTTATAGAGGCGCACAGAGGCTGAGCTGACAACCAGGGAGTCTGCATGTAACTGTTCTAGATACTCTGCATAAATGTTACAGCTGTGTAGCTTGGTTCTCTTGTGGGATTTCTAATAGTGGAAACGGGCTGTCTCCAACTTTTACTAACTTTTGGGATTTTATTCCTCATACTCAGTTGCCTTGCCCAGCCTTAACATACATGGAGGTGCTTATCTGACTTGATATGCCCCATTTTGTTGATCTTTAAGAGTTTTATTTTCCTGAACAGAAACAGAAGGGGAGTGGATTGAAGGGTAGGAATAGAAGGGATGGGGAACCTGGAAGGAGAGAAAGGTGGGGAAACTGCAGTTGGGATGTAAAATAATTCAATCAATAAATTATTTTTCTTAAAAAAAACATGAAGTGCCAAATTTGCTAGCATTCATTAGTCTATACTAATTTTTATTCCCAAGTATATTTAGCATCAGACTCGTGTATATATAGAAAACCCATGTATGAGAATAAAGCACGATGACTCTTCTCCATTGTGTAAATGATTTTTTTTTCTAAGTTAGTCTCAGAAGCCCAACCACTAATAAGAAATAACACCTTTTACTAAGTCTCTAACAATCATTTTGGTGTTGGTACAGAGAAAACTTTGGTATTTTTGTATGAATCAGAAAGTTTCTTCTTTGTTTTTCTAGAGGAAGAGCATAGCAAGTTTTTCTCTATCCTACCAGCGTATGCCAAATAATCACATCACAAGAGGGCATTATTAATTTTGAAAGCTCAGCCAATAGTTTTGATTTATAAATAGATCTTATTACTTAGGTTAAACCCCTTCTATTAATCTATGTGTTATCATGTAGTGTGTGGCCTTTACCTGTTCTCCTGCATCTCTATCCTGTTTGTTCTGCCTCTCCCAGAATCTCTGCCTTCTTCTTTCCAGCATTCTATCTTCCCCAAAGATCCTGCCTAGCTATTGACTGGCCATTTAAAATTATTTTAAGCCAATCGGAGTGACACACCTTCACAGGGTACAAAGAGATTACTCCACAACTGTAAGGAACAATGAAATGACTATTTTATAAAATAAAAGTAATGTTAAGCATGTACTAATAAATGAAAGTATTAGAAATAACAGTTCTTGTAATAAAGTCTGGATATTTGTATTTTAAGTCTTAGGTATTTTTATTTGTGTATGTGCCTGTGTTTGTTTCTTTGTGTGTTATGCATATGTGAGCATGATCCATATGTATGTAGGTTTACACAAAGGCCAGAAGAGGGCATGAGTGTAGAGTAATTGGTAGTTGTGAGATGTTCCATTTCAATGCTGGAAATATACTTCAACTCCCCTGGAAAAACAGGGGCAACTTAACAGCTGAAATTTGTCTCTAGGCTTCAGAAGAAAATTTCAAGTTGGTTTTCTAAAACTATTAGTAGAAAAAGACACTTAAGGGATGAAAATAATATTTTTATGAAGAAATTGGCAATGAACAACTAAAAAGAATATATTCATCATTTTAAAAGTAGTGTTTAAAGTGAATGGTAGACTTTAAAAGTGGCAAAGACCACTGAGAAGCCTATTGTTAACCATGCACATGAGGTCTCAGAAGTGATTCTATTCAAACACTTTATGATGTGGATGTATTTATTTTATTAAAGACCTTGTAAGGTATATTTTCAACATTCATAGATATTAATTTTCTTATCAGTAATTCAGCAATGTGCTTAGTCTAATATGTATCTTCTAGACTGAATTTTTTAATGTAAAATATAATTTCAAAGGATCTCATTTCTATCAAGGTTATATTTATTATGTTCTTTCCTCTGGAAGTAATTGCATGTTGAAATTTGGTATGAAAAGAAAATTTTTAGCTACTTTCAATTAAGTTTGAGGAAAGGTTATGTTTAGCATGATTCCATTTCCACGACAATATAGCCCTACATTTAGAGTAATCTAGTGACACTTTCTTCCATATTCCAGTAGAAGATTCCGTATTCCAGAAAAGATGCCTATAAATCTGTGCAGTTACTTGAAATATTTATTGCCACCTTCCTGAATGGGAAGTTCTAGGGAGTACCAAGGCTGACCCAAGGATAGCAGATAGCACCCATTTGGATAGAACATTCCAGGGCTGCCTGGAAGTAAACTGCTTGCTGTATAATCAAGCTGATTGGATTCTTTTTATGAATTTTGCATCAGTCTTTGCTGGATACGTAGCTTAAGCAGAGTCTTAGGGGTTCTGCTGTTGAGAAAAAATAAAACAATAACAACAAAAAAACAACTGAAAAGAAAGTTTGGGAGGGAAGGGTTTATTTGGCTTCCACACTTGGTCATTATTGTACATTACCAAAGGAGGTCAAAATAGAATCTGAAGCAGGGCAGTGACCTGGAAGCAGAATTTGATGCGAAGCCACACAGGAGAGCTGCTTACTGTTTGTTCTATATGGCTTTCTCAGTCGGCCATCTCTATTTTCCCCTTTCACATTGGCTTATTTATTTTCGCAATGCCACAATGAAATCTCAAATCTTTATGATTATTTATCTGCTTCTTATTTTTTGGTCAGCTCGGGTTTTTTTTTTTTTTTTTTTTTTTTTTTTTTTTTTTTTTTTTTTTTTTTTTTTTTTTTTTTTTTTTTTTTTTTTACAGAACCCAGAGTTACCATAATGCCATTATCCACCATGGGCTGACTAATCCCTTATGGATCACTAATGAAGAGAATGCCTTAGAGCTGATCTTATGCATGCAGTTTCTCAGTTGAGAATCTTTCTTTCTGATGACTCTAGAGCATGCCGAGTTGATAGAAAACCAGCCAGTATAAGTAGCAGCAACAGCTCTGAGAACAAAAACCTAGATTTTCATTCTTAAATTGATATTCCAATCCTGTTGGCACACTTAGAGCACTTTTGCTACTTTACCACTGGTATCTATTTCTTTCTCATTTATAGCAGTATTACAAATGATGGATGTTTTCCTCAAGGCATTTCTGCAATACCTCCCTTAAACGATAATTAGTATTTCATTAAGGATTCAATTTTGACTCACACAAAATGACTTTTCCTTTTCCTGTGTCCCTCAGCCACCCCAAAGTTAGATGTGGCTCTGTATAACTAAAGCACACAAGACATCTGATTCTCTTTCGTTTGATGGCCATAGGAAGTAGATACTTTCCCAAGTTTTATATGTGTTACAAGATAAATATTTTAAGTCTGTTTACTTATATAATTTTAATTAATAAGCTGTACATAGTCAGCCAGTATTTTGTAAAATGTTTTCATATGTTTTCCTTTTATCATTCCCAATAAATTTACAAAGTAGCTGTCATTTTGCATTTCTGATGGGGACGTTGTCCAAAGAATTATGGTGATTGTCACAGCTGCACTTGCTATTCTTCATGAAGAGGATAAAGTGTGACATTAGAAAAAAATAAATTCAAATCACCAATTTTTAGATGGAAACATGGTGCTGAATAAGATAAGCGCAAATCATGCCAAGACAAATAAGATCGTAGAGTGCAATTATTCTGTATTAGCAAACCTGTTATGACGGATCAACACCTATACCTGACTAGGTTGATCTCAAAAAAGAAATGCTCACTGGAGTAAGCAGAGAAACATGGATCAGAACCTGTGTGTCCTGGTTCTGTTGTCTGAGGTCGACATATGAAATGCTCACTGGAGTAAGCAGAGAAACATGGATCAGAACCTGTGTGTCCTGGTTCTGTTGTCTGAGGTCGACATATGAAATGCTCACTGGAGTAAGCAGAGAAACATGGATCAGAACCTGTGTGTCCTGGTCCTGTTGTCTGATGTCAACATATAAGAAATGTATTTATGGTGGAAAAGAACTCACCACAATCTGAAACCATTAATACTAGAAAATGAAAACAGAAAGAGTCTTTAACATATAATTTTTAACATACCATTTAATAATGTAATGATAGATGCCCCTAAAGGCGAAAAAATTAGCAATTTATTCATAGTGGCTGACTGAAAGTACATTAATTTTAAATATAATTCTAAATTTTTGAAAGCTGAGATCTGTGTACTTTTCAACATTTACAAAAACAGCAAGTATATGAGACAAAGACTACAAATATTCTGGACAAAAGCTAAATATTCATCAATGCAAATTACTGGAGTGTATTCAAGATTTTCTTGCCAACTAATTCCTAAAGCTTTACAATGAATTTTTTAAGCATGTTATTTCAAAGTTACAAAAATATTAAATATTAAGTGATACAGTGAATAAAAGATGAGCCATGGAATATACTTTATCACATATATGACTTGTGTGTGGCCCCTGAAGTGGATGATGGAATTTTAATCCCCCATCAAACTTTACTGAGATATAAAAACTATCAACTTATACATTAGGAATGGGTGTACATACATTGCAAAAACCATAATGCTATGAATGCCATCACACATTATTTTTCCTCATGTTAGTCTTCTCCCAAATTGGGACTTTACAAACTGTAACTCCTAAATAATTTATTAATGGTTATAAATCTCTCAGATTGTAGTGTTATAGTAGTACAAAGTACAATAAGAAAACCACCATAAAAATGTGGTATCTGTTGACTGCAGAGACACTATGCATCAAAAGAGCATAAAAAATTGCATAAACTCAAAAAGACTTTCCTTAGAACTCTGTGGCATTGCAGAAAATGTCTCCAAAGTGTTCTTTTTGGGGAATTATTTTAGCTATATTTGTGATCATGTATCAACTCTTGTAAGACTTACTCACGTCATTTATTATTTAAACTTTTTCTAATTAAATTTCTAGTAATACCATAGGAAATAATACAATGATGTTCTTCATGACATCCCATATACTTAAAATACCCCTCAAATTCTTAGGAATATGCAAGATATTTGGTCACATTCTTTTATCATTTTATTGTCTTAATTCTATAATTCTCCACCCCCTGTGTGTGTGTGTGTGTGTGTGTGTGTGTGTGTGTGTGTGTGTGTGTGTGTGTGTGTGTGTGTAAGGACAGTTGGATAGATAGGTGATAGATATACATCATGTCACCAGGTAGGATTTTACAAAGTCATTATTTCAAGATAATGATTAAGGATGTAAAGCTTAAACATTTGCTGTTACTATAGTTAGAGTGTCTGGCATAAAATGTAACTGCCTTATTTCTAAATGCAAAGTTAGAAGAAGTAAAAAGTGAGTCACTAAAAGACACAGATTCAATAAACTATAGGAAGGACCACAGTGACCACACTTTGATCCTCAGGAAAAAATGTCCATAGTGACAATGGTTGGCAATTTTACTCTTGGATAAAAGTTGTGGTGTGGATTACAGGGATTTTTTTTTTTTTTGCCTCAGCTTCCTATTTTATAAGATTATAACTATTCACCACCATGCAAAGCATACAATAAATAATGCTATAAAAATCAGAGGGTGAGATAAAAGAAAGATAGAAAAAACAAGAAAAAAAGTAAAATAATCTTGTTTTTATTTTTTCAAATGAGCATACCTTTCTATTTTATTTGCCTCCATCTCTGCTCTGTTCCTGGCTTACTCCCTTTCCTTCTCTCCCCCATCAGTGCATGGCGTGTGGATGCATACATATACAACAAGAATTGAGCATATGCCATTCTTAAAGTCTATTAACTAAGTGAGAACGTAAATGAATCCAAAACATATGTGTAAACACCAGAGACAATCAGGAAAAGGCAATACTGAGGGAGAGTCTCTGAAGAGTGACTCTGAAAATCAGTCACAGCCTTAACTAATAAAATCTCCCCCCCCATTTTTTTTAAATAATATCTTCTTTGTGGCTTTAAACTGATGTTCTGCCTCCATATTTTTCTGGTTGTAATGTTAGTAAGATCATGGCACTGTGGCTTTCGCAGCCAGATCATGTTCTTATTAACACATAAACGTATGCTTATTCTTCTTTTCACTGATGCTTGATATAATATTAATCTACAATAAAAATAAGTGAGTTACTTGTTGCTTTCAAACTGTAGGTATGCTGCCCTGATATTTAGGAACAGGAAAAAATCACCACTTCCAGGAATTTCGGGAACTAGGAAGACACTGGAAAAAATAAAGGGGATTTGTGTCTGAGTATTCAGTAAATTTTGAAGTCTTCCATAGAAAACAGTGAAGAAGGTATATTCTTTTTGTGTTTGAGTAAAATGTTCTATAAATATCACTTGGGTCCATTTGGTCTTCTAACTCTAGCATGTCTGTTTAGTTTTTGTCTAGAAGTTCTCTCTATTGATGAGAGTTTCATATTAAAATTTCCCTTTTCAGTGTGCAAAGATCAATATGTGCTTTAAGATGTAGTTGTATTTCCTTTACAAACACTCTGCCTTTGTGCTGTGGCCAAGTTCTTACAAATTGAAATGTCATTTCAGTTGATTTTTCCTGTTATTAGTATGTCCTGTCCTTCACTATCCCTTTTAGTTAGCTGTGATTTGGAATCTATTTTATTACATATTAAAATAGCTATACCAGTTTGTTTCTTAGGTTCATTTAGTTGGAATATTTTTTCCAACCCATTACACTGACATAATATTTTTTTGGTCTTGAGGTCTATTTTACAGATTCAGCAGAAAGATCGGTTCCCTTTCACATCCTTTCTCTTTGTCTGAGTTTCTTTGTTAGGAAATCGGAGCCATTTGACATTACAGATAATAATGGCCAATAACAAATTACTATTTATTCTTGTTATTTTTTTGTTGATTTTGGTTTTGGTGATGGCGTGTATGTTTATTTTTTTTCTATTTGAATATTATTATTCCTTTTGTTTTCATGGTTGTAGTTAATCATATTAGGTTAGATTTTTTTCCTCAATCAACTTCATTTTCATATGGACATTATTTAAATATGGTTTTATTATGGATTATTTTATTTTCTCCGTCTGTGTTGTTTGAAAATTTTGCTGTATAAAATAGTCTGGGCTTCCATCTATGGTGTATAAGAGTCTACAGCACATTGTCTGGGCACTTCTGACATTTATTGTTTCCATTGAGACGTCAGATATAATTGTAACAGTTCACTGTACATGGTACTTGGTCTTTCAGGTTTAATCTTTCTTTGAGTCCAATTTTTTTTTCATTATTTTTGTGCCAAGGGGACTTTCTTTTTTTGTTTAGTATCCTTGCTGTTTTGTATCTATTTTTAATTTTATATGTTTCTTCTTTAGGTTAGGTAACTAACTTTTTTTCTATAATTTTAAATATATTTTCTGGTCCTTTGAGTTAGAGTTGCTTTTCTTTTAGTTCTATTACTCTTAAGTTTGGTCTTCTCATACTGTCTAAGATACTCTAGATATTTTATGTCATGACTTTTTTAGATTTAACATTTCCTTTGAATGATGCATCCCTTTCTTCTATGGTATCTATAACGCCCAAGAGTCTCTCTTCCATCTCTTTTAGTTTGTTGGTGAAGCTTGCCTCTGTATTGATTTTTCATATTCCTAAATATTTTATTTTGAGAATTTCCCAAGTTCATGTTTTCTTTATTGCATCTATTTCTATTTTCAAGTCTTGACTTTCATTGGTTTTCTTCAATGTTTGTTTATGCTTTTCTGCATTTAAGGAATTTAATCTCCTTCTATGTAAAGGCCTCTGTACAGTTCCTTAATGCATGCATACCTCTCTATAGCCAATTTTAAGGCCTTTTCTCTGCTGCTTCAGCTCTGTTATAATATTTATGGCCTGCTGTAGTATGATACAGGGGCTCTAGTGGTGACATATTGCCATAGGAGCTACTGATTTTTTTTTTCAGTAATGTCTAAATATCTGGGATTGGGTTGATTATAGGTCTAGGTGCTAATTTATGGATTTATCTATGTTAAATGTATAGTTTGTCTTTTGGTTTTTATTTCCTCTCTGGATTTTCAGAGTGTGATGATTAGGTGTTACCTGGTAGGAAATTCTCTTTGCATCTGATAGTTCTGGTCACTGTGGGTTCCATATAACATATGTTTCTGAGAATTGAAAGCTGATACTTTGAAATAAAGGTAATCTAGGAGTATAAAGTTTTTCATGGGAGGGAGGAGGGCAGAGTGTTTAACCAGTATCTGTTTATTTATTTGAAATGAGGGAAGCAAATAAAAGAGTTTATCCCAAAGGTTCTCCAACAGTGTGAGAGATGAGACTCTAGGGTTGGATCAAGAAGATTAAAAGTGAAGAGAAAATCTTTAGAAAACCTACATGCTTTCCTGGCAGTAATGGTCTGTGGGCTACCAGTGAGTGCCTGATAAATACTCTGCATGTGTGTGACAGTTTTGTAGCTTGGGTTTGTTTATAAGACTCCTAGCAGTGAGATCAGGTCCTGTCCCTGGCACTTAGCTAGCTTTTGGCAATTTGTTCCCCATGGAAGAGAAGCCCAGGAAGAGAAGCCTACTCCCACCTCATCTTAGTGTGCTGTGCTGTGTTCAAGTCCATTAGTGACCTGCTTCTGTCTTAATGGAGACAGAAATGGAATGGGTGAATGAGAAGCAGGTAGATGGGAGTTGGGGAAAAGTTATAGGAAAAGAGGGGGGGATGTCAGTATGTTAAACAAAAGAAGAAATATTAATAAAATTGAGATAACCGTGAGAGAAATAATGAGATATTTTCTGTTTTTCTATTTTCCATATGTGTTTTTGTAGCTCTGTGCATTTTATAAATACCCGCATACAGGTGCCTACAGAGAACAGAGGTAATGGGTCTTCCTGAGGATGGTCCTTGAAACTAGATTTTTGTCCTCTTTAAAAACAGTTGAACACTTCCCTCTCTCTTCAAACCTTCCTTTGTTCTTTTTATCTACTTCTAAACTAAGGTTTCTTCAATATTACCTAAAGTTGGTTTTATTTCTTTCATAAAATACATGAAACCTTCTTAAGACTTTAATCTCCTGGTCAATACCTGTCATTATACATATCTTGTTAATTTATGAAAAGAGTATGTTTTACAGGATTTCCAGGTATTAATTAAAGAGATTTTGCTTTGGAATTTTTATCTCTAATAAACTTTAGGAAAAATAACCACACCCGTTCATTGATAACACTTAGGCATTATCCTTGTGGTGGATGGGAAAGCTATAGGAACAAGGTGAATTTGCTACTGAGGCCAGAAATGCATCCAATGACTGTGCTTTCAGCAGAAATGAATGATCAATTTGAATGACTATTTATGACAAGACACTGTATTCTTAAGTTTACAATACTTAAATTTTAGGGTTGGAATAAAGTAGCCAGGTGACTGACTAGGTGCTTTAACAGGAGAAGATATTGATACAACCAACCTCTTTAAATTATAGCAACAGCAGAAGAAGCTGGAAGAGCAGGCAGGATTTTTCAGGGCTCTAGTTTCTAGGACTTCTAGAACTTTGGTAGCCTCATTGAATTTCTGTTCTCCAGTATAAATTAGAAGGAAAATTTGCCAATATCTTTTATTTTTCATACCTAATAAAAATTCATTGTTTAATGATCCCTGATATCTATAAATGACACATGTGGAAGAAAATATAAGCACCTTCAGCTAACAATGTGATGGATTACTCTTGTACATCTAGTGGAGCAGAAGAAACAATGGCCTATATTAATGGCCAGGGTTACTAGAAAAAAGGGCCTGGGCACATGAACCGAAAATTTCCTCAAGCCATATAAAATGTCTTGAGTCACATTAAATGACAGCTTTCCCACAGCCTGAGTTTCAGCCCTACTCTTCTAAGATTTATTGAATCATAAAGAGTCACTTTAGGATTAGTATATTAAGGATATTTACAAAAATCACTCTTTTTAATAAACAAAGTTTATTAAGAAAAGATGTTCAACAATTTGAGTGAGAGAGATGAAGAACCTTTGATCCAAGAACAGCCACTGACACTCTCTGTCAATCTGTACAGCTTCCAGTGTTTCATTATTTAATTTGTACAGAACTGTCATTCCCTGAATAATACCCAAGACTGCTTTCATTTTTTGTAACAATCTTTATTGATAGAAAAGACTTTTTTTTTATAGCTCTGCCTCAAAGCTCTCTCTTAATCTTCAGAAGACCTCTAGCCTGACATATACAGAGTTTCCCTCCTAACAGGTAATTGCAAGAAAAGGTACAGTTGTAATTTTAGATGCTGTTTTCTGTGAATAGCAAATCAAACCAAAGGTGAAAGACGTTGTCTTTAAATGCTAAATCTTGTTGAAGTCTAAGTATATCTTCTTGTATTGAATGGATTTTGGTTAAGCCTTAGAAGAAGGGATTAGTGTTACAAACCGAGGGGTTGCTGAACCTAAAAGATTTGGGGAAGTAGCCATTATTCACACACAGCCGTTAACATTGCTACTGCAGAGCACATTTTCACTATGAAGTCTATGTGATCATTTTCCTTGTATCTTTTGCAACTGAAGATAAACATCCCCCCCTCTCTATCTATCATCTATTTATCTATTAATCTATTTATCTATTTATCTATTTATCTATCTATCATCTATCTATCTATCTATCTATCTATCTATCTATCTATCTATCTATCTATCTATCTATCTATCTATCTATAGTATCTGTATCTGTAGTCAACTTCCCTTGCTAACTAAACCTGAAGTAGGATTTGAAATTTCTAGGAGAATTCAATAAACTTAATCCCACTCTGTGACTAGACGGCACAGCACCAAGTAAAGGGCAAAGAACAAGTTACTGCAACAGTGTTGCTTATTACTATTGTGATCTCTAAACTGTATGCAGAGTCATAAATGATTATATATAAATAACTAGATTTGATGAGACAACCAAGAGATTCAAATCTACCAAGGCAACAATTGCCAAAGAGTTTACAATATATCAGATTTCCCCACTATTGGATTTGGAAATAGTCTAAAGCAAATGATACTAAACACATTGGTTTTTAGAGACAAATATAATCTATGTAACAACCTACAGACATTAAAGCATGTATTTGCTGGTTAGAAATATAAGACAAAACGTTTTGAGATTTGATTCTAAAATTCCACTTTTCTCAAAATTATATTATAATCATTGTAAAACTTCATAACTTTATATTGATACTTGTGTCTCATATGTAAAATTTATTATTAAAAATTAAAATATCATAAGATAACAAATAAAAATGAATGTACAGTATTTTCTCTAGCTTCTGTAATGATTATTGCTTGACTGGAGCTGTGCAGTGTGCCTTCCTTCATTTTATTTTATTTTTAATTATTATTATTTTTATTACATCTCAGCCACAGTTTCTGCTTTCTATTGTCTTTCCAGCTTCTCAGTTCCAACTCTGACCTCCCTTCTCCACATTCAATCTACTCCTCTATTTCTGTAACAGTCAGGACTCTCATGGATATCAATCAAGCATGGCATAGCAAGTTACAATATCTCCCCTCATATTAAGGATGGATTACATAACTCAGTTTGAGAAAGTTTCCCAAAAGCAGGAAAAAGCATCACAGAGAACCCCACCTCTGCTCCTACTGTTAGGAGTCTTACAAGAATTCCAAGCTACACTGCTGTAGAATATCTGTTTACAGTGTTAAGATATGTCTGTGCCATAAAGCCTTGACAAACATAGATAAATGTTAAATCATTTATAAGAGTTAGTGGAAGAAGCATTAGATAATGGCCAAGGTTTCTTAATATAATCTCTGCATTGATATTTGGCGGTTTGGAATCCAAAGGCAGTTTGTCAAGAAAGTTTGCTAAACTACACAACCAAAACATAGAAAAAGAGTGCCTAGGCAAGTCCCATGCTAGCTCCCTGGTTGCCAGTTCACTATCTCTGGGCCACTATGAGCCATAGTTAGTAGATTCTGTGGGATTTTATGAGTATAATTTGACTGATTTGGCTGCTAATTTTTTCCCTATAACACAGGATTCTCTGAGCTCTGCCTAAATGTTTAGCTCTGGCCCTCTACATTTATTTTGTTCAGTTGCTGAATGGAGTATCTCTGATTATAATTGGGCTAGGCATCAATATATGAGTATAACAAAATATCTCTAAGAATTATTTCATCATTTTTTTTTTGCCAGTCATGTTTGGCTCTACTCTATGTCTCAGTGGGTTATCTAGCTTCTGAGTTCTAGCTTTCCATGTAGTTTTATGAGTGGGCTTTCTCTAGTCACATGAGTCTCAAGATGAACCAGTCACTGGTTTGCCACTCCAAAAATTTTTGCTCCACCTTTACCTCTTCACATCTGTACGTAGGACAAATTGTAAGCCTAAGATTTTATGACTGGTTTGGTGTTTCAATCCCTTCCCCAGAAGTCTTACCTATTTACATAAGACAACCAGTTCAGGCTCTGTATCTCCCATTGCTAGACATCATTGCTAGGGTCACTCCATAGATTTCTGAGAGTTTCCATTGCATTAGTTTTTTAGATTGTCCCTGAGCTGACCCCCAAATCCAGTTGTCTTTCCCAGTCCTCTCTCTCTTTCTCCATCATCCCACCACCCGATCCCTCCTGTTCTTGTCCTTTCATAATATTCAATCACCTAAAATGTCTATTTGATTTTCTCTTACCAAAGAGATTCAAGCATCCATCTTTGAGCCCTTCTTGTTCCTTAGCTTCTATTGGTCTATAGTTTGTAGCATTAATATTCTTTACCATGGAGGTATAGACTCTTATAAGTGGGTATACCGTATTATTCCTTTTAGGTTTAGGTTACCTCACTTGAAATATTTTCTAGTTCTATTAACTTGCCTCCAGAAATTATGATGTCATTGTTTTTAACAACTGACTATACCCTATTATGTAAACGCACTACATTTTTTAAAAACTGTTTTTAGTTGAGGTATATCTAGGTTGTTACAGGTTTCTGGCTAGGCTATTACAAATAATAGTGCTATGAACATACTGATCAAATGTCAACTCTGGTTGAATGGAGCATACTTTGGTATATGCTCTGGGGTGGTATAATTGACTCTTTAGGTAGATCACTTCCCAGTTTTAATAAGAAAAGTCCATGCTGATTTCCATAGTGTCAGTATTCGTCTGTACTTCAACCAGGAATGGATAAGTATTCTCTTGTTCAACATCCTTATTAGAATGGGCTGTACTTATGGTTTTGATTATAGCTATTCTGAAAGACATAAGATCAAATCTCAGAGTCATTTTGATTTGCACTTCCCTAATGGCTAAGGATGTTAAGCATTCCTCTAAGTGCTTCATGAACATTGCACATTTAAGTTTTCTGTGTTGAGAATTCTGTTTAGATATATAACTCTTAACTGGATTATCTTCTCTTTTGATATCTAGTTACTTGAGACCTTTAAATAGTTTAGATATTAGTCCTCTGTCTGACATGGGGTTAATAAAAATCTTTTTCTATTGTGTTGGTTGCCATTTTAAACCGATGATGGGGCTTACATAAGCTTTGAAGTACCAAGAGATCCCATTTATTATTTTTAGTCTTATTATCTGGGCTGTTGGTCTTATGTTCAGAAGATTGTCTTGTGCCAATGCATTCAAGGCTATCTCCTACTTTTTCTTCTATTTGGCTCAGTGTATCTCGTTTTATGTTGAGGTCTTTGATTCACTTGTACTTGATTTTTGTACAGACTGAAGATATGGATGTATCTGGATTCTTCTACATGCTAACATCCAGTTACACAAGCATCATTTGTTGAAGATGCTTTTATTCCAGTGCATGTTTCTTTTTTGTTTGTCAAAATTCAAGTGTGTGCTGGCTGGATCTTTGATATGACTTTGAATAGGACTCTATCTGCTATTTGGCCTTTTTTCCTTTGCAACTTTTAATATTCTTTCTTCATTCTGTATGCTTGGTGTTTTGATTATTATATTGCAAGGGGACTTTCTTATCCTGTCCAATCTATTTAGTGTTCTATAAGCTTCTTATATCTTTATAGGCAGATCCTACTTTAGTTTAGAAAATTTTCTGTGATGATTTTGTTATATATATATATATATATATGTTCCTGACCTTTGAGCTGGGATTCTTGTTCTATTCCTGTGATTCTGAAGTTTGAACATTCCATAGTGTCCCAGATTTCCTAGATGTTTCGTATCAGTACTTTTTTTTTTAGATTTAACATTTCCTTTGACTGATGTATTTATTTCTTATACTGCCTTTAACATATGAGATTCCTTTTTATGTCTCTTGCTTCCTGTTGGTAAATTTTGCCTCTGTCATCCCTTTTGCATTGCTAAATTTGGCAACTGAAACTAGATTTAAATTTTGGCTTTCTCTTCTCTAGATTCAAGTATGTTTCAAAGCTTCCTCTATGCACTGCTTCAGGTTGAAACTTAGTAAAGCAAACACCCAAAATGTTTCACTTGGTTTATATGAACATTCCTCACATCAAGGTTTATAGGTTTATTTTATTGAATTTAGTTAAAATTTTATGAAAGAGGTTAACTTAAACCTAGTGAAAAAAAATGTATTTAAAATGTTTCCATAGGTAACTTTAAATGAACCATATATATATATGATGTGGGAATGTCTTTCTGTATGCTGTGAATATCAGTCTTTAAATAAAAAAGCTGTTTTGGGCCATGACAGGTACCATAGAAGAAGTAAGAGGAGAAATCAGAGCATAGGTAGGATAAGCAGGGTGGAGTCTGCAGATCAAGCAAGCCGCCCAAGGAGCAACATGTAAGGAACACAGGTGAGCCAAGGGCCATGTGGCAGACAGATTAGTAGAAATGGGTTGACTTAAGATGTAAGAGTTAGCTAGAAATGTGCCTGAGCCATAGGCCAAACAGCATAAAGTTAATATAAGCATCTGAGTTATTTCTGGATGACTGAGCAACAGAGGCGGGTGGCTATGGGTCTGGCATGACAGGTCTGTGGGTCTGGGCCTCTGGTTGCCCAGGACCAAGAAACCCCCACTACAACTCCTACTAGTGAAACAAGAATAAAAGAGAGAGTATAAGAGATAGAGTAAGAGACAGGAAGACAAACAGACAGAGGCAAAAATAAAAACATCAAGAACCTGGTGTGCACCAATCAATGATTGTTTTCAGAAAATAGACTATTCAAAAACGGCTGCAAGATAGCTCTCTATGATTATCCTCCAGATCACACTTCTAATTAGAATTCCAGATGGAGTTAACCACTATTCTGAGAATGGTTATATATGTATATAGTCAGTCCATTAAAATCTAACCATTGTTTTAGCTTTTACAGGATCCCAAAGAGATGCCATCGCCCTTAAGTCAGCAGGAAGCAACCTTATGAAAGACTACACCCCCTTTCCTAATAAATTTTGTGTTCTGAGTGTTGTGGGTAATTATTATTCTAATAGAATAATTATAAGTTAAAATTGGGTGAAGGAAAGAACTATAATATAGCATCAAAAATCTCTTTTGAAGGAGAGAAAGGGTATAGATAGGATAGATAAAGGTAGATTGTTCTACCTACCTATACACAATTATAGCTGAATATATGGGCTAAGATAAAGACAATTTGCATTGGCATAGATATTTGTATATTGATACAAATGTGAAATCATTTTATATGTTTAATTGTGATAATTTGTACATTGGTACAAAGTTTAATCTGAAATTGCTTTATATAACGAAAGCAATTTGTACTTCGATATAAAACTGAATCTGCAACTGTTATGTAAAATTGAATCTGTAATTGCTATATTTTATATATGCTTCTATCTCTGTTTAAGATATTTGCACATTATTGTCATGTACACTATGAAATTACTACCTTCATTTAACTATACTAGTTATAATGTATAATTGCACTAGTTATGATATATGCAAAAGATGTTTTACATACCTCTGCTTAGATGATATATTTGACTATACATGTCTAAAATGTTGTGGCCATGGCAATATACCCCTGGCTAGTGTGTGATAGTCATACTAAAAGTCATGGTTAAGAGATTGTACACCCCTTATATAGGTATTCTAATATTTAGTACAGGGTTTATTCCTTAAGACGATAAAAACTGCAGTCAATGTTACTTAAGGTATCATATCCCAGTCATCTCAGATACAGGTTAGAATATCATAGATAGACAGGAATCTTCAACCATTTCATAGACCCAGAGAATATGGCATTTAACATTTGAAATTCAGCCACGAGAGGCACAACAACTCCTGGTGTCACTGTTCCTTTCTTGAGATGGTGTTGAGCATCAAGGATACTCCTTTGGAGTTTGTCCTTTTGGCAAAGAATGGCCAGTTGGGTAAGGAATTGCCCTTACTTTGATTGCTGACAGTACATACATGATGTCCAATCTGGATGAACAGGTTGATGGATGGAGACTGATGAAGCCTGCCTGGACAGGATAAGACAGTCCCTCCAAAATTTCCCTGCCTGTGAAAAGATCTGTCAGATACCATAGGCCTGTAGCCAATATGATAGATGTTCCAACGGCGCACAAATCCAGAGGTGATTATCTAGGTAGCTGTGTTGCTGTCCTCTCCCAAATTTTAGAAGCCACTACTTTCATGTACTTCTGATTTCAGGTGATACACCTTCCTTCTCAGGTCTTGAAGGGGTTGAATAATAGGTATTTAAGGTTATTACCCTATTATCCCTTAGAAAGGAACCTTCAGGTTTGAATTTTCGCTTTCCCAGATGAACCTTTTGAAGTAATTTATACACTCTACCGTCTACCAATATTCTAGAGATATATGATGTACTTTATATATGTTAGGTTTTGGTTGTAGTTTGTACTTTATCCTCTCCTAGATAATAATTCCCGTTGTACATAGTCTTAGTTTAGAACCTTCTTAGTTAGAGAAAAGAGGGAGATGTGGTGAGATTCAGGTGTCAGCTGATAAGATCCGAGGATGCTTACCCAGGGTCCCGGGCCCCTGAAGGGGCATGGCCAACCCCATTGATAAGGGGCTACTGGGACTCCGGAAAGCCTGTTTGCCTGGTTCCTGGCTGCTGGAGAGACCAGTTTGGAATCCATCATCCATCGTTCCAGACTCCAGTCCCCATTCAGGCTCCACTATAAGCTGTTACCTGTATTGTGAGTGTTGGTTTATATTTTGATAAATATAAATCTTGAACTGATGCCTTCTAAGTAAAACTCCACCTATATATATATATATATATATATATATATATATATATATATATATATATGTATATATATGTATTTGTTATCCATAGGAATCCACATTGCTTGTCACCACTTTTCTAGAGTTGAAGACAGTTGTTGTCATGTGACTTCACTTTCTGTGGGCAGTCATATATGGCTGAAAGCTATGTTTTCTAGAGTTGAAGAAGACAGATGTCATTCAGCTTCACCTCTATCTTAATTAAAGGTAATCATGTGAAATAGCCTAAAATACAGACAATTAATAGATCACCAGGATATTTCAGACTAGTACAGGGCTTTTGCCTGACAATTTCTGACTTTTCCTGGATACAAAGTTTCTAAATAAATCCCACATGTTAATTATTATATACCTTGCATTATTGGACTTTGTTCTTGTGAAGATTATGGTTGTGCACTGTTTTTCTCTCTTGAGGTAAAATAGGGTATTTCATTTTTGAGAGATTTTAAATATATATATTTTTTAAATCAGAATTTTATAAAACATTTAAGTTAGAAAGTATATTTTTTAAATATTTAAACTTATAAGGCTATAAAGCATTTTAAGTCTAAAATATTTTACTATACACAATTTTGAAAATAGCATTAACAAAAGGAAGTGAGCAGCTTCTTTCACAGGCTTTTGCTGCGTTACTGCTGTTCAGGTGTAAAATTCAGGCCATATGCCTAATTTTCTATGAGCTACTACTGGGTCTAGGACTAGTTTACCTTACTACTAGACTCCACAAAATGAGAGAAACTTACAAAACAATTTTCAAAGTAATTTTTTACTGTCCCTTCATTTAAAGAAACCCTCTTTACAATGTCTGTTCTTAGTAATCAACCACCTATGTCTTGAGGTGAATAATCAAATAACAAAAGGTTTAAAATTTATGTAAAGTGTAATATACGAAAGCTTATATTATGAGGATGTAACTTAAGATGTCTAAATGAGAGTCAAAAAGTTCCAAATGCCTGAAAGCTTCGATTCTGAGGTCTAAAAGAGTTTTTGGAGTTGTATACCTTGTATAAGTACAAAATAGTATCTAACAAAGGTATCATTTTTTTTTTTACAATGCAATTGTTACACTAAGACTTTAATTTCAAAATTTAATATGAACCACTGGAGTTCTGACAAGCTATTGATACAGCTCTGGTAGATCAATGACTATTACTACTATTGCCATAATCAGAAGCTCAAGTTTTTAAATTGCTTTTAGTTGTACTCTAGGTTTAGGCTTAAAGGTGCTTGGTCTCTGGACAGTGGAAAACATTTTCATGTTTTTTAACATATAGAGCTTTTTCAAGGATGCAAATGTGTGAGTCTACTTCAGCTGTTATTCAGGTACCAGTTAACTTCTTTTCTACAACATAGATTTCAAACTAATGGTAACATTAATGTACATATTAATATCTAAAATTACTATCTCTTTTGATAAGCTTAAATTTATATAACTTTCAAGGAATCACTCATAAGTCTTAGAGTAACATGTCAATAAGTAAGTTCTTAATGCATATTTTTTCATAAATTTCTGAATTTTAACTTATTTTCCTAGTATATATATCAGAAGATTTCCAGTTGGCTGACAGTCACCACCCAGGGAGCATCTGCAAACTACAAGCAGCTAAACTCTGGACATAGTGAAGGTCTATACAATCCAGTCCAGCTGGTATGATTTCACCCTGTCCCTTCACCAGGATCAACCAATTAGGTGCTTCTGATAAATGCCTTATTTCCCAGCATTTGACTAGCTTTTCAGAAATCTTAGGCCTTGACAACCAGTACCTCAAAAGCAAATTCAATAGGGAGTGTATCACCACTATTCACATAGCAGTTTCTAAAAAAGTTTAAATCAAGAGGAAACTTCTTGACATAGGGGAGAAAATGGCTACTATAATGGTAATTAACACACTATAAGAAATAAATCTTTTGACATTCCCCAAGGCCAAGGTATCATTAGAAAACCAAACGAACAAACAAACAAACAAACAAACAAAAAAAACCCCCAAAACCTCAATAAACTCTATAGGCTTAATTAAAAAGCAAACAAACAAACAAACAAAAATGAACATCTATAGCTCTAACATCCAATTGGCAATGTCCTAGGTCACTATAAATAATTCAATATCTCAAAATTCTAAACACCCTCCCATTTTGGTATCATGGTGTTTGGTACCATGGTCCTGGGACCTGACTCCTCCTCCAAACAGGGAACTAGGAATATTGTTGTGTTTCTTGACCCTCTCCCCAGGGAACCAACTGAGGCCTAGTAGATTTCAGCTAGAAATGTCCAACATCATTCTGCTGACACCTCTCACTGACACATCAGGGAGCAGATGAAGGAAATATCAGTCTCTTCAGAACAACAAGATTTCTTGGAGGGATGTCAATGACCCTGTAGTCACAGCCGAAACCATGTGCCACCCAAGCCTTTCTCTGTTAGTTTAATGATAGTCCTTGTACAGGCCTGTCCCATCACCATTCAACTCCTATTTCTTTCCCTAATATCCACCACTTATAATTTTTTACTCAGGAATCTTATGATGGCAAGAGCAGGTAGATTAAATCCTCCGATAGCCTCAACCAAGGGTGCCAAAGCTCTATTTCTATTCCTGTCTGTCCTAACTCCACCTCTGTGACTCCTCACCCCTTTCTCTGATTTACCTGTTAACACAAGAGTTACAAAGAACAATCAGACTGCCTCCCAAATCAGGAGCGATATGGTGGCTTCCATTACTAGTCCTGCAAAATTGAATACCCTTCCCACAGAAATATCCTGTTTCACAACCAAAATAACCATCTCTCTCATTATTGATGGCCAACTTTCATGAAAGATAGAGAACAGGGGTCATGGGAATACTATATCCTACCAACAATTAAACTGTGCATCCTTCTGATGATATTTATATTTCTTGACAGCTGGAGCAAGTCTTCCAGTTCATGTTAACCCAGAAAAATATTCCTAAACAGAAAACACATCTAAAAAGAAATATTTAGTTCACCCTGACTACAGAATTTTCAATATGAGATGAACTGCTGTTCCTCACACTCTACCCTAATGACTCTAGATGTTTATTTGGAACTTCACTTTCTCAGTAAAAGCTCTTTCCATTAGTGTCTCCTTACAAGAGAATTCTTAAATACCCCTTCTTCTACAAAAGGTTCATGATGACCAATATTTTACCATTACGTTCTTCTATACTATGTGGATTCATAATCTAAACCTCATTCCAGGTTCTTTTTCAACATTACTACAATTGAAGGGTCCAGGAACATAGAAATATAAAATTGTAAACCTAAAGAGGTAAGAGCTGACCATTATTATCTCTGCAAGCAACTAAAGGTTAACTTTTAACAGTAGCTCTCTACTTTACAGGAAGCTTCTCTGTCAATAGTGAGGGGTTAGCTTTTAACAATAATTCCCTTGAAGCTTATAGCTAACAACTGACATTGTCCAAATTAACTTTTAATTGCCCTTGCTATATGACTTCTACCATGAATCCCATGCCTGTTGCTTACTTTTCACTATAAAAAGGGGCCAAGAACTTGCTTCCATTGCTACAAGTTTCAGAAGCCAGACTCTGGCTATGGTCCCAATTAAATGACAACCTTTTCTTTCCCTGTGGTAATTTTTGGAATAAAGTTTACTTCTTCTTCAATAGACTTTAGTGGTCTGTACTCCATTATTTGTATGCCCCTCACCCCTGAACCCAACAAAACAAAACATGTTAGCGACTCTGGCTTTCTCTGTTGTCAATGGTCCATTAGTCCTTACTGTAAATTAGCCTTTACAGGTTTTTTTTTTCACCACAGTAATGATTATCCCACAGGTCCACCTATATGAACTTAAGGATCTTGTCTAGCTACAAGCCATAGCCACAAACAGCCTTGAGTCTCTTCAATGATATAAATGATTCAAATGTTGAGGTCAATGTTAAAGCCCTCAGAAAACTTTGTAAAGACTTGCTCTTATAATTTCAATCTATTGAACAATTAAATTGGTTCAATAACCCTTTGCCTTCTGGCTCTATTAATTCTACTGATTGAGAACTTTAAACTACCACATTTTAAAGGTAAGTTTGAAGCAAGTTTTAGGGCTCTGCCTAGGTCCATACCCATGTTCCTTGAAAATGGTTCAGAATAAAATATGTCAAGGGCTTAAGAATGAACCCATAATTCATGCTGTTTCCCATCAAGTACAATCAGGGATAAGCATCCCGAAGTACCTCCAACCTGTGAACCTCCCTTGTCCACATGGAATCAAGAACATAAACTGTATATAGGTCAACCAAATTTGTTTAAGAGAATAAAAAAACACGTGGTTTATTATCTCTCATAAACAGTAGCCACCAGCTTTTTAGGAATTTTGTGTCTTTAGGCAAAGGGCTTACATATCAAAGGCAGCTTTGTTTTATGGATCTTAGACATAATAATTAAAACTGAAAAATGTACCTTCAGCTCTCACAGCTCCTATATCTTTAAAGTTCCATAATTATTCTATGTTTTATTTTGATGCTTAGTTCATGCCTTATATACTTTCTCTGATGACAGATTACCTTCATTGTTAGAATTACAACCAATCAGGTTTGGGCCACTATCAGACCCTGGATGCTTCCGATACAGGTTATAAGACTCCTAAAGCCTATGACAACAGCTCTCCATTATAAAATAAAGCAAGAGAAAATGTTTAAATATCCTGTATTAAAGGTTACATTTCATCATGTTCAGGCAGCTCTCTGAGCTGGTGCAAAGCAGAGGACACCCTTTCTCTGCCTAATCTTATCTTGAGAGTGTCTCTAGACTTAGATGTGTTCCCTTAGTCCCTTGTGAAATAGAACATTTGCATTTTCTTGGTGGCTTCGCTCTGTTCCCTTTCTTATTCTCCCGTCATTACCACATAGATGCTTCATCTTATTTGGAGGATGACTTTAAACAGTGTTTCCTACAAATGCTATATGACTCAGAACAGAGGTTTCCCTCATTTTTCATGCATGCTCTGGCATTTAAATTGATGCATTATTAATATTTGTATGTTGTCAGTTAGGACTCCATATACAAATTGGATATATTCCCTCTCTTGTTCATTTTTCTTCTCTTCCTCCTGACATGAACTATATAAGTTAGCCCTATTGCTTTAATAAAGGAGATGTCTCTGTAGTTGACTTCCTGAAGGTCTTTCTGTCATGTTCAGAGCCTTTTGAATATTGCTTGCAAGTTCTGCTTCCATCACTCCCATGAGCCCATGGCCAACCACCCATGAGGAAAAGGGAGACCAAAAATACGTTGTTCATTTTTTTTTCTCACATCAAAACATTTCCCCCTTATTAATGATTAAACCCACAATGGATTTTCTGGGGCCTGTCTTGGTATCACATTATTTTTCTTTAGAATCTAGAGTCAGAACAGACACTCTGTCCTTATATATAGTGTGATTTTCTGAACACATTTTTATATCTCATTGTTCATAACGTTAATGTCAGATATTGAAAGTTATAAAGAGAATAGCATTGTAAAGTTTATTAAAGTATTCTCACGTATTACCATCTTAAGCTATATCTTGAATACTTTTCTGCATCTGTGCAAAATACCCAGACTACAGAAATATGAGAAAGGGAGAGTGTATTTTGGCTGAAAGTTCCAATGTACAGTGTCAGAGGATGAGGCAGGTTCTCAAGGCAGTTGTTCACATTACATTTTCACAAACAAAAAGTAGAGAAAGATGAATGCTGATATTTAGTATTCATGTAAGGATTCCCAGCACCTAGCAACCACATGGTAAACCCAACATGGCAGCAGCAGAACATGCTGCTTATAGAGGGCATGCTCTTAGGCATGGCTATGTAAATCCATGCCCACCCATTCTCTTTAAAGGAGATGCCACATAAAAGCCTGTCTCTTATGCTGCTGTACCTCATACTTGCTCAATAACTCCCCTGAATACTCTCATGAGGCATCTGGTGGTGTGTGTCTGATCTTATGTGCGAAACCAACAGTATTCATCTTAAATTTTCTTCGGTCCAGGACTTAATCCATGTAATGATGTTGTTTATATTCAGAATCCTCCATAGCCATGCCTAGCTGCTAACCTAGTCTATATAATTTGATAGGCTTGTTTGGAGGCTTCTTTTCTCTTAGATTCTAGACCATGTTATGTTAACAATAAATATAAGCCATCACACATAGTCAAGAGAAAACAACACATATTATTGCTCATACAATACTGTGAGGTAAATTTCCTATGAAGAGCTAATAATATATTTTTTCACCTCAATTGTCATTTAAACCTGGAAACTTACTCCATATGTATTTGTAAAGATAAATATCATTATCTTATGGCTGAAATTTATATTGTAGCTATGATTTGTTTGACTATTTTCTGATGTATGGATGTTTAAAGGATTTTCATAATTTTTTAAGATAAAATTTCAATTAATAACTTTGAACATGCCTATTTCCTTCTCCTTAAAACTGTAACTGTACCTTAAATGTTATTTTTTTCTATGTTTAAGGTACCAATTCGTTTGTATATTTTTTATTATTTTATTTTTGTGAAAGAAATAACTAGCTTTTAGACATGACAGTATATTTTTGTGCTTCTCAAAATTAATATTTACCCATTATAAATATTTATTCTTCCTTCTATGAACAGATATAAGCATATCCCATTTTAATAAAAGTAGAGTAAAGAGGAAAATTTAATTGTTTTGAGCAAGAAGAATAAATAAAATGCATATAGAATTTAACAACTACTAATTATGGATTTATACATAGTTCAAAATAATTGCTTTTCATTTTCATCGTAATATTAATTTTAATTTTATTTCTTTGTATTTTATTCTTAGAACTGTGTCAAATCTCACGTTTTGAACCTCAGAACATTTACTTTGCAGCATGGTAAGGTGTTTAGGAGATACTTTGTCCACTGTTGTCACATCCATTTACATAGACAAAAAGACACAGAACCACTCAGATCTCCCAGATCACCTTTTGTAATTTGTTGAATAAATTTACAGTCCTGGCCATATGTGGTGATTGGAAGTAGCATATCTCAGTCTCACCCTCAGTTCATGTTTATTGAACACCCACAGAGCTCTATACCAAAACAGACTTTGGATGCATTTCACCAAATGCAATACAGAAGTAATTATACTCAGCATGTAGGGAAGAAAAGATTCATGAGGTAGTTTTCATAAATTATTCACTTAAGAAGCTGTGCAGAAACATTTAAACTGCATATTTACAATTTCTCAAAACATAAGTAGAAATGTTTCTCTGAAAATATATTTTATGCTTTGTTCATATCTTTTATATATTTTAAATAATAAAAATTGTTGTATCCTTCAAAATGAAATTCTTTAATTTTTCACTTCTTTAATTTTTCCCTATATTTTGTGCTGAACATTCTTAGTTTTGCCTTTCTTTGTATTATCTTGACCAGCTTAATTTTTTTTGGTGAACTATCTTCACTTCAACAAGCAATATAAAATACTTTTCTATTCACATTAGTATAAAATTTATAATGTAAGTTTGATTCTTTGTGAGAAATAAAGCTTCTTTGCAATTCATGCTTTGACATGTACACAGCAAAAAATAATTTTTGTGACATGTGATTTTTTTAGTATTTATTTATTTTAAATTAATCAAGTAAATGAAAGCATAGAGCTGAAAACATTGTTTCTACATCTAGTCACTATTGTATGCATGTAATCTACATATCATTTTTAAACAACAGTCAAAAAACATTTATAGAATACCACACCAAGAAGTACTCTATTATAAAAATTATTTATAAAATTGTCAAGCATACCTTGAAGATAGCAAAGCCATAAAACATATTTACCTTTGTTTTATAAATAACATATATTGGTGTGTGTGTGTGTGTGTGTGTGTGAGAGAGAGAGAGAGAGAGAGAGAGAGAGAGAGAGAGAGAGAGAGAGAGAGAGAGAGAGAGAGAGAGAAGAGAGAGAGAGAGAGGGAGAGAGGGAGGAAGGGAGGGAGGGAGGGAGGGAGGAAGGGAGGGAGGGAGAGAGAGAAATACTGAGAGAGTGAGTGTATGTTATACAAAAAGTTATTCAAATGATACTGTAAGAATCATTTCCTTTTCATGTCTTAAGAAGTTTTAAGAAGTTGATTCTTTTTTGTTAAAACCTTATTAAAATAAGCTTTACCTGTTGCTTATGGCATTATCATTCCTTCAGACAGCCATGGTAGAATGTTTTTTTTTTTTTTCTGATTTTACCTAATTAAAATAAAACAAATGAGCTTTAATAAAAATGAGAAAATCACCATAGGATATTTCCTTGGGCTAGCAACTCTTCCAGATGGTCATTAATTCCAAAATTATAGCACATTAGAGTTCTTATTAGTTCTTGTTGTGTGCTATATCTTTAAACCAGGAATATTAAATATTTTTAAACTGACAAATATAAACAATCATGCAAAATAATGACTCATAACTGTCTTAAAGATTTATTCTTCAGAGTGAAAGAATTCCTGAACCTAAACCAACCAACAAACAAATCAAATATACACGGAAAGAAATAAAAACGTCAGGATTTTGAGATGAACATTAGAATAGTCATTTAAATAAGTATAAACTGACTACACAAAATGGATCTTTAAGTAGTTTTTTGTTATAAAGTATGTTTTTAGGTTCCAGGCAGCCAGAGGTCCAGACCCACAGACCCATAGTCAGTCCCAGACCCCTTAGCTGCCCACTGCTGCTCAGGCCCCAGAAATGACTCAGATGCTTATGTTAAGTTTATGTTGTTTGGTTTATGGCCCAGGCACATTTCTAGCTAGCTCTTACATCTTAACTCAACCCATTTCTATTATTCTGTCTTTCACATGGCCCATGGCTTACCTGGTTCCTTACATGTTGCTTCCTTGGGCTTCTTGCTTGGTCTGTCTCTGACTCTGCCCTGCTCCTCCCACCTACACTGATGCCTCCTCCTATTTTTCCTATGGTGCCTGTCATGGGCCAAAACAGTTCCTTTATTTAAAGATTGCTATTCACAGTATACAGAAAGGCATTCCCATATCACTTCCCCCTTTCTGTCTAATAAAAAAGGAAGGCTTCAATTTTAACAAGGCAAAATTACATATAACAAAACAGCTATCAAGCAATAATGACAGTTATAACATATAGTCTATTTGTATTTAGCAAACCTATAGAAAATACTCTTATCAACCTTATCATTATGAATCTAAAGTTTCATATATACCTTAAAATAACCAAGAAAAACTATACCTATGACTATCTAATCTTTAACTACGTCAAAAACCACAGAAGGATATATTTACCTAAGTAAACCGAAAGTACAAGCAACTTCTAAAATCCAGAATTGACAGAGATGACACCTATCTGCCTGGACAGTCACCCAAAGTTCCTTTATAGAGTTGGGGCATCTATCTTCAACCTACAGGCCCAGAGTCTCTTTTCATTTCAGTGAAGCAGGAAATCTTCTCTGCCCATTATCAGTTGCTTTTCCTTGAGTCCTGAAGAATGTATGACAGTTTTCTCTGTAAAGCAGAAACCTGAAGGACCATCTCGGCTTGTTCTGCCAAAGTTCAAAGGTCACCGTCCTGTGGAACCTGCATGTCCACTTTTAACAGCATATTGTCAAACAGTCAATATAAGAGCAGGTTCTTGTCCAGTGGCTAACAGATGCCACAAAGAAACTAATCTCCATATGGAGTTTCTTCGATGCCCATTTTTCTCTTGAAGTAAATTGGTGCTGCCAGGAGCAGACCTGTCTCACTGTCCAGAAAAGTCTAAGTTCTTAAAACATTTTAAATGCCATATTCTGTAGGTGTTAGAAGTCTTTGAAGATCATCTATCTAATTGAAATATATCTTTGTATACCTAAAAATACTGACTAACCTACCTATAAGTTTGATTATCAAAGGTGATTATTAACCTGCATTTCTTAATTATACATTACAATTTTAAATCAGTTACATGAACATCATACCGTAAACCAGAGTAGAAAAATACATTCAGCATAACAAAATTGACCTTAAATTTGTATCTATAAACCAAAGTCCATGCCATTGTACAACATTTTGAGATTAACAGCTGATTTTTATTTTGAAGATATCAAAGGGAAGACTAGAATCCACTTTGAAAATCCAGAATAACAAAACTTATGGAACACAAAATGTGGTTCTAGGGGATAAGTTCATAATACAAAGTTTAGTGGGAAAAAGTGGAGAGATCTCATACTAGGAACTTAACAGCATGTCTGAAAACTATAATACAAAAGAAGTATTTATACCTAAGAGAAATAGACAGCAAGAAAAAAAAAAAAACCTGAGGGCTGAAATCAATAAAATAGAAACCAAAAGAACAATCCAAAAACTCAAGAAGCAAAGAATTAGTTATTTGAGAAACTGGACAAGATATCCAAACTCACTAAAAGGCAGAAAGAGAATACTCAGGTTAATAAAACTAGAAGTCAAAAGGGGTCATATAACCTTACACCAGGGAAATACAGAAAACTATACCAACATAGATTTAAAAATCTACCTTAAACCCATTTGGAAAATATAAAAGAAATGGTTAGTTTTCTTGATAGGTACCACTTGTTAAAGATTTAAAAAGTAATTTAAACATTAATATAACTGCCAATTAAGTAGAAGCAGAAATTATAATTCTCCCAATCAAAGAAGAATAGATTCTAATGATTTTAGCACAGAATTCCACCAGACTTCCAATGAAGAGTTAATGGTAATATTTCTCAAATTATTCCACAAAACAGAAATAGAAGTAATATTTCCCAATTGATTTGATGAGACTACAGTTACCCTGAAACCCAAACCACTTAAAGAACCAGCAAAAAAAAGAATTCCAGACCATTTTCCCTTATGAACATAGATGAGAAAACATTCAATGAAATCCTTCAAAGTGAATCAAAAAATGCATCAAAAGAACATCCAGAACAGGTGGGCTTCATTCCACAGATGCAGGGATGGCTCACCATGCATACATTTATACAAGTAATGCACTATACACACAGTGTGAATATTTTTTGGAAAATGTTAACTCACAGAGATATTGTATCATCTTATTCTAGAGTATCTGTAGTGAAATTCTTCTGAAGTCAAGTCTTGAGGCGTTGCAACTGTATATCCCTGCAACATTGCCATCATTGTGTGCTGTCCTGAACTCATAACAGTATCAATTGTGACATAAAAGGTCATATTTGATTAAGCTAGACATAATACTATGTGCCCAGAATCTATAAATTCTATTTATTATCACGGAAAGTGTCGCTGATTTTTTATTGTACAGAAGTATGAGAATCTTCAAAGGAAAACCAGTTATTTTACAATTTGTATGTATTGTAGAATATTAAAAGAGCACCCTAGGTATCATCACAGAACCTACACCCAACAGTGAATGGAGGTGGGGGCAGAGAGAGTTCTAGGGCTGAGCACTTGGCAGAGCTTCTGGTCAGTTGAGGGCAGAGGAGGAGATTCTGTATGAGCACTGGGATAGAGATTATGAGGAAGGTTCCCATAGTGATGGCTTGCTGGAACTCTGGGGAGCTCACTAAATTGCGAATTGTCATTGGAGATCCATCAGGAGTGGGAGCTGAGCCATTTCTGGATGAGCAGCTTTCGAATGGCATGAGCAGTGTGTTGAGCCATGAGGGGTGGGATCAGACTGTATTATTCTTAATGTGCTGGCATCTTGGAGCCTATTTCCTACATAGGAACACCCAGCCCAGCATTGACTTTGGGATGAGGAAATCGAACTTGCCTGAAGTAGATGTGCCCTCTAGGGCCTGCCCACCTTGGGACTTCTTGCCCTTTTGGGCAACAGGATGTGTGGATGAGACCCCGAGGCTGAGGACTGGTTGGGAGGGATTGAGAGGGGGAAGGGAGGGGGAGCAGGGCAATACATTGATGGAGATGACATTTTTTTAAATGAAAATTAAATTTATTCTGAGCTACTACCTTGAAGTAACTAATGACTTATTTATTAATGACCCTCTTACATAATGGTAATGAATGTTAATGAGGTACAAAATATCGTTTCTCAGTTTCTGACATTACAGAATGCATAAATTGATGGAGAATCTTGAAGCAATCGTTGTTGCTGGAAGACACTAAAGTGTCTGCTTCGTCTATTTCTGGCATGTGTCTGTCTCTAAGACCTGTAATCTCCTTTCTTAAGAGAGTTATTATAGCATATTGCAAATTATTAGTAAATTCTTGAACAGGTGAGCATGTGGATGTCTACCACTGCTAGGTGAATGGGACATTATTTTTCAGCTGCCTGTGCCATAGCAAACCATAATTGATACTTTCTTAGAAGTATCAGGCTATTTCAGGAAAAGATTTTCTACTGAAGGTAATCACATTGCCCTGCTAGCTATGTAAAAAGCCTGGTGCTTAACATTGCTCATGAGAATGATTTCTCCCAAGAATATTATTTCAAAATCTAATGTTGTACAACTAGAAAATGAAACTTGTCACTGAGTAGTTCATTCTATAAGCAGGTGAACTTCATACATTTACTTGGTTCATTTGACCTTTTACTTGAGGAACAATAAGGAATAAAACAGAATATAAGATACTAGTGCCATTTTACAGGAGTATTTAGGCCAATGTAATTTAAATTGTATAGTATAGCTTTCAAAGCAACACACACACACACACACACACACACACACACACACACACACAATTATATATTTTCTTGTCTACATATTTATTTTATTAGACTACTTTCTATTGCTGTGATTAGACACCATGACTAAGGCAACTTATAAAAGAAAAAGTCTAATTTTACTTTGGTGCCAAAGAGTTAGAACTTATATTGGTAGAGACAGCATGAAAACCAATGTTTAGAGAAGCAACCAGAAATCACACCTTTCACAAGAAGGAGGCAGAGAGAATACTAGGAATGACCTGAGTCTTTTGTAACTTTAAAGTCAACAATTGTCTAAAGAATAAGACTGACCATGCATATTAATAAAAACCTTTGTGTAATAATTTGAGAAGTAGCTGCTACATGTTTGGGAATCAACAGTTGAGACAAGAAATGTCCACTTACAATTTGTTATTCCTAAGTCTTTTCACTGAGGAATCTATTATCCTTAACTTGGGTAGCTTTATTAGTAAATATAAAATATACCACCACATATCCCCTTTAGTATCAAAACCAACATTTTATAAAGAGAGGAAAAAACAGTTTCTGAGGTTTATTGGAAGCTGGATCTGAATTGGTGCTGAACTAGAAAATATTGCCATCCTATTAAAATAGGCTTTTATAGAGGTCAAGGGTTCAATGGATTTTTTTGTCTGAAATCCAACTCAAAGCACATACAGGAAGGCCCAGAACTCATCCTGTGGTTATTTCCCCAGTTCTGTGGGATATATATATATATATATATATATATATATATATATATATATATATATATATATACTTAGAATGTGGCAGAATTATGTGCTCAAACATGCCATCCAAGGCTTATTTGTGTGCTACATATATGTTACCTTTAAAAGGTTTTTTTTTTTTCAGAAAAATTAGGAAAAGTTACCAATGAAGACAAGTTGCCCAGATAATCTAGCCTCTCAGAATGCCTCTGTAGCTGTTTCCTCAAAATACTGCCCCAGACAACTTAAAGCGATTAGTTAAGAGTGGCCAGTCTCAGAGTTTCCTCTAGCCAGGGCTTCAGAAAATCCCAGTATTTACCCATCAAATACACAATGGACAATCAATGATATAGCAGTTTGTCTAGAATTTGACCATTTTCCCAGTTTTCTTAGAATACCTTGAAGATGTCATCAACCCCAGACAAGAGAAAACAGTTTTAAGAACATTATTCTCATATTATCATATGCTGGCGTAGATGGTTTTTGACCATTCAGTGTGTTATGGATGATTACCATTGTTTAGGGGATTTTGATTGCAAGTTGTTAGATTCATTCCTTTTCCACCTAGTGAGAAGGGGGGGTTATAGGAATAATTGAATAAAATGATAAATTATAAAATCTTCTTTTTAAAATAAAAGGAAACTATTATTCCCAAATATTTTACATTGGTATAGATTTTTGTATATTAATACAAATTTAAGATTATTTTTGTTAAAACACACTTTATATATGTTTAAATCTTGTTTAAATTATTGTACCTGTGCAGATCATTTAAAAATGTCAAGTTATAGTCTTTGTAAACTACCATTAAAAGCTATCAGTATAATTAAGAAATATAGGACAATAATTATCGCCTATATTAATCTAACTTGTAGACATACTAGGTTTGGTTTCAAAGTTTAACAGAGATATGTTTTAGGTAAATAGGTGGTCTTCAAATACTTCAGAGATACACATAATATGGCACTTAAGATGTTTAATAACCTCAGACTTTTTGAAACAATGTTAAATATCTGTCTCTCACAATCCAAATCTAATTCAGAGAAGATAATGAGCATTAAAGAAGCTCATTAGGGAGAGTTGTCTTAAATGTGGCAAAGCTAGAAACTGGGCAAGAAACTATGCTACCTCGACTGCTAATAATATTCTGTCACAATTGGACAAGAAGGAAATAAAAGAAGTAGACTTCTGAACATTGTCAAGACAAAGTACAATAGTACTTCAAATTCCAACTTCAAATGAAAGTTTGTAAGATATTCTACACATGTAGGCCAAGGATAAATGCCCCAATGCTGCAGAGAAAACTTGAGTGGATGTTCAGAAAGACAGTGCTCTCTGTCATCTCTATAGTTTTGGAATTTTCTTGCTCTGCATTTTCTGTTTATTGAGGTATTTTTTTATCCCTTTCTGTCTTTCAGAGGTTTTATTAATAAATATTTATAGTTTTACAGTTTTCTCTGTTATCAAATTCAGATAAAAACAACCTTGTAAAGAATGTAAATTCTATGAGGTTAAGAAACATAAAAGTCAATTGTTTACCTCAATAAATGTTTTAAGATCTTAAAAGATATTTTTAGGCTGGTAATACAAATTATGATACAAAGGAATTATGCACAAAACTTTGAACTCACCAATATGGGGACAGAAAACAGAGTACTTTCTCTAAAGTTGCAGAATACAAATGGATAGAACATATTGATTTTTACATAATAATTTTTCTTGATGTATATAATTTTACTTTGTTAAAGTTAAAACCTTTTATTCTATTTAGACAAGAGAAAATGTTCTGTGATAATCTTTTTGTACATAGTGAAGCTCTGTCTCTAATTAACTTCACCCATATAAGGCACCTTCTAACTGGCATGATAAAGAGCTAAATGGTCAATAGTTATGGAGAAGAGGATAGGTGGGATTTTCAGGGACAGCAGGGATCTTGGAAGAAGAACTTGAGAGTCAGAGACTTCATCATCCAGACATGGAGAAAGTGGGATGTACAGTATTGAGGAGAGGTAATGAATCATGTGTCAGAATGTAGATTAAAATAAATGGATTAATTTAAGTTTTAAAAGCTAGTTGGGAGAAGCCTAAACTAAGGTCAAGCTTTCATAATTAACAAAATGTCTCCATATCATTTTTCAGGAGTTGTCAGTCCAAAACGCACTCATTACATAATGTTCAAATGCCTATGTTTTCTACTTTAGGTACAATTTTGTCTACTTCCAATTATGGACCTATTGATTACCACATGAAGTGTTCTTTGTTATCTGTGGACAGAGGGAGAGAAGTCTAGAACTGGATTTACTGATAGTTCTGTATTTTGGACAGATACTACTTGGAATTAGACAGGTGTAATATTAGAAACACTTGCCATGACAACCCGGGCAGACACTACAAAGGTGTAATCTTTATTGTAGACTGAACTTTAAGCAGTACGCATGGTCATACATTTTGTTTAGAAAGATAATTAAATGAATCCACTGTAGTTCACTGATTCATGGGCTATAGCCAGCAGATTTGTTGGATGCTCAAAGAATGGGAAAGATTGTGATTAGAAAGTTGGTGAAAAATATATCTGGGTAATGAGAATGTGGATAGATCTCTCCAATTGGTTAATGGTTGAAAATACACCTGTGTTTCATTTAAATCCTAATTTAGGGGGAATTCAATAATTAAGTAGATAGGATGACTGGAGAAATGTGACAGTGAGCCCACAATCATGGAATCCACTGGTCTTACCACATTTTTCAGTATCCTAGAGCAACTGGCATTGGAGAAAAAAAATGGCCCTTTGAAGACACCATTATATAACCATTTGTGTCACAACAGTCGTGAGTGCTTTATCAGGGATCCTCAGAGGCATTCTATGTTTTAAATCAGAGTCTAATATATATTACAGAGCTCTCATAGTCAGCATCTGTGGATCCAGGAATCAAGGTATCAAGGTGTGAAAAAAGAAATACACCCATTTATTATCACATTAGTGACACTTTTATTATTATTATTGCATTCTTCTATTATTACTTTACGTTCTGCTGACCTAGGAGCATTTGAGTGCTTAGGGGCATTTTTGTCAGAAACCACAATAAACATTCCATAAAATGGAAGGCTCATATTTTCCGCCTAGCTTCTTTGAACCTCTGATGTCCTTAAGCTAACAACTAAGAAAGGAATAATAATAGTGTTAGTTGAGATGACTGATCCAGATTACCATAGGCAAGTTTGATTGCTCCTCAGTACTGGATGTAAGAATATATTGTCTGGTGTGCAGGAGATCCTTTAGAACATCTCCAAATCCTGTAGTAAAAGTGGATGGCAAACTATAACAACCTAATCCAGATAAGTTTACAATGGATACAGACACTCCAGATATGAAGTTCTATGTCACATATCTAAAAAAAAAAAAAAAAAAAAAAGGAAGAACTCATGGGGTGCTTTACAATGGTAGAGAAAATACAGAACAGGTAGAAGACAAAGTGGTTATAAATGTCAAATAAAAACTCAGAATGAGAAATATAATTGGCATGATTATTTCTGTCAAATTACGTTAAGATTGCATTTGCACAAATTTAGTGTTTTTATCTCAAATTTCTTTTTCATGTGATATGTCATCAAATAAGTGAATGTTTATGGTTATTATATTTAACGTTTAGATATTGAAAGTCCCTCAAAGGACATGCCACCTATTCTAAATTTATATCTATGATTTCTCATAAGATAATCATATTATATTTAAGCATAATTATGAATGACCTGATTTTGTTCGTTTGGAGATTGATCATGCTATAAGAAGCTTTGTGTCAAGTTATTCAGAGTGAACTTGTGATAATTATTTTTGTTTGTTAATTGTATTATATTTAAAAATTTTTTAAAACCCAAATATGGAGATGCACAGCTCTGAGGGACTTTGTTTAATTTAAAGTAGGATGATTTACTTGTAATTTAGAAATTTAAAGAGAAAAAACAAACTTTTAATCTGGATTTTTGAGGTAGTAAGACTAACCTCTGTTTTGATCTTTACCTTCTGCAGGAAGCCTATATGATAACAGGATGAGTTTTGCACTTTGCTTTTTTTTCTTAAGAGTTTTAACTGGCATGAGAGACTATTTCTTTGAAATCCTATAAAAGAAAGGCTGCAACACCCAGCCTTGTGCACTGAAAAATTACTTAGTTCTGACACTTTCAACACAAGAAAATACATTGTTGGATTACCTGGACTGTACCTTGTGTGAGTAAGTCTAATTAACCACATATATGAGACAGACACAGAGAAAGAGATGGGGGGAGGGAGAGAGAGTGAGAGAGGCAGAGTTAAAGACTGATCCATCCTACAATTTTATTTACCCTAGGGAACCCTGGAAAATACTGTCCCCCATGCCGAAATTTTTATTTGTTCTATTTCGTTTTATACACTATGGGAAAGAACAGCAGATGAGATGAACACATTAATTTGCATAACTTCTCTTTCTCAGACTGTTAAAAAAAGTCATTTATAACTGCATTTATTAAGCATCTCAGGCAAATTTTCTCCTGTTTATTTCTTCTAAATAAAAATTATTCTTTCACCAAAGCTATCTATCCTCTAATTAGAGTAACTATTTATAACACATTTTGATCAATTTACTCTTTCTAAATTAAGAACATTGAAGAATAAAATAGAAAAAAAGAGAAAAATGAAGAAAGGAAAGAAAAGAAGTAATAAAAAAAAGAAAGAAAGAAAAGAGGGAAGGAAAGAAACATGGAAAAAATAACATCATTTTCCTGCTATGAATAATTCAGATGGCTAGTGTTCTAAAGTGGGTTAGATATATTTTCCCTCAGGCACTACTGAGAATTTGATAGCATGTCAAATACTATTGAGATTTAATACTTGGCTAGAAGGGAAATTTAAGGATTAATTTTGTTCTGATTGTCTGTGACAAAGTTTACAATTTTAATAACAAATGAAGTACCCAAGCTTTCAGTCTTTGAAACAGCTTCTTATATAAAAGAGAATTTATCTTAACGTTTCACTAATGAGGATAAGACCCAGCTTAAAACAGAACCCTGTCTCTCTTACTGAGTTAAATGATGATACTTGATTTGTAACTAACTCATAGAGGAATGTACGACAATACATGTTTTGAATTTACTAAAATAATCTTTTATTTCAGTTTTATATTATTGAATAGGTAAAGATGTCATATAATTCATTCCAAATATGAATTAAAAACTATGGTATGGCTGATATGCAAATATGAACATTCATGTATTAAGATTTAGGATCTACATATAGCTCACACTGATAAACTATCTGCTTTTTGTCAGAGCCCAACTATATATTAAATAAAAGATTACATCCTCAAAAAAATGGTACTGATCAAACTGAACTGCTTATATGTAAAAGAAAAATGTGTGATTCTCTCTCTCTCTCTCATTCAACACAAAACTCAACTCTAATTGGAACAAGAATTTCAGTATAAGACTCAAATTAAGAAGAACACAGGAAATATTCATTAATTCACTGGTACAAGAAAGGACTTCATGAAAAGAAGGCCACAATCTTTAAGATTAAGAATAAAATTAATTAATGGCAGCTCATAAAATAGAATACAAAATTATCTTATAAAATGAAGATCCCCCATGAAAACCAACAATGAATTTACTGTAACAAAATTCTCAATGAATTATTTTTTTCTAGAAAATGCTGAGACATTTGTCATTGATAATTAGAAAGTCGTCATGGAGAAGGCTTGAAAGTAGAGGAAGATAGGTTGCATTTATGTAAATGAAACTATTGCTCTAAAAGTTTAAATGCATTTAGTAGAAGAGAAAAGATTAAATTGAGGTAGGTATAGGATGGCCAATTATGGAAATGAATACAGAAAGGGAGACATAACACTAGAGATTTTTTTAAAGTCATGTGGAAAACTACTTACTACCTATGTGAAATAAACTATGTTAAAATGTAGTGATCTTGGACACTGGTGTGTTGTTTGTGTAAGTCTGTTTGTAGGAGCCATACTCCCTGTAACTGAAATTATAGACAGTTGTGAGCTCCATGTGTGACATTGAGAAGAACAGCTAGTTCTCTTAGCTTGTAGGCCATCTTTCCAGCCCCAGAACACATAGGTTTATTTAAAAAAAAAAAAGCCACTATAAGTTTAAACAACAGATAGACCTTCACATACTGATAATGGAAGCCTTTAGTATGCCTACTCTTACCAATAGATGGGAAATAAACAGAGAAATGCTAGAGTTAACACACATAAATCAATGGTCCTAAGAGATATTGACAGCATTTCATACAAACACAAAAGAATATATATTTTACTTAACACACCTTGGAACTTTCTTAAAAAACTGACAACATACTTGGATACAATACAAGTCTTAACAGATAATTGTAAGTTGAAATAACTTCTTGCAACTATAAATTAAAACTTGGTATCAATAACAGAAACAAAAGAGAACTTTAAAACATGAAAATTGTCCAACCTAAAAAAGGGAATTAAAGTTTGTAGTGGGATTGTGTTCTGTTTCATTGTAAATAATTGTCCTGCCTACTGGTTTAAGAAAAAAACGGATTGGCTCAAGGCAGACAGGAAGTGTTGTAGGGGCTACCAGGCTAAGAATACTCTGGGAACAGGAAAAACAGAACAGAGATGCCAGAGAAGCCAGGAGATATAGAGGACAACTATGCTGCTCTGAGAAAAGGTACTGAGCCAAATTACTGAACAGGATAAGAGTCATGGGTTAGATTAAGAATTAGAGCTGTCTAGCAATATTCTGATCAGCATAAAATTAATATAAGTGTTTGTGTGTTTCAGTGGGACAGCGAGTCAGAACCTGAGGGCTAGGCCAAGAAGGCCAGGCCACAATTTTACTAATACAAAAGTCTTTCTAGAATGAAAGGAAAAATAAAGACTCAGACTATCCAAACTTATAGGATACAATAAAAGCTATTCTAAAAGGCAATTCAGAGAATTCAGGGCCTCTGTAAAATGAACAGATCTCAAATGTAACAGCATAAATGAGAGCTCCAGAACAAAATGAAGCAAACACATCCAAGAAGAGTAGATAGACGGTAAGAAATAATCAAACTCAAGTCTGAAATCAGTAACACAGAAACAAAGAGAACAATAAAAATGCCAGTGAAAAACATAATTGGGTCTTTAAGAAGCTCAGTCAAATAGACAAGCCCATCTCCAACCTGAGAGAAAGCAGAGAGACAAAGAGGGAGAAAGGGGAGAGAGAGATAATGCAAATAACAAAATGAAAATTGAAAGGTGGTATATAATAATAGCATAAAGGAAATATAGAAATTCGATGGACATACGTAAAAATCTACAGTACACAATTTGAAAGATCTTAAAGAATGAATAATTTTCTTGATAGGTACCACTTACCAAAGACAAGTCAAGATTGGATGAACAATTTATATAGATAAATAACCCCTAGGGAAACAGAAATAGTCATAAAAATCTTCCATCCAATAAAAGCCCCAAACCATATGGTTTTAGTGTAGAATTATACCAACTTTTAAAAGAAGAGTTACACCAGTACTCCTAAAATTCTTCCACAAAATAGAAATTTGAGGATCCTTGTCCAATTGATTCATGAGACCACAGTTAACCTGCTACACAAACCACAAAATGTTCCAGCAAAGAAAGAGAACGATAGACCAATTGCTCCTAAGAACATAGTAGCAAAAATACTTAATCAAATGGTTGCAAACAAAATCCATGAGCACATTAAAAATATCACCCACCATGATCACACTTCATAATATAGAAGCAAACATAAATAAATATATCATCATTAATAAGTGTAATCTACTGCATATCTGAAATTAAACACACACATGAACACCTTATTAGAAGCAGAAAAAAAACTTTTGATAAAATCTGACACCCTTTCATGATAAAAGCCTGAAGATAATTAGGGGTAATAGGGAAATATCCCAACATAAAAAAGCTCATACCCATTATCAGCTTAATAGAGAGAAACTCAAAACAATCCCACTAAATTAAGGAACAAACCAAGGATGTCAACTGTTTCCTATCCAGCATTCTATTTGATGTCTTAAAACAGTCAGGCAACTCAAAGGCATCGTGGGTTACAGTTTAGAAAGAAAGAGGTAAAATGTTAGTATTTGCAGATAGTATGATAGTATACATAAATGACAGTAAAAATATTATTAGGGAACTCCTCCAGCTGATAAACACTTTCAGAAACATAGCTGGGTACAAAATTAACTCACAATAACTAGCATATCTCTTATAGAAAAATTAAAAATTACCTGAGGATGAAACCATAAAACACCACCTTTCCAAATAACCTCAATAATATAAAGTATCCTGAGGAAAATCCAACCAAGCAAGGGAAAAACTTGTGTGATTAAAACTTCATTTTTTTTGAAGAAAGAATTTGAAGATTATTTGAAGAATATAAAGAATTATCAGAAGATTCACATGCTCATGGTTCAGTTAGATGAACATAGTGAAAATGGCCATCCTATCCAAAGCAATTTACAGATTCAATAAAATTTAATTAAGTTTCTAAAACAGTTCTTCACAGATCTTGAAAACACAATGCTCAACTTTATATAAAACACAAGAAATATCAGGAAGCCTAAAACATTCCTGAACAATAAAAAAAACAGTGGGAGGAGATCTTAGCATTGCTGATTTCTCATTACACTGCAAAGATATAGTATTAAAAAGCATATAAGTTGTATAAAACCAGATATATTGATCAAAAGAATGTCTGCATGTAGAAGAAAACATATAGATTCATATCATGCTGCATATAACTCAAGTCCAAATTAGTCAAAAATGTCAACATAAAACAAGATGTACCAAACCTTTTAGAACCCTATAGAATAGACAGCTGGAAATAACTTCAAACTTATAGGTCACTGTTTGTTTGTTTGTTTTGCTGTGTGGTTTTATTTATTTATGTTTACTTATTTGGTTTGGAATAGTTTTGTTGTTGTAATGGGTTTTGTTTCTTTTTGAGAAAGAACTTAAAGCTAAGAAGTAAGGGAGAGTGTTTTTTTTTTTTTTTTAAGGACTTGGGTGAGGAAAAAATATAACTATAATATATTTAAGTTTAAATTTTTAAATAATAAAAACTAAAGTTAAAACTATTTTTTTTAAAAAAAAAAAAAACCTCTAGAAAGCTTATCAAGTTCTGGTCAATGGTCACACTTAAGATCATACAGGCAGCATAATTAGGACTTGATGCCCTTAAAAATATCTTTTTGACATTTTTATTTAAAAGATTTTAAAACAATGACAGTTTCTCTCCACTCCCCTCATCCTGCTCACACCCCATTTTCCCCCTACTCCACCATTCACTCCTCAAAGAAAGTAAGGTTTTCCATGGAGAATCAGCAAAGTCTAGGATATAGGTTGAGGGAGGAGCAAGACTCTCTCCAGCCAATCAAATCTGAGCAAGGTGCAAGCAGATGCAGAGATCCATAGCTACATAGTGGGCTGAGCTCCCAGTTCTGTTGAAGAGAGGAAGGAGAAATTTATACGGGGTAAGGAGTCAAGATTATACTGGGGGAAATCAAAAAAAGAAGTGAACCTAAGCTTCTGGGAGTTCACTGGCTCTGGAAAAATACTTACAAAGTTAAGTGAGTAAAGAAGGGGACTTTTTTTTTGAGAGGAGTTGAGGGTGGATTTGAATATGATACAAATCTGTTGTGACTCTCAAAGAACAAAAATAAAGGAGATAAAATATAATGAATAATAGAAGACTCAATTGAAAATATTTTAATACCAATATCTCCCTTAATAATCAGGGAACTTTGTGTAAAAGGGGAGAAAAAAAGGTAACTGTGGAGTTTATATATAGACAGAAGTAAGCTTTATGTAGTCTCATGTATTTTTGATAGATAAATGTTCATCAAATATTTCATAAATCTAAGAAAACGACATTTAAAATGTTTTAATAGCATAAGGCTTTGGAACAGTGAGAAACATCTGTTTCTGGCATCTAACTCAGGGAAGATTATGGGTACTGAAGACTCTGCATGGGGAGTTTGCTTTAATGTGGCAAAACTAGACACTGGGCAAGAAACTACTTTTGCCTTGACTGTTGATAGTACCCTGTTGCAATGGGGTTTCTTGGTCCTGGGCGCCCAGAGGCCCAGACCCACTGACCTGCAGCTGCAGACCCCTTAGCTGCCCACGGCTGTTCAGGCCCCTAGAAATGACTCAGACTCTTATATTAAATTCATGCTGTTTGGCCTATGGCTCAGGCACACTGTTAGCTAGCTCTTACATCTTAAATCAACCCATTTCTATTAATCTTTCTTGCCACGTGGCTTGGGGCTTACCTGTGTTCCTTACATGTTGCTCCTTTGGGCTTCTGGCTCCTTCTGTCTGACTCTGCCCTGCTCCTCCTACCTATTCTGATTCCTCCTCCTACTTCTTCTATGGTGCCTGTCATGAGCCAAAATAGCTCCTTTATTTAAAGACTGATATTCACAGCATACAGAAAGGCATTCCCACATCAGTACCCTGTCAAAATTTGACAAGCAGGAGACAAATGAAGTAAACTGTCAAACTTTAACAAGATAAGGTAGGGCAGTCCTTCAAAATTTTTGCTTTACTGAAAGTTTGCCAGATATTCTAGGCCTATAGACTAAAGATGGATGCCCCCAAATCACTGAGAAACCTTGGGTGACTGTACTGGCAGTTACCTGTCTCTGTGATTTTTTTTTTAATTTTGAAAGAGGCTTGTTATGCACTAATTAGTAGTATATATATATATATATATATATATATATATATATATATATATATATATATATATATATATAATTTCCTCATTATCAAAGTCAGAAAAAGTTTACCAAGGAGATAAAAAGTTTATAATGTTTCATAGACTTAAAAGCTTAAGGTTTTTTGTAAAAGTAGATATTTTATGTTTAAAAATATATTATTAAGCTGGTAATAGAAGCTATGATATAAAGTGAATTAGGTACAAAACTTTATACTCACCAAAATAGGGTAGGCCATAAAGTCCTTTCTCCAACGTTTCCAAATACAAATGGATTGGATATGATTCTTATTATATATAGTTTTACTGTTTTAAAATTAAAATCTTTCCTTTTGATTTAAACAAAAAGAAGAAAATGTTCTGTTATAATCTTATTGTACACAGTGAAGATAAATCTCTGTTTAATCTTCCCTACCTAAGGTACCTTCAGAATGGTTTAATAAAAAGTTGAATAAGCAATAGCTAGGCATGAGTGCATAGACAGACAGGACTTCAGGAGAGATGTAGGACCACTGTGGGGTTCTGAGGTGCAGGAGATTTTATTTTCCAGTGAGACATAGAGTGACACACTGACTACTGAAGAGAAGTAACAAGTCATTTGGCAGAATGTAGACTAATATAACCAGGTTAATTTAAGTTGTAAGAGCTAGTCAGAAACAACCCTCAGCTAAAGCCAAGATTTTATAATTAGTAATTAGTCCCTGTGTCATTATTTGGAAGCTGACATTTCAAAAAAGTTTAACTACAACTGAGCAAATCACATTAGAAACAGTAAATACAGAAAAGTTAAGAACAGACAAAATCACCATTATTACGTGTAAAAGTATAAGACCAATAATCAAAAAGAGAGTAAAAGCAGTTAACCAACAAAAGATAGAGTGTAAATAGGCTCTAAAATACCTTGGAAAGCAGTGACAGTAGGGATATTGCTTAAAGTAAAAATATTTCACAATGTTTTGTTTTCAGTATCTAATACAAAGTTTTCATCCAGAAAACTGTGTGTGTGTGTGTGCGTGTGAGTGGTTGTATATACATACATATATATAAACAAAATGAATTCAGTATTTATATATATGCATATATATATTTATATATACAAATATATAACAGTAATAATAAAAGAGAAGGACACACATGAGAAATAATGGGAAGAGATAATATTAAAGTGCTTGAAATGAGGATGGTAAGGGAAAGTTAATAAATTATATTTGAGTTTAATGCATATTAATGATAATAAATACTTGTCATGTTTGGATAAGTATTTATTTGCCAATGTAGATTTTTTTGAGTTCACATTTATGTGTGACCTACTTACACAATTTATTGTAATGTTACCATGATTACTAAACACTACAACTTCCTCAGCCTCTTAAAATGAGTGACAGGCTATGCTTTTCTCTGCTTTCAAGTTTCAAATGAATTCTAAAAGCAATGTCTAAAACAATGTCTAAAAAATGCAAAAAAGCAACCAATAAAACACGTTCTCCTGACTTCCATTTAACACAAAACTTGTATCTTAGCTAGAGCATTGGGGCAAATGAGAGGAAAAGGGAATCAGATAGTGAAGGGAGAGGATGGAAAGCATCCTTAGCTTCAGCTTACAGGCTTCAAATATTCCATCGGAACTAATCTGAGAGATGAAAAATACATTCAAGAAAGTAGTAGCATACAAAATTAATATTTTAAAAACCCTCTGTAGCCTTGGAATATACAAATGACAAATACAAAGAGAAAGAAAGCAAGGTTACACGGACAACTTATTTGTATGCGTGCACACACACACACACACACACACACAATTGAAATAAATTGGTAGCAACATACTATTATTGTAAACCTTGATTAACGGAGTTGTGGAACATAATTAAAAATCCAGATAGAATCTCACATTTCAGAGCCTGATAGTTAGGAGTTGGACATCTCATATTGAAGGAATAATGTCAGATGGGCCAGAGGCATTTTTTTAAACCACAAAAAACAAATGCTGTGCAAACTTGAAGACTCGTGTTCTAGTTCACATCACCTCCATAGGAGCCTATAATGTCTGTAATCCCAAGCCTGTAGATCAGAGATAACTATCCTAGATAATTCAAATATTATTGTGAAGATGCATTAATTTTTTCATTACAGTTATTGATTTTTAGATTGTAACTTTTCAAGTAAAACAATATTATTATGTTCATACACTGGGTTTTACTGTATCATTGTTTATGTATTTTTATATGAAAAAACTCAACATTTTATTTTACTGGAAAAAACAAACAAAACAGTAGATGGAATAGCATCCTGATTCCCAGAATAGGGATAGTAACCTTTTTTTCAGAGAGTACAATCTAAATGAATTGGTTATGAGAAACTAAAATTTATATTTCTGTATGGTAATACTGTCTCAATTACTTATGGTAATTAGGTCATATGACCAAGCCTCAAACACATTCAAGAACAATTCTGGAAAATCTTACTATTATTTTCTTAGCAACTTTTAGCTCCTCACATAAGTAACAAGTTACATCTAGGTATTCTGAATATCATATTGATTCCATCCCTCTAAATATGCACAAATTTAAAAAAAAATCATACAATCAGCTACATATGGACATATAACTGACATAGTCTGAAAAAGCAGAAGGGTACAATGTCTCAAGTACATGCTCCCAAATTTGTAGACCTTGGACAAATTACTGTAAACAGACAACTATTATAGCCTTATCACAAAACAAGATAATTAAATGGTCCAGTTCTGTGAGAATCAAAGAAATGTCAGACCTTATGACCATACTTCTTAAATATATATATGTGGAAGCAGCATAAATTTGTCAATGCTACCCTATTTTATTTTTCATGGACATAAGGTCTTTTGATTATGTTTTCTATTTAAAAAAATTGTTGATCTATGGTTCATAATCAGAATAAATTCAATAGGTACAAATATAAATGTAATTGTATTTCACCATCAACATACTTCTCTGTTGCTTATCTAGAAAAACGTAGGTATATACTAAATAGTTTATAATGAATCATAAGCAAATAACTAACATTCTAGAAATATAGCATATAATAAGTATTAAAAATATGTTTTATTTTAAATCACCGAGACACTATAGTAAAAGATCTTACACATAGTAGAGCCACTGAGATTTCAGAAATTTAACAGTTTGTATAAACCTATTTTATATGTTCTTGCTCGTTGCTAGGGATGTCAGTTAGAAGAACCAAAGATAATGACCAAGTAATTCTTATAATTTAACTTGGAAGACAGATAACATAAAATAAGGAAATAGAAATAAACAAATCAAATAGAATTCTTTTTGGTATTATTTGTACCGATACTATTAACAGTAGATATCATAGAAGGATTGAACAGATACCTAATGAAAGTAGTGTTGAGACAGGGTGTGTGAGTTAAGTGCTTCTTTCATAGAAAGAAACAGCAGTTGAAAATCCTTATGAAAAGGAGGTGGACAGAGATCTAGGGCTGAGCACTGGGCAGAGCTCCTGGTCTAGCAGAGAGCAGGGAAGTAGAGTCTGTATGAGCAACAGGCTAGGGATTATGAGGAAGGTTCCCCTGTTGATTGCTGGCTGGAGCTCTGGGGAGCTCACTGAATTGAAAATTGCCATTTGAAATCCATCAGGAGGGGGAGCTGGTCCAGCTGGTCCCTCCCGGGGTAGGGGGCTTTCTACTGGCCTTTGCAGTGAGTGGAGCGATGAGGGGTTGGATCAGACTGTTCCTGTTCATGGGCTGGCACCTTGGAGCCCATTCTATAGAGGAACACCCAGCTCAGCACTGACTTTGGGATGAGTGAATCGGATATGTCTGGAGTACATATGCCAACCTGGGCTGGCCCACCTTGGACTTCTTGCCTTTTTGGAGGAGGAGATGGGTGGACGGGGAGGGGCAAGGCTGAGGGCTGTCTGGGAAGGATTGGGAAGGGAAGAGGAAGGGAACAGAGGGATACATTTATGGAGATGAAAATAAAATTGGGCGAAAAAAAGTAACCCAGTGTCCACTGAGGCTATTGATACAGTGCTGGCTAGCGAGGAGAAACAGGCAGTCAGGGAGAAGAAAGGTTAAAAAAAACTTTCCTAGAACTACACAAATAATTGTAAAAAATCGTGGAAGTTATAGGAACTTTGTAAAACCTAAGAAAAAAAAAAACTGAGGATCTCTGAAAACCTCTAAGCCCTGACACATGATTGATTGACTTACATCTTATGAAGAGTTACAACGGATGGGTTGGTTAGTTTACTAAGGAGAGATTACTAGTTACGTTAAAGACAAGAACAGATAGGAGATGCTTGCAAAAGTTTTAGTAACATTTTAACAGAGAGTTTTGAAGATAGGAAAGAGTTACTGATGGGCCCAGTGTAAAAAATACTTGGGTCTTTACTGCAACAAAACTTCTAATTCAAGATGGAATGAATGGTGATATATAATAAAACAGAGAACTTGGGGAAAGATTTTCTTTAATTTTATATTTTCATCATACTTTCTTTCCTCACCCTTAAAAAAATGTACAAATGTGGAGTGAAGATACAAATCACAGATACCCTAGTACAACAGAGCAGTGCCTTGCTCCTGAGCTATTAGCAAGACGCGAAAGACCACGCACTGTATGCCCTCCATAAATACATATAAAAGTTCTGCAGTTAAGAGGATAAGCTATTCAAACAACAATGTAGTAGAAAACAGTTTTGAAGATATTACAAAATATTTCGAGCCAGTAGATACTTCAAAAAGAACAGATTGCATTTCTGATTAGGGATAGGAAAAATGTTATTAAATTATTAAAATACTCATTTCAATGGTGATGGTTTGCACATGATCAGTTAAACTCATAACAAAGAGGCACATGATCAAGCATTTGCTTGAAGTGTATAGCTACTTTTGTGTATTTTGTAGCCATGCTTCTTTGAAATTGATAATTTTGTTGCTATTTATATATAATTTTCAGTTGAAATATTTTAGTTTTCCCATTAAGTGATGAGTGAATAAATTAATATAAGAAGTAAAAGAAATATTATGTGTAGATCTCTGCTGATTATTTCATCAACTACAACATAATACATTTGCATGCAGTGATTACTGTGTCTTCAATGAGATGAGTGAGAAGATTCTTTTATCTGAGACTTCTCAAAATTTTATATTCAGAGTTTAAATTTTCTATTTTATGTGTAGTATGTGTATGTATTTGTGTGTGTTTGTGTGAGTGTATGTGTGTGTGTATGTGTGTGTGTATGTGTGTGTGTATGCTTATGTGTGTATATGTTTATGTGTATATGTGTGTATAGGTATGTACTTGTGTGTATGTGTCCTTGCACATATATGTGTTTATGTGTGTGTGTCTGTGTGAGTATGTATATGTGTTTATGTGTGCATGTGTGTGTATGCAGGTGTGTGTATGTGTGTTGTGTGTGTGTGCATGCTCATGCCACAACACACATATATAGCTCAAGAGACAACACTTCTGCCACCTGTGGAATACCTGGATTTTCAAGTTGGCACTCAAACATCTCTCTACCTAACTCACTAAACTGCCTTATCAGACCCATTATGGTCAAAGAGAAAACACCCTATAGACACTAGTGTTGAGACAGTATGATTTTATGATAGAGCAGTTTATTATAATGCAATTATCCAACCCATCTACCACCACTGACAGTATTTTCACTTCATTTTATATGCACTAACTATTGGCCATAACTATTATTAATTTAAACACAGTATTAAATATAGGAAATAATGTGTAAGTAAAAGTTATATTATTTACATTTCCAAACATTGTTCTATTTAATACAAACAGTTTAATTTATAAGAATGATAATCTTCCTTTTTTATTTTTCAAGAGAAGAATTCTCTGTGAGGCCTTTGCTGCCTTGTAGACGAGGCTAGCCTCACACTCACAGGGACCCAACTCCTCTGTATGCTGAGTGCTGGAGTTAAAAGCATGTTCCACGACACCAGGCAGAATCACCCTTCTTGTAATTCTGCTAACAAGTTAGATCTTTTAGTGAACAACTTCGTTAATATTAATGATGAATAGATTATTTCTCCTTTACATTTAATCAATATTTTCTTTGGCTATAAGTAATATTTTCTTCTTTTAGTTTGTCAATGTTTTTTTCCATATTTTTAAGCATAAACTTTATTCAATTGAGTAAATTATTATTTATACTCTTGCATATAATTTCCTATTTTAAATACTAATGTGTCATGTTTTGATTGCGTTACGATGCTCTTAAGATTGACAGTGACATTTGAATTCAATTAAACAGTGGAAATAGCTATTAGTTGACCAAAATTAACCATAGAGATTTTAAAGGACTGAGCAAAAGTAGTCTGGGGCTTAAAGAGGGTCTTGGCACTTTTGGATGGAAAAATGAGAGACAATAGGTTACTGGTTGCATTGCTTCCATCTTTCCGATCATTCAAGTTCTTAACCTGATATAGGACTCCTGAGTTTGTATTGATAAAGAATAATTAGACAAATCTGCCTATATTACAATGAGACATGTCTGCTCCTAGAGCAGCTATTTAATTCAATTTGATGAATCATGAGCATCAAAAAAACCTGCATATGGATTTTGATTTCTTTATTGCAAAAGCTAGCCATTTGAGCAGGAAAATTCCCTTGCCTTGACTGCTCACAATATGTTATCAAACTGGACCAGCAGAACACTAAAAAAGTGACTGTTAAACTTTGCCAAGACAGAGTTGGACAGGCGTTCAAAAACTGCCGATTTTCTAGGCAAATAATGAATGCGCCAATGTTGCATAGAATTCTTAGGGTAACTGTACAGGCAGCCAGATATCTCTGTGATTTCGTAGTTTTGGAAGTATTTCCTTTTTACTCAGATAATAGGACATTCTTCTGGAGAATTTGAAGACTAGGTAGTTAAAGTTAAAGTTTTCTTTAGTTATGATAGAAGGTAATTAGCAAAGAGTTTGTACTCATCAAGATAAAACAAATAATGGACTATTTTTCACAATATACCAAATACAAATGAACTGGACATTAAAGGTAGTTCTTGCTTTGTAATTGTTCTTTCTGTTTATTGTTCTTTAATGCTAGAATTAAAAACATTTTCTTTTTGTTTAGACAAACCAGGGGAATATTCGGGAATATTCTATTACATTGTGTGAAGATATTTTATTGGAATTTGGTGAAATAAAAGCTAAATGACAAATAGCTAGGAAAGATTTTCAGAGAAATAGAATGCTGCTTTTCATTAATGAATGGAACCAAATAAGATATTTTGTCTTTGCATTGGCATATTAATTAGTATTGCCATGGTTCACGTCTTGATTATGAAGCCATTTGTAAGAGAAGGTAATTTCACAGGAGTTCTTGGCATTTTGCCTCTTATAATCTGTCCATTTCTGTTTGTGATGCTCCCTAACACATAGATTTAGGAGCTATGTGAAGACATAGCAATTTTGCCTAGGTTCCCCATGAATCATTGATCTTTATATTATTTGATGGTCTCCACAGCACCAAACATATTTATTTTTGGTGAGGAGTTGTAGATAAACTTATCTTTGGGTATAATGGTGAATTTAGGATATTGTTAGAAATCATGCTGATCTAAAAAAAAAATGATGACAATTGATTTTTTTTTCTAAGAACAATGACATCACTAAAGCCTGATAGTTAACTAAGACTCTAGTACCAGGCAGGTCACCCTCTTGTTCAATAGACCTTAAGTCCAATTAAAGAATTGTTTGTTACCACCAGTGTGTGGTTGCCCATATTCCAAGTTTATGGCTATCTTGCCATACTGTTGAAGTTTATAACATATCTTGTCAAGGGTAGGTGAGACTAGAAATTTGCTCCCCTCTGTTAGCAACTGGTATAGTACTTTTTGATACTATGGAAGACAGAAAACAGGATTGAGATTATCACTACACTATGTTTATAGGTATGCATGACCAAACTAAACTTTTTTATATGGGTTATAGTACTTTCAATTTAGACCCTATACTTTTGCAGTAATTGCTTTAACACTGGGAACTTCTCCAGTCTCTGAAATTATTGTTTGCTTGTCATTAGTTTGTATATATAATGAAGCATTTGTAAACAACTGAGAGAAAAAAATCACACATGATCTTATTTTTGACATTCTTTCTTTCTTAACTTTTCTCTTTCCCAATATTTATGAAGATTGATCTCACTATGCAACAAATTTGGTCCATATCACCAGTCCTCAGTTAAATGCTTTTATATAAAGAAGATAGAGAAAAACTTCTATAAATAATTATTAAATTTAGGGTTTTGTGTATGGTATTAATAGAGTAGGGGGTACTCCTTATTCTATTTATCATTCACCTGCACATTCAGATAGTCCAGATCCACCTGAACTGGTATTAATATAGTATACTAACTTGAGTATGCCATTCTAGTCTCAGTCAGCTCCAGGGTCTGGCTGACTCCCAGACTATAGATGAAGATAGAACATATTATGCTAAACCTATTACTGCTTCAGTAAAGAAGAAGAATATCATTTCCTACCTTCTAGTCCTGAGGCAGATAGACCACTATAAGGTTTAATGTGAGTCTTTAGGCATGGACAATCTTTTCTCCATAACCTACTGAGACTAATTTGCTCCTACTATCAGACAGATGTAGCCCAAACTTGACCTTTGAGGATCCATGTACTAACCAGAGATGAAAGTTCATTTCCGTCCTGGAGAATGACATGGTATATCTTGTTCCCCAAGATGCACTGGTTCTAATACCTCTCTTTCCACGTTTGTGCCATGAATAACTTTTCTCACTTGGTATCTAGAAGATGACACTGCAACCTAGAGTTTTGATTTAAGCTATAACCTCTAGGCTGGTTTTTAGATATCAAGAGCTGGTCAGACCTTCTGCTTTTTCTGTTTGTGTTATTAATTCTAAACAATGAGGTTCTGTTCTGTTCCAGTTACTATTCATACTGTAAATCAGAAGTTGTTCAGACAAATGTTGTCTTCTTCCTTTTGACCTTTCGAGAATGGATAAAGAAAGTATCCAACACAGAACAGAATGGAGTTCAAATGAAAAACAAAGAAAAATTCCATGAATTAATAATAACCTTTAAAGCCAGAGGTACATGTGCTTGTACATCCAGAATAGTGGTGTTGACAAATGGGAGAGAAGATACAAACAATAATGTAGTGTGAGGTTTCTGTTCCGGACTTTCAGGCCTAGCCTCAAGGTTTAGTCCCGCAGACCCACAGACCCACAGAAACACACAGACACTTACAGTAGTTTTAGGCTGATCGGCCTAAGGCCCAGGCCTATTAACTCTTTACCCTTAATCTAACTTATGACTTTTATTTGTTTTGTTTGTTTTTAGAGTTTTTTTAGTTTGGTAGTTTTATCTACACTTCCTGTCTGCCTTTGGCCAATCAGGGCATTTTATTAAACTCATAGGTGGGACAATTATTCACAATGGAACAACATAATTTTCCTACACAATAATTTAGAATCCATGCGCTTACATAATTTATGACTAACATAGAGCATTTTTGTTAACCAGTTTCAGAAAACTTTTCATATCTGCTAATTCCCTATTAATCCTACTGATATTAGGAGTTTGCAATGATGATGCTGATAGATTAGCTTATCTACTCTATCTTATATTTTCTGATAGATTCCTTGAAAGTCACCCAAGCCCATTCTTTCAAACATCCTAGAAAACCTACAGGTATTTGGGGTAAAATTTTGGTCTTTAACTCTTTAAAGTTAAATTTATGTTTTCAACAAGTTTTCTTTTGTTGAGTATCATCAACTCATAAACAGAAATCCTATGAAATATTTTGTCCTCAGTTCGGATGACATGCTTTTTTGTGTGTATCTTCCCTAATATGCTTTTATTGTAGAGCTCATAAGAGTTTGCTTATATAATAAATGGTTATAAACTGACTTACAAATAAATATTCCCATAACAGAGTACATTTTCTTTCAAATACCTAGACTCTTAAAAGTGACACAGTGAGCTCTGGATAGTGACATGCTGCTCTGGATAATGGCATATCGGGCTCTTCATCTTGGTGCTGACTTTTGTTTATTTGTGCAATCAGCATTAAGCAACTTATTTAGTTCTTATAAAAGCTTCTTTTCAGAAATAAGTGAGCTTTAATACTTTGCCAATAACAGGCATATATGAATATGTATGAGAAAAGAATCAACTTTCAATCAAAAAACTACATAAATAAATAAATCTTCAGATTTTCTTGATTATCATAACTTAGCACAGTCCAGTATTATTTGTGGTAGTTAATTCATATTTTCAATACTTTGAGAGTTTACTTTAAAAGTTTTATATTGAACTCAATAGCTATCTTTTAGTGTTCTTGAGTATTTTATAATTTTAGATAATTTATATGTCTAAGTGATAATATATTTTTGATGAGAACAACCACATTATAAAGATTTGAATAGTAGAAAATACTAATTGAAGAGGAATAATTTATGACTGATTTTCCAAAAGAGGTTAAAATGCTTTATACCAGCATATATTTCTTTATACATATGTTCAACAGTGATAAGACACATGCTACTTATTGGTTTTAGCTTGACTTTATAATTTTGAATGCATTGTGCATATCCATTGAGGCTATAATGACCAATCTATATCATCTTTAAGTGAGTTTTATTATTTCTTATGTGTATGTCTCAGAAATTTATGAATTTAGTTTCAAAATGACTATATCTCAAAGTAGATTTATTGTTTCTTTGTAGAAATACAGAAATAAAGATGTTTGTTAAATAAAAGTTGTCAATAAAAGTTAGGGAAATTTATCATCTTGTCAGTTTAATTGTAAAAAGACTGGTAATATGCAAATTCACTGTCTATTTGTAGTTCATGAATTACTTCATGAATCACTTATTTGTTTTTTTATACAACTTTGAATATGTTTTAAAAATGATTTCTTTTTCACTTCTTGTATACAAGTGTTTTGCCTACATGTACATATATGCACCACATGTACCCAGAATGTCTACAAGAGAAACACATGCTTTCTCTTCTCCACTGATCTAACTCTCTTTCTCTGAAATTTGGGAAATTTTATGATTTTGTGAAATTATTTTAAAACTGCCCCACATCTTTCTTTATATAAGTTTATTTGTATTTTATATTGTTTCAAAGATACATATTTCAATTTATTTTGTTGGAAGAGTACATTAAACATATGAATGATAATTTTAGATTTTAATCCCAACAATGATTTTTTTTACCAAAAATCTATTTTATCTGAGTTAGTATAATAAATACTAGTTTTAGAAATAATTAAAATTAACTTCCAAACATTATACCTGTTCATTAAGATCCCATGATTTCCCAAGCTACAGTGAGATACTTATGATGCAAAGTTGTATGTATCTGGCCATAGCTTTAGGCTTCTGATGTTCTTTTACTTTGGTTAGTGATTTATTTTTTGTAGACTCTTCTTTATTTTCAAAATTTCCTGTGTGCTTATGAGGGAAACTTCTTTTTTTAAGGAAAGTAAAATTTTATTTTTATTCTTATTTGAATACAGTCATACTTTAAGTTTGAAGTAGTCACAAATAATTTCATTTTGTAGACATTTTGCAACACCTCATGTGTGTGTGTGTGTGTGTGTGTGTGTGTGTGTGTGTGTGTATTTCAAACAGAGAATGTAGTATAGAATAATTGTAAGGCAGTCAATTAAATGTTATGGCCATTTCTCTGATAGAAACTGTGTTGCGATCCTCCTCTAACAGTTCAAGTAGGTACTTTAGAGGGCAATACTGACCCAAGAATGAAAAAGGCATGAAGAAGACATGGGCCTGTTTGAATGAATATGCACTTGCAGGGTCAGAGCTTTAGTCCAAACATCTCTGCCTTTGTTGGCTTATGCATTTTGGTTTTTGTCCTATTTTACTAGTACGATGTCCTCATAATTGTTGGATGGAAATGTGGAGTAAGGGAAACACTCTAGTTATGTATCAGAGAACTTGACACTAAGCTGAGAGTTCACTGATACTTGGCTGTTCTCTTTGTTTTTTTAAGGAAGTTACTAAATAGGCCCTTTCAAAAATATGCCCACACTATAACTTGAAGGGACCAATAGTAGGAATACGTATGTTGATTATTTTCTTTATCATAATATCTAGGTAATGAAATGATGTTTCACCAGTCAAGAGAACTTGCTATTCTTCCAGTGGATCCAAATTTATTTCCCAGAAATCACTTCAGGTAGCTCATATCTGTGTCAAACTCCAGTTCCAGGTGGTTATGATGAAGACTTCTAGCCTCCTTAGGCACTGCACTCATACAAAGACACATACATACACATAAATACAGATATATTAAAATTGACAGTAGACAAAACTTTAAAATATAAGTGAAGAATGTAAAATATAAAATAATGTAGAAATATCCATACTTAGTACTACAAGTGAAATGACAATGGGTCATAATGAGGCCTGGGGGTGCAATGGCTAATAGCAGTTTATTTAGGAAAACGTATGTGACTTGAGTAATTAAAATTTTCCTATACGTTCTTAGAAGGAAATGCTCAACAGAATTTTATTGTGATATGTCTTTTGCTGTGCATCTTTTATGTAGACCTATAGTATAAGATATAGTACCAGATACATCTTTTTTCTTCCTTGTCTGCATGGCCCTGGTAACCATTTCGGCATAGAAGAAGCACCAGGAAAAAGGAAAACATCTGTACTTGAACCCTACTAAATCTGTACTCAGAATCTATGTCCATAAGAGTTATGGGCACCACTGCACAAAACTAAAATGTTAGGTACACGTGTACTTTTGTGCCTTCCATGCTTGATTCAGTACATTAAATGACATGGCAAATTGACTCTCTTGTAGAGAAAATAAGTAGGTAATGAAGAGAGTTAAGGGACACTAAGTATAGTTATATAAGAGCACCTAAGGGGAAGAAGAACGCTTTTTCTCTGGAAGAGAGGAATAAGACAGCTGTGTGCAAATATTTGAATTGTTGTCATGTGGTTATATGGCCCTAAGGATGCAAACTAGGGCCAATTTTCTGAAAGACTATAGGGGCTTGAATTTTATCAAAAGAGATTTATTTGAAAATGAAGCAAGTAGTCTCAGAAGGTAATTTGCAGCTGTCACTATGACAATTCAAGTGTAGTCAGGGGATAGCCACTTTCGCAGAGGAATTGTAGAGAAGATTCAAGCAGAAGAAAGAATTCAATGAGATTATGGTTAATTTTTGCATTCCATTCCCAGAAAGTGTGTATTTTTATTGCCTGAAGACTGTGTTAGAATTCAGAATTGTGTGAATTAAAATGGAATTTCTTATATGGAAACCGAAGCTGTAGTTTTAAGAGAGGAAGAAAATAGGTGTAATGGTTTCACTGGGATTTCTTTAAGCCAGATCAAAAAAACTGAAGAAATTTGAAATTGGTAGGATAAATTGAAGATAACTTGGATAGGGGAGTTATGAAATAAGAAACTAGTATAAGAATGCTTTATGTTTTCACAAATGTAAGAGTTCTGTGTAAAAATGTATTTTAACTACATGATGACATTTCTGAAAAGGAGATTCCATTAATTATATTCACCAAAAAAGTTGTGATACATTTTTACATTATGGTACCTCATTAAGGTAACCCTGTTTGTATACTTTTAATTATTAAAATTATAACATAGAGATAAATATGTGGGGTAGGTTATATGGATAGAGTCCAATAGCCCTAGGTTTGAGCTTCAACACACACACACTCACTCACACACACACACACACACACACACACACACACACACACACATACACACACACCCTGAATAATTACAAAGTAAAAACCAACAGATTCTAGCCTTGTTTTCTGTGTAGCCCCATTTTGGGGGGGCGTCATTTAACATGAGGAACAGCTGATTTTTTATCTGAGGCATGAAAACTGTTCTTGTTCAAACCTGTTATTGCTGTCTTTGCCTAAGATATTTCTAGTTTTCTTTTACATACAACATCAAATGATGATCATTATATTGCCTCAAAGCTTTGGCTGCCCAGCACTGCATTGCATTTTACAGAATCTTGATTGGGAACTCCACTAGCTTGTCTAAGGAAAGCTGTTTTGAAACTTGAAAGCGACTCAAGCTTATTTGCAGTGTCCTTGGAGAATCTAATGTGAAAGAGATTCAGGTGAGGTATGATACTCAAAAACAGGACTCAAAACAGTGTTTTCACCTGATGCGACCTCTGAATGTTATATTTTAAGCATTACCTTTTATCACAGTTGGAAAGAGGGAGAGAAAGAAATGAAAATACGTGAGAAAGAAACCAAGCCCAGTCAGATTCTAAGCGTGACGGAGATTCAAATAGAATATTAAAGTAATGTAAAGAGAGGGGAAGAGGGAAGGAGGTGAGAGAGAGAAGAGTGCTTTGGTGTACACTGTCAAAGTGCTTGATATTCTTGAAGGAAAATGTCTCTGTGAAGCCTGTATCTGTGTGCAATAAACACATTCTAAAGAACTGCCGTGAGGCCTTTTCTAGGAGTTCATGTGGATTCTCAGAGATCTTGTCCCTCTAGCTCCCAGGTCTCAGAGCTCACAGACACACTCAATTTTAGGATTTGGATAGTAAAATTCCAGAAATGTCACTGGGAGAGATGCGTAAAGCATGATATACTCAGAGCACCTAACAGATACAGGCCTTTTCCTCTCGTTTTCTGTCCTGTTTCCTTACAACTCTCATTTGTTCTTTCTTTTTATTTTATAAGATGAAGAGATTCAAATATTTTTAAATGCTAAATTAGATTCCAGACATTCCATGACTAGTGGTCAATTTGACAGGCTCTAGATTCTTTGAGAGAACAAACACTTGTACATGTCAGTGAGCAATTTTTTAGAATAGCCTGATAGAGCGAAGGATACTTACCCTAAACATAGACAGCAGTTTACCATGGCAAGGGCCTTTGATGGCTAATAAAAAGAAAGCAACCTGAGCACCGAAGTCAGCATCCATTCCCTTCTCTTTCCTAATGCCAGAGACAACGTGCCCACCCGTCTCACGATCCTGCTACAATGACTTCACAGTTGTGATGTGCTATAAAACTCCTTTCATTATTTGGTTTTCCCCAGTATATCTCCAGACTATGAGGAAACAAACAGGTAGAGAACGTGATGTCAAGAAGTAGTACTCTTTTTATGAATAATTTGACTCTGTTTTTATCTCTTTGAGACTAGTTTGCTGGAGGAATGTGGGGGAAAGTTTAGAATTTCTAGAATGTTTTAAGCAGAACTTTGTATGTGCATTTGGAAAACCACAAATCCAAAATAAAATAAAACAGTAGAATTGAGCTTCTGAAATTTCATAAAGGGACACAGATTCTCCAGTTACTGAATCTAGGCAATCCTTTGTGATATTCTTACAAACAATCTGGCTGAATTCTGCCTTCTCCCGAGAACTGGGAGAGTCTCACTTCAAAACTGAAGAACAGATACAGTTGGGAGAAGAAATCTCAAAACAAGCTTGTACAAGGCTGTGCTAAGGTTATATCACATGGCTTCCAGCTAGGCTTACAGTGAGAGATAGAAGAAGGTCTGTAAAAGTGAAGACACAAAAAATGTACAGTCTGATGAAAAAAAGAAAAGGAGAATGTTTGTTGCAGAGAAGCATGCTCTTATAAAACAGCTGAAATTATTGAAAAATATCAATACCATTAAACAGAAATATGGTCTAAATTGAATCAATAGAATTTCTTTGAAGGCAAGACCTCCAAATATGCCAAGCCCCATCTTGAAAAATTCAAGTTCATTTGAGAAGAGATTTAAAACCTATTGGGATTTAAAGCCCAGGGAAGGATTTTGTTTATTTGTTTGTTTGTTTGTTTGTTTTTCTATAATTAACCTTCATGGCAGAGAAGGCAAGGAGGTTCCAGGGTAACTTACTCTATTGGTACTGGCAGAAGAACTTAGCAGTATTACCTAAATGTTCCTGGTTTTACAGTTATGACAAATTAAGACATTTCAAACCTAGAATTCCCATAAAAGGGTTCACTACTAAAAGCCAAGAACATACGGACATTTTTCTCTATAATCATCCTTCATGGCACACAGAAGGCAAGATAGTTCTGGTTTTGGGGTGCTGGCAGATAAAATTGGTGGCATTGTTTTTGTGGGGCTGGTTTTGCAGTTATGATAAATAAAAGATCAGGGAGTCATGAGGGTTTGCTCCATTGTGTCAGAAGGTTCCTGAGGCTGAAGAGTGAGTGAAAGGAAAATTCTTTATTGAGCTCCTATGGGATTGTTACATGAATCTGTGGTGGGATTTATACTGCATCAGAGACTAAATAATGGTGAAAATTCAAGTGCTTCAGGATGCTTCCAATGGGAGCTGCAGGCATAGTATGGTGTTAGCTCAGAATTGAGGCTGTTGGTGCTTCAGAGAGTAGAGACAGAGGAGTTCAGATGATTCCACCATGAACCCCAGTCACCTTCCATAAACACCGAATTTAGTGCTTTCTCTACTTGCTTTCAGTCTTGCTTGGCTCAGTCTTTCCTAGACTTGTCTACATCACTAGTTTGGGGAACAATAATGCTTTTCCCGTATCATACTACGTCAAAAGTGAACCTATAATGGAAGTCTATGAATGTTTTCCCCTGAACGTGCATACCTTCAGATCAGATCCAGGGACATTAGTCTTGGCAATGAGCATCTCTACTCACTGAGCTATCTCACTAGCCCTATACTTTTACTTTTGAATAGAGTTAGAAGTACTTAAAAATATGGAAAATTTTGAAATTTGACTATATAGGATAAAAGGGGCCAAGAAAAAACAAAAACAAAAACAACACCAAAAAACAAACAAACAAAAAAACACCTTGTACCTGACCAGACCTAAGACAGGACCAAATAAAAATACCATTACCCTGACTTGACTCTAGGACCAGGAATTGAAATCATACCAATTCCTGAGCTTGCCCTACAGTAAAGCTACAAAATCCTACCAGTCCCTGAGGTCAGATTGCCACCAATCCCTGAACATGACATACCACCAATCTTTTGCTTCAGAATTAGAGCACAAAATGACACCAACTCCATGCCACCCTGGAAATCAAACCCTCCCCCCAGGACATCCCATATAGGGTCTATACCCTGTTGAAAGATGTTTCTGACCCATACTTCCCCACAGTTCAGACCCACCTGCAGTTTCCCCCTCCCCCCCAAGTTTGGCCTATGGCTCAGGCATATTGCTAGCTAGCTCTTTCATCTTAGTTCGACCCATCTCCATTGATCTGTCCTGCCACATAGCCTGTTGCTTACCTATTTCTTTACATGTTGATTCCTGGGGGGGGGGGGGAGGCTGGGGCAGTGTATCTCCTTCTGACTCCACCCTCTTTCTCCTACCTGTTTTGATTTCTTTGCCTACTTCTACCATGCCTGTCATGCGCCAAAATAGTCCTTTATTCATAGCATGAAGACATCCCACATCAATGCCTTGTTCAGGTTGCTGCTGATTCTCCCAGCAAACAAATGCTCCTGGATTCTTTCTTCCCAATAAATAAATCTCTAGTGAGATTTCTTGTGAGTTGTGACATTTTCACCAGAGTGGAGATCATGCTGAAACAATTTTCACCAGAACAGCAAGGAGTGGAGCTGAATTGTTAATGTTTTCACTAGGCAAACATTGCCCTGGAAGAACAGATTTGTAACACTTCTCTGGAGAAGAGTTGTTACATTTGCACTGAGGAAACCGTTCTCTAGATTAGGGCTGTAAATTGGTAAACTTATGGTGACTGACTCTTCCTTGGCTCCGAATTAGCAGGATACTATTCCATCTAAGCCTAAACACTTATAAAGTGTATTTTGCATCATGAAATACCTGTAAAATGGTGGGGATTAGGATTAGAAGGTTATGTTTTGAAAATGGCAAAAACAGATGTGTAACTGTAATTTTGAATCTCCTTGTGGGGGGACCTTTAAGTATACCTGTGAAGAAATTTCTAGATCTGGTTTTGAAGTGAATAGATGCACCATAATTATGGGTGGTACCATTTCATTGGATGGAGTCCTAGGCTGAGAAACAGGAGATAGAGAACTAAGATACAGGGATTACCTACAGCATTCTCTGCTTCCTGTTGCACTGACTTCACTGCTGCAATTGATGGGCCCCTAGCTCTGAACCAAAAGAAGTTCTTATGCTTCAGTTTTCATTGTAAAATATTTTATCATGACGATAAGGAAAGTAACAAATGCAAAATTTACATTCTTCTAAAAAGTATATTGTGAAATTAATAACATAATTTTTTTATTTATCTGAATAACTTCTCATGTTATTTCTGAAAAATTACTCATTTGTAGTAGCTAAAATTAAACAAAATATGGTATCAGAGAATATCAAAAGTGACACTGTTTTTTACTTGAAATATGAATTGTTAAATTAACACAGTGCCATTGGAACATTGGCAAAATTAAGCACAGTATCGTCACTGAATCTTGTGAGATTCCAACTGTTATTTTGGAGACCAAAACCAGAATGATAGAATTTAAAAGTGAAGCTACAAGAGATTAACCTTTCTGGAAAGAGGTGATCTAGAAACATTTGAAAGTTTTGTAGCATAATAGGATAACTAATATTACAGAAAGATGTCAGAGCTGACCAATCAGAACATCCCAGCTTGTCTATTTAGTAGCTACAAAAACATCAACATTACAAATCTGTGTATTATTCTGAGTAGTCACAAAATTATGTGTAATCTCCTATTATTTGAATACTTCAACGGAATGTAATTATTTAAAAAAATACAGATATTATTTAACTTTGAATATAACGGCAGTTGACAAACAAGATACTTTTATTTTTCTGGTTTAAGATATGAGAAAATATTAACCTATAATAAAATTATTGAAATAATATTGAAGTACATTAAATGTTCTTAAATGCATGATTGAGTGAGCACAAGTAACTGGAGTCTTAATTCACTGTAACAGAGATTTTGCTTCAATAACTGAGAAGAGCAATTCATGGTGAAGGTGGTAAAGGAAGCTAAAGGTATCAGTCTGTATTTACATAGATAAGGCGAAGGTGATTAGGCAGCTCAGGAAGGCAGCTAAAAGATTAAGAAGGGCTTGAATTTTTTTTTTTTTTCAAAGTAAGCACAAAAGAAACAACATTTAACAGAATTATAAATGGAGTTTACAGTAATATGCATAAATGCAAATTTAATTTATTTTCTCTTCTCATATTTTAAGTACATGGATGTATCCCAATTTATATTTTTGTTTGTTACTTGATGTGAATAAATGAAGTGCTCGAAGTTTGTGGAACCCCAGTGTTATAGGACCATTATGGAATAAACTTAATTTCAAGAGGAATCAATCAGAATAGCAGCTCAGAGGAACTGAAAATACACAAGTGTCTCCAAATAGAAAAATAATTGCAATAGACTTCCTTAAAGTCCTTTAAGAAGTTATCCATCTTTCTTCTCTGTACAATTCTTTTTTATTACAGATATCATATCCAGACACTAAAGATTGTAGTCTTTCCCCACACTTCTCCTCAGTTATTCCCATTCATTATAGACTCTTCCTGGTGTATATTATTTAATGTATGTTATCTGGATATTGCAACTGATTTTCTCCTCTTCCAAATTTTCTAGACATTCAAAACTACTTCACAAATTTTTTTTAAAAAATTATTTCATCATATGTTGTAGCTATTATGCGACTTGACTCCAGCTCCCTGGTAACACAGTGTCTGTTTGCTTCCAGTTACTTTGTCCATCTACCAAAAGAACACATTTTCTAAAACAATGACATTCACCAAACAGTATAATTTAAAGAAGATTGTGGTTCAAAATTTTGGTTAATATTAAGTCAAATATCATTGATATTAAAATTCCATAAAATTTTGATACTTGTGTCACTGATTTGGAAGAAGACTAGTTTTACACACGTGTGCCTTTAAAGTGTAATGAGCAAAGTAAAACAAACACAGCGTTAGGAACACAAGCAAGATACAGATCTGCCATGCCAGTGTGAGTAAGAACTTAGGTGTTCAGAGCCAAGTCAAATATCAGGAAATAAAATCTCAGTGGAAACTGAAAAATACAAGAAAGCTCCATGAAAATATAATATGGGACTCTAGATTCTGGAATTAAAAAAAAAAAAAAAAAAAAAAAACTTTCAAGTACAAGCAAAGTTGAGAAAAAGATTTGCCAAAGAAGCTACTTCTCCATTTACTTAGGATAAGCTGCTATTACCTAACCTTCTTTAGGGGAGAAATTACATTCTTTGTATGCCAGGCCTTAGAACTTGCCAATCTTATTCCCCATATAAGGCCTTCAGTGCATTAAATGCATCAATGGGGTAAATAGATGTTAAAAATCCATATCTCTTTCAGCACAACAGCTCACAATACATGTTAAAAGGCAATGAGGGAAGGCTGGATTAGTTGATATTAAATTATTTGCTACCTTGAATTAAAATCAGTGTTTTAGCAAAGCCTGAACTCTGTGATAATCAAATATTTGGCATATGCACTTCTTATAAGATTATTTGCTGGAAAATTTATTTACCAGTCTAATATAACATTATAGTCTACTGTGACTAAATTACAGTATGGAGATGGGACAATTTGGCATGAAGCTGAGTTGTGATACATATTAACAATTTGAACAACATGCACAACAGATGCATTCAATTCTCATTCAATAAGAGAATAAGTTCCATACACTTTTAACATACTAATACTGTGGACCTTGTTCCATATATTGTAATGACTAAAATCAGAAGTGGATATACTTTCTGTGAAAATGTAGACAGATAATATTTGTTGCTGTCACTGTATTGATTATGGAGAAGAAGCACATTTCCTTAAAACTGTAAAATGAAAACCTACTTCTGTCTGTGCTTCAGATATGGCTATCATGTAGGAAGCCACTTCATTAAGCCCCTCAAAGAGCCTAATCTCTTGAAAAGATGCAGATCATTAATGTTGAGGAAGAAGAGGAATTTTAAAAATTCTAAAGTATCTGATGTTATTAAATTATTTGTGCCAGATTAAGTCTTCCCTTTGATTTGGTGGTGTGTGTGGATTAACAGTAGTAGGAGATTTATTTTTCAAAAAGCTACATCACATTCTTCATTTGATTCTCAAATTAACATAAGCATTGATTTCCATATTGTTTTATTTCAAGAAGCAATAGAATTTAAAGGATTTGGCTGTGTGTTGCTTTCCTTCTGTTGATATCAGCCTTAAAGTACATATTTTGGAGGGTAATTTACCAAGTATTTAAAAAAAATCAGAGATCTATATATTGTTTCAGGCACCAAGTATATAGTACTAATAATACCCCATCTATTCAACTATATTGTCCATAGAAAACTGCTGTTCAGTGTAATTCATTTTGCCTGCACTAGCTCAGTAATCCTTTCACATTATTTTTTTTCCCATGGCTTTTGCTTCTGATAATTGTCTTCTAGGCAGGAGGCCCTTGAAGTTCTAGATGCCAAAAAGCTTAAGTGGTATGAAATTATGAAATCAATGAATTTTTCTATGTGAAGTATTGCCTGGGTAAATAAATCCTCTAGCTTATGCAAATTATGTCTAGCAGAAATTCCTGGGAAGTCTGTCATCATTAAAGAGGTAGAAATAACTTTGCCAAGCATGTAATTTTTCACTTTCTGTCTTGGAAAATGTTACATCACAGCTGGAAAGCTTTAAGTTCATAGAAATGTATTAAGTTCGTATAAAGACAAGTCGGGAGTGTTTCAGAGGAAGGCAAGTTAGTCTTTGCCACTGGGTAGTATAGTTTTAGATCACTGCTTTTTGGTTCTTTCAGTTTTTAGGTCTTGAAATATATATTCAGCTAAAATATTTGGAGTAAATCCAATACTTAAAGTGTGCACCAGGGGATTTTTCTCTGCTTACTTCTGTGAAGTGCCTGAAGCTAAAGCTTCATAGTCTTCCTTCTACTCTTTTATCTCCGGATGAAAGAATTCTGCATCACCCTCTAAGAATCCCATAGAATACAATTTATCAAGATCATTCATTCCCGAGGAAGGACAGTTTTGAACAACAGTATCAAGTCACCTTGACATGAGTAAGCAGAAGTGATACGATTGTGCCCATTTACTTAACTAAGTTTTAAAATATCCATGCTTTATATGGCCCACAAATGTAACTCCTTTCCAGATGGAGTAAACTGATAAAAAACATCAGAATATGAGGGACCGTAGGCACCTGTCATCAGTATTCTTTGATGTGTAGAATTCATGTCAGATAATGTGTAATTATTTGAATTTCCAAATGAAAAGAGCAACTAGAAAGGTTAAAAAGAGGAAGTACCATCTGAAATTCTGAATCATGCAGTAGAGAAGGGACGCCAGTGAAACACTATTGGAAAATGGTGGAGTTAAAGAACGAAGCCTATGCTATAGACTTAAGTCCTATTTCAAAGGGGAATATAAGGGTCCCCTAGGAACCTTGGCCTATGATAAGGAAAGAATCTTAGTCAATATAGAGATCTGGTGTAATATAACTCTGAGAACATGTTTATCTTGTGAATAAAAAGAATATTTACTGCCACTGACACGGTGTGCAAAGTTCCAAGATCCATTTATATTAAACACATGGGGAAGGTCAATGTTGAATTAAGGAAAGTTTTGAACAACAAAAAGATGGGAACATGAAAACATGTATTATCATAGTAAAAAGCACAGAAAATTCTTAAATGATAGTGCAATTAAAATCCAAAAGCTTTGGAGCACAATAGTGTAAAGTTTTATATGGAACTTATAGTCACACTCTGCAGATATCCAGTGGTCTCATTGAGGACATCAAAGAGTGACCTGTGAAATATTATGGAGATGTTAGGTAGAAACAGTTGAGTATGTTAGTAATTATAGAGCAAAAAGAAAAAAAAATTGAAAGTCTAAAGAACTGGAAGAGTGATTCTCACTGTCAGAGATTTTAAGCCCAAGTTTCCTATGGCTAAAAATATTTCTAAGTATAAGGAAGTGATAAAATCCACTACAGGAAATGGCCACAGGATAATCCCAGGACTGACTTGACAGCCAGTTTAGCTGAAATGATGAGTGGCAGGTTTTGTGTGAGTTTTTTCTGAATTTATAAAATTAAAAACAATAAAGGAAAACACACACACACACACACACACACACACACACACACACACACGGAGGAAATAAGGTTTTGGGTTAAACATTCACATATGAGGAACAACAAAATGGACAGTTTGTCTTTCTAGGTATTGGTTACCTCCTCTGCAATTATTATTTTCAGTTCTATTTTTATTTGTATATTTAATAGTTTAATTTCTTTATAATTAAAAAATATCCCGTTGTATCTATTAACTACATTTATATTGCCCTTTTATCCACTGGTGAACATCTAGGCTATACATTTTCCTAATAATTGCAAAGAAAACTTTGAATACTGATGAGAAAGTATCCTTATAGTAGGACATACAGTTTTTTGCAATATGCTCCAGAGAGATTGAACTACTTAATGTTATATATCTATTTCTACATTTGTGGAAACCACCATAGTGATTCTTCATAGTGGCTGCACAAACTCACATTTACATCAACAATAAATATGTCTTCAACTTTCAAAACCACATTTCATGTCTCTTTTGTTTGGTTGTTTTTTTATTCACTCATTCGTTTGTTTATTTGTTTGATGTTTTTTTGAGTCTTTTGAGAAAGGGATTTTCTGTGTAGTCTAGCTTTACTAAAACATACCATGTAGACCGAGCTGGCTTCAAACTCAGTGATCTACCTGTCTCTGCTACCTAAATGCTGAGATAAAAGACGTGTGTCAGGGCCACCAAGATTGATTCATTTTTCTATTTTTTAATTATTTTATTATTATTATTATTATTATTATTATTATTATTATTATTATTATTTTACTCATTCTATTGTAAGACAAAATATCTCAAAGTAGCTTTATCGTGCTTTCCTTGATATCTAAGGGAAACTGAAAAATATTTCTCAGCCATTTGTTTTTGCTTTTATTTTTCCTTTGAAGAATTCTCTGCTCCTTCCATGATTCACTTTTCTTTAAACTTCTTTATATTGACTCTTTGTGGATTTCACATCATGTGTCTGTCCATCTCCCATCCTTTCATGTATGTTCTCCTTTCTTGCAATCTCCCCCCACAATATACATAAAATAATATTTTAAGGAAAAAGAAAATAACAAAATTCTTGGCATGGAAGCTATAGTGTAATATACTTTAATCCATACATCTTTACTTTCACATGTTCATTGCCATGAGTCATTGTTCTGTTTTGAGGCCTCGGGAGTCTCCTACACACTCAGTACTGGGCGCTCACTGGTACTCCTTAAGGATATCATGTTATTGCTTTTTGTTATGGAGACTCTGTAGTTATGGATCTGTAGGTCTGGCCCCTTCTCATGCTCAAACCATGCTTAGATAAGGTAGATGTTTTAGTGGGCCAATGTCTAGCCCTGATTCTGGGCTAGGGTGGATGCTGCCTTGGTCAACATGCCAGCATACTCTCACTGACACCACCTGACAGAGCTCTCCTGCATTCAACTAGCTAGGGCACTCAGCAGGCCCAGTTCTGCTCTCTCATGCTTGAGAAGTCTCACCAGAATCTACACCACTAGGGCCAGATATGTTTTGTCCAAGTAAGGTGCAGGGCCCACTCTCCCAAATGGTGCAGTTGGTGAGGCTCTGAGCCATACTTCAGTTTTGAATATGATGGAGGGAGTGTTTTTAATCAGTCTTCCTTGTAATTCCTTGTTTAAGGGAAGTTACCTTACTCCTTGGTGTTGTTAAGTAATTTAAAGACATGGAGTTTAAAGGAATTATCGTACCTTCAGAGTCACCATTCCAAAGTACACATGTATAAAAATAACCTATTATTTTCATTATTTTATATACATTCAAGATTTAACACTTTCAGAGTTGGAATTTTAAAACTTTGGAAATGGAAATAGTGACACCCACCTTCCAGTTGTTTTAAGTCATTTGACAGTGTATGCACTAGATTTGCTAATGTCCAGAGTGTGTTCAGTTGTAAACAAATCACAAGAGCAAGAACAGTATCAACAGAAGTCACAGAACTGTGGAGAACTGGAGAAATTCCTAGTGAATCCTGAAGTAAAGTAATATACAAAGCTGTAAAGAAAACTGAGACCACTCAGTCGACAGAGGACTTTTGTGTTTCTTGTGAGTCTTTCAAAAATATTTCAAAATAAAAAATAAAATGTTGTCAAAATAGGCTGATAATTTAATAGGAAAAGATGCCATTTGCCTTTGCTGTGTGACACTTCGTAGGGGAATGCAAACAAATGTCTGTTAGCCCAGAGCAGGCTATAACTGAGACGCCGAAGAAATAATTCAATAAAAGTGGTGAACTTGGTGAGGGACTACTCACAGAAACACGGGTTAGGCAAAGAATAATAGAAGACAGCATAGGATGAAAGCTTCATTCCATGAATTAACTGTCCTGCTTGTAGAAATCTCCATAAAAATAAACATACATGCTTCTCAAACAAACTGCAACTGTGTCTGTCTTATAACATTGGAGAAGAGCTTTGTAAACCTTTTAAAGATATTTTTTTAAAGAATTTCATGCATTTATGTAATGTATTTTGGTCATATGTATCGGTTATTTCTCCAATTCAACCTACCTAGATGGAATTCATTCTATCCAAAATATTTTGGGGGGCCAAGCAGAAAACTGATGCAAGAGTAACCCCATGAATTTACAAAGATGACTCTAGCTAAGACTCTAATCAGTGGTGGATAAGTAGCCTGAACTGGCCATCTCTTGTGAACAGATTAGCGACTACCCTAATCATCAATAGAGAGCCTTTGTCCAGTAACTGAAAGAAGCAAATGCAGAGATCCACAGCCAAGCACCGGGCCAAAGTCCAGTGTAGGGGGAGCTCAGCAAGCTGGCTTGGTGAAGCTGAAGTTGCCCTGTTCTGGGTAGTATGTCTGAGCATGTGCATTGGACACTTTCTACAGAGCCAGCTTGAATCTGCCACTGAGCATGGTGATTGTTGACTTGTAACATTGAGGTGCTAGAGGCTAATAAGAGAGAGCCAACACAGTCAATGAGATATTAAGAGCGGGCTATAGGTTTGCCCCATATCCACAATAAATGAGTCAATGGGACTGCCATTTATTTTAAACTGAGTCTGTGATTGCCACCAAGCCTTCTCACCCCCTCCTCCAAGGAATGCTCAGATAGAATATCACACAATACTGCAGAAATTCTATTGTAAAGAAGGTTCAGCAGGATTGTATGAGCCAGAGAGGTCAAGGTCATCACAAGAGGACCCACAAAGACAACTAACCTGGAATCATAGGAGCTCACAGTCACTGGACAAACAGATAAAGATCCTGCAGGGACTGATCTAGGTTCTCTCCATATGTGTGACAGTTTTATAGCTTGGTCTACTTCTGGGAACCATAGCAGTGGGATCGGGACCTGCCCATGATACTTTTACAAGGAACCCATTTCTCATATTAGGTTGCTTTAACAAGCCTTAATATAAAGGAGGAGCTTAGTCCTACCTCAACTTGATATGCTATGCTTTGTTAACATCTATGGAAGATTTGTCCTTTTCTGAATAGAAACTGAGAAGTGGATTGGGAGAAGCAGAGGGAAGGTTGGGAAGGAATGTCAGAAGCAGAGGGAGGAGAGCCTGCAGTTCAGATGTAAAATAAGTGAATAAATTTAATTAATAAATAATGAAGATGCACACAAATGCACAAATACACATACACATAGCACAAATAAAGCAGACTTTTAGAGAAATTTTAACATTGCCACTTGTCAATATAGAATATTTTATTTATGTATCCCAGTATATTTAGAGTATGTTATATAATGTACAAGTGATATAAATTTGGGGGATATAAACTCAAAGGCTTCTTACCAAGGAAGAAAATAAGTTTCAGGGGAGATAATTGGATGTGTGACTTGTTACCATGGCTTTAATGAGGGGCTGGTAAGGAGGATGCCTGCGGTGTTTCCTGCTTTTATGTGTTTATCAATTGTTCTAAACCTTCCAATATTTGTCATTTGACCAGGACATTAATGAGTCAAAGTTACATTTCTTAAGTTTTAGTATTTGTCATTATTTCACTGTTTTATTTTCTGTTTTAAATATATTTCTTAAAGAAATATAGACCATAATTTATAGCCCCAAAATGTTTTCTCATACCACTATTTTAGACTTACATTTTTATTTTCTTTAGCAATTTTCTGCAGTTATTTATTGTGTAATCTAGCTTTTTGTTCCCTCCTAGCTACAGGTCTACAATTCTACAACACAAAGTGTTTTAAGTTCTTTTTCTCCTTAGTGTACATATTTCTCTGACTATATTTCTATTGGAGATAGTGTCTTACCATGTTATCCTGATACCCTTGACTTCTGGGCTCACATAATCTTTTGACATCAACCTATTAATTATCTAGCATTGAAAGGATGAAGCAATACTACCAGCTGTATATTTATTTATTTTTCCTAATAATTTGACAGCAATGAGTTAAAAATATCTCACAACAAAATTATTTTAAAAATTTAATTACTTGCGGAGTCTGGAATATATGGTAACAAATTTTAGAGAACTTTATTGTGTTTTACATTTTTTTCTATTTAATGCAGCAATTAAGTTTTAGCTGTTGTCAGACAAGGCGCTGTTCTTTGTTTGATTTTCCTCATGTTCTTTCTTCTTACTCCTGAAATAGGCTACATAGAAGTTTGCTTATTTATAACTAGTTTCAATTTTCAGCTTGACACAATCTAGAATCACTCAGAAAAGTGTCACAATGAGCCATGTTGTAAAAGTGGTTGGCCTATGGATATACATGTAGGGATTATCTTTGTTTATGAGTTAACTGATGGGGAATGATTTAGCCCAATGTGGGAAGTGCCGTTCATTTTCTGTGTTTCTATCCAAATCTGTAAACATAGAGCACTTGGGAGTACAAGTAAACATATGCATTGTTTCTCTCTGCTCTCGAGTATGATGGGACTGTCCTGCTTTTACTTTCATTAATTGAGATTGTATGCCATTATAAAGTGTTTTTCCCTTAAACTGCATTTATAGTTTGCTACTTTTTTATCTTTAACTTTAATTATTTTAGAGCAATAAACAGGAAAGAAGGACAATGGTCAACATGCAAATTAAGCTCCAATGTTGCCACACAAAATATGTTACAACATATAAAAGACATAAGTATTGTAGTGATAAAAGTACTTGATGCCCACCTACAGTACAAACCCTGAATACTTTCCATTTTTAATAAGGAATTTTTTGTTGTGCTTATTGCTATATTACTTTTATTTAATCTTCATTTTGTCACAATAATCCATACAGTTGATACAGTACTTTAAATTGCTCGTAAATGGCTTGTAGGTCTTGTGAAAATATGAATTACATGAGGTGGATTTAAGATAACATTTGAGATTATGCCATTTTACCACTTTCTTACATACAGCCATACTTGTTTCTAGCATTCATAGTTTACAGTAGCAAGTCAGAGATACAAACCAACTAATAACTTCAAACCATCACTGCAATATTGAGCCAACTCAGAAAGTATTTGGCTTCCCTATACATAAGTCCTATTAAATTTTAATAACATTTCAACATCTCTGTTTGAAGCATCAGAATGAGTTCTATAAATACAACGTCCAGAATATTTGAAACAATACACCGAGAGGGCATTATCAACACATAGTTTCATTAGTTTATTGTAAATAATATTATATATAAATATTCACTGCATATTTCCCATAACATAACTATTGTTTAAAAATAATCAAAAAATGACAAATATAATATTCTGAAAGTAAGGGCTCTAAAAAAATCCAATTGTCAAATTATATAAATTTGAAAGTCTAGGGATGTGGTGATAGTACTTTAATTGAATGACTGATATACAAAATAAGTGAACTGTCATTTTAAAGTTTCTTTTTATAACAAGTTTTAAAGAAACTGGAATAGTACTTTATGAAGTTTAAAATAAAGTAAAGCTCAATAAATTCACTGGATATTTTATTTACCTAAAGTGTGTGTGTGTGTGTGTGTGTGTGTGTGTGTGTGTGTGTGTGTGTGTGTGTAAACTGATATATATGAATGTGTGTATGCACATACCATTATAATACACATAAAGAAACACACAGAGAGAATATAAATTGAGAGAGCCAAAAATACCATTAGACCACAAGTATTACTTTTTTCTACCCAAAACATTTTCTACTGTAAAATAATACATAAAATAAACATTAGTATTCTGACCCATATTGCATTAACTCCTAGAAAGGTACACAGTGTTAATAACATTGGTCACTGGATTTTCAGGTATCCTTCATAAAAATGTTCTTTAAATTTTCTATGGTTGGTACAGGAGAGTAGCAGGGTTATTTTCTCATTATTTGAATATCCCTTTCAAGAGGACTCTGCTTTCTTGTATCTCTTTCATTATAGACTCAAAATATGGAAGATAGGCATATTATGGCTGGATCTTGTTGCTTTGAGTAAAATACTAAATTTGAATGTGTCTTTGGGGTGTGGATCTTACATTTTCATCTTTTGCACGTAGTGAGGAAATATTCTACATTGGTCACCTTCAAGATTTTACCAGGGAAAAGAAGTAGCAAAAGGCAGAAGTCATGCTGCCTGCAGCACTACTAAGCTGTTAAGATGAAACGGGTAACAATGAGAAACAGTGTTTTGCATTACTAATTAGTCATGTTTTCTTTGTTTATAAACAAGAGCTGTTTGTTTCAAAGAGAAAACTATAACAAAATATGGCTTTATTCAAGGAGAAATTACATTAATACAAATTGTTCAGCTTTATACCACTGAAAGGAACTTTAGGTAAAGTACTGTGCTAAACAGAGGAAGTTACAAGAAACTTGAGCTGCAAAAAAATAGAGAAAATAACGGGGAAGAGTGTTATAAGTCCCACAGAAAGCTTACTACCTTACAAATGTGTCCATGAGAATAACATATACAAATGTTAAAATTATGTAAGTACTTCAAGCATAGCTATAAAACTACAATGTGCTTGGCTATATGTAGGGAAACTAACAATATCTAAAAAAAAATATGTAGATGGAATCTTTCCTGTGTTCCATAGTTATTTGGTCCCAAGTAAACACACAGAAGGTTACATTATTTATAAAATGTTCAGTCTATGGCTTAAACTATTGCTAGGTAGCTCTTACATCTTTAATTAATATATATATATATATATATATATATATATATATATATATATATATATATTAATCTATGTATTGCCACATGGCTGGTGGCTTACTGGTACAGTCACAACTTGTTTCTTGGGGTATCTTGCAGCATCTACTACAACCCTGCCATTTTAAGTACCCTCTCTTGGATTTTATACCTAGTTGTAATCTGTCTTACAACAGGCCAGAACAGCTTCTTATTAACTAATGTTAGCAACATATTCACAGCATACAGAGAAAGTATCCCATAGTACTTTCCCTTTTATGCCTAATCATAAAAGGGGTTAACCTTAACATACTGAATGACATATAATAGAAAACTATAACTATCTAGTCTTCAACTCCATCCAAGACCCAGTAGGATATAATACTACTTAAGTAACCAAGAATCAATGATTTTGAATAATTTCCAAAAATCTAGAAATAACAGAGACAACTGGCTTTCTTAACAGTCACCCAGAGTTCATTGGCAATGTTGAGGCATCTTTCTATAGGCTTAGAGTTTCTAGTAGACTTTTTAGTGAGGCAGAAAATTTGAAGGAATGTCTTGCTTATTGGCAAAATTTATCAGTAATTTTTCTCTATGTCCTGAAGAATGTCTGGAAACAGAAGCAGGGAACCAAATCTTGCCTTGTTTTGGCAAAGTTCAATGGTCACTTTCCTTTGGATTCTGTATGTCCATTTTATACAACATATTTCCAAGCAATCAAGGTAAGAATAGATCTTGCCCAAATGGCTAGCCTTTGCCACATTAAAATCAAACTCCATAATGACTTTTTTCTATTCCAATCATACTATTTGAAATAATTGGTGCTGTCAGGAGCAGAGATGCTTCATTATCCAGAAAAGTCTAAGTTCTTAAAATATTTTAAATGTCATATCCTGTAGTTCATTTAATTGTTTTAAGATTATCTGTCTAATTGAACTATATCATTATGTACCCAGAAAATTAACTTACTTTACTATAAGTTTCATTATTATAGATGAATAACTATTAATCTATATTTCTTATTCTACATTATAATTTTAAATGAGTTGAATAAGCATAATTCCTTCAACAAGAGTATGAATATACATACAGTATATTTATACTTGTATTAAAAGCTCAAAATCCATACCAATATAAAGTATTTTGAGATTAACAGATGTTTTTTGGGATTAGTTCAATAATCTACATTTTTATCATTTCTATATTATATCTCCCTTTTTCTTAAAAAGAGAAGGTATATAATCAGTAACCATATATAACCAAACCCCTTTTAATAAAAACCAACTTTTATAAACTACATCTTGGAAATTTGGGCATAGCTTTCTATACTACTAATTGAAGTTTAGGGACACTGGAAGTCTCATGAAGATCCTGAGAAAGTTACAATTATAGTTAAATATTGGCTGTAGCTGTCAGAAAGACTGGGTCATATCAGTCAGTTGTCTTAAAGCTGTTATGAATGTTGGATCATTTGGCTATGACTTTTAGCGCAAATCTTTCAGGGGGTTTTGGTTTAACCTGCCATTAACACATCTTGAAATTCACAGACAAATAAGTGGATCTGGAAAGTATCATCCTGAGTGAGATAACACAGGCTCAGAAAGATGGACATGGTATGTTCTCATTCATAAGTGGATTTTAGATATAAAGCAAAGGATAACCAGGCTAAAATCCACAAAACCTAGGCAGCTATACAACTGGAGGAATTTAGAGACATACATGGATGCCCCTGAGAAGGGGAAATACAGATCTCCCGAGTAAATAAGGATCATAGGGTGAAGGAAGCTTGGGAGGTAGGAAGAGATTGTGTAATAATGGGATGGTTGACTGGGGAAGCAACAGAGAGGGAGGAAAAAGAAATAGATATCTTGAGAGAGGGAGGCATTTGTGGGGTTAGGGAGAAACCTGGTACTTGTAAAACACCCAAGATCCCACAAGATGTCCCAGACTAAGACTCCAAGTAATAGTGGAGAAGACGCTAAATAAGGATGCCACATATAAACAAATGAATGGCCACCATAATTGTCATTATGGAAACTTCATCTATCAACTGATGGAAGCAGAAGCAGAGACCAATGTCTAATCACCAAGTTGAACTCCTGGTACAGCTGAAGAGAGGTAGAAAAGATTATATGAGCAAAGGTGTCAGGATCATGAGGAGGAGACCCACAGAGATGGTTGACCTGAGCTATTGGGAGCTCACTGACTCTGAAATGACTGTTGAGGAACCTTCATGGAAAGGAACTAATTCTCTGAATGTAGATGAGATGACACTTGGATGACATGTTTGTGCAGTTTCTTAAAGTCTGACCAGAGTTTATTCCTGTTGCATGAATTGGCTCCTTGGAGCCCATTCCCCACAGAAGAACACCGTACTCAGTCTCGGACTGTGAGGAGGTCCTCAGTCCTACCTCATCTGGATATGTCAGACCAAACTGACTCACCTTATAATTACTTGTTCTATCTGGGGAATGGATGGGCAAATTAGGGCCAGAGGCTGAGTGAGGATGGGAGAAGAAGAGGGGGAAGCATAACAGGTATGAAAAAATATTTTAATTAAAAAAAATCACAAAGTCAGTGCTGGAGTATACAGTATTTAGACTTTTGTATTTTTCATCTATATGTAACTTTTATATATTACTTTTACTATCTCTCTAAAGAGTTTTAAACTATTTTTTATATAACTATGTTCCTTTTCCCCTCTTCCAAGCTTACATACATTTTTATAAACAGTGTAACCTACTTAGAGGGATTTTTTTTATCTGACTATGTTTTATTATGTATTTGGAATCTTTCTCTGACCAGGAGAGTTATTAAATTTCTAAACTGTGCAAAGCAGTGGCTTTAGCTACTTGCTCTGTCCCACTGGCTTTCCAACAATGAGACACATACATCTTTACAATTATAGAAAGAAGTATTAAGTACCATGGAGCTGTGTTTCTAAGCCTGTTGCTGTGTTATCAATAGTACAGGCAGTGGCTGGGCAAAGATTCTCTATATCTCAGCCCATGAGTGACCTGAGAGTCTGCCCTTTGACCACCGAAGCCTGTTAGAACCAGGGAATTCATCTTTATACAGTGGCCTATAATTAAGACATAAACTAGGAAACTGATCTTGAATTCATTTAAGACTCTTTTTAAGGCTTTTTTAAGATCTGTATAGATCAATTCCCGATAGTGGACATCAATTGTAACCAGAAGTTGCACAGTCCTGCCTAGTCTTACAGTTCAGAAGAATCCATCCCACATGTGTCCCACAGCTTCTTGTAAAATATTTACTCAAAGGCATATGTTAATTATAAACTGTTTGTGTATGGCTCAGGCTTATTACTATCTCTTTCATCTTAAATTAACCCATTTATATTAATTTATATATTGCCAGAGGTCTCATAGATTATCTGTGTTCTATTACATCTTGCTTCTCAGGAAACTTGCAGCATCTACCATAACCCCATCTTTATTTTTTCTCTTTCAATCTTTAATTCCTTGCCTGGCTGTCTCCTACCTTGCCATAGGCCCAAATAGCTTCTTTATTAACCAATGGGAGTAATGCATATTCACAGTACACAGAAAAACTCTCCCACAGCAAACTTATTTATTCATATGCCTGCTGAAGTTGAGAATGAAGACAAATATTTAGCAACATAACAGTGGGTATATTTGAAATCTCTGTTTTTTGGAGTATTATTCCATTGAATTATGAGGAGACGGAGTAACCAATAGAGGCAACTAATTAAACCACAGTAGTTCATTCTTATGACAGACAACTATAGAGCTATAGGATCAAGTAAAATTAGTTATATGAACATCTGAAAGCAGTGCTAGATTGTATTTATAAGAAAAAAACAGAATCACATTGCATTTGCATAAGAAGAATTATTATTTATAAGGAAATTAGAACTGGATAAATTAGATTTAATTAAAATAGATAGCTACTATGTGTGTGTGTGTGTGTGTGTGTGTATGTGTGTGTGTGTGTGTGTGTATGTGTGTGTGTGTGTGTGTATGTATGTGTTGGTATGTTATATATTTAACAAAACCAGTCTGGAATATCAGAGAAGAGATTCAACCACATTCAATCCAGAATGATCAGATAGTGGTAACTCATGCCTTTAATTCCAGCATGGGAAAGACCATAAATCCAGAGGCAGAGATCTTTCTGTGGTTCTGTGAGTTCAAGACCTAACTACCAAGTAGTAGTAACTCATTCCTTTTATCTTAACCTGGATGTGAAACACCTGGGCATAAGAAGATATTTAAGGCACAAGTAGAAAGACAGATGATTCAGTAGAAGTGGCTGAGGAAGCTGGAAGACAGCTGGGTAAGATTTGACTGTCATGTTTCCTCTTTGATATTCCAGCCTTTTCCCCCATATCTGGCTCTGAGTCTCATTTAATAAAACCAGAATTCATGCAACACATGTGTGTGTATGTGTGTGTGTGTGTGTGTGTGTGTGTGTGTGTGTGTGTGTGTGTGTGTGTTTCTCTGTAACCTTTTATTTAAACAGACTAGGACGCTAAATATATTAATATTTTAGGAAATAAAATTGAGTTAATTTGACAAGGAACAGGTCATTAGATAGTTGACACCAACAGAAATGAATAAATCTCAGTGTCTTTCTTGATTTGGGGCATTTTTCCTAATCATCACATCATTTTCACAATGTCAAATTTTCACAATTAATGAATATGCATAGTTAATAATTTCTTTCTATGTTTAAAATACAACTCCATATTTTATTTTTAAAATTTTGACAGATGTTTTAGAAGAAAATTTATAAAAATTTCCAAACAGAAACAAAATATTCTATCAAGTGTTATCATTACTTTTTCCAATAAAAATATAATTACAAAAAACTATACGAAATCAAGGAATAATGAGAATGAGAAAAATGGTCTTGCCTAAGAAAGATTATACCAATTGATTATCTAATACCAAATGGACAGACATATCAGAGCATGAATACAGGTATCATTATATATACTGAACAGATTGTATTTCATAACATATCAGAGCATGAATACAAGTATCATATGTAATGAACAGATTGCATTCCACAACATATAAGTGCAAACCTGTAAATATGTGCACATACAAACAATTCATGAAAAAGTGACAATAAGTTTAAATAAAGAAAAAATATATAAAGAAGTGTTTGAAGAAAGGAAAGTAGAAAATGGTATCATGAAGTATTATTCTACAGGTCTTTCATAAATTATGTTAAATTGTTTTATATTTAATAAAATCAATCTGGAATATCAGAGAACAGATTCATTCACAATCAAACCACTAGGATCAAATAGTGGTAACTTACACCTTTAATTCCAATACATGAAAGACAAAGTGGTGGACGTACACCTTCAATCCTACAACCCCAGAGACAGAGATCTTTCTGGTTTTTTGTTTGTTTGTTTTGTTTTGAGTTCAAGGCCCAACTACCAAACTGTAGTGGTTTACACTTTTAATCCTCACTCTAGGATTATGATGCAGAGTTGAACCTGGAAGTGAAACAACTGGGAGAAGAAGATATTTAAGGCAGGTCTACGAAGACAGAGGGAATATTCTGTAGAATCAACAAATCAGGTCTCCTGAAGATAGCTTTTACCTTGCGAAGTTAGCTGGGTGAGATTTGATTGTGGTTTGCTTCCTTTCTCTGATATTCCAGCTTTTTCCCAATACTGGACTCTGAGTTTTTAATAATATCATTCACAGCTCTTTGGCCTACAGCCAACTAAGAACCAAATAAGAACAGCCCCTGCAATAACTGCAGACACGCAAGCGCAAAGTTCACAATTGACTAAGAGCCAATCTAGAGCTGACTACAAAGAACCAAGAGAGCAATGGGCAGATGCTAGTCCAAGAATATATATAAAAATTTAAAGAACAACAAGGCAGCACCAGAAGAAGCTGGTGGTTATGCAATATCAAGATGTGAGCATAGCAATGAAGAGGAAACAGAAGGAAACAACATTAAAAACAACTTTATGAAGATAATAAAAGCTTTAAAACAAGTATACAAAAACTCCCTTAAAGAAAGAAAAGAAAATACAAAAAAAATTAGAAGAGATGAACAAATCCTTTAAAGAAAATAAAGAAACCTAGGAAAAAACCAAACAAACAGGTGAAAGAAACATTCCAGGAATTAAGAAATAAAGAAGATACAAACCAAGAAAAAGCTGAAAAGAGAAAACCTAAAGAAGCAAACAGAACCACAAATGCAAGCATAACAAACAGTGTACAAAGATGGAAGAAAGAATCTCTGGAGTGGAAGATTATATAGTGGAAATAGATACGTCAGTTAATGAAAACCAAAAAAGATATAAAACAAAATACCCAGGAAATTTGGGATATGAGGAAGAGACCAAATCTGAGAATAATTATAATCAAAGAAGGAGAAGAATACTAGCTCAAAGGCAAAGAAAATATGTTCAATAAAATCATAGAAGAAAACTTACCCAAATTAAAGAAGAAAATGCCTATAAAGATATAAGAAGCTTATAGAACTCCAAATAGACTAAAGCCCTCCCCCGCAAAAAATCTTCTCACCACATAATAATCATGCCACAAAACCTACAGAACAAATAAAAATAGTAAGAGCTGCAAAGGATAAAGGCCAAATTACTCATAAAAGCAGTCCTATCAGAATAACACCAGACTATTTAATGGAAACAATAAAAGCAAGAAGGTTCTTGTCAGATGTTATACAGACACTAAAAGAACATAGCTGCTAAATCTGGCCCTATAAAAAGTTCTAGAGGGAAAACTCCAACCTAAAAAAAAAAAAAACCTAGATACAACCATGAAACTACAAACAGTCAATAATCCCACAGAAGGGAAACCCAAAGAATGAAATACACACAAGCTACACCAAAAGTAACAGAAAATGACAATCATTGGTCACTAGTATCCCTTAATATCAATGGACTAAATTCACCTATAAAAAGACACATCTTAACATGATGGATACAAAATCAGAAGCCATTCTTCTGTTGCATACAAGTAACACACCTCAACTTTAAAGACATACACAGGCTCAGAGTAAAGGTTTGGGAAAAGACTTTCCAATCAAATGCTCCTAAGAAATAAGCTGGTGTACACATCCTAATATCTACTAAAATATACACAATCTAAAATCAAATAAAAAATAACTGGAAGGACATTACATATTCATCTCAGGAAAAAATCCACCAAAATGAATTCTCAATCCTGAATATTTATGCCCCCAACACAAGGGCACCTACATATATAAAAGAAAGACTACTAAAGTTTAAACATCACATAGAACACTGCACACTAATAATGGGAGACTGCAATACCCCACTTTCACCTTTGTATAGGTCAATCAGACAGAAACTCAACAGAGAAATAAGAGGTCTAAAAATGTTATGATCCAAATGTATTTAATAGATATATACAGAACTTTCCACATAAACACAAAGAAATATAACTTTTTCTCAACACCCCTTGGAACTTTGTCTAAAGTTGACCACATCCTCAATCATAAAGCAAATATCAATAGATACAAAAATGTGGGAATAACTCCTTGTATCATATCAGACCAATATGGTTAGAGTTTAACAACAACAGAAAGCCTACAAATTCATGGAAATCAAACATCTCCTAATTGAAACACTTCTATGTCTATGAAGAAATTAAAAAAGAAATAAAAGCAATCTTAGGATTTAATGAAAATGAATCCACAACATACACAAACATATGGGACAAAATGAAAGCATTATTATGAGGAAAACTCATAGCACTAGATTCCTATATGAAAAACCTGGAGAAATCTCACATAAGAGACTTAACAGCACATCTGAAGGTTTTAGAACAATTTGAAGCAAAATCACCTAGAAGGAGTAGACAGCAGGAAATAATCAAAATTAGGGTTGAAATCAGTACAATAGAAACAAAGAGAAAAGATACAAAGAATCAATGAATCAAAGAATTGGATCTTTGAGAAAGTCAAGGTAGATAAACCATTTTCCAAACTAAACAAGAGGCAGAGAGAAAGTATCTAAATTAGTAGAATCAGAAATGAAAAGAGGGATGTAACAACAGACACCCATGAAATCCACAGAATTATCAGGTCAGACCTTGAAAATCTATATTCCACTAAAATGGGCAACTTAAAAAAATGGACAGCTTTCTGGACAGGTAACCCTTACCAAAATTAAATCAAAATAGGAGTAAAGACCTAACCAGACCTATATCCCCAAAGGAAATGTAAGCTGTTATTAAAAGTCTCTTAGGCAGAAAAAGCCAAGGACCAGATTGTTTCAGTGCGGAATTCTACCAGACATTCAAAGAAGAACTAATACCAATACTCTTCAAACTGTTCCATACAGTAGAAACTGAAGGAACATTGCCAAATTCTTTTTATGAGGCTACAATCACCGTGACTACCAAGCCATTCAAAGATGCAACAAAGAAAGAACATTACAGACCAATCACCCTCACATACATTGACCTAAAAATACTCAATAAAATTCTAGCAAAGTGAATACAACAATATATCAAAAATATAATCTACCAAGATCAAGTAGGATTCATCCCAGAGATACAGGGATAGTTCAACATATGAAAAACTGTGAATGTCATCTATCATATAAAACATGGAAGAAATCCAGATGATCATCTCAAAAGATACTGAAAAAACCTTTGATCTAATCCAATACTCCTTCATGACAAAAGTCCTCGAGAGATCAGGAAGACAAGGAAAATACCTAAATATAATAAAGGCAATATACAGCAAGCTGACAGCCACATCAAATTAAATGGAGAGAAACCCAAAGCAATTCCACTAAAATCAGGAACAAGACAAGGTTGTCCTCAAACTCCTTACTCAGTATACTTCTCAAAACTTATCTAAAGCAATAAGTGAACAAAGGAGATTAAGGGAATACAAATTAAAAAGGAAGATGTCAAACTATCTCTATTTATAGATGATATGATCGTATACATAAGTGACTCCCAAAATTCTACCACAGAACTCCAATAGCTGAGAAACAGCTTCAGTAGGGTACAAGATTAATTCAACAATATCAATAGCCCTCCTATACACTAAAGATAATAGTGCTGAAAAATAAATAAAGGAAACATGACACTTTATAATAGCTGCAAATATCATTAAATATCTTGTTATAACTCTAACCAAAGAAGTATCAGACCTGTTTCACACAAACTTTAAGTCACTTAAGAAGTAAATTGAAGAGGATATCAAAAAATGGAAAGATCTCCCATGCTCCTGGATGGGTAGGATCAACATAGTAAAAATGAACATTTTACCAAAAGCAATCTACAGATTCAATGCAGTCCCCATAAAAATTCCAACGCAATATTTTACAGACCTTGAAAAACTTCATATGGAGTAACAGGAAACCCAGGATTGTCTAAACACTCCTCCTTAATTAAAAAAAAAAAAAAAAAAAAAAAAAAAAAAAAAAAAAAAAAAAAAAAAAAAAAAAAAAAAAAAAACTTCACGAGGAGTCACCATCCCTGACTTGAAGCTATACTGTAGAGCTAAAATAATAAAAACACCCTTTTATAGGGCATAAAAAAAGATTTTTGGAGCAATGGAATGGAATGGAATCAAATACCCCAACATTAACCCACACACCTATGACTCCTTGATTTTAAAAGAGAGTCCAAAAAATATTCAATGAAAAAAAGTATCTTCAGCAAATATTGTTTGCATAATTTGATGGTAGTATGTAGAAGAATGCAAATAGATTCAAACCTATCACCCTGCACAAAACTCAAATCCAGGTGGATCAAAGACCTTGACATAAACCAGCTACACTCAACTTGATAGAAAACAAAGTGGAAAATACCCTTTAATGCATTGGCACAGGTGACCATTTCTATATATAACACCAGTAATACAGACACTAAGAAAAACAATCAATAAGTGGGACCTCCTGGAACTGGGAAGCTTCTGAAAGGCAAAGGACATAGTCAATAAGACAAAACAACAGCTTACAGAATGGGAAAAGATCTTCACCAACCCTACGTCTGACAGACGACTGATCTCTAAAATATATAGAGAACTCAAGAAACTAGAGTCCAAAAACCTAAGTTACCTAATAAAAAATATAGTTCAGTGTTAAAAAGAGATTTCTCAATAGAATAATTACAAATGGCTGCAAGGCACTTAAAAAGTTGCTCAACATTTTTAGCCATCAGAGAAAGGCAAATCAAAATAACTTTGAGATACCACATTATACCTGTTAGAATGTCTATGATCAATAACACAGATGACAGCCTATCCTGGAGAGAATTCAGAATAAGGGTAACCCTCCTCTATTGTTGGTATTGTACTGCCACTCTGGAATGCAGTATAGCAATTCCTCAGAAATCTGGGTATCAATCTCCACAAGCATCTAGCAATACCACTATTGGGCATATACCCAAAGGATGCACATTCCCACCCCAAAGGCATTAGCTTACTATGTTCATAGCAGCATTGTTCTTCATATCAAGAACATGGGAATAACCAAGATGCCTCTCAACTGAAGAATGGATTAAAAAACTCTGGTACATTTACAAATGGAGTACTACTCAGCAGTACAAAAACAATAGCATTCTAAAATTTGCAGGCAAATATATGGATTTGGAGAATATCTTCCTGAGCAAGGTATCACAAACCCTAAGAGATAGGAATGGTATGTACTCATTTATAAATGGATTTCAGACAAAAAGCAAAGAATATCCAAGCTTCAAACCACAACCGTTGGATAGCTTGGGGATCAGAAGGAACTTAAGAGAAAAACTCAGAGATTCCCTAAGAAGAGAAAATAGAGATCATCTTAGCAAATTGGTGTCATAACGGGCTACAACCTAGAAGAGTTGGGAACACATCATGAAAAAAGAGATGATTGAGTGAGAGGAGCATCAAAGAGGGAGATAGAAAGAGATGATATCTTGGTAGAAGAAGCCAATGTGGGGTTAGAAAAAGACCTGTGCTACTGAAAACTCCAAGAACTCACAGGATGTCCCTGGCTAGGTCTCCAATCAATCATGGAGGAGGTGCCTAAACAGGACTTCCCCTAGAATCCAATGAATAACCACCCTAAGAGTAATCACTGAACCTACATCCAACAGTGAATAGAGGTGTTGGCAGAGATCCCTGACTCAGCACTGGGCTGAGCTCCTGTTCCAGCTGAGAGCAGGGGAGGAGAGTCTGTATAAGTAAAGGGATAGAGATTATGAGGAAAATTCCCACAGTGATATCTAAGTGGATCTCTGGGGAGCTCACTGATACAAGAATAGCCACTGGAGATCCATTGTGAAAAGAAGCTAGGCCCTCCAATGGTAGGCAACTATCGATTGTCATGGTCAGTATGTGGAACATTGAGGAGTCTGGCCAGACTATGTTCCTGTGTGTGGGTTGACACCTTGCAGCCCATATCTTGCAGAGGAACACCCTACCCAGTCTTGACTTTGAGATGAGGAAATAGTACTTGCCTGGAGTGGATGTTCCATGCTAAGCTGACCACCTTGGGACTTCTTGGTCTTTTGGGGGCAAGGATAGGTGAATGGAGTAAGGGGAGGCTGAAATCTGGGATTGAGAGGAGGGAAGGAAGAGGGAACAGAGGGATTACTTGAATAAAAGACATATAAAAATAATAAAATGAATAAAATATTTTAAAAATTTTTCTTCTGAAGCAATTCAAATACTACTTGAAGAAATAACATATAATTAATAATTTTGGTAAGTAAATTCATGAATAAAAGAATAAGTATGGATAATTTTTTTTTAATTTTAGCAATAGAATTTGGCAGACGAGGACATCATGAGGTGATTTTAGCTTCAGTGGCGTAAACATCTTAAAAGATGAAAAGACGAATGTTTATCTCACATCACAGCTTTTACACCAACTGTACGTTACATGTTTTTCTTCTATCACCTACAATCCTGTTCTTATATTTAAGTTTCTCTTTGTAAATAAAAGTATCCACATTATTTTGGTGTATTATGTTATCAAAACATAAATATATCACCACATTGTTCTGAAATTATCCATTTATAATATTCAGAATCCTAATATAAAGAAATTTATATTGGTAATTCAGCAAAGTATTGAGGAGAAAGTGAAGGAAACAGAGGGAAGAGGAAGAGGAGCAAAAAGAAAAAAACAGAAAAGAGAGATATAGACACAGAATAGAAAGGAGAAGAAAGACAGAGAGAACATTGTAAAGCCAAATGTATGGATTATAAAGAAATTCATTTATTCATTAAAGTTGCCAGAAAAAGTGATAAATTTTTAGATTCACCAATAAAGTTTAGTAGTTGCAGTTATTAAACTAGAAAATAAACATACAAATGTATTTGCTTTCTTACCTAATGAGATATGAAAAGGAAATGAGGGTCAGTGTTAATAAACCAAACATTTCAGATCATTAAATAACTTCAAGAATGATTCCTTTAAAGCTATGCTCTTGCTTTATAGGTAATCGTTAATAAATATATTTACATATACCATAGCATTCAAGATCTTGAAATACAAAATGCTCTACAAATTATTTATAGTGACAGTGAGCCATAATATTTGCACTACCACATAAAACACTATTACTTCACTTTAAAATTTGTACCATAATCTGTAAGTGAACAAGTTATGAGGCATATACAATGTACAATGTGGTTTTCAGTATTTAACTCCAACTGAATAGTATCCATTAGATGCTGACCACTTGGATTAAATTTATAAAATTTCTTAGTATCTAATGCTTTATTTGAAGATATATTGATAGTAATAATTTTATTCTCTTTATAGTGAAAATGCAATTATTATTTTAGGTATATATTAAGCTATAAAACTTAACACACCAACGTCGTAATTAGAAAAATATTGTACCAGCAATTATTTAGATCTTCTCATAATTCTCTAGCTCATAATTAGGCTTCATATGTTTTATTTATGCATGTGTAGTTCTGCTAAAATTCTCTCACTCGTGCATCCTTCTGAACATTCTTGCTTGATTATTTTGATCACAGATTTTTCCTTAGCGAGCTCTTGGTTTTCAAAGAGGAATCTGTTTTCATTAGGAATGATGATAAGCAAATTCAAATTCTTACTTATTCCAGTTTCAGAATTAATAGCTGCAACTACTCATTGGAGGGTTAGAATCAAAGTCTTTCTCATCTCAGATGATTCATATGACCCTATCTTTGCAGTAAGCTATAGTGTCTTTGCTTATTAGCCGACATCCTTTACACTCTTCATGTAGAAATGTACATGTGTTTATAGAGCTCATAATAGAGGCATGCATGCATGCATTTTATTGTCTTGTATATTACTGAGGTCCCCAATGTCTTTAAAATTGCACGTGCTGCTTTGAAGGTGCCCTTTTCCAAATGAGGATGTTAAAACTTAATAGTCAATGCAATAACATTAAGGTATAAGGGTTTTCCAATAAAATTCTTAAGCTATTTTATCATAGGAACACAAAACAATCATAAGATTCATATGGAAACACAAGAGACCCCAGAGAATGAAAACATTTCTGCAGCAAATATAGTAATGTCTGGAGGCCTTGCCAGGTCGCATCTCAATTTACACTAATGAGTTATAGAAATAACACAAGATACTGGCACATATGCAAGCAGGTAAAATAATGGAATGGAATAGAAGAACCACATTTAATGACAGACACACAAGATAACAGGCTGGAAGAAACAGAATTTTCAACAAATGGTGTTTAGAAAACAGAACATTCACATGTGGGGACTTTCTAAATAGGACACTGATCAGTCAGAAAATAAAACCCAGAAATGACAAATGAGGCCTTGGGAAAGTAAAAAATAAAAATTCTATTCAGGAGAAAAAATAATCTGTCATGTGAAGAAACAATTCACAGAATGTCAGAAATGCATTTGCCTAGTATGCAAACAAAGCTGATGAGTATGTAGAAAGCATTTAGAATTTAATAAAGCAAAACACTACAGAAAACTGAGCTTTGATTCTTAGTAACAATATGGTGGCTAATAAACATTTATAGGCATGCAGTATCTGATCCTGATTTCTAAACTGAAGAGACTGAAGGCATGCATGTCATACACACTTATACATGCTAACTAAACACATATAAAATGATATGTGTCTTTCTGTGTGGATACATGGATACACATTCAAAACATGGGCAATAGTTATGAACAGATAATTTTCAAACAAGAACATGTGATGTCTAAAAGTACTTGAATATTTACGTTGTTATTAGCCATAAAGGAAATACATAGTAAAATAGTTTTAAGTTTCTAAATCTCTTAAGTGGGTCAGAATGGCTAAGATGAAGAAAACAAGTAAAAAGTTTGAGCATGGGTATATGAGAAGAGAACACTTACTGATTAATCAAAACTGATCAAATTATAAACTGGTCTACTCACTCTAGAGATCAATGTGGAGACACTTCAAAGATCTAGAAACTGAATCTTTATATGACCAAGCTATTTAATTCCTGAAAATATATTCAAAGAACTCTATAATCTATTGACCCACTTGTATTTGCTGCTCCATTCATAATAGATAGAAAATTAAATAAATTTAGATGTTCATCAACCACTGAATGGTTCGCAAAAAATGGTGCTTATTTAAATATGGATTCTATTCTTTTATTAAGAAAGAAAATTTCTAACTGAGTGGAAATTGGAAAATTACATTAAACAATTAAATCAAGATATAGTAAAAGAAATGTCATATATACCCCCTTAAATATTAACCTTAGTGTCAACTCTATATTGTAGATTCATGTTAATTTGTATTTATGTGTATGTGAGCATGTGTTCAGACCTCTATAGAGACTGAAGGAAGATGTTGGACCCTTGAAGCTAGAGTTTTAAGCTGTTGTAAACTTCCTAGTAGGGGTTATTAAAATTAATATTAGTCCTTTACTAAAGCAGCAAGCAGTCATAGCTGTAGATCCATCTCTCCAAACCTTAAATCTCTATTTTTCCAATTTAGAATGGATTGCATGAATAATCTAAGAACAAGAAATAAGAAATTAGAAGATGCCTTTAGAGAAGAAAAATAGTATGTTGGAGAGGTGACAGAAGAAATATTGATAATATAAGGTATTAAACAGGGAAGGGTAGAGAGGGACTATAGATAAGGGATGATTACAAAAAAAACAGTAGAAAAATACATGAAAAAATAATGGAAACTTGAAAAACACATAGATACACAGACGTATTTATACAAGTGTCTTTATATTTTCTGTATATATAGATATAGTAGCAGATATGGAGGGAGAGGAGAGAGGAAAGAGAGAGGGGGAGAGAGGAGAGGGGAGAGGAGGGAGGGAGGAGAGGACGGAGGGAGGAGAGGAGGGAGGGAGGAGAGGAGGGAGGGAGGAGAGGAGGGAGGGAGGAGAGGAGGGAGGGAGGAGAGGAGGGAGTAGAGGAGGGAGGGAGGAGAGGACGGAGGGAGGAGAGGACGGAGGGAGGAGAGGACGGAGGGAGGAGAGGACGGAGGGAGGAGAGGAGGGAGGGAGGAGAGGACGGAGGGAGGAGAGGACGGAGGGAGGAGAGGATGGAGGGAGGACAGGACGGAGGGAGGGAGAGGAGGGAGGGAGGGAGAGGAAAGAGAGAGGGGGAGAGAGGAGAGAGGAAAGGAGGGAGGGAGGAGAGGAGGGAGGGAGGAGAGGAGGGAGGGAGGAGAGGAGGGAGGAGAGGAGGAAGGAGAGGAGGGAGGGAGGGAGAGGTGGGAGGGAGGGAGAGGAGGGAGGGAGGGAGAGGAAAGAGAGAGGGGGAGAGAGGAGAGAGGAAAGGAGGGAGGGAGGAGAGAGGGGGGAGAGAGGAGGGAGGAGAGGAGGGAGGGAGTGATAGGAAGGAGGGAGGGAGAGGAACAGGAGAGGGGGGAGACAGGAGAGAGGAGAGGAGGGAGAGAGGAGAGAGGAAAGAGAGAGGGGGAGAGAGGAGGGAGGAGAGGAGGGAGGGAGAGAGAGGAGGGAGGGAGGGAGAGGAGGGAGGGAGGGAGAGGAGGGAGGGAGGGAGAGGAGGGAGGGAGGGAGAGGAAAGAGAGAGGGGGAGACAGGAGAGAGGAGGGAGAGAGGAGAGAGGAAAGAGAGAGGGGGAGAGAGGAGGGAGGAGAGGAGGGAGGGAGGAGAGGAGGGAGGGAGGAGAGGACGGAGGGAGGAGAGGGGAGAGGAAGAGAGAGAAATTTCGAGTTTTGAGGAAGATAAATCGCAATGCTGAAAAAATTTACTCCAGGTATCTATGAATTTTTTTAAAAAAATCCTAGTTCTGGACATTGTAAATCTTCCTATGCATCATTATTCAGATAATTCCAAGGCTAGGCATTCTATGTCTTCCCAGCTGTTGTTGTTCAGGTAAGTACCAGAGACTCCCAAAGCAATAAGAATATTGTCATTGTTCATAGTTGCCTGACAGAACTAGATAACACATTATTTCTGAAAGATTTTGGTTCACAATAATACAGTTTCAAACTGAAACTGAGCTAGGTACTTGTTCCATAAGAATTAAGTTTCATATTTCTGGAAGAGGTTTGCAGGCTTCTGAGAACAAATGACATCAGCATTCATGCCCAAACAAAAATATATCTGACATGGGATGTCTTTCTGTATGCTGTGAAATACCACTGGATAATAAAGGAACTGTTTGGGCCTATGGAATGCCAGATTATATGCAGGTGGGGAAATCCAAGTATAGATAAGGGGAAGGAGGGATGAGTCAGACAAAGACCCTGTGAGCTGCCAGTGTGAGAGAAAGATGTAAAGAAATTCAGGTAAGCTATGAGTCATGTGGCAAAAAATTAAATAATAGAAATGAGTTAAGATGTGAAATCTAGCTGCCAATAAGCTTAAGCCATAGGCTAAACAGCTTGTAATTAATATATGTTTCTATGTGTTTCTTTGGGACATTGGAATCTGCGGTCCAGACCTCAGGGCTATGCAGAGCAAGTAGCTGAGGTCAGGTCCAGTCCTTGGAGCTAGTCTGGGCCAGAAACTTGCTACTACCCCTGATGAACCCAAGACTAAATTTTCTGAAAATCTTGTGGAAGTGAATTTGATATTATTGTAATTACCAACTGCATTTGTTTCAGATGTAAAGCCCACTCAACAATAAAAATATTATGTCTGGCACTGTAAAGTTAATAATATGTTCTCTATATTGGAGATCACAGGCCTAGGCAAGAACTAAGTACTATTATTTTGGAGAAATGACAAAATATTACCCTTCTTCATTATCTCTACATCCATGGATAAAACCTCTCTCAACCTTCTTCAGAGAAGTCTTTCTTTTTTTATAAATGGTGGTGAATGCAGAGTCTTATAGTTGTATTAGGTGTTGATAAAAGTGATGGATCACTATTTAGTATTATACAAGTTATCTTTCATATCTCTAGCAAAGTTCATAAAATTTTTCCAAAAGTAGCAGAAATAATACAAGAGTGAAGAGATAGGGAGGACATCAAAATGAAGCCATTTTGACAGCAAGACATGAACATTGAAACACAGGTGAAGCACAGCAAGGCAATCTTAAAAAATAACTTTATGAAGATGATAGAGGCCCAGAAGGAAGAAATAAAATATTCTCTTAAATCACAACAAATAAAAATACAAACAACAACTTAAAAGAAACTAATAAGTGTTTTAAAATGCCAAAAAAATCAAACAGGTGAAAGAATTGGTTTAAGACTTAAAATTTAAAACAGAAGCAATAAAAAAAAAATCACAAAACAAGTTAATTCTGGAAATAAAAATTTGAGTAAGTGAACAGGAAGTATAGAAGCAAGCATCAACAACAGAATACAAGAAATAAAGGGAAGAATCTCAGGTGTTAAAGATACAATAAAGCAAATGGATTCAATGGCTAAATAAAATGTTAAATCTAAAGGTCATTTTAAACACAGAACATCAAGGGAAACTGAAATATCATAAAAAGATTAAACTTAAAAATAAGAGAAATATAAGGATAAGACTCAGTTCAAAGGCATTGAAAACATATTCAATAAAAATATTTAAAAAAACAACTTTCCCAACCTAAGGAAGGGTATGCATAAAGAGATGAACAAAATAGAATGGGTGGGTAAAAGCTCCCATCACTACACAATGAACAAAACACTAGCACAGAGAGTAGAGAAAGGATCTTAGGAGCTTCAGATGGGAAGAAGAACAAATATATAGAGGAAGAAGTATCAGAATTATATTAGAATATTCAATGGAGACTACCAAATCCAGAAAAGCCTGAACAGACAATTTTTGAAGATATTAAGAGAGCATGGGTGCCAGTCCAAACTGTTACACATAACCAAACTCCTCATCAACATCAACATAAATCAAAAACATATTTCATAACAAACCAAATGTAGACAATACCTAGACCATGCCATATAAAAAGTACTAGAAGGTAAATTAAAAAACAGTGAATTTGATTGTCTCCAGCAAAACAGAGGTGATGAATAATCTTATTCCAACATAACACAAAGAAAGTAAACATACATAAATACATACATAAAAACACATTATCATCACCACCAACAGCAAAAGAAATTGAAAGAAATTATCCATAACTAATATTTCTTACTATAAATGGACTCAATTTACCAATAAAATAACATGGGCTAACAGAATGGATCTAAAAACAGGACCCATCCTTCCTCTGCATACAAGAACACACCTTATAAACAGTATCACAGAGAAAAGTGTTGAAGTATTAGAAAATATTTCCCAATTAAATGGTCAAAAGAAACAAATTGGTATAACTATTCTAATATATATATATAAACACCTCATGGAATCTTCTTTAAAACTGATCACGTACTTGGTCAAAAGGCTAAAAAACTAGGGTAATGTTCTGTATTTTATCTGATGTGGGAATGCCTTTCTCTATGCTATGAATCTCAATACTTAAATAAAGGAGCTGTTTTGGGCCCTGACAGGCACCATAGAAGAAGTAGGAGAAGAAATCAGAGCATAGGTAAGAGAAGCAAGGGCAGAGTCAGGCAGATCAAGCAAGTTGCCCAAGGAGCAAAATGTAAGGAACACAGGTGAGCCACGGGCCACATGGCAGACAGATTAATAGAAATGGGTTGATTTAAGATGTAAGAGCTCACTAGAAATGTGCCTGAACCATAGGCCAAACAGCATGAAGTTAACATAAATGACTGAGTCATTTCTGGGGGCCTGAACAGCAGCAGAGGGCAGCTAAGGGGTCTGGCATGGCAGGGTCTGGCCCTCTGGCCACCGGGGACCAAGAAACCACACTGCTACAGATGGCGCCCAACGTGGGGCAGTTATCCACTTAAAGCCTGAGAAAGATTAGAGAGGGTTCTAGATCACAGAAACTGAGCCAAGGAAGCTTCCAAATTGTATATACAAATCAGGTCATTATACAAAAAAAGCGTGGTGTCCGGGTCACATTCAAAATGGTACCAGCAGACTGGTGGCAGACAGTAAGCTACAATCAGGCCAGTTCCTAAAATCTCACAAAAGACTCAGTAACATGTGATTTATTTTAGATTTCTGTTTATTTTGAACAAAAAGAAAACAAAAATGGTTTCTTAATAGCAGCATTTTCTTGGGTGTGCTCTGTTTGCCGGACACAAACAGAGACATGGTCCCTTTAAGAGAACTTACTTATTCGGCCGTATCTGCAAAAACTATATGGCAAGAGAGTGAGAATATTTTTAAAAAGCTTTTCTAGTTAAAAGTTAATTAAGGATTCACAATAAAACAGATTCAGATTTAAAAAAAAAACCTGTAAATGGGTTACAACACGTGTAAAAGGTACATAGTCATCAGAAAAAAAAAGAAAAAAGGTAGAGAAAGTCCTGAAAAGGAGAAATAGAGTAATAAAAATATAATAAGCCAGTAAAGATGGAAAATAGACACAAAATCTGGATTTTGTTTGTTACTGTGTTTTCTTTTAATGTTTTAACTGTTGATGAGCTAACTGCAGAAAGACAATGGATTGCAAATGCAAAGGCTACTAAGTTAAATAAAAATATATATTTTAAGGGTATTTTGATTTTGAAATCTGTGTCTAAAGATTTATTGCTTTGGATGAGTTCTGCTTTTGTTTCCACAGAAGAAGAGAACCTGTGGATTGGTTCCAGACAAATATGGTTTCTTCAAACAAGACCCCCTGAAAAAAGCCTCTGATGGGAAGAAATGGCCATATCACCTTCAGGGGTACAGACTGAACAAGTCTCAACAAGCTGTGAGATTTTCAACGCCACTTAATCAACAAGAAATAGTAATAGAAAACTACAACCAAATTCCAAAAATATTGCTTATAAATGTTTGTTTTCATTATAAATGGTTAGCGCTCATAGTTAATCTCTTTCTAAGAAGAAAAGGGGGATATGGTATATAAATGGTTTTTTAAAAATTAGATTATTAAATTTACTTAGATCGGGAAATCAGCTGTTAATCTTGAAATGTTTTAAATTGGTATGGATTTTGGTTTATTGATACAAACTTAAGGTCAATTCTCTTATGCTGTATGCATTTTTCTACTCTTGTCTAAGATACAATGTTTACGTAACTAATTTAAAATTATAATGTATAATTAAGAAATGCATGGTAGTTAGATTTTTTAGGTATACAAAGATATAATTCAATTAGATAGGTAATCTTCAAACACTTCTAAGACCTACAGAATATGGCATTTAAAATGTGTTAAGAGCTTAGACTTTTCAGGACAGTGAGACAGGTTTGCTCCTGGCAGCACTAATTTACTTCAAGAGAAAAATGGGCATCAAAGAAACTCTATATGGAGTCTATTTGTGGCAATGGTTAGCCACTGGACATGAACCTGTTCTTATATTGACTGCTTGACAGTATGCTGTTTAAACTGGACATGCAGGCTCCATAGGTAGATGACCTCTGAACTTTGGCAGAACAAGCCGAGATGGTCATTCGGGTTCCTGCTTTACAGAGACTACTGTCAGACCTTCTTCAGGACTGAAGGAAAAACAACTGATGAACTGAGCCAGAATGGGCAGATCAGATTTCCTGCTTCACTGAAATGAAAAAACTTTGGGCCTGTAGGCTGAAGATGGATGCCCCCACTTTATAAAGGAACTTTGGGTGACTGTCCAGACAGATAGGTGTCATCCCTATCCTTTCTAGAGTTTAGAAGTTGCTTGCACTTCTGGTTTACTTGGGTAAATATATCCTTCTGTGATCTTTGATGTAGTTGAAGATTAGATGGTTATAGGTACAGTTTTTCTTAGTCATTTGAAATGTATATTGGATATGAAACTTTAGATTCATAAAGATAAGGTAGATGATAAGAGTATTTTCTTTAATTTCGATAAATACAAATAGACTAGATATTATAACTGCAATTCTTGCTTGATAGTTATGTTGTTATATGTAATTTTGCTATGTTAAAATTGAAACCTTTCTTTTTGATTAGACAGCAAGTGGGAAGTGATGTGGGAATGCCTTTCTGTATGCTGTGAATCTCATTTTTTAAATAAAGGAGCTGTTTTGGGCCATGACAGGCACCATAGAATAAGTAGGAGGAGAAATCAGAGCATAGGTAAGAGAAGCAGGGCAGAGTCAGGCAGATCAAGCAAGTTGCCCAAGGAGCAACATGTAAGGAACACAGGTGAGCCACGGGCCATGTGGCCGACAGATTAATAGAAATGGGTTGATTTAAGATGCAACAGCAAGTTACAATGTGCCTGAGCCATAGACCAAACACCATAAAGTTAATATAAGCATCTGAGTCATTTCTGAGGTCCTGAGCAGTAGCAGCGGGCAGCTAAGGGGTCTGGCATGGCAGGGTCTGGGCCTCTGGCCACCCAGGACCAAGAAACCCCATTGCAATACTTATCAGTTCATCATAAAGTTAAAGTTTAACAATAATCCAAATTACAGATAGCCTATAAATTCAACACTAAATAGCTCTCAACTAAATCACAAATGGTCCAAAGAAGAAATAAAAAAGAAATGAAATACTTTCTAGAATTCCACAAGTTTGTGAAAGTGAATGCACGCCACACACAAACTTGTGGAACACAGAGAAAACAGTGCTGAGAAAAGTTTACACATCTAAGTGCCTCCATAAAAGGTTGGAAAAAGTTGACACTGGGAATTTAACAGTTTGCCTAAATCACTAGAACAAAAGGAAACAAACACACCCAAAGGAGAATCAACAACAAACATAATCAAATTGAGGGATAAAATCAACAAAATAAAAACAAAGAGAATAGTACAAAGAATATACGAAAGAATTGGTTATTTGAGCAAATGAAAAGAGTAGTCAAATCCTTATTCAAGCTAACTAAAGCGGAGAGTGAATATCCAAATTAATAAAATAAGAAGTGAAAAGGGGATATAGTAACATACAATGAGGAAGTCCAAAGAATCATTAGACAAGCTACAAAGACCCGTTCAACAAAATTGCCTGGTTTCTGCTCTATATTTTCTGGTTTCTTTCCAGTGCCTATACTTTCCATCCTCTGTCTTTCTCTCCTTTATTTACCTCCTTTTGGTTTTTCAGCTTCTTATTATACTAATCATAGAAATACACCTTCAAACAGTGTACAAATATCCCACAACACATACTGTACAATGAGGTTTTTGGCTTGGATTAGTTTTCCAATTGGACTTCTTTGTCGTTGATTTAGACTAGTAACTTAAAGTCTTAAAGAAATACATAGACATGTATATTAATTTTATGCTCTTTGGCCTATGAATCTAGGTGGGCCACATGGCAAGACAGATGAAGGGAAATGGGTTGAATTAAAATGCAGGAGTTAGCTAGCTGTATGCCAGAGCCATAGGCCACACAGCATGAAATTAATATAAGTGTCTGTGTGTTTCTTTGGGCCTTTGGGATCAGTGGTCCAGATAAGCAGCAGTGGGCACATCCAAACCATGGGGCCAGAACCCTCTTGTTACAACATACCTTAAATTAATATATGTATAATGTTTCACGATTTTTACCTCATGTTAGACAAGCAGTTGATTTTACTGACTCTTTAAAACTGGACAAACTTCTAAACTGATGAAATCAAGAACAATGTAGAAACTGAAATTCAATATGGTGGTCTGCCAAGGCCCTGGTGAAATAAAAAAAAAAGTCATTATATTTTGCTAAAACATAAAAACTTAGAATCACTTTAAAATACTTTTACTTCCAATAAAAATACCCTATATAGTGATTCTGAAGTATAATGGCATCTTTGGCACTTATTACTCTAATGACAGGTAGACTTTATTATATTTAGCTGTAATGGTCCCTGAGCCTAGTAGTAGAGAGCAGGGGTGTTGCGACTTAGACATCTCACTTGTGGCTGAATGTCCCACAGCTACGTATTGTCTGTACTTGACTGGTTATGACAGGATTCTGTGTTAATTGTTCTCTACATAAACAGGTTTCATTGAAAAAAAAACTGAGAGATGCATTCATCCTTGAGTATGAAATCCATGAAATTAGAGGTCAGTATGATACTTCTAAAATAATAGTAATAAGTTCACATATGGGGTGTATGGCTCCCAGGTTCACAGGCAGATATACAATGCCAAGCATGTTTCCTACTATGAGACAAATATTACTTAACAGAAAATGTTCAGAGAACAAAGTAGAATATAAATTAAGCATTTACCAGTATTGTTTTTTTTTTAACTAATAGAATGGGATTTCTTTTGCAAAGCTAGCCTTAAATTTAATTTAAAAAGACTAGTTACTCCCAGAATATGTGTGCTACTAATACATCAGTTAGCATGTCATGTCAGTCTAGTTGTTATATCTCACAGAGGTTATACTGGGTAAGACTGATAATTTTTATTCATCTCTGAAATTTACAGAGAACCTTCTGTCACCTTACAAGATAGCCAATAGGAATAAAATTTCCAGGTTAGTACTTCTTTTATTTCTCCATGTTCTATGGCCCATGTATATGCTAGCTTCAGCAATATGACATCATGGACAAATTCTACAGAATAATCAAGAGAATTGTCAATATCCTCTAATATTTACAGAAATTTGGGACAATACTAGCCAACAATTTCAAAAGAAGTAACCTGTTCTTGGTACTGGCCTTTTCATTTGCTAATTTCTGGTGTAATTTGCTAGTGTTTGACGATCTAGTCTATGATAACTCTATTTTCTGGTATGAATATATTTAATTTTCAGAAATCTACAATAGTAAGTTTTCATATGTACTTTAGAAAAGCTTTAGTTTGGTCCCTTCTGATATTATCTCCTACCTATCTTTCCCCTACCAGTCATAATTTATTTCTTACTACCACATAAGTCCTTTCAATTCACTTATAGCAGTTCCGTTCATCTCCTCTCCTATGAAAGTTCAACCCTGCTAGTCATTAGCAATTTTCTCATTTCTGTGAGTATTTCAAATAACATACATATCTTAAAATTCAAATTTAATATCTATTAATAAAATAAAATGTGCAATGTTTGTCATTTTGAATTTAAATCAAACTTTACATGATGGAACCCAAACCTAGCACCATTATCTGACAGAAAATTATGATCAGAAAAATAATAGATTCTAGAAGAGAAATAGCAACTATTATTCTGCTAAATGAATAGAATATTGAAACAAACTCCTAATTACCTATATTTATAGTCACAGATCAAGGCATTTCACATCCCTCATTAGAGAAACTTTAGCATTTAGTAGACTATGATTTTACACAAAGAAACTCAGTAGGGCAAATTCAGAAATTAACAATCTCTGAAATAACCATAAAAACATGTCACATTCCTTTTCCAAAGGTCCAGAGATCACTGCAGAGTAAGGCAATAATAGTGTAAGAATGTAGTTTTCCAGATATAACAGAGTAGTTATACGCATGAACTCACAATTTTTAGGTGTTTAAACACATTCCCATTAATTAATACTTTCTTAATAAAAGCTATTTTAAAGAGATTATGCTTTATTATTGTCATTACTATTGCTTTATGTATATACCTATTTTGTTTGCTGTCTTTACACCATATGATTGGCATAAGCAGAGGCTGGAAGAGGCTGTTGGATGCCCTTGAATAGAATAGTTGTGAGTTAATATGTGGATGTTGGGAATCAAACCGTGACCAGAAAGAGTGTCTAGTTCATTTCACTATCGAGCCATCTCTTCATCTCTGGGGACAAAAATGGTTTCTGAGACTCTTGATTAAAAATTACTAGTTATAAAACATATAATTTTGTAGATATTACCTAGAAAAGGTCATTCACAATTCAGACTGCTACTGCTTTATATGCATTTAGCTGTGTCTGACACTGTCTGAGCCATTGTCAAAATATTAGGTAATTCTCACTGGAGTATATGAGGCAGTATGTGAGTAAAAGTCAGAAATTATTAGAGGATGAGTGCTTTACTAAAAAAAAAATGAAATCAAAGTACTTTATGTATTCTAAAAGTAAAAGGTCTATAACCAATATGTTAATGTAATAAAGCATCTGCATTTCTTTAATCATGTCCAGAAAATAGAAAGTGAGTCATCAAAGAAGAAAAATTATAAAAGATGAATCTTTTTGAATCTCAAAGGCAAGTCAGTATTTACTCATGGATGTGAAGGGTGGGATATTACATTACCCATCACAAATGAAAGCAATGACATTGGGAGAAAATTAGTAAAGACATATATCCTTGAGGCCCTTTCTATCCTGCATTTTCTCTCTAGGTGTCAATATGACCTATCCAAAAGATGGCAATGCCTTATCAGAAAGTGTATTCATTTTTGTTTCCATGGATACACAGACTATCAATGTCTTTTTTTGTTGCTGAACTTAAATTCTAGTAAGACCTTCATGAATGCTGATGCTGAATATTTGAAAAGGTAAGTTATCAATTTTGATAATTTGGTTTAGCTTCACTGAAGCAAAAACTTAAAAGCTGTAAGTTCCATTGTGTGTCTGTTCACTTCTATCTTGACATTGTATAGAATATGATAGAAAATTCAGTTTAGAAATTATTATGTGCAAGGAACATTTTATAATGTTGACCTACAGAGTTTCTTGAAACACTTTTGATAACCAAGATTTAACAATTATGTGCAGAATTTAAGATAGGGTCAGAACAATTTATTACATTTATACAGAGCAGCCGAGTATGTTGGTGCTGTATGGCAGTCAAATGTGAAACATGGAGCCAACATGGTCAATGTGCCCTTCTGAAAATAATTCAAAGGTTCAATGTCATTGATAAGTTATATTTAAAAATGGTACTTTTTTGGTAACACTTGAGGGAAATGTGAATTTTATTTAGAGCAGGATTATCTTCTTAGTCACCATAATTTCTGTGTTTGATAGATTTCATGTGGATGATTATTTTAATTTCCATTGGTAGTAATTTTTCAGCTGCTACTAGTCAGACAGTGGTTCCTGGTTCCTGATCACCTTCACAAAATTTTTTGAATAGTGACCCCTCTCTCTCAAATATCGTTTCTTTTGCTTTGGATAATGAAACATCCTATTTTTCACAATAAGACAAAAAGTTTGAATTCATGAAGGAGATAGAGAAGGACTATAGAGTGCCAAAAATACATCCATGTAGTTCTTGCTTCCTGCAGAGCATTCAAACTTTAAGATTATACATCCTTGTACTTGAGTTAATCAAGTTCATGAAGATATTTGCCTCTGTGGATATATATTATACTCAATATTCTCAAATGAGTCCCAGGTACACACTTTTATGACTTTTAAAACCTGGCCAGAAACTATCATGTATACGTGCTTCTTACTCATTTCTTCTTATATTTTTAGATTGATATGTAAGTTTTTGATTCATTTCTGCCATCACTCAAAGAATAAGGGAGATTACATCAATATGTCAGATTTAATTGTAATCTCTATGTAATCATTTTTAGCAATTTACGTGTTAGACAATTCTAAAGAACTTTGTATAGTTTCAACCTACTTCAGTGAGCGAAGAAAAAGGTTTCTATCTTCTTTTTGGCTCCCTCTTTTTATTCATTCCTTCATTTCTTCTTAGTTTTGTGTTAGTCTGTGTGTGAGGCTGAGTGTATGGGTCTGCATATATATTCTTGACATTACCATTTTGTTCATGATATAAGAAATTTCTTGCTGTGAGTAGCAAATTTCTTTGTTTCAAACAGAAATTAAGATGAATTCCTTCACTTTGTTAAATACATTTATTTACTAAAGTACTTCAAGGGAAGTATACCTCACGTAGAAACTTTATTCATAATCTGTTCAGTATAGAGCAAAATATCAGAATAGGGCTTTCTAAGTATACTATGTTGTATGTCTGTATGCATGTGTGCACTTATATATCTATTTGTATGTTGTAACTCATATGATTCAAGCTACCAAGCACACTGGTATTTTATTTGCAGATGTTGGGTATTCTATGTTTTCTTCCCAATATAACCTTAGTTATGTCCTATGAGGTGTGTATTTATATGTGTGCTTGTGTTTAATTTTATTTGTGAATATAAAATATGAAAACTGTGCTGGCTACTTTTATGACAGTTTCATATAAGTTAGAGTCATTTTTGAATTGGTGACCTAAATGAACAAAAATTGTTCATCAGACTGGTCTGTGATCAAGCTTGCAGTACATTTTCTTTATTGAAAATAATTGTGGAATGGCTGAGTTCATGAGTAAATTTTCACCTCTGAACAAGTGGTCTAGGGCACTATATAAAGTTCGTGTGCAATCCATGCAAAGTAAGCCAGTAAACAGTGTTCCTCCATACCCTCTCTATAAGCTCTTGCCTTGAGTTTCTGCTTTGACTTCCCTTAGGTGGCATACTGTGACCTGGAAATCTAAATTAAAATTTGCTTTTGCTCATAGTGTTTTACCACTGAAATAGAAAGCTACCAAAGACAAAAGACAAAGATTATTTCAATTGTAGTAGATCATAGAAAGCATTATCTATCAACTCAAAGCATTTTTGATATCACACACAGAAATTGAGCAAGTTCAAATCAAAAGAAAATTACAGTGTGGAAAATAAAAGTGAGCACAAAGTTCCACTACTATCTAAGGGAATATTGGTAATTAATAACTGGTCCAAGAGGAAGAATCAATATTTTCTAAGAGTATAGTACTCCTGTCAGGCATGCAACAGACTAAGTCCAGATTCATACTTATATCAAGGATTCTACTCCAAGATGTGAGAAGTTAATGAGCACAGACAGTTCAGTTTCAGTGTGACTAACTGCAAGTTTTGGACTTACCATTTCAAGCATAATCAGCAGTGGGAGCAAAGTAGTCACACATTCCCACTTCAGAATACATGTACTCATACATACGAACAAAGAGTTCAGGGTGGGCTCTGTGGTATAATAGTGTCGTGTAGTACAAGCTTATGCATACCTGCCTTTCTGTTTTCTTTGGATCACCACAACGTCAAAGAAGGTTCTTCCACTCACTGCCTCCCAAATGTGAAAAACATCAGAGAAAAATTTTGAATTTTATTCATATTGTGAGAAGATTAAGAGCCAGGAAATTTTAAACAACACCTTTCATTCCATCCAGAGTGTTCTTTTGATTTGGAATCAAACAAAATAAGGCATATTAGTGATGACAGTTGTATCCAAATCCAAAAATAAAGAATAACAAACCCAACGTACATATTTAACAATATAAAAGTCATATGCCATTTATTTACAAGGCTTATACAGTAACTCCTGATACATGATAGTCTGAAATTTTCCAGGAACTCCACAAAACTGAAGGAGGGGTATGGAGGGAAATTTGTAAGTAAGACTGAGAAGGAAGAAATGGATTTTTTTTTATTATTCCAAAAATAAAAGCAGTTTTACAGATTAATATATAAAAATAGAAAATAAAATTTAGAAAATAAAGGCTTTATTAGCATAATGCACATTCAAAGAACTATTAATTTTGATATGATGAATTAATGCACTTTAATGTCATTATCATAAACAGTGTGGTAGGCACCAAACATTTAACACCTACTACCAATTATTGATATTACATTGGACAATATGTCTCTAAATTTTATTCATCCATCAAAACCAAACTTTTATCCATCTAACAAAAGCTTTTTGTGTCTTCCAGCCTCAGACAAACATTTTGTTGTTTGTCTTGATCAATTTGGTTATTCTATATAAATAGAATTGCCTTCTGTTTATTCATTTGTGTCTTGTTTATCTTACTTATCTTTAAGTCTCCACGTAAATGTACAATGTTAAAAGTATAAGACTTTTTTCTTTTGAAAGATAAATGTATTCTATTGTGTGAAAAAATTTCATTATCCATTCATGTGATAGTAGATACTTGAATTTTTCTCCATAAAATGACAGTCATATTTCATCCTATAAGGCACATGGGCATAAAAGCATCTCTTCTCCTCAAGATCTTGATTTAATTTCATCTTACTTCTCTAACAGTAAAATGGGTAATCCTATGGTTCCACTAACTTGGGAGATTTCAGAAGTGACCAAATGTTCTATCTTGTGTAGCAGATTTTAAATGCTGTAATATCTCCATTTGCTAACCATGTGCCACTCTAACAGCTGTGAGGTACTATCTCATTATTTGAATAGACATCCATGAATTAAGTATTTATCTTTTGTATATCCTGTAAACTAGAAATTCTATATCTGACAAAGCAATCATTAAAATATTTGAGGAAGTCCCTCAATCCAACAATAAAAACTCCCATCACCTAATTAAACTCATAAAAGCATCGACAGGCATTTCAGAAAAAAATATATTCATGAAGTGTTCTATTATTTTTCTATTAGTTTGTTCACAAAATTCAAATATTTTACTTTTTTATTTCTCAAAATGCATTATATCACCATTCTAAACTATGTTTAAAAACAACTTCAATATTAATTACTAGTATACAGAAAATTACATTATAATTTTATGTTCAGTGAACTTGATCAATTAATACTTGTGTTTTCTCTCATTGTTGAACTTGATGTATACAATAAATAGAGATTAAGTTACTATGCTATGAACACCATTATAGTTTCTAAGTTTTTCTTCTTTTATCTCTCAACACAGATTTTCAAAATTACAATAAGGTGTTGATTTGAATTATAGTTTCCATTGTTTGATTTATTAATTATTTTTAATTGTTCATATGTCATATATACTATGATACTTGATCGTTACTTAACTTAGATGAAGATGCAAAAGGCTTTTCCATTAACAGATCATTTTCTCAGGGAAAGTAAAAGTAAGGAGCAAAACATCAAGAGAACACCTATTACTGTGTAGTCCATTGCATCACATTCATTACACATTATACATTGTATGGTTTGACGGAATTCATAATGAGCAGCTAATGTGATTATAAAAATTACATTATATACATTTGCAATTTGAGAAATATCATCTGACCAAATATCTGTGTGTCCTGCATTTTTAAAAAATTAACTGTGTGATATTTTCCTTTAAGATTTCATAAAATAAACAGCTATGAATGCTCTTATCATCAATGAGTGAATCCCAGACAAAGAAGATTAAGTATTTAAATCGGGCTCCAAAGGGTTGTAGGCTTTCCTGTCAGGAGCATGTGGAATTGTCAGTTCAAAATCCAGGGACACACCCATAAAAATATACTCAATACTAGGAAATGGTAGTGCCAACAGGTAGTATAAGTAAGCTTGGAATTCACCTTCCCTTCTCGATTCAAGTGTTTATAGAAAACATTTTATTTTATTTAGAAGGGGTTTGTTTTGCAAGTATACCCCTGCTTGCCCTCCCTTCCCTCCTTCCAGTCCCTCCCAGTCCTCTTTCAGCCCCCCCTGCCCCATCCTCAAGGAGGGGAAGGAGTCCCAAGGTGGGTCAGTTCAGTCTGGTGTTTCCACCTGAGGTAGGTCCTAATCCCTCATCCCAATATTAAAGGTTAGTTAGGTGTTCCTCTGAAAGAAACAGGCTCTGGGATGTCAATTCCTGCCCCAGGAACATAGTCTGATCCTATTCTAAGAGGCTCCACATACTGCCCATGCCATTTGACAGACATCTACCTTTGGAGAATTTAGTTCCTTTCTCTGAAGATTCCCCAGTGGCTGTTTCTAATTCAGTGAGCTCCAGCCAGCCTTCTCTGTGGGTCTCCTCCTCATGTTTCCAATGCCTTTCTCATATACACTCTCCTCTCTCTCTTCAGGTGGACCGGGAGCTTGACTTGGTGCTTAGCTATAAATTTCTGCTTCTGCCTCTATCCGTTTCTGGATGAAGTTTCTATAATTCCAATTAGGGTGGTCATTCTTTTGGTTATAGGGAAAATTCTGTTTAAGTACTCTCTCCCCTATTGCTTGGAGTCATAATCAGGGGCATCCTGTGGATTCTTTTCTACTAACACCCATCCTCCTTCCAAAAAGTAGGAAAGACAGAGAGAGCATAAGAGCAGCCCATTATTTACATATTAGAATAGCTATCACTGGAATTAATCAAGCAGCATCTATTTCTCTAGATAGAAGTCATATGATTCATCTTGAGACATGCAAATTATATCAACTGAGTAAGGCTAATATTAATTAAGAGACCAAAACAGAAAGTACAGGGCCAACACAAGTATGCACCAATTATCTGTGTTTATTTAACTTTCATCTTGTTATTTTGACATTTTTATTCAAAAGTATTTTATATGGCAACCACAGTTCAACTTCCTTCCCCTCCTGCCCCCTCACCCCCCATCTTTCCCCAAGTACACCCCACAATCCATTCCTCAAAGAGTATAAGTTCTCTCATGGGAGTCAACAAGGTCTGGGATATCAGTTTGAGGCAACATCAAGTTCCTTTCCTCTTTATCAAGGTTGAACAAGGTATCCTTCTATAGGAAATGAGCTCCAAAAAAAGCCATTTCATACACTAGAGATAAATCCTTGTCCCATTTCCAGACACACACAAACTACCCACACCTTTCAACTGTCATTCACATTCAGAGGGTTGTCAGTTCAGAGTCAGTGGGTTCCCAGTAGCTTGGGTCAGCTGTCTCTGTGAGTTTACTCATCATGATCTTGACTCCTTTGTACATATAATCCCTACTCCCTCTCCTCCACTGGACTCTGGAATCTGACAGGAGCTTAATTGTGGATCTCTGCATCTGGTTCCTTATGTTGCTGGATGAAGGTTCTAGATAGCAATAAGGATGGTCATCAATTTGATGACAAGGGAAGGGCATTTCAGACATCCTCTCCACTATTGTTTGGAATCTTAACTGGGTCATCCTTGTGGATTCTTGGGAGTTTCCCTAGCACTAGGTTTCTCTAGCCCTAAAATGCTTTTCTCTGTCAAGATATCTATTTCATTGTTTCCCTTTCCAACCCACTCTCAACTCTACCATCTTGTTCTTCCATGTTCTCTTCAAACCACTCCATAATCCCATCTGCCTGTGCTCCCAATTTACTAGGTGATTCTATTTCCCTTCCCAGAGTCATTCAGGAATGTTTCTCTTAGTGCCATCCTTGTTATATAGCTCCAATGATTGTGTATTGTAACCTGGTTATCCTTTGTTTTATGTAAAATATGTATTTATGAGTGAGTACATACCATGTTTGTCTTTCTGAGACTGGGTTACATCTTTCATGATGTTTTTTTTTTCCTAGTTTCATTCATTTTCCTGAAATTTTCAAGATGTCACTTTTTATTTTACTGTCACATAATACTCCATTGTGTAAAAGAAATACATTTTTTTTTTGAATCTTCAGTTGCAGAACATCTAGATTGTTTCCAGGTTCTGGATGTTATGAATAATTCTACTATGAACAAAGTTGAGTAAGTATCTTTGTGGTCTGAATGTGCATCCTCTGAGTATATGCCCAAGTGTGGTATTGCTGAATCACGAGGTAGATTTTTTTTTTTTAGAAACTGACTTCTAAAGATGCTGTACAGTTTTACACTACATCAGCAATGAAGTAGTGTTTCCTTTACTTGTAATTCCCTTTAGCATAGGCTGCCATCCGTGTTTATAATCATTGCCATTCTGATAGTTTCTCACAGTTGTTTTGAATTGCTATTCACTGATGGGGAAAGATGTTGAGCAATTCTTTAAGTGTCTTTTAGCCATTTGAGATTTTTTTCTTTGGGGATTCCATTTAGATCCATACTTTATTTTTCAATTGGAACATTTGATATTTTGATGTCAGGTTTCTTGAGTACTTTATGCATTTTAGAGGTCAGCACTCTGTCAAATGTAAGGGTGATGAAGATAGTTTTCTATACTTAAGGCTGTGATATTGTCTTATTGACCATGTCCTTTTCTTTACAGAAGCTTCTCAATACCAGGAGATCCCTTTTATGAATTGTTGCTCCTAGTGTCTGTGCCACTGGTATTATATTCAGGAAGTGGTCTCCTATGCCATTTTGTTCAAGGGTAATTCCCACTTTCTTATTTATTAGATGCAGTGTAACTGTATTTATTATGCATTTGGATTTGAGTTTTGTGCAGGGTAATAGATATAGATCTATTTGCATTCTTCTATATGCAACCATCCAGTTATGACAGAACAATTTGTTGAAGATGCTTTTTTAATTGTATATTTTTGCCTTTGTTGTTAAAAATTACGTGGTCATAGGTGTGTGGCTTAATGGTGGGGTCTTCAAATTAATTCCATTCAACCGTAAGTCTTTTTTATGCCAATACCCAGTTATTTTTATTGCTGTAGCTCTGTAGTAAAGCTTGAAGTCAAGAATGATGGTGCTTCCAAAAGTTACTTGTTATAATAAGGTTTCTGACCTGGTCTGGCCAGAGGTCTAGACCCACAGACCTGCCATCCCAGAACTCTTAGCCACTCACTGCTGTTTAGGATACCAAAAATGACTTATACACTTATATTAGATTCATGTTGTTTGGCCTATGACTCAGGCACATTGCTAGCTGGCTCCTTCATCTTAACTCAACCCATTTTTATTAATCTGTCCTGCCACGTGGCCCGTGGCTCACGTGTATTCCTTACATGTTGCTCCTTTGGGCAACTGGCTTTAATCTGCCCTTCTTTTCCTACCTATTCTGATTCCCCACCTACTTTTTCTATGGTGTCTGCCATGGCCAAAAATGTCCTTTATTTAAAGATTGATATGCACAGCATTCAGAAAGAAATTCCCACATCATCTCCCCATTTCTGGATAGTCAAAAAGGAAAGTTTTGATTTTAACTTAAAAAAATTACATATAACAAAATAGCTATCAAGCAAGAATTACAGTTATAATATTTAGTCTATTTGTATTTAGCAAAATTAAAGAAAATGCTCTATCATCTACCTTATCCTTGTAAATCTAAAATTTTATATCAAATATATCTTTTAAAATAACTAAGAAAAATTATACCTATAACTATCTAATCTTTAACTAAATCAAAGACCACAGAAGGATATAATATTTACCCAAGTAAATCAAAAGTACAAGCAACTTCCAAAACCTAGACATGACAGAGATGACACCTATCTGCTTGGAAAGTCACCTAAAGTTCCTTTATAAAGTTGGGGCATCCATCTTCAGCCTATAGGCCCAGAGTCTCTTTCCATTTCAGTGAAGCAGTAAACTGCTCTGCCCATGCTGGTATAGTTCATCAGTCATTTCTCCTTTTGTCCTGAAGAATATCTGGTAGTTTTCTCTGAAAAGCAGGAACTTGAAGGACCCTCTTGACTTGTTCTACCAAAGTTCAGAGATCACCTTCCTATGGAACCTGCATGTCTAGTATAAACAGCATACTGTCAAGCAGTCAATACAAAAACATGTTCTTGTCCAGTGGCTAACCATTGCCACAAAGTAAGTAAATTCCACATATAGTTTTTTTGATACACATTTTTTTCTTGAAGTAGATTGGTGCTGCCAGGAACAGATCTGTCTCACTGTCTAGAAAAGTCTAAGTTCTTAAAATATTTTAAATGTTATATTCTGTAGGTCTTAGAAGTGTTTAAAGATTGCTTACTTAATTAAAATATATTTTTGTATATCTAAAAATCTAACTAACATGCATTTCTTAATTATACATTACAATTCTAAATAAGTTACATAAGAATCATACCTTAAACAAGAGTAGAAAAATACATACAGCATAACACCTCTTCTCATCAAAGGTTTTTTCAGGGGGTCTTGGGTGATGGAACCATATTTGCCTGGAAGCAATCCACAGTTTTTCATCTTCTGTGGAAACAAAAGCAGAACTCTTTCAAAGCAAATTTAAAATCAAGACACCTTTAAAATATATATTCTTGTTTAACTTAGCAGCCTTTGCAATCCATTGTCTTTCTGCTGTTACCTCATTAACAATTAAAAAATTAAAAGAAAACACAGTAATTACCATAATCCAGATTCTGTCTATTTTCCATCTTTACGTGGTGGCTTATTATACTTTTGCTTCTCTATTTCTCTTTTTTACAAACTTTCTCTATCTTCTTTCTTTTCTCCCTGAGGCCTATGTATATTTTACACACATTGCAACCTGTTTACAGGTTTTTTATTTTCAGCTGAATCTGGTTGGAAGATGATTAAGGATTCACAATAAAACAGATTCAGATAAAAAAAAATGTAAACAGGTTAAAATGTGTGTCAAATGTACACAGGCTTCAGAGAGAGAATAAAGAAGGTATAGAAAGTCTTTTTAAAAAAGAGATGTAGAGTAATAAAAATATAATAAGTGACCAAGTAAAGATGGAAAATAGACACAAAATCTGGATTTTCGTTAATACTGTGCTTTCTTTTAATTTTTAACTATTAATGAGCTAACTGCATAAAGACAATGGATTGAAAAGGCTGCTAAGTTAAACAAGAATATATATTTTAAAGGTACTTTGATTTTCAAATTTGTGTCTAAGAATTTGTTGCTTTAGAAGAGTTCTGCTTTTGTTTCCACAGAAGATGAGAACCTGTGGGTTGCTTCCAGGCAAATATGGTTTCATCAACCAAGAACTCCTGAAAAAAAATCTCTGATGGAAAGAGATGGCTGTATCAGCTTCAGGGCTGCAGATTATGATCCAGTCTCAAAAACCCATGAGATTTTTCAACGCCCCATAATCAGCAAGAAGTAGTAATGAAAAACTACACCCAAATTCCCAAAATATTGTTTCTAAATGTTTGTTTTCATTTTAAATGGTTAATGGCCACAGTTAATCTCATCCTAAGAAGAAAAAGGGGATATGGCATATGAATGATTTTTTAAAAATCAGATTATTGAGTTTACTTAGATCAGGAAATCAGCTGTTAATCTAAAAATGTCTTACATTGGTATGGATTTTGATTTATTGATACAAATTTAAGGTCAATTTTCTTATGCTGTATGTATTTTTCTACTCTTGTTTAAGATATGATGTTTATGTAACAGATTTAAAATTGTAATGTACAATTAAGAAATGCATGTTAGTTAGATTTTTAGGTATATAAAGATATAATTCAGTTAGATACATAGTCTTCAAACACTTCTAAGATGTACAGAATATGGCATTTAAGATGTTTCAAGAACTTAGACTTTTCTGGACAGTGAGACAGTCTGCTCCTGGCAGCACCAATTTACTTCAAGAGAAAAATGGGTATTGAAGAAACTCCAAATGGCAATTAGTTTCTTTGTGGCATCGGTTAGCCACTGGACATGAACCTGTTCTTATATTGACTGCTTGACAGCATACTGTTTGAACTGGATATGCAGGTTCCATAGGAAGGTGACCTCTGAAGTTTGGCAGAAAAAGCTGAGATGGTCATTCAGATTCCTGCTTTGCAGAAAAAAACTGTCAAACATTCTTTAGAACTCAAGAAGATGTAACTGATGAATTATACCAGAATGGGCAGAGAAGATTTCCTGCTTCACTGAAATGAAAAGAGACTCTGGGCTTGTAGGCTGAAGATGAATGCCTCAACTTTATAAAGGAACTTTGGGTGACTGTACAGGCAGATAGGTGTCATCTCTGTCTTTTCTAAATTTTGGAAGTTGCTTGCACTTCCGTTTTACTTGGGTAAATTTATCCTATTGTGGTCTTTGATGTAGTTGAAGATTAGATAGTTTTTCTTAGCTATTTGTAAGGTATATTGGATATGATACTTTAGATTCACAAGGATAAGGTAGATGATAGAGTAGTTTCTTTAATTTTGCTAAATACAAATAGACTAGATATTGTAACTGTAATTCTTGTTTGATGGCTATTTTGTTATATGCAATTTTGTTATGTTAAAATTGAAACTTTCCTTTTTGATTAGAGAGAAAGGAGGAGGTGATGTGGGAAGTCTTTCTGTATGCTGTGAATATCAGTCTTTAAATATAGGAGCTGTTTTGACCCATGACAGGCAACATAGAAAAAGTAGGTGGGAAATTAGAATAGGTAGGGGAAGCAGGGCAGAGTCAGGGACAGACCTAGCCAGTTGCTGAAGAAGAAACATATAAGGAACACAGGTGATCCTCGGCCCACGTGGCAGACAGATTAATGAAAATGGGTTGAGTTAAGATGAAAGAGCTAGTTAGCAAGGTGCCTAAGCCATAGACAAAACAGCATGAACTTAATACAAGTGTCTGAGTCATTTTGGGGGCCTGAGCAGTGGTGGGTTGCTAAGGGGTCTGAGACTCTGGGGTGGCAGGTCTGTGGGTCTGGACCTCTGGCCACCCTGGACCAGAAACCTCATTGTAACATTCTTGGGTTAAGAATATCTCAGAAATCTGTTGAGTATTAGTCTCATCTTCTGGCGTGGAAAAAAAATCAGGCACATTTAACCTAAGTGAGGAAATTTTTTTTTGTTTTCTTATAGCTGGAAACACACATAAATGAGTTCCTGGAAACACAGAGGCTGAGTAGGCCAGGAAAAACAGGGTAGCTAACAGAAGACCTTCCCCCATCCCACTTTCTTCCAAATCCATCAGGCCAATCTCAGCTCTAGCTCTGCTACAGAATACCTGCTGCAGCCTTTCATACTCTGCTCCCACAAACATTCAGTGAATGTTGTAGACCTTTTGCTCTTAACATCCACTTTCCAAACAGTTGTGTTTTTTTTAATTCTAGCCCCCAACTCAAACAGAGAAAACCTGATAACCTACAAGCCATTCCTGACAGAAAATAAGGAAGTCTGATTTTTCAATTATTTCTATCTCCTTCCACTCACCCCCAGCACTACAGCAGACACTCTTGGGTGACTTCTTCTCATTCTCTGGCTGCATTTTAAGGATACTAACTAATCAGACACAGGTCTACTTTCCTTCATTATGTGAACCCACCACATACCTAGCCTATCCCCATTCCTTAATATTAGCTCGCAATAGTAAGAAACCCATTTTCCATGGAAGTCTATACTAGTGACCACTTCTACCAGGGTCACAAAAAATTCTAGTGAACAAGACATAGACACCACACTCTCCTAAAAATCAGAGGAGAAACAGAACATACACAAAGAATATAAAAACATGTCATACTGAGAATGATAATCTTTCCAATCCCAGATGTCTGGATGCTAACATGAAAGACAAAGTAACAGGTAGGACATCTAATCTCTAATAGAGTTCAGGAATTCTACCAAACAGGCTTTGAGTATTGCCATACAGCTGAAGCACAAGGGGGAAAATAGACCTTATAATAGCCTATGGAAATGTTATGAAAGCACTTAAAGAGGTAATAAATAAATCCCTTAATTGAGCAAAGCGCAAGCAGGGAAATAAATTAATAGAACTGTTCAAACCAGAAAGTAGATATAAGATAAACAATGAAATTCCAAATTGAGGAAATTCAGAAAATGAAACTTTAGGTAGAAATAGAAATGGCAAAGGCAAATTTCACTGATAAAAATTATGGGAGAACGAACAACAAGTTTTAAAGACACATTAGAAGACATAAATATATTGGTCAAAAAATGTTTAATACAAAGTCTCCTGGCACAAAATTTGGGAGACTATGAAAAAGACAATGCTGTGATAGGAATTCAGCAATGAGAGGATGCACATGTCAAACGCATAGAAAATATTTTTTAAGGCCAAGAAGGCAACCTAATCTCAAAAAGGAGATGCTTATACAGATACATTAAGCTTACAAAACACCAAATATATTGGAAAAGACATGAAAATCCACTCAGTATATAATAATCAAAACACTAAAATACTGAACAAATATTAAATATAAAATTCTGCTCATAAAAAAGGCAAAGTAGACTATAAGGGCAGACCAATTAGAATTAGATCTTAACTCTCAACGGAGACTCTAAAACCCAAAAGTGGCTGGGATAGCATACTGCCAACTGAGAAAATAATTAGAAAAACATCTTTACAGTAGCCTATAACCATATAAAATATTTTGGAGTAACTCTAACCAAACATGTGAGAGTCTTTCATGATAAAACTCTAATTCTTTGAAGATAAAAATTGAAGAACATGTCAGAACAGGTAAAGACTTCCCATGCCCATAGATAAGTAGGATTAACATGGTAAAAATGGCCACATAACCAAACGCAATCTACAGATTCAGTGCAGCCTCCATCAAAATTCCAACACAATTCATCACAGATCTTAAAAGACAACTTTCATCTTCATATAGATAAACAAAATCCCAGGATACATAAAAATTTCTGAATATCTAAAGAACTGCTGGACATCCCAATTTCAAGTGGCAGTACATAGCTATATTATTAAAAAGCACATGGTTTTTGCATAAAAACAGACATGATAATAAATGGAGTTGAAATGGAGACTCAGACTTAAACTCGAACACGTACATGTAACTTTTTTTTTTTGTTGTTGTTGTTAAATAAGTCAGAAATGCACATTCTGTAAAAGACATCATCTTCAGCAAATGGTGCTAGTCAGACTGGATGTCTGCATGTAAATGAGTCCTCCTCATTGATCAATACAATCAGCCTTCACAAAACTCAAGTCCAAATGGATTAAAAAAAATAAAAATAAAAATAAAAACCTTACCATAGAATTGGATATGCTGAATCTGATAGGAAAGAGAGAAATGGCCTTGAGCTCATTGTCACAAGAAAAGACTATCTGAAAAAAATAATATTAGCACAGGCACACAGGTCAACACACAAATAAGGCCTCATAAAAATAAAAATCTTCTGTAAGGCGAAAGGCACTGTAATTCCAGAGCCTACAGGTGGGTGAATTTATGTCAGAATCATTTATTTAATTCAGTTAATTCATTTATATGCATTTTTGCCACTACCATGATTTATTACTATTATTATTAACATAACTCTATAGTAAAGTTTGAAATAGGGGATGATGATGCCTCCAAAAAATGACTATATTATTACTTTAATCCTACCATTCCATAAGCATGGATATCTTTCTATCTTCTGATATTTTCTCTAATTTCTTTCTTCAAAGACTTAATGTTTTGTTATACACATCTTTTATTGCTAGTTTATAGTTAGTCCAAGGCTATTTATACTATTTGTAGATATTGTAAAAGGTGTCGTCTTCCTGATATCTTTCTCAGCCCATTTGATATTTGTATATAGGAGGACTATAGGCTTTTTTTTTAAAAAAGTTAAGCTTGTATTCAGCCACATTGCTAAAGGTTTTAATTAACTATAGGAATTCCCTAGTAGATTTTGGGGGGGTCACTTATATATACTATTTTATCATCTGCAAGTAGCATTGCTTTGACTTCTTTATTTTTAATCTGTGTCCCTTTGATCTCCTTCTGTTGTCTTATCACTCTACCTAAAACTTTGATTATGATATTAAATAGATATGGGAGGAGTGGGAGCTTATTTATTTATGATTTTATTGTCTTATTTATGATTTTAGTGGAATTTGTTTAAGTTTCTCTCCATTTAATTTGATATTGGCTGTTGGCTTGCCATTTAGCGCTTTTATTACATCATATTCTTCATATCCCTGCTCTCACTAAGATCTTTATAACAAAGGAATGTTTGATTTTGTAAAAGGCCTTTGCAGCATCTGATGAGATATTCATATGTTTTTTTATTCAATCTATTTATATAGTAAATTACTCTAGATAGATAGATAGATAGATAGATAGATAGATAGATAGATAGATAGATAGATGATATATAGATAAATAGGTTGTTTTTGTTAGCATCTCATGGAAACTTCTTCAAAACTGACCATATACTCGATCACAAATCAAATCTTAACAGATACAAAAAATAATTAAAATAATGTGTATTTTATCAGTTCATCATGAGATAAGGTTGATGTTCAACAACCATCTGAACTACAGATACTCTACAACCTCATGGAAACTAAATAACTCTTAACTACCATTGGGTCAAGAAAGAAGGAAAAAAGGAAATTTATGACATTTTAGAATGGAATGAAATGAAAGAGCAGCAGCATACACAAACTCGTGGGACACCATGAAAGCAGTGCTAAGAGAAAGTTCATAGCACTGAAGCCTCATTAAATAATTAGAGAGGTCTCATACTAGTAATTTAAAGAAACACCTGAGAGTTTTAAAACAAAAGAGACAAATTGACCCAAGAGGAAGAGACAGCAGAAAATCTTAAACGAGGGCTGCAATCAACATATAGAAACACAGAGTATCTTACAATGAATCAGTGAAATAGAGTTGATTCTTTGAGAACACCAAATAATAGATAAATCTTTATCAAAACTAACCTTAAAAAATTAACAAAATCATAAATGTAAAGAGAGACATAACAATAGGCAGCAGGCAAATTATTAGGTCTTATTTAGAAAAACAAAACAAAACTAAAAAACTATACTTCACAAAATTAGAATTTAATAATTTTTTTGGTAGGTACCACATATGAAAATTAAGTCAAGACCAGATAAACAATTTAAGTAGACCTATACCCCCAAAGAAAACTGAAGACTTCCAACCAAAAAAATCCCCGGGCCAGATGTTTTCATTGCACAATTCTAACAGACTTTCATAGAAGAGCTAGGAAGTCCTCAAATGATTCCACACAATAGAAAAAGGAGAGATGCCTGTTCTTTTCTACTGAAAAACAGAAAAAGGCATAAATTGAGATATGAGGAAGAGAGGGCAAAACTGGCAGAATTACAGCAAGGAGAAGCTCTAAAGGGCATATTGTATGAGGAAAAAATATTTTCTTAATAAAAGGGTGGGAAAAAGGGAAAGTGAAGAAACAACTTCTCAAAGTTGTCTCTCTGACTTTCACATGGAAAAACAACCACAAATAGATACACAGAATCATTTCAAAAATTGCACAAAAAAGGAAGGATAGAATAGAAAAGGGAGAGAAAGAATGAATAAAAGAAAGAAAGGAAAAAGAAAGGGAGGGAGGGAGGAGGGAAAGAAGGAAGACAGAAAAGAAATGTGCACAAATGGGGCAGTATTGTTTTTCACAACAAAATAAAATGAGTCTGTATCCTTAAAATGTTTTAACCCTTTATTTTATTCCCTACAAGACCCCAAATAAATCAAGAAAGCCGTTTAAACATAGGTTTTACAAAAGTATATTTATACAATCAATATTTTAAATATTCACTTAACTGTTTCTTCAAAGTGCAGAGTGCACATCTGCTTGCTTTGTGATGGGCCCGTGTACTGACTGCCTCCTCCAACTTTCACCTACGAATGCAATTGCCCACAGAAAGTTTTGGCATTTCTTAAGGGCCACAGCTAGATACAAAATTATGTTGAGCCTTCAAATGACAAACTAGGTGTCACCTAAGACTGAGCGATTAATATTTTGACATGAGTAAACAAATCATAAGTAGAGTCACTGTGCAATTATTTTGCCAGCCTAACTTTCTTAGCCTTCATGTATTTGACTACATGCAAAATCTTCAAATTCTCATTGTATTTTCTGATATCCAGATAGCAAATAGTGACACAAAAATCAAAATGGATATTTAGTATGTTTTCTTGTCTGATTTTTATATTGTACTTTAAAAATAATAGAATATTTGTGATGAAATTAAAGAAAACAAATATGAATAAAATTTTCAAAATTAGTATTAACTTATTTAATAAGTACACATTTCTATCTTTGTAATTTAATAAGTCTACATTTAGAATATGTAAAAATCACGAAAATTATATTTTTTAAAAGGTTGTACATTTAATGATTTTCACATACATTCTCCTGTAAGCAATTGTTTTTAATACCATCACTTATTATCATTAATAGCAATAGTAGTGTATAAATGTTTTCCTGTATGTATGTTGTGCCCCAAATTTATTCTAAGTGCCTGGAAAGGTCAAAAGAAGGTGTTGGATTAGCAGGAACTGGATTTGAAAATGCTTGGGACATGCCATGATTGTACTGGGAATTTATCCTAGGATTTTTCAAAGAGCAGCTAGTGCTCTTAATCCCTGAACCATCTCTAAGACCCCTACATATATTTTTAATGGAAAATAAAACTAAATAGAAGAAGAAAAGAGAATGGAACACAAACTTTAAAATGTAATACTGCTTACTGATCATGGATCTGGATTGGTTTAAGATCTGGTCACCTGGTGATTCATGCCCTGGAATGACAAAAGAGAGGCTTTCTGCACTAACTAGGAATCATGTACATACCTGCAATCTAAGAAAAATGGAGTAAAAGCAGGAGGATTGTACACACAAGTTTGATGTTGACTAAGTGTCCTATCCCAGGAAAAAAAAATCACTCTGTTGAAATTGTCAGTCAATATTTGGACTGTACAACAGAGACCTTGAATGATCAATTCAGAAACAGAAAAGCGTGATTGGGGCTCACAGTTATGGAAGCATCAGTCTTTGATTAGGTGGCCCTATTTCCTTGATGTGTGGTAACATAGCCCATCATTATGGAAGTGAAGGAAAAAAAACAAACAACACCTGCTTTATGAGCAGGAGACACAAGAGAGTAACATAAAGTCACTAGAATACCACAGCTTTCCTTAAGAAAATACCCTCAGAGGCCAAAGACCTCCCACAGGGTCCACACATACATGTGTATACATATATATTGATTAGATTTGTTTAATATTTTATACATGAGTAATGAATGCATTTACATTATTTTTAGTACTTCCTCTTCCCCTAAAACTCCTGTATTTCCCCTCCATTCTCTCTAATATTCATGTGTATGTTTATACCTGTATGAATACATATGTATATGCACACATATTATATATAAATGAACCCTGATGAGTTTCATTAGCATTGTATGTGTGCTTAGGGATGATGACTTGGGACTGAACAACCTCTCAGGAGACACACTTCTGTAGAATACTGATTTTTTCACTCTCTCAGCAGCCATTAATTGCCTGTAGTTCTTTATCTAGTTGTGAGTTCTTGTCAGGTTTTACCCATTTCTGCTGGATTCCCAAAGCTTTTTGCTATTGTATTCTGATTATTCAGAACATATTGTTAGATTTTGTGAATCTAGTTTGCTCTGTAGAAGATGTCTCAGTGCAGACATTCTGGACTTCTGTCGCCAAAGGACCATTCCATCATATTGTCAGTGAATTTACTTGAACCATAAGTACGGGTGAGAATTGTAGATGTATCAATTTATATTAGGCACCCCATTGTCATCAGTTTTCTTCTGCCACTATTATCATTAGTAGATTTATACAATGGCTCCAGCTTTCATAGAAAGAAGATACTGTAGGAAAGAGAGATGGTTCAGCATTCAAGAGCAATTGATGCTCTAGCAGAGGATCTGGGATCAATTCCCAAAACTCATGTGGTGACTCATAACTCTACAGAGACACAGTTCCAGGGATTCTAACAGACACATAGGTGGTATGCATTTAGGAATGGAGGAAAATTATTTATACATATAAATGAAAAAAGTAAATCATAAAATAATTTAAAGGAAAAAGTCTTTTTTTTGGAGTAATAGCTTAGTTATAAGCATAACAACATTATAGGATGCAGTTAAAAATATAATGATTTAAGAAACCGGCAATAGTGTTCCCCTCTGGGGTCCAAGAGTTCACAAACCATAGGTAGTTGGCAAGGCTTGCTGTCCTGCCATAAATTCTATCCTACTGTCAGGTCATAAGTCCAAATAGAACACTGCTAATTACTCTCACAATGTAAATTTGGTTATAGTACCTTTAGTCAGATCCTGTATATATGACTATTGGATACCTACCCCCTTAAAATATCCTTTATGTCATTTGTCTCTCATACTTGTTCTGTTCTGTATCACTTTTTTCCCCTCTCCTCAGTTAAAGACTGCTTCATTTTTTCAACTATTTCTTTTGTAAAATCATAGAATCGGTGGCCTGCCATCCCCCTCCATTGAACTCAGGATTCATTGATTCTTTGTATTGTTTTATGTGCTTCTGTTTTATTAATTTATGCTCTGATTTTTATTATTTCTTCCCTACCACTATATTGAGTTTTCCTTGCAAATTCTTTAAATTCATCATTAAGTCAATTATTTGTGATATTTCAGAATTTTTAACCTGGGTGCCTGTAGCTATACCTTTGATCTTAGATTTTCTTTAGTTCCACTTAATTAATAAATTCTTCCTTGATTCCTTCTTGGAACATTTCATCATTACCTTACGTGTTGCTTAATTTCCATGAGTCTGTTCAATTTTTCGCAAATTATTTGGTCTAATTTCCCTATTATATCTTCACATTTTGGTATTGTTAATCTTCAATTCAATCCATTCATTTTATTTTTTCTTATAAGACTTGCCATTGAGTTCTCAAAATTAGCTACTCTGTTTTCAATTTGATCTTCATTTCACCTTCAGTTCTCTTAATATTCATATCTGTTTTTATTAAGTAGTTTTAAAGATCTGAAATGTCTTTACAAATTTTCAATTTTATGTATGTATTAACTTAGCTCTTTTAAAAAAATATTCTTTAAACTCCTGAAATTAATTGATGAAGTGTATGAGTACTCTTTAAAATTTAGTGTCCTATGTTTCATCTAAGTAATTCCCCTTTGAAAATATTTCTATAAGACCAGTGGGTGAGAGGGATTATTTTCTTGATCTTTTGCATTATTTCTATTTTATCAATATGGCCTGGAAGTGTAGAATTCTTTTTTTTCATTGCATGCTTAATGTGTATTTGTACTTTGCTCAAGCTGGGCTGGAACAGAAGCTGGTACTGTATATGCACAGTTGGAGCCTGGGAGTGGAAAGACACGAAGTGAAGTCATGTTTTATTTCTGAAATGTTACCTGGGTAAAGCTAGCGGAGAAGCTGTAAAACTGAAGGTCAGGGACTGAGTGCAAGTTTCTACTTTTTTACTATGATTCTGAATTATAAATAATATAACAAGAAGCACAATAATATTAAAATTTGTTTACAGGAACAATTGTTTAGAGAAAGAATGTATCACTGATTACAAAAGGCCTTCAGAAGGAAGCTTTCTAAGTAAGAGGTTATAAATATACGAAGGTAGTAACAAAGTTTCAAAAGTAAATTTGAATGTTCATTCTCATTTAAACACTTAGAACTAAAGCCTATGAAACTTAAATAAAAGTCAGTCAACACCTCTATATTATTTGGTTTATAATTTAATACTATTTTCAAAGAATGGTGTTTCAGTGTTTTATAGATGACTTGATTTTAAGAAGTATCATCATAAGTAATAATTTTTAAGTGATTGCTGACTTTAAACATGTTAGTTAGATTGATGAATTTAATATGCAAATAAATGTGAAAAGGAATAATATACGGCACATTGTGGAGTTGTGAAAAGCTCAGAGTATAGATGTTGGCATTTGATAAGCATGGGAATCACCTGGTACCCTAAATGAGTGCAAAAACATTGGAACAAGGTTATTATTTTTTGAAGACTCTTCACATAGATAATACCTGCTGCTTTGGTAAATATCATCCTTACTATAACATTTCACAACTCTGAAATCACTACAATATTCTAGAATGCATATTAAAGTAGTTAATGATTTTTTACACTTTCTTTTATTTTTTGTGACACGTGTTGACAGTGTACAAAAGCCTGAGAAAAGACACACACACACACACACACACACACACACACACACAGAGCAAGACAAAGAAATAAATAAAGCCTAACGACAAACCCTCTAATCATTAAAATGAAGGTTTTGTACATCTCTTGGCTATAGATGTTTTTTTCCATTCTTTACAGTTTAGGGATTCTATTTTGCTCCTGCGAAAGAGAAATGAAAAACTAACATTATCAAAACATATGAGAGCCCCCTCATGAGTTTTGTTTCTTTTGCTATAAAAGTAAAAAAGAGAAAAGAGCATGGTGCCTGGTAATATACTTTTATAGAAGTTTAGCGATCATGAAATTTATAAAAGCAATAAAATAGAAACTTAGAAAACAATACAAAGTATTAATGAAACAAAGTTGGCTCTTTGAGAAAAACAAGATAGAAAAACCAGTATTCAAACTAACTAAAAGGCAGAGAGAGGATATCCACATTAACAACATCAGAAATGAAAAGACAAACATAACAACAGACACTGGGGAAATCTAAGGAATCATCAGCTCATAATTCAGAAACCTGTATTTCGCAAGATTGGGAAAGCTAAACAAAAGGGTCACAGTTCTTGATACCACTTACCAAAATTAAATAAAGATCAGATGAACAACTTAAATAGGTCTATATCCCTTAAGAAAATATGAACAGTTATTAAAAGCCTCCCAGCAACAACAAAAAACCCAGGGTCAGATTGTTTTCGTGCATAATTTTACCAGATTTCCAAAGATAAGCTAATACAAGCATTCCTCATATTATAACACAACATATAAGCAAAAGGGATATTGTCATTTTTTTTATGAGTCCACAGTTGGCCTGACACCCAAAACACACAAAGACTTAACAAAGAAAGAGAAATACAGACAAATTTGCCTCATGAACAATGATGCAAAAATACTCAAATAATGGGAAACCAAGTACAAGAACACATCAAAGAGATCATCCACTGTGATCAAATTGACTTCATTTTAGAGGTGCAGAAATGCTTCAACATAGGACAATCTATCAATGTAATCTACTGTCTAAATAAACTGATCAAAAAATCTTCATCATAATCTCATTAGATGCTGAAAGGTCTTTGAGAAAATCAACCCCCCTTCATGATAAAATTCTGAGAGAGATCAGAGATTCAAGGTAAATGCTTAATCATAATTAAAGCAATATACAGCAATTCAGTTGTCAACATTAAATTAAAGCAAAGACACTTAAAGTAATATCATTAATATCAGGACCAAGACAAAGTTTTCCACCTTCTCCATATCTCTGCAATATAATACTTGAAGTTTTAACTAGAACAGTAAGATAACTAAATGAGATCAAGGGAATGCCAATTTGAAAGGGAGTACTCAATGTATCATTATTTGCATATGATATGAATCCCCAAATTTCTACCACGGAACATTTATAGCTGATAAACATCTTTAGCAAAGAGACAAGATACAATATTAACACAAAGAAAATAAAATAAGTAAAGTAAACAATACCAAAAAAGTATCCCTTCCATGTACAAATAATAAATTGGGCGACAAAAAAGAGAAATATCCTTCATAATAGCCCCAAATAATGTAAAATATCTTCTTTTAACTCTAATCAAGCAAGTGGTAAAGCTTGCAATCAGAGATGGTAATACTTTCAGATGTTTTTCTGTTGTTTGGAATTTCAAGTTCTACTATGGAGCTATAGTAATATAGCGTGCATAGTAATGACTGAAACACATAGGTAGATCAATAGAACTATATAGAGGACCAAGATGTAAATCCACATACCTATGGACACATGATTTTCATCAAAGAAGCCAAATTTGTAAAATGAAAAGAATAAAGCATCTTTATTTAACAAATAGTGCTGGTATGATGTGTTGTCTACGTGTAGAATAATACAAATATCTCCATATGTAACATCTTGCACAAAATTAAAGTTCACAGGAATCAAAGACCTCACTATAAACCAGTTACATGGAACCTGATAGAAGAAAAATTATAAAATAGACTTAAATGCATTGGCATAGGATATAACTACTTGAATAGAACACCAAAAGCACAGATAGTAAGATAAACAATTAATTGGACCTCATGAAACCAAAAAAATTCTGTAAGATAAAGGAAATCACCAATAGAACAAAATGGCAGCCTAGAGAAATGAAAATAGCTTCATCAACCTCATAACTGAAAGAGGATCAATTTCCAAAACATAAAGAACTCAATAAACTAGACATCAAGAAACCAAATAATCTATTAAAAATGGTCTACAAATCTTAACAGAGACTTCTCAGCACAAAAATCTCAAATGGCCAGCAAATGCCTAAAGAAATGTTGAACATCCCAAAAGATTAGAAAATAAAATACAAGTCAAAATGACACTGAAATTTCATCCTACACGTCTAAGAATAGACAGGATCAAAAATACAGCTGCGAGTTCATGCTGGAGAGGATGTGGAGCAAGAAGAACAATGTTCCACTGCCGGTCGGAGTAAACATTTGTACAGACATTTTGAAAATCGACATGACTATAACTCAGCTATACCACTCTTAGGCATATACTCAAATGATAATCATAGCACAATAACCACTCGATCAACTTGTTTCTACCAGCTTTATTTGTAATTGTCCAAATCTGCACACAACCAATATGTCTCTCAACTATAGAATGGATAAAGGAAATGTGGTACATTTAAACAATGGAGTAATATTCAGCTGCTGGAAACAATGTCATCACAAAATTTTCAGGCAAATGGACAGAACTAGAAAAATAATCATTCTGAATTGATTTAACTCAGATTTAGAAAGACAGTCATGGCATGTACTTACTTATAAAGTGGATATTAGCTGTAAAGTAATGTTTAGCCATGCTATAGTCCACAGGCCCAGGGATACTGTGTGACAGGGAGAGCTCAAGAGGGGATGATAAGCTCTCTTTCAGTAATAGAGACAGAAGAGATTTCGTGGGTGGCCTAGGTGTGAGTTAGGGTGGGATCATGATGGAACAAGTGGGAAGGGATGGAGGGGAAGAGTACTGAAAGATGACTGGAAAGAGGAGGAACATTTCTGGGGTAGGTAGAAACCTGGTACATCCGAAACATCCAGGAATCTACAAGGATGATACCAGCTAAAATTCCTAGCAATAAGGAATACATAACCCGAATGGACCATCTCCTGTGACCAGGCAAAGCAAGATTTACAGTGGAGAGTGCTGGCATATGGAAAAAGCATACTTATTTTTGGTCTTACCTGCTTTAGCCAATGAACAGCATGTCACTTCTCACATTCTATTGGTGATAAATGACAATATAGCACAACTTTATTCAAGGTGCAAAATGATTTTACTTCTGATTAAAAAGTGAAAACATCCATGCGGGGTGCCAACAGTGTCTATGCACATCTGTTGAAGAGTTTCTTCTTTAAATCCATAAACTTACAAACTTTAAACGATGACAGTAATCTTAAGATAAAACTGGTATCTTCACACAGACAGCATGTAGTCAATGAGGCCTGGGAAGATTATGCATCAAACAAGCCCATGAAAGACTACTTAAATCAGAAAACTTACTTATCTCATAAAAATTCTAACATGAGTTAGCACCATAGCACTAAAAAAGTTAATTAGAGGAAAATGTGTTTTCTTTATAGAATTTCATATTTAGCCCCAAACTAATCCCTGTCCTTCAATATTTGCTATCTGAAAAAATAAAAGAATCATTTCACAACAGCCTTTCCAAAGTTTTTCACAGAGAGAATTTTCCTTTCATGCCATTAAAGAAACTATTGTTCAATAAAATGTAAGAAAACAAGACTTCTTCCTTTTCCTCTCATTCTCAGTTTAAATAACAATGCATTTAAAAAATGGAGACGTCCATTGCTGAAGCCTCCCTAACATTTCAACCTGCACAGGCACAGGATAAACAAGTTCATACCCTACCACAGGAGCCTACAAAATGAAGAGGAAAAGCAATTAATAGCTATACTAAACTCTTTTAGCTGACTCAATATACTATACTTTTTAAATATAATTATTTTACTTAAAATGTGATAAATTAAACACACTTAAGAAATTAGTCAAAATATTTTGCTCTTTTATACGGAACTGAGAATGGGACTTTACAATGCAGTTCTACAGGCTGTAGAGAAGTTTCAGAGTGTAAAGAGGGCTAAATATCTAAATGAGGTGCTCAGTATAAATGGGTCATTTTTCTGGAAAGTCTGGGATGACAGGGGTGTTTTTAATTCACTACTTAAGGGGTAGGTGCAGGAGAATCATTGGCATTAACTGGTTCACAGTGTACTCCTAGGTTCCTTGGTAGAATCTGTCTTAAAGGAATAAGAGATTAAACAGGACACCCGACATCCTCCTCTGCCCTTTGAGCACAGCTTCATGCATGTATCTTGATATACATCACATAAATAAAGTATAGCAAGAAACAAACAATACTATTTGTTGGTATATAATTTATTCTGAACCAATATAATGTTGATAACATATTTGTCTTAAATGCCAAATGCTAAGCTAGCTGTTTGAATGTTATGATAAATTATGTTTGTTCTTAGTAGCTACCTCAGTCAATTCTTGTTACTGTTGTGCAAATTCCCTTAAACTGGTTAGTTTACTATAGAGCTAATAGAGACTTATTTCTCACAACTCCAAAGCTGAAGTAGCTCATGATCAAGGTTATGATCCCCATCCTATGGGGCTTGGTATGTGCCCCATCATTGATTCTAGTATGGTGTTTTACCCCAACACCCTATAGAGAGCAAAGGACAGGTTGCTATTGTTGTTTTCATTCAGTTACAGAAAGAAATGGCCAAGTGGCCTTCCTCTTGTCTGCAGTCATTGTACATTTCATTCATTCAGGTGAATTTCCAGTGATGTCAGAAGGCTATCCCCTCCTTGCATCTTGTGCACCTGTGTCTGAAGGGCATGTTCCTACCAGCGCAGACAAATTATAAGAAGATATCTGACGTCTTCCTCTATTGTTCTTCCCTCATTCTCTTACAACAGACTGTCCTGCTCTAACAGAAGCTTGCCACTTTAGCCAGGCAAGTTGGCCCCTAAGCTTCACCTTGTCCTGTCCCATAGTGTTGGGATTGCAGACACCCACTGTCCTAACTAGTTTTGAAATGAGTTGTGGTATTCTTGGGAACTAAGAATTTTTAGCTAAATACTTGTGCTAGCTAAGGAAATACTCCAGTCCTTGTGCCTTAACACTTTGCTGCAGAAAACTGTTCTCCTCGTCTGCGCATTTTCTTCAGCGGACACCTCTTTTATTTTCTTATTAACGTAGCTATATAACCTTCTTTCTCTTAGGTGTGACACATGTCGTTAAAGCAAGGAAAAAAGCATGAAAGAAGGGTGGTCCAGTAGCTTCTTCTTGGTCAGTTCTTAACTGTACTGTATTTTAAATTAGTGTGTAATTCAAGCTCAAGATTCTGATAATATTTTTTTTTTAAGTCTCAAGAATCAGGACATAGCTCACTGGAAGAACACCTGCCTAGTATGTACATACCCTGAGCCTTAATTCATGAAATTTAAAGAAACAAAAACAGAGAAAACATTTATAACTTAATTTTCCCTGGATCATCTGCAAATTTATATTACAAAATTTTAATCAGTTATACAATTTCTGTTCTAGTGAGTATATTTGATAAAAAGGTAGTGTAATATTTGATTTGTAATTTGATTATAGCAGAGATATTTCAGCAAATTTATATTTACTCTTAACAATTATGATGAAATATCAATTTCAGAAAAAAACACTTTAATTTATCTGTACTGCTTAAATATATTACTTTATTCCTGTTTCTAACTCATATTTTATAAAATATTTTACTTATCATACTGATTCAAGTTTTTTAATATTTCCTTACTTAATTTTGCTTTTGCTTGGATTGACAACCACATATTCCCAGTCAAACACAGAAATTTTGTGTCTGGAAGCTTTTCAATAATTCTTAACTTTGCTAAGTAGCTGCTACTTCCTGTCATTTGTGACCCAAATTCAAATTTACCACTAGATGTTATTTGTTCTCATGGTGAGTTGGGAGCTGAGAGCACTTTAATGTACACTGCCAGCAACTACAGACATAAAAGTTTCTCCAAAAAGGAATTTGTAATGCGTCACAGTAGGCATTTCATAGAAAACTGTTAGAATATGAAATCATAACTGCTCTTCTTCTCAGAAGTTAAGCCACCACCCCCCATTTAATATGCTCTCTATAAAAGGACTGAGAGTTTCTGCAGTGATAGAACACATAAACACCAAATGGAAAACCAAGTGCACTCTTCTAAGTACACATCACAGTGGTTGGAACAATGTGCATAAAACCCGTACAGTGAGGGACCTAGATGGTGGGGTTGGAACAGGGAAGCAGTAAGCAATAAAAGAAAGTAATATCTTGATAGAGGGAGACATTTTTGGGTTAGGGAGAAACCTGGTGCTAGAGAAGCTCCCAGGAATCCACCAAGATGACCCCAGCTTGGACTACTAGTGGAGAGGGTTTCTGAGATGGACTACTCTGATAATCACATTGGTGAATACCCTATCTGTCATCATAGAGATTTCATCCCACAAATGATGGAAGCAGGTGCAGATATCCATAACCAGAAACTGGGCTGAATTCTGGAAGTCAAGACAGAGAGAGAATGGATTATATGAGCAAGAGGGTCAAGATTATAACTCAGAAATTTACAGAGACTGAAGAATGAAGCTAATGTATATAGTATTGTGTCTCCAATACTGTGATGACCTAACTTCAGATCTGTGGATATACTTACTACCTTTCATGGTCTTTGGCTGTTAGATATCATTAAGGTTACATAAAGAACTTGAGGTCAGTAAATTGCTCCAAAAAAATCGGTGAGTTGCCTTTAAGAACATGAATCATTAGATTGGAAAAATTATTATAAGTGATCAAAGAAACAATATAAAATAATAGAAATGAGAGAGTCACAGTTTCAAAGGGGCCAAATACATCAGTGACCACTTTTAATATGAAGAAAGGACACAGCTATCTTGAGATGCAGGATGCCCTCTGATATGACAAATTTCAAATAAGTGATGAATCCAAACTGACAGCTCACAGAACATAAATTTGAAGGAACAAAAAAAAAATACATTCCTCCATGGAACCTCTAAAAGTTTTATTACTTTTATTATACTTTGCTTTTAATCCTAGAAAACTTGTACTGAGCTTATCACACATATCTGTAATTTATTGCACTTAAGCTATTAAATTTACTAGAATTTTTTTTATTGAAATGCGGAGAAACTGCACAAACTCTCTGGTTTTATTTTAACCATAGTGAGATGACTCAGTAAGAGATGTAATTCACATTGGTGTTCCTGGAAGGACAACAAAGGAGATAAGCCATATTAGGAGTGTCAGAGTGAGAAATTACTACATAATGTGCTGAATGGAAAAACAAACAGAAAATTTCACTTGTCATGTAATATTCTTAGACTGATATTTTTGGTCAGAGGTGAAACTGATTGTCTTTATAATTCATTACACATGCACACAAACGCACACATATATATACACACACATAAAAACAGATATACACACATGCACACACAAACATACACACACATACAAATACACACACACACACACTCTCACACACACACATACTTCACATATACCCTAGGAGGAATATATTTGTTTTGATTTTCTTTATTGAGGCAGAAAGTCATGTAGCCTAGAATGATCTCATATAGCAAGGATTGTTAGAAATATTTGAACTTAAGACTTTTGGTTCTCCACATCCCTAGTACTAAGACTATATAGATGTGATATCGCATGGATACAGCCAAGCAAATATTTCAATGAGCTATATTTTGAACCTGCTGACAAGCCTAACGGCTTGTAAATAGCAATTATGTGTATAGATTAACTAGTAAATACATACATCAGACAGCTTATGAGTAAACCTAATAGTGCCATTATTTCAATATCCTCTTTGGATTCAGAAGGACACAAGAGGAAAGTTGGCTCTTATTTTTACTTATAGTTTTATTAAACTATACATTATGGACTCTAAAGACTTGAAAATATCTTGTCTTATTTATTGGTTCCTTAATCAATAATTTAAGAATACTAGAACTGTTATACCCAACTCATGTTCAGCTTATCAGTATTGTTTAATAATTTATGGATTCTGCAACCCATATCATCTCTACATAATCAGGACTAACTCAGGTCACAGAGTATGTGCACCAATTGAACACCATGAATTCACCAGGATATCATCTGCCAAAACGTCCCAATACTCCCAGGCCTAGCTTTGATTATGTAGCATGTGTACTATACCTGTGTGGTGAATGTTGCATAGGCCCATTATTAAGTACCATCTCTACATTCTCAGGCCTACTTTAATTGCCAAGTGTTTGTTTGTCAGCTTCACAGAAACCAGTAGTCACTGAGAGTCAGTGGAGAGAAGGCAAAAATCAGACTGCCATGTCGGCTAGTGTTTATAGAATTTTCTTGCTAAATGATGAATATAAAATGGCTCAGCCCAATGTAGGTAGAACCAGTTTTGGATATGTAGTCTTGCAAACTGCCAAGCCAGGAGCAGACAGCCTATAACATGCATTCCCTCTAGTTCTCTACTTCACTTCCTCACCTTAGCAGCCCCCTGTGGTCTGTACACAAGATATGTAAGCCAAACAAAGCTTTTTCTCCCAGAATTGCTTTTAGCCATGGTCCTTACCATAGTAACAAAAAACTAAAACACACCCAGAGCTTGTCATAGTAATGAAAACAAACTAAAACATACATAAAGCTTGACCAAACCAGGAGTCTCATTCACAGACATTCTTTGTTAACAGTAAACTCCAATTCCCCTAACTATGTATCAATTCAAAAATCGGCATGAGGTATCTGAGGAACTGACCTACTAACTCTTCCTGCTTATATGAAATTAGCAAAAATTGATCAAGAGCAAAAATGTAACATAGGAAAATCATATGCAACATGGAATATCATGATGATATTTTACCTTCCTGAATCCACTAAATGTATTTAAACATTCTTAAATGGTAATTACCTAGGTAATCTTCTGGACAAATTTGTTTAAAAAAACACAAGTACAATAAAAGATTTCATAGGAAAAGAATTAAGACATGAATAAATACCTCAATGACTTAAAGTGAATACCAGAATTCTCCTAATTGAAGTAAAAGAGATAATAAATATATGGCTAAATTAATTGAGAGAAAAACGCTTAAGTTTTGAAAACTAAGTTCAATAGACAAATGGAAATGTTGAGGAAAACTCTAGGTGGAGTGTAAATTGAACTCAAAGAACTCAATAATCCAATTTGTACATTCAGAGGAAAACCTTAACAGACAGGGACAAGTTAAAGAGAATATTACAATTTGATGATAAAAGAATTAAGTTAGTCACTGAAAAAAATACACAAAGGAAATATGCACAACCTTAGAACACCACAAGTAAACCAAATCTAGAAAATGCATGCATCGATGAAAGATATGAATCACATCAGATTCAGAAGGATCTTCAAATGGATCATGGAAGAAAAATTGCCTGTTTAAGGAAAGGCATATCTCTACAGGTAGAAGAAACACACACAACACGAAGTATAAATAATAAAAAAACTCCCCATGGGATAGTTATCTGACACAGAACAAGCATATCCCAATGAAAGCTGCCAGAGAAAAACCAGAAGGCCTGTGAAGGGAAATGTATCTGAGGGCTGACTTCTCAATGGAAACTAAAAGCAAAAATACTCTAAAACAATAAAGTCAACTTTTTTTAAAGCTCCAAAAATCCTGCTCAAAACTTGTTTAGAAAGCAAAACTACCTAGTGATAAAACTTTTCCAAAATACAAAAAGGCTAAAACAATCCATGTCTGCTAAACCAGACATAAGGAGAATATTAAAAGTAATACATCAATCTGTAGATGTATTGAAAAATATGAAAAATAAAACAAATAAGACTATAATTAGTGAAAAACAATTAAGTCCAAGAACAAAAATAGCCCTCAAAAGAAAAAAAAAACTTTTCAAAAATGACATCAAATACTATAGGTCTTAATTTCTCAGTCTAAAAAGTAAAACTAGCTGAAAAAATTAAGAAAAAAACATGTCTTTTGTGTGTGTTTGTGTATGTGTGTGTGTGTGTGTGTGTGTGTGTGTGTGTGTGTGTGTGTGGAGAGAGAGAGAGAGAGAGAGAGAGAGAGAGAGAGAGAGAGAGAGAGCAAGAAAATAGCTTACTTTTAAAGATAGAAACTAAGAAGACCAAAATAAAAATAGGATAAGACCACAAAAAATTGAAATTTTCAGTATCTTGGGAAATGGAATTCAAACTAAAAGCTGTGTTGAACCAACCCTGCATCTCTGGAATGCAGCCTACTTGGACATGGATTAGCCATCTTTGTTATGTGATCTTGGATTTGTTTGCAAGTACTTTGTTGAAATTTTTTGAATTTATGATTACAAGGGAATTTGCTTTTTAATTCGTATTCTTTTTTTTTTGTTGTTGTTGGTGTTTTTGTAGTTTGGGTATCAGTATAAATTTAACATCATAAAAAGATTTAGATAATGTTCCTTCTGTATGCATGTGCTTCTTCTCTTGACTTGCTACATTGGAATTATTTATTTATTCCTTTTGTTTTCTTGGGAGTGGTTTACCTCTTTAGAATAGAATTTTCTTCTAGGATCTTCTTTAGTACAGGTGGCAGAAAGAGTGGAAGAACCAGAAGAGATGTAGGACAGACACAGGCACACACAGACACACAGACACACACAGACACACACAGACACACACACACACACACACACACACACACACACACACACACACACACACACACACACACACACACAGAGCCCTCTAAATCAGCATGATTGGTGCATATATGAATTCACAATGACTGACGCAACACATACAGGGTCTAAGCAAGTCTTCATCAGTTTGGTTGCTAGAACTCAAAGGAGAAATTTACACATCTCCAATCTACAAGACATTTCCAGTTGATAACAACTGGCAAATTAAACTATTGTTTGCTTAAGTAAGTTTCACTGGGAAAACAGAATATTGTAAACGGTAGACTACCTGACCAGCAAAGGACCGTCAATACAAATTGAACTGAAGGGCATCTTTTAAGGTTCTTTGTCTCATAATGTCAAGATCATCTTTTTAATTTTTTATTTTTAGTGTTATTTTTATTTATATATCTGCTTTTCTGTTTTTTTTTTCCTACAGATCCTTTGCATGTATATTAGGCTTTACATATATATTATGTCATTCAGTGTAGCATGTTGATGGAATCCCAGCCTATGCAAACAAGTAGATATCTTTTTCTTGTGACTTCCTTGGTTTTCTTTCCCTTCTGTTTGTTTCATCTATATCCACATATTAGTTTTTGCTTTATCTTTGCATTTTATTATACTATATTTATTTTATTGTTATCTCATAGAATCCTGTTGCTTTCTAGTGAGAGACAGAAAAAAGTTGAATCTGGATGGCAAGGAAGTGAAGAGGAGCCTAGAGGAGTAGAGAAAGGGAAAACCATAATTATGATACAATACATGAGAAAAAATTGAATGTTTAAAAAAAAAAACACAAAATTTCACTGGAGCTTCTCTGTGTGCCTGTAATCCTAATCTTAAGGCCAAGGCAGGTAGATCATGACTATGAGGCCAGTCTGAGCTACAGAGAGCATTTAAGTCCAGACTTAATTAAATAACGAAATCTTGTTTAATAACTAAGAAAACAATAGAAGTCAATAAATAAATTGGACATATCAAGAAAATACATGAGAGCCTTCTAACCTAAAGAAGAAAGATCAAAAACAAATTCACCTGAAGTAAAACCTAATTTCAAGAATAAGTCACAGAATAGTTTGTAATATGAAATGAGTAATGCAAAAATCAAAAAGTATTCATTGTGACTAACAAAGTTAGAAATTCTGATGAAAATAGTAACCAATAATGTTTCCTTAGTGATTGACACAAGTTGAGTAGTAATTAAAACTGACAGAGATTTGAGCTCATGATAGACTTTTAGGTATAAGCCCATTTTTTTTTTTCAAGTGAGAAAAAGAAACTAAGCATATGATTTTTTTAGGTTTGTTTTATCCTCAACAAATTCACAGAATAACTAATGTAGAACTCAGTCAATAGTTGTAAGCAACAAGAGGTTTGTTAACACATAAACACTCAAAAATAAATCAAAACCAAACAATAAATATGTTTTCTATAGTATTTATCCATGTTACATTGTAGAACTCTAATGCAGCAATGCATATAAACACAAATTTGTACATTGCACTGTGAATGCCATCAAGTCACACAGCACCAAGAAACACTGCCTGCATACATGTAAACTCCAATTAGAAAATATTGTACACATGCACAGTAAGTGAGCATGGCCTGATATTTATATTTATACCATACATGCAAAGATCTGTGGTTGAATTATGGAGAAGAAAACTAATATTTTTATGACTATTCCTCAGACTTCAAGCTAATATATCCCTTGGTTGGGCTGTGTTAGAGTGTTTATTTAAAAAAACTGAAATATGGAGGTTATAGATATGGTTTAATGGGTAGGAGAACTGGCCAGAGGTATTGGGTTTGCCTTCCAGAATGCATAATGCTCATGATCTCAGAAACTTGAGTTCTAAAGCAACACTTTCTTTGGCTCCACAGCCACCAGTCCCACAGTGGTGCAACAACACATGTACAGGCAAAATACACATATGCAGCAAATAAATTTAAAAATGTTACGTTTTATAAAAAAAAAATTCTGTAATAGATTTTGGTTGGGGATTAACATAGAATCTTAAATGGCTATAACATTTGCCAATTTTAGTACATATTTATGCAAAATGTCATTGATAGCATTAACTATTGCAAAATCAAAAGGACAATAATGCAAAACAAGACATTAAAGACATTCTTTGTCCTTCAGTAACAAATATTCAATCAAGATTTTTTCTGTATGTAACAACAGAAGGAAATATTTATTCTATTAGCATGCAATTTTGTTTTCAGATTTAGTCAATGGTAAAAGTATATGTATGTCAAAAAGCTGTTTAAATTATATTTCTGATTTATTATAAAAATGAATTCAAACCAATATAAACCATAAGAGAAGAAGAAAGAAATTTCATTCTAATCAAGGAAACCATTAAGCAGAAGCCAATATTATTCTGAACATACGCACATAAGACTCTGACATTTTCTTTTTCAATTTTAATTTCATTTTAATTTTGTCAATAGAATATTACAAGAATTAAAGTCAAAGATTTATCTCACCTGGCCAATAGTAAGCATTTTCAATACTCCACTTTCTAATTAAACAAACAAAACCCAGGAAAATTTAAATTAAATGCCATTATAAGTCAAAGGGATCTAACAGATACAAAGTATTCAATGTAGACAAAAAAGAATATTGAACCTACTGGGAAGTCTATGGGAGTTTTTATAAAACAGATTTACATACTGGGGTATAAAAAAAATTAACAAATAATGGGAAATTGAATGAACTCTATTCTACTTTGCTAATTAAATAAGGCTTAAAGTCAACAATCAAATAATTGCTAGTTACAATAACTTATTGGGAATAAACAATGCACTAGAGATTCATAAATGGGCCAAAGAAGAAATTGAGAAAATATTTTTTAAAGTTCCTGGAATTAAATGCAGAAGAAACACAACATGAAAAAAATCTCTTGACCACATCCAGTGCAGGCATAAGAGGAAAACATATAGCTCTAAACTTCTACATAAGAAAATTCTCAGAAAGAGGTGGGTAGAGAGGAAGATTAGCAATCAAAATCATCAGCGATTCTAGGAGACCAAGGTTCAACTCGCAGGAACCTTATTTCACTTCTATTTCCTCCTGTTAAACTCACACATGCAAGTTCTAGCTCATTCAAATTCATGACCCCTGTATGATGAATTGATAAATAAACACACACACACACACACACACACACAGACACACACACACACACACACACACACACACACACACACACACACACGGGGGGGGGCATGCACATATGGATGCGTACAAAATTTATAAATAATTAAATAAAACCTAGACTGTCTACATAATGTTACTTGCATGTGTATTTTCTTTTTTTCGGGAATGATTATTTGGTATTTGATAACCTTGCCTGTTAAGAATATTTTTTTTTCCACACTCATCATTTCTGAGATGCCTGTAGTGTTTTTTTGTTTGTTTGTTTTGTTTTGTTTTTGGTTTGATTTATTTGTCTTATTTGAGAATAGATTTTTCTCTCATGCAGTACATCCTGACCAGTGTTCTCCCCCAATACACACACACACACACACACACACACACACACACACACACACACACACACACACACACATACACAATCCTCTACATCTCCCTTCTCCCAGGTCTCCCTTACCTTTCCCCTTGCAGTTCCACTCCACTGCCCCCCCCCCACCTCTTTAGAATAGAGAATGCCTCCCAGAGAGGACAGCCAAACAGAACAAAGCACACAATAAAACAAAGCAGAACCTTTTATGCTGAGGCTGGCTGGACAAGGCAACAAAATAGGAAGAATTGAGTCCCAAGAAACAACAAAAAAACTTCAGAAATAAATCTGCTCCTATTGTTATGGGCTCCACAACAAACACTATGATAACAATAATATATTTACACAGAATGTAGTGAAGGCACATGCATGCCCCATGCTTGCTGCTTCAGTCTTTGTGAGTCCATATGAGCAATTGTTAGTGGTCCATGTTTTCCATCCCCTCTGACACCTACAATTTTTCCTCCTCCCTTTCACAGGGATTGCTATCTCTCAGGAGAGGGATCCAGTGGAGAACTCTGGTTTAGACTCATTCTGCCTAATGTCTGTTCTGCAGCCACTGCTATCTTCTGCCTGTAGTTTTTAGGTATGGTAAAGGCCTTTCAAGATTTCTTCCATTCATGTCTGTACTGTTTGTTCATGACATCCTTTGACAGCTTATGCTTACTCAGGTCCTTTATAGTGGGACTTTATGGTGCAATTTCTGACATTACTAAAGCATACAATTTCCCACAAGAAATCCCTGATTCTCTGACTCTTACAGTTATTCCACTTTCTTTTCCACAGTTATCTCTTAGCCTTTTGTGCAGGAGTTGTGTTGTAGATGTATCAGTTGGGGCTCAGTTCTATAATTCTGCAATTATATCTGTTGTGGTTTTTCTGTAACAATTTCCGTGTGTTGCAGAGAAGGTTCTTTGATGAGGGGAGAGGACTATGCTTATATGAGATTATAAAGACAAATAACTAAAATGTAGTTAGTGATTCTGAGGTTTACAAAGTGAAGCATACAAAGAGCAATAGCCCATTTACCAAAATCCCTTGCACCAGGAACACAAAATCTATCTTCAAGTTGTTGGTCAGGTGAGTTCAGGAGACACAAAAAATAAATATGCTATTGCATATTTTGATTACCTCCAAATCTTGAAAATAAGGATTTATTGATGAAGATAATGTACACATTGTATACATTAATTGCAGAAATCCAATTTTAATTACCCTGGAATGTTCTCTCTGATTATTCTCACTGATAATTGGAAAATGGTAAGCAAACTTTCAGGGGCAAAAAGAAACACATAGTGCTATCCATCTATAATGCCTACAAACCACAATGAATGGTCTATCAGATAATGCTAATGGTGTGATAGTGAGACTTTTATATGAGTGATAATCAGCAGATATCTAATTGATCATAATGCTGATGGGAAAGAATTCATGTTTACTACTTTAAATTTAGTCAACTACCACTAGCTGGAGATAATGTAAACCACAGAGAACTTACTACTGCCATTTTCCTAGGCAAATATATTTTTCACTTGTGTTCTAAATACTTATCTCACCTCCACAGATAAGTATAGCTCTTGCTCCTGATCAAAGATGCTTCTTTTTGCAAAAGATGAGACTATTTGGGATCCACAATTGGTTCAATGATAATTAGTTACAATGGAAACTCAGCCGACACATCTAGAACTAAGCCATTATACCTTATTCTCAGAGAAATTTATGGTAGAGGTACCTGAAAGAGTCTAAAACTCACAAGACCAGAAAGTCTTCTCTGAGATAGGATCTCTTAAATGTAACAGAGAAGCTGCACTCATAAGTAGTCAATAATAGGGCATCCCAAAAAAGACAAAGAATGATAATGTCAGAAAATAATATCATCACAAAAAGAAGAAATTTCACAAGACCTCATCTCTAGATAGAGAATCAGCATCTTGGAATGAGCTGACAAATTATCTAACCCAAAGTGACCAGCTCTCAACATTTGTACTTGTACCTACTGGCTATATTAAATAGATCCAGTAGTCAAAAATAGGCATTCTTATACGTAAAACCATGAATAGAGAAGTTATAGATACTAGAATAAAAGAGTTTTATTTAATTAAACAGAAAAAAGTTATTATTTTTTAAATTAAATTTTTACTGTTTGGATTTTCATAAAAGCTATACTCACATCTTTGTGATTCTTCCTTTGCTTATTTTCAAATTGATGCATTTTAAATTATTACTATTACATGCATGCATGTATACACACAATATATATACACAATAAATGTGTAATATTAAATTTATGAAATGATTTACTCCTACAGCTATCTTAAAAATTCTCAGTGATACTTCACCCCCTCCCTCTGTCTTTCTCAAACTCCTCACTCTGCTCTCTCCTGTTCAAGTCTTTCCTCCACATTTCCCTTTTCTCTCATTTTCACAGTTCTGTCCTAGAATTTTCCTCTCACCTGGGATCTTGCATTTTTCTTTTCTAATTTCTGTGACATATATATTTAGAGATAGGATCCACAAAAACATATAAATGTATAATTTATCTTTCCAAGTCTTGGTTACCTTACTTAGTATAATATTTTTCAGTACCATCCATTCCATCAAAATTTCATTTCTTTGAAGCTGAAAATATTCCCGCTGTGTAAACATATCACATTTTCATTATCATTTCATCAACTGAAAAGTGTTTAAGATGTTTCTGCTTTTGCATATTATGAATAGAGCAGCAAAAACTGGCTGAGCAAGGATCATGTATATCTGAAGTGTGGTCCTAATTAGTCTTCTAATAAAAATTCAGAGTCAGATATTGGGGTAAAGCTGAAAGATCAGAGAAGCTATTCACCAGAGATATCTTAGCTCTCAAAAAAAAAAAATATCTCAAAATGAATAGAGTCAAGATCTTGTCTCCATCTCCCTAGTGCTGGGATCAAGGGTGTACACCACCACCACCAGCAGCACCAAAAGTCTCTGTTTTTGTTTGAAACTTGCTTAAAGCTATGTAACCCAGGGTGGCCTTGAACTCATGATCTTTCTACTTCCTCCTCCAAAATGCTGGAATTAAAGGTGTGTGCCCACCACTGCCTGGCTTCTATGGCTAACTGATGTCTAGCTCTCTAATCGTCAGGAAAGCTTTTTGTTGTTGTTGTTGGAGCAGAAACAGACATCACAACATGTCTCTGTGACCATAGCATAATCCCTTGCTGCCAGAGTCCAGCTGCAGCAGAGTTCAGGTCCCAAAGAAAAGATGTGGGGTCAGCAAAGGAAAGGATGGACACCAATGTCATGACCTTGCCTTGCCATGTTGTCCATGACACCATGCCTTTATGTGTCTACTTCTCTGGTCTTAAAGGTGGCCCTGATTTGATGTCTCCTGCACTGTGCATTTTCTTCCGTAATCCCAACTGGCAGTATAGCTGTGGAGTTTAAACTTCTTCAATCCCTGTCACCTCACTTAAAATATTTCAGAAGAGAGGTGAGGATATATGTGTACCATAAGATGACATTTTCCTCTCCACACTTATGGCTGCACTTGGACATTAAACTCAAGCTTCTTGCTTTCTTTTTAAAGGTAGGATGGGTAATACCTACATCACATCCTGCTCTGTCAACACCCATAATTCACATATCCCTCTTTCCTAGGATAATAGTTGCAGTAAAATAGATTGAGAGCATCATTCTTTGGAGATATAATGAACAACACAATGCAATATTTACAAAACACAGGTTCATTATCCTGACAAGTTAGGAAAGTGGGAGCCCAACAAAGACTAAGTATGTTCATTTGAGCTCTTCCTATTTGTCTAAGATGATTTGATCTAGCACAATTACATTCACTATGTTGTAGTTGATGCCATGTAGGAGAATGATTGGGAGATCTGATTGCAGTGATATCCTGTTTTTATTACTAATATGATTCATTATACGCTCAATAATATTTTTTAATCTATTTTGGTTTGGGCATGGGAAATTATTTTATTTTAGAATGAGCAATGTTGGAGGCCGCTGGCTCCAGCTCCTCAAGGTGGCGCTATTATCTGGTGCTGGCCAACCCGCCTGAGTCAATAGAGAGCACATGCGCTTGATAATCTCGCGAGACTGGTCTGGTTTCTCCGCCTTTCCCGTGGCGTCATATGGGATTCTGAACTACGACCTATAGGAGGATGTTACGTCTAAAGCAAGGGCTGTTTAGTCGACTTAAAACCGGGTACTTCCTACCTCGTGCTCTCTTCCTCTCTCTCTCTCCGCCCCGCCGTGCGCACAGACGCCGGCCAGGCTTCCGGGCGCGGGCCACGTGGCGGATGGCCCGGCTCGGGCCACGCCGGGGCCTAGCTCTCTCTGGCTTTCCTTTTCCCCGCTGGGGGCCCGCCGCCGCTGGTTCCTGCGCAGCGGCCCCTGCCTCTCTGCCGGCCCTCTGCCGGCTCTCTTTCTCCTCCCCTCTCCATTTTCCGTAAGCTGAATGCTCTCCCCCAAGATACATTAAAGTTGTACTGCAAAAGGATCCTCAGTGTGTGCCGTGTCTTTCTTCGCGGGCGAGAGATAGGCACGGGACAGAGCAAAATTTTTTTTTTGGATGCGTGTTTTGCCTTCATGTATGTAGGAGAAACACATGCAGGCCTGCTGCCCTTGCAGGCCAAAAGAGTCCATCAGATGCCTGGGAACTAAAGTTACAGATAATTCTGAACAACAAAATAGGAACATCAAACATCAATGACCTTTCAAGATGAACAAAATGCTTTTCTTACTGAGTCATCTCTTCATGACCTAAATATTTTTTATTAATTAAATTTGTCTATATTTTGGAATTCTCTTTTTTGTTTCATAAAATTGTGTTACTTAAAAGAGTAAAAGTCAAGTAGATACTCCATATGGTGGCTTAAATTAAAATCTCTCCCGTTGTTCCACAAAAAAATGACGTTCATAGGAGTGGCCTTGTGGGAGTAAGTATGACATTGTCAGAGGAATAACATCACTGCACATGAACTGTAAGGCTCCTGATGCTCAAACAGGTCCAGTGTCTCACTCCTTCTGCTGCCTATGGATTCATATGTACAGTTCTCAGCTGTCTCTTTAGTACCATACCTCATACCTTCCTGCACATTGCCATGTTTCTTACCATGATGATAATGGACTAAATTTCTAAGCCTGTAAGCCAGTCCCAATTAAATGTCATTCATTTTAAGAGTTACCATGATCATGGTGTCTCTTCACAGCAAACAGAAACCCTAAGACACTGTCCAACTGGGCAGGGCAGTTTTCCATCAACTTGACACAAGCTACAGTCACATGGGAAGAGGAAACCCCAGTTGAGAAAATGCTCCTACCACAGTGGGCTGTGTTTAAGCATGAATGCATTTTCTTGATTGATGTAGGACCCAGATCACTTTATTTAGTACCACCCCTAAGCAGGTAGCCCAGTGAACTATGAAACAGCAGGTTTGCCTTCTGCTTCAGTTTCTACCTGCAGGTTCTTGTCTGCTTATTTTCCTATCCTGACTTGCCTAAATGTTGTACTATTACTTGGAATTATAAGATGAAATCAACCTTTTTGTCCCCAATGTGTTTTGATCACAGAATTTTTTCCTAGCAGAAATTCTAAGATAACAACCATAGATGAGAAGTCACCTGTTTAAAGACATTTAGTATGGGGACTGGTATACACCTATTTCCCAAATATCTTCTCATCTCTGGAAGGTAGATTAAATTTCAAGTTGCTTGTGGTAAAAACTAAATGAACATTTTTGTGTCTTACAGTATTTAGTGCCACATGGTTCTGTCTGGGTCCAAAAAAGACGCATGGTATTACTGAATGACAAACATATATATTTTCAAATATCCTAACATGACAATAACTGAATTCTTATAAAACACTGATTTAACTCACTAAGCTTACCTAAAAGTTTCGAGGCAGACACAGAGTGAACTGCCAGAAAGGACAATATTTAATTCACTCATTATGTAAGTAAAATTTTACAGATATTCCAAGATGGGGATCAGATTGTAATACTAGAATACATAGATATAAATTCATGGATATCTTGTGTTGAACTTTAAAAGCTTGGTTGCCTCCTATTTATGCTAGTATAAGAAAGCCTTACCCTATGTTGGCTCAATAAAATTGTACTCCATTAAGTTTCTCTGGAGAAAAATAGTGATTGGATATTGTAAGACTGATGGGAATTTATAAAAATTTGATGCAAATACTGAGGGGAAGTTTTGATTTTTAGTGGCATGCAGTAATTAATATAATTCAAGTACTTCTTGTGAACTCTAAGGTACCCAGCATCAGACATTTGCTATCTTGATATCAATATCTGTGTTATTATTCTTCATTTTATTGTATAATCATTTGATTCTTTGCACAGCCAAGACATTTGACACACTGTATCAAAGAGAACTCTCATGTAGAAGTGAACACCTACATTTTCTGCTATATTCTCCTAATTGTATTATATTCCTCTGTGTATACCTTCTAGGCTTTCTCTTTATAAATCTCTATGCAAAGCTGCCTCTACTGTGACAAGAATGCTTCTGTATATTGGGGAAAATCATCAACACAACCTTATCAAGGCCTCATTTCTACAAGGTAGTCATGTGGAAGATTGTTTATCAATTATCAGGCATCATTCTGTCTTCTCTTGTATATCTGATCACTGATGGGATTTTTGTTGTTTTTAATACTGTCATTTCTGTTTTATTATAGTAATTGCTTACATTATATTCTTGTGGGGTTTTTTTTTTTTTGAGTGACTATAAAATTGTTTCTTAAATATCCAAGAATCACAGAGGAAGTGTAAGTCCAGGTCACCCATCTTGATCTTTGTATATAACAAGGCTCTGACTAAGGATTGCTTTGTCAATAGTGACCTTGGTTCCTATTTCTCACTTGTAATGAATAAGTCATCTCTGAGCTTCTTTTCTCTCCTTTGAAGTGATGCTTCTAATGGACCTTTTCTGACACCTCCTTCTTGTTTTGATGGCTCAAAAAGGAATCCTAGAGAAACAGCTAATGTAGCACATTCCACCTGATATTCAATAGCTCATTATTTTAGGAAAAGACTACACAAGAGGAAAATGTATATAGACCCCTTACATCTGTATGTTTTTAAGTATTTTCAGGCAATTGGATTATGCCACTATTGATCCTTACCTTCTACATGGACAAATCCCTTTAATTTCATCAGCAATGGCCATGTGCAGCATCTGCAAGACAGCATTCAAGCCTATTTCAACATGGTGGATAACGAAACAACAACAAAACAAAAAGAAAAACAAAACAACAACAACAAAAAACCCACTCCAGCTCAGGCACTTCACCCCTGATTGGCTCAATAAAACTGTACCCCATTTAGTTCCTCTGGATAAAATAGTGATAGGAAACAGACTGATGAGTATTTATAAGAATTTGATGTAAATGCTGAGAGTAAGCTTAAGTTTTTAGTGGCATCAAGTAATTAATATAATTCAATTTTTTATATGCAAAAATTCTGTCATTATAAATTCTTTTTTTTCTGTTTGAAAATCATTATAATATTAACACTCCAGGCATCTGGCAAATATTTGCTTGTTTAGCTCAGATTTTTCAATTCGTGTCAAAAGAAATTCAGGTAAAAACTCAGTCTTCAGAAAGATTTAATTTGGTATTCTGTTTTTTTAATATATTTGCCAGTGTTCAATGGCCCCTGCTGTTGAAGCAAAGCCTCTTAACAAATTTGAAAATATATAAAAGCTTTCAAATTGGCTTACTCAAAACTTGTATATGAATTCCACGGCAACACAGACAATTGTGATTTCTTTTAATGTTTGCATTTAGAATTTAGTTTATTCACAAAGCAATTACTAGCAACAAGGTCTATATCAAATTGATTAATTTCATTTTTTATGTTATTCCATTCATAGTTTGCTTGTGAGTAAAAAGCTGGGAAAAATTCTGCATACCCTTGATTGAAATTATTTCTGCTGTACAAATAGATTAATCCTAAAATAACTGTGGTTGTTTATTGTAAATTGTTTAATATAGACCATATAATTTTTTCCTAACAAAACATCCTGAATAAATTGGAAAGTATGAATAGTTACTCTGAGGCAAAATAGGGTTCTTCTAAATTATTTTTAATGTCAGCCATAACTGTCTATAACAAGTACCTAGGAAAGACAGACTGCATTATTGAATACACAGAAAATCTAGCTTTCAATTTCTACAATCCCTCAGTCTTCTTTGTATTCATTTTCCTCTATTAGGCATTTAAATATATGTAAATACTCATACATATATAGATATCTAATACATACATACAATATGGGAAACATACAAGTTTTCTAAAATCATTTAAATGGCTACACAATCACTCAAAATATTGATGTACAATGAGTACTTAATTTCATAAAAGTAGAATATCTTCTGTTGCTAATTCTTCATTACGAATTTTTCTATGAGGTTGTCTTTAGTCACAATTAAAGTGTCTACAACATTAATTTACATTTAACAAAAATGTAAGTAAAAATTAATAGAAATGTAGGCATGCTTTTAAGTGTAGTGGTATTTTAATCTTCCTGAAGCAACTTTCAAACTTATTTTTAGATTTTTAAAAAGTAAATTGTTGAGTTATTATTTCTGTCAACATATGAAAATTGGTTGATCCATGTTGATCAGTACTGGCTGATGACATCTTTATTTGCTTTGTTCTGATATTTCATTGGTGATTTCTTGAGACCTACTATCAATATGTTGACAATTCTAGCCTAAACTGGTTAATAAATCGGCATGACCACAAACTCACATAGATCTACCTCCCACTTCCTTTCTAGTGATGAGATTAAAGGTGTTTATCACAACACTAAGAAATAATAACCTGACTGTAAAGTGTTTGGAAAAAGTGACCATTTTTCTTTAATTTTCTTCAGTCAGTATGTTTAATATATTATAAGGTTTTCAAAGGTATATTTTGAAAGGCAACTAGAAGAAATTTAGTACAGACTATTTGCACAGCATTTCTTTCATTATTATAATCTAATTGAATTCAATTTACAACTGAGCACTTTGGAAACTGTAAAAACTATTACTGTGCTGTAGCTATTATGAACAAAAAGAGGAATAAATTTCCTATGGTTTCTGGGCAGGACACCATTACATTGAATGTCTCTCATGAGATAGAAAACAGAAGATAACATTGCTAATGTTTTTGTTTCACTGTATTTATTGATTGCTGCTGGTTTTTGGAGTTTGTAGGAAGGTGTTGGAAGGAGGGTGAGGTGAAGGAATAGGAAGGAGGAGATAGACACAATCTGAAAGTGACTCAGGATAGCTGTCAACAGTATCTATTGAATAAAGAATATGCCTTTCATTTTCTATAGTTGCACATAGGATTAAATGGCAGAAAGTATGCATATGAGCTAGGTCATGGCTTGAAATAAGGAGTTGAGGAACCTAGCAGTGACCTTGACAGTAATAGCCACTAATAAGTTCCAGGAAGAACCACAAGTTTATCTTGTCAGAGAAATAAAAAGAGTGACTTCTTTTGTAACAAGCAGGAACTTCTTCCAGATCCCAAGAAAAAGGGGTCCCTTAATCAAATGCCTGATCTTGGTAAAGAATTTCTGGAATTAGACAGCCCACTACAATTTAAGAACAAGTTTTATTCCTCAAGTGAATAATCACTGACTGAACTAATCCCTAATTGTTTTCCTTTTCATCTTAGACTTATTTTTGGCCTGTTAACCTCATACACTCCTAAGAGGGAAGGTCTTGATTCTTACTTTTTATCCATTATATCATACCATTATGATTTCCTTATACTTACAAATGGAACTGTTGCTCTCAAAAGCCTCAGGCTCTGGATTGGAATTGTAGGCATTTTTTTTCAATCTTGAGATTATGTATAAATCTCTCATTTTGCAGCTTTGTAATTCTGAGGTGATGGAAATTTTTTAAACAATTATTTTGTTTTTAGAGGCTATTATTGTACACAATCTTGTCCTATGCCAAAGACAGCAAAAAAAATACCAAAGGGAAAAGCATTAATAGTGTGATTCCTTAAAAATGAAAATAAAACTGTGTTAGAGCAATGTGGACTGCAATGTCTAATTGCTGAGAATTTTCCAAGCAGCAGTGGTCACCATGTGGTCCAAGTCATCTATCTAGTATTTAGTTAGTCTAAATATTTGAAGAAGTGATTAAGAAGTTAAAACACAGTAGCAGTAGTCATAAAAAAATTAAGACTACAAAAGAGGAGTCAGTGACTCAGAAAGGTTTTTAGTGATCAAATATATATGTAACTGGAATCTTAAACAAAGAAGGGAACAGAAAAAAGAAACAGTAAAAGGAACCTAAATATTTTACAAATAAATGTGTAGAAATATGAAATTTTAGTGATATGATACTAAGCTCCAGAAATACAGAAAAAAATAACGAAGTTAATTATAATCAAATTCTTTACTACTGATTAAAATAAAACCTAAAAATACAACCAGAAAAAGTCATGCTATATACAGATGTCAAATGAAAGAATCAAGATTGGAGTCTCTATTTAAAATACAGAAGATAAAAGGCATTGGAGAGAACTAAACTGTTGAAAAAAAAAAAAAAAGAGCGAACATACATCTATAAAGACTTTGCTCTATTTTTCCCATCAAGCAACGTAAAATTATTAATTTTTTTTTAGCAACAACATAGTTGAATTAATTTGTGCTATTCTAGTCACATGTCATTGTTGAAAAGTTTCCGTACCTAGATATTGGGTTTTTCCACCAATGCAATAAATCAGATCGGGACAAATTAATAAATCAAGGTTTGATCTTAGCAAACTATTCCCAGGTGTTCCTAGGAAAGAGAAGAAGTCATGAAGGAAGCCCCACAACAGTTAGACTATGGGCCAGAATTTAAATAACCTTCAGAGTTGAAACCTCTTCTTGGCAGGCTTTCTTTGGGTGGGGTCTGGAGAGAGTAGTTTCAGAAGAAGTGCTACCACTTGGCATGCTCAGAAGGAGGTTTGAAGAGAGTAGCTCCAGGGGAGACCCTCAGCAGTGATGGTGCTAACCAGGGTACCAACTTGACTAGACCTAGAATATAGCTGTGCTTAATTATCTGAAAAGTATAGTCTCAGTGAGGTTACTTGAAATGAGAAGACTTGCCAACCTATATGTGGATGGCACCTTACTGTCGCAGTCATTTAGAAGGAGGTCCAAGGGAAAGCTTTGAGTTTTCCTTACTGTCTTGTGTCTTCCTAGCATGTTCATTTACCTTGTTGCCTGCTAATGCCACCACTGTAGCTGTATCCATTTGCTTATATTTGAACCCAGCTTGAGTTCTAACTTGAAGTGAGGACCAGGCTCCCTAGGGCTTTGGCACCAAATTGGGACTACAGAGTAACCCAGCTGTTGTTTTGAGCATCTATGAGTTTTTCAGACTTTCCAGTGTGAAGACATTCATTTCAGGACTTACTAAACCCTACTTTATAAGATAATCTAAGAGAACTCATTATAACATATATCTATTATATACAAAGTTGTTCCTCTAGAGAACCTTGACTAATATACTTGCTAATATTTTTCAAGAAAAGCCAAATAAAACCAGATGAAATCCTTACATAGGAATAAAAAACTGTATGCCAACTGCATATAAAAATGGATTCATTTAAAATCTTTCATATATAACTGCTTGAAGAGAAAATGATGTATTGTGAAGTTTATTATATTATGAAGACAGAATGTATGAGAATAATAACAAAAACTTAAGGGAAATTAAGCATCATTGGAAGGTACATAGTGCTAACATTCTTGTTTCATTCATAAAGAAATAAATTTTCAAGGAATGAAGAAAGTGATAAAGCTTTATATCATAAATCTCCAACTAAACAGTAAATTAATAAAGTTTTATTATCCAGTTTCTATGATAATATTATTGAATTACCAAACCTGCAGTCTCAGTGAAAACAGAAGTAAATGAGAAATAAAAAACAATTTTGTACAGACAAAAATTAAGTGGCAACATGGATAGTTAAACACAATCATAACAGAAAATTCATTAAGTATAAGGTACTTAAACGTGCTAATTAAAGTAGGATTTTTTCATATTTGAGCAAAAATGTAAATGCTGCTTATAAAATTAACTTTATTTTCAATAAGCATAATAAGTAAGAGACAGAAGATGGAAAAAGTCATATATGGCTAACATTGAATAGCATAAAGTCATAGAAAATACAAAAGATATCATTTTAAATAAAAAATTTCATAATAAAACTAATTTTTATTCTTAAAAATCACATTCCTTGTATAAGAAAATATTTTGTTTAAAGAAAATGTTACCTCATCAAAACTTCCATTTTTACAGTATACCTGATAATGTAAACTATAAATTTGCGAAGGAAAAAGAATTTGTACATTGCTCATTTCTTAGGAATTTAAAGTCATAGTCATTTGAAGGAAGCATATGTCAATATAAGATTTATAATAGTTGCAGAAAAATAGTGGTCATATTATATTGAATAAGATAATATTGAAGTAAAATGTGTTTATTTAAAGAAGTTTACTGGAGATGAGTGTAGTTCAACACAACATTAATCCCAGCCCTTAGGAAGCAAAGATAGGCATATCTTTGAGCTCCAGTTCAATCTTCTCTACAAACCTGAGTTCCATGACAGTAAGGGCCACACAGAAAAATTGTGCCTGTAATAAAAAACAATGTTTCTTGGAAGTTAAGGGAGAATCATGGCTAAGTTATAGCTATTTTGATCATAGACTGCACAAAATGATATAATTTTTAAACCCCTAAATAATCTTTAAGATATAAGTCTGAGCATGGCTTTGTGTTTCTCTAATTTCAACACTATGTGTATTAAGAAGCTTCTGGCCTAGCTCCAGGGTTCAGACCTGCTCAAAGTCCCACTGCCACTGAACTCCATATATTAATTTCATGTTGATAGGCCTATGGCTCATATATATATTTAACTTGCTAACTTTTTACTCTTAAATTAGCCCATGATTAGCCAAGTGGCTTAGAACCATTTCTCAGAACACATGCTGTAATCTCTCCCTGACTCTTATTCTTCACAGAGTTTTCTTAGTCTAGTAGCCCTGCCCATATTTCTTGCCTGTCTTCGGGCCAGAGTTTCATTAAAGCAGTAAGAGTAACATATATTTACAATGTGCCATAACATAATCCCACAACACTTAGGAACCTAAATCAGTATAATTAAGAGTTGAAACCTGGGTGAGTTCTAAGATAGACTGTCTCCATAGTGAAACTCCTTTCCCAAATCCACAGGGCTGAGATTATAGTGCCGAGATAGAAATATTACAAGGGCCTATGATCACTCATAAGAAAATAAAATCTCCAGTGTTAGTTGGCTAAAATGTATGAGTCAACTAAGTACTTACCAAAAATAAAATTTAAAGAGTATAAACATAGAAACTAAAAACAAAAGGAGACAAAAGATTAGAACAAATTGCATTAACGGACAGGATATATAACATCACAGACAACAGATTACAAAGACTATTCCAGAAATAAAATTGGATACTTCACAATACTGAAACATTTAATTCATCAAGAAGATACAATTTATAAAAAAAAAAAAAAAAACAAACCACAAAATACCTAAGTATGCCTTTGTCTAACTGAAGAGCTTTAAAACTACAAACTGTCAGAACTGAGAGAACAAGTCACAGTTATGAGTGAATATTTCAGCACTTCGTAAGAATTGATAGATCAAGTGGGCAGAAAATTGATGAGCATATAGAATACCTTATCATCCTACCTGCCCTGATGCCCATTTATACACACTCTACCATACAATAGCAACAAGCATTATCTCTTCAGTTTCATATGCTCCATTTGCAAATCCAGGAATTATGCCACACAGCACACTTCTCTGTGATCTCTCTCACATTTTATACTGTTTGAGGATTCACTTTGTAGACAGAAAAAACTGAGTCAAATAGAAGTTCATTATCTCTTAAGAGAGCAACGAGATATTGAAAACATAGACTAATTCAGAGCTCTTTAGATTTGTATTATTACTCAAATGCCTAAGGACATGTGCTTCTAAGAAGCTAGATTAGTTTCCAGATCTTTAAGATGGCACTAACTGGTATATTCCTAATCACGTCTCCCATTCTGGAGTAATCATTCGCAATTACACTTTCATTCTCAAATGTGTCTGTTCTTGAATCATGTGATTGTTATCTAGATTGTCAATTTGATTGTATTTGGAATGAACTAAAAGTCTCTCTTCTGATGTGTCTATGAAGGGATTCCCAGGATGTATTAAAGGAGGTTAGAAGGTTCCTCTCCTGAGTGGGTGAAAACTAATGGTTATCTATGTGTGAAGAAACATTTATCTTTGCATGTCTACTCTGTTTCTTTATGATGAGTTCTCTCTAGTTATTGATGGTGCTTCTGTTACCCTTAATATTTAACAGAGAAATTTGGGTGAAAGTTGTTGTGGGATTCAGGTGTCAGCTGACAAGGTCAAGGGACATTTATACAGAGCACCGGGCCCCCCTGACCTGAAGGGGGCAGGGGAAAAGCCCCATTGAAAAGGGTCTGAGGAAGACGACACTCTCTCTTGCTGGTTCCTGGCTGCTGGAAGGAGGTTCCCATCGTCCGTCCGTCTGCAGACTCCGGTCCCTGTTCAGGTGCTTGCTATTGTAATCAGTTGCCTGTACCGTGAGTGTTGGTTTATATTCTAATAAATATCTATCAGGTATTGGTATCCTTGTGGGTAAACTCCGCCTACATAAAAAAGAAATGAAAAAGCCCAGAGAGAGGTTGCATAGTGCCTTATTGACTTTAAATTTTCTTAATGCTGATGAAAAGGGAACTTCAGCTGCTGAGAGACATTGGGTAGTAGAAAAATCTTCTGAGTTAAATCAACCCATTTACTTCAAAGATGTGTTGACTTCCGAATGGAAGTCAGGGTATGTGCTTCGATGGGGTAGGGGTTTTGCTCTTGTTTCAACAGGAACAGAAAAGATATGGGTACCTACAAAACTAATAAAAGCCCGCTTCGAAAAGGAGGCTCTTCCTGAACAAGAAAAGTAACTGCTCATCCCTGACATGACAAACGGATGCGTGGTAAGGAAAACACACTTAACAAACCTGGGGCAGGGTCTCTCAGTTTTGTCTTTACAGGAAAATGGATACTAAACATTGAATAATTACTCACCTGCAATAGAAGACAGACTGAGGATTAAGGGATGTACAAAACGGACTACGAGACCAACTGATACACACATGCAATACTGGATAATTCCTCAATTTTTACTGCTTTACATCTTGCATCTACATCTCAAAAAAAAAAAAAAAAGGTCCTGATTTGACTATTTATAAGGCTGGATTTGGATTGGGAACTTGTGGCTTTCTCCCTCTCTAAACCCAAGCATATTGGTAAAGGAATATGAAAAATTCTGTCTCACATCATAAAAGCCACCTGGTGTGAGACAGAAGGCAAAATATTTAGGGACCAATATTACTGTGACTTCATCTTAAACCTCGTTCCTCCCTGTTTCTGTACCTCTCAAATATCTCATTCTGTCTGCTTCCAGTCTCCTAAAGTCATGAAAGATATAAATATCTTTTGAATTTCTACAATGCTTAAGTTTTCCACTGTAAATAACATTTCCTCCTATCAGCTATCTACAAAGAATCTGAAACCGAGATGGGGCCTCCACCGGAACAACTCCTGCTAGAAAAACAAAAATAGAAGAAAGAGTATGAGAGAGAGAGAATAAGAGACAGATAGACAGACAGCAGAGACAAAAATAGAAAAATCAAGAACCTGGTGCGCACCAATCAATACTTGCTTTCAAGAAATAGATTATTCAAAAACAGCTGCAAGATAGCTCCTTATGATTATCCTTCAGATCACACTGCTAATTAAGTTTCCAGGTGGAGTTAACCACTATCCTAAAAATGGTTATAGATGTATGTGGTCAGCCCATTAAGAACTAACCATTGTTTTAGCTTTTACAGGATCCCAAAGAGATGCCATCACCCTTAAGTCAGCAGGAAGCAACCTTATAAACGACTACGCCCCCTTTCCCAATAAGTTTTATGCTCCAAAGGTTGTGGGTAAAACTGGGTAAAAGACAAAACTATAATATAGCATCAGAGATCTTTTTTTTTTTTAGAAGAGAGGGGGAATAGATAGGATAGATAAAGGTAGACTGTTCTACCTACCTATACTTCATTTTAGCTAAATGTATGAGCTAAGCTAAAGACAATTTGCACTGTCATAGATATCTGTATATTGATACTAATGCAAAATCATTTTATATGTTTAATTGTGATAATTTGTACATTGGTACAAAGTTTAATCTGAGATTGTTTTATGTAACCAAAGCAACTTGTACTTCGATATAAATCTGAATCTGTAACTATTATGTAAAGCTGAATTTGAAATTGCTATATTTTATGTATGCTTCTACCTTTGTTTAAAATATTTGCACATCATTGTCATGTATACTATGCAATTACTACCTTCATTTAACTATACTAGATATAATGTATGATTGCACTAGTTATGATATATGCACAAGATGTTTTATATACCTCTGTTTAGATGATATATATGTATTTACATGTCTAAAATGCTGTGGACACTTTACCTGGTAAAATACCCCTGGCTAATGTTCGATAGTTCTACTAAGGGTCATTGTTCAGAGATTGTACACCCCTTATATAGGTATTCTAATTTTTAGTACAGGGTTTATTCCTTAAGACGATAAGATCTGCAGTCAACACTATTTAAGGTATCATATCCCAGTCATGTCAGATACAGGTTAGAATATCATAGATGGACAAGAATCTTCAACCGTTTCATAGACCCAGAGAATATGACATTTAACATTTAAAATTTGGCCACGAGAGACACGACGACTCCTGGTGTCACTGCTCCCTTCTCGAGATGGTGTTGAGCATCAAAGATACTCCTTTGGAGTTGGTCCTTTTGGCAAAAAATGGCCGGCTGAGTAAGGAACTGTCCTTACCTTGATTGCTGACAGTACACACATGATGTCAAGCTGGATGAACAAGTTGATAGATGGAGACTGACGAAACCTGCCTAGACAGGATAAGACAGTCCCTTCAAAATTGTTCTGCTTGTGAAAAGATCTGTCAGATGCCATTGGCCTATAGCCAATCCGATAGATGCTCTAACGGTACACAAATCCAGAGGTGATTGTCCAGGTAGCTGTGTTGCTGTCCTCTCCCAAATTTTGGAAGTAGCTGCTTCCATGTACTTCTGTCTTTCAGACAAATTCACCTTCCTTCTCAGGTCTTGAAGAGGTTGAAGAATAGATGTTTAAAGTTTTCACCCTAGTATCCCTTAGATAAGAACACTCAGGTGTTAGATTCTCACTTTCCCAGATTAACCCTTTAAAATAATCTATACACCCTACTATCTACCAATATTCTAGAACTATTAGATATACCTTATATAAGTTAGGCTTTGATTAGCAATTATACTTTGACCTCTCCTAGATACTACCTCATAATAATTCCTACTGTACATAATCTTAGTTTAGAACCTTCTTAGTTAGACAAAGGGGGGAGATGTTGTGGGATTCAGGTGTCAGCTGACAAGGTCAAGGGACATTTATACAGAGCACCGGGCCCCCCGACCTGAAGGGGGCAGGGGAAAAGCCCCATTGAAAAGGGTCTGAGGAAGACGACACCCTCTCTTGCTGGTTCCTGGCTGCTGGAAGGAGGTTCCCATCGTCCGTCCGTCTGCAGACTCCGGTCCCTGTTCAGGTGCTTGCTATTGTAATCAGTTGCCTGTACCGTGAGTGTTGGTTTATATTCTAATAAATATCTATCTGGTATTGGTATCCTTGTGGGTAAACTCCGCCTACAGAAAGTATCAGAAGGTTTTGTGCCAGAGCCCCAAAAAGAATTTACAAACTAGTGGAAAAAATCAACTTCTCTGAGGATATTGAAATAAATCTACTTACACAGAAAAAATAATCTCTTTATTTTTCTAAAACAACTACTACATCTCTCTAATCTTCTCTCTTTGTTCTACAATAATCAGTCGTTATACACAAAAAGCAACTCTACGTCTAAAGCAAGGTTTGAATTCTTTAGGGACATAAAGGCAGGTTAGAGTTTACAGCAGGAAGTGGGGTGGCTTTTAGGCCCTATTTATGATTCAAAGAGAGAGGGACTTATAACAACCTCTGTAAATTATTAAAGAGATCAGGATTAAATGAAAGGGAGGGAGACCTTAAATCAATTAAGAAAACATAAGAAGGGAAAAGAAGAATCCATGTGTGATACTAGATCTCTATGTATGACTAGATAAGCTAACTAAACTTAAACAACGTAAGTATAAACTATAAGGGCAGAGCCATTTACCATGGCAATACAAGGCTCTATGGCCACAGAAGTAAGAGTGAACAGACTGGCATGGGGGGGAGGCACATTGTCCAGACAAGACAAACTTTGAAATATAGGTATATTTTCATAAGACATGGCAAGCAAGAAAATGATATTCTTTGTTGTATGAATAAATGAAACTCAGGGATAGATCTCTGAGAAAGCTGGAGATATTGGAGAGAGTAAACACCACAGTTAGATCTTACCCAACTGTCTTCCAGCTTCCTCAGCCTGGCTTCTCTTGGCTTCCTCTCTTCTGGCTTTCTATGCCTGCCTTAAATACTCTCTTGGTAAGTTAAGGCATGACCCCACCACTGCCTGCTTGGGAGCCTGGAACTCCTTCTGTAAACTAAGATGACCTGGAACTCAGTTGGGATTAAGGGCGTAGGTCACCACTCCCTGGATACTCCCTGTGCTGGGATTAAAGGTGTGAATCACCACTCTCTGATTCTCCTAGACTGACTGTGGTTAGATCCCTCTTATATCTCCGAAACTTCTGGAGCTTTTATTAAATCCCCACAATTCTTTTCTTAGGGTGTTTTGTGCTAGTAATCTTGGTAGACACCTAAAATTCTGACCCTGTGCATAACTGTGAAGTTTTAAACTTATGACCAATTTAAGAAGGCTTTTAATCTAGGTTGAACTTTCTCTGAGGTAAAAATGAGCTAAATATATGTAATTTGTGTTAGTCTGAGTAAAAGTAATTAAGCAGGCTTTACGTGTCTACATTCTTGTGGGAAAATACATTTGGCTATGAAGCATGTCCTAGTATATTTTTTTATATATCACAATTATATAGCTAAATGAAAACTCATCTTCTTGAGCACTCACAGATATATGTAATCACGAGATTAGGTTTACACATTTGATGAGATTACAAATTACAACGCAGTTATAGGAATAAAACCAAGCTGTTTTAGCAACAGTTTTTAGAATCAGTAGTCCTATAGGCCTCATCTGTCAAGATTCACCTCCATCAAGGAACAATTTTTTGATTGGTTGACATCTGATATCAAATACTATAAGTGGTATTTTAGACAGTGGCACCAGATAATTACTCACTAGCATCAGTAAGTTCCTATCTTCTTTAGACTTGCATTGTTTTAAAAAAATTACCTTTATGCTTTCAGAAATATATGCTAATCCTAGCTATGGATATGTCTTTCTTACAGATAGTGCATCTGCAAAGGCTGCTATCTATAGAGTGTCTTATATATAATCACAGTATTCTACAGTGTCTGATCAAGGATTTCACTTTGTGAAGTAAGATTTTCTCTATACTCTCAGCCAGCTCCTGAATAATGAATGACATGAAAACTCTTTTATTAATTTATAAAAACTAAGCTTAGGTTTCTTCCTATCTCTTATATCTTAAAATGACCCATTTATATTATTCTATATTCTATCACATGGTGTTACTTCTTTTCTGTCTTGTACCTCCTGTTTCCTCCATGTGCCTCTTAGAGTATCTCTCTTGTGTACCTAGATTTCTACCTCCTCTCTCTGTCCAAATGTCCTGGATTTATCCCCTGCCTAGATATTAGTCATTCAGTTTCTAATCACACCAGTCACAGCAATATACCTTAATACTGTGTACCAATATCCCATAAGACTTTACAATCTTAGAAGTGTAGAATAGAGACCCTAGTTTCATGGGATTCTCTGGGTTACTGTGGTATCCACAATCTTGAAGCAGTCAATTTAATAGAAAACTGGGATGGCATAGTTATATTCCCCGCTAATTGTCAATGTCTGGGATTGGTGAAGCAGGATTTTCCAGAAGGCTGTGTTTGCTGGAAAGTGTATATGCTCTAAACCTGCATCTAATACATGGTACTATTTTTCCCATGGCCAGGATCCACAGGATTTTAGAGTTAAACAATAAAAATAAAAATAGTATTATTTTTCATCACCCCTGGTGAACCACTGACACATTTTTACTTTCTGTTGTTGTAATGACTTAGTATGTCTGTAAGTCCTGGTCTGTCTGTAAACTCTTCTGTCAGTCGGTAATGAAAATGTTATACTGCAGCAGAAGTTAAGGTATTCCCTAACCACTTCAGGTGCCTAATGCTCTTGAGCCAACATGCTAGAAAGAAATAACAGTGTTATTATGGATGATTAATTCAGACTAACAGAGGGCTTTGATTGATATACCACAATGGAGCAACAAAGATTTTGTCTTCAATAAAGTAGAACCATTAGGGCTTCTTTAAGTTACCATATCCTAAGAATAAGGTCAATAGCAATGCAATTAAGCCTGGAGTAAAAATGTTTAGATCCTTTAGAAATAAATATCTGAGTCATCTGTCCATATAAGAACCAAGATTTGTAGATTTCATTGCTGAAAGAAAGAGCAGAGAGAATGAGTAGCAGTTATACATATCAGCTAAAGCTGCATCATCACAAACACTGTGATTATAATTGTGATGAGTGTTGCTGTTCCATCTTAAGGTATGTTTAAACTTATCAAGTAGATATTTGTGTTTTCTTAGTATGTGATATAGTATCAATTTTGAGATAAAATTAGTAGCTAAATGTGATTGTATGTGTATGAACCTATTTAAGCAATGCTATATTATTTGATTATGCATTCCTCAATGGAGTTTGCCATCTACTGCTGTGAAAGATTAGTGTTATTTCAGTCACATATGATAAAGCTATATCATGCCAGGAAGAAAAATATACTTGTTTATTGGCCTCATTTTGACATTAAATATGACATGAGGTGATATGTTTAACCGTCAAGTTGGCAAAAAAAAATGGGTTTGTGATTGTATAACTGAATACTTGATTGTATGTAGAATCAGCTAGGGTAATGTCTCTAGATAGGCTTTTATAGGAAGGAGTAACTGAGGAAGATCTTCCTTTGAGAGGGTAAGGAGCTCCTCCCAATAGCATCCCAGAGACAGAGGATTACTAAGGAAAAGCCATCCGGTTTGTTTCCCCGCCTTAACTTCTTGATGGTGAGTGTACTGAATGACTGCTTTTGCCACTGCATGCACCACTATGCCCTAATATCACAACCCAACACTTCTGGCATTGTAATATGCACTGAAGCATAGTAGCTCTTTGGTAATCCTCCAGATCTTCAGTGTGGAATTGTGATTTTTGAGGAAGTTACATGGACTGAGTCATTAATGGGTTCTCAGCCTTTCCAGAATACAAAGATATATAGTTGGAACTTCCAGGTCCTAATGTGTAAATCAATCTAATAAAAATATTTTCCTATTATATATTCTTTTTACTGGTGATGTTTTATGAGCAAATACTAATACAATCTGTAAAACCTGTGTTTTCAAATACAGTATGCTATTTTAACACAATTATTGGAGCTTTTGATAACTACTATATTCTGGCTAACAAGAACAGAAAAATACACAGTAAAACTAAAAGACATATAACATTTGGAAAGAATATTTTGATATGACCCATCCCAGCTGCATGGAAGTACAAAGCAGGAAGAGGCTGGTCAAAAAAAGAAAGAAAGAAAGTTAAAAAAAAAACTAGATAAATGGTTGGACTGTACTAAGACAGTAGGTATGAATAGTCATCAGTGAGAGAAGGAAAGGGGAATGGAACAAGACCAATGGATGAGGATCTACTTAATCAAATGGGATTTCTCCCAGACCTAACTTTTGCCCTCTTCCCATTCTCTCTGGGTTTATTCCTGTTCTCCTATTCCTTGAAGATAGAGAGCTGAAGAACAGAGCAAAGTCTTTATCTAGGTGCCATTTGCTTTCACATAACTAGTATGATGATGACGCTTCAGGATTTCCTCTTCAGTATTGGCTAGCCATCCGTCCTATAATACCCTGTGCTGGGGCAGCTCCTGGTCCAAATAAGACAGCTTGGAAGCTGAATACAAACACAGGGATCAGATTTGGTTCATGGGAGATCAATGCTTTAAACATTTCAGCTCTTTATACCTTGAAAAGAAGAAAAAAGTCTAGGATGAACTAGAGCTTAGAAATGAATTCTATAAATAGAGAAGAGGGAAAATTATAGGTGAGATTCCTGGAGCACTCACTGATGCTGCAGCAGACAAAGCCATGTGCATCAATGATAAGGGCCCACAGAGCCACATTCCTCTATACTTCAGACTGCAGGTAGTATTAGAACTGAAAAATCATCCCACATTGGAAACTACATATAATAGGTGGATTGAAAGCATTTATATGGTGTATCTTTTAATATAGCATCACTTTCTATCCATCAAACAAAAAATCAGTGCTCAATAAATAAATAAACAGCTTTACCATTGAATTGTGATTAGTTTGAAGCAATAATTCGGTAAATATTTTATATGCTGCATCCAACTCCGACACTCTAGTGAACTCTTAACATGATCTTATGCTTAAAATATTTGAGGTTTAATTTTTTCCAGGACATTGTGTATATATCTGAGGTCCTTAGCTTTTGAAAGCTGAAAAGAGGATCATAGTTTAGAAGGTCATTTGAGCTACCAAGTGAGGCCTTGTTTCCAAAATCAAAATATGATCAATTTTACTAACATTGAGTCCTCATGTTGAAAAATCTACTTACAATAAAAATGGAAAAGTCACAGGAATACCTTCACTACTATAGAGTATGGGCATACATTTGTATCAGGTAGATTCTCCTTACTTTTGTGATAGTTTTGGTGTGTGCGTCTTAACTTTATATAATGTCCAGATCATCTATTATTGCAATCTCATAGATAACATAGTTATAAATGCTATTTTTTGTAGTCTCAAGGCAGTTAATGGAAAAGTTATGAACTCTGTCCTATATATTGTTGATTTCCTCCTAAGTTGTCATTTGTTGTTTAAAAGTAAATACTTTATTTTCTGTTAATTTATGAGAAAAACAGTAATAAAGATTCAAATTTCTGAAGTTTTGGCTGTTAGATTAACTTTTGCTAAATTTACCTTCCTAAGTGTGTGAGCTTCATGAAGGATGCAAATAGGCTACAGCTAAAGCAATGGGTGTCTAAAGTGATAAAAGATTACAATAAAGAAAATGCACAAGAGGGTGGCATACCCAAACAGGGGATGAAGCAGGGTTCTGAAATCTGCTGACCAAGCATTCACATATATGAGCTTCTGGAGGCCATTCTTTTTTTTTCCCCTTCCTTCCTCTCTTCCCGGTCACCCTCTCTCGCTGGAGCTTACCCCCAAGACACTCCCACATCCCCTCCTCAGAGAGGGTAAGAATTCTCAGGCAGAGTCGATATAGTCTGTCATATCAAGATGAGACAGGATCAAGCCTCTCCCCCCAGTATTAAGACTGAGAAAGGTATCCCTCTATAGGGAATGGGTTCCAAATAGCCAGTTCATGTATTAGGGATAAAATATGGTCTCACTGCCAGAGGCCCCACAAAGTGCACCTGCCACACAACTATCATCCACATTCAAAGGGACTAGTTTGGTTCCATGAAGGTTCCCGAGCTGTCAATCCAGAATCAGTGAGCTCACAGACATAGGTGTGTTCAGCTGTCTCTGTGGGTTTTCTCATCATGAGCGTATCTGTTAGCTCATATAATCTCTCCTCCCTCTATTCAGATGGACTTGGAGCTTGACTGAGTGCTTAGCTGTGAACTCTGCATCTGCTTCCATGTGTTGTTGCATGAAGATTCCATAATGACAGTTAGGGTGGTCATCAATTTGATTATAGGGGAAGGCTGGTTAAGGCACCTTTTCCACTATTGCTTCCAGTCCTACCAAGGGTCATACTTGTGGGTTCTTGGCTATTCCCCTAGCACGGGGTTTCTCCCTAACCCCACAATGGCTCCCTCTATAAAGATATCTATTTTACTGTCCTTCCTCTTTGTCCCTCCCCCAACTCTACCATTTAGTTTCCTCATGTTCTCTTCCCACCTGCCCTTACTCCCTTCCACTATGATCTCAATTTTCTCAGGAGATTGTATCTGTTTCCTTTTCCCAGTGGGGAAAATGAACGTCTTTCTTAGAGGCCTACTTGTTATATAGCTGCGTAGGAGTTGTGGATTTATGCTTGATTTTCTTTCTTCATTGTCTTTTTTTACCAGGTCTTAGATTCAGTTTATTGTTCTTTCAGTAATATCCGTTGCTGGTGTTAAAAAATGGAGACTATAAATTTGAGAGTCAATTGTATAAAAGGGTTTGCTGTTTAGAGTTTTCTTATTCACAAAGGGATCAACAATTTTCGCTGTTAGTTTCCTTTATTCAATTTTAGCTTTTTTTTCATTATAACACCATAAAAACTACATATAATAAAGCAGTTATCAAGCAAGAGTTACAGTTACAATATCTAGTCTATTTGTATTTAGCAAAATTTTTAAAAAATATTCCACTATCTATCCTATCCTTGTGAATGTAAAGTTTCTTATCTAATTTACATTTTGTCATAACTAAGTAAATCTATAATTATAACTATAACTATCTAGATTTCACCTATATCCAAGACTGAAGAAGGATATAATATTACCCGAGTAAACAGAAAGTGCTCTGCAAGCAACTTCCAGAGCACTAGACGTGACAAAGGCTTCTGGCTAACTAAACCATCATGCATCTTCAGCCTATAGGCCCAGAATACCTGGCAAACTTTTCAGTGAAGCAAGAAATTTGAAGAACTATCCTTCCTATTGCCAAAATTCATCGCTGCTTTTCTCTGTGTCCTTCAGAATGTCTGGGAGTTTCTTCGTATCTCATACTGTCAAAAATAATATAGACACAATTGTACCTCTAAGCATTTCTTTCTGTCTTATACTCTCATTTGCAGAACAAGATCTACGAACCTTCAAATCCAACAGGAGAGGCCTCTGACTTAGCATTTTAATATTTTGTTGATTTACATAATTTTCTAAACCATGTTAATGTTATCACTGAACATATTTAAAAGAAATTTGAATAAATATCCATGTACTTTTTGTTTCTATCTGACTGTCAACAGTTAACTAGGCTTATTATGTCAGTCATATCAAATCAAAACATTTCTCAACCCCCCAAAAAAGCCAAGTAAGTGTTTTTACATGACTGTTGCCATTACTCCCTTATCTTTTGGGTATACATCATCATTTGCTGATGCAGGAAACTAAAGTGTAATAGTTATGGATTTGGGGCTAAATTTGTTATCATAGACCTAGGAATTCTGACAAGTTCTTTTCAGCTGATAAACACAATAGGAAGTATACATTCAGTATTTGGGTTCTTAGTGACAGGGTGAGTGATGGAAGACTTGACTCTCAACTAGGACATGTTGCTGTCTTAGCAGGTTTTTATTGCAGTTTGCTCGTACTTAGTAAGAACTTAGTATGAAAAATAAATGCTGTAGAGGTTAATAAAATAAATTCAGAACAGTGTGGTGTAATATTATTTTAACTGAGCAAAGATGTGTTACATTTGTTTATGTTACCTTTGTTAGTGATGTAGAAATTTGTTACATTTGTTTGAGCTTCATTTGTTAACTATGTAAATATGTTGCATTTGCTCTAATTAAGTAAAATTAATATGGGCTCTGAAAGGCAGGAAGTAACAAGGAAAATCTTTTATTTTGGGGGAAAGTTTTTTTTTTATTTTAGACATATAGTATCAACGAAGAAGCAAGACTATGAAGTCAATGGTTACTTTTCTACTTTAGAGTTATGTGCCAGGTCTATCTTACTAGGGTTCAACTTAAAATAAGAAAAGTCATTAACAAAAGCAAAGAACAGACCACATACAACAATTTCCCTGCTCTGCACTCTGCTCTTCATCATCTTTTTTTCTTCATGTTATTATCATATATATATATATATATATATGTATTATCATATACATATATTGTCCATGCATCCCCGTGCTCCCTCTCCTGTCTCTCCTCCCAATTCTTCCCAATCAGCCTTTAGCTTCCCTCCTTCCCATCCCCCCTTCTCCTCCCCCCAAAGGACAAGAAGTCCCAAGATGGGTCAGCTCAGTGTGGCACATCCACTCCAGGAAAGTCCGATTTACTCATCCCAGTATCAAAACTGGGTTAAGTGTCCCTCTGCAGGGAATGGGCTCCATGTATAGAAACACAGTCTTATCTCACCGGTTGAGCCTCCACCTACTGCCTATGCCAATTGACAGTTGCTAACCATTGGAGGGCCTAGCTCCTTTCCTGATGGATCTCCAGTGGCTTATCTTGATTCAGTGAGACCCCCCCAGAGATTCATCTAGCCAACACTGTGGGAATTGTCCTCACAATCCCTATCTCCTTTGCTCATACAGACTTTCCTCCCCTGTTCTCAGCTGGACCAGGAACTCTGCCCAGTGCTCAGCCATGGATCTCTGCCTCCACCTCTATACATTTTTTGATGTAGGTTCTTTGACGACACTTAGGGTGGTTACTCATTTGATTATAAAGGAAGTCCTGTTTAGACACCCCCTCCGCTATTGGCTGGAGACCCGGCCAGGGACACTCTGTGAGTTCTTGGAGGTTTCCCTAGCACCTGGTCTCTTTCCAACTGCACAATGGCTTTCTCTGTCAAGATATCCATATCTTTTTCTTCTTCCTCTTTGTTGCTCCTCTCACTCAACCAGCTCCTTCTCTCATGATTTGTTCCCACCTCTTTTTGGTTGCAGCCCATTATGATCCCAATTTGCTAAGGTGATCTTCTTTCTTGTCTCTTATCTTATTTGACACTTCTAAAATATGGTGCAGTAATAGATAAAATCTGTGTTTCTCAAAAGTATAAATCCTCTGCATTATTTGATAGAATTTGTCATTAAGAACCTGAGTGACAGCAATAGGCACATAATTTTTAACTCATTATTTCCTTATTTCCTAGAGTGACATAGGAAATTGGAACCCTTAATGAAGTGTCCTAGTATATAATGGTTCACTTTTAGATTTTTTGATATTCTGAAATCATAACTATAACTATATCACTTTATGGTATAATTCAAAAAAATGAACATTCAAAATCATCAACATTTTTATAAAAAGAAAGTACATACTGTACATCAAAACATGGCTGCTTTTATCTGACTAGGACTCCAAGGTAAAATAATAGCTACAAAGTTCTAAAAATCTAATTTAGACTCACATCACCAATATAGTTATGATAATTTTTCCAAAATATGGTAATTTTAATAACTATAGGGTAATTACTATTTTAGTAGGCTAGAACCTCTTGTAACTTTATTAATTCATGTTTCTGTTTGCATGAATGTATGCACATGAGATGCATGTTTGTTGCCTGTGGAGACCACTCATAAATGACAAGTTAGTTTTATCCAATGGATAAAAAAACTATTATTAAGGGAAGGTCTCCAGCTCAGCCATAGATGGCTAACATAAAGTAAACTCAGGGTCAAATTTTTTGTCAGAATGTTAAGTCAAGCCTATGTTTTTCTGCCTTACAGATCTTTTGCAGATATATTATGCCCTCTGATTTGGGATTTATGGAATTTTTGTGTATATGTATCTTAGTATCTATATGAGCTTCTTGTGTTTTTCTTTGGATCCTTTTCTTGTTTTATTGGTTTCTTTTATCCCATTTTTTATTTTATTAATCATTTTATTTTATTGTCATTTTTTAGATGCCCACCACTTTTTCTAATGAGAGATAGATAGGATGTGGATCTGAGTAAGAGGATCAGGGGTTGGGGATAACATTAAACATAATATACTGTTCAAAATAGTATATTTTCAATAAAGAGAAGGGTATTTGAAAATTGTGCAGTGTGTTTTTTACATGCATTCTTCCCTGCCCTCGATTCCTTCCTAGATCTGGCTACAGACTTAATACAGATAATATCAGTACCTTTGCTTCATATAAATGAAAATCATAATTAATATGAAATTAAGGAATCCGTAACTTTTACATAGTCTCAAAAACATCTTGGAATAATTAACTATCAATTGAAAGAGAATGGAAAGGGCTGATTATGATATCCATTAATCTACTCAATTGTATCCTCTGCTATTATATGAGTTTTATGATTCTTTTTAAAGCATTGAGATGCAAAGGGAGTAAAACACATTTTGTCCTGGATGTATTTTTATGTCATTCCTATTTTCAAGGTCTACTAATTTAAGTTTTATCTTGACTTAGAAGCTGGAGAAATTGTTCTGTTGCGAAGATCACCGGCCATTGCAGAGACCCTCATTCCTTTCCCAAATTCACCTCGTAGCTCAAAACAACCCAATTCCATGGAATCTGATGCCCTGGACTGATCTGTGTGGATACCATGTGCACATAAAAAACACATAGGCAAAACCACCTGCAACACACAAAGTAAAATGAATAGAATCTGTAAATAAAACTTTAAAAAGGGGATTGTTGAGTAGTGTCTTAAGGCGCTAAAAATGTTTCCCTTCTTTGTATAGACTAAAATCTCTATAAAGAAAACAGAAATAATCCTAATAATAGTGATAAAAGAAAATGGAATATAAATCACAAGTGTTTCTAGACCACATTTTACTGGATCTAGTGTATTGTTTATGGAGGAGAAAATAAGAGGTTAAGTTTGTGAGTGGTAACAAAATGGAGAGATAAAGATGACCTTCCAAACATAAGCTTCTATTAACTCTTACTCATGGAACCAGAAAGAAAGAAAAACTAGATGGACCATGATGGTTTAAAAATGGAAAAATTAATATGATTGATTTTCAGGAGGAATTTGAAAGATTGTTGCAGAACATTTTAATTTTGACAGGCTAACAACAGAAATGCTAGCTAATTTAAAGTGGGAAAGAATCCCTAGGAAGGACATACATGGAAATATAACTTGCATTTTTAGCAGAAAAGCAGTATAATTAGTCAATGGAAGTGTAAAATGTATATTTAACTTGAAAAATAATCGAATAATTTTTCAAAAGTATTATTCAGCAATCTTTCTTCTGGGAATATCCAAATGAGATAAAATCTCTGCCTCTGAAAAGATGTTTTCTTTTTATATTCATTGCAGTGTTATTCACAACAATGAGTTTGTAGAATCAAGCAACCTTATAGCATTAAATAAATGGAGTATACCATGTTAGGTGAGGTAAGACAAAATAGACAGTGCACCATTCCATATACAGAATCTAAAAATGTCAATTTCATAAAAGTGGGCAAAATGGTCCCAGACTGGGAGACAGTGATCATAGAGAACAAATTACAGTTCAGCAGAATAAATTCTGAGACTTATAGTCTGGTGACTATAGTTGATACTAAGAATGATATACTTCTGGGGCTGAACTCTGCTCAGTGGTTAATGGCATATGCTGCATTCAAAGAGGTCCAAAGTCCCATTCACAATGTGCAAATCAGGCAACTCACAACTATTTATAACTTTAGCTCTAAGGAAGTGGGACATTCCTGGCCTCTTCAGGCACCTGCATTCATATGTACATACCTATATACATGCACCTACATATAATTAAAAATAACATAATACATATGTAAAAGATAATGATATTTTTTCAAGAAAGTGATTTTAAATACTCTTGTCAAAAATAAAGCATTATCATGATGAGCATGTTAATTGCTTAATTTAATCACCCATTTATAATATCTAAATGAAAATAAAATTATATAAAATAAATACATGAAATTCTTACTTTCATATTTTAAAACAATAAGAAAATAAAATATCTTTGCCAAGATATAAGAATATCTACTGATTCTATGTGAAAAGAGATTGATACCATGAAAATAATTCTGTAGAATGCTCTATGTGTATGGGCATATAATACATTTATTGCTTTAATCATAATTCTCCAGAATCTCAGACAGAAGATTGAAAAGTTTGTGGGTATCATCTCTAGCATAGTGAAACTATATCAAATAAACAAAGAAATAGCATTTAAAGACAACTAAAATTATTTCAATGGTAATCAATAATAAAAAGATTCTGTTAATTTCATTTTGCATAAAAATAAATAAGCACTCTACTGAAAATTAGGGCACTGGTGTCTTCTCACCTTTTATCAGTGTACACACACTCCAAGTTACTACTGTGGTTCTGCTTTGTATAGCTGCTAATGATTCTGCTGATATTTCAGTTCAGTTTTGATGTGGTAATCTCACTTCTTTTACCACAAATTGTGGGAGATTATGTTGTTACATTGTAAATAATTGTCCCACCCACTGGTTTAATAAAAAGCACTGATTGGCCAAAGGCAGGCAGGAAGTGTGGGTGGGGCTACCAGATTAAGAAAACTCTGAGAACAGGAAGCAGAGAGAGAATGCCAGAGAGAAGCCGGAAGAAGCAGAGGACAACCATGCTGCTCTGAGAAAAGATACCCAGCCTCATGGCTGAACAGGATGAGTCATGGGTTAGATGAAGGGTAGAGAGTTAGCAAGTGATATGCCTGGGCCTTAGGCCTATCAGCCTAAAACTATTGAAAGCATATGTGTGTCTCTGCCTGTCTGCAGGTCTGCGGATCTGCGGGTCTGCAGGCCCAAACCTTGAAGCCATAGGCCAGAAAGTCTGGGCCAGAAACCTCCTACTACAACGAATATTGGTTCCTGTGCTTTCCGCTATGTTTTGTACCTGAACTGTAAAATTTTCTGAGCCACACATGTTTCTTTGTGATATACCCGAGCAAAAAGGAAGGCTGAACAGTGTGAGGATGATGAGAGGTACATAGGGTGACCTTCTGATCTCATCTTCCCTCTGACTTCAGCTGTACTCAGAGATTTCATTGTAGAAAGTAAATCTGCTTTTCAGCAAAGCTGGCTTTGATTATGTTCTGGAAGGTCCCAGGTGAAATTTCAGTTCAATTTCAGGCCCTCGGTCGCTTCACATGACTCAGTTCCTCGGCTGTCTTCAGCACCATAAGAAATGTCTTTGTGAAACTGGCTTTCTCTATAGGCCACTGGATGCCATCAGCTCTTTTAATTGATTTTTGCATTTCAGATCTGCAGTGTTTTTCTTCCATGATATTCTTTTTAGTTTTGTTCACAAATAACCATATTTGTTTGTTTTTGTATGAATAAGAAAACAGGTGTTAGAACTATGTTTTGTTCGTGATTTTCAATTATTCATTTTATCTCACTTAAGATTATTTCTGTCATGTTTTCAACTTCAATACTGACAGGAAAACAGATAGTCCAAAATTTTCTGGCACTGAATGTAGAAGACAACAAATACTTGTAAAGAGAGGTTTTAGCACACAGATGTTTAAGCTATTGTCTTGGGCCAAATTCTCACTTTTTTTTTTCTTTGACAAAAGCAAAGATTAATTAAATGGAGTCAGAAATCCCTGCCATGTTGCATTCACATTCTGGTTCTTGGGGACATCAACATGTTTATGCTTGTTTAGTTACATTAAATTAAACAATTATGCAAGTTGCTTTCTTAGTGATTTTTTAAATCTATCTTTTAAAACAAACAAAACGTTTTTGTGTATGGTGAATTTGTTTTAGGTGGCTCTGGAGTACTTTTAAATTCTGGAAATAATAATCTTAAATCATACTGGAATATTTCTGGATAGTTGGCAACATGGAATGACATATAGCATCTTGTTACCAAAGCAACTAAATTGCATACTTTGGTGCTAGGAAAATTCCCAAAAATCTACCCTGTAATCAAGTTGATGAATACCCAAATTGTCACCATAGATCCTTCATCCAGCAACTGATGGAAGCAGAGGCAGAGATCCACAGCTAAGAACTGAGTCGGATCCCAGTCCAGTTGAAAAGAAGGAGGAGGGATGATATGAGCAAAGGAGTCAAGTTCATGATGAGGAAACCTACAGAGACAGCTACTAAAAGCTTACTGACTTTGGATTGACAGCTGGAGAACCTGCATGTGACCAAACTAGGTCTTCTGAATGTGGATGGCAGATTTGTTGCCTAAGCAACTTATGGGTCTCTGGCAGTGGGACCAGGATTTATCCCTACTGCATGAACTGGCATTTTGGAATCCATTCATTCTAGAGAAACACCTTGCTCAGGTGTAATACAGAGAGGAAGGGCTTGGTTCTGACTCAGATTGATGTGCCAGTCTTTGTTTATTCCCCATGGGAGGACCTACTCTCTAAGAAATGGATGTGGGTGAAGAGGAAGAAAGCTGATGGGTAAGTAGAAGGAGGGAGGGAGAGGGAACTGTGGTTGGTATGTAATATGAAAATAAAACACTTAAATTTAAAAAGTTAGAAATAGAGAAAGAATACAACCCATAAGTAAATAAGCGTGTGAAACAATAGATTATGAAATTTAGATTTATAATTGTAGGTATTTTAGACTTTATGTCTTTGCCATTATATAACTTATAGTCTGTAACAAAAACAGAATATTAAAATCTTTGAAGAAAAATAATGGGTAGAATTTTTAAGATGGGTTCTAATGAAAGTCTAGAAGCTTCTTTATAGGACTTTTTTTTTTTTTTTTTATTCTGGTCACAATAGCATACAGAGTGCAGCAGGAAGGGCCAGCATCTCCTTGAGCAGACCAGTTCTATAATAGCAGATCAGAGATTTTCTGGGACTTGAATGTTCCCCTAAACTCAATGGTGAAACTCAGCCAGCAGAGTTCTAGCATTAGACACCAAGCTTTGAAAGACATTTCATCCTTTAAACAGAGTCCTCCACTGTAGGATTGGGGCATTTAGGGGGTAAGCCTAACCATTCAGTGTGCACTGACAGTTTTTTCTCCCTGCTCTATAGAAAATGCAGCAATGAGGCATTTTCTGTAGAGCAGAGAGAATTCTCTCTTACACATGACTTTCTGCTGTTATCACAATAATGGATTTTTCAGCCTATTAAAGATATTATACATGAGTTTCTATTTCTTATAAATTCTTCAATATGTAGTATTTTGTTATAGCATCAGAGAAAAATTGAAACAAAAATTGTTTCTAGTAACTCTGTCAACCCTTCAGGTACCACAGTTAATACATGAAATATGGAATGCGCCTGGATGAATTCTTTCTTACCTAGGTGACCAGAGTCAAATTCATTCCTGTAAGTCATGAATATAGTAGTGATTTACCTGTGATTAAATAACATATGTGCTTTGTTAATTCATTTGCTTTTTTGTTTGCTTGTTTCTTGGATGCTGTTATGTGATTTGAAATCTATAATTTGAAAATTCTCAGATAGTAGAATTTATTATGGAATTTGCATAAATAACCTAAGGAGGTAAACATTACGAATCAGATAGAGACGTGAAATCTAATGAACCTTGTTACATGGTAGTGAGCTATTTGGTTAAGCCTGTCAACAAACAAATCTTACTGCAAGCCACATGTCAAAGGAAAGAAAAAGCATGATTATATAATCAAAGCTATGTCTCTGCTGGTTTCTTTAAAACTATACAGGCCTCAAACATGTTTTCAATTTTTCTACCGAAGCATTCATTTCCATAACTCATGTCCTCACTATACTCAGAATCATCTTATTCTATCAATGAACTGCTTCACACCTTCCTTTCTGCTCGAATGCTTGATGTGTGTATCCTCATCAACACCTTCAGCTTAAGTATATAGCCCTCTTAGTGCCGACATGAAGTGGTCTGAATCTGTGCCCCCACCCCCCCAAGCCCCCCATCCAGTTACACTATTGTCTCTCTGACTGGTCAACAACAAATCACTGCATCTCACAGAGCCAGAGGCTTCAAAGACTAGTACAGATATATTAACATCAGGGGTACTCAGTGCGATTCTCTTGTGATGTTGTCATCACTGTTGAGATGCTATGAAACCATTTGTTATCAGATGCTGAAAGGACAAGGAAGCTCTTCGAAGTATCTTTCACAGAGGTCTCAGATATATTTATGTTTTAAAGTTCCCACATTGTCATATTATGATCTTGTGGGATGATTTCATTATAATAACTTTAGGAAGACAAATATTTAGACCATTACACTCATAAGACCATTGATTTTGGAATATATATATCTTGTATAAATATTGTATTTTGATTGTTAATTTAGAAGCATTGGACTGCTTCATTGTTGTTTTTGTTTTGTTTGTTTATTTGTAGGAGGATTATGTTGTTCCATTGTAAATAATTTTCCCACCCAGTGGTTTAATAAAAAGCGCTAATTGACCAAAGACAGACAGGAAGTGTGGGCGGGGCTACCTGACTAAGAAAATTCTAGGAACAGGCAGAACAGAGCATAATGGCACAGAGAAGCCAGAAGATGCAGAGGACAACTATGCTGCTCTGAGAAAAGGTATCGAGCTGCATGGCTGAACAGGAAGAAGAGTCATGAGTTAGATTAAGGGTAAAGAGTTAGCAAGTTATATGCCTGGGCCTTAGGTCGATCAGCATAAAACTATTGTAAGCATCTGTGTGTCTCTGCAGGTCTGTTGGTCTTCGGGCCTAAACCTTGAGGCTGAGCCTGAAAGTACAGGTCAGAAACCTCCTACTACATTTATTTCTTCTAGATTTTGTTCAAGGTTGTTGTTGTTCTTTTTTAATCTTAGTTTTATTATTGGAGAAACTGACATCAAAAATATTAATTTATTTTCCAAACTAAAGTAAAAAACATTTGCCTGTGTTTATTTGAATCTTTGTGATTTTGTTTCAGCTATTTTTTGGTAGTTTTTAGCACATAGAATTGAAAATTAACATTTATATGTCACGCTTTCATTTAATGATTTTTGTCTCAGTTTCTGTCTGTAAAGTTTACCACAAGCTAATGTTTTTGAACGCTTCTTAGCTTACATCACTGTTTGAAATGAAATGGAACCTGAGTAGCTCCATTGTAGCTGGCACTGGTAGTAAGTGAGGAACTTCAAGGTTGTACCCCCTGCTGGCTCTAGCTACAGTCTGTTTCCTGCTCTATATGAACTGGTCCTACCTCATAACCAGCCAAACAGGGAGTCCTGCCAGTCTACAGCTTTGATTCTAGGGAGGTAAAATCTTTCTGAAGCTTTAAGCCAAAATAAATCTCTTATTTTTAGTTGTCTCATTTAGGTGCCTCAGTAAAGCATTGGCAAACTAAGCTAACTAAGACACGTATCTCATACTCCTTTGCTATTTCTAATTTTGCCTGCGGATGCTTTGAAATTTCTAATCAATTTCATGTCCATTATGTTTAACACCCTTTTAATGTTTAGTAGGAGATCTGTTTACTGCTTTAATACTGTCTAGACACTGACAACGATTTTTCTCTCCTCTATACTATTAATTTAATACAGAAGAGTGGCAATACCACCAAAACTATGACCTTGCTATATTACTGTTTAGGTATAATTAAAAGATTAACAGATTATCTCCCAGTAACTCATGAACCCTTAAGAACAGAGACTATTATCAGGCTGAAATCAGGAAAACATAGAGCAAAAGAGAAACCCATCACTACAGGTAGAGGCCATTTGGAAAGCTGAGGTGGCAAAGGAGCAACTTCTAAAACCAATGTATATCAAACTGGCAACAGGGACCAAAGTCCTATGACTAGAAAGGGAACCCGGTACAGCCAAGAACTTGAGTGAAGTCAGCAGTATTTCATCTCTGAGCCTTGTGGAAGAAGCGGACCCCGTGTTTTAACTTCTGTATTCTGAGACTTTGTACAAGAAAATTTCAGACACAGAAAGAAAATAATGGGAAACCAAATGATAGTATCAATTGAGAATGATATTATCAAATGAGACAGACCTCCTAGTTGTGAGTAAACAGAGAATACTGGTAGTCTTACTTACTTATTTATTGTTGCAATAAGACACCATGGCCAAAGCTACTTATAGAAGAAAGAATGTTTTGGGGCTTATGCTTTAACCATTATGGTTAGTGTGTATAACAGTAGACAGGCAGGTGTGGCACTGGAGCAGTAGCTAAGAGCTCCCATCCAGATCCACAAATAGGAGTAAAGCAGAGAGTGTATTGAGAGTGACATGAGAATTTTAAAAGCTCAAGTTATACCCAGTGACACACCCACACTTCCCTCAATAAGGCCACATATCTTAAACATTCTCAAGCAGTTCCACCAACTAGGATCTGAGTATCCAAATATATGCAGCTATGGAGCATTTTCATTCAATCCATCACACCAAGTTTTTTTCTTTGTATCCAGTGCTATCCTTGGCTTAGTTACAGTTGTGTCGGAGCCCACTCTGAATATTTCACTCTCAGAAAGATGTCTATCTCTTTATCTGTTTGTGATGAAGAAGTATTGAGGTTGCTTTTCGTAGATTTGTGTGTGTGTGTGTGTGTGTGTGTGTGTGTGTGTGTGTGTGTGTGTGTGTGTGTGTGTGTGTATCAGAGTAACAGTAGATTGGGTTTGGAACAGCAAAAAAAGTTAAATTCTACCACAATGTACACAATCAACTAATATAAATTGTTCATAAATGTATTTTTTAGAGACTTTCCAGCTAAGAGTCCTGCAAATACATTTCTTAACACATATATGATTTTGCAAACAAAAATAGAGAAAACAAATATTTTAGTCAACAACAGTTTTATATTTCAATAGATTTCATGAGAGACATAAAATCTCTGCATGTTAATCTCCTTATTCTCACTTTTTTATTCCTTTAATTTTATACTTTTGATCAATTCTTTTGATACGTTTGAATTTTAAAAAGTATGATTTCTTCATCTCAAAAAGTTTGCAAGATGTGTCCAGAGGTTGTAGCACATGCTTTTAATTTTGACACTCCTAAGAGATAGGCAGGTATATTTGTGGATCTAAGGAAAGCCTGACCTACTGAATGAATTCCAGAATAGCCAGGGCTACACAGTGAGAACCTAAATAAGGGGGAAATATATTTGAATGGATCAGATAGGCTCCGTGGCATTTATAAAAGACTCCAGATAATTTATGAAAAAACAAAACAAGTGAGATTGCTGAATAATAAGTACCTACATAGCATCTTTTACATCACCTGGAAGATTATCAGGAAAAGAAGATAGATTGATGTTTGCTCATCCGTGTACGGTTCCCCTCCCCAAATAACCTTCCCATTTCTATCTCCTAGTCAGAGGCTTTGTCCTCCTGTCAGGAGCACCAAACACACCAGCAAAACGCCCTGAGCAACTGACCGAAATGACTGGGGACAACACTGAACAAGACCGTTTCCTTCTCTTGTTTGTGGGCCCTTCTGATTCTCAGTTAAAGGTGACACGCTAAATCAAACAGGGCGACATTTTTTCTGGAAGCAATTCACATATGTTAGCGACTTTCAGCAACTCACAGTGGGAGATTCGCAAACATGAATCTGAACTTGGTTTAGCTTCAATGAAGTGTGACAAGCTAAGGAAAGATCCTGTTCAGCCTAGGCTTATCTTCTAGGTGGATGCTGTGCCTTTTGATTATAAACAACAGCAAGGCGAATGACAGTAAAACAGAAAGATACTGCTCTTCTCGTACGTTTGCTTATTAAAATAAGTTTAAAAGGACAAAGGGTTTCAGATTTTATGATGTTGAACAATTAAAGGATAAACCTGTTTGTTGACTGTATACTTCGCTGTGAGCTTATATCAATGAAGAATCATTCAATTTAAATAAAACAGCCCTTACAAAAGAGAAATACTCAATTCTTATATATATATATATAAGAAACAACCACACACACTAAAATGCACCAGATCACAATAGAACACTAGATTATAGACAGAGACTTTAAGAAAGTTTAAATGGACCTCTGCAACTAACCAGGGCATCCTACTGAAAAGAGAATGAATGGACTGAAGGAACCAGAGTGGTCAAGGACATCACATGAAAACCTACAGAAACTAACTTGTTCCACAGGGACTCACTGAGTTTGAACCGACAACCAGGGAGCAGGCACAGAACCAAAGTAAGCCATGTATGTATACATAACAGTTATGTAGTTTGGTCTTCTTGTAGGATTCCTAACAGTGGAAACGGACTATCCCTAAAGCTAGCTTTTGAGGCAATATGTCTCATACTAAATCGCCTTGCCCATCATTAAAACAAAGGGAGGTGCTTATGCTTACTGCAGCTTGCTATACCATGCTTTGTTGACACTCATAGGAGGCCTAGCTCTTTCTGATCAGAAACAAAGGAGTGAATTGGGGTTGGGGGCAGAGAAAGTGAGAAGGAATTGGAAGGTGAGAGAGAGAGAAATTAAATTTTAAATTTAATTTATTTATTTTACAGCCAGAGTGTAAAATAAATAAATTAAATTTAAAAATAAAGAAAAATATATCAATACAAGTCTTCAGTAAATATCTGATCAGCTTAAGTTTGTGCGATGAGGCGACTGCTGTCATAAAGGGCTGATTTCATGAGCTGGAGTTCAGCCACATGCTTTGTGATGACTCCAAAGCTCTGCTCCTTAGTATGTTGCTTTATTAAGGATTGCTAATTTTGTGAAGACCGAAGATATAGTTTGGGTTAATTTGTTTTGAAGTTAATTTAAGCTACTTAGTAGGTAGACTGGTTATGGTCTTAAAATCATTACACCTGTCACTTAATACAGTTGCCAGTTATGGCAGCATTGTGACTAAATATCAGATAGGCAAATTTTAAGGTAAGCAGACATTCAGATTAGGCCCCAATTTCAGAGGTTCTAGACCTCTGTGGTGGAGGAGAATATCACTGCAATTTATATCATGATAGCGAGGAAGCAGAGTACATTTGTAACATTATGGAACCACTGTAAAATGTGATAAATGAAGGTTTCAAGGGCATGTCTGCAGTGACCTATGCCTTCAGTCATGCTCCATCTTCCACAGCTGTATAATTTCTCAGTAGCATACTCAATTTCTGATATCAATAGACAGGCTAGAGCTTCCATGATTTAATAATCCTCACTGGTTCATGCACATATGTACATTGTTAATCTCCAAGGCATCCCTTAAGCCAACCAAATAATAACACTGAAAGTAAATCAATCTATAACTATTTCTGTATTTCATAATTCCTGCAATAATTTATATCCAAATGTATTTAATTAATAAATAATATAAATTTCATAGTAAGTGGATATAACTTATTACATTATTTTCTTAAATAATATTTCATCTCATTTTGAACAAACTACATAAAGCTTCTAGACTTGTTTCTCAGTATTTAGATTTTCCTAGTTGCCTAAAGTAAAAATATAAAAGTTACTCCTAGAATTATTGCTGCTCTCAGCCATGGGAAGAGGCTATTTGAGGCTTGCAAAGGCCAATTCAGAGATTCTTAACTGGTCAATAAGATGACAACATGTAAGTATTGAATGCTCAATCATATATGAGATATTTATATAATCCTTCCAAAACTCAGCCAATATCAGAGAAGATAAAAAGAATATCAGAGGTAAGTAATGGGTAATTTAGTTAAAAAGCTAATGTAAAGTTAAAAATAACTAATCTTAGTTACTTTCCTGTTGCTGTGAGAAAGCACTATGGTCAAAGTAACTTTAAAACTCAAGTATTTAGTTTAAGGGCTTGCTTTCCATCTCAGAAGGTAAGTCTGTGGCCATCCTTCATGTTGAGGTAAAAGGTAGAGGGCATGCAGGCTTTTATGCTGAGACATCAATTGTGAGGCAGAAAAAAAAAAAAAAAAAAACTAAACAGGAATGGCATGTGTTTCTGAAACATCAAAGCCCACCCTAGTGGCATACATCCTCCAACAGGGTCACACCTCTCATTCCTTTCCATAAATTTCATCAAGTGGAAACCAGGAATTCAAGCAAAGATGCTACCTAAACCACCACAGAAGGAATTCTATAAAATTCTGTCTTCTGAAATGACTGTTGTACACATAAACTCAAGTGGGGCAGTGGCAATCTACAGAAGATCTGCACAAGACTGGGTCCATTAATATTCCATTGCAGATAGGGTCTCACACTTTACAGAGGCCTAGCAGACGGTTAAAGGTTAGCAGAAGAGAAGGAGTCATATTTCTCAGAAGTGTGGAACAGAAACTTTGCCCCCACTTAAACAAATAACCCTCTTCCAAGGCTCAGATAGGCCACTCTAAAGAAATAGAGGATGTCACAAAATAAAGGCTTTGGGAGTAGGATGGAGCTTTAGATGAGATCTCTTAGGGGAGGGAGAACAATAGAGAGAATAATAGGGTACTTTGATCACAGAGCATTATATGTGTGTCTGAAGTCCTACAAGAATAAATAATTAAAAACATGTTTAAATGAAATGTTGTGGTATGGGAGGACATTGGACAAAATAAATAAAATTTATTACTACTGATTTCAAATATTTATCACCTGCAAGGTACATCAATAATATAAGCAAAGTAAAGGGCTTAAATTTCTTTACATTTTTTCTCTATCCATAGGCTACATCCTTTTAATTTCGGGACTGCCGAGTCTAACATACATTCTCCACTCTCAGCTTAAAAATACTTTTCCTCATCAAATACTAACAATCTTTGATTTGTTAATTACCTATCTTTTACAAATAAATGTCATTTTGAATTGGTGCCACTTGTATTAGCATATAACCTCACCTCCAAAAGATGCTGTCTCACCAAATGGAGTTGTTTTGGTTAAAGGTTTTAATTTTCTATAAGGGGTAAACCTCACTATGAAAACAGTTGTTAAAATGTTTAACTAATTTATATGTTGATATGAAATCTATCTAAATATTTGAACCTCATATCCTTGTCATGGACAGAGGTATATTTTGTACAGTTTATTTATGTGAAAAGAGAAATCTATATAAGCTAAAATTTAAGAATGATACAAAATTAAGCATACGTTGTTCTTTATAATACAAAGAAAATAATGATACCGAAGTCATAGGATATTATATTATCCAGCTATTAAAATTACATTAGCAACCACTTTTCATTTATTATTGTTATATATACATATGAGGCCTCTCATGTGCTGACAATTATGCTAGCCTATAGCCCACAGGTATGGCCAAGTATCATTAGTAATCATTTTGCTGACTTTTTTGCTGGTTTGCTTGGATTTATCTTATGTCTCTGAGCTATCCAGCCTCAGTTCATCAACCTACAGGCAGTGGCAGTCATAAGTTCCCTCTTACGGCGTGGGTCTCAAGTTGGAAGTCATTAGTTGGTCATTGTTATAAGTTCTACATCACCTTTACTGCAGCATATTTTGAAGGCAAGAAAAATTGTATGTTGATAACATTTATAGCTGGGTTGCTGTCTAAGTCCATCCACTGGCCTGGTTACCAAAGATGGCTGATTCAGGCTCAATATCCTCCATAAGTAGAATTCTTTGCTTTAGATTCCTGGACGCTTTCATTGTACAAGGTTTCTACCATCCAACTGAAATTCACCCCCAATTCCATTCAGTAATCCCAGTACACTGTCATTATCTCCCCATCTGGTCCATCTTGCCCCCTTCCCCACCTTCCAAAAATCCACAGTCAAAAATTTCCCTATTTCTCCTTCCCAAAAAGATACATTTTCTCCCCCTGAGCTATCCATTCTTAGCATCTCTAGGTCAGTGCATATTAGTATAAATATCCTTTAATTACATGTAATATTTACTTATAAGAAAGTACATACCATGCTTGTTTTTCTCAGAATATTTTTTTCCTACATTTGCCTGTGATTTTCATAGTCATTTTTTAATAGCTTAGTAATTCTTCATTGTATAAATGTATGCCAATGTCTTTATTCATTCTTCAGTTGAACGATATCTAAGTTTTTTCAAGGTTCTGGATATTATGAAGAAATCTATAATGAACATAGTTGAGCAAGTGTCTGTGTGGTATGGTTTTACATCATTTGGGTCCTGAGGTAGATCAAGTTCCAGTTTTGATAAGATAACATATTGATTGCCAAAGTGGCTGTACAAGTTTGAACTCCAATGAGCAATGAAAGCATGTTCCCCTTGCTCCACATCCTCATCATCATGAACTGTCATGTGTTTTTGATCTTAACCATTCCAAAAATAATAAGATGGAATCTCAGAATTGTATTTATTTGCATGTTTCTGAAGGCTAAGAATGTTAAACCTTTTAAATTGTTCTCAGCCGTTTGGGATGCCTCTGTTGAGAATTTCAAGTTTAGATCTGTACCTTAATTTTAAATTGGGTTATTTGTTTTTTTATGTCTAATTTTTTTACTTATTTCTAAATTTTGGATATTAGCCTTCTGTCAAATGTGGAGATGCTAAAAATCAACACAGGCCTAGCCACTTGATTTTTGATAAAGAAGCCAGAAATAATGGAAAATGGAAAACATATTCAACTAATGGTGCTTGTCTAACTGGATGTTGGCATGTAGAATAATGCAAATAGATCCATATCTATCACCCTGCACAAAACTCTAAGTGGATCAAACACAAAACCAGATATACGGAACCTGATAGAAGAGAAAGTGGGGACTAGCTTTGGCAAAAAGAAAACTCCCTTAACAGAGCATCAATAATGCAGGCCCTTAGGTTAACAATAAATAAATGAGACCTTATGAAACTGAAAACCATCTATACGACAAAAGACACAATCAATAGGGGAAAAGGCAGCCTACATCATCGGAAACTATTTCATCAATTGCATTGAGAGCTGCCCATGTTATTTGAAAACTGAAAATAAAAGTTTGTCCTTTAGTCTATGTGTTTATAGAGGAGCAGTAATGTTCTTTTCAAACATAATATTTTCATCTTATGTGAATTTATAGCCATGATCATAAACCTACAAGTCTATTTGAGTCAGTTTTTCTCTGTATGTTTGGTTATTTAAATATGCACTGGACAATTTTTCTGAGGTCACCACATTTAATTTAGTATAGGAGGAAGATAGGCATGTGGGCTGGTTTCTATCACAATTTAATTCAGCTTGTTATTTACAACTTTTACATTCCATGAAGCAACATTTCCAGAAAAGAGTATTTTGAGTTATTTTTCTATCATTTTATAGATAATACAATTCTGAATGATAAACTAATGATCATATACACACATAGATACATATATTCAGGTTTGAAAGTTTGTTAGTTTAATTTTCCCTTTGTTTCACTATGGTGTAAAGTACTTTTTAAATAATACGTACCAAAAACTGTCACTTTTCTCCACCTGAGTTTTATCTTATTCAGCTGTAATAATTGTCTGAGTATAATAAAATTCAAAAATGATTAAAGTTATGCTCAAACAAGAAAATTTGTTTATCCTAAATAAAACATCCAAGGTATTAATCATTAATTTTCCATGGATACACCAGTGTTCTTTCTTTATAATAAATTCAGTGGTTAACAATTATATTTAGTAGGGAAACAATTTCTGTAAAGAGTAACTGATGGTAGGTTGAAAGAATGGGGGAAAACCTGAATTATATAATCTATATCTGTATCAATATCTATCTAGAAACTTGCAACAATAAATATTGGTTTCAATACAATACCTAGGAGTAATAGCAATGGCGAAGATGAGCTTAATTTAAAAATCAAGGTCCTTAAGAATCTACAGGAGAAACTAAAGCAAATTGTTCAACATCAGAGTTAGCAAAAAGATAGCTTACTTCTTGTAAGAATGTTTGTTTCTCCCATACAGATGATGTGTCTACAGACAGGCTTATTCTCTATAAATATTAAAATCTCCCCCCACAAAAAAGTATCTTAGTAGTTTTTAACTGAAGGCAACATTGAGGTGTGTTGAAACATCCAAATACTACTGGCCAAACTTCCTTAGAAGAGATCCTTTATTTTGTACCATGCACTAATATAGTTATAGTGCTAAGACAATATAGAGTCACCCATTTTTATTAAAGACATAGCTTATTCTAGTTTTATATATAAAATGCATAAATGCATGCACTAAAATACATTCATGTGCCTCCGGGTGCATGGCAGTAGGAGAAATTACTTGAGAATTTTTGTATAGCCTGACATTTAGGATGGTATGCATTATCATATCCAGAATGTTAAATTAAGATGAATAATAATTCTCTAATATGTACATTATGTAGTCATTCAACATGAAGCAGCTGTAGGTACAGGCTCATTTTGATTAGTGTAATAACCAGTCATAAATGGCTGATATCAGGTATCAATAGATTTTCTCTATCTTTGGGTATGGTTTGAATAAGAATGGCTACCATAGACTCATTGATGTGAATACTTGGCCCTCATTTGGTGGAAGTGTAACTTCCTTATTTTACTTTTATCTTTTGCCATGCTTATGGTGTTTTCACAGTAGTAGAAAATTAATTAAGGTAATTCCCATTTAGCAATAGTAATTAGTAGATGAGATATCTCCACTGAAAACATGGAAAGGAACATCGATTTATTCTCTGATTACTAACACAATGTAATTTTATGAAACAAACCTTTCTAAAAACCTAAATATTACTCATAATACTGACTCTCTACTTTTGTCATTGTGTCCAGTATTTTGTACTTATAAATTAGATATAGTGCTACAGAAAATTCCTTAGAAGGTGTTCCCTTGAAGTAGAACTTGGAGTGTGCTTTTAAATGAAATAGTTTGTTTGTTTGTGTTTTTTTTTTTGTTTTGTCTTCAGAATGTGTTTCCAGAAAAACATGCAAAGGTGATAAAGAGGCAGGAAATGGAAGAGAAATGAACAAGTGAAGTGACTTACCATATAGGACACAAAGATATTCTAATGCCAATAAGAAACATACTTCAGTGTCAACCCCATCAGGGAAGGAAGGATGTTGGTACCTGTGATCTTCAGTGTATATTTCAGGCTAAAACTATCTTAAAAGTTGTCACTTAGAAGAATGTACTCAACGTAATCTAACTACTCCAAAGAAGCCCTTTTCCATAGAGATACAGATATCCATTGTCATTTTAAATACACAAGGTAAATCAGAAAGAAATAATAAGCAGAATTATTGACATGTTTGAAAGACTTATGATAAGTTAAAAGCCATTCATATAGTGTGGATAGTAAAAGATGTTAAAAAAAATACATGGGGAAAATCTTTTCTTGGTATTTTGGTTAAAATCAAGTGTAAAAATACATGGGAAAATGTACAAGAAATCCTATACCAGTTTAGTCAATAATAAGAAGAACAGCAGGAAAAGAATTACAAATAAAATACAGTACAAAGTACATGATATAAAATGTGTAAAATCTCATTAAAAAGAATGTTTTTGGCTAGGTGGTAGTGGCACGTCTTTAATCCAAGCACTTGGGAGGCAGAGGCAAGTGAAACTCTATGAACTGGAGGTTAGTCTGATCTACAGAGAGAGCTCCAAGACAGTCAGTGCTACACAGAGAAACCCTATCTCAAGAAAACAAATCTTTGGGGAAGGGAGAAATGAGATTTGGGAAGACATTATTAAGCAGTAAAATCAAGAAAAACTAGGAGCAGAGTTTTTTCTGACTACACAAACACCATACTCCACTTATTGTTGTCGTGGAAACATGAAACTAGATAAATTAAATACAAATGTTGGAAGACAAGTAAGAACAGATATTGACTATTTCAGATGATAGAGCAGCACTTCATTTTCAGATGATGATGAATAGTGAATTATGTTGGACATACTGACAGTTGCTTACAAGTGATACTAAATATTTGTTTCTTATAGTGGATTGATGAAAAAACTACACATGGAATAATGATAATAATATTTAAATACTAAAATAAAATATAAGAATATTTTGCTGATAGCATATGTATATGATGTTTTTCTTAATGATTGATGGCCTTAATAAAACACTTGTAAAAACTATACAAATTATGTACCAAGATGAAGTATTTCAACCTTATGATGCTGGCCTATTGATGAGGTGGCCATAAATGGACTTATGACATGCCCTCAATTCTATTCCATTCATGAAAGCATCTGCTTTTATGCCATCACCAGGTTGGTTTTGTTGCTATAGATACACCATATAACTTAAAATCTGTGATAGTGGTAGCTCTAGTCATTCTTTTATTTTGACTATTCCTGATTTATTTTCTTTATGTTTCCATATAAATTTTAAGACTAGTTGTCCAATTTCTGTGAATAAATGAATTGTAATTTTAATGAAGATTACATTTAATCAGAAAATTGTTTTGGTAGAATGCTCATTTTCAAAATATTAATACCACCAGTCCATAGTCAATCAATATCTTTATTTCGTCCACATTTTAATGTTTTTATAACAAAAGACTTTTACTTTCTTAATTATTTTACTCTAGAAGATAATTGTCTATGCTTTGTCCATATGAAAGAAAACAATGTGGTACTTGTTACTTTATATATTGTTTTGTGTGTCCTAACATGGAATGATTCTCGAGACATACTAAACACAGAAAGCAACTTTTTAAAGTATTAGTGCAGAATTATGTATTTACTAGAATTCCATCAAATATGAACATGTATATTCACATCTGTGATATAGCTTATTCTCCTCTAACATTCACCAAATTCACTGTTTAGAAAATAAAATAGACTTAAATGTCAATTAATTGACTAATTTAGGAGTGTATATTAGTATTTAATGAATGGTATATAGTGGCTGGAATCTATACAAAAGCCTCAAAAAATCATACCCACCACAATGAGTTGGTAATCAGTTACTAATGAGACATTTTGAAAATTATGTTTTAAAAACATCAGACTGAGACTCTTTCTTAGCCATCAGATGTCAACAGTAGGTATGAGTTCACAAATTTTGGTTAATACTCAACTCTTTTTAATCCTCAGTCATGTGCATTCACTATGTGCTTGACTAGTGTAGTTTGAGAAAATTTTCTTCATTCACTGAAAAGCAATGACCATCCCATCCACCAAAAGATGACATAAGTAAGTTTTGGCTCTTCCTGATGACCTTCTTTCTGATATACACACTAATAGCCTTATGTCCATTTTGGTGTGCCAAATACCGGCTGCATCATGTAAAAAAGTAAACTGAGTAAGTGAACAAAGTGGCTGTGAAACAGCAAAAAGGAAGCTGGTTATCCCTGTTCTCAATTGACAAAGGTGGGATAAATACTCTAAAGTAGCTGGAGTTTAAGAGGAAATATGATGCCGGTAACCTTCTCTAACTTCTCTGTAACAACAGAAGTATTGGTTTGTTAGGTAACTTGAGTTACCTGATGCATTTTTATATAAATGAGAACCAATTTAGAGGACAGAGAAAAAGTAGGTAGTTCCATGTTGCCTAAAGGTAATCATCAAGGCTCTTTACGGCTATTTTCTAAGATGAGGTAAAGACCTTGCTTTACTCTTTAAGATTCTGTAAAATTCTCTGTTAATTTGAAAAATCAGTAGGTTTGAAATGAAAGGGTATATTTATACTCTAAAGTTTCAGTTGACGCCACTAATAAGTTGAACAACCTGAAAACAGTTTTTATTGCTTTCAAATATAATTAATTTAAATTCATATGCCCCTTAATCTAGGCAAGTAATTCCCCATATGTAAGATTTAATTGACTTAGGAAAAATGGATAAAGGACTTAAATAATTCACTACAATTTTGGCTTTAATTTGATAATATTTATAAATTCAAAGAAAGAAAACTAAAATATTTAATTTTAATATTTGCATCTGATGCCATTTGATCTTTCTCCTCTAAGATAAATGGCCCCAGCAATCACAAAGGAGCACTTGAAAGAAAGTGAAATCTTACTTTTTAATTAGAGCAAATGTGTTAAGTGGATAGGAAGTAATTTGAATACAGTGGAGACCTGTTAAATCTATATCAACAAACTGGGAGCTGTATTAGGTTTATTTCTGTGCTGGAGATTTCATTAAGATTGGCCTGAAGTACAGAGATGAAATAAATATGCTCCTGAATGCAATCAAGTGTTTCACAAATTCACAAAAAGGCAACTCCTCAAAGTACGTGACTCACTAAATTTTTAGAAATTCAGACTTGATAATAGAATCATGAGCTGTTCATAGACTAAAAATAAGAAATTCACTACCTGACACAAATACGGTATCATTAAATTCATTTTAACTGACATGGTACTTATGCTGTGAAATCCAAACCATTTGAGTAGTGTATCAGTGTGTGGTAGTGTTTCTACAAACATCACACAGATTTTGCCTCCTATCTAATTAATAAATGGTTCAGTTCTATAAATTAAAGCTTAGAAAAAGTCATTTTATTAAAAGAATATGAATAATGAGTTTTTCCTATTTTTGTTGATATTTAGGTAATATGAAACCATGAAATTTGATACTATATTTAAAAGGAAGTGTTACATTAATTTTAACTAAATGGGTCTTCAGTTTTAGTTCAGGGCACTTCATGACAGTAACCAAATTACATGAGGTAAATTAAAGACATATAGTTATCCATGTGAATCCTTACACAAGGGATTTATCAACAGTCTTACATATGCTTTGGAATGTATTTTAAATAGTTATACCCTATATGTGTTTCATAAATATTTTTTCAAAAAGATTATCATGTTCCTTTCCCAAATTTCCCTATTTCATCATATTATTTTCTAGTTAATTTCTTACCTTAAGAAATCTATATTTATGTCAACAATTATATATATAAATATATTTATAAATATATATACACATATATGTTATGTATGTATATATATATACATAAATGATATATTAGGAAGACAGACACAGAGACAGATTGATAGATAGAGATAGAGAGAGATGATAGAGACATAGATGCTACTCATATATAATATCTAGGATACATAAATGAAAGGAAATGAGGTAGTTATGTTTCTTAGTCTGACTTATTTTACTTCTGGTTTTCTCCATTTTATCTTGTAAACAACACAACTTTGTTACTTTGTTTTTCTTTATATCTGAACAACACCTCCATTGAGCTCTTCCTCCATCATCTGTTGATGGACACCTAGCTGATTCAATAAATTCATCAGTGTGAATGTGCTGGGGGAATACACATTTGGTATGTTGACGTAAGAGTTCTTTGGTTATATATCCAGTAGTCAGTTGTCTAGTTCATATGTTAAATACATAGCTTTCTGTGATACCTTTGCACTATTTTCATAGTGGTTAGACTAGCATAACACTATCATCAGTATGTATGGATTCCCTTTTCCTTTATTAGTTAGTTAGTTATTATTATTATTAGTTAATTCCTCTCACTAACATTTGTTAATAGTTTTCTTAACATTAGTCATTCTGAATAGAGTGAGAAAAGATATCAAAACAGTTTTTAATTTACATTTCCCTAGTGGCTGAAAACCTTCATCAGTTTAATCATCTTTTGGGTCCATTTTTACTTCATTTTTAGCTGAACTGTTTGCTCATTTTATGAGACTGTTTACTAAGCTTGACTTTATATAGTTTCTATGCTTCTGGGAAAACTGGGGATCCCTTCGTGTTTGTTGCTTCTTACTAAGAAACTGTGGTTTCATTTCTGAGTTCTTAGTCTCATTCATAAAAGAATTCAAAAGAGACTTAGGAGGAATTTCTATTTTATTAGAGTTTGAAAGAAAATAAACAGTAAATGGAGGCTAAAAATCCCAGAAGCCACCATGCATGTTAGACATTGAGGTCAGGTAAATAGTGAAAAAGGTAGAAGTATCAGGAAAAAAAAACAGAAATAGAAATGGAAAAAGCTTATTTTTAAAAGAAAAACAACACTCCAGACAATCGAAGTATGCTAGAGTTGTAGAAAGAAAGAGCCCAATGCATCCCCTGTATCCTGTAGACCTTTATAGGAGCCACCATTACAATTTATATCTCAAGGCTTTTATTTTTTTTTTCTTTTACTGAAAATACATTTCTTTTTCTGTACAAAATATTCTTATTATGATTTTCTTTACCCCAACTTTGCCCAGTTCCTTGTCAACTCTCATTCCAACCTATTCCACACACTCATCTGTCTCTCCTTATAGAACCAATAGACATCTAAGAATTAATAATGAAATTTTATGAGCTTAAACAAAAATTAACAAACCAGAGGAATATGGCAAAACAAGTGATTGACAAGACCAGAGGACAGCATAATATTTCCTACTACTGCAGTCATTAGTGGTTGATCTGCATAACATTTAAGATAGCAACTAAATTTGGATCCTGTGAGTAGCAACTAGTGTTCTTAAGCACTTAACTCCTTCAATCCTATTAAAAAAAATATTCCATAGCATATGATTAGGATTTCCCACATAAACATGGTTATGGAGCCTTTTACTGAGGAGTCTATCACAAACCAGTCTCAAAAAAGCAATATTATTCTTCTCTTATGAAAGAAAATGGCACTCAAGAAGGGTGGAATTCTTGCTATTGTTTAGTAGGTATGATCTTGTTGCAAAATGTGTGTCATGTGGAGGCAAACTTTGAAATCTCATATATGCTGATGATACTGTCCAATGTCTCAAACCACTTCCTCTTGCTTCTGGGATCATGATATATGCCACTTAACTACCTCTCCAGCAGTGTGTCTGCCTTCCAGACACCATGTTGCACCATAATGAAAATGGACTAAACCATTGAAAATGTAAGCCACCTCAGTGAAATGGGTTTTTTGTTTTTTTGTTTTTTAAATGAGAGATGCTGTGCTCATGGTGTCTCTTGACAGTAATAGAAATCTTAATAGGTGACATCATCTATCAATAGCTCCTCAATTAGGTATGGTAATTTTTCACTTACCAGAATGAAATCTACAAATCAATAGCTTAATATGTAGAAACACTTCATGTAATATTCCCTGATAACCAGAATTCCTTTTGAAATTTTTAAAGTTTGAGTCAGGATATGAGTACAAAGGGATTGGAAAGAAATTTTAATATATTTTGAGACACTTTGGTCTTAGGATTTTATGAAAGGCATAATCTTAATAATACTATAAAGCTTCATACTACTCTATACTAAAGAATAATAATGCTACAGAGCTATATGATTGTGAATAGGAGAAACTGGCTTTAAAAATAAATAAGTTATTCAAGTCTGAATATATTAAGGCTTATGGTATAATAAATCTCATATTCAAGTACCATTATGTCATATTCAATTAGAGATTGTTCACAATCTTAGTTTACAACAAAATTATCAAATTATTATCAAATTATTTTTAATTTAAATATCTTAACACTATACCTTATGTTCAATTATGAAATATAGATTAATTAAAATGAATCTGAGTACTGGTATAGAACTGAAAGTCTTGACCTTTATAGTAACCATATAATTATACTTTTAGCAGAATTTTGGGTATAGAATAGTGAGATAGATATAATATTAACATTTTTCAAGACAAAAGGACTAGCTCAATAGTTCCAAACACTTACTTCTTCTATAGAGAATCTGAGTTAAGTTCCCAGACCAATCACCTATAACTCTATTTCCAAGAAGTCCAATGCCCTCTTAGGGCTTTATTAGGCACCAGACACATAGTGAGCAGATATGCATGCAGGCGAAGCACTAATATATGTAAAGAAAAATAAGCATCTTTTAAATTTGTAGTATTTTCAAATTTTCCACATTATTTTTGCTAATGCTATTGCTTTTTTCAGGTGAGTGAGTTCTAGTTGACTTTGTTGGCACAGTAAATGTAGATTTTTGTCCTCAATAAGAATAGATAAGAATATTTTTAATGGAAACTAAATTTTTGTAGTAAAAATTCATTAGGACAAACAACTTCTCAGATTTTCCTACATTCAGAGTCTGGTTGTTTCTATTTTTTGAAGCTCAGAGCACCAGAGATAAAACACAGGCATGTATGAGTCATAAAAAATAAAACAAGAAGTTTTTGAAAGGTTTCAATCCTATTATTAATTCACCTATGAATTGAATGAACAGCTGAGTTATGTGTATGTCAGATAAGGACATTGTTATCAAAAGATTTAGTAAATATTTAAATTAGAAACTCATTTCAAGGGGCTAGAGAGGCATTTCAATGGTTAAGAACACTTACTGTTCTTACAGATGACCAAAATATGGTTCCTAGCACCCATATCAGATGGTTCAATACCCCTGGAAACACCATTCTAGTTGATGTAGTGCCTTCTTCTGACATTTATGACTATGAAATGCATATAGTTCACACACAGTTAAGCAGGTCCACTCATGTACATACACATAAAAAATAAATTAAAATATTTCACTTTATAGCAATTTGCAGCAAATATTCTAATGAGATTATACATTGATTAAATGTAAGACTATGTGGATTTTTAGTATAATATCCTTTGTTAAAAATGGCTCATCAAGTTAAGTATGCTGATGTACACTTTTAATGGAAGAAAGCTGGAAAAGGAAGCAGGTTACTTTCTGTGGCTTTGAACGCAGTATATTCTACAAAGCAAGTTCAAGGTTTAAGAGGACTACATAATGAAATCATGTTTAAAAAATAATAAATAATAATAGAGACATCCAGAGATTCCCCTATAAAGAGAAAATAGAGAAGATCACCTTAATGATTTGGGGTCATAACGGGTTGCAACCAAGAATAGCTGGGAACAAATCTTGAAAGAAGAGGGTTGTGAGAGGAGCAAAGAGGGAGATAGAAAGAGATGGATATCTTGAAAGAGGAAGCCAATGTGAGGTTGGAAGGAGACTAGGTGCTAGGGAAATGTGCAGGAACTCACAGGCTGTCCCTGGCCAAATCTCCAAAAATTAGTGGAGGGGGTGCCTATGTAGTAAGAGGTTTCTGGGCTGGACTTTTGGGCCTAGCCTCAAGGTTTGGACCCACAGTCCCACTGAGACACACAGATATTTACATTAATTTTAGGCCGATCAGCGTAAGGCCGAAGTATATAACTAGCAAACTCTTTACCCTTATACTAACCCATGATTCTTATCTTGTTCAGCCATGGGGCTTGGTACCTTTTCTCAGAACAGCATAATTGTTTTCTGCATCTTCTGGCTTGTCTGGCAACTCTGGAGTTTCTGTGGCATTTCTGCTCTGTCTTCCTGTTCCAAGAGTTTTCTTAGTCTGGTAGCCCTGCCCACACTTCCTGTCTGCCTTTGGCCAATCAGTGCTTTTTACTAAACTCATACGCGGGACAATTATTTACAATGTAACATCATACATCCTCTACATATCCCCTTTTCGCTTTTTAAAACAAGACTCCCAAATCTAATGTCTTTTGTATAACTTTTTTCACTGTTATCTATAACAACTTGTAACCAACACTGTAAACAAACACAAACATGTATAATCCATGTTTTGGGAGTATGGGCGTCATTCTCTAAGCTACTTCTTGCTGAATGGGGTACTGGCAATCCCATAGCAATCCAAAGAAAAATAAAGGATTATGCACAAGTCTTTAGTGGAGTACTCTTTAAGTCTGGGTCATCTCAGCCAGTCTCCTTGAAATTTTTCTGGATACAGAGCTCAGGAAACTTCAACAGATCTGCTCTGAAATGCTGAATCATCTGGGCCATCATTTCCATTGGAGATTTTTCAGGGGTGTCTTCTTCTATCAGACTTTATGTTCTTTATCCAGGAATAAATCCACAGCCTCTCATGGAAATAACAAGAAAGCCTCTTCTCCAAAGTAGTGTATCTTTGCATTTCAATTTTAAAGTCAACTCATTTATAAAATATATAGGTTGAATTTATCCAACAGCATTTATAATCAACTGTCTTTTAGCAGCTTTTACTATTTTATTTTTAGTCAAGAAGCTTAAAGATAAGACAATAACATACAGTATCCAGACACTCTTTATATTTTCCATCTTTACGTGGTTTATTTTTTATTTATTTTTTATTTTACTCTATTTCTTTTTTAAGGGCTTTCTCTACCTTTTTTCCCCTTTTCTTTCTCTAAGCCTATGTATATATATTTTCAACATACTCTAAACCATTTGGACTCTTTTAAAAACTGTCTTTACTGTATATTTATTTCTTAACTTTTTCTGTCTTTGACCATACTTTTACTTGGCTAGGGTGATTGACTCCACCCAGATTTTCCTATTTCTTTCTGTTTCTGACTACACCTTTAATCTGCCAAGGTCCTTGGCTAAGGATTAAAGGTTGGTAGGAGGGATGGATGGCTCCACCCAGCTCCTAGTCTAATTTCATACAATTTATCTTTTTACCCCAGGTACTCTGGGGAATTTTAGGGTCCATATAATCACCAAGTAAGCATCACTATCTGCTGCTCATTAACTACATTTAAGCATCTGGCAGCAGAGCCTCTTAAAGGCTCACAAGTATTTTGCCTCTAAGTCTGAATCAGGAAACCTCTCTTTAAAAAGCCAGTCCTCTGCTTGCCTCCAGCAAACAGCTTATCCAAGAAAATATCAACACTAAGAAGCCATCTTTGATTCTGTTCTGTTTTTGTCCTTATAAACAGAAACCTTAAATACATCATTTACTACTTTTTGTTTACATCTAGGCTCCTGTGATACTTCAGGAACAGGGCATTTTACACCTTAAACTGCACTGCAAAAGCCCACCACTTTGCAGCTCAAGAACACACCTCTTACCAGTTTGTCTCTGAACCACTGCTCATGTGAGAGATACAACTAAGAAGCTGTTTTTAGTTTCAATTTTGTGCTATAGACTGTTTTTAAGCTTTCTATGGCTTTATGTGGGTATGTTTTACCCACAGTGGACTGCCATTTGTAGTAAGAGGGTTCTGGCCCAGGCTTTCGGGCCCAGCCTCAAGGTTTAGACTCTCAGATCCACAGTCCCACAGTCCTACAGTACCACAGAGACAAACAGATGCTTACATTAATTTTAGGCTGATCAGCCTAAGGCTGAAGTATATAACTAGCTAATTCTTTACCCTTAAACTAACCCATGATTCTTATCCTGTTCAACCATGGAGCTTGGCACCTTTTCTCAGAACAGCAAAGGTGTCCTCTGCATTTTCTGGCTTGTCTGGCAACTCTGGTGTTTCTGTGACATTTCTGCTCTGTTCTTCCTGTTCCCAGAGTTTTCTTAGTCTGGTAGACCAGTCCACACTTTCTGTCTGCCTTTGGCCAATCAGCGCTTTTTATTAAACTCAGAGGCAGAACAATTATTTACAATGTAACATAATAAATCCATGACATACCTAAGTGGGACTTCGCCTGTAATCAAATGAGTAAACAGCTTACTTGTCATTGCAGAACCTGCATCCAGTGGGGAATGGAGGTGGAGTGGAGATCCATGGCTGAGCACTGGGCAAAGCTCATGGCCCACCTGAGACCAGGGAAGGAGAGTCTGTATGAGCCGGGTGATAGGGATTATGAGGAAGGTTCCCATGATGATGGCTGGCTGGAGATCTGGGGATTTCACTGAATCAGGAATTGCCATTGGAGACCAATGGGGACGGGAAGCTGGGCCCTCCCAGGGTGGGCTGCTTTTTTGTGTGGAACCAGGGAAGGTGGGATCAGCCTGTGTTCCTATTGGGCTGGTACTTTGGAACCCATTTTCTATAGAGGAACACCCTCCCCAGCATTGACTTGGGGATGAGTGACTTGAACTTGCCAGGAGTGGATATGCTGGGCTGGGATGGTCCACCTTGGGACTTCTTGCCCTTTTAGGAGAGGGCATGGGTGGATGGGGAGGGTTGAGGCTGAGGGCTGGCTGAGAGGGATTGAAAGGGATGAGGGGAGGGGGAACAAGGGGATACATTGATGGAGATGACATCTTACTATTTTCAAATTTGGCTTCTTTATTTGAATAAATTAGACAATCATCTCTAAATATAAAAGACAAAATTAAAATTATCCAGGTATCTAAACTTTATATATAACTTCATATATCAAAGCTCAAGAAAATTATCAGTGTGATAGGACTATTAAAACTCATGAGAAAAACAGTGGAAATGGCTTGCTTTTGGGTTACACCAAAGATCAGATTATCGATTAGTGTGTGCCATTCATTATAGATACCATAAATGTTTAAAAAATACACTTAAACATTTTTATGCCTTACCTTTTTGATTAGTTTAAAGTAATATATCATAGCCTTCTTTGATTCTATATATAGTAATTTAACATTTAATTTATGTATTAATTGTAAGAAATGGAATGCATAGCATGCTTTTCCATGTGTGGTCAATTTTTTAAGTTCATTTATTGGTCTTCCAATGTTTTTGGATTTGTCTAGATGTGTGTGTTTTTGGAGTTTTAAAACAGCAATCCCAGAAACATCCTATGATGCTCAGTGCCTAACATGAAATTTATATAGTTTATATTATACAAGTTAGGAGAGAGCTTGAGGAACCCATTGCTTTCCCATATGGCTTCACTACTTGGGAAACTAATTATCTAAGAGACTGAAATTATATTTTGAAATTTGTAGGATGTCCTGGTCTAGTTACATAGATTAAGCTTTGTTTTTACAATATTTCTCATGAACTTATAAAACACCATACTTATCCCATATTGATTTTCTTCAAAACTATTAAAAGCACTTATATTTTAAATAATGAATAAACTGATTTATAAAATAAAATTATGAGAAATAGATTTAAAACTCATTTACAAAGATCAAATTAAAACATTACAAATTAAATTTATTCCAGGTTATAGTGGCTCATAAGTGCTAGTTTTCCCTGTGTCAGCTAATGCCAAAGAATGATTTTCCATTCTTATTCACCTCAACAGTTTTAGGAAGTGCAATCTTATAAGAATAATAATAGTAATTGTTTTTCTCCAGAAGGCTCTTATTTGAACTGAATGCTGTTTTCCCACAGGAATACCTCATAGTTTTTATTTTTTTCCAAAAAAAATGTTAATAATTTAACTAGTTTTAAAATAGTCTGGAAGACAGTGCTATGTAGTCTTTTAGATCTGTATTTCTAAGAAACAAAAAAAAAAAAAGAACTTAATTCTTATCAGAGTATAGGAGGAAAAGTACATTAAATTGATGTTGTCAACAGCAAATTGTATTCTATGTCCTTGACCTCAGACTCCTACTGTCTGTTTTGCAGGTGGAAAGCAGGTGTGCCCTGTAGAAATGCATGTGCATGCTGTTCACATTTCTACTGATAGCAGAGAGTGGTGCCAAGGGGATGTTCTTCAATCCCAGTTGAATTTTGGCGTTTAGTCCTGTAAATTAAACTTGACAAGGTAGAGCTTTCTGGAAAATCCACTGTGTGAGTTTTCAAAACCTTCTTCATATGACAGTATGTTGTTGAAAATTGAATCCTGTGTGTCTGTCCATGTAATATACTAATGATAGAGTGTTTATTAGAGACTTTGACACTATTTCAAGTCTGCATTAGGACTTTACATGATTTCCTAAAAATCAAAAAAAAAACCCCACAAAATAAATGGTCCAGTAAATTTTCTGCTGATATTATTATTATTATTATTATTATTATTATTATTATTATTGTTGTTGTTGTTGTTATTGTTATTTTCAATGGATAGATGCTTGCCTTCTATTAACTAGGCATTTAAGCTTTGGTGGGACCAACACTTAGTAATAGTCAGGGCATAATAGTCAGACCCTGCGTTATAAAAGCATCTCTATTGCCAGACTTGATACTATGTGACCCTTAGATAGAGAGACATAGTATATTGAAGCTCAGTTCTGATGTTTAGGATTTATATTTGACTAGCTATTGCAAACCATATTTGTTAGAGATTCTAACAGGTCCATCCCTTTTCTTTATGCATACAAATGGCTAGTGTGCATGGAGTTAGGCAAACAGACTCCAACAAACCATGTTAAAGTTCCATTGTATTCTTCTGTAAAATCATATTGTCTTAAATAAAAGACCTGTCTACAAACATAAAATGTAACGATCAGTGTATTATTCTATTTTTCCTTTTTGGATTATATTTATTAATTTAATTTATTAAATAATTTATTTATTTAATAATAATTTATTTAAATATTTATTTAAAATTTATTTAAAATTTATTTAAATAAATTTATTTATTAAAAATAATTACATATATTTATTTTAGGTTATAATAGAATTAATCAACATTACTTTAAATAGAAATGTGTTCCATAAAATGTTTAATGTTATTTTTTTACTATGAGAAGTGTAACAAAATGGAAACATTTTAAGAAAACATGTGTGAATGAATCTTTAAAAGGATATTTTTTAAACTAAAGTTTCTCTCTGCTAAGCCTAATAATCTGGTTTCAAATCTCTTGATGGACTTTGTAGCCTGAAATTTCACTGACTCATGTGGCTGTGGTCTGGAGGAATCTCTCCTACCCATGATCCCACAGCCTTTTATAAATAATTATTCAGAGGCTTATTTTAATTGCAAACTGTTTGGCCTATGGCTCAGGCTCATTAACAACTAGCTCTTATAACTTAATCCATTTTTATTAATCTGTGCATTGTCACGTGGCTCCATGGCTTTACCTGTTTCCCATTACATCTTTTAAGCAGCAGCCAGCCTGCAGCTTTTCCCAGCATCTCCTTTATCTCTGCTTGAATTTCCTATCTGTCTCCAAGCTGCCTTTCCATAGACCAAAACAGCCTCTTTATTAAGAAAGGACAAAAATGCATATTCATAGCATACAGAAAGACATCTCACATTACTCAACTCCTATTTATTCATTTAAGATTTTAAAAATAATACGTTAATTACCTGCATGTATGTGCTTGCCGCCAGTGGAGGTGAGACAGAGTGGGGTCAGCTCTCCTGAAATTAGAGTTACAGGTGTTGTGAGTCCTCAATCTTTTATATTATGTTGTTAATGCTTTGACAGTTTTACTAAAGAGCTAAAGCTGTTCTTGAACTCCTGGTCCTCTTGTCTCTACCTCTGAGTACTGGACTTAAAGGTACATACCACCACATTCAGCTGTGCCACTTGTATAAAAGGTGCAACTACTAGCTTTTTTTTTGACATGAAAATGGAGCCATGTGTTTCTGGAAATAAGTGATTCCCACAGATAGGAACGGTGGTACAAACCTTTCTTTTGGGACACTGGCAAAGAGTCATTTTGTTTGGTCCAGGCTAAGGGACAAGTTTCGCTAGCAGGTATTCACCCCAGCATCTATTATCGGTAAAATAGACTGATAAAGACTTAGTTAAAAATCACATTTGGCTTCAGTGGCAGAAGTGGTTCTGGTGGGACACAGAATTCGTGCCATGTTTCATCAGGCAGTGACTGTGGAGCCACCGTCAATGGCTGAAACAGCAGTAGATTCAGGTTGAGCTGCTGTGCTGACAATAAAAACAACAGGACTTATTAAAGGTGTCCTCTGATCTCCAAACATATACCATGGCACTTGAACCCTGACGCGTACACACACACACACACACACACACACACACACACACACACACACACACACGCACACACACACACACACACACGCACACACACACACACACAGAGAGGCAGTGAGGCACTTTGGTCTAGGTAAGAAAATAACCCAGGCCTGTCGAGCAATGAAACAGTAATTTTCTATTTTAGTTTGAACACTGTCCCACTCACAATATAACAGTAAAAGGTAACAAAGGGCAAAGGTATTTTCTGTTTTCTTAGTGGGCTTGTAAATACAATGATTGTCAAAAAAAAAAAAAAAACAAAACAAAACAAAACAGATTATTTGGGACACACCTTGTCTGTCACATATTCATTTGCCTTTCTTATAATTACCCAGAGACATCCAAGGGCCTTTGGTGATTTTATTTCATTTTTATGCTTTTATATTTGGTAATCTGTTCCTGTGGAATTTACTCTCCTTAAAAAAGTCAGGATGTAGAAAAGACAACTAATGTCTAGGGCCACGATAGAGTCAGACTGTGAATATGAGAGGGTCAGCAGATGAAAAGGCTCTACCATTAAATTAATTGGGTATTAGGTCACAAATATGGTCAGGTGTGACACTCTCCTCTAACTCCAGGTTTTAGAAAATAGGACAGAGCATTAAGACAATTCCTAATTTTTTTTTTTAAATTGTTTCCTGTGGATCTTTTTGAAATTGTATATTCTCCATAGTTAAGTTATGATGCAAAATTTTAAAAAGTTAAAATTGTCAGTGAAATCTCCTTATAACTGCATGTTGATTCAGGTTGAATTGTGATAGGCTCTAAAGGACAAGATTTCCCTAGGCAGCCTAAAAAAAAAAAAATCAAAGTTTCCCACTACTTACCCTCAAATTTCTCGATCTTTATCACCTATAACCACTATGTACACCTCAGAAGTGTCCTTTCTATGAAGGATTAATGTTTGTGATTCCATGTCTGAAGTCCAAAACAATACAGTATTCATAGCAGTTTTCTTACCATTACATATAAAGAAAATGATCTAACTGTCACGTTTTTCGTAGTGCACCTATAGAGAATGAACATTTGGTTCCCAATGCTAAATTCAAGTAGCTCACAACTACCTTCAGGGACCTGCAATCAATATGAGCTCATATTCTCCCACAACCTACATAAACATATATCTATATATCTATATCTATATAGATGTTTAAAAATAAAATAAACTCTACAAGAAAGACTTACTACTGTTAGAATCTAAGAAAAGGCTATGTAAAGTTTTTTGTTTTTTGTTTTTTTTTTTAATGTAGGGCAAGATGTTCTTCCAAATACATTTTAGATCATTAGAGCTGCCAGTTACAATTATCCACATATCAGTGTAACTTCTCTGAACTATGACAATTGAAGGACACGGTGAATCTTAAGCAAGTAGAATATTTAGACAGTGTAAGAGGCAGTGAAAGTACAAGCTGTGAAAATATGAACCATATAACTGGATCACAAATTATGCTTACATCATTAAAATTAAAACACCAACAAGATGGCTTAGTAAGTAAAAGACTTGCTATCAAGCATGGGAATCTAATTTTTGTTTCTGAAAAAGAGGAGAGAATTGACTCAGAAAGTTGTCTTCATATATTCATGTATTGTGCTACGCTGCACATGTGTACACACGTACATGCACACAGGAAATTAACAAGTGTAAAAAGTTCTTTTAAGTTAATAAAACTAAGTGAAGATAAAATCATTTATTGTTCATTTCTAGATATTTATTTCTGAAGGAAAAGTTTTGCATATAGTTCCTGATGTTTTGTATTCTTTGATTGTGATCACTACATAAGGTTAATATTAACACATTTAACATTTTTCAAGACAGATATTTTAGTAGGTAAAAGCACTTACTGCCATAGTGGAGAAAATCACCTACCAAATATTGTCTTCTGATCTCTACATACACACATATTCTCTCTCTCTCTCTCTCTCTCTCTCTCTCTCTCTCTCTCTCTCTCTCTCTCTCTCTCTCTCTCTCTCCCCTCTCTCTCTCTCCTCTCTCTCTCTCTTTCTCTCTCTCTCCTCTCTCTCTCTCTCTCTCTCTCTCTCTCTCTTTCTCTCTCTCTCTCTCTCTCTCTCTCTCTCTCTCTCTCTCTCTCTCTCTCTCTCAACACACCCACCCCCCACACACACAAAAGAGAAAGAGGGAGTACAAGAAAACTTAAACAAAATAAAGGTGAAAACCGGCAAAATAAAAATTTAAAGATTGGTGAAATTCATGCTGGAAAAAAGCAGATTTATTACTGAAAGTCATATGCAGATTCATATTCAATTCAACACAGTTCCCATAAAATTCATGCAGATGATATGGGATGTCTTTATGTACACTATGAATATGCTTTATTTTTTCTTATTACTTAATTTTTTAAGAAACTTTTTTCCATACAAAGCCCTGCTTCCCTCCCTTTCCTTCTCCCAGTCTCTCCCAATCCTCTCCCAGCTTCTCCCTACCCCATTCCTCCCACCATTCCCCAAGGAGGGCAAGGAGTCCCAAGGTGGGTCAGTTCAGTCTGATGTATCCATCTGAGGTAGATCTGTTTGCCTCATCCCAGTATTAAGGCTGGGTTAGGTCTTCCACTGTAGTGAATGGGCTTCTAGATGCCAGATCACACACAGTAACATAGTTTCATCCTACTCTAAGAAGGCTCCACAACCTGCTCATACCATTTGACAGCCATCTACCTTTGGAGGGTTTAGTTCCTTTCCCTGAAGGTTACCCTTTGGCTGTTTCTGATTCAGTGAGCTCCCAACAGCTGAAGGCAGGTGTCTCTGTGGGTCTTCTCCTCATGATCCTGATCCCTTTCCTCATATACACTCTCTCTCTCTCTCTCTCTCTCTCTCTCTCTCTCTCTCTCTCTCTCTCTCTCTCTCTCTCTCTCTCTCTCTCTCTCTCTTATTTTAGCTGAAACAGAGCTCGACCTGGTGCTTAGCTATGGATCCCTGCTTCTGCCTCTATCCATTGCTGAATAAGGGTTCTATAATGACACTTAGGGTGGTCACTCATTTGATTACAGGGAAGTGCTGTTTAGGCAGCCACTCCACTGTTAGTTGGAGTCCTAGTCAGGGACATCCTGTGGGCTCTTGTAGGTTTTCTTAGCACCTAGCCTCTTCCCAACCCCTCAGTGGCTTCCTCTATCAAGATATTCATCTCCTTTCTCTCCTCTTTGTTGGTCCTCTAACTCATCCATTTCCTTCTCTCCTGATTTGTTCCCACCTCTACTAGGTCACTACCCATGACGCTACCAATTTAATCAGGAGATCTTCTCTATCTTTTCTTCCTAGGGGTATCCCTGGATATCTCTCTTAAATTCCTTCTTGTGGTTTGCAGCTGGATATTCTTCACTTTTTGTTGAAAATCCACTTGAGTATGAGTGAGTACATACCATGTCTATCTTTCTGGGACTGTATTACCTCATTCAGGATGATACTCTCCAAATCTATCCATTTGTCTGCAAATTTTAGGATGTAATTATTTTTTACTGCTGAGTAGTAGTGCTCCATTGTGTAGATGTATCACAATTTACTAATCCATTTGTCAGTTGAGTGGCTGCTAGGTTGTTTCCAGGTTCTAGCTATTACAAATAATGCTCCTATGAACATAGTTGAGCTAATGCCCTTGGGATAAGAATGTGCATTCTTTGGGTATATACCCAATAGTGGTATTGCCACAGACCCTGGCAAACAGCAGCCTAAGAGGTAAGTGACACCCTGACGAGGCCAAACAGAGACCAGTCTCCAAAACTCGTTGCAGGGACACAGCCCTCGGAATCCCAAGCCCACCCAGCTCTGCCTTAAATTCAAGTCAGAAGGGAGAGCCCTGCAGGCCCAAAGGCCCAGCAAAAGCCAGCCCATTGAACAACCCAGCTCCGAAACTCCACCCCATACCTAAATCATGTTATCCACCAGCGACCTCAAGGACAACTGGAAACCCACAGACCTCTGGCCCACAGCAGACTAAGAGTGGCCTTAGCCTTATTTCATTTGTTAGTAAAGAACCTTTTGGGGCCTATGCCAAGTTAGAGACAGGCAGGAAATTTAAGCAGATATATAAGGCAAGGTGTACAGACTCTGAGAGAAAAACTATAGGCTGCCGCCTCCAAATCAAGATGTAATAGAACTCATGTAAAGGAAGAGAGCCACGAGACAAACCATACACTAATAGAAATGAGTTGAGTTAAGTTATAAGAAATAGTTGGTAACGAACCTGAGCCACAAACCAGTTTGCAATAGCCTCTTATAAATTATTGTATACACAGCTGCAGGATTGCGGGTGGAGGAGCTTTGTATGAACCAAGGGGCCTGGACAGGACAAAATATTTTCAGGCTACAAATGTCACCCACCATCATGCACTGGAAAGCTTTGGAAAGTTCCTAAACTCACATAAATGAAGGCACAATGTGCTTCTTAGTCTCACAGTCTTACACCAGCATCAGCACAGAGGCTCATCCAGCAGCTACCTGGGAGATATAGCTGGCCACCAATGCCATGAGACAAGTAGCAAGGCCAAGGTTTCTGTAATCTCTTTCATGGGCCGAGGTACAAAGAGGCATCACCCTGGTATTGCTTGCATATTTGGGAACATAACAATGGGCTTAAAAACACAGCTCCATGCTACCTAATACTCTTTCCTAGAATTAGGAAGGTAAGCAGGACTCATTGGTACCTCAGCCTTGTTGAAAAGCCAAGAAGGGTAGATCCAGCAACAAAGGATCCTAGCCACACAGTTTAGCAATTTAAAAACTCTATTCGTCAAAAAATGAATGAAGAAAACAAAAAGACAGATTTAGAAACTCTAAACAGGTTCCAGTGTTTGTTAAAAAAATATAGACTTGGGAGAGAAAGGGGGTGGGAAAAGTTCTTAACACTTTGAAAGCAATAAAATTATAATAAGCCATATAAAACAGAAAGCACATAAAGAGTCTATATTATGTATATATTGTATTTTCTTTTATTTTTTAACATTAATGAGCTAACTGCAAAACTACATTTTATTTTAAAGGCTGCTCACTTAAACCAACATATATATTTTAAAGGAATCTTTATTGTAAAATTTGGGTCTGAGAATATGTTGCTGTGCAAAAGAGGTTCTGCTTTTGTTTCCATAGAAACGGAGTACCTATAGATTTCTTCCAGGACAGAATGGTTTGCTTGATAAAGACTCTCTGAAAACTTTCTGATGGGAAGAAATGACCCAGATGATCCAACATCCACATTAGCTTCAAGGCTGATGACTCAGACGATCAAGCCTCAGGGTTGCTCAAATATTACCAGAGCCTCCAATCAGCAGAAAGTGATATAAAAATTTATGCCCAAATTCTCCAAATAGCATTTATAAATGCTTGTTTTTATTTTAAGCGTGTTGATTATAAGTTGTTATTAGTCATAGTCAATCTCTAAAGAATAAAAGGGGATATAGATATGATAGGATAAAAGGGTATCTTATTGAATCTACTTTTTAAAAGCAACTACTTATTTGAAAAACTTGTGGTTTGGATGGAGCTGAATATTCTTTGCTTTTTGTTTACTAATGCAAATTTAAGGTTACTTTATTAATACAAATTTAAGGTCAAATTTTTATACTGTATGTATATTTCTTTTATTATAAAGGTTTATGTTTATGCAATTTCTTTAACATTATAATGGATAATTAAGAAAAACACTAATAGTTAATCATCTATGATAATTAAAATCATAGGCATGTTAGTTTTTCGGATATACAATGAGATATTTCAATTAGATGGGTAATTCTCATACATTTCAAAGACCTAAAGACTATGGCATTTAAAATGTTTTAAAAGCCTAGACTTTTCGGGACAGTGAGACATGCACTTCCTTTCTCTTAATGATGGAGTTGAAGACTAGGTAGTTATAATTATAGTTTTCCTTAGTCACAATAAAATGTAAATTAGATATAAATCTTTAGTCTCAAAAATATTATACATGGTAGAATATTTTCTTTAATTGTACTAAATACTAATAGACTGGATATTATAACTGTAATTCTTGCTTGGTAACTGCTTTTTTTGTATAATTGTACAATGTTAAAATTGAAACATTCTGTTGTGAGTAGAAAGAAAAGTGAGGTGATATGGGATGTTTTTCCATGCTTTGTGAATATGCTTTATTACTATTTGTTAATAAAGAAGATGCTTTGGCTTATGGCAAGGCAGCTTAGAGGCAGATGGAAAATTGAAGTAGAGATAAAGATGGAGAAAGTCAAAGTCACAGAATGAAGTTGTAAGCTGCTGCTCAGAAAGCAAGATGTAGTAAAACACTGGTAAAACCACAGAACATGTGGCAATACTAGATTAATAGAAATGGGTTAAGTTTTAAGAGCTTTTCTGTAATGATCCTAAGCTACAGCCCAAACAGTATATAAAATGTAAGCCTCTGAGTATTTTTTATATTAGCAGCTACAAGATGATAGGTGTTTTGTCTGGTTGGAGGAGCACAGACTGAACAGAAAAACCTCAGGCTATGTGAAGACTTAAAAACTGTAAAATATTGTGACCATTTAACAGAATATCAATATCTCTACAGGATACCAAAAAATACCTAAAACAGATAAATAAATAAAACCATATATCAGTTATTAATCAAGAAAATATTCCCCTAGAATGGATTACAAAACATCTGATATACATAATTTCCCCCATGTTGGTTCCTTTTCTCAGATAATACTAGCTTGTGTAAAGCTGGCCAAAACAACCACAGAATCCAATGGGGATCAGCAAAATGGTACTAGCATAAAAACAGACACATAAATCAATAGGACACAGTAGGTGACAAATAAACATCTAACACATATATTTAACATAGACATACTATACTCTTCAATATATAATGGTGAGGAACCTAGGTAAATGAATATTTATACAAAATGCCACATAAAGGATATTTTAGAGCTTGACAAAAATAAAGTGATGATATTAAAGAAAAATGGGTAAAACTAGAGATCATTTTTATACTAAAACAAAACAGACTCACAAACAAAATCCTCTTGTTGTCTCTTATATGTAGTATCTTGGTGTGTGTGTGTGTGTGTGTGTGTGTGTGTGTGTGTGTGTGTGTGTGTGTGTGTGTGTGTGTGTGTTTAGATCATGAATGTAGAAACTGAAGTATAAAGGTAAGGGCAGAGATCCAGAGATCTTGAAGGAAGAAGGAGCGTGCAGGAATTAAATGGCAGTGGGATATGTGTAAGTTGAAAGTATAAGAGGATTCATTTGGGGACAGTAAGGGGACCAAAAAGTAGACAGAAGAGTGGATGATGCAGACTACTGGGGAAAGGAGTAAGTTAGTTATGGTTATATGGAATATATATGTGTGTTTGTGTGTGTGCGTGTGTGTGTGTGTGTGTGTGTGTGCATATATATGTGCATGTGTGTATCCATGTTCGTATGCATGTGCATGCATGTGTATGTGTGTGTGTATGTGTGTGTGTGTGAATGCCACAGCAAAACCCATGACTTTGTATGTTAACATGTAGGTATTTAGCAGACAGGAGAATTGAAAAGCAAATGAAGAAAATTTGAGGGGTGTTTATTTGCTGGAGAAAAAGGGCCATACTAAAGAAGAGAAAAAAATAAGAAAGATAAAGATCATTAAAGATACTTATTAAAGTCATAGGGAAATATTTTGAGGTTTATTTTTAATACACACAAATGTATATGTATATATATTATTGAATAGATACACAAATAATTTAAATGCATTCATATGAATTGGAGTGATAGTGATACCTGTAAGAGCCATATTATATCAAGTAAAATTCTAGTGCCAGAAATGAGAAACTTCCCTTATTATTGGTCAATGAAATTTAAGGCACTCCTATAATTGTTAGCTGATGACATTTCAAATGTCCATAAAAGTTAAAGAAATAAAAATATTAAACTCATATGAAGATTAGAAATGATATATTAAGTGATACACAAAATTTGTCTAAACCCATGTACTTTACCAGATCAAACATAATTTATAACTCTTTATTTTAAGTTTATAATAGAAAAGGTGATGCAATAACTAGTTCTTTGTAGGTATCAAGAGAAAAGTTCCCATGCTGCTCACACATATTGCAATGAAATCAAATATTAAGATTAAAAGAAAAATTGAAGGTGAAAAAAGGCAGTGTATGAGATATTGGGAGTTTGTAATCCAGCATAGAGTAGCCAAGTTAAGAAAGTGGGAGGAGGGACAGGGTTCTGCTCTTCCCTTCACCTTTCTAAAGCTTAGTACATAGTTAAGACACTCTTGTCCTTTCCTATAATCTTTTGGTTTTAATGTAGTAGTAGTTTTTACAGATGAATTAATTTTCACAGATGAAATGAGAGTATCTTAGAAAATCTCTAGTGAAGTCAAGAGCCAACAGACCATCCCCAAAATACAAAATTAATTAGGAACAATCGCAGTTACTCTGTGGATATGAAAACCAAGGGAGCTCAGATAATTAATAGCACTTGAGACACCTGAAAGATCAGACGTAGTAATGTTAGACAAGTGACAAACATCTGGCAGAGAGTCAAGATCAATTACAAACAAAGCCAGGTACAAATGAAGATGTGGGGGTGTTTTGGTCACCTGTAACTAGATGTGAAGTACATGAACAGAACATAACCATCTCCATCACTAGGCCAGGAACACAAATAGAGCATGTGAGCTCTTCATTGGAATGACCATGGTAAGCCAGAGAACTTACCAACTTAAGAATAAATACCTCAGCCTTTTTTTTTTCTTCAGCTATAGTTCTATGAAAAAAAGCTCTAAATGAGAAAGTTTAGTAACTTTTCCCCTCCTAAAACTCCTCTCATATCTAAAAGGTTTTTTTTTTTCCTCACTTCCCCTAGTAATTTAGTTGGCTGTAATTCTTAATAAAGCTTGATTTCTCTTGGTATTCTCTTACAAGAATCTGTATTTTAAATTGTTCTTCAATGAGTATTGAGTGCCCAGGACCTAGCACACTGGGTCAAGAAAGATGCTGACTTCTTCCTTTTCTATTTGGATATGTTTACTCCCCACCTGTCACCTAGGAAACTTCACTGTAACACAGATGGAGACCATTACAGAAAACCACGACTAGAAAAAAAAAAAAAAATTGGAGTTGTGAAGCCAAGTCTCATCTAGAGTTTAACTTCTGCCTTAAAGGCTTGGGATCTTTGCAGAGGAGGGCTGCAAAGAGATGAGGACTTGGGGTGTATTTTAACATTGTGTCTTTTATAAATTTCAGAAGTTACTTGTAGTATGAGGTTTCTGGCCTGGACTTTCACCCTCACCTCAAGGTTTAGGACCCGCAGACCTGCAGACCTGCAGACCCACAGAGAAACACAGATGCTTTCAATAGTTTTTGGCTGATCAGCCTCAGGCCCAGGCATATAACTTGCTAACTCTCTACCCTTCATCTAACCCATGATTCTTCCTGTTCAGCCATGCGGCTTGGTACCTTTCTTTAGAGCAGCATAGTTGTCCTCTGCTTCTTCCGGCTTCTCTCTGGCATTCTGTCTGGCATTCTGCTCTGTCCTTCCTGTTCTCAGAGTTCTCTTAGTCTGGTAGCCTTGCCCACACTTCCTGCCTGCCTTTGGCCAATCAGCGCTTTTTATTAAACCAGTGGGTGGGACAATTATTTACCATGAAACAACACAATCCCCTACAGTTACTCTCATAAAGTCTTGCCAGCATGAATGAATAAACGTATCTTGAACAAGTATGGGACAAATAGATTTCAAAACAGGCAGGAAAAGCTCAAGAATCTTCAAACCTAGGCAAACAGTTGAAGGAAAATAAAGAATACAAAAAATAGGACAGTCTTTCCATGGAAGAAGAAAATGATTGTTTATTCAATACCAAATGTTCAGCTCTAGAAAACATCTTACAAGTCACATCGTACATACTGAGCAGGCCATATTTAGGAATGATTATGTATATATATGTCTATAAGTATATGCAATAACAATTGATGAAACAGTGATCATGAATTAAAAAGTGATAAAGGGCAGACATATGGTAGGGTTTGGACTTATAAAAAGGAAGGGGAGAATGATGTTATTATATCAAATATAATAAACATTAAAAATGAAATATAGAATCATAAAAAAACTCCTCCTTAGAAACTCATAAAACCACAATCCATTTACCATTAAAATATTACTAAAATCTCAATTTATCTCTATCTTATTTCCTCCTAGATAAGTGGCAACAAAAAGGATAATATCACAACAATTACAAATATTTCACTCGAAAAAATATAAGATATGTATAATTATACATATTCACTTTTATTTCAAAATATTTTACCAAATAAATCATTTTTATTAAAGCCACAGCTTCGCCAGGTAAAGGTAATTTTATCGACACATGAGTCAACACCTGACAAATGGTCTATAGATCACGCTTTTCTTATACTTTATACAAACATTATCAACACATGATTTTTGTCTTACCTTTTTCTCCTAGCTAAATTGATTCACTCAGATTATTAATAGAGTTGCAATTTAATGTTGAAGCACTCTTACATAATGTGCAAGATATATGTCCATCTCACCGTATGTGGTAATAAAGAAGAAAGTCACATGCTACTCATTTGATATATTTTCTTACCATGCCAATTGCTGTTTTGTTAAATGGAAAGAATCTGTAAGATTTTTGTGCTTAGTACAGCCGTCTCTCACTTGTTACAGTACACTAGACTTACCTACCTTCTACCTTGCAAAACTGACAAACAAGTGTACACAGACATGAAGGTACCTTATGGTCATGTTCCAGTGATATAGAACACACAGGCTATGTTTTGAAAGCCAATGACAAATCTGATGATACAAATAGAAATGCTGTAGGTGATAATGATTTCCTGAAGGGTGTGAAAGTCACCTGGGAAAAGTCTACTTCTGTGTTTCATTATAAGATTCATTTTAGCAGAAAGCCTCATAGTGAAATAGTTCTATGCCCTTCATTTTACCTTTAATGCAAAAGCAAGTTAGCAAAACCTCAGCTAACATCAGGGGATTGTATTTCTTTATTTTTAGAGTAAGAACATGCTTGTCTCTAGGAGAAAAGCTCATTTACCTGTGCCCTGCTGAGTGTTTCATGGACCCACTTGTACTACATTTCAAAATAAAAGTTAAATAAAATTTGAATAATCATCAAGTCAATTGGACATTACTAAATATATTTGTCTGCAAATGACAGAAAATATACATTGAAAGAAAGGTTTGCATTAGCTGAATACAGTAGAGAAGTATGAACTATGTGAAGAACAATTTAAATAAACTATTTAAAATTCCCTTAAGCTCATATTCCCAGAAACAATGTTTTCTTGATACTAACATCTTAGCAAAGGTTCATAAACATTTCCTATAAAAAGCCAGAGGAATAAGATTTTAGAACTGTATTGTTATTTATTTCCTCTTACAGCGTTTTACCTCTATTAGTCTAGTATAGAATCAACAACAGAAAGGTATATAAATAAGAGTACAAACACCTGAGAAAGTCTCATGTATTCATACTATTAACTATTTATCTGTAAAAACCTACAATACATATAATGTATATAAATATGCATATGTAGTTTAAATGAAGTTTTCTCATCTAGACTGGCAATGCTCTCTCCAAGAACCAAAACCACTTAATAAAACTTCAATACCAGGTACAGAAAGCAGTTTTGAATTGTCTCTCATGATGATTGTTCAAGAGACTCTCAATAAATATAAGCCTATTTTTCTTTCCCTTTGTTGCCCCCAGTGACTGGCAAGTTCTTCTGCTTGAGACACTAAGCACTTGAGACATAGACCTAGAGAGCCACCAGTATGGAGACAAAGATAAAAACTCTTGTTTATTGGCACTTCATCTAATGTCTAAAAAAACTTCCAAAGTCTACGTATGCCGTTTCTACTGACAGTGGCTCTTGTTATATATGCTTCTCCATTTAAATCTCAGGATGTAGCATTCTAATGTTTTTTTTGTTGTTGTTGTTGTTTTTTTTTTTAATATCCCATAACAGTGGTATTTTAGGGCAGTACCATTCAAATTAAAATATTCCTTCCTGGTTTGGGGAGACAGTTCTTGAGATTAAGGAGGCTAAAAAACATTACAAGTCTGTAAAAGTATACACTTGTGAGGGGCCATAGCAGCACCATGACTAGGCTTCTCCTAGTTTGGTTCTTTATACCTGTTAGGTTTCAGTTTCTGACAGTTTCATCTTCTTGACCCTGTTAAAGCAGGAAAAGGTAAACCCAGCCAATCATGTTTTGTATAAACTCATTTCCCCCTGGCTGCCTACAAAGGAGTTTGCATGCTCCCCTGGTGATACAGCCACTTTGTTGTCTGGTTGGCAGATCCAGTTATTTTTAAATAACTCTGGTTGATTGCATATGTGAGTGTTCATTTTTGTTTGGTGGGGTGTCCTGTGGTCTCTAACATTTGCAACATTCTTCATGGCCTTTACTTGGCTTTACCAAAAGGGAAAAAAAAATCTCCCATCCAAGAAGACTAAACAAGTGAGCTTCCTGTAGGTTTTACAGAGAATACCCTAGGTTTCAGCTTTTGCAAATCTACACCTGTGCTGGAGTTGTGTTTTGGCCATCTTAGCCCAAAAAATGAACTCTAGGTTCAAAGAGTGACACTGTCTAAAAATTTAAAATGAAGTGATAGACACCAAGGATCACCCCTTGCTTTTCCATGCATATACAAGTAACCTCCTCTACATAGACATATGGCCACACATTCATATACAAAACAATATCCAATGAAAATAACTATCTAGTAAGATAGGTGTCATCAAATGATGAAGCTGAAAAAAATGAATCAGATTAATAACAGAAATTTATTAATATAAAAGCCCATACTTTCTTATCTAGCTTAAAACTGGCCATGTGAATAATGACTGAATTTATCAAACTAACTCTTGATTCTGAGTTACAAAATTTACCTGTGACTTTAAGGAATTTTAGAGGAGATGAATAATCTGTAACTGGATTTCTAGTTTTATAGAATTGCCAGGTGGAAGTTATAGCTCAGCTGAAGGACTTTTGAAAAGTTCTCATGTACCATTGGTAGTCTATTGCTATTGCAGGATTGTTCAGGGACAAGCAACCGGGTCACTCAGTTACTAGGAAGACATAAACATTTCAAGACTGATTACATATAAGCTGTCAAATTACAGTGCAAAAATATTTGTATAACCTTGTTTCCTTTGAATTAAGAGACTCCTCATTTACTTTCATAAGCAAATGTATTCATCCAGGGCATCCAAGCCCACTTATTTTGCACAAGAGCCTCACAACATGAAATAAAACTGGTAATAGTTCACTATAATGGATGAGACTTTCTTAAAACAAGACACTCATTTGCTGACATAATTTTGGCTGAAACAAGTATCTATCTCACTTTCAAAGATCCTTAAACAAAACTAGTTAAAAAAAATTGATTGTGTGAGAATTGCTTGCAAAACACTAACGAAAATAACCTCTTTCCTCACTATAAAAGCTACAGCACACTGTATATGAATTTTGAGGTAACCTTTAGCAGTGTGAATATATATGTCAATGTAAATATAGACTGAAGAGACTCTGGAAGGCTTGAGTATTAAAAATATGATGCTGGAAAGCCTTGCCATATCCCAATCCTTCTCCCTTACTAAGCCATAAATCACAGCCTTTAGTCATCAAGTTCTATTCTTTTATGTGGTTACTTTCTCCTCCTGAGTTGACAATAAAGAACATTTCAAAGTACTGAAGTTCAGCTATCAAGAACCCCTAATTAAAATGCCCAATCAAAACAAACCAACTCATTCTGATGCAAGCTTTGCTCTTTTTCCCTTTATAAACTGCTCTTTGCTTCAGGCCATATCTGCCTCTACTTTATCCAGAGGCAATCCTTTGTCCCTCCTTCCCCCAAAAAAACCTTTCCCTTCTTCCCTTCCCCCTTTTCTCCCCTCTCTCTTTTCTCCTGTCCTTTGTGTTTGTTCTGCTAGAACAAATAAAATCTTTTGTTTGGTTTTGTTTAGAATTTAGATTTAGTGTGTTCTGTGCTGATTTCATTCCTTTCAAAGACACCAATTCTTTCAATCTTCTAGACTAAGAATCATTATAAAGATGTCTGATGAGAATAACTTCCAGTCTCTGTTGTCAAAACTCATCTTCCATTATTAAGGTAAAAATACAATGCGCCACATAGATTTTGTGGTGCACATAGAACACTACCTCCATTCTACAGTCCAACTTCCCCACTCCAGCATCGGAGAATCTAGTCTCCAGGAGGCTGCCTCATGAAACATAATCTTCTATTATTGACAGGATTAATCCTTCTTATTCTGAAACCACAATTAGTGCTTTGCTACATATAGAACAATCCATCTTTTTAGATAAATGATGGAATAGAAAACCTTGATGGAAATAAAAAAGTGAGAGAGAGAGAGACATACTTCACACAAATTTTGAATTACCCTACACACCTTGGATGTTGAGTTAAAGAAGGTTGTGATTCAGAAAAGCCCAGCTACATTTACAAATGGGAAATCCAATTCAATGTTTTAGTCTTTCTTTCCAAGGGGAAAAGTAAGTGGTCATGAACTAAAATAGGATATGAGATGAAGGTTTATTTGGAATAAGTGCAATTAATATTAAAGGTATCTCAAAGTTGCTGATAAGTTAGCAGTTGTATAACAATGTCTGTATCTTAGAAGTCTTTAGTAGAGAAAAAAAAAAAAAAAAAACAGGTCATATGCTCCAGTTTCAATGCCACTGACAGTTCTGTGAGCAGTTTTCTTACTAAATAGAGACATGAAATATGGAGGTAAAGAAAATTTAGAGGAGCAGATGATTAGAAAGCAAAAGGAGAATAAATATGGGATAAAATGGTCAAATCTCCCACGTCAGGACGGTGAGATTCTCATCACATTTTGTGGGAGATTATGTTGTTTCATTGTAAATAATTATCCCACTCACTGGTTTAATAAAAAGCACTGATTGGCCAAAGGCAGGCAGGAAGTATGGGAGGGGCTGCCAGACTAAAAGAACTCTGAGAACAGGAAACACAGAGCAGAATGCCAGAGAGAAGCTGGAAGAAGCAGAGGACAACCATGCTGCTCTAAAGAAAGGTAACAAGCCACATGGCTGAACAGGAGACATGGGTTAGATGAAGGGTACAAAGTTAGCAAGTTATATGCCTGGGCCTGAGGCTGATCAGCCAAAAACTATTGAAAGCATCTGTGTGTCTCTGTGGGACTGTGGCACTGCGGGTCTGCAGGTCCTAAACCTTGAGGTTAGGCCCAAAAGTCCGGACCAGAAACCTCGTACTACAACATTTCATGGTATTTCCACCTCTATTGTGTATAGTTTCCGTCAAGTATTATAATTTCTTGCCCTTCAGGGGTTTTGCTCCTCAATGTGCCTGCATTTCTCCCTGTCCTGGGTTTAGCAGTCAATTAGCCTTGGAAATCATGGTTTCAAAGTTACTTTCTATTCAGATCCTTTTAGTTCACCCAGTCTGGGTGACAGACACAAAGAATGACTTTAAAATGTTCCTTGATCTCTCCTCATCTTAAAACTCACTATACTTTATTATTACTTTTAGAAACTCTAATGTATTCTCAGTGCTGTAATCTCCATGATGTCTAGAATCACAGTTCATCACATCTTTTTGGAAGGTTCTGACACTGAGAAAACCATTTTCAACATATGCTGAATTAATGTAAAAATGCTATAAAGCAGATGCACAATGCTTTGGATACCATGTGAGACCACTGCATTGTGAGCCAAAGTTACATAACTTTCATAATTCGATAAGACTGAACATACTAATTAAGGGATGAGATACTATAACTCAGTAACAAATAGGCAATAATGGCGTTATGTGACATCCCCCTCTCCCGGTGGGAGACATTACACATGCATCTACTCACTTCAGATACGGAGACCAGAAGAGACCAAGAATGGATATCCCCAAAGTCCAACTTAGCAAACCAGGAGTTTTATTGGGGTTTCTTACAGGAGAGTAAGAGATCATTAAAAAAAAATAAATAAATAAAAGAAGAAGAAAAGTAAAAAAAAAAAAAAAAAAAAAAAAAAAACCAGAAATACTCGACTTTTGCATAACAAAACCCCTCACCAACTTGAGTGACAAATCACGAAATCCGCACACTTCACAGTCTGCAGTCAGTTCAGCAGATTGGAGAGTGTCCTTTTCAAGTGACCCTGTTTTAAATGAACCTTCCCAGGCTGCTCAGTCTATTTCTGCTCCTCCAGGCAGCTGATCTGGTCTCTAAGTTTTCTGTGAAGCTTGGTCTGTATTTGAGTCTCTCTCTCTCTCTCTCTCTCTCTCTCTCTCTCTCTCTCTCTCTCTCTCTCTCTCTCTCTCTCTCTCTCTCTCCCCCTTGGCTTGCCTGATTCTTCTTTGAATATTTTACTGCTTACTCTAACAAGGAGGGGCCTTGAGCATCTGGTCAGTTTCTGAGACTTCCTGAATTTATTTCGGCTTGTATATGGTCCTGCTTAAGGACCTTCTCTGCAAGATGGAATGCTTCAGTCTCTAAGTAATGTTACAGAACAAACAGAAATGGAAAGTCACACTTGTGTGGGGGTGGAGCTCTTGGACATAACTTTGTCTATGTGTGAAATTCTGTGCATGGCCCAGAGTTCAGCATCTAGTGTCTTCCCCAATAGCTCCCTACCTGTCTTCTGAGATAGGCTCTTTCACTTAACCGACAATTCAGTGATTTGGATAGAAACAAGCACTAGGCATTTCCTTTCCTCTTTCTCCCAGCACACCCCAGCCCCACACCAAACCTCAGTGCTAGCACTAAACATACATGTCAGTACAGGGGTTTGGGATAAACTCAAGTCTGAAGCTTACACGTCTTCCCAGCTTGGCTTGTGCGTGCCTTCCTTTCTCAGTTTCCCCCACTCCTCTCTGTGTTCTGTTTCATTCTCTTTCCAAATATCTGTACAACAGTACCTTTTGTGCACTTTAAAATGCTGATGTTTTAAATATCAATGTTCCTCTTTTGATCTACTTATATTAGCTTGTATTATTTTCTATACTCTTATGAATTTCCTTTGTTCTATGTTCCTGAATTTGTTCTGTAATCTGTGACTCTGTATGGAACTTCTTATATTCTTCTAAATACGTTATTTGAAAAATTTTACAGGTCAAAACACTGTAGCCTTCTGAATGGAATTATAAGTTTTAAAACTGGTTTTTCATTAGCAAGAAATATAGCTCAGTGACAGTATTCTTCTCAGGCTTACAGAAAGGCTGGCCCAATCCTCTGCATACACAACAAGTGTTTTACTGTTAGGATTCAGGTTCCTCTGAAATTCTTTTCACTAAATCAATCAACTACTTAAATATCTTTCACAAAATCAATTAATATATAATTTAGAAGTGTTTACTGGAGAAAAAAAAAACTGGTCATATGCACCAATTTCTTACTAATAAGATACTAGCATATGTATATATGAGACAACTTTTGAAGCAATAGCTGTGTTGTCTCAAGCTTAACTCATTATATTGTTAGGGAAATACAATGTTTCTGTTAACCCGTCATAATTTATAAGCTCAGAATTTTTAGTTTTATGAACTTTCACAAAATAATTTAATTAAAATGATATTCTGTACTACTAAATTATGATTCAGTTAATTCATCTAGCATTTTCTCTTTATTATGTGAGTTTACATATAGTAAAATATGTAAATATAATATATAGATAACATATGTATTTATATAATGAATAATATAAAATAATATATAAATACTCAAGTATAAAAATTTCCAGTAAATTATTATGAAAATAACAAATGGAATTAAAATGAATAATATTAATTTCTAGAATACTAATATTGGCATTTATGTTTTGAGGCAGCAATAGATTCAATACAATGCAAATGTTTGCTTGAATTACCAAAATGTAAACCAGAGTTGAAGCAATAAAAACTGCTTAAATATATTTATTTAAATTGGTTTAGAGTACCTACTATATTTAAAAATTGTCTAAAAGATTCTGTTACCTATTTATTTCTTTACTTTTTTACTTACATACCAACTTTTATCCCTATTCAATATAATATCATATATATAATATAATATAAAAGCAGATTAAGTACACCAGATTATTCCTTTATTACATAGTGAAATATTTTCATGTGGGAGATTCTTTTAAAAGATATTTAGTTTGCAGCTGGGATTGTGGCATGTGTCTGCAATCTCAGCTCAGTGCCAGCCTGGAAAATGAGAAGATGCTAAATTATAGAACCCACTAGTTTCCCGTGTTTCTTGGAGACAGATAAAACTAATTGTTCTCCTGCAGAAACGTAATATCTGTGGTAACACCATCTCTGGCTGCTTCTTAGGGTTCCTACTTCCTTATCTTTTAGCTAGCTTACATGGCCTAGAATTGCAGGCATGTTATCTGTGCTTTGTAGCAGAAACAAAATCAAGAAAATAACTTCACATCTCTCTCTCTCCATTCCTCCCCCCCCCACAACACATACACAATCAATAAAGAATGAGTGACCAAATAAGTAAATAAATAAATAAAACAGAACCCCAAACCAATATGCTTCCCCACAATCCTCCAGTAAGAAAGGATTCTTCAGCGAGAATTACCTACAGGAAACCAAGAATACAGAACTTAAAAACAAAAACAATTTTAAAAGTCCCTAAAGATTATGAGCCCATTACATAGCAAAAACCAAAAACAAAAAACCAAAAACCTGAAAAACTACCTTAGTAAATTTAAAGAGAATAAATTACTGAGTAATGTTAAAGAAAGCATAAACACAAGACTGAATGAAATGAGAAAGACACATCCATAAGTTAAAAACTGAATTCAATAACAAGATAGTCATAATGAATATAACTTAAGCTGAACAGAGGAGAATATAATAAAAGTAAAAACAATAAAGCTATTAGAAAATGCAGAGGAAAGCCCTACAAATAGAATGGATGGAGGAGAAGGTACAGCATCTGGACTTGAAAACAAGGTAGCGGAATTACACCACAAAACCACAGAACATGGCAGCTTTAAGAATGCATAGAAAAGGAAAGAGCTGAAAATTTGGGACAGCATAAAGAAATCAAATTTTGGAATTATAAATAGGGATGAAGAAGAATCCCAGATCAGTGTCATAGACCAGATCTTCAACAGAAACCTACAAGAAAACTTTTCCAAACTAAAGAAAGACATGCCCCTAAAGATACAAGAAGTACACAGATCACAAAATAGACATGAGCATAAAAGAAACTCTCAACAATTTAACAGAGTTAAAACAACAATAAACAGAGTATAGATAGCAGCAAAAGAATAAAACATAAGTCACATATTTAAATAAAATTGATTTTAATGGAAAATTTGAAACCAAATTAAGTGATTTAAATTGGCTAAAATAATTTCAGAAAGTGGCACCTGAAAGTCTTTTGCTAAATACTAATCAGAAAATATATTTTTTAAATTATAAGTATGCATCATAATGCAGACATAAATTGATGAATTTAAAGCAGAAATGCATGAAAAAAAAGTCATCTATTTTGACTGTATTGACAGTGCAACACAAGGTATGAAAGTATAATTATAAAACATATCTCTTAGTTTAGTGAGATATAGCTTTTAGTGCTTTCCTAATTTATACTTAATTTGTGTATTTGGATATACAACAGTTATGCCACTTTTCAGTCAGTACAAAACTGATTATCTGTCATAAAAGTAAAAAAGAAATTGAATGAAAATGGATACTGTACAAAAAAAGTTGAAGATGTACTAAATGGAAGTTGCATGTCCCAAAAACTTTCTCCTTTGTGGGATATAAGACTAGCAATAAATAATCAAGTTCCAATTAGAATGAACCCATGTAAACAGAACCACACATGTTGAATTTATTACCTTAGATGGTAAAACAAATGTGTAGCATTTCTAAGTAATCACAGTTGTGTTTTAGGTCTTACTCTGATTAACTGTATGTATAATCAAAGAGGAATTGAAAATATATGCTTTAGAAAAAGTCATAAATGTCCAGTTGAAATAGGACCAAGACCCTCCCTTCAGTATCAGGGCTGAGCAAGGTGTTTCTCTGCAAGGAATGGGCTCCAAGAAACCAGTGCATGCACCAGAAATACATTCTGGTCCTACTGTCAGAGGCCCTACAAACTGCTCATGCTATTCAACTGTCATTCACTTCAGAGGGCTTAGTTCAATCCCACTTAGGTTCCCTAGCTGTCATTTCAGAGTTACTGGGCACTCAACAGATAGACATGCCAGGCTGCATTGACTCACCCTGGGAATACTTACCATTTCTGAGGAATTGATGCAGGGATTGCATGGGTGGAAGTTGGAGGAGAACTGGGAAGAGGGGAGGGAAAGGGGACAGTGGTGAGTATGTATATAATTTAAAAAAAAAAACTAAAAAAAGAAAGATTTAGAAATATATAAACTGTACATATGGCCATCCACTTCTAATAATCATCTCAAGCTAAATAATAGTCTATGATTTTTCTAATCTGTTCATGAAAATGAAGTCACACAGCAAATCATGAAGTTAAATATAGACACTAACCTCTGAAGCCTTTCATGGGCTTCCAAAGATCAGGTTCCTATATACACAACTGATAGCCAGTATATTACAATTACAACAATGGTTTTAGGTCAAGTAATCTACATTAAATATTAAAGGCCTAATATCTACTTAGAACCCATAGGCTAATAATGTAGCCACCTAGTATAAGGATTAAAATGTATACTTTTGAGACCAGTATGACATGTAATTCTGACTTAGTGCAGACAAAGCCATCTTTCTAGCAGTCCTTTCTAGCAGTTGAACTTTTTGAATTTGCATCATTTATTAGAAAGCACACGGGAAATTTTTCTGCCTGTATCTTCCTCTTCAGAAATCCTGTAGTATATTAAGCCTTCTGCTGTGTATGTGCCCATACAATTTATATAGGAAGAAATTAAATGTGTAAAATGATTTATAGGTAGATTTTAAAGGCTTACAAGTTTGGGATTTCATATATCTTCATGAAACCTGTTATAAATCTTTGTAACCTAAATTGCTTACCCTCATTCTACAGAAAAAGCATAAACAGAGCGAGCAATTATCTGTAATAAACTTTTCCTTTAATATTATGTCAGCTTCATTTTTCCAACACACTTGTCATAATGCATCCCGTGCCTCACACTATCAAACACTGCATGCACCCTCCTTTCTTGAGAGGGTTTTTGAAACTATGCAAACTCTAAAGTTGTTTTGGACAAGCAAGTATATCATACTATTGACAGACAAAGCAATGTGAACAATTGAATAGTTAGTTGTATCTTTTGAATTTTGATGCCTTCTTTTTATAAGCCAAGCTCTATGTTTTGGTGCTTATGGATACATTATTCAAATAATTTAATTTTTTTCACTGAATATTTATTAAATAAATTTGAATTCGTGTAAAATTTCAGATATAAAAATAAATGAATTGATAAACTAAGCTACACAAATGGTTTATCTATAGCTTGGATGTGAAATGTCCCACAAGTATGCTTGAACATGACATGCATTTAGTCCCCCACTGATGGCACAGTCATAAGATGTTATGAGATATCAAGTCAGTTGAATAAACTAGAGAAAGTAAATTTCTCAGAATAGACATTGTTAGGGGCTATGTTGTCTATGACCCAGCACTGGCCTGGGATTTGATTGCTGCCGTTTCTCTGCTTCTGGATTAACATTGCATTGTATCCAACTGCCACATGTTCCCATTGACAGCCTCCTGTCTTTCCTTCCCTGATGAACTTAATCCTAACAAAGTGGAAGGCAAAATAAACCTTTCCTTATTTAAATTTCTTTCAACAGATAGTTTGACTTCAATATCTAGAAAAATCTAGAAGACTAGAAAAATAATAAAACAGGTGCACCATTGAGATCCATTCAGTAAATGCTGGTGACAATATTCATCCATCATACCCTCTTTAAAATTTAAATTAAACTAGATACTGCATTTAAATAATAAGTTAAATTTTGATGTCTCTATATTAAGAAATAAAAATCCCAGACCCTATTTATTAAATGCCTTAGTAATTTTATAATAACTTAAGGAACCTTTACAGTATATTGCTCCAAAATATTTTCTGTTCAATTTTGTTTTTCCTTAAAAATAGTAATAATTCATAAGTATGTAACTACAGATAATAGTATATTTTTGAGACTTTATAGATCATATGGTATTTAGATGTTATAATTATTCAAGTAGGTAGAATAAGGTAAAATTATACTTTTGTAAAGAATTATTTTATTTTATTAGTAATTAAAATAAGCTGATTAAATTTTGCTTTTGATCATATTACTTTTGCTTGTGAATATAAACAAACTCATATTCCTTGAAGGAACAATCAGATACCAAAATTTCACACTTGTGACTTGAGTGACAGTAATGGAAAATCAACATCCTAGACAGAGCACTACCTGCCCATGCGAGAAAGCTGATCTTTATACTTAAGTATTTAATAATGTTTGATTATGAAGGGAAAGATTTTCCATATCAGGAGAAATGGAGAAATTATTTTATGTTATATCTCTTTAGTTTTAAGTACTTCTCTACTTTACAAAAACAAAGCAATGTAAACTTATTTTTTCTAGTTAATCTCAGCCCCTCTAAATATGAAAATAAATATTTTAATAGAATTATTCATATTTCTATATTCTAATAATATTACTTTGGGGTCAAAATACATTTGTGACCTTATGTATACATAAAGTTGACTTGATAACTGAATATTCTATAACAAAAGGGAATAGAATATGCTTCTGGAAATTGTGGATTAAAAAAAGAAATTATGTTTATCTTTTTCTGCACAGGTTTGACAAATAGTATAGTTTTACTATGACTTTCAAATGAGTGAGTTTATTAATGTAGTGCATAGCAAATGTGAAATAGAACATAGGAAGTAGCAGATAGAAGAAACAGGTTAATACCATAAAATCTGGAATTTAAAGCATTCAGCAGAAAGTGACCGGAGGAATCAGTCAGATGAGGTCCCAAGTGAGAATCTCTTCTTGATGACTTTCCTGCTTCTGTTCCAAGCACAGTCGTGTTTTATCCCTTGGGATAAATAATGGTAACATCTGTTGTAAATGATTTACCTTCTAGCTGTTGTCAAGGACACAATGCTCTGAATACCCTCTGCTGATTATTATTGTTGTTCTCTCTCCACCCTACAGAGCCAGAGGCTTGTTCAGTCCAGTATAGAGGCTTAGTGGAGAGACACAGGAGAGCTTTCTAGGCTCCCTGATTCAAGCTCAACATGCTTACATAGAACCAATCTAATTACACATTCTGGTAATTGGTGAGTAAAATTGATAAGTTTAAAATATTTGTGTAAATCCTGAGAAAATTGGTTGATAGAATTTATATTAAAATTAATCTGATAAATTTATCAAAATAGGCAATGACTTTGACATACCCATTTTGTTTCCTTTCAAGATTCTACATCCCTTGTTGTCATATTGTTCTTAGTGCAATACTTTGAATAAGAGTGGCCCCCGTGGGCATATATATTTGAATGCTTAGTCACCAGGGAATTGCACTTTGTGAAAGGATTAAAAGGACCAGGGAGAAACATGTTACTGGGGGTAGGCTTCTAGTTTTCTAAAGCCAAAGACAGACCAAATCTCTCTCTCTCTTCCTCTGGCTCTATTTCTTTGACTACAGATCAGGATGTAGCTTTCAAATATTGCTTCAGTGTGATCTGTGCCACCATGCTCCCTGCTATGATGATAATAGATGATGACTCAACTTGGAGACTCAGAAACTAAAAGCAAGCCCCGATTTCACAAATTAATACAAATGCATGCCAAAAAATTTACAGGAAACAATGGGTGTCTGAGAATTCTATCATCAGAATCTGAACATAAGCTAAGAAGTTTTTATAGCTTGGATCTCTAAACTATTGCTTTTTAATAAGTGAGACAATAGAGATGAATATTCTCTGTCACATGTACAAGCTGTAAACAATTTATTATCTTTAATTAATCACTTGACAAAAGTCAATAGAGAAAATAAAAAAGAATAAATAAAAAGAGTTGTTGATACAAACTATAAGCATCTTAATGCATTTGGAGTGATATTATCAAGATTTTCTATTAAAAAAGTTAATAAAATGAAGAAAAAAAAGAAAACAAACAAAAAATTTCAAGAAACAAGATACTTATCTTTTGACCTCAGTTTCTTTAAAAACATGGAAACATGGAATTGTTCTTGGATTATGCTTTTGAGCCACTCCCAAGAACAGCCTATAGAAGTAAGTTTACTTCAGACTGCTCATTACTACTGGCTATTCTTATTTGTTTATATGTTTCTATGGAAAAGCATGTTTTTACCATGTGCAGCTTGCCCATCCCATGCAGTTTGTCTGCCATATGTGGCTTGCATTTATAATTATATATCTTACCATGTGACTCCTCCTAACCCTCTAAATATAAATTCACTGAGGCCCTTAATAAAGTTTTCTATACCATGAAACTTCAGTCTGCCTCATTTATTACCTCCATTCTCCTAAACCCTACCAATTTTAGATTGGTAAACACTTAAGAGCTTTTACTGAATGGAATATTGTACATTATCCTGGGATATTCACTAAATTTTAATCACAAACTTAGTCAAGTGCTTACTATATTGTTTGTGAAATATTTTTATCCAGTATAAATGTTAAAATGTATGTAACTTGATTTTAAATTTTCAAGGGTAAATATATCATATTCCTCATTTATATTCAGTAAGTTGTCAAATACAAACTGTGGCAACTCATAAATCATTGAAGAAAATACAACTCATTCTTAATAGAACTTAACAAGCCTTTGCGTTTAGATTGGAATCACTAATATTTATCTCTCATACTCAATGTAAAAGACTAAATAAGTTAAATTAAATAAAGACATTTGGAAGCAGTTTTATTTTGTCAGAAAGTGTGACAAAATAGAATTGTAAATGACATGTTTTAGTTCATTGAGAGGTAATATTGGATCTGTAATAAGTCACTGTAGAAAGAAGCCTGGAAAGAAGGTAGTGAAGGCTTTTGTGTTAATGCTTGGATTTGTATTTATATAATTATTGGACATAACCATCCAAAGAGATCCTGTACAAGTTTAAAAATCAATTAACTAGTTGGCACAAAGATGTCTGATGATGACTGCTTGTTGTACTTTTCATTTTTAATTCACATATTTTGAATCAGCTTTGAAGCAACATTTTTTAATGCATTGGATCCTTCAGGTTGAATTTTTTTTGGACTAGTCAAATCAATATTAACAATTTTTTCAATGAAAATGTTTTCCTGGTAAGTGAATAGGAATTATAAGTTGTTATTTTTGCTATACTTAATGACTTCATCCAAACTAATTAGGAATATACAACTGAAAAAAATTCTAGAAATCATATTACTAAGTTAAAGATCTTAAATTATATAATATTTTTTCAATAACTTGCTTAGCATTATTTGTGTTTATGCTGAGATAATTACTCTTGCCTTGTGGTGTTAACAACATCAACATTATAAAGGCTGGCATATTACTAACTTCAGAATAAATCTTGTCCATAAAATCCTAATGTGGATGGCTACTTGTTTACTTAGTAGAAGTCTAAACTTTAATTTGACTCAAAATACATTGCATGTAGGAATTCTCAGCAGTATGGTTGGCTGAGCCAAATGAGAATAATGACAACAACAAATGACATGCTAACATTGAAGATAAAAATTTCACACACTTCCACTCCTACACAAAGACTTAAAGATGCCAATTTCTGATGACAGAAGACTCAGTCTCTTTCAGAGATAAGTGCCCTCAAACTTTATTCATTATCAAGTAGCCAGCTCTGCACAAACATATGTGTGTGTGTGTGTGTGTGTGTGTGTGTGCATGCGCGCGTTTGTGTGAGTGTGAGTGTATGCAAGCTAAATGTACTCTGTTATGTTATATATATATATATATGTTTACACAAACATATGCATATATGTGTATGTAAATGTAGCAATACAAAAAAGAGATCATGAATTTCATGGGGGGGGCAAAGAAAGGAAGAATTGAGGCAAAGAAAGGAAGGGGTAAAGAGAAGACAATAGTGATACATACAGTGCTAATGTGTGAAGTTTCCAAACAATAAAATTCTTAAAAGACAACCCATCACACATACCAAGTTCCTCTTTTGTCAGCTCATCTCTTCAGTAGTATCTATGATCATCCAGATGCCCAGAGCAATAACATTGGGCCTTACTTTGACACCTCTCTAAGTCTCTACCAAAGTCTATATGTAATCTGCCCACAAATCTATGCCACATTCCAGAGCTAATGGATCTTCAATATCCCAGTCTCTTCCACTATCCTTCACTCCTTTTATATTCTGTATAGATGTGTGAAATAGTCTTTTGACAGTTTTACTCAGATAGGCTGAATGACAGCTTCCACAAACCCTCAAGATTAAATCTCTCGAACTTCTGGGTGTTATATGTAAAGCAAAGGATATTTCTTCAGATCTGATTAAATGAAAACTCTTGAGATAGAGTATAAATTAGATGGAAATAAATATAATGGAAAGAGGAATAACAAGTGAAAGCCAGCTGTAGGTAGAGTAACAACAGAAACAACCAAAAACCTAGCCTATATAAATACTTCTTGGTTATCCAGAACTCCTTGGTAAAACCCTGACTTAGAATATCCTGATTATAGGTTATTCTTGAAGATCCATGACTTCTCTAGCTCAAGGTAGCTGGCTAGGTTTCGAGTAAAAGACATGATTTCCCTCCAAGTAGATCCAAAGTTCAGTTAGATAGCTGTTTGTTACCTTTAGAGTTACATTGCCATACTGGTTGTTGTGATTCACAGGCATCCCAGCTGGCTACACTCCTGATTGTTTCCTTCATTTCAAGGCTTGTAAGAAAGCTTTGGCCAATATAAAAGTTAGTCCTGAAAGAGAAAGCTTTCATGTTAGTTCCAGTACAGAATCCTTTGAAGGAGAATGGTTTTAAAGAAGTCAGAGTTTTCATTTTCTTGTTCATAAGACGGTAAAGAGCTGCTACTCTCTGACATTGACCAAGATCAAAACAAGCCACAAGCTGAAATCTTTGTGGGCTCTAACAATGCAAATATACCTTGACAAACTTTACTGAAAGTACTTTCAGAAACATGGATGATTCAAACGTAGCTGAAGCCTGGAATAGCACATCTAGTGATGTGAGATGTCTATATGCTGTGCATAAAGGACAGTTTTGGCCATGTCAGGCACCAGTAGAAGAAGTAGGCAAGGAAATCAGGGAATAAATAGGAGAACAAGGGTGGGATCAGAGAGAGATCTACTCAGCTACCCAAGGAAGCAAAGCAACATGTAAGGAACTTGGGCCATGTGGCAGACAGATTAGTGGATATGGATTGAATTAAGATGAAAGAGTTAGCTCATAGTGTGCCTGAGCTATAGGTGAAACAGCATGAAATTAATATAAGTGTCTGAGTCATGTTTTTGTGTGTCGGTGGGGAGGAAGCAGTTGTGGACAGGTCTGAACAGTGGGGATAGTCGGGGCCAGAAACTTCTTGATATACCTAGCATTAGGGATAACTGTTAAGAGCTTTATTGCTGTAGCTCCCTGTTAAAATTTTGTGTAGCTCTATTTAAAAGCCTCCTCTTCCCAGAAATTGATCACCTTTTATATAATATCAGGGAGGGATTACAGCTTTTATTAACATGTCTGAACTTCTGAATTCCTGGAAGTTCTTGAGATTCTAAAGCCATAAGAGTTTATATGATGAAATATAATTGTATTTTTGAGTCTTATAAGTGTCCCCTCTCTTTCAATTCAAAGAAGCATATATCCTACCTATGTGATAAACTTGTGGTATATTTTAATGAAAATATTAATATATACATAAACAATTAATAAAGGCTTTAAACTTAATATTGCTTACAAAATCATATGCATGTCTTGCTTATTCTATGACTATAAACATGAAAGATGCTGAGAATATGAAAGATACATCTATGAAATTGAAAATATCTTTCTGAGTATAGATGGCAATATAATACCCTTAAAATAAATATTCTACAGGAATCTACAGGAATATAATATATGACATATGGAGTCCAATTGGAAATGATTGCTAGATATTACATAAAGGATATTTTTGAATAAACATATTCTTATTCTAGAAATTGAAGTATAAATTATTTAGTGGCTACCTATTAACATGTTGTCATATGCTGTTTATCAATCAAATGGCATTTCCTATTTTAAATAAAAAGGATGATTTAACAAATGTACATACCAAGGTTTCCTGCATTAGGCTTGTTTGCCTGCTGATGCTGAATATGCTCATTGGTTTTGGTCAACTTGATATTATCCTACAGAAACCTGAAAATTGAAAAACTTAATCAAGGAACTGCCTCCATCAAGACTGACCTGTAGGAGTGCTATGAGGCATGGTCTTGATTGCTAATTGATGAAAAAAGAGTTTATCATATTGCAATTAGTGTTATCCTTGGAAAAGTAGTCTTGGACTGTCTAATAAAGCTAGTAAGTAATACGAATCTACGGTTTCTGATACTAAGTCTCTATCTTAGCTTATTCTGATTAAGTTAAAACACCTTGGGGGGGGGGATTATTTCCTACTTTCCTCTGCAAGCTACATTTGTTTCCTGTACAAACTACTTTTGTTCATGATATTTTTCATCAGCGATAGAACCAAAATTGAACATAAATTGGTACTAATGGCTGGGCTGTTATGACAAACTTGGCTACTTGGCTGTGGCTTTTGTGCTCTGTATGTTTTGGTGAGAAGAAGGTAAATACCTTTGAAGCTTGGACTGAGCAGCCATTGAGTGTGCTTAATGGAATGCTCTACAGGAGTTCATAGGAATATTAAGGGAAATAAAGATAATAAAGTCCAATATTGCAAAACTTAAGGAGGAAGCAAATACTTTATCAAAGTTGTTTTTGTGCTATATTTCAATTAAAAGTATATGGAAGTAAAGCCAAATAGTTAATTACCTTAAAGTGGATTGGGATGCTCTGGACAGGAAACTTGACTGATAACTTTGGAGTTTTTGTTTGTTTGTTTTTGTTTTTTGTTTAACTTTGGAGTTTTTGTTTGTTTGTTTTTGTTTTTTGTTTGTTTCTTTGTTTCTTATTGGAGGGTTGATAACCAGATCTCAAATAAATTTACAGAGACTTTTCCTTACTTTTGACTATCTGGCCTTAGCTTAGATTGCTTCTAACATACTTTTCGCACTTAAATGTTCTCATTCCTCTGACTGACTGAGTTAAGTGCTTCTCTGCAGGGAATGGGCTCCAAGGTGCCAGCCCATGCACAGGAACACAGTCTGATCCCATCCCTAGAGGATCCACATACTTCTCATGACAATCTATAGTTTTCTACCTTTGGAAGGCCTAGCTCCATTTCCCAATGGTTCCCTAGTGGCTGCTCTTGATTCAGTGAGCTCCCCAGAGCTCCAAACAGCCATCTCTGTGGACTTCTCCTCATAATCCTTATCCCCTTACTCATATAGACTCTTCTCCCACACTCTCATCTGGAACAAGAACTTTGCAGTGCTCAGCTATGGATCTCTGCCTCTATTAATTGTTGGATGTAGGTCTGTGATGGCACTTGGGTGCTTATTCATTTGATTCTATGGGAAGTCCTGTATAGACACCCTACACTATTGTTTGGAGTCCTATCCAGAGATATCCTGTGAGTTCTTGGCAGTTTACCTGGCACCCGGTCTATTTCCAACCCCCCCCCCCCCACAGTGGCTTCCCCTATCAAGGTGCCTCTATCAAGATATCCATCTCTTTTTTTCCCTCTTTGTTGTTCCTCTCACTCAACTATCTCCTTCTTTAATGATTTGTTCCCACCCCTTTTTGGCTGCAACCTGTTAGGATCACAATTTGCTAAGGTGATCTTCTCTATTTTCTCTTCCTAGGGGAATTTCTGGATGTCTCCCTTAACTTCTTTCTGATCCCAAGTTGTTCAGGGGTTGTGGTTTGCAGCTTGGGTATTCTTTTCTTTTTCTCTAAAATTCACTTATAAGTGAGTATATCCCATACCTCTTTATCTGGGCTTGTAATACCTCACTCAGGGTATTGTCTAAATCAAACCATTTGCCTACAAATTTTAGAATGTCATTATTTTTTACTCATGAGTAGTACTCCATTGTGTACATGTGCCACAGTTTGTTAATCTATTTTTCAGTTGAGTGGCATATAAGTTGTATTCAAGTTCTGGCTATCATGAATAATGAAGTTATGAACATAGTTGAGCTAATAATGTTTTGTAATATGAATATGCATCCTTTGGGTATATGCCCAATAGTAGTATTGCAGGATCCTTGGAGAGATTGATTCCCAGTTTTCAGAGAAATCACCATACTATATTCCAGAGTGGCTGTACAAGTTTACACTCCCACCAACAATGGAGTAGTGTTCCCTTTGCTCTGCATCCTCTCCAGCATTGGCTGTCATCTATATGTAGCCATTCTGACAATTATAAGTTGATATCTCAAAGTTGTTTTGATTTACATTTTTCTGATGGCTAAAGATGTGACAGCTAAAGATGTTGAATTTGGGGGGTTAATTAGATATACAATCATGTCATCTGTAAATATAGAAAGTTTGATTTCTCTTTCAATTATTATCCCCTTTATCACCTGTGGAGTGTTGGATTTTGTCAAAGGCTGTTTTTTTTTTTATCATTTAATGAGATGATTGTGTAGTTTTTTTTTCTTTTAGTTTATTTATATTATAGATGACATTCACCATTTTCCATATGTTGAACCATCCCTGCATCTCTGGGATGAAAGCTACTTGATCGTGGGGATTATTTTTTGATATGTTGTTAGATTCGGTTTGCCAGAATTTTAATCAGTACTTTTGCATTAATATTCATAAGGGAGATTGGTCTGTATTGTCTTCCTTTGCTGCAATTTTGAATGGCTTGTGAATCAGGGTGAATGTGGCCTCATAAAAAGAGTTCAGCAATGTTTCTTCCATTTCTACTATATGGAACAGTTTGGGGATTATTTGTATTATTTTTTAAAGTCTGGTAGAATTCTGCATTGAAACCATCTGAGCTTATTTTTTTAAAAGACTTTTAATAAAAGCTTCAATTTCCTTTGGGGTTATAGGTTTGTTTAGGTCTTTAATTTGATCTTGATTTAATGTTGATAAATGGTACCTATTCAGAAAGCTGTCTATTTTCTTTTAGTTTTTCCATTTTAGTGGAGTATAGATTTTAAAAGTATGACCTGGTAATTCTCTGGATATCCTGGGTATCTGTTGTCATGTCCCCCTTTTCATTTCTGATTCTGTTCATTTGTATATTCTCTCTCTCTCTCTGTTTTTTTTTTTGGTTAGTTTGGATAAGGGTTTATCTATCTTGTTGACTTTCTCAAAGAACCAGCTCTTTGATTCATTGATTCTTTAATTATTCTTTTTGTTTCAATTGTATTGATATGCCCTAAGTTTGATTATTTATTGCTGTCTACTCCTTCTAAGTGACTTTGCTTCTTATTGTTCTAAAGCCTTCAGCTGTGCTTTGATCTCTTGTGTGAGATTTCTCTAGGGTTTTCATAGAGGCATCTGGTGCTAAGAGTTTTTCTCTTAACATTCCTTTTATTGGGTTCCATAAGTTTGGGTATATTAGAGAATCATTTTCATTAAATTCTAGTGAGTCTTTGATTTCTTTCTTAACTTTTTCCTTGATCCAGCGGTGGCTCAATTGAAAGATATTCAATTTCTATGAATTTGTAAGCTTTCTGTGATTTTTTTTTGTTGTAGAACTCTAACTTTAGACTATAGTTGTCTGTTATGATACAAGGAGTTATTCCTAATTTTTTATATCCATTGATATTTGCTTTATGTCTTAAGTATGTGGTCATTTTTAGAGAAATTTCCATGGGGTTCTGAGAAATATGTACATACCTTTGTGTTTGGGTGGAAGGTTCTGTATATGTCTATTAAGTTTTATACATAGGCATTATAACTCTTAAATGTTCTATAGAGAGATTTCCTCCATCATGACGGGGCACAACTAAACCAAATTTAAAGTGGGAGCATTTTGCCAAGGGATTTCTTGATGTCAAAGTGCTACCCTGTCTGTACTTTGTTGATCTGCATTCACTGGTGTAATGTCTGCCTTTGCACACCTTTAGTACACCACAGAAATGAGGGACTTTAAGTTTTGATTATTTCTAGAAAAAAATATTTCTAGAAACCTCTTATCTATAATCCTTTTTTAGGTTTCCTTGTTTGCCATAATTAAAACACCTAATGTTTTGATTTTTCTTCATGCCTCTGTAAATCACCTCTTTTACCCAAGCATTGTCATGGTTATGAAATAAAATATTGCCTGTGTCTCAGATCCATTTTTCTATATGTGCTAAACTTGCTTCTCAATGCATCATAATTATTCTTTCCATAGTGAATTAGCATTTTGAAAAGCCAGAGATTCAATTATTATTTGTTTAATTTCTGAATTTGACATCATTCTATTTAAAGCTAAATTCAACCACTGTAAAAGATTAGTGAAAGTTTTTTTCTCTCTCTCTCTCTATTTAGAAAATTACTGAGTTCTTTTTTCTGACTTTTTCTACTCTGTCCCAAACATTTGAAGCTGCTGCATGGCACAGAGGCAGAGCATAGTCATCATATAGAGATTGTCTTTGTACATCAGCTTAATCATCTCTAAGGTGTTGGTCTTGAAATATTTCAATACCTCTACCTTATTGTTCAATGATCCTATCTAATTTTATCTTTCACTAGATCCTCCACTGCAATTTGAGGATCAGGGTCAAATACTACTGTAATCAATTCTTTCCAGTCTTGTGGGATAATTGTGGTATTTGTTCATCATAAACTTAAAATTTACTTCACAAGAGTTAAACATATTCTATATGAAACTTTCTCCTCCTTAAACCTTCTCAATTCTAACATTTTCAATAAAATCATATCAGTTTTTATACAGCTTTGGAGATACCTGTCATTTGTCAGTTCCTATAAGGTGACTGGATAAAATAAGGTAGGTTGTTTGAAATTTTTGGGCTGCTCTTCTCTAATTTTATAGTGTAATACTGAGTTTGTTTTCCTTCAATTTTTTTCTTTCTGGGTCTGAATAGCTCTATGATCTATTTTAGTAAGATTTTTGAAGGCCTATAGCTTGGCATTCAGATCAGCCCAACTTTTTTAGACATAAACCAAGAAGTATTATGTCAACAATAAAGATTATCAAGATGATAATTAACATTGTAAATCCAGATTGAATATCCCTTTACTTGTTTCATTTTAGACCATGCATTGTATAATTATACAGAGACCTAACTCTCTCTAACATAATAGTGTTTCCCATTTTTCAATATGGGAAAATACTCTTCTTATTTTTTCTAATACCCCTTTAAAAATTCCCAATTGTCTCACCAAATCTAGTGTTGATGGTAAATATGATGTTGAAGTGTGAGGCTGGCTAATACTATGTATAACAGAAGAAACCACAATAAATGTCCAGGCAACTACCTAAGTATGGCAACAATCTGAGGAGAAGGTCCAAGGAAATCTTACAACCCTGTGAGAAAAAAGAAGCCAAAAGCCAGTGATTTTCATGAGGAAACTTGTAAAAACAGTTTCTTCTTGTGGCATTTGGAGCCCAAGCACCTGTCAAGTTTATTGCAGAAAGGCTACAACAGAAAAAAATTCCAAACTCACTTGAATGCTGATTTTGTTGCCAACTTAGATATATTTTCAAAATTAGGCCTAGGCTTTTTTGGTTGGTATATGTATATGTGTATGTGTATGTGTATGTGTGTGTATGTATATGTATATATACACATTTGATAAGGGTTATAGGGTTTTCAAACTTTTCAAAAATCTAATGAAGATGACATTTAAATTATTTAATATAAAAGCTAGTTATGACAGAGGCTTCTAGGTCTTAACAATAAGCCTGAGATCTCCAATAAAGAAAGTATAATACTGTAATGATGCCTCCTGGATTGTTGGTAATACTGACCATTGGGCAAGATGCCCCAATTCAATACCTGCTGCCAGGACTCTGGCAAGCCTGTGGACAAGCAAGACACTGGAGAATTGATTGCTTCAGTTTGCCTAGACAAAATAATGTCAGTCTTCTACATGTTCCTTCTTACCTTATTGGTCTGTCAGTCAAAGACTGATACTGTCCTGGTATCTCTTCTCCAAGGCTCTTGAGATCACAGAAGGCAGGGATGGTAATCTAGGTAATGGACTAATATTTATTATTTTTATAGATTAAGAAGCAGCTTTGTCTGTACTGCTGCTTTATTTTTATCAGATCTCTGATGGTATTGATAGCTAGACTAACTATAATATTGTCAACCTAGCAACAACAGGCAACCAGATTCTTCCACAAGGATATAACAGACTTGTTATCTATTTTAGGTATCCAATAGAGAAAAATGGAACAGATTTCAGATGTAACCTTCCACTATAAAAACAAAACAAAATATGCTTTATAGTAACTCTTCTCAATACTATCTACTTATATCTCTGATAATTAGATAAAAATAGATTAATGCATATATGCTTTAAAGGTCTAATGTTTTAAAATATAAAGGATAAGTATGTTGATATTATAGAAAATGTTCATACATTTAACCCAAATCTATAGTTTTTGCTAGGTCTCAAATGTATGAGTCTACTCCTGCTGTTTTATATATACATATTGACTGCTTTTTCTACAATAGGGATTTCAATACAATGATAACACTAATATATCTTAAACTTTTATTTCCTTTGGTAAACTAAAATTTATATAAGCTTCAGAAAATCAAACCGTAAAGCTTAGATCCATTTGCCATAGGCCAAATAAAAAATTTCAAATATTAAGGTTTTTAATTTCTAAATTTTAACTTCTGTCCCTAGTCTATATTTGTCTCAGAGGATTTACTTTATTTATTATTATTTAAAAGTCATGTTGCATCTCCTCAAGACTAGCAAATACAAAAAAACACAAGACACAGAAGTGTGAGAGAGGAAAAGTTAGTTTTTTTTCCATAGCTATAGGTGTCTAACTTAGCATGCTATCAAAAAATACAAGAGACACAACACATTTTAAAATGGTCTTGTAATTTATCCATACTGTGAGGGAAAAAATGCAAGGGTAAAATTTATCAGAGAAGGGGCTTTAATCTTTCAGTATTAGAACAGTACATTTTCAGAGACAGTAACAGTGGGCCTGAATCTCCAGAGTCAGAAAACTGCACAGAATGAACATGTGTGGGAACAAGGTAGACAAAGACCAGGGGGCAAGGCTTATTATGTGGACTCTTGTAGTTACAGCTACAAGAGAAAAAGATAAAATCATTTGGTGGCCTTTTGCTTTTTTCTTTTTCTCAGAGAAGGCTGGCAAGGCAACTTTAAATGTGTGTGATTTATTTGAGAAGGGCAGAAAGCTTTTCTTCTATATTTCCCAATCTCCTTAAACTCACAGTAATCATCCATCACATAAGTATGTATTTCTGCCCTCAGTTGAGAAAAAGTAAGATGTCAACTGATAATGTAGAAAATAAAAAAAATATATAAAAATATATGCAGCAGATTTTAATCTATGACCACCAACTATGAAAATGTGAAAATAGAGAAGAAATAGAATTTAATAGAGCATTATTTACTACTTTTTATTAGGAGATTTTACCAAAATTAGGAAACATGAAGATAAGCTAAAAACCTTTAAATATTGTAGCCAAGCTTTGTAACTAGTGGAAAATGATGAAAAATCAAAAATTTACATGTAAGTCTTCTTATAGTACTTAATTTTTCCTAATTTTTGTTTAGTTAGATTTAAAATTATAGAAATAAACATTTAAATTTAAAGTGTTTTTCTAGGTTCTTTGCTAGGTTGATATCATCTAACTAAGTTTTCTACTAAACCAAAAGGAATATAATTACATTCATAAACTGCTCCTATGCTCAAATTATATCTATATTAATTGATTGTGTAGTAATGTTCAATTAAAATTTCTATATGATTTTCAGAGAAAGTTTGTATCTTCTATAAACACCAGGCTTTCAGAAAGCTTTCCTGTCAGAGAATGAATCTTGAATTAAAATTAAGATTAGAATATTTAAGAAAAGTTTTAAAATGTAAATAAAATATAGCAGGTGACATCCTGTACCTAAAACATATGATTTAAAACTGTGTCTTTTATTTTTACAGGACTCTGAGCTACATGGAAACTGAAGTATCTGCAGATTTGAATAAGTTGGTTTGGGCTATGATCTAGGATTGAAGGAAGGACGTATACTCACAAGTGAAGCTATCTTGCTGGCACTCTCTAAAGACTCAAAGTAGACAAATTTACAGAAAGAGGGGTGATAGTGGTCAGAGAAGAGTGACTCATAGCTAACTTTCCTGTTGTTGGTGTTTACGTTCCGTATCGAACTCCCAGAATCCCTGTCTACATTAATCTTAAGGCCTACATCTATCATGTTTTTTTATGTTTCCATACTCTTCACTTTCCAGAACAAGACATAGTCATTGTACAGGCAATTGTGATAAGATTACTCTTTAAACTTGTACTCACACTTTTTAAAGTAGACACTATACTCCTCTTGGCTGCAATGCCCTTGCTATTTCATAACCATGAGATGCTATACTCACTGGTTCATACAGATTCACTCTAGCTATGTGATGTTCTCATCTAGTTTACAAGGTTTACTCACACGCCAAAACTAAAAATGTATAATCCAATATATTTGCTGATTCTTTCACCTCTATATGTCTTTGATGGTAGGTACTTCTTTTTAATAATGGGTGATGTACACACTTACTTTTACCAATTATGTATCATAAAATATAGATAAACATCCATAAAATATTATGTGTAGATTTCATTGTTCTAGAGTCATTATTTTATTCTGCACCATAACAGTTGAGAAACTATGCTTTCAATTAGGACTTGATCATAATGGAGATACTCACAAGCCCTCTGCAGATGGTGATTTTTGAAAACGAAATATTGTCAGTTTTAACCAATCGGAAAGACTATAATTGAGGTTCCATTAGTGATCTGACCACAAACTAGATGAATTACTTTGTTATTAACAAAGAAAGAAAGAAATTGACCTTCAAATAGGGTTCACTTTAGACTGCTAGGTAAAATGTCATTTGACTAAATGCTCATTATTCCTGATCTTTAGATGAAAGATAACTTTTCCCCAAAAGATATGAAAAATGTTATGCTAATTTCACACATTCTGCAATGCACAGTGCTAAGATGTCAAAATGTCTCTGGAATAAGAAAGTAACTAATGTGTACACTAGAAATATTGCAAATAAAAGATGATTGCTACAGGGAATTTGCATGAATCTGAATCTTAAGTAGTTCTTCCTGTTCAGAAACTGCTTTCTAAAAATTTGATGTGAAAATGGAAAATAGTCTCCATAGGTATTTTACTAAATTAATCTAATTAATTATTAAATTTAGAAATAAAGACTCAAGATAAATTCTGAAATAAGACAATATTGAACATGGCATCTTTATGCAACTATGTCAATCACATATTCTTCCAAAAGGGGATATTATCCAATCTAAAAATCACACCTTAGAATATTTAAAACTAGTCTGTCTACAAATGTGTTTCTACTTCTTATCATTTGGTGGCAGATTTCAAGATTGAAAAACATACTAACCTTACACACTCTGATGAGTGGAACACAGAATTACTAAATAATACTATATATATATATATATATATATATATATATATATTCTAAAAAATAGAAACAATGATTTTCTTATGCTGCTTACTTTTGATCAAAATAAAGCAAAATGACCATAAAATGTGTTTAACATTCTCTTTTACTGATGCATAATAAATTTAATTCTTTGTATTGTATTTTCATATTTTAAGAATTTTCAAAAGCAAAGTAGAGCTTAACCTGTTGTCAAGAGTGCAAGTGTCTAGCCCCTAGAACGTGTGTGGGACATCTGTCTCCAGCCCTTATCTGCCATATTGTAGAGTGGGTGAGGGGGAGACTCTCTACATTCTCCCCTACTTCTTGCTACTGTGGCAAGTAGGAGAGGGGGCTCTGAGGCCATGAGAGTGGGAGAGCTGGTTCTGTCCCTCATCAACTTCAGTAATCAAGTGAGCTGGCCCTACACAACCCTGGGCAGCAAATTAGAGCTGACACTGTTGTTGTTTGCTTGTTTGTTTTTTTATTGTTTCAAAAGCCTAGAGGTACAGTACTGGCTTCTTATGTATCTGACAGAAAGAGCCAGTTCACAGTCCCTCTTGTACATTTTCCAAGGCTATCTGCCACACTGGCATACAATTTAGGTGTGGAAGGTGGATCTTCTGCATTCTTTTTTGGCACCATGGCAACATGCATTGAAAGGTACTCTGAGAAGAATCTCATGCTGTGACAAGAATTGTTTATCTGCATTTGTTTTTTGATGGTCAGTGATATACTAACCCCCTTCTACGTTCTGAGAACAATGATACAGTCAATGTTTCTACTGTCAGAAAGATGCTTTATTTGACAACTAGGCACAAAAATAATTTCAATTTCCATATGAAATATCTAAAATAGCAATCAATTCAGAAAGTTCTGAAGGACAGTTCCTTAACCTAAAATTTCAGATGAAGCTTGGAAAACTGAGTATCAAAATGAAAGTATTATGGGAGAAAATCAGGAAGAGCCTTTTTTCTCCCACCATGTGGGAAAAGTCAAGCATTATGGATTACATGGACTGATTTTAATATAAAAGTGGGTGCAATCCAACTTCAAGTACCACGTAAGAGTTGGTAACAGATTCTGATTATAAAAGTGTTATTATTCAAAATATGCTAAAGTGTGCAATCATATGACCAAGCAATGTACTCAAAATTCTGGATGACTAGACTGGTGAATACATGATGTGACATGAAAGCATACTTCAATTGTATCCTATGTTGTACAGACTGCCTGCATCATAACCTGTCCTGCACGGTCAGTTGGTTTGCTAGCTTTTAAATGTATTGTTTATAAAATTTGACAAAATAAATTTTAAAATGTTCTTAGAATGGTTTTACTTGAGGTCATATGAAGGAAAACTCCTGGGTAGAAGTTGTGGGCTTCAAATGCTTCAAGTGTTGATAGAATAACTTGACCTGCAGTGAGGTGGTCAGATCCAGGGATTGATTCATTTTGGGCTGTTTTTATTTCCCTAGTCAGTTTGTGGCCCATTTGTGTTGAACCTAACTTTCTGTGGTTAATACATAAAACCATTAGACAATGCATTAACTTTTAACTTAAGAAAATATATTTTCTCCCAAAGGGCTAAAAATGCTATCAGTTAGCATCTGAGGCCTCTAACCAAGATTTCTCCACTTGACAATAACCTCACTCCCTGATGCTTATACCAATGCATTTGAAAAGTGTCTTAATCTACTACTTTCTTTCTTCAGCTACTATAAAAACTTTATGAGACTACTTTCCCGATGGAACATGAAGTTTTCTGTTTGTAGGTCATAATCACTTCTAAGTGGCTATTATAATCTGTCAGAATAAATATAAATAAACTCTCTTGTGCATTCTGAGGTGAGAGTTGTGTTTTTGTCTCAACAAGAGCAATTATAAATCACTTGAAAGTATTATTTACTGAACTGTCCTTAATTAAAAATGCTGGCTCTCAGAAACAGAAAGCAACACTCTTTATCCTACTACTGATGTCCTAACACACACATCAGTTTTTCTCACTGCCTGGATGACTGCTAGGTGCTGTCTATTACTGTTATCTTGGAATGATTTAATGTCTTCCCCCATTAAAAAAGATATCATAGCTCCAAACACCAGAAAGGATGGCATCATTGTAATCAAATTTCCTTTAAAGGATTACAGGATGATAAAGTAGCAACAAGGATTAGCATTTCAAGGGAGAGCAGTTACATTATATGACAAGCCTGCTCCTCCATGTTTCACCAGACTGGAAGGTGGTTCCCAAACAAGGAAATGATAGACAGAACCAGCTTTCAATTTGACAAGGCAATTTTCTCCCCATTATTTTGATGAGGTATTTTGAAGTATAGCTTTATATTATTATAGAACACTACCTTTTGGGAATAGCTGTTGCTCTTCTCCACAATGACTTTTTAATGCATTGTGTGGTGATAAGCACTTTCTCCAAGATCATTAGCTGCTGTTCAGAGGATTCACTGCTGAATAATTTAGTCTTAAGGATCATAATACTAGCCTGAATGTGAGGGACAAAACAGAAAATATGACAACACAGCAGTTAAAATGTTTGTGAAATTCCCCTCAGGTATGTTATATAAAAATACTCATTTGTGTTAAATTCCAGATACTATACTAAATGACAGATTTAAGAAACAAGTGGAAATATAATTTATTTTTAATATCAAGTTCACCATTTATCAAATTGCTCTGTTCTCTCTCCTTGTAAGTAACGAGCCAGGACCTGCTCACTTTGCATATCTGATGGTTATATACATGTGCCTTGCCCTCTTACATTTTCATCTCTCCAGTTACTGGTTACGCCATGCCAATACTGGCTTTGAAGGACTCAGTTTGTACTCTTTAGTTGTAACCACAGTAGTTTTCTTCCAAAACTTTAGTTGGTGATACCTTTGTGGCCTCCAGGCCTAATTATATATGCATTTAGGAATAAATGTCCCTTTTTCCAGAAGTGAAAGCCTTTCCCCCATCAAAGGCAAAGTCTTGAAGAATTAAAAAAAAAAGATAAAAAAGGAATAACAAAAATCTCTTCTATTATTTCCAGCACAAATGCATGATACAGCCTTTCCTGACTAGAATAAGACATTAGAAACACAAACTATGATAGAAATTTAATTATTTTTTTATGTGGGAGTACATGTGGAGACAAGAGAACAAAATGTAAAAATTAGATCATCAACATTGGCAACAAACACTCTTAACTTCTGAATCACTTGGCTATACTGTGTGGTTGTCATGTAATTTTAATGCATATTATATTTGACTCAATATATTTAAAACATCATTTCAAATATTCATATAAATATTACTGGTATAAACCTGGGAAACTTTAAAGCTTTTTTGTTTGTTTGTTTGTTTGTTTTACTTTTTAAGACAAGAGTTTCTCTGTGTGGCCCTCTGTCCTTGGTCTTTCTAAAACACACTTTGTAGATAGACTAAGCTTTCCTCAATCTCAAGGTCGTCTTAGTCTACAAAGTGACAGAGATCTTTCAACTTAAAGACATGCAAAGCCGAGTGTGTTGAAGTCAGCCAGCAAGGAGCAAGGCTTGGGGGGGGGGGGTGTGTGTGTGTCAGAGCTAGACATGGTAGAGCACAGCACATGATGGAAATGGCAGTTACCTGCATTGCCACAGTTTCATTGGCTAGAACACCACACCAAAAGCCATGAGGTGCTGTCACTGTGGTTTGCCGAAGCCATGGTTTGCTGAAACAACAGCATCAGCAGGCCTAAGGGACCTCTAAACCAGTGTTGGGTGCCAGGAATAATAATAAATTTGTTTGTAATATATTGTAAGAAGGATTAATATTAATTTAAGGGTATATTTAGTCATAATAAAATTAAACCTTGAGATGATTTTGGAAAGAGGAAGGGTCTCACAATGGCTCTGATCTACTCCCCAGAATGCTTCCAATTTATTCTGACCATGAACCAGAGGGTTCCTGATTCTCAGGAGCTACTGAGGCTCACTAAACAATGTATGATTCCCACTACACACCACCATCACCCAGTCTACAGGTTTTTCTTTTAATTAACTCTTATCAAGATTTTGCTAATTATAGCCTATCTCTGCTAGCATTAGTCATATTTTAATCTTTTAGCCTGTGTACCTAGAAGCTAATATGTTGTGTATCATAAGGCTAGAAGCTTGTAATATTCTAAAGAATAATATTCACATGACTTAATAGGTTTAAAATAAGACATTTTTAACCTTCCTTGTACACAAATATAATATGAACTCTGAAAATTAAGATTTTGTAGCAAGTTAGTAATCTCCCATAAATGTATTTCTGTTTTCAGAGGTACCTAAAAACATATTAGAACTTGTTGAATAAAAGAGGACCACAGAAATAAGTAAACTAAAAGTATAATTCGCATTAACATGTATTTTATACAAAGCAATAAAAAACAACCGTATATTATAAATTATCAGTTTTCTTTCTCCTGATGATGAATTGAATATTATTCATATTTCGGCTGATGTGCAAAATACATGTATTTATATTTAAAAACTTCCCAATATCACAAATATTTATTGTCTTCTTTTTTTTGTATTCTAAAGTTTCTGCCACAACTACAGACATTATTTCTATTTTTCTTTGGAAATAGTGTGAGCTAAGATCAGGGCAGTGAAGTTTTAGTTAAATCTTGTGTGAAGTGCATAGCCACATCTAAAGAATAGAGAAGGGAAGAAATGTCAGTAAAGTTTGAACAATAGTTCATGGTAGTCATATTAGATATGTTATTTTGTTTGCATTTTGAGTCTCTCATAACTAGTTTTTAAATGCATGGAGCTGTTTAAAAGGAGCTGGACAGCTGTTAGAGGCCATCCATGATGACTGCAAGCTTTTTGCTGTGAGTGTATCCTGAGACAACAGAAGAGAGACTGAGGTTAAGATGCTTTTATAAAATGAATTGGAAGGCTGCTTCTCTAAGAGTCTGAGGTAAAACAAATCTGTCATTCCCATTGAACACGCAAGTCAGTGGGACATGTCAGCTAAATTGATTGCTTCACTGAGAAGACAATGTTTCACACAACAGTGACACCAGCTGGCACATGACTGACACTCTTCACAGGACAGATTCTGTGAATGAAGTATGGAAGGAAGGCAATTATATGGATGGTTAAGGTTTGTAAATGGTTTTTCTGAATGATTTACCTAACGGGTTAGTGTCCCTGCTTAGTTATTTGTATAAAACCCAGGATCCCGGAGAGAACAAGTCAGAAAGCCATGAACTTCAGCAGTTATAAGAATTAAAAAGAAGAAGAAGAAATAAAAGCACCTTTGCATACAGTTATGAATAGCAAAATACTAACAAAAATGGCTTAACTTAAAAACAAGTTTGATAAGGTAGGCTGGGATGACAATTTTCCTGCCACTTTCTGCATTATTTCTCAAACTATCTGAAAAAAGACAATTCATGTATAATCTGAAAACTGACAAAATTCATATTTATTAATTTTAAATAAATTATAAAAATAATTTAATAAATAATACTGTAAGTATTCACAAAGTAGATATTTTATAAATAACGCTAATCTTTAGTGGTGGTGATATGCTCTAAGTTCATTCATCATCTATTTATTGAGCATCTCTCTACCTATATTCACCTAATTCCCCTTTAATTATAACTTGATTGATCCAAAAGCAATTTAAGAGATGTTTTATTTATAAGTAAAGGAGACAAGTCTACCAATTAAAATAATTTTCAGTGTGATTTGCTCTTTAAAAAATACTGTGAATTACTCTCTCTCTCTAATCCCTCAAATGTTCATCCAAAGATTCTATTCTTTAGCTAGCATACAGATTGCATGAACCTCAAATATAGATTCAATGTTCCTCTAACAATAAATGTACTTGCATTTCAACAGACATGATAGATGAATTTCTGCTGAAAACATCATTCTACCCTAATTTAAGAGTGAATTAGGGTAGAATTTTCAGTTTTTATCTTAAGTCCTTTCAGTATTACATTAAGGGCATGTCTAAAACCTAGAATTTCTATAAAGATTAAGTGATATTTTTAAAAAGTAGGCAAAGATAATATGCTATCAGAACACACAACGTGATTTCTAATCCTACTGATGCTGTATTGTTGATGTTGTGCATGCTTCATCTGTGCTGATCTAAAGACTGGGCAGTAATCTGTACTATGACGAGTGTCTCCAAAACCTTTCTACTGCATAAATATCCCTTCTGTCAAGGGGTTGCTTTCTTTCATTTGCGTGTTGGAAACTTTGTCTTCTTCCAATGTTGTCATTTCCACATTTGCTATGTAGCTCCTTTGATTTCAATGGGACAGAGTGATTCTATTCTATGTCCCTTTCTTAATATGCAGAGAATAACAGAGGCATGTGTTGATTATTTTAATGATGTTTTAATATATTTTAGTAGCATGTGTTTCATAATGCTATAATATTATCAATATGTAACCAATAGCTAATATTCAACATACTTATTGCTAAATAACAGGGAAAATTTTATTTAACATATAGTAGATTATTATTAGTATAAAGTTTTCATATTATCCTCATATGATAACATGAGGATAAGAAAACTAATGATCTAAAAGGTAAAGTGACCTGCCTAAGACTCCCATGAGAATAATGAAAATGATCTGTGTTGTGATTCAAAAACCTTTATTTCAAATCACCTCACTCTAAATTGTAGCTATTTTTGGCACATCTCAGAATGTTTTATAGATTTTAATTTATTTAATAAATTTAAAAAGTGATTTAAGTAATAGCTCCCATGTCTGGATAAAGTAGGCTTTAGGGAATTATCAATTGTCATAATTTATTTTCCAACTTGTGTTAGCATATCTATGAGGCCTGTTTGTTTTTCTACTGCTGAGAAAATTAGATCAGACAAATGGGTAGTAGAAAGACGTCAAACTGAGTGAATCCAGAAATGAAAAGTGTTTGCCTGTTTTTGTAAAACTGAATCTCTACATATAAAAAGCACAAATTATGTGGTTTATAATATAATATCTTGTTTTGCCTATTGGAAACCTAAAATAAGCATGATGTGGGCAATGATTATAAATTATTATGCATTATTACCATAAAATATTTGATAATAGAATAGGGAGAGTTCATAAACCATATGAATAAATTAGTAATAGAGTAAAAGTGCTACTTGTAGTGGGATGTGTTCTGTTCCATTGTAAATAATTGTTTTGCCTACTGGTTTAACAAAAATGCTGATTGGCTGAAGACAGACAGGAAGTGGGAGGGGGCTACCAGACTAAGAAAATTCTGGAAACAGGAAGAGCAGAGCCAGAGATGCCACAGAGATACCAGAGAAGCCAGCAGATTCAGAGGACAACTATGCTGCTCTGAGAAATGTTACTGAGCCATATGGCTGAACAAGATAAGAGTCATGGCTTAGTTTAAGTAAGAAAGTTATAAGCCTGAGCCAGAGGCAAATAATCATAAAATTAATGTAAGTGTCTGTGTGTGTCTGTGGATCTGCAGTTCTATGGGTCTGAGCCTAGAGACTAGGCCAGAAAGTCTAGGCCAAAAACTATATACAACAAATGGTGGCCCAAGGTGAGCAATATACATGCACATATAGCTCTAGAAAGATTAATAAAGGGTTGTAGATTATAAATCAATGCCCAAAACAGCTTCCGAGTTGTGTCTCTCACATGAGCCTTGATACAGAGATGCTGTGGTAAGGCATGTGGGCTTTAGCAAAAAAAAAAAAAAAAGCGGGATTTTGGAATACAGTTTAACATGGCTAGTTCCTGAAGTCTCACAGGAGACTAGATGTAAACAGCAAGCTAAATAGCTGAATATGATGTATTTTTCTGTTTATATAGACAAAAATGAAAGATAATCAAAAATTGCTTCTTAGTAGCAGCACCATTTTTTTGGATCAGCTCTGTTTGCTAGAGGTAAGCAGAGCAGGGCTTTTTTAACAGAAGCTTCCTGATTCAGCCTTTGAGTCAAATACTTGAGAGTATTTTAAGAGGCCCTGTTGTCAAATACTTAAATAGAGCTCATGAGAAGCAGATAGCAGTGCTTTACTTGATGATTACATGGACCCTAAAATTCCCCAGAGTGGTAACTGTGAGTCTTACCAATACTTCAGCTAAAATATAAATCCTATGGGTGAAGCCAGCCAGCCAGCAGAGTGAAGCCTTTAATTCTTAGCCACACCTTGGCAGATTAAATGTATGAGAAAGGCAAAAAGGGAGCTGTGTGGAGTCAGCAACCTTAACCAAGCAAAGTTGTGGTCAGAAATAGAATAAGACAAGAAATAAGAGATATAGAGTAAAGACAGATTAAAAAAAAAAACTTTAAAAGGCTTAGAGTGTGTTTAAAAAGTATGCATAGGCTTGAGAAAAATAAAAGGAAAGAGGATAGAAAATGTCCTTAAAAAATAAACAGTAAAAAGTAATAGTAATAAACCAGGTAAAAGTGGAAAACTCAAAAGTGTCTGCATTCTGTACGCTATTATTTGTCTTCAAGTTTTTTGACCGAAAATAAAGTAGTAAAAGCTCTTAAAAGACATTTGATTATAAATGTTGCTGGATTAATTCAACCTGTATACTTTATAAATGGGTTGACTTTAAAATTGAAAGCCAAAGATATGGTACTTTGGAGAAGAGATTTTCTTTTAATTTCTATAGGAAATAAGAAATGGTTGGCCCATACTGAGCATTTCACAGTACCTGTGTCGAAATTTTATTTAGTGTTCTTAATCCAAAGCAATTTCAAGGAGACTGTCTGAGATGACTCAGGCTTACAGACTATTTTATTAAGGACTTGTCCATAATCTTACATTTTTCTTAGAGTTTCCATGGAATTGGCAGTGCCTCCATTCAGCAGGAAGTAGCCCAGAGAATTACACCCACATTCTGCCCAAAATGGATTGCGGTTGCTTGTTTTTGTCTACAGTGTTGTTTACAAGATTATAGTGAAAAAATTATGTAAAGGAAATTAGATTTGGAGTTCTTCTTTTAAAAAGAAAAATATAGGGGAATTGTAGTGGGACTAGGTTTTGTACCTAGTAAATAATTGTCCTGCCTACTGGACAAATGCTGATTGGCTGAAGTCAGACAGGAAGTAGGGGTGGGACTATAAGACTAAAAAAATTCTGGAAATAAGAAGAACAGAGACAGAGATGTCAGAGAGATACCACAGAGATGCCAGAGAAGTCAGCAAGCCGAACAGAATAAGAATCATGGGTTAGTTTAAGGGTAAAAAGTTAGCAAGTTATAGGCCTGTGCCTGAGGCCAATGAGCATAAAATTAATGTAAGTGTCGTTTGTCTCTGTGGGTCTGTGGGTTCGAACCTTGAGGCTAGGCCTGAAAGTCCAGGCCAGAAACAATACAACAGCAGGTGATATAGATTATAAAGTCTAAAATCACAGTTTCAAATGGAGATAAGGAAAAAGCAATGTATATCTGAAGAAACTTGCAACAAACGATACCCTCAGGACCTGTCATGCTGGACATGATACGAAGACATCATGGGAGTAGTGACTAGTTTGCTTGACAGGTTTCAGTAGGAAGCAAAAACATCTTTGAAGGCAGAATTTTATAGTTGAGGGCTACAATATTTTTATCCGTGTTTGACAGCTATTTATTATTATATATAGTGTTTTCATTTTGTATTTCTTGGGTGTTTCTCACAGACAGTTACAAAATGGTTGTCTATCATTGTTGATACTAATTGAGATAACAGTTTTTCCTAAGACCAGTATTTTGAACCTAAGTCACTACATAAGTATTTTCTTTTCTGTCATTTTGAAACATGCTATCAATCTCTCAAACTAGTTTTTTAATGCAGATATTAAATGAGCACAGATACTCCTGTCAGGTTCTTCCAAGCTTGTTAGCTAGGTGGCAATTCTTAAAATTTCCCACTATTGAATGAGTAAAGGAAAAAGAGAAAACAGTTGAAAAATAGCTCATAGCTTTCCAGAGGATCAAATAAGGAAAATGTGCACTTATATTCTACTAAAAAGTTTCTCCCTAGACATTTAACAATAAAATATTGATGGTTAAGGAAATTAGACACTAAAATAATTTATTAGGACAACTAGGATCCATATACTAGAAAAATAAGTGAACAGTGAGCAGACCATATGCTTGAAGGAGTTTGTTCACTAATTTCACTGGCTCAGATACAGACTTTTTAAACTACAGCTTCTTCAGTGTAACTAGCTTTTATACTCTGAATAACATGTATATTAATTTATTTATTATGGGAGCCATGTATTGTTTTCTTTAAGAAGAAACTTGCCTGGTCTAGATAGATGACAGATAGAATGCAAAAGATAGATAGATAGATATAGACATATAGATAGGTACAGATATATATATATATATATATATATAGGCAGACAGTTACATATATATGGATGTATAATATGGATAAATATCCCCAACATAAATGACATATATCGAATATACACATATATAATATTAATATTGCAAATTAATATATAATATATTAAAAATAGAAGATAGAGATTTGTATGTTATATCTATAAAGCAAAAGTATATACCTAGATCTGTACTGAACAGTACACAGGACAATTAAATATTATAATGTACATACATTGTAATTTATTTTTTAAATCATTTAATTTCTTTAAAATATTTATCAAAGTATAATCTGTATGATTCTTTAACCTGTAATGTGTATCTGAACTGATTAAATATTTAATAAATCTTCATTGAGCTTTTAAACTGTCAAAAAGCCCATTGATAAAGTATAACACAAATTCTACTTTGATTATTCAGAGTCAAATCATGTTTCAGTTACTGTAGATCAAATGGTTGGATTTTAGTAATGACATTTAGGTTTTTCTCAGTAAACCTAATGAAGGAGAAAGAAAACAAAGTTTTATCACAATACAAGAAAACATGAATAAATATTATGTTGGGTGTTAGAGAAAAGGGCTCGGAGACATTAAAGACAGGAATCAATATAGATACAACAGGCTGAGTAATAAATGTTTATTGATCTTAATTGACTCTGGGTGTTTGTCCAGTTATGTTAGTAGAAAAATTTCATTCTCTCTCTGGTCTCTGTCTTTCTGTGCATGGGTTATCCTGTTGTAAAAGTGGGTAGTGACATGACATTTATTACACTGAATCTCGTAACAACAGCAAAAAAAAAAAAAAAAAAAAAAAAAAATGTTCGTGTCAGACAATTAGACTAATGGGGTGGAAGAATGTCAAAAGCAAAACAAAGTTTGATCACTGGCCCTTGAAGAGATTGTAATTCTGTTGACCAAATAGGACTAAATATCAAGAAACAGATAAATAATACTTTGCCTTGTGATTAAGAGAATGATGTTGAAAGCAAGCAGAAATAAACTGTTATAATAATGTGATCAAGATGATGGCTAGCTGAAACTCTGAGGAGCTCACTGAATTAAGAATTTCCCCCTGAAGATCCATTGGGAGGGGGAATTAGGCCCTGCAGGGGTGGGCTGATTTTATTTGACATGAGCAGTGTGTGAAGCCATGAGGAGTGGGATCAGACTGTGTTCCTCTTCATGGCTGGGACCTTGGAGCCCATTCCCTGTAGAGGAAAACCCAGCCCAGCATTGACTTTGGGATGAGTGAATCAGAGTGGATGTGCCAGGCTGAGCTGACCCACCTTGGGATTTCTTGTTCTTTGGGGGGAGAATGGCTGAAGTCTGACTGGGAAGGATTGGGAGGAATGAAGGGAGGTGGAACAGAGGGATACATAGATAAAAAAAAAAATAAATAAAAACTGTGATCAGAAAAAGATTTCTAAATATAAAAGGGACCTGCCAAAACTGAAAAGGTGATAGCAGAAAGCCACAAATGATTTAGTGAACTTAAAATTTATCAATAGAATATTTTTTCAGAGAACTGTACATTTTAAATTTTTGTTTCTATGAAAGCCTAGTATTGTTACACAATGACCCCTCTGCAAATTTACATTCAATATTCATTAATACATGTATGCTCCAGCAAAATTTAATTTATATTTTTTCACTGAATTAAATTTTAACGTAAAGATAAATGTAATTTTATCTCTTGGATTTTTATTTAAATAAATTTTATTTTCTAAAATCTCAACTGCAGCTTCTCCTTGCTCCTCTGAGATCTCCTCCACTTCACTTTCACTTCTATCATCCACTCCTCCGAGGCACATCCCCTATATTAAGGCTGGAGAAGGCAAACTAGCATGAGACAAATAGTCCCAAAGCCAGAAAAGGAGTCAGCAACAGCCCCTGCTCCCTCTGTTAGGAGTCCCATGGGAAGATCAATCTACATAGCTGTAACATACAAGTGGGGGTGGGGGCTTGATTCATCCAATGCAGGTTCCCTGGTTGTCAGTCTCTCCTATGCACCCCTTCTCCCTCCAATCCACTCTTCCTCCATTTCCATTCATAAAATGGGCAGCTTTCTATGGATACTAACAAAATATGGTATATCAAGTTGCTGTAAGACTAAGAACCTCCCCACGTATTAAGTCTGGACAATGCAGCTCATTATTAGGGGTAGCATCCTAAAGTCTCTAAGAGAGTTAGGGACATACACTGCTCCCATCATTAGGAATCCTACAAGAAAACTAAGATATACCAATATCACATCTGCAAAGGCCCTATATTAGTTCCATGCCATGCTTATATATTATATATTTAATAAAATATTCTGGAATATCAGACAGCAGATCTATTCAGAGTTAAGTCTTGAAGGTCAAAGAGTAATGACCTATGCCTACAAACACATTACTTAGGAGGCAGAGATCTGACCGGACCTCTGAGATTTCAAGGCCTAACAAAGCCAGGCAGTGGTGGCATACACCTTTAATCTTAGTTCTAGGAAAGTTAAACGAGGAAGTAAGCTAGATAGATGTTTGGTCAGAAAGAAGGGAGGAGTCCAGCTTCTCCTGACACTTCCTGTTTCAGCTAAAGACAAAAGAGTTTGAAGTCAGAGGATTTGGGAAAACAGACCTGAAGAGCTGGCTGGGTGAGAATTCAATATGGTTTGTTCCCCATTTCTCTGATCTTTTAGCTTTCCCCCAATATCTGGCTCCTGGGTTTTATTATAATACCAAACAGAATTTATGCAATGCCATGCACAGGCCCTCATTGTTAGTTCAGCTCCAGTTGGCTTCTATGAACCCAGGTTAGTTGATTCTGTGACTTTCCTTGTATTGTCCTTGACCATTTTGGCTCCTACAATATTTTTTTCCCTTTTTTTCCAGGATTTCCTGAACTCTGACTAATGATTGGCTTTGTCTGTGTCTTTGTTTGACTAATGTCTATGTCTTTTTCCATTCTTTTCTGGATGAAGTCTCACATGAGACAATCAGAGTAGATACCAACCTAGTCACAGGAGATGGCCATTTCAGGCTATAAATGCATATTAGCTATTACTAGGAATCTTAGCTAAGGTCGTCCTTATACAGTCCTGGGAGATTCCCTTGTACTAGGCTTTGACCTAACTCTTAAATGTCCCCCTTTCCAATAGTGCCTTTTAGTATACTACCCCTCCAAACCCCCAGCCCAATAGCCCATGTACCAAGTCCAGCCTACTCTTAGTCCACAGAATGCAAATGTAAGAACTTATCCAGTCTCAGTTGAGAGACATCTGTGATATTTGTAGGTTATGGATATTTCAGATAAAGCTACTATGAATATAGGTGAGCAAATGTCTGTGTGGAATAGTTGAGTGTTCTTTGGGTATATGCCCAGGAGTGGTACAACTGTGTCTTGAGGAAGAATGCTAGTTTTCTGAGAAACGGCCATATTGATTTTCAAAGTGGCTGTAGAAGTTCACAATTCCTAGCAGCAATGGAGGAGTGTCCCCCTTGCTCCACATCCTCTCCAGCATGTGCTGTTACTTGTGTTTTTGATCTTAGCCATTCTGAGAGGTGTAAATTAGAATATCATAGTCATTTTGATTCACATTTTCTTGACAGTTAAAGATGTTGGTCATGCCTTTAAGTGTTTCTCTGCCATTTGTTATTCTTATCTGTTTAGATCTGTCACTCACTTTTTAGTGGCTTTATTTGTTTTCTTTATTTTGCGATGTCTAATTTTTTCAGTTCTTTATATATTTTGGAGAGTGGCTCTCTGTCAGATATGGGATTACTAAAGTTCTTTTCTCATTCTGTAATTTGCCATTGTATCATATTGTCCTTGTCCTTTGTGTTAGTGATATTTTTCAGTCTCATGAGGTCATATGATAAATTGTAATCTTAGTTCCTGTGCTATTTATTGATGGTCTTTTGTTTGTTTGCTTGTGTGTTTTATTTTCAGGAGGTTGTCTCATATGTTAATGAGTTTAAAGCTATTTCATATTTTTTTCCTATCAGATTTAATGTATCTAGATTTATGTTAAGGTCTTTGATCCACTTGGACTTGAGTTTTGTGCCAAAGACAGATATGGATCTATTTGCATTCTTCTATATGCCAACATCCAGGAGTTATACCAGCACCATTTGTTGAAGGTTTCTTTTTTCCACTGTATAATTTTGGGTTCTTTGTTGGTAAACAGGTGTTCATAGGTGTGCGGATTAATGTATGGGCCATTGATTCAGTTCCATCAATCCAACTGTCTATCTCCTGCCTCCTGTTTTCATGATAATGATATGCAACTTTTTATCACAACAGGCTTGTAATAAAGCTTAAAATAAGGGATGGTGATACCTCCAGAATTTTTTTTTAATTGTACAGGATTGATTTAGCTATCCTCAATATTTTGCTTTCCATGTGAAGTTAATTGTTGTTTGTAGGGGGATTGTGTTATATCATGGTAAATAAATTTCCCACCCACTGGTTTAATAGAAAGCGCTGATTGGCCAAAGGTAGGCAGGGAGTGTGGGCAGGGTTATCAGCCTAAAAAATCAGAGAACAGGAAGCACAGAGCAGAATGCCAGGGAGAAGCCGAAAGAAGAAGAGGACAACTATGAAGAAAGTTACTGAACATGGCTGAACAGGATGAGTCATGGGTTAGATGAAGGGTAGAGAGCTAGCAAGTTATATGCCTGGGCCTGAGGCTGATCAGCCTAAAACAATTGAAAGCATCTGTGTGTCTCTGTGGGACTTGGGACTGGGGATCTGTGAGTCTGCAGGTCTGTGGGACCTAAACCTTGAGGTTAGGCCCGAAAATCAGGGCCAGGAACCTCATACTACAGTTGTTCTCTCAAGTTCTATAAAGAATTGTGTTGAGACTTTTCTGGTGATTGCACTGAATCTATAGATTGTTTTAGGCAAGATGGTCATTTTTACTATGTTAATCCTACCAATCCATTAGGATGGGAGATATTTCTATCTTCAGATATCTTCTCTAATTTGTTTTTCAACTTTTTTTTTCATATAGGTCCTTGAATTAAAATTTTATACTAGTATGTGAGTCATCATAAAACTTTAATTTCCAGGGAATCATCATGCAATATAAGACAAAAAAACAAACAAACAAACAAACAAACAAACAAAACAGGATTTATAATAATGCAAGTAACAAAGATAAATACACATCAACATCAGGAATTCATAAGGAAAGTCTGAGTGGTCGATTAGATCATCTTATATTCTGAACCTTTTTATGTCTCAAAGTTTATATTGCCACCAATACAAATTGTTAGCAACTACGATTTCAAAAGGAATCCATACTAATTTGTCTCATTTCCCAACATTTTCTCAATTAAATGTGACAATTTCTGACCCTTTTCCAATGTCTTTGTTGAGATTTTGATTGGCTTGAAGTCTTGTAAAACAGAGCCACTATAAAATGCAGTTCACGAATCTCTACTAATCATAATTCACTGCAAAAGAGAGAAGAGGAAAAAATGAAAAAAGAAAAGAGAAAAAAAATGCTTCTCCAATAAAATTCAAAAGATGCACAAATAAATGATTACAAATTTATCAGATTTTTTACTTTTGATATCATTTTGTTTGTGTATTTTTTATCTTATTGGTGTTTTGCTTGTATGTGAAAGTTTCTAATCTTGTGTTTTGTTCTCTCTCTGTATGTGTGTGTATTATGGTATTTCTCTTTCTGAGCATAAGCTTCAAACCAATTTCTTTGTGTGTGTAAGTGTGTGTGTGTATGTGTGTGTGTGTGAGTGTCTCTGTGTGTGTTTGTGAATGTGTGTGTGTTTGTGTGTTTGTGTGTCTGTGTGTGTGTTTGTGAATGTGTGTGCTTGTGTGTTTGTGTGAGTGTGAGTGTGTGTGTGTGTGTGTGTGTGTGAGAGAGAGAGAGAGAGAGAGAGAGAGAGAGAGAGAGAGAGAGAGAGAGAGAGAGAGAAGGAGAGAGAAGGAGAGAGGGAAAGAGAGAGAGTTTGTGTTTCATGTCCTTTCTCTTTGTTTTCATTTTGTTATCTTTTATTCTGGTGTGTTTGAATTTTTGTTTGTTTTCCTGTTTTCTAAAGAGGGAGAAAAAAGATGTGGGGTTTCAGGTCAGAGGCTCTGGGAGAAATTAGGGGAAGAAAAAAATGAGGAGCATATATTATATAAAAACTTTTAAAAATAATAATTATACAAGCACATAGACGACAGTTCAATGCTATGTTCCTTTAACATAATAACTTCTTCCTTGGGTGTTGCTCCTCACCATTTACTTTTGTTGTGATAATACCATTTTTGTTGTTTGTTGTTGTGATTTAGTGACTCTAACTTAAATTCTCATGATTATATAGCATGAACTTTACCTACTGAGCCAACTCCCCAGCCCCTGAGTTTTTTTTTTTTTTAGGAAATTTTCAGATTTCATACATAAAAACATTGTGAAAATGTTTTCTTTATTATTACTAGTGTATTTATACCTTGCATTTAAAAAGTATTGGTAAATAAATGATACAGTGAAAAATACCTTAAACATTAACAGGTCCTAAGTGTGTACTTAGTATCAACAAAAAGATTAAACCCAAAATTCACACAGTATTTCATTATGAACTTTGTAAGGTGTAGAGGAATTATACTGTTTCCTAATTCATTGACATTCCGACCTTGTAACTCTCAGACAGAGATAAAAATCTCATTTTTTAATTTGAAGACAATTTATTTTTTTAGAAAATGACTACTATAAGTTTTCTACAAAATCCACAAAGCTGGATGAGAACAAGATCTTCTAAAAATATTTATTTTTATTTATGTTTATTTGTGTGATCTCATATGAATATATGTGCACCTTGGCCATGAGGAGCCCACAAAAGACAGAAGAGGCCATCTAGTTTCTTAAAGTAGAGTTGTAGGTGATGTGAGTCACTGCAGCTTTTGTGCAAATTCTGGGAACTGAAACAGGACCAGCAAGTACCCTTCATGTTAGGCCATCACTTCAACCTGAGAAATCAGAATCTTGAGTGCACCATTGCTTTACTGTAATTTTATTCTCTGAATGAAGCAACTTTGACTTAGAATCATTAGGAAAGAATAGCAGACATGAAAGTCATTGTTAAGAGGCACAATTACCTTCGTTATTTATATGCATATTAAAATTGTTCCAATTCATTTAAGAAAAAATGTACTTTGTTACACATAAATAATTCTAATATAAGGCCTATAGCCAATGAATAAATATCCTGGACTCTATAGGCATTTAATATAGGTCTCAAAACCTTCATTTTCAAATAAATACAATAATTTCTAAAACTGTATTCCTAATTGTTGTCAATACAATTAGACATGGATTATAAAAAATATTTTTGATTAGCAATAATTTATTAAGTCTTCTTTCTATTCAAACACTAAGTTTATGTCTGTAGCAACCCAACATTATGTAATACCAGCTGTCAATTTTATACTCTCAAAATGTAATCTAATTGATTCTTGAATCTGTTCACAAATTAATTCATTAAATTTACAATATTTATTTGCCCTATTCTAGGCACAGTGATACTGAAAAAAAGTGTTTGGCCATCCTGGTAAGAATATTTCAAACCCTATTTCAGTAAAGTTATTTCACAGAATAAATTTGTTCACAGCTATTTGCTAAAGTGTATTTACCAGTTATAACAGTGCTTATCAAGAAGTTAGTTCCTAAACTTTCTTATCAGCACACCAATATCTGATGGTCAGTAATAATGCCTTGACCTTTCTCTGCTAAGATTTCCTAAGGCTCATTGCTGAAATAAACTGTGGCCTTGAATACACATTTTCTAGAAGCAGAAAGAAACCTGGCAACAGTTCTAAGACATTGGAGACATGAAAAGGAAAATAGCTCGAAAATAGAGGTCAAAAAATGAGAAAAGCATGACAGAGTTACAAAAGATATAGTCAACTTGTGAATCTTGAAGACCTGACCTCTGGCTGGATACATTTTTGAGATGTAGGATATCTGTAATGGATCTCAAAAAAAAATGAGGGACCGTTTTTGAAACAATGTTTTCCATGGTACTTTGCTACCAAGTTGTCACTTATAATTTCAAGGGAAATTATGCCGGACTATCCTGCACAATTGCTCAAATCCTACTCACACACAAAAAGAGGCTGGAGTTATTAATATGGTCTGTTCATTCCACGAGGTTGTAGGAAGAAAGCAATAATTTTCAAAATTTAGCTTGTGTCAGAACATACTGTTTAATTGCAGTTTTCTTGATCTTACTTCTCAGTTCCTGGATCCAGTAGGTCTGAAGAAGACAATCTGTTATTATAACAAGTTCATAAATGATCTTGATGCTGATGACTCAGAGAGACCTCCTGGAAACCTACAGGAGCAAAGTGACAAATGGTTTTTTTTTAGAATTTGTCTTCATCCATAAAGTAATAATGAATTTGGAAAACTTAGAAAGATTATTCTTTTTGAAGCTAGTGGGACATAAATTAAATTTGGAGATCTATCGTCTTTTAGCTGATGACAATGTTAAGCTCAAAAGGCTGAGGTAACTCCAAAGTCAAATTAGTACTATATCACCTAATGGCAAAGTTTTTGAAATGATAAATAAAATAATTCATTCAGAACAATTTTACGTATTATTCTATGCATTACAGCATTGTCAGGTGCTTAATTCCTAGCAATTTCTGATAAGCAGTGTAGTTAGTGACACAATTTTTGTATAATGAGTGTGTAGTGATCATCTGTGAAATATGAGAGGATTGATCAATTTACTGATAGTAGGGCCACACTCCGGCTCTTGTCTCCTCACCATACACAGGTAGAGTTTGTTCTGACTTCAACCCAAACCAGTCTGGAAGATTAACTAGCCATAGTAAACTATTACTGCTTTTTGGTTTTACTTTAATGTCAGAATTCCCTCAACTAATAAATGACTTTCTCTGCTATTAGTCTTAGTGATATTTCTTAGTACACTCATTTGTCACGTGTAACCAGATTTTGGGTATATTACCCTTTTAGTTTTTATGACAAACCTGTCTGTATCTTTTTTCTTTGAGATGATTATTTTTCTTTTCATGGAATCTCACCCTCGTTTGGTCTCAAGACCAAAGCACATACTCCAACAATAAGATGTCCTCTAAACCCTTAATGATATAAAAGATTATCTCGTTCAATACATTTAATCACTTTCTACCATGATGGCATCAATGGCAATGGCAGCACATACTGATTTGATTTATGTGTGAGCCATCCTCTGGTTAGCTATCCCTCCATTCTGTTCTTTGACTTACTTATTTTAATCCCATTCATGCTGTAGCAACATTCAAAACAATTAACCGAAACTAATCATTGTCAGCAGAAAAAAAAAATGGTTCTTATGATTTGTGAAAAGGTTGTTATCCCATTTTCTTTAATGTTGTCTGAGCATCTGTAGAAGACATTTCTAGTAACCAAACCTTACACAATTTTTTTCTTGAACTATAATCACAAGCTATATGAAAACATGAAAAATTGTTTATATTTTTAATTATGTAAGTAATAAGTGAGATTACTTAGTTTCTGGCTATTCTTGCTTAGAAAATGAAATTGGCTGATTTACAGTTTCTATTATAAAAGCAATTAATTCTCTTCTACTCTCTCTACTTTATACACACACACACACACACACACACACACACACACACACACACACACACACACACATTACATTAGGCTTTGGACTGCAGAAGGAATATCTATCCCAGAGATGACTTGCAATAAATGTGAAAATGAATATCTTTCTACTGACTGGAGCTGTCATGATACTTAGACAAATACAACACAATTGCTTACTTGATGTATTAAAACCCTTTTTGTGTTTACTCAGTAACCAAGTCTTTAATCATGTAGTTTTTTAATTTTGAGAACTGAAACAGTTCAATTGAGCAATGAATGCTTTAGACCACTCTATTTCTGCAGATTATGAGAAATAAGATGTAAAGCCATATGCAGGATGAGTGGCCATAAAGATCTTAGGAGGAGGTAACTGTCATCCTTCTTGGTTTTAAACAGGTGAGTATAGATGAAAATTCTAGATCAGATATGGAATGTCTTCTGTAAAAATGTTGGTATCCATTTGGAGCTGATTCAGAATGAGGTGATTGCTGCACCCTTAAGACTCATCCCATAACTACCTACTTGATTTGTATTATTTGGCAAGAAAATTGAGAAAATATGACTATTGCATAAGCTACCAAGTTCTTGCTTCTAAGATTCCTATTTTGACTGCAAAGGAATTATACTTTTGTTTTGATATAGCATGGGAGTGGTAGGCCTACAGGAAAGGCCAATACACTTACAGGAAGAAGAAGAAAGATGTTTGATGGCCAGAGTTTGTCTGTTGGATAAAACATTGTTAAAATATGTGGTAAAAATATAACCTACCACTCTTGGCTGCTTGCTAACACTCAAAGGCTTTTGGTGACTGAGCAATATAGTGTTTGAGCAAAATGCTTGAAAAAAATCAGAGTCCACTCATCCAGCTATGTGATCTCAAATAGCCTAGTTTGAGTTCATAAAACCTATAAAAAACTGTCTACCTGAAACACACAGAAACAAGCACACACATCCACACTAACCAGTGATTACAGGGTTGTATTATTCTTATTGCACATAGAATACACTGATAATGTTACTCTACACATAATATTGTGTGCTGTGATAACATTGCTTACTACTTTGATTAAGAATATCATAAGGAAGCAAACTCTTTTTTCTTAGTATCAAGAAAAATGTTGTTGGTCCTATGTTGCTCATTTTTATAACTGGAATTCTGATGATCAGCAATAAATTGTGTTTTCCATTTATACTCCCTGATAGAATACATTAAGTTTGATGTTTGTTTTTAAAATTGTAAAGGAATTATTTCACTTGGTATACATTTTGTTTTTTGCCAATACTATGATTTTCTTGCAAGTAATAACAAAATATTTAATAGTTATGATAAAGTGTTAATATTGATATAGGAATTGTTCAAATTTCTCTGTACTAAATATATAGAGCAGAGTTAAAGACAAACTTCCCTACTATCTAATTGTAGCCTGAAGACAATCCCAAACACCAATGAAAATGATAGTCTGAAATTTGAAAGAATTTTGATGCACAAATATTTTAATTTTAGATGTATGCTCTTGGAATAGAATGTCTGCTCTAATGTTTCTGCTTATTTTCTATAAATTGCAGAACACAATCATGCCTACTTCATGCAGTGAAATGTATAGGATATGTAGTAGATTTACATTATTTTTACACAGTGACTGCAAGTGATAATATATATATGCCCATGATGTGCATAATATATGATATTATATAATTTATTTAATAAAGTGATGAGATAACAATGAGCCAAAGACATGCCAAATTCTCTAAAACTTAAGTATGTAAATAAGCAAAATTGAGAAAGTACTATCAAGGAAATATTTCTATTTCTTCATTATCTCTGTGTTCACATAGTATAAATTGCCTCTCTGAAAGTCCCACCTTCCCTATATGATAACAGCCTTTATTATTGGACATGGAGAAAATATAAGATGAATCCACATGAACTAAACTTTACTGAATATCTTCTAATAATTTGCTTTATATATTTTCCTAACCAAAATTTGTTCATTCCCTCAGGTAGCCATAATCATGTCTTTTGTCTGCTTCTGTCTTCAAATTTAGTATTTTTAAAAAATTGTATATTAACACCCAAATTTACCCATTTCTTTGTATATTTGGCTAAAAGAAATTATAAACACTTTGTAGTAGGTTATTGGAGATATATCTTCTCCACTGGGTACCCTGCACATTTCTACGAACATGTAGTCATCTGTATCTACAAAGATGAGGCCTCAATGCCAGTTTTTCAGACTCTCTGGATACTCTGTAATGCATGCACATTAAAATGACTACTTTAGAACACAGATGCTGCTATCACTATTGGAAAGTACAAAGGTTTTCTCTTCAAGGTAACTTTGAGAGGTGATATATACCAACAACCTGTTCATGACTTTCCTATCTTGTCAGGGAGGGAAAATGATACAGGTCTTTGATTAACCCACAAGATTTGGATATGTTCACCTTTCTTTTATTCACTTGTCAACTGTCAAAGAAAAATTTTCTGTGGGCAGAACCCATCTGAAGAATAATACTTCCTTATTGAATCCCGCTCATTCAAAGATGAGGTTAGAGGTGGCTGCCAAAAGTGTCTACATCAAGAACCGTGCTTTCTCCTTAGGAGTCCTGCTTACCTGGAGGTGGAGTCAGAGGCTATAGACCAGAATTCTGTCATCATATTTACATAGTCCCCTGGGGAAGAAATAAACTATCAAATAGCTTCAGTTCTACTGGAAATCTTGGCAGATTATCTTCTTTCTTCTGTAGACTGTTCTCAAATTTCTGCTGAGAGCATTTAAAAGAAATAATAAATTCAGGGATGATACAGATATTTGATAAAGTGAATCAGCTCACCACAGTATACCTCATTTTGAAGGTTTACTTCAGTCTCCCACAGTGAAAGATTCCTTGATGAGATTCCCAGGACTTCCTTCTCTGTCCCTATATTACAGATCCTTCACTGTGGCATCCCTACCAATGTTCTTTACTCCAGTAAATGATTGCTCTAGTTCTTTGGGATAAAAACTTCAGCACCTTATAATTCAGCCCACACTATGGAGACATTTTTCCTGTCAAACAGGTGAGTTTGGAATATTGTAGGGGAAAAAAGAAATTTTTAGCTAGTTATATTTTATTCTTTTTTGCTTTCCAGTAAGTAAGTCATGAAATAGCAACTATGCAATACTTCAAACTTTTGAATAAGAGAAGTGTAGATGGGTAGGAAATAATTACTCCTATATGAACCAATCCAAATAACTAAAGTTTTCTTATTCTCCTCCCTCCTCACAAGTGTTACTGTATGAGAGGTAGAGGTAAAGTAGAAAGAATTTAGTATTAATGATAAACTGAAAGAAACATTTTTCTGGATAGTAACAAATCACATACACATGCACAATGGCTTGTTTCACAAGTTTCAAGCACCTAAGAAAACACAGAAGCACAGTTCAATTTTTCTCTGTTAGAATTATCATCGTGTCCTCTTTTCCATCTGCACTATCTAGGAAACATGACAACAGGTTTTTCTGCATTCGAAAGATGTTTCCAACCAAATTGTTTTGCTAGTGTTTATTCAGAAAATTAAAACACCTTTATCTTTGCCCCTCATATTTATTTTTTATCTTAGCAGAGGTATCCACTTTATCAGGCTAATCGACTAAATTTATCATCAGACTAGCTGTGATTATAAAGAATAAATAAGTTTCTGTTTGAACAGAGTACACAGAGAAAAGAGAAGAATGTTGATCTAATTATGGACTCACCTTTAATTATAACACACTAGAAATTGAGTAAACCCATTCCAAGTACTTACTAAAAATCTATGATATATTAAGCACTATTTTAAGTTCTGCTCCATTGGAGCAAAAATTGAACAAAATCGATTGCTCATAAAACTTACATTTTGGAGCAGTTTCCTAAAATGGAAGATAAAACTAAAGATGTTGAAAATAACCTCAAAAGAATTGTAGAGGTTAAAAATATGAAATTGAAAATATTATTCCAAAGCTATTAATGGTAATAATATTTAAATTTTACTTCTTTCTTAGTACCTACCATTAGCCATGATTTACTTACAGAATGGGGCTACATGTTACATGCCCACTATCGCTTGTTAAGCTGTTATTTTTACTGTTCCTAGGTGCAGCATTCAGAGAATGCTGAAGATTTTCGTCATTGATCATGGACACAATCCTAAAATGATAAAATAAAGTCTTAAAGTTACATATGATGGATTTAAATTCTCACAGTTAGGGTGCATGCTTCCCTTCTGTAATTTTAGCTATGAGTGGTAAGAATTCAAAACTAAACACTGTTTGAGCTTGTAATATTAGATAGCAATTGTATAAAAAATTAAAGAAAATATTTTAAAGTAACACAGCAATAGAGGGCATGTACAGCTATAAAAAGAAATCTCATCTTATACTGAATTGCTAGAGAAGTATACATACCAATTAACATCCTTTTGCGAAAAACTTAAAATAAAATTTCTTAAAAAAAACCTCTATTATCTCATGGAGTAATTGTGTTTCTATTCTTATTCTATTTATTACCCAATTATTATTTGAAACTGTAATCTTTGTTTATAGATCTTACATTGGTCATTGTTTATATGACTCATTCTGTGCTTTCATCCATCTACCTTCCTGCAGAAGAGAATGAAAAAAAATTCTAAGATGACTATGACTTACATTGCACTAAGGTTTATTTAGATTTGCTGTTAACCTAATAGTTCACTTCTCTAAAAAGGAACTCATCCCTTTTATTAGTAGAAAATATAAAGATTCCCCATAGTGCTTCAGTTACATATTCAATTATAATTATAGTTAGTTATTCTCTTTAAATATCAATACTTTATCCATTTTTTTCTTTTCACTATGAACTTTCAGTATTTTAAAACACCATTTTTTATCCTTGCTCTTTGATGCAATATTCTAAATTTTTGCATTCTAATTCCAACTAATTCTAAGTACTTTTTAATGTTTTAAATGTAATATTTTTCAGTATCAGTATTTTAAAAGGTATTTCTCATAAATTCTGGACTTGTTAATTAATGGGACAAAATATTTGAAACCAGCTTTTCCTATGCGTTCAAAGGAATATTTATCGTAGAAACCTCCTTTCTGAGGACTAGGTTTCATAGAACCAATCAGGTTAAACATTCATCTAAAAAAGTGAAGCAACCAAAAGCCTTTCTAAGCTATAATGTTTATGTCATGCAATGATAGCAAACATGGTACATGTACCTTCAGGGTTCAATAATGTCACTCATAACTTGATTATTAACCAACAGCTTTCTGATTGAGCTTACTGCCTATTCCTCATGCCTGGTACTGGAAACAAAATCAACTACCTTGAGTAGGGAGGCCATGAAGCTTTTTGAAACACAGACTGACACTTATCCAATCTCATTACAGTTGGTGATTTATCACAGATCAAAGGAAAGTTCTATTTCTCATTTACTTCCCCAAAACCTCCAAATTTTGTGAAGCATTTAGCATTTAGCAATACATTATGCAAGAAGTTTGGCATTCAGTGGAATTTTGGGTGATGTCTTACTTGAGGGTTATGCTAGAATGCTAGATGAGTGCTCAGGGAATGACTGCTGGACAGACCATGCTTTCTAAAAATTGCCTTTTAAAACTTTTACTAGTACTTTAAGGCCAGATTCATTCTTTCATTTGATTTGAAATTCCAATCTTACTTATGGTAACTTTAATACCACTTCTAACATAGTTTCCCTCAAAAAAACAGTTACAGAATTCTCTCAGACCATATGCTTTCATGGTTCATTTTCCCATTTCAGAAACTTTCAGGTTTGGGTGGAATCATAAACTTCTCATCTATAATTAACATTGAAGAATTCAGGGTAGAAATCTCTAGATTTGGATACATACACTGCACAGCTTCAAATTTATACAATTAAAATTATTTCTTTCCATGAAGTTTTTGCCATTATGACTCTCTACCAAAGCTTTCATCTTTTGTTTTCTACCACAAAATTGCCAGACTGACTTTTCAATCACGTACTTCTGTAATCCCAACCTTTTTACTTGCTATAATAGTACTGATCTTTCTGGTGAGTTTATACTTCCATATTCTAGGAAATAAGAAATGGCTAATAGCGAAGGACTAACCTTTGTAATTCCTAAATAATACTCAATTTCACATATCTATAATATTATTTTTTGCCTTTTCTCCCATTAATGAGAAATACAATCTTCTAAGAGTACAAATTTTGTTTTTTTGTTTTTTTTTTTTTCCTTGAGAGGCTTTGGATATTTATACAGTGAACTTAATGAAATGCATGGCAGATAAATTATAAGGAAATAGCAAACTAAAGAAATGACTACTAGCCTCTGATTTATTCACACTTCTAGAGTTTTCAAACATTGACTCTTTTCATTGTGTCATTTAGGTTTTTGAATGCTGTAATTAAATTAGATTTAGGTAGCAATATTAAAATTCTTCTGAATCTTTCTATAAACACACTTTTTTGGTCATTGCTCTTACTACTCTTTTGTTGCTATGATTGTTTATTTTTAGATTGGAATATGAACAAAATTACATATTCTGACATCTTCTGAATTGAATGAATTCCATGTATTGAATGTGGGTATGCACTGTCATCTATGGATTTGAGCACATGTTGGGGGAGTTGCATCTGGACACCATAGGTTGATTTTATTGTCTTCCTTTATTGCTCTCTACCTTGGTTTTTGAGGCAGGGTCTCTCACTGCAAGTACAGCTGGCCAAATGAATAGTAAAATCCCAGACTCTTGCTGTCTCTGCTCCCTACTCCTTTTCCTGGGGTTGTATACATGCACCACAACCTGATATTTCATGATGGGTAATTAATGATAAGCTAACTCAGGTTCTCATGCATGTGCAATTTACACCCAAAATCGCCCCCTCTTCCTGTGAAGTCAATGGGTGATAGAAATTACTTATATATATATATTTATGTCAACTTCTTGTATCTACTTCATGACAAGTACAAATGTTGTATACGATAAGCAAAGAGTAGACATTTTACATTTTATTTTTAAAATGCATATTAAATTTTTATGTTTATGATGCCTTTAAGAAACCTGTAAAGCAATCACAATCTCCCTGCAATTAGCAAGTTTCTTGCCTGATTTTTCTCAAGTACAATAATTTAAAAAGTAATTTGTGTAATTTTATAGAACAGGATATTATTATAATTTGTCAAAATTTTTACTAATTTTATATATTTTTCACCTTTTAACTACTAACATTATAAATATATATAAAAGAATATTTTCCAGTGTTATTACATGTTGCTAGTTCAATGAAGTATAGACATTTAACATAAAGGCAGTTTTATAAATCCTCTGGGAGTCAAAAACCCTGAAGACCTTCAAGCTTCAGATAAACTTAGAAATATTTTAGAATTTAAACTATCTTGAATGTTTTACATATGTAAAAGATAAAATGAGCTGAATAACTAGAGACGTGTTTTTATGTACATTATTAAACTGGATAGATCATTCATCAATTAGGAATATCTAAATATTGAAAAGGAAGGTGATCTGGGTTTTATCAAAAACCTATAACGTTTTAATTCATTTGATTCACAGGGTAGGTTGGAGTTATTCCTAAGAAGGAGTTAAAAGGTGAAAAATATATAACAAAAAGAGTAAAACCTTTTGACAAATTAAAATAATTTTTCAATAATGTGGGGAAATGCATTCTGACAACACAGTTCAGTTAATACCCATCACAGTACTAATATCCATACAGACAGAAAGAATGAATGATGATACAGTGACATATAAGGGAGAAACAAAACAGATATGAACTAGTACTTTATAGAGGGATGCACTTTACATGGACTATGAATTCACAGTTCACGTAAACTGTTCAAGAGGACACTCTTGGAATGCTCAAATGCCTAAAATGAAATAGGCACCTATGATTACATTTTTCATTTTAATGATCAAAAATTTAATTGTTATTATAACTCAATTGGACTGTCCTAGTCATCTACTGTTGACTAGCACACACACACACACACACACCCTCACAAATACACATGATTCCCTAGACTGATCTTATAATGTTAAAAAGAGAGAGAAAGTAAACTGAGCATTTGCTTATCACCTTTTTTCCTGTCTAGGAATGCAATAGAATCATGTACTTCTGCTCCTGACACCTTGACTTTATATTAGAGCAACAGAAAAAGTAATACACACACTACACCATAAGTGGGTCCTCCAAAAGTATAAAATGAGGGCTCAAACAGAATGAGTTAATAGTGCTTGTAGTCAAAGTTCTTGAGGCTGAAATGACTTGTAGATCGTGCATTTGCTTTAATGCCTGCCTCACTGTGGTGGTTTGGAATAGTGTATGGTCCCCCATAGACTCATTTGTTTGAATGCTTGGCCCATAGGAAGTGGTACTGATAGGAGATGTGGTCTTGTTGAAGCAACTGTGTCATTGTGAAGGTAGGCTTTGAAGTCTCTTCTATGCTCAAGTCACACCCGATGTGTTAGTCTTTCCCTGCTGCTTGCAGATTAAGATAGAGATTTCTTAGGTCCTTATTCAGCATGTTTGCTTGCCATGATAATGAAATAAAGCTCTACAAACTTTGAATTCTATGCTCCTTCTCCAGCGTGTCTACCATCATGATGATAATGAACTAATAAATCTCTAAAATGCTAAGCCAACCCCAATTAGATGTTTTTTGTATAAGAGTTAACATGGTCATGGTGTCTCTTCATGGGTACCCTAACTGAGACAGTGACCTGTTTAGAAGGCTGGCTTAGATGAACTATGCCTAGGACACACTTATCAAACATTTTGGGTTTTTCAGGGTGTGAGCCATAGGATCATGGAAATAGCACTTCCAGAGAAGCCAAAAAGAATGGTGAAACATTCTGAGATATTAAATGCAAGTATCAGCATTTCCAAGTTCCTCTCAGAACTGGAAGTTTCATATTATCAACTTCTTTGTGTTTCCTTGATAGTTACTTCTTACTTTCAATTCCTGTTGCATTTATAAAGTACCCTGACAAGAGCAATTAAATTCCAGTTTATAGTCTATAATTGCAAGGTAAAACTTCAAGCAGCATTTTAAATCATTTCTAGTCAAGAGTAGAAAGTAGTGAAATTATGCATGCTTTCTTAATCAACTAGTTTCTTTCCACTCTCATACAGTTTATAATATTCCTCCCAGGGAATAATGTCACAGTGTGGTTATATGTTTTATATTTAATAAAATCAGCCTGGGATATCAGAGGACAGAATCACTAACAGTCAAGCATTGAGGGACAGAGAGTGATAACTCACACCTTTAATCCTATCATGGGAATGATCTAGTGGTGACCTACACCTTGAAACTCAGGAGACAGAGATCTTTCTGTTTTTCTGTGAGTTCCAGACCTAACCAACAAGCAGTAATAGCTCACACCTGTAATCCTAACTCTAGAATTATGATACATAGATGAACCCAGAAGTGAAATAACTTGGCAAAGAAGATATTTAAGGCAGATGTAGGCAGACATTGTGGTATTCTGGAGAAGGAACAAGTCAGGCTGAGCACTCTTTAAGTTAGCTTTTACCCTGAGAAGTTGGCTGGGTAAGAATTGACTGTGGTCTGTTTCCTCTCTCTGGTATTCCAGCTTTTCTCCAATATCTGGTTCTGAGTTTTCATTAAATACCAACTGGAATTCCTGTTTCATATTCCCATCATTCCCACCTCAGTTAATGTAATAAAATAATCTCATACATTTTCGCAGGCCTACCTAATCTAGACAATCGCTCATTTGACTCCATCCATTGTGATCTCAGGTTATAACAAACTGACAATAAAATCTATCATAGTTCATCCTTTTTCTTGATGACATGGACACATCAGATTTCAATGAAAGGAATAATTATGAATTTGAAGCAATGATAGTAGAAAATAAACAAAATTATTATTGAAGTTAATAGTACCTGAATTCAGATATCTATCAAGGTAGTTGATAAGGATATGGGGAAGAGATGACTGATATCTGAAGTAGTGGGTTTCAGGGTGATAAGAAAATAGTTCTAAATGTGGGTGCCTCAGTTCAAAAGACTAGAGTCTCTGATTTCTTAAAAGAAGAAAGTTCACAAATATGAGATTATATGTATCTTTAACTAGTGACTTTTCTGGAAGATCTTATTGGCCTTTTACAACATCTATCCATTATTAGCCTTTGAATATGTTCTTATGTTCATAACCCTGCAGCAGTTTTTTGGCTTCTGTCAAGGTGTAGGACTTTATCAGGGTCCATCATGCTTTGAGTCTTCCGGATTCTTTAACTGTGAAATTCTGGTGACAACCAACAGAAAACCATTTGGTAACTATCCAGTTTCTGATTCTATGAGCTAACCCTTTGTTATAATCCTTCATAATTATAAATGCAATTTATTCTGTCTCTCTGATGTACACTAATAAAATAGGAAACAAAAATTTTACTATTGTTTACAAACAATCTATGAAAGATACACACTTTCATTTTTTTATATCATTATACAGTTCTATAATAAATGAGGTATAAAGAACATACCTCTACAAAATATACCCCTACATTCAGAAGATTGAAAAAAAAAATCTATTTACCATACTCTTCTTTCTTAAAAAAGATCATAAAATCTGATACATTTTTGTGGTTTCCTGTAGACAAATCATAAGATATCAAAGAGAAAACTCTGTTAAGCTACCAGAAAGTACCACTAGTCACCATGAGGGAATTTTGAGAAATGCTACCTACTAATTCACAAATTCTAGCTGTGGAATTTAGTAGCCGATATCACAAAACTGCATCCTGTATCCCTAGGATGACTTATACTAGAACTAGAGTTTGCTAAGTAAATATTCCTCTCATATATTCATGAGCTTGATTTGCCTAGTCCCTGTTTGCATTTCAGATAATGTACAACAAAAACCTATGTTCACAATGCTCTAGCTAATCTCCTGCAATAAATGTCACTATAACTTAAAAAAAAAAAAAAAAAAACTAAAAACAATTACCCAAATGGAGACTCATAAGCCTATTGCCCAGTGGTGTAGGTTATGTTTTAGTTATTTCCCAGAAAATGTGCTCTTGAAATGTGCAATAATCTATTTTTCTGATTGTGTTCTAAAGGGAAAATTCATCCACTGCCTACCAACTTCTCACCTAGTATCATGGTGTCTGAATACTGCGTCCATCATAATTTTTTCACTGGAGCTTTTGTTGCCCATCATAAAAAGGGAAGAAAAAATCAGACTTGATTACTCTCTCTCAGTCTACTACTACTCTAACCAACTTCATCTTTCAACTGTACTTTGAAACAACTGTCCATACACATCTTTAACCAAAGCATTAAGGCATGACTTGTTTTTTTTGTTTGTTTGTTTGTTTGAGTCTTATTTCTAAAAAAGATGCAATGAATAATCCAGAGATTCCAAAGTTCAGTGTTTGCTCTCATTTTCAAAATTCTGTTAGTAAGCTACAATAATTATTTTATTTAGGTGTTCATGGCTGCAGATTTAGACAGAGAATTAGTTTTCTCATAAGACAGCCTATCAACATATGTTTTTGTTGAGTGTAGAAAAATGAACATAAAGTAAGCCCTTGCAGTTGAGACAGGTAAAGTTTCCAACAATAGCCATTAAATTAGAATAATGAGGTTTTAAAGAGACAATCTCTAGTGCTACCTTTTAGTAACCTCAACAACAATTGTGCTTTAGCTGCAGGTTCCACAAAACCATGCTGGAGCATTTGTTCTTGTATCCCCTTGTGGGTGTCACCACTGTTTAAACCTCTCCTATGCATCTGTTACCAACTCCCTCTCAAAGAGCATCTGCCACGAAAGAGGCAAGCTTTTAATATATTGATTTATCATCTTAGATGCAGGGTTTTATTGCTTGCATTTGAATATTATATTTAAGGTGCTTTTGTGATTACAGATGTTTTACATATAAATTGCTTTATATTCAGAAAAAGCTTATTCTTTCATTTGTTAAGAAAATCCACATTCATGTGTTTTACATTTTAATATCTTCTGCAAAGAGCTTGTGAATTGCTTTTTTTGATGGCAGGCATAGGAAACCAGCATCTGGGGTTGTTATTGCTTCTAGGAAGAAGTTAACTGTGGGTGTGTATTTTTTTTTCTTCATAGAGAATCCATACATTATTAACATGAAGGGAAGCTCTGATTATTATTTAACCCCTAAAGAGACACAATGGGTCACTATAAAGACAAACAAACAAACAAAAAATTAAAAAAAAAAAACTTCTCTGATTTATAATCTTTGTAAGGCAGAAAATTAAGAGAGTTGTTTTTCATTCTTGTTACTTATTTCGTGTTGTCTCTTAAAACTCTGGAAATCTGCAGGACTGCATGGTCTTTGATATAATAGCACCATCTGCTGTCTGAAGTTTAGCTCATTAATCAGGTTTAGAAAATGAAGGTGGTGGAGCTGTTAAAATCTCAGGACTTTGTGGTTATATTAAAACTCAGAAATCATCCACTAAAAGTGGGAACAAAGTCATGTCTGTAGGAAGCAGTAGAGACTGATCCTTTACTTTTAACAGACATAAGCAAAGACATATTTTTGTGAACATTATAACTGTGCTCCTTGGCACTTTAAATTAGCATTTATTTATTTATATCACCATGAGGAGTGGGAGACTAATGAAACCCCTTAAAGCCTTTCCTGTTTCTAAGTCACAGATCTCTATATGTAAGCAAAGACGGGTCACTTGTGAACAGAGTACCAGCGGCCTCTCCAAAACTAATTCTAGTGGGAACTGCCTATAGAGCTATCTGTTCCCTATCCTCAAGTCCTTCACCCAAGGGAGTAATGCTATCACTTTTAAACCCTCAACTCTCTGAATGAATGGTCATTGAATGTGGGTCTCAGAGCTCTCATAACAATAAGCCACCAGCAGTTTAAAGAACATAGAGAGGAATTAAGCCATTCTCCCATTCTCTTTCATGCTGATTTCTTTCAACAAGCAAGAGGTCAACTATCATTCAGCTTCACACACAGCTGTTTCCTTAACCTCTTAACTCTCCCAAAACTTTTCCCTGCATCTGTCATCCCCAGCTGCCTGCATTCTTTTTCTTTTTGAACTAACTGAAAGTTGTACCATCTACTGTGGACTTTTATACATTTTACCTGACCAGTTTATTATCATTTTTTTTTCCTGGACATCACAGTCACATGTAAGTATAGTCCTTGTGTTTCTGAATCAGGACCTTGTCAGAACAAGAAAAAAGAGAGGCACACATTGTCCTTCACTGCTACAGAAAAGGGAATGGATTTTAAATTGCAAGTGACTGAAAATGAAAATGGAATTTAAAAGCTAAACTATGTTATTTTTATAAACTTAAACTTCTGCTTCCAATTGGTGTTTTGTAACTGTAAATGTAATTTCAAGGCATTGCCTTAAGCATCATCCAAGCACTGGCTGAAATTGTACAATCCTGCCTGATATGCCAGAGCTGCAAGAAAAGTCTAATATAGAATAAATTATTTTTGTGAGAGAAGACAATCTGCCAACAAGGGACATTTCATATGGTATGGACAAGGCAGGAATGAGGATTGGGTCAACATTGCTGATAAACAGGCACCTAAGATAGTAGAACATACCCAAATTTACACAAAAGCTAAAGGATATCAATGATAGCTTCTTGACTGACATTCTGGGAGAGGGGAAGGCATACTTCCTGAATTTTTTTTCTGTGTCTATTGAGATTCCTGATATAACTCTTTAGAAAGCACCCATAGTTCTAAGGATCATAACCTATGAGCTTGTATCTTACAATCTTGGTTGGCTTTTGAGACTTTCAGTTATATCAATAAGACTATAATTTAGTGCAGGGTCACCAAAGTTTATGTAATAGTTCAGAAGGTATTTTTAGCTATTTTATGTTGCCAATATGACATGAAAGCCAGAAAAGTTACTATGTTCCTATAAATTATTCTGAACAGCAGGCAGCATTTTCATAAAGACCACAAACAGTTGTCTTTTAACCATTGCTAGTATGTTATTTGGAATTGTTCATCTAAATTTTATAAACAACAATAATGGAAGAATAGGGTTTGTAACTCCATGATTATGCACTTACAGTTTTTAAGCTCTCTAGGAGTATTGTCACTGGACCTCTGTTTACCTCTGTGTTAAAGATTCCTAGTCTAATAAGGAAGCAATGTGGAAACATTGAATTGTACACATTAAACAGGAAGATATTACTTATTTTTTGTTACATGATGGTAAAATTCCTCTCTTGGCTTTGCATCTGTTACATATTGATCTGTTGCACACTTAAAATCAACAGAGCTGTTATGTAACATTTACTAGAGATATAAGCACATGTCTATACATCCATTATAGAATACCAATAACGAACAAATCAACGTTTCTGCTTTGAAGGAAAATGCTTCACTCAAAACCACAGAAAGTAGCTAGAAATAAAGAAACAATAGTTCTTATCTTTAATACATAAAAAAAAGCCTGAAATGGAGAATGTCACCTGTTAAGAGCATAAAGGTCTATGAAAACACAGATCTCCAGGGAATCCAGAAATAGTGGGCAAGGAAGGCAGGATTGTCCTGTCAAAATAAACAAACAAACAAACAAATCAAGTAAATGTTATAAGAACCTATTCTTACATCCAAAAGACTGGGAATTAGAGGTTATTAACAGCCTGGAGATCTGCATTATCTGTTGGAAAAAGCAAAATAAAGTTGTCCCAACTAGGACTGGAGGTGACTAGCAATCTAAATTATCTTTACATTATCTGCATAGCCTGGGGCTCTCCCAAGCTCCCACATCCAGAACCAAAGGTGGCTTGTAGCCCAAATGACCTATACTGCTATCTGGATGACAGGACCAAACAAGATCTTTTCCTATTTCCTTAAGCTAAGACAAGCAGTCTATCTTTAAAACTAATCTTCTTAGAAGAAATGACAAGTACTTTGAGTTGAGTTTCAATGGCTCTTTTAGTAGCAAGGATTGTATAAGACCTATAAACATTTTTACCCAATGTGCACTGTCTTTAAGTATGCTAGCAATCAGTTGGATGGCATCAGACTCCAAAAGTTTGATCCAGTCTGTCTAAGTCAGACTGATCCAATTCCAAATTCTTACATTTTCATAAATTATTTCTCTACAAGCCTTGACAATGCACAGGACCCCCCCCCCCCATACACACACACACACAGAGCCACTCAGGCATGCTCCAGCCAAGGCCCTGAGCTGAGCTCACAGTTTCAGAAAGTCTCTATTTTCAAAGTGAGGATAAAAGGCAGCTGAAGCAAGCTGACCCCAGATACTCACTAGATAAAAAAAAAAAAAACAAAAAAAAAACAAAAAAAAAAGCGCATAGACCCCAAATTTCGAAATGCAGTTCATCTAGAGAAAAGAGCTTACTTGCTCTTACAAACTCCCAAAACCACGCAATCTGAGCTATTTTACATCCCTGTCTATAATGCCATAGTATTTCAGTTCACTAACTCTCAAAATAAACTCTGTTCTTTCTGTTGTGTTCAGTCTCAATTCCCATTCTTTACATTTTCCTTACACATCTACTTATTTATTTATTTTATTGAAAATAGATTTATCTCTTATACAATACATCCCAACCACAGGTTCCCTCCATTTCACTTCCCCCAATTTCCTTCTTCCCTAGATACAACTCCTATTTTCTCTTCAGAAAAGAGCAGTCCAACAAGAGACAACTTCCAAAAAAAGAAAAACCAAGATGCAATAAGAGAATACAAAAGCCCTCTTACTGAGGCTGGTCAATGCAAATCAATAGGGGGAAAGAATCCCAGGAGCAGGCTACAGTCAGAGTACATGGATTGTCACTATTGCATTCCCACAAGAACAAGCTAACAGCCATAATGTTTGTGTGTGTGTGTGTGTGTGTGTGTGTGTGTGTGTGTGTGTGTGTGTGTGTGTGTACACATATATACAGACACATACATACGTAACATATGTGTAGAGGATCTTAAACAAACTCATGCACTTTCCATGCTGATCACTTTAGTCTCTGTGAGTCCTTATGACCCTTGCTTAATTTATTCAGTGGCTCATATTATCCTGGTTACCTTCAAATCTTTTCTAACTGTGGTCCTGAAACTGCTTATAAAGTAATTACTCAAAGGCTTATCTTAATTACAAACTGTTTAGGCTATGGCTCAGGCTTATTGCCAACCAGCTCTTATAACTTAATTCAATCCATTTCTAGTAATCTATGTCTTGCCATGTGTTCTGTGGCTTTATCTGAATCCCATTACCTCTTGCCTCCTTGGGTGGCAGCAGTAGCTCAGAGGTTAATAGGATTGTTTGCTTTTCCAGAGGTCCTAAGTTCAATTCTGAGTTGCTACATGGTGGCCCACAATGAGAAGGAAGGGTCCAACTTCTGTCTTTTTCTACGTTATGATCCTTTCTCAGCCCAGGAATATTACTTTCTGTTTGTTCTGGGATTAAAGATATGTGCCCAACCTTTATGGCTAAGTCTGTGACTGCCTCTGCCCTCTGCTCTTAAGATAATTTTATTTTGTTAGATCACAAACAATATATTACCACAGTAAACTTGACAGAATTTTGAAACATCTAGGAGATCTAGAAACTTCTATAAGCTTGTTTCTGGTGAATCCTTCACATTAGATTAATTCAGGCGAGAAGCATCTGAAAAGTTACCAGGACTGCTGTGTGTTAGTGTCCCAAACTACATAAAAGAAGAAAGTGAACTGCATACCTACATTCATCTTTATTTTATGGCTGTGGATCAGTGTGACCAGTTTCCTCAAGCTCCCACCACCATGAAACCCTTCCATGATGGGCTTAGCTCTTGAACTATATGAGCTAATGTAAACTCTACCTTTTTTCAAGCATTTCGTCCTAGCAATGAGGGATGCAATTAACGTAGCCTACATTTGCAAGGCCATGATTTAAGGAAATTATCAACAAATAAATGACCATAAAATTCTAGACTTCTTAGTTGAATTTTCAGATAAGTGACATATTGAATGAATTATATTTCTAGGATGAAGAAAATCAGGGTATATTAGAAACAGAGTTTTGTTTTCTTTTTAAAATTGTATCAAGCCGGCACAAAATACTGGTATTGGAGTTAATTAGCAATTAGTACTAAAGTTAAGATTTTGGGTCTTATTATTAGGAATTCTCAGTATAATTTTTTAATGGTACCAGGGTTTTTTTTTTTTTGTTTTTGTTTTTTGTTTTTTTGTTTAGGGGAGCCATTTCATACATTTGTGATTGATTACATTTGTTCTGCCACGTTTCTTTTGCTTAAAGCATTAGCTTTATTAAGCACAACATCTGTACAGAGCAGGCTGTTTGCTTTTAAAATGACTTTAATAGAAATGTATATTTCATGAAATAGTAAAGTGTTTAACCTTGAGAAACTGATTAAAGTACTGGTTCTTTGTTCCTTTGCTTTGTTGTCTCAATGAAATTTTAAGGCTAGACTTTGTAAGCTTTGTAACAATGTGTTTTCCAGGTATTGTACCTATATAAGATTTACTACTTAGATATGAAAACACCCGTTGAGAAAGGGAAAGGAGTGTCTATGTAATTAGTAGCTATAATGGATCATTACTGAGTTCCCATGGGGATTACCATGCTTGGAACTGAAAACTAATTATGTAAACCTTCTTGATTGTGGCAGGATAGTATTTTTATGCAGAAGTTACAGTCATTCTGTAGAGGCCCTGGCCCTGATAATAGACAGGCAAAAATGGTATCTTGATTATTATTAAACTAAAGTTTTTTGCTTCATTTATGTGTTCAAATATGTTTGCCTATTAAGTTATAAATGCATGTCCCATGAGCCAACTTATAAAAGCATCAGTAGATACTATATCTATACACACATGACACTCTGCAGGTCTATTAGTACCCTTGACTTAGTTATTCCATACTGTGGAGAGAAAGAGAAGTTCATGCTAACATTTGGAAACTGAACTTATATCATCTAGGGGAAAAAAGCCCAAGAGTATATTTAAGGAATAAGCATGTCTGCACATATTGCATTGGGGCAAATAAAGTTCATATTCTGTGGGGGCAAAGTAAATAAAAATAAAGGAATAGATTCAGAGAACTCATTACTAAAATAAAATCCTTCTATTACAGAAGTGAAGTAATATCCTAGATTAGACTTAGAAGATATTTGATGTTGTTGTTTCCTTATTTATTTATTGTTTTCAACACATCATGACCAAAGTTTCTCCTCCCTCCACTCTTAACTAGCTCTCCCAAAACACCTCTTCTCTCCCCCAGATCCACTATTCCTACCTTTCTCTTCAGGAAAAAAATGTACCCCAGGGATATCCCCTGAGCAGGACATAATAAGATACAGTCGACCTAGGTACAAATCCTTATATTAAGCCTTTACAAAGCAACTCACTAGGAGAAAAAGTCAGAAAACATCCATTCCCACTGTCAGGAGTTCTACAAAAACACAAAGCTAAAAACCATAACATATATTCAGAGAACCTAGCAGAAAGACATACAGACTCTGTGATAGCCACTTCAGTTTCTCTGAGTCCCCATGAACCCTAGGTAGTTGATGTCTGTGGGCTTGTTCTCCTGATGACCTCATTTCCTCTGGCTCCTATAGTTTTTCCCCCTTATTATATAGGGTTTCAAGAGCTCCAGGGAAGGGCATCCCAATTTGAGCTATCTTTCTTCCTAATGTTTGTCTGAGAGTCTCTGTATCTGCTCTGATCATCTGCCAGTGGAAGTCTCTCTGATGACAACTGGGCTGGGCAACAATATATGAGCATAAAAGTATACAATTGGGAATCAAGTTACTGATTTTTTTATTAGAGGTCTGATGTGGAAATGCCTTTCTGTATGCTGTGAATATCAATCTTGAAAGGATCTGTTTTGGGTCATAACAGACACCATAGAAGAAGTAGGAGGAGAAATCAGAGCATAAGTAGGAGAAGCAGGGCAGAGACAGGCAGATTGAGCAATTCACCCAAAGAGCAACATGTAAGGAACACAGGTGAGCCACAGGCCACGTGGCAGACAGATTATTAGAAATGGGTTGATTTAAGATCTAAGAGCTAGCTAAATGTGCCTGAGAAATAGGCCAAACAGCATGAAGTTAATATAAACATCTAAGTCATTTCTGGGGGCCTGAACAGCAGCGGCAGGGGGCTAAGGGGTCTGGCACAACAGGGTCTGAGCCTCTGGCCACCTGGGACCAAGAAACTCCACTGCTACAGAGGTCAGGTAACTGAGGCAACGTCTGGCTCTGGTTCCCTCTAGCCATATTAATTTCCATACTGACTGTGTAAATTTGTATTTCCACCAGCAATAAAGAAATGTTTGCACTATTCCATATCATTTCTTCATCAGTAGGAGGTAGCACTTGTGTCGTTCATCTTAGCAATTCTGACAGGCGTGAGGTAAAATCTCAAAGTAGATTTGATTTGTATTTCCCTGAAGGCTAAAGAGGTTTAATGTATATTTGAGTATATTCTTCCATTGGAGAATTCTGTTTACATTTGTATCTCATTACTTAACTGGATTATTTTGGTTTTTGATATCTAATTTGTTGAGTTCTTTACATATTTTGGATATTAGTCCTTTATTGGATGCATAGTTAGTAAAAATCTTTTCTCATTCCATGCCTCTTTGTCTAATTGATAGTGACCTGTTGCAATGAAGTTTCTTGGTCCAGGGTGCCCAGAGGTCCAGACCCACAGACCTGCAGCCCCAGACCCCTTAGCCACTCGCAGCTGATCAGGCCCCCGGAAATGATTCAGACAGTTATACTAGGTTCATGCTGTTTGGCCTATAGCTCAGGCACATTGCTAACTAGCTCTTACATCTTAACTCAACCCATTCTCATTAAATGTCTGCCATTTGGCCCGTGGCTCACCTGTGTTCCTCACATTGTTTCTTCTCTGCACAGCTGGCTTGGTCTGCCTCTGACTCCACCCTTCCTTTCCTACCTATTCTGATTCCCCACCTACTTTTTCTATGGTGCCTGTTATGGGCCAAAGTAGCTCCTTTATTTAAAGATTGATATTCACACATATAGAAAGACATTCCCACATCAGTGACCTTTGAATTAGAGTAGCTACTTAGTTACTTTGTCTCATTTATTAATTGCTAACCTTACTGCCTATACTATAAGTGTTCATTTCATAAAGTTGTCTCTTGTGATAATACTTTCAAGGCTCTTCTCGTGTTTTCTTCTATCAAGTTTAGTATGTTTGTTTCTATGTTGAGATCCTGGATACACTTGGACTTGGGCTTCATTTCTGATGATGAACAGGGATCAATTTGCATTCTTCTACCTGCAGACATCTAGTTTGACCAGCACGATTTTGTTGAATATTTTTCAAGTGTATTTTTCTGGCTTCTTTATCAAAAGTTAAGTTTCCATAAGTGTGTGCGAATTTATGTCCAGGGCTTCAGTTGGATTACATTGGCAAGCATACCTATTATTTTTATGTTAATATCATTGTTTTATTACTATAACTCTGTAGAACAACTTAAAACTAGGGAAGATGATACTTGAATGAATTGTTTATTATTCCACTTGATTTTAGCTATCCTGTATCTTTTGCTTTTCCATATGCAGTTTAGAATTGTCTTTTCAAAGTCAGAAAACAGTTGTTTAAGAATCTTGTTGGAGATTGCATTGGATATTTAGATTGCTTCTGGTATGATGACCATTTTTACTATGTTAATCATACTGATCCACGAGTATGGGCGATCTTTTCACCTTTATATATCTTCTCCAATGTCTTTCTTCAAAGACTTGAAGTTTTTAATCGTACAAGTCTTTCACTTCTTTGGTTAAAGTTACCTCAAGATATTTTTTATCATTTGAGGATATTGTTTCCCTAATTTTTTTTCTCAACCCATTTATCCTTAGTAAGTAGGAGGACTTTTGAATTTTTTGAGGTCATCTTATATCCAGATACTTTGCAAAATGTGTTTATCAACTGTAAGAATAATTCCTTAGTAGAATTTTTAGAACCACCTATGTAAACTATCATATCATTTGCAAGTAATGATTCTATTTTACTTCCAATTTGTATCTTCTTGACCTTCTTAAGTTGTCTTATTGCTCTAGCTAAAAGGTCAAGTACTATGTTGAATAAATACAAATTACAAATAAAGAAGGTACAAGCCTGCCTTATTCCTGATTTTAATTGAACATGCTTGAGTTTCTCCCCATTTAGTATGATATTGGCAACAGGTATTTTGTAAACTGCCATTATTAAGTTTAAATATATCTCTGTATCACTAATCTTTATAGGACTTCTATCTTGAAGGAGAATTGGATTTGTCAAAGGCTTTTTTATCTAATAAAATGATCTTGTGGTTTGTTTTCTTTACATTTACTTAAGTGATCAATTCCATTAACTGATTTTCATTTGTTGAACCATTCCTGAAGTATGAGCAGAAATTTCTGACCTATAAGCTGCTCCCAAGTAAGCACACAGAGGATTAATAATAATTATAAAATTTACTCAGTGACATACAGTTGTTATAAACTAGCTTGTACAAGATAAATGAACCCATATTTCTTATCTGATTTCTACCACATGATTCTTTGCTTGTTACCACGTGTCCTGCTTCCTCTGTGTCTAGATGACAACTCTACTGACTATGCCTTTCTTTATCTCAGCATCATTAGTTCGGTTGTTCCACTTATACTTAATGTCTTGCTATTTACCAGTCATATTTTATCAACCAAATTCAAATGACACACCATTACAGTATGCACAAGTATTATTCCACAGCATTGAATCTCTGGGTTAAGCCTACTTGATCATGGTGGATAATCTTAGTGATATATTCTTGAATTTAGTTTTCAAATATTTTATTGCACAAATTCTAGTTAGTATATAATGAACATCCAGAGCCAGATGTTAGGGGAAAAGGTAGACTATCAGAGGGGAAACAGACCACAGTCAATTTTCACCCAGCCAACGTCTCAGCCAAAACAGGGTGAGTCCTCAGTCTGTCTGGTCACTTCTATAGAATCCTCAATTTCTTCCTTCTCCTGCCTTATATATATCTTCCCTGCCCAGGTGTTTTACTTCCTGATTCAACTCTTTATTTTTCTTAATCCAAGAATTATGATTAAAGGTGTAAGCTACCATAGCATGGTTGTTAGGCCTTAAACTCACAGAAATCCAGAAAGATCTCTGTCTCCTGAGTGATGGTATTAAAGGATCAGCACTCAGTCATCCTTAGTGATGGGATTGTTCATGTATGATCATAAGGGAAATTGGTCTGTAATTTTCTTGTTTTTAATCTTTATGTGATTTGGGCAACAGGGCAACTATGACCTCTTCAAGGTAACTATGATCTCTTAAAATGAATTGGTCAATGTTTCTTCTATTTTCATTGTGTGAAAAAAATATGAGGAGTATTAGCCTTAACTTTTCTTTGATAATCTGAAAAAATTCTAAGCAATATCTATCTTCCTGTGAGCTTTTTATTTGCTTGATTCAGTGAATTTAATGACTTCTGTTTTACTGGAGGCTAAGGTTTTATTTAATTTATCTATCTAGTCTTGATTTAATTTTGATAATTAACGCCTTACCTATCTATCAAATTATACATTTCTTTGTGATTTTTTTTCAATGTGCTACTATATAGCTTTTTAAAAATATGTCCTTAAAATTCTGTAAAATTTTCAGTGCCTGTTTTTATTTCCTCATTTTTGTTTCTGATTTTATTAATATGGACATTCATTCTCTTAGTGTTTTTACTCAGTGGGAAATATGGCTTGCTTGTCTTGTTGATTTTCTCAAAGTACCAACTCTTTGTTTTACTGATTCTTTGTATTGTTTTCTTTTATTATTTTCAATACTCAGTTTGGCTATTTCTTACCCTCTGGTCCTCTTGGCTGCTTCTTTTTTATCTAGAGCTCTCAGATACACTGTTAAGTCATTAGTATAAGATCTCTCCACTTTTTTTGTAAGCTATGAACTTTTCTGTTTAGTGCTAACTTCATTGTGTCCCACAAATTTTTGCATTTGGTGTATTATTTTTCAGTGAATTGTATAATGTTTAACATTTACCTTGAACTATTTTTCATTCAGTAGAGTTGTTCAATTATCATGAGTTTGTAAGCTTTATGTTATTCTATTGGTGATGTCTAGTTTTAGTTCAGCGTGTCTAATAGGATGAATAGTTATTCTGTTATTTGTTGGGGCTTGCTTTGATAGTATTTTGTCAATTTTGGAGAAATTCCATTAGGTTCTTGGAAGAAGGTATTTGTGTTTGGGCATAATTTTCTGTAAATATCTGTTAGATTCAGTTAGTTTATAACATTAGTTAATCAATTTCTTCCTTTAAATTTTGTTCAGATGACATATACATTAGTAAGAATAGGTTATTAAAGTCTCCCACTATCAGTATGTTGGGGATAATATTTAATTTAAGTGTTGGCAGAGTTCCTTTTACAGAAGTGACTGCCCTTGAATTTTGTGCAAATATGTTAAGAATTGCAACATCATCTTCACAGATTCTTTCTCTGATGAAAATATAGTGTCGTCCCTCATTTCTTTTGATAATTTTGTTTATATATTTACAGAACAGAATTGTGCAATACATACCATAATCCTCTTTGGAATATTTCTCATGAGTGAAAAATTAATTCTGTCACATAACAGTCAATTTTACTGCTTTTCATACCACTTTCCAAACATTTATCAACTACTAATATAGTTTCTGTTTCTGTAATGTATTCACAGATACATTTCAGACCTGCTATGGAACATCCATGTCTGGCCTCTTTTGCATAGGACAGTGGATATATTTTGAGCATATTATTTTGCTCAAGGTATCACGCACAAATACACACAAACCTAGAAAATTTGACATGTAATTTTTAATCAAGTTTCAGAGGTAGGAAGCCTCCTATATATCTAATTAATACATTCTGTATAATATATAATTTTATTATAATATGTTGTTATAAATTATATATAGATTTTATAATATATATTATACAGATATATATATCATAATTATATACATTATACAGATATATATTAATTAGAGATACCTAATTTCTGGATAAAATCTATGTTTCTCATTTAGAGTTGTTTGTATTCCATTGTTTCCTTCGTGTTCTTGTCCTTGAAGCATGTAACTGGTGACACTTAACATTTATTGAGTGTGTGTTTATGTGCTTATATGTGTGTGTTTTGTATGTTTGCTTATGTGTGTATGAAAGTTTGAGAACTGGTGTGAATATCCACGTGAAAGCTAAAGGTCAATTCTTGCTGCTTTCCTTACCTTGTTTGTTCATCAGTTTCTCAGTGAAGTGGCAGCTCACTACTTCACTTAGATTGGCTGGTAGGTCAGCATCCTCTTGGAATCTGTCTCTCTATCCCATAAGTTGCAAGAACTGGAAGAGAATATGAACACTGCCCATGTGGTTGTTCATATGGGTGCTGTGCATCAAAACTCAGGTCTTCATGTTTGTGGGTAAGTCCTTTTATAGACTGAACCATGGATAATTGCCCTTTTTCATTATTGTAAGCTAGTTCAGGTATGAAATAAATTCTTTCTTTCTGATTACCTCTTGAAATCTTTACATCATCATATGTGCTATCTCCATGGACATTCACACTGAAGAGTTAGATTTCAACACATAAAAACTTAGGAGAATACAATTCAGACCATACCATAAAGTCACCAAATGATTTTATGTTTCAATGTCCTTAATAATTTTAGTTACCTAAAAAAGAAATGTGGAACTCTCGTTTACGATAATTATAGCTATGGCACTGTGTATGAATTAGTGGTTGAAATCTATCTTATTTGTCAACGAATATAACTATATGAATTAGGTTGCCTCAATGGGTATGGAGTTCTGTTTTCCTCTATTCTGTCTTTCTCTATCATTTCCTATACACAGTTGTAGTCACTAACTATAATCTATAATTTCTGACTATTATCTCTTCTTATTACTAACCATTATTGTATATATTTTATCTCCTTGTTTTCATAAATCTTTTCTCAAACAAGGCAAAGCTTTATGAGGAAGAAATCAAAGAGAACCCAGATCATTTCAGAGATAAAATATGAGTTTATTACAGGCATAACCACACTGTACTTTTAGTTTATTGCTTCTACCTTTTCTCCATTTTTTACTTTCTTTTTGAATCTTTCCATTAAGCTAGAAGTAAAAAGATCTTTGAGAGAGTACATTTACATCCATTTAAACAAAAACAATGTGAAATCTAGCTTCTCTAAAGTATCATAAACTCTATCATATTATGAAATATTTAGCATTGTGGATTTAAATAATACCTGTAGCAGTCAAAACTAAAACTGAAAAACAAAGCATTAACTAAAATGTGAATATTTCATTGCACCATCAATCCTTTCCATATGAAAAGTAAAGATGAGCTTAGAGAATTACATAAGCAATCCTTTTGTTTCTAATCCTTTCTATTGAGAAAATAAAATAGCAATTAAAAGAAGAAAGGATATTCAGAGCCCTATGTAGATACCACCACAATCTAAGATTATAAATTAATCATAACCTTGGTCCCTTCAGTATCCTCCCTCCAAGCCCTCTGATAGAGAAAGCCCTCTTGGCTTTCTTTCAAATTCATGGCTCATTTATTCTTTAATTGTTGCTGCATGCATGTGTATATGTGTGCATATATCAATACACTATGGGTAGTCCATATAATGTTAGTTCTGTGTATGTTTTGAGAATTGTATTTTTGGCATGGGAATAAGTAATTAGTGCACACTTCTCTGAAAAACACTTTCTACCATCCTCATTTTTCTTATTTTTCTGTGCTTCTTGTGCTGGGTTGAGGTTTCTTAAACTTTCTCTGTCTGCTTTAAAATTTAACATTGTCATGTTCAGCTCATGGTTAGGCGGTCATATTGATAACAGTTTATGGGTGTAGCTTCTGATATTATTAAGAAATACAATCTCAAAGAAAATTCTGATCTTCTAGGTAATACAATTGCTCTGCCCCCTCTTACCCAATGTTCCCAGAGGCTTAGGTGTTGAAAATCTTTATAGATATATCTATTGTGAGTGGCTATGAATTTTGATTGGTTGTTAATTTAAGTATTGTTTGCCATATGTTACAAAGAGAAGTTTCCTTGATGAGGGATTAATACCACTTTTAACTATGGATACAAGGACAAATGTTTAGATTACTGTTAGTGGTTATAACTTTTAGTAGATTAATGATTTTAAATTTCTCTTTAATAATAATGACTTCCTTAGCATTGAACAATTGGATGGGATTCCAGTACCATTCAAGCTTTCCCTTCTGTTGAGCAGGTATTAAGTCCAATAGAGAGATCTTGGTTATTACCAAGGTATCCATACATTATAGCACCTCTATGTTTATTATGCCATACTAGAAATTGAGATATATTATAGTCATCTTCCTGGGGAGATTGCCTTCTTCTAATAAAAGCTTGGCAGAAGATCCTCATTTTTTAAAAAAAAAATGAGTAGGAGTTTCAGAATAAGTGAACCAATTTTATTATCTTTCATATTAATTTTATGGCGCTGCTTTTGTGTTTCATGGAAGAATCATTCCAAAGTGTTTCTGATTCTAGACTCTCCTTTCCACTGAGTAGTCGGAGTTTCTAAAATAACATGCAAATTTATGATACACTTTCTGGAAATGATCATTGACCTCCATACTCTATTTAATAAATTCTATAACCAGATTTATTTGATAATATCTGTAAATATGTAAGAATGAGTACTATGAGAAAAAATAAATCTCTGCTGTAAATTGTCATAGATATTAAAACTTAAAGATACTTGAATACTTACCTATTATATATGTATATTGCAATACAAGTTATTACTTTGTGTGTTTGACATGTTTACTTCCCAGAGGCACAATAGTTCTGCTGCAGGCTTACCTTAAGACTGACAAAATTCATGGAACATTCCGATCCTGAAACACTGCTTGTGCTCATACAAATTTATATCAAAATGAAAGTAAGAAAAGACATTACTTTCTTCAGATTACTGCCTGCTCTCAATAAGCAGAGAGTATCAAGAGCACTGGTTAATGTGATTTTGTCATTGTAAGTAACTTATTGTCCTATTGTATGAATAGCTGTCATATACCATCAATCACATAATATTTTTTGCCTGATATTTAGTAGCATTGTAAAAAGTGGGATTTTTCAATGAATTAAATGAGAAAGTATCTTTTTCATTCTCAAATAAAATGCTTCATAATTGTTGTTACAGAAATAATGTGATTAAATATACTTAAGGGAAAATGCCCAGTAGTTATTTAGGTGTGCCGTCACTTTATCAAATAATCATGCAAAGGGGCCATGGATGTATCAATCTGATAAGACCACCTTGGTGAAGCTATCACTTTGTTACTATCAAAAAAAGGTTCAGAAATTCAAAGTATGTAATTCTTGATTGGACAATCATGATTTTGTGGCACAGAGGAAAGTCAAGGGGAAACGGTATGTTAGAAAACAGGGCCATCCAAAGCAGTAAGATCATACAGATGGCAGTTTTTAAAAAAAAGGCACACCTTTCAATCAACCTTTGGTAATTCTAGGCAAGCTCACGAATCAAGAGCATAAAGATGAAGCAACAGATTATTAAACCTTAATTGGTTAAGAAAATAAGTTCTGAGTCAGTAAAGGGCAAACAAGAATAAGGCAAATTACAGTCTTTTAAGAAACGTCCCCGTTCCAGAGCACAGATCTAAGAAGAGAGAAAACACGTTTAAGAGCCAGTGTTCCAGCAACAGAGCAGCAGCTTCATATGTCTCATCACAGAGAAAACAAGTAAGCCTGCAAAACAGACCACAGAGAGACATGAATAAGCTCTTTCAAAGATTTAAAGCTGTCTCTGAAGGGAGAGGAAGATGGTGCCAGTAAAAATGCCCAATTTGGAAAAATGTATGGATCCATTTCATGTAAATATTTTCATTCTGGCTGATGTCACTCTACTATGGTGTAATTAAATTGCACATGTTATTTGTTGTCATTGACAAATGCAAATCAGGGGAGTCCATTTGATTGTATTTCTCATTTCTTTTCACCTTTTCTGTTAAGGAAATTCTTTGTTTGTCAATGGTTATCTTCCATTTTATTATTCATAAAACAAGTACTGAGTACCTACTGAGAACCAGAACTTTTACTGGTTATTGTTCATTTTTCTTTGAGAAAATAGAACTTTGACTCTTAATGTTTATAAAGTACATTATATACAGGTAGTCACTGAAATATACTTTAAATTATAAATTATTAATAATTCAGGCAGAGTATTTATGTACTCCCCTACATTATAACTCACACATGCTCTCTCTCTCTCTCTCTCTCTCTCTCTCTCTCTCTCTCTCTCTCTCTCTCTCTCTCTCTCTCTCTCACACACACACACACACACACACACTTCTTCTCTCAATCTTCTGAAGAGAAAATCTAAATCCCTTATTGTATATCACTAATACTTGAACAACACAATTGGGGGGTTATGTTTGTTTTTAGTCTTAAATCTCAATTCTTTAAGTGCCTAACTATTTATGGCATGTGAAAAAAATATGAGTTTTATTTTTAGCTATTTTCATGTATTTCTTTGGATGCAAAAGACACCACAGCTTCTGTCTAAATTCATTATTCAAAATTATGAGACAAGCTACTACCTAGAATTGAGTAGCTATTGTTTTAACTTGGTTGTTCTAAGAAAATAACAAGTAACCAAGTAGGTTGGGTGGTTTAAACAAAATATAATCCCTTAACAATGGATACTGTGAACACTGAGTCTCATGAGTTTGAATGATCAGTTTTAGTAAGATAAATTTTTAGATTTGATGAGAATCATATCCGGCTTGTACCATTATATGCTAGCTAGGTAGTAAACACAGTAAGGTCACTCACTCCCTTGTGTCTTTTAAATTCATTAATCCCAATCATGAGATCTTCACTCTCATAATCACATCATCTGCTAAAGAAACTATCATGTCAGGTCAAGATTTCAACACAAATTTGCCATGGAAGGTAAAGGGCTAATGACCCAAAAGCCTCAGAGGTGGGCTGAAAATCTCTGGACAGGAAACTGACTTCTCTGATAAACTTCTAGTGGTGGTTAGGATCCTGGATGCTTCTGATAAGATCAGCTCATTAATCTCCATAGCTATTTACCACTTTGAGACTACAGGGAACTGACATGCAGATGGAATCTGGCTTCCCACAATTCCTTTTTAATTTATAAATCCTGAAGCCCCCTGTACAATGTGTGCATAGTCACTACACCTGGAGAGAGACTGCTGCCCATCATTGTGCTGATTAAAGAACGATTTGCTCCTGAAGAAGTTGGCCTCCTATTGTATTTTCAAATCACCTCCATCAATCCTGACCTAAGAGGAGGGGCACACATCCAGAACACAGTAGCTACTTCTGTGGTTCACTCATCATGGATATGTGAATTTCCACTGTTTTAATATTAAAAATTCACATATAAAATAATTTGTTTTCTGTATATTCATAATTTATCCATATACCTGAAAGGAAAGAATTCAGTGAGAAAATGAGCAAGGTAAGAATTATACTAAAATTGCTTAAAACATCAAAGTATCTTTAAAATTGAAATTAGATTTGGATATCTACAACACTGTTGTTTCAAAAAAAAATTCCATTTTTTAAATTTGTAAGCAGACAATCTGCCCTCTCAACTGTTCAGTTTCTATGCTCTTAAGGCAGGAATTAGGCTACAGACATAAAGCTTTCAACGTTTCTTCTCAAAAGCTACACGGTCTCTTTCCTACTCCAAACCCACTCTTTTAATTTAGTATTGTGTGTTTCTGCATTTAGGTATTTCAGGGAGAAATCCAATGTCTAAGGAGTTGCTATGTCACCAGTATTCAAAGGTCATGAAAATTGGAGGAAAAGTCCTAGAAAACTGGAGGAAGGGTAGCTCAGTGGGAAAGTGTGACAACCTTATACAAAGCCCTTATTTCAATTACTACTAGCATGAGAAACCTGAAAATATTGATTGTGAATTATGAATAAACTCAGCATTTGCAACATGATACTTCAGCAAATGTATGCACTATGCATATATATGTATATATGTGTGCATATGTAATTTTGTATATGTGTATATATGCGTATATATATTCATGCATAGAGTATATTTGTATGTCTATATGTATTTACATGTGTATGTTTGTGTATGTATATTATATATCTATGTAAGTATGTGTATGCGTAATATTTTTCCAAAAGGAGAAGTCATTGCTGTCATAAGAATTTTATTTTGCAAAATATGCGGGATAAAATTTCCTCCCCACTATTTCCTTTTCTATCCCAGTCATCTCCTCTTCTCTTTCTTCCTTTCCATAGTACATGTGTAGATCTTTTAAAATAAATGTTCTTTAAGTTCAAGCTTGCTATATTCGTGCTATTTAGTGATGTGCTACCATGTCTTCTCCAGATCATATTTCTTTCTGGAACACTCCGTGTGCACTTGATCTGTCACTCCCTGCTTTCCTCTCCCTCCCCCCTACTTCAGGACTCTCTCTAAATCTTTATAAGTGATTGGCAAGTTAGGCACATCCTGTGTCCGTGAAACACTTTCAGGTTGAACTAAATCTGTATTTTATTCCAGTTTTCATCAGTCAGACATAAGGTTCATATCAAATACTGGTGATTCTGTGTAGTGGTGTGCATTCTTTGGTAGTCATATTTTTTCTACCAAAGACAAGTCCAGATTATTAATCACTATAAAGAAAACAATATATTTTAAAAGATAAATTAGAAAATGCATTTCCATAGGTGATGATTTGAAATCATGGTAAAAATTATTGTAAGTCCTGAGTAAACTTTTTGTCTACATTTAAGTCAGGGATAAAGTGATAGGTTGTATACTGGTATCCATTTATCTATCATTAGCATGGCAACTTTAACATGGACACACCATGGTCACCAGATAGATGAAAGTGCTCATTGTTGAGGTCTGTCTGTGGCCACACTCAACATTGCTGCTAATCTTACAGCACTTTTAGCTATAAACTGATATAACCTCTCACATGCAAAACCATATTTGTGCCAAAAAAATCAGGGCATTATCAAAGGTCTCATTTTTATGTTGGTCATTTTATTATATCTCTCTCAGGCTAAGCCTTAGACAGGAGCTAATGTCCATATATCATATGTGACATTTTCACTAAGAGGCGATGATGGAAAAGGGGCATGTTAAAGAGGGCCTCATCATACTCTTCTGTGGTTATTTTTGTTAAAGGTTAGAGCCACATTTAGATCCTTAAGCCCTAGATTTCAATTTTAATAACAGCATTCTTTCCCGGTGACCTTTCTCTTTTACTGGGGAAAGGCAGTGTTAAGTTTGAAAGTTTTGTTCCTCCCAATCCACCTGATTTCTTGACTTTTAAGTAAAATCTGAAAGTCTATCAGAGGCTGACTTTTTTATTCTCTGGACTTTAGAGGTATATTTATTAGCACTGCCATTATTCTGCCTAAGGTTAGAAAGGATATTGAACAGTTTTAAAGGAGCTGGATTGTGTGAGTAGAAAGAAAACAGAAATGCCATTTTGACAAACACTTGGTATCTACAGTCTCACTTCCTACCTTCATTAAACCCTATGAATGCATTCAACATAAGAGCACAATAAAAAAAATCACTGTTATTGAAGATCCCATATACTTGAAAAACACAGAGAAACCAACTAGATACCCACGCAGAAGCTTCATCCGAGCTGGCTAGCTTGTGCAGTGCTGGAAGTTGCTATGGTCACTGCCAGAAAAGAAAAATCTTCAGTCTTATCTTTCTGTGAGCCCCATTCACTACACTAATGACTCTCATAGTGAGCCGTGCAAACTAACACAAAGGTAGTATGAACGTCATTGAAGCAATCAACAACTTTCTGATTGGATTTAGGTCCTTTTTCTCAGCATGACACTTAGGCCTGAAACTACTATTGGGCCAAGATTCTATAACTAGGTATATTATAGATATTAAGAAAGAATGTACCATTGTTTTGTTAAATTAACACAGTATTTAAAAAAATCTAATGACAGACTGCTATATTCATAGATTAGTCCATATATCAACCCTTATCAGAGAAGGTTACTGCAGTCAATGTTGATTAACAGAATATTTGAAAGTTAAATGAACTCATTTCATTAAAGCAAATCATCTGTTATGGAGACTTGAAATGGACTGTGAAAGATACTGCACATGGTGTGGCTCATTACTAGTATTTTGAGAGACAGATACTCTCTCTCATCACTTTGCTACTCAGGACAATCATTTTTGACCATCTTTTCCCACAAACTGCACAAGCCCTCAAATACTTCCTCAGTTATATAATCATAACTTGCTCACTCTGTTTCTTTGTATCTCTGTGTGTCTCTCTGTCTCTGTCTCTCTCTGTCTCTCTGTCTCTCTGTCTCTCTCTCTCTCTATGTGTGTGTGTGTGTGTTTGTGTGTTTTATGCAGGTACACAGGTACCTCTATGTATATGTGTATGGAGGCCAGGAGGCCAATTACTAGTGCCTTTCTCTATTGCTCTCAACCTTTTTTTTGAGTCATTTCTCACTGAACTTGGGCATCTCATTGACTCAGCAACAATACCAGGCAGACAGCAGTAAGACATTATTCTGTCTCTGACTCTCTAGCAAGAGGAATATAGGTGTCCATTATCAGGCACAGTTTTTTTGGGGAATGCTAGGAATTTTTTCCAGGTCTTCATATTTATGAACTTTACTAACAGAATTCTCTCCAGCCCTTAACAGATTTTTCATCTGTAAATATCTAGTTCAAATAATAATATGAATTTTTTGACACAGAGTAAATCACAGTTTGCTTTTAGATATAAACACTATTGTCCTCCATTAGTTTTCTAGTTGTTTTAGGGATTAAAATTATCTCTCTCACTGGATAAATAACTCTGAGAGTGGATGGTATAGTCCTGTGAAATCTATTATATTTTCTGAAAGTAATTATCATTTACTATCTACCAATAGGTTGGTTCTATTCTCTAAGTTTGACTATACCAAGTTACTGGGTAACCCCTGCCTCTTACTAATTTGTTCCTATTGCTAAGATCAAGTATGTTTATTTTATTACAAGTCATAAATAATGAGAATCCCAACAAAATCATGACTACTATGTCTCAGTTTGCAGAGAAAGACATGAAAACTGTGGCTAAGAGTACGGTCCTGGTCCTTTGCAACTACCATGATTTAAACATATTTAGTGTAAATCAAAAGTATAGTTTATTCTGACTTTATTGGTATCTTTTAAGATAAAATATTAATAGTCTCAAAGGAATATGGGTCATGCTGAGGAATTCTTTCTTGCCGTAGGCAGGCCATCTCAGGTTGATCCTCCTTTGCCAGAGGAAACTGAAAAATGTCAGTTTCCTAATTCATTTCTCAGCTTTGGTTGGGAATTTTATATTTTCTGAAACACAGGGAAGAAAAACAGTAAAGGACTTTTAGCTGTATGCAAAAATTGACTTCATATCACCTTTCCTTCAATAGTTTCAAACATTTTATTGATCATATTTCAAACTAAATGCATATTTAATCTGTGAAGAAAAATGATACACATTAATTCCAGATCCTTTCTGTAGCTGCTACCTTCCTTAAGGAGAAAGACAGACAAAGATTTTCTCAGATGTCAACGATTCGGCTTTAGTCAGTCTGATTATTAGTGTTCACCTATTTCTTCTGCATCCTTTAAGCACAAAACGATTTCCCTCAAGGAGTGGGTGATTCAAGCTACGAGCTGCAGACTTCAAATTTTCAGTATAATTCTCGTACAAAACACACAAGGAATCAGGTCCTGTCCTCACTTAAAGGTTCAGAGCTTAAGGTAGAAAAATGTGACTATACCAACAGGCTTTTGAGAGTGTTGCACTTGCACTGAGTTAGGAAGTTTAAAGGTTGTCAAATAATAAAAGTCTAAGGGGAAAAGACTCAATAAAAGGCTTCTTAGAAAAGTTGTCCAAAAGAACTGATCCAGACAAGGTCAGACACCGGAATAGATGTGTGGCAGGAAACAGGCTCTGTGAGAACATACCAGAGTGAAGAGAGCGCCTGCTCAACATGGCTATGCTTTAGCTGTTAAAATACAAAAATCAATGTGAACAAGATATATTTGACCTAATTTATAAAAAAATTGACCTATATGTTTTTGGTTATATGTTTTTCGTTAGTTAATCAAAACTTTAATCATTACTTCCCATTATATCCCTGTGGACTATGGTAAATTTTTTGAGGTTCTGGAAAATTAGTTCTAGAAACTCTTGCAATACAGAAAAACAGTCCACTATTGAGTTTCATTTCTATCCTCCTTTTCACTTAAAAGATAATATTTTTATTCATCTGTTTATTTTCTTATTCATTTATGTATTTATTTATTTATATAAGTGACTTATACACATACAAAGGCAAGTAAGATCTCAAGTATTCTGTTCTATTATTCTCCAAATCATTCCCTTTGAGACATGGTGTTTCTCTTAGCTTGAAATTCTCCCACTTTACTAGAATGACTAGCTAGAGAACTTCCAGGCATCAGCTGTCTCCATGTCTATTTTTCACTTGGGTGATGGGAACTTGAATTCAGATTCACAAATGCCCTTATTGAGCTGTTTTGCCAGCCATTCTTTACTTTTTTAATTGACAGTAGTTTCAGTCAATTACCCAGAATGACTTTGAGCTCATTATGTGGCCAGTCAGGTCCATTTCTGTGCCAATGTTTATTATGACTTTGAGTAGAAATTTAGATTAGTTACTGTGATACAATGATACAAATAAATCATTCTTGATTGTGTGTTGATTTTAGAGAAAATTTTTCAGTTTTTAATATTTGCATATGGCAGTTTTTGATTTGTCATATAGTATATAGTCTTACTGCACTATGTCTCTGTTACTAATTTACAAATTTTATTGTGAAAGTATGTAAAACTGTTACTAACTTTTTCTACGTATGCTGATAATTCTCTGACTTCTTGCCTTAATTCTTTCTTGTTTGATTCCAGCTCACTGGTTTTGCAGATCTTGAGTCATCTTTGTGTCTATAAATTTACAGCATTTAAAACATTGTGTGTGAGCTTGTCAATGTGTCATGAATTAAATTTGCAAATGTTTTACTAATAATCTTTTCTACTATGTCCATAGTAGAAATCACTGCATAGTTCTTTTCTTGATCCAACAATTGCCTTGTACACTGAGGCAATGCATAATCTTTGATAGTCTTATAATCTTCTCTTATTAATGAAATATTTAAGGACTATAGGTGCTTTTTCTTTCCTGGAATGTGTCCTTTCTTAGAAATTTCCCTTTTATGAGAGAATAGTTTTCTGCTTCAGTGTTATAGATCTGTATAAATGTTTGCTATTTATGCTATTTGACTTGACTTTGCTATATTATATAGATATAGGATGCTAAATTTCTGTATAATTTTTCATTTGAAGTGATATACATTTTCAACATCTTTGACAATTACTCAATAGAGAATCCCTCATGAAATCTACCTTTTTATTACTTTTTTATTCACTTGGATTTCTTATTTTCTTTATCTTGACTAGATTGTCAAGGGATTTGTCAATCTTGCTTAACTTTCCAAAGAACCAACTTCTTCATTTTATTCTCTCCACTACTCTTTTGATCTTCATTTAATTAATTTCTACCCAAAATTTATTATTTCGTACTATCTACTGTTTGGGACATTGTTCTTGATATACTAAGACATTGACAGCATGTCATTATTTTATGTACTCTTAATCTCTAAGTCTTTTTTGTTTATTTGAATTCTTGTTTTGGTTTGTTTGTTTGAACACAGGGTTTCTCTGTATAGCTCGAACTGTTCTGGATCTCATTTTGTAAATCAGGCTAGCCCTAAACTCACAGCGACCCACCTACTTCTGCCTCACATGTTCTGGGATCAAAGATACACAGCACCACTGACCAGTTATTCTTTCCAATTTAATTAAGGATTTATATTTATTATCCTTAATTATGTGTATGTGAAGATATTTGCCTAAGAATGCAAGCAGCCCATAGAAGTCAGAGATGTCAGCTTCCCTAGACCTGGAGGTACAGGTTATCATGAGTCGCTCTGCTCATCTTGAAGCAAAGAAACTGCTCTTAATTGTTGAGTCACCTCTCAGCCATCTCTAATTAATTTACTTCAGGATCAGAAGCTTTTTCTTAGAATTGGCTTCATTCAGTCTGAGGTTTCTAGGAAATCATGTTTTCATTGACATTTGATTTCATGAATTTCAGAAATTTTGCTATAATTTCTTCTTGTCATTGAAGAGTTCAAGTTCAGTCTCCAAGTACTTTTCAAGTTTCTGTAGTTTCTCTTGACAATAATTTCTAGCTTTATTTAACTATGTTCTTATAATATACAATGCTTTCTTTTTTCTTTTTTTAAAGACAGGATATGTGGTCTATAATGGAACCATTATAGGGTGCTTTCAAAAGTTGCTTCAACATAATGTTTTTTTTTCTGTATCTATGGAATAAATATTCTATGTACAGTTGTTGTGTCAAGGTAAGCTATATTGTATCCTAATTCTTAACCTACCTTCACATGAGTAACAATTTTACATATTATATGATAGTATTCAAGCCATTCATTATAATAGGGACTTGTGATTTTAATGTTCCTTAGTATTTATTTTATAAAATTACATCAGTTGACTTGTGTATTTTATAACTGTTACAAATTTTAGATGAAGTTTAATATTAATATTTAGGTCATTATTCATCACTGTTAATTATTAGGATTGTAATCTAATTTTCCATATATTAAAATGACTGCAATATCTTCTTTTGTCCTCTTTTCACTTGAACATCATTATCTGATGTTTAACTTTCAATCTGTGAGTCAATTTACCGGTGGGGTGTATTGCCAACAGGCAGCATACAGTAGGATTGTGATTCTTAATCTGATTATCACCTTTTCATCTTGATATTGGTAGGTTGGACATTTTTAAGGTTAAGACATCTATTAATTACGTAATTTTGTTGACTATTCATGTGGTTTATTAAAAGAAGTCATTCACCTGTTTGTTATTTTATTTTTCTCTTATTAAAATTAGGGTTTGTTGTTGAGTGTGTTGGCTATCATCTGTACCCTATTTTCTTGTTCATTTTATACCTATGCTCTTGGGATTGCAATTATCATTCCTGTTCCTCTATGTATAGTATTATTCTTTTTTTTCTTTTCTTTTTATCTTTTTTAAATTTTTTTTTACAAATTTTTCAATGATAATTTGGTGATCATGAATTGCCATAGTTAATACTTGCTTTGATGTGTCCTTTCTCAATCAAATTTAAAATACATCTTTCCTGTATATAGCATCTTTGGATATAATTTATTTATATGCAAAACATATCATTCTATTGTTTTTTTCATTTGTTTTATTTACTTTACATCCCATCAGGGTCTCCCTTCTCATCTATTCTGCCACCCCTCCCTTCACCTCCCCTTCTCCCCTGTCCCATTCCTACTCTCTGTTTCTACTCAGAAAAGGACAAGCCTCTTGTGGGTAAAACACAGCATGGAATATCAAGTTGCTGAAAGACTAAGCACCTTCCTTAATTTGGGCAGGTCAAGGAAATTAAGTATGAGAAATAGGTTTCCAAGAGCCACCCAAAGCATAAAGACAGCCCTTATCTGAATTTTTAAGCATCCTACTTATAGGTAGAGGGAGCTGGTAGGTCCCATGAAGGCTTCCTGGTTGTTATTTCAAACTTTTTGAGTATCTATGAGCCAAATTAGTTTTTCTTGTATAATCCTTTACCTCCTCTGTCTTCTATAAACTTTCATCCCTTTCTTCAGAAGGATTCCCTGAGCTCAGCCTAATGGTTGGTTGTGGTTCTCTGCATCTTTTTTCATCAGTTACTAAATGAAAATTTGACCCTAATAGACTAGAACATAGGGAAGAGCCTTGAGTACACTTAACATAAAAGACGACTACTTAAATAGAATACCAGTAGCACAGACACTAAGATTTACAATTAATAAATGGGACCTTATGAAACTTCAGTACTTCTGTAAGGCAAAGGTCACTGCCAATAGAACAAAAATAGAAGCCTACAGAATGAAAAAAAAAAATCTTCACGAACCCCACATCTGATAGAGGACAAATCTCTAAAATGTATAAAGAATTCATCAAATGAGACATCAAAAAATAAATAAACCAAATAGAAATATGACACATACTTAAAGAATTCTCAACATATTATCTAATTGCAGAGAAACACTTAAAGAAATGTTCTCTAATGTCCTTTGCTATCACAAAAATTTAAATCAAAAGGACTCTGTAATTTCGCCTTATACCTGTCAGAATGGATAAGATCAAAACAATCACACTTTATGCTAGAGAAGATATAGAATAATGGAAACATTTCTCCATTGCTGGTGGGAGTCCAAACTTGTATAGCCACATTGGAATTCAGTAAGGTGGTTTTTGATAAAATTAGAAATTGATTTACCTCAAGACACAGCAATAGCACTCTTGGGCTTATACCCAATGGGGTTCTTCATCCTTCTTTAAGAAAACTTGCTCAACTATGTTCATGGCAGCTTTATTTGTAATATCCATAAACCGAAAACAACCTACATGACCCTCATTCAAAGAATGGATAAAAGAAATGTGATATATTTACAAAACGGAGCATTATTAAGTTATTTAAAAGAAGCAATGATATCAGGCAATACAAAGGATAATGGATGGAACTAGGAAAAAAAATCCTAAGTGAAGTAACCTAGACCCAGAAATAAAAAGCTAATATGGATTCACTCATATGCAGATAGTAACTTTAAAGTAAAGTATAACTATGCTACAACCCACAGTCCCAGAGAAGCTATGGTAACAAGGAGGGCTCTTGGGGGAACACATAAATCTTCCTGTGATAAAGAAATAGAAAAGACCTCCTGGTTGGACTAAGAGCAGATGGGGAGTTTCAGAGGAGAGGAATTGAAGGAGAAGGTTGAGAGGAAGAGAATACTAAAGGCAATGACCAGATTTTTTTTTTTTTTTTTTGTAATCATGTAGAAACCTTGTGCAAGGGAAACTCCCAGGAATCTACAAGGATGACTCTAGCTAAGAAATATCTCATTAGTGAACAAACAACTTGAACTGTCCATCTCCTGTGATCAGATTGGTGACTGTTTTCTTGATGATGCCCATTCAAATTGGTATGGGATGAGATCTCAGTGTTATGGGGATATATTTTACATTTAATAAAAACCAGTCTGAAATAACAGAGATCTATCCACAGTCAGTCTAGGAGGATCAGACAGTAGTAATAACACCTTTAATACCAGCACAGGGAATGTCCACGAGTGATGACCTACACCCTTAACCCCAGCAAATCTGAGTTTGAGGTCAGCTTAGTTTATAGAGGGTGTTCCAGGCTCTCAGGCAGGCAGTGGTGGTGCCATGCCTTTATTCTTAACCTGGATGTTACACAACTGAGTGAAGAGGGTATTTAAGGCAGATGTAGAAAGACAGAGGAGGCAGTAGAAGCCAGGAGGAGTGAGGCTGAGGAAGCTGGAAGACAGGTGGGTGAGATTTAACAGTGCTGTTTATTCTCTGATATCTCAGCCTTTCCCAGACATCTGGCTCTGAGTTTCCTTTATTCCTGCAACACAGTGTAGTATTTAGTGTCAAAGACTTTTCCAACTCTATAGCCTAACTTTACATTGAAATTTTTATGCTGCTTTGCACATTTTAAATGTCATTAAATTGCTCTGTCACTGTCATTTTCTGAGTGACTAACGTCTGACTTAGAGTCCTTGCCTGTGCCTGTGTTTCAAAGTATACACTTTTCCTGTTCCAATAACAGTTTCAGGATTTCAGTTCTTCCATTAAGATATTTGTTCTGTGGTAGAACTGAGTTTTGTACAGACTGAGGCTTAAGTTTTAGTTTCCATTTTCTACAATTATAAATCGAGCTCCACATGACCATTTGTTGCAATGGTTCTATTTCTATTGATTGACATGTTTGGCATATTTTCAAAATATCAGGTGATGCTTCCAGCATAGCTCAATATTGCTTATGTAATCTGGCATTGGGATTTTGGTTGGGATTACATTAAATATGTAAATTGATTTGGGTAGTTATAGTAGTCAGGATTGTTCAATGAAACATAGCTATGTGTTTATGTATATGTATATGTTTAAAGAAGATATATGAGATTGGTTTACAGTGTGCTGACAATGAGTCTAAAAGTGATTCTCTGATGATTGGAAGGCTAAGAAGCAAGTGGTTGTTACATCAACGAGACTAGATTTTTAGGAATCCCTTTATGGTGCTGGAGTAATCTTCTATGTTGAAATCCCAAGGTTGTTAATTCTAACACTAGCAAATGAACGCCTAAGTAACAAGATAGATGTCAGCAGGGGTGAGGGAAAGAGGGCATACAACAAAGCTTCCTTTTTCCATGTCCTTCAGTCTAAGCTGCTACCAGGGAGTGTGGGCCAGATTTATAGTGGATCATCCTGATTAGAGAGTCCTCCACAGGAGTGCCCAGCTGATTGGGTTTTGTTTGATTTCAGGCAAAATAAAGTTGATAACCAAGATTAGCCACTATAGTAATCTATACATTTTTAGCAATATCAGCTTTTCTAATGTACGACCAAGGGATATTTACTGTCTTTAATTTGTTATTTTGGCTATTTAAATGTTTCATTACAGACGGATTAAACTTCCTTGGTTAGATTTCCTTGAGTACTTTTTTCTCTCTTGGGATACAATTATAGATGGAGTTATTTTTATAACTTCCTGGCATGTTTGTTTTTTGTATATCAAAAATGACTAATTTTGTTCATTCTTTTCTACAGGTCTATTTGACTTTCATACATACATTTATTTTTCCATTTTTAACTTTCTGAGACTGTTATACATGCATATAATTCATCTGAGAATTCTATCCTCCCTTCCTACTCTCTGCCCAAACCATTTTTCCTTCCAGTATTCACATGTTTTGTTGGTTGCTTATTTGTTTAGCCTATCGAGTCCATTAAGTATGCCTGAATATGCATGGATATAGAACTATTTGCTGGAGCATAGGTAGCCCCTCAAGACCTCATGTTTGAAGAAAACTGCCTCTATCTCTTTCTGGCAGTCATTAATTGCTAAGAGCTCCTCTGCTAAGAGGGTTAGATTTCATCAATACTTCTCTCATCTATTCTGGAATTTGGCTGGTTTAATATTGGGCATTAATTAATTAACTCTTGAGCCACATATGTGGGAAAGAATATATTTAGGTAATCAAATGATAAAATATTACAAAAGTACATAGAAATTCCCACCCAGCTAAAAATGGCCTACAGAATTATAAAAAGGCAAAACAGAAAAGACAGCATGCTCTATGAGATGAAACCTGAAAGTGATAATCTTTCTCAATGGCCAAGATAATGTATACACCTAAATAACATACTATTTATTGTTCAGATAAAATATTATTATTGTACAAATTCTGGTTGTAATAAATGAAACTCAGAGCCAGATATCAGGGAAGGGTTAGAATATAAAAGAGAGGAAACAGACCACAGTCAAATCTCACTCAACTATCTTCCAGCTTCCTCTGCTTCACTCCTCTTGGCCACTACTGCCTAATAGGTCTTCCTATGCCTGCCTGCCTTAAATACCTTCTTTGCCCACTTTTATCACATCCAGGTTAAGATTAAAGATGTGGGTTACTACTATTTGGTAGTTAGCCTTGAACTCACAAAAACACAGAAAGATTGTTTCTGGAGTTATGGGATTAAAGGCCTGGCACTACCACTGCCTGCCTGGGAGCCTGGAACTCACTCTGTAAACCAAGCTGCCTCAAACTCAGATCTGCTGGGATTCTGGTCTTTCCTCATGCTAGGATTAAAGGTGTGAGTTACCACTTTCTGATCCTCCTGGACTTCCCATGGTTAGATCTCTTCTCTGCTATTCCAGGCTTGTTTTATTAAATATATAACATATCACTCCAGATTATAACAGTAAAATTACTCCTGGTGATATGTTGCACACCAATAGATCACTAGAGTAGTCAGCCCTAATCAGAAAAGTTGCTTCTTGGATAATTATCACAAAGACCTACAACCAGAAAATGCAGAGAATGAGAGATTTTGAGCACTAAGTTTTAAATGAGATGTCTTTATTAAACTCATCAATTCAAGGCTCTGATGGCATTGGTGTCAGGAAGATTGCAGGAGACAGAGGTGTTAGATGATACTAAGTGCATAGTGTCTTTCAGAGACAATAAGATTGACATGCATGGAATCAGAGAGGCTGTGATAGCACACAGATTCAAACCAGTAAAATTTCCATTGTGAAAAAGAAGAAGTAGTCCCACTACTAAACAAGAACCTATTTGCAAGTAGTAGCTCTTGGGAAAATGAAAAACAAATTTTAGCAATGAAGTGTCACTGCTTATATCAGTCACACTAGAGTGGCAGGACATTTGCTCAAAATTAGGTGATCAATATGTAACAGACTTGATTTTCTGTTTAGAGACAGAAAGAACATGGATTCCATTGAGGAGTGAGGATCCAGAAGAATTTGGAGATTAAAAAAAATCATCAAAACAACTAATATAAAAAAAATTAAATAAAAAAGAGAAGAAAGTCTCCACCACTTTTTACAGTTCAAACATCTTAAAAAATAAAGGAAAGATATTCAAAACTGGAAGACAATATGTCAAGTAATTTATAAAGATCAGTCAACCCAAATAATAACTGGTAAATTTAACTACATTCTTTAAAGCTAGGAAAAAGGAAATATGCATTCTAAGTCATGAACCATCATTATTGTTGACCAAGACTATTATTTGCAGCAAAGGCATCTATTTAAATAAGGAAAAATAAAATCTTCTGTGTTAAAAAAATGTATTTAAAATAAGTTATGGTGACTAAAGCAGTATAGCAGAGTATAATGTGAGAAAGACTTCAGTCTGTAAAGAAAGATAAGCACACTTAAGTATCCATATAAAATAAATAATATCAGTACAGTTGAACATCAAAAGATCAAACTTGGGCTGCACAATTGAATGAGAAGGTAAGAGCACTGGCTGCTTTTCCAGAGGTCCTGAGTTCAATTGTCATGAATGACATAGTAGCTCACAACCCTGTTTCCCTCTTCTTACCTGAAAGAATACACATGCAAGCAAAAGACTATATACATAATAAACCAATACATCTTTAACTTAAAGATCAAACATGATGTTTGGGGGATCCAGAGAACCCCTTGGCCAATGAATTAACAAAATACAACCCATTCCTATAAATAAGGGTTTAACTTGATGGCATAAGATATATATCTGGGGCATTGTCTCTTCTATAATATGGTGACTCCATTTAATTTATTTCATATGTGTATATGTTTTAGGAAGTTTCTATAATAGCAGGTTTACATATGATTTGTTATAAGGCCTTTAGTATTGTTACCATTCTCAATGTTTCCTTCCATATAACTTCCTCTTTAATCATTCTATTCCAGTTTCCACTTTATCTCTTTATAATTGTATACTATTTAAACTATAATAGCATACTAATCCTCTTTTCTTAATAAACATTATCCTTCCTCCTGTTATCTAACCTCTGTTGATTTTATATCAAAGCACACATATTTAAATATCTATGGACAATTGGACACCCACAGACCCATGGCCAACAGCAGACTATGAAGTGAGTGGCACTGCATGTAGGGCAAGCAGAGACCAAAGTCTCCTTTACCCAGCCCTGGGACACAGCTGTTGGAAGCCACCATAACCTTGCCATGCTCTAAACCCAAGCCAGCACAGAAATGCCCTGCAAGCCCAAATCCCCAGCAAAGCCTAGCTTGCTGGACAACACAGCCACCAAAACCTTACTCCATCCCCAATCTACACCATCACACAGCAACCCTAGGGACCTCCCTGACAACCAGAAACACACAGAGCCCTGGCACACAGCAGACTAACAGACTAAGAGAAGACAAAGAGACTTAGAAAACACATTAATTCCAAGTGGACCAAGAACCTATATGGGAACAACAGAGGATTCCTGAGACACAGACACACACAGAACAGATTGCACCAAAATCACCTCTCTCAGATTCAGATAAATCATGCAGTAATCCAAGGAAGCCAATGACCATGCACCAGTGTAAGAATAATGTATCAACATAAACAACAACACGGCACCATCAGAAGATCCTCATTGTAGCAGATGGTGCTCAACGTGGATCGAACACCCACATAAAACCTGAGAAAGATTGGAAAGGGCTCTAGAGCACAGAAACTGAGCCAAAGCAGCTTCCAAATTGTATATCTGAAGCAGATCATTGTACAGACATAACGTGGCTTTGGGGCTACATTCAAAATGGTGGTAGCAGGGAGAGTAAGCTGCAACCAGGCCGGTTCCTGAAGTCTCACAGAAAACTCAGTAGCATGTGATTGATTTAAGGTTTACGTTTATATTGAACAAAAAGCAAACAGAGTCAAAGATATTTCTTAGTAGCAGCATTTCATGGGTCTGCTCTGTTTTTTTTGGCGGCAAACAGCAGCACAGCCTCTTTAGGAGAACTTCTGGACTCAGCTTTATCTGCAAAACCTATGTGGCTCTTTAAGAAAGTGTGTGTATTGTAAAACCTCTTATGGTTCAAAGATGATTAAGAATTCACAATAAAACAGATTCAAATGGAAAAAAAATCCATAAAAGGGTTACAATGTATGTAAGAGGGACATAGGCTTCAGAGAGAAAAGAAAAAAGATAAAGTATTTAAAAAGAAATGGAGTAATAAAAATATAATAAGCCACATAAAGATGGAAAATAGACACAGAATCTGGATTTTGGTTTTTATTGTTTTTTCTTTTAATTTTTTAACTGTTAATGAGCTAACTGCAGAAAGACAATGGATTGCAAATGCAAAGGCTACTAAGTTAAACAAGAATATATATTTTAAAAGTATCTTGATTTTGAAATTTGTGTATAAAGATTTATTTCTTTGGAAGAGTTCTGCTTTTGTTTCCACAGAAGATGAGAACCTGTGGATTGCTTCCAGACAAATATTATTTCATCAACCAAGACCACCTGAAAATTCTCTGATGGGAAGAAATGATCACATCAGCTTCAAGGATGCAGACTAAGATGATCCAATCTCAAGAATCTGTAAGATTGCCAAAACCCTTTATTCAGCAGAAAGTAGTAATGGAAAACTCCACCCAATTCCAAAAATATTGTTTATAAATATTTGTTTTCATTAAAAATGGTTAATGGTCATAGTTAATCTCTTTCTAAGAAGAAAAAAGGGATATGGTATATGAGTGATTTTTAAAGATTATTGAATTTACTTTAGAAATCAGCTGTTAATCTCAAAATATTTTACATTGGTATGGACTTTGGTTTATTGATACAAATTTAAGGTCAATTTTGTTATGCTGTATGTATTTTTTTTACTTTTGTTTAATAACAGGATGTTCATGGCTAAGACTTTAACCAATAGTGGAGAAGGTGCCTAAACAGGACTTCCTCTATAAGCAAATGAATTTGATTATATACACCCTAAGTGTCATCATAGAGCCTTGTCCAGCAAAGAATAGACACAGAAGCAGAGATCTATAGCTAAGCACCCGGTTGAGTTCCTATTCCAGTTGGAGAGAGAGAGAGAGAGAGAGAGGAGAGAGAGAGAGAGAGAGAGAGAGAGAGAGAGAGAGCGCGAAGGGATCAGGACCATAAAGAAGATACTCAGAGATGACTGACTGGAGCTATTGGGAGCTCACTGACTCAGAAACAGTCACTGAGGAATCTCCAGGGAAAGGAACTAAACCTTTGAAAAGTAGATGACTGTTGGATGGTATGGGCAGTATGTGGAGACTCATGGAGTAGGATCAGACTATGTTCCTGTTCATGATCTAGCATCTTGGAACCCATTGCCTACAGAGGAACACTTAAGCCAGTCCTACTATTAGAATGAGGGAATTGGACCTACCTCAAATTGCTACACCAGACTGAAATGATCCACCTTGGGACTCCTTGTCCTTCTTGGGGAATGGATGGGGTGATAGGATTTGGGGAGGCTGAGGGAGGACTGGGAGAGGTGGAGTAGGGAATGGAGGGTAAGCAGGGGCATACATGATTTTTTTTATAAAATAAAATATAATAATATAAATAATATCTAAAGCTTAAAAGCTGGTATCAACATTTGAGAGAAAAAATAAAATGTTGGTCTTTGTGGATTTGTTTCCCCCACCTCAGATTATTGTTACTAGATTCATCTTTTTACTTAAAATTTACATTTTAATGATCTGACTAGTATTCTATTGTGTAAATGTATCATAGTTTAATTATCTATTTTTCTGTTGATGGATAATCTGAGCTGTTTTTATTTTCTGGCTATTATGAACAGAGCATTAGGGAACTCATAAAAACAAATATCTCTGTAGTAGGATATAAAGCACTTGGGGTATATACACAGGACTGGAGGAACTGGATCTTGTGGTATATAAACATTAAGATTTTTGAAGAACCATCAGCATATTTTTATATGGCAATATCAATGCTACACTTCCTTCAGCATTAAAAGAGTGTTCCCATTTCCTCACATGCTTACTAACATGTGCTGTTATTTTTTTCTTTAATCTTGGTCATTCTGGATGATATAAGGTGAAATCTCAAAGTAGTTTTAATTTCCTTTTTTCTGATGGGTAATTATCTCTGCTTGGGTGGCCAGCCTTCAAGCAGCACAGGGCTTAAAGAGAAATCCACTTTTTTATTTTTTGAGGTTAGGAGAAAACTACCCACATACTCTCAATCATTTCTTTCAGACCACTTTTTATTTTTCCTTTATATTCTCTATTCTTTATTTTTCTGGTGATTTTCTTCTCTCATTTGTAATGTTTTCCTTTTAATTCTCATTTTTGATGGATTTCTCCAAGCCCATTTTAACTCTTTCTATCTCTATTCTTTTCCTTACAGCTTATATAGCCCAGCAAAATCTTACAGGCAATATTAAAAATAATTATAATGTGATGCCATTCTCTTTTTAAAGTGAATGGTTAGAATGAATACAAAACAAACAGTAAAACAACATGTTTTCTATCATTACATGATTAAACATTTTACATACTACAGTTAAAACAAATTATTCCAAGAAGCAACTTGTTATGAATTAACTATGTGAGTATGCAAGGTATTTTTCAGCCAAATATTTTACTGGCAGACTGAAATTTACAGTTACAAAGAAAGGACCAATTACTTTATAACTTAAGGTATCTTAAATCATACACTTAAACTTTTATAAATGAAAAATGATCAGTCAGCTCTACTTTAAATTATTAGGATGCATATCCACTTAACAATATTTTTGTATCAGAAATTAAGGGCAAAAATGAACACAAGGACTTAATTATCACTTTTTATCACCATTTACACCTAGCAAGGAAAGTAGTCAGCAACAGTTAGACTGCTGTATATTTTTTTACTCTAACCTAATGAATCTATAGGTAAGCTATGTGTCCCTGTGAACATTAGATTGTTTTCTGGGGATTTTCATCTTAAGACTGTTATCAAAATATATGATTTAACCTGAAGTTATTTTAAGATTTTGTTTCTGCTATTGATGCACACCAAAATCTGTGACTATATCTTTCAGCATTAAGAGAATTATAGTTAACCTGAATAGTGCTCTTAATTATTAACCTGAACTGTGATCTATGTAGTTCATTAGATGAAACTCACATTCCCTGATTTTGTAAAATTTCCTTGTATTTATTTTTATTCATCAAAAGTATGTATAACCTAAAATTATTATTACCAATTAGACAGTACATCTTCATAATTATCTACGGATAGAAATACCCACTAGAATGGAATGTTTCTATGAGACAAATACACTATATTATAGTCAGTGGTAATTTCTTCACATGCAATCATACCATGCCAGATACCAGAGAAAGATAGCAGCAACAAATACATAAAGGCACAGAGGCAGCAACAGACATTCTGGGGTCTGTGGTCTTAGGGTTTTGCCTATCTGAGACTGACTCATTAGAATGTTTCCTCTTGGTGGCTTGACACTAAACTTCAATCACAACCTGCTTCCTCCTCTGACACAGCCAATTCAGACAAGGATATTAAAGTTTTTTCCGCTTCTGAGTCCTTTTGTAGCCTGCCACTTGGCTAGAATGATGGTGTTTTTGGCTTTACAGCAGAGTTTTTACTTCATGAAGTCTCTAAAGTTATTGTTGCTCTAAAATCCTTTACTATGGGATTCTGTTCTGAAAGTCCTGTCATGTACCATCTATTCCTCCATATTCCTGGCAATTAAAAATTGTGGATAAAATTTATGAGATAATTATGTGAAAAAATAAAGAGTTGGTTCTTTGGTAGCATTGGTAATATTGACAATTCTTAGTGAAATATACCAAAAGAAAATGAGTATTTTAATTAATAAATTTAAAGATGAAGGGGAGATTTTGTAATAGACATTGAGAAAATGTACATAATTATAAAACCTGTATTTCATTAATGTGGAAAATATATAAGAAATGGATGAGTTTGTAGATATATAAAATCTATCAACTTTAAACCAAGATAAAGTAAATATTCTAATAAACATAACAGTCAATGAGATGGAAGCAGTTTTTTATCTTAAATATTAAAAGATGCAGAACTAGATAAATTTTATGCAAAATTCTACCAAACCTTCAAAGAAGAATTAACACCAATATCAAGTTATTTAATAAAATTTAAAAAGAAAACACATTTCCAAATTCTATTTACAATGACAGTGTTACTCCAATGCAAATAAACCAAAGATCCAATATAAAAAGTAATGTCAGGGTCTTAGTAGTTAAAGGCATTTGTTTTTCTTCTAAAGAACCCAAGTTTTGTTCCCAGCATGTACATTTGTCTGTTAATAACCTCATATAACTCTAGCTAAATGGTAGTCATTTCCTTTTACTGTTCTTCATGGGCATATACATGGATGTTCTCAGATAATCATACAAAAGTTAAAAATAAAATTGTAAGGGTAGAATTACAGGCCAATGTTTCTAATGAACAAAAACTTTCATTAAAATATTTATAAAAGATTGTAGAAAATGTTAAAAAGATCTTCTATCAATAATTGAATTGCTTGATCTCAGAGATACTTGGATGATTCAACCCATGTAAATCAATAAATGTAAATTGTCCCCTAACTAGACTCAAAGATGAAAACCACATGCAAAAATATCAGAAAAAGCCTTTGGTAAAATCCAACATTGCCTTCATGATAAAATTTCTTCTGAATCGATGGATGTAAGGGGCATATTCCAACATAATAAAGTCAAAATAACACCATAGTCAACTTCATAAAAAGTAGGGGGAAAAATCCTCAAAGAATCTCTACTAAAGTTAGGAACTAGACAAGAGTATTCACTGTCCATATTTCTGTTTTCATAGTTTTTTGAAGTATTTCTTAAACAAATAAGACAAGTAAATAAGATAAGGCAGATCCCATTAGGAATGACTACATCAAAGAAAGTATCATTTTCAGCTTTTATGATTCAACACAGAAAATACTACTTCAGAAAACTCCCACAGCTGAAGAATATTTTCAGCTGAAAAGCAGGATACAAAGTGAAAAAACACAAAAGTCATTAGCATTTCAATAAACAGATGTCAAGTATACTGAAAAAAATCAGAGAGATAGTTTAATTCACAATAAGCTAAAGTGATCCTGGAATAAATATAACCAAGAAGGGAAAAACTTGCATGATGAAATCTTTAAAAACTGAAGAAAGAAATTTGAGAACATATAAGAAAATAGCAAGGATACATATATTCAATTAATTTCTAGGATTAATACTGTAAAAATGATTCAATGAAGTCCTTATCAATATCCCAGTGCAAACCTTCACCAAGATTGACAAATTTAATATCCAATTTTATGCTAAAGTACAAATGATCCAAATTAGCCAAAACAACCCCATACAACAAAATCAGCACTGGAGGTAACATCTTCCCTGTCTTCAAAGTGTAAAATCCCTAATTTCTACATAATGGTTGATCTTATAGTCTATACAGTACATACACATAATGGCATTTTATCCCATTAATAGTGTATTATTTTATAATATTACAGTTCTAAATCTTAACAGAGTGAGAAAAATAATCATCTAGACAAATATTACTGTGAACCTGTGAAGAACTTAGAAATCTTTAAATCTTATTTATATACTTTGTATATAAATGCTATTTTACATACATATATATTGCTTATTAGACATATGTAGTTACTTACCTAATTTTTTTAGAAGCCTTTGTATTGAACAGTTACCAAAAGACATAAATATAAATATAAATTTATAGATCAACTTTTGTTAATCTGAGAAGACTTTTAAAGTCTTAAAATTTGTCATCATAAAATCTAAATTATTTTAGAGACCTGTTATTCTTTCCTTCATCTTAAAGAGATTAAAAGTAAGGAGAGGGCTCAGTAGGTCTAAAAAGTTTTATAAATGTTAACTTCCACCAGAACTGCCATTTGTAGCTTCTGGCTAAATCATATACCATGTAAATAAGTATAATGCTTCAAGTAATCCTGGAGAAAACTTAAAAATAGATCCTGGTCAGGACACAGGTCTTTCCAAGTTTAGGAAAAGAAGATTCTCAGAAAATATTAATTACTGTAAAGATAAATTAAGATGATAGCTATGATTAAAATAAAATATTTTCCCTAAGTTGTTTTGGAAAATTATGTTTTACTCTTAATAATAAAGCCATTGTATGTTGTAGTGGGTTTTCTCGAGTCCCAGACAGCCAGAGATCCGGGACCCACAGGTCCGCTGCCGGGCGGCTAAGCCCGGCGCCGCTTATCCGCGCACTGCCGCCCGGGTCCCCAGAAACGACTCAGACGCTTTTATTAACTTCATGCTGTTTGGCCTATGGCTCAGGCACATTGCTAGCTAGCTCCTATATCTTAAATCAACCCATTTCTATTAATCTGTGGGCCACGTGGCGGCCCGTAGCTCACCCGTGCTCCTTACATGCTGTTCCTTCTCTTCTGCTCGGTCTGCCTGACTCCACCCTGCTTCTCCCACCTAAGCTCTGACTCTCCTCCCACTTCCTCTATGGTGCCTGCCATGACCCATAACAGCTACTTTATTTAAAGATACAGCACACACAAATGCATTCCCACATCAATTGTATTTGTATTTATAGAATTTCATCAATTTGTCTGATGAAGATTTGGCTTAATTGTGTGAAACATTTGAAATGAAAAAGGGTCACAAGACTCTTGAAGGTAGATTTCAAACTGAATAAAAATATTGAAGTTACAGGTAAGTATTCCAAAGCAAAATGTGATGTTTGTATTTGAATTCCATTTCAGCTATAAATCAGATGGTAATATTAAAAAATTTAATAACATTTTCTAGCTTTCTACATGACATTAATAAACTACAAATATTTACTTGTCATTGCAAAATTACATTCCATAATATGCAAAATTTAAACTTCAGTTGACATCAAGCAGTTACTAAATGATGGGATGTTTATATTCTTATCTAGTGCTTTATTATTTATTAGTTTTCTCCTTTTTTGAGTAACATTTATTTCTTATTACTATTACATGTATGTTTATGTGAGAGTATGTGTGGGAGATTATGTTGTTATATTATAAATAATTGTCCCACCCACTGGTTTAATTAAAAGTGCTGATTGGCCAAATGCAGGCAGGAAGGATGGGCGGGGCTACCAGACTAAGAAAACTTTGACAACAGGAAGCACAGAGGAGAATGCTGGAGAGAAGTCAGAAGAAGCAAAGGATAACCATGATGCTGTGAGAAAAGGTACCGAGTCCCATGGCTAAAAAGGATGAGTCATGGGTTAGATGAAGGGTTGAGAGCTAGAAAGTTATATGCCTGGGCTTTAGGTCGATCAGCCTGTAACTATTGTAAGCATCTGTGTGTCTCTGTGGGTCTGTGGGCCTAAACCTTGAGGATAGGCCCAAAAGTCTGGGCTAGAAACCTCGTACTACAAATGGCGCCCAACATGGGGCATATACATGATATATACCCACATAAAGCCATAGAAAGCTTAAAAAACAGCCTAGAGCACAGGAACTGAAGCCCAAGCAGCTTCTGAGTTGTGTCTCTGAAGTGGCCCACAGTAAAGAGACTGAGTAGTATATGGGATTAAATTATAAAATGGTGTGTTTGCTACATGCAATTTAAGGTGAACAAGGCCAGTTCCTGAGCCTAGATGTAAGCAAAGAGCTCTATATGGCAGTTTTAAGGTTTCTGTTAATAAGGACAAAAAAAAGAATAGAGTCAAAGATGGCTTCTTAGTGTCAATGTTTTCTTGGATCAGTTCTGTTTGCCTGAGGCAAACTGAGGCTTGGCTTTTTGAACAGAATCTTTCTGATTCAGCCTTAGAGGCAAAATACTTGTGAGTCTTTTAAGAGGCCCTGCTGCCTAATACTTAAATGGAGTTAATGAGCAGCAGATGACAATGCTTTATTTGGTGATTATACAAACCCTAAATTTCCTCAGAATACCTGGGCTAAAAAGATAAATTCTATAAAATTAGACTAGGAGCTGGGTGGAGCTATCCACCCATCCTACAAACCTTGAATTCTGGCAGATTAAAGGTGTGTTAAGAAACAGAAAGAAATAGAAAGAATCTGGGTGGAGTCAATCACCCTAGCCAAGCAAAGTTGTGGTCAGAGACAGAAAAAGTTAAATAAATATACAGTAAAGACAGTTTTTTTTTTTAAAGTCTATGTGGTTTAGAGTGTTGAAGATACATGTACATAGGCTTAGAGAGAGAAAAAAGGGTAGAGAAAGCCCTTAAAAATGAAAGAGTAAAATATATAAATAAATAAACAAATAAATAAATAAAATAAGCCCCGTAAAGATGGAAAATATAAAGAATGTCTAGACATTGTATGTTATTGTCTTATTTTTAAGATTCTTGACTGAAAATGACATAGTAAAAGCTGCTAAGAGATAGTTGATTATAAGTGCTTTTGGATTAATTCAACCTATATATTTTGTAAATGAGTTTACTTTAAAATTGAAATCCAAAGATATGCTACTTTGGAGAAGAGGTTTTCTTTTATTTCCACAGAAAATGAGAGGCTGTGGTTTTATTCCTGGATAAAGAACATAAAGTTTGATAGAAGAAGACCCCCTGAAAAATCTCCAATGGAAATGGATGACCAAGATGATTCAGCATTTCAGAGCACCTTTGTTGAAGTTTCCCAAGCTCTGTATCCAGAACAATTTCAAGGAGACTGGCTGAGATGACCCAGCCTTACAGACTACTCTATTAAAGATATGTGCATAATCCTACATTTTTCTTTGGAGTCCCATGAGATTGCCAACACCCCCACTCAGCAGTAAGTAGCCTAGAGAATGATGTTCACATTCCCAAAACAAGGATTATGGATGTTTGTGTTTATTTACAGTGTTGTTTATAAGTTGCTATAGATAAGGGGAAAAAAAGAATATTAGATTTGGAGTTCTTTTTGTTTTAAAAAGAGAAAAGGGGATATTTGGAAGATTATGTTGTTACATTGTAAATAATTGTCCCACCACTGGTTCAATAAAAAGCACTGATTGGCCAAAGTCAGGCAGGAAGTGTGGGCAGGGGCTACCAGACTAAGAAAACTCTGACAACAGAAAGCACAGAGGAGAATTCTGGAGAGAAGTCGGAAGAAGCAGAGGACAACCATGGTGCTGTGAGAAAAGGTACCGAGCCCCATGGCTGAACAGGATAAGAGTCATGGGTTAGATGAAGGGTTGAGAGCTAGCAAGTTATATGCCTGGGCCTTAGGTTGATCAGCCTGTAACTATTGTAAGCATCTGTGTGTCTCTGTGGGTCTGTGGGCCTAAACCTTGAGGATAGGCCCAAAATTCTGGGCTAGAAACCTCTTACTACAAGTATGTGCAAGTAAATTTAAGTGTTAGCAGATACTAAAATAAAGGATCAGATTTCCTAGAACTGAAGTTATAGACAGTTGTCAGCCACATCATATTGTACTTGAAGCCAAACTCTGGTCCCCATTAAAAGCAACAAGTTTTATTAACTGCAGGACTATATCGCCAGCCCCATTTTTTCTTTCTTTCTTCCTTCCTTTCTTCCTGTCTTCCTTCCTTTCTTCCTGTCTTTCTTCCTTCTTTCTTTCTTTCTTTCTTTCTTTCTTTCTTTCTTTCTTTCTTTCTTTCTTTCTCTTTTTTTTTCAAATTTCCAACAACAGAAAATTGTTCCCTACAGTTTTTAAGCTGGGAATGCCAAGATAAAGTTTGAGAAAATTTGGTTTTCCCTGAGAAACCAGCTATTTCCTGAGATGGAGATTTGAATGTCACACTCGATGGTAGATCTTTCCATTGAGTTCTTATCTGGCTTAAGGAAGGAATGCAAAGCCCTATATTTGCTTTAAAAAATTAATGTCATTATGCTGGCAAAGTTCTTTAATCCTAAGGACGTCCTAAAGACCCAATCCACTTTTCAGTACTGCTACACTAAGATTTAAGTGTCAGAATTAACAATCCTTCTTAAATGGTAATATTACACAAAATCCTTATCAAAGGCCATTTCTAGTATTTCAAATTTTAAAAACAGTTAATAAATATCTAACATATACCTTTGGATGTAATTAGTTGAAAAACAATTTTCTTAGTAATAAGATAAAAGAATAGTGAGAAATTTTTCTGCTTTAACATAAAGAATAAAACTGTGTTAAAAGTGAATTTAACAACTTCAATATTATTTGCTGTAGCTTACTATGGAGCAAGCATTCACTTCAGAAAAACTATAAAAAAAGCCCAAGGGATAACATGAGTAAAAATATAAGAACAATCATTTTTAGGGAAATAAAACTGATAACAGCATTCGGTTCTTGGCTTTTTCTTTCAAAATTTACACGCTTTGGCTAGTCAGATTTGTAGTTTTAGACATGTCTTAAAATATAAAAGAATGCTTATATTAATGTTTATTTAAATAGGTTCTCTCATTTGTAACAGAGAGAAATGTTTACAGTTACTAACCGTATTATCTTCCTTATTAAATCTATACCTAAAACTATCCTAGCTACTAAGCCTGCCATACAATAATCAAAACCATCAATTATTTGAGAGCAACTAGAGCAGAACTTGCCTGACTTCATTTTGAAGATAAGAGTCATTATGTTCTATTGTTAAAAGTAATTTTCAATTTACCTTAGTAGCTGAGTTGCTCTTTTTAAACCTATTTCCTGAAGTCTGACCTTTCCCAATTCATGATCCACAACCTAATCTTCCTAACCCTTCCTGATCCACCCTAACTCTCCCTGATCACATGGTGACCACACGGAGTTTGTTTGGTATCCTTTGCTATTTTCTTATTGCCTTATATCCTCTATTCTCTAATCCTTCTTTGAAATCGCTTGTGAGTTTACTCTTTAAAAGGAGCTCAAGAAATAAAATTAAGGCTTCTCTCTTTAGCTAAAATGAGAAGGCAGTTGCTGACCAGCTCTTGGTTGTACTCCAATAAAATCGAGTTTGCTTCAAATTTGAGTCAAAACTGTGATAGCAGTCTTATGCATAACCAGTGGAAATAATACTACTTATAAAACTAAAGACAAGAAGGGTTAGTTTCCTATAGATTCATTCTGAAAAATTAATCTCTAAGAAACAAGGGAGATCACTAAGAAGACAGAATTTTCAAAGGGGACTTGTGCTGTTATTGCACAAGAGAATAGATCACAAATCAATACCAATAAGCCATGTTAGAGATTATTAAATAGGCCAGGAAAGACAAGATATGATCTTGCCAGGAGTAAAAGTACAGGAAACAGACAAAACAAATCTGGGATTTGGCTTATAAGGACACACAGAGTTTATATAGTCATGGCTGCTCATGCATATGGTTGACTCTGAATCATGCATATAGATAATAGAAGTACCATGCTATGTGTGAGCAAAGGGGCACTGTATGGCTAGAATGTGTCTGGATACAAGGTGTTGCAGGCTTCAAAGCTCTTGCTGCACCAGGAATTCTACTTCTAAACATTATGTTTGTTATGAAAAGAAAAGGGGGGTTCTGAAGAGAGAGCAGGTTCTTAGGATTCTCCAACCTGCTTCAGACTGACTTTTGGGAGCACTGGTCATTTGGGGGGATGAGGGTTTATTCTGAGGCAGCTGATCCTGAAGTCCTTCTTTTCTGGTTTTTCTGGACCATCTGTTGTAGTTTAGGTGAGAGTAAGACACTGGTGAATTTAAGTTGATCACCGGGAGCTCAGATAAATTTTGAACATATGAGAAAAATTAAATTTTAGGCACATTGGAAAATAGAAGAATTATTGTGGTATACTCTGTTATTAGAAGTTTACTAGCTAGTGTTAAAGTTACAGACAAGCACATAAAGAGAGAAGGGAAGAAAGAGAGAGAAAATCTGAAATGTGGAGCATGCAAAACTGTTAAATTGAAAATTTTAACTTTACTTGAAATGAACCTTAAAGCATCTGTTTCTCTTTTATTTACTTTAACATTCAGGAGGCACCAGTGGTTAATTGCTAAAGATAATCACCAATAATAAACTGCTATATTAGAGGTTGTGGATCACTGCTGAATATGGTGAGTGGGAACAGAGATTCAAAATACCTTGGAGAATTACTGTTCGTTCGTTTGTTTGTTTTGTTTAGTTTTACTAGTATATCTTGTCTTGTGGCCACTGGTACTGGAGGTGGGGTGGTCCTGTAAGTTAACTGGAAAGTTATTAGAAACCAAAGGAAAGCTCAAATGGAAGACTCAGAGGGGAAGATTAGAAAAAGAATATATATATATATATATATATATATATATATATATATATATATATATATATATAATCATCGAAGCTTTATCCTTCTGTAATTAGAGGCAAAGCAGCTGGTCCTAGCTTCTTCTGAAACATATGAGAAGAAGGCCCTATTTGGTTTATGGCGTATGAAGAGTGATTTCCTTGGGTGGGGGAGGGATAAAAGGTTTAAGGTGAGATGAGTAAATTCAGTGGGGAAAGCCCTCAAGCTTGGAAGCTGTAGGAGTTACAAGAATTACCGTTAAGATTCCCCTCCATTTGAGAGAAGGGGGAAAGGGCATTGAGTGGGGAGAAATGAGAACCTAATCTCCAATCCTGATAGGGAATGGGCAAGGGCTGACACATGGCCTGGGCAAAGAATAATCAGTGAAATTCCATAGGGGAGAGCAAAGATAATATAATAAGGGAAAAATCAGAAAGGGGTGTGGGTTTGGATGAAATTGCCGAGTTAGAACTGGCCTCCCATACATGAGTTTGAATGACAGAATTGCAAGCAGTCTCTTGGTGAGAGCCTGAAGCATGTGAAGGGCCAAGAGCAAGAGTTTTACCTAATCTAGGTGAAGTTCCTGTGACATTTAACAAGATTTTTTTTTATTTTTTATTTTTTTTTAAGAAATGGTAAGTTTATTCTACCTTCCCTGAAGACTGAGGGTATAGGTAATGTGAAAATGCCAAGGGATATAGAGCTTTAGGTAAGTTTTGAGGAATCTGTGAAGTTAATTCAGCACCCATATGGGGCAGGGCAAGATGGACCTTCAAGACCACATTAAAAGCATCGACAGGGAGGTCTTTGTGACATTGGAAGAGATTGAGGAAGAAAAAGTTCAATGGCCTTAGAAAATGTCAGATACTTTTGTTTAAGGATTTCTCAGCCCTTGGCACCAACTGTTATTATCACAGGTGAGAATGGATTACAAAACAATACCAATAACCAACATTAGAGTTTATTGAACAGGACAGGAAAGATGGGATGTGAACCTGGCCTGGAAGGAGACATACAGAAAAGAAAGCATATAAAGCTGAGATTTGGCTTATAAAGACACAAGCATATGGAGTTTACATAGTCTTGCCTGCTCATGCATAAGGATAATGCTGATTATGCATATGGATGATATATCATGCTATGTGTGCTTAAAGAAGCATACAACCACTGGTATGTGTCTTTCTTCCAGGGTGCATGCTGACTTCAGGGCTCCTGCTACACCAGACATCGTAACAACTTGTCATAAATTGTTTTCTTAAAGAAGGTGGTCATAGGGTCTAGATCCTGATAAATGCATTAACTACACTATTAGTTTTATAGAATATATTGTTGTTGTTATTATTTATACAGTTTCTTTTCACACCTTTCTCACTGAATCAAAGAGGCTGAGAATAAAGTTGCTTGTGAAAGAACATGATTGAATGACACCCCAATGACAGAACCAAGAGGCAAGCAGAGTCCTCAGTACTATGTTCCTCTAGTAAGTCTTTCCCAAGAAGAAAGTTAGTTAAAGATTGGGAACCCTCCTGAGTATGTCTCCTAAAACCCATTCTAAAAATGGGTCATTTTTATAAGGATAACATATCAGAAATTGATAAATATCTTTTCCAAATGCTATAGGTATGAAATAACAAAACGTTCACAAAATATTGTGATTTTAGTGTCAACAATTTGCCAGACCCTCTTAAATTCCTTGATAACAATGGCTGAGGCAAATATAGTTCAATTTTAATCTTAATTGATAATATTAACTTTTAGATTACATATTATATTACACTTTATGCCAGATAGATAGAGAAAGACTGATAGATACAGATAGATATGAAGTATATATGAAAAAATATAGATTTAGATGAGATATAGTTAGAAGTTTGGATGTCGATAGGTAGACAAATAGAAATATAGAATAACCATAACTACAAAAGAGTAAATGAGTAAAGAGCACCAAAGAAGCCTGAGGTGTCAAAGCTGAGAAATAAATCAGGTTACAAGAGTCCTTTATTGATAAGATAACCAAGCAGACCACCAAACTGAGCTGAGAAGCTGCTGATATGGTAACTCAGAACTATGAGTCACAGGCTTCAGTGAAAGAGAAGAGTTGAGTTTAGCTGTTGAGAAGCAGGCAGAACTTGGTCCAGATGACATACTGACTAGATGGATGAATGGCAAGTAGAGACAAACAAACAGAAAGACTAACAACTATTGATTTAATTGGTTGAATCAACAGTTGAGACTGAACTAAGCACAAGTCTCAAAGGTATTTTGGAATTCTCGGCTTGCTGGTCTACCTGATTCACACATCAGGTAGTGTGTAATCTAATAGTCACATGATATTTCAGTAACTGGAGTCACCATCACCAATTGTTCACCTCCTTGTAGTATCTGAGTTGATTTCCTTGGTCTGATGTGTCCAGTAAGCTCTTTACTCTTCATTTCCTAATATAATTTTAGTGTACCTGTTGGAGTTTGAATGATAATATTCTACACAGGCTTATAATTGGATTACTTTGTCCTACATTGCTAACACTTTCTTCAAAAGGTGTAGGTGTGTCCTGAAGGAGGTGTGTCACTGGAGCAGGCTCACTTCTACTTGCGATTCTCAGTGCTCTCTCTCAGTCTCTTGTTCGTGTGTCAAAATATGACATCTCAGCTGTTCCTTTGCTCTGCCATTATGGAATCTAATCTTTTGAACTGTAAGCCACATTAAACAGTTTATCTTCTAATTTTCCTTTGTTATGCTGTTTATCACAGCAATAGAAAATTAACTAAAATGACACCCTTGTCTTAGGCTCAGTTCTCCTAAAAACGGTGTAAGGGAGCACCATTTGTACTCCCACAAATGAGTCACTTATCAATACAGGCTCTGTGTGTGGTGCTGGATACGTTTTATGTGGAATAGCACATAAAAATCCCTGAATTTATGTACTTGAAAAAATTCCCATGTCTACTTGTGGGTGCAGTTGTCCTCTCTCCTCATTATGTTAAAATAATCTCTTAAATCAGATACAGACTAAAATTCCAGAATTGGAAGAGATTGATTTATTATTGATTATAATCAATTCTAGTTAGCATTTAAGCAACTTGGAAATTTTTATCATAATTCTTACAACAACAGCAAAATAAGTAAACTAAAAAAATCTATTGGTATTTTTGACCCAACAGATTGTTAAGTCCCAATATCTTTGCTGCCTGGCTTCTCCCCAAATAAAAGGACCAGTCACAGAGGAAGGTCAAGGCAATAATGCAGATACTACTGTTCACCATATATAAATAGTAACGGTGAGGTGTAGATATCTGGGTATAGATAAGCTTGAGAAATTAATTTCTGTTTTACTCCCCTCACCCCCCCAACTTTTTTGAGGCCCTTTACTGTTGCATGAATAAAGAAAACTCAGGGCCAGATATCAGGGAAAGGCTGAAATATCAAAGAGAGGAAACACCACAGTCAGATCTCACTCGGCTGTCTTCCAGCTTCCTCAGCCTCGTTCCTCATGTATTCTACTACTTGAATCTGTCTTTCTATACCTGCTTAAATAATCCTTTTGCTAAGTTATTTCACATCCAGGTTAAGATTAAAGGTGTGGCCTACTACTATTTGGTAATTAGATTTGAACTCACAGAAACTGAGAAAGATGTCCTCTGTCTCTGGAGTTATGGGATCTAAGGCCTGGTACCACTACTGCCTTCCTGCGAGCCTGGAACTCCCTATGTAAACCAAGGTGGCCTCAAACTGAGATCTGCTGGGATTAAATGTGTAGGTCACCACTCCCAGTGAGGTTTAATCACCACTCCTGGATATTCCCTGTGCTGGGATGAAAGGTATAAATCACTACTCTATGATCCTCCTGGATTAACTGTGGGCAGATCTCTCGAATATTTCAGACTGATTATTAATAAATATGAAACATATCACCACACTTCACATTTTTATCTGTTAGAGTAAAATGAAAAATAACTGCTTCTGTCAAAAAACAAATTATGAAATTATCTTGAGGTAATTATCTTGGAATAATAATAATCATGAAAATCCTGTTCTCTTTATAGAATCCTCCCTATAGAGCAACTACTACTTAAGGTGTTTGGCATTTCAGGCTTTATCAGAGTTTTACCAGTCTGAGGCATAGTACATTCCCCACGCTAACCTTGCTTTCCCTATAGAAAAATAAAGACAAAACCACGCTGGAAAAAGTAGAGCCACAAGGGCAGGAGAAACTCTCAATTCTTCAGTTGCAGTGAGTTCTAATTTTAAGTTGCCTGAAAATCCATTTTAAATATCAGTTGCACTTCGCAAATACAGCAACACAATAATATCCCTCTTAATGTAGTTTCCAGATTTCCCCTTCTCAGAGGACTCAGCACAGATATCTGCCTTCTTCTCTGTCCTTTGATCTCTTTCTCTGAAATACTAACTAGCTGATCTTCTTCCCCCAGTCCACTGATTACATAGTTGTAGCATGGTATACTAGAATACATGCTGTGTTTTTTCAATCAAATTAGAAAACGTCAAAGGGAACTTCCTAAAGTAACACATAAGATTTCTAAAGGTCAGAGCCCACAGACCTTTCTCTCCTGCCTTTTGCCTTGTTTTTACCTTCTTACTCCTTCTCTCTCGCTTGACCACATTCCTTGATAGAATATGTGCTATGTTTCACATTTGCTTTGTAATACACATTGTCCTGTTTCCTATGAAATCAGTAACTAATTTAAAATTCTACTATTTTCTGTCTTCTCTCCTAACAACAAAACACTAAATTTTCTTTCTTGTAAGGACTCTACTTATGAATCCCTTTCTTTGTGGTTATTCTCAAGTGAAAATAATTTAAAAATAAGAAGAAAATCAAAATTGATGCTTCAGATAAAGTGTGTAGAGATAAGTAGTTTTAACATAGGAGATTTTATGATAATTTATTATCATTAGTATAATAAACATAGAAAATTGTATATTTGTGGAAATTATAAGACAGCAATAAAATGAGTGAATCCTAATGCAAAATCTGAACTCTGTTTAATAACAATATATTTTAATGTTTAATGACAAATCACCAATATGTAATGAAATTTATATACTGTTGAAAAGTGTTAGTAACAGGAAATGTTAGTAAAATGTGTGTTGGTGGTGACAGAGGGGTGACAGCACATGAAAATTTGCTGTAACTTCTTTTAAAATGTTATGTGAATTCTAAGTTCCTCTTTTAAATCTCTAAAATTTTAATAACAAATGACATAAATCTAATAATATATAAGCACTATATTAAAACCATGAAATAATTTAATCCTTCGAAATAATTGTCATGAGTTCTGAGTGGGACTTTGAGGAGCCGAATGTGATGCAATACTAAACATAGATTTGATAGAATTATAAGCAATGAAGGCAACAGTTAACAAATGTTCCTGGGACATACACATAAAAAAAATATTAAGATTTAATGCTTCCTTATTTATATCTAAAATGAGTGTTAGTAAAGAAATTACAGAGTGAAGAGTAAATAGAAGATGATAGAAGATTTTGGGAAAGTATTACATAGGAAGAAGAAAATTAGGATACAGCAATGATTCTATTAATACCAACCCAGAAATACATAAAAAGAAGCCAACGTCCTGGAGTGCTGTGTTATAGTTACTAAAAGAAAATAAAACACAGCAAAAAAGCAACTGGATAAATAATAACTAAGCTATCACTATATTTGAGAAGTTATACAGTAATATAAAATCAATAACTCTGGGTCTGAAACAGGTAAAGACATTAAGTAAATTTAATTATTTATCACTAATTTTTTTTGTAATTAAAAACCTTAAGGCCAGTTAGTTCTGCTGGTATATGCATCAATAATTGGGTACCCACTGCATGAGCACAATTCCTCAAGGAGAAATGACTCCCCCCTCCCAGAAGATCTATAGACTTCCAGTAGCTCCTCCAGTAAAGAAAGGACCTCAGGAACCACCCCCATCTATGTTGAAATTTTCATTAACTTTATTTTGTGTAGAAAACCATAGCTTCTCTTTGTTGATTTATGGTACTGCTATGTCATGTCCTAATCTCAGAATTTCACAGCATTCTTCTTCATCTAATAGCTATTATATTCCCTCTTCTTTTTCAACCATAAAATTCCATGACCCTTAGATGCTAAGATACAGAAGTGTGAAGATAATAGAGATGGAAGGGAGCTGTGGTGAATGGATATGATCAGTGTGTTCAGCATATAAATGTATAAAATTTTCCAAAAATAAAAATATATTTTATATATAGCGATATTTCTTAAAAAAGCAAATTAAAATAATATGCTAAATAAAAAATAATTAGGTATACATCTAAGAAAAGAAAACAGCTATATATATCAAGACATTGAGCAAAGAGAGTAAAATATAAACAGAGAAAAAATTTCAAATTTATGGACTGTAGAAAGATGCTTTTACATATAAATTATCTTTTAATTGATCTATAGATTTTGCAGAATCAGCAGATTTTGGCTAATTTTGTTTGTTTATTTGTTGTTTTGTTCTTAAAATTTAAAGCCAATTCAAAAGTTTGTGTGGAAATGCAAATAACAGAGTACCTAAGAGAATACTGAACAATGTACTGAACTCATGAGTTTTCATAATTTTTTTCAGCTTACAAAATAGTTGGCTTTGTTATTACATGTTTATGATCTATCATATATTTTGAATCATATTCACATCCTATAAAAATTTTCCTATAAATATTACATTTTCTTTCTTGTTATAAGCACTAAAACTGTTGTATATATCGCACATTATATACCCATTCTGCTAAAAATCAATTTTAATACGAGTGTATAAGATTGAGGAACTTCTTAACCAAGTTGGTAGGATGCTATGAACTCATGAGAACCTAAATTTGGATCTCCAATATCCAAGTACTAATTAACAAAATTCACTATAGACTTTTGTTCAGAACAATCTTATGGCTGTGTTTTCTCAGCTGTTAGTGCTTCTTCCCAAATGACTATCTTCTTATGTCAAATTGTTGTAAAAGTCTCCGCACATTCAGTAACAGAAACATATTAGTTTCTTTTCATATTACTATAGTAAACTAGACCAATAAAAGCAACTTAAGCTAGAAAGGGTTAATGTTAGTTCACAGTTGTATTATACTCTTTCATGTTGAGCAAGTCAGAATGGCAGAAACTTGAGGATCACATCACATCTCTAATCAAGAATAGAGAGCTATGAATGCACATATGCTGTTCAGTTCCTTTGCTCTATCTATAAAGTCTATAATCTCAGTGAGAAGCATTTGCCACCCCATTAATGAAATTTGCATTAATGTAATGCAATCAGGTCTTCCCACACCAATTAATGTAATCAGGACTATCTTCCACAGCTATGCTCAGGAGACTATGCCTTATATTACTCTATGTTTTATTAAGTTGACAGTTAACACTAGCCATTACAAAAGGGACAGAAGAAAAAAGATCTGTACATGGTGGGGTTTGGGGAAGGGGGGGCATGGCTATTGTTTTCTAGTGTGTTATGCATATTTGCTTACTTTTCTTCACTAATCTTTTAAAGTTTAAAAGAAAGACTTCAAGAGTAACTTTGGAGGAGAAATACAGGTGATCTGTATAAAGCACCACAAAATTGTATCAGAGATACTCAAGATTTCAATTCGCTTTTTTTTCTAATTCCTAACTAGATAATTTTGAGAACATTAATTTCAATTAACTTTAGTTTTTAATCATAAAATATATAATGTATATATTTCAATATGTATCATAGGTTGAAGCAGTAAAACTAAAAAGCCCTGGCACAAAGCAACAATGAATACTAGAAATTAATATCATCAGCATTAAAATCCTGCACATGCAACATTAGCAGCAAAGCATAACTGTGGTGATACACTGTATATTTAATAAAGTTTGCCTGAAAATCAGTGCCAACCTTTATCCATGAAGGACAGGCAGTGGTGATTTAAGATTTTAAGCCCAGATCTTGGGAGACAGAGATCAGTCTGGATCTCTATGAATTAAAAGTCAATCAGAACCAGACAACAAACAGTAGCATAAAAACTACCATAGTCCTAGGAAAGTTTAGCCAGGAAGATAGAGCAGAGAAAGAACACGGCAAAAGTAGGTAAGATTTCAGCCCTCCACCTGCGACTCCCTTCCTGTATTATAGGAGTCAAAACTCTAGGAAGTTGAGAATAAAGATTTGAGAACAGGAAATAATTGATGCCGACTATTAATAATAAGCCTTTAAACTAGGTTATTTACAGGATGCTAGGAGAAAACTTGTTATATCCCCCAGAGGAGATGGAATAGTACAGAACTGAGATTAAATTAATTAAGCTTTGGTTGATGAGTTAATTGTGAGAACTTAGATTTGACTAAAGGTAAACATTAACCACTAGAAGCAAAACTCTTTTTCACTTTGCATAATGCTGCATTTGTAAATGCTGCTGGCAGCTCTCACACTTTCCTACCTGTAGCTGTGCCTAGTTAAAAATAAAAATTAAAAAAAATGGAAGACGAAGGAAGAATGATGTAGAGAAACAAACTGGCAATTGTCATTAATATTAGAAATGTATAGAAATAAATATGATAGTAGATGTCTTCATACAGACTATTGAAATAATAAATAAATGAAAACAACTCAGGCTATTTGAGGCTACTTGTTTAAAAGAAGTGATCATAATTTTTTTCTTTCTCCAACGTCAATTTCTTATGTCTGTTCCAGGTCATTCCACCTGTTAGGAAAAAAGCTCCTAGCAGTTACTATCATAATTTTATAGATAAAATAATACAACTTCTAAAAATTTTTAACATACATGGGATTATATGGACAATACGGAAAGAGTAGAGACGTATAGGTTTCCAGCATCTCAAGTTGGTGAAATTCACAGGTGAAGGCAGAGAAGAGTTCTCAATACTCTACCCAAACAAATTGCCTAGAGATGGTTGGAACAAAAAATTGAGGACAGCTGAAAATCAGTATGATTCCCAGTGCTATATTGTGGAAGCAACAAGGGGGTAAAAATGGTCTCCATTTATTTAAAGGCTGAAAAAGTTTAGGTATAGTTAACAAAACTATTGTTTCCAAAGATGGTAATCAGTTTTGCATTTGTAACATGAACAAAATTAAAACACCCAAGTGTGACCATTGATCAGAACACTTAGCATCATCAGAAACCTCCTGCATCCTGGCATAAAACTTAGGCTTAACAAGGTAAGCTATACGTATCTGTCCATCAGACTGGGTAGGGATAAAGCAAGAAAAATATTGCAGCTTGAAGCAAAGCAGGGAAGGGGCCTGGGGAGAATCATGGCAGGTTTATAGCATTTGGTAAACACCTTCATAGTAAAGCCCTGGGCAGTTTAGAAGCTTTTGATATCCGTGCAGGGCTAGGGGTGGCAAAATGGAAAGACACATGACAAATGGTGCTGTGTCTTTTTGAGCCTGGCACTGTCTAAATATGGTATAGAGTGGTACAGACCTGGAGGCCAAGCTCCAAGATGACAGATAAAATATTTGTCCAGGAATAAAGCGAGAATCATGCAAGGCAGAGACAGGTGCAAGCAATAAGGAAGCTAAATCACTTAGGAGAGAGCAGGCAGATGGGAAGCAGAGATGTGGAAGCGACATGTTGAGACATTCATTCTGCAATAGTCTGGAGCCTCAGATTGTATCTTTTTATAGTGAGCCTCGGGACTTTTACTAGGGCTGATAAGAGAATTTCATACAAAAAGTGAGCTTGTGGAAACACAACAAAAATGAGCAGAGAATTCCAGGGTGACAAATGGATACACAGATGAAGGAAAGGAGCAAAATAAAAGGAAAAACGGGAGCTCACATCATTCTCAAGCTTAACTGGAACCCAGAAGACATCTCTTTGAAGCTTTCCTACAATTCACTGTGTACCCCCCATTTTTGACAGCTTTGTACATCTTAGTTCCTTTTTCCCTCCAAAAAAATGTACCTTGAAATTCTGTTTTTTTACAAATGACACACAGTCCCACAGAGCTCTTTATCCAAAGATTTGGGAGCAGGCACATGGTTGCTGTAAAGACGGAGTTCAGCTGTTTCTTATTGGATCCTGCACATCTCTCATGGATAACAAGGGCGGCTAACTAAATTCCTGGCTCCAACTCTTTCATCTGACTCAAACTCACAGTGAGGAGGAAGAAAGTAGGGGAATTTAATTCTCAATGGGACTTCATATGGTGCTGTAAAACATAATTTTTTGTTCATACCAAGTAAATAGTAATAACATAGGAACAATGAAAATTGCCAGTGGTATTTTAAAATAGTGGAAGAAAGTCTTTAAAGAATAAATCTGAGCATTAAGGGTCTATACTACAGTAAGTTTTGTCATGGAGTCTGAAAACACTCACTTTTCCCCGGCACAGAACTTCTTACAGCTCATTTTGACTGTGTCCAGAATGTCATCATGAGGTGAGCATCCATCAAGCCTAGAAAACATAGCATGCATAATACTGTTTTCATTCTTGACTGATGATGTAAAAAGCACAAAATCTAGTTAGAACAATGATCAATACATATGAGGTTTTCTCAAAGCTTTTACTACAGGCTTCATTAAAGCCTTTTCTATTCTTCACTAGTAGGTTTCGTTAGAGGACCATTACAATTTGAAGAAAAGAAATTGCTGAAATTTCCTTTCAGTCGGAGCTAGCAAAGAATGAGAATGGAGTATTACCTAGCCTGAGGTAATCACTTTATTCCTGATCCTAAGTGTTCTGTTACCATTATGCTAGGAGAGAAAACTTCAGGCTTTCTTAGCTTGAATTTACAACTCCAAGTGTTGACTTGACATTCCAGATAATGCACTGTCCTGTGACAGTTTGGGTATGAGTTGTTTAGGTTGCTACCACCTAGGCAGTTGACCTGGTCTGGCTCAGCTGGTCAATATGACTTCTCACCCTTCTCGGCTTCTTGAGTCAGTTTAAGGAAACAAAAACATTGTAATCTCTAACTTTGAAAAACAAGGGAAAAAAAAAAAAAAAAGGATTCCTTCCCCAAGGCATGTAACTTACCTCCTCCATATGTCCAAATTCTCAAGACATAGGTGTCCTGGATTGCCTGATTATCTATTTGGAAGGAGATAAAAGAACACTGAAATCTGAACATCATAAGAATGTTTCTTACTGCAGAAATGTCACCTGGAGTATTCGTTTGGTTGCAGATCTTCCACAGTACCTGTATAGTGTTGGGATACATTCTAGTCATATTGTGAAGTATGTTATCAACAGTGTAGTTTTATAGTCCAAAAGTATATCTCACCACTTATTATATGGGTAACCTTAGATATATTATTTTACTTATCCTATTTGTTTATGTAAATGATGCAGATTAAATGTACCAACGTCAAAGTAGTTTCTGAAGATAAAGTGCAGTAATGTATGTGATGCATGACCCCACTAGTGACTAAGTACATATTTATTGCATTATAAAAGTTAATTATCAATATTTTTCTGTACTAAACAATTATCGTCTGTATCAGAAATGTTGAAAGTACAGAAAAATATAGGCTCAGAAATGAATCCGCTGCTTTTACAAGAAATGAATCCACTGCTTTTACAAGCTCAGCGTGAACTAATAAAGCTTAGCATTTTTCTCATATGGATTTTCTCCAGGGCTCCATTTTATTTTTCTGTGCCATAACTTATGACCACGAGGAAAAGGTTCAGGGAGCATAAAGCATTACTATCCTACAGAGAAACATCTCAGAATTTCTCTTATCCTATTAGGAAAAATAAACCTGATTTCAGATAAGGGCACTATATGCTTATCTATGATGTGCCCATACATTCCATACACCCTGATGGTTTTATCAAGGCAATTTAAAAGCAGTTGCTTGTAATCCTCAAAGCACATTTTAGAGCAATGCCTGTGAAAACCATCAGAGAAGTCATCATTTTTCATATTATATCACTTCATTTAGGGTGAGCTATTTTACCTCAATGCTCTGATTGTCAGTCTTGGTTGTACATTAAAATAACTGAAACAAGATCTTTGTCTTCACTCAAACACCTCTACACATGTTATCTCCCAGGTGTAAGTAAAACAGCACAGTTCCTGGAGGTGAGGTACCCACACTGGAAAACTTAAAGTTATTCAGGAGAATAAAGTCGTTAAATCTCTGTTCTTTGAGTATTTACCTATTCTTACATAGGCTGGCAGATGGTAGAGCTGACCAACTAAATCTGCCATAGGTCTGAGAGAGAACGTTTGTTGAGGTGCCAATCCAAAATGAAGTAATGCATTACTGTGCTGTGAGCATATCAAATACTGAACTACTCAAAATGACAGCAAAGTGGGGAGAACATCAATATGGAAATGTGTGAGCAATAAGAATATTGAATCCAGACTGTATACACACACATACACACACATGCACACATATGTGTACACACATACACACACATACACACATGCACAATACGTGTACACACATACACACACATGTACACATACGTATACACACATACACACACACATGCACACACACATACACACATACACACACATACACACACACATGCACACATACATGTACACACATGCACACATAAATGTACACACATACACACACGTGCACACACACATACACACACATGCACACATACGTGTACACACATACATACACATACACACACATGCACACATACGTTTACACACATACACACACATACACACATGTGCACACACACATACACACAAGCACACATACGTGTACACACGTACACACATACACATATATCCAACATATATTTCATTTTTAGCTATCATAACACTCTAAACACAGTGTTGATAACCAGCTTTTTGTTGTTTACAAAATGAAGTGATGTAGTACAGCATATTTCTTTTTCACAATACAGTAGCAAATGAACTTATTCTTAAGAAAGAAATGTACCAAAACATATTATACTAAATGATAATTTCTGAAATGTATAGCCAATTATTTGCTATATTTGTGTAAATAGATATATATTTGCTAATTAGTATAAAATCTAATGGTGAGTATTTCATGAATGCATACAAATAACAGTAAACAATTCAAGTATAGAATGTATAACACAGAATTTTTTCATAACATTAATCAAAACATAAATAATTTATTAATAAATTAAAATTACTTATAAATAATATTTATTAAGCTATTTTTGAAAAATAATTATAACATAAATATTCTAATATCATACATAATTATACTGACTTTCACATAGGGAAAAGCATGTAAAACTTAGTTTTAGCTTTTCATTCAAAATGGTGTTTATACATATGCATATTTTGACACATATACAAAAACACACACACAAAGCATCAGAAAATTGTAGAGACTCTTACTTTATGCTCTATGTCCTGTTATAGGGCAGTAGCTAGAGATAATTGGGTTCCCACTCTTGTGAAAAGTTCTATACAAGAAAAATCTCAAAGTAAGTAAAATTGTATTCTCTATCCTTAAAAAAGGAAAACCAAGTAATAAAGGAAGCTAAGGAGCAATTAGTTAACATGCCAGTGTCAGTGGAAGATTTCCAAATGAAAATACAAAGGAAACTCTTGGGGGCTAAAAGTAGAGAAGAAGTGCTATTAATATAGAAAGTCATGAACCACATATCAAGGATCAGAGATTTTAGCACTATTTGTTTCTATACAGAACCACATCCTCTCGTATCTCATTAAAGCCTTTGTTAAATGTCACTTCATCAGTGTGCACACCACACACAAACACACACACACACATACATACAACACACAAACACATATACACAAACATACACATATACACAGACATACACACACAAACACACATACACACACAAACACATATACACAAACATACACACACATACACATATACGCAAACATACGCATACATACAACACACACACACACACACACACACACACACACACACACACACACACACACACACACACACACCACTCTTGCTTTTATCTTAGTTGACTACCCCTGACCAGTGCATAGGTACCACATGGGGAAAATAAATTAAGGCTGCTTTAAAGCACAGCAAAGGTAAACAGCCTATATTTTTGAGTAAATGAATATATAAAAGTAAAAGAAAGAAAGTAGATTGTATATAAGTTGTAGCTTTTAACAAAGGCTTAAGAAGTTGTTGGAGTATAAAACATAAACTACTCTTTGGTCCTGTTACAATGAGGTTTCTGACCTGCCTAGTCCCACAGTTCAGACCTGTCAGCCGCTGCTTATCTGGACCACCAATCATACAGTCCCAAAGAAACACACCGACACTTATATTAAGTTCATGCTGTTTGGCCTACGGCTTAAGCACATTGCTGTCTAGCTCCTTCATCTTAATTCAACCCATTTTCATTAATCTGTCCTGTTGTGCGGTCCATGCCTCATCTGTGTTCTTTATATGGTGCTTCTGTGGGCATCTGGCTCCATCTGTATGTGACTCTGCTCCTCTTCCTACCTATGCTGATTTCCCTGCCTGCTTTTCCTACAATGCCTACCATGACCAAAACAGTCCTTTATTTAAAGACTGACATTCACAGCATACAGAAAGACATTCCCACATCAGGTCTAAAACATTTTATTTCAAAATATTACTCTCTTTGAACCAAAATTATAACACATGAGGCAGTGAGGTAGAAGGCTTATCAGTCTGAAGCTAATCTATAATATATGTCAAGTTCAGGCAGATACAAACTAAGAAGTTATCAGGAAACATCAACAATAAAACACCAAAACAACCGAGAATTCAAAATATTTACCATTGCTTTTTTCATGAAATATGGACTCCCAAGATTTGGAAGTGGGAGCCAATATTTGAGACTTCCTGTTGTTTCCATGACCAGAGCTACCTTGCATTATGTGACAATCTGACAGTATTTTCTGGAAGCTCCGGGACTAAGCCTTCTCTATCTGAATATCTGGGCAATACATGTAAAAGTTCTCTCAGGGTAGAAAGTGCAGGGTGTGTGGGAGACTGAAGAGGGCAGAGTAGCAAACCCTGCTAAGGTCCATCATTTGCAGGTTGGTTAGACTAGACAAGGAAGAGTCAGGCAAAGAGACACAGCTATCAAAAACCAAAGCTCTCTACCTCCAGAAATTTATACTACATAGAAATCACTTAGGGAATTTTACAAAAATACTAACGCATTAGGATGTCTTAATTCCAAAATGAAAGATTCTCACTTTATTAGTCTGGAGTTTAATCTAGATGTGGACACATTTTAAACTCTGGATTGTTTTGTGCTTCAATGGTAGAATACTAGCTTAAGATGGATTAAGTCCCTAAGTCAGATGATTCCAGAGAGAATGGAGGAATATAAAATAGCCAGTAAATTGTCCCTGTTGACTTTAATATGCTGTGATGTTGGATTATCTTTGCAGGGAAGAGTTTATGTTCAGTGTTAGCTAAAGAGGACATTCACAGCCGGGAAAATCCAGAGATCCTCAGATATATCTAACAGTTTGGGTTACCTCGACATTTTCCTTAAATATTTTGTCATTTCTTCCTTTAGAGCCCTAAATGTTGTTGCTCCTTAAAGGCAAAAGTAGTGAAATAGGGTGATTAAGAGAATGATCAATGCTGACTTACAAAAAGGGAAAAGCCTAAAGTTGGCTTTTAACATAACTGTTTCCTCATTGTACTAGTGATAATCACTCAAGGGAGAACAAAATTCTGCACGAATTGCTTTAACTTGATTTTGTGAAGTTATCTCCTCACATCCCCAGTAATGATTTGCATTGTGCCTCTCTTATTCATCCCACTGGAGGCCACTCATATTCAATATGAGATTATAGCAATTTCAGCATTTAATTTAAAGGACAAACTTTTAAGTGTATTCTAATTATAGTCTCATCTATTCTGATAAGACAGTTTGCCCATCACTTAAATTAGAGGGTATTTTATCAATTTCAATTATGTTGAAGATTTTCATTGCTTCTAATTTGAATGTTGGAATATATGGATAGGAGAGAGAGAGAGAGAGAGAGAGAGAGAGAGAGAGAGAGAGAGAGAGAGAGAGAGAGAGAGAGAGAGAGAGATATTAAATTTATTTTTCTGGTGTTATTAGCTAATAGGGCTTAAAATGTGAAATATGAAGACATTGACAAACATAAGCTTTCGGTTTTTTGAAACTCAGAAAAGCTATAGACTAAATTTGAAAATAAATTATACACAGATTTTATCCAAATGCCATAAGATATTTAGTAGATATTCAATTTAGTCATTACCTAAAATAATAATGTTTGTTTCAGCTAATACTTACAGGTCAGTCCTCTATACATATATTTGTATAATCTCCACAAGAAATTCTGTGACGTGTATTCATGTGCTTTTTGTTTCAGTAAGGAAAGTAATGAAAAGTCACTTCCCCCACAGATGCAGGTGTTTCTTTTCAGAAATGTGCAAGTCTTGGCTGCAGAGACCATATATCAATCATTTGGATTTGTGCTAAGGATCACACTATGTGAAGACTATCTCACATAGAGTCAACTCAGAGGCTCACTCTTCTCACAATTAATTTTTTGAGCAAGAAAATGTTCAAATCATGTGAACCAAAAATGTTTAACATAATTTACATTTTGCTAAATCTCTCAGTAGATAAATAATCATATTATAGAGAAGCGTGGTTGTAGGCTGCGTGCTACATGGTGTCAATGTCTTCATGGTAGCACTACGTATAATATGATTTTAAATTTTATAGATATAAAAATATAATTTGGTTTTTTCTGTGTTAATCTAGTCATCACAATCTGACTTATTATGCAAAGATATAGATTGTATTACCTTCTGTTTTCAAATATCACAATGTTCATTTACTTTGTTTAGTATATTTTCATATGCCTTTCAAACTAAATCTAGTTCTTGTGATTTTTTATTGAACAGGGCTGTTACTACTCTGTTTGGTAGTGTGAACCTGGAAGAGCAGAGCCTAAACCTGAGGCTGACTAAATACTCATGCAGCATTCAACTTTATTCATAGCATCAGTCAATTTATATTCTGGGGCATTCTGAGGCTTAAGCAAGTTCATGCGAGAAAAGCTAACCTGAGTTCAAGGTGTATATGGTCACAAGGGCAAGATCACATGAGTTTAGAATATGTATAGTCATGAGGACTACTATGCTTGGAAACATTTTGATTAATAAGGGGTAAAATGATGGGTAATTTGTAACAAAACCTAATCCTTGACTTCCTGGAAGTGCAGGAAAGCACATTCCAAGAATAGACTCTTATTATGTTGGACTCTTATTATGTAGGTTACAAGTCCTTTTACAGTTTTCCACAAGCTCTCAGACATCTCACACAGCTCCACTCATGGTCCGTGTTCCAACACAATAATTTGGTAAAAAGCAAACTAAGTTTTTCTTTACAAAATAATTACTTTAATATGACAGAAATCAGATTTGTTATAGAAAAATACCTCACTAAAACTAATACACTAATGTTATTTTAAATTTGTATTATATGGGCTTGGGTAAGCTCAATTAATGAGAGTTCCTGCCTTGCAAGCAATAGGACAAAAGTTCAAATGCTCAGCACTCACATTAAGCTCTATGTGGGCACCCACAGTTGTAATCCAAACAGAGAACCAGAGACAGGCATATCTTTGGAGCCAAGGTAAGATATTAATTTTCATGAGATAATTGTAAATGATCTTGCCTTAAAAGATGAGTTGAGAGTAATACAGCACAAAGAAAATAAATATTTATGCTGAAAAATACAAGAAGTAATATATTTTAAAAATTTTTGCTCATATACATTTTGAGTACTTGCTTGTAGCCATGTCCACCATAGAACCTGCACTATGAGTTTGGAATTATATGAATGAGCCTCCCACAGTACATGTACAAGTGCTGGCTTACTATCTCATATAGAACATTCACAGTGAATCAAGGATAATATGCATGGGCTTTCAGGCATATGTGTAATGAGTGCTGAGTTATAATATTGATTCTCACATAGTATATACACCAGGATGGTGGATATAATGTTTCAGTGTAAGCATATTTCAAATGAGTGCTGGCGTATAGGCATGTGCTTGTCATAGTATGTACACTGTACTAGCTGGCTCTCTGTTTTAGTCCTGCAAAGTACATTTGCCATGAGTGTTGGGTTACAAATATGAACCACCATAGTACATGCATCATGATTACTGGAGTACTGTTCTGTTTCTCACACTACATTTATAATAAGTCCTGGCTAATAAGCATGTGCTTATCATAGCACATGCATGAGTGCTATCATTATAGGCATCATTCTCCCATATTCCATGTACCATGAATGCTGGTTCAAGCTGTGAGCTCAGCATAAAAATATAGCTAATGAAGCCTGGCCTATATGAATAAGCCTCCCTAGGCACACATACCATGAGTTCTGACTAATGACTGAGTCTCTAATAGTACATTTTCAATGAGTTCTTGATTATAGGTACAAGCTTCCCAAAGATTACCCACCATGAGAGCTACATTACAGGACTGCTTCTCCAGAGTACATACACAATAAGTGTTGGGTAATAGGCTTGTACCTCACAAAGTACATTTATTATGAGTACTGACTTATTAATAGTTTTGAGACGTTCAAAGTAACTTCATAATGAGGCATACATCTCCAGAGTACCTGCACTATGAAAAGTGGGTTGTAGGCCTAAGTCTCACAAAGTACATGAATCATGGGTGCTTGCATACTCTTTGATTCTAATACAATATACTCACAATGACTAGTGGCTAATCAGCAAGACCTTCAAGAGCATGTGGACGGTGAATTCTAGGATTTTAAGTGCCATTCATAGTACATGAACCATGAGTGCTGGCTTACATCCATGAGCCCACCTGTAATGGCTATTTTTGGTTGACAATTTGATTACATTTGTAATAAAATAAAATTCAAAAATAAAGTTCACACATGTGAGGGATTTGTAACACTGAGGTTTCTGGATCCTGGCTAGAGGTCCAGACGAATAGACTTGCAATCCCGTGTGCCTAGCTGCCTGCCGCTGCTCAGGGCCCCTGATGTGGGAATGCCTTTCTGTATGCTGTGAATCTCAATCTTTAAATGAAGGAGCTGTTTTGGGCCATGACAGGTACCATAGAAGAAGTAGGAGGAGAAATCAGAGCATAGGTAGGAGAAGCAGGGCAGAGTCAGGGCAGACCAAGCCAGAAATCCAAAGGAGCAACACGTAAGGAACACAGGTGAGCCATGGGCCACATGGCAGACAGATTAATAGAAATGGGTTGATTTAAGATGTAAGAGCAAGCTAGCAATGTGGCGTCCTGTTTACATTTAAAATGGTGCCAGCAGACTGGTGGCAGGCAGTATATGCTGCAATCAGGCCAGTTCCTGAAGTCTTAAAAAAAGACTCCGTAGCATGTGATTGATTTTAGATTTCTGTTTATTTTGAACAAAAAGGAAACAAAGATGATTTCTTAGTAGCAGCATTTTCTTGGGTGTGCTCTGTTTGCTGGACACAAACAGAGACCAGAGACGTGGTTCTTTTAAGAGAACTCAGTCTAATCTGCAAAAACTATACAGCGTTTTAAGAGAGTGTATTTTAAAAGCTCTTATGGTTTGGAAGATGATTAAAAATTCACAATAAAACAGATTCGGATGAAAAGAAAAACGTGTAAACAGGTTACAATGTGTGTAAAAGGTAAAAGAGAAAAAAGAGAAAAGAGAGAGGATCAAGTCTTCAAAAAGAGAAATAGAATAATAAAAATATGATAAGCCACATAAAGATAGAAAATAGACACAAAATCTGGATTTTGGTTGTTATTGTGTTTTCTTTTAATTTTTTAACTGTTAATGAGCTAACTGCAGAAAGACAATGGATTGCAAATGCAAAGGCTACTAAGTTAAACAAGAATATATACTTTAAAGGTATTTTGATTTTAAAGTTTGTGTCTAAAGATTTATTGCTTTGGAAGAGTTCTGCTTTTGTTTCCACAGAAGATGAGAACCTGTGGATTACTTCCAGGAAAATATGGTTTCATCAACCAAGACCCCTGAAAAACTCTCTGATGGGAAGAGATGGCCGTATCAGCTTCAGGGCTGTAGACAACTGTGTGATTTTCTACGCCCCTTAATCAGCAGGAAATAGTAATGGAAAACAAGGCCCAAATTCCCCGAATATTTTTTTTAGATGTTTGTTTTCATTATAAATGGTAATGGTCATAGTTAATCTCTTTCTAAGAAGAAAAAGGGGATATGGTATATAAATTATTTTTTAAAAAATTAGATTATTGATTTCACTTAGAACAGGAAATCAGCTGTTAATTTCAAAATGTTTTACATTGGTATAAATTTTGCTTTATTCATACAAACCTAAGGTCAATTCTCTTATGCTATATGTATTTTTATACTCTTGTTTAAGATATCATGTTTATGTAACTGATTTAAAATTGTGATGTATAATTAAGAAACGCATGTTAGTTTGATTTTTAGGTATACAATGATATAATTCAATTAGATACATAATCTTCAAACACTTATAAGACCTACAGAACATGACATTTAAAATGTTTTAAGAGCTTAGACTTTTCAGGACAGTGAGACAGGTCTGCTCCTGGCAGCACTAATTTACTTCAAAAGAATAATGGGCATTGAAGAAACTCCATATGGAGTCTATTAGTGGCAATGGTTACCCACTGGACAAGAATGTTCTTATATCCACTGCTTGACAGTATGCTGTTTAAACTGGACATGCAGGTTCCATACGAAGATGTCCTCTGAACTTTGGCAGAACAAGTTGAGATGGTCATTCAGGTTCCTGCTTTACAGAGAAAACTATCAGACATTCTTCAGGACTTGAGAAGAAGCAACGGATGAACTGTGTCAGAATGAGAAGATCAGATTTCCTGCTTCACTGAAATTAAAAGAGACTCTGGGCCTATAGGCTGAAGATAGATGCCCCAACTTTATAAAGGAACTTTGGGTGACTGTCCAGGCAGATAGGTGTCATCTCTGTCCTTTCTAGATTTTAGAAGTCACTTGTACTTCTAGTTTACTTAGGTAAATATATCCTTCTGTGGTCTTTGATGTAGTTGAAGATTAGATAGTTATAGGTACAGTTTTTCTTAGTCATTTGAAAGGTATATTGGATATAAAACTATTGATTCATAAAGATAAGGTAGATGATAAGAGTATTTTCTTTAATTTTGCAAAATACAAATAGACTAGATATTATAACTATAATTCTTACTTGATGGCTATTTTGTTATAAGTAATTCTGCTATGTTAATATTGAAACCTTCCTTTTTGATTAGACAGAAAGGGGGAAGTGATGTGGGATGCCTTTCTGTATGCTGTGAATCTCAATCTTTAAATGAATAAGCTGTTTTGGGTCATGACAGGCACCATAGAAGAAGTAGGAGGAGAAATCAGAGCATAGGTAGGAGAAGCAGGGCAGAGTCAGGGCAGACCAAACCAGAAATCCAAAGGAGCAACAAATAAGGAACACAGGTGAGCCATGGGCCACATGGCAGATGGATTAATAGAAATGGGATGATTTAAGATGTAAGAGCAAGATAGCAATGTGCTTGAGCCATAGGCCAAACATCATAAAGTTAATATAAGTGTGTGAGTCATTTCTGGGGGCCTGAGCGATGGGCGGCTGGACTACTAAGGGGTCTTGGGCAGCAGGTCTGTAGGTCTGGGCCTCTGGCCGCCCGAGACTCAAGAAACCCCCGATGTAACACCCCCCCCCAAATGACTCAGACACTAATTTTAATTTCCTTCTCTTTGGCCTATGGCTCAGGCATATTTCTATCTAGCTCCTTAATCTTAACTCAACCCATTTCCATTAATCTGTCTATCATATGGCCTGTGGCTCACTTGTGTTCCTTACATGGTGCTTCCTTGGGAAGCTGGCTCGATCTCTTTCTCTGACTCCACCCTTCCTTCCTTCTCCTAGCTATTCTCTGATTTCCCTGTCTACTTTCATTATGGTGCTGGCCATGGCCAAACAGTTCTTTATTATACAGCATATTGAAAGACATTCCCACATCAGGGATCTTTTTTTTTGTTTGTTTGTTTGTTTAAGTACAGGTGGAAATGATAAACCACACTACCAATAATCCTCCCTAGAGTTTATTTAAGAAGGTTGCAGGAAAAGAATATATAGAGGGAAGGGAAAAGAGGACAGGTCAAAGAGGTGTTTGCACTACAAGGGTATAGGTGTATGCAAATTTACACAGCCATGCCTGATCATGCATGTTGATGACAAGGGCATACCATCTGCACTCAGTGTGCTCTGACAGCACCATGTTGCCACCGCACATTTGCCAGGTAGCTACCATGAGCCAGAAATTCTTACATTCCACCCTTATGTTTGTTATAAAAAGTCAAAGAAAATGAGATTTGTGTAGAGGTAAGAGGTACATTAATTAGACAGGAATAGGGGTGACAGTCTCTTCGGGCTGCTTCAGGCTGGCTTAGATGGATTATGACTGTGTTTTGGGGATGAGATTTGTATCTTCAGGTGGTCAGTCCTTTTGTCCTTTCTGGTCTATGTGGCACTTTTTTTTTGCATTCTGAGTTATTTCAAGAAATGCGTTGATGAATTATAAGTTGATTTTTGATATTCTGGAGCTCAGAAAAAATTAAGAGTTAGTGAGAAAACTTTATGAAGTGACAGAATTTCTAATGGTATATAGTGCTGGTTTAACTATGATCTTGGCAGTCTTGCCTCAGGCTCTGAATGTTTCTGTGTTCTACAGAGGCATGCTGGAATGGAAAACTCTGAGGGGATTATAGGAGCCTAGAATAGGGTCTTACCCTTCCAAAATTGGAGGCAAAGGCACTGGTCTCTTCTGAAATCTGAGGGTGCAGGAATGATTATCTTGGGGTAGGGGAAGGGTAAAGGGTTTAAAATGAAAATGATTAATCTAATGGTGGATGTCTTCAAGTTTGGCATCTGTGGGGGTTGTAAGAATTACTTTATCGAGTCCTATCCATTTGAGAGAGAGAGCCCAAGGCCATTCCCTCAGGGAAAGAGGAGGACCCTCAATGTTGATTTTTGACAGGGGTTAGCACATAGCTTAGGCAGAGAATAGTCTGTAAAACTCCATAGAAGAGAATGGACATGGAGAAGGAGTAAAAATAGATGGTCTGGGAGGAGTAAGGAACTGACCTCAGTATAGGAGTTCAAATGTAAGCTACCCAGAGGTCTTTTTTGGAATGGCTCAGAACCTGAAAAGAACTAAGGGCAATAATTTTACCCAATCTAGGTGTAGTTCCTGCGATATTTTAAGAAGAGTATTTTTTAAGGAATGGTTGGCTCATCCTACCTTGCCTAAAGACTGAGACCAATAGGAAATATGAAAGAGCCAGGGAGTACTGAAGAGTCTACAATCTGTGAAGGCTCTATGTAATATCGGAGAAATCTGTAAAGTAAACTGGGGAACATTATCAGACTGAGGAGCATCAGGAATTCTGAACTGGGGGATTCAGTTCAGAATTCCTGAGAAAGAAGTCAGAAATTGTTTGGGCTCTCTTGTTAGAAGTGGGGTAGGCTTCCATCTGCACAGAAAACATATCTACAAAGACTAGGAGAAATTTGCCCTGCCTGAAAGTGGACATTTGGGAGAAATTAAGCTACCAGTTTGTCCCTGGAAAGGACTCTCTGGCCTGGGATTGCTATGGTATTTGAAATTGGGGTCTGACTTTTGACAAATTGTACAAGAGTCAGTGATAGATTTTAAGAACTGTAAGTTCTCAGGAGTAGGTTGGAGGTGAGCCTTAACAAAGTGAGACAGAGCCTGGCTGTTAGGATGGAAAACTAGTGCAGATAAGACAGAATCTCTCTGTTATTAAAAGGTGGCTGTGGGGGTGTGGATTGTAATGTGTGGATTCACTGAGGTGAACGCAAGGAGACAGTAACAGACACTACTCTGGCTACCTGGTAAATCCTGTTATTTCCCTTGGAGTCAGTGGAGCTGTCTATCTGATGAGACCAACAGATAATTTCTATAGTTTCTGGAGACTGGAGAATTTCAACATAGCCATATAAGACTCAACTTTAAAACTGATCCTTCTTTCATTATAAGGAGCCTGTGCTCCTTCCAGATGACAGCATGGGACTAGAGAATATAAAAAGCATTTTTGGAGTTTGTGTAAACATTTAGAGACTGTCCCTCTGACAACTGGAAGGCCTGGGTGTGAGCTATTAATTCAGCCTGCTGGGTAGTGGTGCGTGAAGGGAGCATTTGTGCCTCTACTTTCTTAGGGTCTGATATGGCATAGCTTGCTTTTGGGGCCCCCGTTCTATGAACAGTCAATTTTTTTCCCCAACTACACCTATCATTGCCCAAATGGGCCCCAGAACAAAGTGCTTATGATTGGCAAAGATGGGGCTTATGCATGGGCTTGCAACATGGATTTCCACTCCCTGAGGCTGACCTGGCTACAGTTGCTGCTGAGTGTCAATTCTGTCAGTAGCAGAGATAAGGACTGAGCCCCAGATATGACATCATTTCTATTCCCCAATGATTTTGTGTCAGGTTGACTACATTGGACCAGTTGCTCTATCAAAAGAATACACTTTGTCCTTACTGAAACTGATACTTATTCTGGTTATGGATTTATCATTTCTGCACCTAAAATTTCTGGCAAAACCATCATCTATGGACTTACAGAATACTCAGTATACCATTATGTTATTCCCATCAGAATTGGTTCTGACCAAAAAATTCATTTCACACGCAGAAAAGTATGTCAGTGAGCCCATATAGAATCCAATGGTTCTACCACATTTCTTATCTCCATAAGCAGCTGGCCTGAGAGAAAGATGGGATGACATTTTGAAGTCACAGTTATAGTACCAACTAGGTGACAGCAACCTGCAGGGCTGAAGTAGGTGTCTCCAGAATATGGTTTGTACTATTCTCCCACAGGGAAGATAAACAGATCCTGGAATTAAGGGGCATAAAGATGAATAGGTTTTTTTTTCACTTCTCTTTCTGTTTTGCTTTACAGTCACCTTAAGTTTTGCTGGCTTAGAAGTTTTGGTACCATAGTGCGAAGAGCCACAATAAACATTCCATTGAACTTGAAGCTCAAACTTCCCACAGGCTGCCTTGGTTTTCTGTTATTCTTTAGCCAAGATGTTGTGAACCTATTAACAGTTTTAGGAGGAGTGATTGATCCAGACTACCATAGGCAAACTGAATTGCTTCTCAACAATTAAGATATAAAAAGTTATGACTGGAATACCTACGATCGTTTAAATGTTTCTTTGGTGTCACCATGTTCTGTGATTAAATTCAACTGACCACTAAAATAATATATTCCAGGCAGGGTGACAGAGAGAACAAAACCATCAGGATGAAAGATATTGTTTACTCCTCTAGAAAATTAGTGAAGACTGCAGAGGGCTTGCCAGTGGTCAGGGAATCACAGAATGCATAATAGAAGAAAATAGTTATAAATACAAACTAAGGGCATGGGATTGGAAGCAAGAGTTATAAAATTCATCACAACTAGAAAGGCACTGACAAATTGGAAAGCCTACTCCAGGTACTCAAGAGAACTCATCCTAGTACTTCTACTGCTCTAGAACCATTTCTGACACCAACATCTTTGTTATTTAGTGTTCCCTAGAATAGCAAAAGTTATAAAAATACTATCTCCCTATATAAATAAAGCAGCTATAATAGAATGATTTATAAAATGTGTTCCAGGTAATATAAAAATGGCTGCTTAGAATCTGAATCCAAGGAAGTGGTAATTGCTCAGTACACAAAGCTAATTCATCATCTGGACTTCACTATAAAGTGGTATCCCAAACAAATGTACCTGCTATCAAATAGAGAGTAAGCAGGCAGTGAGCAAATCTTTATGCTTCCATGTTCTCATATAGACTTCCAGAAAGAGATCTGGCCTGGATTAAAGGTAGGTCTTTTTACCCTAAAAGATTTGGATCAAAGGTGTGTCTTACCATCTCAAAAAAAAAAAAAAACTAGATTATAAGGCATCTCTTCAATCTCCTCAGCTGAAAACAAGCAAAAATCCCTCACAGATATGCCTCTCTTCTTTATGTTCTAGTTAATTATGTAGTCTAGTTGGCAGTCATGAATAATCATCACATATATTATGCAGTGTTCCTGCCTATAACCCAAACTCAGTGAGAACGTAGCAGTGACTCACATGCCTTTTAAGGCATACTGATGTTCTTGTACATAATGTGCAAGGATTTTGCCTATCTGACTCATTGTGAGCATATTCTAGAGAGGCAAACCTGTAACAAATAATTAAATTGCCTATAATTACTGTGTAAGGCTATTGCCTATAAATCAGTACTGAATCTTTGTGAAAGCACTCAGGAGATGCAAGAATGTAATGGAGAGCTCATTTGCTCAAATGTACTATGTAAGCTTTCTGCCTATTATTCATAACTCAATTTATTTCGAATGTTTTTATGATAAGCCTGGAAGAGGTAACTCATTTGCTTGTATGTTCTATGTTCTTCTGCTCATATCTATAAATCAGCACTTATTGTGAATAAACTGTGTAATACACATAACAGTAGGAAGCACTCATGGTACCAATGAGTTGCACTTTTACAGGCTTACATCCCAGAATACACTCACAATGACTCAGCACTGGTTTACAGGAAGGTGCCCTTCACAGTTCTTAGAAACAAATCAGTTCCCTATGACAGGTTTCACTTTCCTAAGGACATTTACAATGATTCAGTGCTGTGTTATAAGCAGGGACCTTGGTCAGTCACCAAGGCACATTAATAGTCCTTAAAAGGCTTACAACTCACAACTATATTCATACTAACTGTGGGTTATGAGCAGGAATCTTACATAGGATGTTCAAAAGCAGATGAGTTCTCTATTACAGGCTTGCAACTCTTGAGTACATTAAAACTGAATGTTGATTTTATGAAACCAGCATCACATAGTACCAACAAGCACATCATTTCTCCACAAAAATGATTGCATTTCCTGATTACATTTACAATATGTGTTGGTTATATGCATGAAATTCACATCATACATGTTATGTGAGTGTTAGCTTAGATATATGATCCTCCCCCATAAACCACATTAAGGAAAGCTGACTGTTTTGAGTCTTAAACCAAATGTTCACAATCAGGACTGGGTTTGTGTTAGTTGTGATTTTCCAAAAATATATAAATCACAAATTCTGTGTTATAAGTATCTGTCTCCAGAATATATGTACAATAAATGATATTACAGACATGAGCCTCCAAGAGTTCATGTAAATTTGTGCTAGCTTATTGCTCAGTATCTAGTAATGTGTGTTCAGAAGATGTGTTTTCTTAGAGGCATGAGCCTAGTTGTGTTTTCTGGGTACGTTCAAATGAGTCAGAACTGGAGTATAGGTACAAGCCTAGAAGAATACAAGCAGACTAATGCTCCTTAGAAGGTATGTTTCTTCCTTATAACATGACAATGAGTTCTTGGCTATGAAATCATTCAAGCAGATGAATTCTATGTTATAGGTTTGTGTCTTCTGTGTACAATCACAATTGTTTCTTTATTATACACTATAACCTTTCACTGACTGTTCAAGCAAGATAGTTCCTTATTACATACTCACATCCTCCTATATACATTCACAATTTTAGCTGGGTATAGACAAGACTGCCACACAGTACATAAACGCAAATTATTTCCCTATTATAAGTATGCATTCCCAAGTACATTAACAACAAGTCCTGGCTTATAGTCTCGAGGCTTAAAACATATATAATCTAATAGTTTTGGGATCTACAGTGATTATTCCAAAATAAATGGACAATGAGCTCTTCCTTACTATTTTAAGCCTTGAGTAGTGCATTTTATACAATGAGTGGCAGGTTATAAACATGATTCTTGCACAGTACCTGTACCAGGAGAGATTTGTTAGTAGTATGATTCTCTCAAAGTATATAAATCATAAATGCTGACTGATAAGGGTACATTTCTAGTATAACTTCACAAAGAGAAATGTGTAAAAGGTCTGAACCTCTCACAGTACATGCACAATTAGTGCTGCCATATTGTTTGATATCTAGCACTGTATATTCAGAATAAGTGTGTTGTTTTAGAATGAGCCTCACAGTATGTACAATAAAATGTTTTGGCCATTAAAGTCTTGCATCCTCAGTACTTTTTGTCTGTTCTGGGTTATTGGAGTAAACATTGCACAGTATGTAAAAGTACATTAGTACTCATTAAGTGGCCTGCTTCTCATGAGTACATTCACAGTGAGCTCAGCTTATTGGCGGAAGCCTTGCACAATATCTACAACATAAGTCCTCTGGTAAAGAATTGCTATTTCTGATTATATTCTTAATGAGTGTTGCGTTATACACATGAGACTCACACAATGCATGCTCCAAAACTTAAACTCCCAAATGAAATGCACACAGCATAAATGGTGGATTATAGTTTTGAATATCATCAGTAACTTCATAATGAGTGCTGAGTTGCAAACAACAGTACATTCATGGAGGATATTGTGTTCAGGCTATGATTTTTCCAAGTAAAACATGTTTCTCCAAATATACACACAATGAGCAATGTGTTATAGGCATACACCTTTCATAGTACATTCACCAGGAGTGCTTGTTTATTCTTTGGTCTAGAACTGCACATGCTTTAAAGAAGGCTCTATTAAAGATATGAGCTTGGCACATTATGTATAGCCATGAGTTCTTTCTTAGTGAAAGTCATGCATTTACAAGAGCATTCACAACGAATGCTGGTTTATAGGTGAGAGCCCCAAACAGGGCATAAAAGCATAGTAGTGCCCTGTTACAAACCTGTCTCTTCCAAGTACTTTCAGAATGAGTGTTGGATTAAAGCCATGACCTCATACAACAGTGGATAAAAAGTTCTAGGATATATAATCAGTTCTTCCAAATAAAATGCACCATGATTGTTGGCTTCCTATTTTGAATCTCACACTGTACATGCATAGAATTCTGGGTTATAGGCAGCAACATTTTACAGTGAGTTCAAATGGATGTGTTCTTCATTATTGACTGTTTCTTAACTACATTCAAAATGAGTGTTGGGTCTAGGAAAGAGGCTCACATAATATAGTCTTTACGGGTGTTTGTTCATACAACTGACCTTCCCACATGACATACACCAGGAAGCCTGACTTATGGTTTTTAGTCTCAGACAGTGCAATCACAATCAGTGCTAGGTTTCAAACATGAGTATTTTCCAGTACATGTGCCAGCAGTAATGTGTTAGTAGTATGAGGACATGAACTGTACATAAACCAGACATTCTGTGTTACAAGTGCCGGTCTTCAGACTATGTGAAAAATGAGTGATGCTATAGACACGAGCCTCTTGCAGGACATGCAAATTGTGTGTTACCTTACTTTTTTTGGTATCTAACACTGTCTGTTCAGGAAAAAGTCCTTATTTCTATAGGCATAAACCTAACACTTTATGTTCAAGCACAATAGAACCTCAGAAAAGATCAGTCTTTTCCCTAATTCATTCACAATGAGTCACTGACTCAGCACAGCATGCCAAAGCATACTACTGCTACTTAAAAGCCTAACTATCCCTTTTATATTCACTGTGAATTCTGTGTTATAAGCAAGATTAATGCACAGCACATGAAAGCTTATAAGTTTTACATTACAACCTGTTGTCTCCAGTGTACATTCACAAAGAGTTCTTAGTTATAGGCAGAAAACTTCCACAGTGCATTCAAGCAGATGAGTTCTTTGTTACAGGCTTGTGTCATCTGAGTACTTTTGAAATAAGTTTTGGGTTAATGGACTAATCTTGATGTAGCCACAAGATTGTAAGATCACCTTTAAAGCAGTGTTTCTTGCTAGTGTATTCACAATGATTGATGGATAAAAGCAAGAGCATCTTTGCAAAAAAAGGATGCAATAGTGAATGAGTTCTTCTTTACATGATTGTGTCTCCCAAACACATTCACAACGAGTGCTGGGTATAAACAAGAGTGCCACATAGTACCTAAAAGCAGATTATTTCTGTGTTACACACTTGGATCTTCAAACATTTCAAAATTCATACTGGTTTATAGCCCTGATCTTCACACAATACATGATCCAATAGTGTGAGATATACAGGTTAACCTCTCAAATGAAATGAACAATGATTACTTAGTGTTTTGAGACTTTGCAGCACACTCACAATCAGTCCTGGGTTGTAACATGAGCCTTTCATAGGATTTACACTGTGATGATATGTTACATATTTAATAAAACCAGTCTGGGATATCAGAGAACGGATCCACCCACAGTCAAGCCAGGAGGGTCAGAGAGTGGTAACTCATGCTTTTAATCCCAGCACAGGGAAAGGCAGGTGGTGGTAACCTATGCCTTTAATCCCGTAAATCCAGAGATAGAAGACTTTCTGCATTCAGTGAGTTCAAGGCCTAGCTACCAAATATTAGTAGCTCACACCTTTAATCTCCACTCTGGAATATGATGCATATGTCCATTCACTTTGAGTTGTGATTATAGTCAGGAGACATTCACAGTATGTCTAAGCAGATGAGTTCTTCTTTACTAGATTGCATATCCCAAATATATTTATAATGTCTGCTGCTTAAAGACTGAGAACTCACATAATAAATACATGATTCACACAAGCTGGTTGATACATATAAACTTCCCACATGAAATGCACCAGGACAGTTGGCTTATTTATTCCAGTCTCACACAATACTGAGAAGGCTGAATTTTAAATGTGAGTCTTTCATAGTCTGTTCTCTAGGAGAAATGTCTTAGTAGTGTGAACCACCTACTGTACATAAACCAGGAGTGCTTTCTTACAAAAGCAAGACTCAAGGATATAAGTACAATAAGTGATGTGTTACAGGTATGAGCCTCCCAAAGTACATGTATAATTAGCTCTAACTTCCTTTTTGGTATCTAGCACTGCACATTTTGAAGAGTGCTGAGTTATAGATAGAAACCTCCCACAGTACATGCAAACAGATCATTTCCCCATTATAGGCTTGTACCTCCAGAGTACATTCATAATGAGTTTGGGTTATAGGCAAGGTCCTTACATAAGATATTTAAGAAGATATGTAATCTATTACTGGTTTGTGTAATCTGAGAATGTTTACAATGAAACAGACCTAGGATACAGGTACAAGGTTAGCACAGTACATACAAGCAAAGTAGTGCTCTTTAAAATGATCATGTCTCCCTTGTAGTAGTGGGGTTTCTCGGTCCCAGGTGGCCAGGGGCCTGGACCCACAGACCTGCCATGCCATACACCTTAGCCACCGGATGCCACTCGCTCAGGCCCCAAGAAATGACTCAGATGCTTATATTAAGTCCATGCTGTTTGGCCTATGGCTCAGGCACTTTGCTAGCTAGCTCTTACATCTTAAATCAACCCATTTCTATTAATCTGTCTGCCATGTAGCCCATGGCTCACCTGTGCTCCTACATTTTGCTCCTTTGGGCTTCAGCTCAATCTCTCTCTCTGACTCCGCCCTTCCTTTCCTACCTATTCTGATTCCTCTTCCTACTTCTTCTATGGTGCCTGTCATGGCCCAAAATAGTTCCTTTATTTAGAGATAGAGATTCATAGCATACAGAAAGGCATTCCTGGCTGTTGGAGGGACAGGATCAGAATCCATCATCCATCCATCGCTCATCCACCGTTCCAGAACCCAGTCCTTGTTCAGGTGCTACTATAAATTGTTATCTGTACCGTGAGTGTTGGCTTATATTTTAATAAATATCTATCCTGCACTGGTGCCTTCTAAGTAAATTTTGCCTACACTCCCTTGCATATTTGCAATGAGATCTTGATTATAGACAGGAACCAGAACCAGAATGTTCAAGCAGATGAGTTATCTGTTATAGGCATGTATATCCCAAGTGCATTTAAAATTAGTGCAATTTAAAGGCAACAGCCTCACACAGTAAGTGCAAGCATATGGGCACTCTGTAGTAAAATACAGGCTTTTTCTTAGTATATTGAGTGTTGAGTGACAGGCATGAGCCTAACAGAGTACATAAAAGATTACTGTTCCTCAAATATGTCTGTCTCAAGTATATTCACAATGAGCTGTGAATAGGTATGAGTTATGTGCAGTGCATTCAAGCATATTAATTCTCTGTTACAGGCATGTATTTCCTGAGTATGTTAACAATTAGTGCTGGGTAATGAACATGAGCTCCACACAGTAGGTAGAATCTAATGAGTTCCTTGCTACTGACTCATACCTTCTAAGTACATCCACAACAACTCATCATTGGGTTATAGGAAATAGACTTGCATTGTAAATACAAGCACATTAGTGATCCTTGAAAGGTGTGCATTTCTAAAGTCCATTCACAGGAGTTCTGGATTGTGGGTATGAGCATCATCCAATATATGTTGCATAAATGCTGGTTTATACATATGAGCTTCTCACATGAAGAGCACCAAGCATGCTGACTTTTATTTCAAGTCATGTACAGTTTAATTTTTAGTGCTTGATTATAAATATGAACTTAGCACAGTATATGTACCAGGAAAGCAGGCTTGTTGTATCAGTTATTGACAGTACATAAGCCATAAATATGAGTTTACTATTGTGGATATTGCATTGTACATCTACAATGAGTACTGGGTTATAGTGAAATTTCCATAGTATTATACATTCAATGTGAGTACTGGTTTATATGTACCAGCCTTTCACAGTACAAAAAAATATACATTTGTACTCCATTATAGGAATGAATATCCCAGACATATCCAGCAGTGAGTGGTGGGTTATAGGCACTAGCATCATCCAGTATCTAAAAACAGACCAGTTTTACATTTCAGGATTACATCTTCCAGGTACATTCTTCCTGGATTATAGGCACAGTAAATACAAGCAGTTGTTACAGGATTGCACCTCCTCAATTCATTCACACTATGTGAGGTTTTTCAGGCCTGAGATTTACACAATGCACATTTTAATACTTCTGAGATTTATGCTTCAGTCTCTTAAATGAAATTCATGCTTGGTGCTTGATTACAGTTTTGAGTATTGCACAGTACTTTTACAGTGAGGGTTGGATTATAAGCACTGCAGTCTATACAGACACACCAGAAATGAAGTGTATGTTGTGAATCTCCCACAGCATATAAATCATAAACGCTGGGCTAAGAAGTGTTAAAGCCTAGCATACATTCATCACAAGTGATGAAGTGTATCTGTGACCTTCCCACACTCCATACCACATGAGTGCTAGCTTACTCTCTTGAGTCATACACAATACATTTGCAATGAGTACTCATTAATAAACACAAGCCTTCCACAGTTCATACTCTATGACTGCTGGCTTACTCTTAGTAATCTAGCACTGCACATTCACAATGAGTTCTGGGTTATAGGCATGAGCCTTACACAGTGAGTATAAACATGTGAGTGTTCTATTACAGGCTTATGTCTCCCAAGTATATTTATAATGAATGCCAAGTAATAAACATGAGGCTTTCCTAGCATATGCACCAGTAATGCTAATTTAGTAGTGTGCATATACTACAGTACTTAAACAATGACTCCTCAGGTAAAAGCATGCATCTCTGAATTGTGTGAACCATGAGTTAAATGCATAAGCCTGCAAATAAATATATTATGAGTTCTTGCTCACTGTATGTAATATATACTGTTTAGTCATTGTGAATGCAGAGTTATAAGCTCGAACTACCAGTATAAGTATCATGAGTTTTCTCTTACTGTTTTCAATCAACCATAATACATTCACAGAAACAAGCTGGTTTAGTGGTGTGTCTCCCACAGTACATAAACAAGTCCTGAAGTAGAGGCATGGGTGGGTTCCCAGAGTATCCATTCCATGATTGATGTGTTAGAGATGTGAGCATCCCACAGTACATGAACCCTTACCTAGGTTCCTAGCTTCCTTTTTGGAGTCTTTTCTAAAGCCAGGCATGTATATGAGGTTTTTGTCTTGGACTTTTGGGCCTAGCCACAAGGTTTAGGCCCTCAGACCCACAGACTCACAGAGACACACAGATGCTTATAATAGTTTTAGGCTTATTGGCCTAAGGTCCAGGCATATAACTTGTTAACTTTTTACCCTTAATCTAACCCATGACTCTTATCTTGTTCAGCCATTTGGGTCAGTACTTTTTCTCTGAGTAGCATGGTTGTCTTTTGTTTTTTCTGGCTCCTCTCTGGCATTTTGTTTTGTTTTGTTTGTTTATAGAGTCTTTTTAGTCTGGTAGCCCTGTTCACACTTGCTCTCTGCCTTTGGCCAATCAGCACTTTTTATTAAACTCATAGACGGGGTCAATTATTTACAATGGAAAAATCTAATCCCCTTACACAGATAGTAGAGGTGCCATGCCTTAACTGTAGTTTTACGTTGTAGTTTTACAATGAATGCTGAGTTTTAGGCATATGTCTTATACAGTAAGTAACAGCACATGAGTGTTCTCTTATAGGTTTGTAAGTTCTGGGTACATTCACAATAAGTCCTGGTTTATAAATATAAGCCATGCATCAAGACTGCTGTCTGATATGCCAGACCTACCAACTGCACCATGAGTACTACACCATAGGCATGACATTCCTATAGTAAATGTTGCCTTATTATTTTGTGTCATGTACAATAAATCAAAATGAGTTCTTGGTATACACATGAACTTCCAACAGTATATAAATTTTGAGTGTTGGGTGACTTATTTAAATCTTGCATAGTATATTCACAGTGATTGATGGGTACTGATATGAGTCTTCCAAAATAAATGAATCAAGGGTGCTGTATTATATGTTTGTGTTTCAATATTACATGTACAATGAGTACTTGGTTAGTCATAAGACTGAAGTATACAATATAAGCACTGTTATAAACATATTACTTCCTACACTTCATTTTTCATGAGTGATGATTTACATATGTGAGCCTCCCATAATAACGGCATCATGAATGCTTAGTTACAGGCTCAAGACTCCCACAGTACAGGGCCATGAATACTGACATACTGTTTGGAATCTAGCCCTGTACATTTACCATGAATGCAGGTTTTGTTGCATGAGTCTCTGACAGTACATAAGTCATAAATGCTGGACTACAGGCATGCAGGTTTAAAATACATGCAATTTGAGTACTGGCTAAATATTTTGAATTATTCACAGTAAATTCATGATAAGTGCTGGGTTACAGGCATGAGCCTTCAAAATAAAACGAACTATAAATACTGCATTACAAGAGTACATTAATATGGTATACTCATTTTGAGTGCTGGGTTATAGGCCTCCCACAGTGCATGCACTCTTAGCACTAGTATAAAAGTGTAAGACTATTGCACAAATAAAGGAAGCAAAGGGCCAGATCTCTGGGAAAGGTAGAGATATCAGAGAGTAAACACCATAGTCAGATATCTTCCAGCTGGCTTCTTCTGCCTGCTCTATCTTTCTATGCCTGCCTTAAATACTTTCTTAACTCAGTTAAGGCATGGTGTCACTACTGCATGCCTGGGAGCCTAGTACTCCTTCTGTAAACTAAGATGACCTCAAACTCAGATTTGATTGAATTAAGGGCGTAGGTCACCACTCCCTGAGATATTTCCTCTGATGGGATTAAAGGTGTGGGTTACCACTGTCTGATCTTCCTAGACTGACTGTGGGTAGATCTCTCTGATATCTCTGACTATTTTTATTATATTTGAAACATATTCCCAAATAAAATCCCAACACAGCATGTTGTGTGCGGGGATTTAGTAAAAGCTCTAGAAGTTCCAGAGATCTAACCACAGTCAGTCTAGGAGAATCAAAGAGTGGTGAGTCATCCCTTTAATCCCAGCACAGGGAGTATCCTGGGAGTGGTGACCTACACCCTTCATCCCAACTGAGTCAAGGTCATTTTAGATTACAGAAGGAATTCCAGGCTCACAGCAGGCAGTGTTGGGGCCACACCTTAACTTACCAAGAGAGTAGTTGAGGCTTAAGATAGGCATAGAAGGAGATGAAGCCAAGAGAAGCCAGGCTGAGGAAGCTGGAAGACAGCTGGGTAAGGTCTGACTGTGATGTTTATTCTCTCTAATATCTCTGACTTTCTCAGAGATCTATCCCTGAGTCTCATTTATTCATGCAACAATTGGAGTCCAACTTTGGGGCACAAATTCCTCCCCTCCTTACCCAAAAACCCACACTTGCCAGACAGAACAACACATGGCCGAAGGAGTAATTACTGGTGGCTAGGCTTTCTATTCCAGGTTAGCCTTCCAGCCTTAGGCAAACTGGCCACAAGTTTCTCTTTCACTCTCATCTGGGTAAGTCTTTCAGACAGTGGCCTCTTTCTCCTTTTGGGTTGTTCCTTTTTTCCTTTTTGGACCCCTCCTTGGGTTTCTATCACACTAGATAGCTGCCCCACTTCACAATCAATTGAATCATCAACAGATGACAATTGCTAAGTAAATCAATTAAAAAAAAAAAGAGGGAATTTGTTTAAAGCAATGGAGGGTGGTTGGTCATATTGTAATCTCTCCTTAGATGATTTGATATTAAAATCAGTGGAGGAAAACATAAATAAGGTAGATGGAAATATCATAATGTTTATCATACTGTTTACTATGAATATTTTTTGTTTGATTTCCTTGATATCACTTACAAAGTTTTTTTTTTTTTAAAAAAAGATCTTTAAAAAGCCTGCCAAGAGAGAACATAAAGATGCTCAAATTCAAACAGAGTAATATTAAGAACCAATTTCAGCAAGGTCATCTAAAATTAGACAAAAACAGGCAACATTAATATACCTAGTAACAAAAAAAAAAAAAGAAGCATGATAAAGATGATAAAGATGAAGCTAGCTGGGCTCCAGTAAAAATGTTAGAATTACAGAGAGTAAAGGAAACAATTGTATCAATCATATGGGAGGCACTCACCATTTGTTAAGCAAATGCTGAACTCCTGGTATGCTTTAACCGGATCACCCCTAAAGATTGGTTAGATATGGTTACAGCTGTTCTAGAGGCAAAACTGTGTATACAATGGAAATCATTGTGGATGGAGTAGGCTAAAACAACAGAACAAAGAAGCAGTGCCAGAGGCATAGTAGTCTCACAAGACAAAACTTATTGGGAGGTAGATTATGCTGATATTGACAGGAAGGCTTTATACAATGAATATACTCTTGATTTATGTCACTTGGCAGCTTTGGAGGATTGGATTTGTGAGACAATTCATCTAGAGTCTTATGACAGTGATGATAACTAGGTAGGGGAGCTTATTTCAAGAGGTATAAGAAAAATCAAAATGTCAAATGTTACAATTGTGGAAGGGAAGGTCACATAAAAAGAGATTATAAACAAGGCATTCCCAGAAACAAAGCTTTTGATAGGAATAATCCCAAGAGAATACCTCTTACTTCTGGAATATACAGAAGGTGTAGAAAAGGAAGACATTGGAATAATGAATGCAGATCAAAAAGGGACAGACAAAGTATTTGCTGCCCTTTGGAAATGCCACAAGCAGGCTTTCAAAAACCCCTAGGTCAGGTAAACTTTTGCCCTCAGAAAATGACCAAACAGGGCTTTCAAAAGTCCCCATATCAAATCCAATCCAGTCTTACCCTGCCATTGTGGAGGAAACACCTTCCCAGAACAATTAAAAAGATTAAAACCTATTTTAAAAAGACATATAACATGAAATGTTAGAAAATCTATAGAAAAAGAAAAAATTCAGGAAAAATTATAAAGCAAAATTTAGCAAACTTCTATCAATGAACAAAGGCCAAAATTAAAAGTACAAATAAATGATGCTATTATTGAAGGCTTATTGGACATAGGCACAGATGTATCAATAATTTCACCAGAGTCATGGCATCCAAGTTGGAACCTTCAGGAGGTAAATGTTCAGTTTTTGAGTATTGGATTGATATCTCAGGTAAAACAGAGTGTAAGATAGCTTGAGTGTATAGGACCAGAGGACAGAGAGGAATATTAAAGCCATATGTGACTGACATTGCTATAAATTTATGGGGACAAGATTTACTACAACAGTGGAGTACACAGTTTAATATTCCTCCAAATACAGAAATAAGCCATAAACTATCACATGGTTCCAGAGGAAACATTAGAAGGTATTATGAGAAACAGTCACAGATCATTCACATTATCGAGAAACAAGGCAAAATAGCTGCTAATTTTTCAAAAACACCCATAGCACTACCTCTAAAATGCTAACAGAGAAGCCTATATGGGTTCATCAATGGCCTCCAACAAAAGAGAAATTGCAGGCCTTAGAGCTTCTGGTAAAGGAGCAGTTAAATGCTCAGCACCTAGAAGAATCAACCAGCCATTGGAATTCTCCTGCATTTGTAATTAAGAAGAAATCTGGAAAGTGGATAATGGTATCAGACCTAAGGGCAATAAACAAGGTGATCCAGCCAATGAGCTCTCTACAGTCTGGGATTCCTTTGCATTATCTGTTACCTAAAGAATGGCCTATTATAATTATTGATTTAAAAGACTTTTTTTTTTTTTACAATACCTTTAAAAGAACAAGACAAAGAAAAATTTGTTTTTAAAATGCCCACTTATAATAATTTTCAGCCTGTAAAGAGATTCCAGTGGAGGGGCCTCCCTCAAGGAATGCTGAATAGCCCTACTCTGTGCCAGTATTTTGGGAAAAAGCCAATAGAATAAATATATAACAAATTCACCCAATCTATCTTAATTTATCATTACATGGACAACATCTTGTTGGCTGATTCAAATATTGATACCTTACAAAAAAATTTTGAAGAAATGAAAAGAATTTTGCCTTCTTGGGGATTACATATTACCCCTGAAAAAATACAAAGAGGGGATTCCATTAATTATTTAGGTTAGAAAATAGTCCAACAAAAATTAGACCCCCAAAAAATACAAATCAGGAGAGATAGCTTGAAGATACTTAATGATTTTCAAAGAATACTAGGAGCCATTGCCAACTTATGACTAACTATTGGAATTAAAAATGATGAACTAGATAATTTGTTCAAAACCTTAAATGATGACAAGGACTTAAATAGTCTGAGAGTATTGTCACCTGAAGCTGAGAAAGAATTGGTTTTGGTAGAAAAGAAATTTCAGGAGGCACATGTGATTTCTGTGGATCCAGACCTTAATTGTATTCTAGTTATCTTGCCCTCTAAGCATTCTCCTACAGGAATTTTAATGCAAAGATAAAATGTTATATTAGAATAAATATTTCTTCCACATAAACCAAGTAAGAAGTTAAAGATGTAAGTGGAAAAGATTTCTGAATTTATTTTTAAAAGAAAATTAAGACTTCATCATTTGACAGGAATGGACCCAGCAAAAATTGTGGTACCTTTAATTAATGAAGAAATTGACCAATCATGGATAGAAAGTGAACCTTGGAAAATAGCCTGCAAAAATTCTTTGGGAGGTAGTAACAAAAAATATCCTCAAATGAAAAGAATTGAATTTCTAAAGAAAACTAATTGGATTCTCTCTTGTACAAGATAAACCAATATCTGAAGCCCCTACATTATATACTAAAACAAACAAATCAAGCAAGGCAGGTTACTAATCAGAACATATAAGTAAAGTGGCTCAAAGCCCTTATAATTCTGTTTAAAAGTCAGAATTATATGCTATCATTATGGTATTAATGGACTTACTGCACCTCTTAACATAGTCACTGACTCTCAGTATGCAGAGAGAGTTGTTCTACACATTGAAGCAGCTGATTTTATTAATGATGAATCAGAATCAACTTCATTATTTATTTAATTACAAGAAATAATCAGGACTAGAAATCATCCCTTCTATATATCACACATTCAATCCCATATGGGTCTGTCAGGTCCTATAGCACAAGGTAATGATAAATTGGTAAATTATTAATAGGAAATGTACTAGAGGCCTCAGAATTTCATAAAAAGAATCACATTAATACCAAAGGATTTAAAAAAGATTTCTCTATCACTTGGTAGCAAGCCAAAGAAATTGTAAAAAGGTGCCCCACCTGTTCTTTCTATAACCAAACTCTATTGCCAGCAGTGAGTTATCCTAAAGGCATACATAGAATGCAATTTGGCAGATGGATGTATTTCATTTTACAGAATTTGGTAAATTAAGATATGACCACATACAGTAGATATATTTTCAGGATTTCAATGGGCAACTGCTTTGAGTTCAGAAAAGGCTGATTCTGTAATCACACATTTACTAGAAGTTATGACTATCATGGGAATACCTGTACAAATTAATACTGACAATGCTTTGGCATATGTCTCTAGTAAAATGAAACATTTTTTTGTTTGCTTATTATAAAAAAAGCACATTGCAGGAATACCGCACAATCCTGCAGGGCATGTAGTCATAGAGAGATCAAATCAAACTCTAAAGGATATGCTAAATAAACAGAAAGGAATAACAAAGACCCTCATAGATACACTACATAATGCTTTATTAACTTTGAATTTTCTCATTGCTAATTAAAAAGTAACAACAGCTGCTGAAAGGCATTGGACTATAGAAAAAACAGCTGAGCTAAATCAGCCTGTTTACTTCAAAGATGTACTAACTCTGAATGGAAGCCAGGGTATGTGCTACATTGGGGAAGGGTTTTGCTTTTGTTTTCACAGGTGAAGAAAAGTTATGGATACCATCAAAATTAATAAAAACTTGATTTGAACCAGAGAAAATTCATGAAACTAAGAATTAATAGTTCATCCACCCGTATTACAATTCTTTAAGTTGTAAGAAAACAAAGGGTGAGGGCAGGTTTCTCTTTTTGTCTTTACAGAAAACTGGAAATATCCATCTTCAAGAAGTTAAAAGACCTTGGACATCTAGACATCTATAGCAAAAGGGAGGCTATCCAGGAAAACTTGCAAGCAAAAGAGTATCGTAACTATTGGTACCAGTATATTGATAGGGTAAAATCTAATTACTTAAACTCTAAAAATTTTTTTTAGTTTAATTTTAATTATAATTTAAAGATGGCTTTAGAGTTGGAGTGTGGCTCTCTCCTTCTCTAAACTCAAGCATACTTTTTAAAGGAAACTAAAAAAAAAAAAAAAAAAAAAAAAAATCTCTGTATCATATCAGAAGAGCCACCTGATATGGGAGAGAAGAATAACAAAAAATAAGGGACTATTCTATTGTTACTAATCCTATGCTGAATAAATTGTTATATATTTAGTTTCCTGTACATTGTTTTGGGTTTAGTCTCTTAACAGTTTTCTACTGTGATCCAGGACAATGCTTAATTGTGAACTTGAAGTAAGAGAAAGGAAGATGGGGCCCCACCTCGATGGTTTCACATGAACTCTGACAAAGCCACTAGGCTGACAAACACCAACCAAAGATCAGATTTGGACTACAAAATGCTCAGGACAATTTCGAGGCAGCTTGCTGAGATGAACCAGCTTCACAGACTACTATGGCCAGGACTTGAGACAAGCCATGCACTTTCCTGTTATGCAGAGACTGAACAACAAATGACACAGCTACTTATTTCAGGACTTGATATTTAACAAAACTTTTCTTTGCAGGATCCCCAAAAGATGCCATTGCCCCCAGTCAGCAGGAAGTAAATGTAGGAACACGGCACCCACATTACCAAGTGGTGGGGTGTGTTGTTTTTGGTTGTACAGTGGGTTATGGAAGATTGTCATTGTTTAGATTAATTGGTTAAAAATTGTTAATAATTATGGTTAGAAAAATGTTAAACAAGAATGATTAGATTCAAGATTTGTGCTTAAAAACATAGGAAGAAAAGGGGAATACATATATATAAGATGTAAGGATAGATTATTGAATCTTTTTTTAAAGGATTTACTAGCTTTAAATATTTTACATTGCATTGGAATTTTATATATTTTACACAAATTGTGTATATTGAGATTAATTGTGTCTCTGTACAAGTATCTCTATGCTTGTTTAAGGTAGTATACTCATTCAGTTCATCTAACATTGTGATACAAGTTGCTAGTCCATGAAAGATTTTATTGCCAATTAATTAGAATATAAAGCAATGCAAGTCAGTAGTTAGACATTGCATTCAGACATAGTCATGTTAGATTTTTTTTTCAAGATCACACAAATATATTTTAGGTAAACAGGTCTTCTTCAAACACTTCAGAGATCCATAGAATATGGCATTTAAGATATTTTTAGAATTTATACTTTTCTGGACAGTGTGACAGATCTGTTCCTGGCAGCACCAATCTACTTCAAGAGAAAATAGAAGAAACTCCATATGGAATCTACTTTCTTTGTGGCAATGCTTAGCCATTGGACAAGAACCTGTCCCTATATTGACTGCTTGACAGTATGCTGTTTAAATTGGGCATGCAGGTTCCCTCAGAAAGTGACCTTTGAACTTTGACAGAACAAGCTGAGATAGTCCTTCCGGTTCCTGCTTTTCAGAGAAAACTGTCAGATATAGCCCGTGGATGGTGTGAGGCCAGTAGCTTCACCTGGTGTACAGGGCCTGGAGTTGTACAACCTGAGTTGGTTTGCTTGGGAATGCAGCCCAAAGCTAGTGGTAAATTCCATCTAAGGCTAAATACTGGCAAGAGACTGATAGCCAACAAGTACCATAAGGGGAAGTTGAAAAGAACTTTGAAGAGAAAGTTCAGTCTTCAGGACACGAGGAGAAGTGACTGAACTATATCAAAATGGGCAGAGCAGATTTCCTGCTTCATTGAAAATGAAAAGAGACTCTGGGCCTGTAGGCTAAACATGGATGCCCAGACTTTATAAAGGAACTTTGGGTGACTGTCCCGGTAGATAGGTGTCATCCTGTCCTTTCTAGATTTTGGAAGTTGCTTGCATTTCCTGTTATTTGAGTAAATATTATTTCCTTCTTGGGTCTCTGAGGTAGTTGAAGATGAGATAGTTATAGTTTTCTAATTACAGTTTTAGAAAAGAAACTTTGAAGTTAAAGTTTAAGTTTAAGAGACATCAAAATAATAGCTTTTAGTTAGAAAGGAAGTGAATTAGGTATAATCCTTTGGACTCATCAAAATAGAATAATTAATGAAATATTTTCTTTGAATTGTTAAATGAGTAATAGACTGGACATTACTCATTTATTATTTGTATATATTGTATATAATTATTGTACCTATTGTATATGGTTTTTCTTATGTTAGCTAGCACCTTCTTTTTTTAATTTGACACAAAAGGGGATATGTGGGGATTTAATAAAAGCTCCAGAAATTCCAGAGATCTAACCACAGTCAATCTAGGAGAATCAGAGAGTGGTGATCTTTAATCCCAGCACAGGGAGTATCCTGGGAGTGGTGACCTACATACACCCTTCATCCCAACTGAGTCAAGGTCATTTTAGATTACAGAAGGAATTCCAGGCTCCCAGCAGGCAGTGTTGGGGCCACACCTTAACTTACCAGGAGAGTATTTGAGGCTTAAGGTAGGCATAGAAGGAGAGGATATCAAGAGAAGCCAGGCTGAGGAAGCTGGAAGACAGCTGGATAAGATCTGACTGTGGTGTATATTCTCTCTGATATCTCTGACTTTCTCAGAGATCTATCCCTGAGTCTCATTTCTTCCTGCAACAGTTGTTCTATATATTTGAGACTTCACAGTTATTACAGTCTGAGTCTCAGGATAGCTGTGAGCCTTCCACAGTATGTGCAACATGAATGCTAGCATACTTCTTGGAAACTGACCCTGTACATTTAGGTTAGCATGCTCTGTTAGTGGTGTGAGTGTCCCCCAGTAAATAAACTAATGATGTTGAATTCTGGCCTTAAGTGACCAGAGTACTTACACTATGAGTGATGTGTTATATATACAGCCTCTCCACAATAATTGTACCATCAGATCTGATTCATAAGGTTGAGCCAACCACAATACATTTACCTTGACTGTTGACTTTCTGTTTGGAATCTAGTACTGTATATTCATTCACAACTTATGTTGAATTATAGGCATGAGACTTGCACAGTAAGTACAAGTATATGCATGCTTTAGGACAGCCACATGCCTCCTAGGTACATTCACAGTGAGTGTCGGGTGATATAAATGAGCCTCCCACAGTACATGGATCATGAATGAGTGTTGTCTCACTGTTTGGAAACATGGACTGAATGTTTAAGATAAATACTGGGTTCTATGCAGGAGCCTCTTACATGCACCATGAGCACTGGCTTATTGTTTGGAAGCTCATACAGGGTATTCATACAAATTTGATTGGTTAGTAGTATGTCTCCCACAGTTTATATACCATGATTACTGGGTTACAAAATATCTTTCTCCAGAATATGTGAATCACATAGAATGTGTTATATGCATGAGGAACTCACAATCATTATATCATAAGTGCTGAGTTATAGGCATCAGCTTCCCACAATAAATGCTATCTTATTGTTTTGAGTTGAACACAAATTCTCAATGAGTTCTACATTACTAGAATGAGCTTTTCTGAGAACATGTATATTAAATCTTATGGATGCAGTTAGGATTATGGTTGGACAATATCTGAGTTTGTGTTGTAGGATTTAGGCCACGATTAGGGTTAGCATTAAGATTGTGATTAGGGGTTTAGGTTATGGTTGTGTTAAGAGTTAGACAGGTTTAAGTTTATTGTTTTGTTAGGGTTAGGATGATGAGGTTAGAATTAAATTTATCATTAGGCAGTCATGAATTTTGACAAAATTTTAAAGATAGGGATAAGAAGAGTTAGGGTTAGATAGAGTGTTAGTTTTAGGGATAAAAACAAAATTAGGGATATGTTTAGTGTTAGGGTGGTAATCATGAACTTCTCACAGTATATGAAACATTAGTGATGATTTTGATGTATGAGGCCAATGCAATCCAAATCCATGAGTCCTGGGTTACTATATTAATTCTAGCACTTTACATTAAATATGAGTATTTTATTATAAGCATAAATGAATACTATATTTTCCATAAATAAAAGCTTACTGCTTGGAATCTTGCACTCTATATTCAGAATAAGTATTGCATCTTAAATAGGAGACTCACACAGTAAGTCCAAGTAGGTACATGCTACATACAGTCTTACATCTCCCAAGTACATTAAAAATAAGTGCTGTGGTTTAGATATGATCTTGTACAATTCCTATAAGGCAATGAGTTATCTGTTAGAGAATTGACTCTTTCTGGTATATTCACAGTGTCTTTTGGAATATATGTTGGAAGCTACAGAAATATGTAGTAGTAGGAACTCAGCTGATCCACTAGAATCAAGGGTTCTGGTGGAAGTAAATCAAAATACTAGGCATTTTGCCACTACTGCCTTTGAATGCACAAACTGTTTCCTGCAGTGAACCTCTTATGTGTAATTGTAGTTTTCCTACTTGTGATTACTTTGGGATTCATTTCCCAGGAACTTCTAGCAGTGTGATTGATCACTTATGGGGCATAATTTCCCCATATATCTGGGGCATATGAATAACTTCCTCTAGCTATATGTGAATACAGTCACACATACAAGGTCTTTTATTCATAAATCAGTTCTTTGTTTCTTTTCCCAAGGCAGCCTCAGCGTCTCCCTCTCTGAAATTATTAGTAAACACCTGGACAGAATCAGTCCTCTTACAAAGCATTTAATTTAAAACACATTTGGAGTATCCAAGGACAGCTACAGATAGATCAAACAAACCCTGGTATGTTTTAAGCTCAATTCCTCGACAGATATGAAAACTACACTAAGTTAATAACACTAATCTTATTTTTGTTATTTTTTATTTTTAAAATGTTTTCCCATACCCCAAATTGTTCCACCTCCTTTCCTGTTTTCTAGTTCTTTCCCAGCCTCTCCCCACACAAATCCACCATTCATTCCCCAGAGAGGGCAAGGAATCCCAAAGTCAATCAATTATGTCTAGCTATCCAGTTGAGGCAGGACCAAATCTCTCCCCTAAGTATCAAGGCTACATAGGTTTGCCTTTAAATTGTCTTCTACATTTAGAGGGTTTAGAGCATTTTCATGAATGTCCCTCAGCCCTTATTTCAGAGTCTGTGAACTCCCAATAGCATGGGACAGCCTACTCTGTGTGTTTTTCCTCCCTCTCTTCAGCTGGACCAGTTATCTCAACCTGTTGTTTATCTATGGATCTCTGCATCTGCCTACATTAGTTGCTATATGAAGGTTGTATAATGTGAGTTATGGTAGCCATTCATTTGATAATAGAGGAAGGTCAGTTTAAGCACACTCTTTAGTATTGCTTGGAATCCTAGCAAAGCTCAGCTTGTGGGTTCCAGCATGTTTTCCTAGCACCAAAATGGCTCCCTCTCTCAAGAAATCTACTTCTTTGCCTTCATTCTCTGTTGTCCTTCCCCTCATGTTTTCTCCTCACTTTTCCTTGCTCCATCCCCTGTATGGTTTCAGTTCACTCAGGGAGATCTTCTTTATTTCCCTTTCCCACAAGGATCTATGGATGTCTCTCTCAACTTCTTCCTGTCATCTAGCTGCTCACGGTTTGTGGATTGTAGAATGGTTTACATTTGCTTTTCATATAGATCTTACTTATGAGTTAATACATTTCCTGTCTATCTTTCTGGGTCTATGTTACCTCACTCAGGATGAGACTCTCCATATCCATGCATTTGCTTGCAAATTTCAGGATGTTTATTATTGTTTTTAATTTTTTATTTATTATTATTATTATTATTATTATTATTATTAGTAGTAGTAGTAGTAGTAGTAGTAGTAGTAGTAGTATTTCATTGCTGAGTAGTATTTTATTTTGTAAATATACCAGATTTTTTAATCCATTCTTCAGTTGAGAGGCATCTAATTTGTTTTCAGATTCTGGTTATTATGAATAACACTGCTGTGAACATAATTGAGCTAATGCCCTGGATGTAAGAATGTGCATCCTTTGGGTATATGTACAAAATATTATTACTGGATCATTGGCTAAATTGATTCCCATTTCTCTGAGGAACTGCCATTCTGATTTCCAAAGTGGCTTTACAGGTTTGCATTCCCACCAGCCATAAAGGAATATTCCCCTTGCTCCAAGTCCCATCCATCATAGTCTGTCACCTGTGTTTTTGATTTTAACCATTCTGAAAGGTGTAAGTTGGCATCTCAGAGTTGTTTTGATTTGCATTTTTCTGATAACTGAACATGTTGAACAATTCTTTAAGTGTCTTTTGGACATTTGGAGTTCTTCTGTTGAGAATTCCCTATTTAGCTTTGAGCCCCATTTTTTAATTGGATTCCTTGGTTTTTGACCTCTACTTACATGAATTTTCTATATATTTTAGAGATCAGTCCTCTGACTGATGTAGGGTTAACACCACCAATTTTAAATCCTTAACTCCCTTTACTTAATTTCACCTAGATTCATTAACACAGGATTTTAAGTTAAAATTTTTTTAATTTATGATATAGCAAAAAGGAAATTATCCAACTCCTTGATTCAGGTGTAAAAACAAATTTTCTTTGGAAATCTACACCACAGAGAGCAAAGCTGTAAGGAAATGACAGCTTCCATTTCTTGTGCAATGTAAGCATAAGCCTCTCTTTGTCCCATAGCCTAAGTATAACCTTTAGATCTAAAAAGTCCCATTAACAATTTCCTAATGAAAGTGATACAGGAGAACAAAAGCTGGAAAGCTCTCCTCCATTTCTTACAGTGGGTCACTAAGAAACCAAAGACATTCATCCCTTTATCCCTGCCCACAGGAAAAGCATCAACACATGGGAAGCCTAATGGAAACAGTACAAGATTTTACCTTGTTCATGGATTTTTGCTGATCAATAAAATTTTAACCATACACCTAGCCACATTTAGGAATGTAGTTGGAGCACAAGAGTTTCCTCTTTTTTTTGCTTTGTTGGGTTAATATTTAGTTTACTCCACAAGAAAACTTTCTACTGTTTCTCCCAGCTTGTGCCACAAATGAAAGCTGGCAGTTACTTCCCCAGTGTGAATTGAATCTTATCACCTCTCTTTGTGGTCTGAGAATTTCAAGGCCTGTATTACACTGTCAAAGAATAACTGCCTGCATTAGGATATAAACATGTGCCTACACTATTGTAGCTGTCATGTCAAAATAAACTAAAAAGAGCAGTATGGGTATATTCATTGATATTCCCATAGATCCATTAGCCTGTAGTAGTGTCTTTCTTGTAAACCTTGAGAGAAAGACTGTGGAGCTGGTGTCTAAAGTTTTTCATTAATTATAGGCACTAGTCTCACACAAAACATGCTCCAATAGTACTGAAATAACTGGGTAAGTTGTATTTATAAAACTGTGTTGGGTTAGTGATGTGAATCTCCCATAGAACAAAGACATCAATTCTGAGCTATACATGTATGTCTTCAGAATATCTGAATGGTGTAAGATATTATATGAATGAGCCCCCCCATGTTAATTGCATAAATTCAGGTGTATAAATGTGAGACTTCCACAATTTATGCATCATGAGTGCTGGATCTCTGTTTGGCATCTTTCATGCAAATTTACAATGAGTTCTGGGTTACATCCATGAGCATAGCACAAAATTACAAGCAGATGAGTGCTCCTTTACAGGTATACCTCTCCAAAGTATATACAAATAATTTCTGTGTTATTAGTTGGAGCCATTATATTAAGTGCAACATGATTTCTGATGCACTCTTTTTGTACATTCATAATTAGTCCTGTAATACAAACATTAGCCTTGCATAGTACATGTGTCATGAGTATTGGCTTAGTAGTATAAGTGTCCCAAAGAATATTAACCATTAATTTTGGAGTCCAGGAATGCATCTCCAGGTACATGAACTATTAATGACCGTCTTAAATGTTTGAGCATGCACACTATTGGCACCATGTGTGCTCAATTATAGGCATAAGGCCACCATAGTAAATATTAATTTATATTTTGAGTAGCATACAGAATAGTCACAATGACTTACAGGTTATAAAGATAATTCTTCCCTAGCACATGCATCATGAGTGCAGAATTAATTGTGTGAATCTCTGATAGTACTTAAACCATGAGTGCTGGATTATAAGGAAGTTATTTAGTACTGGATTAGAATTTTGAATTTCACACAGTCCATTCACATGAGTGGTGGGTTAAAAGTATGAGTCTACTACAGTATATACATTAGTTCTGGGTTACTCTTTGGAATCTAGCACTGTAAATTTACAATGTAAGATACAGGTTTGAGCTTCCCAATGTAAATGAACATAGAATGCTACATTACAAAATTTTGTCAACATAGTACTTTCACAAAAAGTGCTGGGTTGTAGATATGAGTATCCCATAGTATTTTCCATATGAGCCTTCCACACAGCCTGCACCATGAGTGATATATTATATATGTGATACTACACAATAACTATATGATGAATGCCTGGTTATAGTCTAGTTCCTCCTATCCTATGAAACATGGGTGCTGGTTTAGTGTTTGGAATCTCAAACTGTACATTAACAATAGTAATAAATCCTGGATTGTAGGTATGAAATTCACATAATAAGTACATCCCATAAGTGCTCTGATACAGCCATGTGTCTCTTTAGTACATTCTCAATGAGTGCTCTACTGTGTTATAGGCATGAGCATCATATGCACCATAAGTAGTTGCTTACTAAAATGAATTTTCCATACTACATAGACCATGAGTACTGGGTTACAAGTGTGCATGTCTAGAATATGTGAACCATGTAGGACATGTTATATTCCTAAACATACTACAGTAATTACACCATGTCTGCTGGGTTACAATCATTAGGCTTCCACACTAAATGCGTGCTATTATTTTGAGTTTTGCATTATAAACAAGAGCTTACCATGGAATATGAACCATTATGGGTATGGTTATGGGTATGGTTAATTAAGAATAAGTTTAGTTTATTGTTAGGGTTAGGAATATTGGGTTAGGGTTATGCCTATCATTAGGGGAATATTAGTATGGGGTTTAGGATAGAGGATAAAGTTTAGAATTGAGTTTAAAATTGTACAGGGTTGATGTTAGGGTTAGGGTTAGAATTAGGGTGTTAGGATTAAGTTTCGAGAAGCTTGTGGTTAGATTTATGGTTGTACTAGATTGGGATTATGGTCTAAGGTTGTTATTACATTTAGGTGGCTTGAGTTATGTTTAGTTTTAGGGCATTAGTGTTTGTTGAAGTGATTGGAGTTGGGCTGTGAGTTATGGTTGTTTTGGCATCATTAGATGGGGCAGATGGAAATAGTCAATCATAGTGATAGATTCATGGATAGGGTGTGGGTTAGGATGACCATTAAAGCTATGCTTACAAGAGGTTAAAGTCAGAGAAATTGTTAAGTTCATGAATAGGGATAGATTTGAGGTTAGATGGTTAGGCTTGAATAACTGGTTTATGTGTCGTTTGGGTTTATTAAACAGCTCTTCTAATATTGCATATATACATACATAATGAGTACGGCATTTTGCTGTTGTTGATGTTGTTTTGAGTTACATACAGTATGTAGTGAAAAGGAGCTATCCAAAGAATCCACCCTGGCCCTGAAACCAAAGCTAATGAAAGGAACACAGCCGGGATCTGAGACCTCAGCCAGTGAAAGAAACAGCCCTGACTCTGGAACCAGTACCAAAGGAACACACTTGGTCAATCGAATCAGAGCCAGTGGGGGGAAAAAAAATATGCGTTGGCCTTAGAATTAGTGTCTAAAAGCTTTAAAGGTCCAGTAAAAAAAAAAATACAGTTTTGCTCTGAAATCACCCATTTCTGCCCCTGAACAACTGACTAACTAAGCCAACCAATCACTGAGCAGGAAACCAACCAAGTTCTGAGCAACATGACTCTTGAACCCAGACCCAAGGAAAGAAACAGCCTGAATCTAGGACCCAAACTAGTGGGGGGAAAATTTATTCCTTAACCTAGAACCAAAGAAAATGTCCTGACTCTGAGACTCTTACCAAAGGAACACATGTGATCCCTACATTCAGAGACAGTGAAAGAAATATGCCCTGGCCTTAGAATTAGAGTTTAAAATCTTAAAAAGTTCAGTGAAAGAAATACAGTTTGATCCTGAAATCAGAGTCATCTTTTCTTCCTGATCGATAAAACTAATCAAGCCCTAAGCAGAGATAATGAACCAATCCTTGATTATCTCTGAAGAAACTCCACTCCTAAGAGCCCCTATATAAACCCCTCTGCCTGTTCAGGTATTCTTTCCAATCCTTGTAAATATAGCAACTCTCCTGCACTCCTCATTGCCAAATAACTCTCTTTCTCAAAAGAGTATTGGGTCAAGATATTCACTCACTTGTGAAAATAACTTGCTGAGACATCCCTTAGGGGACTTTGAAGAATAACCTTGCAGAGACATCCACTTAGGGAGACTGAGCAAAGCATAGCAGAACAGAACTGTAGAACCTTGTTGAGATCTCCCTTAGGGAACTGAGCAAGGCAACGCAGAAAAATGAAACAACATTTTTACTAGTATCAGAGATTGCAAAATTTCTACAGTGAATTCCTCTTTATCAGAGTAAAACAAATTAAGTAACATCTTGGGCCAGAGACAAGAAGCACATCTCTACTGGAAAGCCTCCTTAATAGGGGTAGGGAAAGTTCAGCTATAGCAGATCTTCAAGAAAGAAACAGGATTGCTATATTCTGTGTATAGACCACCATCCAGCACACCCCAACTTCAGGTATAGCCTGACTTCTAAAAGAGTCAAAATACCTTTCCTCCAGAACTGAGTTCTCCCATTTCAGCTCTGTCAGGGCTGTCTTAGCAGCGCCAGGTATTTCCTGACTTTCCAAACAGTCATATGACCTCCCACCCCATTTTCAGAGTTGTAATACTCACATCAACAGTACATTAAAAATGAGTTCTCAGTACTAGGCATGAACCTTAAACGTCTTACATACATCTTACACAGTCTTACATACCTGTGCATCAGGTATGTTGGCTTATGGCCATAATTCCACCATAGTACAATCATTAGGTTTTCAGTGTTTGCTGCTTTAGTATTTTGAGTCTCATATGAAACAATTTAATTAATGGGTCATAGGCATGCACACACACATATGAATGTTAGGTTATAAGCCTAACCCTATAACAGTTGTTTTACCATGAGTGGTATGTTACTGATTTGAGTTTTGTAGGTACATATACCATGAATGTTGGCTTTCTGTATTGAGTATGGAAGTATATATTAAAAATGGGTTCTGGGTTATAAATTTGAACCTATGCCAGTGTGTGTGTGTGTGTGTGTGTGTGTGTGTGTGTGTGTGTGTGTGTGTGTGTGTGTATTGCTGGTTTATACACATGAGTCTTCCATAGTACATGAACCATAGAGATTACATGTTTTACATTCTCCTAATAAATGCACCATGTGTGTTGGCTTATAAGCATTAGGCCACTGTAGCTCATGCACCACAAATCTTGGTTATAGGGATAATCTTCCCACAGTATACACATAATAAGTGCTGATTTTTTATTTTGACTTGTACATCACATTAACCTTGAGTGCTGGGTTATTAAAATTAGTCTCTCACAGTACATGTACCATAGATACTTCATTACAGAAATGCATATCTAGAGTATATGCACAGTAAGTTGTAAACGGAGTTTTACTTTCAAGGCACCAGTCCAAAATTAATATTTATTAGAATATAAATTAACACTCACAATATTAGCTTATGGTGGCACCTGAACAAGGACTGACGTATCCAAGCGATGGACGAGCAATGGAAGGGTGATGGATTCCGATTCTGTCTGTCCAGCAGCCAGCAGCCAGGAACCAGGAAGAGAGCTCCTCGTGTCCCAGCAGCCACTTATCAATGGGGTTGGCCACACCCCCTCCAGGTTGGCCACACCCCCTCCAGGGTCCGGGAAGTGTCTTATGACCTTATCAGCTGACACCTTAATCCCGCCACATCTCCCCCTTTAGTCTAAATAAAAAGGTTCTAAATTAAGACTATGTACAATAGGAATTATTATGAGTTAGTAACCGTAAATACCTATTCTTCAACCCCTTCAAGACCTGAGAAGGAAGATATATCATTTGAAAGTCAGAAGTATATGGAAGTAGTGGCTTCCAAAATTTGGGAGAGGACAGCAACACAGCTACCTGGACAATCATCTCTGGTTTTGTGCACCGTTGGAGCATCTATCATATTGGCAACAGGCCTATGGTATCTGACAGGTCTTCTCACAAGCAGGGAAATTTTGGAGGGACTGTCTTATCCTGTCCAGGCAGGTTTCATCAGTCTCCATCCATCAACTTGTTCCTCCAGCTTGGACAGCATGTGTGTACTGTCAATAATCAAGGTAAGGACAGTTCCTTACTCAACTGGCCATTCTCTGCCAAAAGGACAAACTCCAATGGAGTATCCTTGATGCACATACCATCTCAGGAAAGGATCAGTGACACCAGGAGTCGTCGTGCCTCTCATGGCTGAATTTCAAATGTTAAATGCCATATTCTCTGGGTCTATGAAATGATTGGAGATTTCTGTCTATCTATGATATTCTAACCTATATCTGAGATGACTGGGATATGGTACCTTAAGTAATGTTGACAGCAGTTTTTATTGTCCTAAGGATTAAACCCTGTACTAAAATTAGAATACCTATAAAAGAGGTGTACAATCCCTGAACAATGACTTTTAGCATGACTATCAAACATTAGCCAGGGGTATATTACCATGTAAAGTGGCCACAGTATTTCAGACATGTATATACATATATATCATCTAAACAGAGGTATATAAAATATCTTGTGCATATATCATAACTAGTGCAATCATACATTATATCTAGTATAGTTAAATGAAGGTAGTAATTGCATAGTGTACATGACAATGATGTGCAAATATTTTAAACAAAGGTAGGAGCATACATAAAACATAGCAATTACAGATTCAATTTTACATAATAGTTACAGATTCAGATTTATATCGAAATACAAGTTGCTTTGGTTATATAAAGCAATTCCAGATTGAACTTTATTCAAATGTACAAATTATCACAATTAAACATATAAAATGATTTCACATTTGTATCAATATACAAATACCTATGCCAATGCAAATTGTCTTTAGCTTAGCCCATACATTTAGCTAAAATGGTGTATAGGTAGGCAGAACAATCTACCTTTATCCATCATATCTATCCCTCTTCTCTTCTTCAGAAGAGATCTTTGATGCTATATTATAGTTATGTCCTCCACCCAATTTTCACTTAAATCTATTCTAACAGAATAAGAATTACCCACAACCCTCAGAACACAAAACTTATTGGGAAAGGGGGTGTAGTCTTTCATAAGGTTGCTTCCTGCTGACTTAAGGGCGATGGCATCTCTTTGGGATCCTGTAAAGGCTAAACCAATGGTTAGATCTTAATGGACTGACTATATACATTTATAACCATTCTCAGAATAGTGGTTAACTCCATCTGGAATTCTAATTAAAAGTGTGATCTGGAGATTATTATAGAGAGCTATCTTGCAGCCATTTTTGAATAGTCTATTTTCTGAAAACAATCATTGATTGGTGCGCACCAGGTTCTTGATTTTTCTAATTTTGCCTCTGTCTGTCTACCTGTCTCTTACTCTCTCTCTCATACTCTCCTTTTTATTCTTGTTTTACTAGTAGGAGTTGTTGCGGTGGGGGCCCCATCTCAGTTCCAGATTCTTTGTAGATAGCTGATAGAAGGAAATGTTATTTACAATGGAAAACTTAAGCATTGTTGATACTCAAAAAAGATATTAATATCTTCTAAAACTTCAGGAGATTGTATGCAGACAGGATGTTTGAAAGTTACAGAAACAGAGAGAAACGAGGTTTAAGATGAAGTCACAATAATATTGGTCCCTAAATATTCTGTCTTCTGTCTCACACCAGGTGGCTTTTCTGATATGAGACAGAATACTTCACATTTTCTTTATCAATATGCTTGGGTTTAGAGAGGGAGAAAGACATTTGTTCCCATTCCAAATCCAGCCCTATTAATAGTCAAATCAGGACCACGCCTTCTTCTTCTTTTTTTTTTGAGGTGTAGATGCAAGATGCAAAGCAGTAAATATTGAAATATTAGCCAGTAGTGCATATGTGTATTAGTTGGTCTCATAGTCCGTCATATACACTCCTTAATCATCAATCTGTCTTCTACTGCAGGTGAGTAATTAGTCTTAAAAACAGTTGTATCCATTTTCCTGTAAGGACAAAACTGAGCCCCTGCCCCAGGTTTGTTAAATGTGTTTTCCTTACCTTGTATTCATTTGTCATATCAGGGTGAGCAATTACTTCTCCTCCTCAGGAAGGGACTCCTTTACAAAGCAGACTTTTATTAGTTTTGTCAGTACCCAAATCTTTTCTTTGCCTGTTTAAACAAAAGCGAAACCCCTACCCCATCGAAGCACATATCCTGGCTTCCACTCAGAAGTCAACACATCTTTGAAGTAGATGGGTTGATTTAACTCAGAAGATTTCTCTATCACCCAATGTCTCTCAGCAGCTGATGTTCCCTTTTCATCAGCGTTAAGAAAATTAAAAGTCAATAAGGCACTGTGCAATCTCTCCCTGGGTTTTCTCATTTCTTTCTTCTGTTTATAAAGCATCTCTTTCAACGTGCGGTGAGATCTTTCCACAACTGCCTGTCCTGTGGGATTGTGTGGTATCCCCGTAATATGCTTTATATTATAGTATCCAAAAATTATCTTCATTTTTCAGGAAACATAAGCTGGAGCATTGTCAGTCTTAATCTGAGTGGGAATTCCCATTATGGCCATGGCTTACAAAAGGTGAGTTAGTACAGCATCAGCATTTTCAGAACTCAGAGCAGTTGCCCATTGCATTCCAGAGTAAGTATCGATAGTATGATGTACATATTTCATCTTTCCAAATTCTGGGAAGTAAAACACATCCATTTGCCAGATCTCATTTCTCTGTGTACCTTTAGGATTACTTCCAGCAGGTAAAGATGGTTGGTTATAGAAAGAGCAAGTGTTGCAATTCCTTACTATTTCATTTGCTTCATTCCAAGTGATGGAAAAACTCTTTTTTAATCCTTTGCTATTACCATGATGTTTCTCATGAAATTCTGTGGCCTCTAGCACGTTTCCTATCAGCAACCAATCTATTTCATCATTACCCTGCGCTAGAGGGCCTGGGAGACCCGTGTGCGCCCTGATATGTGTTATGTACATAGGATGTATCCTACCTCTGATGATATCCTGTAGTTGTATGAATAGTAAGGTCAAATCTGAATCATCAGGAATGAAGTAAGCAGTTTCAATATGTAAAACAACTATTTCTGAATATTGAGAGTCAGTAATTACATTGAGAGGCTCTGTGAAATCCAACAACACCATAATAATTGCATATAGTTCTGACTTCTGGACAGAGTTATAAGGGCTCTGAGCCACCTTAATTAAGTCTTCAGACTTGTAGCCAGCCTTTCCTAAATTGTTCGCATCAGTATAAAAGGTGAGGGCTCCAGAAATGGGTTTATCCTGTACCACATGAGGAAAGATCCAATTAGTTTCCTTTATGAATTGAATTCTCTTGTTTTGAGGATATTTATTATTAATCTCTCCTAAAAAAGTCACTACAAGCTTTTTGCCAAGGTTCACTGTCTGCCCATAATCATTCAATTTCTTCATTAGTCAAAGGCACAACAATTTCTGCAGGGTCCTTTCCAGTCAATTGGTGAAGTTTTAATTTACCTTTAAAAATCATATCAGCAATTTTTTCAATATATGTCTTCATCTTCTTGGTTGGCCTATGTGACAGAAATATCCATTATAATATAATGCTTTCTCTTTGCATTAAGATTCCTGTTGGAGATTGTCTAGAGGGTAAAATAACAAGTATGCAATCCAGGTCTGGATCCACACGATCCACATGTGCTTCTTAAAGTTTCTTTTCCACCAACTCTAATTCTTTCTCAGCCTCATCAGATAATTCTCTTGGACTATTTAAATCCTTGTCACCATCCAAAGTCTTGAACAAATTAACTAGCTCATAGTTTTTTATACCAATCATGGTCCGTATATGAGCGATATGTCCTAGTAACTTTTGAAAATCGTTGAGTCTTCAATTTATCTCTATTTAATTTTACCTTTTGTGGCCTAATTTTTTGTAAACCTATTTTATATCCTAAATAATTGATAGAATCTCCCCTCTGTACTTTTTACAGAGCAATTTGTAGTCCCCAATCAGGCAATATTTTCTTTAGTTCTTCAAACAATGTTTCTAATGTCTTTGGGTTTAGGTCTGCCAGCAAAATATCATCCATATAATGGTAAATGATAGACTGAGGGAAGCGCTTGCACAGTATTTCTAGTGGTTGTTGTACAAAATATTGGCATAAGGTGGGACTATTCAACATTCCTTGGGGAAGGACTCTCCATTGGTACCTCTTAGCTGGCCCTGAATTATTAAGAGTAGGCACTGTAAAAGCTAATTACTCTTTGTCCTGTTCCTGTAAAGGTATGGTAAAAAAAACAATCCTTCAAATCAATAACTGCAATAGGCCATCCTTTAGGTAGCAGAGAAGGCAGGGGAATACGAGATGGTAAGGAGCTCATAGGACGAATCACCTTATTAATTGCTCTTAAATCTGTCACCATCCTCCATTTTCCAGATTTTTTCTTGACAACAAAAACAGGAGAATTCCATGGACTGGTTGATTCTTCGATATGCTGAGCCTGTAACTGCTCCTGTACCAACTGTTCCAAAGCCTGAAGTTTTTCTCTTGTCAAAGGCCATTGTTGAACCCAAATAGGCTTTTCTGTTAACCATTTCAAAGGCAATGCTGTGAGTGTCCTTTTAGGTTCTGTGGTTATTGGGCAATTCTTTTGTACAACCTGAATGGCTGGTGAATTTTTTCCATAGTACCTTAGAGCATCATTTCAAGAAACATAATTGAGTCTCCGGTTGATATCAGAACCAGGAGGGATATTAATCTGGGTATTCCATTGCATTAGAAGGTCGCGACCCCACAGATTCACTGCTATATCAGCCATATATGGCTTCAACCATCCTTTCTGACCTTCTGGTCCTATGCATTCAAGCCATCTCACACTCTGTTTTACTTGTGAAATTGTTCCAATACCCAGAAACTGGATATCTACTGCCCGTAAAGGCCATCTGGGGTGCCATGATTGGGAGGTTATGATCGAAACATCAGCCCCCATGTCAACTAAACCCTGGATATAAATATTATCTATCCATATCCCCAATTTTGGTCTTTGTTCATTTATTGAAGTCTGCCAAAATATTCGTTTTGTGATTCTTTTTGGAATTTCTGAGTTTTCTTTTGAATTTATGTTATTATCTAATATCATATGGTTTTCTAGATCAGGTTTTGGATGCTCTATTCGTCCTGAGTGTGCTGGTCTTCTCCTATGACTGGATATGATCTCACCATCCTTGAATTTGGAGTCTGATTTTGGGGGGCTTCCCGGGGGAAGCCCCGAAAGGCATTTCCCGATGGTAGAGGGTTGCCTTCTTTATCCGTGGTAGATATACATTCATTGGTCCAATGCAGTCCCTTGCCACACCTTCTGCATAATCCAGAACGCAATGGCCTTCTGTTCAAATTAAACCTAGATCGGGTATTATTTCCAAGAGTACCTTGTGTACAGTTCCGTCTTATATGGCCTTGTTTACCACAGTTGAAACAAGTGATGTCTTGGTTCCTCACCCTAACATTAGCAACAGCTTGGCCTACCCAATTCTCCTCATTGCCATGGAGACATTCAGCATTTATTACATATTGAATCTATTCTTCTATCGGTGCAGCTCTGATCTTTAAAAGCATAAGTATTCTTCTACATTCTGTATTAGCATGATCAAAGGCCAGAGAAAATATTAATTGCTTCCTAGCTTCTGGATCTGATATTTCTCTATGAACAGCTGTGGTGAGCCTCTGTATAAAGTCAGTATAAGGCTCTTTTAAGCCTTGTTTGACCTTAGTATAATGCTCGATTTTTTGACCTTGGTCCAAAATCTTTTCCTAAGCATTCAGTGCAGCAGTACGGCATAGCAATAAAGTATGCTCATCATAAGTAGATTGAGTCCTCACATCAGCAAACATGCCTTCACCAAGGATTTGGTCCTGAGAAGCAAAGAAACCCCTAATTTTTCCTTGTTGTTCCAAGGTCTTGGCCTCCTCTCTAAACCAGCCTCTCCACTGTAAATTCTGACTTTGATCCAAGACAGCAGCTGTTAGCTGCATCCAATTAGTTGGTAGAATCCGGTTTTTTGCTGACCATGAATTTAGAAGCTGTTTCACATAAGTAGAGTGTATACCATGCATTGATATTGCCTCTTTAAAATCCTTGGTGTCTCTCATATGTACTGGCTCATAGCTATACTCTACATATTCTGAGGATCCCCCAGGTGTTATCTTTGTCTGAATAGCAGCTGGGAACAATAGTGGTGCGGAAGGGGGTAGCCCTGTTATGTTTACCACTTTGGGTAGAGTATCTCCAGTACCATAATATCCTACTGGCGGTTGACCTGAACTGTTCTGAGCATAAGATGCATCACTACCCTTTTCCAGTATTGCAATGCGATCCTCCCATTCTTGAATTTTGGATATTACGGGTTCCCATTCCTGGATTTTGGATACTACAGGTTCCCATTCCTGGATTTTGGATACTACTGGTTTCCATTCTTGAAGTTTAGATACTATTGATTTTTCTAGAGCTTGAGTGTCCTGATGAAGCATTCCTTCCAAAGACCTCACTGAGTCAGCAATTTTTCCATCCCCATTATTAACATAATTAATGATTTTCTTGTTCTCATCATTAATGTAGTCAACAAGTTTCTTGTTTTCATAATTTACATAGAGCCTATATTTCTCTTGTACAGTGTTATCCTTATCTACAGAGGAAGCCTTATCTGAAAGCTTGTTGTAACCAATTTCCAGAGTATCCATCCTTTTTGCCATTTTAGTGCTTGACAGTTCCACATCACATACCTTGGACAGTAACTGTCGATTTACATTTTGTACCTGTTTAACCTCATCTGCCACTGTAGAGTTCGATAGTTCCATAATACATAATCTGGACAATAATTGTTGGTTTCCATTTGACAACTCTGTCATCATCCTTTTATTTTGAAAAATAAAATAAAATAGAGAAATAAGCCAAAAATAGTAGGACTGGGATATTGAATCCTTCAAGATATTCATTTAAAAATTTATCAACCACCATGGCAAAATATGACCTAAACTCCTCGTGTCCCAGCAGCCACTTATCAATGGGGTTGGCCACACCCCCTCCAGGTTGGCCACACCTCCTCCAGGGTCCCGGAAGTGTCTCACGACCTTATCAGCTGACACCTTAATCCCACCACAGTAAGTACTCAGTGATTTCTCCTGAAATGTTCACAGATGACACAAAATGATTTACCATATAATCTTTAAACGTATATAATTTGTTTTAAATAATCAAAATACTTATATACTCATAAAAGTTCTGCTGCAATAAGGACATTATTGTGATTATATTGCTAATAAGTACTAAAGAATACTTAATGTATGAAGCATTGTGCTGGCCAATGAACTAGGGAAGTGGGGTGGGCCTGTTGGATAAAGATAGAAGCTGGAATTTCACATAGAGAACAGTGCATTGTGTTCTATGCTTTTCACAAAAGTAAAAGATGTCATATGGGAAAATAAAATTAAAGAGATTAACTAAATAGTATATTTTGGTGAGTGGGAGACAAAAATGGATTGCCACTTAAGATACTCCAAGAGAATGAGATAATTTCTTTTGTATCTTCGTAGTTATTAGTTGACTTGGAGTTAAATTTTATTCACTGGTTTCTCTAAATTTTAAATGACTTAATAAAGTCAGTTACTTCCTGGGGCTCTGGGACTTTTCAAAATAGTAACGCATAAACCCTGGCAGATGACTACCTGTAGTTTTCACCCAATCCACTCTAGATTTCTCAAATATTTTCTTAGATTGTTTCTGCCTTGTGTTTATATTTGATCATCTCTTCCTCAAAAACTTCAAAACATCAAAACTTACATATGGAGAGAAATACATTTTCTATTTCGTTCTCCTGCCCTGTCTTTTTTATTATCATATTATTTTTCTCAGTGTATTGACCCCTTCCACATATCAGAATATCAGTTAGGGATCACCTCGCACCATCTACAAAGTGCATTAACAGCAAATGCTTAGCTACCAAATTTGATTCCATTGCCTCATCTATAGTTTTGATAGCTTTCTGGCAGAAACATGTTGAGAACACTGTCTCTCTTCTATACATGGCTTGCTTTAAAGAAGCCACTTTTCCTAATTCTTATCAATTTGGCTCCTCCATTTACTTTATCTATATTCTTTTCCAAAGTAATTATTTTCCAAGTTTTCACTCAGAATTGGCTAATTTTTTGTAAACACTATCAGAAAAAATCATGGAATCTCAGTGACCTACAGTATTAGTATCCTGGAGGGAGACAGTAGAACAATGTAGTTATAAAGATTCTGTATGCTCATTCAAAGTAAGCTCAATAATAGTCTTATTCAAGAACAAACTCTTCTTTGTAAGCCTTTCAAAGCTAACTACTCTAGGAGAAATCTACTGTGCATTCTCCTAATATGATAGAATGGTATCCAGTAGTCAAGATTAGCTAATAAAAATTACATTCAAAATAATTAAAGAATTACTCATCTTTCATTAAGTAGCACTCACCATAGTTCAAGTACTCAATAACTAAAAATGGTTAATATCAATCATATTGTATATGTATTGCATGAAAATTTCCTCTTAATTTAAAACCTTATTTTGCTAAGAGTCTCATTGATTATAAGGAAGTAAATTAAACATACAATTTTCAGGAAGGAAAAAAATAATAATGATCAGGAAGTTTATAAATCTTAGAAGATTCACAGGATTATTTCTGGAGTTATAAAAGCAGTAAATATTGCTGGATAGGAGCCTCTCTAATCAGTTCAACTACCTGAAAATTATATAAAGAAGCCCACATATGCAGCTTTCATTAGTTGTGTTTGAGGATCCAGTATGCTCTGATGTGGGAATATCTTTCTGTATGCTATGAATATCAATCTTTAAATTAAGAGGCTGTTTTGGCCCATGACAGGCACCATAGAAAAAGTAGGAGGGAAAATCACAACATAGGTAGGAGAAGCAGGGCAGAGTCAGACAGACTGAGCCAGCCCCCAAAGAAAAAAACATGTGAGGAACACAGGTGAGCCATGGGCCACATGGCAGACAGATTAATGAGAATGGGTTGATTTAAGATGTAAGAACTAGCTAGCAATGTTTGTGAATCATAGCCCAAAAAGCATGAAGTTAATATAAGTGTATAAATCATTTCTGGGGGACTGAGCAGTGGCAGGTGGCTAAGGGGTCTGGGGCTGCAGGTCTGTGGGTCTGGACCTTTGGCTGCCTGGGAAAAAGAAACATCATTGCTACAGATGACATCCAAACACGGGACAAATATTCACTTAAAACCTGAGAAAGTTGAAAAAGGCTTTTAGCACAGATACTGAGCCAAAGCAGCTTCCAACTTGTGTATCTGAAGTAGGTCATTGTACAGAGAAAGCTCAGCATCCAGGCCACATTAAAAATTTCACTGGTGGACTGGTGGCAGGCAATGTAAGCTGTAACTAGGCCAGTTCCTGAAGTCTTACAAAAGACTCAGTAGCATGTGATTCATATAAGGTTTCTGTTTACCTTGAATAAAAAGGAAACAGAGTCAAATGGTATTTTTAGAGGCATTTCTTGGGTCTGCTCTGTTTGCTGGTGGTGAGCAGAGACACATTCCCTTTAAGAGAACTTACTGATTCAGCTTTATCTGCAAAAACTATGTGAATCTTTAAGAGAGTGTGAGTATTTTAAAAGCTCTTCTAGTTGGAAAATGATTAAGGATTCATAGTAAAACAGATTCAGATAAAAAAAAACCTGTAAATGAGTTACAATGTGTATAAAAGGTAGAGAAAGACTTTAAAAAGAGAAATAGAGTAATAAAAATATAATAAGCCATGTAAAGATGGAAAATAGACACAAAATCTGGATTTGGGTAATTATTGTGTTTTCTTTTAATTTTTTTTAACTGTTAATGAGCTAACTGCAGAAAGACAATGGATTGCAAAGCCTGCTAAGTTAACCAAAAATACATATTTTAAAGGTATTTTGATTTTGAAATTTATGTTTAAGGACTTATTGCTTTGGAAGAGTTCTGCTTTTGTTTCCACAGAAGATGAAAACCTGTGGATTGTTTCCAGGCAAATATGGTTTTATCAACTAAGACCCTCTGAAAAAAATCTCTGATGGGAAGAGATGGCTGTTGTATCGAGTTCGCTGGTCCCGTGCAGGCAGAGGTCCCAGACCCACAGACCTGCCGCCTGAACTGCTTATCCGGGCCCGCCGCCCGGGTCCCTAAAAAGACTCAGACGCTTTTATTTACTTTATGCTGTTTGGCCTATGGCTCAGGCACATTGCTAGCTAGTTCTTATATCTTAAATCAACCCATTTCTATTAATCTGCGGGCCACGTGGCCCGCGTGGCTCACCCGTGTTCTTTACATGTCGGCGGCTTCAGCTTGGTCTGCCTCTAACTCCGCCCTGCTTCTCCTCCCCAAACTCCTCCCATTTCTTCTATGGTGCCCGCCATGACCCAACACAGCACCTTTATTTAAAGACACAGCACACACAAATGCATTCCCACATTTCCCCCTTTGTCTCTAATCAAAAAGGAAGGTTTCAATTTTAACATAGCAAAAATACATATAACAAAATAGCTATCAAGCAAGAATTACAGTTATAATATCTAGTCTATTTGTATTTAGCAAAATTAAAGAAAATACTCTATCATCTACTTTATCTTTATGAATCTAAAGTTTTATATCTAATATATCTTTTAAATGACTAAGAAAAACTGTACATATAACTATCTAATCTTCAACTACATCAAAGACCACAGAAGGACATATTTACCCAAGTAAACCAGAAGTGCAAGCGACTTCTAAAAGCTAGAAAGGACAGAGATGACACCTATCCGCCTGGACAGTCACCCAAAGTTCTTTTATAAAGTTGGGGCAACCATCTTCAGCCTATAGGCCTGGAGTCTCTTTTCATTTCAGTGAAGCAGGAAATCTGCTCCGCCCACTCTGGCACAGTTCATCCGTTGCTTCTCCTTGAGTCCTGAAGAATGTCCGACAGTTCTCTCTGCAAAGCAGGAACCCGAATGATGATCTTGGCTTGCTCTGCCAAAGTCCAGAGGTCATCTTCCCATGGAACCTGCATGTCCAGTTTAAACAGCATACTGTCAAGCAGTCAATATAAAAACAGTTTCTTCTCCAGTGGCTCACCATCACCATAAATAGATGAGACTCTATATGGAGTTTCTTCAATGCCCACCTTCCTGTTGAAGTAAATTAGTGCTGCCAGGAACAGACCTGTCTCACTGTCCAGAAAAGTCTAAGCTCTTAAAACATTTTAAATGCCATATTCTGTAGGTCTTATAAGTATTTGAAGATTATCTATTTAATTGAAATATATCTTTGTATACTTAAAAATCTTAACTAACCTAACTATAAGTTTGATTATCAAAAGTGACTATTAACCTTTATTTCTTAATTATACACTACAATTTTAAAACAGTTACATGAACATCATACCTTAAACAAGAATAGAAAAACATATACAGCATAATAAAATTGACTTTAAATTTGTATCAATAAACCAAAATCTATACCAATGTAAAGCAGTTTGAGATTAACAGCTGATTACCTGTAAATTCAATAATCTAATTTTTTAAAAAAGCATTCACATACCATATCCCCCGTTTTTTCTTAGAAAGAGATTGACTATGACCATTAACCATTTATAATGAAAACAAACATTTAGAAACAATATTTGGGGAATTTGGGCGAAGTTATCCATTACTACTTCCTGCTGATTAAGGGGCGTTGAAAATCTCACGGATTGTTGAGACTGGGTCATAATCTGTAGCTGTGAAGCTGATCTGGCCATCTCTTGGTTGATGAAACCATATTTGCCTGGAAGCAATCCACAGGTTCTCATCTGTGGAAACAGAAACAGAACTTTTCCAAAGCAATAAATCTTTAGACACAAATTTCAAAATCAAAATACCTTTAAAATATATATTCTTGTTTAACTTAGTAGCTTTTGCAATCCATTGTCTTTTTGCAGTTAGCTCATTAACAGTTAAAAAATTAAAAGAAAACACAATAACAACCAAAATCCAGATTTTGTGTCTATTTTCCATCTTTATGTGGCCTATTATATTTTTATTACTTTATTTCTTGCTTTAAAAACTTTTTCTAACCTCTTTATTTTCTCTCTGAAGCCTATGTACCTTTTACAAACATTGTAACCCGTTTACAGGTTTTCTTTTTATCTGAATCTGTTTTATTGTGAATCCTTAATCATCTTCTAACCTTAAGAGCTTTTAAAATACATTCTCCAAAAAGAAACACAGTTTTTGCAAATTAGGCTGAATCACTAAGTTTTCTTAAACGGACCGTAAACAGAGCACACCTAAGAAAATGTTGCCACGAAGAAAATTTGTTTCTCTTTTGTTCAAAATAAGCAGAAATCTAAAATCAATCATATGTTATTTAGTCTTCTGTGAGACTGGTTGCAACTGCAGCTCACACTGACTGCCGACAGCCCGCCGGCGCCATTTTGAATGTGACCCGGACCATGCTTTGTTTGTACAAAGACCCGATTTACATACACAATTTGGAAGCTGCCTTTGCTCAGTTTCTGCGATCTAGAACTCTTTTTAATCTTTCTCAGGCTCTAAGTGGATAATCGGCCCACGTTGGATGCACCATCTGTTGTATCGAGTTCGCCGGTCCCGTGCAGGCAGAGGTCCCAGACCCACAGACCTGCCGCCGGAACTGCTTATCCGCCCGCCGCCCGGGTCCCTAAAAAGACTCAGACGCTTTTATTTACTTTATGCTGTTTTGCCTATGGCTCAGGCACATTGCTAGCTAGTTCTTATATCTTAAATCAACCCATTTCTATTAATCTGCGGGCCACGTGGCCCGCGTGGCTCACCCGTGTTCTTTACATGTCGGTGGCTTCAGCTCGGTCTGCCTCTAACTCCACCCTGCTTCTCCTCCCCAAACTCCTCCCATTTCTTCTATGGTGCCTGCCATGACCCAACACAGCACCTTTATTTAAAGATACAGCACACACAAATGCATTCCCACAGATGGCCATATCACCTTCAGGACTGCAGACTATAATCCAGTCTCAAGAACTCATGCGATTTTCAATGTCCTGTAATCACCAGGAAGTAGTGATTAAAAACTATGCCCAAATTTCCAAAATATTTTTAAATGTTTGTTTTCATTATAAATGGTTAATAGTCATAGTTAATCTCTTTCTAAGAAGAAAAAGGGGATATGATATATAAATTATTTTTAAAAAGTTACATTATTGAATTCACTTAGGTCAGGAAATCAGCTGTTAATCTCAAAATGTTTTACATTGGTATGGATTTTGGTTTATTGACACAAATTTAAGGTCAGTTCTCTTATGCTGTATGTATTCTTTTACTCTTGCTTAAGATATGATGTTTATATAACTGATTTAAATTTGTAATGTATAATTAAGAAATGCATGCTAGTTAGATTTTTAGGTATACAAAGATTTAATTCAATTAGATAGGTAATGTTCAAACACTTCTAAGATGTACAGAATATGGCATTTAAATGTTTTAAGAACTTAGACTTCTCTGGACAGTGAGACAGGTCGGCTCCTGGCAGCACCAATTTACTTCAAGAGAAAAATGGGCATCGAAGAAACTCCATATGGAGTCTACTTTCTTTTTGGCAATGATTAGCCTCTGGACATGAACCTGTTCTTGTATTGACTGTTTGACAGTATTCTGTCTAAACTAGACATGCAGGTTTCATAGGAAGATGACCTCTGAACTTTGGTAGAACAAGCCAAGATGGTCATTCAGGTTCCTGCTTCACAGAGAAAACTGTCAGACATTCTTCAAGACTCAAGGAGAAGCAACTGATGAACTATACCAGAACGGGCAGAGAATATTTCCTGCTTCACTGAAATGAAAAGAGACTCTGGGCCTTTAGGCTGAACTTTATAAAGAACTTTGAGTGACTTGTCCAGGCTGATATGTGTCATCTCTGTTATTTCTAGATTTTGGAAGTTGCTTGCACTTCCAGTTTACTTGGGCAAATATATACTTCTCTGGTCTTTGATGTAGTTGAAGTTTAGATAGTTATATGTATAATTTTTCTTAGACATTTGAAAGGTATATTGGATATGAAATTTTAGATTCACAAGGATAAGTTAGATGATAAAGTATTTTCTTTAATTTTGTAAATACAAATCTTTATGTGGCTTATATTTTTACTACACCATTTCTCTTTTTAAACACTTATTTTATTCTTTCTTTTCTCTCTGAAGCCTATGTACCTTTTACATACATTGTAACCCTTTACAGATTTCTTTTCCATTTGAATTTGTTTTATTGTGAATCCTTAATCATCTTTCAACCAGAAGAGCTTTTATAATACTCATACTCTCTTAAAGAGCCACATAGGTTTTGCAGATAAAGCTGAATCGGTAAGTTCTCTTAAAGGGACTGCATCTCTGTTTGCCAGCAGCAAACAGAGCAGACTCAAGAAAATGCTGCTACTAAGAAAACATCTTTGTTTCTTTTTTCTTCAAAGTAAACAGAAACCTTAAATCAATCACATGATACCAAGTCTTCTGTTTGACTTCAGGAAGTGGCCTGGTTACAGCTTATACTGCCTGTCACCAGTGGGCCAGCACCATTTTGAATATGGCCTGAATACCATGCTTTCTCTTTTAAATGACCCACTTCAGATACACAATTTGGAGCCTACTTTGGCTCAGATTCTATGATATAGAACCCTTTCTAATCTTTCTCAGGATTTATGTTGGTGTTCAGTCCGCATTGGGATGCCATCTTTTGCATTGAGGTTTCTTGGTCCAGGGTGGCCAGAGGTCCAGACCCACAGACCTGCCGCCAGACCCCCTAGCCACTCGCAGCTGATCAGGCTCCCAGAAATGACCCAGACACTCATATAAAGTTCATGCTGTTTGGCCCATGGCTCAGGCACATTACTGGCTTGCTCTTACATCTGAACTCAACCCATTCTCATTAACTTGTCTGCCACGTGGCCCGTGGCTCACCTGTGTTCCTTACAATTGGCTCATTGAGAAAATCAACAAGCTATATAAACCTTTTCCCAAATAAACTAAATTACAGAGATAGAATCTTCAATCAACAAAATATTTTTAAAAAATGGAGGCATAGCAACAGACACCTAGGAAATCCACAGTATCATTAGGCCATACATTAAAAACATGTACTTGATAAAATTGGAAAACCTAAATAAAATGGACAATTTTCTTGACAGACATCAAGTACCAAAGGTAAACCCACATCAAATATGCAATTAAAAAGATCTATAACCACTAAATAAATATAAGCAGGCACTAAAAATCTCCCAACTAAGAAAAGCTCAAGACCAGTGTGTTTTGGTTCAGAATTCTTCCAGATTTTTGAAGAACAGCTAATACCAACACATCTCAAATTATTCCATGAAACAGAAATAAAAGAAGCATTACCAAATTTACTCTATGAGGCCAAAGTTACCCTGATATCCAAATTGCATACAGACTCAGCAAAGATAATGAAAGACCAATTTTCTTTACAAATATTGTTGCAAAATATTCAGTATAATAATTGCAAAGTGAATCTAAGAATACATAAAAAAATCATCTACCATAATCAAGTAGGCTTCACCCCAGAGATTCAGTAATGGTTCAACATATGAAAATCTGTCAGTGCAATTTACCATATAAAGAAGTGAGGGAAAATTATTATTTAATTAAGTACTGAAAAACATTTGACAACATCCAATATCTGATAAAAATCTTGGAGAAATGAAGTTCATACCTAAACATAATAAAGGTTTTACAGCAAGCTGATAGCCAAATTAAATGGTGAGAGACTCAAAGTAATATCACTAAAATCCAGAATGAGACAAGTCTATCAATTTTCACCATATCAATTGATTATATTATTTGGAAGTCTAGATAGAACAATAATAGAGCTAAAGGATATCAAAAAGCTACACGTCAAAAAGGAAAAAAAAAACCACTTCATTATTTGTGAGGGATATGATTGTATGCTTTAGCCACCCCTCAAATTCTACTAGGAAACTCCTACAAGTATCTGCGTAGAAGAAACTAAAACAAAACAAAAACAGGAGCAAGGCTGTATACAAATGATAAATGGTCTGAGATACAAATCAGGGAAGAATCACCTATTTCAATAGCTACAAATAATATTAAATGTCTTATGATACCTCTAACCAAGAAAGTGAAAAAGCTGTATGACAAAAACATCCAGCTTTTGAAGAAGGAAATTGAAGATTTCAGAAAATGAAAAGAATTAATATAGTAACAATGTCCATTTTACCAAAAGCAATTTAAGAGTTAACAGAATCACCATCATATTCTAACACAATTCTTTCAGACCTTGAAAATATAATACTCAATTTTATTTGACAAAACAAACAACAACAGCAATAAAACCCAGAATAGCTAAACAATCTTGTAAAATTATAGTACTTCCAGTGGTATCAGCGTTCATGATTTCAGACTCTACTACAGAGCTTTAGTAATTAAAAAACACATTGTATTCACAAAAAAATATACATTTATCAATGAAATTAAGTTGAATACCTATATGTGAATCCACATACATATAGACACCTGAGTTTTCATAAAGAAGTCAAAAATACACAATGAAAGCATCTTCAACAAATGATGTGCTAGTCTAATTGGGGGTCTGAATATATAAGAAAGAAAAGAGTCATTACTTATCAATTCAAAGTGGATAAATCTCTCAAAATAAAACCAGAAACATGGAACATGATAGAAGAAAATGTAGGTAGTAATCTTAAATGCATTGGCATAGGAGAAAATTCATGATGAAAATGCCAACACAGCAGACACTAAGATCTAAAATTAATAGCAAAATAATAGAAAAGTACCAGCTACAGGCAAGCAAGCACGAACACTATGTTCAAGCCTGACTATCAAAACCACTCATTGTACCCTCTACCCCTAAGACTCAATCCATTCCCTAAATCTTCCCATCTACCCAACCTTAGCTGCTTCCTGAGACACAGTATCTGGAGAGCTCCAGAAAAAGAGATAAGTTACCATCCTCACAGCTGGCCATCTAGATGAGCTATGACAATCAACAGGTCTGGGCAATGGGGCATGAAATGTCTTAATCAATTACAACTCCAGCTGTGTGACTGGACCCTCTACTCCATTCCCTCAAACCATGCATCCATCCAAACTCAGCTGCTTCCTGAGTCACATCCTTTTGAAAATTCCATCACAAAAGCTGCTCCCTGAGACAGACTCTAGAGATGTTCTTCACAAGAACTCCAGCTGCAGATCTCAACTGTTCTCTGAGACATAAACTCCACTACCTCTTATTTTTCTAAAAGCTCCAATTATACCAAGAGGACTTAGTTGATCAAAACCATCTCCCTGAAACACAGACAATGACTGCATCTATCAGAGGAAGAAATAGGTAGACGCCAGTGCAAAAATTCATTCAGCAGCATGACACCAATAGAATCTAGTGGTTTTACAAAAGCAATACCTGAACATTTCAATATAGAAGAAGCCAAGAAAAGTGACATTACAAATATCTTTATAAAAAATGATAGAAGCCTTTAAAGAGAAAGTTAAAGAAGGGATTGAAAAATTCTCTTAAGGAAATAAAGGGAAAAAAAGCAACAATAAATTTCTTAAAGAAAGACCAGAAAACCAGGAGAGCAATCAAATGTGTATGAAACATTGCAAACTTAAAAACTGAAATAGAATCAATAAAGAAGACACACACTGAGAATGCTAGAAATGGAAAAATTGGAATAAAAGAACAGAAACTATAGATACAAACATTAGATACATTAGAGGAAGTAGATTCGTCAGTCAATGAAAATTCTATTATTTAAAAAATCATAACATAAACTTCCACAAAGTCTGAAAACAGAAAATCTAAGAATAATAGGAATACAAGGGTAAGAACACCAGCTCAAAGGCAGAAAAAAATACATTCAACAAAATCATAGAAGAAAACTTTGCCAACCTAAAAAATAGAAGAAATGCCTATGAAGATAGAAGAGGCTTACAGAATATTAATAGAATAGATCCTCAAAAAAAAACTGCCTGTCACATAATTATCAAACCATTAATCATATAGAATAAAGAAAATAGTAAGAGATATAAAGAAAAAAGGCTAAGTAACTTATAAAGGCAGACCCATCAAAATATCATCTGACTTCTAAATGGAGACTATGAAAGCTAGAAGATCCTGGAATGATGTTATGAAGACAGTAAGATACCACAGATGGAAGCTCAAACTACTATAGCCAGCAAAACTCTCAACCACCATAGCTAAAGGAAACAGGATATCCCATGATAAAACCAGTTGTAAACCATGATGATCTACAAGCTCATCCCTACAGAAAGCCCGAGAAGAAAAACTTAAACTTTAAAAAGCTGGATACACACATAAGACACAGCAATAAACAATCCCACAGAAAGAAAACCCAAGGAAGGCAAATACACGTGCATATACATACACACATACATACAAAGACACAAATACACACACACACTAACACCAAAAGTAAGTTTATTGGGTATTAATAACCACTGGTTATTAATGTCCCTTAATATCAATATATTAAATTCACTTATAAAAACACACAAGCTAACACAATGGATATTAACACAGGATCCATCTTTCTGCTGCATATAAAAAACATGCTTCTACTTCAAAGACAGACAGTGGCTTAGAGTAAAATGTTTGGAAAAGACTTTTCAATCAAATGAACTCAGGAAACAAGATGATGTTACTACCCAAATATCTAACAAAGTATGCTTCAAATTAAAATCAATAAAAAGAGATCAGGAAGGATATTATTTATTCTTCCTGGGAAAAATCCACCAAGAAGAAATATCAATCCTGAAAATGTATGCCCTCAATGCAAGGGCACCCACACATGTAAAAGAAACATTACTAAAGCCTAAATATCAATAAAATCCCACACACTAATGGTGGGAGACTAAAAAGTAAGTTATCTAACAGATGTTATGATTCAAATGAACATATATATATAAAGCATTCCAATCAACCACCAAAAAATATACCTTTTCCTCAGCACATGAAACTTTCTCTACAACTGACTACATATCAGTCATAAAACTAATATAACTAGATAGAAAATTGGCAATATCCCTTGTATTCTATTAAAAATTAACGGACTAAAGTTAGAGTTTATCAACACAAACCACAAAAAGCCTATAAACTCATGGAAGCTGAAGATCTGTCAATTGAAACACCTCTGAGTCAATGAAAAAGTAAAGAAATAAAGACTTCCTGAATTCAATGAAAATGAATCCACAACATACCCAAACATAAGATGCAATGAAAGTAGTGATAAGAGAAAAGTACACACTAGGTGCCTACATTAAAAAAAATGGTGAAATTTCACACAAGAGAATTAACAGCAGAGCTAAAAGCTCTAGAACAAATAGAACCAAATTCTCCCAGAAAAAGTAGACAGTAGGAACTAATCAAATTCAGAATTAAAATTAAAATTGAAACAAAGAGAACAATACAAAGAATTAATGAAACAAAGAGTTAGTTCTTTGAGGAAGTCAACAAGATAGACATACCCTTATCTAAACTCACTAAAAGGCAGAGAGAGAATATCTAAACTAACAAGATCTGAAATGAAAAGGAGGATATAACTGCAAACACCTAGGACACCTAAGAAATCTAGATAATCATTAGGTCATACTTTAGAAACCTGTACTCTACAATATCAGAAAACCTAAAAGAAATGAACAGCTTTCTGGACAGGTACCACTTGCCAAAATTTAATCAAGACCAGATAGGTACCCTAAATAGATCTATAACCCCTAAGGAAACAGAAGTATTTCTTAAAAGTATCCCAAGCAAAAAGATAAAAAGCCCAATGCCAGATGGCTTCAGCACATAATTCTATCAGAATTTCAAAGAAGAATTAATATACATACTCTCCAATTTATTTCCCAAATTAAAAACTTTGCCAAACTCTTTTTATGAAAATACAGTCATACAGATACTCAAAAAACACAAAGATGCAACAAAGAAAGAGAATTACAGACCAATCTCCCTCATGAACATTGATTTAAAAATACTAAATAAAGTACTGACAAACCAAATTCAGGAACATATTTTAAAAATCATCCGTTATGATCAAGTAGGCTTCATCCCACAGATGCAGGGATCGTTCATCATATGAAAACTGTCATTGCCATCTGTCATATAAAATAACTGAAAGAAAAAACAAACAAACAAACACATATTCCTTTACCTCGTCATATGCTGAAAAAGCCTTTGACAAATTTCAACATTCCTTCTTGATAACAGGCCTGGAGAGAATAGGGATACAGGGAAAATACCTAAACATAGCAAAGACAATGTACTTCAAGCTAACAGCCAACATCTAACTAAATAGAGAGACACTGAAAGCAAATCAACTGTAATGAGAAAGAACATAAGGTTGTCCACTGTCCTCATATCTTCAATATAGTTCTCAAAACTTTAGCTAGAGCTTAATAAAGCAAAAAAATATGATCAATGGGATACAAATTCCAAAGGAAGAAGTCAAACTATCATCAATTGTGGATAATATAATAGTATAAATATGCCCCCACAATTCTACCAGGGAACCCCTATTGCTGACTAATACCTTCAGCAATGTTGTAACACATAGGTTTAGCTCAAAAAAAAAAAAAAAAAAAACCAAAAATCAATAGTCTCCTATACACAAATGGTAAAAGAACTGAAAAGCAAATCAGGAAAACATTATAGCTGCAAATAAAATAAAATATCTTTGGTAACTATAACCAAAGAATTGAAATACATGTATGACAAGAACTTTAATTATTAAAGAAAGAAATTGAAGATGATCAGAAAGTGGGAAGATCTTGCATGCTTCTGAGTAGGTAAGATCAACATAGTAAAAATAGCAATCTTACCAAAAGCAATCTACAGATTCAATGCAATCCTATAAAAATCCCAACAAAATTCTTCACAGACCCCAAAAGAACAATACTCAACTTCATATGGAATAACAAAAACCCAAAGATTGCCAAAACAATCCTCTTCATAAAAGAACTTTGGGAGGCATCCCATTCCTGACTTTAAACTATATGATAGAACAGCAATAATAAAAACAGCCTGGTATTTGCATATAAATAGACTTGTGGAACAATGAAATCAAATTGAAGACCCTGCCATTAACCTACATACCTATGAATACTGGAATTTTTACAAAGAGGCCAAAAATATATACATTGAAAAAAAGGTAACATCTTCAACAAATGGTGCTCACATAACAGGATGGTGGTATATAGAAGAATACAAATAGACCCAAGCCTATCACCTTGCACAAAACTCAAATCCAAGTGAGTCAAAGACCTCAACATAAAACCAGTTATACTGAACTTAATAGAAATGTAAGTAAAAATAACCTTGAATATTTTGGCACAGGAAACCATTGCCTAAATATAATAACAGTAGCACAGACACTAAGAACAACAATAAATGGGACCATTTATAAATCTATAAACTTCTGTAAGGCAAAGGTCATAGTCAAAAATGACAGACTGAAAAATGGGAAAATGTCATCTCCAACTTTATATCTGACAGAGAACTGATTGCTAAAATATAGAGAACTAAAGAATAAATAAAAACAAATCATCTAATTAAAAATGTGGTTTAAAGCTAAATAAAGAATTCTCAACAGAATTTCAAATGGCTGAATATTGCTCAAAATCCTTAGCTATTACAGAATTTAATGCATTTAAATGTAATTCAAAATAACTCTGAGTTACCATCCTATACCTGTAAGAATGGCTAAGATCAAAAACACTATGATAGAGCAAGGGGAACACTCCTACCTGGCTGGTGGGAATATAAACTTTTTCAACCACTTTGGAAACCTGGTAACAACCTACATGTCCCTCAATTGAAGAATGAATTTAAAAAAATGTGAACATTTACATAATAGAGTACTAATCATCAATTAAAAAAATTACATCCAGAAACTGGCAGATAAATAGATTGCTCTAGAGAGTATAATATGCAATGAGGTATGTACTCAGTCATAAGTTAATTTTAGACATGAGTCAAAGGATAAGCATGCTACTATCCACAACCCACAAGCAGCTAGGTAACAAGGAAAACTTAAGATAGACATCCACTGATCCCCCTGAGAAGGGAAAGCAAAAATCTCCTGAGTAAACTGGGATCATATGGTGAGGGAGCAAAAGGAGGTAGAAAGAGATTATAAGAGAATGGAATGGTTGAGTGGGGGAAAACAACTGAAAGGGAGAACAGAAAAATAGTTATCTTAATAGAGGGAGCAAATGTGGGGTTAGAAAGATACTTGGTGCTAGGGAAACTCCCAAGAACTCATGAGATGATCTAGAGTAGGACTCCAGACAATACTGGGAGAGGATGTCTAAACGGTCCTTCCCCTATAATCCAATGAATGGTAACACAAATGGTTATTATAGAACCTTCACCCAGCAACTAATGGAGGCAGAAGCAAATATCCATAGCTAAGCACCAGGATGAGCTTCCAGTCCAGATGAAGAAAAATAGGCAGGATTATATGAGCAAAAGCATCAGGATCATGAAGAGAAAACCCACAAAGACTGCCGACCTGAGCTATTGGGAGCTCACTGACTCTGAAATGACAGCTAAGGAATCATCATCAATGGAACTAAAACTGTAAAATGTAGATGAGAGTTGAATGGCATGGGCAGTTTGTGGAGATTCTTGCAGTCAGAGCAGAGTTTATTCCTGTTGCATGAACTACCTTCTTGGAGTTCATTTCCTACAAAGGAACACCTTACTCAGCATTAATACTTAGGAAGAGGGAGTTGGTCCTACCTCAACTGGATATGCCAGACCAAACTGATGCAACTTGGGAGTCCTTGTCCTCCCTAAGGAGTGGGTGAAGTGATGGGTTTGGGGAAGCCACAGGAGCAGAGGAAGGGAAGGGCAGTGGTGGGTATTAGAAAAAAAAAACTTTTGAAAATAAAATTAATAAATGGAAACTCATAAAACTGAAAAGGTTATATAAGACAGAGGACTTTCTGACTTTCTGACCACAACTTCACTTTGCTAAAGTGACTGAGTCCACCCAGCTCCCACTTTCTTTCCATTTCTGACCATACCTTTAATCTACCAAGGTGTGGCTAAGATTAAAGGCTTGCTATGGTGGTTGGCTGGCTCTATCCAGCTCCTAGTCTAGCTTCAAAAAGATTTTAGCTTTTAACAGAGGTACTGGCAGGAGCCACAGTTATCACTCTGGAGAATTTTAGGGTACACATTGCCATCCAGTAAAGCACTTCCATCTGCTGCTCATGAACTCCATTTAAGTATTTGGCAGCAGGGCCTCTTAAAAGACTCATTAAGTCTTTTGCCACTAAGGCTAAGTCATACCTCTGCTTGCCTCCAGAAAACAGGGCTTTCCCAAGAAAATGCTGCAACTAGGAAACCATCTTGAACTCTGTTCCTTTTTTGTTCATATAAACAGAAACCTTAAATCCTTCATATGCAGCTTGTTGCTTACAAGACTCCTTTGAGCCTTCAGGAACCAGCCTTCTTGTAGTTTAAGCTACAAGCAACAAACCCACCACTTTGTAATTCAAACTTATATGCTCCACAGTCTCTGTTCCATGGCCTCTTCAAAGATACAACTTGGAAGCTACTTTTGGTTCTGTTTCTGTGCTCTAGAACCCCCTTTTAAGCTTTCCCCAGCTGGATGTATGTGCCTCATGTTGAAATAAGAAGTTTCTGACCCTGACTACACCAAGATCCAGACCTGCCTACAGCTGCTCTGTATAGTCCTGAGGTCTAGATCAGTAGTCTCAAAGTCCCAATGAAACATAGAAGCTTACATTAATATCATGCTGATTGACCTATCACTCAGACATATTGCTCTTTCAGCTGAACACCATCTATTTCCATTAATTTGTTTAACCATGTGACTTGGTACTTTTTCTCAGAGCAGCATGGTTGTCCTCTGCATCAGATGGTATCTCTGCCCTGTTCTTTCTCTTCACAGAGTTTTCTTAGTCTGGTAGCCCCACCCACACTTTCTATATGCCTTCTGGCTAATCAGCTTTTTATTAAAGCAATAGGAAGGAGAAATTTTAACATCATACCAGAACATATTCACACAGCAGGACTCTGTCAAGAGGACAAAATGGACAGCCCAAAGAATGGTTAAAGATTTTTACCAACCACATCTGATAAAGGGCTGCTATGCAAAATAAATAAGGAGCTCAAGAAACTAGAAATCAACAAACTAAATAATCTTATTAAAAATGGGGCACAGATATCAACATAGAATTTTTAAAATTGGAATCTCAAAGGACTAAGAAGTACTTAAAGAAGTGTTCAATATCCTTTGCAGATTAGAAAAATATGAATCTAAACAACTCTGAGATTCAATCTTAAATCTGTCAGATTGGCAAAGATCAAAACCAAAATGACAGCTCATGTTGATAAGAATTTGGAACAAAGATAACACAGATCCATTGCTAGTGAAGTACAAACTTGTATAGCCGCGTTGGAAATCTGCATGGTATATTCCCAGAAAATTGGAAATTGATCTACCTCAAGACCAACTATAACACTCCTGGTAATATACCAAAGGACTTTAACCTACCACAGTGACACTTGTTCAGCTATGTTCATAGCAGCTTAATTCATAATTTCCAGAACATGGAAACAATCTAGCTATCCCTCAAACAAAGAAAATGTAGTATTCAGCTATTAAAGTAAGTAATATGAAATTGTCAGGAAAAGTGCCTAGAACTAGGAAAAAATTATTCTGAGTGAGCGAGGTAATACCCAGACCCACAAAAAAATTAAATAATAAAAACAAGTAAACAAAGGCTTGAGTTATCCAGCAACTGATGGAAACAGATGCAGGGACCAAAACCCAACAACAGGTGGAACTGAGGAATCCTTTTGAAGAACAGGAGAAATAATTATAGGAGCCAGAGAAAACAAAGACAGCATGCACGCGTGTGCATCCGCATGCACACGCACATGCACAGGCACAGGCACACGTACACACACACACACACACACACACACACACACACACACACACACACAAACAGAATTAGGGGATCTGAGCCATATGGGCTCATGAAGATTTAACCGAATCAGGGAGCTTGCATGGGTCTGACCTAGGCCCTCTGCATTTATTTTATGGTGGTGTACCTTGGTCTTTTGTGGGACTTCTAATGGTGAGAGTTAAGACTATCTCTAACTCTTTTGTCTTATTTTGTGAGCCTTTTCCTCTTACTGGCTTGCCTTGTGAAGCCTAATATGAGGAGAGGTGCCTAGTCTTATTGCCGATTGATATGCCATGTTTGGAATATATTCCTGGGAGGCCTGCTCTTCTCTGAAGGAAAATGGAAGAAGAGTGGGTAGAGGGGAATGATATGTGGGGTGTACTCGAAGGAGAAAATGGAGAATAAAGTGCTGTTGGGATGTATATATGAGCAAAGAAAATTAAAAATCAATTTATTAATTGATTGATTAAAATGTTTAGGACTTTATAATATGAAATGTGCTACGTTATATGATAGTGATTTGTGTAACATATATATCTATCCTCTGGGTGCTGTCTCCATATAAACAGTAGCTTTATCAGATAACTAATTAAATTCAGATAATTAAGCTAACCATGCCATAGCCACATCAGAACTACTACATAGCCCTATTGTGTCAGCCAGCTGGTGCAATACTTGTAAAATACTTAAAGTATTGCCTTAAAAATATCTGTGGCAACTAATCAGACCAAAAATTCCATAAATAAAAAGGGAAAACATAAGCAAAAGGAGCATAGAATAGTTCAGCTCATATTCCATATGCACTAGACTGGGGCTTGAGATAGGAAAGCAATTTCTTCAATGTATAGATTAAATTGAGAACAGGTTTTTCAAATAAATTTGGAAGTAGACTAAGAATTCCTGAACCACACCAGACTAGTTTTGCATTATAGACCTTTCATGGTGCGAAAGAAATTACAGAATGTGCTTTACTTAACAGAGCTATTGCACACAAATACACAAATAGACAATGTGGTTTCTAATTAAATCCTAATGGCAAACAAGATTCATTAATTGATTTAAACGAATATTTTTAAACTGACAATTAAATGCATTCTTCGTATTTTATAAAATCCCTATATCTGAAAAGTAACACAAAATCATTGAAATTATAATCGTATGATATACTTATTTATGTTTTTGCAGATAAAGCTGAATCAGTAAGTTCTCTTAAAGGGGCCACGTCTCTGTTCACTGCCAGCAAACAGAGCAGACCCAAGAAATGCTGCTACTAAGAAACTGTTTGACTCTGTTTCCTTTTTATTCAAAGTAAACAGAAACCTTAAATCAATCACATGCTACTGAGTCTTCTGTGAGACTCAGGAACTGGCCTGGTTGCAGCTTACACTGCCTGCCGCCAGTCCGCCGGTGACATTTTGATGTGGCCTGGAGGCCACACTATCTGTATAATGACCCACTTCAGATATATAATTTGGAAGCTACTTTGGCTCAGTTTCTGTGCTAAAACCCTTTTCAATTTTCTTGGGCTATAAGTGGATATTTGGCCCACATTGGGATGCCATCCGTTGTAATATGGTTTCTAGTCCCAGGGTGGCCAGAGGTCCAGACCCACAGACCTGCTGCCCTAGATCCCTTAGACATCTGCTGCTGCTTAGCCCCCCACCCCCAAATTATTCAGACACTTATATTTACTTCATGCTGTTTGGCCTATGGCTTAGTCACATTGCTGGCTAGCTCCTGGCAGCACCAATTTACTTCAAAAGAAAAATGGGCATCGAAGAAACTCCATATGGAGATGGGTTTCTTTGTGGCATCGGTTAGCCACTGTACATGTACCTGTTCTTATATTGACTGCTTGACAGTATGATGTTTAAACTGGACATGCAGGTTCCATAGGAAAGTGACCTCTGAACTTTGGCAGAACAAGCCGAGATGGTCATTCAGGTTCCTGCTTTGCAGAGAAAATTGTCAGATATTCTTCAGGACTTGAGGAGAAGCAACTAATGAATGGACAGAGCAGATTTTCTACTTCACTGAAATGAAAAGAGACTCTGGGCCTGTAGGCTGAAGATGGATACCCCAACTTTATAAAGGAACTTTTGGTGACTGTCCAGGCAAATAGGTTTCATCTTTGTCATTTCTAGATTTTGGAAGTTACTTGCACTTCTGGTTTACTTAGGTAAATATATCCTTCTGTGGTCTTTGATGTAGTTGAAGATTAGATAGATATAGGTATAGTTTTTCTTAGTTATTTGAAAGGTGTATTAGATATGAAACTTTAGATTCATAAGGATAAGGTAGATGATAGAATATTTTCTTTAATTTTGCTAAATACAAATTAACTAGATATTGTAACTGTAATTATTACTTGATGGCTATTTAGTTATATGTAATTTTGCTATGTTAAAATTGAAACCTTCCTTTTTGATTAGAGAGAAAGTGGAGGGTGATGTGGGAATGTCTTTCTGTGTGCTGCGAATATCAATCTTAAAATAAAGGAGCTGTTTTTGCCCATGTCAGGCACCATAGAAAAAGTAGGAGGGGAAATCATAACATAGTTAGGAGAAGCAGGGTGAAGTCAGACAGATCAAGCCAGGTGCCCAAAGAGGAAACATGTAAGGAATACAGGTGAGCCATGGGTTATGTGGCAGTCAAATTAATGATAATGGGTTGAGTTAAGATGAAAGAGCAAGCTAGCAATGTACCTGAGCCATAGGCCAAACAGCATGAACTTAATATAAGCATCTGAATCATTTCAGGAAGCCTGATCAGTGGTGGGTGGCCAAGGGGTCTGAGGCTGCAGATCTGTGGGTCTGGACCTCCTGGCCACCCTGGTACCAAGAAACCTTATTGTAAAAATTAAGTATGGAGAAAGCTATGACATATATATACACTATATATACACTATATATACACTATATATATATAAATGTATATATATACACACTATTTTATCATACATATAGTAGTTAAAATCATATGTTATATGTGGATTAATGATATATGTAGATACATATTTCTATGTGCTTACATTAATGCATACAGAGACATACATGTATGAAAAACATAGGCAATATGGAGAAAGCATAAAATGAGTCATAGAAGAGGTTATTTGGGCTTACAAATATATTAATAACATTTTTTATCCTTTGTGTGATAAGCAAACAGCACATGTAATTAACATACATAGAATGCATCATGTTTTTTGAAATTTTGTGTTTTGGCTTGTTTCAAAATGCCAAAGTCTGTGCTTTAGATCAAGCCATAACATTGTTTTGGGAAAGAAACTGGGCCTGATAGTAGCCAAGGCTCTTCAGGACAGCTAGGAGAAAACTCAGCAACCAAAGAAATACCAGAGAACCAAAAAAAAAAAGACTCCAGCTAAGATTCCAAGCAATAGTGGAATGGGTGTCTAAACTGACCTTCCCCTTTAATCAAATTGATGACCACAATAGTTGTCATTATAGAACCTTTATACAGCAGCTGATAGAAGCAGATGCAGAGACTCACAGCTAAGCCATAGGTTGGGCTCCCAGTTTAGTTAAAATGTGGAAGAAAGATTATATGACAAAAGGATCAATATCACGGTGAGGAAACCCACAGAGACAGCTATCGGGAGCTCAGCTGGGGAACCTGCATGGGACTGACAGGCTCTCTGATTGTGGATGACAGCTGAATGGCTTGGGCAGTCTGGGGGTCTCTAGTAGTAGGACCAGAATTTACTCCTATTGCATGAGCTGATGTTGCAATAAGGTTTTTTGGACCCGGCAGCCAGAGGTCCAGACCCACAGACCTGCCACCCAAGACCCCTTAGCCACCTGCAGCTGCTCAGGCCCCAGAAATGACTCAGATGCTTATATTAACATTATGCTGTTTGGCCTATGGCTCAGGCACATTGCTAGCTAACTCTTACATCTTAACTCAATCCATTCCCCCTAAACTGTCTGCCATGTGACCCATGGCTCACCTGTGTTCTTCACATGTTTCTTCTTGGGTGGCTGGCTCAGACTGCTCTGACTCTGCCCTTCCTTTCTTACCTATTTTGATTCCCCACCTACCTTTTCTATGGTGCCTGTCATGGGCCATAACATCTCCTTTATTTAAAGATTGATATTCACAGCATACAGAAAGGCATTCCCACATCAAACTGACTTCTTAGAACACCTTGGTCAGCCTTGATAATGTAGAGAAGGGCTTGGGTAGGACCCCAACTGTATATGCCAGATGGCATTGACTCACCCAGGGAGTCCTTAATCTTTCTGAGAAATGGATGGAGAGATGAGATGGAGGAAGCTGGGGGATGACTTCCAATAGAGGAGGAAGGAGAAACCATGATCTGTATGTTTATACACTTTTAAATATATTTTAAAGTCCCAGCAACTCTGAGTACAATAGCCAGTGAGACTAAAATGTTTTTGGAACATAGATGAGATTTACTCAAAAATTGTGGATGATGCTTGCAGTGTACATGTACATTTTTGCAGGCATAGTTGAAAGTAAGTAGACATAAACATAAGGCAATTAGTTTTTGTGTGACTTCTTTCATGCTTTATAGTCATGACATGTTATAAAATAGAGTTTTAAGTTTTAATCATATTTCAAAACAACATTATGAGTAATAATTAAATAGTGAGGTTGATGAACAAATATTTCTTTGTCACTGTATCATCTAGATTTTTTTCTAATCTCCAATGTAATGATTTCTATTCAATTATTAATTTACTTTGTAATAGTCTACCTCAGTGAAGATATGTAAAATAAATATAATTGAGACACTGACATTAAAATTAAATGTTCTAACTTCTAGTTTCCATAGAAAGTGGCAGTGATTTAAAACAGAAAATGGAACACAAAGTTTATAAAAATGAAATTCTAGACTTTTTAAAGTAGAATGAAAGGAATTGCAAAGTCCTCTCATTTGAACATCAAAGGATTTACCCCTAAGGTTTGCAGAACAGAATGTGAGCAATGCTCTCCTTCTTTTTTATCTTCAGAGACCTCAGTTGCTTTCAGAACCATTTTGAAAATCTCTAGGTTTGCTGAGGTGCAACAGGCCTTCATCCAGAGGCAAAGGTTTGCATCAAGGAGAAAATAACTTTGTAACCTTTTATAACAAATCAAAAACTTTCATCACCAAGATAAAATAGACACAAAAGTTATAGTAGTATTCATGGTGAGAATAAACAAGGGCTAGATACCCAATGGGCAAAGACTATGGCATCAGGACTTGGTGAAACAAAACAAAAACAAATAAACAAACAAACAACTTTTATGAATGGCTAGCAAAAGAGAAAAAAGCTAAATAAAAAAATTATGAAACGGCCCTAGGAAGAATCTGCTTGTTAATTGCATAGTGAGGGGGTGACTTCATAGTTCTTTCAAGTGAGCAGAAATTGCCATAAAGCCTCTGTACAGATAGTATTTTTCTTTTAGGTGGGAAAGTTTTGATGCTGTGTTCAGGGGATTTGAACATATGACTTCAAAAGATCATTTTCTGTATGAGACCATTCTGCACACATACAGTGGTTAAAAAAAAATGGTTTCAATACGTTTTTAAAGGTTATTCCTAAAGTATACCTTGAGAACACTGTTATGTGGAAAGAGACCTATATCAAGCTAGGTCTCAGCAAAAACATCACAAAGAAAACCTCAAGAGCAGTTGATTATCCTGAAGTAAGTCAAGATGTCTGGAAAATTGTTTTTATATTCTAGAATCCTCCAAAATATGATTAAAAAGTATTTTATACTGCCTTTTACATAATTTACAAAGAATAATAATTAAGTTAAATTACTCCATTTCATTGAAAGGTCCTAATTAGCTGGGAAGTATACATATAGGCATATACACACAAGATATTGAGGAGAAAACTTAGCATATAACTTTATTAGTATCTACTTATAGAAGTAGATAAGACCCACACTTGTCTCACTATTTATCTCAATGATTACAAATGTAGTTTATTCTGGAATCAAGTATGAGCAAACCTGGCCCTGATACACAAATTCTGCTTACCCAAATACCATGTTTCAATGAGATGTAGTTTCATGGATTTTTTATTATATACTTTAATATATATATATATATAAAACAAAGAACCACAAATCAAGACAGTATTCAAATGTGGTAGTAGAAGGAGCATGTATATGAATTATAGCAAATGAAGGAAATTTCTTCTGTAGATTCTAGGTAGTATCTGACCATGTTACTAACTTTTGACTTGGCAGAACATAGAAGTATTTTTGTAAAATAGCAAATGATTTATAAAAATATTAGTCCAAAAGCAACAGCGAGTAACAAATTTTATTATTTTTTTTTTAGAATTTTATTTTTTCGTATTGGCGTTCTGTCAGCAGGTATGTCTGTGTATCATAGCTAATCCTGATGTTCATATGGGCAGAAGAGAACACCAGATATTCAAAAGCTAAATTTACAAATGATTGTGAATCTTCATGGCTCTTCCAGGAGTTGAACCCGGGACACCTAGAAGAGCAATAAATGCTCTTAGTGACTATTTACAGGACTAACACAGCTGAAATAATATATGAAATACTCATATCATATACTCTTGTTTTTTAGTGAAATATATAAATTAAAAAGAAGCTTTTTATCTTTTCTAATTTATTCTCCAATTAAGAGAATTGACTTGTTTAGCAGTGGATTAAATGAAGGTATTCTGGATCCTTCTATTTACAATCAGGAATTATTATGATTCCATTTTTCCATATCTTACCTTCCCACAATGTTAATAGAATATTCTAAAAAAAAAAAACAAAAACAAAACACACAACTTATACTAGTGATTTCAAAGGATGTAATAGATTTTCAAAATTCAGGTTTTACAATTGATTGTAGCCAAGTGGGATACTAGCAATTAAAAAATGTCAGTGTAGGGAAAATTATATCTTTTTTTCCTAATAGGAAACAGACACACACATACAAAAACAAACTAAAAGCTAGAAAATACTCTGCATGGCGCATTCATTATCATGAGTAGGTAAAACTAAGAGTAAAATTATATCTTCAATTCCTTCTCTTTTTAAAACACTTTATTTTTTATGAACTCAATAATAAATCATCATCAAACTAGGTTAAGAGGTACTCAAACACATGCCTAGTTCCAAACTCTACACATCTCAAAATAAACTTCTACATACTTAGAATACTGATTCTGAATCTGGGAAACTATGGTTAAGATTTTATAAGTCCACTATCAGTTACATTTTAAACTTTCTACTTCATATGTATGGTGGTTTATCTGCATATCTATGAACCATTTGTATGTTTGGTGTAATTAGCAGCTAAAAGAGGGAATGAAATTCTCTGAAGCTTCTGTTACAGTCAGTTGTGAGCAGACATATGGCAAGAATCAAACATGGATCTCTGGAAGAGTAGCCAATAGTCTTTACCACTGAGTAATCGCTGTAGCCTCAATCAATTACATTTTTATGTATCTACTAATTACCCCCAAAGAGAAGAACATATGCCGGTTAAAACTAATACTAAAGAGTGTATCACTCTTGATAATTTGTATTCTTTATTTGCATTGCATCATTTCTTAACATCTAACATTACCCTCTTTTGTTCTCCTTGGTAATATTATTCTATATTCAGATGTAAAATCTTTACATATGTACATGTATATCTGTTTTAGTAGTACATTTCTCTGTTTCTCGGGGTCTATGACTTCATTAGTTATGGTTCAAGGAGAAAGTTTACAGCATCACTTAGAAATTAAACATTTAAGTGTACAGTTTATCATTAATATGAGTGTTATTAACACACACACATGGATATTAAGCTTCTTTTAATGAGTACAACACTCAAACTAAGAGAGTATAGATTTTTTTCTTTTTTAGAGAAAAGTCCAAAGTATGGCTTGAGTATTGAGATAAGTATGATAAATATATTTACTAAGATTGTGCAAGGATACCCTTAGAACAAAATCTTACCCAGCTAATTTTCCAACTTGTAAAAAGAAATTGCCTAAGCAACTTTCTGTTTCTAGAAAAGAATGGTAAACAAAGCCTTCTACAAATGTTTTTCATAAGCAACCAAGTCCACTCTACTGGCAGCCAAACTTGGCAGTGTTGTCTAAATGTTGCTATGTTCTGCCAAGTGTGGTTCCTGATACTGGCCTTACTTGAAAGATGGGGAAATGAAGAAAAAAATTAAAACAGATACACAGAATTCTGCGATCAGGTATTCTGGATTCTAGGCTGGAGGAGCCACAGAACCCTGAACATTCTAAATATTTCTTAGATAGGACTAAAAACGGAGGTGGGGTTATTTCACTTACCTGAAAAATGAGATAAGGTATATTGTACATAGATTGATCAAAGAGTCACGCTTTGCTAATCATAGTAGTAGAGCCTCTTTAGGGAAACCTTTCTTATCCATAAATACTGTAGACTTCCTTGTTTTCCCCAAACTATCGACACCCGTACAAGGACCAGAGGATAGCTTTGCCATGACTAGGCTTTGTCATTCTACCACGAACCAGAGGCTTTGGGATCTTTGACCGGGCCACCTCCTTTCAACAACTCATATTACACAGGACTTCATTTACTTAGGAATTTCTCTACTCTGCACAGTGTTCTTTTGAAAGTTATGAGCAATGAAATTTGAAAAAGGTTCATGGAATAGTACTCTGTAATCACAGTGAGCTGCCAATGCCAGGCATATAACAAGGGATCCCCTGCACGGAGTCCTTAGTATGACATTGTGTACAAGTGAAACCTAGTTTGCATTGGAGATCCAGAGATGTTAGAAATGCCAGAGCCATGGGATATCTGCCAAGGAAAGATTCATACAAGAAATTACATAACACTAGGAGAGGGACGTATGTCTCAGACAGCAAAGTTAAAACATATGAATCTTCTAAAGCATTTCTAATCAGATTTTGCAGTTTGTGCTGATAGATTTTGGCCTTCCTTTGCTCCAGTATTTCCTCTTGATGACACCAATCCTCCCACTCAGAATGGTAATGCATATCCTATGCAGGCAGATATGGTGCTGAAGAAGGAGCTGAGAGTCCTGCATTTTTATCCACGGGAAACATGGTGTTAACTGTGTTAGTGGGTGAAGTTTGTGCAAAAGAGACTTCACAGCTCATCTTCTCCTTGACAAACTTTTTTCAACAAGGCCATAACAACTCCAACAAAGTCACACCTCCTGATAGTGTCACTAAGGGATCATCCTCTTTCAAACCATCACAGTGTATATGTGTATATGTATGGTAGGGGTGTAAATGATGATACATACCTGGAAGGCCATGGACAAATTACAGCAATTGCTGTTTTCATCCTGCCATGTGGATCCTGTGGATTAAACACAGATCATCCGGTTTGGCAGCAAGCCAAAACTTTTGGCAGCCAAACTATTTTTTCTGGCTCAATATGTTTTATTTTTAATGACAAAATATATGTCTATCTGTGTGCATCATCAACTGCAATTATTTCCAGATAGAAATTTCTGGAATCCTGGCTTTGATTTGCTCTCACTTTGCAGTACAGAGCTTATAGATGCTGTCATCACTCTCTGGAGCTGTTCTAGGTGATATCTCAGATTTTACTTGCAGTGCTTTTAAAATCACATTTAATCTCTATTTTCTGTTCTTACATCATTTCTTATCTCAGGCATTTTACAATGTTTTATTGTTCTAGACACATTTTGTTAATATTTACTGTTGATAGCATATCTCTCTCCACTTGCTCTTCTGTTTTCCCAGGACAAAAAGATCAGAGTTACAAGGTTTCCAAGTCTTAAATAAAAGCACCTCTTTTTGATGAATAGACAGTGCTTCCATTAGTTAATGTTCTCTAGAGGAAGAAAAATGATAGAAAGTAGATATTAAAAGTTGATTTATTTGACTAAGTTACTTTGTATGGCTGGGTAGTCTAACAGTGGCTATCTATACAGTAGAGAGTTTCAGAACCCAGTAACTCCTAAATTAATTGGTTATGATACATCACCAGTTCTCACCTAGCTCTGAAGACCTGAGGTGTTCATGATGAGTCATTTATGTTCAGTCCATTTTGGAACCCCAAACATGCTTGGTTTGGTTATTAGTGAAAGGAGAAAATAGTATAAGTAATTGAAGATGCAATAGGTAGACAAACTGTCAAAGGGGGAAGATGAGCTTGCTAAGATTGAAGGTGAATATGACAGTAAGGCATGAAGGTAATTGTGTAAAAAACAAAGTTGTTTCCTTGAACTTTTTTTTTTATCACCAATGACAGTGGAAGATCTACTCACATTTAAAGCACCTCTTCTCATTTTAAATAACTTATTCAAGTGAATTTCTCATAATGCTACCCAGTGTTGTATATTTTAGATTAATATGTGTATGTCCCTCTATATTTTCAGGTCAGGGATATATTTAAATGGAAATCACAATAATATCTTTTTTTCTAATTTTATTTCAATATCTTACTTACTGTTCTCCAGTTTATCACATTTACATCCATAATTTTGATTAGGCTGAATTCAGAGTATTTTCTTAGCAGCTCATAAACATCAAAATAGTTAAGAAATACACATAGATGATGACTATGATAGTAATAGACATTTGTGAATGAAAGAAATTGGTGTTCTTGAAATTGAAAGACTTTATTTTCACAAATAACAGTAACCTGGGGGAGTCAGACTTCTCCTTAGATAAACAGTGGCTGCCAAAGATACCACAAGACAGTAGCTTCTGTGTCCTTTGCCTCATGAATAAAAAGAATAAATATTATGAACAAGTTAAAAAGAAGTTTTATTCTAAAAGATAATTTAAAACAAGGGAGCATACAGAGCTCCCAATCAACAATCAAAGACCAAGGATTGCTTACTAATGAAGGATTTTGTCTAGATTTCATAATTTACTGGTCTATAATGATAGAAGTTGGACTAATCAGTTCAGCTGAGTCAACCATTGTTATATCCAAATTATAAATTCTATTATTTACAATGTTGTGGAACAGTTTTTTCTCTTACATATTATGTATATAACATATATATGTTACATATGTATGTATTCTGTTACATGTAGATGTATGTATGTATCACTCTAAATGGCTAATAAAAAGCTGACAGGATGGCAGAGTCAGGAGAGATTCTAGTCAGCTCCTATGCAGGACATGTATAAAATGAGGCAATAAACCCTGAGCCACATGGCAAGGCATAAATAGAAATATGGGTTAATTTAAGTTTAAGATGTAGCTAGTTGTCATCCAAGCATTTGTAATTCATATACAGCCTTTGAAGTGGTTGTTTGATACCAAGCACTCAAGACAGAAAATATTCATTTATATCATTGTTGTTCCTGGATTGGACTTCACAGCATAACTCTAAGGAGTTCACAGCATAACCCAAATAAACAGACAATGCATAGCTACAAGAATGCTGTGCTCACTAAGTTGGTATGTTAAAAATAAAGAATGATAATAAGAAACAAAACATATGAATAAAAATCAACAAACTTTTCTTATTTGCATGTTCCTTGTCCTAGGCTGAGGTGTTGATGGATGTAAAGATATTTTTGGCTTTTAAACAAGATGGAATGGCAGTCGAAATAGATCAAAAACCTCAACATAAAACTAGTTACTTTTGATGTGGGATGTGTGTATGCTGTGAATAAAGGACTGTTTTGGCCATGGCAGGCACTATGGAAGTAGGCAGAGGGATCAAAGAATAGGTAGAAGGAGAAAGTTAGGAGAGACATAATACAACCATCCAAGATTTAGCATGTAAGTCAACACAGGTGAGCCATGGCTATGTGGCAAGACAGCATAATGGAAATGGGTTGAATTAAGATGAAAGAGCTAGCTAGCAATATGCCTGAGCCACAGACTCAACAGCATGAAATTAATAGAAGCATCTGAGTCATTATTTGTGGGAAAAGTAGCTGCAGGTGGGTCTGAACCATGGGTAAGTTTGGGTCAGAAACCTCCTGTTACATACTGCGAACTCAATAGAAGAGAACGTGGGAATTCACCTTGAACTTATTAGCACAGAAGGCTTTCTAAACAGAACACCAATAGCTCAGGCACTAAGACCAACAAATAACAAACAGAAACTCGCAAAACCCAAAGGGTGAAGAATACCATTATCTAGGCAAAATATCAGCCTACAGACTGGGAAAATATTTTTACCACTATATATCTGATAGAGGACTAATATAGAAAATATGTAAAGAACTCAAGAAACTAGACATCAAAAATTAAATCCAATTTTAACAGTGAGCAAATATCTAAACAGATGATTCTCAATAGAAAAATATCAAATGAGTAAAAAACACTTTAAAGATGTATCCAACATCTATAGCCATTAGGGAAATGTAAATTAAAACTCCTTTGAGATTTCATCTGACAGCTAAGTTCAAAACCCAAGTGGCAACTCTGGCGATGATATGAAATAATAGGAAAGCTGATGAGTTACTCATACATATATATATGTATGTATGTATGTATGTATGTATGTATGTATGTATGTATGTATGTATGTATGTGTATGTATGTATGTATGTATGTATATATATATATATGTATGTATGTATATCTTTAGAAAACAATTGTAAATACTTCTTAAGTATGTAGAGAGTGGAGAGGTATCCACACTCACCAGACATTTCTGATAATAAGTGATAAAATTCATTTTCAATGGCCGTGATAATATACCACGACTGAATAAAAGATGGTTTATTTTCCTCACAGTTCCAGGATACAATCCAGAACTACAGAGGTATCATGGTGACAAAAATTCAAAGTAATTAGTAATATCACATGCCCAGTTTAGCAGACTTAATTAATGCCTGTTCTTTCCCAAGCTCACTTTCTTCTTTTTTATTTGGTCCAGGGCATAGTCCTGAAATGGTGCTGCCCACATCCAAGGAGAACCTTCTCACCTCAGTTAACATAACAAGGTAATCCTCCATGCCTTTTTCTCCCCACAGAAAATTCTAGAGACTTCCTTTCTATGTGATTCTAGACCATGTCAACTAAAAGTTAAAGCTCATCATGAAAGTCAGTAAAAAGCAAAGTTGGAGTTTGTAATGGAATTTGTCTTTGGGTTGCCTGCTTTCTCCAAACAACATAACATAACAACATGAACATTTATTCTTAATTATGAAAAGTCAGCCTTAGTTCTTCCAGTAGTTCTTATAACTTTAATTAACCCATAATTTTTAATTAATCTAAGTTCTACCATGTGGCTTTTACCTCTCTCCCATATTGTGTGTCTGATTTGTTTCACTTGGCATTGGCACCTTACTCATGACTAGATTCATCTACTTCCTCTCTCTTCATGGAAGTCCTGACTATACCTTCTGATTAGCTGTGGACTGTTCAGTTCTTCATTGAGCCAATCACAGCAAAGCCAATCACAACAAATACATCTTCACACAGTGTACAAATATCTCTCAGTAGAAGTTTATTAACAAATAGCTTTAACATATATTTATAAAAGAAGTGGAGGGGAGAAGGGGAGGGGAAGGAGGAGAGTGGGAGAGATGGAGGAGGGAGGTAGGGAGAGATGGAAGAGGGAGGGAGGGAGAGAGGGAGAGAGAGAGGGTGGAATTAATGACTGACTACATGGAAAACAGCATATCCAACCAAGTCGTTTATTCAGGTTTCTATACTGATAGTCCAGTTTAAATGTCTAATTAAAATAGTCACATTTACAGTTGTGATGGCTTCCATGTTTATTAGCTCTAACTTGATATAACCTAGGATTGCAGGATTATCTATGTTGTGTTAGCCTATGGGCAAGTCTACCACAGATTGTATTCATTGTTTTGATATAAGAGAAAGCTGCCCATCGTGGGTGGTCTAGATGTCACTGTGGCTTTCCTGAACTAATAGATTTTAACCTGGATTGGAGAATTGAAACAAACACCTCTTTCTCCCTTTATTTGCTTTTGCTATAGAATCTGTCACTATGAAAACTAGAGTTGTTTTGAAGAAATTTTGTTTAAAATTTTATAAGTAATGCTATTCTTTTCATGGTAAAATAAAATTATTGGGAATTCTGGGAATGAATTAGACAGAACTATAGGCTGATAAAGTGAAATAATCAGTTAAGAATGTCAAATGAGTCTTTGATACACTACTGTATCATGCCGAAGAGGGATTCAGATATATACACTGCAGTTAGTGCTGATATAAAATTACATTTCTTACCTCAGAGGGAGAAAGCCTTTATTTCTTCTGGATTCAAATAAAAGTAACTATGGCTTAGCAACACAGATTTTGGTATCCCAAATACAACATCTCAACATGATAACATTTTCTATGTTAACATTTAAAAAAAGGACATAAATCAAGGTACTTTAAAAAAATACAAAGACAGGACTGGGACAGAAGGCAGAGTGGTGGTGTATTTCAGAGCTCCTTTTGAAGAAGACGTAGTCCACTTATCACAAACAGCCCCAGAGAGCCTTCAACCATCTATAACTTCTATTCCAGGAGATCTGACATGCTCTTCTGGTCACTGTGGACACTTGCATAGACAAAGCTCAAAAAGCCAAAGAAGTTGAAACATAACACAGATATTGACAAAAGTAAAATTTAAAATATGGTGTTAGAAATATCAGGTGTGAAGGTTATAACACTAAAAGAACTGTTGTTTGCAGACCTAAGATACTATCTAATGACATTCTTTTTTATTATTATTTTCTTTTATTATTATTATTTAAAATGTCATCTTTGTATCCCCTGCTCCCCTTCCTTCCCTCCTCCCAATCCTCTCCAGTCAACCTTCAGCCTACCTCTTCCCCATTCTCCCCTCCCCTCCCCCAAAAGGGCAAGAAGGCCCAAGGCTCTGCTCAGTGTGGCACATCCACTCCGTGCAAGTCCGAATTCCTCATCCCAAAATCAATACTCCTCTGCAGTGAATGGGTTCCAAGGTGCCAACCCATGCCCAGGAACACAGTCTTATCCCACTCCTAGAGGCTCCACATACTGCTCTTCCCAGTCGACAGTTGCCTACCCTTGGAGGGCCTAGCTCCTTTTCCTGATGAATCTCCAGTAGCTATTCTTGGTTCAGTGAGCTCCCTAGAGTTCCAGCCAGGCATATCTGTGGGAATTCTCCTCATAACCCCTATCCCCTTGCTTATACAGACTCTTCTCCCTTTCTCTCAGCTGGACCTGGAGCTCAGCCCAGAGCTCAGCCATGGATCTCTGCCTCCACCTCTATTCATTGTTGGATGTGGGTTCTGTGATGACACTTAGGGTGGTTATTCATTTGATTATAGGGGAAGTCCTGTTTAGGAACCCCCTCCACTATTGTTTGGAGACTTGGCCAGGGACATCCTGTGAGTTCTTGGAGGTTTCCCTATCATCCAGTCTCTTTCCAACCCACATCTACTTCCTCTACTGAAATATCCATTTCTTTCTATCTCCCTCTTTGTTCCTGTCACTCAATCATCTCCTTCCTTCATGATCTGTTCCCAACTCTTCTTGGTTACAACCCATTATGACCCCAATTTGTTAAGGTGGTCTTCTCTATTTTCTCTTCTTAGGGGAATCTCTGGATGTCTCTCTTAAGTTTCTTCTGATCCCAACCAGTTGAGCGGTTGTGGTTAGCAGTTTGGGTATTCTTTACTTTTTGATCTGATACTATTCTTAACTTTTTGATTTGTACAATCTAGAAATATATTTATATATTCAAAAAGTACTTAGCTATCACCACTGTCCTGTCTGGAAGAAATACATATATCCAATGTACATTCTTGTATGGCCATTTTTGAGTGTCAGACTAATCTAGAACCAAGAAATTAGAATTCCACAGGAATCTGCTGGAAAAGAATATGTTGAAATCCTGTGAAAATACAGAGGAGAAAAGTAGAGCAAGAATTTGCCTGACAGAGAAGATTGAGAAAAAAATAAAGACTTGCAGATTGTTACATGATGCTGCTGGACATTATAGGAAAGTCTTGGCTGGAGACAGTGCCTACTTGCTGGTTGGACAGACTTTGAGGAAACAGGCTTCCTGGAAGAAGTATTCAGGAGAGGAATTCCTAGATTACTTTGCCACTGTTTTCAATATATCCACAATGAAAAAAAATCTTTTTCTACATTTTATATTAATTTGACCCTTTTAATTGTCCTATGGAGCACAAGTGGCTAAAAACAATTTGTTTGAGTCACAGTCTTTGACTCCCCAAGTGCAATGACAAGGTACCAAAAATTTTATGTAAAAGAGAGAAAGTAAGTAATAAATTGGTATTTAGCAAACTAAAAATGGTTCAAGATAATTTGACTCCAAAATTACAATATTCCAATTCTCCACAATCATTAAAATTTTTATCAGTCACTTGTTTAGTGTTGGTGAGGTTTAATTTTTTCTGGAAAATTCAGCTCACATTTGTGATTTTATTTGTGAGTTTCTCCCAAAAGTTACAAGAAAGGAAAGAAATAACGGTAAATTCAAGAGGTAAAGGTGCTTTTTATCCATTTGGCACAGTACATTACTATTTTAACATTTTTGATATGTGAAGTCCATCTCTTATAGACCACATGGATAATTAATTTTTTCTTGTGTCAGTCCTGACTCTTAGCTAGTGTGTTATGGAAAGCCCATGAGAGATGACCACTTAGACACAGTTTACAGCTAGTTGAAAGTCTTTCTTACATCTGGATTGGCCTACGGAGTATTTAGAGTAGAAGGTTTTTAAAGGCAAAATCCACATCCTGGTATATTGCTTGGCTGCTTGAAAGAGAAGGTTTTATTCAAGTAAGTAGTTTAACAGAAGCTAAGTTCGCTTGGGCACCTTGACTTCCTATTCCTAGAATAGAGTTTCATAATTTTCCCAGGGCTTCTCATCAAATAGATCAAATTCTAGTTAAACCTAAAATAGATATAACAAGAATACAAGATGGAGGACCCTCTGTACTGTGTTGTCTTGTCACAAAAGTGCCTTGAACCAGATTGAAAGATGGATCCTTTTTATTTCCTGTGTACTATTTATCCTTATAATTTTCTATATATTATGGGCTTCCTTAGTTCCCTTATTGGTAATATTATTGAAAAAATATAAAATGTTTTATTTTACATTTTTTTTTAGTTATTGGCAACTAATTTGTCTTATTCCAATTTTTATGAAGATTAACATTTTTGATGTGGACACTGGACTGGAGTATTGTAGTTATTGGGTAAGAGTTTATTTAATTTTCTCAAGTGGCCATATAGGATAAAAGCATATTTTGAGAAATGTGTGAATCAATCGCATTGATATCCAGTATTTTGTTTATGTGTAGAATTTAGCAACACAATGTGATACCTTTTAAATTTACTGTGACAAGATATCTCTAGGCACACATTGTTCTAATGAGGTTGTTTGGCCTTGACCTAACAACATAAATTAATATAAACAGCTAAATCATTTTAAAAGCCTAAACAATGACAAACAACTAAGTACCTAAGACTAAAGGTATGTGGGGCTGGACCTCTGGCTGCCCGGGGCCAAAAGACCTAATTGTAACAACACATGACTTGAATATTAATTATTAGGTGTGGTTAGAGTTTACAAAGAATAAAAGCAAAAGCTGTATTCATATATTTTATTGAATGAAATATACACTTAAATAATGCTTGCTTGTATATGATATGATCAAAATTATATTAACAGTCTTCATAAAACAAGAATTCTGACTTTTTTGTTTAAAAGTCAAATGGTATGCCAAATTTAATGTTTGATTTTATTTATTTATATATATAAATATAAACTAATTCATATAAATTTAAATCAAATATATATATATGTATATATATATATATATATATATATATATATATATATAAAGCTGCATTGGAGAAGTAGATTATGACAAAGTACAAATTTAATTCTGTTTGTTCATGAAAATCAAGCTTCAATTAAAAACCAATGCTCCAAGTGTGTTATCTCACTTCAATACAAATATTCTCACTTTAGCTATTAAGGTGGAGTATGTAAAAACCCCAGATGCTTCATGTGCTTCTTCTAAAGAAACTTATGGAAAATATCTGCATGTGCACTGTGTTCTATAATGGGCAGCTTCATGATACTGATTAATTGCTGTGAGAAATACATTTTCATGAGAATAATATTATATGCAAATAACAGATGCCTTCAAAAAAAGCATGGGATGATAGTATACTTGTAAGACATTTAATTTTCAAGAAATTAATACAATATACTCAAAGACCAAGGCTTGAAAAAAAAATATTATCTGTAAATTTAGATAAGATATCCAAGAGACAAAGACAGAGTCCAAATCAATATCTCCTGTAAGAGTGAATGATGAGTTGGAATAGGTTCAAGTGGAAAGAGAATAGAAACAGAATGTAGAGTGAATAGTGAGAAAAGGTATTAGTTACAGGTAGTCTGACAGACTTTAGTTAGGTTTGGATGCTACTGATGGTATATTCTTCCTTAGGGTAAGCTTTGGAAAATATCCCCAATTATCATATGCAAGAGTTAAGGTGTTGGGCTTTCTTGAGGTCCACTAGTGGAATGCTACATCCTCTTTGTTAAAAAAAAAAAAAAAAAAAGAATCTGAGTATGGTAATGGTAATAGGAGGTTTATGGCCCGTACTTTCGGGCCTAACCTCAAGGTTTAGGCCCACAGACCCCCGCAGTCCCACAAAGACACACAGATGCTTTCATTAAGTTTAGGCTGATAGGCCTAAGGCCCAAGGATATATCTTGCTGACTCATTACCCTTAATCTAACCCATGACTCTTATCTGGTTCAGCCATGGGGCCTGGTATCTTTTCTTAGTGCAGCATAGTTGTCCTCTGCTTCTTCTGGCTTCTCTCTGGCCTTCTGCTCTGTGCTTCCAGTTCTCAGAGTTTTTCTTTGTCTGGTAGCCCCGCCCATACTTCCTGCCTGCCTTTGGCCAATCAGTGCTTTTTATTAAACCAGTGGGTAGGACAATTATTTACAATGAAGCAACACAATCCCTCTATATATTCCCTTTTCTCTTTTTCAAACAAAAAGAACACCAAATCTAATATTATTTCCCCCTCTTATGTATAACAACTTATAAACAACACTGTAAATAAACACAAACATCCATAATCCATGTTCTGAGAATGTGGGCATCCTTCTCCAGGCTACTTCCTTCTGAATGGGGATGCTGGCAATCCCATAGGAATCCAAAGAAAAATGTAGGATTATGGACAAGTCTTTAGTGGAGTAATCTGTAAGGCTGGGTCATCTCAGTCAGTCTCCTTGAAATTGTTCTGGATGCAGAGCTCTGGAAACTTCACAGAGGTGTACTGAAATGCTGAATCATTTGGTCCATCCATTTCCATTGGAGATTTTTCAGGGGGTCTTCCTCTATCAAATTTTATGTTCTTTATCCAGAAATAAATCCAGTTTTTCATTTTCTGTGAAAATAAAAGAAAAACCTCTTCTCCAAAGTATCGTATCTTTGCATTTCAATTTTAAAGTAAACTCATTTACAAAATATATGCCTTGAATTAATCCAACAGCATTTATAGTCAACTGTCTTTTAGCAGTTTTTACTGTCATTTTCAGTCAAGAAGCTTAAAGATAAGACAATAACATACAGTATCCAGACATTCTTTGTATATTCCATCTTTACATGGCTTATTTATTATTTATTTATTTAACTCTATTTCTTTTATAAAGGCTTTCACTACCTTTTCTCTTCTTTGTCTAAGCCTATGTATCTATATTTTCAACACACTCTAAACCACTTAGATTTTTACAAAAATCTGTCTTTACTGTATATTTATTTCTTAATTTTTTCTGTCTCTGACCACACCTTTGCTTTGCTAGGATGATTGACTCCACCCAGATTCTTCTATTTCTTCTGTTTCTGAACACACCTTTAATCTGCCTGTGACTAAGGATTAAAAGTTGGTAGGATGGATAGATGGTTCCATCCAGCTCCGAGTCTAATTTCAAGAATTTGTCTTTTTAGCCCAGGTACTCTGGGAATTTCAGGGTCCATATAATCACCAAATCAAGCTTTGCGATCTGCTGCTCATTAACTCCATTTAAGTATCAGGCAGCAGGGTCTCTTAAAAAACTCACAAGTGTTTAGCCTCTAAGGCTGAATCAGGAAGGTTCTCTTCAAAAAGCCAAGCCTCAGTTTGCCTCCGGCAAACAGAGCTGATCCAAGAAAACATCTACACTAGAAAGCCATCTTTGATTCTGTTCCCTTTTTGTCTATTGAACAGAAACCTTAACTACATCATTTATAACCTTTTGCTTATATTGAACCTCCTATGAGACTTGCGGAACAATCCATTTTACACCTTAAGCTGCACTCTAAAACCCGCCATTTTAATTCAAGCCCATGTGCTTCATCAGGGTGTCTCTGTACCATGGCTCATGTGGGAGACACAATTCAGAGGCTGCTTTGGGCTCTGGACCATTTTTTAAGCTTTCTGTGGCTTTCTGTGGGCATCATTGCCCCATGTTGGGCTGCCATTTGTAATATGAGGCTGCTGGCCTGGACTTTTGGGCCTAACCTCAAGGTTTAGGACCCACAGACCCCAGACTGGCAGCCCTGCAGACAGACAGTCCCACAGAGACACACAGATGCTTTCAATAGTTTTAGGCTGGTCAGCCTCAGGCCCAGGCATATAGCTTGCTAGCTCTCTGCACTTCATTTAACCCATGACTCATCTTGTTCAGCCATGGGGCTCAATACCTTTTCTCACAGCAGCATGGTTGTCCTCTGCTTCTTTCAGCTTCTCTCTGGCATTCTGCTCTGTGTGTCCTGTTCTCAGAGTTTTTCTTAGTCTGGTAGCCTGGCCCACACTTCCTGCCTGCCTTTGGCCAATCAGTGCTTTTTATTAAACCAGTGGGTGGGACAGTTGTTTACCATGAAACAATATAATCCCCTACATAGCATAACTTTGGATTTCAGTTTTAAAGTTAAGTCATTTACAAAATATATAGGTTGAATTAATCCAACAGCATTTATAATCAACTGTCTTTTAGCAGCTTTTACTATTTCATTTTCAGTCAAGAGGCTTAAAGATAAGATACTAACATACACTATCCAGACACTCTTTGTATTTTCCATCTTTACGTGGCTTTTTTTTACTTATTTATTTATTTTACTCTATTTCTTTCTTAAGGGCTTTCTCTAACTTTTCTTTTCTTTCTCTAAGCCTATGTACATATATTTTCAACACTCTCTAAACCACTTAAACTTTTTAAAATACTGCCTTTACTGTATACTTGTTTCTTAATTTTTCTGTCTTTGACCACACCTTTGCTTGCCTAGGGCTATTAACTCCACCCAGATTCTTCTATTTCTTTCTGTTTCTAAACACACCTTTAATCTGCCAGGATTCAAGGTTGGTAGGATGGGTGAATGGCTCCACCCAGTTCCTAGTCTAATTTCATAGAATTTATCTTTTTAGCCCAGGTACTCTGGAAATTTTAGGGTCCATATAATTACCAAGTAAAGCTTTGCCATTTGCTGCTCATTAACTCCATTTAAGAATTAGGCAGCAGGGCCTCTTAAAGAACTCACAAGTGTTTTGCCTCTAAGGCTGAATCAGGAAGCTCCTACTAAAAAAAAAAAGCCTCAGTTTGTCTCCGGCAAACAGAGCTGATCCAATAAAAACAGCAACACTAAGAAGACATCTTTGATTGTTTTCCCTTTTTATCCTTATGAACAGAAACCTCAAATGCATCACTTCCAACTTCTGCTTATATTGAGAATCCTGTGAGACTTCAGGAATCAGATATTTTACACTTTAAGCTATACTCCAAAAGCCAGCCATTTTGTAGCCCAAACCCACAGGCTTCACTAGGGTGTCTCCATACCATAGCTCATGACACAATTCAGAGGCTGCTTTGGGCTCTAGACCATTTTTAAGCTTTCTATGGCTTTATGTGGGTATATATCATGTATATGACCCACCTTGGGTTGCCATTTGTAGTAGGAGGTTTATGGCCTGTACTTTCGGGCCTAACCTCAAGGTTTAGGCCCACAGACACGCAGACCCACAGACTCACAGACCCACAGACCCACAGATCCACAGTCCCACAGTCCCACAAAGACACACAGATGCTTTCATTAATTTTAGGCTGATCAGCCTAAGGCCCAGGCATATAACATGCTGACTCATTACCCTTAATCTAACCCATCACTCTTATCTTGTTCAGCATGTGGCGGGGTACCTTTTCTTAGAGCAGTATGGTTGTCTTCGGCTTCTTCTGGCCTCTCTCTGGCATTCTGCTCTGTGCTTCCTGTTCTCAGAGTTTTCTTAGTCTAGTAGCCCCGCCCACACTTCCTGTCTGCCTTTGGCCAATCAGTGCTTTTTATTAAACCAGTGTGGGACAATTATTTACAATGAAGCAACACAATACCCATATAGAGTTCTGTTATTTATTCTGGGTGGAGATGTGAAATCCTGATCTTTTCTAAAGATTTGAGCATTACAACATATGTTTTCTACTCATAAAGTTAACCCACATGTGCCTACCAATCAAATACCCAAGAAACCATGCATCAGGAAAGCCAGTTTACCTAAAAGCAATAAAAAAAATGGGAGTAATAATTACTCCCTAATGAGATAATGTACGTATGCAGACCATGTTCCTTTTTTTCAGGATGTTACTTATGGATCCTCACTATTATGCATGCATGCTCACTTTTCTGAGTTTTAATTTAAAAGTGGAATTTTTTTACTGTTTTGTCTCTCTTTTAGATACCAGCCAAAATTGTAAGTATGATTTCTCTGACAGTCTGTGCTTTCTCATCTTTTTTTGTGGGGGAGGTTCTTGTTTTGTGTGTGTGTGTGTCTGTGTGTGTGTGTGTGTGTGTGTGTGTGTGTATGTGTACTCATTTTCTACAGTTGCTTTCACACTTCCATTAGTGATATGTACAAAAGTTATTCCTTTCGTCCCCTACTCTGTCTCCTACCTGACAGAGATTTTCAGCTTACATGCCATGGTTTTTTTTTTTTTTTCCTCAAAAATATTCATTTAGCTTTCTTTTGAATTTGTATTTAAATTGTCAAAATGCAGATCACATACAATCACATCTTTGTTTCTAGGTAACTGTGGACTCCTTTTGTGCAAGTAAGCAGTCTGCTTGGGACATTATGCATCATGCATTTAGGTTTAGCAGAGTTAGCATATTTTGTGTGCAAGATTCTATTCTATGACATCAAAAGGCCAATGCCCCCATCACTGGAAGTTTAAAGTGAGAATGCTGGTTTAGGAGTCCCAATAAGTTTGTTTTATCCACTCATTTCAATATGAAACGTAAGAGAGTTATGGTGATAAGCAGTAAAATTATCTTTAGGCAATGAACCATGATACAAAAAAATATAAAATATTTAGTAAACTATAATATGTCTCTGAGGGGATGAAAGTTCTTGTATTTTAAAGGAAAAGGAAACAAAGCATATCTTAGGGATTCAGAGCACATAATCTCATTAAGCTTTAGTCTGGCTGATCATTATTTCAGGATGGTCTCTCTGGACATTGTTAGTAATAAAAAATAGTTTCTGCTTAGTGGTGTTGGGAGGGGTAGTTCTTGTCACGGTATGTGTATTAACAGAACTGTTACTGGTCTCAGAGGAAATTCGGTAATACCGCAAATACTTTTATTCAGAGATATAAGAAGGAATCAGAGAGACAAAACATAGTTTGACCACTGAGTGCACATTCAGTAAGTTCAAGTTGTCATATGCTTCTTAAAATGCTAGGTCCAATCATCCTTGAATAGATTTTGTGAACTACTCTTGGGGGAAAAAAGCAGAAACACTTGAGGGCTTATAGCCAAGTATTATTTACTTACACTAGAGAAAAACCATCATAATCAAAATACTCTGTGCGATATACAATATTTAAATACTCTGTGCTATATACAGTATTTAAAATGAAAACTTTGTATATCTAGCAAAACAAAAAACTGAAAATACCTATAAAAGTAGAGCTGGAGGTCACTAATAAACAGTAGGCAGAAGACACCCCTATTACTCCCTGTTTTCAGTTTGTAAGCAAGACAAGCATTTTAATCATGTTTCCAAAAAAATATGTAACTAAAGTTCTCTGAAGAACCTACATCAATAGTAAATATTTTATGTAGTTTGCCTTTCCTGAGTGCATTCCAATTGTGAATGGACAGATGTTCTGTTGGAAGGCTGGCAGTCTCACTACCGTGGGCAATTGTCTTCATGTTATCATACAGTAGTCTGTCCTGGGAAACTAACTCTCATGTGTAGTAATTATGGTTTCTGTCCTAGTATGCATAGCATATGAATTTAAAGCAGAGTAATGTCTCAGATAAAAGAAAAGTGAAACTATACCCAGAGAAAACAAAATATAATTAGTTGCCCTTAGAGTTGCTTCTTCATTTATAATATTGTAAATTGAGAAATGAAATTGTTTGAGACATTCTTAAACTCTTTATTAGCTACTTAGTTTCTCTTATGGTAATGAATATGCATTTTTGTGACTACTAAGTAAAGTTATAAGAATGTATTATGTTCAGGAAACCTCTAAACTTTTATAACACAAAAGCTGTTAAACATTTTTAAAGTATAAAAAAAATACTTATTTTGTAACCACCTACTTCATCCTCCCATTTGTATTAACTGCATATAGTGATTTGTGATGTTCCTATTCCATGGCTATAAATTTTCATTTTCATATAATTCCTTCAAAAGTAAAATATAACATTGCTAATAAAATTAATCCTTTTCCTCTTTTCTTTTTTTCTTAGCAAAAAAACACAGCACTTTTTGACTCAGAAAAAAAAATTATTTTCATATCCTTACACCACAGATTCTTGTTTGTTTGTTTGTTTGATTGATTATAATTACAACATAAGTGTTATATTGTATAATGGCTGTGGACCAACTAAGCCCTCTTCTAACCCATTCTCAAGACCTTCTGTGAGCTGTCTTTAGCTAGCAACAACTTATAGCTGAGATAATCAGTACCTGCACAACACATGGTTCAGACTGATTTCTTCTAGTATTCCAATACCATCTTTGCAGTCTTCTCTTCAGTACTTAGCACACTATCTGCAGAGACTCATCCTCCTTACCTACCTCCAATCCCTGTGGACTCCACTAAACCTCACCGGGTACCCAGACAACCTGCTTGCTCCTATCCCTTTGTGCAGACTATAAATTACTAGAAGTGTAAATAGTCACACTAGGCTGAGACTCAGGTAGGCAATTTGCGCTCTTATTCCTGTCCCCCATTCCAACTGTTCCAGTCTCATTCTCAGCCCTGTAGCACCCTGCTTACAGGTTTCTCTTCCTCTGTTCTACCTCCTCTGGAGGACTCAGCCAAAGTTTGGAATAAACCCATCTTTCCTCATTCCTGTAGAACCTCCCAGTGCCTCTCCACAAATCCCATTGAGTTCTCTGTTATCCATGCTCAATACTTAGAAACAATTTCTACTTGAGATTCCCAGTGGCCCTACGTAGCAGAGACTCATTAAGGTAAATCACACTGTCTGTTCTGTCCTACACTGTGATATCTTCAGTCTCATGACCGTACCAATAACAGCTTGTTTATGGGTGTGTCTTCTACTGCAACTCCATTAACTGGAGATTCCAATTCTTTATTTAGACTCTGGGTTCCCTCAGGCCTTTCATTCCTCTCTCTTCAGATAATGCTTAGTCTTACTGCAACCTATATTTACTATCCTCTCATCTCATCACACCTCCAACTCCTTGTGGAACCCATTTCTACCCATGAACAGAATCCTTTTAGCACTTTCCCGAAACTTCTCTCAGCCTCTTCTCCTAACGCACTTTCATTCCTCTCTACCACCTACCAACTGACCTGCACAAGCACCCCCTGTTAGGTAAACTGCAGTTATGACACTTTTCTAAGATTCAGAGTTCAACAAACATGAAAAAATGGAATACCAACCCAGTAAAAGAAAAGCAGGATGCCAATACCTGAAATTAAAGTATTTTTTTCAATGCCAAGACATCCATTCACAAGCACTATTATTAACAGTCAAGACAATATGTCTACACCCAGTATCCGATAACCCTAATGCAGTAGGCTTGAAGAATGGCCATAAAGTAGAAGAACAATAAAGGGACTTAAAATGGTTATTATTAATATATTCAATGATCTTAAAGAAGATCTCAGTTTATCACTTCACGAAATGTATGAAAACACAAATATTGGAACAATAATAAAAACAATTCAAGATATAAAAGTAGAAACATGATAGGAAAATCAAACAGATAAAATGACATGAAAAACTTAGAAACTTAAAACAAAATTTTCAGAGGTAAATCTCTCCAACAGTTCACAAGACAAACAAAATACACTCTTGGGAATTGAAGACCAGATAGATAAAATAATATCCTTACTCAAAGAAAATGTTAAATCAAAAAGGGGGTTCAGAAGAAATCTAGGATATCTAAAACAGCATGAAAAAAATCAAATCTATGAATAAGAAGATTAGAGAATGGATAAGAGACAAAGGTCAAAGACAGAAAAAAAATTCTACAATTTATAGAAAATGTCCAAAACCTAAAGAGTGATGTGTCTTTCAGAACACAAGAAGTATACAAAAGACTAGACCAGAAACACAATTCTCTGTGACACATATTCTAGTAGGAGTGCAAATTTGTACAAACATCTTAACAATTAATATGCTAGTTTCTCGGAAAACTGAGACTAAATCTGTGGTGGGATTCAGGTGTCAGCTGATAAGGTCAGAAGACACTTATCCAGAGGCCTGGGCTCCTGAAGGGGGCGTGGCTAGCCTCATTCAAGAGGGGGGCTGCTGGGATCTTGAGTGGCCCATTTTGTTCCTGCCTTCTTGAAAGATTGGATTATCATTCATCACTTGACCATCTGATTGCTCAAATATCTTCTTAAGGTGTAACCTGTTACCTTGAGTAGTAATTTTCATTCAAATAAAATTAATCCTGTATTTAATATATCCCATGTGAGATTTGTTGCAATATAAATCTGCTTCAAATCCTAGCTATGTCATTCCTGGGCATATACCCAAATGATGGTCCATCCTACCATAAGGACACTTGCTCATATATGTTCAGAGCTATTTTATTCATAGTAGCCTGAAACTGTAAACAACCAAGATGACCCTCAATCAAAGAATGGATAAAGAAAATGTGGTATATTTACACAGGGAAATATTATTAATCTGATAAAAAAAAATAACATCATGATATTTTCAGGCAAATACATGGTAGTAGAAAAAAAAATCCTGGGTGTGGTAACTCAGATCCAGAACAACAAATAGGATAGTTACTCACTTATAAGTGGAAATTAGCTGTAAACTAATGGACAGCCATAGGGGAATTATGTTGTTCCACTGTAAATAATTGTCCCACCCACGGTTTTTAATAAAAAGCACTGATTGGCTGAAGGCAGACAGGAAATGTGGGTGGGGCTACCAGACTAAGAAAACTCTGGGAATAGGAAGAACAGAGCAGAATGCCAGAGACAAGCAAAAGAAGCAGAGGACAACTATGATGCTCTGAGAAAAGGTACCGAGCCACATGGCTAGACAGGATAAAAGTCATGGGTAAGAATAAGGGTAAAGAGTTAGCAAGTTATATGCCTGGGCTTTAAGCCGATCAGTCTAATACTATTGTAAACATTTGTGTGTCTCTGCAGTTCTGTGGGTCTGCAAGCCTAAACCTTGAGGCTAGGCCCAAAAGTCCAGGCTAGAAACCTCATACTAAAGACAGCCATGCTAGCATCCACAGACCTAGAATAACTAGATAAAAGGAAGATTCAAGGAGGAGATTCATATCCCTGGGAAGAGAAAATGAAATAAACTTCAGAGCTGCAAGAGCAGAAGGTGGGGATGGAAATGGGTGGTGGTTGTGGAAAGAGATAATATTGGGAAAGATGATTATAATTAAGAGCATTTTGGGTATGAGGAAAAATCTAGTATAATAGAAGTTGGTAGGAATAAAAAAAGAGTGACCCTAGTGAAAACTCCTAGTAATTGTGGATAGGGAGCATAAGCTCTTTGTCTCTGTAAGCATGGAAGACTTCCATTTGAGGGAATGGAAACCCAATCCAGCCTCAAAACCTTCACCCTCCAATTTTTCTTACTTGCAAGATGTTCTAGGATGAAGATGACTCAGAACTTCTGGAGTGACCAACCAATGTCTGGTCCAACTTGGTACCCAAGGTATGAGAGGGAGGCCAAGTCAGACACTGTCTGTAGGTTCAGGATTCAGACATTCCACAGACCTAAAATATAACTAAATCCAACTGGCAAAGCAAAAATTTAATCTCAATGAAATGGTCCCTAATGATTCTCTGCTATATTTAAAGCTTAGGATAATTATCATCAGAGAGGCTTTATTCAGAGCAACTCATAGAAAAACATGCAGAGCCGAACATAAAGCAGAACTACTGTAGAAGCTGAAAAAAGATGGTAGGAGCCAAAGGGGTCACAGATATCACAAGAAAACAGCCCACCATATTAACTAGCAAAGGTCCATAGAGGATCACAGAGACTTAAATGATAATCAGAGAGCCTCTATTGATATATACTAGGTTCTCTGCATATGTTATAGTTGTGCAGCCTGGTGTTCTTCTGGAATACCTACCAATGGGTATGTGAACTGTCTTTGATACGTTTGCCTCCCTTTGGGATTCTTTTTCTTCTACTGTGTTATCATTCCCAGCCTTAATATCAGGGATGTACTAGTCTTCTTGCACTGTGATATCCCTGGAAGATCTGTCCTTTTATAAGGGAAATGGAAGAGGAATAGATCTGAGGAAGAAAGGAGTTGAACAGAGAAGGACTGGGGGGAGAGGAGAGAGATGAAACTGCAATCAGAATGAAGTATATGACAGAAGAATATCTTTCCTAAAAAGAAAGAAAAAGGACAACGAACTTTACAGAACAAAGAATATTAAAAGTGAAAAAGAAAAAAGAAATATCATAAAGTGAGATCTATTAGAGTAACTGACTTCTCTGTGGAGACTCCCAGGATACTGGTTGGATGTTCTACAATTGTTTACAAAATATGTATTTCAGCCAAGATTAGCATATCTTTCAATTACAAGAGGAGAACAAAATGCATTTCCTGATAAAACTAAAGCTTAGAAGTAATTACACACAAATCTAGCTCTATAGAAGGCATAAGAATAAAAATTTCAATCTGAAGAGGTTAACCACACCCAGGAAACGACAAGAAATAAATGGACACAAGTCAAAATGAGAGGTAAAAAATTTCCTATTTAAAAATTCTCCTTTAAGGACTTGGACCTACCTCAACTGAATACAGCAGACTGAACTGACTCTTGGGGATTTCTTGTACTCCTAAGGGAATGTATGGGCCATGGGGTAGGAGAGGCTGAGGGAGGACTGGGAAGGACTGGGAGGAGAGAAGGAAAGGGGAGAAGTAGTACATATGGCCAAAAAAACTTAAAAGAAAAAGATGTGAGAGCTAGCTAGCAATAAGCCTGAGCCATAGGCCAAAGAACATGTAATTAAAAAAAAAATCCCATTTAAAAACAAGAGCTAATAAATACTGCTCCTTGATAATTCTCAATATTAATAACCTCAATTGCCCAATAAAAAAAAATACAGATTAACAGATTGTTTTAGCAAAACAAGGTACATTTGGGAGAAAAAAAAGAGGGGGAGAATGGTAGATATGAAAAAATAACACTTTTTTCTTTAGAGAGAGGTATTTGTCTATGTGTGTGTTTGTGTGATAAAAGCATGCTCTAGTGTGTTTGCATGTGGAAGCCAAGTGAACATTGAGTGTCTTTCTTTACCATGCTCTATTTTAATTTTGATACAGGGAGTTTTAGTAAACCTGGAAATCACCAGTTGATCAACATAGGTAATCAGGAAATCTCCGCTATCTTTTTGTCTCTTCCTCCTTAAGATGATTACCCAACATTTTTGTGAGTTCTTGGTGGTCATTTAAGATAAGAAAACCTTACCTGAGTAAATATGTCCATAAGACTGGGCTGTAGGCACACTTGTAGAGCATTATCATAATTAGTGATTGATGTGGGAGGGCCCAGACCATAGTGGATGATGCAATACCTTGGCTGATCATCATTGATTCTATAAGAAAGCAGCCAGACCTAACTTACTCACCTTGAGATTTGGGAGAATGGGGAGGGAGAGGCTGAAGGAGGGTCTTGGAAGAGGGAAAGAGAAGAGGAGCTGTAGTAGATATGGAAAACCTTTTAAAATACAGAGAGAGAGAGAGAGAGAGAGAGAGAGAGAGAGAGAGAGAGAGAGAGAGAGAGAGAGAGAGAGAGAGAGAAGGCTAAATAAGCTATAAGGAACAAACCAGTAATTGGCGCCCTTTTATGGCTTCTGCCAGGGATATCGCGATGCAAGAAGACTAGCAAATCTTCTCCCCCACCCCCTTGCCTCTCCTTTAATTGCTCATTTATATCATGGGATTTTTTTGCATTGACATCAATATAATATTGTCATGTAAGAAGTTTTATAAATTCCAGAGAATAAGTATCAATCCTTTGGAATTTGGGTGAGAATACATTAGGCTCTAAATGTCTGACTTTGTGTATTATATTACTATATTATCCAAATTTAAAAGTACACACAATAGACATTAGGGGCAGTCCATTGAATATATCTTGTTTTTCATCATAAGGAGCATAAATTTTGTCTGGAAAAGTGTCATCACTCCCCATTTGTTAAGACTTTCCTTAAACCAATAGATGGAAAATGGTATTGAGATGAGTTTACACAGAAATCTTTTAAACAATATTATTTATCACAAAATTTCTCACGATCTCTCCACTGTCAAATGTTAAAATGTGATATCAACTACCAAGTGATTAAACTCTTTTCTTTTATCTGTGAAGCATTTATATACATACAATTGTTAATATAAAATATAACTTACTTGCATGCTCTGTTTTGATGACCTCTCTTTGACAGTAGAGTTCATCTGTTATGAAGAAGGATCTAAGAGGAAATATGAAAATTCTGTTTTACATTTTGAAGTAACTGACTCTTTTATAAATGCTTCTTAGCCCATGTTTATGATTTGTAAGAGTGTGTCTAAAACAATGTGGTTCATTTTGAGAATGTTGTAACCACAGTGGATGATTTGGCCTAATGAAACAGCATTCAAACATTAAGAGGTAATTATTGCAAACATATAAGTTAGACCAATACAAACTTATAGAATCAGGCTTTAATTGTGTTTCCTAAAATTTCTTGCCTGGAGCTCAATCATTCCCTTAGGAAGGAACTTTAACTATTAACTTGTTCTATTTAATAAAAATTAACTGTGCATATGCTATTTGTCCCTAACTGTTTTAAAGCTAAGAACAAAAAATGATTATAACAGAAATGGTCTCTGTCTTTAAAGAGAAAAATTAAACATTTATAACAACTTGGTAATATAATTTATAGTGGATACTGTTCAAACAATATGTAAAAGCTTAAGGTATTAACTATGTTAATAGTTTAGAAATAGAGAGAGCAATTAAAACTTCCAGTAATTTATTGCCTAATTATTATTTGTGTTCTTATCCATTTCTAAGACTTTGAGTACATATTGCTAAAACCTACTGGTGTACATTTATTTTACCAGGCCCTTGGGAAACATTGTCTAGACAAGCACTATTCACTGAATCACACAAAAGCCAGCTCTGGCACAAATTTTCTCTTCTTCTATGCACAATAAGGAAAGTATGTGTGAAGGAATATTCTCTCATCCATGACTTTGAAACTCCAGATGGAGGCATCATTTATATGAATATTCAGTAACTCATAAAGTACCGAATTTTATTCATAGCCTCCAAATTCTATGATCTGGAATATAATCTACTTGGAAGTACTGTACCAATATACCAAATATAATTACCAAAGAGTATTAAATTGCAGAGATGTTCAAATGATGTCATCTGTACTGGAGTTTTTGGTCTTTTGGAAGTTAAGAAATTAGAAATTAGACTTAACAACAGAAATGCATCCTTTTTTTTCAAGAAATCTTGAACTATGTTATACTTAATATTAGATTTTAGGACTTTTTCAGAAAGACACAGAATGCAGCATAGACGATATAGAATAATAAACCTGACATAATTTTAAAAACTAAATTCAACATGAAAATGCAGAGTGTATTTTTTAAAATCTTTCCAAGAATTTCAAAAATAACTAAATGTTATTGGATCAATGATGAGGTGCTAGACAGTTGTGCAGTTTGTATGACCACTGAGCTACCCAGAGTTGGACTGAGGGTCAGAGGAACAAAATAAGAGAGTAGGTAGGTTATATGCCACTACTTCTCTTCTTTACTTCAACATACAGTATTTGGTTATTCTGTAGGTTTTGAGAAACTCTTAGGGCAGGATACTATTTTTCCCACATATAATTTAGATTTATAACTAGTGGTATAGGTACTGTTCAAATTGCTCCATGATAGCTACCTGGTAACCTGATTGATCCTGCCATGGTGAACTCAGTTTACATCTCAGTCAGGCTGAACAAGAATTCCTCAAAGTGAAGGAGTGAAGAGTTCATGACTGAGGCCTCTGCTGAGGTCTAGTGTGAGTGGAATAAGGGGAAATAAAGTAGAGCTTCCCTAGCTCTTTGGTGCTCAAGAGATGCCAAAAATAGAGAAGCTGACCCCACTGAATCAGCTTATACCCAAGAATAGTCATTATGAACAAATTCAGAAAGTCCTGGTGAATTATTTTTTTTATCTAACACAAGTACTTTGTCTCACAATAAATGACATATTTGAACATGAGTCAAAATCCTTTCAAGAACTTCAGAATGTTTAAAATTTGTGAAGCATGTGATATTTTTAACTTTTGTGGCTGAATAACTCACCACTAACTATGCCAGCTGGTAGCTCTATTAACACACACTAAGACTTTAAGGACCAAGGAAGACCAGGTTTACTAATTTACTGCACTAAGGTAAGTTTCACTTAACAACAACAGTAGCAACAATAATAACAAAAACTATAATGTTCTAAGGAAGCAAGACTGACTGATAAGTATAGAACATAATGTTTCTGAAAGTGAAGGAAGAATTAGTGCCTGAATATGAAAAAATATATAAAACCGTTTCTAAAAATATTTAAAAAGTATATGGAAGATGCTAGAAAAAATGTTCATGAGTTATTTTAACTTAAGCAATTTCTATGTTTTTGAACTATTATTTAACAAAAAAAAAATTCCCACTCTTTTTTTAAAAATGTGAAACAACTTGTTTACACATTCTTCATTCTCTGGAAAGGCTTTTTTTGATAAATTATGTAAGATTGGCAGATACAGCCTTAATTATTAGAATTTATGGTGAAGATTTGGCTACAGTGGATCCATGACCTCCAAATTTATAAAGATAACATCAAGTAGCTTCAAAGAGACATACAGATGCCCAGCCATGCTAATAAATAAGTAAACACAAATTTTAAAAGCCACTCAGTCTCAGAAAGTAAAGTGAATCATTGCCCATCTCCATTCCTTTGTGACTCTTGACTTACTTGCAGAACTAATCTCTCCAAGAACCCACAGCCACCATACTTTCCCAATGTCCATGTAGGCTGCATGTAGCCTTTATTTACTCCTCCAAACCTTTCTCTTTAAGGTACTCTTAGATTTGATTCTGTTACTTACCTAAGTCACTCATCCCAGCCCGTCTTATCTCCTTTGATTTGGCCTCCAGATTTGGATGCAGGGTCCCCTTTGTTCTTATGTGTCACACCTGACCATTCCTTCCTCTTAACTTATCTCTATTTCTTGTGACTTCAAAATTCACACACAGAACTGCTCTCTGTTAAGGATCTCATAGTTGTCACACTTGAATGGGACACAGGTAAGCTACCTCTATTCACATTGTTCATCTCCATTCTGTTATCTCTAAAGTACCACTTGTCTAGTCACGACTGCATGTCTAAGCCCCACCTCCAAATATTTCTTCATTCTCACAGGACTTGCCAAACTAAAGTTACTCCAAGTACTGACATGGTTGCTCTTTTCGGAGCCAGAAATCATGTCCTATTTAAATGACATGGAAGGTCATACTCCTTTTCCCCACTTTCAATGCTAGTCTATCATCTCTGAAAACCACCTTAAAAATCTGAAGAAGTGTGGACTCTGAATCCAATGCTCAAAGCAGCATTTCAGCTATGTGACCATTCAGAGTCTGAACCCTAAAAACCAAAGAGGCTCCAAGACTGAAAATTAAATGTCATTATTCTTGATACAGTCTGGGACAGCAAGAAAACAAATAACAGAAGGAACACTTATCCAAATATTCACCTCAATAAACACCATAAATGTCATAATTCCAAATGTCTAGATTACAGAACACAACAAAATCCATGAACAACCAAGACAGTATGTCTTATCCATGAAAATAATGCAGCCATACTTTAATCTACCCCAACCAATGTAGTCTACCTGAAGCAGAAAACAATGACTTCAAAATAGCAGTTATTGATATGTTTAGTGGCTTTAAAGATGCCAACAATAAATATCTTAGCAAAGACAGTGAAAACACAGGGTAAGAGTTAAAAAGTACTGAAATAAACTCAAGATACACAGGTAGAGTTTAAGAAAGAAGTAAAAATGCTTAAAATAAAAATGACAACATGAATAAAAGCTGGAAGTGAAAATACTTTTAGGAAATTATAGAAGAAAATGACCCCAATCTAAAGAGATGTTACCAAGAAACAAGATATATATTGAAAACTGACAGGACCAGAAAAAAAAAAAGAAAAAAGAAAGAAAAAAAAAAAAACAAAAAAACCCTTCTTTTAACCTAATATAAACAAAACACAAACTGTTAACAATGAAAAATTTCCAAGTGAATTCAGACCCATTAGAATAACTCCTGACTTCTAAATGGGCATTTGAAGAGAAAAAAGGACTTGAACAGGTGTTATACAAGATCTGAAAAATCACAGGTAACAGTTCAGATTACTATACGCAGAAAATCTCTCAATCACATTAGATGGAAGAGAAAAAAATCATGAAAAATAAATTGAAGCAATTTTATTTCTATATGAGATGGTAGAAGAAAAGATTTCGGCTTAGAAAGAAGTCTAACTATTAGCAAGGGGCACAATGATTAAATAATCTCAGTAACGTTCATCAAAAAAGGTTAAAGCACACACAACACCATAACCACCACCATATCCACACCAGCAGCAGTACAACAACAACAAAAACAAAACATAGTGAAAATTTAAAATATAATGAATACAATTTTTTTACTTTGTGTGGAAACAAAACAAATATTGAAATGTCAAGAAAGCTAAAACACTCCTAATGAAAGAACTTGTTGGAGTTATCACCACACAAGATTTCCTTTTGTATTACAAAAACACAGTAATAAAACCAGCTTGCTATTGGCATGATGAATATATAGATGTGTTGATTAGTGAAATCAAATTAAGGGTGCAGACAGCCACATCCATATACACACCTGAATTTTGAGGGAAAAAAAAAGCCAGAATACACACTGGAGAACAGATGGCATTTTTAATAAATGGTGCTGGTCTAAATGAATAACTGCATATAGAAAAGTAAAAGTAGATCCATATTTATTTTTCTGCACAAAACTGACTAGAAACCCTGAACATGAAAGAATAAAAGGTAGGAAATAGGTTTTGTACTCATTAACAGAGCAAATGACTTTCTGAACAAAACACTTAGATAGAACAAAAACTAAGATCAGAAGTCAACAAATGGAACTTCATAAGACTAAAAAGCCTCTGTACATCGAAGGACCCCATTCTTTGAGGCAAGAAGCAGTCTATAAATTGATAAAAAAAAAAAAGAATTGTTGTAAATTATCCCTCTGACAGAGGTTTAGTATACAAACAACAAAAAATTGAACATTAAGAAAATATATAGCCTAATTAATGATATTGAAATAAACAAGAAGTTCTCAAATGGTAAAATAAAAATGAATGAGAGACATCTAAAATATTTTGATATCCTAAAGCATCTAATTTGAGATGTCATATTTCTCCAGTCAGAATGCCCAACATTAATTAATATAAAAGTGTTTTTTCATTCTAACAATGATTTAAGAAAAGTAGAACCCTGACATATTTCTGGTGAGAGTGCAAACAGGTACGGGCAGAATTTCAAACAGTGATAAAATCATGAAAAGTTTTAAATTAATATACCTTAAGATCCAGTTATACAATTCTTGAATATGTACCGAAAGGACTCTTTACCGTACTACCAAGATATTTGCTCCTCCATGCTCATTTCTGCTCTTTTCAGAAGAGCCAGAAATTGGAAACAGCTTAGCTCACCTTAAATTGATGAATGGCCAATAAAATGGTGGTACATTTACATAATGGAATATTATTCAGCTATTAAGAAAATTGAAATTTGTTGATAAAAAGATTGAGACAGGGATAATTATCTTGTGTTAGTCAAACCAAACCCAGAAGGAAGATTTTTTTTTCTTGTTTCTAAAAATATGATTTTAGCCTTTAGATAAGTGTGCTTTATTTAGAATATCTAAAGAAGTTCAATAGCTCTTAATCTCCAGAATTAGAAGAGATAATGATATCTTCTAAGGGAGATGAATAGAATGTAGTGTTATAAGTGGATAAAGGGGAAACTCAAATAGGTGGATTAAGGGGCATGAGAGATGATAATGCAGGGTATGATAGCAACTTTGGGAAAGAGAAGCAACACTAAAAACCTTTTTGAAAATATACATGGAAACCTTTTGTCCTAGAAATTCCTTAAAATACAAACATACATAAAAGCAATTTAAATGGAATAACCATATATGGAGAAAATGTCTCAACTGTGTTACCAAGTAAAACAGTACCAGAGTAAGTTATTTTGATAAGCAATTGGTCAAATTTGTCCCATATCCAACACTATCAGTGCAGTGTTTTTGTCAGTTCTTTTGAGTGATTGCCCTCATTCTGATATTACAGTCATATTGCTAAAGGCACATTTTACTTTGTAGGGGACTGCAGACCCTCACCCCCCTCTCGAAAGGACTGAAAGGTATGCAAAGTAACATTAGTCACAAGGAAGTGGCCTTGCAGTTGCTGTTGAAACATTTTAAACTGTTATCTCTGGTACATTGCCCAACAGGGTGCTGCGTAACAGGGTATGAGAAAAGTTACAGAGAAGTAGAGGCTACAAAACCAGTAATCACAGGCTGAAGGCTAAGATAGGTCAGCATACTACTGAGGTATAAAAACCCTTGAAAACTTCAATAAAGTGGCATTCTTTGTTCAAGAGTGACCCACGTCCCTTGTGTATTTCTTAATCTCCAGACCCTTGCCTGACTTGTGGTTCATTCAGGTGGTGCAGGTGTCATAGAACATAGAGAAATTAGGCTAGTGCCTAATTAAAAGCTTTACTCTTACTGACTAACATTCATTATGTTGGAAGGTATTTTACACAGTACTAGAATATACCCAGATGACTTATGAGATCTACAATAGAGACCTACCTAAAAGATAGAGTAACACAAATCTTATGAGAGTAACTGACTACTTTATAATATAGAATACATATCTAATACTGTAAATTAGACCAACAAGCAAAGAATAGATGGGTTATGGGCCATAAGGGAGAAAATAATACTATTATTTTGCTAGAGGAAAATAGCAATAAAATGATTTCTAATGGCCTATCAGTATACAAATTTACCAGTGCACTGCCCAACCCACATCAGAAGAGCTTCTTGAGGTAGATATGCACAAGACCCACACAAAGTTCAAGACAGACAAAATCTTAGCCATGACAAGAGTATGTAGACAAAAAGTTCCTTTCCTACACAAGATTTTTTTTAAAGTAATAGCTTCTGGAAGGACAAAAATAAGGTTTCTCCAACAACGTGACAAGAGGTATATTTGTCACACTTAAGGGCAAGACTTTGAACAGAAAAGAGTTTCAATGATTTTGTGAGCATTTTTAAAAATTTTGTTGTTGTTGTTATAGGTTGCTAGTTTTTCTTTTGGTTCTGTTTTAAAAGAGAAAGGTAAATTGGGGAAAGGATATGACTCAAATCAATGTATGAAGATCTTAAAATATTTTTAATTTAATAAAAAAATAATGTGTGTGAAGTCAAGAAGGTTGACTCTATGAACCTCTGGCCTCAACACACACCTCCCTGTGGTACAATTGCAAACACACTCACACAAATTCCACAAAACACACACACAAAGTTGTGGGTAGGGAAACACAGAAAGATAGAAAAGAGAGAGGGAGCCACAGAGACAGAGACAAAGACAGAGAGACAGAAATTAAATCCTATTATCCAACAAAAGCATCAGACACGGTTACTATATTTGATCCTTGTTATCAGGGCATGATCCAGGACATATTTTAAAAAAATAAGTTTCTACCACTTTTGGGGAAAATGTTTTTGATTATATTTCTCTCCAACTATTCAGACTCTACATGTTATATTTTCTTTACCCTCCCCAAATATTAGGTATTTCTTCCCCTAAGTGTCCTTGGGTGAAGTTAAATAAAATTCATTATACTTCCTTTGCTTTTGTGAAACAGAGAAAGCCTTCCCACCAGTGTATTTATTTAGTATTTAGCATTATTTCAATAGACACCTCAAGGAAATGTATACATACATATCTAATTGTCACCACTATATGTTCTATTTGATAGACTAACAGGTAAAATTTATATTTTTGGAAAGCATGAATTATTTAGAAGCACATGTCATTTTCTAGAAATATGAAGTAACTCTATATGAGACTGATTGCTAAATTCCTTCAGTATTTTTAGAATTAGTTTTGATACATCCAATTTCAAATAAAATATCAAATGGGACCTTTTAGAACAAGTTGGACTTGATTACTAATTACACTTACCATTCTATCTGTAGCTATTATGTGTAAGGTAGTAGTGAAAGCACAGGACTGAGAATGTGGTTTAAGCCTGAATTCTTACCTTAAATGTCTGTAAAACTCCATATATCATCCAATTGTCTTAAATAATAGCTTGCCTATTTCTCAATTGAAAGACTAACCTCTGAACCTTTAGTTCCACTGCCTCTGATGATTGGCTCTAGGTCATGCTTCATCACTACATAAACTATGTGGTGATTCGAATAAGAAATGTTTCCCATGGACACATGCCTTTGAACACTTGGTACCCAGTTAATAACAGTTTGGTATTGCTATAGAAGCTTTAGGAATTATAACCTTGCAGAAGTTTGAATGCCTTTTGTTATGGATAGAGTTGAGTTTACAGCCTTGCCTTCCAGTTCTCTCTCTGCTTTCTGAGATGGTAAGATGTGATCTCAAGCTTTCTGCTTGTGCTCTCATACCTGATGCTTGTTTCTATGTGTCTCTGTTTTGAGGGCCTTTTATCCATTTAGAACTATAAGTACAAATAAACAAATCTTGATGATTGTATTTAATCAGAGAAACAGAAATGCTATTTATGTAGAAATTTAATAAAGAGAGTGTGTAGTTGCTGGGAAGAACTTTTAAAAATTTGAACAAGAAAAATAGTTGAAAGCTCTGTGAAGAGTGTAATGGACCATTCTGGTAGATGTATAGAAGCTAATAGTTCTGTAAGTAAGCAGATAGTAAAAGCCTAGCCATGTGTGTCAGCCATGTATGATACTTGCTATATTGCCTCCATGCTACAATAAAGTCTTTTGCCCTGTACCAACAAATTCAATAAACTTTTCTTTCTGTAAGTTGCCTTATCTGTGGTATTTTAACATAGTAATGAAAAGTTACTGACACGTTAGTTATATGAGAAATATTTACCTTGTCAGTTCCTACTATTATGTCTGAAATATTAATCTTCATATACTGCAAAATTGGCACATTTCTTCTAATACACCCTTTTAAGGTATCTGCAATAAATGTTTTAGAAATACCTGTGAGTTCAGAAACACTCTAAAAATAAATTTTGTGTGACAAAAGTGCATTAAAGGAATAACTGAGAAAACAAAATAATGTTTAGGAGTTGAAACAAACTGTTGAGAGACTTAACATATTATCTACAATTGATTGCCAAAATCATCTCAGGATTTACTTTCGAAAGAAGAATGTCTTCTTAAATGGCAGTAGTTGGAGGTCGTATTATTCATGACTCAATACTGCTTATGCTGACTCTCAGATTTAGGTCAGTATTGAACAGTATGATTAGAGATTCTTTTACAAAAAATATGCTATAAATATTTAAATGAGACAAACTCTCATCTTCTAAAACATTAAAAATAATATTAAAATATTAAGGCAAGCATTTTTCTCCTTTTCTAATTTATTTAACTATTAACAGACCCAACACTATCCCCTCCCTCTTTTCCCAGTTTTACTCCAGCTTTCCCCTACCCAGTTCCCCTATCTACTCTTCAGAGAAGGTAAGAATGCTTAGGGTGAGTCAATGCAGTCTGGCATATCCAGTTGAGGACCAAACACACTACCCCCACCAGTAGCTAGGCTAAGCAAGGAGTTCCCTGTAGGTAATGAGCTTCACAGTGCCAGTTCATTCACCAGAGGCCCACGTTCAGAGGGCTTAGATAAGTCCTATGCAGGTTCCCCAGGTGTCCATACAAAGTTAGTGAGCTCCCAATAGCTCAGGTCAATGGTCTCTGTAGGTTTTCTCATCATGCATGATCTTGGCCTCTTCGCTCATGTAATCTCTCTTCCCTGTCTTTAACTGAATTAGGAGCTTAAACACAGTAGTTAGCTCTGGTTCTCTGTATCTGCTTCCAACAGTTGCTGGATGAAAGTCCTATAATGACAATTAAGGTGGTCATTAATTTAATTATAGAAGACCCAGTTTCGGCACCCTCTCCATTATTGCTTGGAGTCTTAGCTGCTGTCATCTTTGCGAATTCTAGGGTATTTCCCTAGCACCAGGTTTCTCTCTAAACCCATAATGGCTTCCTCTTTTAAGATATCTTTTTTCAGTGTTCCCCCTCTCTGTTCCTTCCCAACTCCTTCCCTTGCCCCCTTCCTCTTATAGTCACAATTTACTCAGCAGACATTATCTATTTAACCTTCCCCCAAAAGATACATAGAAATCTCTCTTAGGTCCCCCCCTGTTACCTAGCTGCTTACAGGTTTTAAGTTGTAGCTTGGTTATACTTTGCTTTATATCTGAAATTCAAAATCTATTCATGAGTGAGAACATACTGTGTTTTCCTTTCTGGCTCTGTGTTAACTCACTCAGAATGATACTTTTTTAGTTCTATCCATTTGCCTGCAAATTTAAGGATTTTTTTTTTTCTGAGTATTACTCCATCGCACAAATCTACCACAATTTTTAAATCCATACTTCTGGTGAGGGGCATCTCGGTTCTTTCCAGGTTCTGCCTATTACGAATAATGCTGCTTTGAATATAGCTGAGGAAATGACCATTAATGCTGAGAATGTACATCCTTTTGGTACATGCTCAGGAACAGTATTGCTGTGTCATTAGGTACACCAACTTCAGTTTCTGAGAAACTGCCATATTAATTTCCAAAGCATCTATACAAGTGTACATTCTCACCAGCAATGGCAGAGTGTTACTGTTAATCCAAATCCCTCTAACGTAGGCTGTCATCAGTGTTTTTGATTTTATCCATTCTGATAAGTGGTTTTGATTTACAGTTCCCTAATGGGTAAGGATTTTGAGCAATTCTATAATTGTCTTTTGGTTTAATATTCTTCTGTTGAGAGTTCTCTATTTAACTCTGTACTGCATTTTTTAACTGGATTATTTGTGGTTTTGACCTCTAGTTTCTTGAGGTTTTTTTTTTTAAATGTAATTTATAGATCAGTCCTCTGTCAGGGATAATATTGGTAAAGATATTTTTTTATCCTGTAGGCTGTAATTTTTGTCTTACTGACCATATTCTTCGTCTTACAGAAACTTCTCAGTTTCAGAAGGTACCACTTATTAATTGTTGCTCTCAGTTTCTGTGCTACTGGTGTATTTAGGAAGTGGTTTTCTGTGCCAATATTTTCAAAGCTATTTTCCACTTTCTTTTCAATCAGGTTAAGTGTACCTGGGTTTATGTTGAGGTTTTTTAACTACTTGGACTTGAATTTTGTGTTGGGTGATAAATATGAATGCATTTGCAATCTTCTACATTCCACCATAGAGCTTACGCCAGGACCACGTGTTGAAGATATTTTTTATTATTTTATTTTGTATATTTTTGGTTTCTTTGTCAAAACACAGGTGTTTATAGGCATGTGTATTAATGTCAGTGTGTTTAATTAGATTCCAATGATCCACAAGTATGTTTTTCTGGTAGTGCCAAGGTGTTTCTATTGCTGAAGCTCTAGAGTAAAGCTTGAAGACCATGGATGGTGATGTCTCCAGAAGTTCTTCTATTTAACAGAATTGTTTTGGATATTTCTGTTTTTTTGTTTGTTTATTTGTTTTGCCATATGAAGTGAAGTATTGTTTTTTTTAAGATCTGTGAAGAATTATGTTGGAATTATGATGGGAATTTCATTGAATATATAGATTTCTTTTGGTATGATTGCTACATTTTACTGTTTTGATGGAAAACCTTTCAATTTTCTGATATCTTCTTCAACTTATTTCTTCAATGACTTAAGTTCTTGTCCTACAGGCTTTTACTTCTTTGGTTAGACTTACTCCAAGATATTTGATGCTATTTGCATCTATTGTAAAGGGTGATGTTTCCCTGATTTCTTTTCCAACCCTGTTATCATTTGCATATAGGAGGGCTATTGATTTTTTTCTTCAGTTAATCTTGTACCATGCCACATTACTAAAGGTATTTATCAGCTGTAGGAGTTTCCTGGTAGAAATTTTGGGGACACTCATGTATACTATTATGTCATCTGCAATACTGATAGTTTGACTTCTTCCTTTCCAATTTGTATCACCTTAATCTCCTTTTGTTGTCTTATTGCTCTCTCTAAACCTTTGAGTAGTATATTGAATAGATTTGGAGAGAGTAGGCTGGTATCGGAATGTCTTTCTGTATGCTGTGAATATCAGTCTTTAAATAAAGGACTGTTTTGGTCATGATAGGCATGACTGGACCATGGACCAAATAGCATGAAGATAATATAAGTGTCTGTGTATTACATTGGGACTTTGGGATTGCTGGTCCAGATAAATGGTGGTGGGTGGGTCTGGACTGTGAAATTAGCTGAGCCAGAAACCTCTTGTAACAGTAGATAGCCTTAAGAAAAACATTTTAAAATACAAAACAAAATTAAACTTTAAATCTTTTTCTATTATAGCCATCCTAGAGAACTGAAGTATAAATGTGTGAGATTTTATTACAGGTTTTGTACTTCTAGGCCATTTTAAGTTTTGGTTTATCATTTTTTGACTGTACTTTCTTTAGGTTTGGAGCCAAGGAGTTTAACCGAGTTGAACTCTTTCTGCAGTAAAAGAGATACAAACATATTATTTCATGTTGAGTTCAAGTTCAAAGAATATATGCTAGACAAATTTAAATCAAAATAATTTCAAGTCTTAAGTGTCTAAACTATGTTCTTGTACTTTCACTTTCCAGTCTATTGTATTTCTATAACCTAGATCAGAGGTTCAGTGTTCAGTAGATATCAGTGTGATATGATCATGGATTATCTCCCTTACTACAAAAGAATATTCTTTTGGCAACAATAATTTCTGACACAGCCTCTTTCTTAAAGGCTGATGTTTTAAAAACATATCTTCCAGTGTAGTAGTGCTGAGAGTTGACATTTTCTTTAACAGGAGAGGCCTAAAAGGGCATAGCTGGGTCATGGAGCCATTGTACCTAGATGGAATAAATATCCACTTGCTGAAAGGAAGGTAACACTTTAGAGAATTAGATGGTTATTAAAGAATGAGTGGTATCAAGATCATGTACATATTTTGCTTCTTCTGCTCATATTGATCTGACTTTCTTTCATGAGCCTATCTTATAATGTTATTCACACTGGAGCCCTCACCAGAATCCAGACAGATGCCAGAACTACATTCCAGAACTGTAAAATCCACATACTTCTTTTTAAAATAAATCATTCAGCCTCAGATATTTTTATAGTAACACACAGTATGCTTATACAATGCCTTTAGGCAGATTAAATAAACTGTAGGTTTTTTAAAAATATAAATTATGTGGGGAAACTTTTTTTTATAAACTGGGGATGGATATATTTTCTGCCTGTGGTTTTATATTGGATTTGAGATTCATTGCTATTTAAACTAAAGAACCTGAGAATACAAGGTAGATAAAAAATTACATATTTTTAATCTCTCATCTTATAAGCATGGTGATCTACTAGGTACATAAACAATTCAAATAGAAATGATTTTAAGAGAAAATAGGAACTTTTTAGTAGGGCTAACTCAAAACCACAAGACAAAGCAAGAGGCATGGGAACAAAAATGCAAGAGGAACTAGTGCTGTGAAATAGACAGCATGCTGTACTTATATATGTGTGTCCATACAGCCAGACTATTACCACGCTGAAGCAAAATTGCACTCAAATGAGGGGTAGTTAAAATATCTCATAATTATGTAATTATATAAATAATATAAAGTACATACCACCCTGCCTATATATTGCACTCTCTCATTTATGACTGAGTTCTGTATATGAATTGTGCTTTTATGACCTCTCCAATCACTTTTTATTATGCTGAATTAGGATGATGATTTTTGGTAGGGCTTTATCATAAGAGAAAATTCATCTATGATTCCCAGCACCAGATAGTCTGTGTTGATCTCTTAATTTATTTTGATTCAGATTACTTTACAGATAATTATATATGTTGCACTAATGTAGCATATTGACTATTTACAAAACAGAAATATATAGAACATTGAAATAAATGTGATAAACCTCTAATTTTAGTGTCTCCATTTAGTTCTTTTTATAGACCAAATCTTACTTAAATTCCAAGACTAGAAGTACATCATGGTTTCATTTTTATTGTTTTATGCTAATAATTCAAGAGAGCATGAATGGCTTTAGATGAAATTTATTTTTATATCTAAAACATGTTTAATCCTCCTAAAAACTTCATCAATATTCTGAAATAAGTTATGATTTCACACATTGATTTCCATAGCATGAAATATGGTGGCTGCAGATGCTGGTGGAGCTAAGAGATCTACATCTTGAACTATAAGCAACAGGAAGTGAACTGTCATACTGGGTGTATCTTGAGTATAGGAGGCCTCAAACCCATCTCCATAGTGATATTTCTTGTGACAAGGCCACACAAACTTCAACAAGGCCACATTTTCTAATAGTGACACTCCCTTTTCAAGCCAAAATACATACTTGATATGGTAATGTCTTTCTGTATTCTGTGAAATAAGGAAATTATTTTGGACTATATCAGGCACCTGAGACATAAGCAAGGAAATCAGAGCATAGATAGGAGAAGAAAGGCAGAGTCAAGAGAGATGTGATCCAGCCACCCAAGAAGCAATATATAAGGTAACACAGGTGAGCAGTGGGCCACATGGCAGGACAGAATAATGGAAATGGGTTTAATTAAGATAAAAGAGCTAGCTAGCGATTGTTGTGGGATTCAGGTGTCAGCTGATGGGGTCCAAGGAAGCTTATCCAGAATCCCGGGCTCCTGGAGGGGGTGTGGCCAAACCCATTGATAAGGGGCTGCTGGGACGCTGGGAGGTGCTCCTGTTCCTGGTTCCTGGCTGCTGGAGGGAGGATCCCATCGTTCGTCCGTCTGCAGACTCCGGTTCCTATTCAGGTACTACTGTAATCTATTATCTGTACCGTGAGTGTTGGTTTATATTTTAATAAATATCTATCTGATATTGGTGTCCTTGTGGGTAAACTCCGCCTACATCTGGCGCCCAACCCCCCGGGCCGGCGGACCCGCGGGTCGGGCTTAGAGCACACTCGCGCGACCCGCGTTCTCACCCCCCCACGTTTCCTACGGCTTCCTCCTCTGCTCTAGCTGTACGCTATTTGATTCCACCACGCGTGGTCAGTAATTCCGCCCCTTAATCAGCCGCGCCGAGCTGCGCGGCCGGGCCCGCTGCCTAGCTGTAGCCATTTGAGTCCACCGCGCGCGGTCAGTAACTCCGTCCCTTAATCAGCCGCGCGAGCCTCGCGGCCGGGGCCCCACTGCCTACCCAAAAACTGCAGATTCAAGCGGCTGTCTTGATTTGTGAGACTTTGCTTTTTCCAGGAATTCTATTCTGCCTGCTGAGACCCTTTAACACCTAGGATCTGTGAATAGCGTGCTGAGTGTCTCTGCATCTGCCATACAGCAGGGCACTAAACGTTATTGTGACATCTTCTGACCACACAGCATCATTGCACCTGGATTGAGGTAATGGCTGACAACTATTCTATTGAGGAATTCGGTATATATTTTTCCACGATGGTTGACAAGTTTTTAAATGAGTATCTTGAGGTATTCAATACCCCAGTTTTACTATTTTTTGGTCTGTTTCCGTATGTTGTGTTCCACAATAGACGGGTGATGACTGAGGTCACGAATTCAAACCTTCAATTACAGTCCAAACTTGGTATTATAGAATTATCAAATGCTACACTGTCAGATGACGTTAAGCAGATGCAGAACTTAAATCGGCAGCTGTTGTCCAACGTATGTGAATTACAGCTCTCAAACTCTGCTATGTCAAAGACGATAGATACTCTACAAATTGATTACAACAAGCTTTCTCGTTATGACAGCACTATACGAGAACAATATAAACTCTACGTAACTGATGAGAACAAGAAACTAGTTGACCACATTAATAAAGTGGATGAGAAAATCATTAATTATGTTAATGATGTAGATCTCAAAATTGCCGACTCAGCAAGGTCTTTAGAAGGATTACTTCATCAAGAAAGTCAAACTTTGAGACAGATGGTATCCGAAATACAAGAATTTGTACCTGCAATGTCCAAAATCCAGGAGTGGGAACCCATTATATCCAAAATGAAAGAATGTGAGGACCATATTGCAACACTACAAAAGGGCAATGATACATCTTATGCTCAGAACAGTTCAGGTCAACCCCCAATGGGGTGTTATGGTACTGGAAATACTTTACATAAAGTTGTAAACATCACGGGGATACCTCCTTCACCACCACTATTGTTCCCAGCTACTATTCAGACCAAGATGGCACCAGGTGGTTCCTCAGAATATGTAGAGTACAGTTATGAGCCACTACATATGAAAGACATCAAAGATTTTAAAGAGGCAATATCCATGTATGGTATTCACTCTACTTATGTAAAGCAGCTCCTGAATTCATGGTCTGCAAAAAACCGAATCCTCCCCTTCGATTGGATGCAGCTAACGGCTGCTGTCTTGGACCAAAGCCAAAACTTGCAGTGGAGAAGCTGGTTTAGAGAGGAAGCCAGGACCTTAGAACACCAAGGAAGAATTAGGGGTTTCTTTGCTTCTCAGGACCAAATCCTTGGTGAAGGAATGTTTGCTGACGTGAAGACTCAAACTACTTATGACGAACATACTTTATTGCTATGTCGTACGGCCGCACTTAATGCATGGGAAAAGATTTTAGACCCAGGTCAAAAAGTTGAGCATTATGCTAAGGTCAAACAAGGTTTGAAAGAGCCTTATACTGACTTTCTACACAGGCTTACCACGGCTGTAAATAGAGCAATATCAGATCCAGAAGCTAGAAAGCAAATAATACTTTCTCTGGCCTTTGATCATGCTAATCCGGAATGTAGAAGAATGCTTCTGCCTTTAAAAATCAGAGCCGCACCTCTAGAAGAATGGATTCAATATACAATCAATGCTGAACCTCTCCATAGTAATGAAGACAATTGGGTAGACCAAGCCATTGATAAGGTAAGGAAGAGGAACCAAGGAATCACTTGTTTCAACTGTGGTAGAAAAGGCCATGTAAGATGAAACTGTACACAAAGTACTCTTGGAAACGATGCCCGATCTAGGTTTAATTCAAACAGAAGGCCATTGCCTTCTGGATTATGCAGAAGATGTGGCAAGGGACGGCATTGGACCAATAAATGTAGATCTACCAGAGATAAAGAAGGCAACCCTCTGCCATCGGGAAACGCCTTTCGGGGCTTCACCCGGGAAGCCCCCCAAAATCAGACTCCAAATTCGAGGATGGTGAGATCATATCCGGTCGTAGTAGAAGACCAGCATTCTCAAGACGAATAGAACACCCAATACCTGATCTTGAAAAACATACAATATCAGATGATAACATAAATTCAAAAGAAGATTCAGAAACTCCAAAGAAAATTACAAAACGAATATTTTGGCAGACTTCGATAAATGAACAAAGACCGAAATTGGGGGTAGGGATAGACATTATTTATATCCAGGGTTTAGTCGACACGGGGGCTGATGTTTCGATCATAACCCCACGGTCCTGGCATCCGAGATGGCCTTTACAGACAGTAGATATCGAATTTCTGGGTATTGGAACAATATCTCAGGTGAAACAGAGTGTGAGGTGGCTTGAATGCATAGGACCAGAAGGTCAGAAAGGACGGTTGAAGCCATATATGGCTGATATAGCAGTGAATCTGTGGGGTCGCGACCTCCTAATGCAATGGAATACCCAGATTAAAATCCCTCCTGGTTATGATGTCAGCCGGAGGCTCAACTATGTTTCCAAAAATGACAAAAATTCACCAGCCATTCAAGTTGTACAAAAGAATTGCCCTCTTAATAAGACACTCACAGCACTGCCTTTGAAATGGTTAACGGAAAAGCCTATTTGGGTTCAACAATGGCCTTTGACAAAAGAAAAACTTCAGGCTTTGGAACAGTTGGTACAGGAGCAGTTACAGGCTCAGCATATTGAAGAATCAACCAGTCCGTGGAATTCTCCTGTTTTTGTTGTCAAGAAGAAATCTGGAAAATGGAGGATGGTGACAGATTTAAGAGCAATTAATAAGGTGATTCAACCTATGGGCTCCTTACAATCTGGTATTCCCCTGCCTTCTCTGCTACCTAAAGGATGGCCTATTACAGTTATTGACTTGAAAGATTGCTTTTTTACCATACCTTTACAGGAACAAGACAAAGAGAAATTTGCTTTTACAGTGCCTACTCTTAATAATTCAGAGCCAGCTAAGAGGTACCAATGGAGAGTCCTGCCCCAAGGAATGTTAAATAGTCCCACCTTATGCCAATATTTTGTACAACAACCACTAGAAATACTGCGCAAGCGCTTCCCACAATCTATCATTTACCATTATATGGATGATATTTTGTTGGCAGACCCAAACCCACAGACATTAGAAACATTGTTTGAAAAACTACAGAAAGTATTGCCTAATTGGGGACTGCAAATTGCTCCAGAAAAAGTACAGAGGGGAGATTCTATCAATTATTTAGGATATAAGATAGGCTTACAAAAAATTAGACCACAAAAGGTAAAATTAAATAGAGATAAATTGAAGACTCTTAACAATTTTCAAAAGCTACTAGGAGATATTGCTCATATACGGCCCATGATTGGTATAAAGAACTATGAACTAGTTAATTTATTCAAGACTTTAGAAGGTGACAAGGGTTTAAATAGTCCAAGAAAACTATCTGATGAGTCCAAGAAAGAATTAGAGTTGGTAGAAAGAAAACTTCAAGAAACACATGTGGATCGTGTGGATCCAGACCTGGAATGCATACTTGTTATTTTACCCTCAAGACAATCTCCAACAGGAATCTCAATACAAAGAGAAAGCATCATATTAGAATGGATATTTCTGCCACATAGGCCAAGCAAAAAGATGAAGACATATATCGAAAAAATTGCTGATCTGATTTTTAAAGGTAAATTGAGACTCCGTCAATTGACTGGAAAGGACCCTGCAGAAATTGTTGTGCCTCTGACTAATGAAGAAATTGAACGATTATGGGCAGACAGTGAACCTTGGCAAAAGGCTTGCAGTGACTTTTTAGGAGAAATTAATAATAAATATCCCCAAAACAAGAGAATTCAATTTATAAAGGAAACTAATTGGATCTTTCCTCGTGTAGTACAGGATGAACCAATTTCTGGAGCCCCTATATTTTATACAGATGCAAACAATTTAGGGAAGGCTGGCTACAAGTCTGAAAACCTAACTAAAGTGGTTCAGAGCCCTTATAACTCTGTTCAAAAGTCAGAACTATATGCGATTATTATGGTGTTGTTGGATTTCACAGAACCTCTTAACTTAATTACTGACTCTCAATATGCAGAAAGAGTTGTTTCACATATTGAAACTGCTGACTTCATTCACGATGATACAGACTTGACCTTACTATTCATACAACTACAAGATATCATCAGAGGTAGGATACATCCTATGTACATAACACATATCAGGGCACACACGGGCCTCCCAGGCCCTCTAGCACAGGGTAATGAGGAAATAGATTGGTTGCTAATAGGAAGCGTGCTAAAGGCCACAGAATTTCATGAAAAACATCATGTTAACAGCAAAGGGCTGAAGAAGAGTTTTCCCATCACTTGGATTGAAGCAAAGGAAATAGTAAAAAAAGTGACACTTGCTCTTTCTATAACCAACCATCTTTACCTGCAGGAACTAATCCTAAGGGTACACACGGAAATGAGATATGGCAAATGGATGTGTTTCACTTTCCAGAATTCGGAAAGATGAAATATGTACATCATACTATTGATACCTATTCTGGAATGCAATGGGCGACTGCCCTGAGTTCTGAAAATGCTGATGCTGTACTTACTCACCTTTTGGAAGCCATGGCCATAATGGGAATTCCCACTCAGATTAAGACTGACAATGCCCCAGCTTACGTCTCCCGAAAAATGAAGATAATTTTTGCATACTATGATATAAAGCATATTACGGGGATACCACACAATCCTACAGGACAGGCAGTCATGGAGAGATCTCACCGCACATTAAAAGAGATGCTTTATAAACAAAAAAAAGAAATGAAAAAACCCAGAGAGAGGTTGCATAGTGCCTTATTGACTTTAAATTTTCTTAACGCTGATGAAAAGGGAACTTCAGCTGCTGAGAGACATTGGGTAGTACAGAAATCTTCTGAGTTAAATCAACCCATTTACTTCAAAGATGTGTTGACTTCCGAATGGAAGCCAGGGTATGTGCTTCGATGGGGTAGGGGTTTTGCTCTTGTTTCAACAGGGACAGAAAAGATATGGGTACTGACAAAACTAATAAAAGCCTGCTTCAAAAAGGAGTCTCTTCCTGAACAAGAAAAGTAACTGCTCATCCTTGACATGACAAACGGATGCGTGGTAAGGAAAACACACTTAACAAACCTGGGGCAGGGTCTCTCAGTTTTGTCTTTACAGGAAAATGGATACAACTATTTTTACGGCATTGACTAAACGTTGAATAATTACTCACCTACAATATAAGACAGACTGAGGATTAAGGAATGTACAGGACAGACTACGAGACCAACTGATACACAATTACTACTGAGTAATTTCTCAATTTTTACTGCTTTACATCTTGCATCTACATCTCAAAAAAAAAATGGTCCTGATTTGACTATTAATAAGGCTGGATTTGGATTGGGAACTTTTGGCTTTCTCCCTCTCTAAACCCAAGCATATTGGTAAAGAAATATGAAAAATTCTGTCTCACATCATAAAAGCCACCTGGTGTGAGACAGAAGGCAAAATATTTAGGGACCAATATTACTGTGACTTCATCTTAAACCTTGTTCCTCCCTGTTTCTGTACCTCTCAAACATCTCATTCTGTCTGCTTCCAGTCTCCTAAAGTCATGAAAGATATAAATATCTTTTGAATATCGACAATGCTTAAGTTTTCCACTGTAAATAACATTTCCTCCTATCAGCTATCTACAAAGAATCTGGAACCGAGATGGGGCCTCCACCGGAACAACTCCTGCTAGAAAAACAAAAATAAAAGAAAGAGTATGAGAGAGAGAGAATAAGAGACAAATAGACAGACAGAGACAAGAATAGAAAAATCAAGAACCTGGTGTGCACCAATCAATAATTGCTTTCAAGAAATAGATTATTCAAAATCAGCTGCAAGATAGCTCCTTATGATTATCCTTCAGATCACACTGCTAATTAAGTTTCCAGATGGAGTTAACCACTATCCTACAAATGGTTATAGATGTATGTGGTCAGTCCATTAAGAACTAACCATTGTTTTAGCTTTTACAGGATCCCAAAGAGATGCCATCACCCTTAAGTCAGCAGGAAGCAACCTTATAAATGACTACGCCCCCTTTCCCAATAAGTTTTATGCTCCAAAGGTTGTGGGTAAAACTGGGTAAAAGACAAAACTATAATATAGCATCAGAGATCTTTTTTTGAAGAAGAGAGGGGGAATAGACAGGATAGATAAAGGTAGACTGTTCTACCTACCTATACTTCATTTTAGCTGAATGTATGGGCTAAGCTAAAGACAATTTGCACTGTCATAGATATCTGTATATTGATACTAATGCGAAATCATTTTATATGTCTAATTGTGATAATTTGTACATTGGTACAAAGTTTAATCTGAGATTGTTTTATGTAACCAAAGCAACTTGTACTTCGATATAAATCTGAATCTATAACTATTATGTAAAGCTGAATCTGAAATTGCTATATTTTATGTATGCTTCTACCTTTGTTTAAAATATTTGCACATCATTGTCATGTATACTATGCAATTACTACCTTCATTTAACTATACTAGATATAATGTATGATTGCACTAGTTATGATATATGCACAAGATGTTTTATATACCTCTGTTTAGATGATATATATGTATTTACATGTCTAAAATGCTGTGGACACTTTACCTGGTAAAATACCCCTGGCTAATGTTTGATAGTTCTACTAAGAGTCATTGTTCAGAGATTGTACACCCCTTATATAGGTATTCTAATTTTTAGTACAGGGTTTATTCCTTAAGACAATAAGATCTGCAGTCAACACTATTTAAGGTATCATATCCCAGTCATGTCAGATACAGGTTAGAATATCATAGATGAACAAGAATCTTCAACCGTTTCATAGACCCAGAGAATATGGCATTTAACATTTAAAATTCGGCCACGAGAGACACGACGACTCCTGGTGTCACTGCTCCCTTCTCGTGATGGTGTTGAGCATCAAAGATACTCCTTTGGAGTTGGTCCTTTTGGCAAAAAATGGCCGGCTGAGTAAGGAACTGTCCTTACCTTGATTGCTGACAGTACACACATGATGTCAAGCTGGATGAACAAGTTGATAGATGGAGACTGACGAAACCTGCCTAGACAGGATAAGACAGTCCCTTCAAAATTGTTCTGCTTGTGAAAAGATCTGTCAGATGCCATAGGCCTATAGCCAATCCGATAGATGCTCTAACGGTACACAAATCCAGAGGTGATTGTCCAGGTAGCTGTGTTGCTGTCCTCTCCCAAATTTTGGAAGTAGCTGCTTCCATGTACTTCTGTCTTTCAGACAAATTCACCTTCCTTCTCAGGTCTTGAAGAGGTTGAAGAATAGATGTTTAAGGTTTTCACCCTAGTATCCCTTAGATAAGAACACTCGGGTGTTAGATTCTCACTTTCCCAGATTAACCCTTTAAAATAATCTATACACCCTACTATCTACCGATATTCTAGTACTATTAGATGTACCTTATATAAGTTAGGCTTTGATTAGCAATTGTACTTTAACCTCTCCTAGATACTACCTCATAATAATTCCTACTGTACATAGTCTTAGTTTAGAACCTTCTTAGTTAGAAAAAGGGGGGAGATGTTGTGGGATTCAGGTGTCAGCTGATGGGGTCCAAGGAAGCTTATCCAGAATCCCGGGCTCCTGGAGGGGGTGTGGCCAAACCCATTGATAAGGGGCTGCTGGGACGCTGGGAGGCGCTCCTGTTCCTGGTTCCTGGCTGCTGGAGGGAGGATCCCATCGTTCGTCCGTCTGCAGACTCTGGTTCCTATTCAGGTGCTACTGTAATCTATTACCTGTACCGTGAGTGTTGGTTTATATTTTAATAAATATCTATCTGATATTGGTGTCGTTGTGGGTAAACTCCGCCTACAAGCGATATGCATGAGCCACAGGCCAACCAGCAGGGAAAATAATATAAGCTTTTGTGTGTTTATTCGGGGCTAGTCAGCTTGGCACTGCAGGTCTGTAGGTCTTGACCTCTGGCCAGATGGGGCCAGAAACTTCTTGTTATAGATGGTACCCAATGTGGGGCACAAACACCCACATGAAATGTGAGGAAGCTTAAATAGGATTCTAGAGCACAGAAATAGGGAACCAAAATTAGCTTCTGAGTTATGTTTTTGATGGGGCTTGATTTACAAAATGGTGAGTTGGGGTGGGCAGCTTAAGCTGGAACAAAGCTGGTCCCTGAAGTTTCACAGAGGACTGGGTATAAGCAACAAGCTGCACACAATCAATTTAAGGCTTCTGTTTATATTGAACAAAAAAGAAAAAAGTTAAAGATGGTTTCTTTGTAGCATCATTTTGGGATTGCTCTGTTTGCTAGGAGTGAGCAGATGAAGCTCCTTTAAGAGCAGTTTCCTGACTCAGTGTTAGAGGCAAAAACTGTATTGCTCTTTAAGAGGCCCTGCTGTCAAATGCATATGTAAAGAAAACAGCCAGTTGCATCTCTCTATTTAGTAACATGTGGGTCTTAAAATTCCTCAGAGTAGGGGTGGTAAAAGTTTCACAATATTTAATGCTATTCTAAGAATTGGGAATATAAGTGTGACTCCTGTGCCTTCACCATGATGAAAATCCCAGCAGGCAGGGTGAAGTCAGAAGTCAAAGCAGTGTTCTACTATCTAGCATTTTCAAAGCTCTTCTATATAGAAAGAGATTAATGATATGCAACAAAAAAGCTTCAGATGGAGAAAACAACTAAATGGGTTACAATGCATGTGAAAAAGAATACATAGACTGAGAGAGAAAAGACAGAAGATAAAGAAAGTCTTTTAAAAAGAGATATAGAGTAATAAAAATATAATAAGCTATATAATGATGGAAATAGACACAGAATTTGGATTATGGTTATTTTTGTGTTTTATTTTAATTTTTAACTATTAATGAGCTAACTACAGAAAGAGAATTGATTGGAAAGGCTATCAATATATAAGTTAAAAAATATATGTTAAACAAATATATATTTTAAAGGTATCTTGACTTTGAAATTTGGGTTAAGGATATATTGCTTTGGAAAAGAGATTCTGCTTTTGTTTCCACAGAAGATAAGAACCTGTGGATTGTTTCCAGGCTATTATGGTTTGGTTAATAAAGACTACTAGAAAAAAATTGAGGGAAAGTGATGGCCATATCAGCTTCAAGGCTACAACTAAGATGATCAAGTCTCAAGAACTCATAAAATTGCCAATGCCCCTCAATCAGCAGTAACTTGTAATGGAAAGCTATACCCAAATTCCCAAAAATATTGTTTACAATTGTTTGTTTTTAGTATAAATGGTTAATGGTCATAGTTATTCTCTTTCTTACAAAATAGGAGAATATGGTATATAAATGATTTAAAAAGATAAATTATAGAATTTACTTTAATCCAAAAATCAGCTTTTAATCTCAAAATATTTTACATTAGTATGGATTTTGGTTTATTGATACAAATTTAAGATTAATTTTTAAAACTATATCAATATTTCTACTTTTGTTTAAGATATTATGTTAATGCAATTCCTTTAAAATTGAAATGTGTGATTAAGAAATGCAGATTAATAGTCATCTATGATAATCAAATTTATAGCTATGTTAGTTCAATTTTTTTAGGTATACAAAGATATAGTGGATTATATATTGTAAGTAAGTGTCCTGCCAATGAGTTTAATAAAAAGAGCTGATTGGCCAAAAACAGACAGGAAGTGTTGATGGGGCTACCAGACTTTGAAAACAAAGCAGAATGCCAGAGAAAAGCCGGAAGAAGCAGAGGACAACTATGCTGCTCTGAGAAAGGTATTGAGCCACATGGCTAAACAGGATAAGAGTCATGGGTTAGTTTAAGGGTAAAGTTTTAGGTGACTATCCATGCAGCCATATGTCATCTCTGTCTTTTCTAGATTTTGGAAGTTGTTTATAGTTCCTGTTTACGTGGGTAATTTTGTATTCTTCTGTGGTCTTTGGTGTAGTTGAAAATGAGCTAGTTATAGGTACAGTTTTTCTTAGTTATTTTTAAAAGGTATATTGGATATGAAACTTTTGACCCATGAGGATAGAGTAGATGATAGAATATTTTCTTAAATGCAAATAGACTAAATATTGTAACTGTAATTATTTGATAGCTGTTTTTAATGTGTAACTTTGCTATATCAAAATTGAAACCTTCCTTTTTGATTATACAGAAAAGGGGAAGTAATGTAAGAATGTCTTTCCTTATGTTGTGAAATAAAGGAACTGTTTTTGGCCTATATTTGTCGACTTAGAAGTAGGGAGGGGGAAATCAGAGCATAGATAGGGGAAGGAGGGTGAAGCCAAGAGATATAAAATCCAGCTGTCAAGAATTAACATGCAAGGTAACACAGGTGAGCCATGGGTGACATGGCAGGACAGATGAGTGGAAATGGGTTGAATTAAGATGAAAGAGCTAGCTAGTAATATGCCTGAACCATAGACCAACAAGCATGAAAAACAATATAAGCTTTTGTGTTATTACTTGTGGTTAGTTGATCTGGAACTACAGGTCTACAGGTCTGGACCTCTGGCCAGACTGGGCCAGAAGCTTCTTATTATGTATATTATCCATCTTACTGGCTATAATTACTTTTATCAGACTTACAAACTATAAAATGATGAACATGTGTTTTGACATAGAAATTTTGTTTTAGAGTTTATTAAAATGATTAGAAACATTTATCAAGAACACAACATTGACATTATAAAATGTGTAAATGTGATGCATTAGTGTCATTTTAAGATAATTATTACAGAACTATACATCATAAGTCTATTTTAATGATATAGACCTAAGCATAGAATTCAAAATTTCTATCAGAGAAAGTAAAAAAGGAAATTTGCACTTTCTTTAAAACATAATACAAAATATAACAAAATAATTTTATTATTTTAATATGCTCTTGAGCCTTTAAAAATTATTTTTAAAATATTATTTATTTAAAAACCATGAAACAAATGCAAAAAGAAATTGGATGCTTTAAAAAGTTTAAATAAAAATTTCTAGTTCTCTAGAGATGAAAATTCCATTGGCACCACATTCAGTAACATCGAAGGATGTCTGGTATGCCTCATTAGAAGTCAACCTTTGCTGTTCTCTATCAATCATGATATGGAGGAACATCAGAAACAGTTAGGCCAAAGGTCTAAAGCCACTGAGATAGGAGATAAAAGATTGAGCTAATCAGATGCTTGGAGGGTCCAGAAACCAAAGCATGGATTTAGGATGAAAGCACTCAGCTATTTCAGACAGAGCAAACAGGAAAGAGCATGACCTTCAACTGGGAGAAAATGCATCAGGTCCAAAACTTCTGAAAGGTCAGAGATTATAAACGAAGGAATGCTGATAAAAATACGGACAAAAGTAAATTGCCTTAAAGCCTACTGACCTGAGAGACATATTTGCTCCACATTCTTGCCTTTATAAGAGAGAATAACTTTTATCTCAGCTTCCAAAAGCATTGAAATATTTTCTCTCACAGTTTTCATTGAGCTTTTATAATAATTTTAATATAATCAAAATTTATTCTTCCATTTATATGAGGAGTTTTTAATATACCAGCAGCAATTCTCCAGTTTCATTTTTTATCCTTTCAGAAATTTAAAAAATGCTTGGGGATTTCATAACATACTTATTACATGTGAGGATGACACAGTAGAATAAAGAAATAGGTGTGAGTAACATGATAATTAAACTGTATTTGAAATCAAAATTTATTTTTCTGGTAAGATTACTAATTTGCCTTAAAGACAAATCTACAAGTTCACATTTCTATTGGAAATTTATGAATTTCTATCTATAGATAGATAGTATAGATCTCTAATTTTAAACACTGGGTTATATTTCCAAAACACAAAACATGCTTCTACTTGTTAGCTAACAATACAAAAACAAAACCATATTTTGACTTCAGAAATTAAAATATAGATACATTTATCATCCTGTAAAAAACTGTATAAGTCAATCATATGTTTGATATGATAACTTTACAGGTAATATTTCATTTTCTGTTTTACATAGTTGTCTTATGCCCATTTATAGGGCAAGTGGTGTTCTCACAAATGCCTGTCTTATTGTGTCAGAAGAGTTCCCAGGATGAGGAATTTTAGATAAAAAATTTGAGCAGCATTAGCCCCTTGCTGAAACTTAGAGGAAAACATTTAGAAAGAATAAAATATCCAGAGAAGATTACAGTTGTTGCATTTATGGCTGACAAAATAAAACTAAAAGCTGCCAAAAGATCAACAGTATAATGGTGAAGAAAATAGTCTGCAAGTTGTATGCATTCAGCAAAGTCCTGACCTATTCCAAGGTCCATTGGTCCTTGACAAATGGAAGATGATCTTCCACTGGCTTGTCTCACCTAAACCTGTTGGACCATCATTCATACAATGATCTGAGATGAGTCTGCATGGTTCCAGACACTGAACAACATGACGTGGGACTTTCTCCCAAACTGACCTCATATTAAGACAAAAAACAAATCTTAACAGATACAGGTAACCTGAAATAATTCCCTGTATCATGGCAGACTACCAAAAATTAAAGCTATATATTATCAATAACAGAAAGCTTATAGGCCATGGAAACTGAAGAACCTACTACCATTAAAAAAAGAAGTCAAGACAAACATCAAGAAAGAAATCAAAAACATTCCTTTCTCTAAGTGCTACATAAATAAATAGGACCTCCAAAACCATGTCACAAAACTTAATAAAGAGATGCTAAGGCTAAAATATAATGAAAGGTATTTTAGTTAATATACTGATTCCGGCAATATACTTTCGATATGTGGTGGCTAATCTAGGTTGTCCACATGACAACATCTGAAATCAACTAAAACTCAAACATGGGCTTACCTGAGAGATATTTGTTATTGATTGAATCATTTGAGGGAGAAAGACCCACCATTAATCTAATCTATTTTATGGTGCCATATAAAGAAAGACGTAGAAGAAAGAAGCTTTTGCGTTTTGCCTGCGTGCCTTGACTCTTCCTGGGAAGTTCATCTATACTGTTACAGAGTTGACATTTTTCAGTATTCTAACAAAGAATAATGAGCAGCTGAGACATCCCTCCAATGTCCTGAGCAACTGTTTGATTAAAGGCCTTTGGATCAGGAGACAACTATTGGGGGATTACCTATAACATAGCCTGTAGGCCAATAAAATAAGTCTCATTTTTAATCTATATAGATTTACTCTTATCAGCTCTGTTTCAAGAACTCTTGTTGAAAATTCTGTTGCATAAAAAAAAAATTGCAGCTCAAGCTGATAATTTGTCTAAAAATTGCTTGCACTCACCATCAAGATAATTATAAATATCCAATTCATAATTTGAGTATAATTTTTGAATATTTAAAATGAATTAACAATTTTTATAACGTCACATTAACTATTCTGTGACTAGTAGTCAATTTTATAATATATCTACATTTGTAAGTAAGCTTAACATTTTATGGTTAACTTATGTAAGTTGCTTGAAATGACTATCACAAATGTGAGATTCTGACAGGAACATACATAAAAACTCAATGTAAGTTTCATAATAGAAAGAATCAGAAAATTATGCAGAATCTTGCTCCTTAGTTAATATTGTTGAGGACACAGTTCAGAACTAAGCAGATAGAGGGATAGAAAAGAGAGAAAACCTATGAACAGTAGGACAGACAGAAGTTGACTCGCCCAGGGGATAGAGAGATGGCTTAGAAGTAAGTCGTGTTTGGTGCATGATTAGCTAATGGGTTGAGGGGTTACTAACATAATTATGGGGAGATTTACTTACAAAGGCAGAAATGACTCAAAAGCTGCTGCATCATAGAAAAGCTCACCTCAACAAGGGTGAAAACTCACAAGATATGGAATTCCTTTATTATTTTCAAGCAACTTCATAAGTCTGAGAAACCTCTTCTCCACAGTACTGCAGATCAGAATCTCCTAAAACAGGTATTTACTACTTCTGTAGAGTTAAAAGAGACCTCCAAGAATCTTGTAAGTTTCAGCTTCCCAGTGCTGATTCAAAACTATGACTTTCAAGTTAAAATTATAGTTTATTCTGGACCCATTTTGATTCACCATGGACCAGGAACACAGATTTTAAGGTCACCCAAAATTTCATAATTATGTTTTATAATTTAACAAAACAAATAAATTTATAAACTACATACAATTTAAAATATATTGGCAGTTACATAGCAGAGAAATAACTAATCTCAGGAAGATTCTCTGAATGCCAAAGATGCTATCATAGATGATATTTATCTGTTGGCTTGGTGGAAACTTATGATCTACTAAATCAATCCAATCCAAAAAGCTATGATCTATGGTCCCAAGATGCTTGTTCAGTCTCAGAAGGGAAAAGGAATATCTTTCTGGAGAGCTAAAAGTATCCCAGGATAAATAATCAGCAACATTTCCATCTCCCCACAGCCCTGAAATCCTAATCAGCCAACACAGCTCCTTTACAGAAACTTTTGTTTGCAGCAAGCATGCAGTTTTGTTTACTTCCCTAATCTCATGAATATATTCCTCCTTCATTTAAATCCAAAGAAAATATCATGGCACAGCAGTACCCACAGTGACCTATTAACAACTACCTGCAACTTCAGCTCCAGGATGATTGAAAGCACATGCCACTACAGATCAGATGGCAAACCAAAGAGAGAAATTGCCTTCCTAATGTTATCAGATTCCCCAACATAACACCTTCCTCTAGAAGCCAAGAGAGAGAACTCATTAATAGTGACTTGCAAGAAAAGGAGATGTATTCCAAGTGGCCACACTGGAGGAAGTTCTTCAGACTAAATAGATAGTAAGAGGTAGGTATTACTACAAAGGTCCTGCCACGGTGTGGTTCTCCCACACAAACCATTGATTCAGCTTTTACCTTTCCTCACAGGTTTTTTAATAAATTGAAAAATATTGCTCCAGGAGATCTCTAGCTCTTTAAACATTTTTTTTTCTTTCTAGGAGGAAATTTCTGAGGGAATCCTAGTTTCTTCAGGGGCCCTTTAATTTCAGTAGTCTTACAGCTAAACACAGAGAGTGGATGTTCTTTGTCTACCCTGACTGATAAGCTCTCGGCTCTGGTTTTTTTTTTTTTTTTTTTTTTTTTTTGTTCCAGATATGATTTCCATTCTCTCAATAGTCTCTGGTTGGGGAGCCCAGGAGAGATGACTACTTAGTCATAGTTTATAGCTTATTAAAATTCTTTATTCCAGCTAGTAGTGACTACACTCAGGTATTTAGGGTCCAAGTTTACTGGCCTAGTGTTTAGAGTAAGATGATTTTAGAGGCACAAGACACATCCAGATATTTCACTTAGCAGCTGCAGAGGGAGTTTTAGATAAAGCCAGCAGTTAAAAGAAGGTAAGATTAGTTAGATGGAGAGGGAGATTTTACCTAAGCAAGTGGTTGAACAGAGGCTAAGATAAGCAATTCATTGGAGTTGATTTCTGCAAAAACAGACAGTTGAACTGAAACGAAGTTAACTGAGGAATCTTGACCTTGGGTTCCTAGAATAAAGTTGGATAATTTTCCACAGCATTCTCCTTCAAGAACATCAAATTATAATTAAACCTAAAGTAACCTCAGCAAGAGTACAAGATGGAGGATCCTATGTCATATTTGCTATGTCATACAGTTACTCTGATAATTTTATACCATGGAACCTTTTCTATTGCAAAGAATTCATTTATCAGTGTCATGCATTGATCCTGTGGATTAAATGGTTTTGTTGCACCAAAGCACACATTCTCCATTCTGAAAATGAAGACTCTCAGGGAAAAGGCACAGTTGGAGTGTTGGTGGTAACCACTATGGAGTAACTTGACAGAGTGAGGACAGTATGTTCCAAACTGGAAAATAATGGCTGGGCTTCCTGTTGAGAATTACGTAAAAGTTTTTTCCTCTAGTTATTATGGATTGTCAATTGTTCCATTATCATTAGAATGGACATGGCTACCTTTGCATCACACTACTCAATTAATCCCCAAAGCCATAGGGAAAATAAAATGCGGTGTTGTCAGGAGAAGCAGAGGTAGCACAATTGTATAGGGGATTTAGGTCTCTACCTTTCTCAGGATTATTTGATTTACAGACATACATATAAAATATCAAATACCACATTTCATAGGTAATGGGAACTAGGTTACCCAAGAGCTGCAAATTTCAAATAGTGAGGTATTTGCTGTATGGTAAACTATATTTTAAAAAGACAGAATTCTCATAGAAATTTGGATGTCTATTTTACAGATACTTTTTGACTTGAGATACCCACCTTTGATTGCTCTAAAGACATTCTATTTTGGAATATATATATCTCAACTTAGTTTTTAGTTTTCTCTCCCTGGCTTCAGCCTCTCTTACACTTCAGCTTTTTCTCCACAGACTCTTGCATCCATAATTTGGTCCCCTTTGGTTTTCAGTGTGTTGTATTTGTGCTGAAGTTCTGACCTTTGCAGACACAGCTTCTTTCTGAAACATATGCTTCTCTTGTCTATGTTAGAAATAAAATTACAGATTTGGAGGAAATAATTGGAACAAATTACCTTTCATAAAAGTTTATCTGAATATGAAGCCCTGAGTGGGTAGCAGAGCTCTTCAGGCTCTAAGAGCTTCATTAAGAGTGATAGCAACTATACACAGTATGATGGCAATCCTAAAGGTGAGACTCTTCAAATTACCAGAACAAAAAGGAGGGGGGGTTCTCTGACTCTAAGAACTCTGTTGTGCATATCAGGAAGTTCCACACCATGTGACTTATCTTGATTTAGCATACATTGCTGAAGAACTATCTAGCAAGTATCATGGAGGCAGGCAGAAGTTAGAAGCTAGATTTTCTTATGAGGCCTGAGTGTTCTGTTACACAGGGTGACTCAGATTTTTCTCAAAGAAAGAGATTGAATGGGGTATGACTTTATTTCTAAGGCTATGTTTTAATAGTCTTGAATAGATTAGATCTACATGTACATTGAGATTTTTTTCTAATGACATTCACTTATTCACTTAGGAGCCTGGGTAATTTCTGTCAGAGTCTATATGTGTGTGTGTGTGTGTGTCTAAAGAAAATTCAAATAATGTTTTTCCATATTAAATTGCAGAATTCCCTGGGACTATAGTACATATTTAGTACTATACTAATCTCAGTAAGTTAACAGCTTCATATCACATCTGGAATCTTCTAGAAAATCTAGGCCTTTAAATAAAGAGGCACTAAATAAACCGGGCCGTGAGCAGGGCAGAAAATACTTCAATCTCCTCTTCCACCCCACATCAGAGGAACAAGGAAAGCCTAACTTCAGTGACAAAGCATAGTCACATATTAGCTAAGCCTGATTTTTTATGGTGCAAATCTTTTTTCTTCCCCAAGATATTCAAGACTAGACAACTCTGGTGTGGGTGAAGCCTCTTAACCTCATGTCCCTGCACTGTTATCTTGCCTGATTTTCTGCCAGCATTATAAAGCCATTGTGCAAAAGACAATTTACTCAGGACATTGTCTTGATCGCTGTCTCTTTTGCACTGCCTTACTAACTTTAAATTTGGTGCAGAGATCTAAGAGAAAGATATCATTGAGACAAATGAGCCTATGGGAAGCTTTTCTACCCTTGCTATTATGTTTCTAGATCTAGTACTAAATAATTTTTTTATTATTATTTAACCCACCAATTTAAAGACAAACTTAGAAGGATGACCTGCATTAAGAGGGAAGACACTTTTCTACCCTTAAGAACAAGTCTTTACTACCAAAGCTTCTGTTCTTTCCTTTAAAGCTTTGGCCCTTGCTAGACAGTGCTTCTATTCATGTACGAGGGCATATTGCCATCTTCACACCTTTGATTTGTCTGGTGAATTTCCCTAGGTTTTCATTAGGACCCTTGCCCCAAAAAACTGGTTATTAACTGAAAATCCTATTACTAGGTTGTCATGAGTGACATTCCTCTGATCCGAGCATCTACCATTTTGGTGAGTTAACCTGTGCCTTCCTCATCTCTTTTGAAGAAGAGCATTGCACCTGATGATATTGATGAAGTGCGCTACCTCATAGAAGGGAAGTTTGAAATGATCCTCACCTGCCTATAAGCTACATGGGTAGCCTGGTGATGGTAGCATATATAGAGGTTATGAAAGACTACATCCATGGGGTGGTGTACTTATCTAAGAATCCACAGGAGAAGCCCTAATTGCTTGAGGCTTTCCAGGTGCTACCAGTTGGGGAGAAAGGTGCTTACAAACCTTTGACCATTTACTTAGGCCCAAAGAGAAAACTCAATAAGTTTATGATTCCCCAGAGTATACTTTGGTATAATTGTTTTTGGACCCCTGAGAGGAGGAGTTCATATTCTTTTATGTATCCTTGGTGGGAGAAGTTTTAATGCTGACAAGGGACCCAGCACCCAGTCAGTCAGAGAGAGGAGAGGAGGTGTGGAGTAGACTAACTCCTGGAGAGATGCGCAGACACACAGGGACACTTTTCAGAGGTCCTAAGCAATCCTTCATTTGATTTTTCTCCTGCTGGTTGCTCTTATTCTGTTCTATATTCCTACCCATGATGCTTTCTTTCTTCTTTTACCTAGTTTTTTTTTTCATCTTTCCCAATGTCATCCGTTATTTCTTCCCTTATTGTTCCTTACCATTTCTTTGCTGATGTTTTTCCTTCTACTTCTTTGCTCTTTTTCTTCGCTATCTCTTTTTTATTTCCTTTATGCTTCCCAAGACAAAGATTTCTATGCAAGAAAAGATTATCTCATGACCACAAGTTACATATTTTACAAATCAAAGTTTTTACAATAAAAGAAATCATATTAAGTTCAAAAGTTTACATATTTCTCTTAGTAGCTCACAACTAGTTAAACATTTTTTTTTCATGTTAATTTTCCCCAAGATAGCATCTTCACCCCAAAGCAATAGTTCATTTATTATGGATCAACAAAGTTTTAAGCAAGCTAAGTAGATTTCAGCTGCTTCCTTTTGTACTGTCAAGTAGCTATTATCAGTTTCAGTGTAAGATTTCTATCCTTAATTTTACTCTAGAGAAACTTTAAAAGAGTGGTCAGGTAACAACCCATTATTCTCCTCTACATTTAATTTCCTCTTACAACTTTGTTTTTACAAGGTGGATATAGGGGTCTGTAAGTAATTCTGTAAGTTACATGATCAAGGAACTCAACCCTAACTTCAGGTGTAGGGACATAATTGCTTTCTTTGATCATCAGCCTGTTTTTCCACTGACAGAATTTATGGGTCTATAATGGGTGAGACTTTCTTATTCTTATTTTTAATCTTTTGTAAATCTCATATATAATGAAAGAGAAGTTTACTTTTAGCTGAGTTTTGCCTTTTTTTGTATCTCATATTGGAGTAATTAGAAGAAAAACCTAAGGCATTACTCTATTCATCTTTCCTAACTGTCTTAACCACCTGTATCTTTTAGGCTGATTCAGAAAGTCAAATTAAATCATAGATCTTAACTAATCATCATTACTCTTATAAGAATCATCTTAATTGTGATCTGCATGTAAATTACCCAGTGAGGAGTGTGATTTTGTGCCCCCCCCAAAAATTTTTCCTATACTAAATGCAGTTGGGTTCTTTCAAATAGCAATCACACCATACCAAAAAAAAAAAAAACAAAAACAAAAAAAAAAAAAAACAAAAACAAAAAAAAAAAAACAAAAAACCAAAAACCAAAAACCAAAAAAAAACACCCAATAGAAACAGGACAGCAGCAAGCAGGAAGAAGCTTTCTGAAGACAATCCCTCCACCACACCACACCCAGACACCTCCAACCCTACATTGGGGCTTTGCCTCTCCAGGGTTTAGTTTTGCTATTTGGTGAATTGAATTTTATAAACTTTGTTGCTCCTCTGACATGGCCGCCAACATTTGCTTATTTGCTGTACAGATCAAAGGTTCTTTGTAGGCTTTTAGCCAGAACTGCCAAAAACTCTTGGTGACTACCTTGATTTAATTTTCCCACTTTAGCCTGGTCACACTTCCAATGCAAGCCTGAATATCAAGAAGATACTTTTTTGTGCTTTTACTAGGCCATATCATATGTTTCACCACAATGCTTTCAACACAAATGCCACAGCTCTTATCTTAAGGAGAATAAGGTACAGTTTATCCCAGACTCATTTGAGTGACTATGGAAGAGCACAGATTTAGCTTACACAAATATTCCATGTTCCAATGTGGAAGCCATTTTATGAAGTTTTTATAGTTTTACAGAGCAAAGAAGGTCCTAAATCAAAGCACTTAAAAAATGCACTAAAGATGTTCCATGGAGATGGGTACAACATCATAGAGGTAGGCCACTGAGTTTTCTATTGGTGGAAATTAGTGATCTGTAAAGTTAATAGGTTCCAACAAGGCTTTTATCTACTGTCACAAGATGTTAGTTGACATATAGGTATGGAATGGCTGTTCTGGATGGCCTCAGTTTACACTGAGACAGGATAATTAGCCACTGGTCTTACACTCATTCCATTCACTCTACAATAGTGAAATTCCAATCAGCCAATCCGTCTTTGCAGATATATTCCTTTCAGAATTTTTTCTTTACGGTCTTGCAAGTTTCAGAAATTTTCTTCAGCACTCCTTCATTCAATGCTCCCCTTCCCCCTTTTGACTGCCCTTTCCAGTGGCAAGTACTGTAAAATCCCTCACCTTCTGTCTGTTTTTTTAATGTACTCTACAGAGATATAGACCTGCTCTCCTTCCTTCTATAAAAGCCTACCTCACACTAAGAAGTCCACCTTCCTTCTCTCAGTTTATTTTAATCCTGTCTGCCACCACCCTCTTACCACCTGCCGCTGCTGTCCTCACTGCAGCATTTCACAGTATGACAGAGAAAACTGTGAAGGGCAGTGTTTATTCCCACAGTTTTCTTTCTTTCTTCAGGCCAGAATTCCTAATTTGAGAAATATACAGGTAGGAAAGCCTATGGTTTCTCTAGAAGTTAATTTCTCCCTCCCTCACAGTTTACATGACCCACTTCAACTTTTGAGCTTTTCTAACTCATCTTTGATACACTCTAAAAATTAATTTAGGTTCTATAATCAGATCCTAAAATGACTTCTCTGTAGTGTGTAAAAATGTCATCGACACATGTACTTAGCAATGATGTTCTTTATGTCACTTACTCAGTATTGTAGGCTCTCTACACACATTTAGATGCACCCAATTTTATTGCACAATTGGTTAGAAGAGTCATACAGAAAAAATAATAAACATTAAAATTATTTGTCTCCTTTACAGCATTTCCTACTCATAATAGCTTTCCTACTCATTAATTCTAACTCTACATGACAGACTGCACTTTTAAACATTTGCCCTCACTGAGCCTCACTGCATCTTTGAATTAAGCTCTATACATTGAGATCATAATCTTCAACTTTGATTGTATTAAGCAAATTATAATACAAAATACCTTCAAAAATGTCAGTGCCATTGATTTTGTTTTTTGTTGGGCACATGTTTCTGGTCACTGGGGCCTGACCTCAAGAGTGATTTGTAGAGGTACGTCAACATGTTGACCTAGTAACACTTGGCTGGTGTGAGTTGAAGATAATCATGGGCCCACCTGGTACCACTAGGCCCAGGCAGGAAGAGGATCCATAGACCCACCTGGTGCCACTTGGCTTGGGAGGGTAGAAGACTACCAAGTTTTCACCCATTGGCCATATGCTATTATGCAGAGCAAATATATGGTGGGCAAATTTGAGAACCAGAACCATTTATGAGCTGTAAAGAGAGGAAGGTTTTAAGACTTAAATGTGCTGATGATCAGGCTGATGTGGGTAGCCTACTGACGACCTGGGGCCACCATGTTCATATCTGAGGACCATACAGATCTGCATTTCCTGCATTTGCACAGGGACCATAGTGACATTGGCCCTGAACTGCAGTTGAAGGCCATGTCTAGATCCACGGTCATACTGTATCCAGGTTCAGTATTAATGTCCATGGATCCTGTTACCAACATAGGTCATGTACCACCTGGGTTTAGGTTCAAGGCCAGAGACAATGCTGTCAATAGAACCTATAAATATATGAGTGGCTTATGCTGTTATCTGAGGACATTGCAACATCTGGACCAAAGCTGCTGAGGCCCACATCTGGGTCCACATCTGGGTCTATGGTCCTGCTGTCGTTGAGATCTCTGTTGATGACCATTGTCCATATTAACACAGAGGTCCATGCAAATTGTGCATGATAAAGTACCAGAACCACGCTGAGCTAGTCCTACCCCTCACTGGACATGGGAGACCTGGCCTCACCCTTACAAGAGAGCTGTTTTTTTCCCTCACCAGCACTGAGAGACCTGGCTTTATGACCCTGGCACAAGATAGCATGTGCTGCTTTTAATAAAAAAATCTGGACTACACACTTGAAAACGATGGCTCCAACCCTCAATATGGGCATGAGAGTACTGGTCCCCAGCCGTCACCTGAAGAGGGTAGTCTCAGAGACCAAGACTGACCAACTCAGCTGCCACTCAGGCATACAGCACATCCAGGTCTTTTGCAATTGAGGTTTCTTGATTCCAGATAGCCAGAGATCCGGACCCAGAGACCTGCAGTGCCAGACCCCTTAGCTGCCCGCCGCTGCTGCTCAGGTCCCCAGAAATGACTCAGATGTTTATATTAAGCTCATGCTGTTTGGACTATGGCTCAGGCACATTGCTAGCTTGCTCTTACATCTTAGCTCAACCCATTCTCATTAATCTGTCTGCCACACGGCCCATGGCTCACCTGTGTTCCTTACATGTTGCTCCTTTGGGCTTCAGGCTTGGTCTGTCTGACTCCGCCCTGCTCCTCCTACCTATTCTGATTCCTCATCCTTCTTCTTCTATGATGTCATCATGGGCCAAAACATCTCCTTTATTTAAAGATGGCTATTCACAGCATACAGAAAGGCATTCCCACATAACAGGTCCTTGAACTGACCCACTCCAACATCTGTCCCATCTATGACTTATTGGAGCAGGAAAGGGGCTGGTAGACATACATATCCTCAGGTTCTCCATGACTTGGAGCAATAATAAAATATCCAAGAAGAGTCTGTGAGGGCTCATTATGATGGTGTTCCGGAAGCCACAGGCTGTGAACCTGACCAAGAACTCATTGCACAATGAACATTTACAAGTGAAGCTGTTTGGTCTACTGTATGACATACTACTGCCCCCAAAGGCACAAAGAATAATGAAGAGGTAATGGAGATGCTTGTAGGAAGAAAATTATTTTGGGGGGATGCTACAAGGGTGAAAAGTGAATATGGAAGGGCTGGGAAATAAGTGGAATTGGGGTGCATGATATAAATGTCCCAATAATTAATAAATAAAAGTGCTTTGTATACTCATTGAGAGTCCATTATAAAAGACTCACATTTTGTTTGTGAGTAGTTATGAATTGTTAGAATAGTTTCTGTGTCAGGAATCAAATTTGTGTCCACTTCTCCTCTCTGTACTGGGAACCCAAAAGGCCATAGCCTGTGCAAAGCCCGTGACTGCTGCAACAGTCCCTGTGAATTCACATATACCTCGGTCATGCTCTATTTATAATTCTTTATTTCTGTGGTGTCCTCTATCCTAAATGAATATAATCTTTCTGTCTTTGCTGCAGGGTTCCTTGAGTCCTGAGAAGAAAGATTTGATGATGGAATTTCTTTTAGGACTAAGTCTTTCAAGATCCAACACTTTCTGCATGTTTTCTAGCTGTTGATCTCTATTTATCACCATATGCTGCAAGACAAATTCTATTTGATAATAACTGAGCAAGGCAGTGATCTCTGAATATGTCATTCATTAGGAGTCTTTTTATGTTTACACTCTTTTAGCAGAACAATGGCATTTGGTTTTTTCTAGGTTTTTGACCTATCTATATTCAGACTCTTGGCCACTTAAGCAGTGTCTACGATGATGAGTTATAGCTCATAGAGTGGCAGTTAAATCCATTCAGATATTTGTTAATTAGTAACATAATTTTTGTGTCCCTTTTCTACCTAGTACAACTTGCTGGCTGGTCATCACTATAGACTGAAGAATTTGTAGGTGGATTGTGTCTACCTTTCTTCTTGGTTACATTGCAGTACATTCTAGTAGGCACACAATGGTCAATTAGGGAAAAGGTTCTCTTGTGGGCACCAGCTCAACTTCTCTATGCTCAATGTGTTGTATAGGTATTGTCTTCAGGAACAGGGTTTTACCATCCGTTTGTGGAGAACAACCAGTAACTCTGGCACTAGCCTAGATTATTTGAGGTTATTGTAGAAACCTTGAACAATATAATTAAATTAGGTGTGACAAATTTATGAAAATAGTTTTGTTTGTTAATGAAAGATATCCAATTGGTCTCTGTCTCCTCCATTTTTGGTAATTCCCATTAGATAAGCTATATACATGTTATATATACATATATATATATAATATTATATAGAAGTTTCCTAATATATATAAAGTATATATTAGGAAGCATCTACTTTATTGAGTTTCCATACAGTAACACAAATGACCCTTAGTTTTAGCTTTCCCTCCATGTATTTCTTCCTTTTCTATTTGATCCCCTGTTCCTGTCCTCCTCATCCACCAATTAATATCTATTCAAGTTTTGATTTTTAGATTGATCTAACCCTCTTTTTTATAGTGCCTTTCTCTATACTTAACCTCTGTGGATCTACAGATTGCAGCCTTCTTTAAAATATTTCACACATAAGTGAGTTCTCACATAATTTGTCTTTTTGGGTCTCCCTTAGGATAATTTTTTCACCATTATCCATTTAACTTTAAATTTCATGATTTCACTTTTTAAAACAGCTAAATTGCATACTTATGTATACATTTATCAACTTTTCCTTATTTCTTCATCGATTGACAGATGTTTAGCTATTTTGAATCTCTGACTATTATGGATAGATCATTGAGGAACAATGTTGAGTTGGGAAATTTTTGTTGTAGTAGGATGTAAAGTTCTTTAGGTATATGGCCAAATTGGCATAGCTGGATATTGAGGCTAATATAGTAGCAGCTTCCTCAGGTACCAGAACTGACTTTAATAGTGACTACATATATAATTTGGATATTATTTCTCTGTCAGACACAGAGTTGACAAAGACTTCTTCTCAGTACGTGATATCACTTCTAACTCAATGTATAGTATTATTATAAAGAAGATTTTTATTCCTAAGAAAATAGAGTTTTATTTAGAAAGTCTGTTTCAAAAATCATAGTAAATGGTATGTGTGGGTCCTGTTTACATATTTCTGGCAGCTTAAGCATGACAACTCTCATATTGATATCTTTAATCCATTTCCTGTTGGTTCTTTCATATAGAAATAAACATGGGCCTAAATTGTTTCTCCTACATGTAGATATCTGTTTTGTCCAGCATCATTTATTTAAAAATTTTGGCTTTCCTCTATTATATGTTCTTATCATCTTTGTTGAATATTGGATAATCATAGTTATGTGTCATTGCTTTTTATTCTTTTATTTTGTAACATTGTTCAATAAAACTGTTTTAGAGAATGTACCATGTGGGAGATTGTGTTGTTTCATTGTAAATAATTGTCCCACACACTGGTTTAATAAAAAGTGCTGATTGGCCAAAGGCAGGCAGGAAGTGTGGGTGGGGCTACCAGACTAAAAAAACTCTGAGAACAGGAAGCACAGAGCAGAAGGCCAGAGAGAAACCAGAAGAAGCAGAGGACAACTATGCTGCACTAAGAAAAGGTACCGAGCTCCATCACTGAACAGGAAGAATCATGGGTTAGATGAAGGGTAGAGAGCTAGCAAATTATATGCCTGGGCCTTAGGCCAAATAGCCTAAAACTATAGTAAGCCTCTCTGTGTCTCTGTGGGTCTGTGGGTCTGTATGTCTGCGGGTCTGCGGGTCTGTGGTTCTGTGGGCATAAACCTTGAGGTTAGGCCTGAAAGTCTGGGCCAGAAACCTCCTACTACAGTACCATGCTATTGTTATCACCTCATTTCTCTCTTACGTTGAAATCTAAAATGATTATTCTTCAAACATTATTCTTGTTATGAAATGTAACTTGTACTATTCATAGTCTTTGATCTTTAATACTAATTTGACAGGGTTATCTTCTGTAAAAATGGTGTGGAGATTTTGATAAGAATTTCACTGAATTTGTAGATTACATTAATAAAAATTGTAAATTTTACAATATTATTTAAAACAATCTGTGAACATCAGATATTTTCCATACTTGAAAGTATTTCTCAATTTTTTCTTTAGAAATATAAACATTTATTCTAGAAAACGTTCACTTACTTGGTTAACTGCTATATATTTGATTTTGTTTGAGCTTATTGTGAATTTATCTCTCAGGTTTTGTTGTTTGTGTAAAGAAATACTATAGATTCTTATGTGTTGATTTTGTATACTAACACTTTTCATCATTTCTAGCATGTGAAAGACTGAACTTGGGGAATATATGTATTCTAAAATTAAGGATCATATGACTTCTTTCCTTATCTGAGTCACTTAATTTTCCTCTCTTGCTGCTCTAGCTAGTTCATAACAAACTGTTTTAGAAAAAAAGAGGGAGGTAAAGACAGAGCTGCTTTATTTCTGATTTCAGTGGGGTTGCTTTAAGTCTTTCTTCATTTAAGAATATTTAAATATGGGTTTGTCATATTTAAATCTCTTATGTTGTGCCATGTTCCTTCCAGTCCTACTTTCTGTAGGTCTTTTGTCCGTAAGGCATGTTGGCATATGAAATGCTTTCTCTTTGACATTTTGGGATGATCATGTGTCTTTTTTAAGCCTATAGGAATTTTTACATTTTTTTTTTTTACTTACACATGTTGAGTCATTTCTGCATTTTCCTGAAAAAAAAAATTCCATCTTGATTACCATGGATGTCCTTTTTAATATATGCCTCTATTTTGTTTGCAAAGATTTTATTGTTGATTTGAAATGAGAGAAGAATCAATATTTAATTAAAAAGTAAGCATAGTTTTCATATGCTAACCACATATTATCCTCCCTACATTCTTCCCACGTCTCTCCCATCCCTCTTCGCCTCTGGATCTATTCCATCTCCAGTTCCATTCAGAAAAGAGGAGACCTCCAAGAGACAACAACTAAACATGACAAAACAAAAAAAAAAGATAGTATCTTCAACAAATGGTATTGTTATAACCAGATGGTAGTATGCACCTATCACCCTGCACAAAACTTAAATCCAACTGGATCTATGATCTCAACATAAACCCAGCTACACTGAACTTGATAGAAAAGAAAGTGGGAAATATCCTCTAACACATTGTCACAGGAGACCACTTCCTAAATATAATGCCAGTAGCACGGACACTAAGAACAACAATCAATAAGTAGGACCTCCTGAAACTGAGGAGCTTCTGTAAGGCAAAAGACATAGTCAAAAAGACAGAATGACAGCCTACAGAATGGGAAAATATCTTCACCAATCCTACATCAGACAAAGGACTGATCTCTAAAATGTATGGAGAACTCAAGAAACTAGAGTTGAAAAACCTAAATAACTCAATTAAGAAATTGGTTTCAGAGTTCAAACGGGAATTCTTAACAGAAGAATTACAAATAGCTGAAAGACACTTTAAAAATTGCTCAATTATCTTTAGCCACTAAATAAATAAAAATAAAAACAACTTTGAGATACCACCTTACACCTGTCAGAATGGCTAAGTTCAAAAACATACATGACAGCCTCTGCTGGAGAGGATGTGGAACAAAGGGAACCCTCCTTCTTTGTTGGTGGAAGTGTAGACTTGTGTAGTGACTCTGGTATACAGTATGGCTATTCCTCAGAAAACTGAGAATCAATCTCCTTAAGGATCCAGCAATACCACTATTGTGCATATACCTAAAGGATGTACATTTGTACCCCAAAGGCATTATGTCAGCTATGTTCATAGCATCATTATTCATAATAGTAAAAACCTGGGAATAACATAGATGTCCCTCAACTGAAGAATGGATTAAAAAACTGTGGTATATCTACACAATAGAGTATTACTCAATAGAAAAGAAAAAGACATCCTAAAATCTTCAGGCAAATGGATGGACATGGAGAATATCCTCCTGCTTGAGATATCACAAGCCCAGAATGATAGACATTGGATGAACTCACTCATAAGTGGATTTTAGACAAAAAAGCAAAGAATATCCAAGATACAAACCACAACCCCTTAACAGTTTGGGATTAGAAGAAATTTAAGAGAGACATCCAGATATTCCCCTAAGAAGAGAAATAGAGAATATCACCTTAGCAACTTGGGTTCATAATCAGTTACAACCAAGATGATTTGAGAACAAATCTTGAAAGAAGGAGATGGCTAAACAAGAGAAGCAGATGTAGAGAGCCGTGTGGCCACACATTAAAGATGGTGCTGGCTTCCACCTTCCACCTTCCCAATGGTGAGAGCTCTCTGAGATAAACAACTCCTTATTTGGATAAGGCTAAGCTCATGGCTTGCTTCCGGGTGTGGCTTGCTTCCTCCGTGCATCTGGATCTATTGGCATGGCCCACGTGGCACCCCGTGACTAGCAGTCCAGAGGGTATATAGCTGGGAGAGGGTTTTCCCCAGTAGGAGAAGCAGTAGCAGAGGCAGAAGAAGTTTCAAGGTCCTGAATAAACCACTGAAAGAAGAGCCTGGTGTCATATCATCCTTGCTAGTGAGGTTGAACGAGACAAGCAGAGAGGGAGATGGAGGGAGATGAATATCTTGATAGAGGAAGCTAATGGATTGGAAAGGGACTGGGTGCTAGGAACACGTCCAGGAACTTGCAGGATGTCTCTGGCCAAGTCTCCAAAGAATGGTGGAGGGGTTGCCTAAATAGGACTTCCCCTAAAATCAAATGAGTAAACACCCTAGGTGTCATCACAGAACCTACATACAATAGGGAATGGAGGTAGGGCAGAGATCCATGACTGAGCACTGGGCAGAGCTCCTGGTCTAGCTGAGAGCAGAGGAAGAGAGTCTCTATGATCAGGGGGATAGGGATTATGAGGAAGGTTCCCATGGTGATGGCTGGCTGGAGATTTGGGTAGCTCACTGAATCAGGAATTGCCATTGGATAGTCATTGGGATGGGGAACTGGGCCCTCCAGGGATAGGTGGCTTTAAACTGGCATGAGCAGTGTGTGAAGCCACAAGGGGTAGCATCAGACTATATTTCTTTTCATGGGCTGGCACCTTGGAGCCTGTTCCCCGCAGAGAAACACCCAGCCCAGAATTGACTTTGGGATAAGTGAGTCAGATATGCCTGGAGTGGATGTGCTGGGCTGGCCCACCTTGGAACTTTTCACTCTTTTGGGGAAGTGGATGAGTGGATGGAGAGAGTCGGCTGAGGTTGAGGCCTGACTGGGAGGGATTGGGAGGGGGAGGGGAGAGCAAGGAGATACATTGATGGAGATGACATATTTTTTAATGAAAATAAAATTTTAAAAAAGACAAGGAAAAGCTCTCACACTGAGGCTTGACAATGGTATTCAACCGAAGAAGAGTCCCAAGAGCAGACAAATGACTCAAGGCACACCCACTCCCACAGTCAAGCATCCCACAAATGTCAAGCTAACTAAGAACTGCCCAGATCCTGTGCTTCAACTGGGTTACACTTTCACCACTATTCTTTTCAAGGATCTTTTCATGGTGCAGACTCTCAACTTCTCTTTAAAAGCCTGTCAGTGCTGGAGCTTTAACTACTATAGAAGCTGCACCTGTAATGTCCTATCCAGCCTCAGCTACTCTTCATGTTTCCTTTATGCCTTCAAAACCAGTACTGTCTGGGCAACTCTTAAACAAATTCCTGGCAGAGTTTTTGCTTCACTTTGAAAGTTCACTAGTCAGGCCTTGATGTTTTTTCTTTCCAAGATCCCAGATAACACCTAACTGATGTCTCACAACTCAATAGCTTTTCTTTTCCAAAGTTCTAAAGTCCTTCTCCAATCCTCCTTGAAACAATATGATCAGGTCTGACACAGCAACACTCCACTATTTTTGGAACTATTTTTTTTTTCTAGTTTAGGTTATTATGGCTGTGATGAAACACCATGAAAAGTTGCAGAGGAAATGTATTATTTGGCCGAGACTTCCACATCCATAATCCTTTGCTGAAGGGAGTTAAGACTGGAACTCAGTGTAGGAACTTGGAGGCAGAAACTGATGTAGAGGTTTGCTCAATATATTTTGCTCAGTAGGCTTTGTTATAGAAACCATAACCAGAAGCCAAGGAACAGAATCACTTCCAGTGGACTAGAGCCTGCTACATTAGTCACTAATTAAGAAAATACCCTACAGGCTTGCCTCCTGCTTGATGATATTATGGAGGCATTTTCATAATTGTGGTATTCTACTGCCAGATGACTTTTATTTCTGTCAAATTTATGAAAAAATACTCAGCATAGAAAGTTTGGACAAGAACTGGGGCAGAAATCTGGAGATGAAGCCTTGAAGAAACACTGCTTGGATTGTTTCTCCTGAATTTCTCAGTTTCCTTCTTATATAAACTAATACCATTTTCTCAAGTGTGGCACCACCCATAGTTGGCTGAACCTTCCTATCTATATCAGTCCTCTAGCAAATGTCCTACAGATAATTTGGTGAAAGTATTTTCTCAACTGTAAATAAACTTTCCCCTTTTCCTCATCCATATGTGTGTGTGTGTGTGTGTGTGTGTGTGTGTGTGTGTGTGTGTGTGTGTGTGTGTATGTGTGTGTGTGTGTGTGTTACTTATCCTTGCTAGGTATGTCTTTACTTGAGACTGATGGTACATATATATGACACATCTATATGATACAAAACAACAAAAGAATGGACTTTGGGACACATCTACTTTCAGGGAAAAATATAAAAACAATCTTCATGCCTATCTAATAATCAGTGGCCAATGACCAAGGAAATGATTATACAATCATGAGACAGAACATAAAAACATGAATCATTTCAAAATTGATCATCATCAGTGATTTATTTCTCCATAGTAAACTATCATTCACATATTGACCTTGGAAAATACTTACCATTATTTTTTCTTATGCATTAAAGAAGTTCTTGTCTACTAATTTCTACCTATCTAATTTCTTAGAGGGACCCCTCAATATAATTAAGACATTCACAACAATCTTATTAAAAACTGTCTTAATGCTGTAGTATTTTTCCATGAAACCTCCTCTAACATATTTTATAAATTATTGAACATTAAAATTTTTCTTCAGGATGCTTATTCAATCAATACTCTCAGACCTATGAAAACTCCTTTCTCTTATGGAGATTTTTATAGCCTAGAATCTTCCCCATCCCTTTTATTCCCTTTTAGAAAGATTATACAGGTTGTTTCTCCCAAAATTTAATAAATAATTCCATCTAAATGATTATAAATAAACATTAACTCAGGTACTATTTGATAACCCAATGATACTTCAATCAGCAGGAATAATCCATGAACTTGTTCTATGCTCACTCTCACTATTTCTATAAAACCATTGTTCTGTTTCTTTTTTGCATAAACAAAAGGGTCAGAATGTTGAAATTGAACAAGGCCCAGGTCCTTTGAATACTCAGATCATAATGTAATCTAAGGGATAGAAGAAATAGAAAGCACATATATATAATGGTAAGGATTTGTTTTAGAATGTACTGATGGATTTCAGAAAAATTATGAAGGGGTACAAAGAACCCTCCCCCCAAATAAACTAAAGTTATTATCAGAAGAATACTGAATATTGTTGAGTTCTGTTTAAAACTGATTTAGAAGCAAATGACTAAGAAGTCTTTCTGAATTACATATTGTAAAAAGATTACTCTGTCCCTCCTGCCAGCTCACAAATAACCACATGGGGACTTGTTGTTAATTATAAAGCCCTGGCTAATGAATAGGGTTTGTTTCTAACTTCTCTTATTACTTAAGATGACCCATGTTTTTTTTAACCTACATTCTCCTTCATGGCTAGTTATCTTTACTTGCTAATACATATGCTGCTTGTTCTGCATCCCTGTGTCTCTGCCTTCTTTTGCCCTGTGTCATCTCTACAATATTTTCTAACTATTGACCTTTTAGCTTTCTATTAAAAAAATCAGAGTTCTATATCTTCACAGTGTTCAAAAACATTGTTCACAACATGGAGCTTTAAATATAAAGGCATCTAGTAGAAATGTCAAGTTGGCAATTAGGTCTACGAATTTACAATCTGGTTATACACAATTAATGAGTCGAAAAAGAATTTTAGAATTTGTGCACACTATATTTTAAGTTTTGGGGAAATATATTAAAGAGAATAATGATAAAAGTAAGAAAAAACACCAAAAAGACACTCATCTCAATTTAAAAGTGGAAGACAGACAGCAAAGAAATCTGAAATGGGATAACATGACAATTAGGGTAGAGAGAAGTTGTTTTTCAAAAACATGGCACTGCAGATATAGGAAAAGGGAATTAGAAGCTACTCCAGATGCTACCAAAATGTCAATTAAATTAGTTTGAATCATCATAATGGTGAAATTATACCAGCATTGTTAATATGTAACAAAATAAAAAAAAATGGGATTGGAGTGAGTTTATTGTGAAGAAAGTAGATTAAAATTTGGGCTAGATATTTTTTTTTTCAAAAGGAAGAAGAGTAGTATGAAAGTAGCTAACAAAAAACTGAAGTTTTATTTTTCTTAATGATGAAAATATATAACCAAGTTGAAAGAAATGAATGACAAATAGAAAAACTTATGGCTTAAGAGAAACAGGAAAGATTTCTTAATTAATAGATTAGAATTGATTGAAATAAGGTATTATGTTCTGTATAAGTGAAAACAGTAACATTAAATGAAATATGGTAATAAAGTAAAAAATACATGTATACAAATACATATTTCTGATACAGTGCTTACACTAAATGAAGGTGAAATATCATAATGAGAATGAACAATAAACAAACAGTTGTTTAAATTCATATATTTAGAGACAGCAAATTAAAAAAAATTCTGGCCATAATTTTTAATCCATAATATTTTGGGGAATAAAAGAATACTTGAATCTGTACAAACCAGTTGCATTTTCTGTGATTTTAAATGTTCCTATTAGAATAGTACATTTGTCAATTTCTAATGAACTTAGGGATGAAAATACCTTAGGACTCAGTAATTTTTCTCTAGAGAATTATTCACTCTGGTTAAGTGGGGCGTGCTTAAGCATATTTATTATTGTAGTATCATGGGAAGTGTTATAATAAACCTTTACTCCCCCAGTGGCAGAAGTAATTAACCTGTGTTGCAGACAAACAATTTGAGCAACTACAAAATGAGATTTCATTTAGAGCCAAACAGTATTTAAAATCTTGATCTATTCAGAAAATTAAAACTGTATCTTCCATTTTTTGTGACTGTGCAATAAAAGTTACACTAATATATTTTCTTATGAAAGTTAAGTGTTCACATTTAAGGATATAAAATATAAAAATAATAATTGTAAGGTATAACCAATATTGGTTTAAGTATAGTAGTAGATCACATATGCATAAAATAAATGAAGAAAATCTGTGGCTATTAAATTGAAAGAATTTAAAGGAATTACATTTAACATTTTTAAAAGATGTATAGAGGATGATACATTTATTGTAACTTTGAGCAGGTTACAACGCGGTAAGACTGAAGTTTCAAATTTGATGATTAGAAAAAAAAGGAGTTAAATTTGGGGAGAGAGATAATGGAGATAAGTCAGGGAGGATGAATACAATTAAAATATATAAAATTTACAGCAAACAAATAAAAATGATTTCTAAAAAGATGTCTATCATATTTTATTTAGAGTTTCGATCAAGAAATAAAGCAATTTTATAAGGAAAAAACAACTTCTGTGAAAAATAAGCATCTTCTCAAGAGTAATGACTGTTATTCCACTCAAACTATTTTAAATTCTAATGAGGAAATACTTTTGTGTCTTTTTCCATGAATTTCAACTAAGAAATGTGTTGTGTGCTATAGTGGTCCCCAGGTGCTCATTTTAGAAGCTAAATTGAGAGGGAATTCCAGCTGCTTAGGCAACCACAGACAACAAATTGCATGAGAGGGAGGGAGTCCAGAATTCATATTCTATTTTCCCCTTTTCCTTTACTTAATTCTCTTTACTAACTAGTTCATGCCGTCTTGAAAAACTTCCAAGATACTGCTCTTTCCCTTGGTTTGAATAAAAAAAGAAACTATTTCAATAGTTTTTTTGTAGGTCAAATAGTTCTATGAAGATTCTAGGAAGCTCTGGAGATAATTTAATAATAAACAGAAAAGAACTTTGAGCCGAGAATATCGATAGAAGTCTCCAGAGGTCAATGAAGGGCCACAGCTGCCTGACACATTTTTTTTTCTTTAAAATTCTTATTTCCCAATAAGAATATTGGTATTCATTATTCCATGAACTTTGCTAGTAGTATGTCTTTGTGTAACTTCAAGAGTATTTCTTTTGTGAGTTCATGAGTTCAACTATGAATAGCCATGGTAGTTGAGATAGATAACAATACAAAAATGAAAACTTTTAAATCTCATATTAGATAATAAATTTAATCATAGTAAGGGCTCTGATTATAACATAATTGGGATAGAGAAGAGATCCCTAACCAAGAGTTTAATGCTACCTACCTTTTATCTTGTTTTGTGAAGTACTTAAGTAGGTTTATTCTAAATTGTGTTGTCTAACAATCAAACTTCCTTGCAAAGCAGCTCTACCATAACATTATATTATTCTATTTCTTGTACTCTACTTCACATTAAAATGAACATTTTGTTTGTATTTCCTAGAGAATGCATACATTCCTGAGGTAACATCTATGTAGTGTTCAATACCATTTTCCTTTAAAAAATTATGGAAAATTGCTACTATTAAGACAATAAAAACTTTCAGAGTGCAAAATTTAGAGAAATATACCTATGAGCTGACAGAAATAGGTCATAGCCATGGAAGAGTAAGCGATGTATTTAATATTTTGTTTTTGTCATGTTGTCCTTATGATGAAACCCTGGACTTCACATGTTCCGGGCTATCAACAAACTCTCCTCTCTAATTCTAAGCAATGTAATAAATTTTTTTAATTTAATTTTTTTTAGAATTATATTTCTGTTAATTCATTACTCTGAGTTGAAAACATTCAAGTAAGGATTTCTGTGAGTTATAAACAAAAATTTTTGTTTTAATAATGCAATGTATAGAAAGTATAAAGAACTCAGAAGTCAAAATACAAAGTGTTGTGACAGGAGAGCAATGATGAGAGTTTACCCCAGAGATTAGATATCTTTAAGGGTGTAACCAACATTTTATGAAATAAGAATATTTTGCCAATGCTTATTAGTCAAGCCAATGGGCTGTGAAAATGAGGTATCACACAGATCAAAACACAGTTAGATAATAGGTTTTAAAATAATTTTCAAAATCTCTTACATAGGAAATTACAATACCTTAGAAGAAATAAGTAAATATAAACATCATTTGTTCAAGCATTCATCTATAATATAATTTTATTTTCTGGTTTTCTAAATGATAGAGTTTGAATCAGTGTCTAATGTACACTAAGAATGTCTAACTCTGAGCTATACCTTCACAGATTTTTATTAGTTTTAAAAATAAAAGAGAAATATTCTTAAAATATTAATGAAAATATATACATATTTACTGTATACTTTTTATTTTTTCATTTAAAATTGAGTAATATTTGGTTTTCATAGATACAATATCATATCAGTACAACAGAGGCATGTTTCTGTGCACACATATAGATAGTCACAATTTTCCAACAAAAAATGATAATTCATGATCATTTTTATTTTAAATATTTCTGTTAGTGTTATTTGTCTATCCTCTAACTTTTTTTTTTCCTAGAGGAGAATGTTTTTAATGTTGTGATGACACATATCTGCCTACTGCATATAATATGTGATACAAATACATTTTCTATAATTTGATTTCATTTTGAAGATTAAAATGAAAATATAAATAAGAGAAAAAATTAATTTTCTTTTTATACTTTTATAGTTCTGCTATTTTATATTGACAGCTTTTGATATGTCTTAAAATTTTATGGTGTAAGACAAAAGTTGGAGAATTAAAGTCATATATCATATACTATTCATACAAAACTCAGCCAGTCTAATTGAGTTATCTATTGTGGACAAATTTTATACAGCATTGGCTGAGTTCTATATGAATGACAGCCTTCCAAAACTGATAATATCTCACATTACCTTTTCCATAATACAAAAATATTTTCTGATTCCTGCAATGTATTATTCTTAAGGAGATAAACATTCTTGAGTGTCATTTGTTCCTCAGTGATTTAACAGTTACCTTAGTTATTTATTAAATGTTTAAAAGCCTTTAGAAAAAGTAGCAGAAATAGCTTACAATGGAAGGAGAACATTTATTAGAACATTAAACAGATCCCTTGAATTTAAATTCAGTCAAGTGAATAATTATGAAGTTTTTTCTTCCAGGGGAATAGTTCTTTTTTAAATTCCAAGAGGAAGCTATAAAATTATTTTCCTCTGCAGAATAGCTCTCTCAGCATGAAACTGAGGCCATAGCTTCCTTTGCTCAGTTGTATATACCAGTAGTAAATGCTTGGCTGGATCTCCATATAAGCCAGTGAGTTTAAGGCCCATTAATTTCAAGCTGAGTGAGATGACAAGCACTGTGTCACTATATCACTGAAAAATCAAAAAACAAAACAAAAAAAAAACCTCTTCTGTTTTTCCTTTTGATATTCACACCAGAGATGACAAAGCAGATATGTGACCTTGGAACTAGTCAGTCATTTTGGGTAGCAGAAGTCTTGCCAGCGCAACACACATTTCATGAAGCACTACAGCAAAATGGAGGGAAATCTAGCACATATCAATCCAAAATACCCCATAAATAAATATGGACATCACGGGAACAAAATTTGTTTCTATTCCTGTTTATGAGTGTTTTGTATGCCTTGAGAATCTTTGATTAATACATATGCTTAGAACTATCCTTACATAGGTTTACCATAGATTCAAAATCTGTCCTTAATTTTCTTAGCAGCAGCATCATCATCGTCAAATCTATCTTAAAGTAGTATCCCAAATACAACCCAATTTTCATCAAGTAAAGACATCTGTTGTCAGTATTTGATTCAAATTCTCTATGAATCTGTTATGAAACTTTGGTGCTTCTATAAATTTTGTTTACGGAAAATAATCCCTCAGCATCAGAAAAGAATAAATATTGCCTGCCCAACACCCACTAAATATCCAAGATGGAGGAAAAGGGGATATTGGTAAAACGATTTCCATTCTTGGGTACAGAAGGTAGACTGAATGTATCAAGAGGAGTTCAGTTCTTTAAAGGCGAAGTTAAACCTCGGCAGTTTAGGTACCTAACAAGTTTTAAACGGCCACTCATTGTGCGGGAAGTCATTTTGAGTTCGTTTGGAAGGCAAAGCATCTAAAGGTTTGGTGGCCTTTCCAATCCGTAGGAACTTTGATTGGGATCCGACAGCGAGGGAAAATGCAGAGAGCACGGTGTCACCAGCACAGCCTTTATAGCACCCCGGGGTCCTTTGGAAATGCCACTCTCCCAAACTCAGTCTGGGAAAGGCGAGAGCAGTTACTACTCAAGGCAGGGGTCTGAGATAAATGACCCCCCGAGTGCTGCTCTGCCTTATGGGTCTTTGATTTTGAACCTGGGAAGTCCAAACTGACTTTAACTAGGTCATCCAAAGAGCTCACATCCTGGCATGCGCTTGGTCTTCACAGATCATACGGTGTAAAAGAAAGCCCAGAAGTAAGCCAAAGACCCAGAGAAAAATCTTTCTACATCTATTCTTGTTTCCACAAGCCTGCGGCATTCTTTCTTCTCTAGAAAACCATGGGTAACAGCAATGAATATCATCAGCAGGAGACTAAAATTATACTCCCCTATGACACTCCTATTCACAAAGCAATGAAAGTTTGTGGGGAGGTGATTGTGCAAAGTGTGTAATTTGAGTTGATTCCACTTGGTGAATCAATATTTTATTCATCTCCTTAGACTTTTAAATGCTAGGACTTACCGCTGTGATTTACTGCAGCTGATTTGTGTCTCACTTCTCTCTAACCTGACCTTTCTATCAGTGATACAGAAGAAAGGTCAAATATTCTGTAGGGAATCGGTATGGGCACAACTACCTAGGCGTGATACTTCTTCCAAATCATACATAATCTTACAAATTCTTCAAAGTTTTTGTGATCAATAATTTCAATGACTTGATAGCAAAAAAAAGATGAGATGTGTCAATTCATCACACATACATTGTTCTTTAGAAATAAATTAGCCTTTTTATTTTATTTCTAATGGACTATTTAGCCAACACAAGTTCCCACTGAAATAAAAGCCTGAGAACACTCTCTATGCCAGTGTTCCTCATCAGAGATAGCCCACTCTTCAGGAGTTACTGTGACAGTTCTCTTCATTGCCCTGTTTCATGCACACTGATTTTCTAGGACCTTGTTGGTTTCTCTTCAATCTTGAATCATGGATCTCCCTGGCACAGATGGATTCCTGCACATTTGACCTCACAATGTATGTTTGTCTGAGAGGGAATGAGAGAAGCTTTCATCGCGTGAAGTTGTAAAGCTCAGGATTCACTAAGTCAAATTCACATAAGTTAGGAACCATGGTAATCACTCATTTGACAAGGAAGAAACTGTCCTGTGAAGTTTTTAAAGCATAAGAAACATGAGGTTTAAACTGTATACTTCATTATTATTCATTTTAGTAGTGAAGAAAACTTTATGGCTTCACTATATTTCTCATTATATAATATATTTAGAAATAGCAAGGTTAGTTTTGAATCTGCATTTCCATATTACTATAAACCAAGTTATTCATCAAGTCAAATTATGGAAAGTTATGTTACATTGCCTACTGATATCTATAGCATTAACTCTCAGAAGCCTCAATCTCATTATTTACTAAAACAGAAAATGACTAATTGAAGAAAGATTGTCTTCCAAAGACAGACAGTCTACAAATCCATCTAGAATACTGAAATAAAGAACACAGTCAACTGCTTTTGAGATGGGTTAATTCCATTTAAATGATTAATATTTTCAATGCATTTTTATCCAAACTTACTGTTGGCAAATTTCAAATAAAATTTGATAATTTATATGGAATCTCTCAATCTGTAAAAACAGATGTGTTCACTTCAATAAAAACAATAGAAATTTCTTCAAAATATATTTAATGGTTTTAGATGTTCTGGTACGTAGACATGGATCTGACTTGCTATTTCTATATTAATGAATGTATTCAGAGAGAGGACATTTTCTCCTAGAATCAGAAGTTCAAGGTTTGAAGAGAAAACAGTACATGGGTATAGAAGCTGACAAATGAAAGCCAAGATCATTTTGTCATTACATAAATAAAAGTGCAGTATTGTGTTCCAGCATTTGAATATTCAAAGTGAAGCATTACATTTGTGTATGCAGGGCATTTGACAAATACCAAAACTTGACATTGAGAATTTGCGATAAGTCACTGTCTCAAATAAACTGTAGAAATTCATCTTTAATTTAGGCTTCATAGTAAGAAAAGTGCTCCACACCAAGCAATTTTAGAGGGGGAAAAACAAACAATAACTCTTAGAGTGTTTAATAGAAAAAAATTGAGCAGATGGTTAACAAAACATTTTTAAATGTATTTTTACAGTCAGGTAGTGGTGAGGGCACATATTATTGATCCTAGCACTCAGGAGTTAGAGGCAGGTGAATATCTGTGAGTTTGAGGCCAGTTTGGACAACAGAGTGAGTGACAGATCAGGCTCCAAAGCTACACAGAAAAACCCTGTCTCAACCTTACATCCTCCTAAAATATTGAGGAGTTATGCTTAAAAGCACCTTCAAGTTCTTAAAGAGAAGAAAGTATGTTTGAGGACACTGTTTTATTCCTGAATCTAAACACTTAGAGAAAGTTCTTTTTTTTCCCACGGAAGATATATATTTAATGTACATGTTTTAAAATGAGCTCATACTTATTTCTCTGCTCAGTAGGTGAAATGGTGAGTAAGACACACTCAGTAGACACTGTGATGTTGATCTCAATGAAACTCAAGCAAAATTTGTCAAACTACCAAGGGATGGTTTGTTGGTAATCAAATATCCCGAGCCTCTCAATATGGGTACCACTGTATTTACCATTAGCTCTAAGAGAAACAGTATTCACTGTTCTCTGAATCATGGTCCCTTATCAGAGGTAATAGACAGTATTTTTTGAAGTGAAGTAAAATTGAAAATAAGTATCATGGTGAAAGACAAGCCATTTTGTGCAATAATAGTCATGAGAGATTTTGAGAAAAGATTTATACATATTTGATTACTTAACCATCACAGAATTTTCTAAAATTTACTGCTATTTCTATAAATTCAAAAATCATAATTAAGACCCACAGAGGGGTTAAGAGGGGTGAAGAAGCATATGAAATAGTGGAGGAGAAATTCAGTCCAATATATTCAGTAGCAATGTGTTGGTCTCACTTCATAAATCTGGGAAAAATGAGATTAATGTTGTTCTGTGGGTGAGATTCTCAGTATGGTAGAAGATCTGACTTCTTTACAGGCATGAACAAAGGAGGAATAATTTTTAATAGCACGTAAAAGAGGATAGAATTCACCATTCTTAAAGAAACTCAGAATGCCTTTTGGTTATGCCCATTAATTAAATCATGTGCTGAGAAAGCTTACTCTCAATAAGTAAAAGAGTAGAAATTAATTCACATCAAAATGGATTCCCCTGGGCTCAAGAAGCAAATCACCTCATTCATTTTGTTTCTACCTTAGGAAAACAAAACTTGAAGATACCTGCTTAGTTGAGATTAGTAGTGATGAATCTTTTTGCCATTTTCTCTCATTGTTTTATTTCTTAGAAATCTGACAAAGTAGAATCAATAATGACAATTCAGTTTAATCAACATGCCAAATGTATTATAGACCATTATATCATTTTTCTTATTAGAAAAGGCATATCACTGATTCTGTTCATAAAGTGCTGAGCACACACTTGTCAATAGTCCCTGTAAAAATTATCTTATACAATTTTAAAATACATTTTTAAATGTGGCAATTAAAACTAAAAGAATAAAAATATAAAATCTCCCTTTTGTTATATTAAAAATAACATGGAATTCTGATTGTTAACTATTAATTAAGCAATTCATTTGGCACCGACTCTCATGTTTTTGAATGCTGGATATCAGGTGAGATGAATAATGTAAACTCTAACATGATGGAATGTAAGTATGTACTAAAATTTTTCTTTTCCTACTTTTTCTACTACTTTATCCTTGGCAAAGAAACCATGCTAACTGTTGTTTATTGCATACAGAAGTGCACTCTGTCCAAGGGGCTCACTTAGTACCTTTGTCTGGTTTTTTTTTGTTGTTGTTGTTGTTCTTTCCCACACTCCATCCCTCTACATCCAAGTTACTTCCTTTTCCTTTTCAACAGTTTTTCTATATAATCTTGGCTTGGCAGCCATGAGTTGCCTTGGCTCCCTCTCTTGGTCCACTTGTGTGGGAGATTATGTTGTTACATTGTAAATAATTGTCCCACCCACTGGTTTAATAAAAAGCACTGATTGACCAAAAGCAGGCAGGAAGTGTGGGTAGAGCTACTAGAATAAGAAAACTCTGAGAACAGGAAGCACAGAGGAGAATTCCAGAGAGAAGCTGGAGGAAGCAAAGGACAACCATGCTGCTGTGAGAAAAGGTACCGAGCCCCATGGATGAACAAGATAAGAAACATGGGTAAGTTTAAGGGTAAAGAACTAGCAAGTTATATGCCTGGGCCTTAGGCCGATCAGCCTAAAACTATTGAAAGCATCTGTGTGCCTCTGTGGGACTGTAGAACTACGGGTTTGTGGGTCCTAAACCTTGAGGCTAGGTCCAAAATTCCCGGGCTAGAACCCTCCTACTACAAATGGCAGCCCAATGTGGGGCAAAAAAATGCCCACATAAAGCCATAGAAATCTTTTAAAAAAAAAAACGGTCTAGAGCCAAAAGCAGTTTCTGAGTTATGTCTCTTAAGTGAGCCATGGTACAGAGACGCCCAGGTGAAGCATGTGGGCTTGGGCTACAATGGCGGGATTTTGGAGTGCAGCTTAATGTGTAAAATGGTTTGCTCCTCAAGTCTCACAGGAGCCTCATTATAAGCAAAAAGTTGTAAATGATGTAATTAAGGTTTCTGCTAATAAGGACAAAAAGAGAACAGAATAAAAAATGGCTCTCTAGTGGTGGTGTTTTCTTGGATCAGCTCTGTTTGCATGAGGCAAACTGAGTCTTGACTTTTGGAAGAGAAGCTTCCTGATTCACCCTTAGAGGCAAAACACTTGTGAGTCTTTTAAGAGGCCCTGCTGCCTAATACTTAAATGGAGTTAATGAGCAGCAGATGGCAAAGCTTTACTTGGTAATTATATGGACCCTAAAATTCCCCAGAGTACCTGGGTTAAAAAGATAAATTCTATGAAATTAGACTAGGAGCTGGGTGGAGCCATCCACCCATTTTACCAACCTTGAATCCTGGAAGATTAAAGGTGTGTTCAGAAAGAAATAGAAGAATGTGGGTGGAGTTAATCACCCTAAACAATCAATGGTGTGGTCAGAGACAGAAAAGTTAAGAAATAAATATACAGTAAAAACAGTTTCTTGTAAAAAGTTTAAGTGGTTTAGAGCCTGTTCAAAATAGGTTTAGAGAAAGAAAAGAAAAGGTAGAGAAAGCCCTTAAAAAAGAAATAGAGTAAAATAAATAAATAAATAAACAAATAAATAAATAAATAAACAAACAAATTAATTAATTAATTAATTAATAAACAAACAAACAAACAAATAAATAATAGCCACATAAAGATGGAAAATACAAAGAGTGTCTGGATACTGTATGTTATTTTCTTATCTTTAAGCCTCTTGACTGAAAATGACATAGTAAAAGCTGCTAAGAGATAGTTGATTATAAGTGCTGTTGGATTAATTCAACCTATATATTTTGTAAATGAGTTTACTTTAAAATTGAAATCCAAAGATATGCTACTTTGGAGAAGAGGTTTTCGTTTTATTTTCACAGAAAATGAGAGACTGGATTTATTCCGGGATAAAGAACATAAAGTTTAATAGAGGAAGACCCTCTGAAAAATCTCCAATGGAAATGGTTGGCCCAGATGATTCAGCATTTCAGTACACCTCTGTGAAGTTTCCAGAGCTCTGTATCCAGAACAATTTCAAGGAGACTGGCTGAGATGACTCAGCCTTACAGACTACTCCACTAAAGATCTGTCCATAATCCTACATTTTTCTTTGGATTCCTATGGGATTGCCAGCATCCCCATTCAGCAGGAAGTAGCCTATAGAACGATGGACGCCCACATTCCCAAAATATGGATTATGGATGTTTGTGTTTATTTACAGTGTTGTTTATAAGTTGTTACAGATAAGGGGAAAAGAGAATATTAGATGTTGAATTCTTTTTGTTTTAAAAAGAGAAAAGGAGATATGTGGGAGATTGTGTTGTTACATTGTAAATAATTGTCTTACCCACTGGTTTAATAAAAAGTGCTGATTGGCCAAAGGCAGGCAGGAAATGTGGGCAGAGCTACCAGACTAAGAAAACTCTAAGAACAGGAAGCACAGAGCAGAATGCCAGAGAGAAGCTGGAGGAAGCAGAGGACAACCATTTTGCTGTGAGAAAAGGTACCGAGCCCCATGGCTGAACAGGTTAAGAGTCATGGGTTAGATTAAGGGTAAAGTTACATGCCTGGGCCTTAGGCCGATCAGCCTAAAACTATTGAAAGCATTTGTGTGTCTCTGCGGGTCTTTAGGTCTGAAGGTCTGTGGGTCTGTGGGCCTAAACCTTGAGGTTAGGCCATGAAACTCCGGGTCAGAAACCTCCTACTACACACTTGGCCCTTTTGCTTTTTTTTCTCCCCACTCTGTACTTCTCATGGCTGTAATCAGGCTACTGTCCATATTTATTCTACCACTTTTTCACCCTCCGCTGGAGTCTTTCAGATGCCTCTGGCTATAATCTTCTCAATATCTACAATAAAACTTTACCTTAACCTTACCAAGAGTGGTCATGATCTCATTTAATTCAGTTGTTATAACATTTACTTATCTATTTATTATTTTATTTAACATTTGTTGACTTTGACATTATGTTATAAATCACATACTCAGAAAAACTTTTTATTTGAAAACATCAGTACCTAAACCTAACAGAACCACTGAAGATTTTTCCAGGTAACATAACATCACCAAACTCTCTTATGAACAAGACAGGAAACAGAAACTAAAGAATAAAATACCCAACCTGTTACAATGTGGTTTCTGGGTGCCGGGCAACCAGAGGCCCAGACCCACAGACCTGTAGCCCCAGACTCTTTAGCTGCCCGCCATTCCTCAGGCCTCAGAAATGACTCAGACACTTATATTAATTTCATGCTGTTTGGCCTATGGCTCAGGCACCTTGCTAGCTTTCTCTTACATCTTAACTCAATCCATTTTCATTAATCTGTCTGCCTCATGGCCCGTGGCTCACCTGTGTTGCTTACATGTTCTCCTTTGGGCTTCTGGCTCCATCTGTCTCTGACTCCACCCTGCTTCTCCTACTTATGCTCTGATTTCTCCTCCTACTTTTTTTATGGTGCCTGTCATGGGCCAAAACAGCTCCTTTATTTAAAGATTGCTATTCCTATTCACGGCATACAGAAAGGCATTCTCACATCACCAACTAACAAAGATAAGATCAGATATTAGTATCTAAAATTACAGTCTTTTAAATCCCAGATACTTAGACAAAACCATGAAAATATCATTAATAACATCCAGGAAAATAGAACCTCTCAATATTATGACATTAAGTCCTCAATTTCCTATATAGCTGAATCACATGTAAGAGAATTGAAAGAGCCTTTATGCATATGATAGACATTTTTGAAGAGGACATAAATAAGATCACTTGAAGAAATATATGAAAACATAAACAGTGAACAGAAACCACTGAAGCAAGCTTCAATAATAAATATGAGAGCTGGAAAATTAAATCTCAGGCAATGAAGACAGAGAAAAAAACATGCATTGATTGAAACAATTATAAATCTAAAATACGCCTGGAATAATATATGCAGGAAATCTGGGACACTTTGAAAAGAATATAAGAATAATATAAACAGATTAAGAAGAATACCAGCTCAAAGACATAAAAGCTAATTTTGACAAAACATAGAAGAATTTTTTTTAACCACAAGAAGTATACAGAATACCAAATATATGGAACATGAAAATGAAGTGACATTGGCACCTAGTAATCAAAATAATAAATTTGTAAAGGAAAGATACTACATGTTGCAAGTACAAAAATAACAAGTAACACATAAAGTCAAACCTATATAAAATTAAACCTGACTTCACAATAGAGACTCTAAAAGCCAGAAAGCCATAAAACCCAACCATGCTATACATGCTAAGAGACTAGAGATGTTGTCTAAATTACTATTTTCAGAAAAACTTCAATCAAAATAGACAGAAAAAATGACATTCCAAGTAAAGCCACATTTAAGATATTATCTATAAATCCAGGCTTTCAGAAGGTGATAGAAAGTAAACTCTAACCTAAAAAACATTGACTATATATACAAATATTATAAAAACAAACAAACCCATTTTGATTAAATAAAAATCAGACCACTAAAATCAATAAGAACACACACACACACACACACACACACACACACACACTATCCCAACTACTACTGCTTTGACTATGAAAAACAAAATAAAAGGACTCTGCAATCATTGGTAATGATTATTACTTTTATCACCAGGCTCAATTCTCCAATGAAAAGATATTGACTAAAACAATGGATGTAAAAGCAGGATCCATCATTTACTAAATCATAAAGAGACAACATTAAAATAAAGTGTTGCCATTATGTCTGGGTAGAAGTTTCAAAAAGACATTCTAGCAAATGTACTTAAGAAAAATACTAGAATAGCCATTACACTATCTAACAAAATAGACATCAAACCAAAACTAATCAGTAAAAATAAGGACTATCTGTACTACCTACTCATCAAGGGAAAAAAATCCATCAAGAGAATATTTTAATTATTAACATCTATGTCCCAAATGCAAGAGTATCAAAGTTTGTTTATTAAAAAATACTACTATAGTTAAGGATCACATATTATCCCTCACACTGAGAGTGGGAAAATTCAGTACTCTACTTTCCGCAATAGATTACCAAAACTAAATTTAAACAGAGAACTGAAGACACTAACAGAAATTGTAAACCGAATGGACCATAATAGATATTTCTATCTCCAAGCAAGTGAATATGCCTTGTTTCTTAGTCAGGGATTGCTGTGAAGAGATATAATGACTATAGAAACTCTTAGAAAAGAAAACATTTAATTTGGAACGGCTTACAGATTCATAAGTTTAGATCATCATTATCGTGGTGGCATGCAGACATACATGATATTTAGAAGGAGCTGAAAGTTCTGCATTTTGATCCACAAGAACCAGAAGCAACTGTGTAGCACACTAGGTGTAGTTTGAGCATAGGAGACCTCAAAGCCCACTCCCACAGTGATATATATCCTGAAGCATGGTTACACTTACTCCCACAATGTCACACCTCCTACTAATGCCATTTTCTATGGGGGACACTTTATTATTTCTCCAAACTTTCTCAACACCTCAGAAAACTTTCTCCAAAACTGACCACATACTCAGAAGCTAAGTAAGTCTCAACAACAAAAAACATTGAAATAACACCTCACAACCAATTTGACCACTACAATTGAAAACTAGAATGACAAACCTCTCATACTCATAAACAAGTCACTAAAGAATAAAAAAATGTTCAAGACAAAAATGAAGAAAGAATTTAAAGATTTTTGTGAATTGTCTGAAAATGTATATACAACATACCCAAACTTATGAGGGGCAATGAAAGAAGCCGTAAAGATAATTTTAAATCACTAACTGCATGCAAAAAGTTGAAGTGATCTCATACTAAAAACAGTAGCACACCTGAAACTTGTAGAACAAACACACTCAACCAGAGTAGACAGCAAAAATTAATAAATCTCAGTGCTGAAATCACAAACCAATTTCCCTTACAAGCATTAAGATCAATAATTAATAAATGGAACCTTATGAAACAGAAAGCCTTATAAAAACAAAAGACACTATCATTGAGACAAAGTAACAGCATACAGATTTTTTTTTTTTTTACCAACTTTGCATCTTATAGAGGACTAATATTCAAAACCTATAAAAACACAAGAAACTAGATATGGCAAAAAACCAAATCATCTAGTTATGAATGGGGCACAGATCTAAACCAAGAATTCTCAATATAGGAATGTCAAATGGCTAAGAAATACTTAAAGAAATGTTTAAAATCCTTAGCCATCAGGGAAAAGAAAATCAAAATTAATTTGAGATCTCATAGCTGTCAGAATGGCTAATGTGAACAATGCTGGTGAGAAGGTGAAGAGGAACTCGCATACATTGCAGGTGCAAGTGCAAAAGTGCAAAAACATTATGTAAATCAGTGTGGTGGTTCCTCCTGAAAACTGGAATCTATACTCCAACACCTAGCTATACAACTCTTAGCCATACATCCAAAGGTATCTCATTCTACCACAGAAACCCTTGCTCAATTGTGTTAATTGCTTCTCTCTTCATAATAGCCAGAAACTGAAAACAACCTAGATGTTCCTAAACAGGTAGATTATTCTTCATCTGTTAATAAAAATGACATCATGAAATTTGTAGGCAAATGGATGAATTTTTAAAAATCACCCAGAAAGATAAATATGCAATGTATTCATTCACTTACATGTGGATATTACTTCCTATGCCAATGATATTCAAGCCTCAATCCACAGAACTACAGAAGATGGATATAGAGTAAAAAACTAGATGAAACATATTGATCTCGTTAGAAAAGGAAAACAAAATACATATTTATGAATGGATGCTAGGTCTGGAATGGAAGAATTTAGTAGGGGTGGGAAAGTGAGAGGGAATTTTGAGAAGAAATACTGTGAGAGACAACTAAAATTAAGTTGAATTTGAGGGAAAGTAAGGAAATTTAATGAAGTAGGAAACTCCTTAAATATATTGGTATGTGAAAGTTATATAAACAAAATTTTCAAATATTAGCAGACACAGAGACCCAATTGGCCATCTCTTATCTCCTAATAAAGCTTTTAGTACAAAGTTTTGCTTATAATTATGATAATTCCTTAAAAAATCAGCTATTTCCAAGACTATAGGTTTCTCTATGCAGACTTACAGCAAGGTGCCATTACTGAGGACAGCATTGTCACACCTCATTAATGATGATGTCAAGCTTTCATTCCTATATTCCAACACATCTATTAGAGGAGGTTACTCTGCATGCTATCAAAATTAAATGCAAACACACAGCCAGCCAAAAATACTTTACCTATGATGCTATAGTGCCTGTAAGAGCTGTTTGGACAATGGATGTACAAAGTTTGCAGGAATAATCAACCAATAATTGTTCAGACTTAGGACTCACTTCTTTAGATGGAACACATACTTGATACTGCTTGGGTGACACAGAATCAGAGAATAGATTGCTCAGGGACCGGGTTCAAAACCACATAATATTGGTTTCAAAATATAGGACAAAAGAAAAGAAAGAAGGAAGGAAATGTAGTGATAAAATGACTTCTAATGGAATTTTGCAATACTCATAGGGAAGTGTCTTATTTAGCCATCATTGGGGGAATTCATTCTGAAGCGTTGCAAACAACTATAGAGACCTTGGAACATTCATCCATAAATGGATATCTTCTTAAAAATCTCTACTCTTGAATTTCAGTTAACCCATCAGAAGAGGAGGTAGAAGTAAATATTAAAGCCAGAAAAATGGAGGACTCCAAGATAACAAGGCTTTTCCTATCAATGTCTTTCTCAACATGAGCAAAGCTCATATGAATGCACAGAGACTGGAGGTGCATGCATAGTCCCTGCTTTGTTGTGTACCAGATCTGCTGCACTTACCTTATGGCTTCCAGCTTACTGTTTTTATGGGCTTTTTGAACATAACCCGAGTGAGTCTCTGACTCTTGTACATCCTCTTTGGCTTTTATATTTTTGCCAGTCTTTCTTATGTGAATTTTATGTAATAATTTTGCTTTCTCCTATTATATTTTATGTTGTTATATTTAAAAATAAATAAATGTAAACATAGTCACTAGAGTAAAGATATTTTTTAAAGAACTGTCATATTTGTGTCTGCTGGGAGAGGGAAACTTAGCTTCGCTAAAGAATGACAGTGGATATATAAACAATTCCAAGAGATACTTCATGTTTAGGAGTTGTTGACTAACAAATAGTAGGTTCTGTAGTGTTTTATGTGAGCTTTTACTTGGTTTTATTTTTATTTATATTTTGATGTTATGTTTTATTTTAGGGACATGTTTTCTAGATTTGGGGTATTTTGTTGAATTATTTTTATAAAAATCATAAGGTTGGATCAGTAAAGGAAAAGAGAATCTGTACATATTTTAGGGAGTGAAATAATATGATTGCTCAAAAATATATTTAAATTTGAAATTATTTTAAATAACTAAAATAAATATTTTAAAAGGACTCTTCAAATAACTGGCAGCTGACACCACTTTTGTACCTATGTTAATATATTGAAGTTGATCATATATCGAAATAAAAGTGCTACTGTTGATAAATTATTGATCACATACATAAAGCAAAGACAGACAGTAGTATCCATATTGATACATTGATGTTAGACATTTACTGCAAGAAAGACACTGGTGATGCTGATGTTGATGTATTGATGTTTACATATACACCCAAATAAGTCACTGCATTTGTACCTGTGTTGATATATTTAGTTATATATGTACCCAAAGGTAGAACATTTGAACACAAAGCATCAAGGAGTTTTTAAGAAAGAAGTGATTCAGTTTGACATATTGAAGTTCATGGAAAGCATTGCATTTTTTGTGTCTTTAAGACTCCTTAAAAGCTTACAACATAAACTGAAATGTTTGTGCTTTACCTTTTAGTATTTCCATTCAGAAAGATATATTTTAAAGAAATTTATTGAAAGATTTATAATGTGTGGTACACTTGGAAATGACCAATGATCTTAGTTCAAACTAATTCAACTAGACACCTTTCAAGATACCACCATGTCAAAGAATGTTCCTTTGCCAGCCTGAGTTCTGCCCCTAAGAACTAACAGTGGGAAGTGAGAACTGACTCTTGAAAATTGTTCTCTGACCCCCATATTTATATCCTCACTGACACATCCACATCATATACATACACAAATGGTGATAATAATAATAATGATGCATTTTCAAAAGGAGTCAACTTTTTATTCATCTAGATTTACCCGCTTTCTTTTCATATTATCTTTAAAGAAATGCAGTATTTAAAGTAGGAGCTACCTCCAAAGGTTAGGTTCCAACATTATTGATTGTATTAAAGTGTTTTATGCTGTCATGTACACTGGAAGGGGCCTTAACTTCATCACTATCATCACAGTGAAATTGGTATATTTCTTTTTTTTTTTTGTTAAGAAATATAATGGACAAATAAGACATGAGCAGTCCTGTGCATAAGTTAAACACATAAGTCATAGGGTTCGCTAATTGTATTTAAAATACAACTTACATAGTTTCCAAATGATCTCTAAGACAATAATATTATTATTGTACTGGGTTACATGAGAATTAAATCACATAATATGAAAGAAATGAGAAGAATATTATTGCCATGCAATTGCTGGTAATATTGATTTAGTAGTTGAGCAAACTTCTTTAACTTCTGCATATTCTATTTTTTCTCTATAACAAGAGTAGAGCATTGGTACACTATTCACATTTGTTAATGAAAATGAAGTTAGTAATATGTCTAGCAAACTGAGCACATTACCTGATATTTTTAACTTATAAATCATAGCTATAATATCATTCTAAGTATGTAAATCAGTAGTATTTTCACTTTGCATCTATAAGGTCCTGCACTTTGTTTATAATGTTATTTCTGATCCTTGTTTCTTTTCAGGGAAAATTCATTTCACATTTGTACAATTCAGTAAAAGTACAAGTTCAGATGTATAAAAATGACAAGGATGGTTTCTACCATGTGACAGATTAACTAAAGTGTCCAAAGGCACTATGCTTTCTTAGACAGCATATACAGATCTGGATTTCCCAGCATCCTATTTAATGCACTATTTTCTGAAAATTGCTACAATTTGGCTCATTTCAAGATAAACATTCTTATTTATGTATTCAAAAGCAATCTCATGTTATTTGGAGATAAAAATGTTTCTGACTATTAATGTGCCATTTTATTATTTTAAAAACAAAATTACCCTCAGTCACTCGCCTCATCTTTTTGCATTGAATTTTTACCTCTTCCCTTTTCAAGTTGACAATTACTTGCCATTTACTTATACGGTCTTAATTAGACGGATACTATTTTTTTCTATATAGTGTTAAGTTCCACATCTTTACTTTTCATTTTCTATGTTATTTACATAAGAAATTCACTGGAGATATATCTTTATCGTAATACTTTTGAATTCTTTGTGTGTGTGTGTGTGTGTCTTTTCCTCTTTGGTCTTAGCTTAAATGTGGCTATCTCAAAGAAGTCTTTTTAAACCCTGGTTATAGGTTCTCAGTCATGCTTCTTTCCTCCCTAGTAGCTGTCACTGACAAGAATGAATAGTTTATTTCTACAGTAGAGTAGATGATCCATGATGGTTGCTCATGATCATTACTATATTTCATACTTGAGCAGGATCCACAGGGATTGACAGACAATATTTGGAACAAGATTGAGTCAAATATATCATATAAAAGTTCAAAAATCTTTGAAGGAACACAATAAATCTCTAAAATGAAACAATGAACAATGAAAGATGTTACTATAATTGAAAACTCTTATTTTAGTCAAATATTTATAGTTGGTTTCTACTTAACATATTGTTTGTTTTAATGAATGCTTGTAAAACAAAGAATCATTTTTTGGGGGGGGGAATTGCTGTTACCTGTCAATCTAGTCAATCTACCCCAAAATGACATGCTTTCCTACTTACATGTAAGTGGAATTAACACCTGTCTTTTCGATAATTACCTCTTAACTCCCTGCAAAGAACATCTATCTACCAAGAACCTTCCCTGAATCTTTGTGAATAAATAGAATCTTGTACTGTATTGTGTACTGATTCACATAATTCTGTCTTTTCTGTCTTCTACATTACCATTTCCACCTGACTGAGATTTTTAGCCCAGTACAAGTTGCTTTAATAAAAGGCTCTAGTGGTTAAGGGCAGGTTCCTAAAAGCAAACCTATTGAAGTCTGTTAATCTGACTTATTTGGGAAAAAATATCACCTAAGATATAACAAAGGACTTGAAGAACAGGTGATACTATAGGATATAAATACAATGGCAAGTGATGGAAAATGCACAAGAAACAGTCAATGGAATACCTAGATGCTAACATAATCAAGGATGCCAAGAACCAGGAGAACTCTGGATGAAAAAAAATTATAATTTAATACTTTTGGGTCCTACTGAAATGGTATACATTTCTGTGGATTATGACATTTTTAAGTTTTAACGTTTTATGGCAGCCCAAAGAAAATAAAACAAAGTCATAACTGTAAATATCTTGAGCTTTATTCATTACAATCTTTCTATGGTAATGTTTATTTCTATGTTATAAAAAGAAAACAATGTGAGGCATCATATGAAAATGATCTTATAAAACTGTATCACTAGATACTTAAATATTATACTTAACAATACTTCATTCCTATTGGAATATGTTTTGAAAGCTGAAAATTGTAAAACCTGTTTCAAGTCCATGGATCATGAATAAATGAACAGTAGACCAGGCTTAGACTGATTGTTATAAGGTCTACTTTTCTGTTCTAGAATAACAAGGAACCAGCCATCAAGAATTAAGCATTGGTATTATAGATAATAATCAGTCTGGTTATCCTTTAACTAGTCAGTATCAGTTATTGATTTACTGATTTATTGCCTTATATATTCAAACACTAGCTTATGGTTTTGGAAAATCTCTATGTGGATACTGTTAAAAGTCTTGATATTAGATATTTTACCAATATTATACCAATATAATATCTGATATTAGACATTATACCAATATTCATTGAACTGTGACCCCAGGTCCTAATCCTTATCAGCTTGTATAAATTTTTTACTTTGTTTCTTTCAATGTCTGAAAATTTGATTTCTAGGTCTTATAGTACATTGAAAGCAAGATAACCTACCTCATATCCTCCTTAATGCCCCAACTCTCAGGTTGGTAGCCTCCTTTTATATGATTATATGTTGTTGAGTATATGTATGCGTATATACACTATTTACTTTGCAAATACGTTTGTGCGTATTTGGTGCATATATTTGGTAGGGTTCTGATTCATCCATTGTTGCAGTGGGGGTTTCTTGGTCCTGGGCGACCAGAGGCCCAGACCCACAGACCTGCATGCCAGACCCATTAGCTGCCCACTGTTGATGCTCAGGCCCCCAGAAATGACTCAGATGCTTATATTAGCTTCATGCTGTTTGGCCTATGACTTAGGCACATTGCTAGCTAACGCTTACATCTTAAATCAACCCATTTCTATTAGTCTGTCTGCCACGTGGCCCGTGGCTCACCTGTGCTCCTACATGTTGCTCCTTTGGGCTTCAGCTGTGTTTGCCTCTAACTCTGCCCTTCCTTTCCTACCTATTCTGATTCCTCCTCCTACTTCTTCTATGGTGCCTGTCATGGCCAAAAACAGCTCCTTTATTTAGAGATTGAGATTCACAGCATACAGAAAGGCATTCCCACAATATGCACTTCTAGAACAATCTTTTAAGAGAGAATTTATTTATGTGCCTATGTGTTTAAATGTGGTTAGTTAGAAAATAAAATTACCATCTAATCAAGAGATTAGAAAATATAAATTATGAATATCAGAATTGAGTGACAATTATAATATTATCAAAATTTTAAGGACAAATTGGATAAAGAAAGGAAGAGTTTCAGTACAAAGAAAGAGAGGAATGAAGGAAGAAAATAAGGAAGGAAGGAAATATTAGCCAACATGTGCATAAAGTAAAATTGAAAATAGAAACATGACCATATTTATCAGAAAATTAAATTACTAGCTAATCTAAAACAGAAGTGTTATATACATTCATTGTGGATTCAATAAAACATTTAAGTAAAGGATTATACCAGCTTTCTATATTCTTTCTAAAAATTTATCAACAGAAAATATTTTTGCTCACACATTCTTCAAGAATCTATGTTCTTAATCACAAAAGAAGATAATGTATACCATTGTGTGTATCTATAGATCAAATCAACATCTCATTAATGTCATTGCAACAGTCCTCAACAAAATGTTATAGTGTTATTTCCAAGAGTATATGAAAAGAATCCTTTCATGGTTATATTGTGTTGGTTTCATTAATGAAATATTTGCTAAATAACTAAAATTATCATCAAACTTATTGACATGTTAATAAGTATCATTGTATGAATGCTTCAATCTATGAAAAAAGAAATAGGGAAATTTTCTAGTAATTTGCAATAAAATTTCATCAAGTGAGAGATAGATTGTTGTCTTTTCAGTGTGTAAAAGAACACATTTGAGCCAGGCAGGGGTAGAGGATGTCTTTAATCCCAGCACTTTGGAGGCAAAGGCAGGAGAATCTTTATGAGTTGAAGGTCAGCCTGGTCTACAGATCAAATTTCAGGACAGTCACGGTTACACAGAGGACCCTTGTCTCAGAAACTAAAATCATAATAAAAGCTAATCAAATCAAAACATAACAACAACAAAAAACACTTACAAAAATTCCACAGGTAACAACATCCTCAAAGGGAAAGTAAATAAATAAATAAATTGAGAAAACCCTTGTTGCTCCTGTTCAATATCATTCTTGAAATCCTAGAAATGACAAAATAATATACATATTTGAAAGAAAATAAATTTTTTTCATAAAGCCATTACTGTTCACATATAGTAACATCAACTATTTAGAAAATCATCCACAATTGCAAACAATCAACATTTCTGGAAGTAGTAAGCAAATATTAAAATGTTTTTTAACAACCTTGTTAATATTCAAGAGCCCATTGCTTCTCTACATTCTAGAGATGATAACTGGTATCTAAATTTTAAAACATTTTTAAGTACATTAGCTTTCTATCTAAAATAAGAAAAATGCAATGGCAGAAAAAACTTTAGGCATAGAACCATTAAATTCTAGTCAAGGTCTACATGAGGAAAATCATAAACATTTAATTAAAAATATAAAAAAAACTAAACATTTGCAAATAAAGTCTTTCTTCACTGATGGAGCACTCAATATTATCAAGATGACAGTCATTAAAAGCTTGAGTCATAGATATTTGGTATTGCATTTATTTCTCACCAAACATTCCAGTTTTACTGAAAGCTTTGTAAGACATAGTTTATTCTTATGGATAGCATTTTGTTAGAATGCCTATTGGTCTAGAAAAAAAAATACAATAAAAGAAACACTGGGAAAGAAAGGGCTTATTTTTTCTTAAAACTATAAGGTTATACATTGTTACTGAGAGAACTCAAGGCAGAAACTGAGGAAGCCCTGCAGGAATCCTGCTTATTGACTTCCTCCTCATGCCTTGCTTTGTTGCACTCACAGAGGGTTGGGATCGCTCACATGATCTGGATGATGTCAACATCAATAATTAATCAAGAAAATTCCCATAGGGCAATTGGGGTGATTTTCTTGATTTATTATTTCTTTTCTCAAATAACCCCATCCTTTCTTAAATTGTTAGAAAATTAATATAGATAGCAGGTGACATCCTGCAGGGGATTTTGTTAATATATGAAACACCTCAAAGGCTTTAGGAATTACAAGCAAGTGACATATATATATATATATATATATATATATATATATATATATATATATATATATATATATATATATATATATATATATATATATATAATCCTTTTCCCCCAAGCATGCACAAGCAATACAGACTGATGATAAACACTTTTAGACAAGCTAAACTGACTAAAATTGGTTTAGACCACACGAGTTACAAGAAGGAAGTTGTCTCTAAGATGCTGAGCTACCTGTAGGTTTACTGTTCGTCTAGGGTAATAAAGGTGGTCTGCCTCAGAACAATAGTTTAGCACATAAATGAATGTGACAAAATAGAAAACTCAGAGTTAAACAAAAGTAATACAACTGATCTATCAAAGAAGCAAACTGCAGAGTTATTTCAGCAAATATGTTTAAAATACTTGGATATTCAAGATGCACAAGAAAAATAAGTTGAGCAAAATTTATATAAAATTCAATGCTATATAGCTTACAGAAGAAGCAGAATACAAACTTTTGAGGATGACAGATAAATTGGACCTCATTAAACTGAAAATCATGATGAAGTTCATAGTAATGCAAAGGTATTATCTCCTCACTTGTGAAACAAAGGTAGGAGTATGGTGAGTTCCCAGTCTACCAAATCTACACTGTGAGTTTGAGGCATGCCTTAGATGCATAGCAACATGCCATCTCAAAATCAAATGAATAAAATGAATGGGTTTACCTAGCAAAACATAGATCAGAGAATAAAAAATAATCATGGAGTAGAATAAAATATTTGCAAAACACATATCTGGTATGAGACTAGTGGCCATAAGACACAAGGAAATCTTAAGAATGATGAATAATGCCTAGAAAGGTACACAGCACAAGGATCTGTCTTGGTTTGTATTTTATTATCTTGGCACAGGCTACAGTAATTTCAAAAGAGGATGCTCATCTGAAAAAATGCCTCTAGTAGATTGCCTTTGGGCAAGTTCGTTGATTATTTCTTGAAACATGATTGATGTGGGAGGGCCACATGCAGAATTGGTAGTGCCACCTCTCAGCAGATTGTTCTGGTTGTTATTGAAATGTAGAATATGCAAGCTACTAGTAGCAAGCTAGTAAATGTCTTTTCTACATGGCTTTCATGCTGGTGTTGGCCTCGGGTTTCTCCACCCAAACAACAGCAACAAAAAATGTAAATGAATAAACAAACTATATTATATTACAAGCAGTTGTGCTATTAGCTTGTAAAGGACATGAAAGAAAGTCAAATAAAATTATTCAGTGAAAGATGTCCTCCCAAATACATAGACCATATGATTCTCATTATATTATACATTGAAGAAAACTTGTAAAAGCGGGTTAATACATTGGTAATTTGGGAGATTCAGTGAAGGCCAAAATAGATGGGTAAGTAAAATTAATAGTATCCACTGTGACAACCTGTGCAACATTATGATGTAGGTAGATCTATGACATTGTACATTTCTGCCACACAAAGAAAAGTACAGGTTCATTATAGGCTTTAGTGATGTAATGATATTTATTATTTTGTTAAAATAAATACGTGTACTAAGATGCCCTAACTTCCAATTCTGATGCTATCAATACCAAATGAAATGACAAAAAAATAGCAGAAGGGTAATATGAACAGCCTAAATTATTTTCAGACAACTACTCTAAAATAGTGTATGTGGTGACTTAGTGTATATTCTAATAGAGTTTTCTTGAAAATCAGAGGACAGATTCACCCATAAAGGGAATAGTAACCCAAGCCTTACATTCTAGCACTTGGGAGGAGATCCATCTGGATCTCTTTAAGTTCAAAGCTAACTAGAGCCAGGTGTTGGTGGCACAAAACTAGTGCAAGAAACTGAGATTTCTGGGCAGAGAAAGATGATGAAAGAGTTCAGCCTTTCACCTATCCCTGTGTCTCCTTCTCTCTTGGCTAAAGACTTGGAGGCATTCAGTATGAGGATTTGATTAATCAGAAGTGGCATTGGATTGTTTCCCTGTCTCTGATCTTTCAGCTTTCCCCAATATCTGGCTCTGGGTTTTAATGTAAGAATAAGTAAAATTAATGCTGTAAGGCTATTAATTTTAAAATATAGAAAGAACACTAACAGATATTGGGCTTTACCAATCTTTCCCCAAATTAAAATTTTCTAGTATCAAGCCTTCTGAAGATTCAACACCATCATGGCTTTCAAATGCCATCCTTAATAGCCTGAGCATATACTCATCATAAGAGAACTATTGTAATGTGAAAGTAATTCTGTCAGTAAAGTATGTGAGGTGTATGAAAATAGAAAATCATACTCTATTTTTTTCTGTTGATTCTTTGAACTTAAAAGCAATTTAAAATATTTAAAATTCAATTCCAAGTGTATTCTAGATTGAAACTAAAATTTTAATAGATTGACTTTCTCAAATAAAACTAAATATTTTCTGTAGACATAAAGTAAATCAAAATATTGTGTCCCATAAAGTAAATCACAAGATTGTGTCCCTCTGGAAGTAACAAGAAATCTCAATATTGGAGATGCCTTGTACATCTTTTTAGTATTTTTACAAGGATATTCTATCATTCTATTATAACTTAATTAGAAGAGGAATGTGCTGTGGGATAGTCTTTTTGTAAATTGTGAATATGTGTTGCCATCATTGGTTAATTAAAAAAAAAAAAAAGCTGCTCTGACCTATGGCACAAGAGGTCTAGAAATAGAAGAGAGATAGAAGGAAGAGAAAGGCAGGATCAGTAAAGATGCTATGAGCCACCTGGAGAAGAAGTGACCATACTGATAAGCCACGAGCTATATGGCAAACATTGATGAATAAGAATGTGTTAAAGTTGTATAGCTAGTTGATACTGAGCCTGAGCCATAGGCCGAAAAGTTTATCATTAACATAAGCCCTTGGGTAATGAATTTATACATGGCTGCAAAATTTCAGGGAGGGGAGATCCATCTAGAATGCAGAGCTAAGTGGGACAGAGAAAGATCTCGCTTTAGGAGTGTGTACGATTTTAAGCAGGATATTCACATTTATATCTCTTCCATTAAAAGGTGTTTTTTGTTTCTTGTTGAAGCATTTCACTCTTTAATGCACTTTTCAAAAAAGCAGTGGTGATCTGGCTTATTCAAAGCACAAGAATTTTTTTTCCTTTTCCATTTTTTTTTTATTTTCATTTTATCCATAAGATCGCGGCTCAGCTGGCAGGTTTGAGACTCGACCACAAAGCTTTGAGTTATATAAGTGACAGAGATAAAGTTTACTTTTATTCGTATCATGTTGCACACCAAAAAGCTGCATATTCTGGTAGATATGACATCTGAGATACAGCTTTAGCATTCACTATAATGTCACCCAAATATGATAATCATGAGCTCCAAAGGCACAGGGTTTGAATAAAACTGATTGAACACTAACCTTTTTCTTACTTATAATTTATAAATTATGGTCTGTTCAGTGATGTCTAAGTTTGATGAGAAATAGTATTAGATAAAATATCATATAAAATTTCTATAAATTATATAGAGAAGTTTACATTTGACGTTTTTATTTTTTAAATTCTGTAGTAAGTTAAATCAATTAAACTTTTCTAGAGGAAGGACAGATCTAATTTTAGAAAAGATTATTTTCATATAGATGAGTGGCAGCTATCATTAATTATCAACTTGCCTACATTTGGAAAGAACATGCACAAAGGCTTATTCCTAATTTGAAATGGTATGATTCACTTCTAATCTGGACCTTTGGAATGGGTAGAACTGACTTTAATTCAGACTTTTTTTTTTTTAAGGAAATCTTGAGTTGGAAAGACACATGCCTTTAATCCTGATCTTGGGATGGTACAACAGGAGGCTTTCTGGGCCACACCCTCTACTGGAAGCCAATATAAGAACATATAACTTTTTTGCCTGTTTGACCTCAACTTGCTATCCAGACTAATTCTTGACTGGCATTATTAAGACCTACTTATTTTGGATTCCAGCATATACTGAAATTGGCTGAGACATACAGCAATATGGAGTAAGCAACTAATAGATTCTTGGATTTATCAGTTACAGCCAGCCATTTTTGGATTACCTGAATGGCAGCCTATAGGTCATTCTAATAAGTCTGCTATTTATAGTTTATATATATGACATATATACAGTATTGAAATATATACTAAGATATATTTCATTATCTTCACATAAAATGAAAATATTTTCCACAAGAAGTTGCTTGATTCCTGTATTAGTTACAGCTCTGAAGAATAATAACAGAACTTATAGAATAAACAGGATTTAAGTAACTTATTGTGGAAATTTTTATTGACATTTTATTGGAACATAGTAAAGAACAGAGAGGTTAAATAACATGAGAAGATTTTGTAAAATTAAATATAAATATTAAGTTTGGACATCCAAATGTTCTATGTTTTGGATAAACCACCAGTATCTCTAATAGCTAATGTCTCTGTCCTTGTCTTTTGCTACCCTACTAATCTTATGCATTATTAACCCCTCACTTAGTATTTATGTCTCTTACACCCACATTTATCCAGTCTTTTATTCATCTTTATAAGATGTAAACACTTAGAAATTGATCCACTTTTTGCCACCTTTTGTCAACTTAGACCCCAGGTAAGTTGATTAGTGATCTTTTAGGAGGGAAAAATTTATGTTAGATATATTCTCAGTGTAAAGTTTTCTTTCTCCTTACCTTTAGTAAATGTGATATAGCAGCTATAAGACTATGAGGGTAGCTTCCAGAGGTGCTGTTTCTTTTGCCCATTCCATCAGATGATTTCTGCTGTATGTATAACTCTGAACTCTCAATTATAGACCCAGAAATACATATTTGAAAAGCAAGAAGGACCTGGGAATCTGCCTTTAAAATTGAAGAGTTCTGTTTTATGTTTGTCTCACAGTAGCTAATATTCTATAATGTCTTAGGAAATCTAAATATAGACAGCTTATATATGGACTCGATTTGTCAAGATACTAGAGAACAAATGATGTAAGGAGAGAAAGTGACACTTTCTACATATATGCATAGATAATAAAGTATAATTGGGAGGCTTTGGGCTAGGAATTCTGCAGCAGGGTACCACTGAAGGTTCTAGAGCTATGTATGTATGACTGATATGACTATGTCTATTTCTGATTCACCATGTTTGAATAAGGCTAGAACTCTGAAAATATCTTTTATAGTTCTGAAAATTGGTAATGACTTGACATTACTTGACAGCCAAGTAGCCCAAGAACCTAGAAGCATTTTTCTATAAACATGAGTATATGGAATTAAAGTCCCAGGGAATTTCCATGAGGAATGTTAAAGTTATCCAATTATAATGTTGTAAATTTAGATACTGCAACTAAATGACATTAGTAGATGTTCACTATCACCTTCAGCAAAGCCATATTTTAAGGACTAGCCCTCATATCTTCTGTAGAAAGCCTTTAAATTTCTAAGTAATAGACATCAAGAGCCTTAATCATAGAAAAAACAAAGAAAATACCTACATAACAGTGTCCAGTTTGGCTTAAATTTGGCTTTTCTAGACTATTTTCTAATGATTCTACAGGGTTTTATACTAGTTTTAAAATCAGTAATATTGGCTCCTTTATGCATGGTTCCTAGTAATCATAGCAATAACTGTAATTTCTTACACTATTTTGACATTTTGATTTTTTTTAAAGAAAGAGACAAGGTAATATTATAGATGTAATATATTTGGGGGGTTGAGGGAGGGGAGTATCCAGTGATAGAGGGTGGTGACATCTCTGGGCTTGTGGTGCTGGGGCTGGGTTCTGTAAGCAAGAAGATTGAGTAAGCACGTGAAACAAGCAAATAGATAACAGCCTTCTGAGCTCCTGTCTCCAGTGTCTTGCTGTCTTTGAGGTTTTTTTTTAATGATTTCCTTTAGTAAGGAACTTTTCTCCCCAAATTTTGGGGGGTAATGGTGCCTCATTGTAACAATAGAAACCCAAACTTGGACACTTACACTTGAGAAACTTAATTGTTATAGGAAAGAGTAAATGAATAATCATATAGTGAAAGTTTCATATAGCAGAACATTTAAAAAGTCTTCAGGTATGATGAGGAAGATCATCAAAAATATTCTCTGTTAGACCTTCATTTAATAACAGTGAGCCAAGCCATAACTTGAGGTTAAATTGTCTCTGGCTCAGAAGAGAGAAAAATATTAACATGATTATTTTAATATTCTCCCCTTTCTTGACAAAGGAATATTATTGTCTTACTATCTTTGAAAATTCTTTTTTAACTCAAGTTTTTGTCTTTTCAATGGTTCTTTAAAATATTCTGTACATGTGTAATTGAATATTCATATTTACTTCCCTGTAGTAGTTTTACAGTTGTGGCTATAGCAAAAAATAATGTTTCTTTTGTTTTACATTATAAATGTTATCTTCAGTTATTGATATCTAACCAGATTAATGTCTCAACTAGTCACTAGAGATTTGGTTTTATTGTGTCTATTATTATTAGGTTTTTAATTTAAAATAATTTTGTATTACTTTCCCCTGTAACTTTTCTCTCTCCATCCCTTCCCAAATATCTGAATGGATAATTGTAGATGGAGTTTTACTTTCAAGGTGCCAGCCAAAAATTAATATTTATTAGAATATAAATTAACACTCACAATATTAGTAACAGCTTATGGTGGCACCTGAACAAGGACTGGTTTATCCAAGCGATGGACGAGCGATGGACGCGCGATGGAAGGATGATGGATTCCGATTCTGTCTGTCCAGCAGCCAGCAGCCAGGAACCAGGAAGAGAGCATCCTCGTGTCCCAGCAGCCACTTATCAATGAGGTTGGCCACACCCCCTCCAGGGTCCTGGAAGTGTCTACTGACCTTATAGGCTGACACCTTAATCCTGCCACATATAATCCCCCTCCCCTGTCTCTTCTCTTGCACTCTAACAATGATGACCTCTTTTTCCTTAATTATAGTACTTACATCTGTGTGGTGGTATGGGTATAAACAAATATAGATATAGCCTGATGAGTTTGTTTTTATTATTAGCCTGTAAATGGTTTCAAGGCTGCCTACTGGCTTTGGATAGTCCTCAGAAGAGACTATTTTTTCCTTTAAGCTGTCAACAGATTCTTGTAGCTCTATATTTAAAGGTAGGACCTCTCATATGTTCCTCTATCTGTGTTGATATGGTCATTAATATTGCTCTTATTCTGGTCTTGTTAATATAGTCATTTATAGTCATTTTAAAGAGATAAAGTTTCACCAAAATATTATGGTACTCTGACTCCTAAAATCTTTCTGCCTTTTTTTTTCCTAAAATGTTCTCTTAGCCATAGATGCAGACTAGATGCAGACACTAGACATAAGCTAGTTATTTTATACCATGTAACACCAAATTTGATAAAAAAATTTGTATCTTAAAAGTGGTGTAATTGCAGCTCTTACTTAATTGATATATCAATAAGATGATATTTCTTACACTTTAGAAAGGATCAGCCCAAATAATAAATTGACTAGAAAAGCACACTTATGGTAAGAAAAAATAATTTTCAAAATTTCTTTTTATATATACATAGCCTGTCAAAATTACTTATAGTAATTTATCCCAGGAAATCTTATACTTTGTAATTTGTTCAGGATATCAAGTTCAGGACTTTGCATACAGGATATTTCTAATAATTTATATTGGTTGATAGCCATTGGGGTTAAACCCGTGAGACAATGTTGAACCTTTGAGAAAGTGGTTTCATTGCGCAGGACTCTGTCACACTTATTTTTACCTTTGGTCAAGCATGACCTAAGGAGAAAAAGCAGGCATGGCCATATTTCCATTCGTATTCATTCTTATCTGGGATTCACACCATTTCTGGCAACTTTTGTGACCGAAGCTACACTCAAGCCTTCTGTTTTTTAAAGGATATTGGGACACAAAATCAGGTTTAAATAACCCTGTAGTCAAACCCTAAAGTAGTTTTTAAGATATAGTACTTTCATTTTTGAAATGCACACATTATATGATTGAGTGGAAATTCTAGCAAGAGACATTTTGTAGATTGCAAGAGCTATTTTATTTAATTGGAATTGTAATACATGCTATTTATTTGTTTCAAGATAATTTAGTACTTACTGATACCTTTTTCTAGAAAATCTCTTTTTCTGATTACATTTTCCCTAATATTTATTCAAGATACTTTAGTGGTTTGAAGAGAATTCTCTTCACAGACTCCTATGTTTAAATGATTGGCATTAAAAGTGTCACCATTTGAGAGGCATTAGGAGGTGTGATCTTGATGAAAGAAGTGTGTAACTAGAGGTGAATGTTGAGGTTTCAAAAGCTCAAGACAGTCCCAGTGTTTTTCTCTTCCTGCTACCTGTGGATTCAGCTGTAGAATTCTCAAACCCTTCTCCAGCATCATATCTACTTGTGTGCTGTCATGTTACCTATCATGATAAAAAGAGTCTAACCCTCTGAATATAAGCAAACCCTAATTAAATGCTTAATTTGATAAGAGTTGGTACCATTGTTTCTTTTCAGCAATAACACACTAACTAAAACAGATATATTAAATTTTAAAAGTCCAAACCAAACCTAGATTTTTTTCAGCCCCAATTTCCTCTTTTCTTTTTAATACTTATATTCTATATTTGTTATGAACATTATTCTTTTCTTTTTCTCATACAAATGATAAACCGAATGTTTCTATCAATTCCCTTTGAAATGCATAGTCTTAATGCTTTCCATTAGGTTTGCTCCAAACTATTTCATGTGTTTATATTATAAATTCAGTACAAACTTTTAGAGTCCTCAATGAAATGTCTTCATGCTTCACCATGTTCCTTATAACCAAGTGTGTGTCTAGATATCTATTTCTGTATCTTACTACATTCTGATGCTTCTAATTTATATTCCCCTCTATTATTTGATTGATTTATTTGTGGTTTCCTGAGTAGTGTTAGTAATATCTGCTCACAAAAATCTTCAGTGAAAAAAGAAAATAAAAGGGTAAGAATTTACTTATTTTTTTATGTCTATAGATTTCTAGATACTAATTTACTTTGGATGCAAGTGCTGTTGGTTGTTTTATTAGGCTTTATTATTTGGCTCTCTGCTCTTTGGGGATTCTCACAAACCAAACCCCAAATAAATATTAGGGTCTTAGTATTAATTATGGTTACCTGACCTTAGCTTTATTTGTTATTAGTCAGCTTTTCTTAACTTAAAATATCCCATTTACCTTTTGCCTCTGAGCCTTTATTTTTATCCTATATGCTTCCTTACTTCTTACTCTCTCCCTTTCTGTGCAGCTGCACAGCTGTTCCCTGATGTCTTCCTTTGTGTCTCACATTTCCTCCTATTTATTTATTTTCTCTGACTATCAGCCCTACCTATTCATTTCTCCTGCCTACTGTTCAGCTACTTATTAGACCAAACAGGTGTTTTAGACAGTCATAGTAACATAGCTTCACAGAGTTAAACAGATGCAACATAAAAAGCACAACACATCATTTCATCAGTAAAGCAAATACTCCACAGCATAAACACATGTAACATATCCTAAATTAATATCTCACATTTTGTCGTTTTTAAGTTAAGAAAAACTTAATTTAAAAAAGAGTATAACTATATATAATAAGAATAAGTATCAAGTAAGGATTACATTCATAGTGTCCAGTCTATTTGTGTCTAGCAAATTTAAGAGAATACTCCATAATCAATTATATCTCAGTGAATCTAGAGTTTTATACTTAATTTACTTCTTATCACTACTAAGGAAAACTGCAACTATAAATATATAGTATTCAATTCCATCAAAGGCCCAGAGGAATATAAATATAACATTATTTGAGCAAATATTAATTGCACTGTAAGCAACTTCCAAATCACTAGAAATGACAAAGACATATAGCTGACTGAACAGTCAAGCACCCAACGTTCTTCTGCAATACTGGGGGCATCAATTTTTAGTTTATAGGCCTAGAATATTTGGCATCTAGCAGACCTTTCTGTGAAGCAGAAATTTTGAAGGAATGTTCTGCCTTGTCTTTGAAAAGTTAAATAGTCTTTTCAGTCTTTTGGGTTTTTTGTTTATTTGTTTGTTTGTTTTGTTTTGTTTTTTTTTTTTTGGAAGCCTGTACCTGCACTGCCAGAAGTGGTTTTACTTAACTTGTCAGTTTTATTCCCAGTTGCCAGATGAACAGTAGTGCCAATAAAAGAACTATGTTCTTGAAAAAAAAAAAAAAAAAAAAAAAAAAAAAAAAAAAAAAAAAAAAGCTTTCTCGGGCCCTGTGGAGATTCAAGAGCCCTATGTTGATAATCCAAAGCTGATTGTTTTATGACTCTTTACTCTTAGATAATTTCATCATTGTGTTCCCATGACCCCACTTCTAAATCAATACATGGATACTTGTTGTTACTGATGAATGCCTGTCCTTAGCGTGGCTTGATTCTATCTATCTTTTCTTAAACTAAACTATTTATTACAACTACCTTTGACTCTAGACTGGATCTTTATCCTATATGCCTATCTTTACTTCTTATGCCATGGATTGCTATGTAGCTGGGTGGCTGGCCCCGAAAGTCCTCCTCTTTGACATACTACTAGATATATGTCCTGCAAACTTTCTTCACCTATTTATATTTTCTTCCAGACAGCCCTACGTATTCTTTCTCTAACTTTGCTTTCAGATATTTAGCTCTTTATTAGACAAATTAGTCATTTTGTACAGGCACAATAACATGGCTTCACAAAGTCAAACAAATACATCATAAAAGAATGTAACATATCTTTGCATAATTAAATGAAATCATAAACAAATATAATACATCTTAAGATAATAATGAAAAACAGGTAAGAATCTAATTTTACAATAGTTTCTATGTAATTAGTTGAGTGTCACAAATAAGAAGGTAAATGGAAAAGGAGGAGGAAGAAGAAGAGGAAGAGGAGGATACACAAAGAAAAAGAGCCTGCTATAACATTTGGAACATATTAGGTACTGAATAAATAATACACACTTAGTAGTCTGCCAAGACTTTTTGCTGATTCTGCAATGCATAGCCTATCGTAGCAGGCTTTAAAGTCTGAATTACCTCATTGCACAATAAATTACTTGCCAAGTACATTATGATTTTCATGTCCTTAGAAACATAAGAATCTATAGTATTTTCTGCCCAGAGATAACATCACACAGCCTCATGGTACTTATTCATCTTGTCAGTAGTAATCAACATTAGTCAGTATTATCAGGTAACTCCAAATAAAAGGATCTTGTAAATGTGTCAGAGAGTGCAAAGCATTACATGGCAAATGCTTTGTATTTCATCCATTCACCCAAAGAAGTTTAGTTATGGAGTACCCAGAATGCTGTAAGAAATTTAAAAGTGTTACCTCAATTCTGTTTTAATCCATGATCACACACAAAGGTACTCAGAGGTGATGAATCAATTCATTATCTGTCTGATTTCTGGTCTCTGAATCTTTTGTTTTGGCTTTCTTGTTTCAGGTCTTGCCTGTAGCATCCTGATGTGGGAATGCGTTTATGTATGCTGTGAACCTCAATCTTTAAATAAAGGAGCTGTTTGGGGCCATGGTAGGCACCATAGAGAAGTAGGAGGAGGAATCAGAATAGGTAGAAAAGGAAGGGCAGAGGCAGAGGCAGATCGAGCTGAAGCCCAAGGAGCAACATGTAGGAGCACAGGTGAGCCACGGACCACGTGGCAGACAGATTAATAGAAATGGGCTGATTTAAGATATAAGAGCTAGCTAGCAATGTGCCTGAGCCATAGGTCAAACAGCATGAAGTTAATATAAGCGTCTGAGTCATTTCTTGGGGCCTGAGCGATTGGCAGATGGGTGGCTAAGCAATCTGGCACAGCAGGTCTGTGGGTCTCGGACCTCTGGCCGCCCGGGACCAAAGAAACCCCACTACTACAGCATCCATTTAAATCCAATGAACCAATTGATGTGATTCTGTAGAAGAAATCTAGATATTATATTAGAGAACATAATGTTCTGTTATTAACTTTGAAATTTTGCCATATTCACGTGCAACATTCTTAATGGGATAGCCCTATGCTGTCTTCAGAATCAAGAAAATTCAGTTTTCTGTCAAAGAGGTGGGCTAGCAACCACTTTCACTCTGCAAAATGTCAGCTTATGCAAATGGGTCACCAATTACCTGTCTTTGCTTCAAAGAATGAACTTCTGAAGATCTATTGCATCAAAGTGAACTCTGCATAATACTCAGTAATTTTAAGAATTTTTGCAGTGATTAATGTCTGCAAATTGACACGTTTTCTTTTCCGGAATCTAAGATAATTGAGATTTCATGTGTGTTCCAATGTGTTCTTTTACTATTATTATTCCATCATACATGGACATTGTTTTCTCTGTGCCCAGCACTTGATAATACTCATGGAATAGTATTACTTTTCTTTCAACATGATTATTTCTTCATCCTTTTAATGTTATAGATGACTTTCTTTGGGTCCTTAATAACTGCCCTTTTTCAACTGATATAGGTTCTCCTCCATTTTCACAAGTCATACCTATGTGTATTGGCTATTTTCTAGGCAATCCAGGTTGTATATTGTTTAGAGCACCAACCACTGTCTTAAGCACTGTGTGCACTGTTTTTCATATGGGAATGTAAATACAACCTCATAATATAGATGAAGACACAGGACTTGCTAAGGGATTCCAACTTTCCCAGAGAGAACTGTTATAGCCAGTGTCCACACCCAGGCCTACTGCTCTAGTGACTGCCCTTGTTGTATTTACAATCCCTCTCCTTGACTTTTGCTTCTTTTTTGTCTGCCCAAATTAGATAATTCCAACTTAATTACATCTACAATTTCTTTTCAGTTTGAAGTTGAGCTGAAACATTTTTTTTCTCAACAAAATAGAAGACATTTTCCAATAATAAGAAAGTTTTCATCAGATTAAAAGATGAGCCATTCTGATAAGGGTGCCTACAGTAGCCTGGAAAAGAAGTCTGTCTGCCTCTGCATAGAACTTTCTTATTTCTGGAACTTTTGAGGAAAGCAATTTAGATGGAGATTACACTTGCCAAATAAAATTTTGAGTTTTAAGCCTTGTTTTGTGAGAACAAGCTCCCATTATACATTAATGTCTCACAAGCAAGTCCCTGTTCACAAAACTTACTAGCATCTGCCTTTTCTCAAACGAGCATTTTCTCAATTTTACACACAAAGCAAAAGGCTTCAGATGATTCTGATCTGTATGGTTCAGAATATAATTGAACTTCAGAATTTATATCCATAACTAACACACTGCTATTTCTTTTCCAGAAAATGAAAAAGGCTAAATTTAGACATTAAATATTGCAGGTTGCAAAAATAAATGTGTTAGCATAGTAGAAAGAAGCATAGACTGAAAAAATAAGCGTGAATAAGGGTTATTTAGGTTGCTAATCTGGCTAGTTTTGTAATTTGATGCCAAGTAGGAGAACACAATAAATATTATTATGTCTTTTTATGGTCAAGAATTAGGAAAGTCATGCATAAACAAAGATACTTTCTTTACTTTAGTATTTATGCACATGATAATACCACAAGAAATAGTTATAGAATAATCTTGTGTACTCTAAAGATTTGTCACTCAAATAGCCTGGCAGAAAGTATAGGCAGGGCAGCCCAACTAAGAATTATGAGAAGGATAAGGGAAGAGTTAGAGAGTTGCCAACAAATACAGAGAAACAAGATGAGAATGTCATACTGAAAAAAAAAAAAACTACCAAGCCACATGACTAAACATATATAAGAATTATAGGTTAACTTAAGTGTATGAATTAACTGATAACAAACCTGAGCTATTGGCCAAGCATCTACAAATAACATTAAACCTCTCTGTCAGTTATTTGAGAGCAAGTGGTCAAAAAAAAAATGTGACTCTTTTTATATGTCCTGCTACCACTTCTATAGAATTACTAGAAGCATGCTAGTTGCTGGTGGCATGGACCCAGAAACTTTCCAAAGTTGAGGTGTGATAAACATGACTCTCAGAGGAGGTATTAGATGTGTCTCCATCATGAAACTACCCTGACAGGGAACCAAGAGGTTAGAACCAGCACCAGCACACCATGACCTAAGTCACATATCAGATTTTTTACTCATGCAGACAGAAAAGGTTATGGACTCACAGAAAACACAGATTCCAACAAAAAGAGTCTCTAAATGGGTCAAAATATGTATAAAAATAGTTCTAGGCTTAAAAGAAAGTGAAAAAGAATGTATACAGTTTTTATTTGAAATATAGTTTTGAAATAAACCAAAACAAAATAATAAAATAAAAACAAAATAAGTCATGCAAAATAGTAAATACATGGGGAGTCTAGATACTCTATGTATTGTAATGTGTTTAAGTGCTTTGATAGCTAATGAACACATGATAACAACTGTGATACATTTGATTATGAAAGCTGCTATATTTACCAACTTATATATTTTACATATATCTTGACTTCAAATTTTAAGTCAAAAGTTATATTACTTTGGGTAGAGATTATACTTTTATTTCCACAGGAAATGATAGGATGTGGATTTATTCTGAGTTAAGAAAATTCAGAATTGTTTAAGGAAAACCCCCTGAAAAGTCTTTAATGGGATTGAATGGCTCAGACAATCAATCTATCATCTCAAGATGCCACTGTTGCAATTTCCTCGAAATTCTATATCCAGAACAGCTTCAAGGTCACTGGATGAGATAATCCAGCTTCACTGACTACTCCAATCAGAACTTGACCATAATTCAAACTTTTCTAAAAGTCTCCCAAAGTATCTGAAATCAGCAATAAGCAGACTAGAAAACTATTCTTACATTCCGAAAAATGAATTGTGAATATTTATTGTTATTTAAGGGACTTTTGGTTACAAATTGTTACTGGTCATAGTAAAATATCTAAGCAAAAGTCTCAAATTTAAAGATCTCTTTCTAAATGAATGAAGACAGAATACGAAAATGATAGAATAAAATGGCAAATTGTTGAATCTACTTTAATTCAATAAACAACTACTAATCTTAAGTATTTTACCTTGGTATTGACTTTGGTTTATTGGTTTATTAACACAAATTCATAGTTACCTGTGTTACAGAGGATATATATTTCTACTCTTGTTTAAAATATTGAGCTTATGCAGCTCATTTAAAATGCAATATGTAATTTAAATACAGCTAAATTGTCATCTAGAATGCAAACTTATAGTCATGTTAGGTAGCTTTCAAGATCATACAGAGATATATAGGCATTCTTTAAATACTTCAAGACCTACAGAATAAGACATTTAAATAGTTTAAGACAGTGAGACCATCTCCTGGCAGCATTATTCTCCTTTAGAAAAGATTGTGGGCATCAAAGAAACTCCATATAAAATTTGTTTTTTTTTGGGGGGGGGGGGCAAAAGTTAGCCATGTGTGCAAAGAAAAAGACCTGAAACAGGAATTTTAATTGTTATTAAATGAAAACTCAGAGCCAGATATCAGGGAAAGGTTGGAAGATCAGAGAGAGGAAAGAGACCACAGTCAAATCGCACTTATCCAAGTTCTCAAGGTAAAAGCTATCTTCCAGATTCCTCAACCCCACTCAGCTTCATTTCTATCTTCCCATGTCTGTCTTAAATACCTTCTTCACCTAGTTGTTTTAGTTCAACTCTGCATCAGATTTCTAGAGTTAAGATTAAAGGTGTGAGCTTTTACTACTACTATTTTGTAGTTAGGGCTTGAACTCACTGAAACACAGAAAGATCTCTATGTCTAGAATTATGGGATTAAAGGCATAGGTCACCCCTTCATCTTTCTCATACTGGCATTAAAGGCAAGAGTTACCACTCTCCAACCCTCCTTGCTTGACTGTAGGTGGATCTATTCTCTGATATTCCAGATTAATTTTATTAAATATAAAATATATTACCACACTGACCTAGCCTCGATTGTTAATCCATACTGTTCAAACTGGATAAGCAGAATACAAAAATGAAACTGTTGAACTTTTTCAAGACAATCCCTGCCTCACAGGAAAGCTTGTCAGACATGCTAGGCCTGTAGGCTAAAGTTGGATGCCCCAATATTGCTGAGGACTCTGCAGCTTGGAGTCCCTGTCAATAGATAATATTTCATTTTTCTTAGGTCTATTTTGGATCTGAAGACTAGATGGTTACAGTTATGAATTTCTTTAGTTAGTGATTTTGATGCAAAAAATTGGGTTCACAAAAATCTGATAAATAATATAGTATCTAATTTTGCCAAATACAAATGGAAAATGGATTAGCTATTGTAATTCTAATTCTTACTTAATAACTGCTTCTGTTGTATATAATTTTGCTATGTTAAAGTTGAAACCTTCTTCTTTAATCAGACCAAAGTTGTAAATGTTGTGAAATTATTTGCTTTCAGATTTTAAAGATTTGTTGCTCAAATTGGTTTAATAAAATGTGTATTAGCCAGTAGCCAGGCAGAAAGTATAGGTGGGTCTAGCAAATCAAGAATGATGTGCAGGAAAAGGACATAATCAGAGTGCCAAGCAATAAAATGTCATACAAAGAAAAGATATCAAACTACATAGCTAATATCGATAAGAATTGTGAGTTAATTTATATGCAATAGTTAGCCAGTAACAAGCCCGAGCCACCAGTGAGCATTTATAAATAATATTAAGCATCTGTGTTGGTTATTTGAGACCAAGCAATTAAGATGGGAAAACAATCATTTACAAGAAACAAAAATTTTAATAAATGTAAATAAGTTATGATTTATATACAAATATCCAATAATTTTAAAATCACAATTTGAGATCGATTAATGACTCTTAGAAATATCAAAATTGCCTTATTTTGCATGACTACAGAACTTTTCCCCTGCTTTTGGTTTTCTTTATAGCTGTCTTCCACAGGAAAACAACCTCTACATTTCATCATCATCAATCATTTAGTATGTGCTCTCTTTCACTCTGCTAATTTTAAAATATTTTTACTATTTTATGTGTCAGGTTCTAACTGACAAATAGAATTTGATCACATAGCACTCAGCACATTATATTTAACTGAGCTTTTTAATGGATACCTACTCCTTGCTGAAAAATCTCTAGTTGTTAGCTATTCCAAATAAAGCAGGAAAGAGTTTATTTTATTAAGATATTGTCATCTTAAATGTTGCTGTACAGTTGTTTTGTGCTTACCAGAAACCATCTCTTCACACATTGGAATGGAAATAGTTTTCATTTTAAGACAACTAATGGGTGTGTGGTTGTGTTCATAATGGATTATTGTTAAAATGTATTTATTGAAGGCTCACACATATCTAGAATTAAAAAAAAACTGCTCTAAAATAAGTTAATTAAGGAGAGTAAACGTATTGAATACAGCAACAAAATTTGGAATAGATCACACTTACATGGATAAATTAAAAAAAAAGAAAAAAAAACAAAGTCATAAGTGCACAGTGAGGGAATCGCAGACAGGAGGACCACAAGACGCTGGGATGTTGTTCTTGTGCTCTTGTCTTTGATAATTTTATGCATATTTCTGGCTGGAGCAGACACCATAACATGCCCATTCTGTTGTCTATATTTTATGTCATACCCCCCCATGAAAAATTTCTGCAATTTTTACTGTGTGTGTCAACTATGGATGAATCTTTTGTTTTGCAAAGAAATGTGTTTGCTCTTCTTTATTTATTTGAAGATATTTTTATTAAGTGTGGACTCAGCACTCACAACCCTTCTTTCTGGCAATTTATAAATGTTACACAATTGCTTCCTCATTTGCACTACTCCCCAGGAAAGTAGTTTCTATTCTCAATAGGCATTTTAAGTTGGTACTTTTATTATTCTATTTCATTGGGAAGAAATTTACACATGTGGTACACTACATTCCCTTTACTCACTATTTACCACTATGTCTTTCTATGTTTGATGGGTTTTATGTAAATATAGTTTTTATCAAAATGTCTCTAGCCTTAGGTCTTCAGCTATATAGCCACTTGTGTTGGTTTTCAGATGCTTGTTTTGTGGTTGTTATTACTATTGTGTTTAGATTTTGTTTGCTTGTTTGATTTTTCTCTTGATTACACTGTGCTTTATTGGTACCTTCTCTTTTTATATTTATGAGCCCTTTCATCTTTATAATAAATCATTTTGCCTATCCAGTACACAGTAATCATCCCATCTGCTTTTATTTTCACTTTTAAAGATTTGAGCCTATTTTATATGTTTTGTGTATTTTAAGAATCTAAAGCACATAAAGTTCATTGTAACTACCTTTGTGTTATTTTCCACAAATCTTAAATTTTGCCAAATTTAAGTCTTATTAATTATTTTGGGTTTTTTTGTGCCTGGTAGAATTTTTTCTTGTCCCATTCTTTTTGTATATTTGATAATCCTGAATATATGACAATGTGATTTTGATATTGTTAAAATATGGGAATTTGTATATTTCTTGAAATACTTTTGCATGTTTTCCTAATATAATATTGACTTACTTAGAGACAGTTTGACCTTTTCATGTTTTGCTTTACAACTTTGTCAGGGTCAGCAGGTAAACTGTGTCCTATGGGATGTTAATTACATATCGCAAAGACTTTTTTTTTCCATGAACTGTCCTGTATTCTGTGCCTAAGTCTCGATTGCCCTTCTGTAAAGAGATATCATGACCATAACATTTAGTTGGCAGATTTTTTATTCTTTCAGAGTTTTTGACCCATTATCTTCATGGTAATCAAGCATGATAGCTTATAGGTAGATGCTCCAGCAGTAGCTGAGTATTATATCCTAATCATATGAAGAAAGTGGTAGAGGCTCTGGACTTGGCATAGGATTTTGAACCATCTATGTCCACCCACCCCTAGTGACACACTTCTTCCAACAAGGCCACACCTCCTATTCCTTCTATTCTTTTCAAATATTGCCACCCTCTGGTGACTAAGCACTCCAATTAATGTGCTTATGCACATTCTTATGAAAACCAGCATAATCTATAAGAGAAAAGTGATTTCTGTTTTGACGACAGAAATAAGTAATATTCCAATCTTTCTGTGATACCTAAACTTTGACTCATTAACTAAATATACAAAATACAAAACTCCATTTTCCCCTAAATAAATTAGATTAAAATCTTTTTATTTCAAAATATTTATTAATATTAATTAACTTCAATCTTGCATTGATATTTTTGTTGTATGGGTGCTGAACTAACTTTTTTATTGTAAATGTAACTATCCAAATGTTTTTATATGTATTTAAATGTTAATTTGTGACTATTTATATAGCATAAGGGTTCAACAAAACTTAAACCATCATTTTGTCACCACAAAGCAACAAGAGAACTTTAAATTAGATAATAGAAACTAGTCTCAAATAAATGTAACCAAAATGGCCTGCTAATTTATCATATTTTGATATTCTTGTCATTTGCGCACTGGTCTTGTTGTCAAGGAAGATGCTCTTTTAGTTTGAAGAGTTTATATCTAGGTGAGACTGAAGCTCCATTCTCCCATCAAGCAGTGTATATATCATGTGTAATAATGACATAAATAAAACGACAAAAAGAAGCTTCCAATCGAAGGAAATTGCAATTAACACAAATTACTCCAACTGCTGCTCATTGTGCAGATAATTATAATTAAAGACTCAACCATCAGTAGATGTTCATATCATATATCCCTTAAAGGGTCAGGGATCTCCAAGAAATAGTGATAAAAATTGTAATAGCTGGAGGTTACCAATAACATCTAGAAAATAATCATTTCTAGACAGAACAAGGAAGATATACATTTGAAATCACTGTGATTGTAACAGCATGCACAAAACCTGTGCAAACTCTAGCAAAAAAAAAAAAAAAAAAAAAAAAAAACTCAGCATAAATGGGATAAATTTAACAAAAAAAAAAATCCTACCACATTAGGAGGTATTGAAATTGGATGGTTTCAAGGAGAATGAATGTTAGTTTTCTTTAATGTGACCTGTGGTGGCTTACCATATACCAGAAATAACCCCAGTCCCACAAATAGTGTGGTAACAAATATGGAACTCATTTTGGAAAAGAAAAATAGAGAAGTAGTCTCCAGCTGGCTGAAAAAAAATGAAAATGCAGAGAACCTGACAATGGGAGAAGCTGGGGCAGGAAGTAGGAAGGTGTTCAATACTTTGTATGGAGTTCTCAAAAATTAATTAAAAAAAAGAATTCACAAACAGCATAGTTACATTTTGAGTTGGGTTTTTCCTAATAACAGTATTTCCATACAGTATTTTCATCAATTCTTTTAATCAAAGAATCTACATATAAAATGATTTTTTTTATTCCAGCCTATTAAATTATTCAACAATTGTAACAGTAATTCATACATTATTCCCATTGTTCTTAAGTTACTTTAAATATTTCCCACATTTCACATAAGTATATACAATATTATAAAAATATATTATTTATTGGTACTAGTATAATGCCACATTTCACATGTTGAAATCAGAGGGTTACTTTTTGGTGTAGGTTATCTTCTTTAACCTTTACATGGCTTCCAGAGATTGAATTCACTTGACATTGTTCTTGGCTAGCACTTTGACCTGCTGATTCCTCTCAATGGTCTCTTAAATTCACAATACTATAAGAGTAGTATTTACTTTTTAGAGATTTATTTCATTTTATTATTACAAGTGTGAATATTTGTCTCTATGTATGTACACATACCTGTATTGGTTCCTTAAAAATTCAGAAAATGGCATTGGATTCTTTGAGCTAAAATTGCTGGTGGCTGTAAGCTGCCCTACAGAGAGTATGGAATGAAATTCCAGGCTTCTATAACTATTACTTGGGTTATAATCACTACTTGCTAAACCTGGATAATCCCCTTTGCTTTATAAAGTATGTAGTCCTTTGTATTTTTTTGTTGCGGTCACAAAAATGAACCAAAATAATTCTCTAGAGGATTTTTCACTCTATTTGAAATTTTGTTTTAAATTGTTTCAACATCTTCATTAAAAATTTCTCAAGCTGGATTCTGTGTGCCTCTCTGTGCATGGTTCTGTGTTGTTTGGGAACAATTATTTATAACCTAATGAGATTATTATGAATTTTGCTAATATAGATGCTTCATAATCACCAGAACCAGACCAGGAAAATTGTACTTTAAAAATATTATAACAATATTTTGTGCTGATTGATGAATCTGCTTAAGGTATTGTGCCCAAAGATATCTCTCTCTCTCTCCTCTCTGTCTCTTTCTGTCTCTCTGTCTTTTTCTGTCTCAAAGAAAATATTCATCAAAACTAGTGGACAAAAGTATTATATTAGTCCATCACATAAACATATTGATTTTAAATTATTTGTATATTTTCTATCTTATTGATCATAATAAATTTTAATCCAAGGTGTCCATGGTAGCTCACATTTTTCATTTCAGCATCCTGAGAAGGATCACCATGACTTTAACATGAAGCTGGTGTAAAGTAAAATCTTTTCCCCAAAACAAAAAGTAGAAATTCTTGGAAACACCACCCTCAAATTCTGTTTAGGGCTGTGTTTTTATATAAACTGATGTTTTTTTTTTTTTATATATAAACCTGGTGTGTTTTTATATAAAACTGATGATATCTTATCAGAATCCTATTTTAACATGTCTACTCTTCCTGTATCAAACTTCCTTTTTCATCAGTGAGTTCTAGATATTCGTTCCTACAATTCCAGAAAATACATAGTATCTAACTGATAATTCTTATAACAAAGACATTTGAATAGTGAATATAGTCTCTAAATGTATAGTTTACTATTGTTTTAGCATTTAAACTTCCACATAAAAACTGACATTTTTCTCACTGCCCTCGATGCAGTTGTGTTATCATTAATAAAGCTTGTTTTACTTTTCACTGCCTTGAGTTTTCTGAAAAATTACAAACAGTGAAAATTCACTTTGCAGTGTCAGTAGTCTGCTGTCTAACCTAGAAGAACATCTGACCCCTGCAGTTTCATACTTCAAGGTAGATTAGCACCAAAGTCGCCCTAGGTCAAAGTCTTTTATTTAATTCCTGCTCGTGCTCACAGCCAGTTTCTAGAAGCCACAGAGCTTTCCTTTCCTACAACTTCACTGTAGACTTTTAAATGCAGAATATCCTGATTACAATCCTCCCTTCATTTGGTGACAAGAAATGGCCAGGTAGGGCACTATCTATCTTGTTAGTTGGCTATTACATTAAGATCATGTGTAAATATGTATATATTTTAGGATGCTTCTGCTGTGAAGGGTTCCATACTACTACTACTCCTCAAAAGCCATTAATTTTAGTTGTTTCTACTCATATTCTCTCCTTAGTCTCCTTCTTTCTCCTCCCTGATTAATCTACCTATTCAGTTTCCCTGCCTCTCCCAACTAGACTGTCCAGTTTCTCTTGCTACGGATATTTAACCATCTCCTCTTGTTACTTACTCTATATGTAACCTCTGGAGTTTCATGAATTGTAGATTGCTATTCATTGACTTACCTTCTAATATTCATATATTAAAAAATAATGTGATATTTGACTTTCCGAATGTGTGTTAACTCACTCAGAATGATTTCTTTTATGACTCCATCAATTTTCCTGTGAATTTTATGAGTTCACTATTGTAAGAGCCGAGTAACTTTTTATTGTATAAATGTACAATATTAATCCATTTTCTTCATTTATTTATGAAAAGTAACTTTCTGTCAACAAGACACAAACTAAAAACATCTGAAAGGAGGGAACCTCCACTATAAAGATGCCTTCAAAAGATGTAGCTGTAGGCTAGCCTGTGAGACATCTTCTTATTTAGTGATTGATAAAGAAGAACTCAGCTCATTGAGGGTAATACCATCCCTGGGCTGGTGGTATCCACTTAGTCCCCTGAGAATGGAGATAGAGAATGAGGAGGCACACAATTGGTAATCTACACTTCTGGAGATGAGACCAGGAGACTGGATTTTGAGAGAAGGAAGGAGTATGAAGACCTGAAGCTCACCTATCTGTTATCCTTTCCAACTTTCTTCTATGAAGGCTTGGCTGGGGTATTCTCAAGAAATTATTGCTGGAGTTGGGAGATGAAACAAAGGGATACAGGGGAGGAAACACTGACAAAAGAGATATTAGTTATCTGTTGGAGATAGAGTAAGGGAGGGAAGAGAAGCTACAGCTTTACAGCTGGTTTTAGACAAAGCCAGAAATGATTTAGGTAATGGAAGTGGAAGAGATGAGGAAGATATGAAGATGTGCAGTTAGCCTATCTGCTTCCCTAGCTAAATGGACTTAATAGAGATGTTTAATGATAAAGCAGAAGTGATGATATATGAAAAGTTATGTCTCTTAAAATTGGCAACACACATACACTGTGTGTTCACTGTTGTCTTGGATGCAGTGTATTTTCAAGTCTTAAAATAATTATGGGTATTGCTTATGTTCCTACAAATTAAACCTTTGATGAGAAATTTTCTAAAAAAAAATGTATTGAAAGAACACTGTGTACCTCCTAAAGTGAATATTATTCTCCTTTCTTGTACCAGAAAAGACACATTTTTACAACTATTGACATAAAGAAATATCCTGACTGTAACTTAAATGTTCTTAATTCATTAGCCCTGAATGATTCATATTCTTTTGTCAGGACAAAGCTAACCTTTACAACCACAATATCTATAGAGAGACTTCTGCTGCTTATATTTTATTAATTCAGTCTTTAATAAGATGTGTCAAAATTTTTTTAGATTTTTGGAATCTCTTTTCTTTATATTATGAATGATTTTACCATCCAAACATTTTTTTTATTTTTGATTAGAGAAAATCCATGACTATGCATTTACCTATTTTCTATAGTCAGAATAATTTTTCATTTAGTGCTCTTTACATTCAGTGCCTGTGAAATGATCATTTAAATAAATATTTATTTTTATATTATATTATTTTTATATTATATTCTCATTTTTAAATATTGATTGATTGATTGATTTTTCATCCTTACCACAGTTTTCCTTTTTTACCCTCCTCCAGGCCCATCCTTCCAACTCTCCTCTACCACCACTTTCTATTCCTCTTCTTTTTCATAAAAACAATGACTAGCCATCCATTAATGTCAACAAAACATTGGATATCAAGTTTCAGTAAGACGAAGTATCTTCCTTTCTATTAAGGCTGAGCAAGGCAATCAAGTATGAGGAATAAGTTCCCAAAAGGCAGCAAATGACTCAGAAACAGACCCTGCTATCAATGTTTGGAGTCCCACAAGAAGACCAAGCTACAAAACTGACACATATAAGCAGAGGGCCTAAATCATTCCCATGCATTCTCTCATATTTTCTGTTCAATTTCCTTGGTTAGCTGATTCTGTGGATTTTTTATTTTTGCAATGCTCTCAATCCCTATGGCTCTTATAATCCTTTGTCCCTGTTCTTAGTGTGGTCCTCTGAGCTTGACCTAATGTTTGGCTATGGGTCTTTGTATTTGTTTTCATAAATTGCTGGATGAAGTCTATCTCATTACAATTTGCCTAGACACAGATCTATGAGTACAGTAGACTATCATTAGTCATCATTACATTCACATTTCCCAGTCATATTTGGTTTTATCCTATATCTATGGGCCATACAGCCTTTGTGTCTTGGCAAAGCAGGTATTGTCAGAGATGAGCTCACTCTTGGGTCATGGGTCTCAGATTGCATCAATTAATAGTTGGTCACTCCTACAATCTCTGTGACATCTTTAATGACAGTACATCCTACCAAAAACAGCAGGTTGAAAGTTATATGTCTGGGTTTGTGTTCCAATTTCTCCACTGGGAGTCTTACCTGGTGATAAAATATGCACAGTATACCTTACATATCTTTTATTGTTGTAATCTGGCTAGCAGGATTCTGGAAATTTTACCTACGCCAGACTACTTCCTGACCCTGAATTTTGCCGCTTTTCCAGAAATGTCTTTTAATACTCTCCCCCAACCACTCACCTGATCCCTCATATTTTTATCTCCATCTTTCCCCAGTCCACCCATTGAATGTAGGATAAATTGAATCTTTATTTATAGCTAATCAGTGGCTGAGGGTAGCTATATTATCACCAAAGACTGTTTATTTAATATTTGTGTAGGACACATGCAAAATTATGCAATAAAGAAACGTATCAGTGGAGACTACAGATCTTGGTTTTTTTGTAAATGATCAAATATAATTTATTCTCTATTTCTGTTTATATCTAAGATTGCTTATTAATTAAATTTCTCCCCTTTTTCTTTCAAAACTTTCTCACCTACTCGTCCTCTTTCTCCTTCAAAATTACAGCATCTTTTTTCATTAATTGTCATTACATGAATATATATTTATGTATGCAAATTTTATTACTAATTGTAAATAGCAAATTATTACAGTGTTATTTTATGTAAGTTCTAGGACTGACCATTTAGCACTGGATAACCAATCAGTGTGCTCTTTCCTGGGGAGGAACACTCCCAGCGTTGTTCCTATAGGTCTTTGTGTGGGATTGGGGCCTCTTGGAATTTTTCTCACCCAGTTTGTCGTGTTCATTTTGGTGACATACTCATTTAGCTCATGTTTACTTGGTCATTTTCCTGACGCTCCATATGTATACCCTTTGATGTTTCTAAGAGACACAAACTCACAGGAAATGAAAAAGCCAAAACCTAACTCTCTGTTTCATAAAAAAAAAAAAAAAATTCAGCATTTTTGTCAAAATGGTAATTTATGTGTAATGACTACTCGGGCAATAGTAAAAGATAGTGTCATGCTTTTCTCTTTCCCATTCTATATCATTTAATCTCTTTTAACAGTATTTGTTATGAAATTTATTACAATAGAGTAATGTAGTATGATCTACAGGAACCACTATTTTATTTTCATCATATCAATTCCTTCACCCAAAATGAGACAAATTAATTGAGTTCTTTGTACAATTATAAACCACTTATGATAGTGAAGTCAAGAAGAGCCTTGGTTACCCATTCCTCAAGAGAGCAAGAAGTTGTAAGGTCACAGTTCATTGCTAGTAACTTTCTTCCTGTGGTCAATATGAGGTCTTCCATTTACATAAAGCTTAAATTTCTAAATTAAGTAAATTAAAGATCTATGTGGTTCTAAAGATATAGTGATATTCACAACCAATTATGTATTTTTCACTTAGATTTACAGTTCAGACTATATATTTTATCACGTAAACTAGAAAGGCCAATTTAGTACATCATTTTGACACATATGTTTACATTATCTGATAGGTTTCCACTGTTGTCTTTGACTTCTGAAGCTGGCTGTCAAGCCTTGAAGCTATAGTTAAAATGAATGCAGAAGAGCTGGTAAATAAGCATTATCAATAAAGATTTGGGTTTTATTTTTGAATAAATCATTAGAGAGCTACTTATCATATTCAATTACTTCATTTTTTATTTAATTTTCCTACTTAATTTGCTATAGAAATAATATTGATAATTAAAAATTTCCAAAGTTATTGATCCATTGGTCATTAACACTAGAAGCTTGACATAGTACAAAAGGTAAGAGGAACTTGCTTGTCACATGCAATACTGTATACCTCTGGACATTAGTCATAATTTTGTTCATGCTTGATTCAGAGTAAAATAATATAACAATGTTTAAGCTCAAGTTTCAGGTCACAGTGAAAGTATAGTAGACCAAAAAGAGACTTACTTCTGTGAGTTTCAAAATTCTGCTGGGGAATTATCCATTTCAGTATAGACAGGTTGGCTTCCTTAACATTAGAGGCCAAACACATACATTCTTAATATTTCTAAATCTATAGTCAATTATTCTAAGTAAAAGAGACAGGGAAAATACATTATGCAGGTATTCCCATTAAGTGCCATCTTTTTTAAAGGTCATTTGAGATGGGGGTACAAATTGCTTCAACTGACAGTTCTGCTTATAATTAATGTCGACACATTTCTATTCATAATATAGCTTAACATCTCAAGGGCTAAAATTCTGGACTGGTGCAATTATCCTTTGCACAATATTTATAGGGAATCAATTATATGCAACTTCCTGAACTTGTAGAAATCATGCTTGCATACACAAATAATTGAGAGTAATTTTTGTGGGGTGGGGTGCCATGTATCTATATAATTCTGACAAGTTCAATACCAGTCAGTGTGACATCACATATTTTACATTCTCTAATCATTTTAATTTTTAAAATCTTAGGCATTTAGATTTACATTTTCTCAACAGCAATTTTAATTCACAAGTTTAAGAAGCAATAAAAAGAATTACTTGAAAATACAATTTGAAGAAATATGACAAAAATTTTATTAGTTGATAATTTACTATTTTCATCCTAAACTCAACAACAGAAATGATCAGTTTATACAATGTTGTTACATTCTGAAGCACTCCCTGGAATTCAGCCATGATTAATTAGTGGAGCAACATAAATTATGGGCAGCTGCTGAATTTTTGGTCCATTTTCTCTTTCAGTTTTAACATTGTACTAAGTTATTCCTGATTCATTATGATGAGTGTTCCTTTTTTTCCACCATAAAATGCAGCCATCATTTAAACAATGTTTACCTTTTATAATTTTTCTTGGGAGCTCTCATTCATTTCCTTATTTTTAATGTTGTAGATCAATGACATACTATGCATACTGAACAGAAAGCTTGAGCTTTTATATTGAACTCTCTTAGAAACTCATAATCCATTGTGCCACTGACATATCAATCCTTTAAGACAGATTTATTTAAGTACATGTCCACTTTAACCTTCAATCTGTTTTTAAGCATTACCTACTCATGTTTGAAGCATTGCAGAATAATCTATTTGGCTTTTAACCTAAATAACAAAACATATTTTCAGATGTTTCAAATATGTATCAAATAAAACACAGCACAGTGATGCTCACATAGTATTTTTTCTAAGTCTCCAAAAAAGGAGACATGTTCTTTAAAGAGTCTCTGCTGTCCCTTAAAGCAGAAGGACATGTTGAACTTCTCTGAAAATCTACTTATTTTGCTAGACAATTTCCCCATCTTCTTACCCCATTAACCTCCCAACTTCTAATTTTTTTAAAAAAAATCTGTTTAATAAGCACCTAAACCTAAAACTTCAAAAAAAATTTAAATAATTACAAAGAAATTACAGAAAAAGTACACCCTTTCCAGGGCAGTGAAACATAAGAATCTATTCCTTAGGCAGTATTCCAACTACATTTTATCTTTTCTTTATGACTTTTATCACAGAATAAAACACTACTCCAAAAAGATTGGCAGAATAAGATTTATTTGACCCCAAAAATAAGAAACAGTAATGGGGAAAATTAGAATCATATAGAATCTTGTTTCTCAAGAGATTTATTTCTCTTGCTACAAGAAAAAAATCCCTAGGTGAATATGGAAGAGTCTATAGTACAGAGCCTGCTGGTAGAGGTCTGAGAGCTTGGTGTTGCATCTATATCAAGTCATTTACTACTGAACACACAGTGTTGCTAACATACCATTGCTATTACTGTACAGATGCACATACCCTGTTTGTGCATACTATAACATCATCCTGTATCTTTAGGTGACTGGTCCTGACTAATCTTCTAAACTTCTAGTACACATTGCAAGGCCTGAGTTTTGTCTCCACAAACCTGCAATTTCTGTTAATATTATTTACTCTCTTTCAGTCTTAAACATTTTTTTTTCCTTTTAGGCAAAGTTCTTATGTATAGAATTATGGCATCATATATAACCTCTAACTTGTCATCTTCATAAGTTGTATCAAAGAAGTATCTATATATATCTGTGACTATTGATTAATCATTTTTTAAATTCTTAGCACTATGAAAGTCTCTGGAACAAAAGATCTTGTCCTTCCAGATTATATGTCTGAAGTTTATAGATAAATTTGCAAAACTACCCAAGGAATCATTAAAATCAGTAAGCTTTTAGTACTGTGTGAATTACTCTACTGACAATTTCTAGACATTTTTATTATTTCTATTTTATCAATTTTGTCTCTTTTTTTGGGTTGACTCCACTTTTGATCTGACTTTTTATTCTTTTACAATAAGAGCACTTAATATTTTATAGTAAAATGAATGACATGATTGTAACCATTCATATTGTATATATTCCAGGCTTAATATTATTAAAATTAAAAATTCTGTCTTGAGAAATAAGAAAGGTTCATGAGCCTTGGGAAGTAAACAAACTTCACAAACCCTGAAGAGATAAATTTAAAGAATTCTCATGTTTCTTTCCCCAGGTTGTGGACATAGCAAGCATCATGGAGGAAAGAGTGTCTTTGACCTGCTGGGTTTCCTGCCTGCCCTGCAGTGAGTTCCAAGTATGCAGATTTTACTAGATTCTCATATTATAAAGAATTCCTTTTACCCCACTCTGAGTGCCAATATATACATTTTTAATGATAAGTAAGAAATGGTCTTAGTAGAGCTGAATTATTTATTTGGTGACCATTAGGCTAAATTTGAAAGAGTTATTATCATTGGTATGCATAGAAGCTAATCAAAGGAGACTGTACCATTTTTACAAACCTTAACACTCTCAACAGTGGCATAATAATCAAGCTTCCAACACAATAAATACTTCCTCCAGTGATTTTTGGAAATTTTTCTGTGTACTAAATATGTTTAAGAAATTTAAAAGCAATTACTTTAGCTTGACACAAATATATGTACCCACTATATAATATCAATGGCCCTGAGATAAAGGAACCAAAGGGCCAATAGAAATTCTTCCTGTTTCTAGACACTAGTTACCTCTTACTTCTCAGTTATCTTTTTTCTTGAATTCATTTTGAGATTTAAGTATTTATTTATCTCATACTATATGTAGATATTATCTTGGTTTCCAGTTTGCTAGTTTTTTCTGTCTGATAACCAGTCAGTAGCTGTTCTTTGTGGAATCACCTGTAACTAGCTCTGTGTATCTACTTCAGAGTAGCATCCTTTGACAGTTCTGTCAGTAACATCCTGTGAACAGTAAAACCTAAATTTTGCATTATTTTTAAAGTTCCTTTAGTGGAACCATGAAAATTTACACAGTAGGAATGATTTATGTGCCTTTGCACAAATGGCGCTGAGAAATACCATGCACTACAGATGAGATCTGTTTTAGTCTCCTATCTATTATACTAAGGGGCAATATTTATTTTTTAAGATTCATTTATTTTCATTAATGGTGTGTTATCTAAATCCCTTTACATGTACTGCACATGCATTTGGGGTGCCAGAGAGACCAGAAGAGGGCACTAAATACTTATATCCATAGCAGCAGAACATTGGACAGTTATGAGCCACCATGTGGATGGTGGGAATTGGTTCTAGGTTTTCTGAAAGAGCAATGAATGTAGTTAACTACTGAAACATATCTCCATCTTCAAAAAGAAAGACATTTTAAGATTTATAAATAACTTAAAAATAACTAACATATTTGAATAATTTTATTAAGCAATTCAGTAATAGATACACTTTCATGGTAGTGTTGACCCATGTAGTCTGTGATTGTACTTAAAAATTATAAATAAAATATGTTTTCACCTCTATAAATTAAAGTCAATATGCACATATATATTCATATATATGGGCAATAAAGTCATGATATATAATAAATGTGATATCTAAATGTGTCTAAACACATGTAAAATAAACTCAAATTTGCCATCATTTCTTAATTACACAAGTACTTTTAAGACAAAGAGGCTCTTGTTAATAATTTTTCTTCAAATGAAATTCTTGTAATTTTAATTCACACAGATCTCTATAGGATTTAAAATAAATATTTTAATTTTTCTCTTTATAAAATAATTTTTGTATAAAGTCTAACTTGATTAAAATTCCTAAGGTGATCTTTGAAGAACATTTCCCTATATTTTATGATTATGTGATTATTTATAAAAATAATTAACATTTTCTTTTAATTACATTAGTAAAATTTGGAGAAAACTGTATCTAGAACACTGAAATTTGAGCATCCTGCCCTGGTTTGTCTATAGGTGTTTGACTAAGACTTCAGGAAGAAGGCTGCTATTTGTCCAATTCACTAGTGCCTCACACTGTAAGTCTGTTTGTAAAGATATTTAAACTGCTTTGGAATCTTCAACTCTCAGTCAATGGGGCATCCTCCAGGACAGAGGCCACTGCAGAGCCCCTTGAAGTGCACAACTCTTTACCAGTCATGAAAGGCAAGACTCATGAAGACTGGGGCTGTTGCACAGGTACTTCAGAAGCAATAGTGGTGAAACCCTTCACAAAGTGAGCCCAACTAACCTAAATAGAAACATGCATACCCTGGCAGAAAAGAACATCAAACTAGACACATTTATGATTTTATTTCTAAATATTGAAGCATCATGAATATCCAACATATAAAAAATAATGTATTGTAACTCAAGACAAGAATATTGCCCTATACTTACCAAACATTACCACTAACTGCTTCAGTAGATATGATTGCTCTGACTTGCAAGTCTAGAAAATTGGAGATTTTTGTTCCCTTGACTAAATTTTCAGCTTTTCTAAAAGTGCAAAGGAGTACCTACATTCAATCAAGTGTGTCACATAGACAGAAAAAGTATTCATTAAAAGTAAAGTTAGGGCTAGAAACAAGCTGAAGTCTGCTTTTGATTTTTATTTCAGCTGTTCATTTCTATTTTCATTTTTATCCCTTACCTCTAAATAAGCCCTTTCCTGAACGGGAGCATAAAATCTAAGATTGAAATAGCAAAGTCACCGAGACCTAAAATCTCTATAGGGATAATAGTATTTGGTGACATTAGCTTTAGACTTATTTCTGTGTGCTGCTGATCGTGTCTGTGAAAATCTGCCATATTTGGAGGCCTTTCCCTTCAAAAATTCTTTCCTAGTATTTCCTAGCATTACTCCATTCTCAGACACTAACACCTATGCCTGTCACAAAGAATTTCTCCTTCCACATGAAATATGACACTTTGGAAATATTTTTCCAATCCAAACTGTGTGATAGTGTTTTGTGTCAGTGTGGAAATGGCTTTGGGGAAACATCTAAGCTTGAATCAGTCTTTAATCTCTTCTATTTTTTAAATTTCTTCTAGACAGAGGCAGATTCTCGTTCAAATCCCACTGGAAGTAATGATACAAATGATTGAATGGATGATAATGAGCTGGAGTGGTCGACATCCATCCTTCAACTTTTGACTTCAAGTGTCTGTTATGTAAGATTCTGTCTTTTACTGGTAAATTTATTTCTCTGTTCTCACAAAAGGGAAAATTAGCAAGACTGAATGAATTGAGAAATTATTTATAATATATAAGTACAATCAATAGAAACAAATGTAAATAATAAAAGGGTATTTGTTAAATTAAGGTTGGATGGATCTGAAATGTTAGAAAAGATCTGTGACTAATCAGTCTATGGTGAAGAAGAGTTGAGAATGTTGCAAATCCAGAGCTTAATTTTCTTCGGACAGTCTTTAATAGCCATTGATTGCTTCTCTGTATGTGACCTAATCTCTTGTGGCAATCAAGTAAATCCTTGGAATTAGTTTTCACCAACAAAACACTAAAAATGCTCTCTGATAGCATTTAATGGCTTATCTCAGATACTCACTTTTCTTTCAGCTACCTACCTGATGTACCCACTGCACATTTTCTTTTAAAAAGTGATTTGTGTGGTTTTTTTTTAATTCTTCTTTTATATACCTTTATAGATCTGTCAAAACATGTTATTTGACAAATTTGCATTGATATTTCCAGGCCATATTCATGCATGTTTGGCAAACTCATAACCCCTTAAAAGAGTATTGTGTTTGTTCACTAACAGTGTAATACTATAACTGTGTGCTTAGTCTTCCTATTTCCTTTGTGTGACTCCTAAAGACATTGACATCCTCTGCAATTCAATAGTGTCTTATATGTTATGAATTTAATAGAGTGCTACAAACCACTGAGTAGTTAATGATAGAAAGAGCATAGTCAAGAAAAGGTCATATCAGAATTAGACAGTTAAAATATTCAGCCCTAATCATTAACCTTATGAAGAACAGGACACCTGGAGCTTAAAATGCTACTAGTGCTCTGTAATTTAAGCAATTGTTTTCCAAGTAATAAAACCCAAACCTGATAGGATTTGGAGAAACTGTAGACACACATAGAGTCTTGTGGCAGTTGATGCATCCAAATTGAACACAGAAGAAGTGTCTCAACGCATTATCTTCATCTGTGTCCTTTACAAACCTGCTATATTGTAAAAATAAAGAATGCTTCCCTGAGTTGTGCCAAATTAAGTTAAGGAACAGGTTGTAGAACTCCTGATTTAATGCATAAGTCAAAAAGATGGGTCAGAAACCTGGTTCTTGTGATTGCCTTCTGAAGTATGGAAGTGGGACCATCTTACACAACAGCCCTTAACCTCTGACACCTTACTATAACAATTGAGGACACATAGCCAGTGTCCAATTACAGAAGTATTCATCAATAAGAGGGGGGGGAACCCTACACATTTTTAAGATTACATAAATGTTTATTAAATTTTACACTGGAAGAACATAAGAAAGTAATGAATTTTTTCTGCAGGCTGAAATATGAGTTAACATATACTGAAACTTATATTTAAAATGTTGCTAAGTTATACTATTGCTAAAATTTCCCAAAAATATTGGATTAAAATAGTAATAATTTTCTTAATTGTAAATATTTTCTGCAAGCTGATGCCATTTTATTTTTCTCTTCCTCTGTTTCCAGGACTTAGTTTGAAGACTTCTGTCTCAGAGTAAAATAATTGGTCACATTGTAGTCAGGTTCAAAATCTCCATTGTAGGGATTTCTACACGTCACTTAAAATCTAGTATACTCTATAATGTGGGAATGTCTTTTTATATGTTGTGAATAGCAAACTTTAAATAAAGTATCTGTTTTTGCCCATGACAGGCACCATAGAAAAAATAGGAAGAGAAATCAGAGCATAGGTAAGAGAAGCAGGGCAGAGTCAGACAGACTGAGCCAAAAGCCCAAAAGAACATCATGTAAAAAACACAGGTGAGCCACGGGCCACGTGGCAGACAGATTAATAAAAATCGGTTGATTTAAGATGTAAGAACAAGCTAACAATGTGCCTGAGCCATAGGCCAAACAACATAAACTTAATATAAGCATCTAAATCATTTTGGGGGCTTGAGCAGCAGTGTGCAGCTAAGGGGTCTGATGCAGCAGGTCTGTAGATCTAGACCTCTGTCTGCCTGAGACCAGGAAACCTCATTACAACAACTCTACCACATATGTATTCTGCCACAGGTATGTATTCTCCACCACAGACACGTGCCTAATACCACAGATATATGTACTCCACCCCAACCGTATATAATCTACTATAGTCACGTATATATCACCACATGTACCGTAGGCATACTTACTTTACTATAGCCATGTGTAATCCACCTTAGGAGATCCTTTAAGTCACACAGTTATGTTATAACTGAAGATGAGAAAATGAACATCCACAGGGAAAAACATCATCCTGATCATATCTGAATTAAGAGCAATAAAAATTAACGTAAGCATATTTTCCATTCTTTAATAAAAATGTAGCTCAAGATCAACAAGTCCTTTTTACTTTCCAAGGTCAATGTACAAAATTCAAATCTATCTTCTTCTGTGGAGTGTCTGAGTGTAAGATGTCCGTCCCTACATCATTTCTATCAAAGCGGTGGGTCTAGCATCATTTCTGAGGGCTCCTTTTTGGAAGTCATATTAGTGTAAAGGAGGTGAATTTATGGCATCCACTTTTAATGGTGAGATCCTAGGTGCTTCTAATATATGTTAAAAGGCATGGCGGTGTGTGCTATAATGGTTTTGCACTTAAAGGACTGCCTCAAATAAAAGACAGGCTGTGTAATAGATGAATCAGTCACTGCCAAGTTTCTTTAGAAAGCCTGGCTGGTATTGTGAGTGCTGGAACACTGAGTGATCTGGGTTTCAAGCAGCCTTTGTCGGGAAGCTAGTACTGTGTAGCAGTGTCTGAGGCATCTTTGTGTTTATTGTGGCAATATAGCTAAGCCTTCTCCTTATCTAAAGTAATCCAGCCCCGTGGAAAATGATGCTGGGACTCTGAAAGAAGACAAAAGTCCGATAAATAAGAGCTTACAGTGACATTTATATAATTATCCCAGTCGGAACTCATTTCCAGCTCCTATGTGGGAGCTTTCTTTACTGCTGTAGCTAGGAGACAGGGAATGTGAAGAGCTGCTTCAGTATGGTTCCAACCTTCTAAACTATTCATCTTAAAATGAAGCCTTCCAGCCAGGAACCTGGACCTTAGAGTCACACAGATGTGCTGCCTAAGCTCACAATTGTTTTTTGTTTTTTGTTTTTGTTTTTTTTTTTTAAGATAATTAAAGAGACCTGCTGGGGGATTCTAGTAGGCTTGATCATGGCAAACATTGCAGACAGGTGTCGCCCCTTTACCCCCTCATCTCTTTTAATAAAAACTGGTGCATCCGAAATCCATGCCCCCCCCCCCCCAGGTCCATTCTCTTATTTGGCCACTGATTCGTTTCAGAGACAAAACATCAAAGTTCAACAATTAAAATTCCTTATTTAACTAATATGTCCAATGATGATGTACGAATTCACCCTAGCTCAGACTTCCCATTTTTCCCCTCTAAAGCAACTCTTGAAGAAATGCTAGTGCTTGTTTCTGCTTTCCGCTGCTGGCTGCTGCTGGTTGCCTTTATAGCCCCCACTCCTCCAGGCTAATAAACTCTTCTTTGTGCTGATAATTTGGTGTCTAGTTGTGTCCTGGACTGACTTCAAGGGGGCTGACCTCCTTCACACCTGTCATTAGAAATCAAATGGTTCTGCTTAGATTCAGATTTGTAAGAATTCAAATTGTTCACATTGTCGGGTGGTTTCTACTGCATATCTAACACCTGATTGTGAAGCTGTGGGTAACCATCAAAACTCACATATTAATCACACTGTCACAGGACAGGAAATGACAGAACAAATATTCAAAGGTGGCTCTGTGACAAAGTCAGTGATTTTGCTCTTCAAAACGCTGAAATAAAACAAAGGACACTAATTTATAAAAAGGAAAATGAATAATTGAAATACTAAGCATTGGCTTCCAAACCAAAAGAAAAAAAAATAGAAAAAGAAAAAAGAAAAGACAAAGACTTATTATTTCCTGCTTATTGAGTTTTTTAGAGAACAAAAATATATCATTGTCCACAGAAGGTGGGCATGGTACACTGGATTTAGTAAGTTATTTGTTGTGTAGAACTTGGTGTAAGTAAAATTAAGAGTGTGGATGTATTACTTTTGACATAGAGTTCTGGGTACTGAGTAATATCAAGAAAACTGCACCTTAGCCTTATGATACAGACTCAGTGATAGAATGCACGTGAACAGGCTTCAGAGGCTATTTGCCTGTGATAGTACACACTCATAACACATGAGTTATAGATACTTCACTTTTTCAGAGGGGTGCTTGTCAATCACAGATCCAGATTTTCTTCTGTTATGACCAGGATCTGAGATTACTTAACCGTAAAATGAGACAGATTTTCAACTGTAAGCCTAATTTGATATCCAAGATGAAAACGCACCATTATGAGTTTGGAACAATTGACATTAAACTTAACACTTTAAAGGAAGAGAAGTAGATTGGAAAAGAGATAAATAGAAGGGTAAGAGAAGATAGAATCATTAAAAGATAAAGAAATATAATATAGAGAGTATAAGGTGATTGAGGGCACCAGAGGCTGGAGAGGCCATTGCAAAAATAGCCATCACATAAATATGGGATGTACAGTGCTAAAAGATGCTGAGGCTAAAGGAAGAACAAGGTGTGAGGAAAAGATGTAGATTATAATAAGAACAGAATCTTCTTTTAATAATCCTGCAATTGCAAATCACATTAAAAGCTAAGAAATTAGCAAGTAATAAATAAAGTATGAATGAACAAGGGCAGACAATAGCTTGATTGAAAGAGATTGTAGTAAAAATTATTTTTACTTAACATGATATGAGCCTTTGAAAATATCCGGCATCTCATCATAATAGTCTTGAAGAGGGCAGGGATGAATTATACCTTAACTTAATTAAAGTTATATATGGCATACCTATAGCAAATTTCATGCCACATGGAGAAAAAGTTGGAGTTCTCATTGAGATAAGGAAGGAAGCAATACCATTCTCTTTCATATCTATGTTATATAGTGGTTGAAGCTAGGAAAAGAAAGGCATTAGATAAGAATATATCAATAGCACAAGATAAACTCAGACACAGAGGAGAGGAGGCCAGAATGCTTCTCTGAGAAAAGGTACTAAGCCACTTGACTAATAATCATGGGTTAGTTTAAGTGTTGAAAGTTAGCAAGTTATATGCCTGAGCCATAGACCGACCAGCATAATATTAATATAAATTTCTGTGTTTCATTAGGACTTTGGGACTGCTGGTCCAGATCTTAAGGCTAGTCTGGGCCAAAAACTATCTACTACACAAAGTTTTTCGACTTTCTAATTACATAATTGTAAATATAAGAGTACCCAAGAGCCTCTCTAACATATGCTTGATGTAGATAAATACTTTAAGAAACATGGAAGGGTAAAAAAAAAATGAATAAGTTTAAAAATCAGCACCATTTCTATATTCTAACGACAATCATACTGAAAAAAAACACAGAATATCAATTCACAATATCTACAAAAATATTCAGGAATAAGCATAATCAAAGAAATGAATGATATATTTTACAGTAAAAGTTTTGATCTGTCCAGCTTGAGGTCTGGACTTATAGCCCCACTGCTGCTTAGCCCCAAATAGTCACACAAAGACATATTAATTACATGAAGCTTGCCTTATGGCTCAGGCATATTACTTGCTAAGTCTTATAACTTAGCCCATTTATATTTATCTATGTCTTGCCATGTGGCTCACTTGTACTCCATTACATCTTGCTTCTTGGGCAGCTGGATCACATCTCTTGAGTGACTCCCCCTCATTATCCAATAATAATTCATAGCATACAGAAAGACATCCAAAATAAATATATAATGATAATTTTAAGATCCTACGGAAAAACTTGATGAAGACATTACAAAATTGAAAGCTCTACCATACTCCTGGGCTCTATAAATTAATTCTGAAACAAATGTGAAACAAATGTCCAGTTTACCACAAACAATCTATGGATTCAGTGTAATACTAATCAAAACACCAGATCATTTCTTCAAAAGGAAAAAAAATCTCAACGCTTACATGGGATCAGAAAATGCTAAGATAGGCAAGGTGTGAATATTATATTAGTAGAAGAACCACCATACCTGACTTCATGCTGTGCTACAGAGTCATAAACAAAAAGAAAGCCTGGTACTAGGATAATGATAAAAACATAGATCAAGGAATAGAATAGAAAAATAAGTAGAAGTCCAAGAAGTTGTTACAATTGTCATATCTTTTAAAAAGATGCCAAAAAAATATTATTGGAGAAAAGACATCATCTTCAACAAATAATGCTGAAAAATATGGATTGCAATATACACAGTGGTAAATCTAGATCTCTACTTTTCACTTTTCACGATAGTCAACTACAAATGTATCAAGGACCTTGCCAAAGGACTTTATACCCTAAAACCTCTAGGGCGAAAGTATTCTTTAACATATAGGCACAAGAAATAACTTCTGAATAGGACTTCCATGACACATGAAATAAGATTATTAATTGGCAAGTAGACAGGCAGATAACAAGTGATGTGAGGTACTGGGCATGGTGTGATCATTTATGAGATCTCAAAGCCCATCTCCACAGACACACTTTCTCCAACAAGGCCTGACCTAGTCCAACAAAGCTATGTCTCACAATAGTGTCACTCCATTTGGGGGCATTTTCTTTCAAATGACCACATTCAACTCCAAGCCCTCCAAAGGCCTGTAGCCATATCATAATGCAATGAAATGAACAATCCAACTCTAAAACTTCCCAGAGTCTCTTATAGTTTCTACAATGTTCAAAAGTCCAAAATTTAAAGTCTCTTATGGTAATGTCTTAATTGTAATTCCTTATAAAATAAAAATCAAAAACAAAAACAGATGATGTATTTCCAATACATAAGGGCACAGGGTAGACATTATCATTCTGAAATGTAGGAAAGGTAGCACAATGAGGAAATACTGGGTCAAAACATTACCAAAAACTAGTTGTGCAAACTTTAAATGTGCATCTCCATGCACGTTAGATATGCTCTTCATATCTCCAATTCTTTTCAGCTTTGTTGACTGCAACAAAGTTCATTCTTTTAGGATGTTTACACTCCCTGGTAGCAGTTTTACTCACCAGATGTCCCAGAGCTTTGTCATCTCTTGGGGAAATCCTGCTTTACCTTCCCAGCTTCACTTAATAGATTATCTACTAGGCTTCCGTTCAGGAACACCTCTGATACATGCCTGGCTTCAATGACTTTCCTTAGTCTCAGAAATATATTCCATAACTCATGTTTTCTATTCTTGACTATAAAATCAGAACCACTTGGCCTAAACTGCCAAATTCTGCTGCTTGCTGGTGCTGGTACATGACCAGTTCCTTCAATTAGATCTTCACCATCTTTTTGGTCTTTTATGGTTTGTACACTGACTAAACTTAGCTATTGTGTAACTTGCTCTGTAAAGATGGCTGGCCTCAAACTCAGAGGTCTGCCATTCTTTGTTTTCCTAGTTCCTGAATTAAAGGTATACATAACCATACTGGGTTCTAAGCCTTTCTTTAATTCATTTTTACAAATTAGGAATATATCTGGATAAAACCTTGCCTTGAAGTCTGAACTTTATTTCATTTTTAATTTGTTTATCTCCTTAAATACAGTACTTATCTCATTCCACTGGCTGATGCCTTCTTTTCTAATAAAATTATATATTTCATAATTTATTCAACTTGTTTTATTACATTATAAAATTTTATTAGAGTTACCATATTAGCCACATGGATGAGTTACCAGTAAGCTGTTACAGGATTTACTTTGCCAATGGAATTACTTCAAAACTGTTCATTTTAGCTTCGGGCTGACTTTTCAGAAAGGGGCAAGAAGCAGCCTCATTTTTTCTTTTAACCAAAATATTACAAGAGCAATATCAAGGCTACATGCTAACATTTTTCTTCTCTGAAAACTCTTGATCCACCCCCTCACAGTTCAAATAACACCCTGCAATACTGTCTTTCATGCTCCTACTAAGATAGCCAATTAAGCAGCACTTAAATTCAAATGCTTTTCTCATCCACAGCCTCAAGGTTTAAATTCTTTCAACAAAAGCATGGCAGGCCTTTTACAGCAATGCCCTAGTCCCTGGTACCAACATCTGTCTTAGTATTTATATTGCTAGGAAAAGACACCATTACAATTGCAACTCGTCTAAAAGAAACATTTAATAGGAGGCATATATTTTCAGAGTTTGAGTATTTTATCATTAAGGTGCACACGGTGGCACGGAGGCAGGCATGGTATTGAAGCTGAGAGTTCTCCATCTTTATAGGCAGATAAGCTGATGTGGTCTAAGATACGTCCATGGCTTGAGCATATATGAAGTCTTGAAGCCTTCCTCCACAATGATATACTTTCTTCAACCAAGCTATACCTATTTAAATGAGGCCACAAATTTCAATATTGTAACTCCCTTTGGGGGACTTTTTTTTTTTAAACAAACACAAGTATCAAAATACAACACAATAAGATCCTAGATCCTATAATATACCTTAAGGTGAGATCAGTTCAAGTCATTTGGGGCGGGGGGAGGAGGGAAGAGGCGAAGGAGAGAAAGATACGTGATGTCATGTCTATTGCCTAGGAGTTAATAGCAGTTCATGATTTCTTGGGAATAAAGAGTCATTTTTCTTTAGAAGCGGTCAGAGGTAGTTTACCCATGCTTCAGTGAGTGATACACACATGTGAAAAGGACAACACTAAGTAGTCTCAGTGGATTAATAAAAATTATTTAAAAGGCTATGCGGTTGAAAGGGAGCAATGGGGGATGCAATGTATGTAAGAGGGAAATATGCTGTGTTCGGAAAGGAATTGGAATAAGAGAGCATAGAGTATAGGACCAAGAAAAAATGGATATATACTTGTAACTTCCAAAGAAAAAATAGTATGCACAACTAAATTAAAGCACTCTAGATAACATATCTTCTTATTTCTCTGTTATTCAAATCACTGTTATTTTGGAGTTTCTAGTACAACTACATTTGCTTGAAAATGGTGATTTTTTTACTTTGGGGAGATTTTTTTTTGTTTTAACTTATCTTGAAATTTTGGAACTTTTGCTTCTGTCATTTAATTTTATAGCTGAGATTTCATAAAGGTGGATGAACACAACATATGTAGCACCGATTAAGGTTTTATCTCTTCAAAAAAATAAATTTTGATTATCCTTGATTGTCAATAAGAGTGTTGGCATTGATTGACTTATGCAAATCTGTCTCCCAGATCTGGGATTTGAAGATATAAAAGAATGGAGTGAAATATAGTCAAATCTGCAGACAACTTTATTTCCATTTTTGTGGCACCTTTAAAAACTGTGATGGTTTGAAAAGAAATGGATCCCACAGGGAATGGCACTATTAGATGGTGTGATTTTGTTGGAGAAGGTATGTAACTGTGTGAACAGTCTTTGAGGTCTTTCTTTCTCAAGCTGCTATTAGTGTGACAGTCAGTCCACTTCCTGCTTCCTCCTGGGCAAGATGTAGTGAGCATCACATCAGCCTGCATGCTACTATGCTGCTCATAATGATGATAATGTTGTAAGAGAGGAACTTCAATTAATTATTTTCCTTGAAATGGTTGCCTTTGTGTCTCTTCACAGCCGTAGCAAACCCTAACCAAGACAGAAACAGGTACCAGAGAGTAGCATATTGCTGTTATAGGCCAGACCATGTGTTTGTTTGGCTTTTGGCATGTTGGGTTTGGAAAGCAGGAAATTTCTTTAAGCACTGCTTAATTGAACATACAGGTAGGAACATGGAAGAAGCATAATAAATGCAAATGTCAGTTTTGGCTCAAGAAGTTTCAAAAAAGAACTTTAATATGTTGTCCAGAAATTGTTTTTGTGATATTTTGGTGAAGAGAGTGATTGTTTTGCCCTTGTCTGACGTGTTTACCTGAAATTAAAGTGTTTTATATTAATTCCCATTGCAGAAAAACAATCTCAAAACAGCCTATTATAAACTGTGTTTAAGAATTTTTAGTGGTAACTCTAATGAAGGTTTACAATTAAAAAGATCAAGCTAAGTGGGATAAGTATAAATTTTGAGTAGGTAAAAATATTAAGAATTAGAATAGAGCTAAATCCTACATTCAAAAAGATATAAGAAATAAATAAAAGGAATACTAACCTCAGGGCAAGGTCCATTCAGCTAAGTTTCTAACTTGTGAAATGGTATTAAAGAAAAATTTGAAACACAATGTGTTGGTGTAAGCCTTTATTCCCAGCACTTGAAAGACAGAGGGTTGAAGATCTGAGTTTGTGGTCAGCCTGATCTAAAGATCAAGTTCAAGAACATCCAAGCTAAGTCAGGAAAGGAAACCAGGAAGCTGGTGAAGATGGTATTAAACAAAGGAGCCATGTTCCATCCAGTAAGCCACAGAACTTAGATTCAACCATGTAGTTTTGGCTTACACTTATGAACAGAAGAAAAGGTGCCTTTTGAGGTGTAAGAGAGTCACTGAGCCTGGGCATATGTCAGGGCTATTCCAGAATGGAGGCATAGTAGAGAGGTCATTATTTGAAGCTGTGAAGACTGATTTCCTTTGAGAAGACAAGATGTTAGAGAAACCAGAGTTTTGGGGTACTTGTTGAAAAGAGCTACTAACAGAGAGTTAGTACACCAAGAAGTGTGCTTCAATCAACAAAGCTGAACAGAATTGGGGATATGAAGAGCATATTAAGATCACACATGAATATGCATAGTTTGGAGTGTGCCTTGCTATTTTGGGTCTTGCTTTGATCCAGTATTTCCTTACTGTGCTCTCTTCCCTACATTTTGGAATGGTAATGTATATCCTGTATGATTATATGTTCGAGGTACCTAATCTGTTTTTTGATTGTGATTTTTACAAGGGGATTACTGTTAAGAGATTGCCATTTAAGTCAGAAGAGACTTTAATCTGTGGACATTTGAACATTGCTGAGGCTGTATTAGGTTATGGGTACTTAGAAGTTGGTCTGAATTCATATTTTTTTTTGCATTACAATATTGCTATAAGCCTTTGGGGGTCAGGACATGGAATGCAGTCATTTGGAAGAAAATGCCCCCCAGAAGGAGTGGCACTATTAGAAGGAATGTCCTTGTTTGAGGAAGCATGTTCCTGTGGTGGTGGACTTTAAGGTCTCTTTTCCTCAAACTTCCTTCAGTGCAAAAGTCAGTACACTTCCTGCCACCTTCTGGTCAAGACGAAACCAGCACCACATCTGCCTGCATTGAACTATGGTTCCAATTATGATGAAAATGGACTGTACCTCTGTAACTGTGAGTCACTGCAATTAAATGTTTTCTTTATAAGAGTTGCTGTGGTCATTATATCTTGTCCCAGCAATAGAATCCCAAACTAAGACATACATGAATATAACAAAGAAAGCAATGATTTGAGGAATAGTCTTTTGGGTTCAAAAAAACATGATGAGAAAAGTTATAAACAAATGCCAATAAGTACGCAGAAAATATTAACTTAGCAGCCCTTTTCCAGGACTTTCTTAGGCCATACCAATTTAGACACAATTACCTGGCACATATAGATTATATCTGAGAAAGCACAAAAGCAAAGCAGAAAGCTCCCCCCCCCCCCCGGATTCAGGGCACAGTAAGGACAACACTCAGTATATCTAGTCACCATAAGATTGGGTTATATAATTATGATCTATAATCCAACAAGAATAAACATATCTTATAAATAGAATGCAAGTATTTGTCAGAGGAGGCATGGAAATCACTTCCAAAACAATCCAAAGAGTAAAATGCACCTGCCTTTTTCTGAATCTTCTCTCACAGTTCCCCCTAAGAATTGTTCACTATGCATCATTCTTTTGACCTGTTCCAACATCAAAGGCAGGTTAAAATCATCAGAGATGAAAATTCTCCATTGATACACTTGCCTATACTTCTCACCAAAAGTAACTAAAAGACAAGAGTTCATTTCATCTTGCACATAGAGGTCATAGTCCAATACTCAAGGAAATCAGAACAGGACTGAAATCAGAAACCTGAAGGAAGGACTGCTTGATATTCCACATCATATTAACTATGACTGGTAATGCACTCGTAGCCAGGCAAATAGATCAAGAAATTGGGAGGATGCTGCTTGTGTCCCTCTCCCTCTCTCATTTCTTTATCCATTTCAGGACTACCTTAGTGACTGAAATCTCTTACATTAATTAAGACAATCCAGAACATTTCTACATCCAACCTGAAAGAGAATTATGTAACTGAGGTATTTTATTGTCAAGTGATCCTAAGCTGTGCCAAATAGATAATTAAAGCTAATGAAGAGAGACTATCTTATTAATCGGTATAAGAGGGCCAACTCCACTGTGAGCAGCAGCATCCCTAGAATGGTGAGCATGCAGTTTATATATATTAAAAAGTTACCTAAGGATTAGCCTCTGAGTGAGTGAACTATCAAGAAAGCCATAGATTCTGTTCCAGGTTTCTGTCCTGACTTCCCTCAACGATGAAGAGTGAATTAGAGTTAAAATCCAAATGCATAATTTTCTCCCCATGTTTATTTTTGTCAGAGTATTTTATCATAGCAACTTGACAGTATGGAAGGTGGAGTTATAGAAAGGGATCAATAAAAATTAAATATACATAAATCTTAGTTTTGGCATTAAAGTTCATCAAAATAAGGACTAGTAAGAAGTTTATTAAGATGAGGTAGTGGATCAGAAATACTTTACAATCTTTGCTACTCCTCACTTATTACTTATTATCATATTTATTCTATATTACACATATGTTATATGCTAGACCTTTAAAGACTTCAAGCCCATGGCCATTGATTTAGGATAGAAATAAATTATGGAAATTTTGATGCATGAATAATTATCCTTTTCCTTAACTTTCCAATAATTTTTAAATAATGGTGATATGGTTCATACAAGGATTACTAAACTCTTTACCTTGCAGAGATAACAAACATTAAAGAGAAACGTAATAAGATTCTGATGTCTTTTGTGAACTAAAACTAGAATTGTTGAGAGTAAGATGGCGTGGCTAGCCATGTAAAAATGGGTTTACAGGTTAAACTATGAGCACCTCTCTTGGGAAACACCACACCAAGCATGGATAACACCAGAAGTGAGATGCAAAATCTGAAGAGAGAATTTCCGTGGAGGGAATACAAGACAAGACACTACATCAACACAAGCTTGAATGTCTGTGAAACAATTCTATGGTAGTGACACAGTGAACATGGAGATCAGTGATCACAGAGGCAGAATAGACAGAGTTTGTTTCTCAAAGCTTTGTGGACTACAGCCATAAAGTAATTTCTCCATTTTTTGATTCTATAAAAATATCTTTATTTTCATCAAATTCAATTTCCAAAAGTAAACAAACATATACAAAGACTGACTTTAGCCAGCAGAAATGTAGTTTCAGATATCTAAAGGGATGAAATTGATGTGGTTATCTGCACGGCCACTTCTTTTCAGTCTTCTAGTTTTCATTTTATCATTTTCAAGATAAAACAAAACAAAACAAAAACTTAAGTGGCAGGGTGAACACTAATATCTAAAAAAAAATCAGTATTTTTAAAAAGAGACTTTATCAGTCTATTATTATCACAAATTCAACATACATTAGGGCTGGAGAGGTGGTTCAGATGTTGAGAGCAGCAGTTGCTTTTACAGGTGACCCAGATTCAATTTCCGGCACCTTCCTGGTGGCTCAAAATCATTTACGACTTCAGTTCCAGGGGATCTTACAGCTTCTTCAGTCACCATTGGGCACTGAATTCAAGTGGAGTATAGAAATGCATAAAAGCAAACCTCATGCTGTAATAATAATAATAATAATAATAATAATAATAATAATAATAATAAAGTGTTTATACTAAAATTCTTTAGTAAATGATGGATTTATACACATATATACATTCAGAAAAGCAGCTATATGTATTTCTTTTTAAACTCTATGCTTATTGGCAGAACTTTTCTTCTTAATAATAGTCCAAAATAATAACCTATTATACAATTTTATCAATGTCACATATTAACCTTGAAATTTTGTACTTGAAAAAAAAGTCAGCAAAAATATTCTGAATTTTAGCATGTATTCTGCACAGAGGGCACATGTTTGGAACAGGAGCCATTTCTAATTAAGGAATATAATGTCACAATAAATCAGAACTGATCTCTTTGAAATAGCCTCCCCCCCCCCAAACCAATGTTTTTGCTGTCATTGCACCTTTTTATATTCTGCATAATGCTCTGGCAATTAACCTTATAAACTTATTTTCTAAGCAATACTCTTAGTTGATAAATGCAGTTAAGGGCAAGTTCTAGCTAAGTTATTGAATAACAATCAGTATATTCAGAATGAAAAATAACCTACCTCCTCCTGAAATAAGCTATGAATAGACTTTTCTCTGTAATTAATGTTGCTAGGTTTTGTATTAAGATGGGAAATTTTTCATTTAAATCCCATGTGCTAATTTTCTTTCATGGATAAGCCAAAAACTTTAAGGTCATAAGACCTTTGGCACATCCTTTTGTTTCGTAATTGGACCTATGTTATTGCATAACTTTTCTTTATCCGGACTCTACATTTGGGGTTGACACATTGATAGTGGGGCTGGATCACTTCGTTGCCCATCTCATTTAGATATAAAAAGATATGTAAATACTCAACACTTTTCCCAATGGTAAAGAGTATGTCAAATGGGGAATTGAAAAGGCTCAAATTAATGAATGCTAAAGACAAAAGTTTTTGGAGGAGAACGGGGACAGGGAACAAGCAATGCCAAGCCCTGACATTTCACAGCAATTCTTCGAAGGTGTAGTCACTTAGAATCTCCAAATATCTCTGGACATTTAATTATAGACTGGGAATTCAGTTCAGTTCTGCACCTGGCTAAGAGAAAACCTTAAAAATCTCATTAAGTTTGTAAGCACCGTGACTTCTTTATCTGCACAAAAAACAGATTTGTTTTTAAAATCCCTTTTGTTTTACCAACAATTGAAATGAATGTGACTTTAAAAATAATTACCATTTCTCTTTTCTTTTAAAAACCAGGTTACATAATGTATACACAAAAGACCGTGTGTGTATCATTGCCAACGCTTCCTCAGATTGGTACTTTCCATACAAAAAACAGAACAGCGCAATTCTGCAAAGTAAAATCATATGTATTTTCTATATGCCTATTTCAGATAGATATTATGAGTTTAAATTCACCTTTTCCTACAAATCTTCATTCTGCATGCTAGTGTATTAAATTAAATTTTGCTTCTTTAGTTGTATATTTTATTTTACTCTAATTACAAAAGGTTTTTTTAAGACCTCCAATTGTTCTCATTGATTTTTTATCAATAACCAAATTCTAGGACTAAACAGTACCTCCTGCTTATGATTAATAAGCTCCTGATACATATATAATTATCATCATATTTAACTGAACATCAGAGACAATTTATATTAATTTCTGGCTAATGTTAACTAGCACTATGTAATCATAATTAGGAAAATTGCAGCATATATGGATGAAACTATTTTGAGTAAACTATTTTTGTGTTGATTTCTTGCTCTATTTAATGTAATAATCTACAAAATCACTGGCTTATATAATGTCAGTATCTAACTATTAAGTTAATTTGTTCCATAATATTTCTAACTTATTTATTGATTCCACTATTTTTTTAGATATCATAAAATCTTGAATAACAGTAAATATGTCCTATGCAAGTCAAGAAATTTTTTCATGTATATTTCAAGATGTAGTGCTGTTACTTCTTATATTGAATTACTGTACATATTTAGAATTGTTTCATCTTATGTTTTGTAAGATAACTCCTTTGAGTGCCAACTTTTAGAATGGTACATTATTTTTCCTCTTAATTTTATTTTAAAGATATACCTCCAATGTTTGCTTCTTTTATTATCATTTATGAACTGTACAATTTTGTAGGGGTATTGTGTTGTTTCATGGTAAATAATTGTCCCACCCACTGGTTTAATAAAACGTGCTGATGGGCCAAAGGCAGGCAGGAAGTGTGGGTGGGGCTACCAGACTAAAAACTCTGAGTACAGGAAGCATAGAGCAGAACGCCAGAGAGAAGCCAGAAGAAGCAGAGGACAACTATGCTGCTCTAAGAAAAGGTACACAGCCACATGGCTGAACAAGAGACATGGGTTAGATGAAGGGTAGAGAACTAGCAAGCTGTATGCCTGGGCCTGAGGCTGATCAGCCTAAAACTATTGAAAGCATCTGTGTGTCTCTGTGGGTCTGCAGGTCTGCAGGTCTGCGGGTCTGAGGGTCTGTGGGCCTAAACCTTGAGGTTAGGCCCGAAAGTCCGGGCCAGAAACCATATACTACACAATCTAATGTTTTTCATTATAACATTTTGTAACTATATATGATATGCTTTGATCATCTTTAGTTTCCTACTAAATACTCAGGCCATCCCATCTCAGGGTCTCCTTTCTCTACCTCTAATCCCTTCCACTTCCAAGTACTATTCTATTGTTTTTATTATTATTACATATAAACATACATATAAATGTATAAATGCACTCCCTGAGTCTGAGTTTTGTTCATATGTATAATTTTTGGAGTAACAACTTAGTATTAGATAGCCAGTAGGAGTTTTATTCTGAGGAATACAGATTCTCTCTCTCAGAGATATTACTGTGAATAACAAGACACCAGAACGTTTAAGAAAAGTTTTTGCTCTGCTGGAATACTTGGCAAAGGCCAAATAGCACTAAGAAATTAGTGGCACTTAGGAAGAGACCAGCATTACTGAAGTAAAATTTTTTGGGAAGTGTTTCCTGAGACCACAGAGAAGCCATGTTCTAGAGATGCCTTATTTTGGCAACTGAATTGCCTAATATGTTAGCATCACTCAGGTGTTGCTAATTTTGAAGCCATGAATACATCATGGAGAGTAGCTGAGGCTTAATTATGAGAGACCAGGAAAGTCCACTGGTAAAGGTACAGACAACCTCAGTGGCAAATAAAGTTGCAGGAATAAAGATGTCAGGCCAAGAGTAGAGGCTTCTTTGGGAGTTGGGGAGAAATCTGGTGCTAGGGAAACTGATTCCAAGTCAAGACTGCAAGCAGTGGTGGAAAGGGTGTCTGAAATGGCCTCCCCCTGTAATCAAATAGCTATCACTGTAATTGTCATCATAAAACCTTCATCTAGCAACTGATGAAAGCAAATAGAGAGATCCACAGCTATGCAACTGGTCAAACATCCAGTCCGATTGAAGAGAGGGAGAAGAGATTGTCTAGGCAAAAGGTCAAGATCATTATGGGAAAATACACAAAGACAGCTGACTTGAGCTACTGGCTCAATGGCTCTGGATTGACTTCTGGGAAATTTGCATGGGGCTGAACTATGCCCTCTGCATGTGGATAACATCCCTATAGGTGGATACTTTGCTTGGTCTTAATGCAGGGAAAGGTGGGCCTTGGTCCCACCACAACTTGCTATGCCAGCCTTTATTGATTCCGGATAAAAGGCCTTACCCTCTCTGAGGAGTGAGAGTGGAGGAAAGCTGGGGGAAGTAAGTGGTAGGGAGGAAAGGGGAACTGTGGTTGGTAAGTAAAGTAAAAAGAAAACCTTTCAAATAAAAATTAAAATAAAAGAGGGTAGAGGCTTAACACCATAGGGGAAAAAGTGGAAATACAGCATAGTTTCACCAAGGTACCTCAGCATATTGGAGATGTCTGTATCATGGGAAGACCACCAAGACCAGTAGCAGCTATTAACTGTAACCATTCAGCGTATAGAAGACAAGCTGCCTATGTTTCAGAGGTCAGAGCCAGAGAAATGAACCAAGCCCTCTGGGACAGTCCAGAAAATCATGAGTTTCTCCCAGATACTGGAGCATTGGAATGTTGTTCTGTTTTGATTTGAATGTGGCTATGCCCTGATTATCTCCCTCTTGAAGTACAGAAGTATTTCTCTGGAACCTACACTTGAGAAAATTAAAAAAGACTTTGTAGTTTTAAATAGATTGGCATTTTAAAAGAACTGATATTTTTAAAAGTGTTAGAGTTTTAAAGACTGGGGTTCTTTTAAAGTTATTTAAGATTTTGGGAATGAATAAGAAAGAAAGAATTGTACCTTAAAAGTGTGGTGCTTGTGTGTCAAGTAGACAAGGGGTTGGTTTGTGATGAGTGCTTATGTATCTCAACAAGCCAGACTCAGGAGAGCAGGGAACATTAACAAAGGAAATTCCTCCGTGAGATTCAGATGTAAGACATTTTCTCATTTGGTAATCAATTGGAAAAGCCCCAGCCCATAATGGGAATTACCAACCTTGAGCTGCTGGTCCTAAGATCCATAAGTAGGTAGGATGAGAAAGCAAGGGGAAGCAAGCCATTAAGCAGCTTCCTTCCAAGGCCATTGCATCAAACCCTGCTTCTGGGATCTTCTTGCCTTGTTTTGAATTCCCATCCTGACTGCCTCTAGTGATGAATACAAGGCCTGACGTCTAATTCTAACAAACTACTTTCTCCCCATTTTGTTTTTTGGTTATGATGTTTCAGTAAATCAATAGAAACCCTAACTAGAAGAGTTAATATATAATTTTTAAAATTCTAGTAAACAAAATAAAAAGTGGGAGCTGATGAGAGATATTGGATTGATAAAAAAAAATGCTGTATATTTTAAGAATGTCTTAAAAATAAAATGAAGGTCAGAAAATGTGTTGTATTTGGGGAGAGGTCATGCATTTGCTTCCACGGGTAGCAAAAATTACAAGGATTTCTTCAAATTTAATAAAGATCAAATTTGACTGGGGGAGACCTCCTAAAAATCTTTGCATCAGATGTGAAAAAAAAAAAAAAAAAAAAAACTCAGGACCAGATCTGGGAAAGTTGGAGATATTAGAGAGAGTAAACACCACAAAGATATTACTCAGCTGTCTTCAAGCTTCCTCAGCCTGGCTTCTCCTGGCCTTCTGTCTTTCTAAGCCTGCCTTAAATATTCTCTTTTCTCAGTTAATGCATGGCCCCATCGCTGCCTGACTGGGAGCCTGGAACTCCTTCTGTAAACTAAAATGACCTGGAAGTCAGTTTGGATTAAGGGTATAGGCCATCACTCCCAGGATACTCCCTGTGCTGGGATTAAAGGTGTGAATCACTACTTTCTGATCCTCCTAGACTGACTGTGGATAGATCCTTCTGATATTTCCAAATGTTTTATTATATCCCCAAATATCCCTTTTTGTGTCAAATTAAAAAAAAAAAAAGGTTATAGCTAAGATAAGAAAAACCATATACAATAGATACAATAATCATATATAATATATACAAACAATAAATTAGTAATATCCAGTCCATTAACAATTGGCAATTCAAAGAAATTATTTCATTAATTATGCTATTTTGATGTGTCTGAAGGATTATACCTAATTCACTTTCTTTCTAACTTATATTACTAACTAAAAACTATTGCTTTGATGTCTCTTAAACTTATACACTTTAACTTCAAAGTTTCTTTTCTAAAACTGTCACTAGAAAACTATAATTATAACTATCTCATCTTCAACTACTTCAGAGACCCAAGAAGGAAATAATATTTACCCAAGTAACAGGAGGTGCAAGCAACTTCCAAAACTAGAAATGACAGAGATGATACCTATCTGCCTGTACAGTCACCCAAAGTTCCTTTATAAAGTTGGGGCATCCATCTTCAGCCTACAGGCCCAGAGTCTCTTTTTATTGTAGTAAAACAGGAAATCTACTCTGCCCATTCTGGTATAGTTCAGTCACTTCTCCTTTTGTCCTGAAGAATATCTGATAGTTTTCTCTGAAAAGCAGGAACCTGAAGGATCATCTCAGTTTGTTCTGTCAAAGTTCAGAGGTCACTTTCCTTTAGAACCTGCATGTCCAGTTAAAACAGCATACTATCAAGCAGTCAATAGAAGAACAGGTTCATGTCCAATGGCTAACTGTTGCCACAAAGAAAGTAGACTCCATATGGAGTTTCTTCGATGCCCATTTTTCTCTTGAAGTAGATTGGTGCTGCCAGGAGCAGATCTGTCTCACTGTCCAGAAAAGTTTAAGTTCTTAAAATATTTTAAATGTCATATACAATGGATATCTGAAGTGTTTGAAGAAGACCTATTCAGCTAAAATATATTTTTTTGATCTTGAAAACATATCTAATATGACTATGTTTGAATGTAATGTCTAACTACTAACTTGCATTGCTTTATATTCTAATTAATTGGTAATAAAAACTTTCATAGACTAATAACTTGTATTACATTGTTAGATGAACTGAATAAGTATACTACCTTCAACAAGCATAGAGATATTTGTACAGTAACACCATTAATCTCAACATACACAATATGTATAGAATATACAAAATCCAATCCAATGTAAAACATTTAAAGATAATAAATTTAATGTTTTTCTAACCATAATCATTAACAATTTTTAACTACTTAACCTAAACAATAACAATCATCCATAACTGTGGAGATTTAATAAAAGCTCCAAAAGTTTAGGAGATCTAAGAGGGATCTAACCACATTTGGTCTATAGAAGGATCAGAGAGTGGTGATTCATACCTTTAATTCCAGACCAGGAAGTATCCTTGGAGTGGTGACCTATGGCCTTAATCCAAACTTAGTTTGAGGTCATTTTAGTTTACAGAAGGAGTTCCAGGCTCCCAGCCAGGCAGTGGTAGGGCCACATCTAAACTAGTATTTAAGAGTGACTTTAAGACAAATGTAAAAAGACAGAGGGCAGAGGAGGCCAAGAGAAGCCAGACTGAGGAAGCTGGAAGACAGCTGGGTAAGACCTGACTGTGGTGTTTACTCTCTCTAATATCTTTGACTTTCTCAGGGATCTATCTCTGAGTTTCATTTATTCATGCAACACTTACTCATTGAACAACCAAAAACAACCCACTCCACCAATTGGGAATGTGGGTGCCATGTTCTTAAATTTATTTCCTGCTGTCTGGGGCGACAGCATCTTTTTGGGGATCCTGAAAAGAAAAGTTTTGTTAAATGTCAAGTCCTGAAATATGTAGCTGTATCATTTGTTGTCCAGTCTTTGCATAACAGGAAAGTGCATGGCTTGTCTCAAGTCCTGGCTATAGTAGTTTGTGAAGCTAGTTCATTGCAGTGAGCTGCCTTGAAATTGTCCTGAGCAGTTTGTAGTCCAAATCTGATCTTTGGTTAGTGTTTGTCAGTCTAGTGTCTTTGTCAGAGTCCATGTGAAGTCATCATTGTGGGACCCCATCTTCCTTTTGGATACTTCAAGTTCACAATTAGGCAATGTCCTGGATCACTGCAGAAAACTGATAAGAGACTAAAATACAATACAATGTACAGGAAACTAAATATATAACAGTTTATTCAGCATAGGATTAGTAACAATAAAATAGTCCCTTATTTTTTGTTATTCTTCTGTCCCATATCAGGTGGCTCTTCTGATATGATATAGAGATCTTATATTTTCCTTTAACAGGTATGCTTGAGTTTAGAAGAGAGAGCCACACTCCAACTCTAATATAAAAAAAATTGTAGAGGTTAAGCAATGAGATTTTACCCTATGATGTATTCTGGTACAAATAGTAATAATGATCTTTTGCTTGTAAATTTTCCTAGATAGCCTCCTTTTTTTTTTTTTTTTTTTTTTTTTAAGATGTCTAGATGTCCAAGGTCTTTTCACTTCTTAAAGGTGGGTATTCCCATTCCCAGTATTCTGTAAAGACAAAAACAAAAACCTGACCCAATCCTATGTTTTTTCCTACAACTTAAAGAATTGTAATATGGGTGAATGAACTATCAATTCTTATTTTCATGAAGTTTATCTGGTTGGAATCAAGTCTTTATTAATTTTGATGGTATTTGTAACTTTTCTTCACCTGTGGAAACAAAAGCAAAACCCCTTCCCGATCATAGCACATACCCTGGCTTCCATTCAGAGGTTAGTAAATCTTTGTAGTAAACAGGTGGATTTAGTTCAGCTATTTTTTCTATAGTCCAATGCCTTTAAGCAGCTGTTGTTCCTTTCTCATTAGCATTGAGAAAATTCAAAGTTAATAAAGCATCATGTAGTCTATCTCTGGGGGTCTTTGTTATTCCTTTTTGCTTATTTAGCATATACTTTAGAGTTTGTTTTGATCTCTCTGAGACTGCTTGCCCTGTAGGATTGTGTGGTATTCCTGTAATATGTTTTATATTATAATGAGCAAAAAATTGTTTCATTTTACAAGAGACATATGCCGGAGCATTGTCAGTCTTAATTTGTACAGGTATTCCCATGATCCCATAACTTCGAGCAAATGTGTGGTTACAGAATCAGCCTTTTCTGAACTCAAAGCAGTTGCCCATTGAAATCCTGAAAATGTATCTATTTTAGGATGGAAATAATTTAATTTCCCAACTTCTGTAAAATGAAATACATCCATCTGTCAGATTTCATTTCTACATATACCTTTAGGATTGCTGCCTGTTGGCAATGGAGTTTGGTTATAGAAAGAACAGGTGGGACACCTTTTTACAATTTCTTTGGCTTGTTGCCAAGTGATAGACAAATCCTTTTTTAATCCTTTGCTATTGATGTGATGTTTTTATGAAATTATGAGGCCTCTAGTAAGTTTCCTATTAGTAATTTATCAATTTCATGAGTACCTTGTGCTAAATGACCTGGCAGACCCTTATGGAATTGAATGTGTGTTATATAGAAGGGATGACTTCTAGTCCTGATTATTTCTTGTCACTGAATAAATAATGAAGTTAATTCTGACTCTTCATTAATAAAATCAGATGTTTCAATGTGTAAAACAACTCTTTCTGTATACTGAGAGTCAACGACTATGTTAAGAGGTTTGGTAAAGTTCATTAATACCATCACAAATACACGGTAGTGCCATGCCTTAACTCAGCAAATTATGTATTTAAGGCAGGCATAGAAAGACACAGCAGGCAAAAGAAGCTGTGACTTATACTGTTAGTTCCAGCACTTGGGAAGCAGAGGCAAGAGAATCTCTGTGAGTTCAAAGTCAGCTTGGTCTTCAAAGCAAGTTCCAGGACAGCCAGGACTGTTACACAGAAAACTCTGTCTGAAAAAAAAAAAAAAAGAAAGACAGGAGGAGGTGGATCTGTCCTCTGATATCTCTGACTGTTTTTATTGTATTTGAAATATCCCCACATAACCAATTTATTAATTTACTTTTGCCTCATGGAATTTTATGTTTGTTTCATGTTGTACCTCCTGTTTCCACTGTATGCCCTCTACCATCTCTCTCATTCTCATATTCATCTCTCCTTTTCTCTCAGCCCAGAAGTTCTGCCTAACTTCTCCCTGCCTAGCTACTATCAATTTACCTCTTCATTAAACAGATTATAAGGTGCCTTGGCAAAGACAATTCTTCACAATGTACAAAAAGGTAATTGTGCAAGAGAAACATACCAAAGAGATGAAGTTGAGAAACATAAAAATTTAACTCATTTATCTAAGAAAATGGTTAAAGGTTTTACAATATAATTTTAGGTTTGTAATACATGTTATAATATAAAATGATTTAAGTATAAAATTTAGGACTCACCAAGTTTGTTGTTTGTCTTTTAGAGAATGTCATGTAGGTATGCTGTAGTAGTGGGGTTTCTTGGTCCCGGGCGGCTAGAGGTCCGAGACCCACAGACATGCCGTGCCCAGACCCCTCAATTGCCCAGCCACCCAGGTTCCCAAAAATGACTCAAATGCTTATATTAACTTCATGCTGTTTGGCCTATGGCTTAGGCACATTGCTAGCTTGCTCTTACATCTTAAATCAACCCATTTCTATTAATCTGTCTGCCACGTGGCCCATGGCTCACCTGTGCTCCTTACATGTCTATTTCGCTCCTTCGGTGACTTGCTCTATCTGCCTCTGACTCCACCCTGCTTCTCCTACCTATGCTCTGATTTCTCTTCCTACTTCTTCTATGGTGCCTGTCATGGCCCAAAACAGCTCCTTTATTTAAAGATTGAGATTCACAGCATATATAAATGCATTCCCACATCAGTATGCCATATAGCACATTTATTTTTAGACTAGCTTCTTCACAAGTAACACTAAATGTTTTGTGGCTTTAATGTTTATTTCTTTTTATTGGTAGATAATATTTCTTATAAAATATTCATAAAAATGAACATGAATATTCTACTTAATTTTATGTGAAGAGGTCCTATCTTAATGCTACATTTTAATTTAAGCTTTACTTGTTCCTTCTTTCAGACAGAAATGAGAACTGATGATTTTTTTCTGACTTTATATCATACGCTATGCTATTATAATCAGTCATTATTGAATTACTTCTGTCACTTGTTTTAAATACTGCTTCACAGATGATATCACCTTTGTGCACTCCTGCTTTTCTTTCTTGCTCCCATATACACAATTTTTATTTCCTTTTATGTCATTACAATGGCTAAAACTAGTAACACAGCACTGCAAAGGATTAGACTAGTGCACTGTATCAGCCTCAGCCTCATACTATTGGGAATGTGTCTAGTTTATCAGAAGTGATAGGAATAAGTAGTTTATTTTGTGAAAGTTGTAATTTTGGCATTGATTGATATAATCATGTGATTTTTCTTCTTAACCTTGTATATGTGATGAATTCTGAACTTATATCTGCCTGTGTGGTGAAAGAGCTCTACTAAGGAAATAGAAAACAATTTCTTCCAATAAATTCTCTCTATTACAGGACTAGATGATTACTATTGTGATAGAGTGATTTTATCATAGGCAAGCCTGATATTATGGTTTAGTATTTTTCTCGCATGTGCCTGAATATGTTCTTATGCATCCAAAATGAGAAAATAAAAATAAACAGTGCATATGCTGGTATGATTCTCATTGACTTCCAGAAATTTGAGCATCATTAAGCTACTTTCTATAAAAGTCATACAGCCTTTGGAATTTTTTATAGAAACAGAAAATAGATAACCTTAATAGTTCAAATACATTTATAAGAAGTAGGGTTTTTTTTTTTGTTTCTCTTCTTCTCTTCATCCTCTTCTCCTACAATATATTTAGTTATATATTTTATATAGTCATACTGAATATATTGTTGGTTCTATTTAGTATATTTGAATACTTGCCTTAAAAGTTGCAAAAAGTGTACTTTGCTTACAACACAAAAAACTATTGAAATCAATATAAATATCTTCTTCAAATTATTACAGGAAGCAGGAATCATATCCTCTAGCCTTCGTGATTTTGTTTTAGAAATATCTTTAGACTTCTTACTTATACAACAAAACTTTATCAACACTGTAGCTCAAAATGTATGAATGTTTTTCCATAAGTCTGAAGGATAGAGAACTTTAAGGACCATATGCCACTGTCCTTGATACCTAATAAAATTTATTTTTCATAAATAACATTATAGTATCTTTGCTACTTCTTTGTTTTTCAAAGTGTGTGTGTGTGTGTGTGTGTGTGTGTGTGTGTGTGTGTATGTGTATGTGTGTGTGTATGGTATCTTGTGTATAAGCACAGGCATATGCATGTGTTGTATGCATGTGTATTTGTGTGTTCATATGTATGTGTGTAGGTAAGAGGTTGACATCAGGATATTTTTTTTGATCACAGTGTGTGTATATATACATATATATATGTATATATATATATATACATATGTATATGTACACATACATGAACACACATATACACACTACTTTTTTTTCCAATTCAGTCTTTGGAAATGTCTAAAGTTCAAATGTCCATTCAATTTTGAAGTCTAAACACATGCTTTAATCTTATAATGTCCTGTATATGTGAAACGCTTTACCATGAACATATAAAATTAATGTTTTGTTCAAAGATAGAAAACTGACATAGCAATTAACATCATAAAAAATGGAAATGTAATGAACACGTATTGCAAACACAATAGCAAATACCTTTAGTCTTGTGTCTTAAAATATGTTTTGACTTTATGTGCTGACTTTTGTATATTCAGGCTAAAAAACTGAACTTGCAGCATTCACCTAAGCCTATTCTTTGAAATCTAGGCAAAGAGTCACATACCCCTGGATCTTAAAGCGCAAACCAAACATTTTAAAATAATATAGTAATAACCATTTTACAAAACAGTGTGGAGATTTAATAAAGTTTCAGAAGTTTTGGAGATATCAGAGGGAATCTACCCACAGTCTATGTGGGGGGTTAGTAAAAGCTCCAGAAGTTCCCAGAGCTCTAACCAGAGTCAGTCTAGGAAAATCAGAGTGGTGATTCAAACCTTTAATCCCAGTACAGGGAGTATCCTGGGAGTGGTGACCTACACCCTTAATCCTAACTGAGTCAAGGTCACTCTGATTATAGAAGGAATTCCAGGCTCCAAAGCAGGTGTGGTGGGGCCACACCTTAATTACTGAAAGAATTCTTAAATTGGGATTCAAACACAGAGAAATCCATTCCAAGGGAAGCGAGGCTGAGGAAGCTAGAAGACAGCTGGGTAAGATTTTACTGTGGTGTTTATTCCCTCTAGTATCTCCAACTTCTTCAGAGATCTATCCCTGAGTCTCATTCTTTCATGTGACAAAACAGGACAATATGTCACTCAGGATATCCTGGGTGACACCTTTTGATTATTCAATAGTATTCACTATACCCTGATGATATATATTTCTAATTATCCTGGATATCTACCTTGGTTAAAAAAAAGAGAGAGAGAGAAAGAGAGTGGTAGGGCTTACATATACACAACTTTTATGAAATTGTATGAGATGTGTTATTTTGTTCTGTAATAGCAATGTGTAAAGCATTCCCACCAATACACTGATGTGGGAATGTCTTTCTATATGCTGTGAATAAAGAACTGTTTTGGCCATGGCCAGCACCCTAAAAAAAGTAGGCAGAGAAATCATAGAGAAGGAGAAGAAGAAGGTAGGAGAAGGAGGGCAGAGTTATAGAGAGTGATTGAGCCAGGTTCCCAAGGAAGCAACATGTAAAGGAACACAGGTGAGCCATGGGCCATGTGGCAGGATTGATTAGTGGAAATGGGTTGAATTACAATGAAAGAGCTAGCTAGCAATGTGACTAAGCCATAGGCCTCACAGTATGAAATTAACATAAGCATCTGCATGTTTGGGGACTTTGGAATTGATGGTCGAGATAAGCAGCACCAGGCAGGTACAAACTGAAGAATTAGGCAGGCCAGAAGCTTAATGTTACAGATGGTGGCTCTGGGTGTACCAAACACCCACATAAAGCCTAATAAGACATAAAAAGGGGTTCTCGAGTGCAGAAACAGAGCTAAAAGTGGCTTCCAAGTTGTGTTTCTGAAGTGAGTCATTATACAGAAATGGCATGGAAAAAATGGCAGTAGACTTGCTTCAGGGAGTGTCAGGTGCTCAAAGAAACAACAGGTAAAGGAACACAGTTGAGCCATGGACCACATGGTAGGATAGATTAATGAAATGAGTTGAATTAAAATGAAAGAGCTAGCTAGCAATGTGCCTAAGCCATAGGCAAAACAATATAAAATCAATATAAGTTTCTGAGTCATTGGGGGGGGGGGCACTAAGCAGTAGCAAGTGGCTAAGTACTATGGAACCACAGGATTGTGAGTCTGACCTCTGGCAGGAGGGCCAGAAACCTTTTAGCTACAGTGCATGCTTGTGGTTCTCTGATAATTTGACTAAACATTCTTTTTTTTATTCTTACATTTAGATAAAAGTAAACATGGTACTTATTTCCTCATTGATTCTAAAACTTATTGATGTTCTATTCAAGATATATTTTTCAAAATTATTGTTCACAAAATGTTTTATTTCTGACCTTCTTTTCTGCCTCATTTGTTTTTGTATAAAAATCTTTGAAGACAGAAATTATTAATTTTGTAATTTCCTTTTTTATATTAGTTAAAATTTGTGAAATATAGCATTGTTTCTATAAATTTAAGGTTCTTCAATTAATAAGGATGAATACTATGATTGCATCTAACAACAAATAAAATGCTGTACTAATCCAACCCAATAGTTTAAAACTACTATTAAATAAAGAATAAAGCCCTGAATAAAGTCAAGTGAGATAGTTTTTAATTTCAAAATATAAAGAATAATAACAGAGTTCTGCATCATTAAAAAGCCAGAAACCTATCCAAGAATAAATAAATAAAAGGAGGGAGTACATGAACTCCAACTGGTATATTATTTTAGAGTAGATGCTGCAGTTCAAGTACTACAAACTATAGAGAGAAAATGAATCCAAGGAATTTGGTGAATAGCTGTCTCCCTTCTCAACATGTGCACAATGAATATATCTTCTTTTTTGCTTCCTATGATTAATTTGGACCTCTTACTCGGCACATTTAGAACAAGTTTCTAGGCTTGACATGGAAAAAAGATTGGGATCCCCAAATTTCATGAAACATGATGATAATGAAAAAAAAAACATTTTAATGGTATCTTTTATGCATAGGGAGTTGAGCCTATGTACAGAAGAGATAAGTTTTATAAAATCTGCTGAAGTCACTCATTCTAGTGACATTTTTCTATTTTTCCTTCAGCTGCAATACTAGGAGAACTTTTGGACTTTGTTTCATATTGGGAAATTTCTGAGAGCAGTTTTGCTTTTCTGTTTGCCTTTGGAATCTTGTGAGTAATTTGGAGTCCTGAACAATTTACATGTTTTATAAGAGGAACTTTTTTGGGGGAGGTATATTTTCTTTGAATAATATCAAAGCATCATTACAATGTAGAAAAAGAGAGTGATCATGGTTGTTGATCAGTGAGAACTAAAAGGCATTAGGAAACTTGCTATTATTCAGATTCAGGGGTCCCAGAGATAAGGAAACATGGCTCTATAGTTCCTGTAATCTGAGGCTTCAGCCAGACAGGATTGGTTTTCTTTGTCCTCAGTTAGAATTCTCTCTGCTGGCAGTGCAAGGCTTAACCTTACAGAATGATACATATCTTAAAGGGACAGAACTTTAATTTTGAAATGTGATTGTGTGACAGGTCTTGTTGTAATGAGGTTTCTGGGTCCTGGGCAGCCAGAGGTCCAGATCCCAGACCTGCAGCACCAGAATCTTTAGACACCCGCTGCTGCTGCTCAGGCCCTCAGAAATGATTCAGACGCTTATATTAACTTCATGGTCTTTGGCTTATGGCTCAGGCACATTGCTAGCTTGCTCTAACATCTTAACTCAACCCATTTCCATTAATCTGTCTGCCACGTGGCCGGTGGCTCACCTGTGTTCCTTACATGTTGCTCCTTTGAGCTTCAGGCTTGGTCTGTCTGTGACTCCGCCCTTCTTCTCCTACATATGCTCTGATTTCTCCTCCTACTTCTTCTATGGTGCCTGTCATGGCCCAAAACAGCTCCTTTATTTAAAGATTGATATTCATAGCACACAGAAAGACATTACCACATCACCTCCCCCTTTCTGTCTAATTAAAAAGGAAGGTTTAAATTTCAACAAAGCAAAATTACATATAACCAAATAGCCATCAAGCAAGAATTACAGTTACAATATTTAGTCTATTTGTATTTAGCAAACTTAAAGAAAATACTCTATCATCTACCTTATCTTTATGAATCTAAAGTTTCTTATCCAATATACCTTTCAAATGACTAAAAAAAAAAAAAAAACTATACCTATAAATATGTAATCTTCAACTACATCAAAGACCACAGAAGTACATTTACCCAAGTAAACTGGAAGTGCAAGCAACTTCCAAAATCTAGAAATGACAGAGATGACACCTATCTACCTGGACAGTCACTCAAAGTTACTTTATAAAGTTGGAGCATCCATCTTCAGCCTACAGGCCCAGAGTCTCTTTTCATTTCAGTGAAGCAGGAAATCTGCTCTGCCCATTCATCAGTCACTTCTCCTTGAGTCCTGAAGAATGTCTGAGTTTTCTCTGCAAAGCAGGAACCTGAAGGACCATCTCGGCTTGTTCTGCCAAAGTTCAAAGGTCACCTTCTTATGGAACCTGCATGTCTACTTTTAACAGCACACTGTCAAGCAGTCAGTATAAGAACAGATTCATGTCCATTGGCTAACCATTGCCACAAAGAAACTAATCTACATATGGAGTTTCTTCATTGCTCATTTTTCTCTTGAAGTAAATTGGTGCTTCCAGGAGCAGACCTGTTTCACTATCCAGAAAAGTTTAAGTTCTTAAAACATTTTAAATGCCATATTTAAAGGTCTTAGAAGTATTTGAAGATTATCTACCTTATTGATATATATCTTTGTATACCTAAAAATCTAACTAACATGCATTTCTTAATTATACATTACAATTTTAAATCAGTTACATAAACATCATATCTTTAAAAAGAGTAAAAAAATACATACAGCATAAGAAAATTGACCTTAAATTTGTATCAATAAACCAAAATCCAAACCAATATAAAACATTTTGAGATTAATGCTGATTTCCTGTCCTAAGTAAATTCAATAATTTCCTGTCCTAAGTAAATTCAATAATCTAATTTTTAAAAAATCATTCATATACCATATCCCCTTTTCTTCTTAGAAAGAGATCAACTATGACCATTAACCATTTATAATGAATATAAACATTTAGAGACAATATTTGGGGAATTTGGTCATAATTTTCCATTACTAATACCTGCTGATTAAGGAGCATTGAAAATCTCATGGGTTGTTGAGACTGGATTGTAGTCTGCATCTCTGAAGCTGATACGGACATCTCTTTCCATCAGTTCTTTTTTTGAGGGGGGCTTGGTTGATGAAACCCTATTTGCCTAGAAGCAATCCACAGGTTCTCATCTTCTGTGGAAACAAATGCAGAACTCTTCCAAAGTAATAAATCCATAGACACAAATTTTATAATCAAAATACCTTTAAAATATATATTCTTGTTTACTTAGTAGCCTTTGCATTTGCAAATCCATTGTTTTTCTGCAGTTAGCTCATTAATAGTTAAAAAATTAAAAGAAAACACAATAATAACCAAAATCCAGATTTTGTGTCTATTTTCCTTCTTTACATAGCTTATTATATTTTTATTATTCTATTTCTCTTTTTAAAGGCTTTCTCTATCCTCTTTCTTTTCTCTCTGAAACCTCTGTACCTTTTACACACATTGTAACCCGTTTACAGGTTTTTTTTTAATCTGAATCTGTTTTATTGTGAATCCTTAATCATCTTCCAACCAGAAGAGCTTTTAAAATACTCACACTCTCTTAAAGAGTCACACAGTTTTTGAAGGTAAAGCTGAATCAGTAAGTACTCTTAAAGAGACCGCATCTCTGTTTGTGGCCAGCAAACAGAGCAGACTCAAGAAAATGCTGGTACTGAGAAACAATTTGACTCTGTTTCCTCTTTATTCAAAGTAAACATGAACCTTAAATCAATCACATGCTACTGAGTCTTCTGTGAGATTTCAGGAACCAACCTGGTTGCAGCTTATACTGCCTGCCACCAGTCTTCTGGCGTATTCTGAATATGGCTACATGCTGAGCTTTCTCTGTACAGTGACCCACTTCAGATACACCATTTGGAAGCTACTTTGGCTCAGTTTCTGTGAATTAGAACCCTTTTTAAGCTTTCTCAGGCTTTAAGTGGATATTCGACTCACGTTCGACGCTATCTGTTGTAATGAGATTTCTGGAGACCATGAAGGGACACCTCTTCACAACAAGGTCTTGTCAGTATGTAGGAACTTTTGAATGAAATTAAAGTTCTGCTGATCTATTTGGGGATCAGTAAAGGTTTAGAGTTTCAAGACATTGGGGCTCTGTAGATTCCCTTCTTTATAAAAACAAGAGTATTAACATCTGAGGTGATTTATGTACAAATAGAAATATTAAGCCTTTACCAACTTGCTACTCACTGGAAGAACTGCAGATGACCCTCTTTTATAAATGTAGGATGATTTCTGAGACAATAATGGGACATTTCCATAATCTCCTGAAGAGAAAATTGACCACCTCAACCATTGATATCTCCTTTAAGTTCAGTAATATAATTATGATTGATATGCTATTAAGAAATGGTTGAAATTTTATATTTGTGGGTGTGTTCTAGATAATTTTGGAATATATAAAATTTATGTTTTTTTAAAGATGAAATTCAGGATTTCAAAAAATTTAAATTAAAAAGGAAACTGACTTTACCTTTGGCAGGCCTACCAAAATTAGTTGAGTTATTGATTTTAATTTATGTATTAAAGCGATTTATGTTGGAACTTTTAAATATTAATTATAACTCAGTTTGAAAAAAATTGTTACAAAATTTAGGAGTAATATCATAAATTTGAGTACTCAAAATATATGTGACCTTCTTTTGAAAAAACTTAAATGTAAAATTAAGTCATTTGTTTCAGGATTGACCTCTATACTGAGGTACTGTTGCCATAGTACCTGTCAAATTTACTTGTGTGACAATGTGGAGATAAGTTTTAGTTTGAAATAGTTGCTAAGAAATATTATACATTATTATTATTTACAATATCACATTGTAAATAATGTATTTTAATATCTAAGTACATTGCTAAGGCTTATTTTTTTTTTATTCTTAGTTTCTTTCAGGTCAGAATTAGAAAACACAACTCAGAAGTTTGAGGACCATTTAGTAAGGAGAAAAGTGTGTGTGGGTGTGGGGAAAGGAAAATGTTATTAGTATCCAGTGTTCCTACTGTCTGTAGCTTCTACTAAAAAAATTCAGTTCATTTAGAGAGAATATAATTTTATGATAGTTCTTGGTTGAGAAATGAAATAGAGGCATAGGCAGCTACCATTTTTGTAATTAGATGTGGGTCCTGGGAGTTACATGGGGAAAATAAATGAGAATAAATGTCATGCTCAGATGAGTTCTTTATGATTTCCTCTGACTCTCCTGAATTTCTTTTTCCATGACCAGCATGATTTTGCATCTATATTAACATGCTAGTGGAAGGGTGTCTTAGAAAGTTAGATTGGGAAGGAAGTGACAAATGGTGGTAGGTAAATGACCTTGTTAGGGGTGTTTTAATTTGCATATCAGTGCTTACTTGCAGAAAGCTATTTTCTGCCCAATAAGGAAGACCTCTTTTAAATTTTGAATTTTTTCTTTTTAAAATTTTAGTCTATAGTGTTGCAATAAAAAATGCCACTTGCAAGATAGTAATATTATTTTACAGAACTTTTTTCACTCAATTATTGAAAGCCTTTCTTTCTTTCTTTCTTTCTTTCTTTCTTTCTTTCTTTCTTTCTTCTCTCTCTCTCTCTCTCTCTCTCTCTCTCTCTCTCTCTCTCTCTCTCTCTTTCTTTCTCCCTTCCTTTCTTTCTTTCATTCTATTACCTGAGCATTTCTTCAGTTTTCCTATTTTGTTCAAGTAATTCTGTTTCATTGAAGATGTGGAATTTATCATTTACCATGGCTGGTCTTACAATAGGCTGTGTTAAGTATTTTATATGTTTTAAACTGCAATGCTATGTCCTATTCCTTCTGTTTTGAATCTTCTCATTAGGATGCTACATGTAAACCCTTAATACATAAAAACAAACAAAAGTTTCAGTTGCTGTCTATTCATGTGAAGTATGACCTTGAGTGCTTAAATTTTGCTGAAGCTTCTTTCTAAAAATAAAATCAGAGATTTATGGCAGACTCATAGTATGGGATCTGACAATTTCTTTTACAGTCTTGGGATGGGGGTAATGAACCAGCATGCCTCCATTTTAGATCTGAAGTCATCTTATTGCAAAGAGAAACTTCTTTTTCCATTCTGTTTCTTGATAATCTTGCTTCTCAAGTATTGGACACATGGACCAATTATAACCTTAACTACAAATGTTTCTTTACTGTCTCTTCCATGTTGTGCCCTGGTTGCAGGAGACCCCCCCCCAAAAAAAAGACCACCAGAGTCATGAACTCTCTGAAATGCAAAAGCAGCATTTATTGAAAAGTACAAGCCTCAGCTGGGACCCCATTACTAGCATACCTCCATAGTGGTGGCCTGAAAAGATACCTGCCCTTCTGCAAGCTGAGATTTTTAAAAGCAAGAATAATAAGATTGTACAACAATTAGGGTGTCTCAGTATGGATACAATTCTGATTAGCTCACTCATTTCGTAAGGGCTTTACAGAATTTTCCTGTTATCTCCTGTGCTGGGACCTTCTGTGGCTATAAGATTGCCCTAGGCTATGTCTTGTTTTGTACTTTGTACTCAGCAGAACTCAGGCCTGTTTCAAGCTGTGGTTAGGGGCTTGATTTAAATGGAGGTGCTTCTCTGATTTTGCATTTCACCATTTGCATGGTCCTAATAGAACACTATCAGAGGTTTTGGGCAGTTATCTCTGCTCTTAAGTATCTCTATGTATCTTTGGTTACAAGCATATAGCCTTGAGTTCTTTGTAGCATACGCTGGCTTGTATCTAACCATTCCCTCTCATAGTTTATTTATGACACAGGGCCCAAAGGTGATGGCCAGGATAAAGGGCCCCATGAGGGATGAGATCAAGGTAGTGAACCAAGAGGACTTAGAGTGTCCACTTTTCAAATCAGCTCTAGATGACTTCCTTTACAACTTCTGAATGGTCCACATAGAAACAGCAATCCTCACCTAGTGCAGCACATATCCCTTTCTCTCCTTTACCAGAAGGTTTCCTTTTAAGTCAGCATTTAAACCTGTTATGGGCAGGGGACAGGCGGTGATATATTCTCTTCCACAAATGTTTCAAGCCAACACTGGGGTGTTGTTGTCAGGGCCCCAAAAGGCTGAAAGACTAGTAAAGGGATGGGCAATGGGGCATCTCTCAGAAGCATGTAGTTATCTGATCCAGTTTTGGAGACTAGAAACAACCCATGTTGGTTGAGCTGGTCCACATGTGCTTTCAGCAAGTCAAGAACTTATATTCCTTTGGAGCAAGTTGTGTATGCCAGCCATGTGGCAATCTGTTGAGACACATCAAAACTAAGAACAAAAGTTAGAGTTTATGTATGTATTTGTAAATCCTGGGCCCAATCTTAGTAATGGGGAAGGGCAGGAGTCTCCAAACTAGGAGAGAAAAGTATCGTCCTTAGGAACAAGCAGGTGGAAAAAAAATAGGCTGTACTTATCTGGAATCCTTTTGCCCTCTGTGAAGTGGATCCAAATCTTATGATTTTCTGAAACTCATGCAAATTACAAAAAAATAAGATTTTTAGTTATATTAGTATTACCAATCAGATTTTATAAAATAAGCTTGTAAACGGATTATTATTACCTTGCAGAAGGATCTGATTGTCTGATTCTGCCAAGCTGACAAAGTTATAACTAGCCTAATTTTTAGATATATTAATATTACCAATCTCTTTAGTAGCTTCAGAAAAAGCACAGATATATTTTATATATAGTCATCAATATTTGCAGAGATCTGAGAAGGATAAATTATACCTGAGTGCAGACTGAGAAGCTTCTGAATCTACTGAAAACAACGGAGACCAGTCCATACCCAGTTATCCACACCATGTCTCCACATAGTTGGAGGCAGAAGAATCTGAATAGCATCAATCTTTGGCTGTCAGGCCTATAAGGTAGGAGTTTTTCCCACAGCAGAGGGACAAAGAAAAGACTAATCTTACTTTGTCTAGGCAAATGGGTGCAATCAATTCTCCAATGTCCTGTGGCTTGTCCAAAGCATAGACTGGGTCCTGGAGGCAGGCAGACATTATGCTTGCCCAGGCACAGCACTGCCACAATCCAGATGGAGATATCCTGGAGCCCCATAATCAGCTTTGGAGACCTTGGGTCACTGTTAGAATCTCAGAGTCTCTGCCTGATGTAAGGTTTTAAATAAATATTTTAAATGTCATATTCTGCAGATCTCTGAAGTATGAGGGATGCTCATGTATATCTGAATAGAAAAACTTTGTTTCTAGTTTCTTGTTGTAAGCTCAACCCTAAAAACATATACATGGGATTAAATACAGCTCATCCCTTAAATTAATTCATCAGTACTTAGAATGACTACAATTAAAAAAAAAAAACCCTTGAATAATAAATAGAGGGAAAGAAAAAGACCTTGAGTAGCGGGAGACATTTTCCAAGTCACTGGTTCTCAGTTTTCCCAGTTCATTGACCTTTTAATATAGTTCTATATGTTATAAAATTATTATTTTTTCATTACTACTTCACAACTGTAGTTTGCCATTGTTATAAATTTCAATGTAAATATCTAACATGTAAGTGGTTCTAGGTTACCCCTCTACAAATGTGTTTTTTTAGCCCCCAAAGGGTAGGAATTCATGGGCTTTAATGCTATTACAAATCCTTCATATTTTTAATACCTTTGTCATCTGGCTGACTCTTAAATTCTATAGTTCAGCTGTCAGAGCAAAGAACAAATTTAACATCTTATTAAACAAGCATTGTTTTTGAACGAAAATACTTGAGGATTGCGGCTTTCTTAGTTTAGAAGAAGATACAAGGAGCAGAGAACTCATTAGAACTTTAAAATATACTGTTTAACTTAAACAAATTTTTCTAAGCTAGTTACATTCACACATACTCAGTTAGATCCAAGTTATATACATACAGATACAGAGTTAAAGCTAGCTTATATTCACACATAGAGTTAAATGTATATTACATACATGTCCATATAACCATAAATCAAGCATCTGAAACTAGCAATAGAGTTTTTTTAATCTTAACCAATAATAATTTGTAACCAACCTCTCTAAAAGATGACAAATACTATAAAATATTTATAACCCATTGGATCTGAATGATCAAGGCAGCAGTCACCTGGGCTTGTGAACTACAGGCAATGACTCTCTACCTTTGAGTCAAACCTTGGTCAATTTGGTGTTTATCCCTCAGGGTAGGCTATGGGAGCCCCACCCTCCAGCATAGGTGAGAAAGGCAAAAATCATTGGGACAAAATGCTTTTATAAACTCAGCAAAGATGGTTGCCAGACATGTGACTGACCAAAGATGGCAACAACCAGCCATGTGGCTAACTAAAATTTCTGGTAATTCAAAATGGATTCATGTCATATTTTTTGAAATTCATGTGTGCATAGATTTCTAATTATCAATTTAAAATATCACTGGTTTTAATTTGAACAGATTTTAAACATATTTAATAATTTCTATCAGTATGTCAGCATTTTCCACATCAAAAATCATTTGAACTGCTGCTAAATTTTGATTCTTGACCATAAAAACAGTCACAGAAGCTGTGGGTGGTGAGTAACTGCTATTGGCAACAGAGGTAGCAAAAAATAAACCATTTCTGTTTCAGCTTTATGCTTTCAACAAAAATTAGGAACACATCTGAAAGCATGAACAAAACTTTCTAACAAAACCAGAATATACAACTTTCTTGAGAAACAGACAAAATTTCTAACAAAATAAATAAAATTTTCAAATAAGAAACAGAACCAGATGGGCAGGTAACATCTTGCTATATTGTCAACAACAAAGATAGAGTAGCTCAGTGTCCTACACGGTCATTTTTCTCCTCAGCATATCAAGTGTAAAAACAGCCCTACAGGCCACTTCCTACACTCCCAACTAGAGATCAAGGGATCAAAGAACAGGTATGGGTAGACAGCCCACATTTCTCATTCTCTACAGCAGTGCTTGCCTCTTTGCAATGAAAAACAGATAATTATGACATACATAGTTCTGTCAGGAATAACCTGAGAATTCCTTCTGATGGCCATGTGGCCCCCTAGGCTGGCCATGTACAGTTTGCATCTGGAATCATAAAACACACATAAACAAGAATATGGTGGCTATATTGTGCATGCATTTACACATTCATATCCAGGAACATTTTTAAGGGAGTAAGACCATTATTATCTTGGCTAATGATTTTAAAATAGCTCTAGCCACTACAAGAGGACAAACAGTAAAACATTACTCAAATAAAGACAAGCAAGGCAAGAAACATGAACAGGCCCAATGCCCTGCTATGCAAACAAGAGATGAGCAGAAATGTAAAAAAAAAAAAAAAAAAAATTACACTTCAGACAAAACAGAAGAACAAGGGCCCATAACAGAGTAACAGAATACTGTGCTTCAGAGGTCTTGGTAATCAGATCTGAGAGAGAACCTGATAATGTGAAAAACCATATAGATGGGATGGGATTGGCCCAGTAGGATCTTGTTGTTCCCAGAGTTGAGACAGGAACCCCTTTGGGTTCCCAACAACAGAGTCTCAGACTTGAGACCCCAGCCCAGGCATGGGAACATCTAATACTTCCAGATTCACTATATAGGTGTATCTGCCAAAGAGAAACCTTACAGATTCAGATACAGATGTTGCCAGCAACCTTTCAGATAATAAAAGGGGAACAGAGATAAGAAAATCAATATGGTCAGAGTAAACTTACCTGGTCATATTGTGTAAACCTTTGGGGTTTGAGGTCTCAGGGGTATCTGGGAGTATCAGATGAACCTCCAAATATTTTGCCTTGGTCATAAGATCCCAGAGGAGATCATCAGAGACATGAACTTTTTTAAATGCAAAAACAAGGTTTATGAAAAGTACAAGCCTCAGCGGGGACTCCATCACTAGTACATTGTCATAATGGTGGCCTGAAGAGATACCTGCCCCTCTACAAAGGCAAAACTCACAAGGTTACACATCATTTAGGTGTCTCCATGTGAATACAATTCTGATTATTTCTTAGGGGCTTTCCAGAATACCTTTGTTATTTTCTCCTTTGCTGAGACTTTCTGTGGCTATCAGATGGCCCTAGGCTATCTCCTGTATTGGTATTTCCTTTTTTACTTGATACTCAGGAGAACTCAGACCTGTTTTAAGCTGGGGTTAGGGGCTTGCTAAAAATGGAGACACTTCCCTGGTTTTTCACTTCAGGAAATGGGAATCATGCCTTTGTTTCAAAAGTTATTATGACCACCTTGTTATGACTATATTTTTTCGACCATCACCCAACCATATCTTTATTTTAGGTTGATATAACTTGACTTTTTGGTTTTATTCTGCTTATGAACCTCTATGTTTATCTATAAGTGCCCTTATCTTTCCCATGTCCAATGCTAATCTCTTGAAATATGCTGTGAAAGGGAGATATCCCAGATCCATTAAGAAAACAAAAATCTTTAAAAGGTAGATGGTATAAGCTGGCTAGTGTGCTCTACCTCAGGGTAGACAACAGTATGATGAATAATTACTTGATAAACAGGTGGAAAAAAAGACCTATGGAGCAGTATGTCCACTATAGAAAAAGGAGGAATAATGTTGATTGTAGTACCCATGTCAACAGACCCACAAAGACCAACAGGGAGTTGGATTCTGAAACAAACACATGAGAGTCAGTTTATTATTTTGGACAGGTTTAAAAGCTAATCTGAAACCCTATGTTTCATTGCAGAAAATGGAATTTGGCTGTGGACTCAGGGGTGAGAGGATTTTCAAGAAAAAAATACATAAGTGGGGTGTTACACAACTCGGCATTTCAAGATTGAGTAAAGGGATATGAGGTAGAATAATTCTTAGAAACTATTGGTTAAAATTTCAAAGCAAAACTAAGTTTTGAATCCATTGACTGCCAGGTAAGAGATTTTTCCTAGATTTTTCTTAGACATAGGCCTGCCCACAGGCACTAGATATTCAGAAAAATGGTCTGGTCATTTCCTGGGATAAAGTTTTGTAAAAGTAAATCTATGACTTCACATTTCCCCCTCTGATTGATTCCTGAGAATTCCAATCATGAGACTCACTTGTCCTCTAGTTCTATCCAGTTCCCTCTAGTTTCTCTTGGCAGTGGCTACTACTGTGGCATCATTATCATTAATTGAATAGTTCCTAGTCTTTCTTTCATGAATTATACTAATATGTTAAGTATACAGAGTCTAAAAAGTAAGAAGCAAAACTAATTGGGGGGGGGGTCCCAACAAGATAGAAATAAGGTAGTGAGCCATGGGGATTAATTAAACCAGCACTCAAACAAGCCTTGGCTGACATCATGCTCCCTCTTTCTCTTAGCCATTCCTGTTGCTTCCTGTAATGTGATGTGGGTGTATTTGATGGCAAAATCAGCCCTGCATCATAGCCTGTATGGTAAAGCCTCAGCCCCCAAGTCTTCCTGGCTGGACAGTCTGTTTTCTTTCCTTGGTCAATGAATTTTATGACTAGAGAGTTACAGCACCCCCCACTGGTAGCCCATGGGTGATTGGGGAAGTGCTCCTTTTTATAAAGTACTGTACTCCACTGTTGATCCTCTGTGAACCTATTGTGCATATTCTAATTCCCATGTTTCATGATGGGCCACTGTAATCAAATCTTCCTGAATGGGAGGTGTCCAGGTGATTCATCCCATGAACTTGCCTGCCCAGCTGGCACAGTAAGCTACCTCGAGCCTCCACATTTATGCTGCTTCTCTTTGATGCAGGACTTAGTGGGACAGACAGAATTCAAGACTTCTTGTCTTACTCTGTCTCCCAGGGCAATTACAGCCAAACAGTTTTCATTCAGAAGGGTCCCAATTGTTATCCCCTTCCAGGTTTCATAAATCTACAAAAAGGTGAGGGAACCATGTGTTTTAGGGAGTCATTGTTGAGAGGGGCTGTTAGTGATAGATCCAGTCTCAGCCTTTATTATCATCCAGGTCTGGATGTGCACATCCAAGGTGTCTGTGCATTTCCTGAGACTCCATTCTCAGCAGGTCAAATAATCAGTAGGAGTCACACTACTGATTTCCTCACACTCGATGTTTGAGGGGGTTGTTTGGATCATTTTAAACTTCCCAGCATTTACTCTGGAATTTTTCCTTGAGTGTGAAGGGATCTACTAGCTTGGCATGGGAAGGGTGGATCCAGGTGGCTATGCCATCAACCTTGATAGCTGTGCATATGATCAATAGAATGATGTAGGATCTTTTCTGCCTAGGTTTCAATGACCTAGACAATGTCTCTTAATATAGCCCCAGCCCTCTGCTTAAATCTTGTGGAGTTCAGGGGGAACACCAGATTTATAGAGGGCCCTGAGCTTAGGCTACATATCCTTGTGGCCCTCAGTGGACCTCTTGTATGTAGCATTAAGAAGATCTTGGTCATATAGTTCTGCCAGCAAATCTACCTGGAGGTTGGGGATGATGGTGGAGGGAATGACAAAAATAAATTCAAATATGGTTAGCAGCATGTGATAAGGGGAGTTCCTGATCCTATATAAGGTGAAGGGAAGGATAGCCACCCAATTTGTGCCACTTTCCAAGGTCAATCTATGATATGGGAATGTCTTTCTGTATGCTGTGAATATCAATCTTTAAATAAAGGAGCTGTTTGGCCCATGACAGGCACCATAGAAAAAGTAGGAGGGGAATCACATCATAGGTAGGAGAAACAAGGTGGAGTCAAACAGACCAAGCTGTACACCCAAAGAAGAAACATGTAAGGAACACAGGTGAGCCACGGGCCACCTGGCAGACAGATTAATGAGAATAGGTTGAATTAAGATATGTAATGGCAAGCCAGAAATGTGCCTGAGCCAAAACCCAAACAGTATAAACTTAATATAAGTGTCTGAATCATTTTGGGGGCCTGAGCAGTGGCAGGAGGCTAAGGGTCTGGGGTGGCAGGTCTGTGGGTCTGGACCTCTGGTTGCCCGGGACCAAGAAACCTTATTATAACAAATCTAATTGAGGACAATTCATCCTTTATACTTGCTCTGAACTCTGGGGGTCTGTATGCACAATACAACTTCCAATAACTCCCCAGAAAGATACCTAAACTCTGACTTACCTGGGAAGCAAAAGCTAACCCATTGTCTGAACCTATCATGGTTGGAAATCTATACGTTAGTAAAATGTCTTCATTAACTTCCTTCACTCTTTCATATTTGGTGGAAAATGCCTCTGTCAATCCTGGAAATATATCTAAAAATACTAGAAGATACCTGTAACCATTCTTACCAGGTTTTATCTCAGAGAAGTCTGTTGTATGAGGTTTCTTGCCCAGACTGTCCAGTCTAATCTCATGGCCCAAACTTTCTGGCCTAGCCTGATGGCCCAGATTTTCAGACCCACAGTCCCAAAGTCTCACTGAAACACACAGATGCTTGTATTAATTGTATGCTGATTGACCTGGAGCCCAGGCATATAACTGCTAGGTCTTGCTCTTATACTAACCAATGACTCTTATCTTTTTTAACCATGAGGCTTGGTACCTTTTCTTAGAGCAGCAATTAATTTTCTTTCCTCTGTGTCTGCTGGCATCCCATTATGGTGTCTTCGTGGTGTCTCTGTGGCATTTCTTCCTTGTTCTTCCTGTTCCCAGAGTTTTCTTAGTCTGGTAGTCCTGCCCACACTTCTTGTCTGCCTTTGGCCAATTAGCGTTTTTATTAAACCAGTAGATGGGGCAATTATTTACAATGTAATAATATAATTCCACTACAGAATTCTACCTCTCAGTAGACTCCAGGCTTCTTTTCCCCTGAGTCAGACCCAGGACTTTTAGGGTTGGCAACAATGTTGGTGAATTGACAACCTTTGTAGTTGGTGACATTTACAATATTTTTCTTGTACATCTTTGATTTTTATTCTTGAATGTCTAACCAGGTCCTGCATTTTCCATGTTCCCATATGAGAGGACCAAAGGATCTTGGTAAAAGGTCTCTTTCCCAGATGTTACTTTTACTATCTTCATTTCTCCACCACCCATCTGTGAACTGGGTTATGGGAATGATCTTGATCCAGGAAACATCCTCTTTAGTATATCCAGGATTTTCTGAAAGATTAGGTGCCCCAGGGTCTAACAATTCATGTGCCAAAACTATATCAGTCTGGAGTGCCACCTGCCAGGCCGTTTTGTCTGCCAGATAGTTGCCCTGGGGAATAGGTCCATCCCCTTTCTGGTGCCCCAACAGAAGATGGACAGTTTCTTCGGTAATCATAAAGCTTTAAGGAGAGCCAGGATCTCATCTTCATTTGTGATACTTTTTCTTCGGCAGTCAGCAGTCTCCTTGTTTTTTATATTGCCCCATGAACATATGCCATGGTGAAAGCATACTGGCTGTCAGTGTATAATAAGCCTTACACCCTTTCTCCAGTCTTCATGCCTTAGTTAAAACTATCAGCTCTGCCCATTGGGCAGACATCCCAGGCAGCATCAGCCCTGCCCATATTACCTCCTCTGCAGTGGTAACTGCCACTCTTGCATACCTTTGATTGTCCTGCATACAACTGCTATCATCAGTATACCAGGTAACTTCTACATCAGGCTTTGGGATGTCTCACAAGTCTGGACTAAATGCTGTGAACCTAGACCAGACAGTGGTGCTTCCAGGTCAGGATCAGGCAGTAAAGTAGCCAGACTCAGAGCTAAGGGCACCTGAAAAGTTATTCTGGCACAGTTAAGCAAAAGAGTCTGAATTTGTTCAGCCACTGGTCAGGAGCCTGCTTGAGAATTACTTCTGGTGTTTGTGTGTGTGTGTGGTGCTTATGGTGGAGGTCAGTCCCAAGGTAAACTTGTCAGCATTCTTTACCAGTTGAGCCACAGCCACTATTATTCAGAGGCAGGATGGCCATTCGGCTGCCACAGGGTTTACCTTCTTCATCAGGTAGTCTATGGGCCATTGCCGGGATTGTGTGTTTGGGTTAGAATCCCATGGCTATCCCTTTGCTTTCATCTACATATGGGTAAAATGATTTGGCCATGTCTGTCAGACCCAGTGATGCACATGAGAGCAGGCTTTGTTTGAGTTTATCAAAGGCCAACTGCTGGCCCTCAACCCAGGTGAAGTTCCTTTCTTCTTTGGTGGCCTCATATAAGGGCTTGGACAATTCTGAAAATACTGAGATCCACAGATGACAGAACACCACTGAGCCTAGGAATTCTCTCACTTGTCTAGCAGTAGTGGGTGTGGGAATCTCCTTCCTTATGTTCAAAAAACACTGCTGCTCTTCCTTCATGATGTCCCCCAGGTGTGTTACCTGCCACTTGCAGATTAGGTCTCCCAGGGACTGTGATAGCTGTACAGTCCCAGCCCGGTGAGTCTCTTAGTCTGCAGCCATAATCAGCATGTCATCAACATACTGTCACAGACTGATTTTTGGGTTCTGTATTTGATACTCACCCAGATCCTCATTCAGAGCTTCATTGAAGTGAGAGGGGGAGTTTTGGGATCCTTGTTGTCATCTGGTTCATGTTTTCTGACTGCTGATCCCAATCTCTGAGCCATGCCATTCAAAGGCAAAGTACTACTTGCTTTGGGGAGGCCAGAGGTAGAGTGAAAAAGGCATATTTTAGGTCCAGAATGGTATACCATCAACTATAAGAGTTATGCACTATGGGTTGTACGTCTATCACCCTTTTGTTGACCTCTCACAAGTCCTGGACTAGTCTGTAATCAGTGTGAAGCTTCTTGGCAGGTAGCAGGGCTGTGTCCCAGGCTAACTGCATAGGCCTAATGATACCTGTTCAGTAGCCTCCTGATGTGTGATGTGATGCGCTCCTTGGCCTCTAGGGGTACGGGATATTGGCAGACTTTACCAGATCTGGCCCTGGATAAATTTCCACATATATGGGAGGACAATGTGCTGCTAGTCCTATGTTCCTTGTTTAGTCCCCAGACTGATGGAAACTCCTGAACCCCCTTCAGCTGGGGGTCAGGCTCAGTGATTATCTTAGGCAACCTATACTCTCCATTAAATTATCGTCATTAATACGCGAATGGGTTTCTCATTTTCATTAAGCAACTTAGCTCCTTCACTAGAAAAATATATTTGGGCTTTTATTTTGGTCAGGAAATCACAGCCTAACAAGGAATATGGGCATTCTGGAATCACCATAAAAGAGTGAATCACCTGGCCTATTCCCAAGTCCGCCATTCTTCAGGTACTCCATGAGTAAGGTTTGACTCCAGTGGTACCCTGAACTCAAGTCTTTTTGTCTGTCATGGGTCTATCAGCCCTCAATAGTACTGTTATGATCTCCTGTGTCTGTCATGAAGTCAACTGAACTCTCCTTCGCTCTTAGGGTTACCCTAGGCTCCGGGAGGGGGAGCAAACCCCATCTCTCCTAGTCACTGTCCATTAGGCTAAGGGCTTTAGTGTTGCCCTTAGCCACTTTCTGGGGACATCCCTTAACCCAGTGCCCATCTCTCTGCATTATGAACATTGATTATTTCCCAGTTGGTGCCTTATCTTTGTGAATTCTCAGTTTTTTATCCTGCCAGATGTTGCAGTCACCAACAGTGCAGTCTTCCAGTTTTGCCACAGTGATCAGCGGCACACTAGGGAAATACTGATTCTTGCACTGCTCTTTTAATTTCCTTTTTCCTCTGCACTATCCCTTCTGTTATATACTTTCTCAGCCACCTTTATTAAATCTCATAGGCATTCTGCCTTTGCAATTTTCTCCTGATATCAGGACTAATGAAAGCCAAGGTCATTGCAGTGACATTTTCCTGGCCCTTGGGATCAGTCTAGAGGCAGTCTAGGAATGCCTCTGGGCATCCATCTGCTCCCTTCATTACATTATAGACCTTCCTCACATTTGAAGACCATCTTGCAACTGCCTTGAAACCTACCAATAGAGTCTGACAATAGACCAGAAGGCCTGCCTTATCTTTAACAATATTACAATCACACACCAGCTAAATTAGGGGGAAGGCCACATCTGTGAGAGCCAGGTTAGCTGTGACCTTTCCTGTGAGGCCACAAACCAGCTTTTGAGCCTCAGACTGTATCTGATCTCCCTCCTGTCATGAAGAAGCTCTGCAAAAGCTGTGCACAATCATACCATTTAAGTATGTGGGTAAAAAGAATTGTCTCAAAGAGGCTAATCAGTTCCTTAGGAATTTCTGAGAAGGGTGCATTTTGGGCTCTCCAATTATAAAAATTACTTGTGGTGACAGTCCAGTAGTAATGTGGTTGATTCCCATCTTTGTTGGTGAGTCCTGTCACCCTAAGGAGAACTGTAGCACCAGGATCAGAGATATCTCCCCTATAGCTACTGGTCCCATGAGTAAGTTCCTCCCTTGTCCTTTAGGTCCATTTGGAGCCAGTGTAGGAGAAACCAGCTGAACTGGCAGGGACAGGGTCAGGGGCATAAGCAAGCAGGGGAAGAACTCATTCTCTGTTTTGCTTCCTTGAAAGACTTCTGGCTTAGGAGCCAAAGATGTCTTGAAGGGTGATAATTTCTCTGTAGCTGCCAGGACCTTAATGTGTCAGGGCAAGAATGATTTAATCCAAGAAGGGGTGGTGCTCTAATAAGTCTATCCAGACCACTATGTAGGGCACTTGGTCGAGGTGCCCCACTTTTGGTCTGAAGACCAATTCATCTATGAGGGCCAAGTCTGTAGGGGGATTGTGTTGTTCCATTGTAAATAATTGTCCCTGCCTATAAGTTTAATAAAATACGCTGATTGGCCAAAGGTAGACAGGAAGTGTGGGCAGGGCTATCAGACTAAGAAGACTCTAGGAACAGGCAGAACAGAGCAGAATGCCAGAGAAAAGCTAGAAGATGCAGTGGCCAACTATGCTTCTCTGAGAAAAGGTACATGGCCTAAAAGGATATGAGTCATGAGTTAGATTAAGGGTAAAGAGTTAGCAAGTTATATGTCTGGGCTTTAGGCCTATCAGCCTAAAACTACTGTAAACATCTGTGTGTCTCTGTGGGTCTGTGGGTCTGTGAACCTAAACCTTGAGGTTAGGCCCAAAAGTCCAGAACAGAAAATTCTTACTACAAATAGCAGCCCAACATGGGTAAAATATACCCACATAAAGCCAAAAGCAGCTTCTGAGTTGTTTCTTTCACATAAGCCATGGTACAGAGATGCCCTGATGAGGTGTGTGGGCTTGGGCTACAATGGTGGGCTTTTGGAGTTCAGCATAAGGTATAAAATGGCTGGTTCCTGAAGTCTCACAGGACCCTCAATATAAGCAAAAGGTTGTAAATGATGTATTTAAGGTTTCTGTTCATAGGAACAAAAAGGGAACAGAATCAAAGAAGGCTTTCTAGTGGCTGTATTTTCTTGGATCAGCTCTGTTTGCTGGAGGCAAACTGAGGCTTGGCTTTTTTAAGAGAAACTTCCTGTTTCTTCCTTAGAGGGAAAACACTTGTGAATCTTTTAAGAGGTCTTGCTGCCTAATACTTAAATGAGGTTAATGAGCAGCAGATGGTAAAGCTTTACTTGGTAATTATACGAACCCTAAAATTCCCCAGAGTACATGGGCTAAAAAAATAAATTCTATGAAATTAGACTAGGAGCTGGTTGGACCTATCCATTCTTCCTACCAACCTTTAATCCTTAGCCAAGGACATTACCAGATTAAAGGTGTGGTCAGAAACAGAAAGAAATAGAAGAATCTGTGTGGATTCAATCACCATAGCCAAGAAAAGGTGTGGTCAGAGACAGAAAAAGTTAAGAAATAAATATACAGCACAGACAGTTTTTTTTTTTTTAAGTCTAACTGGTTTAGAGTGTGTTGAAAATATATATACATAGGCTTAGAGAAAGAAAAGAAAAGGTAGAGAAAGCTCTTAAAAAAGAAATAGAGTAACATAAATAAATAAATAAATAAATAAATAAATAAATAAATAAATAATAAAAATAAGCCATGTAAAGATGGAAAATACAAAGAATGTCTCGATACTGTATGTTATTATCTTATCTTTAAGCTTCTTGACTAAAAATGACTTAGTAAAATCTGCTAAAAGACAGTTGGTTATAAATGCTGTAGGATTAATTCAACCTATATATTACATAAATGAGTTGACTTTAAACTGAAATCCAAATATATGCCACTTTTGAGAAGAGGTTTCCTTTTTACTTTCACAAAAAAATGAGAGGCTGTGGATTTATTCCTGGATAAAGAACATAAAGTTTGATCGAGGAAAACCACCTGAAAAATCTTCAATGGAAATGCATGGCCCAGATCATTCAGCATTTCAGAGCACCTTTGTGAAGTTTCCAGAGCTCTGTATCCAAAACAACTTCAAGGAGACTGGCTGAGATGACAAAGCCTTACAGAGTACTCCACTAAAGACTTATCCATAATCCAACATTTTTCTTTGGATTCCCATTAGATTGCCAACACCCCCATTCAGCAGGAAATAGCCTAGAGAACAACACCCAAATTCCCAAAACATGGATTATGGATGTTTGTGTTTATTTATGGTGTTATTTATAAATTGTTATAGATAATGGGAGAAAAGTATATTAGATTTGGATTTCGTTTTGTTTTAAAAAGAGAAAAGAGGATATGTAGGGGGATTGTGTTGTTTCATTGTAAATAATTGTCGCCACCTATAAGTTTAATAAAAAGTGCTGATTGGCCAAAGGTAGACAGGAAGTGTGGGCAGGGCTATCAGATTAAGAAGACTCTAGGAACAGGCAGAACAGAGCAGAATGCCAGAAAGAAGCCAGAAGATGCAGAGGCCAACTATGCTTCTCTGAGAAAAGGTACCAAGCTACATGGCTGAACAGGATAAGAGTCATGGGTTAGATTAAGGGTAAAGAGTAAGCAAGTTATATTCCTGGACCTTAGGCCGATCAGCCTAAAACTATTGTAAGCATCTGTGTGTCTCTGTGGGTCTGTGGGTCTGTGGGCCTAAACCTTGAGGCTAGGCCCAAAAGTCCAGAGCAGAAACCTGATACTACACAGGTCAAAGGTTTCCTTTGAAGACCAGCCTGGGTGCTGGTCATTCTAACCTACAAAGATGACAGGTTTATACTTTTTAATTGTGACTAAAAGATTACGAGCACATGTATATATTAACATTTTGGTAATGAGTTAAGAGGAAATCTAGAGGAAAAGAAGTTGCCTGTCCCATGATGTTCATCACAGTCAGAAACACAAATATAGAGGAACACAGACACCATCGAAGACAAAGGGGACAAGAGGAAACCTTGCCCCGATGAGACTGAAATGTGAGTGACAAAGGAAATGGTGGTTTATTGCCACATTGTGGGAATGACCCATTTGTGTGTATGAATGCCATCTAGATAAAATGTTCTCTGTCCTCAGTCAAACAGATATGGGGCTCTCCATCCCCACCACTGGGGTCTGAAACATCTTCCTATCCCTTCTGACCATGGTTCTCTAGTGTATTTGCTCTTAACAAGGTCTGGTCAAAAATCATCAATTTGAGTGCACCTCAGAAATGATACTAATCATGACAGGCAGACACCACTCAGAGATACTTACTGGCTGGTCAGACCCTTTGTTCCAGAATCTTTGGGGGCCCAGACAGTGCACCAAATGTAGAACCCATACTGAGAGATACCCAAAGACTACAAGGGATCTGGATTACATATTAGGGTCACTTTACTTTTTTGGACAGGTTTGAACCCAGGAAAAAACCATATATTTTGATGCAGTGGAAAGAGGGTTTTAAATATATATATATATATATATATATATATATATATATATATATATATATGGAGTTTTACATGCCTTGGCATTTCAGGATTGGGCAAAGGGACATGAGGTAGAGTAATTTTTAGAAAATATTGTTTAAACTCTTGATGCAAAACCAAGTTTTGAATCTACTGGCTATCAAGTAAGTTCCTAAGATTTTTCCTAGATTTTTCTTTGGCATAAGCTCTGCCCTCAGGCACTAGATATTCTATAAAAAAATGGTCTTTCCATGAAATAAAGTTTTGTTAAGTTAAATCTATGCATTCACAGTGACAGGTATGAGAGAGGGCCAAGGTAGACTGTGGAACATATTTCCTAGTAGATATTGGCAAAGTGTTATGCAGCTATCTGGAGCTTACACAGATGCAGACTCTATGAAGAAACACATGCCCAGCTGTGGGATTGTCCTGACTCTGGCTGTGATGGAGGGCCAAGATGAGAAGCAGTTTACTTTCTCAACTGGACCTGGTCAAAGAATCACTGTGGATGATGATGGCACCAGAGGCCATGTTGATGTCTGTGATCCATGCTGCTGCCCCAAGCCATGATAAAGCGTGAGGTCCATGTGTACATACACAGTCTGTTCTGGTGTCTAAACATTGGTGATGCGATCAGACTTTAATGCCTCTAGGAGCCATCTCAATGTGAGTAGCCTTAGTATCTGAGGCCATGTTGAGGAGTATGTTCCACGATGTCACTGAGGCCATGTATGGGTCTATGTTACTGATATGGTCAGGTTTAGATTGATATCAGTGACTTGTGTTACCGTCTAAGGCAATGTAGATGTACATTGTCTATGCCACATTGGTGACTATGAGTTGTACTTCTGTTGCAGACCAAGCTGGTATGCATAGCCAGTGAAGCTACCTGGGGCCATGTTGATGTCTGAGACCCATGCTACCATTGAGGGTTAGGTCTGGATCTATGATACTAATGAAACTGGGTGCTATGTTTACATCTGTGGCCCATGTTACCACCTAGAACCATGCTAATGTCTCCTGTCCATGCTGACCCCAAGGGCCAGGTCTGGGTCTTGTCATCCTGATCTAGCTGCATATCACTGTTGATGTCTATGGCCCATGTAAACACCCAGGGCCATTCAGATGTTATTGCTAGAGGCCATGAAAATGTCTGTGACCCATGTTACCACTCAGAGTCATTCAGATGTTCAATGTTAGTTTCTAAGAGCCATGTCCTCTGAGCTGTGACATCAAGCCACACCCTCCCCTGGGCTCTGACATCAGGCCCCATTGAAAGCAAGGTTCCAACTTGCATCTCACTGTCTTTCTGCCTTTGTCATATCTTGGGAACTCTGTATTTTTTTCTTTCTTCCTTTCTTTTTTGCTTCCTCTTTCTTCTCATTTTCTCTGCTATTATAATAACGTCTCTGTTAATCATAACCATATTTATCTGACAATAAAGCTCTTTTCTATATAGAAACAGCTGTTAACAGTCTCCTGCTATCCATGGCTGCCTTCTGCTGTGTTCCCATGTTTTCATGTACACTCATGAAAAGGTACCACCAGATAACTGGGAATATTTGAACCATGTCAAAATATGCACAAATCCTGACACTCCTTGTCTCTGTTTCTTGCATTTCCTGTTCATTCAGGTAATATTATGTCCTTCTGTGGTCTTTGATATAGTTGAAGATTAGACAATTATAAGTATAGTTTTCCTTAGATATTATAAAATGTATTTTAGATATGAAACTTTAGGTTCACAGGATAAGGTAGATGATAGAATATTTTCTTTAATTTTGCTATACATAAATAGATATTGTAGCTATAATTTTTGCTTGATAGCTGAGTTTTTAATATGTAATTTTGCTATGTTGGAATTGAAACCTTATTTTTTGAATTAGACAGAAAGGGGGAAGTGATATGGAAATAGCATTGGTTAATTGAAAATAATGTTTTGGCCTACGGCAGAACAGCTTAGAAGTAGGTGGAAAATCCAATCATAGATACAAAAAAAGGAAAGCAGAGTCACAAGTCATCCAGCAGCCAGTATAATGGAGTACAGGTAAGCCATAGGCCATGTGGTAAAACAGATTAATAGAATGGATTGAGCTAATATGTGGGAGCTAGCTAGCAATAAGCCTGAGCCATAGTCCAAGCAGCATGTAATTAATATAAATCTTTGTGTGATTATTTGGGTTAAGTGGCAGTGAACCTACATATGGCTCTGAACCTTGGGGCTAGGCCTAAGTGAATGAGTCAGAAACTTCTCACTACAGAGTACCTTGTGCCAGCCCTTGCAAATGCAACTAAAAGCCACTTGAAAAATGGCTCTTATGAATGGATACTTGGAGCTCATTGAATGGGTTCAAATTTTGGTCTCTCCTTGCATTTTGTTATATTTGCTTCAGACATAAATATCTCCCTTAAGACTATCATGTAAATACAGAAAGTGGGGAATGATAACAGGCCCAATAGCAAAGATATTCTAAATAGATACTTAATATCTTTTAATCAGACAACTGATACAATGATAGAAAAGAAACAAAAAAATTCCCCAGAAATCAAATATTATGAGGACATCAGCTAGAGATGAAATTTACCTCTTGTAAAGAGATTTCAAACACACTACCATGCAGGAACAAATTGAAGCCGAGAAAATAATGTATGCTGGGAAAGACTATACCATGACCAGACTATTTAGATGTTCATACTCCTTATTTAAGTTTTGGATCTTTTTGTTCCTCTCCCTAAAATGGCCAAAATAAATATATCTCATTTTTAAGTTTTCCACCCCCCAAAAAGAATGAATAATATAAATAAAGAGCATAAATTTTCCAGAGATACCCAGTTACATCCAGTGTTCTAATCTCCATGAGCTTTAGCCAGGTTTTTATAGTAGATATTGAGAAAATCAGAAAGATGTAAAACATGACATATAAAACAGAAGAAAGCTCTGTTCTTATGAGATGATAGGTAACATTGCCGAATCGAATTGGTATCCTAGTATTTTGTGGAATATAGAAATTGTGAGAAATAAAACAAGAAATCATTTGAAAAAAATTCTAAGCAAGGTGCTAAGGCGTAATTTAGCACCTCATGCTTTATTTATAAACAATATATTATGAGCTAATGCAATGTAATGAAAACTTAGGAGTGGAATTTTAATACAAAGGAAAACAGAAGTAAAAAATGGAACAGTTTTTAATGTATTCAGACTTAAAGAATAACAGAGTATGTTCAGTATAGATTACAATTCATTGTAGACAAATGGACAATGCCAGTAAAAAGCTTTATAATGCATTTTCATGTTAATAGGTAAGAAGGGTAGAGTCACCTCAAGGCACTCAAAGATAACTTGGTCTGTCTTCTTCCAGGCAGAGAACCCAGTGTGTGGGAATTAAGTAAGTAAGTGATTCTATCCTCTAAATTTTAGCAGTGTTCCAGGGCTGAACCAATTGTTACTCTAAAGTGTCATATGCTGTGCGGTTGAGGAGCAATGTCCACTAAGTTTGTTCTACCTTTAATAAAAATGTATAATAAGCCTTGAAAATGTCCACTTCATTCCACTAAAATTAATAGCACTTAAATACATATATTTATATGATCCAAATCTTGTAGCCCCCATGAGACAGTATAAAAGTAAATATTTTCATGCTATCTGGTTTGAAAAATTGTGAGATAAAGGTACTCATGCAGGAAGTAGTTTATTGTATGCTTTTGCTAGATATTTCCACAAACACAGAATAGGAGATATCTCATAAAGTAGCTCTTATACATTTTTGCTTGTAGTTGGAAACATATAATTTTGTTGACTATTTTAAAATCATTGACTGGGATTCTAAAATGTGAGTGTAGGAGAAGAAATAGACTGTTTAAAAGATATGTAAAGTGTCAGATACACTTAACAACACAGATCTTCCCTTCAGCTGTTTTTCTGTTTCTTGATTTTCAGGACTTCTAACACAAATGAACAAAGAAATTACAGAATATTTATAAAGTAAATATTATAAAATCTTTTGTAAATAAGAAACTTAATAAAAGATAATTTTTGGTTTTATGTAGTTTTCTCTATTTTCACTATAAGTCAAAGAAATTAAAAAAATACAGGGGCATGCATGATCCTGTTTCCATTCAGTTTTGAAACATGTTATTAGAATTTCTAATAAATAAGTAAAATTCTTGAAATGAGATGATTAAATTCTTTGTTATTAATTTAACCAATAGAGGTGACTAACTTGCATTTTTTGGTGTCAAAACATAGGTTTCAAGATTATATTAAAAACTTTTTTAAGCACTTTAAACTATATTTCTATGATACAAAATTTAATCTAAGTTGTTTAAAGGAAGCACAATGCAAAAAGAGATAAGGTAATAACAACTACGTATTCCGACCTTAGCTATCAAAGAGCAATTGCCTAATGGTTCTGGTTTGACTCACAGACAAATGACACATGAATAGAATGCCATATAAATGACTATTAGGTCCATGTAATTTATGATATTATTTCTCTCTTACATTTTATTCAGATAATCTGTCTACGGTGAGTGTGGGTTGTGGTATCACCTTCTGTCAATAACTATGTTGAGGATAATGTGTTATTCAAAGTTTAATCATGTTTCTTTTATAAAAGTGGATACCCCTATAATTAATATGTAAATGTTTAGAATGTTTAGGGTATCTTCGTTGATTTTTTTTTTCATGAGTACAAAATAGCCATCCTATTTCTTGTCACTCATTTTAATTTATAGTTGATATTAGAAAAGTTATGTATTTTATTTCTTTAGTACCTTTACTTGAAATAGATTTCTTAATTATTTTACCCTGAGATGGTATCTGTCCTTAATTATAAGATATGTTTCTTGGAGACAACAGATACACAGATATTTTTTTGTATGATGTTTATTTTATGTTCTGACAAATAAAGCTTGCCTGGAGATCAAAAGACAGAGCTAGCCACTAGTTAAATATAGAGACTAGGTAGTGGTAGCTCACACCTTTGATCCTAGCACTTGGGATTTCATGCTTTTGATCTCAGCACTTGAAAGACTCACCCCTTTAATCCCAGCACAATTAGGAGGTTGAGACAGGAAAATAATGTTGGTGGTAATAGATTCTTGCTCCTCCTCCTCCAGCTATTCAGTCTAAAATTTTATAGTGGTAAAAAGTCTGTGGTGGCTAGCTGCTCTGCTTCTCTGATCATTCAGCTTTATTTGTCAGAACACAGACAAAATATCATACAACAGATCTTCTTTTCTATTCCAGTCTGTTAGTCTTTCTCTTTTAAACACGATGGGTGTGGTTAAAGAATCTATAAAATTTGTAACAAATGCTGGTTTTATACTTATAACTTATAATTAAAACTTAGACATAGGCATTTGCTACACCATCCAATATGTGTAATGTAACTCTTATCTAGAATATGTTATATGTGTAACTTAGTTTAACTCCTGTTTAGAAAACAATATTTTAAAAAATCAGCCATGTGGGTTCTCCTCTATGGCTAATGATCTTTATGATTTAAGCAGCTATATCATTGGAAGCATTCCTTATTATGTTTAAAGGGTGCAAGTCACGTGAGTTCAGCATCTTAAAATGACCACTTGATATAAAACAGTAGTTAAAAGTCTTCTCAGTCCTATTTGAGCCCAAGTTTATCATTGTTTCTCATTTTAGAACAAGGAAGCAACAAGTCTCTAAAATACTTTGAATTCACATGCATTTTGTATGATGATAGAAATGTAAATTTGTATTTGTTACACCATATTATATATGTGATTCAACTCTGGTTTACATATTTTTTGTATGTTAATATAATTGTAAGGTTTTAATGTTTTGTCTAATCAGATTAAAAAAGCTGACCTAGAAATTTACACCTAAATTCTTATGAATTTGCTAATTTCTCAAAACCCAGTTTTTAGAAATAACATGTTTGATTAAAAAAAATTGTATTTGACAAATGAGATGTTTGATTTTTTTAAAAAGTTAAACCTAATATAGATAAAGCTGTAAAATTTTAATTTTATAAAACTACCAAAGTATTATAAATTTATAAAAATTATTAGAAGATGGAAGTTAATAGCCATTTATAGATGATAAAATTTTAATGTGTTTAGAACTTTACTTATAGTCATGCTAAGTACTAATGTATTATATATAGAAATAAGTTTTATTTAGTCTCTTGTTTGTATTTTCAGTTAAGCCTGAAATAAGTAACTGAATATAGTATATACTTAATAGATCAATGGTCCTCAAACACTGTAGTGATCAGCTGAATAGATCATTTAAATTTTAATTAATAAACTGATTTAAAATATATAAGATATTAAATTAAAATTTTAAGTATAAAAATCACATTTTTTGGCACCATGATTTTAATATTATTCAAGGGAGGTCCGATAAACTATGAATCCAGTTGTGGCAAAAATATTGAAACTATTATAGGCACATACTCAAGATTTTAAGTTTTCTTTAGTTGACTTCTAAGTAAAAACTTAAAAAATGCTTCTTTTTGAGCTAAAAACATCTGTGTAATATATATACTCAGTTATTTGAATAGGAAAAAAAAGATTAATGCTATTAACCGAAATCATGTTTGGGTTCCCAATCTTTTACTGTGACTCAAAATTCTGAGTATACTGCTCTTACTAAGATTAAAATTGCACAAAATATCAGTATAGATTAGTAAAAGAATAGTAATACTTCACACTTAAAAGTTATCTTTTCTAATAAACTTAAATATTTTTGTAAGCTTCAGGGACTTGACTTGAATCAATATACCACAGATCAAAAGATCTCCAGATGAGGACTCTCCACCAACAGCCTATGTTTCCACCTTCCTATTCCCTGGGGATGGGATGTCTAACACTTTTTGAGATGTTGAGATCCCTTTGTCTCAAAAACAATGATCATGGACCTAAAATTTTTAAATGTACACATAAGGAAAAAAAATTATATTCCTTAACTTTATCTTCTATCCCGTGTGTGTGTGTGTGTGTGTGTGTGTGTGTGTGTGTGTGTGTGTGTGTGTTCCAACAGATGTCCAATGAATTAAAGACTAAAGAGTTGTCAATTGCTGCTTTCATGTCCCTAGCCACAAACAGTCCTGCAGAATCTATACAGCAAGTGAAACACTCTGCTCAGGCTTGAATAACATTCTAGATATGGGGTTCCAAATAACAATGCTGTAATGTCAGCAAAGAGTAGTCATATATGACTATATTACTTCTCATAATCCATTTATTATCAACAAAAAGTTCATGGGTGCTACGTTTTAAACAAGCACAAATGTCTGAGATGCCTGTAAGAAGTGGACTTGGTCTCCGGGTTCTCTAATAGTCCCTCAATTATATAGAATATGGCTTGCATGCCATACCCTCTACCCTGAACCCACCAGTCCAGGCTGGGCTGCCTTTCCCCTGGAGGTTCTTCTCTATATAATCCAGACAATTTGTTACCTGCCCCTTTTTGTACACTGGGACTCACAGCTGCTTCATGTGATGTCTCCCTCTCTCTTCTCCCTTCCCTCCCCATCCCACAAATCTCACCTCAGTCTGACCATGTCCACTCTTAATTCTCACAGGTATCTCGGCCTCTATGCTCTCTCTTTTACCAGCAATAAACCTACTCCTTCATAGTTCAAAGTTATGTCCTTTCCTTTCCTCTTTATTTATTTCATTAAAAATTAAGGCCAGTATTTTATCATTTTTATTAGTACTTGTCATTATATTGTTAGTACTGTATTCTTATATCTTTTGTTAACTATTATGGGGTCATTTATTGTTCATATTGTCCTGAGTTTACTTATTCTTTTATTAATATTGAAGTTTTCTTTCTCGATGTGTTAGAGCTGACATGGTGGACATAGATTTCTTAAATTGGTTTTCTTCAGTAAACCTTTTTTTAATGCTTTGATTATGACGGGTAAAATTTTTCTACGTATAGTAACTGGCCTGCCTTCTGTGGTTTTTCAGAGCCTGTAGAACATCAATCCTGCTTTAACTCCATTTCAGAATTTCCATGGAAATGTCAATTGTGATTTACCTTTTTAAAACCTCTGAAAAATGTGACTAGTCACCATTTTCTGGAAGAAAAGTCATTACTTAGGCATAAGTTCATCATCCTGGTGATTATAAAAGTTCGCTTCAAATTTGAGCAAAAATTGTGGTAGGTCTTATTCTTGAATGGTGGGATTAACACTATTTATTTGCTTTTCTGTGTGTTCAAGCACCATGATAAGCATACCTTTAGAGATTTGTCCTGTAATTATGTTAAACATATTTTCTGTACCTTTGATGTGAGATCTGGGTTTGTGTCTTTTTCTCTGTATGTATTTTTTGTAGAATTAGTCTTTTCACAGTCTCTCAGTTTTCCTGATGATTTTATGCCTTGATTTTTTAGACTTGACTTTTTTCTTTGACGTTTACTCTACCTTATTTCTTGCACCTGATATTCTCTTCCACTCAGGCCTCTGGTTCTCTGTCTTCATAATGCTGTGAACCTTTACTATAGCTCCTCATGATGTGATGACCTCAACCAAAGTATTAATTTCATTGCTACTTCAGAGTTTTGATTTTGCTATTGTTACAAATCATAACATTTTATGATTTATCATTATGTACTATTCAATTGTCTTTTTGTGGATTAGACCTACAAGTTGAGACTCACTTGATCCAATCATTTGGTGGGGCATTCCCCTTCACATTTTGTTTACTTCCTGAGTTTTAATTCTTGGTTTTATTTCAGTCTTACTTTTTTTTTCAAGAAACTCTTCATTAAATTTTATTTTTATATTTAGAATTTTTTTCCAAAATTCTGTTTTATAATCTCCATTAAGGTATTTATTCATATCTGTTTGGTTGGAACCTTCAACTCAGTTGTGCATTGTCCAGGAAGCTGCTTCACCCTTCTCTCTGTGTCTCTGTCCAAACCCTGCATGCTCAGAGAGTTTCCAAACAAAGGAATGGTGAGCAGGACCCAGATCTGTGTTTCTGGCAGCACTTGAAACTTTCTCTCCTGAAGTTTAAAGCTGCCCCAGTTCCCACCCAGGTACTCAGCTTTTGCCTATAACTGAGCACAAGCCCAGCCTGTGGCAGATATGTTATTACTCCTTGCTAACTAACAATAGGTAAAACCTCTCTGACTTAGCCTGGGCTTGGGAATTTTCTAGTTTTATTCATTGAGGCCGGTGAATCCAGTGAATATATCTAGCATATCCTTTGCTCTCAATAAAACTGTCACTATACATTTTTCTTTGTTTTGGATTGATCTGGCTCGTTGTCATTGAATAAACTTATTTTATGGGGCAGAATCATTTATTATCCAGGTGCTCAATCCTGCCCCTTGCCTGGTGTACCTGTTCCCTCAGCTCTTTGGGAACTTTTCTTCTCTCCATAGTTCATTCCACTAGACATAATAACTTTCAATTCAGTGTAAATTGCTCTTCTACTAGTTTCCAAGGAAGAGTTACCTAGTACCTCATTTGGGTGCACAACCCTTGGGATTTTCTACCAAGAATGGTAGCCATAGAAGAGTAAGCCTGTTCTGGGGCTGAGATGTTCTCTGTCTTAGGGAGCCTTTGGGTTACCCAACTCTTCAGTCCTAGGCTATTCATGGAATGTCCATCTCTACCTCACAGGCATGGGAATGGGTATTGCTGGGTCTTAGCTCAATCCTCAAAACCCTCTGGGGAGTCTCCTATAAAATTAATTCAAATCGGGACTTTGTTAGACTGCATAACCAAAATGTTTGGTTTTTCTTTGTTCTGTGACCTAGCCACAGTACACTTTAGATATCTAGTCTAAATGGCTATGGATGGCTCTGTAATCCTGAAAACTTCTGCAGCAACATGAGCCAATAATGGAATTTCCTAATGTTTATGTGTTTATTTTATTTTATTTTATTTTATTTTATTTTATTTTTATTTATTTTTTTGAAGCTGTGCTGCTGTCAGACCCTCTTAAGTCAATGGACAATGGCCTAAGGCTTTTGGCCACACTAGTGGCAACTCCAGATGCCCTTTCATCTGGGTACTCATACCATAACTTCTTAACTAATTCACCCGAGTCATTGTCGCCCCCCACCTTTTCCTCAAAACACTCCCTGTCACTCTCTCATATCACACATGTTCTACCCAGGGCAAGCCTTCTTCCCTCAATGAAAAAGGTTGAAGGGAAGCCTGATTTTCCTGCTCACTTTTCTCTCTTCCTTTCCCTATACACACTGCTCCTCTTTCCCTACCACCAGAGGCACCATGGAATAATTAGCCCCATCCTCTATAACCAACTCCTCTTCATATACCTTCACTCTTTTTGCCTTTCTCTTGTAGGAATTCTGGCAACCAGTTCTGTTTTTAAATTGCTATGATGGCAAATGTTAAATTCAATGGCTTACAAGGAATTTTTCCCTAATGCTGCAGGAAGTAAGAAAGTTTTATCTATTGTGTACATAGGGATAAATCTGTGCCTGTAAGTTTTGTCGATGATACGGAGCCACACAAAATTGTATCAGGGTCAATTAAATATGTAAATATATGTAGCTACTACATATTTGTTTCTACTGATCTTGAATGCATAAGTTTACTATGTTCCATGTATCTTGATGATAGCTCAAATGTTATTATTGCAACTAGATGCCAAGGCTGAGGAATTACCTCTGGGCTTTCTTGCTATTAAATCTGATGCAATAACAGAGGTTCATATATCATTTGGGTATAAATGGTCTTAAAAATGTTTTATGCTGTTTTTCTTTATTTAAAACTGGATCTGAAAATGTGTTATAACTCAGCTTTTTTTCAGATTCAGGCATGCTTGTAAATTTTCTAAGATTCAGGTAAAAAACTGGTAGGCAAATAATAATAATAATAATAATAATAATAATAATAATAATAATAACAAAAACAAAGCAGCTTAGGGAAACGGTTGTTACAATTATGGTAATCATTATAAAAATTATTAGTTAAAAAAGTGAACTTAAATCTCGGAACTCAAAAGTTGGAGTCATTCTGAGAAATAATACATGGTTTGCTACCATCTTAACTAAGGGTAGTCACCATTTTAACTAGACTTGGAGAAGGGGGATGCCATGGATTCACTGTCATCTTGATTGATCACATCACATAATATGAGCCAGGCAAAGAGAAAATATTTCGCATTGCACACGTTTAAATTTAGAGAAGATGTTTGTATAACTTTATACTGTCTTAAAAACCAGATTGAGAAAAGATAGAGTTTAAAACAATGCTTGTTTAATGAAGTGTTAAAGCTTTACCTTCATGCAGTTATATAGAAGAATGTGTATTGCTGGTAGCCAGTATTTATACAAGTACAAGTTCTTGTTATCAATTTTTAAAACACTACATTGTTTACTTGTTAAAACTTGGTTTTGCCTTCTATAAATTTTGGTTGTGCTCTATGTTTTTATTTTTGAAATAATAATTGAACTCTAGTTATATATTTCCAGAGCACACTATTGACAGATCTTAAATATATTTAAAAGAAAATTTTTGAGTTATACAGAAATTTTAAATAAATTGGATACTTAAGAAAACAGTTTTTAAGTTTAAATTTATGAGCCTATGAGAAAATTTAAAATTCATAAGATATTTGTTATAATGTCTTTTTAATATGTGGTTGATAAATAGAAAAATAAAAAGTCAAAGCTTAGGAACACAAGTAAACACCAGAGGTATTTTTATTCTATGATGTAATAAAATGATTATCTAAGATGTCTAACAAAAACATGTTGGAATTTATGCCTAAGAGGCTTTAGATTGATTCAAATGAACAGAGACTGTTTTAACAATACATTTCTCACTTGATTATTTTTGCTAGCATTGTTAATACATAGTTATTTTCATGAACTGAGTCATACAATTGATATTATGTTCTATAATATTATAACTATATAAGGATCAGAGAAGATTTTAGTCCCTTTATAGACTATGTTTATACGTCTTATCTCAAGATTTAAAAAGCTTCAGTTTAGAAACTATTATTTTATTATAAACTGTTAAAGATAATAAAGCTTTGAGATGGTCAGAACTATAAAAGATAATGGCCCTAAAACTCTCAGATATTTGGTGAATATGGCAATTTAGATATTTAAACTTATATGACAAAGATTCACAGATCCCAGCATGGACCCTTCAAAAAATCCAAGAATAAAATGAATACAGCAAGAGATGACTTTTTCTGAACCATGGAAATACTAAATTCTTGGAAAGACTGCTGTATGATATTTTGTTCTGACAAATAAAGCTTGCCTGGAGAGCAGAGGGCAGAGCTACCCCCCAGTTAATGATAGAATGCCTGGTATTTGTAGCAAAATCCTTTAATTCCAGCACTTGGGAGAAGGAAGGAGAAAGATCAAGTGTTCAAGGTCATGCTGGGATAAATGAGCTTGAACAAAAAACAGAGCGGGCAGTGATGATTCACACCTTTGATTCCAGAACTTGGGATTCTAGGACTAGGGAGCTCATGCCTTTAATTACAGTCCAATTAGAGGGTAGAGACACAAATATAATGCCAGTGGAGATAGGATTGGCCCAACCAATTGATCTGAGATTTTATAGAGGTAAAAAGTATCTGGTGGCTGCCTATTCAGCTTTTCTGATCGTTCAGCTTTCATCCTCAATATCTGACTCCAGGTTTTTATTGATTAAGACAAATTAAGATGATGCTTCATCTGGTGTCCAACTTTTGAAAAAAAATCACAAACAAACCTCTTTTAAGTGGCTTTAAAGCCAAAAGCACAAGCAAGAATTGCACATGTGGGTCCCACCAGAGTCAACTGTTCACTGTGTAGGTTTTTCTGAGCAAGTTAGGGGTTTTTATGTTGCAGCATCTCTACATCAAACTACATAGGCTCTTGGGTTCTAAACACCATAGGAGTTAGTAGTTTTTACATATTCAAGCATACAGATGACTGGCTCTTTGGCTTCTTCTCTCCCATGGGTTGTAGACTTTCCTTAGACCACATCCTTAGGCTGCTGCAACACTAGGTAGCTACCTTAGAAGCCACTCAAGCTTGCTTCTACTCTTCTATGAAACAGCAGATACTCTTACATTTCATCATCTTCATGGTCAGAAGATTTGCTGAGTTGACTGGGAATTCTTAAAGGTGGAACTTATTAAAAGGGTAAGCTTTTTACAATGTTAAAAACTGGGTAGGAAACCCTATTATAATGGAATGATTTTGATCTCTGAATGACTACACTATGAATACTTTAGAAATGGAACATTAAGTGAAGGGATAATCAGGTTAACTGTAATTGACCTAATGTTAATTATCATTTTATAATCCTTTGTTTGATAATTCTTGGTTTATATCTTAAAATTTGGTTGATATTAGTGCCAAGATAAATACCTTAGAAAATTGTATTAAAAGAAATAATAGAAATTTAAAAGAGAACCAACCTCAGAATTGCATTATAAAATTAGAAAGGAAAAGTCCAATGTTTTTAAACAACCAACTATAGTTTATCCAGTAACTTTATAGGAGCAAATGGCAAATGATAAATATCCACAAGGCTGTGTAGGAGTTCACTGGCTTTTTGTCAAAATGTTAGATTTAAGGAGATATAAGAAAGTGATAGTCTCATGTACCATGTTTTTTTTTTCCTTTTTGTGAAGCATATGTTAAATTCCTGGCCAACTAGTAACAGAGTTGTCACGCAAGATCCTACAGATATGTTTACAACAGTATTGGAGCCTAGTCCCCAATTACAGTGGAAACTGTGGTGGAAAAAAAAAGAGGTTAGGTTAGGTACATTGAACAATAAAGTAGGGCTACAGGTACTGAAATCTTCCAGACATACTTTTTGGAGAGGGCAATTATTCTAATGTACAAAACATTGTTATATGTAATGGCCATAGCCTGGGTCTATGCTGTGCAGCAATTCTGAATGAGTGGGACAGAAATTATACAATACCCCATAAAAAATTTACTGATCATTCAGTTATAAACAGAATGACAACAAATTCAAAAGCTAGACAAATAACTGAATTTTTGTCCTTTGAAATGTTAATTTACAGTGCAAAAAGTTAATTATGACTTTAACATCAAAGTCAGTACTCACAGGGGAATGTATCCAAGATACAGTCAATATTGAATTTCATAAGATAATACTTGAATAGGAGAGGTGTTTATAGAGGCTTGAGAAAAGAATCAAGCTGTTAAGACATTTTAATTATAGCAAACAAGATTATCTAAACTAGATTGTAGACAGAGAATTCCTGTCTAGTATGCCTAGTATGTTTTTTCCTAAGGATTATACAAACAAAAGTTCTCTCCTTTCTGGAGTATGCAGAAGGTGTGGCAAGGCCAAAATTTGTATAGTTAATGCAAAGTAACAATGAATAAACTAGATAATCTAAGGAGGAATTGTATTGCATATTTAATAGAAATATTATGGAACATCACAGGAAAAGGCTATCTCTCCATCCTTAATTTTTTCTTTTTCTTTTTTTTTTTTTAAACAGGGTTTTTTTTTTTAACAGTCCTCACTGTCCTGGAAATTGCTTTGTAGATTAGGCTGGCCTCAAACTCACTGAAATGTTCCTCCCTCTACCTTCCAAGTGCTAAGACTAACAGTGTTCACCTCCATTGCCTGGCTTTTAGGCTTTGAAGTCACCTAGAACTAGGCAGATTTTTCTCTCCTAAGTGATGGGATTAAAGGTGTAGGTCACCACTTCCTGACCTTCATGGCTTGCTGTGAGTGATTCTGTCATCTGATATGCCAGACTATTTTTTATTAAATATACAATGTATCACCACAGTAATCTGTTGGGAAGCACTTTGGGGCGGGGTGTGCTATTTCTTGTCTTCTTATGGATAATGGTCAGAAAACAAAACTAAACAAAAGAAATTATAATAAGTTTTTTTTGTTTTTTTTAAAGGGGGGGAATAACATAGTATAATACTCTTGTACACTGTAAAGATAGATTACTCATATTAGTATAATGAAATGTTCATTGGCCAGAAGGTAGGCAAGAAGTAGAGGTTGGGAGACCAGACTAGGGGAATTTTAGGAAGAGAAAAGGCAGAATAACCGACTGCAACCAGGCACAGAGAATGTAAGATGAGAATGCTTGTGGGAGATTATGTTGTTCCACTGTAAATAATTGTCCCACCCACTAGTTTAATAAAAAGCGCTGATTGGCCAAAGGCAGGCAGAAAGTATGGTCAGGGCTACCAGACTAAGAAAACTCTGTGAACAGGAAACACAGAGCAGAATGCCAGAGAGAACCCAGAAGAAGCAGAGGACAACCATGCTGCTGTGAGAAAATGTATCGAGCCCCATGGCTGAACAGTTTAAGAGTTATGGGTTAGATTAAGGGTAAAGAGTTAGCAAATTATATGCCTGGGCCTTAGATCAATCAGCCTAAAACTATTTTAAGCATCTGTGCGTGTCTCTGTGGGTCAGTGGATCAGCGGGTCTGCTGGCCAAAATCTTGAGGTTAGGCCCAAAAGTCCAGGCCAGAAACTACCTATTACAAATACGGCTCTAAGAAAAGACACCAAGTAACTTCTGAGCCAGTAGTTCAGAAAGCAAGATGAGAATGCTGTTCTAAGACAGGGGACCAAGCCATGTGGCTAAACATAAAAAGAACCATGGGTTAATTTAAGCGTAAGAGCTAATCAGTAATAAGCTTGAATTACTGGCTAGCGGTTACTATAATATTAAGCCTCAGAGCCAATTACTTGGGAAGCAGCTGCTGCTTATTAGAAAGTTTTGGATAAAATAGAACCTTCTGACTATAAATTAGAGCCCATTTGGTCTGGGATTTCATAGGGGTAAGAAGTCTCTTGTGGCTGGCTGTTCTGCTTCTCTAATCTTCAGCTTTCTCCCTCAATATATGACTCCAGGTTTTTATCTATTACAAGTAATTAGAATCACACTTCAAAAGAATGTCCTAATGCCTTGCCTGCTGTCAGTGTTTAGTCCAAATTCTGAACAAGAAGTATACTGGAGAATTGATTGCTGCACTTTGCCTGGACAATGTAAGGTTAGTCCCTACTTTCTGTTACCACCTAAAAGGTTCTCATATTTTCAGCCTGGCAGCCAAGGCTGCTTTCTTGGAACTTCTACACCCAATACCCTGAAGTCCATAGGAAATAACTATCTAGGTAAAGGATTACTGACTACACTCTGTCATTTCAGTGGGTACATCTCAAATCTCTGATAATAATGATGGCTATATTAACTGTAGCATTTCAGCTAGAAAATAGCAGAAAATTAGCTCTCCTGCACACAGAGGCTATAATCATCTTGGTAGTTCATTGGTTAATTATATCTACTTGGTTTATTGTTAAGATTGCAGACAGATATACATTCTTTAATGCCTCATATTAAAGGAAAATAGATTTCATATGTAACTTTTGATGACAAGAATATAATTTTCAATGCCTGTTCTTGTTTCTCTGCTAAATGATTACATGTATAAAAGAGTTAGGGTTTATGCAAATTTTGAAGGTCTAAGAAAATATTTTAAGGTATATAAAAGTCTCAGGATATTAAAGCTTAATTGTAACGTTTTCAGAAAATAATTAAGATGTATGATAGTAGTTGTGAATATATGTTATATAATGTAAGTTAAATGGGAAATATTTCAGATTTCTATGTCCTTTCTATGATATTGTTATATTCATATTCAAATGTTCTGAATTTTAATATTGATAAATGGAGTTCTGAATAACTGATACAACTCTTAATACTTTCCTTCAGGCATGAAGATACTAAATTTCCTTTGGTTGTCTGCTTAGTATTGATTTAAATGTACATTTCATTGAGCCAAAACATGTATCAGTCTCTCTAGACATAGAAAAATGTTCATGTGTTTTAACCCAAACCCAGGGAGCACTTGGGAACTGCAAGCTGCTGTTCTCTAGATGTACTGAAAGCTAATACAAATCAGCCTACCTAGTGCCATTGCTTCTTCTCCCTGCTCCAGACTGGACCTTGTTCAGAAGCAGGTAGCCCTAGTCAGCTTCTCAGAAATATCAAATCTGAACCACTACTTCCTTTGCTCCACCCTGCACCAGCCTTTCCTCACAATTGCCAATGCATTTGAAGCCTCTCTCTCAACTCCACCAACATTTCATTTTTCCTGGTCCTGGGGATTACCCTTTCCTGGGAGCTCCTGGGCCTTTATTTTTCCTTTTGTTACCCAAGTTCACCCCTTTCTGCAACACATAATCCATCATTAATGGCCATTTGGGCACCCATGGGAGAGTTCTTCTGGTACCATAAAGACCAAACTTCAGCAGCTCAGGTAATGAGGAGAATCCATGGAGTCAGTGAATTAATCACTCATATTGACTTTTCTATCAAAGGGAATCAACCTTAATTCTCTGGAATGGGTAAGAGGCAAAACTTAATTCTCTGGGGCTGAATAAGAGGGACACACACACACACACACACACACACACACACACACACACACCTCCAATATGTCAGGATCCCACCTAGGATACTGATGAGGGGCAAGCCTTTAACAGTCAGAGAAACCAAAGAGGAGATTCAGAGCATATAAACCGCTGGACAAACAAAGTGACTCATGGAAGGTTTTTCTGAGCCACAAAGCTTATTTCTTATTTTATTATTCCTTATATTGCTTGTTCTACTCTATTTTTTTGTCTGTTTTTCTTCCCTGATGTTGTCTTTCTGTCTCTAACTCCTTACTTCTACATCTTTCTATAGTTTATATGTTACAGGTAAGAAACAAGTTGTCCCAAGCATCTACATATATTCACAACCACACATCTTTTATAGATCAAGACATTGTAAGCAAGCACAGTATTTTCCTTAGCCATTTCTTGTACTGTCCGGCTATATTTTGCAATTACAAAGAAAGGATAAATCAGTTTACTATATATTTTTAATTAAAAATTTATTTCCATACCAAGTACTGCTCCCTTTCCAGCTGCTTCTCCCAGTCTTTCCTCAATCTCCCCCCTTTCCACTCACCTACCCCTTCTTCACTCTATAGAGAATGCAAGGGATCCCATAGTGAGTCAATTAAGTCTGGCATATCCAGTTGAGATAGAACCAAGTTCCTTTCCTAAGTATCAAGGCTTTGAAGGGTGTTTTCTTGTAGATCTGGACTTTGAGGAGCCAGTTTATTGACCTAGAATAGACTCTAGTCAGAGTGCTAGAGAATCCAGAAGCTTCCCACACCTTTCCACTGTCATCTACATTCAGTGGGTTCAGATTAATTTCATGAAGGTTTTTCACTAGTTATTTCAGAGGCTGTACACTTCCGACAGCACTGGACAGTCTACCCCCTGGGCTTTCCCATCGTGATCCTGATCTCTCCACTCCCTCTCTTCATCTGGACTAGTAGCTCAACCTGGTGTTTAGATATGAATCTCTGCATCTGCCTCCATCAGCTCCTTCATTATGGTTCTATAATGACAATTATAATGATTATTTATATGAAAATAAGGAAAGGCCAGTTTAAGTAACCTCTCCACTATTGCTTGGAGTCCTAGCTGGGCTCATCTTCTGGGTTCTTGGGTGTACCCTAGTATCAGGTTTCTCTCTAACCCTACAATAGCTCCCTCTATCTATCATTTCTCTGCTCTCTCTCTCTCTCTCTCTCTCTCTCTCTCTCTCTCTCTCTCTCTCTCTCTCGCTCCCCCCACTATCCTATTATCTCATGTTCTCTTCTCACCTTGCTCACCCCCCCCATTGCCATTTTCTTGGGAGTCCTTTTATATTTTCCTTTTCCAGGGAAATCTATGGATGTCTCTCTTAACTTTTTCCTGTTACCTAGCTGCTGGGGACTGGATTTTAGCCTGGTCATCATTTGCTTTATATCTAAAATCTACTTATGAGTGAGTACATACCATTTCTTTCTTTCTGAGTCTGTTACTTTACTCAGCAAGGTATTCTTCAGATCCATCCATTTGCCTACAAATTCAGGATGGCATTTTTGTTTTTATTGCTGAGTTGTACTCTATTGTGTAAGTGTACCAAAAGCTTTTTAACCCATTTTTCTATTGTGGGGCATTGAAGTTGTTTTAATGTTCTGGATATTATGAATAATGTTGTTATAAACATAATTGAGCTAATACCCTTGGAATAAGAATGTGCATCCCTCGGGTATGTGCCCAATAATGGTATCGATGGTTCATTGGGTAGATTGATTTTCAGTTTTCTGAGGAACCACCATACTAATTTACAAAGTGGCTGCACAAGATTACACTCCTACCAATAACAGAGGAGTGTTCCCCTTGCTTCACAATCCCTCCAGCATAGGTTGTCATTTGTGATTTTAATCTTAGCCATTCTGACAGGTGTAAGATGGTATCTCAGAATTGTTTTGATTTGCATTTCTCTAATGGATAAGAATTTTGAGCAGTTCTTTAAATGTCTCACAGCCATTTGGAGTTCTTCTGACAAGAATTCTCTATTTGACATTGTATCACATGGTACACAGAGAACCAAATGCCTTCACAGGTTTTTTTTTTTTTTTTTTTTTTTGAATTCTAGTTTCTTGAGTTCTCTATATATTTTAAAGAATGAATCCTCTGTTTGATACAGGGTTGGTGAAGATCTTTTCCCATTCTGTTGGTTGTTATTTTGTCTTATTGACCATGTCCTTTGTCTTACAGAAGCTCTTCATGTTCATAAGGTCCCATTTATAAATTGCTGTATTCAATGTTTGTGGTGCTGGTGTTATATTTAGAAAGTAGTCTTCTTTGTCAATGTGTTCAAGGATATTTCCCAATTTTTTTTCTATCAGGTCCAGTATAACTGAGTTTATGTTGAGGTCTTTGGCCCACTTTGGATATGGATTTTATGCAAGGTGATAGATATGGACCTATTTTAATTTTTCTACATAACATCCAGTTATGTCAGCACCATTTGTCAAAGATGTTATATTTTTCCCATAGTATATTTTTGATATCTTTGCTAAAACTCAAGTGTTCATTGGTATGTGCATTAATGTCTGGTCTTTGACTTTATTCCACTGATACACAAGTCTCTATGCTGGTATCAAGGTTTATTGTTACTATTATATTACTGTAGCTTTATAATAGAGCTTGAAGTCAAGGATGGTGATACCTCTCAAAGTTCTATTGTTGAAGAGGATTGTTTTGGCAATTCTGGATTTTTGTTATTTCATATAAAGTCAAATATTGTTCTTACAAGGTCAGTGAAATATTGTGCTGGGATTTTAATGGGAATTACAATGAGTCTGTAGATTGCTTTGGGTAAGACTGCCATTTTTATGTTGATACTAGCTATTCAAAAGCATGGGGGATCTTTCTATTTTCAGATATTTCCATTTTTTTCTTTAATGACCTAAAGTTCTTTTTATACAGGTCTTTTACTCTTTTGATTAGAGTTACCTCAAGATATTTACTGCTATTTACAGCTATTGGAAAGGGTGATGATGCCATGAATTCTTTTTTTAGCCTTTATATCATGTGCTTTAGGAGAGGTGTTGATTTTTTTTTTTTTTAGTTAATAATGTATTCTGTTATTGTTAAAGGTATTTATTAGCTTTAGGAGTTCCCTAGTAGAATATTGGGGATCACTTATGTATACTACAATATCATCTGCAAATAGAGATGGTTTGACTTCTTCCTTTTCAATTTTTGTTTCCTTAATCTTTTGTTCTCTCAATGCTTTAACTAAAACCTTGAGAACTATTTTGAATACATACACAGAGAGAGGACACCCTTATCCTACTCCTGGTTTTAGTGGGATTGCTTTGAGTTTCTCTCCATTTAGTTTGATGTTGGCTGTCAACTTGCTGTATATTTCCTTTATTATGTTTAGATAGTTACCCTGTATCCATGAACTCTTCAAGACTTTTATCATGAAGTAGTGTTGGATTTTGTTAAAGACTTTTTTTAGCATCAAAGAAGATGATCATGGTTTTTTGTTTTTTTTTTTTCTTTCAGGCTGTTTATATAATGGTTGATATTGACAATTTTTTTATGTGTTGAACCATCCATCTCTGCATCCCTGGGATGAAACCTACTTGATCATAGTGGAAATTTTTTTTGATATAGTTTTGAATTTGGTTTGCCCTACTTTATTTTGAATTTTTGCATCAAAGATCATGAGAGATATTGGTCTTTAATTTTTATTTTTGTTCTATCTTTGTGTGGTTTGGGTATCAGGGTGATTGTAGCCTCTTAAAAGAGTTTGGAAATGTTCTGTTTCTTTTTTATTGTGTGAAAGAATTTGAGGGTATTGGTAATTGCAAAGGCATCTGGGATCTTGAGTTGCCCTTTTTTGTTCCTACTTTCTTGGAGAAGAATCATTAACCTCATCGTGGGACCACCCTTTCTTCAAGAATTGTATTAAGGTTTCAATTTGTATCCGTGAGCATTAAAATACTTTGTATGGTATATTGCAAGTGAGAATTATTGCAATATTTACCCTTTGGGAGACTTTTAATAATACCTTCTATTTCCTTGAGTAATATAGATCTATTTAGGTTCTTTTTCTGGTCTTGATTTAATTTTGTTAAGTGGTACCTTTTCAGAAAGCAGTCCATTTTTTTTAAGGTTTTTCCAATTTGGTTGTATATAGGTTTTCAAAGAATGGCCTAATTATTCTCTGAATTTCTCCAGTGTGTTTTATTATGTCTTTTATTTTTTACTTCTGATTTTGTTAATTTGGATACTGTCTGCTTTTGGTTAGTTTAGATAATGATTTGTCTGTCTTGTTAACTTTCTCAAATAATCAACTTTTTGATTCATTCTTTTGTGCTGTTCTGTTTCCATTTTATTAATTTAAGTGCTGAGTTTGATTATTTCCTGCCATCTAATACTTATAGATGAGTTTGCTTCTAACTGTTTTAGACCCTGCAGGCATGCTGTTAAGTCTCTTGTGTGTGATTTCTCTAGATTTTTCATATAGGTACCTAGTGCTATGAATTTTCCTCTTAGTACTGCTTTCATTGTGTTCCATAAGTTTGGGTATGTTGTGGATTTATTTTAATTAAAATCTAGGAAGTTTTTAATTTCTTTTTTTACTTCTTCCTTGACCCAGAGGTGGTTAAATTGAGAGATGTTTAGTTTCCATGAGTTTGTAGGCTTTCTGTAATCTGTGTGGTTTTTGTACTCTAACTGTAGTTTATGGTGGTCTGATAGAATACAAATGGTTACTCCTATTTTTTGTATCTATTGCTATTAGCTTTATGGCCAAGCATGTGTTTAATTTTATAGAAAGTTACTTGGGATGTTAAGAAGAAGGCATCTTTTCTTGTGTGTGAGTGGAAAGTTCTGTACAAATGTATTAAGTTCATTTGACTCATAACATTTGTTATATCCTTTATTTCTTTTTTAAGTTTCAGTCTGGTAGACCTATGGTTTAGTAAGTGGGACACAGAAGTCTCCCACTTCTAATGTGTGCGGTTTTATGTGAGATGTAAAGCTTTAGTAATGTTTCTTTTACATATATGGTGTCTTTGTGTTGTTGTGTTGAGGGATGTAAATGTTCATTATTGAGACTTTATCTTGACAAATTTTACCTGAGATAATTAAGATTCACTTTAATATCTTTTGGTTGATTTTAGTTTGAAATCTATTTTGTTAAAAAATTAGGATATACATACCAGCTTATTTTTTATGTCCATTTGATTGGAAAGTCTTTCCCCACTTTTAATTCTGAGCTAGTATCTGTCTTTGAAGTTGAGGTGTGTCCCTTGTATGCAGCAAAAGGATAGATTCTGTATTTGTATCCATTGTGTTAACCTGTGTCTTATTATAGAAGAAATGATTCCATTGATATTAGGGGATATTAATGACCAGTGATTATTAATTTCTGTTATTTTTGATGGTAATGTGCATGTTTCCTATTTTTGGGTTTTCCTTCTGTGGTATTATCTGTTTCTTATATTTCCATAGGTTTATCTAACTTCCTTCAGTTGGACTGTTCCCTCAAGTACTTTCTGTAGGATCTTATTTATAGATAGACATTGTTTAAAAACCTTGTTTTTTCAGGGAGTATCTTGTTTCCTCCATCTAAGGTGATAGATAGTTTTTCTGGCTGGGGTAGTCTAAGCTGGCAACTGTGGTCTCTTGGTTTCTGTATAACATCTTCCCAGGACTTTCTGTCTTTCATTGTTCCCATTGAGTAATCTGGTGTTATTCTGATGGGTCTTCCTTTATAAGTTACTTTGCCTTTTTCTTTCTAGCTCTTAATATTTTTTATGTATTCTCTAGGTGTATTGGCTTAATTATTATGTAGTAAGCAGATGTTTTGTGGAGGTCTAGTCTATCTGGTGTTCTGTAAGCTTATTTTATCTTTATAGGCATTTTCTTCTTTAGATTGGGAAAGTTTTCTTCTACAATTTCATTGAATATATTTTCTGTGCCAATGAGCTGGGGGCTGGTCACTGTCTTCCTCCTCCTCCTTCTAATATTCTTAGGGTTGGCCTTTTAATGGTGTCCCAAATCTCCTGGATGTTTTGTATCATGACATTTTTTGTTTTAGTGTCAACTTTGATGTATCTATTTCCACTATTGATTCTTCTACACCAGAAATTATTTCTTCCATCTCTTACATACTGTTAATTATGCTTGCATCTGTAGTTCCAATTCATGTTTTCAGATGTTCTATTTCCAACATTCCCTCAGTTTGTGTCTTCCTTATTGATTCTATTTCAAGTTTAAAATCTTGAAATGTTTTTTCACCTTTTTGATAGCTTTTTCTTTTATTTTTTAAAAATCTTTAAGAGATTTATTGATTTCTTCCAATTTCTTTAATGAAGTTTTCTTATTTTTTTCTTTTAAGGCTTTTATTATATTTTTAAGGTTTTTTTCTGCTTCTTCTACATTGTCATGTTCAGGTCTTGTTTTTCTAGAACCACCAGATTCTGGTAGTGCCATACTATTCTTTGTGTTGTTATATACATTTTTGCACTGGCATCTGCCCATTGCTTCCCCATGTTTATGCAGGATTTGTCTTTATCTCAGGGAGCAATTGCTGTGTCTATGTCTCAGGAAGCCTCTCTTGATCCAGTCTGGACTCTTGCTCCAATTTGAAGTAGCATATTCTGTGTCACAGTGAGCAGTTCTTGGCGCAAAAAGAACTGCTTAATTCTATGTCTCAGAGATCTAATTTTGGTCAAATATGAGCTCTTGATTCAGAAGGAGCTCTTGATCCTATAGGAGCTCCTTGATCAAATAGGTGCTGGAGAATCATGGGTCTTGCATTTCTTGTTTGAACCAATTGGCGCTGAAAAACTGTGGGTTTCAAGTATCTGCTTATGATGCAATAGATGCCGAGGAACTTTGGGTCTCAGGAAGCCATTGAAGTAGCCAGGTGATGGAATAGATTAGGGGTAGGATTTGTATATAAGAGTATTCAGTAAACTTGATTTTACTAAGAAGTTTGATATGCAGGGTTTTCCCTGTTGGCCTGAATTAGGGGAGAGAATGGTATGGGTGGGGTTCCAAGGGTTGTGTTTCAAGACCTGGATCATAGAAACCAGATTCTCTGTGTGGGTCTCATAAAATATCACTCATCTTTTAGTACAATAGTTGCTGAAGATCTCCAAGTCTCAGGTAGACATTGAGTTTTTTGGGTGATGGAATGGTTTGGGGTTGGAGCAGGATTTGTAGATGGTGATGTTCAGCAGACTGGATTTTACTGAGGAGTTCTGACCTGTAAAGCTTATTACTATTGTCATGCATTTAGGGGAGATATGAGTCGGTTATTTATCTTAAAACTTTCTCTTAAAAGAATCACAAACTTCAAATTTAATATATGAAGAACAATCAATCAGCTCTATTTTAAATCCTCAGCATACATACCCAGTCATCAACAGTTTTTTTTTATATCAGGAATCTGAGCCTAGAAATAAATTACAATGAATTAATCATCACCCTTGATCTCCAACACTTCCTAACAGAAAATATACATCAGCCAACATTGTTCTTGTTTATTGACCCCAACAATTTCTTGTCTCTCAACTATGATCCTTGCTAAATTTAAACAGTTCCCCAAGGTTTTCTACCTCAAAGCCTTTAACAAAAACATCTTAATGTGACCTGAATAACAATTCTAAATGTCTAAATTCTTTCTAAGTGTGATTATTCAATCATTAATATGCCCAAGCAGCAATGCTTAGAAAAAGTCAATCATCGTTACTGTAATAGTAGTAACATTGTCCTGTGAATGGCAAGAAACACCATGAGAATTTTCATACAACTCACAGATTAGGAGAGATGTAGTGACCATGAAGGCAACAATCAGAGCTATGTTCAGTAACAGAATGAAGTCCTCAAGACAAGTAGTCCTCAGAGCTCTGCCTCTCCAGGACTCACCCAGGCATGTCTATATCAACTGCCCATCATTGTTCCATGAGTTTCAGTGCTGCGTGTTGACCCTCTTTTATAGCCTCTGCCTGTAATAGGACCCTGTCTGAAATCTGTCATCTACATCTTTATCTACCCTACACCTTCTGATAATTCTAGTTCTGCAAATAATACCTTATAGACAAGCTGAGTTTGCCATGACTTCTCCTCCTGTTTTAAGTGTGACAACTCCTGCTGAACATGCTACACACTTTTTCATTAATGGTGGCCTTCTTCCTGGCCTCACCACTGGTGGAGTCTGGTGTAAGTACAGGTAACATAGCACACTAAGTTACTGTAATAAATAAAAAACCTTCTGAGGAACTCCAGAAGGCCATCAAGGACTCAATGGAGTCTGTAGTCTATTTGCAAGACCAGTACGTCTCAATGGTTCTGGTAGTATTGCTGAATCACATTGCACTGGATCTCCACAGAGCAGAAAATGAGGCACCTTCATATATCTGAGGGAAGATTGCTTCTACTACATTAACAAGTCTGGCTTAGTAGAGACATAGTTTGAGTTACTCCAGAAACTGGGGTATAACCCCTTCAGATGATATAACCAGCCTATTTTCTCTTCCTTAGTCTGCTGGAAGTCTTCCATTTTTGCCTTTCTTGAGCCTAATGAGAGCAGAAATTCTTATTTGTCTATTTTTCTTCCAGCCCCCTATATTTTTTGTTTCCTTCATGATTGGGTACACCAGGTCTTTATTATGGCAGTTAATCAAATGCTCTTACATTCATTTCTCCTTATAAACACCAGCCCACCAATTCATTATCTATTTCCCTTCCCCATATTAACACATGCCAGCCAGAAGAAGCCAGATCTGAACTAGTGTCGATATTTCCTAAAATGTTTGTGTTGTTAGGTTGGGGCCTCTAGCAAGTTCATCCTCGTATGGTCAATGAAGCCACATTTCTCTCTCTCCCTCTCTCCCTCTCTTCTGTGTACTCTAAGAGTCTCCAAACAAACCAAAAAATGTACCAAAAACCCAATTCTGCATCTTTAGCAGCTACTGTAGTTTCCCTCCCTAAAGTGGCCAGCTTCCTAAATCCTAACTTCAGTGTCAGTTTTTGCCCATATTTGAGCATTAACACAGCTTGTGGCAGGCAATCATCACCCAACACCTACAATATCTAAAACCTTTCGCTTTAGCCCACATACATAATTTCTCTGGCCTTATTTTTTTTAAGACCAATGAACCTGGATAATATTTGCTTTTCTCTCAATCAACTTGCTAATATTCGTTTCAATTTAGCTTTATCTGACTTACTATGTCAGTGAAGTAAATTATCTGGGGGCAGAAAATCTAATAATATTTTTCTTCAGCTTATTAAACCTGTTTATAATTGCTATTTGAATTCCCATCTTGTATATTAGTTAACCTGCTCTTCTTGGGCATACTGATCTGGAGGAGCAATATTGCTTAGATTGTTTATATTTGTGCCTTTGTCGTGGGCTCTAGGCTTCTGAAGTTAGGGTGTTCTGATTTTTATTTCAATGAATATTTGGTAGCACTTTTGTCAAGTACATTTTTTGATGTGGGAATGTCTTTCTGTAAGCTGTGAATATCAATCTTTAAATAAAAAAGCTATTTTGGCCCATGACAGGCACCATAGGAAAAAGTAGGCAGGGGAATCAAAATAGGTAGGAAAGGAAGGGAGGAGTGAGAGGCAGATCAAGCCAGCTGCCCAAAGAAGAAACATGTAAGGAACACAGGTGAGCCATGGGCCACATGGCAGGATAGATTAATGAAAATGGGTTAAATTGAGATGAAATATCTAGCTAACAATGCACCTGAGCCATAGACCAAATAGCACGAAGTTAATATAAGTGCCTGAGTCATTTGGGGAAGGAAAAATAGCAGCCAGTAGCTAAGCAGCCTGGGGCTGCAGGTCTGTGAGTCTGGGCCTCTGGCACCCGGGACCAGAAACCATATTGTAACAATTTTAAATCCTTTTTGTTGTTGTTCTTAAGAAACCTACTAAGGTTGTCAACAAGCTGAGCGATACTTGGTTTCCAATCCAGAAGTCACTCTAGGATTCCCAAGTTCAGATTTCTACTGGTCCCAGAAAGTCAAGATAAAAAGTTGAGTGAAGGGAATTGGTTCAGGAGTTTTTTAATTAGTGTTATGGGTCAGCCTCCACATGGTCTGGAACACAGCAATAGATGTGGTGGGTATCAGTCCAATTTGTAAGTGAACTGACTCTGGGATGGTTAGCAGGTGTGAGGGCAGGATTTGGTGTGAAATTGGACTGGGTTTCCATCTTGGAGTTTCATTTCAGACTCTGGGTTTAGGCTCCAAAATATTAGGCATGGCAGATGGGGTGGCCGTGAAGGGTACACGAGAAGCAGAGACCCCAGCAACAAACTTTTACACACAGCTTTATACTAGGTGATACAAACAGTTTTGACATTTAGTAAATTATTCATCTCTGTCTCTTTCACTGAATTCTCCACTGGGCTCAGTTATCTTTTTCTGTTATACATGAACACACCTAGCACTTGATAAGAAAAAAAAAAAAAAGCATTAAACAAATACCTGCACTTAACTGATGTCCCACAAGGCTTACTATTTTATAGCTGCTCACTAGGTAAGTACTAATACTGACAACAACAGAACTACCAACCTGTTTCACAAATAAATGAAACTACATAGTATTTTAATGGTTTCACAAAGACTTATTAAGATTTAATATCACATTATGGTTTTAGCTTTCATTGACGGTCTCCCAGCATGAACTAGAGAGATAGTTCTTCCTGATATGCAAATGTTCTCCTTCCACTAAATGTTTTTTCAACCTTGGGTAAAGAATTTGTTATTATGGGCACTGTGTTATTAGCACTTATACCAGTCAAATTCTGAACAAAACATAAATTTTTTCCACTTTGATTTGAAAATTCCAGAAATCTTATGCATATTTTCAAAGTATCACCAGATTTATTTCTAGTCCAAGTCATGGACAGATATAAATTTTAGTAAAAATATTGATGCTAAGAAAGAAAATCTATAATAAAAATTGAAATTATTGTAACTCCAAAAATCTGGCCCAGCATTTATATTATAGTAGACAATAGACACTTTTCTAGTACCATAAAGAGATTAAGCTACAATTCTTTTATAATTTTTCTCTTGCTGCTATCTTTTTATTAAATTTTAATGAAATGCACAAATACAAAATATTAAAACAAAATTTATATTGACTTATTTTTTTCTTTTAAGTAAGAGGTTTTGTGAACATGTGTGTGGTCAGGATAGATAATAACGCTTGAATCTTAATTTAGATCTACAGTTTTGATAATCTCAGCATCGATCTTCAATTTTTATAATTTCCTTCCTCTGTAAATTAAATCACTACCATGTTCATGGTTACACAGCTAACAGATCCTAATCTAGTAGTGTAAGTCCTCCTTTGCAGCGTTTGTAATGTTGAGTCCAGTTTACATGGTTGATTTATGGTAGACAAGCAATGCATAGGTAAAGGGAAAGCAGAAAAGTATGTAAGTAAATAAATAAATGGATCAGTAAGATTTCAAAACTCAGTAAACTTCATGCAAATAAGAAAGTGGAAAAAGTTGAAAATGTTTAAATATGGTAGCATAAATCATCATACAAATAGCTATTAAAAACCTGCTTATAATACAAGTAATGGGTTTTGTAAATACAAAGGAAGTCTATGAAGTGCATTAACAGTGACTATTTCAAATTGTTAACAATATAAATAATATTCTGCTCTTATAGAATTAAAAACAGCCCATTCTTACTATGTTCTCACATTCCATCTTACATAAATCCATGGATTACACTGTACTGAAACATGCATGACTGTAATGTTGTCATACTATGCAACTAAATTCATATAAAGTTAAACTAAGATCAGTTTTTGAAAAATAAGTATTCAGAGTCTTTGTCTGTTTTGCTTTTAACAAAGTGGTGTATTTGAATGAATAATATAATGAATTGATTGTGATTTTACATTGATAATTCTTTAGTTTTCCTATATTAATACACAATTGATACTCACTTGCTTCAGAGATTCCCATTTATAAAAAGTGTGCCCAGTTATATTTCCTCAAGTCTCAAATATTATTTTTCTATTAAAATACAATAATCACCAGTGTTATATGTTCTGTCTGTCCAAGAAAAATTATGTCCAGCAATGGAAGTCCATCTGTTATTCAATTTATGCATGTTGTCTGCCTATATTATCATTGCCTTAATAGCCTTGAAACAATCTATTTTATAATATAAATTGGTTTTACATAGTCAGATTACTCAGTTTGGGGAATGACTCAAATGTTAAAATAATTCATATTTAATTTAATTTATTTAAGAAGAGGCAAATACATATGTAAAATACTGTGTAGGATAGAGTGAACACACTCAGTGCCAATAGTTATGAAGAACAGTTTCCTTGGAATATGAGTTGTCTAATTACATATTTATTTTTTAAATTGATTTTCTACAGATAACTTAAAAGAAATTTATATTAAATAAATAATATTTATTATTATTAGGAGTTAAAATTAAAAAGTTAATAATATTTGCAGTAATTGAAACCTTAATAATTAATTGCATAAATGTAAAAGAAAGTCATATACAACAATGGTTAATGTTCTGTGATTATTAGTGTTGATGTTCAGTATTTGCACAGACAAGTCTTAGGAAACATCTTTTAATTATTTGATAGATTTGGTTCGCCTCCAGGAATGTCTGTGATATGTTATTCTAATCAAGTTAGATTAGGCAGGAATATCCACCCTAAAAGTGGGCAGCACCACTTTCTGGTCTAGGGACTTTGCCTAAAAAGAAGAAATTTATTTAATTAGAAACATTGACTGCTCTCTGCTTCCAGATCGCAGAGAAAATAAAATTGCTTGCTATTGATTATTGCTTTTATTTCTCAAACATAATGAACTACTACCTCTAAATGTGAATTAAACACACACCTTTCTTCCTTAATTTTTATAGGGTATCTTATCAGAGCAACAGAAAAACAACTAAGACATGATTGTGGTGTTTTGAATAAAAATGCCCCTTCCAAAGAAAGTGGTAATATTAGGAGATGTGACTTTGTTGGAATAGGCATGGTATTGTTGTAGAAAATGTGTCACAGTGGAGGCAGGCTTTGAAGTCTCACATATGCTTAAGGTATTGCTCAGAGTCTAAGATCACTCCCTGTAACCTGCAAGAGGTAGGACTGTCATCTGCTTCTCCAGCACAATGTCTTTTTTAGAGTTGCCACGGTCATTGTGTCTCTTTACCACAATAGAAGCTTTGACTAAGACAATGGTCATTACATGTAATAGTAAAAGACTGAAATTAAACTAATTAACTAATGTTGCTAACAAGGCAACAGATAGGCACCTTCTGAGCATACATATACAAAGAAAGTATTAATAGAATGTTATATATATGTGTGTGTTTAGTTTTAAGGAATACAATAAACAATTACTTTCTTAAATAATAAATCAAAATATTGGTAATTTTAACCAACAATCTTAAACATAGCAAATGAGAAGAGCTATTATAAAAGTATTTATTATGTTATGTTCTATGATAGAATTGCAATTTATTTCTTCTCTTTTGTTCTGCACATCTTCCGAAGAAATAGTCTGTGAACCAGAAAATCACACAATATTGCATATGGATTTAGGCTTCACAGATCAGGCTTGACTATTTTGTCAATGGCAGAAATGGAGAGAAGCAAACTGACGTCACATGAAATTTTTTCATACTTTAATATAAACAGCATTTTATAATTTTTGTATTTCAACACTCATTTTTTAGAACTATCACATTACTGCTGTTTTGTTGTATGAATTCTGGTTGTTTTAAAAGAAACTCAGAGCCAGACATCAGGGAAAGGCTGACGTATCCAAGAGAGGAAACACCACAGTCAGATCTGAGCCAGCTGTCTTCAGCTTCCTCAGCCTGGCTCCTAGTCATTTCTACTGCCTCATCTGTTTTCCTACACCTTCTTTAAATATCTGCTTCTCCCAGTTGTTTCACATCCAGGTTAAGAATAAAGGTGTGAGCTACTACTATTTGGTAGTTAGGCCTTGAACTCACAGAAACACAGGAAGATCTCTGTTTCTGGATTCATGGGATAAAAGGAATGGCATCATCACTGCCTACCTTGGAGACTGGAACTCCTTCTGTAAACCGAGTTGGCCTCAAACTCAGATCTGCTGGGGTTAAAGGTGTAGGTCACCACTCCTGGAATTTCCCGGTGCTGGGATTAAAGATATGAGTTATCACTCTCTGATCTTCTTGCATTGACTATGTGTAGATCTCGTCTCTGATATTCCAGACTGGTTTTGTTAAATATATAACATATCACCACACTGTTCATATAGAACCACTTTATACAATAGATATTGCTGCAGTTTGTAATCAGAAAATAAATGTATTTATTTATTTCTGAATTAAAGAAAATGACTATACCCAGACTAGTTAGTCAGAAATCAACCTCAGATCCTAATATGATTTCCATTATCATTACTTCATATTACATGAGTTATGGCTTCTTCTATATTTTGTGTCATCATGTTTGTCTAAAGAAAATGGCTTAAAACTTAGTCTATGAACAAAGATTTTATCTAAATATAAGCAAATCATTTTTATTTCAATGAAAAAGTAAAATTCCTTGGATACCTCATTAAAATAATACAGAGAAGAAAACACCAATTGTTTATTTAATGAAAAATGGTCAGTCCTTAGACTACTTAGATAATAACATTATACAAATGGAGTTGATTGTATTTAGAAATATATATACACACACATATGTGTGTGCATATTGCACCAATTAATGGAGATAAAAACCATGAATCTGGAAGCGAGCAAAGAAAGACATATGGTAGACTTTGGAAGGAGGGGGAACGGGAAATGATATACTATCATTTCAAAAATTAAAAGTAATAATAAAATATATACCACCCAATTTACAGATGAACAAAATTTCTGAGATGTTTAAGTCTTAAAAGCATTTTATCTTTCATCTGTATTCTCTTCCCAATTCTATCCTTTGTTACCCTAGAGCAATAATGTGAATATGAGAAAGGAGCTAGCATAAGAATATGAAGGTCAACCAATGCTTTCATAACTAGCATTAAAGTTGAATAGATTCTGCTTCCTGATATTTTGATAAATTATCTCAACAAAACTACTCTAAATGAGAAAGGATTTATTTGGCTTGCAGTTGATCAGTGAGAGGGAGTCAAGGTGGCATGTACTTAAAGCATCTTTCACTCCTGGAAGTGTATACTAGGGAACAGTGCCAACACTATTAACATACTCACAAAATCTCCCATAGGCATACCTACATGCTAAACTAATCTAGAAAATTCTTTTTCTATTCTTTTTTTTCTTTCATTGGTGATTTTATATTTGTGTCAATTTGACAATTAAAACTATCTTAAGCATATGTAAAACTGTCAAAAAGACACTCCTTAAAATATGTTAATGGAACTTTTAAAGACGTTAAATGGTGCTCACAGTTACTGATTACAAAACAGAATTTCAAAAATGAAGATATTGACAATATCTTTTTGAGTCCATGAAATAACTTTGTTGCAGGTGCTACTGAGTTGATTTAAATTTAAACAGTCTTTATTGAAATATTTTAGTAATATCAAATTGAGCTTACCCTAGAGGAAATTATTTCTAGTTTTCCTTTTTAAATATATTACTGACCAAAATTTTTACATTTGTTCATAAAAGAAAATGCATTGGTAACAGTAACAGTCTTTTGTTAGACAAAAGCAGAACTATTTAGCAAATTGTTCTGCATTTTTATAGTACAATTCTACATATCTATAAGAAAGAAAAAGTTGCCAAAATTATGACTTCCTGTAGCAAACATGCTTCACAAAAAACAGAGCAGTCTTTAAGAAAGTAGATATTATGATTATATTCCATATAGTCAGTATGCAAATCTAATCTATTGTGTTAAAATTTAGACTAATGGTTATCTCTGAGTGGTATATGATAGAGGAGGAATTCCAAGATGAGCTAGAGTGCCAAAAGTGTGCTAGGTCTAAACCTGGGTTTATTATAGGTGATCTTGTGCAAACCATTTTTTTATGTGATATTTCAATATATTGTAGATCAAAAGGTAAGCAATAAGCTTCTCTTCCTCTTTCTTATTCCCACTATTTAAAATGTGCATATGATTTGTGGAGCATAAAGTTGTTTTGAGTCAAGTGTGCTGAGATAAAATTCTCAGACTAACAAAGCACAGAAGACTATTATTTCCAGAAGACACGAAGTCACTATACTAATGCTGAACTGCCACCCCATTACTTCTTTTACAGGAAAATTGATTTTGCTTTATCTTATACAAATAGAGAAATAAAAACTGTATCCTAAGAGGTAAAATATATGATAAAATTAGTTTATCCTTTGAGATTTTCCTGAGTATCTGAGATTATTCTATTTTTCCTGATAACAATAACCAAAGAGTGAAATTTAACCAAATTGCATATAAACTCTTTACTATCTTCACTCTTCCCAGTAAAGATGGTCTCCATGACTATATACAGACTACAGAAAAAGATGTATATTCAAATAATTTCAGATTTACATTAACACTACTATCACACTTTTTTGCAAAGACAGTGTCTAATTGACTAATCTGGATAATCACAAATTCTGACACAAGATCGCTGATGAAAACTACTTTCTAATTAACTGAATAGGTTATTTGCATTCTACCAGGAGGATTATAGCCCTACCTTTTTTTTTTTTTTTAAGAAAAATTTAGATAGGAATAAAAAGTTAAAATAATGAAGAACTTTTATTCTATAAGGATTCTAAGTACAGTTTGCCTTTGTAATCAGCAGTTGTCTATACTCAGTTTATTTAAACTACCTAACCTTTAGCAATGTGTCTGTTTCACTGGTCATAGGTTCCAACATTTGCTAGCTTGGTCAGAAAGATGCCTGATTTATGTGTAGTGGAATATAAGAGTCTTCAAAATGTTCTTTTTATGTTCAGTAAATCTCAAATTGGACTGTCAATTTTTCTAAAGTAAAGCAAGTTTTCTAAAACTAAGATATAAGCTAATAAGCCAATAATAGATGGACACCAGCTTCAGTGTTTCCATGATATACCCATTCTTACTTCTCCCCCAGTTTATCTTTCAAATTAAACTCTTTGAAAACATTATTTGTTATTTCTATATAAATTTTATTCATATTTTTATTATGTTTGTTCCCTCCACCTGTTCTTAGATTTACCTTCATTCCTTAATCACTCAACTTTATTTTTTTTTCAACCAGGAAAAATTTATGTTTCCCAAAAATTCTTAAGTGCATGGTCTTTCTGGCTTTTCCCTGGAATGTAGTCAACTTATCAGCAGCTATATTTTTATTAGAATTGACTATTCGTCTCCGAAGAGGTAATGATTTTGAAAACTCTTCACCTAGGGGTTAAAATTTATTATAACCAACTCCTATTTTTATTAAGAAATTTGTTGTGGCTTGTGTTTTCACTGGTCTCCTGCATGTTGTCACAGCAGTTTTGAGTTCATATAGCAGCCATGCTATGTCTAGAAAATAAGTGTTAACATTCAATCATCAACTACCTCTGGCTCTTAGATTCTTTCTGTCTCCTCCTCCACAATGATTATGAAAATTGGGAGGTAGTACTATGGTGAATATATTTATTGTTTATTTAACAATCTGCAGTAGCTTATTCTATATATCCTTACCAGTTGTGTATTTCTGTGTCAATCACTACCTACTGCAAAGAGACATTTTTCTGATAAGGGTTGGGAGATTCATTAATCTATGGGCATAAAAGTAAAGAATTAGGAGTTGGTTTAGTAACATTTCCATTTAGCAAATAGTAGTAGTAGGTTCTTCCCTAAGATATATATGCCTTATCTAGAAATAGTTTCTCAGCTAAATGTGATTCAAGTTATGGGTTTTATCCAGAAAGTCACTGTTTACTCCTATGATATACATGGCACAAGTAAATCCATTCATAGAGGTGGTTTCCTTCTTAGACAGACATCATTATAGCTTATACGATTCACAATTCACAGTTTTCATAGGGCTCACAGAAAATTATAATAAAAATTTTATTGTCTGGTAGCATGCATGTTACATTCCAATTCTGAAAATTTTAGTCAAAACTCTTGAATGAGCTGTGCTTATTCTAAAATACTGGGGTTTTATCTAAAATTTATATTTATAACTGTGATATAATATAGTTTTTATCTCTGTCACCTGCTGAAAGTAACAATATTCTATAGTTTCCTTACTACTAAACACAATGGATAGTTGTCAGTTATTAACTGATGTGGGAATGCGTTTATTTATGCTGTGAATCTCAATCTTTAAATAAAGGAGCTGTTTTGGGCCATGACAAGCACCATAGAAGAAGTAGGAGGAGGAATCCGAATAGGTAGGAAAGGAAGGGCAGAGTCAGGAGCAGACCGAGCTGAAGCCCAAAGGAGCAACATGTAAGGAGCACAGGTGAGCCATGGGCCACGTGGCAGACAGATTAATGAAAGTGGGTTGATTTAAGATGTAAGAGCTAGCTAGCAAAGTGCCTGAGCCATAGGCCAAACAGCATAAAGTTAATATAAGCGTCTGAGTCATTTCTGGGGGGCCTGAGTGACAGTGGGCAGCTAAGCGGTCTTGGGCGGCAGGTCTGTTGGTCTCTGGGTCTCTGGCCGCCTGGGACCAAGAAACCCCACTACATCAATTAACTTTCTCCCAGAAAGACTCTTTTTGAAGAAAAGCATTTTCTGCTTGCCTAACACTATTTTGTTAGATTGTCTCTTGTCAATATTGTGTGGCTCATTCTCGCTTGGTCTCAAATTCCTTTTCTTCAAAGTTCTATACTTATCTTTTTAGTGTTGTCACTCTGTGACTGTCCCCAGAAAGAAAGATTGATTCATATTCATGGTTTCAACTGTTACCATGCCACTTACTGTAAAGTTACGCTTTCTGTCTTGGTAGCTCTTCTGTTTCTATAAAGGATCATACACTAGATAACTGATGGGGGACATTCATGTTTTTCATGATTTGAGTCAGAGGAGAGCAATATCAAAACATCTCTATCTGCTGATGGAAATTTTGCTTTTCCTAACATAGTAGTGAGTATCAAAGATGCAGGAAATATTCCTCTTGGTATTTCCTGTTATCTTCCTTTCCTATATCTAGGCTCTAAATATAAAATCTATGTCTCTTTTATAAGTGCGTTTAACATGCTTTTTCCATCTTTGTCCATGTTTCCCTAGCCTTAATTATTGCAGAACTCTACAATAAAATTTGACAAAATATGCATTCACACTGTATGAATACCAGCATAAGTCAACTGTAAGTTTCATAAACTCTTTATGTAAATTTCAGATAAGAGGTATTCCTTCAACTTCCACTCTAAAATAAATGTATTCCAGATTTAGTTTATAGTGATTTTTAACAATGCTTTTATAATGTTTTATTTCAAAAGTTAAAATGTTCCATTGGCAGCAGTAAATACATACCTTTTCATTTAAAAACCAGTTCAACAAGAACCTAGAACAAAAAACTACACTTGAAGCTGATGCTTTAGGCACCCCTATTTCAGCAATCAGGAAGTACAGGTAAGTGCCTGATCTTATTGGTAGTTCCCTTTGTGTTTTAGTTCCAGACACCAGAAGTACATTACTTGTTCTTTGCCTATATCCATCTTAGTCCCAGAGACTCAGCAGCACCCTTCCTTGCCCCTAAGCCTTACATCTACAATGCACCAGAATCCCCTGGAGACACTGACCCTTACTGCAGCAATCAGAGGGACAGGTAAGACCCTAAGCTCCCAGCTGGTCTGCCTAGTGCTCTATCCCTAGGCACAAGGGCACATAGCTTGCCCTTCTCCTATACCTATTCTAATTCTAAAGACCCAATAGCTCTCTCCACTGATCCTTGCCTAACATTCCAAGACACCACAGCTCACTAGAGCCGCTCTCTCCAACGGCAACAATCAGGAAGGACAGTCAGGAAACACAGCAATCAGAAACAACAGCAGTCTAGAAGAGCAGATTGAAAGAAGCTGGACCCCTTGGTACAGAATCTCCAACTGTATACAAATGAGGAAGAAATGGGTGGTAGGCAGTATAAGAATACATTCAACAATATAAGGAGCAACAGAGCACCTCGAGAAACTATAGGTTTTAAAATAGAAAGATCTGAACATCCCAAAGCAACTGTAGAAGAATAAAACAGCCTTAAAAGTAACTTTATGAAGATGATAGAAGCCCTTAAGGAGGAAATAAAAAATGCATTTGAGTAAATAGATGAAAAATCAAAAATTTGGAAGAAGTTAATAGATTCCATAAAGAAAGCCAACAAAGCCAAGAAAAAACAATGAAATAGGTGAAGGAAAAAGTTCAAGACTTTAAAGTTAAAATAGGGGCAATAGAGAAACCACAAACTGCGGGAAATCTTGAAAAGGAAAATTTGAGTAAACAAGTAGGTGCTACTGAGGCAGGCATCACCAACAGAATATAAAAAATGGAAGAGAAAATCTCAGTCATAGAGGATACAATAGAAGAAATAGATTCATTAGTTAAAGAAAATGTTAAATCCAACATTTTAAAACACAAAACATCAGGGAAATATGGAATACTATGAAAAGACAAAAGCTAAGAATAATATAGATAGAAGAAGAATTACAGCTCAAAAGCACAGATGATTCAAATGTGATTCAATTCTATGATTCAACAAAATCTTATAGGAAAACATTTCCAACCTGGGCAGGAGGGAGAGGCCTATGAAGGCATAAGAAGCTTACAAGCAAAACACCAAAGAAACTAGACCAAAAAAAGTCCTCTCACCACATAGGAATCAACATATTAAACATATAAAATAAATAAAGAATATAATGAGCAGCAAAGAAATAAGGCCAAGTAACATATAAAGGAACACCTGGCTACACCTGACTTCTCAATGGAAAAATCTGAAAACCAGAGGGTCCTGGACAGATTTTCTGCAGACAGTATGAGACCACAAATGCCACCCCAGACAACTATACACAGAAAAGCTTTCACTTACTATAAACTAAAAAAATACACAGGATATTACACAAAAAACCCCAGATTTAAACAATCTATATCTACAAATTAATTTCTAAGGAGGGTATTAGAATGAAAATTCCAACCCAAAGAAGTTAGCTACTTGCATGAAAACACACGCATACGTGTATTGCCTTCAATACCAACAAAAATAACAATTAACAGTCACTGGTCAATAATATTTCTTAATATCAATGTACTCAATTTTTCTGTAAAAAGACACAGGTTAACACAATGGGGATTAAAGTAAGATCAAGCATACAAAGAACACACCTCAATCTCAAAGATAGGCATCACCTCAGAGTAAAGGGTGGGTTGGGAAAAGATTTACTACTCAAATGAACCTAAGAAATAATCTGGTGTAGCTATTTTAATATCTAACAAAATAGACTTCAAACTAAAATTAATGAAAAGAAATGGGAGTAGGACATTTCATATTATCACAGGAAAACCCATCAAGATGAAGTCATAATTCTGAACATCTATATCCCAAATGCCAGGGTACCTACATTTTTTTAAAAAGAAACATTACTAAAGCTTAAATCACACATCAAATCCCAGAAACTAATAGTGGGTGACTTCAATATCCCACTTTTACCATTGGATAGGCCTGTAAGGTAGAAACAACAAAAAAATAAAGGAACTAACAGCTGTTATGACTCAAATGGATCTAACAAAATATCTCTAAAGCATTTCACCCAAACAAAAGAGAATATTCCTTCTTCACAGAAACTTATGAAACCTTCTTCATAACTGCTTTGGCAACAAAGCAGATCTCACCAGATTTAAAAAATATATAGTAGCTTCTCCAACTTATCAGAACACCTTTAGAATTCTACATCAACACAAATTGAAGAAAGCTTACAAAATCACAGAAACTGAACATCTTTCTATTGAACCACCTATGTGTCAAGGAAGAAGTAAAGAAAGACATTAAAAACTTCCTAGAATTTAATGAAAATGAATGTACAACATATCTAAATGTACGGGACACAATGAAAGCAGTGATAAGGGGAAAGTTCATAGCACTAAGTGACTACATAAAGAAAGTAGAGAAATATCACATTAGTAACTTAGCACTACTTTTAGCTCTATAGCAAACAAAAACAAATTCACCCAGAAGCAGATGTAAAGAATGTCAGTAAAGTTAGGAACAAGACAAGACTGTCCATTCTCCCTTTATCTTTTCAATATAGCACTCAAAGTTCTAGCTAGAGCAACCAGACAACATATGAAGATCAAGGGGATATAAATTGGAAAGAAAGAAACAAACTTTTTCTCTATTATAGATGATAAGATATTATACATAAGTTACCCCAAAATTCTATCAGGAAACTGCTACAGCTGAAAAACTCCTTCAGTAATGTAGCAGTCTGTAAGATTAATAAAAAAAAAAAAAACTCACAGCCTTTTTACATAAAAATGATAAACAGGCAGAGAAAGAAGTCACAGAAAAATCATCCTTCAAACAGCAATTAAAAAAAAAACATAAAATATCTTAGGGTAACTTTAAATAAAGAAGTAAAAATATGCATGAAAAGAACTTTAAGTTGTTTTTTAAAAAAAAAAAAGAAATTGAAGAAAATGGAAAGAAATTCCATGCTCTTGGATAGGTAGGCTCAAACATATTAAAAATAGCAATCTTAACAAAACTGATCTACAGATTCAATGCAATCCCCATCAAAATCTTAGCACAATTCTTCACAGATCTTAAAAGAGCAATACTTAATTTCATATGGAAAAATATAATACCCAGGATAGTCAAATCAACTATAAACAATATAGAAGGTTCCAAGGCTTCACTATCTTTGACATCAAGCTTTACTATAGAGTTATAGTAATAAAGAGACCTTGGTAATGCCGTAAAAATAACATAATGACTAATGGAATCAAACAGAAAACCCTGACATCAGTCCACACACCTATGAACACCTGATTTCAAAGAAGTCAAACTGTGCAATAAAAAATGAAAGCAGCTTCAACAAATGGTGCTGGCATAACTGGATGTCAACATGTAGAAGAATGCAAAGAAATGCATAATTATCATCCTTCACAAAACTCAAGCCCAAATGGATCAAAGACCTCAAGGTGAATCTGTTTATACTGAACCTGATAAAAAGAGAAAGTGGAAAGTACCTTAGAATGCCTTGGCGTAGGAGACCACTTTCCTAAACATAACACCACAGGCACTGGGAACAACAGTTAACAAATAAGACTTTCTGAAACTGAGAGACTTCTGTAAAGCAAAGGACATGGTCAATAAGACAATATGAGAGCATAAAGAATAGGAAAAAATCTTTACCAACCCCACTTCCAATAGATACCTAATATCCAAAATATATAAAGACTCAAGAAACCAGACATCAAAGAAGAATCTTAAATGGATGAAAGACATTTAAAGAATTTAAGTTTTCAACATCTTTAGCCATCAGGAAAATGCAAATTAAAACAATTTTGAGATACTGTCTTACACCTGTCAGCGTGTCTAAGATCAAAACCACTGATGACAGCTTATGTTGGAGAAGATGTGGAGAAAATTGGAACACTTCTCCATTGGTGTTGGTAATGTAAACTTATACAGCCTCTCTGGAAAGCAGCATGTCAGTTTCCCAGAAACTACCTCAGGACGCAGCAATACAACTCGTTGACATATGCCCCCCAAATCTAAACCACACCACAAAGACACTTACTCAACTATGTTCATATCAGCATTATTCACAATAGCCTGAACCTTGAAACAACCCTCATGCTCCTCACCCAAAGAATGGATAAAGAAAATGAGGTACATTTATACAATGGAGTATTACTCAATGGTTAAAAAGAAAAATGATATTATAAACATTGTAGGCAAATGGATGGATCTAGATAAAATCATTCTGAGTGAGGTAATCCAGACCCAGCAAAACAAACACAGTATGTACTCACTCATAGGTGAGTAGTAAGTGCGAAGCAAATGCGAAATCTACAGGCTAGATTCCACAACTCCAGAGAAGCTAGATAAAAAAGAGGACCAATAGAAAGATACATATGGATTGCCCTAGGAAGGGAAAATAGTTAAGTTCCTCCAGGTAAGCTGGGAGGGAGTGTAGGTGGGAGAAGATGGGGAATGGGAACATAAAGGGTTGAGAGGGCATGATTGGTGAAGGGATAAAGAAGGTGAGCAATGAAAGATTACTTTGACAAAGGGAGCCAGCATGAGTTTAGGAAAAACCTGGTGCAATATTAGGGAAATCCACAGGAACCCACAAGGAGATCGCTGCTTAGACTCCTAGCAATGCTGGAGAGGGTGCCTGAACTAGCCTTCTCCTGTAGTCAGATTGGTGACTGCCCAAATTGTCATCATAGAACCTACATCCAATGACTGATGGAAGCAGATGCAGACACCCACAGCCAAGCCCTTGACACCAGTGGAGATTAGCTGAAGAGGAGCAAGGGGGAGTCAAGAGCACGAGAGAGTAAACCTCACCACAGGGACAGTTGACCCTAGCCAATGGGAGCTCAGGAAACATAATGCAGAGGCAGCCAAAACTTAAGGACCGTATACCTTTTTCTCTGAAATGCCTGGAAGTTCTTAGTGTTCTACAGGTGAGGTAAGAATAGGAAAATAGTCTGTGAGGTGTTAACAGCTGCCATGGATTTTTAACCAAGCCTGTTTATCACTATGGGAAAGGGGGTGACATGTTTTTTTTTTTTATCACTGTAGTAGAGGAAAGGAAAAGACAGCCAAGAAAAGTAAAACATTTATTTATTTTGATATTCTTAATGCAACGTTTTCTGATGTCTGCTTTTCACAGCCCCTTAGCTTCCATTTCCAGGAGGCATGCTTTATTGTCTCTAAGCCTGCCATTCTTCTGCTATCAATAGGAATAAATTCATTTAACCTAAATTTGAATTGAATTTCTGATTTCTCCCAGTGGATTTGAACACCACAGTTTTACTAAGATTATCTCTAAAGTGCTTCTGCATAACAAAATAAATCTAGTGAAGTAGAAAATGAAGAAGTAATAATCCTACTCAGCTCCAAGGCCTATGGACCAAGTAATGAAAAGTCCAGTCAGATAACCTGTTGGTGCATTACTGGCTGCTTTATCCTGGCAGTAATCAATAGTTGTCTATTTCTACATAAGGGCCTCTTAATAGGAGATAATTCATGCCTGGAATTGTAAGAGAACCCAACTGTACCTGTTTAGAGAGGTCATAGAACCTAGGTGTGATCTGAACACTGCCATTTTATTTATCTATATGTTATCAGATAAGTGTTGTACTCACCCTCTGTAGAGCAATAGGTGCAGACTATTGCCTTATCTTTTTTTCTAGCCAAAATGCAGAGAATAAGTTATTGTGGGCTAACCAATACATACTGATACATCTATAATGTAACTACTAACACTTAAGGGATTTTTTTTAAAAGGGCTAAAAGATTATAAGAACATTGATACCTGCTAATAGATAGTGTTTTCCATGGAGAGCTGAAACTTTGAAATATTAAGAGTAATATTTTCTTAAGAAAGACCTGTTTAATGAAAACACTAGTCAACATGGCTTTGTGAATCATGGGAATTTCACAATGTCCCACCCCTCCATTAAATGCTACACACAATCAGTGAATTGGATACTACCCTCATACTTCAAGATGAAATTCTAGGCTCTGGTGGATCAGCTGAGTTTTCTTCTCTAACCTCAATCTAATGCCTAATTCTTCATTCCTGGGAAGTTCGGCCATATTGGCCTCAACTTATTATTTTCAGGTCCTTACCAGAATCAGACTAGTTAATTTTGTTGAAGCTTCTCTATCCATTTCACTGACTTTTTTTCTAGCAGCACCATTGAAAAACACTCATTAGAGTATATTAAGATATATATACACATATATATTATATATGTATTAGTTTTAATATTATATTTGACAGCAAATAAACCTTTTTGGAACTCCTATTGTGGAACTGAGGGGGGGGGGTGTGGACCTGCCTCAACTGAATGTACCAGGCTTCACTGACTCCCCATAAAAGGCTGACCTTTTCAGAGGGGGTGGGCAGTTGGGGGGCGGCTGGGAAAAAACAGGAGGAAGGATGAGAGGGGAATCTGTGGTTGGTATGTAAAATTAATTAATTTTTTTTCTCAATAAAAAATAAGCATCTACAGGAGTCCCTGTACCAAAAGGTTTGCAAATCATTGCAGTAAGGTGCTTTGTTGTGGGATTCGGGTGTCAGCTGGTGGGGTCCAGGGAAGCTTATCCAGGGTCCTGGGCTCCTGGAGGGGGTGTGGCCAACCCCATTGATAAGAAGCTGCTGGGATCTTCGGAAGGCCCGTTCTTCCTCTCTCTTTTTATCTTTATTTTATTATTTTTTTTGTTCCCTGACTGGGAATCGAACCTGGATCTCAATGGTGAGAGCGCAGAACCTTAACCACTAGACCAAGTTGTTTCACATATTGAAACTGCTGACTTCATTCACGATGATACAGACTTGACCTTATTATTCATACAACTACAAGATATCATCAGAGGTAGGATACATCCTATGTACATAACACATATCAGAGCACACACGGGCCTCCCAGGCCCTCTAGCGCAGGGTAATGAGGAAATAGATCGGTTGCTAATAGGAAGCGTGCTAAAGGCCACAAAATTTCACGAAAAACATCATGTTAACAGCAAAGGGCTGAAGAAGAGTTTTCCCATCACTTGGATTGAAGCAAAGGAAATAGTAAAAAAATGTGACACTTGCTCTTTCTATAACCAACCATCCTTACCGGCAGGAACTAATCCTAAGGGTACACACGGAAATGAGATATGGCAAATGGATGTGTTTCACTTTCCAGAATTCGGAAAGATGAAATATGTACATCATACTATTGACACCTATTCTGGAATGCAATGGGCGACTGCCCTGAGTTCTGAAAATGCTGATGCTGTACTTACTCACCTTTTGGAAGCCATGGCCATAATGGGAATTCCCACTCAGATTAAGACTGACAATGCCCCAGCTTACGTCTCCCGAAAAATGAAGATAATTTTTGCATACTATGATATAAAACATATTACGGGGATACCACACAATCCTACAGGACAGGCAGTCGTGGAGAGATCTCACCGCACATTAAAAGAGATGCTTTATAAACAAAAAAAAGAAATGAAAAAACCCAGAGAGAGGTTGCATAGTGCCTTATTGACTTTAAATTTTCTTAACGCTGATGAAAAGGGAACTTCAGCTGCTGAGAGACATTGGGTAGTAGAGAAATCTTCTGAGTTAAATCAACCCATTTACTTCAAAGATGTGTTGACTTCCGAATGGAAGCCAGGGTATGTGCTTCGATGGGGTAGGGGTTTTGCTCTTGTTTCAACAGGGACAGAAAAGATATGGGTACCGACAAAACTAATAAAAGCCCGCTTCGAAAAGGAGTCTCTTCCTGAACAAAAAAAGTAACTGCTCATCCTTGACATGACAAACGGATGCGTGGTAAGGAAAACACACTTAACAAACCTGGGGCAGGGTCTCTCAGTTTTGTCTTTACAGGAAAATGGATACAACTATTTTTACGGCATTGACTAAACATTGAATAATTACTCACCTGCAATAGAAGACAGACTGAGGATTAAGGAATGTACAAGACGGACTACGAGACCAACTGATACACACATACACTACTGGGTAATTTCTCAATTTTTACTGCTTTACATCTTGCATCTACATCTCAAAAAAAAAATGGTCCTGATTTGACTATTTATAAGGCTGGATTTGGATTGGGAACTTGTGGCTTTCTCCCTCTCTAAACCCAAGCATATTGGTAAAGGAATATGAAAAATTCTGTCTCACATCATAAAAGCCACCTGGTGTGAGACAGAAGGCAAAATATTTAGGGACCAATATTACTGTGACTTCATCTTAAACCTTGTTCCTCCCTGTTTCTGTACCTCTCAAACATCTCATTCTGTCTGCTTAATATCCACAATGCTTAAGTTTTCCACTGTAAATAACATTTCCTCCTATCAGCTATCTACAAAGAATCTGGAACCGAGATGGGGCCTCCACCGGAAAAACTCCTGCTAGAAAAACAAAAATAAAAGAAAGAGTATGAGAGAGAGAGAGAATAAGAGACAGATAGACAGCAGAGACAAAAATAGAAAAATCAAGAACCTGGTGCGCACCAATCAATAATTGCTTTCAAGAAATAGATTATTCAAAAACAGCTGCAAGATAGCTCCTTATGATTATCCTTCAGATCACACTGCTAATTAAGTTTCCAGATGGAGTTAACCACTATCCTAAAAATGGTTATAGATGTATGTGGTCAGTCCATTAAGAACTAACCATTGTTTTAGCTTTTACAGGATCCCAAAGAGATGCCATCGCCCTTAAGTCAGCAGGAAGCAACCTTATAAACGACTATGCCCCCTTTCCCAATAAGTTTTATGCTCCAAAGGTTGTGGGTAAAACTGGGTAAAAGACAAAACTATAATATAGCATCAGAGATCTTTTTTTTGTAGAAGAGAGGGGGAATAGATAGGATAGATAAAGGTAGACTGTTCTACCTACCTATACTTCATTTTAGCTGAATGTATGGGCTAAGCTAAAGACAATTTGCACTGTCATAGATATCTGTATACTGATACTAATGCAAAATCATTTTATATGTTTAATTGTGATAATTTGTACATTGGTACAAAGTTTAATCTGAGATTGTTTTATGTAACCAAAGCAACTTGTACTTCGATATAAATCTGAATCTGTAACTATTATGTAAAGCTGAATTTGAAATTGCTATATTTTATGTATGCTTCTACCTTTGTTTAAAATATCTGCACATCATTGTCATGTATACTATGCAATTACTACCTTCATTTAACTATACTAGATATAATGTATGATTGCACTAGTTATGATATATGCACAAGATGTTTTATATACCTCTGTTTGGATGATATATATGTATTTACATGTCTAAAATGCTGTGGACACTTTACCTGATAAAATACCCCTGGCTAATGTTCGATAGTTCTACTAAGGGTCATTGTTCAGAGATTGTACACCCCTTATATAGGTATTCTAATTTTTAAGACAGGGTTTATTCCTTAAGATGATAAGATCTGCAGTCAACACTATTTAAGGTATCATATCCCAGTCATGTCAGATACAGGTTAGAATATCATAGATGAACAAGAATCTTCAACCGTTTCATAGACCCAGAGAATATGGCATTTAACATTTAAAATTCGGCCACGAGAGACACGACGACTCCTGGTGTCACTGCTCCCTTCTCGAGATGGTGTAGAGCATCAAAGATACTCCTTTGGAGTTGGTCCTTTTGGCAAAAAATGGCCGGCTGAGTAAGGAACTGTCCTTACCTTGATTGCTGACAGTACACACATGATGTCAAGCTGGATGAACAAGTTGATAGATGGAGACTGACGAAACCTGCCTAGACAGGATAAGACAGTCCCTTCAAAATTGTTCTGCTTGTGAAAAGATCTGTCAGATGCCATAGGCCTATAGCCAATCCGATAGATGCTCTAACGGTACACAAATCCAGAGGTGATTGTCCAGGTAGCTGTGTTGCTGTCCTCTCCCAAATTTTGGAAGTAGCTACTTCCATATACTTCTGTCTTTCAGACAAATTCACCTTCCTTCTCAGGTCTTGAAGAGGTTGAAGAATAGATGTTTAAGGTTTTCACCCTAGTATCCCTTAGATAAGAACACTCAGGTGTTAGATTCTCACTTTCCCAGATTAACCCTTTAAAATAATCTATACACCCTACTATCTACCGATATTCTAGAACTATTAGATGTACCTTATATAAGTTAGGCTTTGATTAGCAATTATACTTTGACCTCTCCTAGATACTACCTCATAATAATTCCTACTGTACATAGTCTTAGTTTAGAACCTTCTTAGTTAGAAAAAGGGGGGAGATGTTGTGGGATTCGGGTGTCAGCTGGTGGGGTCCAGGGAAGCTTATCCAGGGTCCTGGGCTCCTGGAGGGGGTGTGGCCAACCCCATTGATAAGGGGGTTGATTTAAGATGTAAGAGCTAGCTAGCAATGTGCCTGAGCCATAGGCCAAACAGCATGAAGTAAATAGAAGCGTCTGAGTCGTTTCTGGGGACCCGGACAGCGGTGGGCGGATAAGTGGCGCTGGGCAGGTCTGTGGGTCCGGGATCTCTGGCTGTCTGGGACCCGAGAAAACCCACTACAACAGTGCTTGGTGGAGTCAACATATCAAATCTCATCACCTAAGTACAGCTAGAAGACAGCCTATCTGCATAATCCTCTCCACAGTCATCCATGTGTATGGATATCTTCTCACATACAATATTGGCTTGAAATATTCTTTTGCTAGGCACCATAATGAAAGCAGTGGGAGTAGAAAATATAAAAGAAATTATCTATAAATCTTATTTCTAAAAAAATTCAGATCTTATCTTCAAAAAAGTAAGGAAACGGTATTAAATAAATTGAGAAATTATCATAAATTTAACTATTACTATGAGAAGATTTTAGTATAAAAATTCTTTTATAAATTAATGCTCCATGGAAGTAATCTTTAAATTTAGGGAAAGACTGTTAAATGTTTGAAACATTATTTACTTTCATAATTTAGTTTGCAATGTTTACCGATACTATTTGTAGATCCATGTTTTTAAAAATAAAATTTACAGACAATAATAGGTTCTTCTATAACGAGCATAAAATGTTTATGAAATAAGTCAGTAAAATTACACATATATCTCTCTAATCCTCTTCCCTGACTTGGCCTTCTCTCTTAGGGGAGAAACTAGAGAGACCTTGGGAAAAGCTTTAAAAAATGTTAGTCTTATGATGTACTAATTGTTTAACTATTCAAGTCATTTTGTGTGAGCACAAATGGGATCTTCAGCTTCAATATTACACTTGCTAATCCTCTTACCCACAGAACTATCTGGATCTTCAGTGCACATGCTGGTGCATAACTAAGTTAAATGGGAGGATTATGGTTTTCGGTGTAAGTGAAACTTGTGGTTAGGCATATCCTGACCAGATAATCAAGGACTCAGAGTTGAGATATGAAGCTACTCCTAAATCTTGATAGCAGTAAATTTTACTGTGGCATTATATCTTTAAATCTATGATTAGATTTTTGCAAAATATCATATACTCATATGCTGGAATAGTCCATCAATGACCACACATACCCACCATCAAACTTCTTAAAAATTAAATTAAAGAAAAAATAAAAAGAAAGCGAAAGTATATCTGAGGCTTATAGACTGCAGAGTAGAGTCAAGTGAAAGAGAATTGTTATCCAAATTAATAATACACTTTCATGAAAATATTTCTCATCCAAAATAGACTAAACTTTTGATAGACTTCACTGATAAGTTTTATAATTCTCCTAAAGTCCATTAAGACTATGCTAATCTTCATTATTCTAGTCTGTTTTAAGTTTAATCTGCTTTGAAGAAACTGTAACTAACTTTACTTTGCATTAGATTTCCCACGTGAAAAGACAGTTTTAATCATAAATTATATACTATTTCATTGCTCTAACTCAAAGTAATGTGTGTTTGTGTGGTAATCTCTTTCTTAGAGCAATCAACAAGTTGGGAAACACCTCCTAAAACAAAAATCAACCACAGATATTGGAAGTGACTTGTGAGTATAGTTTGATAATATAGCTTTGCAGTACTGAGTACTTTTAGGTCATCTGAGGGACAATATAGTTCTTTTCTCTCATAAAAACTTGTTAAATATTTCTGTAAAGAATTACTCATCCCATTCCATGTTTCCTGTGCTGTTCAATAAAGTGCAAAGCCTGTTGTTAGAGACAGACACAGAAAATGCAAACATGCAGTCAAAGATGAGACAGACAGGAAGTTACCACAGGCACTTGGAGAGAACTTCAAAATTTAAATTTGGACTTTCTCTTGGTTAATCACTATATCAGGAAGTGCTTTGTTTTTGTTTTCTAATGTAACATTGACATATTTTGAAGCCAGGCACCTACATGCAGAGAGTATTCTCTATTATAAATAGCTCATTGCAATTTCTGCACACTTCACTTTGGAAAATAAACTGCTTCTGTGATTGTTCTGGGTTAAGAGAAACTTTCATTCAGAAATATATTGATTAGGTAGAGACAACACTATTTGAGAGAAAATAAAAAACAAGTATAAAGCTGATTCCAGAATTTAAATTATATTTTCTTACTTTTCTAATCAATAACTTGAGAGTGAGTTTCAATGTCAATATGGCATGGCTGTCTCAGGAAATTTTTTAATCTTGGGAGAGATGTTGTAACTCCAGAGAAAGTTGTAGATGACAACATGCTTCCTTAGAAATAATTTCTCTTCCTGGATACCTACTCTTTAATTCTGTTGTTTTGTGTTAACCTGGCTCCCCTCTTGTCACTCTCCCTCACAGCTTGCTGTGTGGATTAACCTCTTTTGACCCGAGGATGCATACCTGAGTAGCCACAAAGAAACGCAGACACCAATGTCAAGCTAAAACACTTTTCATATAGAGGTTATATATAGACTTTGTCATACTGAACTATGTGAATAGAATTGCAGGGGCAAAAAATATGACATTATTATGTCTGGTTTTTTTTGAACAACAAAAATGATTTCCATTGTTGAGAGATTTAATGTCCTTTCCTTTTGTCCAAATTCTGTTCTTTAAAAATATATAATTTTAATGCCCAAAATTTGGAGAGCATAGAAAACACATACATACAAATATCGTCTATAAGGCTATAATTGAGAATAAGTGAGAATAAAGATATGAGAAAACATGTTTTTCTTGTTAGTTACAATAATGCTGATGATGAAACAGATAACACAAAATAGACAGGAATATAGTACTCACTTATTTATGAAGTCCTCATGGTGAGTTTTAAAAGCAATTTTGCTACTCTATTCCACTTATCCAGTAGCACTTTCATGAGACAAGCACTTTTATCACTCTTATTTTAGAGAAGAAATTAATGTTCAGAAAAATCTAAAAAGAAATTTCAAGTTATAAGAAAACTAATAAATTTCCAGGTCTGTGTGCTCCTGTGCTTTGTCAACATGACACAGTCTGGAATCATCTCATTAGAAGGAACCTTAATTGAATTAATGTCCCAATAAATTAGCTTATAGGAAGGCCTGTGTAAATTTTTCTTTATTGATGATTGACGTGGGAGGGGCCAGCGTATTAGGAGCACTGCATCCAAACACATATGGTTCTGCAGTATGGAACTGCAGTATGATTCTGAATGGAGCAGTTCAGAAGAAACAAGCTAGGTATTGCACTTCTCCATGCTCTCTGCTTGAGTTACTATCTCCACGTACCTGCTTTGAGATTCAGCCCAGAGTTGCCTTCTTGATAGACAGTTATCAAGATATAAAATTGTATATATCTTTTCTCTCCAAGTTGCTTTTGGTAAGTATACTTTATTTCAACAGCAGGAAACATGCTAGAGTAGTCAGTCTGATAAATAATCCAGGCCTTTTTCTATTAAGTAATAATGATCACTCTGGAAGGCCAGGGATTGTGTCGGTCTTTTCTACTATTGAAGTTTCAGTGCATTTTTAAAGGGCCTCACATAATCTTACTGCAGTACAAGGTAGCTCACAACTGGAAATCTTTCCTTTTTTAAAAATTTATTTATTTATTTTTGTTTTCCCAGAGTGTGCATAAGAGAGAATGATCATATGTACTGGGCAGAAAAGAAAACTTTGTGAACTTTATTGTGTGAGTTCTATAAAGAGTTTTAATGAATTTTAACTATTAGAAGCAGTTGTATGGGCCAATTTAACATTCCAAGCGAGGAAATAAGCACTAATGTCACACAATACAAATTAAAAGGAGTAGAATTTTAAGAGCCATTTTAAAAGCTACACGCAGCAATAGGTGGAAGGATGGTGCCATAATATCCCTGTTTCACTTCCCTTGCTGTAATAGCACATCTTAACTAAAATCAACTTGGGGAAAACAGCTTAATTGGTTTACAGTTACATAGTATAGCCCACCAATGATGAAAAGTCAAGACAGAAATTCAAATAGTAGCACATCCATATAGTCAGAAGTAAAGAGAAAACATATTGCAAAAGTGATACACACTAGTTGCTTCTCATTTTGCTTAGCTAGGTTCCCTCATCTTCTACAACTAATGGAATAATACACACACACACACACACACACACACACACACACACACACACACACACACATACACACACACACACACACAAAATGGGTCACCTGTACTTCTGTACTTCTTTGAATTTGAATTTCTATATCAATTAACAGTCAAGTGTAACCTTTGCCCCTTCAATACATGTTCACATAGCAAGGTGATCAAGGAAATTCACTAACAGTTTTCTTTTTCAAATGATTATAGGCTGTGGCAAGTTGATATTTTAAACCAATCAGCCTGATTCCCTTAATGAATTTGACACAAAAGGTTATCACTCTATCCATCAGTTTTCACACTGTATCCCTCAAATATCAAATTGTATATTGTAATACAAATTATCGTCTAACTTTTTAATAATCATAAAGGTTCACATATTTATAACATATTTTGATATATTCAATCAATTTTGTTATCTTCCAACCCTGAAGTTTCCATCAACTTATCTCTTCCCAAATGTATGTTCTTAGTACTTTGTTATTATAAACCTGCTAAGTTCAAGTAGTGCTGCCTACATGGTCACAATGGGTTTGTGGCTATAAAATAATGGAAGAGAAACCTACCAGTGGCCATGTCTGCAAAGGACAGTAACTCAGCTCAGTACCCACCAATTTGCAGTAGCTCCTCTGATATAGGTTAAGCATTATGAACCCCGATTGCAAAAATTCTATTTGTTATTATAGTAAAAACCCAGAGCAAGATATAGGGGGAAAGATGAAATGTCAGAGAAAGATACAAACCACAGCCACTTCTCACCCAGCCAACTCCTCAGGCCTGTCCCCAGGAATCCTCTGACCCAAGTCCTTTAGTCCTCAGCTGAAAAGGAAACTGCCAGGTGGAACTGAACCTGTCAGATCAGCTATTTCACTTCCTGGTTGAACTCTCCTAGTGTTGGGATTAAAGGTGTGTGCCTCCACCACCTGGTTCTGTTAGGCCTTGAACTCAAGGAGATTCAGATGGATCTTTGCCTCTTGAATGATGGAATTAAAGGCATGGGTCACCATTCCCTGACCTTTATGCCTTAGCTTTGTGTGTGGCTCTGTCCTCTGATATTTCAGAGTGTTTCTATTAAATATAAAATATGTTACCACAAGACCCCTGCCCTTGTACATATTGGAATTCTGACTGATATAATCTTACACTAGTCTTGATCATATAACTCTAGCTGCTATGAGTTGAGGCATGTAGCAGAGAAGCTGTCACATTCATAAATCTGCATTTTACAAATCTCTTGCTATTATCTGAGTGTGAAAAAACACTTCGTGGGAGAATTCACATAAAGGGTGAAAATCAATGTTGTAATCGTTGTCTATTATGAGTAACTTTGCTTATATTTTCTGCATATATTCTTGGATACATGTATAATTATTTCTTTAAAATGTATCAGTGTTTTAAACACTGAAAAAATTTTGTTTCAAACAATATATTCTGATGACACTTTTCTTCATCTCCCCCATCTCCCCCACTTCCCTATGCCTCCTCCAACTGAAATCTTTTTGTCTATCTTTAGAAAACAAATAAGGAAATAAAAAATGACAAAGACACTAGAAGCATACACAAACAAAATCCTTAAAAACAGAAAATAAGAAACTAAATTATACAAGCAAAGGCTAGGAAGGTTAAGCCACAAGAGATGAAAACAACCAAAGAAACAAAAACAGTCAAAACCAAAGCTTTAAAAACACCATTGAGTTTATTTTCTTTTTTCCAATCTACTGCTGACATGAGGCTTATCTCAAAGACTGGTTTATGTAGCAGGGTAGACTCTCCTAGAAGAAACTGATTAATAATTTGTGAATAGTAATTATTAGGATATAATTTCTGATTATAAATATGACCTTGTGTATACTTACTTCTCATCACTGGGAACTCAACAGATTCAGACCTGTACAGGCACTGTCCATGTTGCCAGAGTCTCTGGGAGTTTGTATGTGCCTCACTTCTGCTGCATTTAGAAGGTCTTGTTTCTTTAATGTTCCCCATCCCTTCTAAGTTTTCTGCCTTCTCTTTAGCAGGGTTCCCTGAGCCCCAAGGAAAAAGAATTGGTGGTAACATCCCATTCAGGACTGAGTGTTTCAAGCTTTCTCATTCTTCACATGGTCCAGCTGTGGGTCTCTGTATTTATTCTCCTTTATTGTAGAAGGAAGCTTCTCTGATTATGGCTGAGTAAGACAGTAACCTCTGAGTATAAAAGAATATCATTAGGGTCATTATATATAATATATATATACTTTTTTTTTCTTATCAGAATAGTGTTTTGTTTCCACCTGTGCCCAGGACCTATTACTCTCAGGTGCTTAGCTACTTGATCAGTGTTATACCTGGGTTCCATCTCATACACTGGGCCTTACCACTCAGATAGTGATGAGTTACTGTCACAATGTTTGTGCCACTATTGCACCAGACTATTAGATAGGCAGTTCACCATTATGGATTAAAGGGTTTCTAGCCTGTTATTTATCTTATTCCTTTGGTAGTGTGCAGAATGACTTCCTATAGCATGAACACTAGTCAGTAGAGGGTAAGCATTCTAATTAGCACAAAGTATACTTTGCCATGTTCAATGAAATAAGTAAGTGCATTAGAACTTCAGCATCAGTTTGTGGAGTGCAAGCAATAGCCATGGAAGAAGTCCGTGTCATTAGGATTTTCTTTAGAGCCCTTTGGCCAACAGCTCTATAAGATGTTATCTATCTCTGGCACTGGAAATTTAACTTTGGAGCAAGTGAGGTCTAGTTGCAATTTTGTCTCCCCCATTATTTTGTGACTTCACTTAGATTTCTTCCATAGGCATATATATACATAATTCTATAAAAGAAGCTTCTACTGTAGAAAATTATCATATGACTCTTCAAGGGCCCTTAGTTTTAGCTCATCTCCATATTTAATCTCTTAATCCCTCAATGTAGTGGAATTATGTTACATTGCAAATAATTGTCATGCCTACTGGCTTAATAAAAATGCTGGTTGGCTGAAAGCAGACAGGAACTGTGGGCAGGGCTACCAGACTAAGAAAACTCTGGATATATATTCTGAAACTCCTAGGACGTAAAACTTCATTGCAAACTCCCAGTCTTTGACACACTTTTAACCCTTTTTTCCACAATGTTCCCTGAACCTTGGGTGTGTGCCAGCTTATAGATCAATCTGTTGTGCTTGGGCTCCACTTCTCTGAATTTTGACTGATTTTATTTTTGTTTAATGGATTCCATGTATTAAAATCTTAGAATATTTAAAGATTGAGGTGTAGTATTAAGTTTCTAGCCCACCCTTTCCAGCTTAGCCCTGAAGTTCTGACCCACTGTCCCTCAGTCCATCACTCCTCCAGTCCCACAGAAACACAGATGCTTGTATTAATTTTATGCTGATGAGCCCATGGCTCTGGCATATTGCTAGCTAGCTCTTGCTCTTAAACTAACCCATGACTCTTATCTTGTTTAGCCATGTGGCTCGGTACCTTTTCTCAGAGCAGCATTTCAATTTCTTTCCTGAGCTTTTTTTTTTAAACATTATCAATAACAATTTATACACAATCCCCTTCAATAATAATAAATATCCATGACTCATCTTTTGAGAGTATGGGCAGAGTACCCTAGATTATTTCCTGCTGCTTGGGGGTGGTGGTAGTCTTGGAGGACCTTGAGAAAATTCAAGATTAAGATCAAATCCTAACTGAAGAATTCTGTGAGGCTTGGTTACATCAGCCAGAAGCCTTAAAGCTGTCTCAAATGTAGAACTCAGAGGAACTGCAATAGAGGCCTTCTTAAATGTTGAATTATCTGGGCCATCATCTCACATTGGAGATTTTTTTTAGAGGGTGTTCCTCAATCAAAATATTTTTCTTGACCCAGAATGAATCCAAATCCTCTTATTTCCTGAGGAAATAAAAGCAGAACTTCTCCCCAAAGGTGGGGTGGTGATATATTGTCTGTCTAATAAAAATAGTCTGAAATATCACTGGACAAGCCACCCACAAAGCCAAGCCCTAGAGATCAAGGAGTGGTGAGATGACCCACACCTTTAATCCCATCACTCACAGGAATCTGTATGAGTTCAAGGCCTAATAGCCAAGCAATAGTGTCCCAGCAGGAGAATCTCTGTGAGTTCAAAGCCAGCCTGGTCTAAAATGCAAGTGCCAGGGCAGCCAGGACAGTTACACAGAAAACTCTGTCAAAAAACAACAACAACAACAAAAACAACTAAACAAAAAAAACCCTAAAAAACAAAAAAGACTGGAAGAGATGGCTTGGCCCTCTGATATTCCTAACTATTTTTATTAAATATACAATATCCCACCACACAAATTAACATACTTTTGACTTAAATTTTGAAGTCAAAGTATTTTTAAAATATATAGGTTGGTTTAAATTAGAAACTTTCACACTCAAATGTCTCTCAGCAATTTTCATTTGCCCATCAACAGTCAAAAACTCCTAAGTCTATACAATAAAATATAGAATCCAGACTTTCTATGTATTTTCCATCTTTGCATAGCTTATCTTCTCTTGCATTACTCTCGGCCTACTCTAAGGACTTTAATATTATGTTTAAATCATTTTAAATCTATGATTGTTTCTACCCTTTCTTTTCTCGCTTCCAATCCTATGCACATTTTTAAAATATACTGTAAACCATTTAGGTGTGTGTGTGTGTGTGTGTGTGTGTGTGTGTGTGTGTATGTGTGTGTGAATGTGTCTTTATTGCATATTCCTATTTTTTTTCTAAACACATGAGCCTTTAAATTTCAAAGTGGCATAAATAGGACCTTCAACTCTGCTCTGATTGATTCTCTAAGAATTCAGTTCATGGTGGAGACATTGGCAAGAGCCATGGACACCTCTTCAACTCTGAGGAGCTTCTGGGCCCACTCTGCCCTTGAGGACCATGCCATCAACAACTCATAAACTCTATTTATATGGTAGGGAACAGGGCCTCTTTAAAAGTTGTGCAATATTTTGCTGCTAACCTTGAGTTAGAAAGCTGTCTCTTCAAGGAGCTGTGCCTCTGTTTGTTGCTAGCAAACAGAGCCTACATAAGAAAAAGTAGTTACTAAAAATCTGAGTTTTGACTCCATGTTTGTGTTTTAGAATAATTTCTTAAGCTTATGTCAGGCTTTATGTGGAAATTCTTGCCAAACATTTGGGTGCCAGATGTAGCATGAATGCTGATTGGTTTGAATAATAAAAACCCAGTGCCAGATACTGAGGTAAATGTTGAAAGATCAGAAAGACAAAGAATCAAGCCACAGCCACCCCTTTTCTTCATGACTTTTCAAGCTAAAAGAGAGTGAGCTTCTAGTTTAACCTGACTTACATTCCTCTCTCAGCCAAGCTGTATTACCCCTGGACTCTTACCTCCCTAGTGCTGGGATTAAAGTAAAGTGTCTTCCAAGTACTTGTATCAAAAGCATGAGATCCCAAGTGCTGAAATTAAAACTTGTGCCACCATCGCTGGGCTCTGTGCTCTTTAGCCTGAATCAATCTCACGTAGCCCAGGGTGACCATGGAGTCCTGATCTTTCTGCTTCCTTCTCCCTAGTTCTATGACTAAAGCTGGGTGTCACCACTTCCTGGCCTCTAGGGTTAAACAGTGGCTAGCTCTGCCCTCTGATCTTCAGGCAAGTTTTATTTGTTACAGCACAAACAAAATATTACCACAATTATATGTGTTACCACATTAAATATCTCTAACTTATTTTAACTGAAAATATAAAAAGTTTTTTTTTTTACAAATATTTCATATTCAGGTGTGTGTGTGTGTGTGTGTGTGTGTGTGTGTGTGTGTGTGTGTGTGTGTGTGTGTGTGTGTGTGTGTGTGTGAACTCAGTAGTCTGGGGCAGTATTTGCTTTGTTTTACCTTTAAATTTTAGATATCTACTTACTTTTTTATTTGTATCCAGTCATAAATCTCTCCTTTTCAAGCAAAGTAACAGAAAGAAGATTAAAAAGTCAAGTAGTTAAGTATAAAAATAGAAACCACATAGGGGGAAAAGAAAATTTTGGCTTAGTTTTTTTAATATTTTCAGTTTCATTTTTGATTTCTAAGTAAGAGCAAAAATCTATATTTAATCTTAAATGTGTAATTCAGGGATATTGCTGTTTTCCTTTAGAATAAGTTACCTCCATCTAGGAGTGTATCAGAAGAAAGCCTGGCGTCTATGAAACAAGCTCAAAATTAACACACATCTAATTAGAGAAAGGCCTGTCAGTTATCAGGTCTCAATAAGCCATGAGCAAAACCCATAAGAATCTGGAAGTTCATCACTGAAGTCAGACTTACTCAAGAGCCATCAACCTGTCTTTACAAAAGAACATGAAATAAAATCTACATCATGTTTTGGCAAGTTTCAGAAGCTAAATAGTTGTATAATTTTTTTGTTTATTATTTCTTAAGGATGTCTGTCCTCAGATATGTGATATTGCTAGACTATTTCATATTAAATTACCTCAAATTTCTTCAGGATGTCATTAATATTAAATGAAAATAAAGTTTCCCAGATATTTCACTCATATTTATTTTCAAGAAATAATAAGATAATTTGGTTAAATACCAGTCATCTCAAAATATAAGACTCAAGGATATTTCACTATTGAATACAAATATTTTGTATAAACTAACCACTTAATTTATGAGTAATAATTTATGTGTATTAATATCAAGATTAAAATGATAATCTTTTTAACTTTATGAAACATATAGGGCAGATAGAAAATAAGTACACATATAGGACTCTAATATAAGAATATTTTTACATTTCTCAAATAGACTGTGAATTTGAATATATCAGGAGGGTTCAGAGGTATCAGGTTCTCATTTTGTTACATGACTGCTGCTCACAAATCATTTGTTAGTTCTAATGGTTTATTTTCTTAATAGCTTTAGTTTTCTGTGTATAAGATCATAGAGTATTCAACCAGGGAATTCTCTGTTCTTTAAACTTTAAATTGCAAGACGATATTACATTATTTAGACTAATCTGCTCTTAAATTCACTAGGTAGCATCTATTTTCATACTCTTGTTCTCAAAACTCCTGCCTTAGCCTTCCAAGTTTCTAATTTAATGGCTCTAATACTATACCCAATTCTAGAAATACTTTCATTTCATCTTTTCCAATTTACATATATTTTATTAACTTCCATATATTGCCTTCAGACTTCTGGTGCCATATTGAATAGAGCTATATTATTAGTTATATTTCTGCCAATTTTGGCAAAAATTTTCTATATTATGTTTGTATTTTAATGTAAAGAAATCCTCTATTATGTTGATATGCACTAAATGTCTATTTGAATTTTCTCATGTGAGAATATGGAGTTGTGTCAATTGCCTTTTTTGTATTAATTGCAATAATCATATGATTATTGTCTTTACCTTATTAATTTCTATTTATTTATTGAAATAAACATGCTTCAACATTCTAGAATGTAAGTTATAAATCTCATCATAGTTTATGGTCCAAATATACTTCAAAGATTATAGAGCAGAAAAAAAATGTGTTAATGTTTTTATTTTGTTTGGATATTATGAATTTAACACTTCATGTAAGTGAGAGAGCTTCACACCAAACAATCATTTGTATTTCTTTTTACATAAAGAAACATGTTAATTCCATCAGCAGTGACTGTGAACCAGAAGCTTCCATACTTCTTATAAAGTGATTTCTGGGTCTGACAAGAAACAGAATATTATTAGCAGAGAGGTGGAAATGGAATTTGCAAGACAGCATAGTACTGTGTGAAATGGATCCCCAAAAATATTAAAACATTTTTATGATAGAGATGGTTGATTTCATTTAGTTTCCTAAAATTATCCTAATCATGTCTATGTTATCTGCAAAATTTCAATAATAGCGTACATAGATGGCCTTATTTATGTTGGAAGATACATAAAGTCAGAACTAATTCAAAGTGAGTCCCTGTGAGGTAATGAGAAGCATGATTCATAGATGCTGATGCAATGCTTTAAGGAATTTACACAAGAGCAGATAGATTCTGGCAAGCCAACTCCCCAGTCCACCAGGGTGCTGAGGAATAGAGTAATTAATTGATGAGCTCTGTGGTGGGAATAGATGCTTACTTTGTAAGATCTCCCTCTCTCTTTCTTTCTCCCTCCCTCTCTTCTTTATAGCAAAACAGATTAGATTATAAAACACTGAATATATAAATGGATCCTTGATAGATCATGGGTGATTAAAGAAATCTAACTCATAACTGGCACTAATGTATTGTGAAAATATATCCCCTTAATTGCAAAATAGTACCCATGAAGCAGATAGCTTAGGCTCAGATGGCAATGAACCAGGTCATCACTCTGCCAATCTGAAATATAAATATTTTGTATCAATCATTGCCAAATGGCCAGAACGTGATAAGTGACACTTTTTCTAATTTCTGCACTAGTACATAGTTTAAGAGAAACTAAATCCAAACCTTAACTTACCCCACAAAATGTTCCTTGAGCTATTCTTCCTTTATTTTTCATGACAACAACTTTTTGATAAAGCACACTACTTCAAGCTGTTTCTCATTCTAAGGCTTCATACCCTGCTCTGTCAACCACATGGTGGCTGTTTATTATTATTTTATTATTATTACAGAAAGATTTAAAGAAAATCTACTTTGTATCATTTGATAGTTTAGTGATGTACACACAGATATCATATTTGATGAATAAGTTTATATTTATGCATTATTTATTTAAGATTTGAACAATGTATAATTACTGTTTTTACATTATAAGAGAGAAAGTTGAGTATGGAATATTGCATTGAGGTTTCTTGGTCCCGGGCGGCCAGAGGTCCAGACACACAGACCTGCAACCCCAGAACCCTTAGCCACCTGCCTCTGATTAGGCCCCCAGAAATAATTCAGACACTTATATTAAGTTCATGCTGTTTGGTCTATGGCTTAGGCACATTGCTAGCTAGTTCTTTTCATCTTAACTCAACAAATTTTCATTAATCTGCCTGCCATGTGGCCCGTGGCTCACCTGTCTGTGTTCCTCATATGTTTCTTCTTTGGCGGCTAGCTCGGTATGTCTTTGACTCTGCCCTGCTTCTCCTAAGTATGTCGTGATTTTCCCTCCTACTTTTCCTATGGTGCCTGTCATGGGCCAAAACAGCTCCTTTATTTAATGACTGATATTCACAACATACAGAAAGACATTCCCACATCAATGGAAAGCAAAATTAGGTTGATTTGAACCAATTTTAAAATTCAGGCCTATTAGAGTCACGAGAGGAACTTCAAAATATATAATACCAATTTTCTTTCTTTATCATAAAGACATACTTCAGAAGCATCCGAGACCCATGTAATGGACCACTAAGCATTCAAAATTTGTGCATAGAAAGTATCCAAAATCAAGAACAGAGTCAGGAAATGATGTTCTTTAGCAGTTAACTCTTAGATGGATTTAAGACTTCTTCATGTCAGAGTAAAGATAAAGGAAGAAAAGATAGAAGAAAATTAAAAATATATATGGAAACATCTTTTCTGAATATAAATTCCAAGAGACTTATAAGGCAAAGGAAAGCAAGAATAGACTCTAGTCCTCAAAAGGGGCTACTTCCTCAAAGAAAAGTTTATGGGACTCACAGTTGGAGCTCAGATGGTCCTATTATTCTGAACACACTCTAATAGGCTTGAAAATCTGTTTGCAATCATAGAATTGCATATGCTGCCCATTTCACCTAATTTCTGGAAAAATTCTGAGACCAGTAAGAAGCTGGGAAATGGTAGTCATAAAGTCAGATTCCTGGGACGTCCTACACTAGGTTCTTTCTCTCAATAGAAGAAGCTAGCAATGAAAGCAAACACAAATCCTATTCTAGAAAAGTCTGAGCAGAAATACCCATCTGTGATAGTTTTATAAAACTACCCAATTGCAAACAATTTTAATGCTATTGAGACTTAGAATTCAATGAAAAAAATCATATTCTCTGAAAGATACTTTTATACTGTGACATATTTTACAAAATAATATGATGAAATAAAAATAAATTTTTATGCTTACTGTGTACATTCAACAAAAGTCCCATTTTCTGAATGTTTTCTTTGAAGTCTCTCTGAAATTGGTTCTTTAAATTTTAATAAATTAACATTCATAATAGAATTCCCAGATATAATATTCTTACTTCAATATTATCTAAATAAAATTCTCAGACATCAGCCACAAGTAAGGCAATCTTCATCTGCAAGCCTGGAGACAAAGACCCTGTTGAGACTGAGGTTTCTGCCTGTTCCAATTATAATAGTTTGTGTTCTAAACAAGATGCTTCATAAGCAAATGTTGAAAGGATTAACATATTGATAATACATGTATGTTTAATCATAGGATAGTCCTAGCCAGGATATGTGATTTATAGTGCCTCAAAGTCAGGCTTAAAGTCCCCTCTTGATCACAGACGGATCCAGATGTTAAACAAACAAACAAAAATTAATTAAGGTATTTGTTGTAGTATTCATTACTTATATTGAGTGACCATTGAATGGATAATTCATAGTAAGCTTTGGGTATACCTACTATTTGTGGGACATGGATGCAAATAAAATATCTCTGTATAATTTTCCATATCTGAAAGTGAGTTTATGGGTAGTATTTCCCGGATTAAAAGACTAATTCTATGCTTTGTTTATTCTTGCTCCTGTAATGCAATATTCTCACCCTGCTGAGTCCAGATGCTGACATAACTCACAGTAGTTTTACCTGGAGTTTTGATAACAGTTCCCTTATAAGGCTCAAGACAAAACATTTTCTACAACTGGTAATTTTCTATAACTTATCTTTTTGTTGTTGTTATTTTTGTACTTCGTTTGCAGAAGTTTATCAGGATCTTGTTGTGTTGAAGCCCTCAATATCTGAAAAGTATAGTTGCTAAATGTGAAGAATGGTTGACATCTTTGCTTCTTTATTAGCACTTCTATCAATTTCTTGGCTGCTTCAACAGATTTTGATTCTTTCATCTGGAACCACACAAGTTCAAGTACTTTGTTATATTTCAATCAACCAGAATGCCAGAATATGTTAGCTTTTTTTTAAAAAAAAAATCTATCTTTGCTCATTATACAGCACTTGTCATTAAAATTATCTTCAGAGTCATGTAGGAGCCTAAAGTGGACAGAGAGTAAGATAAAATAATTTACCAATGGTCTTAGGAGGGAGAGTTTTTTTCTAAGCACGAACAAAGTAACATTTTTGCTTAAGTAAAGATGTCTCAAAAAATCAGTTTCAAGTTTCTCTTATTTTATATGATTTTCTCTGTTCATATATGTAGTATTTTAGAGTTCCTTAAACTAGTGAGAAGAATGTGCATTCTGAGATAATTTTCAGGATATACCTCACAAGTCTATTATAATATATAATATAATTTAACTATAAAATTATTATTTTTGAATCTAAAGATGTATATTTCTGAAAGTAGAATATAATAATTGCCTAACTGCCTATTTTTGCTGTTCTGGGACTAAGTTTAAGCCCACTTGTGTTGATTATATGACATCAGGTGATTCTTTTAGTAAGAGTTATCTATTTTTTTCTTTTCTTTGTTTTAATCATTTTTATTTAAAAAAAATGTCTTTTTTTATCCATGTATCCAGTTATCCCTCCTCACTTCCCTCCCCCAAATTCCTCACAATCAGTCTTCAGCCTTCCCTTCCCCATCTGTCCCCCATCAGCTGCCCGGAAAGGGCAAGAATTCCCAAAGTGGGTCAGCTCAGTGTGACACATACGCTCCAGTCAAGTCTGTTTTCCTCATCCCAAAGTCAACACTGGGTTAGTTGTTACTTTGCAAAGAATGGGCTCCAAGGTACCTAACCCCCCACCCCCACAGGAACAGAGTTTGATACCACCCTTGAGGCTCCACATACTGCACATGTCAATAGACAGTTGCCTACCCTTGGAGGGCCTAGCTCCTTTTCCAAATAGATCTTCAGTCACTATTCTTGATTCAGTGTGCTCCCCAGAGCTCCTGCTAGTCATCACTGTGGGAATTTTCTTCATAATCCCCATCCTCTTGCTTATACAGATTCTGTATATAGGTGCAAGATATCTTTAAAAAAAAATGCAGTTCATTGTGGCATTCAAATCCAATGGGGGAAACTAAAGACTTTGGTTCAGTTCAGATTTAGATTAAATAAATTTATTCTTACTGCCAACATAAAGAAAGCAGCCTTAGAACAAAACAGCATGCTGTGTGAAAGAGGGGTTAAGATGAGGTTTTAAAGCAGACATCAGGAAGATGTGTATTACAACTATTCATAAAGTCTACAGCTGGGCCGGAAAATTATTTTACTTCCCTCAGCTGTTTCTTACTTTCCTGTGATATAATAATAATAATATGAAAAATCCATTCCATTCTCTTCTCACAGCAATATTGAGCTTTAGAGATGCAAAGGCAGCTGTCAATAGCTCTCAGGCCATTATCCTATTTCTGTTTCACCTTTCTCCACTAGGTTCTCCCAGGCATTCTAGGGCAAAAATTCAATGGACCTGGAGGGATATGTGGCTCTGTAATAAGATTCTTTAGTTATCATAGGTACCCGTGTAAATTATTAGAATGTGCATTCTGATGGAACGTTTAGAAAATACTTCATGAGTTCATTTGATTTACGATACAATTTAGCTCAGATATTTCTTATATTATTGCTGAGGGTAGAATATAATAACTACCTACTTTTATTGTGCTAGTCTGTGTACTCTGTAAGCAGAAAGAATACATTCATTTAAATTCAGGAGTGAACACTCTTATAACTGGAATAGTGTAGTTCATTTCTGGGGAGGCAAAAACAGCGGCATTAAATAGGGTCTTGTCATGTTCCCACAAGTTTTCCCTTGCAGCTTCTTTAGTTAATATAAAGTGTAATATAAAGTGGTCCCTGTTATCTTTTTCTAATTTTGTTCAAAGTATATTTTATCAAATATGAGAATGACCCCTCCCTGCATTCTAGCTCTATTTTGATGAAAGGCCACTCACCTGAATTTTATTATTGAAGGGTGTATTTATCTTTGATAAAAATGTACATTTCCTCTAGGAAACAACTAGATTTTATTTTTTTAATCTATTCTGATAGTTTTTGTCTTGTGATTGGTGGTCAAGTCAATTATCATTGAAATTTTATATTAATTACATCGTTTTGCTGATTTTGATAGTGTTTAGTGACCTCTTATTTCTCTTTCTTAACTTTTTTTCTAGTTCTAGAGACTTCAATTTTATTTCTTAAAATGTGTTGGATGTGTTTATCTTTCTTTTAAATCAATAAAATTCTCTCAACTTTTCTTTTTACAAACTGCCACTTCAGTGATCATGATTTCATCAGCTTTGTTTTAATTTCATACACTCTTTCTCTTCAGTTATCATAGATAGTTCATAGATAAAGTAGTCTTTGTTGGCAGTTATAATTTTTTAACACTACAACTATCTTAGTCAGTGTGCTATTGATATGAAGAGACCATGACAAACATGACTAAGTTAACACTTGTGAAAAAACGCCCTGAATATGTTTAGTTCATTACCATCATGTCTGAAAGCAATTTGTATACAAACACTAGAGTAGTATGAAATAACTAGAAACTGATTACTAGGCACAACAATGTACTCTTGGGTTGGAATGGGGTTTTGAAATTTCCAAGCCTATTTCCAGTGACACATTTACTCTAACAAAGCTGTACCTCTTGATCCTCGCAATCCTTTCAAATAGTGCCACTATCTAGAAATGAAGCATTAAAATATATAGCTTTACTGTGACCATTTTTATTCAAACTACCATAATCCCTGCCCACAATTAGCTTATGGTCATATTATAAAACAAAATACATTTTGAGCGGCTTCAAAGGGCTTTATAGTTTATTAATGTCTCAACATTGTTAGAAAGTATAAACTTTAAAGTCCCTGAGGCTCATTGAAATCTCTTATTTACAACCCCTTGTAAAATCAAAAACAAATGCAGATCATACCTTTCTAAGGTGCAATGGTAATATATATAAATATATATTATATATATAATATATATATATTAAATCATCCCAAAAGAGAAGAAAGGGAACATAATGCGGAACTAATGGACAAAACCAAGACCAAAAACAAACAGGGCAAACTTCCCATTCTGCATCTTCATGTCCAACATCAATGAACTCTTGAGATGTCTCCAGCTCTTCTAGCTTTGTTGACTGGAACACACTTTTATTCTTGAGCTGGTTCTACACCCAGACATCAACTTTCCTAGGCAGATATCTCATGGTTGCAGCATCTCCAACATCCTAGGAACCCCCAGTGGAATGGAGGTTACACCTTTACAATTTCATTCATTGGTTTTTCTGGGCCTTCATGCAGAGACATTCTGACATATGACTGGCCTCAGCTGCTATTCAGCTTTGGAGGTCCATAACTTTAAATCCAGAACCATCTCAGTTTCCAAAGCTGCCAGATCTATCACATATCTGATGATTGCTGGGTTTGGAATTTGATCTCATTTTATTTGCATCAGCTATTTGCTCTTAATGGATTTTGTCACTATATAAGATTTCAGTTTTTACAACGTAGAAGTTTAGTAGAGTGGGTTCCTGCACTTATGCCCCTGTTCCCCTAATTCCATATATCACCTAGGTTTTCTTTGAACTATTTATTTTCTTGAACATTTGTCTTGGCTCAAGCATTAGATTTCCTGGTGCTCCTTTGCTACTGTTTGGTAGTTGGGCCTTGCACTCACAGAAACACAGAAAGATCTGTGTCTCTGGAGTTATAGGATTAAAGGTGTAGGTCACCACTCAGTCAATCCCTTCTGGGATTAAAGGTGTGAGTTACCAACTATCATTCCCATTCTGAGATAAAAGCTGTGAGTTACCATTCTCTGACTCTTGTGTCTTGACTGTGGGTGAATCTGTTCTCTGATATCCCAAGCTGATTTTTATTAAATAGAATATATATCACCCATTCCTTTTCTTTTTAAATTCTATATTTTGTACTTTTTCTTTCTCAGCTTGTTAGTTTTATTAGGGATTATTAAAGACAGGGATTATATGTACAGCCTTAGAAGTCCCGGAACTCACTATATAGAACAGGTTGGATATTCTTTTCTTTATGTATGAAATCATCTTGTGAGTGAGTATATATCATGTCTGTCTTTCTGGGCCTGTGTTTCCTCACTCAAAATGATACTCTCCAAATCCATTGATTTACCTGCAAATTTTAGCATGTGATCATTTTTTTTTTTTTACTCTTGAGTAGTACTCCATTGCATAAAAGTCAAAGAACAAAAATATTTCAGAATATTTTATAAAGCTAGAATTAACATAATATTGAAACTATACAATTGGCCATATATCAAATAAAATTGCAGACCAAAGTCTCTAATAAGCATAAGTGCAAAAATACCAACCAAATATTTGTAAATGAAGTCTAAAATCACTTTATAAGTACTCTCCACTGTGATCTAGTTTGAATTGTTCAGTGACTCAAGGATGGCTAATATATGTGATTCAAGAACTTTACTATATAAATAGTCTCAATGGCAAAACCACATAATCATCTCATTAGATGCAGCAAAGGACATTTACAAAATTCAACATCTCTTTTTAATAAAAATCCAAGAGTTTATAGTAATAATAGGGACATCTCTCAAGACAATAAATGCTAAGGAAAGCAGCCCACAACCAACATCAAACTAAATAGGAAGTTAAGTGTTTTCAATAAAATTAGAAACAAGGCAAAAATGTCACTCTTTTCCTCTCATTTAATACAATGCTGGATGCCTTAGCTAGAGCAATGAGAAACGTTTGAGATAATAAAGTTAAAGATAGAAATGGAAGAACTCAAATTTATTTGCAAATGGTAGTATTCTATAAGTAAAATTCTTAATGACTCCACTAGAAATCTCCCTTACCTGGTAAATACATTTGGCAATGCCGATGAATACAAAATTTAAAATTGCACATACAAAAAAAAAAAAAAAAAGCCTCCTTGTAGAATAATGAAGCTAGATATGTATCTTCCACCCTACTTAACTAAAAATGGATCTCAATATAAGATTTGATATCCTGAATTTGATGTGATGTGGGAGTGTTCTTAAAATTATGGGGACATAAAATAACTTTCAGAACAGGACCCATGTTTTTAAAAACCTTTAAATATAACTTTTGATAAATGTGGCTTCATAAAACTAAAATGGTTTTGTACAGCACAGGTTGAATAAAAAGCTAGCCTACAGATTTATAAAATTTCTTTACCATTTATATATCTGAAAGAGGGTTAATATCCAGAATTAACTCAGCCTGTGGGAGATCAGCTCCCATGATTTATTTGCTCCAGGGTAAGAAAAAGAATGCATCAGAATAGCAAGAAATAAACTTTTTTTTAAAAAAAATCAGAGTGTAATTAAGAATAAGTTTCTATTTTACTGACTGGTAAGATTAGAAAACATACAAGCTTTCTGATGGTAGCTTTCTTTTACTCTTTGAAAATGGTATGTAACTGTCCCCACTCAGTACAAATCTCCACACTGCTTTTTTCCATGCATACATCTACGTATCTTTCTTTGGCACATATGACCATTCATTTTTACACGCAGCTATATCTATTCCCACATGTCTACACATCTTTCCTTTACATGTTTCTCTTATACATCTCCTTTATACAGTTTCATCTTCTTTTCATTCCCACAGTTACAAATATCCACACAATCTATTACTATTCAAGCTATTCATCTTATACACATAGTTCGCCCACAATATACACAACATTGCATTTTACACTGTTTCTACAAACTCTCATAAATCTCTTTTTTCAGTTCCTATACATATCAGCAGCTCTTTCACAGAGCATTATCTCTTACACACTCACTCATACTTATGTACTTCTTCTATATCAATCATTCATGCTCAGCTCATTTACACTCTCATAGCTTCCTTTTCTACATTTTGCATCTGCTGTTTCTGAGTCAAACTCTAAACAATTAATATGTTACATTTTCAGGACCCAACTCATTTTTATGTTATGTGAAGTCACAGTTTTACTCAAATTAAAATGATCACAAAACTAGCCAGTGTAAATGCTTGACCTTGCATGTAAATTTCTTGCAGATATGAAATGGAATTGAAATTCAACACTTAATAGTAGCAGGTTGAAACTTGAGCAGAGGATGTGCAGAAAGTCAGCTATTACAGAGAAGTATGTCTCAAAACAGCCTGGCCTTGATCTTGTAATAAACAACATCTGGGAATTGGTCTTTGTGTATTTTAGTTCAGTAAGTTTTGAATTTGTTCTGAAGTCTAAAATTAATTGTCTTTCAGACAGAAAACACTATTATTTTACTGTGTTTGTAAGTGGAATATTCTGGTAATATTATATATCTTAAACAGAAATCAATTTTCTGACCATCCACAACTGGTAAGTATACTCAAAGATCTGAAGCACACTACCAATTGGCTGTTGAAGGAACCCCTTAGCAGTAATCATTAGAGAGACATAGCGGTGCCCCCCATAAAAGTTTTAGAGAAAACAACTTGTCACTAACAGTTAGTGACCCCACAACTTTTCAAGGTGGGACTCCCATCAGGGAATTAGATGTCTGGTGTATCAACATGTTGTTTGCTGTATACTCCTGTGGCCCTCAGCCAACAATAGAGACCTCATAAAAGTAAGCATCAAGAAAACAGTCCAATTAAACAGTGAGACATAAAATTAAACACAAAGAGAGCTAAAAATGAAAAAATAAGAGAAATATTTTTAAATAATAGAAAACTGCAAATTGAAAGCGTTTTTGAATTTCAACCTACCAAATCAAAGTTGATAAAATTATTGACACAAATGAAGACAAATATTAGCGTCAGTCGCAGGAGAAGGGGACATTCATTCATCCGATACTTCTTAAACAACTAGACTTACCCATTTTCTGTAATTGAATTTTTAATTTCCAGTTCAATTTCACTCTGGATATTTATCAATATTTTGAACTCTTATCAAATTAAGGTTTCGTTTTCTCACTTGTTTCATCATCATATTTAGCCCTCTCGGTTACTTGAGCTTCTTCAGGAAGTTTTGACTGCCTTATTTGTTTATTCATTTTTTTTAATTTCTTGAATATTTAAGAAATGCTTATACTTGCCTGAGTTGTTCTTACTGGGTTTGGATATGAGTATTGAAGATCTTTTCTTAAAATACATTATTTTGGTTTTTATATTACCTGTGTTTTTGCCATGGAACATGACCATTTATCATTGTGTGTTTTTCTTTCTCTTGCTATTTTGATCACTGGGCTAGAGTTCTAAGATGGTAAAGTGGAATGACATCTTAGGAGGTAACACTGGGGAAGTAGGTATTCTATTTGTTTCTTTGGATCTTTGGAGAGATGCATAAGGTAAAGTGGCAGATGTGAAGTCATGGTCATAGTCTAAATGAGTAGTTGAAGCTATAGGGTATGGTTCATTTCCCAAGGCGAGGATGTTGGCTTTGCTCAGGGAGCGGTTTCCTGTGTCGAATCTGAAAACATAGAAAATGGAGAGTATCTTATCCTATGGTGAGGTCACGGTAGGACCTTGGGAAATGAAGGCATGTCCTTGGGTGGCCTAATGAGGAGAAAAGAGAAAGGATTACCTGATGGAATAGTTGCCTGGATGATTCATTTGTATGTTAAAGCTCAAGAGGATCATACTTTTTATCCTACCTCATAGTGATCAGTTCTCTACCATGCAAGATAAATCAGTAATGGATGGTACCTATGTTACTCTGAGAAGCATGAGATTTGCTGTTTTTTGCACCTTGTGAAAGACAATGGGTTTTGTACCCCCCCCAAAAGAAGAAAAAGAATAAAAGGAACTACTGTTTATGACTTCAGATGGCAAACACAACCAGACAACTCAGATATACTTGAAAACAATAATAGTTAATGACTTAAAATATTGCTAAAGTTACCTAGAAACAGATTATCCCAAAGAATTGGAGAAAAATGTTTGCATTTCCATGCAGGTTCCTTTAATATCAAGTACTGTACAGAAAAAGATATATTTCTCATTTTAAACACATAGTATGTCATTTTTATGTTGGTGGATTTAATCAAATTTTACCACTGACAATAATGAGAAAATATGGGAGGGTTAGGCTGACCATACTATTGATGTCTGTTTCCTGAAGTAGCGGTGTTATAGAGCTTGTAGTGTAATTCAACTACACACAGAATTATTTGCTCCCAATTTAGCTTCTGTCGGTGTTTGTATTTATTGGTGGCTATGATGGCTCTCAGGAATCTGAGTGCTAAGATTTATTAAGTCACTGTCCAACCTCTCTCATAGACAATCTAGACAGAAACAACTATTTCCTGAAGAGAGTGCCTCAATTTTAAACACATGTGCTCAGAAAGGACTGGTTTTTATCAGTAGTTAAGATCACACACAGCTCAATGACAGCCCCTGTGACAACCCATGAAATATTACAGCATTAAATGAGGCTCTTAAGTAGCTGACTATCGTGCACCAAGCCCCCATGTTAAAACTCTGACAAGGATGAGATTTTCTTGATGTTCAGAACAGAAAAAAAGAGAATAAAATTATCCCTCTTAATATTCCAAAAGATTATTGTGAATTTCAATATGTGGCTAATCTGCTTGTCTTACCTGATAGACTTCTGAGTAGTCAGATTTGTGAGAATTGCTTGATGCTATGGAATATAAGATAAAACATTGTTTAAGTTCACACAATTTAAAATATAAAAACTGTTAATGCAATATTTTTATTGACAATAAATATTCTCACACAATGCAATCTGACCATGATTTTCCATCTTTCTTCTCCTTTCCACGTCCTCTCCAGCAGATGCATTCACCCTCTGCTTTCCCTTGACAAACAAACTGGCTTCCAAGAGACAACAGCTCAAGTGGGATGTCCTTTTGACCACTGTGAATATGCTTTTTGGTTAATAAATAAACTGTTTTGGCCTATTGCAAGGCAGCTTAGAGTCAGGCAGGAAATCCAAGCATACATAAAGGAGTTTAGAGTTAGGCAGAAGCTGTAAGATGCCGCTCAAATAGTAAGATGCAATAGGACACAGGTAAAGCCACAGAATATATGGCAATATACAGTTTAATAGAAATAGGTTGCATTAAATTATATGAGCTAGTTGGCAATGAGCCTGAGCCATAGGCCAAGCAGTTTGTAATTAATATGTCTCTTAATAATTATGTTATAAGTGCCTGTGAGGCCACAGGTGAGAGAGATTTGTCTGGACCTTGGGCCTGCATGAGTCAGAAAGAACATTCTGCTACAAACATCCAAACGTGATAAAACAAAATTCAGTAAGACAAGGTAAAAGCCTTCATAGTGAAGCTAGACAATGAAATCCAGTAGGAAGAAAAGAGTCAACAAAGTAGGCAAAAGAGTCAGAGGCATACCAGTTTTCACTGTTAGGAGGCCTACGAAAGTACTAAGTTAACAGCCATAACTTAAATGAAGAACACCTGGTATAGATCCATACAGAAACCATGCTTGCTGCTTCAGGCTCTGTAATCTCCAAAACACACACACACACACACACACACACACACACACACACACACACACACACACACACACACACACACACACACACACACACTCAATTTCAGTATTTCTTTAGCATCAAATAGAAGGTGCAGAGGACCATAGACAGAGATAGGAGAGAACATTTAAATAAGAGATCTCCATTTGGTCCCTCCCCTTAGAGTTCAGGGAACCCAGTGGAAAAATTGGAGGAAGGGAGTCAGAGGACATGACAAGTAGAATCAATATTCTTATATTGCTATTAATTTTTAGAATGACTTCTTCTCAATGAGTCAAAATCAATGATTTCTTAATTAAAAATGCAATATAGGTCCTCAGATTACTGAGGTTCTTTCTAAATGAGAGAATTTTTTCTCTGTAAACAAAATTTTAAATGCTTCGTGGCAAACCTAACTTGGATATAAGTTTAAGAAGCAAGAAGCAAGTAAAGATGAAAATATGTTGGAAATGAAGGAACAGGGTCATTATTGACAATTTCTTTAGAATCCTTTAGGTTAGGTTACACATATGCTATCTGACACATGTTAACAACATCTTCATAGACTTCTTCTTGTGTACCGAAGGTAGAAACACGTGCAGCTTGTACATATTCTATGAAGTTTAGCATATTTAAATAAATGGTCCCCCAGTAGGAAAAGAATTTCTTGATTTTCAGAAACCTTATTAGGGAACATGGTCTGAGACATGGTATGACATTTAATACAATATTTAAAAATTGCATTCAAAGGCATTAACATTAAAAGTGTTCCTAAAGTGTGCCTGAGTTTTGCTTTTTGATGATATTCTTATAATTTTGCTATATATGTATATATAATTATGCTTGATATAAAATCTAAAAACAAAAAATAAATATACATGAATATAATACATACTTATATGCAATGTCTTTGTAAAATATTTTAAGCCACAATTTTGTTATCTATGTTGTAAAACCCTTATAAAAATATTAAATTAATTTATATGATTTTTTTATTTAAGTGAGAAAACATTGATAAAACATAATCATTTATAATCATAATTTTTACAACATTTCTTTGTAGGGGTATTGTGTTGTTTCATGGTAAATAATTGTCCCACTCACTGGTTTAATAAAAAGCGCTGATTGGCCAAAGGCAGGCAGGAAGTATGGGCAGGACTACCAGTCTAAAAAGTCTGAGAACAGGAAGTACAGAGCAGAATGCCAGAGAGAAGCCAGAAGAAGCAGAGGACACCTATGCTGCTCTAAGAAAAGGTATGGAGCCACATAGCTGAACAGGAAGAATCATGGGTTAGATGAAGGGTAGAGAGCTAGCCAATGATATGCCTGGGCCTGAGGCTGATCAGCCTAAAACTATTGAAAGCATCTGTGCGTCTCTGTGGGACTGTGTGACTGTGGGACTGCGGGTTGGCGGGTCTCCCGAGTCTGTGGGTCCTAAACCTTGAGGTTAGGCCCGAAAGTTCGGGCCAGAAACCTCATACTACATTTCTTCAACCCTGTTTTTGAGAGCAAAATAACATATGCTGTGTGATATAAAAAGAGAAAATAAATTTTAAAATTAAATATAATTTTGTTTATATATATATAATATATATTTCAAGTATTCTTTTAAAATATCAAATGTTTTATCTTTCAAAAATACTACAGCCTTTCGTTTGTATTAACTTTTTCCACTATCACCCTTATTTATTGACTGCATTTGGATTGTTGCTTTTCTCTTAACATTTTGAAATTATCTCGCCTAAAACTCTTCCTTTTATTCTACTATCGTATATTTTATCCAGACCTCCTCCATGCCTCTCTCCAAGAATTCCTCCTCCTCTTCCTCCACTTTCCCTTCAGAAAAGTGCAAACCTCCCAGATGTAGCAACACAACAAGGCGAATAAAGTTACAGTAAATCTAGGCACAACCCCTCCCCTCATAGTAAGGCTGGATGAAGCAATCAGTAGGAGGAAGATGGTCCCAATAGCGAGCAGAAGAGTCAGAGACAAGCCCCACTCCCAATGTTGGAAGTCATGCAGGGACACCAAGCAGCACATATGCAGCGAAGATTTATGTCAAGCCTATATAGGATCACTGATTGTCCAGGCTCTGTGAGGCCCTATGAGGCCCGGTTAGTTGATTCTGACTCCTAAAATCCTTCCTCATCCTGAGCTAGACGTAAATTGTTTGGCTGTGCATTTCTGTATCTGCCCTCATCAATTGCTGGGTGAAGCCTGTCTAGTGATAATAATTTCACTGACTTTCATTATTCTGGCTGTCTTCTATCCAGGGTCTATAGATATCCATCTCTGTTTCCAGCCCATCCAAGCTGTGACAGGGACTGGATCCCTCTTGTGTCATGGGTCCCAATTTGGATCATCCATTGTTTCACCAGTCTGAACACCTCTTGTAGGCAGAACCAATTTTAGGTCAAAGGTTTTGTGGCTGGTTTGGTGTCCCGATTCCTCCACTGGAAACCTTGCTGAGATATAGAAGTTGACCAGTTTCAATTTAATATCCCTTTTTACTAGGAGTCCTGAATTCCTGAGAGTGACATGTAGAATTTCAGAGGTTCTTTGATTTGCATTTCTTCAATGGCTAAGGAGGTTGAGCATTTATTTAATTGCTTCTCAGTCATTTAATATTCTGTTATGATTCATAACTCATTTTTAATTGCGTTATTTGTTCTTTTTGATATCTAGCTTCTTGAATTCTTAATATATCTTGGATATTAGCCTTCTGTCGGATGTGGAGTTGCTAAAAAAAAAAAAAAAATCTTTCCTATACTTTAAGCTACTGTTTTTCCATGTGATGTTACTTTTTGTCCTACACAAACTTTTTGGCTTCATTGGATAACATTTATTAATTGTTGGTCTTAGTGCCTGCCCTCTTAATGTTCTGCTCCGTACGTTGTCTCCTATGCCGTTGTATTAAGGACAGTCCCCACTTTCTCTTCTATCAAGATCAGTATATCTGATTTTATGTTATGTAGGTATTTGAACAATTGGACTTGAGTTATGTGCAGAGTGGTAGAAATGTAGCTATCTGTATCCTACATACAGACATCCAATTAGACCAGAAATATTTCCAAATTTTTATAATTCTAATTTTTTTGTTACAACTAGGTTTATTTTTATTTTCTTTTAAATTATTTCTCTTCTTTTCTATAAACTTATTTGGAACAGAGAAATAAGCAAAGTAGATGCTAGAAGATGCTCAGGTAGCACAGGATCAACATTGTAAAAACAGCCAATCTATCAAAGCAATCTACAGATTTAATCAAACCCAATTAAAATTCAAATAAATTTCTTCATAGCATTTGCAGTAGTACAGCATTAAATTTAGTATGAAAATAAAAAAAAAACCTAGGACATCCAAAATAATCTTGAACATTAAAAAACAAACTGCTGAAGGTATCATGTTTCAGATTTCAAGTTAAATTACAGAGGAAAAGTAGCAAAAACAGTGTGGTATTAATATATAGACATATTGATCACTAGAGTAAAATTCAGGCTTTCAAATCAGTTTATATTTCTACATTCACCTTTTTTTTTTTTTTTTTGACAAAGAGGCCTACAAAGCACATTGAAGAAAGTCAGTATCTTCAACAGTGTATTTCAAACTGGTTAGCTAAATGTAGGAGAGTGAAAAGAGATCTTTGTCTCTCTGCAAAAAATTCACCAAACAAATCACAGAAACCAATTTAAGATCTGGTTTTCTTTGTAGTATTACGTTTCTGACCTGATCTTTTTGGCCTAGACTTCTGGGTCAAACTTTCGGGCCTAGTCTTGTGGCCCAGACTTTCAGACCCATGGTCCCATAATGCCACTGAAACAAAAGGGGCTTGTGTTAACCATATGCTGATTGGCTGATTAACCTGGGGCCCAGGCATATAACTTGCAAACCCTTACTCTTAAAGTAACCCATGACTCTCATCCCATTTAGCCATGAAGCCTGGTACTTTTTCTCAGAGCAGCATTTTAACTTCTTTCCTCTGCATCTGCTGGCATCGTATCATGGTATCTGCATGGCTTCTCTGTAGCATTTCTACCCTGTTCTTCCTGTTCCCAGAGTTTTCTTAGTCTGGTAGCCCCACCCACACTTTCTGTCTGCCTTTGGCCAATCAGCATTTTTATTAAACCTTGTGGGACAATTACTTACAATGTAATACCATAATCCCACTACATTTTGTTTTTAAAATTAAGAAAGTAGGAAGCTTGTGTTTGTTTCATCAAAACATGCTTTGATAAAATGTTTGGTCTATTCTTTTCCTTAAATTATTAATTCACATAACTCTTATGTGGTCCTTCAAAATGAAAGCATTAATTTCTTAGTAGTTAAAATTATAACACAACAGTCTAGTCCTGTGATGATATATTATATATTTAATCAAAATATTCTGAAATATCAGAAGACAGAACCATCTCTCCTTTTTTGCTTTTATTTTATTTTTTGTTTATTTTTGGTTTTTTTTGGGTTGTTTAATTTAGTTTTGTTTTGTTTGAAATGTGTGTGTGTGTGTGTGTGTGTGTGTATGTGTGTGTGTGTGTGTGTGTATGTGTGTGTGTGTGTGTGTGTGTGTAACAGTACTGGCTATCCTGGAACTTACTTTGTAGACCAGGCTGTTCGAGAACTCACAGAACATCCTGCTCCCTCTTCCTCACAAGTTCTGGGACCAGTGATGTGCCCAACAACTACCTGGTGTTTAGAACTTGAATTCATAGTGATTTAAAGGCATGGGTCATCATTCACTGACCTTTATAGCTTGGCTGTAAGTGATTCTGTCCTCTGATATTACAAACAAATATTATTAAATATACAATATATCACCACATAGTCTGATCAGATTTATCTCAGAACTATTAATAGGTGCCATTATTGCTCTAATAATATTTTTAAATCATTTCTAACTTTCACATAGTGATCCATCCACTCATTTGAGGCAGAAACTTAGAACGAAGTACAAAATTTCATATTATAAATTATTCATTTAACATGTGGAAACAAATCACTGTATAATCGACAAGAAATACTCTGTCATCAATGTCTCAGTGTTATACAAAATACTATATAAACACTGTTTAGAAAATGTAGATCATAAAAGGGAGCTTAAAAGATGTTTATTTAAAATTTATTGCATATTATGGCACTCATATTTGGATGTAACCAACATCTATATGACTCAACTCAATGCCTATTCAGTGGGAAAGAAATCAATTCTAGTATAGGAAAGTTAGCCAAATACTTTTTAGTGTGTGAATCCTAGAAGAGAATCTATTACCAGCAATTTTCTAAACCAGCAAAATTTCTGAGCACTGTATAAATATTTACCTTTCTACCTACAGATAAGTCTAGCCTCCAACCATCATCAAAGAAACTCCTCTTTGCAACCAAAAAAGACCAACAAAAATCCTCAACTGTTCAAAATGCAAGGAACAATTTATCATAAAGTCCTCACTGCCAACCCTTAATGCTTACATCTTCTTTAAGATTCCTCTTGTGCCTCGGGCTCAGTGAACATTGTCAAAGAGGGAGCAGTAAATTAAAAAAAAAATGATTATGACCAGAATAAGTGTACAAGAAGGAGGGGGCAGAGAGGTTGTATGAGTGAGAGGTCTAGAAAATATGTGAAATTATGTGTTTTCTAAATGAAAGAGAATATTCATTCATGATAACTGAGCACTATGGGTACCTAAATACCTGAAGAAATAAAAGCAAAAGTCATGCTGATATGGAAGGGTGAAATATCACCTTCACCCCAAGAGGATGCTGACAGCAGGAAAAATAGGAGCCCTTTAATTTATCATCTAATATCAAACTGGCATCAATGAAAACAATATGGAAAAGATTTAACAGGTTCTTTCTTTTATACACACACACACACACACACACACACACACATACACGCTTATAACAAAGAGGATGCATGGAGGTTGAAATAGTCGAACCATTTTTTAGTAAAAGCATTAATTAAAAACTCTTTGCATAAATTTAGATGGGTAATTGCTTAATTAAAGAAACTCTGTAGTCAACTTTATATTGTTTTCTATACATCAAAGGAAGGAATTAGTATTCTGCAACATTGTATGAGTGGTTTATTAAAACATAATGCTCAAATATCAAATTTATTACCATAAATCTAGATAAAGGTGCAGTTTTTGAATAAAGTTTGTCTGCATAAAAAGTAATGGATTCTTTCCATTTATTTTTCATAATAAAGTATGACACATTATCTTAGACTTTTTTTAGTGCTTTGTGAATTAAATGGTATAGAATTCTTTGTATCTGGAGGATTGCTAAAAAGTGTTTATATATATATAAATATATATATGTATATGTGTGTGTGTGTGTATATGTATAAGGGTATATATATATACCCTTAAATTTTCACTCTAGAGGCCAAACAACACACTGAGCAATAGCTAACTAGTCAAACTTTGCATAGCACCATTTAATGTTGTATTTTTGGATATTAAGTTACAAAACATACTATTATTACATAATTGCACATTGTCTACTAGTACACATCATTTCTTACATGAAGAAATATCACTCTAAGAATATCTCAAACTTGAAAGGTGCAATTTGAAAGAAATTTTGATACATGACTTTTTTTTTCACCAGAAAATATAGTATACTGAGGTGGGAAAACTGCAGCCTTTTCTTGCTATATATACATCATTGATGTCAGATGTTTAAAAATGAATACCTCTGAGGCAGTTTGCAGTGTGTTTTATGGCTGAAAGTGTTAAGTGTGGATATAAGTCAGAATATGATTTCTCCCTGACAGTAAGTTCAGACTGTGACATTAACTGGGAGAGAACAACAGAAGGAAGATGCCTTAGATTGTAATCCTAGGGCTTTTCCTTTAATTAGGTCATAGTTCATATCCTAGAGCTGTTTCAAAGATATCCATGTTCAATGAATAGTTACTATTCAATCTCAGCATTGTATGGGTGTCTGAGTGCTTAGAAGGTGGCCAATGCAGCATTCTCATAAAATGTTAGATAAATTTACATAATTCTTTTCAGGAAAATAAAACACTTGTCATTTATCCACCTTTCTAGAAACAGTACTGAGGAACTGACATGTTTTAAAGTGAAAACTCCAACTTTTTGAGCTGAGAGAATTTTATTAAAATTGATGCTAAAATTTGAGATCAGAAAATCTCTAATTTGAGTAAATATGATTAAGTTACAGGATATGATGAAAGTACAGGAGGTAGAAGAGATCATGAAGGCTGGCAAAACCTGGATAACACAAACTCACAAATTGAAGTTGGCCATCAGCTAAGCTTGTCTTTCTTTCTAACCGAGTACAGTTAACTGTCCACAAGCACTTAAAGACTTGTGAATTTTCTGAGGGAAATCAATACTTATTCTCAGAATGAACTAATCATTCCTCATCATGTTTTTCTTGTGAAGGAACATCCAAATGTTCTAATCGGCTCAAGCGATGGACTCTGTTCATTTACAGGCTTGAATATCATTATGATGTCCTAAGAAATTCACCAAAGTATTTATCAAGTGCATGAGTTCCTGCATCTTTTATTTTCTTCATTTGTTTCTATAATTATTGAATGTTATATTATATAATATCATGAATATATTCTCTTAGAGTTGATATTAAACTTGATCCAGAAAAATACATTAAAAATTAAACTAATATTGCTATACTATCTAAATGAAAGCTAAAAAATAAACATGGAAATATAGAAGCCAATTTTATTAGAACTGATTAGTAAATTATTTCTTAGATATGACAGCAAAATTATAATCAAAAGGACTAAATTTAGACCATCAAAAATTAAACTTTTAGTAAATATATTATGAATTACAATGAAATTCCTCAAATCTTTTAAAGTAAAATTATTTGTATTACAAAAACCATAAAAAGGACATGTGATAGTTTGAATGAAAATATGCCCCCTATGCCCTATGAAACTATGAGGAAGTGTGGCCTTATTAAAGAAAGAATGGCACTAGGCGTGGGCTTTAAAGTGTCAGGTGTTCAATTCAAGCCCTTGGCACTTCCTCCCTTTCTTCTGCCTACTGATCCAGCTCCATGTTTACCTTCATTCTATCATGCTTCCTGCCATGATGATAATGTACCGATTTTCTCAACCTGTAAACTCACCACAATGGAATATTTTGTTTACAGAGTTGCCTCCTCATGGTGACTCTTCAGGACAATAAGAAAACATAAGCCAAATAAACCCTTTAATTCACAACTTGTCTTTTTTAATGGTGTTTCATTGCAATAGAATGGTGTTTTGCTCATGGCTCAACAATGCAACAGAAAATGTCAATGGATGAGAAACAGAAAACTAAAATAGTCATTATCTAAGGTTTGCAGAATAGATTATATTGAGATAGAGAAGTGAAAAATATTTGACACTTTTGGATAGGATAATAATTTCTTTTTATTTTTGTTATGCTATAACATTTGCAATACATATTTTATATGTTCATATAAATATATATTCTAAAATATATATTGAAAAAATATTAATTTTTATTACAAATGGATAAAATTGGTAGAATCCAGATTATATGTCAGCAAAGTTTTTCAAACTGTAGGTCAATAAAAAAAGATCAATTTAAACTACTCTTTTAAAATAGTTGAAAGTATATGAGTATACATTTTTGTATTCTATTATTGTCTCACAATATTGACTGGTTTAATATTTCTATTATGCTTTATGAAGATGTGGAATGGCAGGAAAAATGAGTGGAATGACAATATAGAATGGATTTAGGTACAAAAAGGTATAAATTTAAAAGTAGTGAGCTACAAAAGATTGGGAGGTTTATTGTATAACATCTATATTTTACTTAGGCTGCTGATCAAAAAGTGCAAAAACATACTTCTCAATAAACATAGTCCATTTCTTCTTTACTAAACTGCTTTCTGTAGGATATAGAGATTACTGCAGCTTTATATAAAATGTTCTTCTAAGCTTATATCTATTCGCATTATACCTTTTGTTACCTGTGACTAGGATTCTACTGTTATAAAAATAAAATATAAATGATTTATGCAGAGAGAACATTACCCATCATAACTCCAAAATTATTGGACATGGCTTTCTCAGGATATCTTCTCTAGTTGTTCTTCCTAGTGAGATCCCTGGATATCTCTCTTGAGTTCCTTCTGTTTCTAAGCTGTTCAGGGGTTGTGATTAGCAGCCTCGATATCCTTTGTTTAATGACTAAACCCACTTATATGTGAGTACATATCATGTCTATTTTTCTGGGTCTGTGCTACCTCACACAGGATTATACTCTCTGCCGCGGACCGGCCCTCCTGGGGCACCAAGACCGAGGGAGAACACGGGTCGAAGGAGAGGAGAATGGGATTCGGCGAGTAAATGACAGACAGACACACTCAGAGGGTTGAGTTAATGCTGCTGCAACTTTACTGACTTTTTCAGGTGTTTATATACAGAAAGCAAAAGGGAACTTGACAAGGCATTTAACCATGACATTTATGAGAACAGAACAATATGGGACATGTGCCATACATTGAATCTAGTACAAGCATTTGCTAGCTTGTGGTAAGGGGTAGGTGAGGCATGGCTAATGATTATAACTACTTATTAATCTTCTATGGGCATGGGCTGTGTCTTTTTGAGAAGTTTTTTTGTATGTCCATTTTTCTTCTCATAGCCGAATGAACAGTGAGGGCATGACCCCAAAAGGCTTTTGAACAAAGGGGGCCAACTAGTTTGTTCATTTTTGAGTTAAGCAGACACCAGGGTTTTTGTATACACTTTGATCTTTTAGAAAAAAGGGAAGTAAGTAATAATTTCTTTTTTATCTTTTGTATACTATTCACCTGTTACCATGTTCATCATAAACTCTGTTACATTGAGTTGCTCTTAAGAATAGTCTCGTTAATTTTTGTCTTAGGTGCTGTCTACTGTTTGCCATTAATCTTATAGTGTACATATCCCCCTGGGAGAGCCCTGGAGAGAATTCTTGTTGATGCTTGTTTCTCTGAGTTACTGTGTTGTTTATGAGAATTTCTTACCAGTTGTTCTATTTCTACTAAGTCATTGGTTTCTTAGGAACCTTTTCAATTGTCTGAAATTAAGGAGGAGGTGCTTCCTCCTGTTTCTCATCATTGACTGTGTTAGTTTTATTCCTGACATTATAAATGGGTACATTTAGTCTCTGGTATAATATAATTAGCAGGAGCAAAGCAAACAAGAAAAAGATTAAGGAAAAATAGACTAGGTGCATTGTGGCCGAGAACGGGGTGACGAGGTCATTACACAGGCGCTGTATCAAGGAACCAGGGAACCCTTCGCTCCAAGAAGCTCTGGCTCACCAACATCCCACCATGAGGGCCACCTGATAGGCATTGCAGCTTACACCGGAGGCACGGTGGATGCAGCAGTTCCTCCTTTTTTTATTTTTTTAAAATGAGCCTCGAACACCTCCTGTTGCAGGGCGTTGATGGACCTAGACAGAATTTTAAAGATACATGGAAATAATAAAGCAACACAAAAGATCAAAACAGCCAGAATCACAATGTAAATAATATATTGTGTCCAATCTAAGGGATTTAGGGATTGAATATTACTCTTTAAGCTAGCTGCTAAATCATCTAAGGCTGTCAACCGGAGATGAGCTTGACTCATTGCAGAAATATCTTTTTGTAATTGTTTTAGGTCATGAGTGGCATCATTATCCTGCCAAACACCCTGTAAGTGTGCCTTCACTTTTTCCCAAGGTAGGGAGGTATTATAAGGTAGGGGAGTAACGCAAATGGAGGAAAATCCATCATGACACCTGCTATTTAATGTGCTTTTTATATTGGCAATATCTTGTCCTAGGGCAAGCACCATTTCTTCTAGAATATTAATTTTTGCTTCCAGTTTATTATCTATCACTGCTTGTTCATAAAGAGCAGAGGAAATGTTTTTATTCATCTCATTTACAAAGTGTGCAGTATGTATCTCTTGAACCAATGCTGTGGTGGCAACTGTAAAGGTAGTTAAAATGGAGATTAAAGTTATTATTCCCAAAATAACAGCAGCCACAAATCTCTTTGGTCTCATCAATTCATTTAAAGAAGATAAGACTCGTAAGGCCGAATTATCATACCATGCCTCATCACCCAATTCCACAGGGAGCATAACATAAGGTGGACGGCGAACAAGCACAATAGTAGTTAAATCCTTATTCTCACCAGAAGAAACACAATTAGTTAATTTACAAGCACTACATATCACCTTGTAGGAATTGCCATGTTTAGATATATTCATTAGACCATATTGTCCTAACAGAATCCCATATGGATATGCTACACAGGCTCTGACTCCCACTGGAGTAGGTTTTGTTTCATTGGGTTTTCTTTCTAACAGTATGTTGGCCGCTGCTGCAAGGCGGAACAAATCTCTATGAATCATGGATTTATTTCCTTTTTTAACATGCCATATGGGCTCTACAAATCCTGGAGAAAACCATCTCCTAACCTTTTCACCATACATATATTGTAACTGAAATCCATGAAATTTATCTTTGTTATTGTTAAGGTATTCCTCGTATTTTTTGTCTCCGGAAGAAGAGGAATAATCCCAAATTTCTAAGTCAGCTCCCTTTGGGGAGAACATGGTAGCAGCATGTGGGAACCCACATGATAGCCATTTAGGATATTTAGTTAAAGAGGAATCCCAAAATTGATTTTTATCTCTAAATTTTTCAATACAAGAATCTAAAGGAATAGCATTAACTTTTTGAGTTGTTTTATTAAAGTTCATGAAGCCTAAAGTCTGCATTCGAAGTTCCCACACCCATCTTTTACCCTCGTTGTCTTGATCAGGAGCATCTGTAAGCATAGTACGATAATTAATCGTAACACAGCCAGACGGAGTCCTTCCTCTGAGTGAAAGGCAGATCGGTAATGAATCTGACCTCCCTTCATATGCTATATAAGAGGAAGTGCTCATCCTGTCATCAGAATCTTGGAATCCCCCTAGTCTAATTGAATCATTGGTCAGAACTTTTATTGGTGACTGATCAAGCCATCCTACTGGCTGCACTAAAGCAGGACTGGGGACGTAAGCCCAATAAGCCACGCCCTCCGCTGGCGTGGAAATGAGAGACAAAAAAGCTAAGAAATACATATAAGGATTTAAAGGTTGTTGTTGCTGTAAGATAAGTTGCTTAGCCTGTTTGACCATCGTTCGGATCATGGTCTAAGTTATTTTTGTCCCCTGCTGTTCTTTTTTGATGTTTAGACACTGGATCCCCTTTGTTATTGTGGTCACTTTTTCTCGCAGCCGTTTCCTTTTTTGATTTCGCCGCCGCAGCCGGTCGGATGAGGCGGTCAGGGATCCAGATCGGAGAGTCTGCATTCTGTGGAAACACACAAGCATATCCTCGTCCTGAGGTTATTAAAACATCCGGGCCCTTCCAGACACCGGACAAGTCTTTCCACATGACTTGTGGCAGGGGGGAAGCAGTTGCACCGCCCCAGTGTTTTATGGCAGGGGTTTGTTGTTGGTCATTAGTGTTAAGGTGATTGATTACAAACAGTGCATGAGAAAGTAAATGATGAGGAGAGAAGTAAGGGTTAGAGGCCTTAAGCCATTCAATTTGAGTTTTTAGAGTTTGATGAGTTCTTTCTATAATAGCCTGTCCTTGAGGATTGTAAGGTATCCCAGTGGAGTGAGCTATTTTCCACTGTGCACAAAAGGACTCAAAGGCTTTTGAGACATAAGCTGGGCCATTATCAGTCTTTATTTGTAAAGGCTTCCCCATAACTGAGAAGGCCTGAGACAGATGCTGAGCCACATCTTTAAAAGCTTCTCCACTTCATGCCGAAGCATAAACAAAATGAGAGAATGTATCAACAGTTACATGGAGGTATCCCAGTTTCCCAAAAGATGGGACATGGGTCACATCCATCTGCCACAGGACATTTGGCCTCAGTCCTCGAGGGTTCACTCCCACTTTTGGCAGTGAGTGGGTATGAGGGCATGAGGAACATTCTTTTACAATTTGTCTTGTCTGCTCCCTAGTTATGTTAAACATTCTCTTTAAAGCTAAAGCATTTTGGTGATGGATGGCATGGCTTTCCTGAGCTTCTATAACTGAGGCAATTATGGGTTTTGTTAAGATATCTGCCATGGCATTTCCCTGGGCCAGTGGACCTGGGAGGTTAGTGTGTCCTCTTATATGACTAACATGAAACTTATTTTGTCTCTGATGAATCAGAGTTTGTAATTGCTTAAGCAAAGGAAGAATAGTGGACTTTCCTGACAAAAGAGAAGTTTCTAGGGCAGGAAATAAGTTAAATACATACTTTGAATCTGTAAAAAGGTTAAAAGATTGCTGAAAATTTTTAAAAGCTAAAATTACAGCCCTAATTTCTGCTTGTTGTGCTGAAGTCTGTTTAACTTTCTCTATGAGAGGTTTCTGCCCTTTCACATAGACCACAGCCTTTCCGGATGATGACCCATCTGTGAAAATAGTTATTGCTTTTTCAAGGGGCTTTTCTGAATACCAGAGAGGGAAGATAAAACTTACTTTTTTTGTAAACTCTATCAAAGGATGTTTGGGATAATGATAAGCAATTTGTCCTGCATATCCTTGTAAGGCCAAAATCCAATCATCATTATTTTGTAATAAAAACTCTGTTTGCATTTTATTATAAGGAGACACTATTAAACCAACATCTTTCCCAAATAATTCTTTGGACCTCTGTCTTCCTTTCATAAGTAGCAAGGAACACAGGTAAGGATAATCTGCAAGCATTTTTGGCTGGGAATGTGACAAATGCAACCATTCTAATACCCCTTCCTGCCATAGGCAGGCTGTAGGAGTATAGTCTGTTGCAAAAATTAACAAACTCCATGGTCTGTTTACATTTACTTGTTTTACCCTTGCATCATTTAGGGCTGTTTCTACAAGTTGTAATGCTTTTAAAGCATCTTGTGTTAATGTTCTGGGAGACTTAGGATCTGCATTTCCATGCAGTATTTGATATAATGGACTTAAGGTACCTGTTGGAATTTTTAAATATGACCTTATCCAATTAATTTCTCCTAATAGTTGCTGAAAATCATTTAATGTTTTTAATTTATCTTTTCTAATGGCCAGTTTTTGAGAGGAAATGTAATCATTATGTATCCATTGTCCTAAATAGCTCAACGGTCTATTTTTTTGTATTTTTTCAGGAGCTATGACGAGGCCATGTTGAGTAAGTTGCTGTATGGCCTTTTGTAGCATTTGTTCAGCCATTTCTTTAGAGGGATGGGCTAACAATATATCATCCATATAATGAATTATATATGCAGTAGGGAATTGCTGCCTTACTGAAATTAATGCAGCATCTACAAATTACTGACACAAAGTAGGACTATTTTTCATGCCTTGTGGTAAAACCTTCCACTGGTATCTTTTGAAGGGTCTCTGAAAATTAGAGGAGGGGACACTAAAGGCAAAATGAGGGCAATCTTGGGGTTGCAATTTAATGGTGAAAAAACAATCTTGTAGGTCGATTATTATTATAAACCAACCTTCAGGAACAGCCACAGGTGACGGTAACCCTGGCTGAAGGGCTCCCATGTCTTCCATAACAGCATTTACTGCCCTGAGGTCCTGCAAAAGCCTCCACTTTCCTGACTTCTTTTTTATTACAAAGACTGGTGTATTCCATGGGCTAGTGGTCTCTTCTATATGTCCTTTTTCTAGCTGTTCTTGGACTAGTGCTTCTAGAGCCTCTATCTTTTCTGCAGTGAGGGGCCACTGATTTACCCAAACAGGCTCTTGTTTTTTCCAAATGATTTTTTCAGCATATAATTGTTCATCAGTGGCCCCTATGAAAAATGCTGGTCATTTAGATGATCAGCAGTTACTAATCTCACATCAAGGGATTCAAGCATGTCTCTTCCCCATAAGGAGAAGGGCAAAGAGGGCAGAATGTAAGGTTGCACAAGCCCCATCTTTCCTTCTAAATCCCACTGTAGTTGTTGGCTACTTTGCATAACCCCTGTTGCTGAACCAAGGCCTAATAATGAGGACCCTGTTTTATGAACTGGCCAGGAGGATGGCCAATCTTTTGCTGAGATACAGGTCCTGTCAGCTCCAGTATCGAGGAGGCCCTTGAAGGGTCTCCCATTTAATTTTATGACCTTGAAAGGTCTAGCTGTCATGTCTTCCACCCAAGCCACCACATCTGATGAGCCAAATTGTCCTTCCCTTCGTTCTTGCATGAGAACAGGGTTGGGCAAGTCTATATATGGCAATAGCAACAATTGAGCTATTCTTTGTCCTTTGTGGATTTGAATTGTTTCATTTAGAGGTCTCACCATCACCTTGATTTCCCCAAGGGAGTCTGAATCTATTACTCCTGGAAGAACCTCAAAGTTCTTCATATAATTGGAACTTCTACCAATTATTAATCCCATTGTCTGGGGAAGTAATGTTCCTTGTACTGCAGTAGGGATCAGTGTGACCCCATCCCATTTGGATAAGACAATATCTATGTTACTTGCTAGGTCAAGCCCAGCACTTCCTGGAGTTGCTCTTGGCAAATCATGAATGGTAAATTCTGGTGCCAAAGGATTCAGGATAGTTTCTGTCTCTACTTTGGCAATCTTGTCCTCTTTTGGAAGGGGGCAAGAGGACAGCCCCTCTTCTAGTTTTTTGATTCTGTCTGTTTATCTTTTTCCACTTCCTCAGTTAAGGGAGTGCCATCCTTATGGAATCTTGATTTATACTCATTTCTCCAGTGTTTTCCCTTTTTGCATCGAGGACATAGCCCCGGGGGACCCTTTGAGTTCCCTGATGATTTGCAGTCTTTTTGCATGTGTCCTGACTTTTCACACTTGAAGCAGGTTATACTGGTGGGAGGATTTTTCCCTCCTCCTCCTCCATATGTCTTTTTAACATAGGCACTGAATTTTTCCCCTTTCATGGCTGCAGCATAGGCCATCCCCTGGACCACTGCTGGTGAGGCATCTAAGCATGCTTTAATATAATCTTGAATTTTCCCTGTCTTTCTAACTGGTCTGATTAAATCTTGGCAGAGAGTGTTGGCATTTTCCCAGGCCAATTGTTTTAGCAGAATTTCTGTCCCCTCTGATGGAGGGAGCATGCGATTAACTGCTTCCTCTAATCTGGAGACAAAATCTTGGTAAGGTTCTTCTACTCCCTGCTTAATGCTTGCCAAAGCACTACCTTTGGTTCCAGAGGGAGGCAGTCTCCTCCAAGCTGTAACAGCATTTTTTGTGATTTCTTCTAAAATTGATCTAGGTATATTTATTTGGGATTTTGGAACAGAGAATTCTCCAGAACCCATGAGCATCCCCATGGTAGGCCTAGGGCCCCTACGTCGTTTCTGGGACTGCATTATTGATTCTTTACTAAGGTCTTCATACTCTGTTATCCACAGAATATAGTCCCCTGCTGACAGGGTAGCTTTAGCTGTTTGCATCCAGTCATAAGGCGTGAGCCAGGAGCTGGCTACCACGTCCAACACCTGTAAGGTATAAGGAGCTGTGGCGCCTGAGTTCTTTACTGCTGCTTGTAATTCTTTTAGAGTTTTTAGTGAAAGTGGTTCCCATTGTGGCTCATCATCATCATTAAGAGCTTCTGTTACAGGGAAGGCAAATGTTAAATCACCTGTACGCCGTGCCTCTACCATAGCTCCTCGAAAGCCCACGGGGGGCATGGCACCCACCCTACGTGTCCTACACTTCATGGGCTCATAAGTCATTCCTACAGGCTCAACCTGATCATGATGATGATCGCGGTATTCATCATCATGATACCTAGCTGCCTCATCATCTAAATCCCAATCATTGTCCCATTCTGACCGCACCCGTGCAGCAAGTGCTACTGGCGTAGGTGGCACAGGAGCAGTGGCAGGAGTCTGATTCACTGAACCATATTTTCGTGTTTCTACTGTAATTTCCTTTGCTTCCTGTACTTCATCGTAACTGGGACCAGAAATCTGAGAACTAGTTTCCTGCAAAAGTCCCTCAAACTCGGTGGTTTCTGTGAGAATTCCTCTAATTTGTAGCCAAAGAGCAAATGCATGAGCAGGCAGAGTGCTTTCCCCATTGGACTGCACATATCACCTCATTTCTTTGCCAATTTGTTTCCAATCTGACAAGGTCATGCTGCCTTCCTCTAGGAACCAAGGGCTGACTGTTTTTATAAAATTTACAAAGTCCCAAATTATTTTCTCAGAGACCTTGAACCCCCTCGTGGCAACCATTTTCTCAATCATTGTGGTGAACATCCTATCATTATTGCTCATGTGTTGCCCCATGGTTACTGAGATTACTTACTCTTAACCGGTGATCCTTTACCGGCGGGACTGCAGTTCCCTGGTAAGATCCGATCCCTATTCTGAGATAGTAAGAGAAAGAAAAGAAAGATTACCTGTCCTTCAGGTCCCTGTTCGGGCACCACCTGCCGCGGACCGGCCCTCCTGGGGCACCAAGACCGAGGGAGAACACGGGTCGAAGGAGAGGAGAATGGGATTCGGCGAGTAAATGACAGACAGACACACTCAGAGGGTTGAGTTAATGCTGCTGCAACTTTACTGACTTTTTCAGGTGTTTATATACAGAAAGCAAAAGGGAACTTGACAAGGCATTTAACCATGACATTTATGAGAACAGAACAATATGGGACATGTGCCATACATTGAATCTAGTACAAGCATTTGCTGGCTTGTGGTTAGGGGTAGGTGAGGCATGGCTAATGATTATAACTACTTATTAATCTTCTATGGGCATGGGCTGTGTCTTTTTGAGAAGTTTTTTTGTATGTCCATTTTTCTTCTCATAGCCGAATGAACAGTGAGGGCATGACCCCAAAAGGCTTTTGAACAAAGGGGGCCAACTAGTTTGTTCATTTTTGAGTTAAGCAGACACCAGGGTTTTTGTATACACTTTGATCTTTTAGAAAAAAGGGAAGTAAGTAATAATTTCTTTTTTATCTTTTGTATACTATTCACCTGTTGCCATGTTCATCATAAACTCTGTTACATTGAGTTGCTCTTAAGAATAGTCTCGTTAATTTTTGTCTTAGGTGCTGTCTACTGTTTGCCATTAATCTTATAGTGTACATATCCCCCTGGGAGAGCCCTGGAGAGAATTCTTGTTGATGCTTGTTTCTCTGAGTTACTGTGTTGTTTATGAGAATTTCTTACCAGTTGTTCTATTTCTACTAAGTCATTGGTTTCTTAGGAACCTTTTCAATTGTCTGAAATTAAGGAGGAGGTGCTTCCTCCTGTTTCTCATCATTGACTGTGTTAGTTTTATTCCTGGCATTATAAATGGGTACATTTAGTCTCTGGTATAATATAATTAGCAGGAGCAAAGCAAACAAGAAAAATATTAAGGAAAAATAGACTAGGTGCATTGTGGCCGAGAACGGGGTGACGAGGTCATTACACAGGCGCTGTATCAAGGAACCGGGGAACCCTTCGCTCCAAGAAGCTCTGGCTCACCAACATCCCACCATGAGGGCCACCTGATAGGCATTGCAGCTTACACCGGAGGCACGGTGGATGCAGCAACTCTCCACATCCATCCATTTGCATGCAAATTTTATGATGTCATTTTTTTCTGCTAAGTATTATTCCCTTGTGCAAATATACTACAATGTGTTAATCCATTCTTCAGTTGAGGGGCATCTAGGTTGTTTCCATGTTCTGACTCTTACAAATAATATTTCTATGAACATAGTTGAACTAATGTACTTGGGGTAAGAATGTGTGTCCATTGGGTTTATGCCCAATAGTGATACTGCTGGATCATTGGAGGGATTTATTTTCAGTTTTCTGAAGTTTCCAAAGTGGCTGTACAAGTTTACATTCCTACCTGTAGTAGAAAGTTTCTAGCCTGTCTGGCCTGTGGTCCAGACCTTCATACCCACAGTCCCACAGAAACACACAGACACTTACTGTGGTGGGATTCAGGTGTCAACTGATAAGGTGTAAAGATTCTTTTCCAGAATCCCAGGCCCCTGAAGGGGGTGTGGTCAACCCGATTGATAAGGGACTGTTGCGACCCTGGAAAGCTGTTTTTGCCTGGTTCCTGGCTGCTGGAGAGACCGGTTTGGAATCCATCGTCTACCATTCCAGACTCCAGTCCCTGTTCAAACTCCGCTATAAACTGTTACCTGTACCGTGAGTGTTGGTTTATATTTCAATAAATATCTATCCTGCACTGGTGCCTTCTAAGTAAACTTCACCTACATCTGGCACCCAGCATCTCCTAGACCAAACCCCACCCACCCACCCACGAGTTGGTGTCCACGGATCCTCGGGCCAGGTTTGTAATGTGCGCAGGCAGGTTTAAAGTGCAGGTTGAGTTTAGAGCGCAGGCCATAAAGATAGACTGTTTTACCTACCTATACACCATTCTAGATGAATGTATGGGCTAAGCTAAAGACAAAATGCACTGGCATAGATATTTGTATATTGATACAAATGTGAAATCATTTTATATGTTTAATTGTGATAATTTGTACATTGGTACAAAGTTTAATCTGAAATTGCTTTATATAACAAAAGCAACTTGTACTTCGATATAAATCTGAATCTATAGCTATTATGTAAAACTGAATCTGAAATTGCTATATTTTATGTATGCTTCTACCTCTGTTTAAAATATTTGCACATCATTGTCGTAAACACTATGCAATTACTATCTTCATTTAACTATACTAGATATAATGTATGATTACACTAGTTATGATATATGCACAAGATGTTTTATATACCTCTTTTTAGATGAGATATATATATATATATATATATATATATATATATATATATATTTACATGTCTAAAATGCTGTGGCCACTTTACATGGTAATATACCCCTAGCTAATGTTTGATAGTCCTACTAAAGGTCATTGTTCAGGGATTGTACACCCCTTACATAGGTATTGTAATTTTTAGTACAGAATTTATTCCTTAAGATGATAAGAACTGCAGTCAACATTACTTAAGGTACCATATTCCAGTCATCTCAGATACAGGTTAGAATATCATAGATAGACAGGAATCTTCAACCATTTCATAGACCCAGAAAATATGGCATTTAACATTTGAAATTCAGCCATTACAGACACGATGACTCCTGGTGTCACTGCTCCTTTCCCAAGATGGTGTTGAACATTGAGGATACTCCTTTGGAGTTTGTCCTTTTGGCAGAGAATGGCTGGTAGGTAAGGAATTGTCCTTACCTTGATTGCTGACAGTATACACATGGTGTCCAAGCTGGATGAACAAGTTGATGGATGGAGACTGACAAAACCTGCTTGGACAGGATAAGACAGTCCCTCCAAATTTGCCCTGCTTGTGAAAAGATCTGTCAGATACCATAGGCCTGTAGCCAATATTATAGATGTTCCAACAGTGCACAAATCCAGAGGTGATTGTCCAGGTAGCTGTGTTGCTGTCCTCTCCCAAATTTTGGAAGCCACTACTTCCATGTACTTCTGACTTTCAGGTGATTCACCTTCCTTCTCATATCTTGAAGAGGTTGAAGAATGGGTATTTAAGGTTATAACCCTATTATCCCTTAGATAAGAACACTCAAGTGTTGAATTTTCACTTTCCCAGATTAACCTTTTGAAGTAATTTATACACCCTACCATCTACCAATATTCTAGAAATATATGATGTACCTTATATAGGTTAGGTTTTGATTGGAATTTGTACTTTATCCTCTCCTAGATACTACCTCATAATAATTCCTATTGTACATAGTTTTAGTTTAGAACCTTCTTAGTTAGACAAAAGGGGGAAATGTGGTGGGATTCAGGTGTCAGCTGATAAGGTGTAAAGACGCTTATCCAGGGTCCCAGGCCCCTTAAGGGGGCGTGGCCAACTCAATTGATAAGGGACTGCTGCGACCACAGAAAACTGTTTTTGCCTGGTTCCTGGCTATTGGAGAGACCGGTTTGGAATCCATCATCCACTGTTCCAGACTCTAGTCCCTGTTCAGGCTCTGCTATAAACAGTTACCTGTACCATGATTGTTGGTTCATATTTTAATAAATATCTATTCTGCACTGGTGCCTTCTAAGTAAACTTCGCCTTCAACTTACATTAATTATATGTTGGTTGGCCTAGGGCCCAGGCATATAACTTGCTAATTCTTTACTCTTAAACTAACCCATGATTCTTATTTTGCTTAGCCATGCTGCTTGGTACCTTTGCTCAGATCAGTATTTCATCTTTCTTCTGTGTCTGCTAGAACCTCATTGTGCTGTCTCTAAGGCATCTTTCTGGCTTCTCTCTTCTGTTCTTCCTGTTCCCAGAGTTTTCCCAGTCTAGTAGCTCCACCCAAACTTCCTATCTACCTCCAGCCAATCCGAATTTCTATTAAGCTAGTAGGTGGGACAATTATTTACAATGTAACAACACAATCTCTTTTGGCCTGTAGTTTCTTGTGTTCTTTATATATTTTTGAGAGCAGTCCTTCATTAGATGTTGGGTTGGTGAAGATCTCTTTTTATTCTGTACACTGTCATGAGAGATGGGAACAAATCATAAGAGAAGGAGATGGTTGAATAAGAGAAACAACAGTGAGGGAGAAAAATGAATATCTTGATAGAAGGAGCCACTATGGGGTTAAAAAAAAAAACTGATGTTTAAAAAAAAAAAAAAAACAAACCCTCCAAGAATCACAAGATGTCCCTGGTTAGACCTCTAAGATTAGTAGAGGGGGTGCCTTAAAAGGGCTTTCCCTATTGTCAAATGAATGGTCACCCTAATTGTCATTACAGAACCTTCATCTAGCAAAGGATGAGGGCAGAAGCAGAGATCCATGGCTAAACACCAGGTCAAGGTCCAGGTCCAGCTGAAGAGAAAGAGAGAGGAGAGAGAGTGTATATGATCAAAGAGACCAGAATAATGAGGAGGAGACCCAAAGAGATATCTTACCAGAACTATTTGGAGCTCACCAACTCAGAAACAATTGCTGAGAAACCTTCAGGGAAAGGAACTCAGCTCTCTAAAGTTCGATGACTTTAAATGGCTTGGGTAGTTTGTGGAGTCTGCTGAATTAGGATTGGGACTATATTTCTGGTGCATGAAATGACTTCTTGGAGCCATTTCCCTAAAGAGGAATACCTAACCCAGCCTTAATACTGGTATGATGCACCTACATCAACTGAATATGCCATACTGAAATGATACAACTTGGGAATCTTTGCCCTCCTTGGGGAATTGATGGGGATGGGGTGGAAAGGAGGGGAAGTGAGAACTGTGAGGGACAGAGAAGAGAGAAGGGTTTGGAAGCTGTGGTATATATGGGGGGAAATTCCCTCTTAAATAAAAATTAATTAAATAAAAAAATGAAACTGGATCTCAGCTCTTGTTTTTTTAAAAAAAAAAATCAAGAATGGTGTAGACTAGATGTTTTGAGCAGGTATTTGAATTTTCTTATTTACTGCCAAACTATTCATGATAGAAAAGAAACAGCATAAGCCTCATGTCATTCAGCAGAAGAATCGATAAGGACAGTGGAGAATGTGTATATAGGACATAGAAATCTTCTGATTTGGGATGTGAACGCGTTTGGATGAATTTATAGTAAGCGGAAGAAGACAAACAAAGAAATACATAAAAATGTTAAATATTTAAATTCACAGAAACAGACAAAGAAATTTGTCCTTATTTTGTGTTGCTGTCTTTTTTATTTGACTGTAGTGTCTCTGAAATATGACACCTCTGACAGAAAATAAACTCATACTTGGCTGCCTTACTTGCCCCACAATTACCTCTTTGATAAGAGCTATGACCTGCCAAACCAAAGTTGATTTTTTTCTGAAGAAATATTTATTTGAATATAAAATAATATTCCAAATTAGTGGTGTATGCCTTTAATCTCTTAATAGTATAAAAATGCAAAGGGGTATTATTATAGAATATTCTAATGGGAAGAAAAATTCTCTCCACAAATCTTTCAATTACAGGGGCTTACATGAAGCTGCCTAAACATAAGAATATAAGTACAGCGTGGAGCTTCTTTCATATCAGTAAAATGTGTTTAGCATAGGAGATAGGAAGATGACTCAAAGGGAAAATTAAAATGCTGCTCTTGAAGAGGACCAGAGTTCAACTCCAGTCACCCATATCTCAGCTAACAACTGTTTCGACTGTAGTTTCAAAAGAATTAGTGTCCCTTTTCTGGCCTTCATAGTTATCTGTCATGTACATACTATATAGACATTTATTAAAAAAAATAACTGTGCACATAAAATTTGAAAAATAAATAAACAAACATAAAACAAAGAAACAGAACACCAACACCTATAAATTTTGAGCATATTCTCAGCACTTTTTTTTGTATAACAATGAGAAAGAGCCAGTCTAGTCAAGAACACCAGGTACCCGAAATACATTAAACTGAGAAGTTCAAACCAAAGCTATGCCTTAGCAACAAACATTTAGACAAAATCAAAGAATATGGTCTCATGAGTATTTATTTCAACAAGTTTCTTTAAGGTTTTAAATTTCAGGTAGCAATAACAGTAACTCAATCATTGTCAATATATTTTATTTTTTATGAATAAGAAGCTCACAAAATAAAAAACAAAAATTCACTAATAATTTATTGAAGAAGATAGTGGTACACATCATTCTTCAATAAAAATACAAATATAAAAGTCAAATAATAATATACCTACCCTAATGAGGCTTACATTCACTAAGATGTTGTATAGTCATTTTGAGATACCTTGAAACAAAAAATATGCTGTCCTATGGGTAGGCATTATATATGACCCTATGTCTCCAATGTCAGAACAAAGCTCAACTAGAAAGGGAAAATCTCATTTGTGGGGGGAAAAGAGAATTTTTACTTACAAACTTGGTTATTCAATTTAGCCTGTTTTTCTTAATACATGCAAAAAAATTTGGAAGACTTGAAGTGAAGTAGAATTGATTCTAATTCCAGTTCTCTCTTTATCATTCACAGTTTTTCAGAGAAAATTTGTTTTCACTTTGATTCTACATAACAGCAACAAAAGTATGTAGTTTGATTTGAAGAATCACTGGGGAAAGTCTGAGCTTTAATCATTCACATAAGTTCTCCATATTGAAGATATCAATTGAATACTTTACTTGAGAGTAATTATAAACAATAACTCATAATATTTCTACAACTTTATTTCCTTTTTATGCTGTTTCTATTGTAAGTATATCTAAAATTAATGTTTAGACAGCTATTAGCAGAAAAATCTTAATATTTATCTTTGAACATACTATACTATATGCAAAAATTTAAACACAATATAGCTAAGTCTGAGAACTAAAAATGGGAAAGTGAATACAATTCTGAATCTAGCCTGAGATACTTTAAATGTGCATGCTTAAGTAATTTTTCTGAGCTCATACTCTTGGCAATTCTGACTAGAAGAATTTTTTGGGGGGGAGGAGTTGTTCTATAAGAAATTTAGCCACTCTCCCTTGTTTGTCCCAGTATGTTAAAGAAGCTTCTTTCCATGCAGTGATGATGAAATTACTGAAGTTCTGGAATATATGACAAAAAGGAAATTTTAAGCAGAGTACTCTGAGTCATGACAGAGCTAAGATTCTGATCAGTCCAGTCGATCTAATGTTCAGTGAATATAATATGGGAATAAAGATAGTATGTACAGCCTCGGAATACATAGAAACATGTATGTTAAGACAGATAGCAGAGAATTACCTTACTTACTTTATGCAAATAAAAGATAGAGGCCAAATACTATCATGCAATGGTCATAAAATTAAAATAATGAAAATGTATAAAGCAAAGCATAAAAGCAAGTATCTAGGTTAGTATCAGGAACAAGGAATTTAAGATACAATATGCAGCTATATATCCTGATAGTGAAGTTGCAGTGAAACATAGAAAAAAGTGAGAGATTTTTGCTATTCTAGCCTAAAATAAATAGTATGACTGCTATCAAGCGTGACCATCTGCAATAGAAAATGACAGAAGAGGACTGAAGGATTTGAGAAACACTCTGAAGACACTGTGCATAAATGAGTCAGTTTTATAACACTAGAACTGATGTTAAATTGATTGTTTAGTCTAATTCTTTAAATAAATCATAGTAGATACAAAGTGAAATTGAACCATGACTTTACATGAGACTTAATGAGAGATTTTCATTTCAATATTCATATGCGCCCTTGTCATTGCTTTCCAAACTATGCATTAAGATACTTACATGAACTTAAAAAAATAGATGAGCAAACCTTATATTATCTCAACTAAATTATTTATTTCAGGATGAAAGAATAAAGGTAATGAAAGCTTTTATTTACTAATTTACTTATTTACACATATGCACATACAAATGATAGATGGAGTTGATGAAGTGATATACTTATATGTTTGCCTATATGTTTTTTCATTATTTCTATATATTTATGAATTGAAACATTTCTACAATATATATTTGTTTATGAGCATAGGTACACACGTTTATGGATATCATATACATGTATTATCTTAAGGAAATAATTGTTTGTCTTAGTGTTTGATGTTTGTGAAAATTATGACACCATAGTCACAGTAACTCTTAGTAAGCATTTAAGTGGAGGCTTTCTTACAGTTTCAGGAAATTAGTTCATTATCATCATGTTAGGAAACATGGTGGCATGCAGGCAGACACTGGAGCAATAGCTCAGTACTTCATCCTGATGGGTAGCCACAGAGAGAGACTTGGCTTCTCATGAGCTTTTGAAATGTCATAGATCACCCTCTAATGGCACATTTTTTTCCCCAACAAAGTCCTGCCCTTAGATTTCTGATCATTTTTTAACAGTATCACTCCCTAGTGACTAAGCATTCATATATATAAATCTATGTAGGGTATTCTTATTTAAACCACCACAGGCAAGATGTATGTTTAACTGACAGTGGAAATGATTTTGGCAGAAATTTCTCAGCACTCTTAAGAAAAAATTGATGACAGTATAAATGTCAAACTTGATCATTTTCATTAAATTAATATTTAAACGCTATTTATTGCTTTTTGGTAACTCTTAAAAATCATTTACAGTGATAAAGATGACCTAGCAATAGTATTAACATATTCAACTAAGAAATACTATTTTTAATATCAAAAGGTGACATAACTTAGCTGATGATTTTCTTAAATGTATTTGTTCTGATAACTTAGCTGCTCATAAACAAATTTAAAATATATAAGGATGTGCAAATATTTATGATGTATTAATAAAAATAGTAGCAAACATTACATTACCTAGTGGTAAATATGCTAATTTCAAATTTTGAAATTATATAGGTTAAGTCAGGATATAGTAAGATAAGTATTTTAGAACAATTGAAGTAGGTTACTAAGCTAAAAGTGATTTTAAGATGTGATTAAGTTAAATAAGGTACAGTTTCAAACAGATATTGAACTGGTTAAAGTATAGAGAATAATAAGTCTCACAGAATTATTAGCTTTGATGGAAATTTTTATATCATTTCCCTCCCTCCCACGGCATACAGCTCAATTGGAGGAAAGTGGGGCAATAAAACTATGAGACAGAGAAACAGATGACTACAAGGACACACAAGTCAGTTGCATATACGAACATAAAACAGTTATGATAGCATGTACAAGACCTATGCAAGTACAAGATATACCAGTTTCCAGCATGTAGTGAATATTTGGGCACAGAAATACCCCATTAACTTTGGAGAAATTTGTATTTCTTAGATCCTTAGAAAGGAGGGTTGACTGTTCTGTAAGGCTGTCAGTCCAATGAGTAGACCATGCTCAATACATAGGCTATACTACATGTTCAAAGTATTTTAGCACAAATTCATCTTAAAATTAATATATATATAAAATTAAGGATAGAGGAGAGTGGAGGTAGATATGAAGAAAAGACATTGTACAATCCTCCAAACTCCCAAGGAACTAAAAATCAATTTTATTTTTAAGAACTGCCATATGGGTTTTTAAAATTTAAGAGTATCTTATAAAACTAAAAGCCATTACAGTTGTTACAGATTTCTTAAAGATAACAGATGAGTCACAGATAATGTTCCCCACAGTCCCTTACTGCAAGGGAAAGATTCATTTCAAATTTCCCCATGTCATCTGATAAGAGTATTTTTGATAACCATTCTTCATCAAAGGAAGTAGGTGGTAAGAGTTCCACGGTTAATATTATAAGTACTATCACTTAAGCTTTTCAATTTATTAGGTACAATAATATTAATTCCACTGGCAAAGTCTTCAACATTACACTTTGTTTTATAATAAAATACTTTTAACTGAAGCAGTTTAATTCCATAAATCTGAGGGAAGATAATTCTCATCCTTGCTCTTAAATATTAAACACATTAAATCCTCTTCGTCATAAATTGTGGTCCTTATTAATGAATTATCTTTTAACTAAATCTTAAAATACTTCATTTTGCAGCAGTATATTTTAAAATAATGAAGATATAACTATAGCTTTAAGTATATAACTGGAGTTACACTTTGATTTTAGAAACTGAAATGACTTACTATACTTTTTGAAAAGTTTGCCAACCTAAGTTGACTATTTGGCTATAATAGTTGTAATCTAAAAGTTAAAATATTTCATTGTTAGTAAAATAGAATCTGATCACAAGTTAAATAGATTAAAAGGCTAATGTTCAATTATTAAGAATAACACAATGAAAATGTAAACAGATCTGTTTTTATTATTCTAAATCTAATAATGTCAACTATGACTTTTTTTACTACTTTCAAAATGGCAAAATAAAAATCTCATAAGAATCATGTTGGATAGACATAATTTGGTGGAAAACACCCTTAATATTAGCAGTAAGGAAGCAGAAGCATTTGTATCTCTGAGCTTGAGGACAGCCTGGTCCATAAAGTGAGTTCCAGGACAGGCTCCAAAGCTACACAGAGAAACTCTATCTCCACTCCTTCCCACATAAATGAACTAAGACCTATGCTAGATGGAAGAATATTAAACTCTGAAGTTTATCTGTAAGAATACTTATATTTTACCTCCCAATGGTACCAATTTTTGTTCTCTTTTCATTTTATAGCTTGGTTGAAAAGAAAAGCTCTCTGAGATTTCTGTCAAAAGGAAGAGTATTTTCTTGCTGCTATGCTAGTAACTATATCAGGGTAGGAAAATGTGCTACCACTGGTCTACATCTCTAGCTCAATGGTGTCTGTTTGTAACAGTATCTTACAACAGAGTTTTAAATATATTCCCCACATATGTGTATGTTTTTGTGCATTCTTGTGAGCACTACTATCTTCTATCACCTTCTAACTCCAGAAAACCGTGCTTTATTTCCTAAAGTTTTTATCTAAGCTCATCTCTTTTTTATATGTGACCCAATAAGTTCAGTTTCCTTAGTGGTATGAACATTAGTATTTAGTGACATGATCAGAATAAAAGTAATTTGTATAATTTTGAGGAATATCATTTTTCTTCTCCTAGGAACCATTACAGCATTTTTAGCTCCTTAGGAAATGAAGGACCTTGTTAATCTATCTTCAGTCATTGTGAAATGTTTCCTGGCTTGTCCTAATTAAGTCTTTTATAAGCAACCTTCAGTAATTGAAATAATAATTGTAATACATCATTCCTAGAAATTAGCAAATTCTATCATAGCACTCCTTTCAATTCTCCAACACTTACTTTTTTTTTTTTACTCTTTTTCTGTATTCTCTGAGTACTAGAGATTATATCCAATATATGTTATATATAATTTTAAGGATAATCTCTTAATAGTCACTTCATCTCAACATTTTGAACAGCTCTGAGTTCCTGCATTAGCCACATCACACTGCAAGTAGAGTCTGACAACAGCACATATCTATAAATAGAAATAGAAATATTTAGAGTGTAGCTTTATAACAGGTTCATATCAGAACCATTGTTTCATACAGTCATGAACTGTCGATAAGGTTTATAGTGCCTGAATTATTTCCCTTTATTGTACTGAGCAGCAAATCTAATTAAAAGGGGGTGATTATCCTGAAGTAGTAGTGTCATTACTGCAGCAATGTGCACACCTTGTCTGACAGGTCAGTATTGTAGCACATAAGATCCATAACTAGGTTTGGCTGTTGATTGCTTCTCCCCTCCCCAGCTGAATACACACTACCTCAGTTACTGTGAGACATTAGCCAACAGGGAGCAAACTTCTAGCTCCATTCCTGTTTAGTTTCTTATATTTGATGACCAAAATGCTTGATGGTTTTACAACAGATCATACCATTGAATTCTGGTGGATGTGTAAAAGGAATTCCAAAGCTTGAATTATTTTGAGAGCTCTGGGACCACTCCAGCAAGCAACTTATCAGTAGGTATTCCATCCAGAGCAAGCATAAATTTTTTCTTCAGAAATCTAAGTCTTAAGCAAGAGTCTTTCTGTAGTCTTTCTGAAAAAGATCTACATAATACTCAGACTTATAATTGTCCCTCTTAAAATAGAAAATTAATACACATTTCTAAAGTCTCTGCTATGATTATAGAATAATTCTTGAAACAATTAATCAAATTTATTTTCATTTCTAACTCTTCATTCTTAATATTGAAGAAGCAAACCACCAGTCTATGTTAATTATTGTTTATCTGAATCTTCTTTCTGCCATCTAACTTTCATCATTTTCTATCTCATTCTGCTTGTTGCTGACATATTGTTAAAATAGGTACAGTCACATTAAATCTAGTAATATTTAATGTCTTGCTGATAATTTCACATTATATTTAAAATTTTTAAATTATATGCCATGCAGAGTTTTCTCATTCTGCATGATGATTGATACTATAATTTGTACTGTGTGGCCACATGAGTTAGAGTTCAATTAATACACACTCATGGTTTAAACTACATGTACCTTCTTACACAAAATGACACATTTCATCATCTGTTTTTATTATGTCCAAAGAAAAAGTCTCTTAAGATTTCCTAATATAAACTATATCATAGTACACAATAACATATGTGGTATTCTACAAAATTTTGAGTTTATTATATCTACCATTCCTCATTCTAGGCAACAAATACAAAACACAATTTGTACTTGATTTTGTTTAAGTATAATGATATACAAGTTTAATAAAATAGAACATTTTAAGTGTCTATATTTGAATGCATAGATAACATAATTAACAGACTATATTTAGCATACAAATAAAATATAATTTTATACATTATATTATGATTACTTGAGGAAACATGCCCTATGACAATCTATATTAATTATCTGCTGATTTTTGTCCTACAATAAGATGTACTGTCTTCATCTTTTCACAGCATCATTCTGATTATATTTAGCTCATCTTCCAAGAAATATGGTTTAACTTTCTGCTGAAATGATAACTATACAATTCCCTAACTTAAGTCAGGTAGTGGTTATGAACACCTTTAATCCCAGAACTCAGGATATAAAGGAAGGCAGATCTCTGTGATTTTGAGGCTACCCTGGTTTATAGGGTGTGTTTTAGTACAAACAAGGCTACGCAGTGAAACCCTCATAAAACCATAAATACATACATACATAAACAAACAAAACTTTTTATATCCTATAATTCTGGAAATTATAAACCAAAATATTGAGAAATCCAACTAGAGATACTGAGTAAGATCATTGATCTGTCTCTGTTTTGTTTTTATCTAATCTATTAATACATCTTATTTTATGTAGCTATGATGCAGGATGTATACAGTGAAATACCATTGGATAATAAAAGAATTGTTTTGGTCTATGGCAAGGCAGCTTGTAGGCAGGCAAGAAATCCAAGCATCAATAAAGTCGGAAGGAGAGCAGAATCAGAGACATTGCAAGATGCAAAGAGAGCAGGATGTAATGGAATACAGGCAAAGCCACTAGCCAAGAGACAAAACATAGATTAACCAAAATTGGTTTATTTGAAAGAGCTAGCTAATAATGAACTGAAGCCATAAACCAAGAAGTGTGTTATTAATATAAGATTCTGTGTGGTTTTTTGGACTTTATGATTGCTGGTTCAGATCTCAGGCCTTGGCAGGGCTAAGCAGATGTAGGCAGATCTAGATCTGGAGACCAGGCAGGGCCAGAAATTTCTTTCTACAAATGGCATTTTGATATGGGGCATATACATCTACATAAAGCCTGAGAAAGCTTATAAACAGTTCTAGAATATTGAAACAGAGTCAACAACATCTGAGTTGTATCTCTCAAGTGGGATGTGGTACAGAGATGCCATGGCATGGCATATGAACTTGAGTTACATAATTCTAGGCTTGCAGCATGCAGCTTAATCTGTAACAAGTCCTCTTCCTAAAGTCTTACAGGAGCCTCAGTGTAAGCAACAAGCTGCATATTATAGATTTAAGGTTTCTGTTTATACATATAAAAAGAGAACAACGGCTAAGTTGATTTCTTAGTAGCACAGTTTTGTTGGGGTGGCTCTGTTAGCAGAGGTACCAATCCTTTAAGTGAGGCTTCCTGACTAAGCCTTAGCAGCAAAAAATCATGTGTTTCTTGTAAGAGACCCTGCTGCCAAACACTTAAATGGAGCTTATGAGTAATGGGCAGTGGTGTTCTACTTTGTGGCAGTGTGAACACTAAAATTCTTCAGAGTTGGGGTGGTAAAAGTGATTCATGAAGCTAAACTCTATGAAGCTAGACTAAGGAGCCAGCCACTGCTCTAGATACCCCCTTCTCTCTCCAGATAGATAGATAGATAGATAGATAGATAGATAGATAGATAGATAGATAGATAGATATTGCCAATGAGCAAGAACCTATTCTAGCCTTGATTGCGTGATAACATGCTTTATAAACTGAACATATAAAACCCATAGGGAAGTGACATCTTTGCCAGAACTTTGGAACTTTGCCAGAACAAGCCAAGATGGTCTTTCAGGTTCCTGCTTTGCAGAGAAAACTGCCAGACATTCTGGAGGACACAGGAGAAGTGACTAATGAACTCGGCCAGAATGGATGGAGTAGTTTCCTGCTTCCCTGGTAGGTATAGCAAAGACTCTAGGCCTGTAGGCTGAAGATGGATGGCCCCTGACCATACAGGGAAACTTTGGTGACTGTCCAAATGGCCAGATGTATCTGCCATTTTCAGAATTTGAAAGTTGCTTGCAATGCACTTTCTATTTACTCAGGTAACATTTTATTTCTTCTGTGATCTTTGAAGGAGTAGAAAATTAGATATAATTATAGTTTTCCTTAGTTAAAATAAAAGGTAAATTAAATATGAAACTTTGGACTTAGAAGGATAAGTTAGATGATAGAATATTTTCTTTAATTTTGCTAAATACAAATAGACTAAATATTGTAATTTTAATTCTTGCTTGATAGCTGTATGTAATTTACTATGGTAAAATTGAAATCTTCCCTTTTTTTACTAAGCAGAACAGAGGAAGTGATGTGGGATGTCTTTGTGTATACTGGGAATATCACTGGATAATAAAGATATTGTTTTCAGCCTATGGCAAAGCAGCTATATGTGGCAAAAATCCTAATATAGATAAAGGGGTAGGAGGGAGAGTCAGACAGACACATTGCAAGATGCCACCAAGAGAATAAGATTACATTACATGGTGGCTTATGGCTCTTCACAGCATTTTTAGTTTGTCACCCTGACTGGCTATGGGCCAATCAGCATTTTATTAAACCAATTCCAGTGATAAACTTTGACAGTGTACAAGAGGATTATTTCACAGCAACTGTCTAAAACCTCCTTTTTATTTTCAACTCATTACCAATGTTCCTTTTATACTTGTTTCTATAAATACCCGTGTATACACACATAGAAACACATAAACTATTGAGTACATTTATGAGTTTCCGACTATTTGGGATTTAAAATCTCGCTGCTGGTTGGTTGTTTGTGGTGAGATTTAAGTGTCAGCTGATGAAGTCCAAAGATGCTTATCCAGGGTCCCAGGCTCCTAAAGAAAGAATAGCCAACCCCATTCATAAAGGGTGGCTGGGATCTTGGGTTTTTTTGTTTGTTTGTTTTTGATTGGGAATCAAACCCAGGCTGCTGTGTTAATGGGGTTGGCTATTCTTTGCTTAGGAACTTGGGACCTTAGATAAGTGTCCTTGGACTTTATCAGCTGACACTTGAATCTCACCATAGTTGTTCTTAGCATTTGCTAAAACTGACAAAGAATGAGGGTGCTCTCTGTGATAAAATCTAAAAGTTTTCAACATTTCAAAGTTCAGGGAAAAGCAAAAAGGAACTTAAAAAATGATTGATGCCTTATACATAAACAGTCTAAATTTTCTAAGTGTGCACTAGAAACAATTGTTTTAAGGAAACTACAGAACTCAAGTTGCTAAAAATCAAACTAAAGTTATCATTATAAGTTTGACTGAAATACAACAGAAACTCAAGTGTTTGCACCAAAATGTATCAGTGGTTATAGTAAGAGCATTGATCAATGAAATATTGAATCCTGTAAAATGGGATGGGAGTGTGTAAGAGGAATATATTGAAGCAAAGAACTTATATCCTCAGATTTCTAAGGGCTTATCTCACAAAGATTGATGGTGCCTACTGCCTCACACTTTGAAATAATGTCCTTTGACCATTAAATACATAACATAATAAAATAATTTTCATTGTATTTCAAAAAAGAAGTATAAATATTCAGTTTTACCTCAAAGATATATTAATATTCCAGCACTGTCATAACTTAGAATAGATCTCAATCATTTATTTCTTACCTGAACTATCACATCAGTGTACTATATTAATGGTATTCTGATGATTGGAAAAAGAGAGCAGAATGTAACAGCCACTTTGGACTCATTGGTAACACATATGTACATCAGTGGATGAAAAATAAATCCAACAAAAGCTCAAGGAGCATCTTACACAGTAGAATTCTTAGCCAGTAGTGTAGAACATGATGAGACATTCCTTCTAAGGTGACAGGTAAGTTATCAAGCTTGGCTGCTCCAAGCAGCAATAAAGAATAATGTTTTCTTGGATTAGTGAGACAGCACATCACTCGTTTGGTGTGATAATCCTACTAACACAGAAAATGTCATAGACAGCTGCTAGCTTCTTGTGTTCTCTAAAACAGGCCTAGGCTACTATGCAGATTGTGCTACCTTTTGGACCACATCATGCAGCAGAACCAATGGTGGGAGAGGTATCAAAGACTGAAAGGATGAATAGTAGCTTCGGCAGTCCCTGTTAGGTGAATCACAAAAGAAATCTTTGGTATTTTGTAGCAAAGATCTACCATTATCTGTAAGCAACTACTCTCTCTTTGAATGACAGCTCTTGGCCTACTATTGGGACTTAATGTGAACTAAACATTTGACAATGGACCAACAAGTTACTGTGTAATCCAAGTGGCCCATCATGAGTAGGCTGTTATGTGACCACAATGTCATAAGATAAGTCGTGTACAGCAGCACAATATTATCTGGAAGTGGGATACATGTGATCTGTCCCAAGCAGGCTTATTAAAGGCATAAGCAAGTTATATGAAGAAATTTCTCAAATGCCTCTAATTTCTATTCACATTATAATGCTGTACACTATCAGTTAAACACCACTAGTTTTATTACTATGATATGTCGATTAAAGAAAAGAAGACTGGGACCTGATTTACTGATGGTTCTTAACATTATACAGGTATCACAAAAGGGTAGAAATCTGCAGCATTATAACTCCTTTCTGGGACAACCCTGAAAGAAAATAGCTAAAGGAAATATTCCCAGTAGAAAGAACTTTGAACAGGACCCCTGGTCATACATTTTGTTTGCAAGAAAAACATGCATGTTTTGTTACTGTTCATTGAATCATGGGCTTTAGGTAGTAAATTGGCTAGATGGTTAGGAAATGGAAACACACTTAACTGGAAAATTAATGAGAAATTTATTTGAGAAAAAAGTATGTGAATAAATATCTCCAAATTTTCAAAGGAAGTTGAAAATGCTTGTGTCCCACAAAAATGCTCATCTAAGGTGAATTTAACTGAGCAGAAGTTAAATAGTCAAGTACATAGACTGACACATTCTGTGGAAATTCAGCCTCTTTCCCAGTCAGTCCTGTCATTACTTAATGGCCACATGAACAAAGTGGACATGGTGGCTGTACATGGGCTCAACGACATGAATTTCCACTATCCAAAGTTTACCTGGATACAGCTGCTGTTAAGTAGTAAATCTATCAACAATATAGACCAACACTGAGCACAGATATGACACCATTTATTTGACTGTCTAGCCAGTGACCTGATGGAGGATTGATCATTTGCTTAATCTGCATTTGCTGCTTGGAAAGAATAACATTTTTTTAACTGGGATTACTTACTTATAATGGTTATGAATTTGCCTTGCGTTATGTAAGTTTATGAAAGTATATTAATTGATAACAAGGATTTATTAAGATGGGGAGAAATACACTCACAAATACAAAACAAAGCAAACAGCTATCATTGTTCATTATTCTATCCAGAGGATAATGTAACCAGATGACTAGTTTCTGACCAGAACAAGAGATTGAACAGGTGTTGCTCCTCAGTTTTCAAGTAGTCATGTATCCAGCTAAGCAGCCAAGCTTCCATCAAAGATCACTGTTAGAAAAAAATATATATATATTTATATATATAAATAGAGGTTCTAAAGAATCAAAAATAAGAATGAGGAGAAATAAAAATTTGACAATAGTCTCTAGATTTTGATTTTTTTTCTCTGTTCCACACAAGGTGCCTCATCTGAGATGATACAGAAGCTTTTATTTTTTTCTTTAAACATCATGCTTGCTTGGATATTTATATAGAGGAGGAGAGAGATACACTCCAACTCCAAAACCATATTTGATTTTTAATTTATTTGGGAATGCAAGTTTTCTGAGAAATAAAGAAAAATAGATGTTTAGTTAGTAAGATTTTCCTTTGCAGAGAACATTGGTACCAAAAGGTCAGATTTTTCTTTGCTTGCTAATTTTTTCTAGATAGCTTTTCTTCTTTCAGGTATTTAATGTAAGGTTTTTTGACTTCTTAAAGGTAGGTATTTCTCTTTTCCCATAAAGACAAAAACAGAACCAAAGTCATTAAAAATCCATAATCAATTTCTCCTTATTTGAATCTTTTGGGGGTAAATATTTGTAGACATATTTTACATTTCAAGTAATTAATAGATTTTTCTCCTTGTATTTTTTTTCATGAGCAATTTATAATCCCCAATGAGATAAATCTAATTTTACTTCTTCTTTGAATCTTTTTTCTAAAGTATCTAGCTGATTCAACAGCTAAGAAAATATAATCCATATAATGATAAATTATAAATGATGGAAGCTGTACACAAGTTCTTTCCAATGGTTTTGGCATAAAACATTGGAACAGGATGAGGTTATTTAACATTCCCTTTTGGATGAACCTTCCACTGATATCTCTTAGCAGGCTGAGAATTACTGTAAGTTGAAACTATGAAGACAAAAATTTTCCTACCATTTTCTTGTAGAGGTATAGTGAAGAAATAGTTTTTTAAGTCAACTACAATAAGCCATTTTTTAGGTAACAGAGAAGGTAAAGACATTCCAGACTGTAAGAAGCTGAATTCCTTTATTTATTGCTTTCAAATCCCTCTACATTCTCCATTTTTCAGATTTCTTTTAATCACAAATACAGAAGAACTTCAAAAGCTGATAATTTTAGATTGACTGCTGCATTAGCAACATATGACTTCAACCTCTGTCTTTCTGGCCCTATGCATTTAACCTATTTGTGCTTTGTTTTGTCAGATAAATTTCCAATCCCTAAGAACATAACATGTACCTCCTGAAATGGCCAAATCAGATGCCATTATTATGTTGTAATTTTAGTCACTTCTGCTTCAATTTTTTCTTTATTTATACACTTAGCTGAAGTATGTCAAAATATTTATTCTATGTTTTTCTTTGATTTTTTATTAATAACATCTACTGTATCTTTTTCAATTTTATTTTCATTAAAATGTCATCTACATCAATATATGCCCCTGCTCCCCCTCCACTTCCCCTCCTAATCCCTCCCAGCCAGCACTCAGTTTCACTCCTCCCCATATAACCATCCCCTCTCCCAAAAGTATCTATTCTATCATCTAGAGAAATATGATTGGGGGGTTGGTTGTTTGTTTTTACATAATGTGTTGGGTCTCATTATTCTGGGAAAGAGTTTCCTGTGTAGTGACTGGGAATGACTGGATCATGTCTGACTTGGGGGCCTTCAAGAGGCCTCCCAAGGTATTCACTAATTTTAAAGGAATGTCTTGTTTGTCTCTTGTTGATCTGCATTCTTTGGTCCAAAGTTAGCCCTTGCCACATCTTCTGCATAATTTCAAAGGTTAGAGCCTTCTGTTTGGATCATTCCTAGAAGAAATAGCTTGCCATAATTAAAAATTTGAAACTCTGATGTTTTTTCAGGCCTTTAAAAAAATCACCTCTCCTATGTAAGCCTCATCACTGTAATTATGAGACTCAATATTGACCATATGTTGAATCTATTCTTCTATGGATGCTGATCTGATCTTTAAATGCACAATAATTATTTTACATTCTAAATTAACATTTGTAAAAGTTAAAGGGTCAATTAGAACTTGTCTCAATTCTTGATTTGATATTGGTCTATTTACAGCTCTAGTAAATCTTTGCAAAACATCATCAAAGGATTCTTTTGAAATTTGTATAACTTCAGTAAATGGCTCAGCTTTTTATGGTTCTGAAATCCTATCCAAAGCATTTAAGACTGATGTACAGCATAGGAACAAGGTGTGCGAGTGAAAAGTAATCTACTTATTTATATCAGCAAAGTAATTCTCACCAAGAATTTGATCTTGGGAAATCTCAAACCTTTCACTTTACCTTGCTAGTAAAGGGCCTCAGCTTCTCTCAACTATCTTTCCTTTTGTAACTGATGACTATATTCTATGACTGCTGAGAATAATTAATTCTATTTGTTTGGAGAATTTGTTTTCCTAGAGAAACACATATTTAATATCTTTCTCACTTATGCTGAATGAATTCCAGATGTAACTATTGTTTCCTTAATCTCATTTAAATCTCTCATATATAAAGGTTCCTATTTACAATCTGCCATGTTTTTGGAATAATTGGTATTTGTTGGCCTTTCACAAACAGTAACAGGATATATCATAGCAAGTAAGCTCATCACTCTAGGCAGCTCATCTCTAACTCTGTAAAATACTGGTGAGATTAATTCTCTAACTTCATTTATATATGCCTTAAGGCTCTTTTGATCAGGCTTAATAAGTTAATTTAAGGCTTGTAATCTATTTGTCACCACCTTCTGTATGGTCAAACTTTCTAAACACTGAATAATTCCACTGACTTCGATCAATCAATGTCATGTTTTCATTATTCATATATAATTGTATAATTTTCATCTTATCCATCAATGCAATCTTATCATTCTTACATATTATTTGTACTGTATATATATTGACTTACAAAAGCAATGATCTATCTGCCAATTTATTCTAACCATTTTCCATGGAATGAATTTTGCTTGCCAATTTATGTGATTATAATTTTCCATAGAATCAATTTTTCTCACTAATTTCTCATTACTACTTTGCAAAGTCAGTATAATTTCAACTTGTTTCTCATTCCTGACACTGCTATCAAACTACCTTTTAAGGATATAATCTGATTTGCCAGACAAATAGCAACTATAGCTAAAATATACACATCCCAGGAAGGTCAAATATCTCTTCTAAAATTCCATACATAGTAGAAATAAAAAAAGGCTTTAATTTCCTGAATGGCAATATTATCCACCATTGGCATTGAAGTAATTTAAAAATTGTCATTTTTAAATTTTTTTTTTAAGAATTTATCAGTTTAAAGTTTAATGCTATCAAGTCATTTACCTCAGATGAAATCCTCAGGATATTGTAGGTGTAGGTGGCTGGTTTGTGCAATGATTTAAGTATGTAAAGTATGTAATAACAATGTTTGTCTAGCAGTTACAGTCATCAGAGCAGGTCCTGGGATGCTATAGATCCACCCTGGCTTGTGGTTGTGTTTTGAAAGCAGAATTGAAATCAACTATATCAAAAAAATTTAGTTAGAGTAAGCAACTGAGAAATTCTCAGCCTCAGTACTATGCTGAAGTGATGCAGACTCTGTATTCCAGGGGAAAAAAATGACTGGCTTGAGTGGACTACTGTAAAACAGCTGCACAAAGATGGACTGCCTGAGTTAAGCTCCAGAGCTCAGAAGCTACATGGGCTGAAATACCTGGAGGCAGCTCAGAGAAGGAATGGCAGAACATTATTACAGTATTAAGTTTCTGGTCCAAACTATCCCCAATACCCAGACCAGCTATTCCCAAAACACTGCCCACCACTTCTGTGTTCCAAATAATCATGCAAAGTCTTATATTAATTTTGTGCTGTTTGGTCTATGGCTCATTCATATTTCTGGACAGTTCTTATGCTTAAACTAACCCACAATTCTTATCTTCTTTAGCTACTTGAATTTGGTAACTGTTTTTAGAGCAGCTTGGTTGTCTTATTTCCTCTGGATCTGCTGGCATCTTTCTGACTCTGCCCTCCTTCCACTTTGTCTATGCTCTATTTCCCCACCTATCTCTAAGATGTTTTGCCATAAGCCAAAACAGTCCCTTTATTAACCAATGATATCCACAGCATACATAAAGACATTCCACATTACAAGTTTAATAGGCCTGTGCACAAAATGGTGTTGGCAGCAGTGGGTAGAGCAGGGCCACTTGCATTGAAAGGCAGATTCTTTCTAGATAGAACATGCAGGTCAATCCACCTAATGTTCGAGACTCTAGGTCAAGTCTGAGCAGGCCTGCTGCAGGTGAGGAGAGAGGGCCTGGAGGAGCATGCAGCTAACTACTGGCCTCTGGTATGGAGGCTTCAGCATCTGTGTGTGCCTAGCAGATCTGATTGGGTCTGCTTTTCAGGGGGCATGTCAGACAGTGAATCCTGTCTCTTAGGATTGGAGGGGTGTGGGAAGTGCCCTAGCAGCCATAGGAGCTGGAGGCAGTGACAAGGTCTTTGGGGTTATATTATGTGGGTACCACTTACCACTTATTATATGAGTCCATGAAAGTCTGTTAATGAGTATCAAGGATTTCTTAAGATATATAATGTGAAGAAACACACTCATGAATATGGAACAAAGTAAACAGCCATGGTTGTCCTCCATTCTGCCCTAAGTCCTTCAGTTTTTGACCATTGCAAAATATGGAGTAGGCAGGCACCCACTCCTAATTTAAAGCAGTGACCATCCATCCATGTAAACATACCTCTATTAGGACAGATACCTCAAGATCATTGGCAGAGCAAATTTTCACAAAGGCCTTGACTGTTTGCTTATAATGTCCTTACCCAAACCATCAATATTTGTATTTACATCATGTCCTATCCAACATCATGGTACTCCATGTTATATTGCTTCTGATTCATTTCACTTCAGAGAAGTGTAACAGTGGGCCAATGATCCTAGAACACACTGACCATATTGAGTTTTCTATAACCTTGATGCAGTTGATACAATAAAAAGGTAGAATAGCTTTTAGAAATGTAGTTACAGTAAAAATTAGGAAGCTGTACCTTGGCATGCTAGAAAAATAATCCTCAAAAAACATAGATTTCAATCATCATCCAATAGGTGATATGGCTTCTCCAAAAGCTAGAATCTAGAGGTGTGGGTATATTTTGTAATATAATAAAAACATTTGGAGATATCAGAGGGATCTAAACACAGTCAGTCTAGGAGGGTCAGACAGTGATAACTCACACCTTTAATCCCAGCACAGGGAGTAGCCTGGGAGTGGTGACCTATGGCCTTAATTCAATCTGAGTTTAAGATCATTTTAGTTTTAGTGTTCCAGGTTCTCAGGCAGGCAGTGATGGTATCATGCCTTAACTGAGTAAAGAGAGTATTTAAGGCAGGCATAGAAAGACATATCAGAGAGAAGAAACCAGGAGGATTGAAGCAGAGGAACCTGGAAGACAGCTGGGTGAGATCTGACTGTGGGGTTTCTTCTCTAATATCTCTGACTTTACCAGAAATCTGGCCCTAAGTTTCCTTTATTCATGCAGCATAGAGGTCTATAACTTAAGGGTTAAAAGGGAAATAGCAAAATGCATTTATCACTCTTAGTGCCCCAATAGTAAAATTTTCATTTTTTTTCTTCCTATGTCCTTAAATTTTACTGGCCTAAAAGTTTTGGTTCTAGCATTGCCAGTGTTTCTTCTAGATCCACAATAAATTTCCATTGAATTCAAAGCTAAGAGAGACTTCACCCTTACCACTTTGGGATTCTAGTGCCCCTAAGATAACAGGCTAAGAAAGGAATAACAGTATTAAGATGAGTAATTAGTCCAGATTACCATTGGAAAATGTAATTGCTTCTCCACAGTTGAGGTAAGATAATTTATTTCTTGGGTACAGGTTATCCTTTAAGGTATCTCTTGGTGCTACATGGCCTATGATTAAAATGATAGGAAACTACAACAGCCGAATCTAGACACGACAAAGGCCACACAGCTCGCAAGGATGAAGATAAGGCTTATTTCTTCAGGAGAAGAACCAAGAGCAGCTGATATACTTGCCAATGGTAGAAGAAGTACAGAGGGTATAACAGAGGAAGGTAACTCAATTCTACCTGAAGAAAAGATTATATTGACATGAATTTTTCTGTCATATTTTGTTAAGAATGTGTGCAAACATTTGCATTTTCATTCTATTTCTTTATCACATACTGCAAAATCAAGTATGAAAATATTAATGGTTATCATACTTAAATTTGAGATATGAAAAATGTCTCTCAAATGATATTGCCTCATATTCTAAATTTATAGTGTATTTATGATAGTATGTGGGGTAGTAGTTATAGTATGTTTAGATAAAATTGTTAATTATATAATGAATTTATTTTATAATTCTTTCTTAATTATATAATTCATTTGTGATTTTATGAAATATGGATGTATCATTTTTAGGCATCATTATACCTGAATACTATTTTCATTTGAAACTAATCATTACAAAAGGAGGTATGACTGTGTGTAAAGTTGGCAAGGGATATATTTGTGATGGACATTCTTGGTTATCAACTTCTACTCATGTAGAAAATAAAACACACCTGTGAGGGATTTTTGTTCAATTTGAAGTAGGAAGTTCCACTTCTAATCCAGATTTTTTTTTATGTAGAAAGGCATACTTTTAATTCAGATCTTTAGAACTGGTAAAGAACATTTTTGGGGGTGTGTGTCTGGCTCTTTTGAGCTGTGAAAACCACCTTCTATCTAGGTCACATCTTCAGCTAAAATTCTTATCAGCATGATAAGAAAAAGGACAAAATTAGGTTTTGCTCTTTTCTTTTTGTCAGTTTGCTCTCATATTTCTAGAAAGTTCACTACTTAATTGCCATCTCTTTAATATTTCAGTATATATTGAATTTCAGCTGAGACACACAGCTTTGTGGTCTGAGCCACTGCTGAATTCTTGGGCTTTCTATTGATAACCAGCCATTGCTGGATTAGCTTGACTGTCACATTTAAGTTACTCTAATATATACTCTTTCTATCCATTTATATATCAAGAATAATTCTATAAGTTTTGTTACTCTAGAGAACTCTAATACACCAGTTTTTCCATGTTATCTCTACTCTCCAACTTTGTTCATATAATGCTCACCAAATCTGCGTTACAATAAAATTTTAAATATGTGCATTAAAAGTAAGAATATTTACTTCAAATAATTCACTGTAGTAAAAATGTTTAAATTGTTTCATTGAAATATTCATAACCTTTAATTTTATTTACATATATAATATATATTTAAAGTTTTATTTCCATGTATACCCCTTCTTGCTCTCCTTTCCCTCCTCCCAGTCTTCCCACAGCCTCCCACAGCCCCATCCCCCATCCATTCCCCAAAGAGTCCCAATGTGGTAGGTTCAGTTTGGTGTATCCATTTGAGGTAGATTTGATTCCTTCATCCCAATATTAAGGCTGTGTTAGGATGTAGGGAATGGTCTCCAAGATGCCAGTTCATGCACAGGAACATAGTTTGATCCTACTACAAAAGTTTCCACATACTGACAATGCAATTAGAATGAGTAAGAAGAGAAGACATTGAAATCTTAGTTCTGACATGACTATATTGTAGTTGAAAATAACTAAAAAGATATTAAATTAATTATTCATATCAATGTAGAACACACAAAGCTACATGAGAGCTTATTTGAATGAGATAGTCATTAAAATATAACTATTTGTATATATGTATGTATATTTTAATTTTCCAACAAAACTCATAAAAAAGAAAAAATAGACATGGTGTAGACAACTTTAATAGAAAACATAAGAAAACAAAAAATTCTCAGAATTACATAAACATTTCTTAAAATATCACAATAAGATCTAACTGTGGATCTTTAGAAAGCTGAGGTCTTAGGAATAAAGAGCTAGTATTTTTCCATGTATCTATGGAAACCTCTCAAAACTTCTCATGCTTAAAACCATGTAGAGAACATCATAAACATATATTTTTGTCTGACCCAGAATATTTATTTAGTAAGTATGAAGTGAGTCACAAATTCTGTGTTTATAGTCAGTTCTTAAATATTTCTGTGGAATATTTTAAGCTTAGAAAAAAATTAAAATATGGTTATCTAAATTTTGACTTTTTACTAACTAAGAGTTATCAGAGGGAGATAAGTGGTGGTTGTACATGTCTTTACTCCTAGCTCTCAGGAAATGGGAGCAGGTCCTGTTTGAAGCTTGGCTGGTCCAGCTCTGCACAGAGGAAACCTATCTAGAGACAACAGATGGAAAAGAAGACAAGGGGTTATTAGAAGGAACGTATATTAGTTAGAGTTTTTATAACTGTGAAGAGATGCCATGCCACAGCAACACTTATGAAGAAAAGCATTTAATTGCGGTGGTGACTTACAGATAAAATATTCAGTCCATTATTATTATGGCAGAGAGCATGGCAACATGCAGGTAGATGTGGCTATATCTTGATCAGAAGGCAACAGGAAGTGGACTATTTCACTGGTGGTGGATGACCATATATGACACCTTAAAGGCCTCCTCAACAGTGATATACTTCCTAAAATGAGACCACACTTACTCCAACAAAACCATACCTCCCAATAATACTGTTTGTTTTGGTGGACATTTCCTTTCTAACTACCACAATAATTGGAGTAAAGAAATATTTGTTTTGCCTCCAAACATCAGGCTTCATATACTCTGCATCAATGCCTGATTTCCTTATGTCTTTGTAGAATGATGTCTAATAAATTATAAACAGAAGATAGATGAGCCCAAGCAAATAGCCAAAGCATTGTCTGCTAATTCTCTCATTCTTCTTAGTAATTTTTTGTATGAATTCCATATTTTCTACTATTTTTGTCACAATTGTCCATTATTTTGATGCCTTTAATTGGGTATTCTCTCATCACACTTCAACAGAAAAGACATTATAATTTAAAATACTAGGTAGAACTTAAAAAACACTGCATAATATCAGCTGCGCAATTTTCAAAAGACTTTATTTTATGAAAATATGAAACTTACAAACATTTGTCATCAGAAAAAGAAAATAAAAGCAAATCACCAATAATTTTCCTCTAACTATTTTAAGGAAATGCAACATCCACAAAAACAGCAACTGTTACTTCCTTTTTGTGTGAGAAAATGCTCAATGAGACTGATCAGAAATTGGCTGAGGTAGCATCTGAAGTATAAGATAAAGTAAGAAATTACAATCAGCCTATATTTGATTCAATGGTCTTAGATAAGTTTCTCTTTAGGGATCAAATATTGCCTCTCAGCATAGAAGCAATGAACAGTTGAAAGTTAATAATCATGCTCATCCAAATTTCTCAAAGCAATTATTACAACTAACTGTTGCCAGAAATTTTACCAAGCTACTGTTTGAATATTTTAAAATAAAGTTTGTAGATGAACATGTTAATTAACAACACAAACTATTGTTTACATAATTATTATAAATAAATAGCAATGCTTTCTATATGTTAGGGATCAGAACAATAAAAATAATTGTTGATTTTTCTCCAAGATTTAATTTCTCTAAGGAGCTAAGTTGACAACCAGATTGTGACATAGATTTATTCTTGACTTTCTATGAATGTTAAATTAAGACTAAGGATTTAGTGTGAATATTCTGACTTCCTTGTGATGATATTCTTATGCTTGAGACCATTGAGTATTTCACATTTCTGTTGCATCTGATCCTCATTGTTTCCTTCTTCAAATAGTGAGCTAAGAATGTTTAAGTATCTCAAGGCAACACTTGAACCAACCAATGATCTACAGAAAGGTTAAAAATAAGGTATTCCTGTAAAAATTCTTTGGCTATTTTTTATAAAAGGAGCCATTTCTCTTTGCTTTGTAAACTAATGCTTTTTTAATTGGACCACTCTATTATATACCCCATTGGATCCCCTTGGGTCCATAACAAGAACTGTATATGTACAAACATATATTTGTATTTGCCCACGTTAGCTTCATTTTAATCACAGCCATACTCAAAGCCCTAAGAATAGTAATTTGTTTATGACTTGAACTGTTATTATGTACTTAAAAGCATAAAAACATATAATGACTTTTTGAATGTCATAGATAAAGACACAGTCACTTTGAACAATGTTAAACATGTGTTAGGGGAATACAACTCATTTCTTTTGATATTTTTATTTTGCTTGAATCCACTTTCATATTTTGTACAAGAGCCTGTAGTAGTTTTCTAAAAGAAATAATCTCTTTGTTTCACTTTTAATGTATAGTCTGTTTCTCACACAGTAGCCTGAAAATTCTGCTAACAATGTAAATCATGTAATATTCCTGTTATTCTTTCAATGATCTGTGAATTTTTATTATAATTATTATGTTCTAACTTTCTTAGCACAATGTAATATACCCTTGCCTACTTACATAGTCTGTGAAACTTATTTCAATTTATTCTGCATTTTTCCATTGAACATGACATTTTTTAACATAATAATGACAGTCACCTCAGAAACTCATTGCTTACTCTTATTGTATAATTATTTGTATTGTGAAATCAAAATGTACACTTTAAGTTTTAATGAATATGCATAAGAGATTCATGAAACAAAAATGCCATTGATCTGCAAGCCTCTTGTCCAAGATAGATAGTTCCTGAAATGCCAGAGACTATTGTTTACAGAAGATAATAAAACATACATTTTCACTCCCCTAATTACTATGCTTTTTTGAGCAATTTGCACCAGTTTTGCTTGATCATGTGCGGTGGGAGGTGCAGAGGCAGGAAGTACATCGGTATGCATGCTGCCCCTGATTGGACCTGTTGGTAATTGCTTAAGCCACAGTAATTCCTGAGTCAGTGACATCTTCTGGAAATGCAGAGATGGTCTTGGTCAGAGCCCATTTACTTGGCCAGTATGTAATTAAAGCTTGCTTCAAATTTGACTTTATGGTAGATTTTTTTTTCACTTTCTTGACCATTGGGATTAACAATCTCTACAATGATTTTTGTCAATTGTTTATATGACTATGCTTCTCTGCTGAACCAGTTCATATTCGCTCCTCAGAAAGGCATCTTTTAACTTTTCTTATTTAAATATTTCTGTCACTCTCTCATCCCTTATTCTACTAAATTATTTTAACAGTATATTTTTTGTATCATGTATAATGACTACATTGTTTACAGTTTTTTCTCTTTCTCTTAATATACTGTATAATACATCAATGAACACTCTAGTGTTCTTCAATTAATTCATGTTATCTGGAGTAGTATATAAGACACAGTAAGTGGTAATACATAATAGGTGTATGAAAGCAAAAATAATATGCATGCTCAGTAATGTATGAAGAACATTAACAGATCTCAATGACTATATAATGATGCATTGGTGAAGACATTAGTCTACTCACAAACTATTATTTGTTTCAATTGTGAACTATTTTATTACACTCTAATAAGATCACCATTGAAATTCCACTTGAGATTCATTACTTAATCATTATAAATCATTAAAATGTGTTTTGTGCAAATTATCACTCCTTGTCCCAACTACTAAATGAAAAAAATATTTAAAACTAATCTTACAATATAAAACATGAGACAAAAAGGAAAATGCTATGTCATGTTTCTGGCATAGTCCATCTTAATAGCAAAATATTCCCTTCAAAATGTTTGTTGCAGAGGTTATATCAGACTGAGTTTATAGTAAAGAGGATTATGAAGTTGGGATGACTGATGTAAAACAATATTTAAAGGAACTAAGAGGTAAAACAGAATAAGTGAAAAGTGGCAAGATTTGGGGATTATAAAAATAAAGATCAAAAGAAAGCTGAATTCCTGCTAAGACTTGGAGACAGATGCTGATGTTTATGGTTGCTATAGCAGTGTGATTTGCAGGGGAAATGCAAAAAAATGAAGGAAAAAAACATTGGTTCTTACACTTGTGACTGACATGATTGTCACACAAAGAAAACACCACGAATTCTAAGAGAAATATGATATTCAAAGGAAAAAAGATCTGAGGATTAATATCAACTATTCATGGCTACTGGGGAAGGAGGCACATTTTCAATTAATGATAAATTATAAGGCCTTGGTCATTCCTGCAGGATCTTCCCTAAATTCCTGAAAGTACTATAAATTATAATTTAAACACATTTCTTCACAAATTAACATTCTCTGAGACTAAGAGAAAATACAGAAATACATTGACCTATATAAATATAATCAAGTAACTTTCAATAAAAATCAATGAAGCATAATACCATTTACAGTGGAAGAACAAAAGCCTATGTCTGCAACTTATCAGTTAAAAGTTACGTATGGCATATGAGCTACATTTAAAAATTCACAAGAAGGTCGAGAAAATGATAGAATATAGACAAATTCTGTTTGGAGTTATCAATAAAAAATGTTTTAACCGAGCTATACCTAATTCTCTCTCATGCTGAATAAACATTCACTATCTTGTCATCTTGCTATAAACATCTAAACAAAATTTGTCAAAATACTTAGACAATTATTTTTAGGCAATATGCAGTAATCATTTCTGAACTGTGATCTCTCAGAAGAAGGAAATGAGATACAATCTCATTTACTTCATGCATATTTCAAAACTTACTGCATGAGAAGATACAAAGAAGAAAGGCAAATCGCTGTTTTATGAGAATGACATTAGAGGGCTTCTGAAGCTCATGCCTGTAATCAGGACCCTTGAGGTTGAGGTATATCTCTAAATTCAAAAACAGTGTTACCTGTATAAAGAGACATATAGGTGAGAAAGCTAATAAACACATAGAGATTGGAAGTAAGCTGAAATAAATGAGTTTTTCAGATAAATAATAATGAAAGACCAAAATTCAGAAAGAATCACACAAAGTTTTCTAAAAACTACTTTTGAAAATATTTACTTCTATATATCATTCATGTATAAAATTAAATTCTATGAATTGGAGAAAAGAATGAAAATATAGCAGTTGAGTCTTTACAAAAGCCCATGTCAAGCTGTGATAAACTGAATTGTCACAAACTGCTGTAGGCATTGCATGTCTTGCATAAAACTTTTTACCTCTGTAATATCCATGACCCAGCAGCCATGAATCAGTTCTGGTAATGGAACAAAGAAAATAGCTATATGTGGTACATGCAACTTATTGAAGCTTAACAATAACGAAACTAGAAGGCAGATAAACTCACTAACAATATTATAGGTCCAGGATTGGCTTCTCAGGATGTATTTATAATGAATACATGTTAGTCCAATAATGCTGATCAGAATGAATACAGACCAGAAGCACAAGAGCACATTTCTCTCATAACCATAAGAGCAAGATAATTTAAGGGATAGACAACACAAGGCCTGACATTAGATTACCTTGTTTTCCCCTTGTATAGTCAATTTAAAAGAAGGGCACTTAGTCCAGTTGTGAGAAGTACAAGGTCAACTAGTTTGCTCCAGTTCTGAGTGTGTATAATGAGGAATCACTAACTTTCCAGACATAATCAGAAATTCCATTTTCTACTTATGTTTACTGTCTTAGATTTGGCAAGAGTCTTAATAATGAAACAAAATTGTGTCAGGGCAACACACTTCATGCTAGCACCAAATTAGTATCTTGAATGATACAAAATTACACAACATGTAGATACAATGTCAGCTTTTTACGTAAAAAAATAACCATTATAGGTTCACTATAGCTATATTAAAATAAATTTTAATGCACAAAACTGATTTGTAAGTAACAGCTACCCAATTAAAAATAGTGTATTTTCCAAATAAAATTTCAATAGCATAAATATTATATGTAAGGAAAAATAAAATTTCAAAGTGATACTAAAGTGGTTGATGGAGATTGTGTCTCCATTCAATCTGCCCTCCCACCTTCAAAGAAAGTGAGGACATAACTCTCTGTCCTATCTGCCTGTCATATAATAAAACTTAAAATTGACATGAAACTAGTCTATATTAAATACACAGACACAATTTACTCCTGAATGATGGATGAGTTGAAGTAGAAAACAAATAAGAAATTAAAACATCATGAAACTATAAAATAATGAAAACACAACAAAAATGATCTCTGGGGTATAGTTAATATAGTTATATAAGGAAAATGTTTAGCACTAAGTGCCTCAAGAAATTCAGAAAGAGTTCAAATAAATGAGTTGATAATACAACCAAAACTTGGTTGAAAACAAAATAGATCAGATACAAACCCAATAACAGGCAAAAATAATAAAAATAAAAGTAGAAGTTTTAGACTCAAGCAAAGAGGTTTTATTTCTTTTTTAGATCAACAGACGTTGGCCTAGCTAACTCAAAGAAAAAAAGAATTCACATTAACAAGACCTTAAATGAACATGAAACATTATAAGAGACAACAAAAGATACAAAATATTATGATGAAAAACTTTAAGATTGATACTCAATTAAGTTAGTAAAACTAAAAAGAAACCAATAAATATATAGATTCAATTGGATTTCCAATATTAGGCATGCAAGATTCAGGTTAACAGCCAATATCAAACATACAAGAAAAAATAAACTAAATAGATTTTAAATATGTAGAGATCAAAACAAAAATAAAAACACTTCCAAACCTGAAAAAGTATATATATATATATATATATGGATGCATAGTAGAATTATAATGTACTTTCAAAAATAAAGATCTACAATGAATACACTTTAAACTAATTTTAAAAATAGGGAAAAAGTGCACTCCAAAATTCTTTTTATAAAGCTAGTACTAGGCAAAGCCACAATAAAAATAGAAAATTAAGGGCATGTATCACTAATAAACATAGATTTAAAACGATGAAAATATTGAAAATTTAATGTAAGATATATCAAAAGATTTTCTACCATTAACAAATTGACTTGATTTCTTGAAATCAATGATGATTCATATTAAGCAAGTCAATAAATATAATAAATATTTTAAATGAGCTTAAAGACAAAGTTCACACAATCATTTTGATGCAGAAAGTCTGGCAAAATTTAAAACACATTTTTAGAATAGATCTAGAAAATTAGGACAAGAAAAAAACATACATCAATATGATAAGAGGTGTGTATAAGAAATCTACAGTCAACATCTTCTAAGACAGAAAAAAGCATGAAGTATTCACACTGAAACCTTTAGTGAGATAGAATCGTGCACTCTATTCACTCCCTTTTATTAATGTTCTCAAAGTATTGTGTTGAGTAATAAGATAAGTAAATTAAATTAATGCAAACTGGGAAATATGAAAGTGAGATCTATTTTTGTTAATGACATAATATTTTCTATAAAAGATATATAAATTTGACAAAAAAGCCTTCTCGCAGTGATAAACTCAGTGATATTGCAAGGTTAGACTTACACAAATTACCACCAAGAAAATGAACAGAAAAAGAGATTGTAGACACACGTACATTTAAAATAAAATAAAATATCTAGGAAAAAGTCTAACCACTGGAGTAAAGAAAGCTTTTGAAATGATACTTTAAATCTCTGAAGAAAATGCCAGATAAATATAGTAGGAAATTAATAGACATTCCATCTTCTTGAGTTGGTAGAATAAATATTGTAAAAATTACTGTTTTGTCAAAATCCATTTACAAATTTAATGCAATATCAATCAAAAACTTCATTTATCTCAAGAATAGAAAAAAAATGAAATTCAAAATGAACCACAAAAGTTACTGCCCTTCTATCTGTTGTAGAGTTAGCATGTCTTTTGATTGCCATCTACATGTGTGGGGCTCAGTAGACAGGGACAAGGTTCCTAAGAAAGGAATCCACTCATAGAAATGGGGTTGGGTGTCATAGCACAACCAGCATGATTTGGTAAGGTCAGGTTAAGAGGCATTTAGAAGTAGGAATGATTTCTGGACCAAAGAGTAAAGGGGGGCCTCTCGATGTTCTGCTGAGGCCCACATAGGGGGAGAATACAAATCTTGGTCTAACTTTTGCTTTTTTAGAAGTGAGGGGGGTATGAAAGCTGGGGTTAGGCAGAGGGTTAATGATATTATTGTGTCCCACAGGGGTTCTAGGCGGAGATGCTACAGTCCTTAAGGAAAACATTATTCCTAGATCTACATCAGCCCCCAGGATTTTCCCTTTATCCAAGATGAGCTTTATCCTTCATTAGTGAAAGTAATGGTAATGTTTGATTCACGTGGCATCATCTCTCTGAACTGGATGAGGTCGGAGCGGGTGGTAGACCATCCAGAGGCACTAGACTCACATCCCCATGTGGCATAATAGAAATGGTCTGGGCCTCCACACTTGGAGCTTCTCCTCACCCCAGGACATGCATACCAGTTTCTATAGTGGCAGGTTGGGTCGGAATCACCTTGAGTCCTTTCCTGTGTCTTTGATGTTCCAAGAATCTTTAGCAAGGTGACATACGTCTGGAAACTAGATAACCAAAGGATGCATGGCATAGGTAAGGTTAAAAATGGTACCAGTTTCCAGGTTAGTTATGGTCCAAGTCATCCCCCATGGTTGATGTGGGTTGCTTTTGGTGAGAGTGGAGGTCATCTTTAGTATCAGCATCCGTGGCAAATGGAATGAACAGGGACAGCCCATTCTTCTGGTGGATGGTCAACCTCAGAGGTTTTTCTGGGTCTAATCCGGCATCCCACTCAACAGGTAGGTTAAACATGTTGGTACCTCCAACATGGGAGTGATGCACCCAGGAAGCAATCCCACCTACCTTAAGAGCAGTTGGAGTGGTGAGGATAACTTGGAAGGGCTCTTTTCACCAGGTTTCCAGGTTCTGGGTACTGGTGTCTCCGGACTAACACCCAGTTCCTGGAGTGGAACCTTTTGGGTGTTGGTGGGGGTTGAGGGCGCAGAAGTGTAAATAGCCCATAACTGAGGCCAAGTTTCTATGAGCCTTCGCCAAACCTTGGAGGTCCTGTCATCAAGGTGGACCACTAACTCCACACTTAGGTTAGGGAGGAGAGAAAGAGGGAATACATACATGATCACAAAGGGAGTCAATACCAACTGGTAGGGTGAGTTCCAAACTCAAAACAAGGCAAAGGGGAGGAGCGTCACCCAATCCCTGCATGTCTTCAAAGCTAACTTGTTGAGGGTATGTTTTAGGGTCTGATTCACCCTTTCTATCTGTCCTGAACTCTGGGTGGTATTCACAATGTAACTTCCATTTGGCCCTAAGTGCAGTGGCTATTCCCTGGCCTACCTAACAGATAAAGGCTGGCCAATTGCAAGGTGCCAAAAGCTTACCTGCTGTCGATGTAGATGTCAATCTTCTTTTCGTTACTCATTTCCAGGGCCTTGGTTGCAATCAGCTTCACTTTTTGTGTGAAGGTGCCAGAGGGTAAGGCTGTGGATCAGAAAACGGCTTCAGTAGTAGTCACTGCAGCCCCTACGTACCTATGTCTGTCTCTGACGAAGCTACTCCTGTCTGTGAACCGAGTTACCTCATCATCTGACAGTAGAACATCTCACAAGGCCGGCCTTACACAGTGGATCTGGGCAAGTGTCTCAGAACAGTCATGCAGGGGGCTTCCAGATCCGGATCTGGCAGCAGTATGACAAGACTGAGGGTTGCAGGTGCCTGGAAGGTTAATTCTAACAGTGTTGAGAAGTAGTGCCTGATAGTGGGACACCCATGCATTTCTCAACCATCAATTGGGCTGCTTGAGCACTAATGTATGGAGGGGCCAGCAATTATAAGACTCTGTTCCGAACTCAGTTTATCTGTGTCTCTGACCAGCAGCACCACTGCTGCAGTAACACCCAGGGAGGGTGGCCGTCTAGCTGCCACTGGATCCAATTTCTTTGATAAGTAGGCCACAGGTCTTTTTCAGGGTCCAATGGTTTGGGCTAGCCCCCCTTTACCTCCCCCCTCGTGTTCATTGACATACAGATAGAAGGGTTTTTGGATGTTTGACAATCCTAAGGTGGGGGCTTCTAATAATTTCTGCTTGAGGGTATTAAATGCTACCAGCCTTTCTTCACCCCAGGTCATGTGGGGCTTTCTTTTATGGCCTCATATAGAGGCTTTGCCAGTTCAGTAAACCCTGGTATCCACAGTCTACTGATGTCCTCAGGAATTCTCAAACTTGTTTCACTATCCTGGGGGTTGGTATTTTGAGCAAGTCTCTTTGTGGACTTCTGAGAGCCACCTCTGCCCCCATCTAGGATGTACCCTAGATACCTGACCCAGGACCTGTACAATTGTGCCTTCTTCACAGATGCATAGTACCCCAAGTCTCCCAGTACTTTCAAGAGATTCCCCATTCCCATGAGGTAATCTTCACGTGTCTCAGCTGCCACCAACAAACAGGTCATCCACTTACTGCAAGAGGGTGATCTAGGGGTGCTTTGTATAGTACTCACCTAGATCATCATTCAATATCTAACCAAAAACGGTGGGACAGTTCTTGAATCCTTGTGGCAGTTGGGTTCAGGTGAGTTGACCACTGATTCAGGCTACAGGATCATGCCACTTAAAGGCAAAGCATTTGGCTGCTTGGGTCCAAAGCGAGACTAAAGAAGGCATCTTACAGGTCTAAGGTTGTATACCATTTCTTTCTGGGGGCAGTGTACTGAGCAAGGTGTAGGGGTTTGGCACAGTGGGGTGAATGTCAACCACCCATTTGTTCACTTCTCTTAAGTCCTGGACTGTCCAGTAATCATCAGAGTGGGGTTTCTTCAAGGGAAGTAAAGGTATTCCAGGCCAATTGTATGGAACACAGAACCCCTTGTTCCAGTAACTGCCAGATATGAAGAGTGATTCCTCCTCTGGCCTCCAATGTTACAGGTTACTGGCAGACCTTAACCGGATCAGCATTTGCTTTTAATTCTACAAATATGGGAAGGCAGTGTCTTGCCAGTCTAATCCCCTCAGAGTTGGCCCAGGCAAAGGGAAACTTTTGGAGCCAGGCCTGGATCTGGAGTTTGTGTTCTGGTACACTCTGGTGAAGTCTATGTTCCTCATCCAGGGGGATGGTAAGAATGACATGAACTGGCTCTCCCATTGGGTGGATAACTTGGACTCCTTCAGTGGAGAAACAAATTTGGGCCTTCATTTTTGCAAGCAGGTCCCTCCCCAATAGCAGGTATGGGCACCCAGCAGTGACTAGAAATGAGTGAGTTACCCATCCCATGCCTAAGTCCACTGTCCTTTGGGTAGTCCAATGAGAGGGCTTGGTGCCTGTTGCCCCTTATACCCAAGTCTGTTTTTCTGCGAGTGAACCATTTAAGGTAAGGAGCACTGAACTCTCTGCTTCACTGTCTATCATGAACTGGGCAGGCTTCTCCCCCACCTTAAGGATTACCCTGAACTTGGGGAGGGGGACTGAGCCCCATCCCCCCCTAATCACTATCATCTTCTTAGACCACCAGAACGGTGGATGGGTGTCCATTTGTGTCCTTCAGCTTGCCTCGGTTTTTATTACTTGAGTATTCCCTCACCCACTATCTTTCCTTAGAATGGGCACATTGGTTATTATCCAAACTTGGTCTGGGGTGTCTGTTGCCATCTTGGTCTCCAATGGCCACTGCCGACAGTATTCTTTTCAACTGGGCTTGCTGCTGCTACAGTATCCTGGAAAGGTGCCTTTCTTGTGTCTTTTCTCTTTTACTTTTTCCTCTCTGTACTTTCTCCTTTCTGTTCTCTTCCTGTTCCTCTGTCTCTTTTATTGTATATCTTTTCTGCTACTGCCACTAACTCCTAAAGGTTCTCCTCTTTTAGTCTTTCTAGAGATTGCAGTTTCTTACAAATGTCTGAGTTGACCTGGTTAATGTAGGCTAAAATAACTGCCTGTTTTGCTTCCTCTGACTCTGGGTCATAGGGAGAGTACTGTTTAAAAGCTGCCATTAGTCTTTCTAAATAGGGAGTCAGGATTTTGTCCGCACCCTGTCAAACTTTGCAAGTTTTAGCCATATTGGTCGGCTTGTGTGTCATGGCTTTCAGACCTGCCAAAAGAGCCTGGAGGTAGACCTATATACTCTCCATACCTTCTTCCATATTATAATTCCAGGTGGAGCAAGTGGACAAAAGTTGCTGTGATCAAGACTATGTCTGTCAATGGGGTGCTGTGGGACCTGACACCAATCTTTAGGCATTCTCCAAGATCCAGCTTCTTATCCCCACTGTGAATAGGACCCCTAACAATTGCTGGCAGTCATTCCTAGTGGGCTGGTAGGTGAAAGAGACAGTCTCTAACAAGTTAATTAAATCCTGGGAGTCCATAGTAAAGGGGATATTTTGAGCCTTCCAGTTATATAAATCACTAGTGGCAAAGGGCCAATAATGAAAGGGTTGATTCCTGTTGTCATTGGGGGGATTGACTGGTCAGAGAGGTAGGGCCACTGTAGTATCAGGTTATGGGGTCACCCCTACCCCATCAACTCTGGGTGGCTTGTGCTGGCCTGCCGTTCCCTCTGATTCCCTGTGGGAGGTGTACTGGCACTGGAGCAGCTTCCAGCTGTGGAGTAGTGGGTGGATGTCTAGTAGAGTAGGGAGGGGGAAAGATTTCAACCTCTGGTGTTTCTTCTTGCAGGACTGGTGACAAGTTCAGCTTCAGCTCACCTGTGTCTTTCGGTCTGGTCCTTGACTTGGAGTCCAGAACTGTAGACATCTGAGGAGGCAAAAAAAGTTTATCTCAAGGGAGGAGGCCTACTAGTCTATCTGTTAGTCCCCTCCAAGTAACTACATAAGGAACCTGGTCTGAGTGTCCAGATAGGGGCTGGAAGACAATCTTTTGGACTCAATGTATTGTTTCAGAATTGAACATGCCCTTGGCTGGCCAGCCAACACTGAAGGTCGACCATCCTGCAGAGCAAAAGGTGATCCACTTTCTTTACTTGATAATCACACTATTGTTGCTGGCAGTATCCTGGACATCCTGCCAATGAGCAAGAGTTAAGTCTAGGGGTGAGGACAGGGTATTTCCCATAATGAGGGAGATTAAGAGAGACTTAAATGAAAATGGATGCCAAGAAGTGGTGATAACAAACCGGTTTGAACACAAATACAATATGCAAAGTACACAAAGATTCTTATCAATTTACCCAGGATAAAGCACAAATTACTCTTACTCCTCACTGGGTGGCCAAATTTCATAAATGTCTTCTGGCAGGGATGAATCAAATGGCCACCTCAGAGTTGTTCTCAAATAGCTCAGGGTCCATTTGCCCTTGCCCAAACTAGGGTTTGAAATGTCTCTCTCCCCCTCCAGGATCACTGTACATGTTGCATGTGCTGCAGTGAGAGCTTGTAAAGGACAAATGCAGTTGACTGTCACGAACTGAAAGTAATGAACAGAGAGAAAGGCTGAGCGCTCTTATGGGTTATGACAGCTGATGGACCTTTGAACCCTCAAGGGGACCCAATGGGGTCTCTGGGGATCCTGGGCAAGCCACCAAATGTTCTTCCTAGAGGAATCTGAAATGCAAATGAAAGGTTTATTGAATGTACAATACAAACCAGGCAGGGAACTCATCGAAGCACTCAGCATAGGCATAGCAAGGTCAGGAGGAGTTCCCGAGTTGAGAAAAGATGTATCTTTATAGGTGAAAACCATGAACTTCTGTAAAATGAAGACACAGGTTCGGGTCATGCCCAGATTTTGTTTTGTTTTGTTTTGTTTTTGTTGTTGTTTTTTGTTTTTTTGGTTGTTGCTTAACTTGGCCTTTGGCCTTTGGTCAGGGTGGGGAGGTTGTTTGGTCAAGATTTCTATTGACTGGCCCCAGGGTTGGAACATTCTGCAGGTAAGTTAAGGCCTGGCCCAGATGATTTAGGGGAGAACATGTTTTACAAGATTCTTGGAACTACTGAGACAGATTTAGCCTGAAATTTTCTTGACCTGTTCACTAACACAGTGCTGACTCGAAGATGAGGAACTTTTGGGAGAGTCAGAGAAAGCAAGCCAGCAAAAATTACCCTATCCAAGGTCACTGCATTAGCTCCTGACTACACCTTTGTTTGTGGCAAGACATTTATTCTCTTAACTTGTAACACTCCCTATGAGTAGCTTTCCATGACTCTGAAATCTCCAAAATCCTAAGATGCCACAAGACAATTTAGGTTTCATCTTCGTAGTTCACAAAGTTGCCTATCAAGGCCTTCATTCAGGGATGCTCTTGACATATACCTTGCATCAGGAGCTTTTATAAATCATGGAGGCAAATTGCAACTCCCATTTCATCTGTCTTTAACACTAAAGCCAGAATCATTTGATCAAGTACTGCTGCTTGCTGGAGATCAAATGTGACCCTATTATTCAATTACAACTTCACCAGCTTCCTTTTTTCAGATTTTTCTTTATTGCCTAGCTTTGCTGTCCTGGGACTTGCTTTTTAGACAAAGATGCCTCAAATTCAGAGATCTTCCAGCCTCTACCTAACAAGTAGTGGAATTAAAGACATGTACCACTAAACCCAGCTAAAATATTTTCTTTAATTTATTTTCACAATTTGGGAAGTTAGCTGGGCAGCATCTTGCCCTGACACTACCACTCTACTTAATCCATTTATCATCTACTTGAACACAGGCCTTGCCTTCAATTCTCTTCCTGGGATTCCTTTGCTCCTTAAATGCTGTTTTGTAACTTACCCTGTTCAATTTGGTCTTTTTCAATCTAAATCTTCATTAAAGTTACCAGAAATAACAGATTGTATAAAAATCTGACTTGAATTTTTTTTCTGCCAACAGTATAAATCCAAAAGTCTTCACTTTAGCCTCAGAAAGACTGTTTGGACAAGGGGAAATGGCAGTCACATTCTTCCCCAAAATATCAAAGAATAATTTCTATGCCACATATTAATATTCTTATCCTCTGATACATCTTGATCTATGACCCCACAATGTAAATAGCTATTAACATCTCTTCCATGTTTCTACAAGTATGGTGCATTAAGATGCACTTAAAGCATTCCACTGCTTTTCTTACTTAAAATACTAAAGTCTAAATTTCATGCAAAAAAAAAAAATGGTTGGGCATGTCATAGAAATACCCTAGGCCCTGTTACAGACTTCTGTCTTAGTTAGGGTTTCTATTGCTGTGAAGAGTCATTAAGACCATGACAACTCTCCTAACATAGTAAGTTTAATTGGAATGGCTTATTTACTTTTTTGGTCCGTAATCATTGTGGTGGGATATGGCAGCATGGAGGCAGATATTGTGCACTAGAAGTAGCTGAGGAAATGAAAAATGGTCTGACATATTAGGTGGTACTTTGAGCAACTAAGAGACCTAAAAGCTTGCCTTTATAGTGACACACTTTCTCCATCAAGACTACACCTAGTTTAAGAAAGCCACACCTCCTAATACTGTTACTCTCTTTGGAGACCAACTTCTTTAATTCATCACAAAAACATTTCTTTTTTTTTTGTATTTTACAGAAGCCCACAGTTGAAGCATTGTTATTTTAAAAAGAGATTATACATTTTAAAGATGTTGGATTTATAAACATTGAATTTTCAAGTGCTTAATTTATAAGAACTGTGACATTTTTAATTTTGTAAAATAGTTTATATTGTAGTAGTATTAATGTGTGATTTTGGAGATGAATAATAAAGAAGAGGCTGTGACTTAGCATTGCTGTGTTTGAGTATCAAGTTGATAGGAGACCAATTATGTTAGATGGTTTATGTCAAATTGACATAAGCTAGAGTTATCTAACAGGAGAAAAATCATAAGAAGGCATGCTAATTATTGATTTAAGGGATTGTAATAATCCTATTTTGGATGGTGCTATTTGGGGCAAATGGTTCTGGGTTCTATAAGAAAGCAAGCTGAGAAATCCATGAGAAGTAAGCCAATTAACAACAGCACTTCTCCATGGTCACTGTACTCTTTCTGGACTATATGTTCCTGTCTTGTTTGAACCCTGTCCTGACTTCCTCCATAATAAACAATGATATGGAAGTATAAGGCAAATAAATGTTTTTCACCCAATTTGCTTTTTGGTTATGGTGTTTCATCATAGAAATAGTAACCCAAGAAATGAAAACAATCATAAAAAGAAAATATAGCATCATAAATAGAAAGGCAAAATAAATTGAGAAAAATAAAAGGGATTATTTTTCTACTGTCCTTAAAGCTATATTTGATAGATGATACAAGACTTTTATATTCTTATAGAGCTAGATGTACAGATAAATTAACTGAGGAAGTAGAAATATATTTAAACAAATATGTCAAAACGCTGAAACATCTCAGCAGAAGAAAGATAATTGTAGTGATTTTAATGTAATTGGCCCCCACAAACTTATAGGCATTATTAGAATGTATGACTTTTTTGGAGTAGGCATGTTCTTGTTGGAGGAAGTGTGTTAATATGTGGATGGACCTTGAGGTTCCATATATGCTCAAGTCACTCTCAGTGTTTCAGACCACTTCATGTTCCATTTGAATTAAGATGTGTTTAGCATGCAGCTTGTTTACCTGCATACTGCCCTGCTTAATGGGCCACCTTCATAGGATCTTGGAATAGAGTGGTGCTGAGTAAGATTTGAATTGTAGGCTTTTGGATCAAGAAGTTTCAGAGGAAAGAATTGTTCTTGTGTTATTTTGATAAAGAATGTGGCTTCCTTTGCCATTGTTCAAGGCATCTTCCTGAGGCTAAAGGAAAGAGTTTTTGGATGAATCACATTAGCAGAGAACAACTCAAAACAGCTTATCATGAACTGTGTCATGGAGCTATTATGGACATGCTTATAAAGATTTATAGTGAAAGCGAGTAAACCAAGGAGAGAAGGAGCAACAGGAAGTGGAATGAAGCTAAGTCCTATGTTCAAAACCATAAGTTGGCTAAATAATGGAACAAATTGTGTGGAAATACCAGGGCAGGATCCCACTTAGCTAACTTTCCAACTTGTGAAATTGAGTTAAAGAAAGATTCAGAGTTAGATGTGGTAGGGTTGCCCTTTCCCCACCATTCAGAAGGCAGAGGTTAGCAGACCTCAGAATTGAGGCTATGCTGGCCTACAGAGCAAGTACCAGGAAAGGAAGCTCAGACAGTGAAGAAAATTGTGGAAAATAGAAATCTGGTGAAGTTGTAATTGAAAAGAGGGCCATGTTCTAGCCCCATCAAGCAACAGAATATGGAAGTTTCAGCCATGTGGTCTGGCTTTTGAGTCAAATATACATTTAAAATGTTATGGAATATTTGTAAGACAAGCCACCAAGGCTAGGCATGTGTCAGATGTCCTTGAATTGAAGCCTACAGAAATCATTGCATGAGGTTGTGAAATTTAATATTGATTGACTTGGAGATCCTAAGATATTGGAGATGCCATAGCCATGGGGTTACTTGCTGAAGAAAGCTGCTAACAGAAAATGCAACCAGCTCACGAAAAATAAGTGTTGCATTAACAAAGCTGAAAGGTGTTGGAGATCTGAAGACCATTTTGACATTAGCAGAATTTGGGGTTTGCCCAGCTAGTTTTGGTCTTTCTTTGGTCCAGTATTTTTTTAATTTTGTTCTCTTCTCTAATTTTTCAAAGGGTAATGTATATTTTGTATCAAATTATGTTGGAATTATGTGATTTTTTTAATTTTAATATACAGAGGAGTAGAGTTAAGATATTATATGAGTCTTAGAAGAGACTTTGAACTTTGGAGTTTTAAATATGGTTGAGAGTATGATAGGTTATGGAAACTTTTGAAATTATACTAAATGTAATTTGCATTATGATATCATTACAATCTTATGGTGGCCAGGGAATGGAATGCAGTAGTTTGAATGTGAATGGCCAACAGGAGCTCATAAGAATTGGAAATATCAGGAGGTATGTTTTTTTGGAGGAGTTGATGTGGTCTTGTTAGAGGAAGTGTATTGTTGTAGGGATGGGCTTTGAGGCCTCAGGACATTACCACTTTCCCAGTTGTCTTTGATTCATATAGCCCTCATCATGTCTGCATGCTGCCATGTTCTGCCCTGATGATACTGAACTAAGCCTCTATAACTGTAACTGCTTCCAATTAAATGAGAACTTCCACAATCATAGTGTCTATTCACAGCAGTAGAAATTCTAACTAACCAAGAATCTTAGGTAGATTGTTCTGGAACTGTTAATTCTGAGATTTGAGACAAAACACGACCATGTCTATGATGGTCCAATGATAGCAAGCTGTATTGGTTATCCAAATATATCATCCACATTAGGATATGACAAAGCAGCTCCCACTGGCCTATTGAAGTCTCTCTTATAAGAGAGATGGCATGTTCCTGAAGCTGAGGGAATTAGTAGTTATACATTGTTAAATGGATGCGTGAGAAAAGGGAAGAACAAAGGCAAGGATACATCAAGTGAATGGGGTTACAAAAAATGTAGTGGGATTCAGGTGTCAGCTGATAAGGTCCTAAGATGTTTATCTGGGGTCCCGAGCTCCTGGAAGGGATGTGGCCAACCTGGAGGGGGTGTGGCCAACCCCATTGATAAGGGGCTTCTGGAACACGAGGGTCTGCTTCCTGGTTCCTGGCTGTTGGAGAGACAGGATCAGAATGCATCGTCCATCCATCGCTCGTCCACTGTTCCAGACTCCAGTCCCTGTTCAGGTGCTACTATAAACTGTTACCTGTACCGTAAGTGTTGGTTTATATTTTAATAAATATTTATCCTGCACTGGTACCTTCTAAGTAAACTTTGCCTACACAAAAAGTTTATATTAAACCTACGCAACTGGAACTTACTCTTGATTACAAATAGAAAACTCAAGTTGGAAGGACATAACATGGGATAACCAAGGACCAATTCCTTAGATAGTACTTAACATGGAGTTAACTGGAACTTCTTAATTACAAATAAAGCCTTATTTTATAAGAACTTTTCATGATACAAACAGAAACTTCATTAACTCAGTGCCAGGATTTACCACCAAACATACAGGAAATTGTTCTTTAACTATTACTTAACAAAGAAGCAGCAAAAATGTTCGTTTTTACTGTCTTAGCTGCAAACAGAACTCTTTACCTGAAAGGTATATTATTAACTTGTAAGAAATTTGTTCCTGTTTTGGTTTGACATTTCTTTTTGGCCTGTGTAAACCTTTCAAATATTCAAAAGAGGAATAAACCCTTCCCGAGGTTGAGGTTAGATTAGAATACTTGCATTTGATATTTTGTGAATAATAAAGTTGATGGTACTTTGAAAAACATAGAGCTCAAATATTATAATCCATAAGACAATTATCAGGGGGCCTATTAAGGGAGAGAACCATTTCAGCCAGCAGAGCCCATCATCTTGAACCTTGAAATTCTGTTTATTTCTTCATGAAAGTCATTAATTTGGACAGCAACCATGTGGGAGAAATTTTATATGTTAATACATTCTAGGGAATTGCTCCCATCCAAGATTATTTCATTTAGCAATGTAAAGTTTTTTATTACTTTATTTTGTAGGATTGTTGTTCTTAATTTTTCCATTTCTTTATTAATTTATGCCAATATTTTCTGCAATATTAGCAATTTTAGCCACCGTGCAAGCAATTAAAAGATTTTTTATTACTATAACAAGCCCAGAAATAAGCTTTAAAAAAGCAATTGAAACTGTTAATGAAGTGGGGTCTAGCATATAGAGGGAGTCATCACAGTCCTCAAGAAAAGAGTGTTGATTCTATCAAATTAATAGATTGTAGAAACTTAATTAGGAGGATAGGTGTGATGTGTGTCATTCCACATATGCCTTTAAAATCTGTGGAGAGGGTAGAATTACTGTTATTTTCACACAAAAAGGTCCATCCCAGGGGGTAATCACTTTCATTTGGCATGATTGAAAATAGTGTTGTAGTGGGAGGAACATTAGTAAAATCAAAACATAGGGAATGACAAACATGTTGTTATTTTTCAGGGATTTGGGCTTTATCCTTGAGTCATGTTCCCACATATGTCTTGTTCAGTCAATATTAAGCTTATATGTGACTCACTCCTTATAGATTTTTTCTTCATAGAAGTCTAGAATGGAAGCATCTCCTTTCACACAAAAGAAACTTGTCTGTCCACTCTATAACACTAGATGGAGCCAAAGATTGGTATTAAGCCTATTTATTTTTAATACTGGCACTTCAGGTGTATTAATTTCAAAGGAAACAAATAAGGCATTTTGCTTTCCCTGTCTCATCTTAACACATTTGCCATTTCCCTTAGCTGAACTAGTTAGAGAATACTTGTTCCTGTTAAAATATGTGTTGTTTTGTTTGAACTGGTCAGTCAAGTCAGTTCATCCCATTTGTTCTCCATTGATTTTTTTTTTTTAATGATTTGTTTCCCTTACACTAGCTAAACCATGAAAGATGGTAGGTAGAAACAGTCCCTAGCCTTACAAACTATACAGCATTTTCTTGTGGGAGATTGTGTTGTTTCATTGTAAATAATTATCCCACCCACTGGTTTAATAAAAAGTGCTGATTGGTCAAAGGCAGGCAGAAAATGTGGGTGGGGCTACCAGACTAAGAAGACTCTTGTGAACAGGAAGCACAGAGCAGAATGCCAGAGAGAAGCCGGAAGAAGCAGAGGACAACTATGCTGCTCTAAGGAAAGGTACCCAGCCAGATGACCGAACAAGACAAGAGACATGGGTTAGTTTAAGGGTAAAGAGCTAGCAAGTGATATGCCTGGGCCTGAGACTGCTCAGCCTAAAATTATTGTAAGCATCTGTGTGTCTCTGTCTCTGCGAGTCTGCGAGTCTGCGGGTCTGTGGGTCTTTGGGCCTAAGCCTTGAGGCTAGGCCTGAAAGTCCGGGCCTGGAACCTCGTAATACATTTTCTATACCAAGTCTTCCTTTTATTGCTCTATTTATGCTCCAGTTAGAATCAAGTTCTAAGGCAAATTGTCAACAAGAGCATAATTGCCAAGAAGAGAGCAATCATAGCAGCAAAAAAGGCAGGAAAAACAGTTTTAAACTTTAGACACCTGACATTTTATGTGACCACTCAGTCCACTTCTTTCCTTTCTCCTTTGAATCTTCTTGGTCTTCTGTTGCCTATTTAAGGTGAAAGTAATGGATCAAGGCAGGAATACTGGCTGGTAGGTTTCTGTAGAAAAGACTTTGGTGGATAAGCCCAAGAAATGCCACCAAGCTCAAACCATGCAACCGAGCTCATGCAAAAGATTTATTGTGGGGGTGAGGAAAGGTCACCTTGGAGCAGGAATGCAAGAAAAAGACAAATATACACAAAATCAGAAAGACATAAAACAAAAGGGAGAAAAATGCAGGTCAAGAGAAAGAAAGCAGGCTATGACAATGGGGATCTTTTAAATATTCACGGGGAGAATATGTGGCTCATGGTGACAATATAAATGTGTCAGAAATGGGAGAAGGGGATGATGATATGGCTGCTGGAATTGAGTCTCTGAAGAAAGGCTGTGGGAAGCACTTGGTTTCTAACATCCCTCACTTTTGTTTATTATAAAAATGAGAAACCAGGAAAAGATGACTGGTGAGGAATGGAGGTGTCATGCTCTTTAGACTACTTCCTGTTGTCTGCAAGTGATGTAATCTTTGGGGACCCTAGATATTTGGAATGCCTGGAAAGTCCTGGAAGAGCAGGCTATTTCTCTCACTATCCAGTTTTGCAAGACCATCTGGGTCTAGGGACATACAGATAACAGTTGGAGACATTTGTTAGCCTGGATCACCTAGAACTAGACATTTTGAAGCTCTGAAGAATGCATATTTGAGCTGGAAAACCAGGTTGTTGAAACAGATATACATTAGAGAAGGACTATAAAGTTAAGGAATTTAGAGTGAAATATTTTCTTAGATGTACATTTGAAACTTTCAGGAGCAATTTCTTAGTAGTTTGGGGATAGTCATCCCAAGACTGTAAAAAAGGTAGATAAACTTCCACATTCAGTAATAAATGGATTAGGCATGTGGGAAAATAGACTGTCTCTGAATCATAGTAGAAGCTTAGAGGCCTCCAAATAATTCTAGATTAAAAACATAAACACTGTTTTCTCTATCCAGAATATTGATTTTATATGAATTAGACATATGTTTTAGGACAATGAGAAATGCTTTTATTTCTATACTTAGAAGACAATGAAAAAAAGTTTAGTCTTGAGTTTGTGGCAATGACATTAGTAGTTGGAGTGTACCAGAGTTAGATCAATATCTTTTGATCATTTGAATATCAATTGAACTTTGTTGATTAATCTTAAAATTCTAAATTTTAGAAGTCTTAATATTGCAATAGCATAAAGATAAATATCTAAAATATTTTTATTTATTTTACATATATCTTAAATCTCTTTCTTATATCTTTACAAGTTGTATTTTCATTCCTAAAAACTCTTTCTTGGACCTTGATAATTGCATTTACATATCTTAAAACATTTTCTTAGATTCTCAGAACTTAAGCTTTTATATCTTCAGATATTACATAAGCTTTACATATTTTTTCTTTGATAATTTATCATGAGATACAGGTGGTTGATTACTTATAGAGGTCACTGTAAAGTGAGTTCCTTTAAATAAAGGAATAGCAGTAAGTTATACTGAAATCTGTCCTGTGAGTTTATCTCTTTTTGAGTGTGATATCAAGATAAACTCTGTCAATACTAATAGTAGCTCTAGGAAAGTGAGGCCTGGGCACTGATTTTTGCACATGAAGAAAATTGATAAAGCAGCTAAAACCTTATAAGCTGCTGTTAAACTGACAAAGCCATCACTAGCCTAGTCATCAATGACATCAAAAACTGAGGACAAATTTCACCAGAGTAGTAGGATGTACAGAATAATAATGTCCTACATGTATTAAAAAATGACAGAATTTCAAGTTAGACAATCACCTTAGTTATTCCATAGTTGTTGGATGCAGAGGTACCAGGGAAGAATCCATTTATGGCCACTTTCATGTGAAATAGTAACTTGTGTACTAGCCTACTTTGTCTAAACAAAGCAGGGATATCCACTCCCCCTGGTCCTGGTTCTCCACAGTTTAGAGAGGGTCCTTGTGGAAGTTGAGTTAAAGGGCAACTTTTCATCCACTGGCTGGCATTGCTATGTATAAAGCATGCTCTAAGTGGAGTCCTTCTATACCTCATTATCTTTTATTGGAGGAGATCCTTGGGGTTCTGCTAGGAGCTGGTACTTTTATCACAGGAAGCATTTTAATTGAACATATTAAGTGTCATATTTAGCATATCTTTGAAGAGTTTGATAACCCTTATTTACTAATATATTTTAATAACTAAATTTTGTTAACGAATTTTACTTTTTTCCTACTTACTTATTTCAGAATTAACTTTGAAAACAAGCATGTGCAGGAGGCTAAATACAACTTATTCCTGAAATATATTACATTAATACTTAATATAACTAATAGTATAATTTTGAATACATTAAAGAACTCATAATTTATAAAGTGACTATTAACTTATATTTCTTAATTATCCTAAATATTTTACAACACGTTAGTAGTTTCCATAAAACTAAGAGTTCCTATCTTATTCCTCTTAGGTTTCATCTTAAATATATCAAGTTTTGAGTTGAGACTGGCAGCTTTACTGATCCTTCTACTGTAACGAGCAGGCGCCCCTAACTTTAGTGCCCCTAGACACCCCAAGACCAAGGCTAATGACCACTGATAGCTTTAAAGAAAAAGAGTGTTTAATGAATGACATACCAATACACACATATGTGCGGGCGAGAGGCACCATGGAAGCCAAGAACACCAAATGCTTTCAGAGTAAAATTCTTATACTGTACTCTGAATAGGGGAGGGTATAGGATAGTTACAACAGGGCGGGGCCAAAGGTCAGCTATGACAGAGTTTAGGAATGTGACAGGCAGGTAGGTGTATTTCCTGTGAAACAATAGGAGTAAAGCAAGCAAGTCAGACAAACAGGGGACCACCTAGGGATATTCATTTCCTGGAACAATGGTCACAATGGGCACATTGTGCAAGCTTCAGAAAGTTCCTGCCTCAGCAAAACAGCACATGGTTAACAGTTCTCATGGTAGGGCTTTCCTGGGTGGCCCTACCCAGGTTGCTACATCAGGAATGTGGTCCCAGGGCCTTATCTTGGGTGGTCCCGCTTGAGTGAAGTCCAGAAGGTCAAACTGCTGACCAGGTGGGTCCCAAGAACTCAGGAAGTACATCCTGTGAGCAGTTGAGCAAGCTGCCATAAATCCTGTGAACAAAGCTTTTCTGAGAATCTGAGCCCTGAGCAAACTGCCATCTAATTTAATGATACAATGGAGCCGAAACTCTGTTCCGAGCAAGCTGCCATTAGTGTATTTGATACAATGGACCCGAAACTCTGTCAACCTTGGCTAGTTTCAGGGACCTCAGGAAGGCAGTTGAGGGGAAAGAATCAAACAGGATTTTTCTATCTTCACACTATAATGCACCATCACAAAATATTACAATTTCTTGTATGATTTAGTTTATCTAAGTAGCTAGAACTTAAAATGGATAAAGATACAAAAGCTAGACAAATACCACTATGAACCTGAGTAGATATTAAAAGTTTATAAATCTTGATTATATGTTATATAAATATACATTTTAATAAACATATTTTTACTTATCTAAATTTTCTAACACCTTGATTTTTTACAGTTAGCAAAAACAAAAGTAGTTAGACATAAATCTTAAATCAGTTTGTGTTAGTCTGAGTAGACCTATATAATATAATCTTAAATTTTTATCATCATGCACACTATATATTTAACCAGATTTGAATTGCATACATAGTATGTTGAAGCAAATGGAACATTAGTTTTTTATCATCATAGAAAAACCCATGCAATCCAAAATATTTGAGATTTATTATGGCTTGATTAGGTCAAAAAGAGACTCAATGCTAAACAGAGAACTGTTTAGGATTAAAATGTTTTATAATTGTTCTATGCCAAATGGTCATCTGAAGATGGTGGTTAAGTCATATGGCTTGTATTCCTTAATAAAACTATTGAATTTAGTAATAGCTACCAGCCATGTTGCTGCTTACATCTTGATGAGGTTATTGGCTCAGATGCAGAAGAGCCAAAAGTTTGCTACTTAAAAATATCTCTTTTCTTAATAAGTCTATTTTTTAAATGGATGAGAGTTGACTCCAAGGTAAACAGATACATACACAAAGAATTTAATTCAAATTAGATAGGTAGATGATAGATAGATGATAGATAGATGGCAAGGCATTGTATAAGCAGGTAGGAAATCCAAGCATAGATAAAGAGGAAAGGGGAAGGAGTCAGAGAGAGACACTCTGAGCTGCTGCTGAGAGATGAAGATGTAAAGAAACTAAGGTAAGCCATGAGCCAGGGGACAAGATATATTTATTAATAGAAATGGGTTGAGATTTGAAAGCTTCCTAGCAATAACCCTGAATAATAGGCCAAACAGTATGTAATTAATTTAAGCTTTAATGTGTTTCTTTGGGACTTTAGGACTTTTAGTCTAGACCTCAGGGCTAGACTGAGCTAAGTAGCTATGGACAGGTCCAGATCTTGGGGCTAGTTAGAGCCAAAAACTATTACTATAGACCAGAAACAAACAAACAAGGCTGTATCAGAGAGAAAAAAAAGAAATAGAGAATAGGGAATCCTTCCCTTACCCTCTATCACTTTACAGTATTTGTCAAGGTCCTGGATAATATTGAGATTTTGAGTACTGCTAGTCAGTCATATTTGGAATGATTATCTAAGGGATATTTAGGCTAAATTTGATTGCAAAAGCAAGTAAATTTGTAGTCCTTCTGGCTGGCTCCAGATGGATAATTCCATTCGCATATCTGAGGAAGAAAAGGTTCAAGGCCTGAAATTCAAGGTATCTCCAGGACATAAGAGGACTGAATAATAAAGACAAAAGCCATTTAATGACTGATAACCTCACTGGATGGAAGCTGAGAGCTAAATACCTGAGGAGACTCAGTTTCTGGTACAAAGACTTTTGAATGAAACCAAAAGGCAAAAGTTGAGCTCATAAATGAAGTTACATCCAAGGGGAAGGTTCAGAGATGGGATTTGTGAAGAGCATCAGCAATATTTGTTCAATCATCACTCCTTCAGATCCAGGGAAGTATTTACACTTTCAAAAAGGAAAACTTACCAATTACCACTTTTGGAAGGGGTGACCAGTGAGTGATTTCTTAACCTGCAGTTGAGTCTTCTGCAGGTGAATTGGCAATAAAGGATAAAACACCAGGGTATCCTACCAAGTCTCTGCACCAATATTAGGGATTTTGTGGAAAAGTACCTTGGTGGACTGGGGACACCAAGTGGTACTGTTTACTGGGTACTCATGGATTGCTCAACCTGATTTCTTATGGTGGGGGGAGTGGAAGATAAATGTATTCTTTAGATTGAATATAGTATAAATCTTATGCTGTTCTGGTGGTAATAAACTAAGCAGAATGTATGGTTTTGGAACTGATGGTCAAATGGCTTAAACCTAATTTTTTACTTGTCTTAAGTCTTGTATTGGTCTCTAGTCTTGAGTTCTAAGTTTTGGGATAAGCAACAAAGGCATATTTCAGGCTGATTGGCAAAGAATAAGTAAATCTGCTATAAGAAAGTACTCGATGCACTTTGACTCCTTACCTGGCTTCTGACCTGATAGAGTGAGTACTGCTTGATTTGAGTGGGCATGCTTGCAGATGTATCCTATACTGTGGTAAGTGGCACATGTTCAGCCAGGCCAGGGGAATTGTCCTCTACCCACGTTCTGAGAACCTCTTTGATTAATAACATTTTACAGTTCCTTTCTCGAGGATGAGAAGGATTTCAAAGGAGCCAATATTCTTCAATTAGTGGGTAGGTTAGAACAATGACAGAAACAGGATTGGCCACAAATTTGGTGCCTTGATTGTTGAGAAAGGTGGACTGAATATACAAGCATCGGTAATAGGGAAAGAAAATAGGGGTAGTATGATGGTAAGGGCATATTGCATTTCTTGATGGGTACCTAGGAAAAAGCTGGAACTGGGTCAAAGGATATTGGGAGTGGGGTAGGAAAAGAGGCACTTCCTTGGGGCCTTGGGTTTGCGGCGTTAGCTATCCCAAGGTATACATCTCCCCAACACCAACGTGAGGTGGCTCACCACCATTGGGGTCCCAGAATAAGAATTAAGCCCAGCTATAGCAGAATTTGTATGAACATCCTATCTTACTGGGGCATACAGCTGTTAATCCTGGTATTCAGGAAAGAAAAAGATCAATTCCATGATTGTCCAATTAAAGCAATCTGTATTTTCAAGTGTACTGGGGACTGGTGAGATTTCTGCTTTACCAGAAAGAGGGAAATGTGAGAACAGCCCCTTGCCTTCTGAAGTCCCTCTAATAGCAATTATAAGGTGTTTTTAGGGCCTAGAGGGTTGGAAATTATACATTATTAAAAGGATACATTGAAAAAGGGATTAGTACTTGCAAGGACGTACAAGTGAATGTCCATAAGTTTATTACAATAAGTTTATATAAACACAATAAGTTTATATAAAATATAGGCAACAGAAACTTACTCCTGTCTACAAATAGAAACCTTACTTAGCAAGGACTTGACATTAGACAAACATCAAAATATTCCTTAGCTAGTACTTCACGTGGAACAGACAGGAACTTCTTAATTACAAATATAGCCCTTAATTTACAAAGATTTAAAATGGGACAAAAAAGGGGCGTATATCCCTTAGTCAGAATTTACTACTGAACAAACAGGAACTTATTCTTTAACTATGATTTAACACATAATAAGCAAAAAAAAAAATCTTTTTAACTATCTTAGCTGCAGAAAGAGTTCTTAACCTGCAAGCTATATTTTCTCTTTTGATCTTCCATTAACTTATTAGGTATTTGCCTCTGTTTAGATCTCAGAGAACAACTGGAAAGTCAAAGAAATAGCAATGAACAGACTCTGTTTTAAGCCTCACATTTTATACAAAAAGTAACTCATAATCAACCACACAATTAGATGGAAAATGGAAACCTTTAAAATGTGAAAAAGAATTTAAGATCTAGAAATAGCAAAATTGCTATTAAACTTTATAGACTTGGCACACAATTTCAATCATCTTAAAATGTGATTAATTAAATTTTTATATAATGAAACTTTCAAAAAATATTCTACATAGAGGATAAGAGGATGAGTTACAAAGTAGAAGACAGCACCCGCCAGTCATGTCTGATAAGTGATAAAAAAGGGGAATCTATACATTACTTTTTGTTTACCTTTACAAAAGTATCCTAAAGACCACAGAAATCTGAAAATAAATAAATAATAAGAAGAAATCATATTAAAATATATTTGAAATCATTGATCACTGAGTTAAAACCACAATGGCAAACCATCATCTGCCTCCTATAGAATGGATGAGAGGGATGGTAAACCAATTCAAGTAATAGTTCAGAGACAGTGGCCTATAAATACAGTACTGCTGAGAATATTCTAAAATTTCCTATAAAAAGAGTAAACATAAAAGGTCAAAAGGCAGAGACAGAGACACAAGCACACACCCTACATGTGTCTGTCAGAGTCCTCTGCATTCAATTTAGTTTATTTATGGGGTTCCCGACTGTGTGATTAAGTAGGTCTCTGACTTTGTGCCTTCCCTCAAGGCTCTTCTCCTTCTGTTGGTTTGCCTTGTCCCATGTTAATGTGATTATTTTTCAGTTTTATTTTACTGTATTTCATTTTGTTATTTTTGTTGTTACCTCTTAGAAGTCTATTATTTTCTAATGAGAGACAGAGAGGGTGTAGATCTGCATAAGCAAATAGGTGGGGGATGGGCTGGGGAGAGAAGGAAAGGAGACCATAATCAGAATAAATATATGAGAAAATTATTAATAAAGTGAGATATAGTTTTATATGTTTGTGTGGAAGAAAACCTAGAGTAGTACAGTAATTTATTTCATTTCTATGCCTCTCATAGAAAATCTAGCAGTACCATGATGGACCACAGAATGCAGAGATTCACCACCTCCATGATCTGTGAACCAATATGAGGAATACCAGGGAAGTCTTTTCCATATTTAGTAGAAAAAAAAATGGCATTAATTGTGTAAAAAGGGAATTTACTTTAAATACAAAGGTGCTGACCTCTATTTACAGTTAGACATGATCTACATATGCAGGAAAAAATTTGTTCATCCACTCAGTAGATGAAGAATGTATCAGAGATGTGATGTGAAATTTAGATTACACTCTTCACCTTTGTGTAGATGAAAGAAATAAGCATAATAATGAACAATCCACTGTGAGACAGTTATGACACACGTTCACACAGAAAAGGGTTTGCAAATACTTAGTATTTTTTTCTGTGCTGCCCTGAATCCTCAACAAGGAAAGCACTGTTGATGTGCAATAGCCTTTAGCCTTAAAGAACTGTCTGAGAGTTGAGTAGTTTTGAACTGACAAAAGTGTATACTGTTAAAGCAGGATTAAAGTTGCTAAAGGCTTAGGATGAGGTAAATAGAGGAATGCAACAACAACAACAACAAAACCCTTGTGTTGATGGGAGAAGACAAGTATCCTTTCTGTTATAAAGCTCTGTTGTTTTAAAAATATTGATATGGAAAGAATTAGAAAAATCTATAGGAATCTCTAGCTTATGTCTCCTGAAGTTCTATGATGTTGCAATAACATCAAATTAAATATTTTAAATAAATGATTCATGTAAGACTGTTAAATGTAATTAATATCTTTTTGTGTTTGGAAAAACAAGTACATCCTCATTTCCCACTAAAACAGTTTTTATTCAACAGTCAGTAAATGATATCCTGGATGCACTGCATAGACACCTGCACAAACAGCAGCTTGCATATGCACTACAGATGGCTCTAGTGGGAGCCTCTTTGTCCCTGGGCTCATCATGGTGGTACTTTGGTTCTCTGGACTCTAGTTCAACCATAGAGACAGGTCTTTACAATGCATAATTAAATCAAGGGCACTAATCTAGTTAGGATATAACCAAAAGAGGAATGACCCTCTTTCAAGACAATTTAGAAGGTTTTTTTTTTTTTTCTGTTATTCCTAAAATACTGGAAACTTAAAACTAGACAGTTTTTTGTCTGTGTGTTTTTTTCTCTTTTGGGAGGCCCACCACTTAACTCCCAAATAAATCACACATGAAGTCTTATTGCTACTTATAAATGTCTGCACTTAGCTTATCTTATTTCTAGCTAGCTTTTCCTAACTTTAAACTATCCCATCCATCTTTTGCCTCCGATATTTCTTTTCTATTCTATTATCTTACTCAGTGGCTTGCTGTATAGCTAGATGGCTAACCTCTGAAGTCTTTGTCCTTTTCTGGCTACTTATTTTTTCTTCCAGATTTTTTCCTACCCTTTTCCCCACCCAACTATTACAATTTAGCTATTTATTAGACTGTCAAGTGTTTTAGGCAAAAGTTAAACAAACATAACATAAAACAATTCAACTGATTTTTAGGTCATTAAAACAAATGTTTCACATTATAAACAGTAGTACCACATCTCAAAATAATACTCTACATTTCTTTCTTTTGTCTAAATAAAAATAAATGTATTAATTTTCACATAGTAAAATGATATGCATCAACTTTACAGTATTTTGTCCATTTGTAGTTAGCATATTCAGAAAACATAATGCATCATCTTCACAATCTTAGTGAAGCCAAGTTTTACACCTAATTTACTTTTTATTATAACTACTAAAAACGGAAACTATAACCATCAAGTCTTTAACTCCATCAAAGATTCAGAATAATGTAATGTTGTCTAACAACAGACATATTTAGCTGTCTGGATAGTCACCAAAAGCTCCTCTTCAACATTTGGGCATCCATCTTCTTCCTATAGTGACATAGTTTCTGGAAGGTTTTTCAATGAAGCAGAAAATGTGAAAGTCTACCATGCATATATTGATAAAGACTGTCAGTCACTTTCCTCCATGTCCTGCATGATGGCTGGCAGTTTCCTCTGTGAAGTGGAAATCCTGATAGACTATCATGCCTTATTTTAGCAAAGTTCAGCATTCTTTCCTGTGGGTCCAGTTTATATAACATACTGTCAAGTAGTCCTGCCTAGTGTAGCTTTTTACCCAAATAGCTAGTCTTGTTACATTGAAAGCAAACTCTAAGGGAAGCATTTTTTGATGTCCACCATCTCTGAAGGAAACAGGTGCTGCCAGAAGCCAATGTGTCTTACTGTCATGTTAACCAAACATTTTAAATGGTATATTCTGTAGGTCTTTGAAGTGTTTGAAGATTACTTATCTATCAAAAAATGTATTTCTGTTATTACGAAGACATGCCTAAAATAAAACTTGAATGATAATAATAACCACTGACTGGTTTTCTTGATTATTTTATTTTTAATAGTTCATAAAAAATAGCTTTCAAATACTAGAATTTTACTTTGCATTCATAAATTAATTAAATAGGTAAACAAGAATATAAAAATATATACAATATATTATAACAAACATAACCTTAAATTTGTATCAATATACCAAAAATTTTAAATAGAATAGAAACATATACTGTGTAGTAAAAATACCTTTTAAGTTTCCATCAATATACTATGTTTTCCTAAATGATAATAAATATCCATAACCTACCAAGAAACACCAGTTACTCAAAACTCAACTCTTGAGAATGTGGAGGTCATTTTCTCTAGACAACTGCCTGTTGTCTGTGGATAAAGTTTCTTTTTGATCACAGAGAAAACAACTGAGATAATGACCAAGTGCCGGGAAGACCAGCTATAATCTTTATTGGTATATATCACATATCAAGATTCAGGAGGTCTCCCCTGATTAAACCTGATCAATATTAACCTGAAAAGAATCTACAACCTTTAGTCTCCTGTTGGAACAATACTTGAAATTATTTTTTATTTTCCTTGACAAATATATTTTTAACTTCTTTCATTTTGAAAAATTAAGGCATTCCTAAAGTATCTAGATAGGTTGAATTTATCAGTTCTGATCACAATCCTATGTCTGTCAGAAGTTTTTGTTTGCTTATCAACATATAAAAATTTCAAAATCAATACAATTAATATACAGGATCCAGACTCTGTATATTTCTTCTTTTATTTAACTTTTCTTTTTAAAGACTTTATATTTTAATTGTTTATTTTTTTCCTATGGCTATAGCGTTTTGTTTTTTTGTTTTTGTTTTGTTTTGTTTTTTGTTTTTTGTTTTGTTTTCTTAAGCCTATGCACATAGTTCACACATTATAACTTATTTAAAAGTTTTGGTTTTTTTTGTTTTGTTTTGTTTTTTCTTAAGCCTATGCACATAGTTCACACACTATAACTTATTTAAAAGTTTTTCCATCTGGAATCTGGACCTCCTTTACTGAATATCTTTTAGCATTTCTTGACTGCACAAGCAAACTTTAGACTGCCATCCTACACCTCGGTTCATCGCTTAGCTCTCTTGTCTGTATCCACTCAGTTCTAGTATTGTCAAAGCCTATCATAAAGCCCTTAGTCTATTCAGAGGTGTGCAACCAAGAGTTCTAGAATGGTGATGCTTGCACTCTGACAGCCATGTTTACTTAGTCTTCTGTGTCTACTTAATGTACTGGCTGCTCAAGGGCTCACCCTTAGACAGAAACTCCAAAAGAAAATGTGTCATTTCTTTTTTTTAAGCTTTCTCTGTTACTATGAAAATTCAAGCATCATGTTGGTATGTCAAATGTTGTTGGTTTTTCCTCTTTTGAGGAGCTCACTACCAAGTTCCCAAATAAATCACACATGGAGGTTTTCTATACCCTGTTTTGTTTCTTATTTCATGACTTGCTTTGGACCTGGGTGACCGAGCCCTAGAGTCTTGTCCTTCCATGCTACCTCTATTCTTATAGATTTCTCCTACGATACATTCTCTCTGCCTTCACACCCCAGCCAGTTCTTTCTTCTGCTTGACTATTGGCAGTTCAGCTTTGTATTAGACAATCAGATTTTGTAGATAGTCACAGAAACACAGCTTTACAGAGTTAAACAAATGAAGTATAAAAGAATGTAACACAACTTTGCATTATTAAATAAATAAATGCATAAATAAGTAAATGTTACATAAACAAATGTAACATATCTTAAATATTCTACATGTTTTTATGTTTATCTTAATACTCAATATTTAAGTTTTATAGTTTGTGGGTTAATATATGATATTTTGATACATGTATTAATTGTGTAATTTTTATATCAGTTTAAGAACACTCCTATTTTAAAACATCACTAGTGGCACTACTCACCGTTTTACTAAATGGACAGTATGGTTGTTGGCTAAGGAGACTGCATGACAATGTTATAGTTTCTGGCTGAGTAGAAACAACACCACTTCCTCCTTTAGTTTTATTACTTAAAACTATATAATGACATAATTTATATAGTTTTTTTTTATTTACTGACTTGCTCCACTTTGCCCTCATCCTATTAATGGATGGAGATGGCCTGGGAAAAAAATAAGATGAATAAATTTATTGAAAAAAGTAAATTAAGAAAACAAACAAAGAACACAAAATGGTGACCATTCAGAAATATTAAAGCCCCCACCTACCTGGTTAAACTTTGTCTACTTGCTCCAGAACCTGTGATAACTGGATTATGAATTTTAAGGATATTTTGATTCATACTGGAAAAATAGTCATGTATCAGATATTTTTTGAAATGCAAAAATAGACTGAGGTAATTATTGTTGTGAGGTATAAAAATAAACTCTGTGGCTCTGGAGGGACTGGAGAAGAGAGATATACATATGTACTCTTCTATATACTATCTCCGGAGTGCAGTAACAAATAAAATATTCCTAGAAACTCAGAAAAAGATTTAAACTGTTGTCCAGTATAAATTTTTAATATTGCCAGCACAGTCTTCTTCTCAAGTCCTGATCTCTGCTGGAGCTAGTTCCCAGCATAAGTGGCATCTGTACAGGAGACTTGAAGTAGCGTAAGTATTAATAAGGTGTTTTCCAGTTCAGCAAGGATCCCACTATGGTGATGCAGATGCCCTGGTCAAAGAGTAGGGCTGAAGAGAGTATATAAAAAGTTAATACAATGAGACATTCAATGAAAACAAGTTTGTGAGTTTTTATAGTTTGATTATTCTTTGGCTTCCCTTATCAAGTGTCCTTAAATATTGATAACTGGGATAAAGTAGGAGACAATGTTAGATTTTGGTATGAGTCCAATGAATCACAAGGCATGACTGTAAATGCTTTAGCTTGTTGGTGATTATTAATAAAGCAGATTTTGGCTCCTATGAAAGTTGGAGATTTACCTAAATCTAAAAAATCTACGAGAATTTCTCAAAATAAATTATTTGATCCTCTTTTATTTAAAGATACATTATAAAAGGAGGCTAATAACGAGGAGAAGAGATAAGAATGAGGAGGCTTTTAAATGAAAAGTAATTGAGAGAAATAGGAAATTAAAAGTTTTAAGAAAGACTGGCCACCTCCATATAATCCCTTTCAAAAGAAATCTAAAAGTAGGCTCAGAATAGAAAAGGAGGCTGTAGGTTTTGCTGCAACAGTTAGGGGGGTTGCAAGAACAAGGGAACCTTTGTTAGGTGTTAGCAGTAGTTGATATAAATGATAAAGAGGAGCTTGTGTGGGAGCCTTTGCTTTATAAATTAATTAAGGATTGAAACAGACAGTCATAGCATATGGACCCCCTGCTCCTTATGTTTTAACTTTGGTGGATGATTTAGAAACTTTTGAAATAGGTGGCTAAATTATGTTGTCAGGCGGACATGGAGGATTTACAGCCTGGTCTTTGATCTCCAGTGGCAATTTCTCAACAATATTCTGCTGTGGTGATAGATTTTCCAAACTGTTTCTTTACTGTTTCTCTTGTTCCTCAAGACTGTAAAAGATTTGTCTTTAGTGTCCTTCCCAAAAATTTTGAAAGACCTTACCAAAGACATCAATGGAAGGTTTTACCACAGGGTAAAAAAGTAGTTCTGCATTGTATTACAAACGTGTGGACATGGCATTACTGAAGTGTCACCAACAATTTCCCTCTTATATAATCTATGGTATGGATGAGGTTTTTGTCTCTTATGAAGATCAATCTCTCCACAATTGCCTTAGAGAGGATGATTGTTGCATTGCTCCTAGATGAGAGCTCCTGGAAAAAAATTTAATTAAACCCACTTTTGCCTTATTTGGGAGATTGATTATAACAAACACTTAAACTAAAAATTTCTAAAACAAATACTTTAAATGATTTTTTTTAAAACCTTATGAGAGACAAATTACATACGCTCTTTTTTTTTAAGATTTAAAACCTTTATTTGATATTCTTAAAGGGGATCCTAATCCCATATCATCAAGAACATTTACTCAAAAAAAAAAAAAAAAAGCTCAAAAACAAAAACAGAAACAACAAAAAACTTCAGTTAGTAGAATAGGCCATTTCCAACTGTAGTCTTAAAGGAATAGATTATACTAACCCTTTGGGGTTTATGGTTTTGGCAACTCCTTGTACTCCCCTTAGCACCTTGGGACTCCTTGCCCTTTTGGGGGAGGGGGTGGGTGGATGGGGAAGGTTGATGGCTCACTGGGAGAGACTGGAGATGACGTTTTTAATGAAAATAAAATTGAAAAAAAATGGATACATTTGCCTGTGACTCCAAATAAGGTTGTTTCTCCATCTACTGCTTCAGTTGCTCACCTTATAATAAGGAGGGAAAGACAGAGTAGAGAATTGTTTTTTAAAAGATGTCTTTGCCACTATCATTCTTTCTAAAACTGATCAATACTTTACTCTTCTTGATGTCTCAGGGGACTGGCAAATAGCTTTCGCATTATTTTCTTGACAAATTCTACATCATTTGCTCTAACATGCTTTGGTGCAGTTTTCCCAATCTCAGACTTTGATGTTGCGAATGTGGGGAAGAGAAGAGCCACTAATTGAGGCCTCTCTAGTCTTCAGAGATGGTTCTTCAAAACGTACCGAGATAACTATAGTAGTTGGAAAGGTGACAGCATAACATACGAAGGAGACTTCTCCCCACTCTACTGAGTTTATTACTGTTCTATCTGCTTTTCAGACCCTGCCTGATATTTCTTTCACTTTTTATACTGATCCTCATTATTTTGTGTTTATTCCATTACATCAAAACTGTTCCCTTGTCTCATGTCAATTCAACAATTTCTGCCTTCTTGTTTAAATTATAGTATCTTATAACTCATAGGACAAAACCCTTTCTTATAGGTCATTTGAGAGCACATACTATTTTACCTTGTCCATTACATAAGGAAATTGCTTGGCCAATTCTTATACATAATCTATAGTGATGTCTACCTTACAAGAGGCAATGGAGAGCCATGTTTTACATCATCAACATCAACAGGCTCTCCAACATCATTTTGGACAGACTTAGAAATCTGCAAGACAGATTGTTAAGCAATGTTCCTCCTGTCATGAATTCGGCCTTCTTAATTAATGGGAGTTAATCCCAGGGGATCATTGCCTAATCATTTTTGGCAAATGGATGTGACATGTAAATACTTTTGGAAAATTATTCTATGCTATGTGTGTGTGTGAATGCCTTTTTACGTCTTATTATTGTTCTGCCCATACAAAAGAAGCTTATAAAGATGTTTCTCAACATCTTTTTTTACTACTTCTTATATGCAGAAATTGCAAAACATTTAAAAGCTTATAATGTTCTTGCTTAAACTAGTAAGGCTTTTGCCTTATTTTGTGAAAGGTTTGCTATTAAGCATAGTACTGGTAACCAAGCAATTCTTAAGATCAAACTATATTGGAACAAACTTATCAAATTCTTAAAAATCAAATCATTAAATTTCCACAGGGACAATTTAAATATGTTTCTCCTCATCATATTTTATTTCATACTCTCTTTGTACTTAACCATCTTAATCTTAATCGACAGGGTGTTTCTCCAATGTCTCTTCATTGGAATTGGATAGATAAGTCAGAACAAAACCTTATGGTAAGGTATGTCCTTATTAACAGGACAATGAAAAGGACTAGATGTTCTCTTAACCTGGGGAGGGAATATGCTTGTGTTTTTCCTCAGAATGCAGACTTACCCATTTGGATCCCAGATTGACTCATCAGACCATATGTGCTAGTCACCAAGAAGGCCACATCATGTGCTTCAACCATATTGGAGAAATGAAATGACAAGAGAATATGAGCAAATCTCCTACTCAGAATCCTCTTTAATTCCACCACCATCAAACCTGTTCAGTTCTACAGATGAAGTTGAAAATATTTTACTTGCTTTCACTCAGCTTCGTCTTCACTTAAGGCGATGTGAGCAAGGCCACTTTGAAAAATGTACTCATTAGAAATGTTTACCAACATGGCGTCAGATTAAACAGCTTAGTTGTTTGGCTGAACAAATTTTTAAAGAAAATAATTTTAAAAAAGTCATCTAATCTTTTTTTTTGTGGTGATATGTTTCATATTAAAAAAAAAAAAAGCTGAAATTTCAAAGAGAAGAAACACCACAGTCAAATCTCACCCAGCTGTTTTCCAGCTTCCTCAGCCTCACTCCTCGTGGCTTCTACTGCCTTTCTATGTCTTTCTACGCCTGCCTTAAGTACCTCCTTTGCCCAGTTGTTTCACATATAGGTTAAGATTAAGTGCATAGGCTACTACTATTTGATAGTTAGCTTTGAACTACCCATGCATTTCCTGAGAACCACTTGCTGCTTGGCATTCTCATGATGAGTAGCTCCCATGTATTCAACTTACACTTCTAAGCATGAGTGTAATTTACAAAAGGATCTTTTTTGTTTATTTGCTGAATCTGCCAAAGTAATTCTTATTACTCTAAGAATAAATATTGGATTACATTTAGAGCTATAACTGCATGTGTGGGAGTTCCTATTACAATTTTACATAGTAAATACATTAGTTCTTTTCATATTTTTGAGACCAACAAAAGTTCATTTAAAATAATTTATAAGCATTTTGTTCTTTCCAATGTATTACTTCTAATGTAACAGATGAAACTTTTATTATATTATGCCAACCATGTCATGTTTTAATTCCTGTTAGTATTAGTGGAGACTGGAATGATAATCCTGGTTTATAGATCAGAAATAAGGTTGTACATGCATTATCCAGGGGTAAATGTTTTCTGGGAACTTTACTTTTAGAAGTTACTGCATTAATTGCTAGTGCAGCTAGTTTTGCTTTTTATACTGCTGCTTTGGTTAAACAAATACTAAGAGCTCAACATGTAAATCAATTATCAAAAAATGCTTCTATTGCCCTTATGACCCAAGAACATATAAGTAAAGGTATTCAGGAACAACTTAGTGCTTTGGAATAAGCAGTGCTTTATATAAGAAATCAAATTCAAAATATCAAGGTTAGATTATCAATACAATGTCATTCATACTTCCGCTGGATCTGTGCTACTTCTTTATCTTATAGTGTTTCAGATCATTCTTAGGACAGGATTCAAGCTTACATTAAGAAAGTTTTGGATCATTCAAACTTTTCTTTTGACCTTCATAATCTACATGAAGAAAATTTTGTTATAAGTAAGGCTCACATTGATTCTTCCAAAGTGGAGGGAGTCTCAACATTTTTCTTTATGGTTCTTAGAGAATCTATAGGTTCCTCTAATGGTTGGCCACTTTTTATTAATTGGGGATTGGTAATTTTTATTTTCTTCCTTATTTTTTTTTTCAGTAATCTTATGACAACTAGCATGAGGCATTAAAACACTGTCACTGGAATTTCAAATAGATCGGCTAAAGATGATACAAAGGAAGAGGTTCTGGTGGTGAACCTCACAATTTAGCTAAAGAGATTGTATAACTGCTGCTTGGCTAAAGAAACTGTATGAAAAAGTTCCAGTTTCTAGCTTAGTAGATACAGCCTACTTCCTCCTTTAGTTTTATTACCTAAAAGATATAATAAAATCATTTGTATTGTTTTTTTCACTGGCTTTTTCCATTTTTTTTCCTCAACATATTGGTTGTTTGAAATGATCTGGATAAGGAAATAAGATGAATAAATATATTGAAAATAAGTAAAAATATAAACTTACATATTTGAAAATATTAATATTGATAAAATGGCCAAACAGAATGTTCTAACTTGTCCCTGCAGATGGAGATAAAGTCCAAGATTGGAATTTACAAAAAAAAAAAAATAGTAATGAGCTTGGCAATATTTTCTGCTTATTTTTTAGTGAAGATATTAAGGCTTTGATAGATGTAAAATGCAAATTTGAAAACGAAGAATTGAGATAAAGGATATGAAGATTATTAAAACAAGAAAGATAGGAATGTTGCAGAAATTATGTAAATTTAAATTAGAATATGTATAAGCTTTAAAATAGGTTGTAATATGATTTGATAAGAAATATTTTTGTTTATAATAAGTAAAGAGTTAGCCTTTTAGATTCTAATTGTCTGGCAATGGTGACCATGTAGAAATATTAAAGGCCTGTCTTCCCTCACCTAGTTAAACTTTGTCTACTTGCTCCAGAAACTATGATCATTGAATTATGACTTTAAAGAATGTTTTGATTAATGTTGGGAAAATAGTCACATATTAGGAATTTTACTGAAATGCAAATATAAAATTAGGTAATTATTATTTTATGGTATAAAAATAAACTCTGTGGCTCTGGTGGGACAGAAGAGAGATATGCATATATCCTCTCCTATATACTGCTTTCCAAGTTCATTACCAAATATTCCAAGGGGCTCAGAAAAAGATTTAAACTATTACCCAGTATAACTTCTTTATATTGCCTGTTACATCTACCTTTTCAAGTCCTGATCTCTGCTAGAACTGGTTCCTTGCATATTGCTTCATTATAATTAAATCATTTTAAATTATTTCTAATGTATTTTAATAATGTATACATTCTTATTTTTATTTGCTCCGTTTTATAATATATTTGCATAAGATTAACCGCTGATAAACACACAGGAAGTCAATACCACACTATCTTAAAATATCTTCTGTAACCATCATTAATCCAAAACTCTTCAATTTTGTCTCAGGACTACTTTTTGGATAATGTCAGAAAGCAGCCACATTCTTCACCAAAATATTGTAATTAAAAACTTCTAGAATAATACTCTTCTCTGAATATTTTTCTGGTTTAGAAAATCTTTTATTTATTTTATTACAACTACAGAATTCCTCTCATGCCTCCTCTCATTCCCCAGGATTCTCCCCAAATTACCCCCATCCCCTTATTCAAAAAGGTAATCCCTCCCATGGGGCATCATAAAAGCCTGGAGCATTCAATTGAGGGAAGACCAAGAGTCTCTTCTATGCATCAAGTTTGAGTAAAGTGTCCCCACCTTGGGTAATGAGCTCCAAAAAACCAGCCTATGCACCAGAGATAGATTCTAATCTCACTTCCAGGGGCCCCTCAAATGGATCACACTATAAAACTGTTTCCAATATGCAGGGGGTCAGTTCAATCAAGGCTCTACAGCTGTCAGTGTAAAATTTTTTGAGATCAAAAGCATAGTTCAGTTGTGTATGTAGATTTCCACATTGTGATCCTGATACCCCTTGCTCATATAAACTCCCTTCTCTTGAACGAAACTCCCCAAGCTCAACATGGTGCTTTGTATCTCTGCATCTGCTTCCATCATCTTCTGAATGAAGGCACTAACTTCTTTGGAGCCATAGGGTATAGCCTGCTTATTCTTTACTTTACATCTAATATCCACTCGAGTTAGTACGTACATGTTTGTCTTTCTGAGTCTAGGTTACCCAACTAAAGATAATATTTTTTTAGTTCCATTCATTTGCCTGCAAATTTCATAATGTCATTTTTCTTCAGCTGAGTAATGCTCCATTGTGTACCACATTTTCTTTATTCACTTTTGAGTTGAAAGACATTCAGGTTATCTCCAGATTCTAGATATTTCAAATGAATATGCTATGAACTTGGTTGATCAAGTATCATTGTGGTATGCTTGAGCACTCCTTGGGTATATACCCAAGAGTGGTATCAATGGGTCTTGAGTTAGATTGATTCTCAATTTTCTGAGAAGACACCATGCTATTTTCCAGTGTGGCTGTACAAATGTGTACTCCCACCAAGAGTGGAGTGTTCTCCTTGCTTCACATTCTCTTCGACATAAGCAGTCATAGGTGTTTTTTGATCTTAGCCATTCTGATAGGTGTAAGATAATATCTCAGGGTTATTTTGATCTGTATTTCACTGATGACTAAGGATATTGAGCAATTCCTTTAAAGTCTTTTGTGTAATTGAGATTCCTCTGTTGAGAATTCTCTATTTAGATCTGTAGCACATTTTTTAAATTGAATTGTTTGGTATTTTAATATTTGCTTGGTTTCTTGAGTTTTACATATACTTTGGATATTGACTCTTTATCAGATGTGAGATTTCTAAAAATCTTTCCCATTCAATAGGTTGTTGGTCTGTTTTATTTACCAAATTATTTGCTTACAGAAGCTTTACAGTTTCAGAAGGTGTCATTTCATTAACTGTTGCTTTCAGTGTCTGTGCTTCTGGTGATATTTTTAGGAAGGTGTCTTGTGTCAATGCAGTAAGAGCTACTTCCCATTTTCTCTGTCAGGTTCAGTCTAACTGAATTCATGTTGCAATTACTCTTTGAGGCTGCAACTTGAATTTTCATGTAATTCAGTCAAGCTTATATTGAAGGCTTAATTTCAATTTTCTGCAACTTGATCTCTTTGGATGCCAGAGAGATTATCTTTCAGGGCATACTTAAAAAAAAAATTTAGACCATTTATGTGCATTTGCAACTGGTCGATTTTATTGCTGATTTCAATTTTGTCCCTCACCATATATTGTGGTGTTATAATTTAGTTAATTTGGTTAATTAGAAAACTCATCAATTTTCATTGTCATTCCACACAGAAGTGGAAGCAAGTGAGCAGCATCAGCTTTTTTATTTATTTATTTTTTTTACATAAGCTGTCAATAGTTTTATACACAGATAAAACAAAGCTACTGTCTCTCACAGTGGATGGATAAGTATAATCAAATGAATTTGTCTCTTTAAGTTTGTAAAGGGTTCACACTATGGCCTTTGAATACTCTTCAAGCTTCCTAGAGAGGCTTCATCAGCTGAAGAGGCTTTAGTTACTCTAGGTGTTGACAAATTTGAAAACCTGTTCAAAATACTTTTAAAAAAATTGTCCTTATACTTCTGTTGCTACAGAAAAATTTCTGGGACCAAAATTTCTATTTGTCAAGGTTCTATAGAGGAAAAGATATGATAGAATTTACATACACACACACACACACACACACACACACACACACACACACACACACACAAACACATACACATATACATATATAATATATATTGATAGAATGGCTCACAGGTTGTGGTCCAGCTTATCTAACAATGAATCTCTAACAATAAAAGTTCAAAAATGCAGCAGTTATGCAATACACAGGATAGGTAGCTTATCCACTCTTGAGGACATGCCAGAATTCAGAAAAAGTAACTTCCACATACTGTATATAAACTACCAATTGAAGGTAAGGCTCAGATGATGAATTTTCACACATCAAAATATGTAGATGAAAGGTTTGTTTTCCACCTCAACCATCTTAATTATTATTTGGGCATTCACTTTTAAAATATAATTAAGTACAAATCCTTCACTAATGTACCATCTATTTTTGAGTTTTAATTAATTCCAGATGTAGCCAATTTGACAACTAAGAATAGCCCCCACAGTGTTATGGTTGAGTATAATGTAGTTCCATTTCCAAGTTTTTAGAAACAACCTAAAAGATTTCCAGAGTGGCTTTATTAGTTTTTACTTTCAAAAACAATGGGTAAGGGTCAGTTTCCTATCTATGCCAATATTTGTTGTATTCCTTATGATGGCTTTTCTTACTAATGTGAGATAGTAAGTAGTTTTGCATTTAGCTTATGGCTAAAGAAGGCTACAATTTTATCATAGATAATATGAAAATCCAAGCCAACTAAGTGATATTTTATACTTTGAGCAAATGTATTACTATAAAGTAAAACATGGCAAAATTAGTAAAGAAATGGTATGAATGTTTCAAAAATAGGAAAATACATAAAATTATTAAATGTTTTACAAGCATTACTTTGCATAAGGTTTATCTGGAGATCTCTATAAAATACAGATTCTTAAGGCTATTCTTTGGATTTATGGTGTATAATTATAGGATATAGTCTAAGTCTTTATTTTTCTAGCAAATTGGGTAGTTACAGTCTCCTAAGAATCTTATTTTAGATATTTGTCATGTTCTAGTTGGTCAATCAAACCTATATAACTGCATTTTTCTAAATTTGCAGCTCATGTAGTTTCTGTGATTTCTGTATTATTCTCTGTGAGCTTATAGGAGCTTTGCTTTTTTGATTTAGGAGGCAGTGTTCTCCTGGGGTCTTCTATCCTTTCTGGTTCTTATATCATTTTCTATATGGAACCTCCACACTATGATATAGTGATTTTGCTACAGAAAAGTTTTGTGCAGGATACCAAAAGAGAAATTTCTGTACCATCATAGCACAAGACTTTTGATTAATAATGATGTCCTGCCTGCAAAATAGTCTATGGCAATGGTGGCACAAAAGCCTGTGGGGGGACCAAACCAATGACTATTTTGACTTAAGGCCTACTCAATAAGATGTATCTGACACCTGACACTGATTATAAGACCAAGAAATAGTAACTGGATAGTACATAGACATGGAATTAAACTACATATTACTCATCTTTTAAAAACATAGTATAGTAAAAAGTTTCTGGCCCAGACAAGCCCCAAGATTTGGCTTAGCTGTCCCAAATAGACTGCCCACAACTGCCTGATCCAAAATAATCACAAAAAGGCTTATATTTATTATATGCTGCTTGGCCTAAGGCTCAGGCATATTGCTAGCTAGCTCTTACATCTCAATTCAACCCATTTCTATTAATTTGTATTGCCACAGTGCCTGTGGTTTATTTGAATTTCTTTACATCTTCCTCTTTGGCTTGCAGCATCTCTGTCTGACTGCACCCTTTTCCCCCTTTATCTATGCTCACATTTCCCACCTTTTTCTAGGATGCCTTGCTATAGTTCTTTTCTTAACCAATAATATTCACATCATACAAAAAGACATCCTACATCAAAGTAGTAATTATATTAGTACTAATGATGATTTTCTACTACACTTACAGAAGATCAGTGTTTTATTCAACCATAATTAGAGAAGCTTGTTCCTGCTGCAGGTGGAAGTAAACACTAAGATCCATGGCCAGACATAACATAGACAAAGGGGTTGGGAGTATTGTATGAACACTTATCTCAAAGTGGGATTTTTCTATTCAGTCACTTCTCTTTAAGCCTCAGAGCTCAGAGAACCCTGAGAAAAGTAGTCCAATAGAATATAAAACCTACTGTAGTAGGTATTTCTGGCCCTGACTTTTGGGCCTAACCTCAAGGTCTAGGCCCACAGACTCACAGACCCGCAGACCCACAGAGACACACAGATTCTTTCAATAGTTTTTGGCTGATCAGCCTAAGGCCCAGGCATATTATTGCTAGCGCTCTACCCTTCATCTAACCCATGTATCTTGTTCAGCCATGGGGCTCTGTACCTTTCTTTAAAGCAGCATGGTTGTCCTCTGCTTCTTCTGGATTCTCTCTGGCATTCTGCTCTGGCATTCTGTTCTCAGAGTTTTTCTTAGTCTGGTAGTCCTGCCCACACTTCCTGCCTGCCTTTGGCCAATCAGCTCTTTTTATTAAACCAGTGGGTGGGACAATTATTTACCATGAAACAACACAATACCCCTACAACCTACTTTTGAATTTTATATATTCTAAGAAAATGAAAGAGATAATGGGAGAGAGACAAACTTTTCAATTTTGAGACATTATTATTAATCTATGTAGGAAAGAAGCTTGTTTCAGAGTAAGCTTACGTGACAAATTCCAGTGTTTCCTGCATCAGAAGGAACAGTAAGTAAGCCTGCCAATTTTACTCAAGTGATTAGCTTTCCCTCTCCTCTGGACAATGTGACTTACTCTCCTAAGATTTGGGGTCTGCCCTTAGGATAATGTGAATTATATTTTCCCAAGCCACTATGTGTTTGGTAGATTAAAAAGTATTCCTAACAGGAAATGGGATTTCCTGTTTAAAAATGCTGGAGATGCTGGCCAAAGTTTGTTGAACACAATTATCTGTGTTAACCAGACGCAACAAATGATAACCCTGAATGTGGATTAAGTCTGTAGCACACACACATAATTCTCAGTCCTGTCAGTTTCATTATGGAAAAGAATTCGAAAGGTTTGAAGCAGAACTGGTAATAATGGTTCATTATATCAAATTGTATGGCAACTATAAATGCCTATTTTTTAATGCTTTGTTGAAAACTTCAGGCACAGTGGTCTGCAAATAGTTCACTTGATATATTCTGGGGATGATGCCACCATAGTTCCCTAGACAAAGGTCTAGGGGCTTTATTATTGTCATTATGAATAATGAATATGATTATTTCCACTTGGTAAGATGACAAGAGTTATACAACATAAGATACATCTATTGCCCATGCCCTTCTGGGTCTTTAACACAATAATGAATGCAAATACCAATTTTCCAAGCACAATAACCAAATAAAACAGCTTAAAATAAAATTATGTTTTAATGAAATTTAAGGGAAAATTAATCTGCTTCATGAAAAAAAAATAATTTAGAGATAACCATTCATCTACGACATGAAGTTTATAATTCTGATTACTTTGTTTGCATATATTTAACCTCAAATAGAATACTCAAATTAGTTTATGGAAACTTTTTGTTTTAGACTGAAATGATAAAGAAAGTGGTAATTATTGATGATATTACAGAAGAAGTGGGAAAAAATAGTTGAGCCAGGACAACCTTTAGAACGTTCTGAGATTTTGCTTCAAAGGAAGCCTGAGAGAATAAAGCACATTAGGGCCCCATTAAATATAAATGGTAGAGGCTATGTGAGTAGAACAACTTACTAGACTTAAATCCAGTAAAGCCATCATTAGCATTCACCCAATCATTTCCTGGCATCTGGCATCCTTTCTGATTTTTGTACTAAGAAATTTTTGCGCTGTACTAGCAGATAATCCCATTTCACTAAAATTAATTCAGGAAACTTACCTATTTGAGAGTTCAAACCAAGGTAATGGAGAAAGAAAGGCAATGACCAGCAGCATTAAACAGCAGGACAAGAAGATGCACATACACGCCCCTGGGGCTGCTTGCCCCAGACCTAAGCATTTACTATTATAGTAAGCAAATATATGTTGTGGAGAGAAAGAGAAGGAGAGGGGGGGGGTGTGTGTAAAGAATGGTGTATGCCTTGTGAAGAGAGGCAGATCTAAAGAAGTAGAAGCAGTGAAGAGCAGGCTGAGGTAGGTGGCTTCCTTGTGACTGAGTCATGGTGATATCCAGGCCTGGTCTGCTGTCAAGGTCAATGTTGTGGTTCATGGCTTTGCTACATTCACTCTCTGCGCTGAAGTCCATAGCTCCTGATTCCACTGACATTGAGAGGTTAGGACCGAACAGAGTTCTTCCCATTCCTCACTGGCTACAGCACTTGGGAGAACTGGCCCATGAGTCTAATCTGTTGTAGCACTTGAACAGCTCAGTAGAGATGACCCTGTTCAAGCTGTGGGTAAGGTAAGACATTGGAGTAGTGGGAGAATAAAACCCTGCTTCATCGTCTGCCATATGGCACCATACTCTTTCCCTTGCCATCTGCAGCCATTACAGAAGCTGACCCCCTCATCTGCCACGCAGTGGTGTGGACAAGAGAAAGATTTCCCCTACTCCCAAACCTTAGCCATCTGTGGTAGACGGGAGAGTTTGCACTGAGGTCATGAGAAGGGCTTACTCCCTTATCAACTGCAGCTCACTGTAAAGCATTTTACAGCTTTTTATGCAGGCACTAGTGTTCTTGTCTTTAGAATGTGAGTGTAGGACACCTGGCCTGCCCCTCATTTACCATATAGTGAAGTGAGTGAGGGAGAGATGTTCCCCACTCCTCACTGCCTGTGGCAGCTAAGAAAGCTGGCCCTGAGATTATGAGAACAAAAAAGCTGTCCCTGCTTCTTACCAGCACTTGAGAGTATGGCCCCTGTACCTCACCTGGACAGCATGGTAGAGATGGCTCTGGCGATGTAGGTGTGGGCATGCCAGCTATGTGGAAAGCAGGAGTGGTCCCACCTCTTGCTACTTGTATCCTATCCAGTGAATTAACAACAATGCTTGAGAGCTCACTCTGGTGGTCAGGAACAGGAAGAGCTTTTGGGCTGACCCTCCCTACAACTACCTAGGTCCAGAACCAGGGTAATAAGTTGGCTGACCTCAACATCTGCCATATTTGTGATTTTCTGGAGCACACAAAGGGGCAAGTCCAGATCCAAGGCTGAAGGATCTCCATGACACAGGAAGATAAGATATCCAAGAAGAGTCCCCGAGTAGGCCCAGTATCAATGGTGAAGCAGAAACTAGAGACCTGGAACCAGACCAATGACTCTTTTCTTACCTTCTCAGATTGAGTCTGACTTCATGGCTTTATAAACATCTGGAGATAACCTTCTCTAAAGAGCCACGGCCCTCTTTCCTTCCTTTGTTTCTTTCCTCTCATAAATTTCCATCTAATGTTTACGTTAAAATTTAAAGTTTAAGTATTGATTAGATTGTCAGTGTTTGGCTGCAGCATGTTTTAGCAAACCCAGTACAGAGTATAGACCAAGATACAATAGATTTATTCCTGAAATCTAGTGTTGTACCAGTTCACATACCTGCATTCATTTTTCTTTCATGACTGTGGATCAATGTGACCATTTTCCTCAAGATCCCACCACCTTGAAACCCTTCCATGATGGGCTTATCTTGAACTATATATGCTAAAGTAAACTCTATCTTCTTTAAGAAAATTTTGTCAAGCACTTTGTATCAGCAGTCTCAAAAGTAATTTACATCGCCAACCTTTGCAAGACCAGAATTTGAGAAATTTATCAATTAATAAATGAATATAAACTTCTAAACTGCTTATTTGCATTCTCAGATAAATTACTTATTGAATACAAATAATTTCCAAGACAAATATATTGGAAAAAGTAAAAGTTTTATTTCAAATTTATGCCAAGCAAACATATACAACTAATATTAGAGTTAATTAGCAGTAACCACTATGGAAAAAAATTCTTGGGTCTTATAATTTCAAAATTCTCAATGCATTTCTTAATTATGCCAGTGTTTTTTGGTCAGTAGAGCCATACATATGCTTTAAACTCCAGTTGCTCTATCACATTCCTTTTTGCTTAGAGCATTAGCCTTATTAAGCACATCTACTTAGTATTTTGTCTGTGTGCTTTTAAGTTAACATGAACATAAATATGTATTTCTTTAAACAGTAATGTGTTTAACCTTAAAAACCTGATAAAATATCCAGTTTTGTGACCCTTTTCTTTGATCCCTGAATGGATTTCTTTTAACTGGATTTTGTAATCCGTTAAGCGTTGTGTTTGGGAAGTGTTTTCTCTATATCACATTTATTACCTGGATATGGAAGGAACTACTTTAAAAAAAATGGGGGGTATCTAAATAATCAGTAGCCTCAGTCAATCATTACTGATGCCAGGCATCAGGAATTTTGTATTCTTAATTTTTTTAAACTGAAAACCAATTATACAAACCCCTTGATTGTGATGAAAACTTACCACAATAGTTCTAAAGAATGAAGAACCAAATGTGTGAGTTCAATTGAACTAACTTTTGAGACAGTAAAGAATGTTCCTGGGTATATAACATCTTGTTCTTTGTCTAAGAAATTTATTTTCCAGGCAATCACCTCTATGGGGAACACTCAGAGCTACAGGGAACAATTTTCTATCTTACCGTTATTAAGTCAACACTGCTAGCTATTAAATAACAAGTGGCATGGGGTCATTTATATGCAGAAATTGTACTGTGTGGTCATTCTGTGGAGTCCCTGGACATTAGGAAATACAGTCAAAGGTAGTATACCAATGAATATAAAACCATAGTATATTTCTTCAGCTTTGAATTCAACATGCTTATTTACCAAGTAATAAAACCTGTTCTATTAGCCATGATACAAAAATTACCAATAGACACTAAATTTATATGTACATGTTTTCTGTAATTTTATCAGTACACTCAGTATATTTATTACATGCTACTGAGAGAAACAGAAGTCCATGATATCATTAAAAAACAGAACTAATGTCCTCTAAAAGAAAAAAAAAATCAAAAGTATATTGAGGGAATGAGTAGGTATGTCTCTTCTGAATTAATATTGTTTTAATTTGGTATTTTGTTGCACAAATAAAGGAAACTCAGGGCCCGATCTCTGGGAAAAGCAGAAATATTATAGAAATAATCACCACAGTCAGATCTCACCCAGCGATCTTCCAGGTTCCTCAGCCTCGCTCCTCCTGGCTTCTTCTGCCTACTCTGTCTTTCTATGCCTGCCTTAAATACTTTCTCTGTTCAGTTAAGGTGTGGCACCATCACTGCCAGCCTGGGAGCCAGGCATTCCTTCTGTAAACTAAGATTATTTCAAACTCAGATTGGATTAAGGGCATATGTCACCACTGCCAGGATATTCCCTGTGCTGGGATTAAAGGCATGAGTTACCACTGTGTGATCCTCCTAGACTGACTATGGGGAGATCCCTCTGATATCTCAGACTGTTTATATTAAATTTGAAACATATCCCCACATATCCCCTTTTGTGTCAAATTTTAAAAATGGTTATAGCTAACATAAGAAAAACCATATACAATAGGTACAATAGTTATATACAAGCAATAAATGGGTAATGTTCAGTCCATTAACAATTGACAATTCAAAGAAAATATTTCATTAATTATCCTATTTTGATGATTCCAAAGGGTTATACCTAATTCACTTTTTTTCTAATTTGTACTACTAACTAAAAACTATTATTTTGATGTGTCTTAAACTTATACACTTTAACTTCAAACTTTCTTTTCTAAAACTGTCACTAGAAAACTATAACTATGCCTATTTCATATTTAACTACCTCAGAGACCCAAGAAGGAAATAATATTTACCCAAATAAACAGGAAATGCAAGCAACTTCCAAAAACTAGAAATTACAGAAATGATACCTATCTGCCTGGACAGTATTTATATTTTTCTTGTAATATTATATGTGTTCAAATTTTTTGAATGTTTTCAGCTCACTGGTGCTTTGAATATTATAGATATTTGCTGCAAAGACTACCTTTCAAGCCAGCCTATTTAAATCCAAATCATTTAGAATCATGAGAGAATTTTTTGTTTATAGTGAATATAGTTTAGTACAGCAGAAGATTTATAGGCCAGGCTAAACTTTTGCCATTGTTAAGAAGCCTCAGCAATCTACTCTAGCCCTCAACTCACCTTATGGGTCCTGTACTACTGGAACACAGTCTGAGGTTCTATGATATACCCTACAGGGAGAAGGCTCGCATTGTCTTGAGGTTAAAAAAAATAAAATAAAAATGAAGAAATGACCAAAAGATGTCCCTGTATGTTGAAAGTCAAGTAATATCTCAGACTAGAGTTAGAAATTTTAAAACTTCAAATACATACCTGCAAGTATTCTGCCTTCAATTTTGTTTATGTCTCTCTGTCGGATATTTGTGAAAGGACTCTGATCCTGTCCTGTGAAACTGGGTCTACTTTGGTGATGCTAGCCATTGGCATCAGATGACCTCAAGAATTCATTAATAAATATTAGTTTCAGAATGCCATTATTTCAGGATGACTATTATAAAGGTATATTGCTGTTTGGAGTTATTAAAAATTTTGATATATTGCTAATATATACATTATATATATTGCTGATATATAAAGCAAATATATTGCTATTACCAAATAAACAAGGAATTAAATCTGAATTTTTTAAGATAATTACCATGTGTATATTATTGTGAAATCAAAATAAAATTTAATATTTAAATAAGTACTCACCAGTGCTACAAGTTCTGACATGTATGATTGCTCCTGCCTGTCTTGACAATGATCTTTACTTTTAGTGTAAATCAAACTGTGATATCCTTGTTAGAAAAAGTTTTAAATTTTGCTTTTTATTCATTAGTTCAAGAAGCTCCAGATGTAATTATAAAAACTACAACCATACAATTTTTTTTTTTTTTTTATCTTAACAAACAAAACTCAGTCTTAAGGTTAACTCAGGTTACAATGCACAGACATTCAGGACCAAGCCCCAGTATTTTTGAAGAAACAAAAACCTAAACTAATGTTTGAGAAATTTCAGAATGCTTTTTGTTCTCAGTTCTTTAAATAAATTCATGATGATTTATTTTGATTTGAAATAGTCTAGCATATTAGTTTCCAGAGGATTTCCCTGTCATTGAAATGTCCTGGCTGTTCAACCTTTAAATAAGAATGATCTATCCAAAAAGATTTTGCTTCATTCTGAAATTTAGTTCATTCAAAACTGTGGCTTCTCTATTTCCTTTTTGAATGGCCAAAGAATATCTAAGATAGCACAGGCTTACATTAGATAGACAGAATAGAACCCTTTTCTGCTTCACATAACCAAAATGTGCTGCTTCTTAAAGCTTGGTACAGGTAATTTCTGGTACATTTACTTACATTTTACTGGTCAAAGTAAGGTAACTGATAACTTTAAAAGAGTTAAAGTATAAGAAAGTAAAATGGAGCATTAACCTTGGAAAATTTCTAATGAATAAATTTACACTGAATATCATTCAAGCCTTGCTCTTAGCAGTCTTACACCCCAGAATATTCATAGCATCATGTATCTAATTTTGTTTCTGATGACTTTTGTTACAAAAGGGAGGGTGGTAATAGGTAGAAGTTGAATGTATAATAAAGATTCCTTTTTACATGGAGTGTGAATTTTAAATTTGTTGCTATTATCAGAGAATAAATGTTGTTGTCAATTCATGAGCACAAAAGTCATGTTTAGTGATGTGGGAATGTCTTTCTATATGCTGTGAATATCAGTCTTTAAATAAAGGAGCTGTTTTGCCCCATGACAGGCACCATAGAAAAAGGTGGGGAATCAGAATAGGTAGGAAAGGAGAGGTGGAGTCAGAGACAGGTGGAGCCAGCTTCCAAAGGGGGAAAAAAAAGTGAGAAAAAAGTTGAGCCACAGGCCATGTGGCAGACGGATTAATGAGAACAAGTTGAGTTAAGATGAAAGAGCTAGCTAGCAATGTGCCTGAGCCATAGGCCAAACAGCATGGACTTGATATAAGCATCTGAATCATTTTGGGGGACTAAGCAGCAGTGGGTGGCTAAGCAGTCTGGCACCGCAGGTCTGTGGGTCTGGACCTCTGGCACCCGGTGCCAGAAAACCTCTTTGTAACAGTTTAGTTAATATCTCAACTTACTATACAGGCCACTTGAGGAGATAAAAATAACAGAGTTCTTACCTATTCCTGGATTCTTCATGCTAAAGCACTTACCTGCTTTGTACGATGTACCCACTGGTACAATGCTGACTTAACTGTTATGAGGCTTGGAGGAGTTAAGCAACTGCTTTCTTATGAATGTGATGCCTGGTTTGCATGAAATAATTCATGAATGGTACTTACTAACACTCAGTGTTCAAGTTTCATAGAGAAAGTATATCCATAAATTTATTCTTTTACTGAAGACATTATTCTAACTTGAAAAAAAATATTTTGTACTCTTCATGTCCTTCTGTGCTTGATCTTACAACTGGAGACTTCTAAATCTTACCCATCTCCACTTGAAGCACAATTGGTACTAGTTACACTAACATATTTTCACTTTATCTGCATTCTATACACCTCCAAGCTCAGTGTCATCTTCCCCAGTAGCAAAGTGGTCTCTGTTCAGCTGTTATAGAGAACAATACTTCTTTTCTAGGTATACAGAGATTTTGATGAACAGGCAGTGAATTGTCCCATATAGACACTGCAAAGATTGCTAGAAACTGCTGTGGACATGTTTTTGCTATGTCTTGGGTATGTGTTTGACAGTCTCACAGATGAAAATCATGGTGATCAAAGGAGATGAGTTATTTAACAAGAAGACTGTATTCCAGACTTAAACACACACACACACACACACACACACACACACACATACTTTATATACACCATTTATATATTACCCTTAGTAGGAAGATTTATTGTCTAGTACTACAGACTACAAATATTTATGACTTACTCTTCTGAAAGCCTGAAATATGGAATATTCCTGATATTGCTACCTCCCTCCCCAGGTTACTATTCATCTAAAAGTGTGCTTCTCACAGTCATTAAGTTGCTTGAATACCTCTCCCTGTTGAGATAATTCGTTAGAAGGTAATTTTATACTATTCTTGGAATGAAGATGAATATTAGTTGCAGCTAAATTTTGTCTTCAGGCTTGGAAACCTTTTGTTTTAATGCTGAATTGTTGGATTAGCAGTGGCTTCTGGGAAGCCAGACTGTAAGCATAAACCTGGATAAATCAAAGTACATTCCTCTATGCTCAGGATTCAGTAAGAATAAAGCAGTTGGGACAAATTAATATTTCTGATGAACCAGAAAAATGGCTTTTAATAGAGGCATCATTTCATTAAGATGTTGGATGAGTATTTGTAGCAGTTTTTCTAGATAGTAAGGACCTCATTCTAGAATCACATACCGTACTCCAAGTAGTAATAATGTTCACAACGAGTAATAGCTCTTCATAAAGATAACAAAACAGAAACAGACTCAACAGAAAAGGACATCTTCAGAACAAGAAAGCTGCTAAAAACTTACTTGAAGGAACTCAAGGCATGAATAACAGACCAACCAGTAGGCTCTGAAAGCTGGAATCATCTTCTCTAGTTCAAAAATTCCCAATAATATTTTTGGTTTTGTTTATTGTTCGTTTGTTTTGTACACACATTCTTTCTCTGTAGCCCAAGCTAGAAAAGGATTCACTTGGCATGCTAAGACAGCCTCAAATTCACAGCAGTCTCCTGCCTCAGCCTCTTTGGTTTTTGCTATTCCAAATGTACACCATGATTCTTAACCTCCAACCTTTTTAAGGAATTATGGGGATGGGATGCTGCCTCTCTCACTCTACAACAAACTCCCAATGTTAACTAGGATAATTGATGGCCAAGTTAACTGGTGACCAAGCAAGATTAATTTAGTGTGCACCATAAAATTAAATGATTTCTTTTACTATGTATGATATACCTTAAGTTCAAAGTCAAAATTTACCAAGATCAGCATTACAACCATTGAGTAAAATATCACCACAGTCTGAGATTGCCTTTTCTGTTTAATCTATGCTTCACCAGAGAGTTTTCAGAAGCCACCCTAGTTCATACAAGATAAAGTGGACCCTTCCTACCTTAGTTATCAAAGTATGTTTCCTTCTTCCAAAACTTAGCCTCTGCTCTCACTTTTCTCTCATTTTATCTGTTGCTTTATAGACCATTATTTTCTTATTTCTTCATCTCTGGAAGTTGTTGATTACCATATTTCTTCAGTATATATACTTATTATATGGACAAAATTATATATATAATACTTATAAGGTCAATTATTTTGTCCATATATTCTAGAATTTATTTTTTACTATCGCTTTATTATAGTTAGTCATTAAAATGAGATTAAAATTCCTACATAAAAATAATTTCTTCATATATTGTGGTTTGTCTTATAGTATTTACAAGGTACTTGGGAGAAAACAAATAGATAATTTCTGAATAGTTGCATTGTATTTAAGTGTTTTACATAGGAAGTGGTTTCTGGCCATGAGATCTCATTTACAGAGAGAGCCCAAACTAACTAACTAACATAACTTAAACGTGGTAGAGAAATACATAAGTCCATAATTTCTTTCCTCCAGGAATATAGTTTACTGCATGTGCTATCCCTAAGTATCAGATTGACTCAATTTTCCTATTTCTTTGGTGTTACAAACACACGTTAGTGTTGCTTGTTGGAAAATATTATTAGTTCTATTCTGAGAAAATAAATAATGTTCAGTAAATGGTCAGACTTATTGCCTTGAGAGTATAGCTCAAAGCTTGTATTTGCATGGAGTGTAACCAAGGACTTAATTAATAAAAGAAAAAATATCCTAGGGATACAATTGGGGGCATTAGAAGAGGGACAGGCCAGAGCTAAGTACAAAAACAAACAAACAAAAACAATGTTTCTCTACTTGTTTAATTTAGGTATTTATATTACAAAGGCTTTAACACTGTAAAGTGTAGAAAATGCTAAAGATACCTGGAGATTCATACGTGAGTCTTGCAACCTTTGCAGCTTTAAAATTCATCTGTAATGTATGCTCTGAAAAATAGAAACACATGTTCTGTGGCTCAGAGATTGAAACTTCAAAATCATGAAACCAAAAAGTATATGCATGTCTTAATGATACAATTTGATCTTCATTAAAATTCAGAAAATTATGATTAACATTGCTTTTGTGGGAGCTTTTATATTCCACGTGGTGTCACAGGGATTCTTTTAAAATGACTAACTTCTAAGGGTCTATCGTTTTCGGCTTGCCTTTCTTGTTATGAAAGACATAATACGAGAGACATTGATTAGGGAATTGAAGTTTGTCCATAAAAGATGTGTGTGTGGACAAAAACACGATCAGTTTCCAGCATGCAGGTCAAGGGTTTCTTAATCTCACTTTTGTCAAGGGATTGCCTGACCAGCCAATATTTCCTGCTCTGTGAATCAAACATGTTGAAAATTTTAAGAAAAGAGACAGAGAAAACCAAAGAACAGCAGTGCCTCCCACAGACCCACAGAATCATGTCTGACTATATCTTCAAAAGGACATGAGCTACATTTTCAGTTTTACTGTCTTTCATTTACAAGAATAGGAGAGATGTACAGGTAACAAGGCAAAAGGTTGTAACAAGAGGTGTGTGTTTCTCCATTACATTAGAAAATTAGGCTGGTGAAAGTGCACATTGGGTGTAACATTAAATATAAATTAATGAGAATCCTTCATATTTATCACAACATCTATAGCAAACTCTAGAATGAATTTTATCTTTTACTATGCAGTGAGGGCCCTGAAAATGCTACCCAACTGCTTTTAGTGTATGACTCTCCAGATCATTTTGAGTTGGTGTATACACACTGGCATCTGTGTCTGCCTTCTCTATGTTTCCTGTCTTAATAAAAAAAAAAAAAACTGCTGCAATTGTCAGCTGCCTGATATTTGTTACAATTAATATGGACACTTTGTTACAATTAATATGGACACTCTACATAGATTAAACTTTTTAATATTCAAAATGAACCTCTTGTTATAGTATTCTCCCCATTTTATTACCACAAGTTCTTAAGATTACATAATCTTTCCATTGAATGATAAATATACCTCATCATATGAGTAAACACACAATCACACATTTTTTCCCTTCCCATTTCCCATAGAGAATCTAATATTGTTCACATTCCCTTTACTTCTCAATAACTACATTGTTAAAATTTGGTTACAGAGGGGATCAGATTGAAGTACAATTAGTATTGCTACAAGAACTTAAGTAAAACATTCAGGCCAGTTGCATAGCTCCGAGATAAGGTATATGTGCCCCCTTACACACATATATACTAAATATGCATATTGGCCATGAGTATATAGACAATAAGAATATAAACTGCTATTTATACTTGAAAAGCACCTCTAAGCTATGGCTTAGTTCCAAGAATTTAGACTTCCTTAATGTTTTTTTCACATTAAATTAAAACAGAACCACCACTTCAGCACCTGTAGAAAGTGCTTAAAATGCCATCACCAGCTGTAATTATTTGGAGAATTCAATTAACACAGAAATGAAATCAGATTGCTGCAAACAATTTAGGAGATACTGGTCATGTTGAACATAAAAATTATAATAGAAGCAGCACACATAATGGAAGATTGTGCTCATTTTGCATAAACAAACCTCTGAAGAACAATTAGTTTCTCACAAGTAATGAGGATGAACACCAGCAGACAAGTTTCACTGCAATGATAGCATTCAAAAGTTCTTCAGATTACTGTTTTTAAACAAATAGCAATTAATATATTTAAATAAGAATGAAGAAAATAAAATAATACAATGGTGGAACAATGGTGCATTTTTTTTCATGCCTGTGTACTGGGATGTTTCTAGGAAGATCTCCATGCATGTTAGACTCAGTGAAACAGAGGAAGCAAAGTACTTGAGACATTTATTGTAGCTGTTCCATCAGCTTCAATCAATTATAGCCCTTTTCAATATAGATAGAGAAATGACAAATTCAGAGCTGAAACAGTGAAAATAATGGAGAAGTGCAAAAATAAATAACAAGCTTATCAGTTTATGGCACACACAGACTTCTGGGGCTATGCTTTGTGTGATAATCTGTTGTCTCCAGGGAGCTACCTCAGAAAGATTGACTGCTGCCACAGACTGTTAAGTTATTGAAAGGATAGAGGTATTTGTTTTCAGATGCTAGTTGTCTTTCAACTGTACTGCTGCACGATCCAAATAGACAGCATCTCTTCTAGATTCAAATTAAATCACCAGACAGAAAACAATAGGCATATTTTCTAATTGAGCAATGGCTTCTTCAGAAATACAGCCTGTAAATCTGTATTTCTGAAACATCTGCAAAATGATATGAAGATATGTACACATTCTATGCTTTTGAAATTTAAACAGTTCATAGATCATCCAATTTAAATATGCTTTATATTTTTATTGTTATATTTTAAATGGTCGTCTTGTACAAATCATAGTAGTGCCTTATACTAAAAAATGCATACAGTTAGAGATGTATATGTATACATACATATATATATATACGTAAATATATATACATACATTATATAACTCTGATCATACTACATCTCTGTCTATAATATAATATTTATTTTTCATCTTTATAATATGTGTTCATGTTAAATTTTTGTGTGTTTTGTACACATTTCTCTGTGTGTACCACATGATACATACAGAGTGCAGAAAAGAATAATAAAAATATGCACCACTGAAGGTACAGAGGCTTGTAAGCCTTGATATGGATGTTGGAAATCAAATATGGATCCACTGAAAAGCGCACAAGTACTTTTAATTACTAAGGCAAACCTTAAGCCTCCTGAGCTGACTTTTCATATCATAAGAAAAAGCCAGTTTTGGTAGAATGGCTCACTTTCTTCTTTCCAACACATCAGCTCTTCTCACTCTACAATCTCTCATCTCTCCATATAGCATTACACATTTTATCAACTGTAGAAATGACTTTTGTCAATAGTTTCCTTTAAACCCTTATATGTCTAAGGTAATTTGCATATTGATACAAGATTAAATATATAATGTCCATCTTTTGAACACTGCTTTGATCTCTGTTTAAGATATTTTGCACATTGATACATATTAAGCTTATTACTGTCATTTCCATTATCCAATTTCTATCTCTGTTTATCTATGCTAGACATAATATATAATTATACTAGTCATAATATATATACAAGATTTTTATGTGCCTCTGTTTAGATAATTTGTATATGATGTATATTTAAGATACTGTTATCATCTTGCATGATACATATACCTCAGGCTAATGTTTATATGATAGTCATTCTAAAAGTCATCATTCAAAAATTGTACACCCATTTATGAATTCCTAGCTTACAATATAAGTTTCAGTCCTTAAGATGATAAAAACTACAAGTCAACATTACTTAAGTTTGCCATATAACAATCATGTTGTCTAAGTTTCCCAGATACACACTAAAATATATCAAATAAATAAAAATCTTCAACCATTTCATGGACCCCCAAAATATAACATTAATGTTCTGTTACTGAAAATTTAACCATAAGAGATGTGACGACTCCTGGTGTCACTATTTCTTTCCCAAGATAGTGTTGAGCATCAAAGACACTCTTTATAAAGTCTGTCCTCTTGACATATAATGGCCTGTTGGGCAAAACACTTCCCTTGCCTCATCTGCTGACAGTGCACATACTGTCCAATCCAAATAAACAAAATAAAAAATAAAGACTTCCCAAACCTGCCTAACCAAAATAAACCAGTCTCTCCAAAAATGTCCTAATTCTAAAAAGATCTATCAAATATACTAGGCCGATAGCCAAAAAAAAGTGCTTCAATGGCACAAAAAAAAAACCCATAAATGACTGCCCAAATAGCTATATGTCTCTGTGCTCTCCTAAATCTTAAAAGCTACTCTCTTATATTTCCAACTTTCAAATAACATATTTTACTTCTCAAGTCTTAATAAAGTTAAAATCTAAGTAATTAACATTACCACCCTCTCATCTCTTAACAAAAAACATTCAAGTGTTAAAATTTTACTATTCAAAATAAACTACTTTAAAATAATTCATATACCTCACAATTTATCAATATTCTAAACATATAACATACACCTTATATTTATTCGCTTTTAGCTTTAATTTAACCCTGCTTATGTTTTGCCTCCCCCCCAACATTACCTTATAATAGTTCCTTTTGGATACAGTCTTAATTTAAAATTTTCTTAGTCAAAAGGGGGAGATATAGTAAAATTCAAATATTAACTGACAAAACTTAAGGATATGTATTTAAAGTTCTATGAGGCTAAACAAAACATAGCCGGACCCATTAAAAAAAAAAATGCCCAAACCCTAAGCTAACCCCGTTTGTTCCTGTGTTCTCAGGGAACAAAACGGAACATCCATCATAAGACAATTCCATTCTCCAAGAATTGTCTTAAAGTTCAGTTTATATCAATAAATATTCATATAACCCTTAATAAATATTAACCCTTTTGTAATATATTACAAATAAATATTACTACAATAGTTAACAAGCTCAGATGGAAAAGGATTGTAGCAGTTAGAAACCCAGGAATACTAAGTATTACAGCTCAGATAAAAAAAAAGCATTCTGGCAATTAGGAGTCAAACAGAATGGGTAGTAGCTTACAGCATTGCTTCAAATAAAGGCTTCCCAAATGTATCAGCTCTGGAATAATTTTGCTCTGGTTTCCTAGAGTATAACAACTCTGCTCTGAGGAATGTTTCCCCAGAAAAGGTGTTAAGCCTCACTCTACTCAGTTTTCTCCACCTAGGCTCAATTTGGAACATTTTCTTGGTGATGCTGTTTGGGCTTAGCTTCTGATATTACAAGGATAGAACTTTATAGCACATGCCCTGATACGCTATCTGTGAAAATTATACCACTTCATATCCCACAATGTTGCTTTAGGCTTTGGTTCAAGAGTATTTTTCTAGATACATTCGTTGGAACTGGGCTTTACCCTCAGCATTTTTATTGGTTGTCATTTTCTCTAGTGGAATACACTATTGGAAAGGTACGTTTACTTGATGGGGATTAATAACTATACTTATTGGAAGCAAGTGTTAAAACTCTGTGGTGAGGATAAGAGGCATTCTGAGTGTTTACAAGATCAGGCTATACGTGGGCTAGGACAGTTCTGGTGGATGGAACTACAATGAGACAATCAGTTCTTGATGGAAAGCTTATCCAGACTGTTCTGGTACTCAGGCTATACTGGAATGTGGGGTGCAGTGGTAATGGTTTCCTCACATGATATAATAATCCTGATCCTTTCCTGGAGAGCCACTACAGCTGAGCTTTGTCCTCTTCTCTCAAAGGGGCTTCTCCACAGCGTTCTGCTTTTTCTTCTCTCTGGCCAGAGATGTTTCTTCTTTTGCTTCCCTCTGCTCAATGAGAAATCCCTGCAGAAATGGAGCAATCTCCTCCAGCTCTGGTAAAATGTTGTTACTTTTACTGCCCAACTTGCTCAGTCCCCTAGGGGATGTCTCAGCAAGGTTCTTTGGTTCTGTTCTGCTGTGCCTTGTTCAACCCCCAAGAAAATGTCTCCACAAGGTGTTTTTCTTCTCACACTCCCCTAAGGAATATCTATCTCAGCAAGGTTCTTTTCTAAACAAGGGAATGAAGATCTTCCCATCCAAGACTTTTTTGAGAAAAAGATTTATTTGGGAAGAAGGAATCCAGAAGGGTGGCTGCCTCACCCAACAATTGAATAGGCAGAGAGGTTTATATATATATATATATATATATAATTTAAAAAGTTGTTTTCCCATACCCACCACTGTTCCCCTCCCTCTCTGCCTTCCAGTCCTCCCTCAGGCTACCCCACCAGATCCCCCACCACCACCATCCATTCCCCACCAAGGGCGAACAATTCCAAGGTGAGTCAGTTCCCTTGGGAATTTCCAGTTGAGGTAGATCCTAGTCCCTCCCCTCAACATCAAGGCAGAATAAGGTTCCTCTGTACGGAATGGGTTCTGAGATGCTAATTCATGCACAAGAAATAAACTCTGGTCTTATCCCTTAATGCTGCACAAACTGCTCATGAGTTTGGAGTGTCATGTACATCTGAATTGTTTAGTTCCTTTCCATGAGGGTCCTCAGCTGCCATTTAAGGATGACTGAAAGCCCGATAGCTTGGGTCAGCCATCTCTCTGGGTCTTTTCCTCATGATCCTGATCCCTTTGTTCATATACTCTCTCCTCTCTCTCTTTGGCTGGACCGGGAGCTCAACCTAGTGATTTCTATCAATTTCTGCTTTGGCCTCCATCAGTTGCTGAATGAATGTTCTATAAATGACAGGGTGGTCATTCATGTGATTATTTGAGGATTTCTGTTTAGGCTCCTTTTACACAGTTGCTTGGAGTCCTAGTCAGGGACATCTTGTGGGCTCTTGCATATTTCTCTAGCACCAGCTTTCTTTCTAACCCCACAATGGTTCCCTCCATCAAGATATACATCTTTTCATCATCTCCTTCTTTCATGATTTTTTTACACACCTTCACTTGCTCACTGCACTGTATAAACCCAATTTATTTCAGAAATCCTCTCTCTTTCCCCTTACTGGGGCAGGGGGTCCATTAATGTTCCTTCTAAATTACTTCTGTTACATAGAAGGTCAGGGATTGTGGATTGTAGGCTGGTTATCCTTTGATTTATGTCTAAAATCCACTTATGAGTGAGTACATACCATGTCTATCTTTTTGGGTCTGTGTTATCTCACTCAGGATGATACTCTCCAGATCTATCCACTTGTCTGCAAATTTCAGGATGTTATCTTTTTTTCTGCTGACTAGTATTTCATTGTGTAAATTTACCACAATTTTAAAATCCATTCTTCAGCTGAGGGGCATCTAGGTTGTTTCCATGTTCTGGTTATTAAGAATAATATTACTATGAACATAGTTAAGTTGATGGCCTTAGAGGAAGAATATGCATCCTTGGGGTGTATGCCCAATAGTGGTACTGCTGGTTCAATGGGTATATTGATTCCGTCTTTTCTGACAAACTGCTATACTGATTTCCAAAGTGACTGTACAAGCTTACATTCCCATCATGAACGGAAGAATGTTCCCCTTTCTCCACATCCCCCATAGCACAGACTCTCATCTATGTTTTTGATCTTAGTCAGGTATAAGATGGTATCTCAGTGTTGTTTTAATTGGAATTTCTCTGATGGCTAAGAATGTTGAACAACTCCTTAAGTGTCTTTTACACATTTAAAATTTCTAAATTTGAAATTTGAAAATTCCTATTTAGTTCTGAAACCCATTTTTATTTGGATGATTTGGTTTTTTGGGGCTCTTGTTTATTGAGTTCTGTGTGTATTTTAGAGATGAGTCCTCTGTCAGATGTAGGTTTGGTGAATGTCTTCTCTCATTCTGTAGGCTGTTGTTTTGTCTTGTTGATGGTTTCCTTTGCTTTCCAGTTCCAGGTGGTCTCATTTACTAGTTGTTGTTTTTAGTGTCTGTGCTCCTGGTATTATATTTAGCAGGTGGTTGCCTGTGCCAATGTGTTCAAGGGTATTTTCCACTTTCTGTTCTATCAAGTGTAATGTAACTGGGTTTATATTAAGGCCTTTGTTCCTCTTGGACTTGAGTTTTGTGCATGCTGATAAATATGAATTTGTTTGCATTCTTCTACATATCACCATCCAGTTATGTCAACACAATTTGTTGAATATCGTATCTTTATTCCATTGTATATTTCTGGCCTCTTTGTCAAAAATCAGGTGTTCACAGGTGTGTGAACTAATGTCAACATCCTGATTCATTTCCATTGGTCCACATGTCTGTTTTAGGCCAGTATCAAGCTGTTTCATTACTGTAGCTCTATAGTATAGCTTGAAGTCAGGGATGGTGATGCCTATCAGAGTTCTATTGTTGAACAGAGAATTTTTTTTTTTTTTTGGCAATCCTGGGTCATTTGTTTTTTCATATCAAGTTAAGTATTATTCTTTCAAGGTCTATGAAGAAATGTGGTGTTGTATTAGGTTTCTGGCCTGGAATTTCCAGCCTGGCCTCCTGGCCTGGACTTTCTGGTTTAGTCTTGTGGCTAGACTTTCAGACCTACAGTCCCATAGTCCCATTGAAACACATAGACACTTATACTAATTGTACGTTGATTGACCTGGTCCTCAGGCATATAACTTGTGGTAGAATTTTGGGAATCATTTATGTATGCTATTATATCATCTGCAAATAGTGATAGCATGACTTTTTTTCTAATTTGTATGCCTTTATAGCCTTCTGTTGTCTTATCACTCTAGCTAAAACTTTGAGAGCTATATTGAATAGATATGGAGAGAATGGACAGCCTTGTCTTGTTCCCGATTTTAATGGGATTGTTTTGAATTTCTCTCTGTTTAGTTTGATATTGGCTGTCAGCTTGCTGTATATCACCTTTATTATGTTTAGCTATTTTCTCTATATTCTTCATCTCTCCAGGACTTTTATCATGAAGGAGTGTTGGATTTTGTCAAAGGCTTTTAATGAGATGCATCTAGTGAGATGATCATGCATTTTTTCTTTCATGTTGTTTATATAATAATTAACATTGACAGTCTTTTGTATATTAAACCATCCCTGCATCTCTGCAATGAAGCCTACTTGATCATAGTAGATGATTTTTTTGATATGTTCTTGAATTCAGATCGCCAGTATTTAATTCAGTATTTTTGCTTCAGTATTCATGAAGGAGATTGGTCTGTAATTCTCTTTCCTTGTGACATCTTTGTGTGGTTTCGGTATCAGCATGACTATAGCCTCATAAAAAGAGTTTGGCAATGTTTCTTCAGTTTCTATTGTGTGTAACAATTTGAGGAACATTGGTGTTTGTTCTTTAAAATTCTGCTAGAATTCTGCACTGAATACATCTTGCTTTGGGCTTTGATTGGTTGGGATACCTTTAATAACTGCTTTTATTTCCTTAGAAGTTATGAATCTATTTATGTCATTTATCTAATCGATTTAATTTTGGTATGTGGTATCCATCCAGAAAGCTGTCCAATTCTTTTAGGTATGCTGATTTGGTGGGGTACAGATTTTTGAAGTGTGATCTAATGATTGACTGTATGTCTTTGGTGTCTGTTGTGTCTTTATGTTTTTGGTGTCTGTTGTGTCTGTATGTCTTTGGTGTCTGCCGTGTCTGTATGTCTTTGGTGTCTGTGGTTATGTTTCCGCTTTCAATTGTGTTTTTGTTAATTTGGACATTCTCTCTCTGTCTTTTAGATAAGGTTTTTTTTTTTTTCTATTTTGTTGACTTTCTCAAAGAACCAGCTCTTTATTTTATTTATTCTTTGTATTGTTCACTTTGATTCAGTTTTATTGGTTTTAGCCCCGAGTTTGATTATTTCCTTCCGTCTACTTCTTTTGGGTGAGTTTGCTTCTATTTTTCTAGAGCTTTCAGCTGCGCTGTTAGATCTCCTATATGAGATTTCTCTATTTTTTTTTTTTTAATGTAGGCACCAGTGTTATGGTTTTTCTTTTAGCACTGATTTCATTTTGTCTTATAAGTTTGGGTATGTTGTGGAGTTGTTTTCATTTAATTCTAGGAAGTCTTTAATTTCTTTCTTTACTTCTTTCTTGACCCAGAGGTGGTTCACTTGAGAGATGTTCAGTTTCCATGAGTGTTTATGCTTTTTGTGGTTTGTTTTATTTTTGACCTCGACCTTTATTGTAGTCCTATAGGATACAAGGGGTTATTCCTATTTTTGTATCTATTCTTATTTGTTTTATGTTCAATTTTAGAGAAACTTCCATGGTGCTGAGAAGAATGTATATTTTTGGTATTTGAGTTGAATGTTCTGTATATATTTGCTAAGTCCATTTGAGTCATATCTGTTCACTCTCTTATTTCTCTGTTCAGTTTCTATCTGGAAGACCTATCCATTGGTTAGAGTGGTATATTAAAATCTCCCACTATTAGTGTGGGGTTTGATGTAAGTTTTAAACTTCAGTAAATTTTTTCATATGTGGGTGCCATTATATTAGGGTCATAGGTGTTCATATTTGAGATTTCTTCTGAGATGAATAACAAATGTTCTTCCTGCTCTCTTGATTGAATTTAAAGTCTATTTTGTTAGATATCAGGGTGGTTATACAGCTTGCTTCTTAAGTCCATTTGATTGGAAAGCCTTTTTCCAACCCTTTACTTTGTGACAGTGTCTGTCTTTGAAGTTGAAGTATGTTTCTTGTATGCGGCAGCAGGAGAAATACAGTTTTTATATCTATTGTGTTAGACTATGTGATTTTATAGGTTAATTCACTCCATTGATATTAAGGGATATTAATGACAAATGATTGTCAATTCCTGTTATTATTTATGGTAGTGTGTGTGTGTGTGTGTGTGTGTGTGCTTCTCTTTTTTGGGGTTTGCATCTGTGAGATCATTTATTGCTTCTGGCTTCATGGGTATATCTAACTTTGTTAGGTTTAAGTTTTTCTTCTAGTGATTTCTATAGGGTAGGATTTGTGGATAGATATTGTTTACATCTTGTTTTGTCATGAAATATCTTGTTTACTCCTTCTATGGTGATTGAGAATTTTTCTGGGTAGAGTCTGGGCTGCATCCCTGGTCTCTTAGTGTCCTTATAACATCTGTCCAGGACCTGCTAGCTTTCATAGCCTCCATTGATACGTCAGGCGTTATTCTGATTGTTCTGCCTTGATAAGTTGCTTAAAATTTTTCTTTTGCAGTTTTTAAAATTATTTTTTATTCTCTACATTTAGAGTTTTGATTATTATGTATCAAGAAGGCTTTTTGTGGGTTCTAGTCTATTTGTTGTTCTGTAAGCTTCTTGTATCTTCATAGGCATTTTCTTTTTTAAGTTGGGAAAGTTTTCTCCTATGATTTTGTTGATTATATATTTGTTTTGTTGAGTTTGCATTTTTCTCCTTCTTTTATTCTTATTATTCTTAAGTTTGCATTTTTTTTCATGGTCTCCCAGATTGTACTAAGAGGTTTCTGGCCCAGACTTTCGAACCCAGCCTCAAGGTTTAGACCTGCAGTCCCACAGAGGCACATAGATGCTTACATTAATTTTAGGCTGATCATCCTAAGGCCCAGGCATGTAATTTGCTAACTCTTTATCCTTACCTAACCCACGACTCTTATCCAGTTCAGCCATGCAGCTCGGTACCTTTTCTCAGAGCAGCATAGTTGTCCTCTCCATCTTCTGGCTTCTCTCTGGCATTCTGCTCTATTCTTCTTGTTCCCAGAGATTTCTTTGTCTGGTAGCCCCACCCACACTTCCTGTCTGCCTTTGGACAATCAGTACTTTTTATTAAACTCATAGGCAGGACAATTATTTACAATGTAACATTGTAAATCCACAACACCAGATTTCATGGGCTTTTTTGTTATTTTTTTAGCTTTAGAGTTTTCGTTGACTGAAAAATCTATTTCCTCTATTGTATTTTCCATCCCTTAAATTCTCTTTTTCATCTCTTTTATATATATTATATATAATTATCATTAAAAAATTATACATAATTTTCATTAAAAATTGTCATCTCCATCAATGTATCTCCTCTCCCCCCCACAACCCTCCCAGCCAGCTCTCAGCCTTGCCTCTCCCAATCCATCCATCCCCTCTCCCAAAGGGCAATTAGTCCCAAAGTGGGCCAGCCCAGGTGGGCACATCCACTCCAGGCACATCCCATTCACTCATCCCAAAGTCAATTCTCGGCTGGGTATTCCTCCATAGGGAATGTGCTCCAAGGTCCCAGCCCATGAACAGGAACACAATCTGATCCCACCCCTTGTGACTTCACATACTCATGGCAGTGGAAAACAGCCCATACTGAGAGAACCCAGCTCCCCTTCCAGACAGATCTCCAGTGGCAATATCTGATTCAGTGAGTGCCCCAGAGTTCCAGCCATAACCATGGGAATGTTCCTCATAATCCCTATCCCCTGCTCGTACAGACTCTCCTCCCCTGCTCTCAGTTGGACCAGGAGCTCTGCTCAGGGCTCAGCCATTGATCTCTGCCTCGACCTCCATTCCCTGTTGGGTGTAGGTTCTGTGATGACACCTATGATGTTCACTCATTTGATCATAGGGAAGTCCCATTTAGATAACCCTCTGTTAGTAATGTCTACTATGTTTGTCAGTTCCATTTTCAGATTTCCCTCTGTTTCTGTCTTTTTTATTGCCTTCTTCTTCAGTTCTATGTCTTTCAGTGTTTTCATCACTTGTTCATTTTTCTTGGTTCTCTAGTCTTTATTTAAGAAATTTATTGTTTTCTTCCAATGTCTTTTTTTCCTTTTCACTGTTTCCTTATTAGATTCTGCCTGTGATTCTAATTCACAAGAAAAGGAGCTGTATAGGAACCTGAGCAGTAGAAATGAAAAACAAAGAAAACCTGATTTCAGTGTTTTACAGAAATAAGTTACTCAAGTATGTATGCTGTAATATTTCAGAAAAATCAGGAGCATGGCTTCTGCTGTTGTATGTACTGCAGTTGGTTCCCTTTTCTTTGCACACTAGGGAGTATCCAGAGTCAATGCAAAGGCAACACGGGCAATTTAAGCAACAACCACAATGAAGCAAAAACTATGGAATTTCAGCCATCATGAGTGTTCCATCCTGAGGATTCCCAAGGGCTTCTCTGATTTTCCATTATCAATGTTTTGTTCTTTGCTTTAGTAAGGGCTAGGATTGGAGCACATAAAAGAGAACACACTTGTTTGGTTATCAGTTCATTTGGAACATGTGGTAATGATTTGGGGACTAGTCTGAAATATATAATAAATTTTGGAAAACTAAGAAGGAAAATGTCAAGATCCTTAACTGCTATGTCTTTTTATGGGTAAAACAAGTTTGTTTATATAAGTGTAAGTGGTTTATGCATAGTGTACAATCCATATAAATAACATACTTATTTTCTGTTCAAAATGTTTTTCATGTGGAACTACAATTTTCTTTTCATATTTTAATTTTATTAGTGTATTCATGAGATTTTTTTTCTTGAATATTTTGGATAACTTTTATACAAAAAGTTAATCTTATCATATACTATAATATTATTTTCCTTAATGATTCTTATATAGAATTAACAAAAATAATTGTGCATGAGTGTATATGTAAAACTTTGCTGTTGTTGCATAAAGCATGTTATTGTATCTTATGAAAGTTTACTTGCTGCCTTCTCCTGAGCCTTGAGCATCATGAATAACCATTCTGCATGGTGTCTCTAAGGAAGACCATCATAGACCCTATACCTCAATCACACAATGACACAGTACAAGTATTTGGAGGTTTTATTTTTTTAATTCTTAAGAAATGTATGGCACATGAGGCACTAGAGAGAGGAGAAAGGGAAGGAGGTATTGAAGGCTGTTGTCACGCTTCTGAAAAGGAACAGAAAACATCAGTTTAGTGGGTTTGGCCATTGGTTTAAGAGAAGATGCTGATAAAGAGCTGATCACTTGGTGTGCTAACTGCATAAATAAAATATTGGCCTTTGTATGCTTCCTTCAACCAAACCCTTGTCAAGTTCCACCGTGACCATTAGTTGCTAATATTTCTATACAATGTACAGTAAGTATATAGACTGTTTCATTGAACTGTCATTGGTGCAACGTTTAGACGAATAATGTTTGTTTATGTATTCCAAAAAGAAAGTCATACAGCAGGCTGTCTCACTAGAAAAAGAGATAAGATAGAAATATGGTGGTTAAACATAAGTCTTTATAATATTAAAAGAAAGTAAATGAATTTGATATATAACAAAAAATCTTAGCTGGGTAGGGAACAAATAAACATATGAGTTATTACTCAGGCTTTCAGTCTTCTTAATCATCTACTTTCTAATTTTTAGGAAGGGAAGATGGAAGTGACAATGATAAATCACAATTTTCAGGCAATTATATCGGTAATTTTCTTATTTTATAATTGATATGAGAGGGCCAAGTCCACTATGGATGATGCCAGCCCTGGGCAGATGGTTGCAGGCAATATAAGAAGCAGGGTGAGCAAACCACTGAAGTGAGTCAATAACCAGAGCCTTTTCATGGATATAGTTAGTGCCTCCAGGTTCCTGCCTTGCATTCTTGCCTGGAATTCCCTCCATGATGTACTGCTACATAGAAGTATAAGATAAAACAAACTCTTTCCTCCATAAGCAGTTTTTTTCTTAATTTTATTATTGTTTTTTATTTTAAAATATCTTTTGTGTCCATGTGATCCCCTGGTCCCCCTCCTTTCCCTCCTCACAATCCCTTCCAATCAGCCTTCAGCCTTCCCCCTCCTCTTTCCACCATCCCCTCCCCCAAAAGGGCAAGGAGTCCCAAGGTGGGTCAGCTCAGTGTGGCACACCCACTCCAGGCAAGTCCAAATTCCTCATATCAAAGTCAAGACTGGGCTGGGTGTTCCTCTGCAGGGAATGGGCTTCAAGGTGCCAGCCCATGCACAGGAACAGAGTCTGATCCCACCCCCTCAAGGTTCCACCTACTGTTCATGCCAGTTAACAGTTGCCTAACCTTGGAGGACCTAACTCTTTTTTCCCAATGGAACTCCAGTGGCTTATCTTGATTCAGTGAGATCCCTGAGCTCCAGCTAGCCATCACTGTGGGACATTACCTTATAACCCCTATCCTCTTGCTCATACAGACTCTCCTCCCCTGCTCTCAGCTGGAGCGGGAGCTTGGCCCAGTGCTCAGCCATGGATCTCTCTCTGCCTCCACCTCTATTCATTGTTGGATGTAGATTCTGTGATGATTATTCATTTGACTGTATGGGAAGTCCTGTTTAGGCACCCCATCCACTATTGGTTGGAGACCTATATAGGGCCATCCTGTGAGTTCTTGGAGGTTCCCTTAGCACCCAGTTTCTTTCCAACCCAACATTGGATTTCTCTATTAAGATATCCATATCTTTTTTTTCCCTCCCTCTTTGTTGCTCCTCTCACCCAACAATCTCCTTCTCTCATGATTTGTTCCCAAGTCTTCTTGGTTGTAAATCATTATAACCTAAATTTGCTAAGGTAACATTCTCTATTTTCTCTTCTTAGGGAAATCTCTGAATGTCTCTCTTAAGTTCCTCCTCCCAAGCTGTTCAGGGGTTGTGGTTTGCAGCTTGAGTATTTTTTGCCTTTTGTCTAAGATCCACTTATGTGTGAGTACATCCCATACCTCTCTTTCTAGGCTTATAATACCTCACTCAGGAAGATATTCTCTAAATCTATCCATTTGCCTGCAAATTTTAGAATGTCATTTTTTTTTATTAATGAGTAGTACTCCATTTTGTAGATGTCACACAGTTCATTAATCCATTCTTCAGTTGAGGGGCATCTAGGTGGTTTCCAGCTTCTTGCGATTACAAATAATGCTGCTATAAACATAGCTGAGCTAATGCTTTTGAGGTACAAATGTGCATCCTTTGCATATATGCCCAATAGTGTATTGCTGGATCCTTGAGAAGATTTTTTTCTCAGTTTTCTGAGGAACCAGCACACTGCATTCCAGAGTGGCTGTACTAGTTTATCCTCCTCTGTTTTTGGTAGGAGGATGCCACTTGTTCCGCATCCTCTACAGCATAGGCTGTCATCTGTATTTTTGATCTTTGTCATTCTGACAGGTGTAAGTTGTTTATGTTCATGTTGTTTTATCATGATAAAAGAATACAAATTGAGATAGCTACTGAATTTGTGGGTGTAAAAGACAAAAAGGCCATTCTGTAAGACAGTAAGACAGGTATCTCCTTTACTTGATGTTTCAGATTCATTTGGTGCACAATGCCTTCTACCCTGGGTCCCTTTTTTACATTAGTTTCTCATTTTTAAAACCACATATTTGGATTATGATTTATCTAGTACAGCCAAGGGGAACAAAAAAAGTTCCCTTTGGGGGCTTCTTAGTCCCAAATATGAGAAACTATAAGATTGAATAAAAAGAAAAAGAGCTCAAGGAAGGAAAGTTAATCAAATGGATGCTTGTGTATAATTTATTATAGTTTAAAAGAAAAATCTTAGTGTTGGCTAGCTATAAATCTGGAGCTACTCAGATGAAGAGAAGGAAGGTAAGTTGGCATGTAGGTCACTTTCATGGTAGCAGAAAGCCACACAGCCAAGAAAGGAAGGTTTAGAAACAAAAGCATGGGAATTCAGAGTGTTAGGGAATATAGTAGCTGACAACATTCAAAAAGAAAAAAAATAGGAAAATAGAAATATGAAGAGTTATACCTTTCTATATCAGGGCCCTAAAAAGTAGACAGACCCAACAGATACTCCTGGTAACTTGTAGTAACTACAGAAGATATGCAAATCTGGAGAGGAATAATAAATTTTCTGAAGTGACTGTACCTTCCTTGCCATGACCCAGACCTGCCTAAATGATTATTACTAAGATAAAAAACATGTATATATTACCATACTTCTGTCTTAGTTACATTTTTATTGCCATGACAAAGGCTACTTATAAAAGAAAGCACTTAGGGTTCACAGTTCCATAGGGTAAGATTCCATGATTAACATGGTAGGGGAGCATGGAACAAGCTGATGCTGGAGAAGTAGCTGAGAGCTTAGACTTCATCCACAAGTAAAAGAAGAGAGAGCTTATTGGAATAATGTGGGCTTTTGAAACTTCAAACACCATTACCAAGAGACATACTATCACCAGCAGGGCCACACCTTCACAAACACCAACTGGAGTGCAAGCATTCAAACATATAAACCTATGGGGAAGCATTCCCATACAATCTGCCATAAATAGATTCTGATTTTATTATGATAAATGTGATAACAATATGTGCATTATGGCATGCGTGTGGATTTAGAGAACTACTATAGCTGCTGGGCCATACCTTCCACATGTATATGAGAAAGTCTCCATGTACACTTCTGTATATTCTGTGTTTACTATCCTGCAAGCACTCTGAAAGTTTCCCGTCTCTGTCTCCATGTAATAAAGAAACTGGAATACAGACATGTTTTAGAAGTAGAATGTAGCACTTTTATTTCATTAGTTGGTAATATATTTGGGGATGAATACTTTTAATTAATCTCTGTTTACAAAGGAAGATCATCTAAAACCTAAAATATTTTAAAGGATCCTATCTTCTATTGCAAGAAAATTTGATCATTTTCTTTGTTTTTTTCAAATTCTAAAAGATTGGAGAATGCCAAGGTCTATAAATAAAATTCTTTGAGTTAAAAAAAGAAGTGTGCTGGAGAAATGGCTCAAAAGTTAAGAGCACTAACCATTTTCCCAGAGGTCCTGAGTTCAAGTTCCAGCAAGCACACGGTGGCTCACAACCATCTATAATGAGATCTGGTACTCTCTTGTGTATACTGTACACATAACAAATAGATCTGAAAAAACTTGTATATTAAAAGAAAGAATTTTGCCCTTTTAAGTGTTCCAGGGATCTGAACCTGAGTTCTCATGCTATGTAACCTCTGACACATCTCAGACACTGATCTACCTCCTCAAGTTCCTAGTAAAAATAAATAAATCAGTACATTTAAATTACATCAGTGTCTTATTCATATTTAACCTATTAGATGAAGAAGAAAAGAATGACACATTTAGCAACAACAATGAAAATCTTACCATTAATACCAGAACATGTTTATAACAATTAGCATTATCATCAATTTGTTTCTTCATCTGATGAAGATGTGGTATCCACACGTTCTAGGTTATAAAAGTGTAATAGGAAGAGACAGATTAGGCAGGAGACCATTATTGAATACTGAACACATCCACTTCTCAAAATAAATTCTAAGATGTTTCAAAACTCAGGAAAAATAATTCAAATTTTTCTAATAAAAATGAATCATTGTTTTGAGCTTTAGTATGTTACATGCTTTGTAGCAAACAGTGCAAGTATTTTCAGCCTACAGAGAAAATGAGCTATAAGAAATGTTCAAAGTGGTAATGCAAGAATAGTTTACTAACTGTATACACACACACACACTTCCTCTAATGTTTAAAAAATCTATTAAGAATCATGTTATATAATAAAATGGTCCAAAACAAGCAGAGATTCCATCAGTCAGAGAAATTCTGCCGATATGCTTACATGGTAGCACCTTCATAGTGTAAGATGTTATCTACATGCTTGATCTATACACAGAAAAATAATAAAGTTAAAAATACAGTATTTTAAATATTAGGGTCCATACTGTTATATACATTCTTGTTCACTTAGTTTTAAAAAAGTGTCAGGTGTTGCGCATAGCCCTGAGATCATTGAATATGGTTCTAAATTTGTAGGAAGGTACTCAGAAGAGCTAAGATATCATGCCCCTACACTGCAAGAAGATTCATTCTCATCAAGAGGGGTGAGAGACTATAATTAATCATTAATCATGAAAGTGCCAGGATGGAGCACTATGGCTACTTCAAATTGTTGTATTTTACCTGTCATTGAATGGCTTCATAAGGTATGCTTTAGTATTTCTCAGTTCAAGTTCTTCACAGTAAAATATAAAATACTTGACTCATGCTTGCCAATGAAAACTTTTTAAAAAGGGTTTATGTGAGAGCACAAAACAGCATAGGGATATTGCCTACAAACCAGGGTCTGTACCTTCTAAGAACAAATCAGATTAATCACTAAGTGGTCCTTTTAAATTTTTCTAGATCTGATGTGCTGTTTTTTAGACTATTGCTACTGATGAATATGATCTTTAAGAGCAGTTGCATGAATCCTGAGAAATTTTATCACATGGAAAATGTGTAACTCCCCACCCTCAGCAACTGGCTAAGGCCAAAACCTAAATTATAACCAGATTTATAGGTGAATTTCCTAAAGTTTAAAATTTGAGAATCCATGCACCAAAAGACATCCTATAAACAAGTTAGAATTAATTTATAATAACCCAAATCATCTCTTAAAATCAGTATAAAAATTTAAGGTGTGATGCAAGCACAGTCCACAATCTTTATTGCTACATGCTGAACAAATAAATGAGACTCAGGGATAGATTTCTTAAGAAGTTGGAGATATTAGACAGAATAAACACCACAGTCAGATCTTACTCAGTTGTCTTCCAGCTTTCTCAGCCTCCTCATTTTCCTTGGCTTAGCTTTTCCCCTACTCTATGCCTGCCTTAAACTTAAATACTCTCTAGGTAAATTAAGGCATGGCCCCACCACTGCCTGCTTGGGAGCCTGGAATTACTTCTACAATCTAAAGTGACCTCAACTCAGTTGGGGTTAAGGGCAGAGGTCACCACTCTCAGGATACTCCCTGTGCTGGGATTGAAGGTGTGAATCACCACTCTCTGATTCTCCTAGACTGACTGTGGTTAGAGCTCTGGAACTTCTGGAGCTTTTATTAACTCCCCACATAGACTTTGGGTAGATTCCCCCTATATCTCTGAAACTTCTGAAGCTTTGATTGAATCCCTACATATCCCCTTTTGTGTCAATTTTTTTTAAAAAAGGTGATAGCTAACATAAGCAAGACAATATACAATAGGTACAATAATTATATACAATATATAGAAACAATAAATGACTAATGTCCAGTCCATTAACAATTGATAATTAAAAGAAAAACTTTTATTAATTATCCTATTTTGATGAGTCCAAAGCATTATAAATAATTCATTTCCTTTCTAATTAAAACTATTACTTTGATGTCTCTTAAACTTATAAACTTTAACGTAAAAATTTCTTTTCTAAAACTGTCATTAGAAAACTATAACTATAACTATCTCATCTTCAACTAACTCAGAGACCCAAGAAGGAAATAATATTAACCCAAATAACCAGGAAGTGCAAGCAAGTTCCAAAAACCAGAAATGACAAAGATGACACCTATCTGCCTGGACAGTCACCCAAAGTTCCTTTATAACGTTGGGACATCCATCTTCAGCCTACAGGTCCAGAGTCTCTTTTCATTTCAGTGAAGCAGGAAATCTGCTCTGTCCATTTTGGTGTAGGTCAGTCACTTCTCCTTGTGTCCTGAAGATTGAAGTCTCTCTTCAAATTTCTTTTCAGCATTCCCTTACAGTACTTGTTGGCTATTGGTCTCATTCCAGTATTTAGCCTCAAGTGGAGTTGACCACTGCTTTGGACTGCATTCCCGAACAACCCAACTCTGGTAAGATCCAATTTCAGTGTGCCAGGGGCCGCTACCAGCCTCACAACATCCACAGGCTATCTTTGACAGTTTTCTCTGAAAATCGGGAACCTGAAGGACCATCTCAGCTTGTTCTGTCAAAGTTCAAAGGTCACTTTCTGAGGGAACCTGCATGTCCAGTTCAAACAGCATATTGTCAAGTAGTTAATACAGGGACAGTTTCTTGTCCAGTGGCTAACCATTGCCACAAATGAAGTAGACTCCATAGATTGGTGCTGCCAGGAGAAGACCTGTCTCGATGTCCAGAAAAGTCTTTAAGTTCTAAAAATATTTTAAGTGCCATATTCTATGGATCTCTGAAGTGTTTGAGGAAGACCTGCTTATCTAAAATATATTTGTTTGATATTGAAAACATATTTAACATGACTATGTCTGAATGTAATGTCTAAATACTGACTTGAATTGTTTATATTCTAATTAATTGGTAATAAAAACTTTCATGGACTATCAACTTGTATTACAATGTTAGATAAACTGATTAAATATACTACCTCGAACAAGCATAGAAATATTTGTACAATGACACAATTAATCTCCATATATACAATTTGTATACAATATACAGAAAACCAATGCAATGTAAAATATTTAAAGTAGTAAATACTTTTAAAAGAAGATTCCATAATCTATCCTTATATCCTATATATCTGTATCCTCTTTTTCTTTCTATTTTTTAAACACAAATCTTGAATCTAATCATTCTTGTTTAACATTTTTCTAACCATAACTGTGAACAATTATCAACCGATTAACCTAAATAATGACAATTATCCATAACTCATTGAACAACCAAAACCAACCCATTCCACGACTTGGGAATGTGGGTGCCATGTTTTTAAATTTACTTCCTGGGGTAATGGGGGTAATGGCATCTTTTGGGGATCCTGAAAAGAAAAGTTTTGTTAAATGTCAAGTCCTGAAATAAGTAGCTGTGGCATCGGTTGTTCAGTCTCTGCATAACAGGAAAGCACACATCTTGTCTCAAGTCCTGGCCTTAGTAGTCTATGAAGCTGGTTCATCTCAGCAAGTTGCCACAAAATTGTATTGAGAATTTTGTAATCCAAATCTGATCTTTGATTTGTGTTTATCAGCCTAGTGGCTTTGTCAGAGTTCATGTGAAACCATCTTTGTGGGGCCCCATCTTCTTTTTGGATACTTCAAGTTTGCAATTAGGCCTTGTCCTGGATCACTACAGAAAACTGATAAGGGACTAAAAACCAACACAATGTACAGGAAACTAAACATATAACAATTTATTGAGATTAGGATTAGTAACAATAGAATAACCCCTTATTTTTTGTTATGCTTTTGTCCCATATCAGGTGGCTCTTCTGATATAATACAGAGAATTGTTTAGTTTCCTTTAACAAATATACTTGAGTTGAGAGAAGAGAGCCATATTCTAACTCTAAAGCCAGCTTAAATTTATAATTAAATTGGGATTTCAGCTATTAAAAATAATTTGTAGAGGTTAAGCAATGAGATTTTACCCTATCAAGTATACTGGTACCAATAGTTACCATATTCTTTTGTTTGCAAATTTTCCTGGATAGCCTCCCTTTTGCTTTAGATGTCTAGATGTCCACGGTCTTTTAACTTCTTGAAGATGGGTATTTCCAGTTTCCTGTAAAGTCAAAAACAGAAACCTGTCCTGACTCTATTTTTTCTTACAACTGAAAGAATTGTAATATGAGTGGATGAACTATCAATTCTTAGTTTCATGAATTTTCTCTGGTTCCAGTTGAGTCTTCATTAATTTTGATGGTATCCATAACTTTTCTTCACCTGTGGAAACAAAAGCAAAACCCCTGCCCCAACATATCACATACCCTGGTTTCCATTCAGAGGTTAGTACATCTCTGAAGTAAACAGGCTGATTTAGTTCAGCTGTTTTTTCTATAGTCCAATGCCTTTCAGCAGCTGTTGTTCCTTTCTCATTAGCATTGAGGAAATTCAAAGTTAAGAAAGCACTATGTAGTCTATCTCTGGGGGTCTTTGTTATTCTTTTCTGTTTATTTAGTATATCATTTAGAGTTCAATTTGATCTTTCTATGACCACTTGACCTGTAGGATTGTGTGATATTCCTGTAATATGCTTTATATTATAATAAGCAAAAAAATTGTTTCATTTTACTAGAGACATATGCTGGAGCATTTTCAGTCTTTATTTGTACAGGTATTCCCATGATAGCCATAACTTCTAGAAAATGTGTGATTACAGAATCAGCCTTTTCTGAACTCAAAGCAGTTGCCCATTGAAATCCTGCAAAATGTGTCTATTGTATGATGGACATGTCTTAATTTCCCAAATTCTGTAAAGTGAAATACATCCATCTGCCAGATTTCATTTCTATGTATACCTTTAGGATTACTTCCTGCTGGCAATGGAGTTTGGTTATAGAAAGAACAGGTGGGACACCTTTTTACAATTTCCTTGGCTTGTTGACAAGTGATAGAGAAATCTTTTTTTAATCCCTTGCTATTGATGTAATGCTTTTTATGAAATTCTGAGGCCTCTAGTACATTTCCTATTAATAATTTGTCAATTTCACCATTACATTGTGCTAAAGGATCTGGCAGACCCATATGGGATCGAATGTTTGTTATATATAAGGGATGATTTCTAGTCCTGATTATTTCTTGTAACTGAATAAATAATGAAGTTACTTCTGATTCATCATTAATAAAATCAGACATTTCAATGTGTAGAAAACTGTTTCTGTATACTGAGAGTCAGTGACTATGTTAAGAGGTTCAGTAAAGTCCATTGATTCCTCCACAATAGCATATAATTCTGATTTTGAACAGAATTATAAGGGCTTTGAGCCACTTTACTTATATTTTCTGATTTGTAACCAGCTTTTCCTGATCTTTTAGCATCAGTATAAAATGTAGGGGTTCCTGAAATTGGTTTATCTCATACAATATAAGGGAGAATCCAGTTATTTTTCTTTAGAAATTTAATTCTTTTGCTTTAAGGATATTTGTTGTTAATATCTCCCAAAAAGTTACTGCAGGCTCTTTGCCAAGGTTTACTTTCTACCCATAATTGGTCAATTTCTTCATTAGTTAAAGGTACAACAATTTCTGCTGGGTCAATTGACAAAGTCTTAATTTTCATTTAAAAATAAGTTCAGAAATCTTTTCCACATATGTCTTTGACTTCTTACTCATTTTATGTGGAAAAAATATCCATTCCAATATAACATTTTCCCTTTGCATTAAAATTCCTGTAGGATAATGCTTAGAGGGCAATATTACTAGAATACAATTAAGGTCCAGATCCACATGATCCACATGTGCCTCCTGTAATTTCTTTTCCACCAAAGCCAATTCTTTCTCAGATTCAGGTGACAATTCTCTATTTAAGTCCTTGTCACCATTTAAGTTTTGAACAGATTATCTAGTTCATCATTTTTAATTCAATAGTGGGTTGTAAATTGGCAATGTCTCCTAGTAGTCTTTGAAATCATTAAGTGTCTTTAATTTATCTCTCCTGACCTGTACCTTTTGAGGTCTGATTTTTTGTTGGCCTATTTTATATCCTAAATAATTAATGGAATCCCCTCTTTGTATTTTTTCTGGGGCAATCTGTAATCCCCAAGCAGGCAAATTCTTTTCACTTCCTCAAAAAAATTTTCTAACGTCTCAATATTTGAATCGGCCAACAAGATGTTGTCCATGTAATGATAAATTATAGATTGTGGGAATTTATTGCATGTTTGTTCTATTGGCTTTTGTACAAAATACTGGCATAGAGTAGCATTCCTTGAGGGAGGACCCTCCACTGGAATCTCTTTACAGGCTGAGAATTATTACAAGTGGGAACTGTAAATGCAAATTTTTCTTTGTCTTACTCTTGTAAAGGTATTGTAAAAAAAAAAAATCTTTGAAATCAATAACTATAATAGGCCATTCTTTAGATAACAGACAAGTCAAAGGAATCCCAGCTTGTAGAGAGCCCATTGGCTGGATCACCTTGTTTATTGCCCTTAGGTCTGTTACCATTCTCCACTTAACAGATTTCTTACTAATAACAAATACAGAAAAATTCCAAGGGCTGGTTGATTCTTCTATATGCTGAGCATCTAACTGCTCCTGTACCAGCTGCTCTGAGGCCTGTAATTTCTCCTTTGATAGAGGCCATTGATGAACCCATATAGGCTTCTCTGAGCCATTTTAGAGGTAGTGCTGTGGGTGTTTTTGAAAGATCAGCAGATGTTCTGCCTTGTTTCTCTATAACTTGAATGGTCTATGACTATTTCTCATAATACCTTCTAATATCTCTTCTGGAACCATGTGCTAGTTTATGACTTATTTCCGTATTTGGAGGAATATTAATCTGTGTCCTATTTTTGCAGTAAATCTCTTCCCCATAAATTTATAGCAATGTCAGCCACATATGGCTTTAATTTTCCTCTCTTTCCCTCTGGTCCTATACACTCAAGCCATCTTGCACTCTGTTTTACCTGGGATATTAACCCAATACCCAAAAGCTGAACATTTACCTCCTGAAGGGGCCAACTTGGATGCCATGACTCTGGTGAAATTATGGATACATCTGTGCCCGTGTCCAATAAGCCTTTAATAATAACATCATGTATTTGTACATTTAATTTTGGCCTTTGTTCATTGTTAGAAATTTGCCAAAATATTCACTTTATATTTTTTCCTGAATCTTTTTCTTTTTCTGTAAATTTTCTATCATTCCATGTAGTATATCTTTTTAAAATAGGTTTTTAACCTTTTTAATTGTTCTGGGAAAGTGTTTCCTCCACAATGGTGGTGTAAGACTGGATTTGATTTTATATGGGGGCTTTTGAAAGCCTCCTTGGTCCACTTTTCGAGGGCAGAAAGTTACCTGACCTGGGGGTTTTTGAAAGCCCCCTTGGAGCATTTCCTTGGGGCAGAAAGTTACCTTGTCTGTCCCTTCTTGATCTGTATTCATTAGTCCAATGTTTTCATTTTCTACACCTTCTGCATATTCCAGAAGGGTGGGGTGTTCTCTTGGGATTATTCCTAACAAAAGCATTGTTTCTGGGAACGCCTTGTTTACAATCTCTTTTTATGTGACCTTCCCTTCCACAACTTTAATATTTGAGATTTTGATTTTTTTTATCCCTCTTGAAATAAGGTCTCCTACCCAGTGATCATCACTCTCACAAGACTCTATATTAATTGTCTCACGAATCCAATCCTCCAAAGGTGCTGACCTTGGTTTTAAAGGCCTCAGTATTTTTCTGCATTGTGGACTGGCATTCTCCAAAGCCAGTGATTCAATAATTCTTCGCCTGGCTTCTGAGTCCAGTACCATTCAGTTTACTGCTGTGGTTAATCTGTGCAAAAAGTCTATAAAAGTTTCTTTGGGACTTTGAATTATTTTTATAATTGTTTCATTTTTTTCCCTTTTCTTCAGTCCTGTCCCAGGCATTTAAAGCTGCCATGCGACATAAATCTAGAATATAATCACTGTATAATAACTTCCTGTCAATATCAGCATAATCTCCCTTCCCAACAAATTGGTCTTGGGAGACTTCTATGCCGCTGGCCCTGTTTCTTTGTTCTATTGTTTTAGCCCCCTCCGTCTACCATGATTTCCATTGCATGAGTGGTTCTACCTCTAGCACAGCTGTAATCATATCTAACCAATTGTTAGGGGTGACCCGGTTACAGCATGACCAGGATTTCAGCATTTGTTTAACAAATGGTGAATGTATCCCATATGATATAATTGCTTCCTTTACTCTCCATAATTCAAATATTTTTACTGGAGCCCAGCTATATTCTCTTTCATCTTATCATCCTTTGTTTTTTTTAAAGGTTACAGGGTATATTAATGTTGCCTGTTTTTGCCTAATTTTAGGTGATCTTGCTGAAATTGGTTCTTCAAATTCCTCTGTTTGAATTTGAGAATGTTTATATTCTCTCTCAACAGGCTTTTTAAAGACCTTTTTCTTTGAATTTATATTAGTCGACTTTTTTCTGTAATATCAAACAATAAATATTCATAGTAAATAGTATGATAAACATTATATTTCCATCTACCTTATCTATGTTTTCCTTCACTGGTTTTAATATCAAATTGTCTAACAAGATGTTATAGTATGACCAATCACCCTCCATTGCTTTAAACAAATTCCCTCTTTTTTTTTTTTTAAATGATTTACTTACTGGTTGTTGTCTGTTCATGATTTAATCGATTGTGAAGTGGGGCAGCTACCTAGTATGATAGAAACCCAAGGAAGGGTCCAAAAAGGAAAACGAAACAACACACCAGGAGAAAGAGGCCACTGTCTGAAAGACTTAACCGGATGAGAGTGAAACAGATACACATGTGGCTGCTCTGCCTAAGGTTGGAGGATAACTGGGAACATAAAGCCTAGCCTAGCCTAGCCACTAGTAATCACTCCTCCAGCTATGTGTTGGTCTGGCCAGCAAGTGTCGTTTTTTTGGGTAGGGAGGGGAGGAATTTGTGCCCCAAAGTTGGACGCCAATTGTCACACGAGTAAATAAGACTCAGGGATAGATCTCTGAAGAAGTTGAAGATATTAGAGAAAATAATCACCACAGTCAGATCTCACCCAGCTGTCTTCCAGCTTCCTCAGCCTCCTTGCTTCCCTTGGCTTGGCTTTTCTCCTCACTCTACGCCTGCCTTAAGCTTAAATACTCTCTAGGTAAATTAAGGCATGGCCCCACCACTGCCTGCTTGGGAGCCTGGAATTCCTTCTATAATCTAAAGTGACCTAGACTCAGTATGGATTAAGGGCGTAGGTCCTCACTCACAGGACACTCCCTGTGCTGGGATTAAAGGTGTTGATCACCACTCTCTGATTCTCCTAGACTGACTGTGGTCAGAGCTCTGGAACTTCTGGAGCTTTTATTAACTCCCCACATAGACTGTGGGTAGATTCCCTCTGATATCTCCAAAACTTCTGAAGTTTTAATTGAATCTCCACAGCGATATACTAACTTTAAAAAGTAAAAAGAATGTTTTCATTATTTTCTATTTCATTCATACTGTAAAGATCAAAAATATATTCACTCTGACAACAAATAATTAATGTGTCAGGCTTTTGAAATTCTTATCTGGACTTTCTAATGTGAATCAAATATATTCTTTCAAAAATACAGTGTGAAGTCCATGACCTCCTTCCCTAGATATAGCTATGCTTAAATTTTTTAGGGTCACCTGTGCTAGCTTGAATAAGTTTTAAATAAACTACATTCCCATAATGGTCCTCGATTTCTTCTTTTCCTTGAGGGAATAACAAAGGTTGAAAGTTCAGCTTTCATTTGCACACACACTTTACGCTGAACAGTCCATAAGACTAGTGATTTAAAAGAGAAATATTTCCCAAGGATTATTGAAAAAGTTGAACATTCTTGGTTAAAAATTCAAAACATGATGACATGAATACATACTAATCTGTTCATCATTTATAAGCCCTAAAGAACTGTTGGTACACTCTCTCAGTCCTGAGTCTTTTTAGGGTAATTTGTGTGTATAAATTCCAAACCTTTTATAGAGAAATATTTTCAGGCACTTGTGAATCATACAAGTTCAATATATAAGTACAAGATGCTTATTGACTCTTTAAATTTAAGTATAGAATCTTATTTTAAACATTCAAGAAAGAAATCATCAATCTAGGTAATTTATCCTCTCTTCAGTTAATTGCAAATGTTGCCCTTTATGATTAAGTTTTCAAATTTATAATTTTATGTTATTAAACATATTAAGTGCTCTTATTACATCTCTGATCCCTCAATTTCCAGGACAGTACTTGATGGTACATGGCATGCACATCAAATTTAATAGTGATTGAGCCTCAGAACTGACCTCCTCACTGTTTTTCTGGAAAAAGATTGTTTATTTCACTACATATATTGAAAGACTAGGCATGTTTTCAAATAAAGATTTATTATTGTAGTAGTTACCTATAAAATAAAAAGTATTGCCAATCAAGATGAACAATGTGATACTTAATATTTATTATTACTTTGAAAGTTTAGAATTACCATGGAAACACACAATGGATATGTTGAGGAGGTCTTTCTAGAAAGGTTTAATTGAAGAGGGAATATTCTTGCTGAATGTGGTTGGCAGTAAGAATGGAGTTGAGTCTCAGTCTAAGATGGAGAAAGTCAGCACCACAGCAATATTTATTTCTCTTTTGCTCTGACTACAGATATGATAGTCACATAAAGCCATCTCACACTTTTGCCACAATTCTATCTTTATCATAATGGATCACATTCTTTCTTATTTAAAACCAACATAAAAACAAACACAGCCCTGCCACTCCCCAAATAACCCTTCCTCAATTTTAGTTGCTTTGTTTAGTAATTGGTCACAGTTACGAAAAAGGGAACCACTAGACACATTTTTTTTTAAAGTGAAAATGATTCTTTGCAGAGACATTTTGATGTTTCCTGGGTCATTAATGTAAAGACATAAAACTTGTGATTTCTTGGAACTCATAATTACTGATTATAGTTCAGTAAAAAACAGCTCTCGCCTTGTAATACTCATTCTTAAATGGAATATCTCTATGAAATCATATTTCTCAGAGCTCAAGGAATCCCTTGACACTCAAAGAATGTGAGTGCCAAGGGAAGTAGAGAATAGCGGAAATACAAGGACCTCTAAACAAACATGAGCAAAGCTTTTATGAAGTCCCAGAGACTAAAGGATCATGCACACATCCCGCCCAGGTCTGCACCAGATCCTCTGATTATATTTTGTAGCTTTAAATTCAACAGTTTTATGGGACTCCTGAGTGTGTGAATGAGCAGGTATCTGATTCCTGTGCCTTGACTTATGCTTTTCTCCTTCTGTTGGATTGTCTTGTGCAACTTTGATGTGATATATTTGTCTCATCTTATTATATTTCATTTTGTCATATTTAAAAAATAATAAATAAAAGCCAATAGGGTAAGGCTTAGCAATGTAATGTCATTTAATACTGCTGGGAGAGGGAAAAACAAATCTCTCTAATGGATTGGCATTGGGTATGTCATCCATTAATGTCAGGCCTCATGTTCAGAAGTTGAACAACAAAAAATGGACCTTTTTGGTATGCTTTATCATTTTTTTTTGTTTTTTTGAGTTTTGTGGTTTGGTTGTTGTATTCAGAATTTGTTTTTTAGGTTAATTAATAAGAAGAGAGAGAAGATATGGAAGTGCTTGGGGAGAGGAAGAATATTATCAAACTATATTTAATTTAAAATTTTAAGCATACATATGAAACAGTGCTCAAGTATAAAAGATACATGCCCTGTTATTTGAACTATTAGACTAACGCTTATAGGGAAGCCGCCATTTGCATTTAATGGAAGATAGGGAATGTATGTTCTTGAGTATCTGCATGCATGTAAAGTGGGCCTTTTACCCAGTTTATGCTAATCTTTGCCATAAGAAGTTTCTATAGCTAACAATTTATCTTCTTCCCGGGCTTATAAAGTAGAGGCCTGTAATGTCTGATAAATATCAATAATATCTATTCAATTATTTTATTCTATCTTGATGTGTCCCTAATCTACAGAGCTGTAATTGCCAAGATAATATAATAGGGAATGGTCCTGAGATATGGATGCTGTTCAGCTTAATTCCAAAGCCTCCAATGTAGTATAACTAATGCAGTATGGTTCTGATTTTACAAATTTCCAAGTTTCCAATGAAAACACAATTAAAGCCGTAGTAAAAAAAAAAAAAATGGAAAAGAAGCAAATAAGAGCACATGGTAAAAAAAAAACCCACTATAAGTAAGAGAAACAATAAAACAAATAAAACAAAGAAGAAAAGAGAAAAGCAAGGAAGGGAAGAAGGGGAGAGAGAGAGAGCTACATTACATGCATAAATTGGTGATTTACTGCTTCTTTAAAATTTCGTTTTAAGCATATTGGGCTCTTTATATCTATACATAATGATTTTTTTTATTTCTATGCAAAAGTACTACCCTATATCAATCCTGTCCCCACCCCCAGCATTTTATGATGAGAATTTTTGTTTCTATGTAACAAACAGTTGCCTGCAGCAGTCCCTTCAGATGAGATTACATCAGATTTAATAAGCAGAGCCCAGGAGGAGTTACACACAAATGAGATCTCTAAGGAGAAGCTGGGCACTGTGAAGAAAGGCTTTAAGGACTTGATAAATAACATAAGGATAAGTAAACCATTATAACAGGATGAATGTAGCATCCAGAAAACTCTTAACAGCCAACATTATGTTACTTCATTTAGATCAAAATTAAAAAATCAGTAGTCTTTTTTTCTAATGTGTGGAGGTTACATTTAACAATAACACTAAGAGATTTGCTATTTTGGCTTTCAAAAACTTGGTTAAAATATTGTAGAACTATTTTTTCTTTCAGAATTCTTTTCCACTTTTTATGAATTTTTTGCTTGTGTGGTTTATTTGTGCACAGCATTTGCATGTGCGTGTGTGCCCACAGATACATATGTAAGCCATGTAAGTACATTAAGTGTTCTGCTCTGTCACCATTCACACTACTTCTTTGAGATAGGGTCTCTCACTGAGCCCGAAGCTGGGCTGACAGTAGGTTCTTGTGATATTCTTATCTGCAATATCAATGTAATATGATGTAGACAGAGTTTTACTTTCAAGGCACCAGTCCAAATTAATATTTATTAGAATATAAATTAACACTCACAATATTAGTAACAGCTTATGGTGGCACCTGAACAAGGACTGGCGGATCCAAGCGATGGAGGAGCGATGAAAGCGCGATGGAAGCACGATGGATTCCGATTCTGTCTGTCCAGCAGCCAGCAGCCAGGAACCAGGAAGAGGAGCTCCTCCTGTCCCAGCAGCCACTTATCAATGGGCTTGGCCACACCCCCTCCAGGGTCCCGGAAGTGTCTTCTGACCTTATCAGCTGACACCTTAATCCCACCACATCTCCCTCTTTTGTCTAAATAAAAAGGTTCTAAACTAAGATTATGTATAATAGGAATTATTATGAGTTAGTAACCGTAAATACCTATTCTTCAACCCCTTCAAGACCTGAGAAGGAAGATATATCACTTGAAAGTCAGAAGTATATGGAAGTAGTGGCTTCCAAAATTTGGGAGAGGACAGCAACACAGCTACCTGGACAATCATCCCTTGTTTTGTGCGCCGTTGGAGCATCTATCATATTGGCTACAGGCCTATGGTATCTGACAGGTCTTCTCACAAGCAGGGCAATTTTGGAGGGACTGTCTTATCCTGTCCAGGCAGGTTTCGTCAGTCTCCATCCATCAACTTGTTCCTCCAGCTTGGACACCATGTGTGTACTGTCAATAATCAAGGTAAGGACAGTTCCTTACTCAACCGACCATTCTCTGCCAAAAGAACAAACTCCAATGGAGTATCCTCGATGCTTATACCATCTCGGGAAAGGAGCAGTGACACCAGGAGTCTTCGTGCCTCTCATGGCCGAATTTCAAATGTTAAATGCCATATTCTCCGGGTCTATGAAATGGTTGAAGATTTCTGTCTATCTATGATATTCTAACCTGTATCTGAGATGACTGGGATATGGTACCTTAAGTAATGTTGACAGTAGTTTTTATTGCCCTAAGGATTAAACCCTGTACTAAAATTAGAATACCTATATAAGAGGTGTACAATCCCTGAACAATGACTTTTAGTATGACTATCAAACATTAGCCGGGGTATATTACCATGAAAAGTGGCCACAGAATTTTAGACATGTATATACATATATATCATCTAAACAGAGGTATATAAAACATCTTGTGCATATATCATAACTAGTGCAATCATACATTATATCTTGTATAGTTAAATGAAGGTAGTAATTGAATAGTGTACATGACAATGATGTGCAAATATTTTAAACAGAGATAGAAGCATATATAAAACATAGCAATTACAGATTCAATTTTACATAATAGTTACAGATTCAGATTTATATCGAAATACAAGTTGCTTTGGTTATATAAAGCAATTCCAGATTGAACTTTGTTCAAATGTACAAATTATCACAATTAAACATATAAAATGATTTTACATTTGTATCAATATACAAATACCTATGCCAATGCAAATTGTCTTTAGCTTAGCCCATACATTTAGCTAAAATGGTGTATAGGTAGGCAGAACAATCTACCTTTATCTATCGTATCTATCCCTCTTCTCTTCTTCAGAAGAGATCTTTAATGCTATATTATACTTCTGTCCTCCACCCAATTTTCACTTAAAACTATTCTAACACAATAAGAATTACCCACAACCCTCAGAACATAAAACTTATTGGGAAAGGGGGTGTAGTCTTTCATAAGGTTGCTTCCTGCTGACTTAAGGGCGATGGCATCTCTTTGGGATCCTGTAAAGGCTAAAACAATGGTTAGATCTTAATGGACTGATTATATACATTTATAACCATTCTCAGAATAGTGGTTAACTCCATCTGGAATTCTAATTAGAAGTGTGATCTGGAGATTATCATAGAGAGCTATCTTGCAGCCATTTTTGAATAGTCTATTTTCTGAAAACAATCATTGATTGGTGCGCACCAGGTTCTTGATTTTTCTAATTTTGCCTCTGTCTGTCTGTCTACCTGTCTCTTACTCTCTCTTTTATTCTTGTTTCACTAGTAGGAGTTGCTGCGTTGGGGGCCCCATCTCGGTTCCAGATTCTTTGTAGATAGCTGATAGGAGGAAATGTTATTTACAATGGAAAACTTAAGCATTGTTGATAATCAAAAAAGATATTAATATCTTATATAACTTCAGGAGATTGTATGCAGACAGGATGTTTGAAAGTTACAGAAACAGAGAGAAACGAGGTTTAAGATGAAGTCTCAATAATATTGGTCCCTAAATATTCTGTCTTCTGTCTCACACCAGGTGGCTTTTCTGATATGAGACAGAATACTTCACATTTTCTTTATCAATATGCTTGGGTTTAGAGAGGGAGAAAGCCACTTGTTCCCAATCCAAATCCAGCCCTATTAATAGTCAAATCAGGACCACGCCTTCCTTTTCTTTTCTTTCTTTTTTTTTTTTTGAGGTGAAGATGCAAGATGCAAAGCAGTAAATATTGAAATATTAACCAGTAGTGCATATGTGTATTAGTTGGTCTCATAGTCCGTCATGTACACTCCTTAATCATCAGTCTGTCTTCTATTGCAGATGAGTAATTAGTCTTAAAAGCAGTTGTATCCATTTTCCTGTAAAGACAAAACTGAGACCCTGCTCCAGGTTTGTTAAATGTGTTTTCCTTACCTTGTATCCATTTGTCATATCAGGGATGAGCAATTACTTCTCCTCCTCAGGAAGGGACTCCTTTACAAAGCGGACTTTTATTAGTTTTGTCGGTACCCATATCTTTTCTTTGCCTGTTGAAACAAAAGCAAAACCCCTACCCCATCGAAGCACATATCCTGGCTTCCACTCAGAAGTCAACACATCTTTGAAGTAGATGGGTTGATTTAACTCAGAGGATTTCTCTATCACCCAATGTCTCTCAGCAGCTGATGTTCCCTTTTCATCAGCGTTAAGAAAATTTAAAGTCAATAATGCACTGTGTAATCTCTCCCTGGGTTTTCTCATTTCTTTCTTCTGTTTATAAAGCATCTCTTTCAACGTGCGGTGAGATCTCTCCACAACTGCCTGTCCTGTGGGATTGTGTGGTATCCCCGTAATATGCTTTATATTATAGTATCCAAAAATTATCTTCATTTTTCGGGAAACATAAGCTGGAGCATTGTCAGTCTTAATCTGAGTGGGAATTCCCATTATGGCCATGGCTTCCAAAAGGTGAGTTAGTACAGCATCAGCATTTTCAGAACTCAGAGCAGTTGCCCATTGCATTCCAGAGTAAGTATCGATAGTATGATGTACATATTTCATCTTTCCAAATTCTGGGAAGTGAAACACATCCATTTGCCAGATCTCATTTCTCTGTGTACCTTTAGGATTACTTCCAGTAGGTAAAGACGGTTGGTTATAGAAAGAGCAAGTGTTGCAATTCCTTACTATTTCGTTTGCTTCATTCCAAGTGATGGAAAAACTCTTTTTTAATCCTTTGCTGTTGACATGATGTTTCTCATGAAATTCTGTGGCCTCTAGCACATTTCCTATCAGCAACCGATCTATTTCATCATTACCCTGCGCTAGAGGGCCTGGGAGACCCGTGTGCGCCCTGATATGTGTTATGTACATAGGATGTATCCTACCTCTGATGATATCCTGTAGTTGTATGAATAGTAAGGTCAATTCTGAATCATCAGGAATGAAGTCAGCAGTTTCAATATGTAAAACAACTCTTTCTGCATATTGAGAATCAGTAATTACATTGAGAGGCTCTGTGAAATCCAACAACACCATAATAATTGCATATAGTTCTGACTTCTGGACAGAGTTATAAGGGCTCTGAGCCACCTTAATTAAGTCTTCAGACTTGTAGCCAGCCTTTCCTAAATTGTTCGCATCAGTATAAAAGGTGAGGGCTCCAGAAATGGGTTTATCCTGTACCACATGAGGAAAGATCCAATTAGTTTCCTTTATAAATTGAATTCTCTTGTTTTGAGGATATTTATTATTAATCTCTCCTAAAAAGTCACTACAAGCTTTTTGCCAAGGTTCACTGTCTGCCCATAATCGTTCAATTTCTTCATTAGTCAAAGGCACAACAATTTCTGCAGGGTCCTTTCCAGTCAATTGGCGAAGTCTTAATTTACCTTTAAAAATCAGATCAGCAATTTTTTCGATATATGTCTTCATCTTCTTGCTTGGCCTATGTGGCAGAAATATCCATTCTAATATAATGCTTTCTCTTTGCATTAATATTCCTGTTGGAGATTGTCTAGAGGGTAAAATAACAAGTATGCAATCCAGGTCTGGATCCACATGATCCACATGTGCTTCTTGAAGTTTCTTTTCCACCAACTCTAATTCTTTCTCAGCCTCATCAGTTAATTCTCTTGGACTATTTAAATCCTTGTCACCGTCCAAAGTCTTGAACAAATTAACTAGCTCATAGTTTTTTATACCAATCATGGGCCGTATATGAGCGATATCTCCTAGTAACTTTTGAAAATCGTTAAGAGTCTTCAATTTATCTCTATTTAATTTTACCTTTTGTGGCCTAATTTTTTGTAAACCTATTTTATATCCTAAATAATTGATAGAATCTCCCCTCTGTACTTTTTCCGGAGCAATTTGTAGTCCCCAATCAGGCACTATTTTCTTTAGTTCTTCAAACAATGTTTCTAATGTCTTTGGGTTTGGGTCTGCCAGCAAAATATCATCCATATAATGGTAAATGATAGATTGAGGGAAGCGCTTGCGCAGTATTTCTAGTGGTTGTTGTACAAAATATTGGCATAAGGTGGGACTATTCAACATTCCTTGGGGAAGGACTCTCCATTGGTACCTCTTAGCTGGCCCTGAATTATTAAGAGTAGGCACTGTAAAAGCGAATTTCTCTTTGTCCTGTTCCTGTAAAGGTATGGTAAAAAAAACAATCCTTCAAATCAATAACTGCAATAGGCCATCCTTTAGGTAGCAGAGAAGGCAGGGGAATACCAGATTGTAAGGAGCCCATAGGTTGAATCACCTTATTAATTGCTCTTAAATCCGTTACCATCCTCCATTTTCCAGATTTTTTCTTGACAACAAAAACAGGAGAATTCCATGGACTGGTTGATTCTTTGATATGCTGAGCCTGTAACTGCTCCTGTACCAACTGTTCCAAAGCCTGAAGTTTTTCTCTTGTCAAAGTCCATTGTTGAACCCAAATAGGCTTTTCTGTTAACCATTTCAAAGGCAATGCTGTGAGTGTCCTTTGAGGTTCTGTGGTTATTGGGCAATTCTTTTGTACAACCTGAATGGCTGGCGAATTTTTTCCATAGTACCTTAGAGCGTCATTTCTGGAAACATAATTGAGTCTCCGGTTGATATCAGAACGAGGAGGGATATTAATCTGGGTATTCCATTGCATTAGAAGGTCGCGACCCCACAGATTCACTGCTATATCAGCCATATATGGCTTCAACCATCCTTTCTGACCTTCTGGTCCTATGCATTCAAGCCATCTCACACTCTGTTTTACTTGCGATATTGTTCCAATACCCAGAAACTGGATATCTACTGCCTGTAAAGGCCATCTGGGGTGCCATGATTGGGGGGTTATGATCGAAACATCAGCCCCCGTGTCGACTAAACCCTGGATATAAATATTATCTATCCGTATCCCCAATTTTGGTCTTTGTTCATTTATCGAAGTCTGCCAAAATATTCGTTTTGTGATTCTTTTTGGAATTTTTGAGTTTTCTTTTGAATTTATATTATTATCTAATAGCATATGGTTTTCTAGATCAGGTTTTGGATGCTCTATTTGTCCTGAGAATGCTGATCTTCTCCTATGACCGGATATGATCTCACCATCCTTGAATTTGGAGTCTGATTTTGGGGGGCTTCCCGGGGGAAGCCCCGAAAGGCGTTTCCCGATGGTAGAGGGTTGCCTTCTTTATCCCTGGTAGATCTACATTCATTGGTCCAATGCCGTCCCTTGCCACACCTTCTGCATAATCCAGAAGGCAATGGCCTTCTGTTCGAATTAAACCTAGAACGGGTATTTTTTCCAAGAGTACCTTGTGCACAGTTCTGTCTTATATGGCCTTGTTTACCACAGTTGAAGCAAGTGATGTCTTCGTTCCTCACCCTAACATTAGCAACAGCTTGGCCTACCCAATTCTCCTTGTTGCCATGGAGACATTCAGCATTTATTACATATTGAATCCATTCTTCTATCGGTGCAGCTCTGATCTTTAAAGGCATAAGTATTCTTCTACATTCTGTATTAGCATGATCAAAGGCCAGAGAAAGTATTAATTGCTTCCTAACCTCTGAGTCTGATATTGCTCTATGAACAGCTGTGGTGAGCCTCTGTATAAAGTCGGTATAAGGCTCTTTTAAGCCTTGTTTGACCTTAGTATAATGCTCGATTTTTTGACCTGGGTCCAAAATCTTTTCCCAAGCATTCAGTGCAGCAGTACGGCATAGCAATGAAGTATGCTCATCATAAGTAGATTGAGTCCTCACATCAGCAAACATGCCTTCACCAAGGATTTGGTCCTGAGAAGCAAAGAAACCCCTAATTTTTCCTTGTTGTTCCAAGGTCTTGGCCTCCTCTCTAAACCAGCCTCTCCACTGTAAATTCTGACTTTGGTCCAAGACAGCAGCTGTTAGCTGCATCCAATCAGTTGGTAGAATCCGGTTTTTTGCTGACCATGAATTTAGAAGCTGCTTCACATAAGTAGAGTGTATACCGTGCGTTGATATTGCCTCTTTAAAATCCTTGATGTCTCTCATATGTACTGGCTCATAGCTACACTCTACATATTCTGAGGATCCATCAGGTGTTATCTTTGTCTGAATAGCAGCTGGGAACAATAGTGGTGTGGAAGGGGGTAGCCCTGTTATGTTTACCACTTTGGGTAGAGTATCTCCAGTACCATAATATCCCATTGGGGGTTGACCTGAACTGTTCTGAGCATAAGATGCATCACTACCCTTTTCCAGTATTGCAATGCGATCCTCCCATTCTTGAATTTTGGATATTACAGGTTCCCATTCCTGGATTTTGGATAATACTGGTTTTCATTCTTGAAGTTTAGATACTATTGATTTTTCTAGAGCTTGAGTGTCCTGATGAAGCAGTCCTTCCAAAGACCTCACTGAGTCAGCAATTTTTTGATCCCCATCATTAACATAATTAATGATTTTCTTGTTCTCATCATTAATGTAGTCAACAAGTTTCTTGTTTTCATAATTTACATAGAGCCTATAATTCTCTTGTACAGTGTTATCCTTATCTACAGAGGAAGCCTTATCTGAAAGCTTGTTGTAACCAATTTCCAGAGTATCCATCCTTTTTGCCATTTTAGTGCTTGACAGTTCCACATCACATACCTTGGACAGTAACTGTCGATTTACATTTTGCACCTGTTTAACCTCATCTGCCACTGTAGAGTTCGATAGTTCCATAATACATAATCTGGACAATAATTGTTGGTTTCCATTTGACAACTCTGTCATCATCCTCTTATTTTGAAAAATAAAATAGAGAAATAAGCAAAAAAATAATAGGACTGGGGTATTGAATCCTTCAAGATATTCATTTAAAAATTTATCAACCACCATGGCAAAATATGACCTAAATTCTTCAAAAGAATAATAGTCAGCCATTGTGTCAATTCAGATGTAATTACGCTGTTTAGTACACAGGTGTCACAGTTTCGTTCAATTTCCTACCCACTGTATGGTAGATGCAAAGACTCTCAGCAGCAGAAAGCTGCGGGCTGAAAACCAAGTGCTGCAGCGGGCTGAAAACCAAGTGCTGCAGCGGGCTGAAAGCAGAGCCAAGTGCTGTAGTAGGCCTGTGAGTTGAAAACCGGTCCTGCGCACTGAACTGAAGTCTCGCATCTGCGCCCTGATCTGAAGTCTAGCGTCTGCGCACTGATCTGAAGTCTAGCGTCTGCACACTGAACTGAAGTCTCGCATCTGCACACTGATCTGAAGTCTAGCGTCTGCGCACTGAACTGAAGTCTCGCGTCTGCGCATTGAGCTGATCTCGCATTTTGTGTCTTGCACTGGAATCTCGCGCCCAGGCAATGAACCTACACACTGGACCAGCTGGCTGGAAACCGCGCCCGGCTAGCAAGAGGGAGCTTTAAGCCCAAGTAAACAGTCTGTATGTCCCCTGGCTTCTTACAGTTTAGGGCACAGGGCCGAGGACGTTGGGCACCAGATGTAGACAGAGTTTTACTTTCAAAGCGCCAGTCCAAAATTAATATTTATTAGAATATAAATTAACACTCACAATATTAGTAACAGCTTATGGTGGCACCTGAACAAGGACTGGCAGATCCAAGCGATGGAGGAGCGATGAAAGCACGATGGAAGCATGATGTATTCCGATTCTGTCTGTCCAGCAGCCAGCAGCCAGGAACCAGGAAGAGTGCTCCTCGTGTCCCAGCAGCCACTTATCAATGGGCTTGGCCACACCCCCTCCAGGGTCCCGGAAGTGTCTTCTGACCTTATCAGCTGACACTTTAATCCCGCCACACCTTCCTTTATAAGAGTTGCCATGATCATGGTGTCTATTTACAGAAACAGAAACCCAAATACTAAGACAAAAGTTGATTTCAGGGATAATGTTTTTGTTTGGAGAAATGTAGATTTGGGATGAATGCTTTTAACATAATTTAATGGGCCATAAATAGTAGGGTCCTGGAAGAAAATAATGCTGAGGGTTATTTGAAATGTAATGACAGGGCTCAATAAAATTCAAAGGAGGAGAATATTAGTATGTAGTAAAGAGACCATTTTGTAATACTTTGGTATAGAAGTTGGCCACTTTTAGTCCTTGTCTAAAAATAATATGCCTGAGACTAAATTTTGGAATCATGTGTTAGCATTTTTATTAGAGGACATTTCAAAAAAAACTATCATTGACTCTATTGTGTATCTATTAGTGACCAGTTTTATGCACATCTATAGTTAAAAGTAACAAACTGAGCAAGGAAAATTACGATCCACAGAACCCAGCTTCAGATATAGCCTGACCTCCCAACAAGTTAGAATACCTTTCTCCTCACCGGTATAGGTATCCAGGATATCTTCTCTTTACAGATGGAGGTATACCTATCTGTCCAACAAGTCAGGACACCCTTACCTCCAGAGCTGTGGGTATTTTTGTTGTTCTTCGTCACTCTAGAAAGGTAAAATATAAGTCCCTATTATCAGAAACTCCAAACTCTTCAGATATAGGACCCAGAGGCTCCTGTTACAGAATTGAAGAGAACCTGTTGGAATGGCAAATAACAACAAAAACTTTCTGAGGGTTCGTATTCATGGTACCAGTGGGCACTATGCAAGCTTTCAGAGGAGAGAAAAAAAACCCATCAGTTTTTATTTATATTTTCTATACAAGTTACATTAGTCTGTATATAAATGCTTATTAACATTCCCCCCCCCCAGATTTTATATTATGTAAAAACTTCTTTATTCCAGTAATTTTCTTTGTAGTAATGTCTACTTCCTGATATTAATATACTGATTTTACCTTTTAAAATTGTTAATATTTATTTGACACATTTGGGTCTATCTTTGTACTTTTAATCCATTTATGTCATTATTGAATTTTGTTTTACTGTTTGTTTGGTTGGTTGGTTCCTTGTTATTTCAAGATGGCTTTTGTGTGCATAGCCCTGGATGTCCAGAAATTTGCTTTGTAGACCAGGCTGCCCTTGATCTTGTAGAAATCCATTTGCCTCTGTTTCTCAAGTTCTGGGATTAAAGGTGTGTAACATCACTATCTGACATTTCATTGTGTGTAAACATAGTCTGGCTCTAAATTTATTTGTTTGGGTTACTTTCTTTAAACCTAAATTGTTAATATTTTAATTGAGGTATTGAGCCCTTCTCAGTTACAGTATCCACTGAGGTTAATGGACTTGCTTGTATTATGTCATTTTTAGTACTTCTATATTTTCCTTTCCATCACTTTGACCTGTGTTTTCACTGTAGGGGGATTTATTTATTCTATTCCATTTATTCATGCCTTTTGATTGAATTTTTATTTATTACCTTTATAATTGCTTAATTACATTATTCCTAGTTTGAACATTTAAATTTTTTAAGTTCACATAGACACAGAAAGAAGAAAAAATATGAGCCAGAGGACAGGAAAGGGGGAGATAAATGATGGTTTCTGTGTATCACACAGTCACCATTGCCTGCATGGAGCTAGTTGAAGACTGGATATCATATAGCTGGGCATCAATAAATTAGAATTTCTAAGAAACCTAATTCCTCCTAAAGAAATTTTGAATATTGAAAGATTCTGAGCAGGTGTAGTCATTATCTTAAACAAGTATGCACTGGAGAGCCCAGCAGTCCCCATTGGATAATTTAATACATTGTTCACATAGAACTGTTGGGGTAGGGAGGGTAAATCATTATCTTTAGTTTTGGACAAGCTGGGGAATCTAGAAAGCTTCACTGTACACTTTTATAGCTTTTTATGCTGATGGGTACAATCAAAACAAAAAATATGAAAAGGGGACCTATAGGGAATCAGTGGATTTTACTAATATGGGAAGGAGATACTGCGGCAGAGTTAATTAATAATGAATTACATACAGGTATGAAATTGTCAAAGAACAAATTTAATTAATAAAATGTATCAATAGACAAATGCATAAGTTACTTAAACAGTGACTTGTAAATTATTTGTTAATCTGAAGTTCAAATTTTTTTTTGATCATGTTATTCACAAGTTTGTAGTAAATGTCTAAACTCCATTCCAAGATTTAATGGAATCTTGCTTGCCTGTAAACATCTTGGAGGTCATATTTGATAAATGTGTTAGAAATTTGACAATTTCACAATTTACAGCAATGCCCATGTATTCACAAGATTTACCCTGTGTCAAATTCAGTGAAATAGCAAACTGTCATTTTGCCATGGGAGTCCATACCATGACTCAGTTTCCCATAGTGACTCAAGATTATTTTCTGACTGGCAGACTAAGAGAGTTACAGTGATTCAGCTATTCTAGAGTTCAAGTGAGTTCAGCTTGCTCCCTGCTTTAGCCTTGTTGACCATAGCAGTAGTCTGAGTAACCCCTGTGAAAAAATTCATTAGCTTGTTTAATTCATTAGCTTGTTAATGTCCATTGCTTGTGCTAGGAGAAAGTACATGTGATAATGAACTTCCTGCTCACTGAGTCAAGGATAGCACTGTGTTTTCTGGGTTTCTGTGTTGACTGCTTTTACTGGGCATTGTTTGATTCCTGGCTTTCAAAATGTATATAAGCACTCTCACGAATAAACTTGAGATCCTTATGGTTTCCCACTATAGGACCCTCTTAATTTCTTCAAAATCTCCCTTCAAGCTGAGCAAATCTCCCTAGTGAGCTGGGGACTCACTGACTGGTTCTGGCATTTTGTCTTATGGCTCACAGGATTTACATGAAGGAATTTTTTTTTTCTGTTAAACATACGTTTAAAGCTACATATTGAATTGCCTCCAGCTCATTTGTTTGAAAATGTGACAAATTACAAAGATACCAATTATATGCATTGGTATTTTATTTTACAAATGTTTATATGATATGAAAATAGTTCATTATGCTGATAATGAGAGGTAATGAGAATTTTATTATATATTTGTTTAAATAAATCAAATTTATAAAGTGCATGATAAAATGGGAACATCATAAAATGAACAATCAAGTCTCATAACTATAAAAACCAAATGCGGATTTGCCAACAAAATTGTTTAGGTAGATTTATTATTGCCATATAAAAGTCAGGAGGCATTTGTGACTGATAAAGTGAAAAATGATGACCTTATTTAGGAATATGTATAATTTAGGGAAATGTTGTTCTTAATAAATCTAAATATTATTTATGCTATAGAGGAACCTCAAGAGAGCTAAATAAATCTCTTCAGAAATTAAAAGCAGAGGAAGAAACACTGACATATTAGTTTCACAGCATAAACATCAGGAGTATTCTGTCATAAGGCAACAAAATTTATATATTTTTATATATATATCATTTGAATTGGAGGTGCTTCTCATTTCAGGAAACTGTAATTACTTACATAGGTCTAGCTTCCAGTCTCATATTTGGTAATCACAATTAGTTAATACTCATATTTTCATTGAGTAAGCAATCTTGCCCATTCTGGATCATGTCGATAAAATATAATAAAGTTCATCAAAATGTTAAACCTTTAGTCTGTAAAGGCTACTCTGTGTGTGTGTGTGTGTGTGTGTGTGTGTGTGTGAGAGAGAGAGAGAGAGAGAGAGAGAGATTGTGCATATATGTGCATGTTTGTGTGTATATGGTGTATATGTATCTATATGCATCTATCTATAAATGTGAATGAAATATGTATATGTAAATGTGCATTATGAAAGTATATAAATCTGTCTATTTGCATGTCTGTGTACCTATTTTTGTGTGCTCATATGCATGTACATATGTTTACATATATTCATGTACCTCTGCAAATAACTGAATAATGTGTGAAAAAAGGTGATGACCAAAGGAAAAATATTCACTGTACCTTTTTTCTCATTAATATGAGACAGTATACAGAGAAGTAGAATTATCATATTATGTCAATTTCTGTTCCTTTTTGAACTTACAAAGATTTATGCCATGTGGTGCTGCTTCATGTTTTTAATCCCATTACTGTGAATGCAGAGGTAGACACATCTCTGTGAGTCAGGTCTAGAGAGTGAGTTCCAGGACAGGCAAAACTACACAAAGAAACTCTGGCTTGAAAAAAAACATGAGAGAAAGATAGAAAGGAAGGAACAAAGAAAGAAAAAAAAGAAGAAATAATTAAGCTCACATGTTCTGGGGAACCAAGAACATGATATTGGCTTTTGTTCAGCTTTGGAGAGGGCTTCATGTTATGTGACACCATAAGACGCTGAAACATACACCAAAGAGAATGCAATGCACTATCTCACAAAGCCTGGAATTAGGGGTGTATCACCCTGATGTGGTAATGCCTTTCTGTATGCTGTGAATATCAATCTTTAAATAAAGGAGCTGTTTTGGGCCATGACAGGCACCATAGAAGAAGTAGGAGGAGAAATCAGAGCATAGGTAGGAGAAGTAGGGCAGAGTCAGGCAGACAGAGCTGAAGCCCAAAGGAGCAACATGTAAGGAGCACAGGTGAGCCATAGGACATGTGGCAGACAGATTAATAGAAATGGGTTGATTTAAGAAGTAAGAGCTAGCTAACAATGTGCCTGAGCCATAGGCCAAACAGCATAAAGTTAGTATAAGCATCTGAGTCATTTCTGGGGGCCTGAGTGGCAGGCATCTGGGCAGCTATGGGGTCCGGTACGGCAGGTCTCTGGGTCTGGGCCCCTGGCCACTCAGGACCAAGAAACCCATTGTAACATCACCCCTAATTTACATACCAACCTTTTCTCATAAAGACACTGTAAGATGAACTAAATATATCTCCTGAGATTAGTGTCCAATAGATTTTCTCTAAAATATTATATACTACAAAGACTCTATGTCTTTCTTATTATCATGTTTGGAAACAAATTTCTAGTACATGAACCTTTAGAAGACACACTCAAGTACTCTCCATTCTAGAAGCAGTCAGATACTCAAAGATAACACTGTGGTAAAATCTTATTGACAGCATAGACACCTGTAACATCAAAGGAAAGGAAACATTCATCTTTAGGCTCTTACTTCAAAAATCTATAACCTAAATCCAACCACAAGGATATATTTCAATGAGAGACAGTCTCCAAAATACCTGATCAGACTTTCTCATTGCTAGTCATAAGAACTAATTGTCTTGACAAAGTATTAACATCCATAGAGTCTCAAATAATAATAATGTCTAAATTTAATGATGATCCTAAGTGAGATCTTGAAAAATAATCTAACAAAAACATTAATGAAAACCAAGAAAAGGTGGCTTTTAATTTGTAATATCTTGATAATGATTTCTAAACAGTGGCAAGTAAATTTGGTAAGGAAAAATGTTAACCAGGTTTGGGTACACTACAAACCTTTAAGGTATGTTTGCTGCTTACCACTGAAGCTAAAAATCTAAAAGAAGTTATTTAATTATGTTTTGTTTTGAAATCACATTTGAATTTTTTTTATTTCCCTGACACCTTGCTTTATTCAGGCATTTAAATTCTGTAAACAATATGACAGGACATGTCTAAAAGTATTAAATTGTAAATTCATCCCACTAGAAAACAAATATCATGTAATGTTCTGGCCAGCTGTTTACATGAAGAAAATTCTGATAGCTTACTCTAGGAGATAATTTTATAATCCTTAGAAACAAAATAAATAACTATGCCTTGGTAGCAATGGTTTACAGAATGATGAGGCTTGGTACAATGCTTTCAGAATTTAATAGTAAAACACAGTCTCCAAAAGGGTAATTTAAGTAAATAATTCAAATCTTCTGAAAAATAAATATCTCCAGAGAGGGGGGTAGTAGAATACAGATGCTATGGAGGTGGAGATGAACAAGGGTGAAACTTTAGCTGTGGAGGAAGATGGAAGGATAATGTAGAGGGAGAGGGAAGGAGGAGAGGTAATTAACTATACAGATGATTCAAAAATCCACAGGGAAATATAGTATTTTAAAAGTTTACTTGAAAATACATTCTGTGTTTGTGTGTGTGTGTGTGTTTATGACATATGTCACAAACTATTTGCAAATATAGTTTAAAAGGAGGTATGTTACATGGAGTGATATTGCGTCTTCCAAGAATCATAGTCTAAAACAAAGTACCTAGTTTCAGTCATAGGAAGCATTCCTTGATTTGATGAGACTCTAACAACATAAGCTATTGATATTCCCCTTGGCTGTCTCTTAGGGCTTGAAGGTAAGACCCTATTATTGAGCATATACAATTCTGTATACTCTTTGTTGATATTTTTGCAATGTTTTGTCTCCACAGCAGGGCTGCCTAATAATTACGTGTTTTGTTCTAAGCTCCACAATATTTTTACTAATATAGTTAATTCAATAACATATCTGCGTATCCCCTACCAGGCACAAGTGCTATGAGCATGTAGTAATAAGCCTGTACATGCCCAAAACTACCTTAAATGAAAAAGACATTGAGATGACCAGTAATTGTTATTTCTAGAAGCAGTTAGAAATTTCATCTATGTAAATGTCATCCATTACTAAATTATTTTGATGTAAATATTTTTATATTAGTAAACTATTTCAAGAAGGCAGAACACTGCTTTCTAGGTAGCTAGTTATATATCATGTTTTTAAAACCCACCATGATTATGGGTAATTTTACATAGAAAAATAATTATAAATTTTATATAATCGATGATTGAGACATTGAAATATTTGCTGATATGAGGGATAAATTTCTTTCTTTCCTCTTTTTTTTTCTCTTGACTACTTGCTGCTTCACAGACTAGAGTGGCCCAACTCATAGATAGCCACCTTCCTGTGCTTGCTGAATGCTGACATATAGGCCTGGGCCGACATACAAAATGTTTTTTTCTTGCTAAAAAAATATTATTTATATTATTTCATAGCAAAGCAATAGAATTCATATGATAAAATGTTATTTCAGAAGCCTTTTAGTTCTACAGCTTTTACAAATGGCCAATATAAAAGTTGAAGAAGCCCCCAAAGGTCCATCCATACTTATCTTGAGTCAAAAGGAGATAAAAACATCAAGAGGAGGAAAACCCATCTATAGGTCCCACTCTCAAATCTGTAGTGATGTGGATGTGGGTATTTCTGATGCTCACTTAAACCACAGTTTCATAGTGAATGCTCAGATTGTTCTAACCTCAGAGGACACAAAACGTTCTCCTGACATACATCACTTATATTATTTCACACACATTTTTAATAAGCCCTGGAAACCGGCCAGTCATGAGGCATTTGCTGAAATGTGGTTGTTGTACCCACATTTATTTTCTCTTTCCCCGAAGCTATTCATCGTCAACAGGTTCTTTGTTAAAGGTGGGAATCTGCCTACTTCCTTCCTTCCTTTACTTAGAATTTTTTCTAGCTTGAATTAGTGTGGGTTTTGCATAGCCTGTCACTGCTTCAGTAAATTCCTTTGTGTGTTTTTTTTTTTTTTTCCATTGTGGATGGAGGATGTTCTTTTCCTGGAATAATTCAGAATTGCTGGCTCTTGAAATATTTCTGTCTCTTCTAGGAGTTTGATTTTTTTTTAAAAAATGCTATTTTAGGGCTGTGTACTCCATGTTCTTTTACTTTCTGTACATTGTTCACTTTTGGTTCACTTTGTTAATTATCATCTATTGTAAGAAGTTGTGATATACCCTTCTGACCTATAAGTGTATAACAGTTACTAGAAGTCATTGTATTGTTAGGATTCAGTAACAGAAAAATATGTTTCCTCTAGGTTTGGTGACCTGCCTAGTCTCAGGAATTGGGCCTCATTAACCATGTAAGCTGCGAGGTCCCTGTCAGGGAATGAGCCATGAATTCAATTTTCAAAAGTACTTAGGTTAAGAGGCTAAGGAAAGATGGTTGAAGGAGATGGTTGAAAGATGCATGAGTCCTGGTGCAGAGACCAAACAGAGTACTCTCCTGCACGCCTGATTCTGGAGACTTGTACCAGGCCACAGTTTATGATCCACAGCCAGGTGGAAAGCAAGCCCAAGTCAGAGTGCCATTCTGCTGAGACAAGGAGTCAAGAGAACCCCTCAGTATCTCTGGAACAATGAGAGAGAGAGAGAGACCACCACGTACAGCCATGTGCAAACAATGGAGGACACCACCACAGCTGCTGCCTTTGCTGCTAGCACATAATTCACATGCAGGCACCTAAGGCAGGGAGGTGTGTGATGGCCTGATACTCCTGAGGATTCTGACCTAGAATTCCCAGAAGAGCCACAAGATCTCCCTGTCTCTGGGCAACAGCAGGGTATCCCTGAAGTCTCAGTGATGGTTCAGTATTTATTGTGCTTCAGAAACCAGACACCTTGAACCAGATCAATGTCTTATTGCAAGGAATCTTAGCATGTAAAGCTGCTGGGCAAGTGTGTGTGTGTGTGTGTGTGTGTGTGTGTGTGTGTGTGTGTGTGTGTGTGTGTGTGTGTTTGACACACACTGAAATTTGCTGTGTCACTGTGATGAGCAAATATGTGATGGACAGGTGGGGATGATGAAGAGAGAAGTGTTTTCATGGTGGAAAGAGACAGACTGAAGATACGATGGAGAGGAAAGGTGTGGGAGAACAAACACTGCCTTTGACAGAAGGGCATGTCATTGCTGAGTAGGACTGGTAAGGTGGTAAGCAGGAGCCTCAGGTTTGTGCAGGTTTTGCCCCTGCAAACACTGACCATCAGCATGATATCCCTGGCCCGAGCAACAGCAGGATGTCTGTGAGATAGAGAATGCATTTGGTGGGTTGAGTCACTTTGAATGACCTGCAGAATCTATGGTGGCCCCAGAGGCCCTATTGGTATCCATGATCTATAATACAGCCTGGGCCCATGCTGGTGTTCATCGTTCATGCTGCTGTTTTAGGCTGTTTTCATGCTCAAGGTCTGTATGAATATCTCTGGTACATACTATGGTGACATATATTTAATAAAATTAATCTGGAATATTAGAGTCAACCACAGAGCCAAGCCAGGTCAGGGAGGGCTGACTCACACCTTTAATACTAGCTTTAGGAATGTGGAGAGAGGAAGTTAAGAGAGCAGGGCAGCGCAAGAGAAGAGGGTTTTTCAGCTTTCAAGGACTCTTCCCTTCTTTTTGGCTGAGGACTCAGAGGCATTCAGTTGCAGAATTTCTGGAGACAGGCCCAAAGAGTTGGTTGGGTGAGAAATGGTTTGTTTCTCTATTGCTCTATTTCTCTATTCCAGCTTTTCTCCAATATCTAGCTCTGGGTTTTTATTATATCCTGACAAGAGTTCATGCAATACCATGCCACAGCAAAAGGAAAGGTGGATGCCAATGATCTATGCCACTGTTAGAGGCCAAGATGTTATCAAGTGGTTATGTTGCTGCCAGGTACCATGTTGATGTTCATGGCCTGTGCTGCTGCTACCCAAAGCCATGCTGAGATCTGCAGTTTGTGATGCTTCTGAAGGCTATGCTTGTTTCCATGGCTCTACTACCACTTAGAGCTGTGGATGTCTGTGGCCTGTGCTACCACAAAAGACCATGTAAATATAATTGGTCTATGCTGACACATGAAACCATATTGATGTCAGTGGGTCATGCTGCCACAGTATATGTACAAATACCGATGTACTCCTTTTGCGATAAAATCCAAATTTAAATTATAGCAAGTTGGATGGCTTTATTTTTATAACTCTGACTTTGCTCCCACAAGAAGAGCAGCATGTAAATTTCTAAGTAAAGAGGGTTTGTTAAGAAGAGAGTGAAATTAGTTGTGCTGGTACAGCAACAAGATATGCAAATGTACTTCACTGGAATGTTCGTGAACAGAAAGGGTGATTCATTTGGAAAAATGCAGAACACATGAGATTACTTAATCACTGTATCAGGACAGAGAATTACTAAATAGTGTTATCGTTAAAAAAAAAAAAAAACACATGCACAAGTGAATAAACACCATACAATGGATGAGTTTTCAAAAGAAAGTGTACATGTATTTTCATAAAAGCTAAAACACAATTACAAATGGACAGATATAGATCAGTTTACTTCCTCAACACTGATATGGCTTATATCAGAAAAGCAGAACATATAATCCCAAGATAAGTTCGTTTGTTAAGAAGAAAGTGAAAATGTTAGTATTTTTTCAGTAGCAAGAAATTTGTTATAAAAAAATCACCTTATAGAAAATACTCTGAGAGATGTTAGATATGATTAGGGTTAGAACAAGTGACGAATGGGAGAGTATAGCATTTGTAATTTTAAAATCATACAATGTCATTAGAAAACCAGTGAATAAAGTAACACAGTGGCCCATTTTTAGAAAGCAATGAAAACCAAATCCCATTTACAACAAAGTAAATCATAAACTATTACCACCGCAAAGTTTCTTGCTTTAATAGAATAGTGCATACTTTGTTAAACAAAGTGGAATTTTTAAGAACTGAGTAAAAATGCTAGTACTTTTATGACACTAGAAACTTTGTTATACTGATGCACCTCACAGTGAAGACCATAACTGAAGTGGTCTATGATTACAAGAAGCTTTAGTGCATGAGTTGATTACATTACATAAAAAATATCAACAATAATGTTAGGTTAGGATTAAGAGTACAGATGAATGCAATAAAGAAAATACAACTTGAGGGAATTTTGAAAATGGAAATTATACATAATTGAACCAGAACTACAGATACAAGCATCACCAACAGGGTACAAGAGATGGAAGAGAGAATTACAGGCATCAAAGACACACAGAAACAATAGATATGTTGGTCAAAGAAATGTTAAATCTAACATAATTCCAGACACAAAACATTGAAGAATAATGGCACATTTTGAAAAAAGCCAAAGTTATGAATAATAGAAATAGAAGAATAAGAAGATTCTCAGTGCAAAGGCCCAGAAAATATATTTTAACAAAATCATAGTCAAAAATTTTTCTAAACTAAGAAATGGCTTGCCTGTAAATGTACAGGAAACTTATACAACTCTGGATGCATTGGACTAAGAAAGAAAAATCCCTCACCACTTAATCAAAACACTAAACATACATAACAAAGTAAAAATTATTAAAATCTACAAGTGGAAGAGTCCAAGTAACATAAAAAGACAGATTTATTAGACTTCCACCTGACTTTGCAATGGAGACACATAAAGCCAGAGTGCCTGAAGATTCTAAAAGACCACAGATGCCAACCTGATTACAATGCCCATAAAAAAAAAAAAAAAAAACTTTCAACACCCATAGATGAAGAAATCAAGTTTTGCATGATAAGTCAAATTTTGAGTGTTACCTGTTCAGAAACCAGTTATTTTAAGAAAACTCCAACCTAAAGTGGTTAACTTCATCCATAAAATCCTAGTAATAAATAACATTGCACCGGCATAATCCAAAGAAGGTAAACACACATACATATACACACACTACCACCATTAGCCATAACAAAAATAAAGCATAAATTAACAATTATTGTCCATTGATATCTCTCAAAAATCAATGAACTTAATTCTCAAAAAAAGTATTAAGACTAAAAGAATGGATGCAAAACCAAGATTCATTGTTCTCCTGCAAAAAAGGACACATTTCAACATCAAAGGTAGATATTAAATCATAGAAATATATTAAAAAAGACTTTTTCCAAACAAATGGCTTTAAGAAGTAAAGTGATGTAGCTAATAAAATATTTAACAAATTACACTTAAAACCATAGTTAATTAATCAAAAGAGATGGGTGAAGATACTACATACTCATATAAAGTCCCATCTAGATGATGTCTCAGTTCTTAACATCTATCTCCAAACACAAGGACACCAACATTTGTAAAGGAAATACTACCAAAGCTTAAATTCCAGATTGTACCTACACATTGATTGTGGGATACTTCAGTATTAATTCTCACCAACTGACAGGTCTTCCAGACTAAAACTAAATACAGAAATAATGGTGTTAACAGATTTTATGAACCAAGTATACCTAACAGATATTTATAGAATGTTTCATGCAACCACAAAGGAGTACACGTTTTTTGTTTTTTAGGGTTTTTTTTCCCTAAGCACCTTATGGGATATTCCCCAAAACTGACCACATATTCAATCACAAATCAAGTGTGAACAGATAAAAAAATTACTGTAACTCCTTGTATCCTATCAGGGCACCATGGAGTAAAACTTGAGTTCAACAACAATAGAAACAATAGACAGCCTACAAAGTCATTGAAACTGAACATCTGGTTTATTTGAGTTATCACCGGGTCAAGAAAGAAATTAAAGACTTCCTGGAGTCTAATGAAAATAAATCCACAACGTACTTAAACTTATGAGATAAAATGAATGCAGTGCTAAGAAGAAAGTTTATAACACTAAGTGATTTCATTAAAAATAAAAATAACATATTGGCAAAAGAGCACACATGAATGTTCTAGAACAAGAAGAAGTAAGCACACTCAAGAGGAGTAGATGGCAGGGAATAATCAAACTCAGGAGTAAAATTAAGACAACAATATAAAAAATGGAACAAAATAAAGAGCCAGTGAAATAAAGTCTTGGTTCTTTGAAAAAATCAACAAGATAGAAAAACTTGTATCCAAACTAACTAAAAGGCAGAGAGAAAACATACAAATTAACAAAATCATAAAGGAAAAGGGAAATAACTAAAGTCAACAGGAAATTATAGAATTATTTCTTCCTCCTTCAATAATTTGTTACCCCCCCATTGGTATATCTAGAAGAAATGAAACTATTTATTAATATATACCACTTACCAAAGTTAAAACAAGATCTTCTTAAACATAGAGACAGTTATTAAAAATATCCCTGGCCAAAAAAAAAAAAAAAATTTCCAGGACTGGACCAGACAGTTTAAGCACAGAATTTTTACTAGATTTTCAAAAAAAAAAAAAAAGTAATGCCAACACCTCAAATTATTCCACAAAAAGGAACATTGTGAAATTTATTTTATGACCCTGATATTCTACCTCACAAAGAAAGAGAAATACAGATCAATTTCCCTTATGAGTATAGACCAAAAAATACTCAAACTGCTCAAAAAACAATATCCAAGAACACATCAAAAAATCATCCAAAATAGCCAAGTAGGTTTCATCTGAGAAATGCATGGATTGTTCAACATATGAAAATCAGTCACTGTCATATACCCTATAAATAAACATAAAGAAAAATCTATAAGATCATTGCCTTAGATGCCAAAAAGCCTTTGAAAAAATCATTTCCACTTTATAATATGATATGTTTTTAAATTAAATAATACTTTTATATTATCTTATATAAATCATAGAAAGGTCAGGAATGCAAGAGACATATGTAAACATAATAATGGCAATTTATAGCAAGCCGATAGCCAACATCAAATTAAATTGAAACTGAAAACAATTCTACTAAAATCTGAAACAAAACTGTCACTCTTTCCGTGTCTACTCAAGTATTACTTGAATACATAATTAGACAACTGAAAAACATCAGGCAAATACAAATTGGAGCGGAAGATGTCACAGTGGCATTATTTTCTTATGATATGATAATATGCATTGTCTGACCTCCATATGAGGGCCATGTCTTATTGTATTTTTTTTTTCATTGTTTAACAGTTCTCCTTAGGACAACTGCTCCTTCCCCCCACCACACCAAAAAAAGAAAAAAAAAGAAAAGGCTGGAAAAAAAGGAGCAGTGAATCTGCTCTAAAGAACAGTGTGTATAGTTGAAGTTTTCCAAAAATAAGAATTTCCATAGAGCAATGAAATTTCCATGAAAGTAATGTAAAAGAAGACAGTGGTAATTAAAAAGAAATCAGTGCCCTATAATATAGTAACACTAAATAAGAACATTAATATTTGGGGTACTGTTAGAGTGAGGATTGCAGTCACCAAAATATAAGCATATAAGAGCAGAGTGTAAGTATTTTTAACTTTAGAAATACATGGTGTCATCTTCAGAAGTAACATGCACAAGCAACTAAAACATTGCAAAGTGCCATATGTGTGTGTGTGTGTGTGTGTGTTTGTGTGTATTTCTCTTGAAAATATATGTAAACACATATACATATATAGGCATTATATGCCTATTTATGTGTACATACACACATATATACTTCTGCTGAAGCAAATCTAAGAACCTTTATGTACAATGTGATAGCATGATGAAAAGCTTTCCTCATCCATCTCAGAAGTTACTGGCACCAGAAGAGCAGAGCATATATATTCCCAAGTAATGCATATTTTTGAAGAACAAATTATAAATGACTAATTTTTTACAACAAGTATTTCTTAAAACAATGCATCTCGTATGTTTAGAAACATAAAAAGGGAAGATCATATGATAAGCATGTGTAACTTGAGCAGCATACAGTGTATTCTGTAGAAGACACATGATGTTGGAATGCCTTTCTGTATGCTGAGAATATCAATCTTTAAATAAAGTACTGTTTTGGCCCATGACTGGCACTATAGAAAAAGTAGACAGAGAAATCAGAATAGGTAGGAGGAGGGCAGAGTCACAGAGAGATGAAGCCAGATGCCCTAAGAAGCAAAATATAAAGAACTCAGGTGAGCTACAGGACACGTGGCAGATAGATTAATGAGAATGGGTTGAGTTAAGATGAGGGAGCTAGCCAGCAATGTGCCTGAGCCATAGGCCAAACAGCATGGCATTAATATAAGTGTCTGTGTGTTTCATTGGGTCTTTGAGATTAGTGGTCCAGATAAGTGGCAGCAGGTGGGTCCGAACTGGGGGGCTGGTCCGTACCAGAAACCTATTATAACAGAATTGATTAAAATATCACACAGTGTTGTAATAAAAAATGCACATCTAAAGTTTTCTAAGCTACTAAAAACACTACTCATCCATCTCTGAAGTTGTGTGTATCCTAAGTAAAAATCATGCATTCCTAAATAAATCAGAAATGTTTTAGAACAGAGTAAAAAGTAGTACTGTTACAAAAGTAAAAAAAAAAAAATGCTATTCCAAATGCATCTCTCAAAAACATTTATAAACACAGCGCTGACTTATTGCAAGAAAGCTGAGCACATGATGTTTACCACTGCATAAAGACAAACCACCTTAGTGTTAGAACAAGAGTTGAGTAGGTCAACTTAAGTACCACACAGTTTATCTCTAGAAAACACATATGGGGGGGGAGAGGGAGGGAGGGAGAGGACAACAACAGTATGGTGGTGTATTTTCAAAAATCAATATACTTCTGAAGTGAACTTTGAATCCCATTTATCAAATTTTGATAGCATTACTCACATATCCCTGAAGGTGTGTTCATGACAAGATCAATGCGTGTATTCCAAAGAGTATATTTGTAATGAACATAGTGTATATGGTATAATTTTTCTGACAATTAGATTTTCTCATAACAATGCACCTGCCTGAGAAGTAGTATAAAAAAATGGTTATTATGCAAAAGAAAGAAGTGCCCACAATAATAGCGTTTGCGTTTGCCTGATCTGCCCTTGGAGATCTGACAGGATGTGTCATTCCTGTGCACCTGAGCTAACTAGTACACAGGCAGTAGTACTTGGGCAACCTCAGGGTCCTGACAATGTCATGGGCTCATTGCAATGTGGTCTCTGCGCATCCCCTCATTAAGGGAGGAGCCTTGATCATCTCTCTGTCTTTCTCTGTATCTCTCTGTATCTCTCTGTATCTCTCTCTCTCTCTCTCTCTCTCTCTCTCTCTCTCTCTCTCTCTCTGTGTGTGTGTGTGTGTGTGTGTCTGTCTGTCTGTCTTTGTCTCTCTCTTATCCGTCTCTTCTCAGGAAGTCATGCCTGCACTTTCTCTCTTCTCTTCATCTTCTCTTTCTCTGCTCACCCTTCTCTCCTCAGCCCTGCTCCCTTCTTTGCTTTCCTTATCTACTGTGGTAGAGGTTTGAATCCCACTCCATTCTATCCTCCTCCTTTCCCCACATCTAATGAAACTCTCCACATGAGCACTGACTGCTCTTCCCCAAGAAAACCTTTTTAAAAAATACAGCACATGATCTATTATATTTGTACTAAATATTGATATATTTGGGTTAGGGATAAAACAGATGTGAGTGTTAAAGCAGAGTATAAGCATCTGAAACCCGAGAAGCACAAAGTGTCATCTGTAGAAAACACAAGTGAAATGGGTAGAATAACATACAGAGACATATTTTCAATAACAATGTACTTCTAATGCAGCAAACTATGAATCCCATTTACAAACACGTGGATTGTTTTACTCATACAACCCTGAATTCAATTGTTCCACAGCAGCAGGTACAGATTCCTGGGTAAATCCTGTTTGTTAAGAACACAATAAAATGATACTATGTTTACAGCAGCAAGAACTTTGATATACCAATGTACCTCACTGGAATGTACTCTAACAAAAGTGCTGATTGATTTATGAGAAAGCAGAGCACTTGAGAATAGTATGTCAGTATATACTGACATTGTGGGAGTGCAGTTTCATTTTTGGATAGCACATGAAGAACGGAACAAAACTCTCTACAAGATGTATTTGCAAATACCAATGTACTTTTTCTGCTATGAAATTTGAATATCATTTATAGAAAAGTTGATAGCTTTAGCTTAAAGGTCTGAAGTTGCCCATATTAAAATATTAACGGGTATATTCCTAAGTAAAACATGTTCATTAAGAACACAGAGAAAATGGCAGTACATTTACAGTAACACTTGTGTGTTACTTCTACATATGCTATTCAAAAGTGACACTGTCATGATAAACAAACACTATTCTTTTGAGCTATCTTTTCTCAGAAATGTGCCTCACATCCCAGGATATACTGTAACAAAATATTGATTAACTTTTAAGAAAGTAGAGGTCATGAAATCATTATATCATTGTCCAGGAAATGAATTAGTATACAGTGTCATCTTTGGAAAACACAGGCACAAGTAAGGAACACTGTGCAGTGGCCTATTTGCAAAAGATAAATGCAATTCTTCTGCTGTGATCGCTATAGTCGATTTGCATTGAAGCAGAGTTGTTTCCTCATCCAACACAATGTACACATTTAACACAATTACTACCAAAATTCCAGTATTCCACAGATCTTGAAAGGAAAAATTTTAATTTTATATTTAAACACAAAAATTCAGGATAACTAGAATAATCTTGAACAATCAAATAACTTTTGGACATATCATTGCCCCTGACTTCTAGTTGTACTGTAAGGCAGTAATGATGATGATGATGATGATGATGATGATGATGATGATGATAATGCATGGTATTTCCTCAAAACAGACACATTCATCAATGGAATAAAACTAAAGGCCAAGACATAAATCCACACACCTATGGACACATGGGTTTTGGTAAAGAATCCAGAAATGCACACTGGGGAAAAGAAAGTATTTTCAACAAATGGTGCCGGTCAAACTGGATGACTGCCTGTAGTAGAATCCTAATGGATCCATGCTCATCACCCTGCACAAAACTCAATTCAAAATGGATCAAAATCTCTACATAGTACAAGATACACTGAATCTGAGAGAAGAAGTAGTTTTATATCCTTGAAACCATTGGCATAAGAAACTTTATGAACAACACATGCATTTCTAGGTAACTCAGTCTGTTATAAAAACTTTTTACAACAGCAAGAACTTTGAAATGTCAATGAACCTTGCAGAGATGTAAGGTAACAGAAGTTATGGTTGACGTACAAAGAAAACCAAGATCATGAGATGATCATATCACTACAGCAGAAATGTGAAGCAGTATACAGTGCCATCTTTGAAAAAGGCACATCAAACTTACAAAAGTATTTCACAATTACATTTGTTTCAAAAACCAATACACTACTTTTGCAGTCAAAATTCAATCCTGTTTACACCATTTTTATTTATTTATTTTAGTTACTTGTTGCAGAGCAGCAGGCCGTATATCTTTCGGTAAATCTTTTTTATTAAGAGCAAAATAAATAGTGGCAGAATGTTGGTATACCAGTTGGTCTCACTGGGATGTACTAGAACATAAGTGATTGCTATACAAATGAGTAGAGCACATGAGATTATGATTATAGCACTTCACACCAGGACACTGGTTAAACAAGAGTGAGTGATATATCTTCAAAACAACCTGTAACTGAAGCAGGACACAGTATTAGATTTGGAAAACACAAACAAATTACTAAAACACAGCACAATGGCCTACTTGCAAAAAAAAATGTGTACTTCTACTGCAGAGAAATCAAAATCTAGTGTACAATAATAGGAACAAGTGTACTCATGTTGTTCTGAATTTGCCAGCTTCAGAGCAGTAGTGTGAATGTTTCTAGACAAAATGGATTTGTTAACAACCAAGTGAGTTCTCCCACCAGGGAAGTAGTTAGATTAGCTGCAGACCATCTCTCCATTGCTCCTCCAAATTTAATCTTTTTAGCCACATCCACAGCTCTGAAACAGAATACAGCCTGCAACAGCCTCCCTTCCCCATTTACACTGTATCTCAAATAGCTTTTGCTCCTAAATTTAGTTCTACAGCTCCTTGCTTTGTCTCAGCTGGCACTCCCTGGCAACCAACTGTCAACTCCTGCCAGCAAAGCTGGCAGCCTGATTTCAGATCTTCACCTCTCTCCTCATTACTCCATATTCAGTACCCCAACCTCATTCCTAGCTTTGTAGCAGAACACTTTCAGCTGCTTCATCTACTCCATCACTAGTGAAGCCCACAAATCTTCAACTCTGAACCTTTCCCATCAACTTGTTGCTTTATCCCCATCCTAAACTGAAGTAGGTATTAGCAGGGAGACCACAGGCCCCTATGGCCAGGGAAACAGGTAGGCTAACACCAGATATTCACCTTTCTCTCAGCTACTTCAAAACCAATTCCCCAGAATCATCCCTAGCTCTGCAGCAGACTACCAATTAGTGCCTGTCCTTCCCCTAGTTCCACCCCTGGAGGACTACATAGATCTTATTCTCATAACCTACCCCTTCTATCAACTGGTGGCTTTATCCCAGTTCCCATCCCGCAGTCTTTTTCTGCTAGCTGACAGGCCACTCCATCCATGGAAGCAGTTCACCAATGGCTAAACTTTACTTCTCTTTCTGATCCTCAAAATCAAATGCTCCAGTCTCAAACCCAGCTCTGCATTTAGCAAATTTTCTGCTGTGGCCTCTCCTTACTCCAGCCCAATACTCAGAGCACTGATTTAGTGGATCCTAGTGGGATACCCTGCTTTCTTCCCTCTTGTCAATCTCCTATAATGTCCCCATGTCTGCCACGGTTTAAAGTGTCAGGTCTCAATACCTTGAAATGACTTTTACATGGAAACCTCAGTGACCACACCTATCAAGAGCCCAGAAGATTTACCTATAGGGAACATACAGTCCCCACACTCCAAGGAACCAGAAAGAAACAAAGCAAAGGAACAAAATAACCACCCAACAAAGACAAGTCCAGACCAGTGCCCAGGTTGAAACTTTTTTCCAATCCCAGATGCCCAGTCACAAGCATAAAAACATGATCACCACAGCTCACCTTGTACCAGACTTATAAACATGACAAATATTAGAAAGCATCTTCTATTCTATTCTGATATGCCAATAGAATATAAGTCTTGTTTTTCATTTTATTGGGTGCCATTTCTAGTTGCTATGGCTTTTTCACATGTCCATTAAACTAGCACTGGTGTTTTGTGGCAACTGTACAATAGAAAGGACTAGTCAGTCCTTGAACTTGTTACAAGAAAAACCATCTAATTATGGGGAAAGGTGAGAGTACTCACCTCTATTTAGAGTTTCTCTTTGAAAAAAAATGATTGGTATTAACCAGCATACATTTTATTTTATAAGATGGCATAGAAGAGAGGAAAGAAGGCATGTAGCTGTCTATTTTTCAAAAATATTTCTTAGGTCAGATGTCTGAGTCAAAGAATTTCTCCCAGGCTGTAGTCGGTTATGACTTATGAAAGGGCACCTGTCAGGCCTGGCAAGTGTGCATCGTGCTTCAGGCTTCAACTTTCCATTAGTAGCAAGAACCCCAAAGGTTAATTTGTTTTGGCACTTTCTGATTACTTCCCCTGTTCATCTCATTCCAAGACTTCGCATTTGCCATGTGATTTAAAGCTCTACTTGGAAACACAATGCCGTTTTCACCAACATATTGCTAGCTTTGGTTTTGTGATCTCTAAGTGCAAGCAAATAGCTGAAATCAATTTACTGTTTAGAGCGGTTGATGATACCTGGTGGAATTACTGGTCTTTTTCTGTATAAATTTGAGTGTCATGTGAAAATGTCATAACAGACAGATAGTACTAGAAGCCTTCTGATGTTCATGACCTTGCTTTTTATTTTCAGTTCCTAAAATCTTTATCTCAAGTATTCTATCAGCCACAAACATTTTAATTAATGTTTTAGTCAATTTAAATAAATGTTATAAATAAATCTTATCTCATATCCCACTTACTAATAAACAAATCTTCCTAAACAAATAGATTTATTCTCCATCAATTTGTTAAAACATTACTTCTCCATTCTCTGCCTCCCAGGTCTCTCACAACTTTGTATACTATTTTCTGTTACATTTCTTTGTATGTTCTCTCTTAGTCTTCCAACCAAGAGGTTCAAGTAGCATTTGAACACATACTGGAGTCTATCAATGACCTTTGACTAAAATGTCCTGGTAGAAATATTATCTCTTTTATTTTCAGATAATCTATAATGTTATTGATACCTTCACAAGAAAAACATTTTTTTTAAAATTTATAGTTGATGCACTCATTTCTATATTCTTTCACAAATGTTCCAAAAATGACAATAACTCATATTGAAAATGTGTCCTTTTGCAAGTGATCAATCCAGTTCATTATAACATTTCCTTATGACGTGTCTTAATTTGTAAAAATGTAAATGTTAGGACAATTCTAACTTTGAATTCCTATGGAGGAAAGATTCATTATTTGTTTCTAAGATATTACTAATGATACATTTTTTTTTACCCTTTTCACATGATTAGTGTTAAGAAAAAAAGTCATTATCTAGAACCTTTGTTTTGGATTGACTCTATTTTCATTCACACAAGGATAAAACTAGGGTCTTTAGGACCAACTTATTGGCAGAGGTGTGCCTAATTGTTTGTCATATTTTAAAATTTCTAAATATGTGGCAGGGGACAGATGACATAAATGTAAATAAAATTGGTTGTGGAATAATTTGGAAATCATGAAACTGGATGATAGATTGCCATGCTCTATCCTGCCTTCTCACTTGCTTGCACAAATATTCAGATAATCTAAAGACCTAAGAATTTGTTTCTAGTTCTTTAATACCATGTGTACCTCACTATTCTTCCTGTTTGAGTTGAATGAAATATTCATGTCTTTCCCAATGAGACAGTTCATTCACAACTATCCCAGTGTGGTTTTGTTAGAGGAAGTGTGTCACTTAGAGGTGGGATTTGAGGGCTCATGTAAACTCAAGCCATTCCCAGTGAGACAAGCATCTTCTTGTTGCCTGTAAAATGAAAGACTTGAGGCTACTTCTCCAGCATCATGTCTTACTGCATGCCACCATATCCAACTATGATGAAAATGGATTGACCCTCTAAATTGTAAATAAGATTTCTAATTAAATGTTCTTCTTATAGGAGTTACCATGGACATGATGTCTCTTCAAAGCAATAGGAATCCTAATACAGGTAGTCTTCCAAACTTAACTGAATTTCCAAACTTTCTTTTTTTTTATTTTTATAATGTCCTTTACATGTTTTTGCTGTGTCCTGTTTGCAAGACCCCCGAAGAGACCACGAGAGACCCCAACTCTCCAAAGTGGAAAAGCAAGATTTATTGAAAAGAAATACAAACTGAGGCACTGTTGTAAGGAGGCCAGAAGAGGTACCCATCCTCGGCAAGCTGACGTTTTAAAGGCAAAAGCCAGAAAGTTACACCTCAATTAGGGGTCTCAGTACAGATACAATTCTGAATAGCTTATTTTTATGGACCTTCCAGAATTCCTCTGTTATCTTAGCCTGCTGTTTGTCAATGCTTTTTTTTTTTATAGACTCTATCCTGTTGCTAGGACCTTCTGTGGTTAATCAGTTGCTATCAGATGTCCCTAAGCTATCTCCTGTGTTGGGAGAGTCTGACTTTGTACTTTGGAGTTCCAGGAACCTATGTTAGTGAAACTCAGTCCTGTTTCAAGCTGGGGTTAGGTACTTGCTCCAAATAGAGGAACATCCCTTGTTCTTAATTTTAACTCTGTAAAAACAAAACAAAACAAAATAAAAAAACCAAAAAAACAACCCAATAACTGTTCAGAAATAAAATACTTAAAATTTCTGTATTATAAATTAGAAGTTAACTTCTAAAACTTAATATTAATTTAAAAGAATATAGGTGAGTTGTATTCTCAAAATGTTCCTCATCCAAACAATAATAATCTTTAAAGTTATCTATAGAAAATATTTTATTCTCTGAATTGTCACCAGAGTATGAACTCTCATGAGAATACAGAATTCTATGTATCCAAGGTCTGACCTCTTCTTCTGTTTCTTCCAGCATCTCCTCACCTACCCCCATTCCTAATCCACTCCTCTTCTGTTTTTGTTCAGAAAGGTGAAGTCATCACACAGGTGTCAACAAAGCATTGCATATCAAGTTGAGGCAGGAATAAGCTCCTCCACTTGCAGTAAGTCAGAACAAGGCAACCCAGTATGAGGAATAGATTTCTTGAAGACAGACAAAGCTTTTAGAGCTAGGTGCTGCTTTTACCTCATGTAGTTCCACAACTAGATCAAACTACATAACTGTCACTCATATGTAAAGGGCCTAGGGTGTTCTGTGGAGGTTCCTTAGCTGTCAGTCTAGAGGCTCTAAACAACTATGAGACCACCTTAGTCATTTCTGTGGGTTCCCTTGTGATAACACAGAACCCCTGGATGATAAAAACTCTTCTTCTCTATCTTCAACAGAATTTCTAGAGCTTATCCCAGTGCTGGTTATGGTCTCTTCATTTGTTTATATTAGTCACTGATAACAATTAGAGTAGTTACCAATCTGATTACAGGAAATGGCCAGTTTAAGCTAACTATCCATTATTGCTAAGAGTCTTAGCTGGGGTCATCCTTGCAGATTTGTGAGAGTTTTCCTTGCTTCCAGTTTCTACCTGGAATTCCAAAATGCCCCTTTATAAAGACTTTTCTTTCATTACTCTCTCTCTTCCCTCACAACCTGTCCCCATCACCTCTGGTCCATAGTTTACCTAGGAGATCTCTTCTATTTCTCTTCCCAAGGAGAATCACATGTCCTCATTATTTTCACTTTTAAAAACTTCTAGGTATTATTTTCTAATGACTTACTGTAAGTTTATTTCACATACCAACAACTGTTCATTCTCCATCCTCTCTTCTCAGTCACAGCCAGCATCTCCCCAAGCCATCCACACTTCAGAAAGGTAAGAACTCTCAAGAAAAGTCAGTACACTCTGACATAGATAGTTGAAGGAGGACCAAGCCCCTCCCCCTAGTATTAAGGCTGAACAAGAGATAAAATCAGGCCTTACTACCAGAAGCCCTACAAACCTACAAACTACCCATGCCACAAAAATGTCATGCACGTTCAGAGGACCTAGTTTGGTATCATGCAGGTTCCACAGCTGTTCAGTGAGCTCCGAAAAACTCAGGTCAGCTGTCTCTGTGGGTTTCTCCATCCTTTAATAATTTCTTGATCCTTCAATAATTTCTCTTCCCTCTCTTTGACTGGACAGGGAGCTTAATCCAATGCTTAGCTGTGAACCTCTGCATTTGATTCTGCCAGTTGCTGAATAAAGGTTCTATAATGACAATTAGGGTGCTCAACAATTTAACTAGAGGGGAAGGCCACTTCAGGTACTTTCTTCCCTGTTGCTTAGAATTTTAGCTGGGGTCATGTTTGTGGATACTTTGGCAGTTTCCTTGTACCAGCATGACGTTTCTCCCTTAACCCCAAATGAGTTCCTCTATCAAGACTCAAAAGACCTTATCTATTTTCCCTTTCCCATAGGGATACAGGAATGTTCTCCTTGATCCTTAGCTGTTCTGTGGCTGTGGATTATAGCTTGGTTATCCTTTTTCTGTATGTTTATAATCCCCTTATGAGTGAATACATACTGTGTTTGTCTTTCTGGGTTTGTGTTACCTCACCAAGGATGGTTCTATCTAGCTCCCTCTGTTTGCCTGAAAATTTTAGGATGCATTTATTTTTTTCTACTGAGTAGCACTCCAATGTGAAAATACACCATTTTTTAAAAAAAATTATTATTTGTTGTGAGGCATCTAGGTTAATTCCAGGTTTGGATTATTATGGATAATGGTGCTATAGACATAGTTAAGAAAATGTGTGTGTGGTATAAATGTTTATCCTTGGGTTTATGTTCAAGAGTGGTGTTGCCATATGAGGTAGATTCTCAATTTTATAAAAAAAACACCTAACTGATTTTACAGTTGCTGTACAAGTTAACATTTTCATTAGCAATGCAGGAATGTTCCATTTACTCTATATCCCTTTCAGCTGTGGCTGTTATCAGGGTTTTTGATCATAGAGATTTTCTCATATGTAAGATGATATCTCAGAATTATTTTAATGTACATTTCCCTGATTATTAAAGCTATTGAGAAATTCTTTAAGTGTCATTTGGCCATTTTAAATTCTTCTATTGAGAACTCTGTTTAGATCTATAACCCCTCTTTTAAAAATTGGATTATTTGATAATTTGATATCTAGTTTCTCCAGTTCATTATATACTTTTGAGATCAGTCTTGTGACAGATGTAGAGCTGTTGAAGATCTTCTATTACATTCTGTGAGCTTTTGTTTTGTCTTATTGACCATGCTCTTTGCCATACTTAAGCTTTTTCAGTTAGAGGAGGTCCCATTAATTAATTGTTGTTCTCAGAGTTTGTACTACTGGTGTTATATTTAGGAAGTGGTCTTCTGTACCAATGAGTGTTGTAGTAGTGGGTTCTCAGGTCCTGGGCAGCCAGAGATCCGAGACCCACAGACCTGCCACCCGAGACCGCTTAGCTGCCCACTGCCGCCCAGACCCCCAGAAACGACTCAGACGCTTCTATTAACTTCATGCTGTTTGGCCTATGGCTCAGGCACATTGCTAGCTAGCTCTTACATCTTATATCAACCCATTTCTATTAATCTGTTGGCCACGTGGCCCGTGGCTCACCCGTGCTCCTTACATGTTGCTCCTTGGGCGGCTTCAGCTCGATCTGTCCCTGACTCTGCCCTGCTTCTCCTACCTAAACTCTGAATTCTCCTCCCACTTCTTCTATGGTGCCTGCCATGACCCAAAACAGCTCCTTTATTTAAAGATTGAGATTCACAGCATACATAAACGCATTCCCACATCAAATGAGTATAAGGCTATTTCTCCCTTTCTATTCTATCAGGTTTGGTGTAACTTGATTTAAATTGAGGTCTTAGATCTACTAGGAGCTGTGTTCCATGCAGGGTGATTATAATCACCTATTTGCATTTTTCTACATGTCACCATCCTTATAGCAGCACCATCTGTTGAAGATGCTTTTGCATTCCATATTTTTGGCTTCTTTGTCAAAATTCAGTTATTCATAGGTGTGTGTTTTAATGTTAGGGTATTCAATTTTATCACATTGATCCACTTGTCTATTTTAATGCCAATACAAAGCTATTTTTTATTGCTATAGCTGTAAAGTAGAGCTTGAAGTCAAAGATGATAATGCCTCCAAAATTTCTTTAATTGAACAGAATTGTTTTGGAAAACCTGTTTTTTGTTTTGATTTGTTTTTCTATATGAGGTTGAGTCTATGATGTCTATGAAAGATTTGATTGGGATTCTGTTGGGGATTGCATTGAATCTGTAGATTGCCTTTGGTAAGATTGCCATTTTTACTATATTAACCCTTCCTATCCAAGAGTGTGGGAGATCTTTCCATTTTCTGATATCATCTTCATATTTTTTCTTTAATGACTTAAATTTCTTGGCATACAGGTCTTTCCCTTGTTTGGGTAAAGTTAAACCCAAGATAGTTTATGCTATTTGTAGTTATTGTACAGGGTGGTTATTCCTTGATTTCTTTTTCGGCCAGTTTACCATTTGTATATAGTAAGATTATTAAATTTTCTGAGTTTATCTTGTACCCTGCCACTTTACTAAATACATTTATCAGCTGTGGGGTTATCTTGTAGTATTTTGGGGGTCACTTGTGTATACTACTACATCATCTGCAAATTTGACTTTTTCTTTTCCAGTTTTATCTTTTTTGAATGTCTTACTACTCTAGCTAGAAATTCAAGTACTATGTTGAACAGATATGCAGAGGGTGGATATCCTTGACTTGTTCCTTATTTTAGAGGGATGGCTTTGGGTTTCTTGCTGTTTAGTTTGATGTTGGCTTTTGGCTTGCTGTATATTGACTTTATTATGTTTAGGTATGTTCCTTGTATTTTTGATCTATTCAAGACCTTTATCATGAGAGGGTGTTAGATTTAATCAAAGGCATCTTCAGCATCTAATAAGATGATAATGTTTTTTTTTCCTTTTGTGTTGTTTATATGGTAGATGATATTGACTGATTTATATGTCTTGAATCATTCCTGAAGTTCTGAGATGAAGCCTTTTTATCATGGATTTTTAAAAATATGTTCTTTGATTCTGTTTGCCAGGATTTCATTAGGTATTTTTCATCAATATTCATGAAGGAGACCAATTATCTTTCTCATTATATCTTTGTGTGTTTGGGGGGTCCAGATGAATACAGCCTCATAAAAAGTGTTTGGCAATGTTTTGTCTGTTTCTATTGTGTAGAACAATTTGCGGAGTATTGGTATTAGTTCTTTTTTGAAATTCTGGTAGAATTCTATGCTGAAACCATCTGGCCCTGAGCTTTTACTTGGTTGGGAGACTTTTAATAAGTTCTTCTATTACCTTAGGGGTTATATGACTATTTAAATGATTTATCTGAATTTGATTTAATTTTGGTAAGTGGAACCTATATAAAAAATTGTCCATTTTTTTTTAGTTTTCTAAAATTTGTGGAGTACATATTTTTGTAGTTTGACCTAATGAGTCTCTGTATTTCATCTGTGTTTCTTTTTATGTCCCTCTTTTCTGACTGACTTTGTTAAATTTGATGTTCTCTCTGCTTTTGGTTAGGTTGAATATTGTTGATGTTTTTTCAAAGAACCAACTCATTTTTTCATTGATTCTTTGTATTGTTTTCATTGTTTCTATTTTATTGATTTCTGCACTGATTTCATTTATTTCTTTCTGTCTACTTCTGTGTGAGTTTCTTTTTGTTCAAGAGTTTTCAGGTGTGCTGTTAAGTTAATTATATGTGATTTCTCTAAATTCTGTGATGAATATATAATATTCTCTCTGAACTATTTTGATTAATTTTACTTTGGAGCCTATTTTGCTAGTTATTAGAATAGTTATATTAGTTTGCTTCTTAAGTCCATTTGATTGGAAAGTGTTTTCCTAACCCTTTACTCTAAGGTAGTGTCTATCTTTGAAGTTGAGGTGTGTTTCTTGTATTCAGCAAAAGGATAAATTCTATTTTGTATTCATTTTGTTAGCCAGTATCTTTTTATAGGGGAATCAATTCCATTTATATTAAGCAATAGTGCTTTCTATAGGGCTGGATTTGTGGACTGATATTGTTTAAGTTTAGTTTTGTATAGAACATCTTGTTTACTTTGTCTATGATGATAGAGGGTTTTTCTGGGTATAATAGTGTGGGCTGGCATTTGAGATCTCTTAGCATCTGCATAACATCTGTCTAGGACCTTCAGACTTTTGTAATCAACATTGAGAAGTTGAGTGTTATTCTGATGAGTCTGCCTCTATAAGTTTCTTGGCGCTTTTCCTTTAGAGCTCTTAATATTATTTATTTTGAATGTTTAGTGTTTTGATTATGTGGTGAGTGGGCTTTTTGAGATAGAGGTCTAGTCTACTTCTTGTTCTGTAAGCTTCTTGTACTTTCATAGTTATTTTCTTTTATAGTTTTAGAAAGTTTTCTTCTATTTTTTTTAATATAATGTGTGTGCTTCTGAGCTGATATTGCTTTCTTTCTTTTATTCCTATTATTCTCAGGTCCTGTTTTTATGGTGTCCCAGATATCCTGAATATTTTGTGTTATAACTTTTTGCCTTTAGTGTTTTATTTGGCTGAAGGATTTGTTTTCTCTATCATATCTTGCCTGCCAGAGATTCTCTCTCACATTTCTTCCATTCCGATGGTTATGCTTGTACCCATAGTTCCTGTTTTTTCGTAGATATTCAAAGTCCAGCATTATTTCTACTTGTGTCTTTTTTTTAATGTTTCTATCTCAATTTTCAAGTCTTGAAATTTTTATTCAGCCATTTCATTGCTTTTTCTTCAATGGATTTATTTATTTCTTCTATTTTCCTCTTTCCTTTGAGTGTTTTTTTTTCCCATCTTTAAAGCCTTCTATAGTGTTAAAAATTATTTTTAAGGTCATTTTCTTTTGCTTCTACATTGGTCTGTGCATGCGATGCTGTTGTAGAACCCAGGTTCTGGTTGTGCATATTGTTTTTATAATGTTTAACATACTCTTTAACTGTGTCTGCCCACCTTTTCCTTGAGTCCGTGAAAGTGTTCATGTGTTTCAGGGAACTGTTCTTGTTCCAATAGGTGCTATAGATACAATTGTAGCTTTTGGAAAAAATTGAATCTAATGGACTCTGTATCAGGGAGGAGTTGAGATCTGCAGAAGATAAATGGGTTTTTGGTACTAGTGGGGCTTGTAGGCTACATGGTCCAATGAAGTATAGCGGTGGGTAAGATGGCTGAAGATATTCTACCTGATGTCCTGCAATTGGAGCTTTTTGGAGCCTGCTGAGTCTATATCTCAGAAGCCTTTGACTTTAGAAGGGATGGACAAGATTGGAGACTGACATTGGTTATATAAGCTAGATGGGTTTAATAACAGATAGCTCTGCTAGGCCTGCCCACAGGGGTTCTGCCTGCTGGCCTGTAACTGGTTTCTCAGAACTTTTTTGGAGCTGAACTCACTGTGACCTAAACTCCCAGTTTCACTACTTAAGTTACTCTTCATATGCAAATATCACAGGCATTTTCAAGTTTATCACCTGGCAATATTTTTATTTGACAGTGTTTTTATCTACAAGGAATCATGGAGTTTGCCTAGACTAGATGCCTTAAGAGGTATGTGTTAAAGATTTCCAGGTAAGAAAACTTGTCTTCCAGAACATCATTTATGTTTCGGTTCCTGAGAAACCTACACATTTACTCAGGTTTTAGGGCATTCAGGCCAGTTATGTATCACTACAATCTCTAGAAGTCAGAAAAACATATTGATGTTTGGCACAACAGAGAGTCTTTGACATTTAGTCTTGTGTACACTGTGTAGATTTCAAGCACCATTATATCTTGGCAACTACACTTGTATTATTTCTAGCAACTGGCATTATATTCTGTTTCTGACAAAGGTATAAAATGGCTAATTTCTTGCAATCAATCTTTGATTAGCCTCACCCTTTCCAAGACCTCTCCAATCTGCCACTGGTTTTATTTCCATTTACCATATTAGGAGGTCTTAGTTCAGTAAATAAGAACCGGTACTTTCACTTATTGTTACAATGAGGTTTCTTGGTCCCCGGCGGCCAGAGATCCAGGACCCACAGACCTGCCGCCCAAGACCCCTTAGCCTCCTGCCATTGCTAAGGCCCTCAAAATGATTTAGACACTTATATTAACTTCATGCTGTTTGGTCTATAGCTCAGGCACATTGCTAGCTAGCTCTTACATCTTAACTCAGCCCATTTCTATTAATCTGTCTGCCACATGGCCCGTGGCTCACCTGTATTCCTTATATGTTGTTTCTTTGGGCTTCTGGCTCAGTCTGTCTGATTCCGCCCTGATTCTCCTACCTATGCTGTAATTTTTCCTCCTGCTTTTTCTATGGTGCCTGTCATGGGCCAAAACAGCTCCTTTATTTAAAGATTGATATTCACAGCATACAGAAATACATTCCTACATCAACTTATCCTTTAGTAAAATAAATCCAAACAAAAGAATAAAAAAGTAAATTTCTGATATCTAGAGAAATGTAAAAATACTAGTTTCCTTTCCACAAAGACATGATTTCTGTTTTTGTCCCACATTTGTCTATCTCATAACTGCCTGTAACTCCATAGCTCAAGGGGACATGAGCCCCCCCCACACACACACACTTCTAGACTCTGTGGACAACCACAGAGCAGTGGTATGCACAGACACACACATACACACAAATTCACTAAAATATGAACAAACCTTTAAAATATTTAAAAATGTCGAAACCTTTTGCCTCGAATATTGCTTTTGGCTATTGTTAGAGGCAATTCTCCTGGTTTAAACCTCTTAGGGAATAATGCCTTTCAGGGGACCATGCTATATTCTTCCTTCTTTCAACTTCAACAATACTTTGGTAAGCTAACAGACTACATGGTTTTACATTCCATAAGGTGGAACCCTTTTCTCAGACATCAATATTCTTTTCTATCCCTAACATGCAGACGGCTGTAGCATAAATGAGCAATGCCTGACACTAAGTATACAATCCATTTATTCCTGACTTCTTATTATGCACATTGTGTCTTAGAGACTTTGTTCTACTAAGGTAATATAAGGAGTCCTATTGATGAGTGATGAGATGACTCAGCAGAGAAAATTTCTTGGTGTCAAATCTGACAGAGTGAGTTCAATTCTTGTGGGTTACAGGGTGGAAGAAAAGAACTGACTTCTGATAGTTGTCATCAGTTTTCCAAATACACACACACACACACACACACACACACACACACACACACACACACACACAAATAAGTAAGTAAGGAAATGCATACATACATACATACATAAATACATGCGTACATATATACATACATACATAATCTTAGCTAAAACTATAATGCATTTTTAACAGAATGTGACAAGGTGCCCTACTGAATGGAAAGATAACAGTCATGTAAGCTTCATAAACTGAAATAGCTGCTTAATATGGCTAGGACTGTATAGTAACTTACATAGCCTTCAAGGTAGTTTTCACCTGAGTTTCACTTTTCATCCATAATTTCTTGCTGCACAGCACAGCCTTTGTTATTTATTTAATTTTTAGCATTGTGGTTTTCTGGAGAGTAGATGGGCCTTATTTCAAACTTTATATTAGAGTATCATGACACTGAGAACCCTGTAGGAGGTGAATGCCCAAACAACTTCCTTTGTAATACCTGGGTTGAAAGAGAACCACTTACATAATTGTGTCAGAAGCAGATATTTCTCTCTTGATAAAATGTTTTCATTATCTTAAAGTCTAACTGCATGATCCAAAAAGATTGTGGCATTTGTTTTTTACAAACTGCATGCTACAAAGAATAATCTTATCTATTTGCCTTCCCATGGAGCAGTAGAGTAAAAGTAGATGTCTAAATACCAAATCAAGTCCTTCTATATATAAACTCTTAATTACTGCTCTCTTCAAAAATATTTAGAAGAGAAAATGTGTCTTCAATAGAAATTTATATCAGTTTCAAATTAGACAAGCTATTTCTAATTTAGACAACTTTAAATACAGCTAAAACCTAATTTTTTCCTGTAAAATGTTGAAAATCAAAGAGAATAACCTGCATGTTCTAAACAGTATTGAATAATTAAAAATTTAATAATTAAATAACAGATTGAATAATTAAATGTGGTTCAGTATGATTATGCTTTTTCGATAGTATTAGTCTCAAATCACATCTTTGAGACTCAAAATATCAGCCTTTCATTCACAGCAGAGATGCTAGCAGTGACAGGAAGAAAGGAGTAAAATACCAAGTCACATGTGCTGTGACTTCGAGTAGAAGAGAGAAATGACCAGAAGACCTTTCCATTTTTTCTCCTCTTCTCCCATAAAAATATTTTCATCATAAACCAAAGTTAAGCAAAATAGAGCCATTTATTCACCCTGCAACATTTTATTAATATCTTATTGCTAGAAAAATCAGATTTTTTTCCCATTTTAAAATGAAGTAGTTGCCTTTCTCTAGAACATTCCTAGATAATTAGGATTTATTGGATTGAATTTTCTCAAACATAAGGCATAGGCCTGCAAATCAAGTATTATAAATGCAAATTATTTAAGCCCTCTCAAGGATGGCATAAAAATGTTGCTCATAGTTTCTTGTACACTTCTAGACATTCATAAACAATGACTAAATTAATTAAGCAAGCAAAATGCATGGTTTATAGATTTTTGTATTAGGATTGTTTTCAAACTCTTACTATAAAGTTAATGATAACAAGAATATCACACTTGTTTTGGAGACCCAGTAGTAACATCTCTTCTGTCTGGTTTGATGAATGTAGCTCTGCATTGCTTCTCTGAGCCCAGGTCTTTAAAGGCACTTATTCATAATGCTCCTGTCCATTCTGGTGGCACATCCACATAATACTGTAAAACATAGTGCCCGCTTTTCCTTTATTTTGCTTAGTATTCTGGCTTTATGTAACATTTCCTCTTGAGAATACACCATCTAATGTATTTTCTCTTTCTTTAATTATTTTTATAGATTTTTTTTATAGATGCCTTTGTTTAGTGCAGATCATTTCTTTAAAAACCATGCAGCATCTTTTATTTGGGTTAAAGCTGTAAAAATTTAAATCTTGTGTTACATTTGCATACCTTCAAATTGCTACTTTACTAAAATTTATTATATGTGCTGTCCGATCCCTGCATACCCAGAATTTTAATTATATTCATACTTCTATTGTCCTGCCAATAACTTATTGAAAGAAACCTTCTGCTTTTTATACACAGTGTCTCATTGTATACCCCAGTTCACATGTTGGTTATTGGGAAGACAATGTTGTACTATGATGTGATCTATGTATAGGCTTACCTGATAAAGGTAGATTGTGAGCTGATACATATAACCTAAGAAAAAGATGTGCCCATGAAATAGACACACAGGGAGAGATCTGGAGGTTTTGTGAGATCTGTAAAGAAATAGATGCCTGGGTATTCACCTATATCTTCCCTCATTAAAAACTAGCATTGCAAGTCTCCTTGCCCAACTCTTTTATAACCAAGTCCATGATACAGGACACTCAGTCTCCAAACCTAGAATTTCAATGTTTCATGATAAAATCTTAAAGATTAGGCTTAGAACTGAGGGCAGCTTTGCTTGATCATGAATTGGCTCAAAAAGGGTGTGATGACTGACCTCTAGCTCTTTAAGTATGAACACAGGCCCCTGATCTCCCTTCAGAACATGGTCACTGTCCATGAAATTGCTTTGCAAGATAGATTAAATAGCCTTCCACAGAGATCTAGTTTTGTATAGTTATTGAAAAACTTCCTATTATTCAGAGTCCTGGCTGACCCAGAGCTACACAGCATTCATTCCATGGGTAGTAATGTCTGCTGATAGCCAGACATTGAAAAGTATTAACAATGAAAATCTTTAAATGTGGACATTTGGGGTCATATGAATGGATCAACAGGCATAATTAGAACACAGCAGAGTAAGCCTAGAAGCAGCAGATCTCTATGACCTTATGTTGAAAATAGCTCTGATTATGCCTTTTTGGTCACCACATCCCTCATAATCTATAGATTGTATTAAACCTCTCAGGGGTTTCTCATCTCTCACTGGACAGTGTCACTGGCACTTACAATAGTAATGATTGACTTTATTCAAGCATTTCTTCTAAAGAAGAATTTCATATCCAATATACCTTTTAATATAACTAAGGAAAACATCTATAATTATCTAATCTTCAATTACATCAAAGACCACAGAAGGATATAATAATTACCCTAGTAAACCAGAAGTGCAAGCAACTTCCAAAATCTAGAAATGACAGAAATGCCACCTATCTGCCTGGACAGTCATCCAAAGTTCCTTTATAAAGTTGGGGCATCCATCTTCAGCCTACAGGCCCAGAGTCTCTTCATTTCAGTGAAGCAGGATATCTACTCTGCCCATTTTGGCACAGTTCATCAGTTGCTTCTCCTCAAGTCTTGAAGAATGTCTGACAGTTTTCTCTGCAAAGCAGGAACCTGAATGACCATCTCAGCTTGTTCTGCCACAGTTCAAAAGTCACCTTCCTATGAAAATTGCATGTCCAGTTTAACAGCATACTATAAAGCAGTAAGTACAAGAACAGGTTCTTGTCCAGTGGCTAACAGTTGCCACAAAGAAAGTTAAATCCATATGGAGTTTCTTCAATGCCCATTTTTCCGTTGAAGTAGATTGGTGCTGCCAAGAACAAATCCGTCTCACTGTTCAGAAAGGGCTGTTATTAAAATGTTTTAATTGCCATATTCTGTAGGTCTTAGAAGTGTTTGAAGATTACCTATATAATTGAAATATATCTTTGTATACCTAAAACATTGTAGCTAACAAAACTATAAGTTTGGTTATCATAGGTGACTATTAATCTGCATTTCTTAATTATACATTACAATTTTAAATCAGTTACATGAATGTCATACCTTAAACAACAGTAAAAAATACATACAGCACAGCAAAATTGAACAAAAATTTGTATCAATAAACCAAAATCCTTACCAACATAAAACATTTTGAGACTAACAGCTGATTTTTGGATTAAAGTAAATTTAATAATATAATTTTTAAAATTCACTCATATACAACATCCCCTTTTCTTCTTATATAGAGATTAATTATGACCATTAACCATTTATAATAAAAAGAAACATTTATAAACAATATTTTGGAAATTTGGACAAGTTTTTTATTCCTACTTCCGGGTGATTAAGAGGCATTGGCAAGCTCACGAGTTCTTGAGACTGGATCATCTTAGTCTGCAGGCCTGAAGCTGATGTGACCATCTCTTCCCATCAGAGAATTCTCAGGTGGTCTTGGTTGATAAAACCATATCTCCCTGGAAGGAATCCATAGGTTCTCATCTTCTTTGGAAACAAAAACAGAATTCTTCCAAAGCAATATATTGTTAGGCACAAATTTCAAATGCAAGATACCTTCAAAATATATATTCTTGTTTAACTTATCAGCCTTTGCAACCCATTGTCTTTCTGCAGTTGGCTTGTTAACAGTTAAAAATTAAAGGAAAACACAATAATAAGCATAAACCAGATTCTGTGTCTATTTTCCATCTTTTCGTAGCATATTATATTTTTACTACTCCATTTCTCTTTTTATGGACTTTCTCTACATTCTTTGTTTTTTCTCTGAAGCCTATATATATATATATATATATATATATATATATATTACACACATTGGAACCAATTTTCAGGGTTTTTTTAAATCTTAATCTTTTTTATTGTGAATCTTAAATCTTTTTCCAATTAGAAGCAATTTTAAAATGTTACCATCTCTTAAAGAGCCACATACTTTTGGCAGATAAAGCTGAGTCCAGAAGTTCTCTTAATGGGTACACATCTCTGTTCACTACCAGCAAACAGTAGACCCAAGAAATACTGCTACTAAAACACTGTCTTTGACCTGTTCCATTTTTTCTTCTATATTAACATATACCATAAATCAATCATATGCTACTGTGAGACTTCAGAAACTGCCTGGTTGCAGCTTATGCTCCCTGCCACCAGTCTGCCACTGCCATTTTTAATGTGGCCTGAATGCCACACTATTTCTGTACAATGACCTGCTTCAAATACACAATTTGGAAGCGCTTTGGCTCAGCTTCTGTGCTGTAGAGCACTTTGTAATCTTTCTCAGGATTTATGTTGGTATTTGTCCCATGTTGGAATGCCATCTGTTACAATAAGGTTTCTGACCTGGTCTGGCAAGAGGTCCAGATCCAGAGACCTGCTGCCCCAGACCCCTTAGCTGCCTGTTGCTGCTTAGGCCCTAAAAATCATTCAGATACTTATATTAAGTTCATGCTGTTTGGCCTATGGCTCATGCACATTGCTAGCTAGCTCCTTCATCTTAACTCAACCCATTTTCATTAATCTATCGTGACACGTGGCCTGTGGCTCACCTGGGCTCCTTACATGTGTTTCTTGGGTGGCAGGCTTGGTCTTTCTCTGACTCAGCCCTTCATTTCCTACCTATGCTGATTCTCCACCTACTTTTTCTATTGTACATGTCATGGGCCAAAACAGCTCCTTTATTTAAAGATTGATATTAACAGCATATAAAAAGACATTCCCACATCTCATGTGTGTGAGAAAGTCTCCATGTACACTTCTGTATATTCTGTGTTTACTATCCTGCAAGCACTCTGGAAGTTTCCTGTCTCTGTCTCCATGTAATAAAGAAACTGGAATAGAGACATGTTTTAGAAGTGGAATGCAACACTTTTATTTCATTAGTAGGTAATATATTTGAGGATGAATACTTTTAATTAGTCTCTGTTTACAAAGGAAGATCATCTAAAACCTAAAATATTTTAAAGGATCCTATCTTCTATTGCAAGATTTGATCATTTTCTTTGTGTTTTTCAAATTCTAAAACATTGGAGAATGCCAAGGTCTATAAATAAAATTGTTTGAGTTTAAAAAAAAAAAGAAGTGTGCTGGAGAAATCCCTCAGAGGTTAAGAGCACTAACGATTTTTCCAGAGGTCCTGAGTTCAAATCCCAGCAAGCACATGGTGGCTCACAACCATCTATAATGAGATCTTGTACTCTCTTGTTTATACTGTACACATAACAAATAGATCTGAAAAAAACTTGTATATTAAAAGAAAGAATTTTGCCCTTTTAAGTGTTCCAGGGATCTGAACCTGAGTTCTCATGCTATGTAACCTCTGACACATCTGAGACACTGATCTACCTCCTCAAGTCCCTAGTAAAAATAAATAAATCAGTACATTTAAATTACATCAGTGTCTTCTTTGTATTTAACCTATTAGATGAAGAAGAAAAGAATGACACATTTAGCAACAACAATGAAAATCTTACCATTAACACCAGCACATGTTTATAACAATTAGCATTATCATCAATTTGTTTCTTCATCTGATGAAGATGTGGTATCCACACGTTCTAGGTTATAAAAGTGTAATAGGAAGAGACAGATTAGACAGGAGACCATTATTGAATACTGAACACATCCACTTCTCAAAATAAATTCTAAGATGTTTCAAAACTCAGGAAAAATAATTCAAATTTTTCTAATAAAAATGAATCATTGTTTTGAGCTTTAGTATGTTACATGCTTTGTAGCAAACAGTGCAAGTATTTTCAGCCTACAGAGAAAATGAGCTATAAGAAATGTTCAAAGTGGTAATGCAAGAATAGTTTACTAACTATACACACACACACACACACACACACACACACACACACACAGACACACTTCCTCTAGTGTTTAAAAAAACTATTAAGAATCATGTTATATAATTAAATGGTCCAAAACAAGCAAAGATTCCATCAGTCAGAGAAATTCTGTCTATATGCTTACATGGTAGCACATTCATAGTATAAGATGTTATCCACATGCTTGTTCTATACAAAGAAAAATAATAAAGTTAAAAATACAGTATTTTAAAGAGTCAAATATTAATTTCAATACTGTTATTTACATTCTTGTTCACTTATTTAAAAAGAAGTGTCAGGTGCTTCACAGAGCACTAAGATCATTGAATGTGGCTCTACCTTTGTAGGAAGGTACTCAGAAGAGCTAAGGTAGGTGCCACAACAGTTTTAGGACTTATCACGCCCATACACTGCAAGAAGATTCATTCTCATTGGGAGGGGTGGGAGACTATAATTTCTCATTAATCATGAAAGTGCCAGAATGGAGCACTATGGCTACTTCAAATTGTTGTATTTTACCTGTCATTGAATGGCTTCATAAGGTATGCTTTAGTATTTCTCAATTCAAGTTCTTCACAGTAAAATATAAAATACTTGACTCATGCTTGACAGAGAAGACATGTTTAAAAGGGTTTACATGGGAACACAAAACAGCATAGGGATATTGCCCACAAACCAGTGGCTGTACCTTCTAAGAACAAATCAGATTAATGACTAAGTGATCCTTTTAAATTTTTCTAGATCTGATGTGCTCTTTTTTAGACTATTGATACTGAAGAATATAATCTTTTGAGCAGTTGCATGAATGCTGGTAAATTTTATCACTTGGAATAAGTGTGACTCTCCATCCTCAGCAACTGCCTAAGGCCAAAACCTAAGTTTTAACCAGATTTTTAGGTGAATTTCCTAAAGTTTAAAATTTTAGAAACAATGAACCAAAAGACATCCTAGAAACAACTTAGAATTAATTTAGAATAACACAAGTCATCTCTTAAAATCACTATAAAAATTTAAGGAGTGATGTAAGCACAGTCCACAGTCTTTATTGCTACATACTAATTTTAAAAAGTAAAATGAATGCTCTCATTATTTTCCATTTCATTTGTATTGTCAAGATAAATTATATCCACTCTGTCAACAAATAATGTGTCAGGCTTTTGAAATTCTTATCTGGACTTTCTAATGTGAATCAAATATATTCTTTCAAAAATACAATGTGAAGTCCATGACCTCCTCCCCTAGATATAGCTCTGCTTAAATTTTTTAGGGTCACCTGTGGTAGCTTGAAACTTTGTGTTGTTTTAAATAAGCTACATTCCCATAATGGTCTTTTATTTCTTCCTTTCCTTGAGGGAATAGAAAAGGTTAGAAATTTAGCTTTTATTTGCACACACACTTTACACTGAACTAGTGATTTTAAAGAAGAAATATTTCCCAAGGATTACAGAAAAAGCTGAATATTCTTGGTTAAAAATTAAAAACATGATGACATGAATACGTATTAATCTGTTCGTCATTTATAAGCCCCAAAGAACTGTTGGTACACTCTCTCAGCCCTGAGTCATTTAGCTTAATTTGTGTGTATCTATTCCAAACCTGCTATAGAGAAATATTTTCAGGCACTTGTGCAAACAAAAAAGGGGCATATGGATGTGATAGGAGAAAAGGATAAATTATTAAATCTATGATAAATGGGGGTAATATAGATATAATAGGATATAAGTATATAATATTGAATTTACATTTAAAAAGAAACTACTAGTTTTCAAAGTTGTACAATGGATTGAATATTTGTGTAATTCACACAAATTGTATATATTAATACAAAGTTGAAATTAATTTTTCTACTTTACATATATTTATACTCTTTTTCAAGGTAGTGTACCTATAAAACTCATGTAATAATGTATTGCAAATTGCTAGCTCTTAAAAGTTATTATTATTAACTAATTAGAAAGTAAAGAATTGCAAGTCAATAGCCATTACAATCAAACATACTCATATTAGGTATATTTTCAAAGTCAAAAAAAGATATATTTTAGATAGATAGGTTGTCTTCAAACATTTGAGAGATCTATAAAATATGGCATTTAAGATATTGTAAAATGATAGGTTCTTTTTATTTTCATACAAGAGATTTCTGCCCCTGGAATTCTCAATCTACTACAGAGAAGATGAAGGACATTGCAGAAATTCCATATAGAGTTTATTTTTTTTTTTTGTGCTAAAAGTCAGTTAGTGGGCAAGAAAGTATGATGTCCAAACTGGACAGGCAGGGCACACAAGAAAGAACTGCCACATCTTGCTAAGACAAGGTAGGAGTATCTTTAAGAATATCTTGCTTTCTTGCATTTGGTTTGTGGTCCAGACTTTCCAGCCTAGCTTTGTGGCCCTGACCCTTAGACATGCTGACCAATAGTCCCATTGTCCCACTGAAGCACACAGACACTTATATTAATTTTATGTTTATTGACTTGGGGCTCAGGAATATAACTTGCTATATCTATACCCTAAAATTAACCCATTCTTCTTCTCCTATTCAGCGATGTGGTGATATGGGAATGCCTTTTTCTATGTTGTGAATCCCAATCATTAAATAAAGGAGCTGTTTTGGGCCATGACAGGCACCATAGAAGAAGTAAGAGAAATCAGAGCATAGGTAGGAGAAGCAAGGCGAAGTCAGGCAGACTGAGCTGAAGCCCAAAAGAGCAATATGTAAGGAACACAGGTGAGCCACGGGCCATGTGACAGACAGATTAGTAGAAATGGGTTGATTTAAGATGTGAGAGCTAGCTAACAATGTGCCTCAGCCATAGGCCAAACAACATAAAGTTAACATAAACGTCTGAGTCATTTTTGGGGGGCCTAATTGGTGGCGGCGGGCTACTAAGGGGTGTCAGACTACAGGTTTGTAGGTCTATGCCTCTGGCCTCCCAGGACCAAGAAACCACATTGTTAACAGATGGCTCCCAATGTGGGGCAAAATATCCACTTAAAGACTGAGAAAGTTTAAAAACGGTTTTAGCACAAAAACTGAGCCCGAGCAGCTTCCAAATTGTATATCTGAAGTGGGTCATTGTACAGAGAAAGCATGGCATCCAGTCACATTCAAAATGGCACCAGCAGACTGGCAATAGGCAGTGTAAGCTACAATCAAGCCAGTTCCTAGAATGTCACAGAAGACTCAGTAGAATGTTATTGGTTTAAGGTTTCTGCTTATTTTGAACAAAAAGGAAACAAAGATGGATACTTAGTAGCAGCATTTACTTGGGTCTGCTCTGTTTGCTGGTGACAACAGATGCAGTCCCTTTAAGAGAACTTACTGATTCAGATTTATCTGCAAAAACTATACAGCTCTTTAGGAGAGTGTATTTTAAAAGCTCTTATGGTTAGAAGAAGATTAAAGATTCACAATAAAACAGATTCAGATGAAAAGAAAAACCTGTTAATGGGTTACAATGTGTGTAAAAGTTACATAGGCTTCAGAGGAAAAAAAAAGAAGATAAAAAAGTCTTTAAAAAGAGAAAGAGTAATAAAAATATAATAAGCCACGTAAAGATGAAAAATAGACACAAAATCTGGATTTTGGTTGTTATTGTGTTTTCTTTTAATTTTTTAACTATTAATGAGCTAACTGCAGAAAGACAATAGATTGGAAATGCAAAGGCTACTAAGTTAAACAAGAATATATATCTTAAAGGTATCTTGATTTTGAAATTTGTATCTAAAGATATATTGCTTTAAAAGAGTTCTGCTTTTGTTTCCACAGAAGATGAGAACCTGTGGATTGTTTCCAGACAAATATGGTTTCATCAACCAAGACCCACTAAAAAAATCTCTTATGAGAAGAGTTGGCCATATCGGCTTCAAGGATGCAGACTATGAGCTGGCCTCAAGAACCTGTGAGATTTTCAACACCCCTTAATCAGAAGGAAGTAGTAATGGAAAACTATGCCCAAATTCCCAAAATATTGCTTATAAATGTTTGTTTTTATTATAAATGGTTAATGGTCATAGTTAATCTCTTTCTAAGAAGAAAAAGGGAATATGATATATGAATGATTTTTTTAAAAAGTTAGATTATTGAATTTACTTAGATAAGGAAATCAGCTGTTAATCTCAAAATGTTTTACATTGGTATAGATTTTGGTTTATTGATACAAATTTAAGGCCGCATTTGTTATGCTGTATGTGTTTTTCTACTCTTGTTTAAGGTATGATGTTCATGTAACTGATTTAAAATTGTAATGTGTAATTAAGAAATAAAGGTTAATAGGCACCTTTGATAATCAAACTTATAGTCAGGTTAGTTAGGATTTTTAGGTATACAAAGATATAATTCAATTAGATAGGTAATCTTCAAACACTTCTAAGACCTTCAGAATATGGCAATTAAAATGTTTTAAGAGCTTCGACTTTTAAAGACAGTGAGACAGGTATGCTCCTGACAGCACTAATTTACTTCAAGAGAAAAATGGGCAACATAGAAACTCCATATGGAGTCTATTTGTGGCAATGGTTAGCCACTAGACAAGAACCTGTTCTTATATTGACTGCTTGACAGTATGCTGTTTAAACTGGACATGCAGGTTCCATAGGAAGATGACCTCTGGACTTTGGCAAAAAAAGCTGAGATGGTCATTCAGGTTCCTGCTTTACAGAGAAAACTGTCAGACATTCTTCAGGACTCAAGGAGAAGCAACTGATGAACTGTGCCAAAATGGGCAGAGCAGATTTCCTGCTTCACTGAAATCAAGAGACTCTGGGCCTGTAGGCTGAAGATGGATGCCCCAAATTTATAAAGGAACTTTGGGTGACTGTCCAGGCAGATAGGTGTCATCTCTGTCCTTTCTAGATTTTAGAAGTTGCTTGTACTTCTGGTTTACTTGGATAAATATATCCTTCTGTGGTCTTTGATGTAGTTGAAGATTAGATAGTTATAGGTATAGTTTTTCTTAATCATTTGAAAGATATATTGGATATAAAACTTTAGATTCATAAAGATAAGGTAGATAAGAGTATTTTCTTTAATTTTTCTAAATACCAATAGACTAAATATTATAAGTATAACTCTTGCCTGATAGCTATTTTGTTGTATATAATTTGCTAGGTTAAAATTAAAACCTTCTTTTTTGATTAGACAGAAAGGAGGAAGTGATGTAGAAATGTTTTTCTGTATGCTGTGAATCTCAGTCTTTAAATATAGGAGCTGTGTTGGGCCATGACAGGAACCATAGAAGAAGTAGGAGGAGAAATCAGAGCATAGGTAGGAGAAGCAGGGCGAAGTAAGGCAGACAGGAGCTGAAGCCCAAAGGAGCAATATGTAAGGAGCACAGATGAGCCATGGGCCACGTGACAGACAGATTTATAGAAATGGGTTGATTTAAGATATGAGAGCTAGCTAACAATGTGCCTGAGCCATAGGCCAAACAACATAAAGTTAATATAAGCATTTGAGTCATTTCTGGGGGCCTGAGTGGCAGCAGAGGGCTGCTAAGGAGTCTTGGACAACAGATCTGTGGGTCTAGGCCTCTGGCCGCCCAGGACCAAGAAACTCCACTACTACAGTGTAGCTCAGGATCTTTTCTCAGAGCTAAATACATGTCCTCTGCATCTGCTTATATGGTGTTTCTGTGGCATCTCTGCTCTGTTTTTCCTGTTTCCAGAGTTTGCTTAGTCTTGTAACCCCACCCACACTTCCTGTATGTCTTCAACCAATCAGCATTTTTATTAAGCCAGTAAGAAGGCCAATTATTTACAATGTAACATAATCCCACTACATATCCCTCTTTCTCTTTTTAAAACAAGAATCCCCAAATCTAATTTCCTTAGTATATTTTTTTCACTGTTATCTATAACAACTTCTCACCAACAGTGTAAACAAAGACAAATATCTATAATCCATTTTGGGGGGAATAATTGTATTATTCTCCAAGGTACTTCCTGCTGAATGGAGGCACTGCAAATCCCATCAGGATCCAATGTAAAATTAAGGATTATAGACAAGTCTTTTGTGGAAGAGTCTGTAAGGTGGGGTCATCTCTGCCAGTCTCCTCCAAGTTATTTTAAATGCAGAGCTCAGAGGAAACTGCAACAGAGGTAGTATGAAATGCTGAATCATCTGAGCCATACTTTTCCACAGGAAACTTTTCAGGAGGTCTCCCTCAATCAAACCTTATTTTCTTTAACAAGTAATAAATTCACAGCCTCTCATTTTCTGTGGAAAAAAAAAAAAGAAAGAAAAGAAAACATCTTCTCCAAAGTAGCATATCTTTTGATTTCAATTTTAAAGTCAACTCTTTTACAAAATATATAGGTTGGATTAATCCAGCAGCCTTTATAATCAAAAGGCTTTTAGCAGCTTTTACTACTTCATTTGTAGTCAAAAAAAGTTAAACATAAGATAATAACATATAGTATCCATACTTTCTTTGTATTTTCCATCTGTATGTCGCTTATTACTATTTTTTCCTATATTTTTAAGAACTTTCTCTATCCTTTATTTTTTTTCTTTTCTCTCTCAAACCCACATACAGTTTTAAACACATTCTAAATCATTTAGAGTTTTTTTTAAGTCTGTCCTTACTGTATATCTCTTACTTTTTTTTCTGCTTCTGACCACTCCTTTGCTTAGCTAGGGTGGCTGACTCCACCCAGCTTCCTCTATTTCTTTCTGTTTCTGTCTGCATCTTTAACATGTCAAGGTGTGGCTAAAGATTAAAGGCTTGGATAAGATGGCTGACTGGCTCCATCCAGCTCCTGGTCTAGCTTCATAGAACTTAGTTTTGTAGCACATATACTGGTAGTACCCACAATTACCATTCTGGGGAATTCTAGGGTCCATATAACCACCAAGTATAGCATCTACAGGCTCCTGCTCATAAAGTTTATTTAAATATTTGGCAGCAGAGCCTCTTAAAAATCTCAAAAATGCTTTGCCTCTGAGGCTAAATCAGGAAGGCTTTCTTTAAAAAGCCAAGCCTCTGGTTGCCTCCAGCAAGCAAAGCTGATCCAAGAAAACATTGCCACTAAGAAACCAAGTTTGAATCTGTTCCCTTTTTGTCTTTATTAACAGAAACATTAAATCCACTATATGTATAATATATATATAAGCTCCTTGCTTACATCAAGGCTCAGAAACTGGTCATGATCAGTTTAAATTGTATGCAATAAACATGCCATTTTGTAATTTAATCCATTGCACCACTCAGTCTCTTTACCATGGGCCACTTGAGAGACACAATTCAGAAGCTGCTTTTGGCTTTGTTTTTGTGCTCTAAACCATTTTTAAGCTTTCTATGGCTTTATGTGTGCATATTTTACCCACACTGAGCACCATTAGTTGTATTTGGTTTCTGGTCCATACTTTCCAGCCTAGCCTCATGGCCCGGACCCCCAGAACTGCAAACCCACAGTCCCATAGTCCCACTGAAACCACAAATACTTATATTAATTGTACACTGGTTTACCTAGGGCACAGGCAGATAACTTGATAAATTTTAACCTTAAACTAACCCATGATACTTCTCATTTATCCATGCAGCTTGGTACCTTTACTCAGAGCGGCATAGTTGTCCTCTGCATCTGCTTATCTGCTGTGTCTATGGAATCTCTGCCCTGTTTTTTCTGTTTCTAGAGATTTTTAGTCTGGCAGCCCTGCCCACACCCTGTCTGCTTTGGTCAATCAGTATTTTTATTAAACCAGTAGGCAGGACAATTATTTACAATGTAACATAATCCCATTATATTTCTTCAGATACAGCTGTCAAATTCTAGATCTGTAGACTGAAGAAGTGTATTCCCACACTGCAAAGAAACCTTGGGTGACTGTCCAGATAGTCAACTGTGTTTCTCATTTTTTACTTTTTTGGGAAGTTGCTTGTTTGTACTTCCTATTTACTTAGTTAATATTTCCTTCTCTGCTCTCTGAAAAAGCTTAACACTACATAGTTACATTTTTTTTCTTTTATAGATTCAGAAAGAAACTTGTTAAAGAGTTATAAATCTATACATTTAAAAGACATCAGAAGACAATTTTCAGTTGGTAATACAAGACAGATAGAAAGTTAATTAGGTTCATCAAGATAGAATGAATAATGAAATATTTCTACTAATTTGTCAATTTTTAATGAACTGAACATTGCTGATGTAATTATTGCCTGTATTGCCGACAAGTACCCCTGCCCAATATCACCCCATTGAATCTTTTAGCTTATGAGCCTCACTGCATTCCCCAAACCTGTCATCCCTTAAAGACCTCAACTTCTCCCAGAGACACGCATTCCACTTGCTCTAATTTGACCAAGAGCTCTGATTGCACCACCAACACTTATTGGACAAACAAAGCATGCCTGAAACACACACAGTGCTTGCATGAATTGGAAAAAATGATGAGTAGACAGCAGTGAAAGAACACATTCAACAACATAGAGTTGAGTGGCATCACCATAACCTAGTAGTTGGATAACAGAAAAACCCAAACATTTCAATATTTCAAAAGTAGTCCTAAAAAATATGTAAAGGAAAAAAAAAAACTCCATAACAATTTAAGAGGAAAAGATTAACAAAAAAAATGGAAGAAATCAATAAATTTCCTTCAAAAAAGCAAAAAGCAATGAAACAGAAATAAACAATTAAAAACTTAAAAATTAAATAGAAGGCAAAAAGAAAACACAAAGCTAAGTAAAGCTGAAATTGAAAAACCTGAGCAAAAGAATACAAACTTCAGATGCAAGTATAGTCCACAGATTACAAAAGATAAACGAGAAAATCTCAGGCATGGAAGATAAAGTAAAGGAAATTGATCAACCAGTAAAAGAAAACAAATCACAACTCATAATACAAATGTCCAGATAATCTGTACACAATGAAAAGACTAAACCTAAGGTTAATAGAAATAGAAGAAGAAAAATACCAGCTCAAAGGCACAGAAAAATAAAAGAAAATTTTCTCAAACTAAAAAGAAAATGCCTGTCAGAATACAAGAAGCTTACTGAACTTCAAATAAACTCTCCACATAATAAAACCATTAAACATGAAAAATAAAGAATATTTAGAGCTGCAAAGGAAAAAGGCCAAGTAACTTAAAAGGCCTAGATACTACATTATCACACCTGACTTCTCAATGGAGAAATTGAACTTCAGAACATCATGGATGGATGTTATCCACTAATACATATCCACACTAAGAGAACACAGATGCCAGTCCAGACTACTATACTAAGCAAAACTCTCAATCATCATAGAAAAAAATAAACAAGATATTCTGTGGCAAAACTAGATTTAAAAAATACATATCCATAAGTTCAGCTTTATAGAAAACACTAGAGAGAAATCTTCATTATATAGAAGTTAGATGCACCTACAAAAAACACAAGCAGTAAATAAATCCACAACAGAAAATCCCAAAATAGAAAACCATAGTAGTGGGGGTTTCTGGGTCCTGGGTGGCTAGAGGGACCTGGACCCAAAGACCTGCCACACCAGAACCCTTAGCCGCCAAGCCGCCTACCACTCAGACCCCCAGAAATGACTCAGACGCTTATATTAACTTTATGCTGTTTGGCCTATGGCTCAGGCACATTGCTAGCTAGCTCTTACATCGTAAATCAACCAATTTCTATTAATCTGTTTGCCATGTGGCCCGTGGCTCACCTGTGTTCCTTACATGTTTCTTCTTGGGCGGCTTGCTCCATCTGTCTTTGTCTCCGCCCTTACTTTCCTACCTATTCTGATTCTTCCTCCTACTTCTTCTATGGTACCTGTCATGGCCAAAACAGCTCCTTTATTTAAAGATTGAGATTCACAGCATACGAAAGGCATTCCCACATCACTTCCCCCTTTCTGTCTAATCAAAAAGGAGAGTTTCAATTTTAACATAGCAAAAGTACATACAACAAAATAGCTATCAAGCAAGAATTAGTTTCAATATCTAGTCAATTTGTATTTAGCAAGATTAAAGAAAATACTCTATCATCTACCTTATCTTTATGAATCTAAAGTTTAATATCTAATATACCTTTCAAATGACTAAGAAAAACTGTACCTATAACTATCTAATCTTCAACTATATCAAAGACCACAGAAGGATATATTTATCCAAGTAAACCAGAAGTACAAGCAACTTCTAAAATCTAGAAAGGACAGAGATGACACCTATCTGCCTGGACAGTCACCCAAAGTTCCTTTATAAAGTTGGGGCATCCATCTTCAGCGTACAGGTCCAGAGTCTCTTGATTTCAGTGAAGCAGGAAAATCTGCTCTGCCCATTCTGGCACAGTTCATCAGTTGCTTCTCCTTGAGTCCTGAAGAATGTCTGACAGTTTTCACTACAAAGCAGGAAACTGAATGACCATCTCGACTTGTTCTGCCAAAGTTCAGAGGTCACTTTCTTATGGAACCTGTATGTCTAGTTTAAACAGTATACTGTCAAGCAATCAATATAAGAACAGGTTCTTCTCTAGTGGCTTATCATTGCCACAAAGAGAGTAGACTCCATATGGAGTTTCTTCGATGCCCACTTTTCTCTTGAAGAAGATTGGTGCTGCCAAGAGCGGACCTGTTTCACTGTCCAGAAAAGTCTTTCTTAAAATATTTTAAATGCCATATTCTGTAGGTCTTAGAAGTATTTGAAGATTACCTAGCTAATTGAAATATATCTTTGTATATCTAAAAATCTAACTCACACGCATTTTTAATTATACATTACAAGTTTAAATCAGTTACATAAACATTTTATCTTAAACAAGAGTAGAAAAATACATACAGCATAAGAGATTTGACCTTAAATTTGTATCAATAAACAAAAGTCTATACCAAAGTAAAACATTTTGAGATTAACAGCTGATTTCCTGATCTAAGTAAATTCAATAATCACATTTTTTAAAAAATCATTTATATACCATGTCCCCTTTTTCTTCTTAGAAAGAGATTAACTATGACCATTAACCATTTATAATGACAACAAACATCTAGAAACAATACGTGGGGAATTTGGGCATTGTTTTCCATTACTACTTCCTGCTGATTAAGGGGCATTGAAAATCTCAAGGTTGTTGAGGCTGGATCAGTCTGCAGCCTTGAAGCTAATACTGCCATCTCTTCCCATCAGGTTTTTTCAGGGGGTCTTGGTTGATGAAACCATATTTGCCTGGACGTAATCCACAGGTTCTCATCATCTGTGGAAACAAAAGAAGAACTCTTCTGAAGCAATAAATCCTTAGACACAAATTTTGAAATCAAAATACCTTTAAAATATATATTTTTGTTTAACTTTTTCTTTTTTCTATTCTCTCTGAAGCCTATGTACCTTTTACACACATTGTAACCTGTTTACAGGTTTTTCTTTTCATCTAAATCTGTTTTATTGTGAATCCTTAATCATCTTCTAACCCCAAGAGCTTTTAAAATACACTCTTTTAAAGAGCTGCATAGTTTTTGACAAGGAAGCTGAATCAGTAAGGTCTCTTAAAGGGGCTGCGTCTCTGTTCGTGGCCAGCAAACAGAACAGACCCAAGAAAATGCTGCTACTAAGAAACCATCTTTGTTTCCTTTTTGTTCAAAATAAACAGAAATCTAAAATCAATCACATGCTATTGAGTCTTCTGTGAGATTTTAGGAACTGGCCTGAAAGCAGCTTATACTCGCTACCGCCAGTCCGCTGGAGCCGTTTTGAATGTTACTCGACCGCCACACTTTCTTTGTACAATGACCCATTTTATATACACAATTTGGAAGCTGCCTTTGCTCAGTTTCTGCTAAAATCCTTTTTAAACTTTTTCAGGCTTTCAGTGGATATTCGCCCCATGTTGGGAAGCCATCTGTAGCATTCCCACATCAGAAAACACACACGCACATGCACGCATGCACACACACACACTTGCAACAAAAATAACAGGAATTAACAATCACTTGTGATTAGTATTCTTAATATAAATGAACATAATCACCCTTTAAAAGTACACAAGATAACACAAGACATACAAGAACAGGACTCATTCTTCTGCACATAAAAGTACACCTCAATTTCAAAAACAGATACTATCTCAGAGTACAGGATTGAAAAGAAAAATCCAAATCATATGGATTTAAGAAGCAAGCTTGTGTAGATATCCGCTAATATCTAAGAGAATACACCTCAAGCTAAAATCACTCTAAAGAGATCTGGAGTGACATTAACTATTCATCTCAGGAAAAATCATCAAGATGAAATTTCAAGCCTGAACAATTATGCCCCAAATACAAGGGCACCCACATATATAAAAGAAATAATAAAGCAAAAAACACACATATACACTAATAGTGTGAGACCTCAGCACTCTACTCACACCAACGTTTATATCTACCAAACATAAACTTAACAAAGAAATAAGGGAAATAGATATTATGCCTCAAAAGGCCTTATTAGATGTATACTAAACTTTCCATCCAAACAAAAGAGAATACACATTCTTCTCAAAACTTGTAGAAACTTCTCTAAAATTAATCACATATTCAGGCATAAATTAAATATGAATAGGATAAAAAAATGAAATAACTTCTTGTATCCTACTGGAATAATATGGCCCCAAATTAGATTTTAACAACAACACAAACTATAGTAAGCCTACAAACTCAAGGAAACTTAACAGTTATCAACTGAACCACAATTGGGTCGAGGAAGAAATAAAGAAAGAAATTAATGACTTACTAGAATTTAATGAAAATGAATTCATAATATACCTAAGCTTATGGGACACAACAAAGCAATGCTTAGAGAAAATTTCATAACATTAAATGTCTACATTAAGAATTTGGAAACATTTCACAGAATGAACTGAAAGAATACCTGAAAACTCCAGAAAGAAAAGAGGCAAAGTCATCTAAAAGGAGTAGAATGTAGGAAATAATCAAACTCAGAGGTGAAATCAATAAAACTGGAATAAAAAGAATAATACAAAGAATCAAAGAAACATAGAGTTTGTTCTTTTTTAAAATCAACAAGATATACAAACTGTTATTCAAACTTAACTAACAAAAGGCAGAGAAAATATCCAAATTAATGAAATTAGATATGAAAATCAGACATAACAACAGAAACCAAGAAAATACAGATAGTATCTAGGGCATACATCAAAATCCTGTATTCTACAAAATTAAAAGATATAAAAGAAATTGACAGTTTTCTGGATAGATTCCATTTATAAAAATTAAACCAAGACCAAATGAACTACTTAAATTGAAATATAACACCTAAGAAAATTGTAGCAATTATTAAAATTTCCCCAACCAAGAAAAGCCTAGGGACAGATTGTATCTGTGAAAATTCTATCAGAATTTAAAGAAAAACTGATAGTAATACTTCTCAAATTATTCCACAAAATTGTTTTAAGGTTATAGAACCTTGATACACAAAGCAAAAAAATATGAATAAAGAAAGAAAATTACAGGCAAATCTTACTCATGAACATCAATACAAATACATGCAATAAAATATTGGTAAACTGAATGCAAGAACATATCAAAAATCTCGCATCGTTATCAAGTAGGCTTTGTCCAAGAAATGCGAAGATGGTTCAATTTATGAAAACCTCACAATGTCATCCACCAAATAAACAACCAAGAAAGACAAAAATCAAATGATAATCTCATTAGATGCTCAAAAAGTCTTTAGTAAAATGCAACACCTCTTCATGATAAAGGACTTGGAGAGATTAGAGATACAAGGAACATACCTAAACATAATAATAGCAATGTATATCAAACCAACAGCCAACATCAACTAAATGGCAAGAAACTGTAAGCCATTCCTCTAAAATCAGGAACAAGACAAAGCTGTTGTACTCCCTCCAGTTCTATTCAATATAGCACTTAAAGTTCTAGCTGGAGCAATAAGTCAACCAAGAGAAATCAAGTGGATAGATTTTGGAAAGAAAGTCAAACGTTCACTATTTGCAGATGATATAATAGTATGCATAAGTTACCTCCCAAATTCTACAAGGGAACTCCTACAGCTGATAAACATCTTCAACAATGTGACCAGGTACTAGATTAACTCAAAAATAGTCAATAGCTCTCACACATACAAAAAACTGACCTAAACATAAAATCATGGAAACATATACAATAGCCACAAATAACATAAAATATCTTGGAGCAATTCTAACCAAAAAAATAAAAGAAAACCCTGTATTACAAGAACTTAAGTCATTAAAAAAAAAGAAATGGAAGAAGATATCAGAAAATAGAAATATCTCCCAAACCCTTGGATAATTAGAATTAACAAATTAAAAATGGCCACCTTACCAAAAGCAATCTACAGATTCAATGTAATTTCCATCAAAATCACAACCCAATTCTTCATAGAACTCAAGAGAATAATACTCAGCTTCATAGAGGAAAATAAGTAGACAAAAAACAGGATTTCCAAAAGAATCTTGTTAAATAAAATAACTTCTGGAAGTACCAGCATTCTTGACATCAATCTTTACTAAAGAGCTATAATAATACAAGCAGTTCGATATTGACATATAAACAGACATGTGAAATAAGGGAGTTGAACTGAAGAAACTGACATTAATTTATATACATATGAGCACTTTATTTTTAGCAGAGAAACCAAAAACATACAATGGAAAATAAATAGCATCTTTAAGAATGGTGCTGGCATAATTGGATAGTGTCCTGTAGAAAAATGCAAATAGATTAATATCTATAACCCTGTACAATACACAAGTCCAATTGGATAAAAGCCTTCAACTAAAACCCAGTTGCACTGAACATGATAGAATAGAAACTGGGAAATAGCCTTGAATTTATTGACACAGAAGGCCACTTTCTAAGTATAACTCTAATAGCACAGACACTTAAAGCAAAAATTAATAAATGGGGCCTCCTGAAGCTGAGAAGCTTCTGTTAAGGCAACACACACAGTCAATAAAACAAAACAAAGCCTGTAGAAGTGGAAAATATCTTCATAAGCTGTCTTACAGACAGCTGATTTCTAAAATATATAAAGAACTCAAGAAACTAGACATAAAAAATACAAAATAATTCAATTTAAAAATGGGGTACAGACCAAAACAGAGAATTCTCAGCAGAAGAAATTAATGGCCAAAAGACAATTAAATAATTAATAATAATCCTGATCCATTAGTGAAATGCATATCAAAACAGCTTTGAGAAACCAATATACACCTGACAGAATGTCTAGGATCCAAAAGACAAATGACAGCCAACTTTGGAGGGGATATTGAGCAATGGGAGCACTCCTACATTGCTGGTAGGGATGTAACCTTTATAGCTGCTGTTGAAATAAGTTAGGTGGTTTCTTATAAAATTAAGAATCAATCTATTTCATGATGTAGGAATACCACTCTTGGTCATATTACAAAAGGACAAACATTCATGCCACAAAGACTTTTTCTCAAGATTGTTTATAGGAACATTAGGTGTAATAGCCAGAACCTGGAAACATCCTAGTTGCCCCTCAACTGAAGAATGGATACAAATAATGGTCCCTAATGTATAAACTGGTCTCTGAGTCATGGTGGTAGGGCCTGTTCTCCACTATATCTTTTCCTTTATCTAAATAAGTTCTAACCTAAATATAAAACTATATGTGATAGAAACAATTATCATACAAAGTGGAGAGGAAAAAAAATAACATAAATATGGTTACAAACAACAAGAACTACATCAAACACAAAACATACATTAAATGTCTAGAATATTGTTAAGTTACAAAATACAGAGATTATTCCAATGCTGTCTTATCTTGAATGATATAAATTTAGTACACAAATGTTCTCAGCTTAGATATTAAGTGGTCATAGCTATAACTACCTAGTTTTCAACATCATCAAAGACCTGAGAAGAAAAGTAGATTACCTGAATCAACAGTAAGTGGAAGTAAACAACTTCTGAATGTTAGTAAGACAGTGACAGTTGGCTGCCTGGACACTTACTCAATTGTCTATAACAATGGAAGATTGAATTTTTGGCTGTAGGCCTAGAATATCTGACTGTCCTTTTTGGAAGTATGGTATTTTTAGAAATTGTTTTATCCTGTATCTGCAGGATTTAGAAATCTCTTATCTTTTGCTATTACCTGGCTTGGACAGCATGCTTAACTGTTAGCAGTCAAGGCAAGGGCAGTTCTTTACCTAAAAGGCCATTTTTTCTAAGGGAGAAAATTCCATGTCAAGTGTCTTTGATGTCCAATATCATCTTAGAAAAGAAACAGTGCTGCCTGGAGCTATCATCTCTCATGTTATCTGAATTCTGTATAATAAATCATTTAAATGCCATATTCTCACAAACATAGGTGATTATAACCTGTAATTCTTATCAATCTACTTAACTGAAAGACAAAGGCTTATATTATAAAAGTAGATAATCATTAAATTTGAAAATTTGTATCAAATAACAAGTCACCTTAAACAGACATAGAAAATAATTACATTTGTATCAATATACAAGAATCTATCCTCTTTCAAACTGTCTATGGCATAAATTTGTTTACAGGTAGATACAGTAATTTACCTATATTTGTCCTATTGATTTTTCCTTCTTTTCTTATAGAGGGATTAATGAGTTTAATCTTATTGTTCCACTCTCAATTCTAATACAACTTATAACTCCCCTAACAGAGTAATAATTATCTATAACCCTAGGGAAAAATTTATTGAGAGAGGAGGAATATATTTTCTAAAAAGTACTTCCTGCTCTCCAGGGGCAATGGCATCTCTGTGGGAGCCTGTAAAATACTAAACAGTAATTAGGTCTAAAAGGACTGGCTGTAACTTTTATAATCAGTCTCAGTGTACTGGGAGGGCCATCAAAAGTTCTGGTTAGTGGTTTAATATGACAGATAATCTTGGTAAACCATCATGCAACTGTCCTGAACAATTTTTACTCCAAACCAATCAATAAGGGGTATATACTAACTCAAAGGCATCATAATGTAGGAGGTAGAATTGTTGTGTTGGGGCCCTATCTTCTTTCTGGATGCTTCCAAGATTTCTATTAGTAGAATTTGTTGTTTACTGTAAAAACTTAAACATTATTTATATCAAATGGGAAAATTTAAATTTTATGGAAAGAATTTTATACAAATACAGTTTCTAAAAGGTCAAAGATAAGTATAAAAAGAAATATAATTAGAAATAAAATTATGACAATAGTCCCTAGATATCGGCTTCCTTCTGTCTCACACCAGGTAGCTTTTCTGAAGTGAGACAGAATATTAATTTTTTCTTTTAACAGTAGGCTTAGGTTTAGAGGAAAAAAAAACAAAACAAACAAACAAACAAAAACCACTTACTCTAGCTCCAAAGCCAAATTGATTTGCAGTTGATAGAGGTTGTGATTCTATGATTTCTGGATGTAATTGATGTTTTGCTAGCCTTTGTCACATGTGTAGTACCAAGGCAGTCCCGGAACATGGTAGCATGTGCTCACTGGTATCTGACCTCTATAAGGCTTGCTAAACAAGGTTGAGCAGCCACACAGGTTGCCTGACACTTTTAAAGAAAAAGGGTGTATAGCTAGCATCAGGGTGCAGGTATCAGGGTGTTGGTGACAGGTGTTTGAAGTCTGCAGAAGGCTCGAGTCCTAGCTCAGAGGCTAAGAACAGTCTCTGCTTTGCAGCTGTTTCTGAGGAAAAAAAAAAAAAAAGCTGTGGAAAAGAAAAGTGATCTCTGAATACTCAGTGTTCAAGATTAGAATGGGGCTTCTAATCTATGGCTCTGCTGTAGGTGGCTCTAGGACTAACCCTGCAGGCCCACATGGCTCCTGGTCTGTGGGAGTGCACTGGATGTCAATTTAGCAAGAGGCTATTTTTACGCCTAGCTGAGAATGTGTATATTTTTCAGGCTCTACAATCCACAGAGCTTGTAGAGCTGCTGTGAGCCAGAAGCCAAGGAGCTGGGGGGCGGTGGACAACATTGCTGACTGCCAGGCTCCCCTGCTCACTCCCTTCTCTCCTGGTGGAGTATGTGCTGGGTCCCTTTAAAAAGGCTGGGTCAGGCAGATAGGCCATGTATTGTTGGTGTTTATAACCACTGGCAACTGATCACAATTGGTTAATATTTATTAAGGGATTTATAAGGAAACATTCACTGAGAGAAGGGATTAAACTAGCTTTGCAGTTCCCGCAGCAAAGCTAGACTGGCCCATGCATCTGAAGCTCAGCGGGTGAGGTCCTCCATCCCAGAGTACAAGAAGGAAACAGGAAGAAGGGGTAGGGGCATATGTAAACCCATTTTTAAACTGGCCCTCTGGCTATGCTACGAATATTTGGGCTTTAAGGTCTAAGGGCTGTGCTTTAAGGTGATAGTGCCTGTTCACCACTACAATATTCCAATTTCTTATTTATTTGTTTGTTTGTTTGTTTGTTTGTTTGTTCTTTGTGCACCTGTGTGTAAACACACTACATCACACAAATGATGTCACAGGATGACTTTCACGGTTTGGTTTTCTCACTCTGACATGTATTTTACAGGGTTTGAGATCAGATTCTTAGGTTGGCTGCAGAGCCCTTTAACAATTGAGCCCTCTCACCAGCCCTTATGCTAAGTTCTTTAATGCAGAGATCATATGCTATAGGCTTTAATTTCCAAAGTGCTCTGAGATTAGTGTTGGCATGTGTTTGTTTTACTAGATAAAGAAACCAAAGTGTAAAAGTAACCAGTAACTTTCCTGATGCCACCCAGAATTAGACCTCTAGACTCCTCACTATATTAAATAACATCCCACTTTCATGTATTCCAATGTCTTTCTAGAACTCGGTAGATAATAATCCAGATAAAGATAATACTAATCTAAAAATGCCAGAAATTCAAGTTAATAAGTCATCAGTCATAATATTTTTCTCTCAAATGAGTACACCTATAATGTCCTATTACTCTGTTGGTTAACAGAAAAAAAAATTAAGCTACAACTAACTTCAATTTTTATTTTGACTTTCTGTATTTTGAAGGGGATCATCATTATTATTTTTTTAGTAATTTTTGTTACTTAAAAAAGTTTTTCCTATGCCCACCACTGCTCCCTCCTCCTTCCCTCCTCCCAGTCCTCCCTCAGGCTCCCTCCCTACTCTATCACCCCATCAGTTCCCCAGGGAGGACCAGGACTCTCAAGATGAGCCAGGTCAGTCTGGTCTACCAAGTTAAGATAAGTTGGAGTCCCTCCACCCAGTATGAAGTCTGAGTAAGAGGTTTCCATGTCGGGAATGGGCTCTAAGAAACCAGGTCATGCACTAGGAATACACTCTGGTCTCCTGAAGAAGGCTCCACAAAGTGCCCATGCCATTTAACTATCTTCTACATTTGGAGGGTTTAGTTCCTTTCCATGAGGTTTCCCCAGCTATCATTTCATAGCCAATGAGTTCCCAATACTCAGGTCAGCCATCTCTGTGGATCTCCTCCTTATGGTCTTTATGATCGCTTTGCTCAACCTGATGCTTAGATATGGGTCCCTGATCCCTCCTCTGCCTGTATCAGTCGCTGGATGAAAGTTCTATAATGACATGTAAGGTGGTAATTTATTTGATTATAGGAGGCATCATGTTTAGGTACCCTCTCCACTATCGCTTGGAGTCCTAGCCAAAGGACATCTTGTGGGTTCTCGGATATTTCCTTAGCATCAGGTATCTTTAATCCCATAGAGGTTTCTTCTATCAACACTATCTATTTCTTTGTTCCCCCCCCCCCAGTTGTTCCTTCAACTCAGCTACCTCATTCTTTCATGATCTCTTCTTACCTCCCCTTGCTATTTCTCCAATACAATCCCAATTTACTCAGATCTTCTCTATTTCTCCTTCTCAGGGGGAATTCATGGATGTCACTCTTAAATTCTTCTTGTTACCTAGCTTCTCAGGATTGTAGCCTAATTATCTTTGCTTTATATCTTAAGTCTACTTATGACTGAGTACATACCATGTCTATCTTTCTGGGTCTGTTACCTCACTGATGATGAGACTCTCCAGATCCATCCATTTGCCTTAAAATTCCAGGATGTCATTTTTTTTCTGATAAATAATATTCCATTCTATAGTTGTATCACAATTTTTATTCCATTCTTTAGTTGAGGGGCATCTAGGTTATTTCCAGGTTCTGTCTATTATGAATAATGTTGCTATGAACATAGTTGAGCTAATGCCCTGGGGAAAGAATGTTAATTCTTTGAGTATATGCTAAATAGTTACATGATCTTATGATATAAACAGGGATTTAAATTATTGCTTCAGACATTGGTTTTAAGTAAAATTATCCAATATTTTGATAAAATAAAAAGTAATATTCATGCTGCTCAGGATTTTTTTTTTTAAAAAAAAATATGGCCACTGTTCTTTATTTTGTAGTGGCACTGGAGTTTTTTCCAAACTCTTTTATACAGAGTAACCTTAGTTTGGGGGGGGGGGATGATGACATTATGAGGGATGGAATATGCTTAAATTTTTAACTCCAGAAATTGCTTGAGATAGAGCTTTAGTGACATTAGTGAAATATTGGTATAGTCTGACAGTTTCCATGTAGCTGGGTTGAAAGAAGTTGGTGATGACACCAAGTTCCTCTATTCTGCTGTACACTGTAATTGCATCAGACATGGCAAGTTTCACTTGTGTTCTCAGGGGGAAAAGAGAATAGTCCTCTCATTACTCAGACGGATGGCACCTCACAAAGTTTCAGTTTAAGTCAGGGATGTGCTCCCTTTTCATACTTACTGTGTAAATGTGATGTAGAAATGAACTTAGTCACTTTACATGACTGTACATAGCAGAGTGTGCAGTGCAATAAAAACATCTACATCCCAATGTTTTAATAACAGGTAGCTACTGATCATTACTTCTCTCTTTTCTCCCATTCTTATTAATTTGACTCCTTTTTCTTATCTTCTCTATCCCCTGCTTCTCTTCTGAGTCTCTTTTTATTTTATTGCATATCCAAGAAAATTCAGAAAATAATGTTAAATTCTAAATAAAGTTTTAAAAGTTTAGATTTGTAAGTAATATGTAGTAGTGGGGTTTCTTTGGTCCCAGGCGGCCAGACCCACAGACCTGCCTCCCGAGAACCCTTATCCGCCCAGCTGCCTGCCGCTCAGAACCCCAGAAATGACTCAGACGCTTATATTAACTTCATGCTGTTTGGCCTATGGCTCAAGCACATTGCTAGCTAGCTCTTACATCTTAAATCAACCCATTTCTATCAATCTGTTTGCCACGTGGCCCGTGGCTCACCTGTGTTCCTTACATGTTGTTCCTTGGGCGGCTTCAGCTTAGTCTGCCTCTGACTCGGCCCCTTCCTTTCCTACCTATTCTGATTCCTCCTCCTATTTCTTCTATGGTGCCTGTCATGGCCCAAAACAGCTCCTTTATTTAAAGATTGAGATTCACAGCGTATAGAAAGGCATTCCCACATCTATAATAAAAATGTTTGCATAAAATAATGTGATAATAATACTATGAATAATGTAATGAACTTCCAGAGCTTAAAGTGAAACTTTTGGATTTACCACTCTCTCTGTGGTTTACTGGTGGTGTAAAAGCATATGATATTCATCCTGGACTCCCAAGTTAGTTTACTGAGTAGCTTATGCCATGTTCTTTGGCTCTGTGGTCAGTGAAGACAAATTCAAAGAATTCCTTTTTCCAAGGACTATACTATATTTGTTGTTGATTTTATTTGGCCCACATATCATATCAAGCATTACATTTGGAAAGAGAGTATGGAGAAAATAGATTACAAACTCAAAAATTTAAGTTTATAAGTTATCTAACTATAGCTTTACAATAATTTACACTTCCATACTTCAGACTCACCTCACTTATTGTATTTAATGTGGCACTCAGGGTGGTAAAAAGTAGGAACCCCCCCCCCCCCCATATCTGCCACAGCTTATAGTGTTAGATGATACGAAAGTTGAAACCCACTCACTCCTACTGAAGACACCAGTATTAGAATGATGTTATTTTCTACCAGGGGAATAATAGCTTATATTCCACAAAACAGAAAAAGGGACACATTTACATGTCATAAATTGAGTGAATTAAAGGGCATTCTGCTTGGGAGATTCTATAGATATTGCATGTTTTATAGAAGCAGAAACTTGGACACCAGCAATAAAGAGGAAATTTCCCAAAATTTGTTTATTATTGTTGTTATCTTTTAAACTAAGAACAGGGTTTTATCATTCATCTCCATGCAATAAATGTCCTTTTGAGGCAACTGAGCAATGAGGAATGATTGTGCACAACCTAAAGTAGATTTTAGCTCTGTGAATTATGTGTCAACATTCTCTCTCCTTCTAAAAAGAAAAGCTGAAAAATATAAACTGAAAGCCTTTGGAGTGTTGTGCTTCTTCTTTGTTGCATGCACTTCCATTTTCAAACACAGAGTAACTGGATGAACTATGTCATCTTAGTAAATTATCTCTTCGTGTGATCTCATCTTGTGGTCACCCAAAGTGAGTCAACATTACTAATTTTTATTAATTAGAAATTAATAATTTAAAACTTCCTTATTTACCTTTCTACTCTTCTCAAATAACCTAAGGGAACATAGTTTAGTTCTTCTAGTCTTTGACAATTTCATAAAAATTATGTACTTTCTTTAATTAACAAAGCTTAAGTACATCTCAGTTTTCAGCATTCAGTATGTTTGATTTAAATTGATTATAAGTATAAATGAGAAAAATATTATTTCTAGATTCTCTCAGGAGAGTCACTATGTGTGATATGTTGTGTATGTATGTACATGTATGTGTGTGTCCATGTCTCTATATGTATATGTGTGTACAACTGTATATATGCATGTGCATGTATGTACCTCCTTTTTTTACTGATAATGTACATTGCTTCATTTTCTAAATATAACTAATCATATAAAATTATCTATAACATCACAACCATACATACTAATGGATTGCATAGACTCTTGAATCAGATGGAACATTTTACCCTCTTCTATTAATTCTTTGACAAAACATTACACAATGGTTTTCTGTGGTCTTCTGCTGCATATCAAGTAGCATAGCAGAGCTTCTCAGTCACATATCACTGTCCTGTAGTAATCTTTGATCACAATGTAAGTCTTTTTATGTCTTTATTTGAACAAATGAACTAGCCTAAATTTATTATTGAAATAGAGAAAAACAATCCATAAACAAAATAGTCACATATTAAAAATATGTGTCACATACTGTTAGGCCTATGCTATAATTGGACATATAAAATAGCAGCCCATTCAAGACTCAGGAAATTAACATGGCAGTACAAAGAGGAAATTCTAAGGGGCTGTTACAAATGAGCTGCAATCTCTCCTTCATAGTTATAGTTACAAGACTATGCTCTTATGCTGTCATGGTCACTTCCTCCCAGTTAAAATGCAGACTGAAATAAAAATCAAGTTAATGTGCTATTAACAGCTTTGCAAGAATGTTCTCTCCAGCAGCAATCAACAGTTCTTTCTCTTACTATGTGTATAATTCTTATGTTCTCAGAGATATTTGTTTAATTGATCATTACTGCCTTCTTGGAATATACATATTTACTAGGAATTAGTTATACCTTGGTTCTTAAGACAGCAACAAATTAATACCCATAATAGAACTTGCACTGAAGCAGGAAGACCAAAATCATGGTACTTTGTATGATTTATTTATTTAAAATTTTTCTACATTAACATTATGCATTTTCTAGACACACTGATTAACTTCTTAATGGTAAAAGTATGGTCCCTGAGATGACTCTCAAGAACACAATGACTGAGATATAGCTATTTTCTGGGGGTAGATAATTCTATTGCTCTAATTAAAGTAAACATATTTAATACTTTATTTCATAATTGCTCTTTTATTTTTTCAAATGTCATTGTTATTCACTGATCCTGAAAAAGCACAAATAGATTATGTTTGAAGAGTAGCAATTCTTTATATGTATTTAATCTACATGTATTATTCCCATATTTTGATAATACACATATATATTAACTCTATTTAGTATTTAATTTAAAATAATACAGATGATATGATGTTAAAATATCTTTGGGAATGTATTCATACTACAAAAGCAGAATATATTATATCTGTAAATGTTTACTCATCAGATAGGTTTCTTCATAATTGATTTGGAAATGGTTATCTTTACCTGCAGTCAAATGCCTTTTCAAAAACTTCAAAGTCATAGTAAAACCACCTTTAAAAAAAACTCCTTGCAGATTATATAAATTAATGGGAAAATCTCAAAGCTACTCTATCAATATTAAAATGTCATAGCCACATAAACATGAGGAGTATTTTATCTTTATACTCTATTCATAATTATGTGCAGCACTCCAACAATTACACTGTACAGAGTATTTTGCTGAGAATTAAAGACTGATCAGTATGAATTAAATTATGTCAATAGTGCTGTTTCAGACAGTCTCAAACTGGATGCCTTAATTCATGACCATTGCTCTTAGATTTGGCTCAAATAGATCTCTCTTTTCAGGCCTTATATCTCCTAGTTTTCTAGCACAACATAAAACCATGTAGTGGAAAAATATCTTGTCATCACCTAGTCCCATAGTCTATTTGACAAAGTTAGACAAGGAGAAGAGTGATTTACTTTTTCACTTTGTGTCTGAGTCCTAACTGAAATTACCATTTTACACTTTCTTTCCAGGTCCCTAAACTCCTATGGCTTTGCTTCCGTATGTTACATAGTAATGTTATTATTACATCCAAATGAATGTACACTCTTGCTATAAGAAATATGATGAAGTGAATTGTGAAAATAAGATAAAATAAAATTTGTTCTTAAGATTTCTGTGCATCATTATTTAGTTGACTTACCAATTGTTGTTTTCTGATATTAAAATAAACTCAGAAGTTCTCATCATCCAAATAATCTAAAGCCCCAAAATTTGTATTTCACAAATAGCTCAACCAAGTAGTACTTCCACTTGGCAATCTTCAGTTTGTCAGTACTGAATTTAGAAAGCTTGCTGTTTTTAATTGACACATTTATTATTAAAGCTTTATCTATATTTCAACATATTGGTATTGGAGTGGGTAAGTAAATTGACAAATATGAAACGTACTTGATGATATTATGAACAGAACACACATATGCATATGTCTGTATATAAACAGAGAGGCAAGTAAATAATAAATATAGACAGATATTATAATGAAAATTTACAATACTAAAGATACACGGCACATTTTATAGAGATAATCATAATCACTTGGCAAATACAGGTCTGCTGTGTCTGAAATATCTTAGTCCTGAAAATCAAGCTGCTGTGGTGAGACACTAAAGAAGAGATAGACACAAGTAGTGAAACGTTGGAAATAGGTGGATTATGCAAATCTGACAAACTGATGCAGATTTTTAGCTCATTTGTTTTGTATGGCATAGGATATGGATTCGACAGTCTCAGTAGGGAGTGTGTTCAGGTGAACAATCATGGGATGTTGACATATAAGGAGGAAGCTGTGTTGCTATCTTTGGCACACACTAGTCAACAATTTAAAAATGCTCATACTTGGAACCTAGGAAAACTGCCATTTTTTTCCTTTTTCTGAGACACTGGTTCCTCATATTGATGTGTCCATGTCAATAATATACATTTACAATGAATTTCATCTATTCTTTATACATTCCCTCAGAGCTTCCTCAGCATTGTACGTGCTTTAACAGAAGTTTATAAAAAAATCACAAACTTAAATGTTAGGAATGACTAAATTCATACAAGCCAATTACATTATTTCTAATGAATGACCCAAAGATTATAATAATACTGGCTTCTTATAGAGACAGAGAAATTGTTCATGGTCAGATATATAAATTTTCATACTCATATTTTGAACCATTTGAAGGAGTTGAAGTAGATCCTGCAAGATAGCCAGAAGTGTAAAAGTACTTGGTCCATACCTGGCTACATGAGTTCAATTTTTATAATCTTTTGTCACTGAGGACAGTGACAGCTTTTTCTTTAATTTTGGACAGTTAAACATTTGGCAAGTATGTATTGAGTACCTATGAAGTGACAAACATTATCCTTGAAATTAAAGATAAAATGATTGCAAGTAGTCAATTCTCTTTCAAAGAGACAAACTTTTACTAAGGAAACACAATTTTAATCTTCAACACAAGTAAATTAATAAAGTATTTTTCATTGAAATGATTATTGAATACAATTGTTATATCATAAAACAGGTTTGATCAAGATTATCCAACAAGGCAGAGAGTACTTCTGTGAAGTGGGTAATTGAGGGAAAAATGAATGACAAGTGCATCAAGAATGTTACAGATATATTCTATAAAATTCTTTATGCTTTTTATGTATACATATTTATTTACTGTGATATACTTATATGTTTATATTCATACATGTGTTTGTGCTTGAATGTAGAGTCAAAAGATCAATATCAGCTGCCTTTCTCTATCACTGCACTGTAGGGAGCTTGTGAAGTGCTGAGAGAATGTGTGTTATATCACATGGGCACTGTCAAGTAAGGATCTCAATGCTTTATCCCATGGAAGTGACAAGGCTTCCTCTGGGTGAGGCTTAAAAAGATGGAAAAAAGAAAAAACATCTTTAAGTATGACTGTTGACAGTGCATTCAGAAAATGTTCACCATAACTTTCTGCCCCCTTGGTGTTTATAGCCTGGAGTATTCCATTACAGAGACTGTTCCAACTCAGATTAGCTAAGCCTGTCTCATTGATCAGCTATATATTATAGACTCTGCCTTTTTATTAAGCTTTATACAATTACCCTGCCTTCCTGTTCAACTGTATGTAATAAACATGCTGAGCTTTCAGCATTCTGTGGTATTTCTGTGAGAAAACAATCCCCACATTCTCATATTTTATGTGTTCTTATGTCTGCACTATCGTTACTTCCTTGCTGCCCTATTTAGGACAATTCCCAGAGCCATTTGGAAACTAAACATTTCCCATCTTTTTAGTTCTTATTTTTTAAGAGTATAATGTGATTACCTCTTCCTGATTCACTTTTTTATTGTCCAACCTTTGCATAAAACTTTGAACTTTATGTCCCACACCTTATTTAATTGTTGTTTAGTATGCTACATAATTTTTAAATACATAAGTACAACATGCTTGGTATGTTTAATGCTATTTGTATATATGTTTTCAGGATTGACCTCGATATTTCAAAATTAATGTTCTCTTTATGAGAAAGTCTACTTCTCTCACTCCCAGAATTTTTTTTTAACTGACTGTAGTTATTTGGAGAGAGGATCTCACTGAATGTGGAGCTCACTAATTTTTTCAGACTGACATCCTATAAGGCCCAGGTTTTAATGGGGTTTTGGGGAATTTGTTCTCAGGTCCTTATGGTTGAATAGGGAATACTTTCTTGATTAAGCCACTCTTCCTTACACATTAGATATATTATTGATGAAACTAACTACTGAAACTTTATTTTTGGGATTATTTTGATTGAGTTTAAAGGTCAGATACACATTTGAAATAAACTATAACAATAGAAAACTCAATGTTTCTCATTTCAAGACATTTTATATCTCAAATTATTTTTAAATGAAGATATAATAAAAGAAAAAGTATGGAATCTAGTTAGTTGTAGGGTTTTGTAAATAGAAAAAAATAAGTTCTTTATTTTCAAGGCATGCTTTACAGATTATTACAATCATATAACAGAGCTATTAAGAAGCATAAGATTTTCCGATTGTAGTTGTCAGATTGTGGTCATTTGGAGATCTAAGATCAAAAGGTCCTGTCTGTAAGGTAGTTGTAGAGATACTTATCTCTAAATAAGTATTATAAATAATTTTCAAGAAATATATAAGCTTTTCAAAAGGAAATTGCATCAGCATATTGGAAGAAATATTTATCTTTCTATTATCTATGTAGAGAAAGAGATACAAGGTCTTTTATTGTATCTCTTTCTTGGGTAATTATTTTGGACAGAAAGGTAACTGTGAATATGAATCTGTTACAAGAGCATTTTTAAATTAGTTTTTATCTATAGTCTTAAACTTATCTCTGCAATTTAGTTAGACCTGAAGGAAAATAACAAAAATACAGAATCCAAAGATCTCTTTATTGAGAGTAGAGATTTTAAGATATTATAAGCAAATGGAGTGGATGTACTTCTGAGTTACAGAAGGAATGGTCTGGGGGATAAGACATGAACTTGAAAATGGTGATCTACTTGCTGGCCTTGCCAATCCTGGACTCCAAACACCCATGGCTTCTATGAATCATACTTTCTTTCACTTTTGCAAAGAGCTTGTATTTGCCATCCAGACACTAAGTCTTGGCACTGAAAATGGTGGGTCGAGGGGTCCTTTCTGTTCACTACAGCATTTGCCAGAGGCAAAGTGCCAGCATCTGCATGTTTCAGGATGAAGTTCTCACCCTCAGATGTTTTGTCACATAGATGGATCTGCTGAGAGTGCCATTATGGTTCTGGAAGTCACCACCTTAGCTTGTAAATCCCAGAACCTCATATCCAAATAATTTTGTTCCAATACTCAAGACATGAAAATTTCTTCTGATTTTAGAACAGTGTTTGCAAATGGATTGAAGGAAACTTGGCCCAAAGATTTACCATCAGGGTAATGTTAAAGAACATGTGGAGTGGACCATAGCCACAGAAAGCAGCGGCCAGGGCAGTGGCATCTGCAAAGCCACAAGATCATTTCTTTAGGAAAAGAAACAATGATTAAAAGATTGGAACCAAGACATTGAAGAAGAGACCTAGGTCTGTCAAGAATTATTTCAGGGAAATGACACTGTGACTAACCAAAGAATGAGCATCACATGCCAGATCAGGTTGTGGAATTGCTTTGGAATAGTGATTTGTCTCTTATTCCTCCTTTATTTCCCAACATTATATATAAGCTTTATTGGAGGATATGTGTTTTGTCTGCTTTTCAATTCTTCTACATAGCCACACATACGAGTATCATATACATGCTTGTCATAGGCAATGACCTGTTACAAGAAATTATCATATCATTCTTAAGCAAAAAGCATGTGTTGTAAATGCTTTGTGCTTTAATTCTGTATCCCATGCCTTTCAACAGTTTTAAGGGCACTGACTTCTTAATTCTCTAAATAGGTTTAGCAGAGGAGGTTAATTTTACAGTTGAAGATAGTAGCTCTGCCAGCTAAATGTACAGCACTGCTCTCTCTCTCATCAGTATTATTTTTAGATTCTCTTAGGAAAGAAAAACTCTGTTCTCATGTTATCCATGATCTAGTGAGGAAATAAAAAAAGCTTGACCATTACATTCATAACATAAATGATAAAAATGTATATAATCAAATGGAATTTTTTAGGGTAAAAGGTAAAAATCTTTATATTTGTTTATTTTGAAACATCTTATTTAATAAGCATGGAAACAGGATTAGACCAACAGTCTGACTTATTTCAACCACAAAAAAAAAACCCAATTGAATTAGTTATAATACCAAACATTTTTTATTTAAGAATTTTTCTTATTATTTGAAACAAATTTTAACTTTAAATATATTTTGATCATATTCTTCCCCCCCCCCAAGATGTTCTAGATCACCTTCTTCTCTCCACCCACCCAACTGGACATTCTTTCCTAAAACACAAAAACTCAAATCAAAAATCTCCACAAACCAAGAAAACAATACCAAAAATAAATAAATAAATAAATAAATAAATAAATAAATAAATAAATAAGTAAGTAAGTAAGTAAGTAAGTAAATAAATAAATAAATAAATAAATAAATAAATAAATAAATAAATAAATAAAATAGCAACAGGAACAAACAGAACACCTAAACATAACCAAATAAAAACACACAGAACTGGGGTGTCAATTATATGTTCACATTCCTCTTCAACCAGAGGCTGGCTGCTCTGAAGTGGTTCATATACTCAGAATCACTTACTGGGGAGAAAACTGATTTTACCTTTCCCAGTAGGTGTAAATAACCATTAAGTTGTAAACTTTTATCCTGAAAGCTAGCTTTCTTTCATACATTTTTAAAAAACTATATACAAAATAAAATATAGTAAGATGAGACAATCTATCACATCAAATGTAGAGAAGACGAATCAATAGAAGAAAAAGGACCCAAGAGAAAGCACAAGAATTAGAGAATAATTCATTCACGCATTCAGGAGTCCCATAAAAAAGTTAAACTGAAAGCATAATATAAAGGCTGACACATGCAGGCCTTGTGCATGTCCCTCTAGTCTCCATGAGTTCATATGAGCTGTGCTCATGTGAATTTAAAGAACCTTGTTTTTCTTGGTATCCTTCACCTCTGCTGGGCCTTACACTCTTTCTGCCTCCTCTTCTGTGGGGTTCTCTCAGTCTTGGGGAAAGAATAATATATAGAAACCCTGTCTAGGGCTGATTGGGGTGTGTGTGTGTGTGTGTGTGTGTGTGTGTGTGTGTGTGTGTGTGTGTTTGTGTGTGTATGTGCATGTTATTTGTCCAATCCTTGCCTTAAGTTCCAAATTTGTTTTGTGAGGTGACATTTGACTCCCACAAACCAAAGGTTGTCAGATGAGTTCCTAGTGTAGAAAACAGACACAAAACACAAACTGAATCAGAATACTGCAGGATGTCCCCAGCTGGGTTCACCTGGTCTTAACTGCTATGGTGACTGTTCTTTGCCACATGTCTAATAATAATACTACTGCTTCTATAAAAAACCATCTGGAAACACACATGCACCCAAGGTAAAAGGATTCTAGAATAACCAGAAGCCTTTTATTCAGATTAGTAATGAGTATGATAAAAAGAGTAAAATCTTATTTGTTGAATTATGGATTAATCAGATGATGACAAAATAAAAATAGTTTCTCACAAAAACTTTTTTGATATTTAAGAATTCATGGGCTGTTAGTTGATTCAGTTTTGGCCGCCTTTCTGAAAAAAAAAAAAAAAAGACTGGAATCAGACTCAGAGTATAAAGACCTTGGTATCATCCTGGCTACTGAAATCAATTCATATGTTCTGCAGTTGCGAAGTAAAGGAGGAAGAGAAAGTAGCATAAAAAGGCAGCATAAATTCTTGCATTTGTTATCATTGCAGAGGTGTAATCATACACACACAGGGCTTTCAGTAGTCTTACGCTGATGAACAGGAGACTGTAGATCTGGTGTTTTGTTTTGTTTTCCATCCAGACCACTGGGAAGCCAACAGGGACACAGGGCAAAGGCAATTATAGGGAGTCCTTGATGATAAGTGCCGACTCAGTGGACTCTAATAAAGACCAATTTTCTCTTCAAAGATCAAACTGTCCTTTTACTTTCATAAACATGCTAAACTGGGTGAGGATGAGACTCTTTGGGAGTAAAATTTCACCTGTCAGAATGATGTCCTAATACGGCATCCTTCAAGCTGGGCATGGTGAAACATGCCTTTATCACAGCCCTCAAGAGACAAAGTAAGGAGGAGTTTTGCAGTTCAAAACCAGCATGGTCTACAAAGTGAGTCCCAGGAAATCAAGGACTGCACAGAGAAACCCTTTCTTTAAAAAGTCAGTCATCTTTCATTTCTAATCATTTTCAAAAGTATCATTCAGTAATATCCTCTCAAATAATGTCGACCATTTCTCCCGAACATTACTCTTGACTCCAAATTCCATAAATTCAGCTGTACTCTCGTAGTGACCAGCAACACAGGTAACAGAGGACATAATCATCTCTGAGGCAATGTTCAGCATAGACAGCTGTACATCACTATAGAGGAGCAAACTTCAATCTGATTAAAAACTCATTATTTGAAAGATAAAAATATCCATAAATCTTAGTGCTTAAAATATTTATTCTCCATCATATTTTCTCTGAAAACACAATTCTTAATAAAAAAAAAAATTGTTGAAACTTATTCAAGTGCATTATCTTAGATTAATGACCATGTCATGAGACTTTTAGTCATTTGATTTTCTCACCTGGCTCCATGTCTTGCTTTGATATCATAAGTTATTACATGTCACATAGAATTTTAAAATAAGTTCTGTTTGCATGCTGATAATACTCCTTGCCTGAGAGCACATTTATTTCTCAGTGCTACAAACAGTAAACCGAAAAGAAAGAAAATAAGTTTCTACTTGCTATTACTAATTGCTTTGGGGTGAAAGTAATTTAGTTATTATTGCTAAATTTGAATACACAAAATTTGGTTTAGTTCCAATGTTGTTTCTTATAGCAAATATTTAAAATATATCCCACAGTGGTAAGTGATGTTTATTTGGAATTACAATTTCCTTGAGAGAGACAAAAATCTTATATTTTATAGGTAGTTTTACATTTATTTAGTCCTTTCTTCCTTACACTCATTCAGAGACTCCAATCATGCATAGAGTATAATGTAGTACAGTGGCTTGTGTCTCAATAAAAAACATTATATTTTAAAGAGATGTGTCCATAGGGAACCAGAAAGAAGATAATGTGAAGTTCCAGATAAACATCAAAGCACTTAATGGTCAAGAGTTATAAAAACAACACATTACATTAAAACAACAAACCAAGTAACATGAAGTCCATCTTCTCTGAGGCAATGCATCTTTTGATTCTGAATGTTTTTGATGCTGTGCCTCAGTTTTCCTGAACATGGCTTGGCTCACATTTGTTAGTACACACATGTCTTTGTCATGCTTCAGATCGGCCTCTATCCTCAGAGTCATCATGAGCTGCCAACATATGTTCCCACTATGAGCAGATTAATTTTCTATGGCCCAAGTATTAGCATATCAGATAGATAGTGTAATGACTTATATTCTACCTGTGGATCAATTGAGGGATGGATCAATTGATAGGGAGTGAAATATTTAATAGTTATCTAGTAAAATCCTTCCTCAGTGTCATCTCTATAGTAAAATATAGCACAACATACTGTTGTTATTGTGACTCTCTTTTGTATTTTGTATTCTGATACAATATAGACACATTTATAATGTGGTCTGACCTAGACTGGTTTGATGATAGATTTAAGAATCACTTGTATATTATACTGCATAGCACCCATCTGTCTAATTTTACAACGTGGTTGGGTCAGCTTTCTCTAAGGCAAAGGTTTCCCTGGTGTCTTGAAATATCTTATACAAAAGAAAACAAACTAACAGTCTTTAATTATAAATTAAATGTGGTCTTTAATTATAAAACAGTACAATGAGTAAGTGATAGATTAAATCATAAGGAAATAAAATTGTGTTTATTAACTTTTAAATTTCATAGATGGGCATTTGATTTCAGACAAATCTTTCCTGGATATAAACATAATCCATCTTCTACATTTTGTGTTCCATGTAAAATGTAACCTTAACAAAACTATGCAATGTGAATATACGTTTTTCTCAATGGCTGTATTCAGAGAAGAAATCCTCAGGTGAGTCTCAGATGTCTAGTCTGCAAGAAACACAAAAAATAATGGAGCTTCTCCTGGGGAAAAAGTAAGAAATAAAATCCCATGTCTAGTCAATGATGTTTACAAAATAAAAAAAACATTTAGTTATAAACATTTATATAGCACCACCTGAAATCTGTGATGATTAACTGCCACAAATATACATGACAAGACATGAAAAATAGAAGTGTTACTCTCTCTAATGACATATACATTTCATTTATAAATGAAGTATTTACAATTTCAATTGCTTTCATTAGTCTGATTATATGTAGAAAATAGTTCCCATGTTAAAGATTCTATTTTGAAGAAATATATAACGTGGATGTTTAAGAAAGGCCTTACATTGAAAAAATGACTGCGCATTGGGCAGAGCTCCTGGTCCAGCTGAGAGCAGGGGAAGAGAGTCTTTATGAGCAAGGGGATAGGGATTATGAGGAAGGATCCCATGGTGATGGCTGGCTGGAGTTTTGGGAAGCTCACTGAATCAGGAATTGCAACTGGAGAACCATCAGGATGCAGAGCAGAATCGGGAGTGGGTGGCTTTCCACTGGCATGAGCAGTGTGTGGAGTCATGAGGGGTGGGGTCAGACTGTGTTCCTGTGTGGAGGCTGTCACCTTGGAGCTCATTCCCTGCAGAGGAACACTCAGCCCAGCATTAACTTTGGGATGAGTGAATCGGGTGTGTCTGGAGTGCATATTCTGGGCTGGGCCAGGCTGAGGGCTGGCTGGGAGGAATTGCGAGGGGAAGAGAGGGGAGTAGGGGGATACATTTATGGAAATGACATTTTTTTTAAATGAAAATAAAATTGAAAAAAGGGGGGGAGCTTTGGGTGAAAGAAGTAGGCTTGCAAATCGGAGTTTGTATTCCCAACATTATATTAACTACTAAAAAGCACTTTCTCAGAATTATATCAACACTTAAAAATGTATAAACCTAACATAACACATTATATTCCCAATCTAAAAAACGTGTTCCCCACAGTCTGTTAAATCCTATTGTGACAGGCTGTTTCCTGTCTCTGGTTTTTGGTATCCTCTCACAGGCTCCAGCCAGGCAAGACTACTCTGCATCGTTTTCTCTTGGGAGATCCTAGCACTACCCAGAAAGTACCTCCAGTGGTTTGGACTACTGACTCAGAAACACTTTCCTGACCACCCTACTGCTGATGCTTTCACCAGCTCAGGAAATTATCATAGAGCCCTTCGTTACCTCTCTTGGCACTTATCTTTACTTGAAAACCTTTTGAGCATACATTGTTAGACCTAGAATCAAAACCTAACGTTAGGAAGAATCAAAATGTGTTGAACTTTTATTTTCCTATCTTTATGGAACATAAAACTCAATTTGGCTCTTATTGAGGGCATAATTGCTAGTATTTAAGCAAACTAATGAGAAAATTAGATATACTCTTTGTGACAAAAGGTAGTGGAGAATCTGTCTCTCTGTTAAAGATGTTCCCTTGACCATGCATAAATTCCCCAAATTACAAAACCACAAAATACTAGTCTAATGCTAGTTACTTAAGGTCTATGATCATTTTTATAATAACTATTAAAGCAAGCAGATTACCTGGGAATGCCATTCATCTTTCTTAGCCATCATACCTTCTGTGAGAATCCATGCCAGTCTTTTTAAAGAATTGAGAAAACAGTAGCATTTGCAATCTTTATTTCCTATCTGTTTCAGTTGGTGTCATTATTTTACAATCAGAGAACAATCTTTATTTCACAGATCACAGTTATCAGAGGACTTTAGACATAGGGGTTTCCTGGAAAGAAAATAGAGATGTTTTCTCATGAAGTGTTTTCTAGCAAAATATCGTTTAGTTTTGTACCGGTCCTTTGTTTTCTGAGGGTAACAAGGCCATGGAAGCTTCACATCCTTATATATAGATAGTTGGTAGTAGGTAATCACTACTTGTAACTGAAGAATTCAAAAAGCCCATTTTTATTATCTTAGTGCCTCTAAATACTCTTCATGGGTATCCCTCATCTTCAGAATTCAGCACAAATTTCTCAACCAGAGCTTTTAGGACTCTCCAGTAAAAATATTTTCCAGGGTAGTAAACTGATTTTTTTAAGTAGATTTAATTTATTTAAAACAGAATAAATGGCTCTTTGAACATTATAAAGTATTCACAATGCTTTATTTGAGTCATCATAATTTATTATAATATATTTCTTACAGACTTCTGAAAGCTTGTTTGTATTACATACTACTCTGAAATTATGTTTGGACAACTACTTTTAATGTCTCTTACTTGAAAACATTCCCCCATTTAATCAATTGTGTGATTTCTAACCCTGGAAAACATATCTAAGCATATATTAAATGTGCACATACTACAATCAGATTATATTTATTTAACACATTGCTCTCATTGATATTTCAAATAGAAGTTGTAGGGGACCACACTCCCAAGAGTTTAAAGTCATGTTTACATCCCAGAGCAGATTTGACCACAGAAATTTCAGCATCTCAAGTCTTATTCTTGCTATGATTTCTGTATTGGCCAAGGTTCTCTAAAATAAAAGAAGTATAGAATGAGCATATGCACATGGTGTCAAGGGTATATATAAAGATATGCATTAGGATGACTTACAGGTTTTGTAGCAGCCAGTCCAATAATAGCTGTCTATCAGTGGAAGATTCAAGAAACCAGTAGCCGTTCAGAACATGAGACTGGACATCTCAGCTGTTCCTTAGTATATGCAAGAATCCTAAGTAAATAGGCTCTAATGCTAATATTAGAATAGTTAGAGTGAGCTGAAGTAGACAAAAAAAAAAAAAAGAAAAAAAAAAAAAAGGATACTTCCTTCTATGTCCTTTAGGCTATGAGCAGAAGTTGTAATCCAGGTTAAAGCTAGAAAGCCCTACCTCAAAAGATGTGGATTAAAGGAGAATTTTCCCACTAAAAATCCCAATGAGAAGTCAATCTTCACACATCAAACAATTCGATAAAAAAAAAGTGCCTCACAGGTATGATCAGACATTTGCATTTTAGTTTACCCCAAATTAAATAAAGTTGACAACCAAGCATAGACATCGCAGCCTTAATTTTTCCTAAAGTAAATCCTATAGTAATGGATTTTTAAAAATACTATTTTAAATAGCTGAAATGCTTTCCAGATTCTGCAACCAACTTAAAATATTCCCTGAGATAATGGAAAACATGTACCCAAGCTATTCTCCTCCTGAAGACTCATCTGCTTAATTTGAAGGTACTTTTTAAAACAGCAGAGTATACAACCTCACATATGTCATGCTATGGGGTAATTGGGATAATGCTCTTGTACACAGAAAAAAAAAATTCACCCCAGTTGTTTTGATAAAATGCTGATTTACCAGAGCTAGGAGAAAATATAGGTTGTATGAGAAGCCTAGGTAAATCTTGGAAAAAAGAAAGGGGAAACCAGCTACAGAGGAAGTAAGATGAGATTGTTGCAATGAGAAAGGTACCAAATCACTTGGCTAAACATAGATAAATATTTGCAGGCTAATTAAAGTATAAAAGCTAGTTAGTAATAAGTCTAAGATACCAGCCAGACATTCATAATTAACATAAGCCTCCTGTGTGGTAACTCGGAAAGCAGCTGTAGATGAGGGCAGAACATAAACTAACCTCTGACTACAACTATGCCTTCAATTTACCTTAAATTAAATATTTATCCTTGTCTAATCCAGAATAATACTTATATTGGTATGTGTTGTGCTGATCATTTGTTGACAAGAACCATCATGTTGATAGCAGCCTTCAACAAATATACCATAGATGTTGAAGACCATATCTTGAAATTTATTGCTAACATCTACATGTAGTGAGAAAATTCCCTGTGTTTCAGGCAGAAAAGAGACACAGACAATTCAGATTCAATGCACACAGACAAGAGGGACAAACAGATCAGACACACATAAGAGATAAAGAATGTAGCCCAGAAACTACAGACAAAAGGAAATCATGAGAGAGAAGAAAAGAATTCAAATTTAGGCTTCAGTTTAGTAAATTATACCAAAAGAATGTTTCTTCATTTTATTCCTTAACAAAATCTCAACACATTTTGATGTCTCCTCTGATGTTATTTTAGTACATTTTCATATTGAGTATCTGTGTTTATTTTAAATTTATTTTATTTAAATAGAATTGCATGACTTCCCCCTCATCTCCTACTAGATTTTCCAGGGCTCCGGTGTGGCGCTCAACCATTCCCATACCCATGCCTCTCATGCTCTCTCAAGTTTGTTACCTATGTTTCTTTTATTTCTTTTATTCACACACAAAGCTACACACAAATGGACATACACACATCATATAAACACATACACACATATATAAGCAATAAATATTAAAAAACAATCTGATGTGTCACTTTTGAGCAGTGTTTGTGAATATGACTTCAGGGCATTAGTGAATCAATCAGAAGGCTCATCTCTGGGAGAGATTACTTTTTTTTAAAGCAGGTACTAGTTTTCCACAATTCTTGGTCTAGGCCTAGAATTCTTTGATATTCTCCACTTTTGAGGTAGCATGTACATTGGTATTATCATTTCTTTTAGCTTTTCTTTAGTAACCTCTATTATTGATATGCCATGGGTATAGCTTCCTTATCATTTCTAGGTGGTGTAATCTAATAGCATACTTCAACTTCCTCTGGCTTCTATAAGCATTCTCCTCCCTTTTTTGAGATGTTCCCTGAGCCTTGGCTACAAGAGATTGGATGTAATCATATCCTCTGTGGCTTGATAAACCAAAGTTAAATGATCTCTGAATGTGACCAATTGTTTCCTGTCTTCTGTCCACTAAAACAAGAAGCTTCTTTGATGTAAGAAGAGAAAAACAGACAGACAGACAGACAGACAGAGGAGAGAGAGAGAGAGTGATTGCGAGCGCATCGAGTCATCCTGTGGCACAAGGATAAGATTTAGAATAAAGTTCTAAATTATTCCAGTCCATTAAAGCAACAATAGCTAGTTCTCATCTAAGATTCAGGACTTCAGTAATCCTGGGTAGATGACTAAGTTTCTAGTTCCAGGCATCAAATTTATCATAGTGAGTTGTCCTTTAAGGAATCTTCTGGTTACTGTCAGATATGATTGCCAGTATTTCACCATTAGGGACATCTAGCCATGGAGTACATAAGGATTACATCTGAGTAGACATATTGATTGTTTCTCTCCTCTGGAAGAGGGTACATCACCTTGTGGTTCTATATAATACAGACAGCACAAGGAGGTTATAATTTTAGATTCAGCTCAAAATTTCTGCATCCTATGTCTAAAGTAAAGAGGATTTAGATTTAACCTCTGAGAGGTAGTCAAAGGCAACAATAATAACTTATGTTGTTTGGGGACTTGCTTGGACCACTTGACAAATACCTCGAAGCAAATTTTCTCATGCTTACTGCTGGAGGTTTTGTTAGGATGTGTTTTTGCTATGATAGTTTATGGCTTTAATGAGGAGGATTGACAGATAGCTTAATTTGGTTAAAGTGATTTAAATGAAAATTAAAACACAACACAATATTATCTCTGGAACAAAACAAAAGCAATTCTGGTGGGATATTTCATAGCTCTAAGTACCTACATTACAATATCAGAATAAGAAGAGCCATTCCTGCCAGAGTTAACAAGCTGGATAACAGATCTGCACTTCACATTCTGCTCCTCTCCATCTAGTCTCCCTGTATCATTCCTTTGCTTATAGCAGAAAACTACTTCAGTCTCCCTTTTGTCTCTGATCTCCATTCCTAAAGGATCACAAAGACTTTCTCCCCCAATTTTACTTCTTCTTTCTCACCCAATTATTCTACTTTCCAATTCCAGCAGGCATAAGCTGGGAACACAATAAGTGGGAAGGCCACAAAAACAAGTAAGCTAACTGCAGAATTTCACAGTTTCCTCCTCCACTCGAAACCCAAGACTCATCCCTAGTGTTGCCACAAAAACACCTACACAGCCTTCCTGCTCCCCTGCACTCATCCCTATGAATCCCACAGAACAGCCCCTTCTCACATCTCTGCCCATATCCCTTACTTCATTCCAGTCCCCAACCCCAGCAGCTACAATCTGCTAGCCCACGGGACATTCCTGCCAGAAAACCAGGTAGGCTGTCTAAATATCTTCTTCTTCTTCTTTTTTTTTTTTTTTTCAAATCCCTCATATCTAACTTTAGATCTGCAGCAGAACTCTGGGCATTGTTGTCTCCCCTATCACATTCTGTAAATCTGTGAATCCATTTTATATTTTCTTCTATCATCCCTCCCCTAATTCTTTGCTTGGTCACAGTCCTCCAACATCATCAGACACTCCCTAATAACTAAAGGTCCATTCTTGTCAGAAAAACAAGCAGGCTGACTGCATATCCATGCTTTTCCTTCTGCTCTGCATTTCCAATTTTGCCAGTTTTTTCTATCCATAGCTCATTAACAAAATATAAACAATAAAAATAAAAAAGTTATAGTCTTGCCATTCTTGCTAACTCCATCCCCAAGTGAATATAAAGATCTCCCTGATCTTCCCTCCTTGAATTTGTCCCAGTATCCCAGGCTCCACCCACTGGTAGGAATTCCTTTTAAACATATCAGCTGAGTAAACCAGAAAATCAGGTAAGATAACCAAAGACCATCCCAACTCCCTTTTGTCCTCCATACCCAATCTTTTGGTCTTATCCATATCTTTGACAGAAAATCCATTGCGACCTTTCTCCACTCTGGACCTACATCTGTTTGAATCCCTAAGACCTTTCTTTTCTAACTATTCTCTCCCCAACTGTGGCTTTATTCCATCCTTCAATTTCACCAGGCACCTCCCTGCCCCAATCTACACACTACTCCTGTTAAAATAGCAGGTAGTCTATATGTAGAACTTCCCCACCCATTCTGTATCTCTAGGTCTCATTCTCAGCAACTGACCAGACCCTCTGAAGTGACAGCTCTCCACTGTCTCCCCCATTCCAAGAAGATAAAATTAGCAGATTCTAACTGAACATTTTGCTTTCCTCCTTCCTAAGAACCCTAACCTATGTTCACTCCTAAGTGTCACCTTCCAATACCCAGAAATATATGTTACCTGAAATCCCCAGTGGGGATTTCATCTATCATGTTCAAAGAAAGTTTCCTACCAGGAAACACACCAACCTCACTCTCTTATAATTCAGACAGAAACCAAATAGCAAAGTCACAAACATAATTCCAGAAATCATCACCAAGACCTATAATCATCCCAATCCCAGATGGTTTATACATTGGAATAGAGAAGGCAGTGTGTTTCCACATGTATCCAGCTATCCTACTACATCAGGCCCCCAATATTACAGCATAGCAGAAGCACAAGAAAAAGAAAGTAAAATTCCCTACATGAAGATGATAGAGTTTCTTAAAGAAATATAGGAACATAAACTGAGGAAATTCTGGAAATAAAAATTTTAGGAATTTGAGCAGAAACTTCAGAGTCAAGCTTTATGAAGAAAATACAAGAGATATAAGAGAGAATTCAGGCATACAAAATAAAATAAAGGGAAAATGTTAATTTAAAACAACCCCTAACAGATGTAAGAAATCTGGGACATTATAAAAAGAGAAATTTCTAAGAACAATAAAACAGTGGAAGGAGATGAATCCAAGATCAAAATCTTAGAAAATATTGTCAATAAAATCATAGAACAAAAATTTTCTAACCTAAAAACCTAGAAAGATTCCAAAAGCATCTAGAACAACAAATAAATTAGACAAGAAAATATACAATCAGCGCATAATTACCAAAACCTAGATATACAGAAAAAGAGAAAATATTAAAAGCTGCAAGGGAAAAAGAGCAAGTAACCTGTAAGGCAGATCAATTAAAATTAAAGCTGACTTAAAAAATAGTGACTCAAGAACCAGAAGTGTTTGGACAGATGTGCTGCAGACTTTCAAAACCACAGGTGACATCTCAGGCTACTATTCCTAGCAAAGCTTTAAGTCTCTTTACAGGACAAAAATAAGATATTCCATGATAAAGACAATTTTAAACAATATCTACAAATCCAGACCTATGGAAGGTGCTAGAGAACATAAGGAGGTTAACTACACCCATGAAAATACAGGGAATAGATAACCTCACTGTTAATTATATCTAAATTAGAGAAATGTTTATTTTTTAGTCACAATATTAGGCTTAATTTTGAGTATACATATTTAAGCTAAATATAAACACATTAAATAAGTTGATACTTTATGAGGTGACTAATGATTAACTTGCATATCTTGTAAAGTTAGGATTTCATAGCTGTATTTCTATTAAGGTTAGCCTTAAAGAATAATAATTTCTGAAAAATAAGTTAGACATACATTACTAAATCAGTCTCTGTTATGCTGAATAGATCTTTGGTAAGGAGAGACCCTTTACCTGGCTGCTTAGCTCACTCTCTTGCTACATCATAAGGTGGTAATACTTCAGTCTCTGGTTTTCAGCAGTGCTCCTAAATTTTTATTTTAGGAAAGAAGATATGAAGCTTAACCATAATTTGTAGAGGGCAAAACCAAGTTTTAACAGCATAAACAATTTAGTGTCTCTAAAATCAATACCAAGTAGATTACACATACATTACAAAATCTAGCTTCCAGCAAGATACATCCCTGCATGTGAATGCATGGAGGTACAATTATAATACCTCAGTAAACCAGCAATGTTCTAAATCCAATTTTTATAAACCTTGTATTCAGGTTGGGACAGAAATTATCATACAGAAATCCATTCTAATCCAAAATATCTTGGAGACATGTTATCTGCTTAGGGGGCCCACTCCATGTGGTCACCTTCACTCAAAATGACAGTGAAGTCACATAACTTCATCATTCTCCAAATTTGATAAAAATTGTGGTTGCCCATGTGGCTGTACTTAATAAAGGTAGTGGCAAACCACATGTTGTCCAGAGCAGTTTGAATCTGCAGTTACAAGTTTGATTTCATTTTTTAAATTTATTTTAAAATTTTATTTAAATTTATTTATTTGTTTATTTTTCCATGAATAGCATGGGTTACACTTCATTCCATCCCCCCAGTCTTTCCCCAGTCCTCCCTTGGCCTCCCCTCACTCCCATGCTGCTATACCTTCCCCAAGGGAGGCAAGTAGTCCCAAGGTGGCTCAATTCAGTTTGCTATCTACATTTGAGGTAGGTCTGGATCCCTCATCCCAGTATTCAGGCTGGGTTAGGTGTTCCTCTGTAGGGAATGGGCTCCAATATGCCAGTTCATGCACAGGACCATAGTCTGATCCTTTTCCAAGAGGCTCCATGAACTTCCCATGCCATTTGACAGTCATCTACTTTTTGAGAGTTTAGGTCCTCTCCCTGAACTTTTCTCAGTTGTTGTTACTGATTCTTTGAGCTCCCAATCTCTCTACTCAGCCATCTCTGTGGGTCTCCTCCTCAAGATCCTGATCTCTTTGTTCATACACACTTTACCCTCTTTCTCTTCAGCTGGACTCAGAGCTCGACCCAGTGCTTAGATATGGATCTCTGCTTCTGCCTTTATTCATGCCAATATGAAGATTATACAATGTCACTTAAGGTGGCCATTCATTTGCTCATAGGGGAAGACCTATTTAGGCACCCTCTCCAGTATTGCTTAGAGTCCTAGCCAGGGGCATCTTGTGGATTCTTGGAGGTTTCCTTAGCACCATGGTTTCTTTCAAACCCCAGAGTGGCTCCCTCTATCAAGATATTAATTTTTTTTCTCCCTCTTTGTTGCTCCTCTCACTCAACTGTTTTCTCTCATGGTTTGTTCCCATGTCTCCTTGGTCATTACCCATTCCTATCCCAATTTACTCAGGATATCTTTTCTATTTTCTCTTTCCAGGATCCCCTGGATGTCTCTCTTAAGTGCCTTCTATTCCAAAGCTGATCAGGGGTGTGGTTTGCAGCCTGGACATTCTTTTATTATTGTCTACAATCCACTTAAGAGTGAATATATCCCATTGATGTGGGAATACCTTTCTGTATGCTGTGAATCTCAATCTTTAAATAAAGGAGCTGTTTGGGGCCATGACAGGCACCATAAAAGAAGTAGTAGGAGGAATCAGAATAGGTAGAAAGGAAGGTCAGAGTCAGAGGGAGACCAAGCTGAAGCCCAAAGAGCAACATGTAAGGAGCACAGGTGAGCCACGGGCCACGTGGCAGACAGATTAATAGAAATGGGTTGATTTAAGATGTAAGAGCTAGCTAGCAATATGCCTGGGCCATAGGCCAAATAGCATGAAGTTAATATAAGCGTGAGTCATTTCTGGGGGCCTGAGCAGCTGGCGGAGGGCTGCTAAGGGGTCTTGGGCAGCAGTCTGTGGGTTTGGGCCTCTGGCCACCCAGGACCAAAGAAACCCCACTACAACAGATTGCACCACACTTCAACAGATGGCACCAAACGTGGGGAAAATATCCACTAAATGCCAGAAAATGTTTAAAAAGGTTTTAGCAGAAACTGAGCAAAGTTAGTTTCCAAATTGTGTATACGAAGTGGGTCATTGTACAAAGTAAGTGTCCAGGTCACATTCAAAATGGCGCTGGTGGACTGGAAGCAGGAAGTGTAAGCTACAATCAGGTATGTTCCTGAAATCTCACAGAAGACTCAGTAGCATGTGATTGATTTAAGGTTTCTGTCTATTTTGAACAAAAAGGAAATGAAGACGGTTTCTTAGTAGCAACATTTTCTATAGTCGGCTCTGTTTGCTGTCCACGAACAGAGACAAGGTCTCTTTAAGAGAATTTACTGATTCAGCTTTATCTGCAAAAACGATACAGCTCTTTAAGAGAGTGTATTTTAAAAGCTCTTATGTTTGGAAGATTATTAAGAATTCATCACAATAAAAGAGATTCAAATGAAAAGAAAAACCTGTAAACAGGTTACAATGTGTGTAAAAGGTACATAGGCTTCAGAGAGAAAAGAAAGAGGATAGAGAAAGTCTTTAAAAAGAGAAATAGAGTAATAAAAATATAATAAGCCACGTAAAGGTGTAAAATAGACACAAAATCTGAATTTTGGTTGTTATTGTGTTTTCTTTTAATTTTTTAACTGTTAATAAGCTAACTGCAGAAAGACAATGGATTGGAACTGCAAAGGCTACTAAATTAAACAAAAATATATATTTTAAAGGAATTTGATTTTAAAATTTATGTCTAAGGATTTATTGCTTTGGAAGAGTTCTGTGTTTTTTTTCCACAGAAGATGAGAACCTATGGTTTGCTTCCAGGAAAATATGATTTCATCAACCAAGACCCCCTGAAAAAAACCTCTGATAGAAAGAGATGGCCGTATCAGCTTCAGGGCTGCAGACTGATCCAATCTCAACAACCTTGAGATTTTCAACACCCCCTAATCAGCAGGAAGTAGTAATGGATAATTATGCCCAAATTTCCCTAACATTGTTTCTAAATGTTTGTTTTCATTATAAATAGTTAGTGGCCATAGTTAATCTCTTTCTAAGAATAAAAGGGGGATATGGTATATGAATGATTATTTAAAATGTTAGATTATTGAATTTACTTAGATCAGGAAATCAGCTGTTAATCTCAAAATGCTTTATGTTGGTATGGATTTTGGTTTATTGATACAAATTTAAGGTCAATTTTGTTATGCTGTATGTATTTTTCTATTCTTGTTTAAGGTATGATGTTTATGGAACTGATTTAAAATTTTAATGTACAATTAAGAAATGCATGTTAGTTAGATTTTTAGGTATACAAAGATATAATTCAATTAGATAGGTAATCTTCAAACATTTCTAAGACCTACAAAATATGGCATTTAAAATGTTTTAAGAACTTAGACTTTTCTGGACAGTAAGACTGATTTGCACCTGACAGCACCAATCTTCAAGAAAAAAATAGGCATTGAAGAAACTCCATATGGAGTCTACTCTCTTGGTGGCAATGGTTAGCCACTGGACAAGGACCTGTTCTTATATTGACTGCTTGACAGTATGCTGTTTAAACTGGACATACAGTTTCCATAGAAAAATGACCTCTGAACTTTGGCAGAACAAGCTGAGATGGTCATTCAGTATCCTACTTTACAGAGAAAACTGTCAGACATTCTTCAGGACTCGAGGAGAAGCATCTGATGAACTGTACCAGAATAGGCAGAGCAGATTTCCTGCTTCACTGAAATGAAAAGAGACTCTGGGCCTGTAGGCTGAAGATGGATGCCCCAACTTTATAAAGGAAATTTGGGTGACTGTCCAGGCAGATAGGTGTCATCTCTGTCCTTTCTAGATTTTAGAAGTCGCTTGCACTTCTGTTTACTTGGGTAAATATATCCTTCTGTGGTCTTTGATGTAGTTGAAGATTAGATGGTTATAGGTACAGTTTTTCTTAGTCATTTGAAAGGTATATTGGATATGACACTTTAGATTCATAAAGATAAGGTAGATGATAAGAGTATATTCTTTAATTTGCTAAATGCAAATAGACTAGTTATTATACCTGTAATTCTTGCTTGGTGGCTATTTTGTTATATGTAATTTTGCTATGTTAAAATTGAAACCTTCCTTTTTGATAGACAGAAAGGGGGAAGTGATGTGGGAATGCCTTTCTGTATGCTGTGAATATCAATCTTTAAATAAAGGAGCTGTTTTGGGTCATGACAGGCACCATAGAAGAAGTAGGAAGAGAAACCAGAACATAGGTAGGAGAAGCAGGGCAGAGTGAGGCAGACTGAGCTGAAGCCCAAAGGAGCAACATGTAAGGAGCACAGGTGAGCCACGGGCCACGTGGCAGACAGGCTAATAGAAATGGGTTGATTTAAGATGTAAGAGCTAGTTAGCAATGTTTCTGGGCCATAGGCCAAACAGCATAAAATTAACATAAGCGTCTGAGTCATTTCTGGGGGCCTGAGCAGCTGGCGTCCGGCTGCTAAGGAGACTTGGGCAGCAGGTCTGTGGGTTTTGGGCCTCTGGCTGCCCAGGACCAAAGAAACCCCACTACAACAGATGACATCACACTTCAACAGATGGATGATAGTGCTGTGACTCAGATGCCTATCTTTTTGGGCCTAAGTTACCTCACTCAGGATGATACTCTCCATTAACCTACACATTTTATAATGTCGGGGTTTTTTTGTTTGTTTGTTTGTTTGTTTTGCTTTGTTTACTTGCTTCTGAGCAGTACTTCATTGTGTAGTTATATCATAATGTGATAATTAATTTTTTAGCTTAGGGACATCTAGGTTGTTTCCAGGTTCTGGCTATTATGAATAATGCTATGAACATAGCTGAGCTAATTATCTTGGAGTGGGAATGTGCATACTTTGGGTATATGCCCAATAGTGATATTCCTGTTTAATTGGGGAGACTGATTCCCAGTTTTCACAAGAATTGTCATACTGTTTTCCCAAAGTGCTGCACAAATTTACATTCCCACTAGCAATGGAGGAGTGTTCCCCTTGTTCCATATCCTCTCCAGCATAGGCAGTCGTCTGTGTTTTTGATCTTAGCCATTCTGACAGGTGTAAGATGGTATCTCAGTGTTGTTTTAATTTGCATTTTTCTGATGGCTAAAGATGTTGAAAACTTTTTAAGTGTCTTTTAGCCATTTATAGTTCTTCTGTTGAGAATTTATTTTTAACTCTGAATCTCACTTTTTAATTGCATTATTAAAAGATCTATTTAACTATACCTGTTTGCTAAGATCTTTAAGTCATTGAAGAAGATATCAGAAAATAGAAAGATCTTCTATGTTCCTGTATAGGTAGGATCAACATAGTAAAAAATAGCAGTCTTATATGTTTTAAGTTAAAATTTTCCTATAGATTTTTTAACCATACCCAATTACTTAGCTGTTGGTTTTTTTTAAAAAAAAAATAAGGTAGAACAGAATAAAATAACTTTAATATTATTTATAGCCCTATGATATATGACTCTCCTTGTATTCAATGCAGTGGCTAGGAAATCCAGAAGTAAATTCTGAGCCCACACTGTTAATAGTAACAATTGGGCTGTTACCAAGACACACAGAACATATAAACTCAGGCGTCTGAGACTAGTTAGGAAGAAGTATATACATTGGCCACATTCATTCAAACAGCCACTGAGCCTGAAGTAATACTGTGTGGCTTCCATGTCCACAAGCAAACATACAGACAGAGATCCATTCATATATACAAAATAGGCAGGACTTTTTGAACAGCAAGACAAATAAAACTATCCATGGGAAGTAGACCTTGTCACAAGTTATATAGATTTAAGTCATGTCAGATGAGCAACTTATAAATCCTGAAATAAGTTTACAGCATAGGGCAGCATGTAAGAAATCATAGGAATAAAGCTTTTTTAGGAGTGAGGAAGTAGAGCCTTTCAAGTTTAGCCACATTTAGGCAGTTTAGAGTGGGAGAGCCAGCAGAAACTGGCCAAGAGAATGGATCTGTTACAGGAAAAATCTCTGAATGGGTAGACCAAATGCTAGGAAAGCCTAGTGAGTAAAATACAAAGTGGGTACCTTTTGGTGATCCCTGTCAAGGCATGCCACTAAAAAACACACCAGGAACAGCAGAGTTAGTGTAAGAGGGTTATCAGGGAAACGGGGAGAAAAGAATGAAAGGGCATCTAGCAAAGAGAGACAGCTAGGCAGACCAAGAGAAAACAGGTGGGGCTGGGTAGAGATGGCAGTGAGTCAGGAGCCACAGTTCATGGAGATGTGGAGGCACTTCAAGCCTAGCCAACATAGCTTGGTTCATGGGACACTGGTTACAGAGGAATGGATGAGAGCCCAGAGCCCCAAAATATCAGAATGTACGGAAGCTAAGTCCATTTATCCATACTCTGCAGAAAATTTCAAAATTACAGAGGATGTTTAAGTCAAGAGTTTTCTCTTGTGGCTATATTGACTGGTTATCAAGAGTGTACTGATAGAGCAGAAGTAAATTAGTTGTCTGGGGCACATGATGTCAGAGATCCCCAAAATGGATAAACTGTGCAAAAGACACTATAGAGGTGAATGGGTAGACTTGGACCTGCAGTTACCTATATCAGGTTTTATGGCAGAGTCTGAAGGGTGTAGAAAAGTGTACAGTGCTATAGCCTAGGAATTAGAGAAGTGAATGTGGCTGTTGATTTTGTACATAACGTCTGCCGTACAAAGGACCCCGCAGAACAGAGGGAGCCTGTGTTCTAGAATTGGGTCAGGGTTGCTTAATGCTGCAAAGGTTTGGTAGGAACTCTGGAAGATATTGGACCTTTGGAGTTGTTTGCCTTGGAATTAAGTGACTTACTCAAGTCCAGGAGTCAATCTTCAATCTGGTCTGGCAGCAGAGGGATTAAAAAAAGAGTGACTTCCCATATGGCCTGAGAAACTGGAAAAGGCTCAATTCTACCAAGGCTCAGCACCAAGACTGTAGCTGTTTTACCCCAATAATAGGTTTCTTTACCAATGCAGTAAACTGGATCAAGTCAAAATAAAATGACCAGGTTTATTGGGCCAAGCATTATTAGGTGAAATTTCTATCCCCCAGAGGGTGAGGCAGAGTAAGGGGCAAGAGAAATCACATGGCTGTTCTTGAGAGGGGACTTAAATACCCTATAGGTTTGGTCTTGAGCAGATTCTAGCAGCCTCAGAGGAGGAGCCTGGCCTTTTGTCAGTCTTCCTGAAAAGATCAGGGTTTGGAATGATGCCAAGTTGGAGATTCCAGCCAAACAGTCACATCAGCAAAATTAAAAAGGAGAACACGTGCACGCACCACCACCATGAACAACAATAACAATAATAAAATAACAACAAAATAAGAGGAAATAATAATATTGGTTTTCCATATTTCTCAATATTAATGGTCTCAATCCCCCAGTAAAAAATCACAATCTAAAAGAATGAACATGAAAACAGGATATGAATACACTTCAACATCATAGATAGATACTACCTCAGGGTAAGGGTGGGAAAAAGAAACTCCAAATAAAAATACCCAAAAAAGCATGCAGCTGCTGTAATTATAATATCTGAAAAAATACATTTCAAATCAAAATTAATCAATGTTTATTCCAAACAACAAAGAATATATACCTTCTGTGCACCTCAAGCAACTTTCTCCAAAATTGATTATTTACTCAGATACAAAGCAAGTCTCAGCTGATACACAAAAATTGAAATAACTTTGTCAATCCTGTCAGACCACCATGGATCAAAGCTGGATATGAACAACAACATAAACAGTATAAATCCTACAAACTCTTAAAATCAGGCAGTGGCAAACAAATAGTTACTCACTCAATATCCCCCTAGTTTCTCACTCGCTAGTATTTTTTTTTCTTCCAGTTTAACTAATCTAAAGTTCTGTTGGCCTAGAAGTCTTGGTTCCAGAGGAGGGATTACACTTGTCTGGAGCTCAGCTTTCTCTTCTACAAGGGTCAGCGTATCTAGTTTTGTGTGCATATCCTTAATTTAGAGCTTAGTCCACAGGGATAGGTATTAATCCATTTGAGTTATTCTAAATAAAGACATCCATTTGCATATTACTGGCTTATTTATATTTATTTTGTCTGTTTTGTTGTTATCTCTTATAATCCTGTTATTTTCTAATGAGATACACAAAGGGAATTGATCTGGAGGGGAGGAGATATGAGAGAAACTGGGAGAAGCAGAGGAGGGGACTGTAATCAGAATATACTGTATGAGAAAATAACCTATTTTCAATTAAAAAAGAATTAAAAAACAATCATTACAAATTTAACTAAATGACTTTATAATAAAATTTAAGAACTTGGAAAAATATAAACAAGCCAAACTCAAATTAGGAGTTGATAAGAGATAATGAAAAAAATCAGAGATAAAAATTAATGAAGCAGGGAAAGTATCATAGTTTATTTAATAATATGCCCCTCCTCATATTTCCCTTGGTTTACACATTGATTATCTTTGTCTCTCTAACATATACATCCTTCTCTATATCTTCTCCACCACTACTTCTTATGTTCTCTTACTCTCTTGTAATATATGTTCACATGTAGAAAAGAAAATCCTAGTGACCTACTCTTGATATTTTCCCGAAAAATGTTGTCCTTCAGACCTAAATCCAAAGTTACGTTAAAAATGTACTTGATTATTTAAGTTAATTTTACTATGTCAAGTTACAAGGAGCTGTTTTCCCTACCTCCTAGGAAATTTGTGACCTTTCTTTTTCCCCTTTTTGCTGCCCAGTTTCACAAACTACTGACTCTGTTCTCATTTCCACGTTTTTTTCTTCTTCTTTTGTCAATTATTGTTAAAGCTGTATTTGAAAAACCAACTGAAAATTTAGTGGACTGAAATGATAAACAAGTTAGAAAAAATACACCTACAGCTCACCTATGTGGATGGACTCCCTGGGTGATTTCACCCAAATGATTTGCAACCATGTGCTCTGTGGTATCATAGCTCTAGGTTTTTATGTAAAACAACAGGGACCAGGAAGTTAAACATCCATCTTTGATAAGTCTATTGAAATATGAGGCAGCCAAATTGATGAAATCTGATTGAAGGTACATGGGACACAAGGACAGAAAAATAAACATAGATTTGGGAAATTAAAATGGAGATGATGAAAATAGCTGTAAATTTTAATGTCTACCTCAGAGTATTGAAACAAACGAAGCTGCTCTGTAAAGTGGTTTTGTATATATAAGTCCTGACATCGGTCTTCTTTTCTAAAAAGTTTACCTTATGCAATTATATGAAAGAAAGTGGTTCCCAAAGGAAGTGGCATTATTAGGAGTTATGACTTTGTCCGCGTAGTTGTGGCCCTCTTGGAGGAATTATCATTGTTGGGGGTAATTACAGTTAAGAGATTGCATGAATTTCAGAATAGACTTTGAATTTCAGACTTTTAACCAGCGTTGAGACTGTTATAGACTACCTGGAGCAGCTAGGTAAAGGAGGAAGTTAGGAAACACATCGATATATCTCCCTGGGAAGGGGAAATATAGAACTCCTGAGTAAACTGGGGTTGTACAGTAGTAGGGGGGAAGTAGGGAAGAGAATATGAGAGAATGTGGTGGTTGAGTCGGGAAGTAGCAGAGAGGGAGAGCAAAGAAGTGGATATCTTAATAGAGGAAACCATTGTGGTGTTAGAGAGAAACCTGGTGCTAGGGTTACACCCAAGAACTCACAAGGTGAGGCCTGCTAGGACTCCGAGCAATGGTGGAGAGGGTGCCTAAACAGGACTTCCCATATAATCAAGAAATGACAACCCTAATTGTCATTATTAAACCTGCATCCAGAAACTGAAGAAGGCAGAAGCAGAGATCCATAGCTGAGTGTCAAACTACTGGTCTGTCTGAAGTGGGTGAGGAAAGAGTACGTGAGTAAAGGGATGAAGAAACCCACCGAGTAGGCCAACCCATACTATTGGGATCTCACAGACTCTGAAATGACAGCTGTGGAACCTTCATGGAATGGATTGAAGCCCTCTGAATGTAGATGACAGTTGAAAAATGTGGGCAGTTTGTGGAGCTTCTTACAATCAGACTGGACCAGAGTTCACTCCTGATTCATGAACTAGCTTCTCAAAAGCCATGCCCAGCTAGAGAACACTTTTCTCAGCCTGGGGAAAGAGCTAGGTCTTATCCAACTGGATATGCCTGATCCAGATTGAATCACCTTGGGATTCCTTATCCCTCTGGGGACTGGAACGGGGATGGGAAGGGGAGAGGTTAGGGTAGGACTCAGAGAAGAGAGAGGAGCAGTGGTGTGTATAAAAAATATTAAATAAAAAAATTAAATTTAAAGACAGGATTTTTAAAGTTTGACTTTTGAAAGTATTTTATATTTTTTTTCATTAAAAAATGTCATCTCCATCAATGTACCCCCCTGCTCTCCCTACCCTTTCCCTCCCAATCCTTCCCAGACAGCTCTCAGCCCCTCCCCTCCTCCATTGGCCCACCCCCTCCCCCAAAAGGGTGAGAAGTCCCAAGGTGGGTCAGCCCAGGGAATCACATGTACTCCAGACACATCTGGATTCACTCATCCCAAAGGCAATGCTGGGCTGGGTGTTCCTCTATAGGGAATATTTTTGCATTATTATGTGTCTACAAACTGATGGGGGCCAGAAAGTGGAATGCAGTTTGAAAGAAAATGGCCCCCATAGAGAGTGTCATTATTAAGAGGTGTAGTTTTGTTGAAATGGGTGTGACTTTGTGGGAGGAAGTATATTGATGTGAGAGTGGGCTTTGAAGTTATCTATTCTCAAGCTATGCTAAATGTGGAACACAGATTCCTTCTGTGGTCTTCAAATTATGATGTAGAACTCTAAGCTCCTCCTGTAGTACCATGTCTGCACACCACCAAGTCCTACCATGATAATAAAATACTCAACCTCTAACACTGTAGGCAAGCACTAATGAAATATTTACCTTTAAGAAGTTGCTGTGATCATTAAATAGAACAGTCGTGGTAATGAAAAATATCGCTTCTTTATTTAAATATAAACCTAATGCAAACCATTTAGAAACATCATCTTTACTGTCATTAGTGTTGGGCACCCAAAGCTATATTTGCCTACATTCAGTATGCTTGCACTTATACTGCATCTACCAACTGTGGTAGACATCACTGGACCTTTCCATTTTAAAATCTAGACCAATTCTTCCTGAGCACAGCATTATTTCATTTGCAGTATTATTTTATTCTCCAACAACTTTCCTTGACCAATGGAAGCTTGCATTTATATGTAACTCTCTGATTCATGCTATGAGACTTACATTTCTTTATGGACTTAGGGAACTGAATCAAAACCTGTTTCAGCTACTTTCTAATAACGTAATTCTGAAAGGCTGTAATTTTTTTTTTTTTTACCACTCAAATGTCATTTCCACTCTGTTCTTCTCAGCTATTTCAGTTGCTGATTTGTCTTGTATCAGCATCAGTGGTTTTCCTATGTCAAGAATATATTGAATGATTCTTAACTCTGTCTTTACATCTGATTGATTGGTGGTCTTGTCAGTGTGAAGGCCCAGGCAAGACTTGGACATACATCACAATTTCAATGTTAGACACTGGGCTATCTTTTAAATGAAAACTTTTCTGAGATTATTACTTCAGAACTGCTAAAATGCATTTTTTTTTTTACTAATTAATGTGTATTGTTATAAATGGCAGAGTTTTCTTCATGATTTTGCTAGGTTGCTGGGATGTAGTTGTTCCATGGTGCTATCAAGCCTCTTAACGTAGAGCTTTTCTCATGATGCTATTTCACTTGGTGCAGACTTTTTCCCTTGTTGTTATCTAGATTGTAGGTCTAGTGCTTTCCCATGGTGCTATCTAAGTTGTTAAAGAGTTTTCTTTAATTCTCTGGGAAACTGAAGACAGTAGAAAAGCATGAGGTCATGGTCAGAATACTGTGCCAGCCCAACTTGGAATGCTGATATGAAAGGAGCTGTAACCACATAGAAGAAGCTTTCTCTGTACTGGTTGTTCACATTCAAATTTATTTAGCAGTACATTCAAGCATACAGATAACATATGAACCAAATACTGTCATTTCAAGGTTCACTAAATAAGAGTATAGAATTTTAAACCAAACACATGTTAAGGTTTGCTAGATAAATGACTATGAATAATTGTTTTTACTCACTTGCTTTTCATGATTAAGAAAACATGGGAGTGTGCATTTGTTCTTATATAATCTCCAGATTTTAACTTGTGCTACTTGCTTTTTATGTACCTACTACTGAGTAGAATATGGGTTCTACGCTTTCACATTAAAGAGCTTTTAATCCTGATTCTTGAGTACATAAAAAAAGATTGGGTCTATTATGTTAATTAAAACAAATATAACAATGATAATGCAGTTTTTTGTTGTTCTAAATGTTAACTTTAAGATTCTGAATTTAATATGAGTGAAAGGCACATAAGAAATAGGAAAATAGCACCTAAAAGACTGATGTCAAATTATTTACTATGCAATTTGGTAATGTTTTATTATGAGGACATTGACTTTACGAAACACTGAAATGTAGTTTGAATGGTCAGAAATATAAAACACTGATATATAAAAGGTTAAGGATTAGTACTAAGAAATATATTTACAGTGACTCCATAGATATGAAACAAGTTAATTGAATTAGGACTTTTCTTATCTACTAGCCAAAGTTAGTGGTAATACACTGCTTTGAAGCTTTATGCTAAGATCTTTTGAGTTGTGAGTCTAACATGGGTTCATTTTCCTCTCAGCAAGCATGGTCACTGTACAAGTTTCTCAGAAAGTTTCGTCATCAGCGACCTAAAAACAAACATTCTTGATGCATTTCAGAGGGGTGCAGAGGGACTCAGAATTTTGTTAGGTAAAATGGGGGTTTACATGCACTTCACTATAGGTTTTGGCACATCACCTACAGAAATCTCCAACAATAACCCAGTACCCTGAATAGTCATATCATACTAGAACACAATTTGCTCTTCCTGATGTGTGTTGTTATCAAGGGACAGGCCTCCAGAAAGGGAGAAATGGAAGCAGGAAGAGACATAAAATTGACTTACTAAAGTTATTTATGTAATTTCAAATTAGCTTACTGATTTACGTACGTAAGTCTGGTATATGTCACAGATAATGTCTTTTGCATCCTGTATCAACTAAGGCTTGCTCATATTGATAAATTTGAACAAACAAAAGAGAATGTACTAAATTAGGCAGGATACCATGCTGTCCTGTTTTCCATACTCTGTGATAAACTCTTTATATGAAACAACATGCTCTATGTCTATGTAATTTATCAATAATACACTATTTACCTTTCTCCTTTAATAAAATAGTTTTCTCTTTGTGTGATAGCCCTATGGATCTTCTTTTTTAATTAAAAACATAATCTTCTTAAGCAAGGCATTTTTAAAAATGCCAGAAAACAACTGTTTTTGTTTGAGATGTACTAATGTACTTGAAATTGTGAATAATAGCAATACATTTATGTACTTTGTGCCTACCTCCCACTTTTTCTCATTATTTTTTTTTTCTTTTTGAGGTCATAATATAATCATATCATTTCCTTTTACCATTCCCTCTAAATCCTCCCATATACCTATGCAACCGCTTTTCAAATTTATGACCTCTTTTTTCATTCATTAATGTTTATGTATACATATATGTGAATATATATATATATATATATAGATGTGCATATGTGTATGTATGTAAATATATAGGAATGTATATATATGCATACACACACACACATATATATATATATACATTACTAAATACATAAGTGTAACCTGCTTAGTCTGTATAATGCTATAATGCTACCTATATATACATTTTCATCATTGACTATTTGGTACTGGAAAACATAATCAATCATAATGTAGAGTTGTGAAGCCCAGTCCCCACAGATAATCTCTAATGTAATTTCTGTATTTTCCCTCACTTAATGTGGCATCTTATTTTTTTTTTAACTCCATGAACACTCACTTGATCACAAGATTATTTCTACAATGACTTAGCCTTTGTCCATCTCCATTTCGGGCATCAATGTTTCCCCAGGTCACATTAAGCTTTGAAGTCAATCATGTATCTACTCTTGCTCATGGAATGTGCTGAAATCAATTGGTTTTTTCTGGGATGGATAGGCTGCTCTGTATGACATTCTGACAGCATGGACTATATTTAGTAACCAAATCATGCACAGAGCCTGACAGCAGATGAGAAACTAACCTATTAACTGGTCAGTTGTCTCTTGTGATCACTTTTTCAAGACTCTTTAAAATTTCCATTTATAATTATGAAGCTACATTAAAGAGAAATTGTAACTATTTTTCCTAGGAGTTGGTTTATTTTTGCAAGTTGAGATCCTGACTTTCTTTAAAACCCTGTTATACTTGTACACCTGCCCCCTGTTGCTATCATAAGCATATTGTGGCGGGATTAAGGTGTCAGCTGATAAGGTCAGAAGACACTTCCGGGACCCTGGAGGGGGTGTGGCCAAGCCCATTGATAAGTGGCTGCTGGGACACGAGGAGCTCTCTTCCTGGTTCCTGGCTGCTGGCTGCTGGACAGACAGAATCGGAATCCATCGTGCTTCCATCGTGCTTTCATCGCTCCTCCATCGCTTGGATCCGCCAGTCCTTGTTCAGGTGCCACCATAAGCTGTTACTAATATTGGGAGTGTTAATTTATATTCTAATAAATATTAATTTTGGACTGGCGCCTTGAAAGTAAAACTCCGTCTACATCTGGCGCCCAACGTGGCTTGAATGCATAGGACCAGAAGGTCAGAAAGGATGGTTGAAGCCATATATGGCTGATATAGCAGTGAATCTGTGGGGTCGCGACCTTCTAATGCAATGGAATACCCAGATTAATATCCCTCCTCGTTCTGATATCAACCGGAGACTCAATTATGTTTCCAGAAATGACGCTCTAAGGTACTATGGAAAAAATTCGCCAGCCATTCAGGTTGTACAAAAGAATTGCCCAATAACCACAGAACCTCAAAGGACACTCACAGCATTGCCTTTGAAATGGTTAACAGAAAAGCCTATTTGGGTTCAACAATGGACTTTGACAAGAGAAAAACTTCAGGCTTTGGAACAGTTGGTACAGGAGCAGTTACAGGCTCAGCATATCAAAGAATCAACCAGTCCATGGAATTCTCCTGTTTTTGTTGTCAAGAAAAAATCTGGAAAATGGAGGATGGTAACGGATTTAAGAGCAATTAATAAGGTGATTCAACCTATGGGCTCCTTACAATCTGGTATTCCCCTGCCTTCTCTGCTACCTAAAGGATGGCCTATTGCAGTTATTGATTTGAAGGATTGTTTTTTTTACCATACCTTTACAGGAACAGGACAAAGAGAAATTCGCTTTTACAGTGCCTACTCTTAATAATTCAGGGCCAGCTAAGAGGTACCAATGGAGAGTCCTTCCCCAAGGAATGTTGAATAGTCCCACCTTATGCCAATATTTTGTACAACAACCACTAGAAATACTGCGCAAGCGCTTCCCTCAATCTATCATTTACCATTATATGGATGATATTTTGCTGGCAGACCCAAACCCAAAGACATTAGAAACATTGTTTGAAGAACTAAAGAAAATAGTGCCTGATTGGGGACTACAAATTGCTCCGGAAAAAGTACAGAGGGGAGATTCTATCAATTATTTAGGATATAAAATAGGTTTACAAAAAATTAGGCCACAAAAGGTAAAATTAAATAGAGATAAATTGAAGACTCTTAACGATTTTCAAAAGTTACTAGGAGATATCGCTCATATACGGCCCATGATTGGTATAAAAAACTATGAGCTAGTTAATTTGTTCAAGACTTTGGACGGTGACAAGGATTTAAATAGTCCAAGAGAATTAACTGATGAGGCTGAGAAAGAATTAGAGTTGGTGGAAAAGAAACTTCAAGAAGCACATGTGGATCATGTGGATCCAGACCTGGATTGCATACTTGTTATTTTACCCTCTAGACAATCTCCAACAGGAATATTAATGCAAAGAGAAAGCATTATATTAGAATGGATATTTCTGCCACATAGGCCAAGCAAGAAGATGAAGACATATATCGAAAAAATTGCTGATCTGATTTTTAAAGGTAAATTAAGACTTCGCCAATTGACTGGAAAGGACCCTGCAGAAATTGTTGTGCCTTTGACTAATGAAGAAATTGAACGATTATGGACAGACAGTGAACCTTGGCAAAAAGCTTGTAGTGACTTTTTAGGAGAGATTAATAATAAATATCCTCAAAACAAGAGAATTCAATTTATAAAGGAAACTAATTGGATCTTTCCTCATGTGGTACAGGATAAACCCATTTCTGGAGCCCTCACCTTTTATACTGATGCGAACAATTTAGGAAAGGCTGGCTACAAGTCTGAAGACTTAATTAAGGTGGCTCAGAGCCCTTATAACTCTGTCCAGAAGTCAGAACTATATGCAATTATTATGGTGTTGTTGGATTTCACAGAGCCTCTCAATGTAATTACTGATTCTCAATATGCAGAAAGAGTTGTTTTACATATTGAAACTGCTGACTTCATTCCTGATGATTCAGAATTGACCTTACTATTCATACAACTACAGGATATCATCAGAGGTAGGATACATCCTATGTACATAACACATATCAGGGCGCACACGGGTCTCCCAGGCCCTCTAGCGCAGGGTAATGATGAAATAGATCGGTTGCTGATAGGAAATGTGCTAGAGGCCACAGAATTTCATGAGAAACATCATGTCAACAGCAAAGGATTAAAAAAGAGTTTTTCCATCACTTGGAATGAAGCAAACGAAATAGTAAGGAATTGCAACACTTGCTCTTTCTATAACCAACCGTCTTTACCTACTGGAAGTAATCCTAAAGGTACACAGAGAAATGAGATCTGGCAAATGGATGTGTTTCACTTCCCAGAATTTGGAAAGATGAAATATGTACATCATACTATCGATACTTACTCTGGAATGCAATGGGCAACTGCTCTGAGTTCTGAAAATGCTGATGCTGTACTAACTCACCTTTTGGAAGCCATGGCCATAATGGGAATTCCCACTCAGATTAAGACTGACAATGCTCCAGCTTATGTTTCCCGAAAAATGAAGATAATTTTTGGATACTATAATATAAAGCATATTACGGGGATACCACACAATCCCACAGGACAGGCAGTTGTGGAGAGATCTCACCGCACGTTGAAAGAGATGCTTTATAAACAGAAGAAAGAAATGAGAAAACCCAGGGAGAGATTACACAGTGCATTATTGACTTTAAATTTTCTTAACGCTGATGAAAAGGGAACATCAGCTGCTGAGAGACATTGGGTGATAGAGAAATCCTCTGAGTTAAATCAACCCATCTACTTCAAAGATGTGTTGACTTCTGAGTGGAAGCCAGGATATGTGCTTCGATGGGGTAGGGGTTTTGCTTTTGTTTCAACAGGCAAAGAAAAGATATGGGTACCGACAAAACTAATAAAAGTCCGCTTTGTAAAGGAGTCCCTTCCTGAGGAGGAGAAGTAATTGCTCATCCCTGATATGACAAATGGATACAAGGTAAGGAAAACACATTTAACAAACCTGGAGCAGGGTCTCAGTTTTGTCTTTACAGGAAAATGGATACAACTGCTTTTAAGACTAATTACTCATCTGCAATAGAAGACAGACTGATGATTAAGGAGTGTACATGACGGACTATGAGACCAACTAATACACATATGCACTACTGGTTAATATTTCAATATTTACTGCTTTGCATCTTGCATCTTCACCTCAAAAAAAAAAAAGAAAAGAAAAGGAAGGTGTGGTCCTGATTTGACTATTAATAGGGCTGGATTTGGATTGGGAACAAGTGGCTTTCTCCCTCTCTAAACCCAAGCATATTGATAAAGAAAATGTGAAGTATTCTGTCTCATATCAGAAAAGCCACCTGGTATGAGACAGAAGACAGAATATTTAGGGACCAATATTATTGAGACTTCATCTTAAACCTCGTTTCTCTCTGTTTCTGTAACTTTCAAACATCCTGTCTGCATACAATCTCCTGAAGTTATATAAGATATTAATATCTTTTTTGAGTATCAACAATGCTTAAGTTTTCCATTGTAAATAACATTTCCTCATATCAGCTATCTACAAAGAATCTGGAACCGAGATGGGGCCCCCAACGCAGCAACTCCTACTAGTGAAACAAGAATAAAAGAGAGAGTAAGAGACAGGTAGACAGACAGACAGAGGCAAAATTAGAAAAATCAAGAACCTGGTGCGTACCAATCAATTATTGTTTTCAGAAAATAGACTATTCAAAAATGGCTGCAAGATAGCTCTCTATGATAATCTCCAGATCACACTTCTAATTAGAATTCCAGATGGAGTTAACCACTATTCTGAGAATGGTTATAAATGTATATGGTCAGTCCATTAAGATCTAACCATTGTTTTAGCCTTTACAGGATCCCAAAGAGATGCCATCGCCCTTAAGTCAGCAGTAAGCAACCTTATGAAAGACTACGCCCTCTTTCCCAATAAGTTTTGTGTTCTGAGGGTTGTGGGTAATTCTTATTCTGTTAGAATAGTTTTAAGTGAAAATTGGGTGGAAGACAGAAGTATAATATAGCATCAAAGATCTCTTCTGAAGAAGAGAAGGGGGATAGATACGATAGATAAAGGTAGATTGTTCTGCCTACCTATACACCATTTTAGCTAAATGTATGGGCTAAGTTAAAGACAATTTGCATTGGCATAGGTATTTGTATATTGATACAAATGTAAAATCATTTTATATGTTTAATTGTGATAATTTGTACATTTGTACAAAGTTCAATCTGAAATTGCTTTATATAACCAAAGCAACTTGTATTTCGTTATAAATCTGGATCTGTAACTATTATGTAAAATTGAATCTATAATTGCTATGTTTTATATATGCTTCTATCTCTGTTTAAAATATTTGCACATCATTGTCGTGTACACTATGCAATTACTACCTTCATTTAACTATACTTGATATAATATGATTGCACTAGTTATGATATATGCACAAGATGTTTTATATACCTCTGTTTAGATGATATATATGTATATACATGTCTAAAATGCTGTGGCCACTTTACATGGTAATATACCCCTGGCTAATGTTTGATAGTCATACTAAAAGTCATTGTTCAGGGATTGTACACCTCTTATATAGGTATTCTAATTTTAGTACAGGGTTTAATCCTTAGGACAATAAAAACTACTGTCAACATTACTTAAGGTACCATATCCCAGTCATCTCAGATACAGGTTAAAATATCATAGATAGACAGAAATCTTCAACCATTTCATAGACCCAGAGAATATGGCATTTAACATTTGAAATTCGGCCATGAGAGGCACGAGGACTCCTGGTGTCACTGCTCCTTTCCTGAGATGGTATGAGCATCGAGGATACTCCATTGGAGTTTGTCCTTTTGGCAGAGAATGGCCGGTTGAGTAAGGAACTGTCCTTACCTTGATTATTGACAGTGCACACATGGTGTCCAAGCTGGAGGAACAAGTTGATGGATGGAGACTGACGAAACCTGCCTGGACAGGATAAGACAGTCCCTCCAAAATTGCCCTGCTTGTGAGAAGACCTGTCAGATACCATAGGCCTGTTGCCAATATGCTAGATGCTCCAACGGCGCAGAAAACCAGAGATGATTGTCCAGGTAGCTGTTGCTCTCCTCTCCCAAATTTTGGAAGCCAGTACTTCCATATACTTCTGACTTTCAAGTGATATCTTCCTTCTCAGGTCTTGAAGGGGTTGAAGAATAGGTATTTACGGTTACTAACTCATAATAATTCCTATTGTACATAGTCTTAGTTTAGAACCTTTTTATTTAGACAAAAGGGGGAGATGTGGCGGGATTAAAGTGTCAGCTGATAAGGTCAGAAGACACTTCCGGGACCCTGGAGGGGGTGTGGCCAAGCCCATTGATAAGTGGCTGCTGGGACATGAGGAGCGCTCTTCCTGGTTCCTGGCTGCTGGCTGCTGGACAGACAGAATCGGAATCCATTGTGCTTCCATTGCGCTTTCATCGCTCCTCCATCGCTTGGATCCGCCAGTCCTTGTTCAGGTGCCACCATAAGCTGTTACTAATATTGTGAGTGTTAATTTATATTCTAATAAATATTAATTTTGGACTGGCACTTTGAAAGTAAAACTCTGTCTACAGGAAGGTGTTTAATTTATGCTGAAATACAAGTTTAGGGGTTTTGTTCATTGTCATCATGCAAAGAAGCTTTGAGGCATGCAGGCAGACATGATGCTGGAGAAGAAGCTGAAAGTTTTACATCTAGATCAGCAGGTAGCAGGATGAAAGAAGATACCGGATTGAACTTCTGAAACCCCAAAGCCTGTTCCTAATGATACACTTTCTCCTACTGGAACAAACCTACTCCAACAAGGCCAAATATCTTAATAGTGCCACTGTCTATGACCCTATATGGACAATGTTGATTCAAACTACCACACAAATAGAATGAAAAACAATAAGACATTCCATGATAAAAGCTAACTTTAGTAACATCTACCTACAAATCCAGCACAAAAGAAGGTACTGTAGGGAAAACTGAAACTTAAATATATTAATTACACCACTAAAAAATGAATAACTACAAAATCAAAAAGAGGAAACAAAAAAATTACAAACATACACACACTAACGAAATACAGCAGGAATCAAGCTCACTGATATCTCTCAACATTAGTTCTCCAACAAAAAGGCAGAAAGTAACAGAATAGATGGGAAACAGGACTTATTGCTTTGAAGCGTTCAAGACAAACACCTTGTCATCAAGTATAGGTATCAAGTGTAAAAAGAATAAAAAAGAAAGTTAAAGAAATAGATTTAAAAAGCAAGTTAGAGTAGCCAATTTAACATGGGACACAATAGACTTTATAACAAAACTCATCAACAGAGATAGGAAAGGTCACTTATCAAAGGCAAATTCCACCAAGAGGACACTGCAGATCTTCACATTCTACCCTAAACAGAATGGCAACTAAGTTCATAGAAGAAATGCAACTAAAGCAAAAACACACTTTGACCTTCACACATGATAGTAGGAATTTTAACACACTCATCTTGGCAATATACACATCATACTTAGCTACAGAAAAATATTAAAAAGGAAAATTCTGGAGCTAAGTAATTGTATAATGTAAATGGAGCTAATGGGTATTTAGAAAGCATTTAATCCAAGCACAAATGAAAATAACTTCCTCTGTCCACATCATGTAACTTTCCTCAAAGTTAGCCACATTAGCCACATATTTGGTCACAAAGAAAGTCTCAGCAGATACAAGAAAATAGAAATAACACACCACTGCATCCTTTCAGATCACCATGAATTAAAACTGGATGTCAGTAACAGAAGAAGCAACATAAATCTTATATAAACTAAGTAACTCTGAATGGTAACTGAGTCAACACAAAAATTAATCAAAAATAAAGACTTAAAAATTCAACAAAAATAAATACAAAAAATACCCAAGCTTATGAGACACAGCCATGAAAGTTCAAAGAGACAAAGAGAATTTTAAGGACATTCTTAAAAATCCTGATCTTAAACAAATGGACAGATTTCTTAATACATATCACTTACCATGACTGTAAACATTTCACCTGAAAACTTTAACAGCTAATGGACACTTCCAGGCACATTGCTGGATATAAAGCTAACCTTAATAAAGTAGTACTGGTGCTATATACAAATGACATATGAACTAAAAAAAAAAAAAATCATGGAACTAGTAACTTTCCAAGTAGCCTGAAAGATGAAAGTTTTCCCATGCTCTTTCCTATGGATTAATAAGATTAATGTAGTAAAAATGGCTCTCCTGCCAAAAGAAAAGGAAATCCACACATTCAATGCAATGCGCATCAATGTTTTCACACAATATTACACAAATCTTAAGAGGATAATTTTGAGCTCCATATGAAACACAAAATATTGATATTTTTTAAAAAAATTCTTTAATAATAAAAGCACTATTTCTATGTATCACTTTCCCTAATTTCAAGTGATACTACAGAATAATAGTAGTAAAAACATGTTATAATGGCATGGTATCAGACATGTTGACCAACTTAACCGAGGTAAAGACCAAGTCATAAATCAACATGTCTACAGACACCTCTTGTTTAATAAAGTATCCAAAAAATAGACATTCAAAAAAAAAGACAGTTTCTTCAACAAATGGTGCTGATCAAACTATATATCTGCTTTTATAAGAATGAAAATAGATTATTCTTATCACCCTGCATGAAACTCAACTCCAAATAGAACAGCTGCTGCAACATAAAAGCAGATTCACTGACACTGAGAGAAAATAAGTAAAAAAAAAATGGCCTTGAACTTTCTGCACAGCAAACAATTTTTTGAACAGAAGGCACAGGTGCTAAGATCATCAGTTAATACAGAGGACTATATGATACTAAGAAGCATATAAATGGCAAAGAACAAGTTTACTCAGACAAAGCAGCAGCCTACAGAAGGGGAAAATGTTTTATTTTCAGTAGAGGAATAATATTCAAGTATAAAAGTAATTCAATGTAGATACCAAGTAAACAAAAAGACTTTAAAAGTAGAATATTTATTGGAATATTTGAAAAATTCAAATGGCTGAGAAATATGACAGATGGATGGTGAGGAGAGAAAGTAGAAGAAGCAAGTGTTGAAAGGGGGGTAGGGGCAGAGTCAAAAGGAAGAATCCAGGGAGACTCAGCTGAAGTTTTGGCCATTGGAAAGATATTAGTGAAACAATACAGTATAATTTTCTTAAGAAGTGTACATTTGAAGGTGATCTTTTTACATTTTTTAATTTAAAAAGTCTTTATATCCCCCATCCCCCTCGTTTCCTTCCTCCCCAACCCCTTCCAGTCAGCCTTCAGCCTCTCATTTCACCATCCAATTATTCCCTCCCCTCATAGGGCAAAAAGTCCCAAGGAGAGTCATCTCAGTGTGGAGCGCACACTCCAGGCAGGTCTGATTTCCTCATCCTAAAGTCAACATGGGGTTAGGTGTTCCTCTGCATGGAATGGGATCCAAGGTGTCAACCCATGCCCAGGATCACAGTTTGATCCCACCCTTTGAGGCTCTACATACTGCCCATGCCTGTCAACAGTTGCCAACCATTGGAGGGCCTAGCTCCTTTTCCTGATGGATCTCCAGTGGCTATTCTTGAATCAGGGAAGTCCCTAGTACTCCATATAGCCATCACTGTGGGAACTTGCCTCATACTCCCTATCCATTGATCATATAAACTCTCCTCCCCTGCTCTCAACTGGACCAGGAGCTCTGCTCAGTGATCAGCCATGGATGAATGCCTCCACCTCTATTCTTTGTTGGATGTAGGTTCTGTGATAACAGGGTGATTACTCATTAGATTATAGGGGATGTTCTGCTTAAGCACACCCTCCATTATTTTTTGGAGACTTGGTCAGGGACATCCTTTGAGTTCTTGTAGTTTTCCTAGTACCCATTCTCTTTCCAACCTCACATTGGGTTCCTCTATTGAGATATCCATCTCTTTCTATCTCCCTCTTTGCTCCTCTCACTCAACCACCTCCTTCTTTTTAGATTTGTTTCTCTTGGTTGCAACCCGTTGTGGCCCCAGTTTGCTAATGTGATCTTTTCTATTTTCTCTTTTTAAGGGAATCTCTAGGTGTCTCTCTTAAGTTCCTTTTGATTCTAAGCTGTTCGAGGGTTGTGGTTTGCAGCTTAGGTATTCTTTGCTTTTTGTCTAAAATCCACTTATGAGTGAGTATATCATATGCCTCTCTTTATGGGCTTGTAATACCTCACTCACAAGGATATTCTCCAAATCCATCCATTTGCCAGAAAAATTTAGCATGTCATTTTTTTTAAACTTCTGATTAGTACTCTATTTTGTAGATGTTCCAGAGTTTGTTAATCGATTCTTCAATTGAGGAGCATCTAACTTTTTTCTCCAGGTTCTTGCTATTACAAATAATGCTGCTGTGAACATAGTTGAGATAATGCCTTTGGAGTATGAATGTGCATATTCATTGGGTATATTCCCAACAATGGTATTGCTGAATCCTTGGGAGCTATCCTCCAAAGCATTTACACAGGTAGCCACTTCTTAAATATAAGACCAGTAGCAAAGACAATAAGAACAATAATCAATAAGTAGAACCTCATGAAACTGAGAAGCTTCTGTAAGGCAAAGGACACAGTCAATAAGACAAAATTACGGCCTACAGAATGGGAAAGTTCTTCACCCATCAGACATGGGACAGTGGACTGATCTTGCAAATATATAGAGAACTCAAGAAACTAGAGCCCTAAAGCCTAAGTAACACAATTAAAAAATGGGGTTCAGAGCTAAAAAGGGAATTCTCAACAAAAGAATTAAAATGGTTGAAAGGCACTTTAAAAATTGCTCAACATCTTTAGTCATCAGAGAAATGCAAATCAAAACAACTTTGAGATACTACCTTAGATCTGTCCAAATGGCTAAGTTCAAATACATAGATGACAACTTATGCTGGAGAGTATATAGAACAAGGGGAACACTCCTCCATTGTTAGTAGGAGTGTAAACTTGCACAGTCACTCTAGAATACAGTATGGCTATTCCTCAGAAAACTGGAAATCAATCATCATAAGAATCCAGCAATACCACTATTTTGAATATATTCAAAGGATGCACATTCATACCCCAAAGACATTATCTCAACTATGTTCATAGCAGCATTATTCATAATAGTAAGAACCTGGAAACAACCTAGATGCCCCTCAACTGAAGAATGGATTAACAAACTGTGGTACATCTACACAATGGAGTACTACTCAGCAGTAAAAGAAAAGTATGACATCCTAAAATTTTCAAGCAAATGGATGGATTTGGAGAATTTCCTCCTGAATGAACTATCACAAACCTAGAAAGAGAAACATGGATGTGTTCACTCATAAGGGGGATTTTAGAGAAAAAACAAATAATACCCAACCTGCAAACTACAGCCCTTCAATAGCTTAGGATCAAAAAGAACTTAAGAGATATATACAGGGATCTCCCAAAGAAGGGAAAATAGAGAAGATCACCTTATAAAATTGGGGTCATAACGGGTTGCAACCAAGAAGAGTTAGGAACAAATCTTGAAATAAGGAGATGGTTTTGTGAAAGGAGGAAATAGGGAGATAGAGAGAGATGGATATTTCAATAGAGGAAACCGATGTGAGGTTGGAAAAAGACTGGGTGCTAGGGAAATGTCAAGGAACTCACAGGATGTCCCTGGCCAAGTCTTCAAACAATGGTGGATGGGGTGTCTAAATGGAACATATTTTAAAAAATGAAAGAATAAAAACCACACAATGTCATTCATAGATGCTAAAAAAAACCCTTAATAAAATCTATCATCCCTTCATGATAAAAGGATGGGGAGTAGAGACACAAAATTCTACCTAAAGATGATAAAAGCCATTTCCAGCAAGTTTATATCAATATCAACAGAAATGGAGAGAAACTCAAGGAATTCCTACTAAAATTAGGAACAAGACCAGGATCACACTTCTCTCTCCATATTTATTCAATATAGTAGTTAAAATTCTGCTAGTTTAACAAGACAACTGAAGTACCTTATGAGAATAAAAATTTGAAAAGTAGTTAACGTATTGCTATTTACAGATAATACGATAGTATATATAAGTAAAGCCCCAAAAAAGTCTATCAGGGAAATGCTACAGGTGATTCGAATTTTTACCTAAGTGGCTATATTCATGATTAACTAAGAAAAACTTAGTAGCCCTCTTTCATAAAAATGACAGAAAGATTAAAAAAGAAATCATGTAAATCACACCCTTAACAATATCCAAAAATAATATAAAATATCTTAGGATGGTGGTACCCATCAAACAAAAGCCTTATACAACAAAAACTTTGTCTTTGGAGAAAAAAAAATGAGGAATATATTAGTACATGAAAAGATCTCCAAAGGTGATCAGGGTCAAAATAGTGAAAATGGCTACCTATCATAACCAACTACACTGTCAATAAAATTCCCATCAAAATTCCGGCATGATTTTCATAGGCTTTAAAAGGACAATACTCAATTTTACAATTAATAACAACAACAACAACAACAACAAAAACACGGATAGCTAAATGAATCTTGAACAATAAAAAACTTCCAGAGAAATTTTAATCCCTGATTTCAAGTTTTTCTATAGAGCTATAATAATAAAAGCCTTTATAGTTTTAGATTAAAACAAGCAAGATGAACAACTTCATTGAATCTAAGACCCAGAAAAATTCACACACCTATGGACACCTGATTCTTAATACAGAAGCCAGAAATATACAGTGGGAAAAAGAAAGCGTGTTCAACATATGGTCCTATTCTAACTAGACATCTACATGGAGAAGAATACAAATAGACCTGTAATTATCATCTCTAGAAAATCTCAGTCCAAAGTCCTCACCATAAGTCCAGATATACTGAACCTGATAAAAGAGAATTTAAGTAATAGCCTTAACCACATTGGCACAGAAACAGCCTTTATAAAGATAGCAATATTAATTCTGGCCCTAAAATCAATAATTAATAAGGCCCGTGAAAATGAAAGTTTCTTTGAATCAATGGACCCTGTCATCCAGAGGAAGCAGCAGTCTATAAAATGGAGAAAAAAAATAACAACTGTATCTAACAAATATCCAAAATATATAAAAAACTCAAGAAACCAGATATCAAAGTTCCAACAATTAAGTTTAAAAAATGGGTACAGATCTAAATAGAGAATTTATCCACAATAAATGAAACCAAACTGGATGAGAAACACTTAATGAAATGTTTAATATCCTTAGCTGTAAGAGAAATAAAAATAAAAATGGCACTGAGATTCACCCTCACACCTGTGAGAATGCTCAAGATAAATAATACAGGTCATAAAAACTGTGGTAGTGGCCAATAATGGCTGGATTGCGTCTCCTTCTGACTCGACCCTCTTCTCCTTTTTCTATGCTTGGACTTCCTGCTTGACTTTAAGCAGAGTTGCCGTGGCCAAAACAGTCCTTTTAACAACCAGTGATATTCAAAGCATACAGAAGGACATCCAACATCACAAGTAGGATAAAAGATTTTAACATAAACCCAGTTGCATTGAATCTGATAGAATAGAAAGTGAGAAATAGCCTTAAATGCACTGTCACAGAAGACCACTTCCTAAATACAACACCAATAGCATAGCACTGACAGTAACAATTAATAAATAAGACCTCCTGAAATTGAGAAACTTTTATAAGGCAAAGAACACAGTCAATAAGACAAAATAGCAGTCTAAAGAATGGGAAAAGTTCTTCACCAATCTGTCTTCTGACAAAGAATGGATCTCAATAATATATAGATAACTCAAGAAACTAGAGGTCAAAATAAAAATAATCCACTTTAAAAATTAGATACATAACTAGTAGAGAATTCTCAACACAAAGATCTCAAGTGGCTGAAAGACATTTAAATAATTATTCAACATTCTCAGTCCTAGGAAAATGCAAATAAAGCAACACTAAGATACCATCTCACACCTGTAAGAATGGCTAAGATCAAAACCGTGATGACAGCCTATGCTGGAAAGGATGTGGAGTAAGGGGGACATTTTTCCATTGCTGCTGAAAATGGAAACTTATACGGCCACTTTGTGAATCAGTATGATGATTTCTCAGAAAACTAGAAATCAATTTTCTCACTGATCCAGTAATACCACTCTTGAGCATATATTTAAATAATGTATATTCTTATTATGAGGAAATTAGCTCACCTATGTTCATAGCAGCATTATTTATAATAGCCAGAATATGGAAATATCCTAGATGCCTCTCAACTGCAGAACAGATTATAACATTGTGGTACATTTATACAATGAAATACTACTCAACAGGGAGAAATGTCCTTTTGAAATTTGCAGTTGATCTAGAAAATATTATCCTAAGTGAAGTAACACAAACCCAGAAAGATATATACGGTATGTATTCACTCCTAAGTGGATTTTAGAGTTACCTCTAAACAAAGGATAACAAGGCTAGAATCCACAACCCTATTAGCAGCCTGGTATAAAGGAAGAACTTAAGAAAGACATCCATGAACCTCTCTGAGGAGAAATAAAAAAGATCTCCTGAGAAATTGGAACCACAGTGGGAAGAAAGCAAAGGAAGGTGGGAAGAGAACATGAGGAAATGGTATGCTGAGTAGGGGGAGCAACAATGACAGAGAAAAACAAAATAGATACCTTGATATAGGCAGCCATTGTGGGGTTAGAGATCAACTCGATGCTATGGAAATGCTTAAGCAGTGATAAAAATGACCCTGGCTAAAACTCCAAGCAATAGTGGAGAGGGTGCCTCAATTGGCCTTCACCTATCATAGAATAGACGACCAATCAATTTGAAATTATAGAACCTTCATACAATAATTAATGAAGGAAATGAAGAGATCCATAACAAACACAGGGTAGAGTTCTCAGTTTAGCTGTATAGAGGAAGTTGAGATTATATGAGCAAATGGGTTAAGACCATGATGAGGAAACCCAGAAACAGCACACTCAAGGTATTGGGAACTCAATAACTCTTAAATGACAGCTGGAAGACCTACGTGGAACTGAACTAAACCCTCTGAATGTGGATGACAGTCAAATAATAAGGGCAGTTTGAGGGACCTTTGAAGTAGGACCAGAGTTTATTCCAAGTGTTTAAATTGGCTCCTTGGAGCCCATTCCCTACAAAGGAACACCTTGCTCAGCCTCGATATTGTGGGCAGGGGCTTGGTCTTAACTGGATATGCCAGACTGCATTGACTCAGCCTGGGAGTCCTTACCCTCTCTGAGAAATGGATGGGAAAATGGAGTTGGGGGAAGCTGAGGGAGGACTGGAAAGAGGAGAGGAAGATGGACAAGTGGGGGGTATGTTAAAACATATTTAATAATAATAATAATAAAACAGAACCAAACAACAACAACGTAAAACTCAAATCACAAAGTTTTCTTACCACAAATAAACTTATTTAACTTTGGTTTAAACTTCTCATGATTAAAAATTTTTTTTGAGAAATATGCAAACACAAATAATCAGAAGCCAAGCAAAAGAGAAACAGAAGTTCTGACATCACACATTAATTCTCTAAGTGGAGACTGGAAAAAGAAGAGCAAATGTCCAGTATTGCACTTATTTTGTTATCACTTATTAATCTTCTAAGTGAGTAAAAACATAAGATTCCACAACCTACTATGAAAATATATTTGAGAAATAAATCATATTTTTTCTTGAGAATATTAGGAACTATTAAATGAAATTTAGTTCAGTTATTTCCTGTGATGATAGCATTTAATTTATGAACACTTTCTAAAACTTACTTTTTCTTTAATAGAAATATCATCATGGTCTGTAGCAGACCTTGCCTGTTATAAAGGGCAATAAAACATTAAGAATTCCCCTTGGCTGAAAGGCATAATGTGAAGAAGATTGTCATTAAAAATTTCTATTATTGGATATGAATTTTAAATGATTAAAAAATAAAATGTAGTAGTTTAAAGGAAAACAATTTGAAAATATAATATTTACAGTCTTTAATTAAACATACAATAAGTTAAATGTATATCTGTTTTGACCAATTTATTAGCTGGAATCTTTAGTAAATACTCTTCAATCCATCATAAAATCAAATATTATTTAGTACAAATGCATGTGTTTTCAAAACAATATTTACCTATAAAATACAGAAAGCTTAGATTGAATATATTTTTTACTTATTTTCTTCTGTGTGCAATGTCAAAGTGACCTTCTGGGAGTAGTCAAGTTGATCTTGAAGAATATTCTGTTATTGTAAGAATAGTGTAGCAACAATGTCTATAATAATATCAAATACAAAGATAAATTCTGCATGCTAGCCAAAACCCAAATTTTTATAGTAGGTCAGGCTGACCCAAATGATAAGTAGGTTTTGTTTTGTATTCTGAATTTTTAATAATTCAGTGACAAAATAGATCAACTTTCAAAAGCAGGTCCCTATTTACCTCTCTCAGCAAAGACTAGAAATGTGCAGGCCATCTTTAGAAAGCCACTTCTGGTTAAGGTGACCTTCATAATTTGGTAAATGGGTAAAACACCAACTTCAGTGTCCCAAATGCCTCTCTACTTTGTATCTGATATATTATCCACACTTTTCAATATATACTTTATTTTAAGTCCAATGCTTTAAGAAAAGATCTGAACTCCAGTAATTTTTACATAAAGTGAAGTTAATACACATCATATTTAAAGTATTTTATTTGAGATGCTATCTTTATTAAAAATAAATGCTATATTTAGTAATCATAGTCTAGGAATTAATGTATGACACCTGCAGTAAGGAAATAATCTAAAAGACTACATTATAGCGATATTTTATTTCTTTGAGATTTCAGTAGTGTATTTTGAACATATTCAGCTCCATCTCACAAACATTTCCAGATACATACCCCGTTATTTACTCAACCAATTATATACCACCCCTTCTGATGATGTTATGCACAAAAGTGCAGGTAAATTCTGTGTGAATTTCTCTCAGAGTATAGTGACTCAACCAGGAGCCACACCATAAAGAAAGTGACTGTCTCTGTTCCCTAAAGCTTGCAGTTGCCAGTAGCTCCTCACCTGGAGTGGAACACTGTACCATGCATTTCCTCCATGTTTTTATTTAGTCTGGCTTGAGCTTGTTCAGTTTTTGTACATGCTGTTAAACTTCAGTAAGTTCATACACACACTTGTGCATGTGTGAACACACACAGACACACATACACACACAGATATACACATACACACCCAGACACAGATCCCCACATACACAAGCACAGACACACACACACACACACACACACACACACACACACACACACACAGACACATACACATATACACATACACACATACATAAACACACAGACACATACACACAGACACAAATGCACACAGGCACAGACATACACACAAGCACACACAGAGACAAAAGACACACACAGACACACAGACACACACAACACACACATGCACATGCATGCACACACAGACACAGAGAGACACACACACAGCACACACACACACATGTGCACATGCACACACATAAACAAACATAGACACATACACAGAAACACACCCAAAGATACACAGATACACACACACACAGACTCACACACACAGGACTTTCCTATTTTGTGCAGAAACACTATGTCTATGTTACCTGCCATCTCATCTCTGGCTCTCACTATCTTTTCATATTATATTCCACAATGACCCTTGAATCTTGAAGGAATGGTATAATAAAAGTACCATTCAGCTTTAACCACTCCCCATTCTACAGCTCCTTATTGTCTGCTTCCTGTCCAATTGTTTGCAAGTCTCTGCAGCTATAATCTTCTCACATGAATGCTAATTGCAGTAACAACAAGCTTTTAGGAGTTAGTTTAATCCTGTGTTCATTTAGCAGAATAATAGTGGTACCTTATTCTCTCTGGTTTAATACTTGTCCAGCTATAGTTTCTTTGCCCTGCTAATGGTGTCGGTTATAGACTTCATCTTGTTGAGTGAACCCTGAATCAAATCCTAAAGTGACTGGTTGATACGTCATTTGTGCCACTGTTGCACAAATAGACATGTCTGAACAATCAAACAATATTTTAGTTCACAAGATTCATTGCTGTGTAAGAATAATATTTTCTTTTTTACTGTGATAGCATGTAACACACCATATAACACTATGAAAGTAAGAATAAACTTCTAATGTGAGTACTAGCTTGATTTCTATGACTCAAGTGTGTGGTCTCTTAAGCAATAAGATAGTATCACCAAATTCTGCAAGGTAACCAAGAAATCATGTTGGGGTGTAGTAGTGCAGTTTCTTGATCTCTGGCCTGGACCCACAGATCTGCCGCACCAGACCCCTTAGCCGCCCAACGCTAAGACCCCCAGAAATGACTCAGAGGCTTATATTAAGTTCATGCTGTTTGGCCTATGGCTCAGGCACATTGCTTGCTAGCTCTTACATCTTAACTCAACCCATTTCTATTAATCTGTCTGCCACGTGGCCCGTGGCTCACCTGTGTTCCTTACATGTTGCTCCTTTGGGCTTCTGCTCGGTCTCCCTGACTTCGCCCTGCTTCTCCTACCTATTCTGATTCCTCCTCCTACATCTCATTTGGTGCCTGCCATGGGCCAAAACAGCTCCTTTATTTAAAGATTGATATTCACAGCATACAGAAAGGCATTCCCACATCATTGGGGTATCTATGAAAACTTACCAACAACTCCAAGAGATGTAAATCATTCATAGAACTGAACTTTATATTGGCTAGTTTGTGAAATATAGTATGGATATCTTTTGTCTTTTTATACTGTAATACCATTTGATTTCATTTTTATGCTTATGTTTTAGTTATTAATTTTAAAAATAACTATAATTACATTGTTTTCATCATTCTCTGTCTCCTTTAAGTTGTTCCCAATTACCCCCTTAGTCTCTTTCAAATTTATGACCTCATTTATTATTTATGTATTTATGTTTATCTATGTTCATTTGTTCTCTTTTATTATTCTAATAGAATACTTAAATTAGCACCTTGCAGAAACTGACATTTTAATTTTTCTCTCATTTACTAGACATTGATTTTATTCTCATAATATAATTGTAATACAAACACCCCTTTATTTACTCCCCCAGTTTTCCCCCACCACCTCTGCCATCCTGATCTATTGCCTTCTGTCTCTCATTAGAATAGAACAAGCCTCCAAGTGATGATAACAGAATATAAGGATATAACATATGGTAAAAATAAAACAAAAATCATCATATCAAGTTGTACAAAGGAACTCAACAGAAAATAAAAACTCAAAAGGAAGGCACAAAAATCAGAGACCACTCATTTACATTTCAGAGTCCCACAAAAGAGCTAAACTAAGAGATAAAGTTTTCATGCTGAGGGCATGGTGCAGACCTCTATAGGCCCTGTGTATGCTGCTTCAGTCTTTTGAGATTTGTAGTATTTGGTTTTACCTTATAACTCAGGCCTATCTAATCTCTGATTCTTCATTTCTCAAGCAGTGCCCTATTAGGTGTGAGTTCTACATCATAATGTGAGACATTCAGTGAAATCAGGCATACATTGGTTACTCACACATGTTTTTCCTACAATTACCCTAGCATAATTTCAAGGCAGGAACATTAAATGTTAAAGACTTATGGTAATTTGGGTGCTTATGTTTTTCTTTTCTTTGGTTTGGCTTGGTTTGGTTTTTGGTTTTGTTTGTTTCATTGATTGGTTGCAGGTATTTTTCTTTTTTTGTAGCAAGAAGAGTACATTTACTATAGTATACCTTTTCACAGATGACATCTTATTAACTGATTCAAATGCAGATGCTTTAGAAAGAATGTTTCAAGAAGTAAAGAAAATTAGCTGTGGATTGCAAATTGCTCCTGAAAAAATGCAAATTGAAGACTATTAATTATTTCTGATGTAAAGTAGGTCTACAAAATTAAGACCCCCAAATAATAAAATTTTAGAGAGATTGAATACATGATCTTAATGACTTTCAAGGATTAATAGAAGAGAGTTTCAATTTATAGTCCACTATTGGAGCAAAAACCCATAGACTGAGTAATTTATTTTAAAACTTAAATGGTGACAAAGATTTATATAGTTGAAGAGAATTACCAGCTGAAACTGAGAGAGAATTGGCTTTGGTGTTAAACAAGTTACATGATGCATATATGGATCATTTGGATAAAAAGCTTGATTGCATTCTGGTTATTTATCTTTCTATGCATTCTTCAATAAGAATATTAATGAGAAAGAAAGATTATTTTAGCATAAACTTAACCACATAAACAAAATAAAAAATTTAAAAACATGGAAAAAGTATCTGAGTTGATTCTAAAAGGAAAATTTAAAACTTTATCATTTAGCAAACATTCACACAGCAGAAATTGTAGTACATTTTACTATTGATGAAATTGGCAAATTATAAGCATAAAGTGAATCTGGGCAAAAAGTTTGAAGTAATTCTTTGAGAAATATTAAAAGCAAATATCCCCAAACCAAAAGAATTCAATTTATAAAGAAAAATAACTAGATTCTTGTTTGTATTGTACATGGAACATTAATTTATGAAGCACTATATTTTATTCTGATGCAAATAAATCAGAAAAAGACAGGTTATAAGTCAGAAAATTTATTTGAAGTGGCTCAAAGTCCTTTTGATTCTGTTTAAAAGTCAGAATGATATATTAATCTGATAATTCTAATGGATTTTACAGAAATTTCAGTATGTAGAAAGAGTTGTTTTACACATTGTAATTGCTGAATTTATTCCTGATGAGTCATAATTAATTTTTATTATTTATTCAGCACAAGAAATAGGAATCATTTCTTATATATAACATATACCTGTACCCATATAGGGCTTCCAGGCCCTCTGACACAATATACTAATGAAATAGATCAATTATTGACAGGAAGTGTGCTTGAGACCTCAGAATTTCATTTTACAAAACACCATGTCAATATCAAGAGCTTGATTAGTAATTTTCCATCACTTGGCAACAAATCAGGGAAATTATTTTAAAAGGTCTTACTTGTTCTTTATAGAACCAAACTCCACTATCTGAAGGAACCCAAAGAGTACTCAGAGAGATAAATTCTGGCAGATGGATGTGTTTCATTTTGTGGGATTTAAAAAATTAATATATGTATATTATATCATTGATGCCTATTCTGGATTTTAATGGGAAACTTCTATCAGTTCTGTAAAGGTTGATTCTGTAATTACACATTTGCTAGAAGTTGTGGCCATTATAGGAATACCTGTAAAAATTAAGACTGACAATGCTCTGGCATATGTCTAGTAAAATGAAACATTTTTTGTTTATTATAATATAAAGCATATTACAGGTACACCATGCAATTCTACATGGCAAGCAATTATAAAAAGATCAAATTGAACTCTAAGGAATATGCTAATTAAACAAAAAGAGATAATGAGGACCTCTAAAATAGATTTTTCATAATGCTCTATTAACTTCGATTTTTTTCTAATGCTAACAAGGATAATGCCTGCAGAGAAATATTAAATAGAAAAAGAAAACTATGAAATTAAATTAGCCTTTATACTGTAAAGATGTGCTGGAATCAAAATGGAAACCAGGATATGTATTATGTTGGGGGAGAAATTTTGCTTTTATTTTCTCCAGAGAGGAAAAGCTATAGATAACATCAAAATTGATAGAGGTTTTATTTTGTATAAGAGAGCCAGCCACAGAGTTAGACAGTGTGTCCGTCAGTGGTGACAGATACCTTTAATCCCAACACTTGGGAGATGGATCTCTGTGAGTCCATGGTTACCTCGGGCTCCATGAGTTTAATCTGGTCTGAAAGAGAAACAGAGCTAGATAATAGTAGCTCACACTATCAATATCTGTACTTCAGAGTCACACACCTTTAATCCCAGAACTAGGAAGATTGAGACAGAAAGTCATATGGCTAGGTGAAGAAATAAATATAAGGTGGGAGGAAACAGGATAAAGTATTTATGAACTTATTTCCCTTGCCTGCTTGAATAACAGGATGACTTGAATAACAGGATGAATCTGGGAAAGGAAGGTTAGGCTAGATTATCTTTATGATCAGATAGGGATTAAGTCAGAGAAAATATGGATACCACAGTGAGTTTTCTACTACTCAACTTTGGATGAAACTTGGGTGATTGGATAGTAGAAATAGAAAGATATGTGTACTTGCTGCCCTGGCAGGAGCAGCCATTTGGTTGGCAGTAGATGCCTTCTGGTGTCTGACACAAAGGAATAATTTCAGAGGAAAAAGGTTGGAAGGGGAAGATCTGTGCAATCCATAAGAGATAGCAGTAGGGAATCCAAAACGCTGCCATGGATATCCTTCTACAGAGCTTATCATAACTAGGGGTTGGATCTGGGGAACAAAAGCCACTTTTGCTCTAAAATTTGTTTTTAAACTATTAAATATAAACAAGTACAACCTTCTCAGTCTATATAATATTATCTGTGTATACGTGATTTTGAAGATGATTAAATGGTATTCAATAACCAATTTCTGAAGACTGTTTCACTCGTATTAAACATTCCTTTGCCCTCTGTTGTTCTATATCTAGGCCTGAGACCTCATTAGACTACCCCTACTGTGTTAGCATATCTGGGTACTGTCCTTGATCTGGTCTTGTTTAGAAAGCCATGTTGATGAGACATCATAAATTTAGTTTTGTTTTTTTTTTTTCTGATATTTCTACAAGACAAAGTGTTACAGCAAACTTTTTGCTCTACATTTTATAATCTTTCCACTTTCTCTTCCAATATGATCCCTGAGACTTAATTCTAGGTCTGTTTATTTGTGTAAATTGAGATGGAAAATCACACGGTCATTTATTCTCTGCATTTCCAAAGAGCTATTTCTTTGATGAGTGAAACCAATACTTATTATGGGTATTAGAATAAATATTTTGATGGAGAATAGAATTATGATAACTTAGGAAACTATCCTTAGTAGGTTCTCCTCCAATATTCATGATTTCACTATCCCTGAGTAGTGTCTACTTTTCTAGTATCAGACATTATTTCCTTCTGGTTGAGCAAGTCTTAAGCCTAGTTAGAAGGATATTGATTACTTCCAAGTTATCTGTGCCATTATTGCACTTTTAGGGCTCTTGCACCATACCGTACTAGTCATTGCTTTGGTTAATAGGCATCTTTGATATGTAGAAAGTAAGTTACTGGATTAATCCCTCCCTGTGAAGTTTGTATGGCTGTTACCATGAAAGTTACTGTTTGTGGGAAAAAAATCAAGTTAGGTCCAGCTAAGTTTCTCGGCTTCTGTATGTGAAGTACACATCCTCAATAATAGAGAGTTACCTTAAACCCCTGGGAGGCAATGAAGAGTAACAACGAGTCTATACTTTAGGAGTCTCTTTAAAACCAATAAACAATAACTTATAAATGTGAATTATCATGCCTGGCATTAGGGTTTTTGTTAGCTGGTAGCCACTAAATGGAGTATTTTCAGCCCAGATGAAAATAGTTAATTAATGTATGTGTGTGTGTGTGTGTGTGTGTGTGTGTGTGTGTGTGTGTGTGTGTGTATGTGTGAATGTGAGTGTGTGGGTGTGTTATGGATATATATGGTAATAGAGTTTCTTATATTTTCTTTCTCATTACACAATAGCCTGGACTAATTTTGCATTTAAAATATAATATTTCCATTTGTTGTTGAAATGTATATTGCAAGTGCTACATCCATATAAAACTTAGATTCGAACCTCAAAACAATAGAAACTGTACAAAAGACCAGGCTTCAAATCCAACAAGTCATACAATACAAAGAGCATGTTAAGATTTTCTAAATTTTCTTTAGTACATTTTAATGTTGACAATCTGAGTTACATGAGACTGTCTCATTCAATAAATCAATCAATTAATCAATAAATGTTCCATTTTTACATAATTACAAAGAAATCACTCAGAATTATGTTATAAATTAGTAAGTCTTGACTCTGAATTTTGTTGGTGAGTAAAATGAGGGAAATTTTTCATTTTTTCTCTATATAATGTTTTGATTTTTAACAACTATATGATAAGTTATTGAGTTATTGTATTGACTCAAGCTAAATTTTTAATTGTTTTTTGCTAACTCATTCCTTGAAATCACTGTAGTTATTCTAATCACAATCAGAAATTTTACATAGAATTGAAAAAAGAAACAACTTATGATCTCTTACAATCTCCATAGAAAAAAATAATAAAAATAAAATATTGAGCTCTCCTCAAACCAAAATAAAAAACACCAACTCTCTCAAAGTACAACCCATGTTCTGTCCTTATTATAATAGGAAGTATTACAGATGTATCAGCAGAATAATATCTGGGCAAAGGTGATGCAGTTAAAATTCCCCATAAAGCAAACAATGGAAAATTTAATAAATATATACCTATAATTTATTGATATGTAGTAAGAGGTTTCTGGCCTGAACTTTCAGGCCTAGCCTCAAGGTTTAGGCCCACAGAACCCAGAATCGCAGAGACACACAGATGCTTACAATAGTTTTAGGCTGATCTGCCTAAGGCCCAGGCATATAACTTGCTAACTCTGTATCCTTAATCTAAACCGTGACTCTTATCCTGTTCAGCCATGGGGCTCGGTACCTTTTCTCAGAGCAGCATGGTTGTCTTCTGCATCTTCCAGCTTCTCTCTGGCCTTCTGCCCTCTTCTGCCTGTTCCTAGAGTCTTTTTAGTCCACACTTTCTGTCTGCCTTTGGCCAATCAACACTTTTTATTAAGCCAGTGGGTGGAACAATTATTTACAATGGAACAACATAATCCCCCTACAGACATACAAATATTTTATGTTTCCCTTTCCACCTATCTGTATTTTATGATTCTGTGTAGTTTAGAATAAGATTATAGAAAATACTTATGAAGTGAGGAAATTGAGAGCTTCAAATCTGTTTAATCTCTCAGGGATACCTTAATAAGTCTCAATTTTAGAATTGTATTGTATTTATCTAAGCTAAGGAGTTAAAATCAACAACAACAACAAAAACAGAAAAATACCATTGCTCATGCATACATAACGAAGCATACATAATCTAGTGAACTTTTTACACCAAAAAATTGTCTGCTGCTCATAAAACATTACAGGGGAAATTAGAACATGACCTAGCATCAACTCAGAAAGTCAAGTGAAGTTTTAGGTATCAGGCTTATGGATTTGTTTAAATAAATTCAAAAAAATAAGCCAAAAGTCAATATAGGCAGAAAGCTTTAAGATGTGTTTATAATTTTATTTATTGTTACTTTAATTTTCTTTCTGGGTTTTCATTTTTATTTTGATAATTAATTCATCTTATTTTATACATTACATCCTGAAGACAGTTTTTCCTTCCTCTTCTCTTATTAAGAAATACCAACTACCAATGATTGTTAATTCCTGCTATTTTGTTGTTTTTGTTGGTGGCTGTGATGTTTGTGTATATCTGTAGCTCCTCTACTTTTGATTTTTCTAATGTAAGATTATTTGTTTACCGTGTTTCTGTGGATATAGTTAACCTCTTTGGGTTGGTACTTTCTGTAGTAGTAGGTTTCTCGGGTCCCGGGCAGCCAGAGATCCGGGATCCACAGACCTGTCGCCGGGACCACTTATCTGCCCGCCGCCGCCCGGGTCCCCAGAAACGACTCGGACGCTTCTATTTACTTCATGCTGTTTGGCCTATGGCTCAGGCACATTGCTAGCTAGCTCTTATATCTTAAATCAACCCATTTCTATTAATCTGCGGGCCACGTGGCGGCCCGTAGCTCACCCGTGCTCCTTACATGTCGTTCCTTCTGCGGCTTCAGGCTTCAGCTCGGTCTGCCTGACTCCACCCTGCTTCTCCCACCAAAGCTCTGATTTCTCCTCCTACCTATTCTACGGTACCTGCCATGGCCCAAACCAGCTCCTTTATTTAAAGATACAGCACACACAAATGCATTCCTACATCACTTCCCCCTTTCTCTCTAATCAAAAAGGAAGGTTTCAATTTTAACATAGCAAAATTACATATAACAAAATAGCTATCAAGCAAGAATTACAGTTACAATATCTAGTCTATTTGTATTTAGCAAAATTAAAGAAAATACTCTATCATCTACCTTATCTTTATGAATCTAACGTTTTATATCTAATATATCTTTTAAATGACTAAGAAAAACTGTACATATAACTATCTAATCTTCAACTACATCAAAGACCACAGAAGGATATAATATTTATCCAAGTAAACCAGAAGTGCAAACGACTTCTAAAATCTAGAAAGGACAGAGATGACACCTATCTGCCTGGACAGTCACCCAAAGTTCCTTTATAAAGTTGGGGCATCCATCTTCAGCCTATAGGCCTTGAGTCTCTATTCATTTCAGTGAAGCAGGAAATCTGCTCTGCCCATTCTGGCACAGTTCATCCGTTGCTTCTCCTTGAGTCCTGAAGAATGTCTGACAGTTTTCTCTGTAAAGCAGGAACCTGAATGACCATCTAGGCTTGTTCTGCCAAAGTTCAGAGGTCATCTTCTTATGGAACCTGCATGTCCAGTTTAAACAGCATACTGTCAAGCAGTCAATATAAAAACAGTTTCTTCTCTAGTGGCTTACCATTACCACAAATAGATGAGACTCTATATGGAGTTTCTTCAATGCCCATTTTCCTGTTGAAGTAAATTAGTGCTGCCAGGAACAGACCTGTTTCACTGTCCAGAAAAGTCTAAGCTCTTAAAACATTTTAAATGCCATATTCTGTAGGTCTTAGAAGTATTTGAAGATTATCTATTTAATTGAAATATATCTTTGTATATCTAAAAATCCTAACTAACCTAACTATAAGTTTGATTATCAAAAGTGACTATTAACCTTCATTTCTTAATTATACACTACAATTTTAAAACAGTTACATGAACATCATACCTTAAACAAGAATAGAAAAACACATACAGCATAATAAAATTGACTTTAAATTTGTATCAATAAACCAAAATCTATACTAATGTAAAGCAGTTTGAGATTAACAGCTGATTACCTGTAAATTTAATAACCTAATTTTTTAAAAAAGCATTCACATACCATATCCCCCGTTTCTTCTTAGAAAGAGATTGACTATGACCATTAACTATTTATAATGAAAACAAACATTTAGAAACAATATTTGGGGAATTTGGGCGAAGTTATCTATTACTACTTCCTGCTGATTAAGGGGCGTTGAAAATCTCACGGATTGTTGAGACTGGGTCATAATTTGTAGCTGTGAAGCTGATCTGGCCATCTCTTCTCATCAGAGGTTTTTTCAGGGGGTCTTGGTTGATGAAACCATATTTGCCTGGAAGCAATCCACAGGTTCTCATCTGTGGAAACAGAAACAGAACTCTTCCAAAGCAATAAATCCTTAGACACAAATTTAAAAATCAAAATACCTTTAAAATATATATTCTTGTTTAACTTAGTAGCCTTTGCAATCCATTGTCTTTTTGCAGTTAGCTCATTAACAGTTAAAAAATTAAAAGAAAACACAATAACAACCAAAATCCAACTTTTGTGTCTATTTTCCATCTTTACGTGGCTTATATGTGGGAATGCATTTGTGTGTGCTGTATCTTTAAATAAAGGAGCTGGTTTGGGCCATGGCAGGTACCATGGCAGGTAGAATAGGTAGGAGGAGAAATCAGAGCTTTGGTGGGAGAAGCAGGGTGGAGTCAGGCAGACCGAGCTGAAGCCTGAAGCCACAGAAGGAACGACATGTAAGGAGCACGGGTGAGCTACGGGCCGCCACGTGGCCCGCAGATTAATAGAAATGGGTTGATTTAAGATATAAGAGCTAGCTAGCAATGTGCCTGAGCCATAGGCCAAACAGCATGAAGTAAATAGAAGCGTCCGAGTCGTTTCTGGGGACCCGGGCGGCGGCGGGCAGATAAGTGGTCCCAGCGACAGGTCTGTGGATCCCGGATCTCTGGCTGCCCGGGACCTGAGAAACCTACTACTACAAATGGCAGCCCAACGTGTGGCAAATATACCCACAAAAAGCCATAGAAAGCTTAAAAATTGGTCTAGAGCCCAAAGCAGCCTCTGAATTGTGTCTCCCATTTGAGCCATGGTACAGAGACGCCCTGCTGAAGCACATAGGCTAGAACTACAATGGCGGGCTTTTGGAGTGCAGCTTAAGGTGTAAAATGGCTGGTTCCTCAAGTCTCACAGGCGCCTCAATATAAGCAAAAGGTTATAAATGATTTATTTAAGGTTTACCTTCATAAGGAAAAAAAGGGAACAGAATCAAAGATGGCTTTCTAGTATTGCTGTTTTCATGGATCAGCTCTGTTTGCCTGAGGCAAACTGAAGCTTGACTTTTTTAAGAGCAGCTTCCTGATTCAGCCTTAAAGGCAAAATACTTGTGAGTCTTTTAAAAGGCCCTGCTGCCTAATACTTAAATAGAGTTAATGAGCAGCAGATGGCAATTTGAGTTGGTCATTATTTGGACCCTAAAATTCCCCAGAGTACCTGGGTTAGAAAGATAGATTCTCTGAAGTTAGACTAGGAGCTGGGTGGAGCCATCCACCCATTCTACAAACCTTGAATCCAGGCAGATTAAAGGTGTGTTCAGAAACTGAAAGAAATAGAAGAATCTGGGTAGAGTTAATCTCCCTAGCCAAGCAAAGGTGTGGTCAGAAACAGTGGCTGATTAAAGGTGTGGTCAGAAACAGAAAAAGTTAAGAAATAAATATACAGTAAAGACAGTTTTTTTTAAAAGCCTAAATGATTTAGAGTGTGTTGAAATATAGATACATAGGCTTAGAGAAAGAAAAAGAAAGGTATAAAAAGCCTTTAAAAAAAGAAATAGAGTAAAATAAATAAATAAATAAATAAATAAATAAATAAATAAATAAATAAATAAGCCACGTAAAAATGGAGGATACAAAGAATGTTTGGATACTGTATGTTATTGTCTTATCTTTACGTTTCTTGACTGAAAATGACTTAGTAAAAGCTGCTAAAAGACAGTTGACTATAAATGCTGTTGGATTAATTCAAGGTATATATTTTTTAAATGAGTTTACGATAAATTTGAAATGCAAAGATACGCTACTTTGGAGAAGAGGTTTTCCTTTTATTTTCACAGAAAATGAGAAGCTGTGGATTTATTTCTGGATAAAGAACATAAAGTTTGATAGAGGAAGACCACCTGAAATATCTCCAATAAAAATGGATGAACCAGATGATTCGACATTTCAGAGCACCTCTGTTGAAGTTTCCAGAGCTTTGTATCCAGAACAATTTCAAGGAGACTGGCTGTGATAACCCAGCTTTACAGACTATTCCACTAAAGACTTGTCCATAATCCTAAATTTTCCTTTGGATTCCCATGAGATTGTCGGGGCGTCCCCATTCAGCAGGAAGTAGCCTAGAGATCAACGCCCACATTCCCAAAACATGGATTATGGATGATTGTGTTTATTTACAGTGTTGTTTATAGGTTGTTACAGATAAGGGGGGAAAAGAATATTAGATTTAGAGTTCTTTTTGTTTTAAGAAGAGAAAAGGGGATATGTGGGAGGTTGTGTTGTTTCATTTTAAATAATTGTCCCAACCACTGGTTTAATAAAAAGCTGATTGGCCAAAGGCAGGCAGGAAGTGTAGGCGGGACTACCAGACTAAGAAAATCTCTGAGAGCAGAACAGGAGAGAGAATTCCAGAGAGAAGCCACAGGAAGCAGAGGAGAACTATGCAGCTTTAAAGAAAGGTACCGAGCCGCATGGCTGAAAAAGAGCCATGGGTTAGATGAAGGGTAGAGAGCAAGCAAGCTATATGCCTGGGCCTAATGCTGATCAGCCAAAAACTAATGAAAGCGTCTGTGTGTCTCTGTGGGGCTTTGGGCCTAGACGTTGAGGGTAGGCTGAAAGTCTGGGCCAGAAACCTATTTTATTTTGTAAAACTTGATTTCTCATTAGTTATTTCTTAAATGGTTGAAAATTTGCTGAGTATAGTTGTCTGGTCAGAAACCATAGCCTCTTAAAGTCTGCAGCACATCTATTCAGGCACACCTGGATTTTAGAGACTCCACTGAGAAATCAGGTATGAATCAAATAAGTTAGCTATCATAGGTTACTTGGTCTTTTCTCTTGAAGAGTTCGATACTATTTCTTTGTTATATATGTTTAGTGTTTTGGTTACTATTTGCCATGGGGACTTTCTTGGCTGGTCCAGTCTATTTGGTGTTCTGTACGTTTTACTAGAGTATTCATTTATTTATTATTTTTCACTAAGATGAATTTTTCCTTTTTCAGGTTAAAAAAACTTTCTGTGTGATTTTGTAGCAAATGTATTCTGTGACTTTGACATGTGTTTTTTTCTCCTATTTCTATCATTCTTCAGTATGTTCTTTTTATAGTGCCCTATATTTCCTGAATGTTATATTTCAAAAATATTTTAATAGACTTAATACTTTTCTTGACTGATGTATCTACTTCTATCATATTTTCGAAACCTTTGATTTTTTCATCCATCTCTTATATTCTGTTGGTGATGCTTGTGTTTATAGTTGTGCTTTGCTTATCTACACTTCCATTTCCAAAATTCCCTCAGTTTGTTTTCCTTATTGCTTTTATTTTCATTTTCAGATCTTGACAGTTTTATTTTTCTCCTTCATTTTTTTTTGCTTTTTTGAGATTAATTTTTACCTATAATCATGTTTTTCTGTATTTCTTAGAGTTTTTAATATTTGTCCTTTTTAAGAGCTTTTATTATATTCATTAATTTGGCTTTAAGGTCATTTTATTGTTATTTAGCTGTGATGAAATATTCAGAACTTGCTGAAGTAAAATAGCTGAGCTCTAGTAGTTACATGCTGTCCCGGATGTTGATTGTGTCTGTATACTGACATATAGGCATCTGGGTTTGAGGCAATTTTAGGTCTAGGTGAAAATTTCTAAATTGGTCTTTGTTGAATGGATATTTTTTATCTTGACTTCTGTCTCATCTTTGGTCTTCGGATCTTTGTGGCCTAAATTTCTGACAACTATCATGAACTCTGCTTCTGCAAGGAATCTCCATCTGTGGCATTTAGTCCAGCAGGACATATGTACCTGTTTGGTGGTGGGACATGGTGATGTGGAATGTAATGAGGTGTATGAAGAGTTTAGAAAGAGAACTGAGAGAATGGAGGGTATGCAGATGGGCCACATATCTGAAGTTCTGGAAGCAGGTGTGATCTCTTGTTCAGTAGATAGTCTCTGTCCTGAGAAGAAAGCTGGAGTTCTGGTGGCTAATATGACCTCTGACCCAGAAGTCTGATATGGTGATATGACCGCTGATCTGCCTGAGTTAATCTATACGTTTCTCTAATCGGTATGACCTGCACCTAAGCAGACAATATCTATCCCAGTTAAAGACAGGGACTCAGAGTGTTTGGTTGGGGGAATGGGAAAAATTAGCAGCAGCTTAATTCTTTGGGATCCAAACTGAGGGCATGGAAATTTTAAGAGTGCAGATAAGCCTCTTATCTGTTCTGACTATAATCTGGGTTTTCTTACAAGGACAAGATGAGATGTTTTGAAGCAAACTATAAAATGGTAGATAGTTTTAAAAATTGAGATCTGGATTGCACATTTAGAAGAACTGTATAGATTCAGCCAGTGAGATATAAGACTATCATAGCTGTCATTTCACATATAAAAAGACATCAGATCAACATAACTGAAAAATATTGAGGAAAGTGCTAGCAGAAACACATTTGGTAAATAAAGCATAGATGTTGCCACAAAATGAAAAAATTCAACCTATTAGTCATATCTGATGAGATCTGAAATAATTGAGGTCTTATTATGACAACCAAATGAGAAGAGGTTAACTAATCTAATAACATGTTCTCTGTGTATTTCATTGGTCTTTGTGAGTAGTGGGAAAATCATCAGAATATCTTGTAGAAGATGATTTGAATGTCAAGGGATTCAGGACCTCCCCAAGTCTGTCTTCACATTGCCTCATCTGGGGACACAGACTCCACACCTAACCACTTAGACAGTATGGAAAAAGACAAAATCTCCTTTGTTAAATAAGTAAAAGTTTGAGGTCTAGTTACAGTATGTATTAAACAGAGACTTACACATAGCAGTAACTAAAAAAAATCATTATGGATCCTTACACTTGGACTGTCCACAGTGAAATTTATTGGCTGGAACAGGAATCTCTATTTTCCATATTATTTTATTCTCTCTTTATAAAAAGATATGAACTGCTGTTTAAATATTAAAATTTATATTCCATAGCTCTTTAATTTTTATATATTTGTACCTTCCTATATTTTATTTCACTGAATACTTACAAATTTATGAGGAGGATGTCTTTAAACTTTTTAAATAAATTCTGAGGATGTTACAGTAGAACTTGAAATAAAAGTCTTAAGAAGCTGTGGTCTGTATGTGGCTAGAGAAGTAAAAAGAGAAAAGAAACAATGATATTTGGAAAATCAAAAGTGGCCAAGCTGTTAAAGAATTTGCTTACAATAAGTTAATCTTATACTCAATCAACTAACTTATTGTGATGCCAGCAGAATCATGTTGCATTTTAAGTTCTCTGTAAGATCATTTTTTCATTATATTGTTTAAAATCATGTGCCCTCCCCCAAATGTCTGCTTATTTATGCAGATTTAAAATTTATTATGTGTTCCAAAGTAATCTCATGGGTTGCCCTTGAGTTTGCAATAGGATGTTTTGTTGTTATTTGTTTTGGGTTTTTGGGGGGTTGTTTTATTTTTTATTTTATTTTCATAAAAAAGTCATCTCCATAAATGTATCCCCCTGATCACACACACTTCCCCCTCCAAATCCCTCACAAACAGCTCTCAGCCTCGCCCCTCCCCATCCACCTATCCCCTCCCCCAAAAGGGCAAGAAATCCTAAGGTGGGGCAGCTGAGAATGGCATATCCACTCTAGACACATCCAATTCACTCATCCCAAAGTCAATGCTGGGTGGGTGTTACTCTACAGGGAATGGGCTTCAAGATCCCAGCCCATGAACAGGAACACGGTCTGATCCCACCACTAGTGGCTTCACACACTGCTTGAGCCAGTCAAAAGTCCCCATCCCGGGAGGACACAGCTCTCTAGCCTGATGGATCTCCAATGACAATTCCTGATTCAGTGAGCTCCCCAAAATTCTAGGCAGCCATCACCATGGGAGCCTTCCTCATAATCCCTATACCCCACCCCTCCTGACCATACAGACTCTCCTCCGCTGCTCTCAGATGGACCAGGAACTCTGCCCAGTGCTCAGCCATGGATCTCTGCCTCCATCTCCATTCCGTGTTGAACGTAGTTTCTGTGATGACACCTAGGGTGTTTATTCATTTGATTATATGGGAAGTCCTATTTAGGTACCCCCTCCACCATTGTTTGGAGACTTGGCCAGGGAGAGCCTGCCAGTTCTGGGACATTTCCCTAACACCCAGTCTCTTTCCAACCCCACATGGCTTCCTCTATCAAGATATCTATCTCCCTCCATCTCCCTCTTTTCTCCTTTCACTCAATCATCTTTTTTCAAGGTTTACTACCAACTCTTCTTGGTTGCAATTGTTTGTGGGCGGGCTAAATACACAACTATTTATTCTCTTGCAATAGTGTTTTAGCCAGAGGAGATTCACAAATATCCATACAAGCAAATACTCATAAGCTACCACATCAGCTGACCTTCAACAGACTCTACTTCCCTGTTATGTGAACAAAATATCTTGGCAATTTATACCAAATTACCTTGTGAATTGATGGTCAGTCTCTCCTCTCTTCAAACAAGTAGAATATTGACTAAACTTTACCCTGGTGAGACTGTTGTTAAATAACTTATTCTTTAACAAAGTACTTGGTGTTCAGCACATAAATAATTTTATGTAATATCATATTAAAAATTAATAATTCCTAAACAGATAGAAAATTAATTTGTCTGAGGGTGTGTTCTCGCTTATAACTGGCAGGAATAAGCAAAGCCAGGTCAGTCAGAATCACTGTCAAAGACAACAGATTTCATGTTTGTTCACATTAATCTTAGGGAGATGTGACTCACTGCCTACTCTCATGCTTCCCAAATGGAATGTACTTCTCCAACTATACTCACTATCATTCAGTGATTTACTAATGCCACAAGCCAATAAGAGGATAAACATTTATGTTTAAGATGTGCAATTTATTTCATCTTCCCAAGAAAATATTTTTATTGAACATATGGCTTTAACTCCAAGTATAGGCATGTATAATAAATATATAGCATAATGTACTGAGAGTTTCTTGGTCCTCATAACTGGATTTTTTTTTTTTGAGTGCAGATGAGTGCCTTACCTGTTCTGACTCCTTTCTGGGTTTTCTTAGAAGGAAAAGAGATGGGATGTAAAGCACCTTGTTTTCTGTACATGAGTTCTCTAAGTGCATATCTGGCTTTTTAAAAAATCCCTTTTTAGTGTCATGTAATCATTCATGCATGATCTCTACTATCATATTAAATTAAATGAATGTACAAACTACTAGACGCATCCAGAGCTCAGAGAGAAGTCATTGTGGGTAGCACTCACTTCCTCCCTTCCTATATTCACAAACTCTGCTTGTTTGGATCATTTTTCTCACTTTGGAGAGGGACTCATAAACAATAAAGACAAAAGCAAATATTAGCTCAAATTCACCTTGATAATCAATAATATATACCACGTTTAATAATGCCTTCTATCAGTAATTTCTTTAACAAATTTGATCTAATTTAATTTTTATTTAACTAGTAAGTTTAATTATGTTGTACAATGAGAAGGAACACGTATAAAACATCTCTTCAAGTGGAAAAGCAGTTGGAATCAGAAATAAAAGTAAATTAAGGTTTTAAATTGTTTCCCTTTTCTAAATTGTCTCTATATTATAGTTAAAATAATCAATTTTCTAACAATTTCCAATTCTTTGCCTTAAGCATCTCTTCCCTTTTGTAATTTCTGACATGTATTCTAAATTATGAACCATGATTATATATAAAGTATTTTGTGAATTTTTAGTAATTCTTGGAACTTTATAAACCTTAAACAATACTATTGGAATTCACAATTTTTTACTGGCCAGAAATAAATGTTTGCAGTTTTGGTACTCATTGTGTCTCTATGGTCTGAACTGGCCATAGTTCTCTCAGATTCAGCCTTTGACCTCTGTGTTTCACACTAATTCTGAGCAGTGAGTGTTTGACTTGAATTTCCATGCTGGACAACGAATTAGTGTTGGAGAACCAAAGAATTTGTTGGTATAAAAAGAAATCTACATATTGTCCTATCCATTATTGTAATAATTATAAGAACTTTATAGTTCCACACTGAATATAAAAACATATAAATAAAAATATTTTTCTGAGAGAAAATTTTTATTCACCTGTAAATCCTCAAGTTTCTACAGAGTCTTCCACATGCTTGAATACATTAAATAGAAAACAACCGCTGTAATGCACTATAATGTCTTAATATCTCCTGTTGTTTAGACAGTAGTAATATATCTCTCATTGCTGTGCCTAAATAACTGACAGAGAAACTTGAAGGAGAATAAAGAAAAGCAGATTATGTTCATTTTTGCCTTATGATTTTGGAAGCATTGGGGATATAGGAAGGCATAATAACATTTGAGTCTACAGTCAATACAGTCAGAACACTCATAGCCAGCTCTCTTTCCTCACTCACTCTGAAAGCCAAATCTCTACATTTATTCAGCCCACTCTCTAACTGAGTCTCCATCTAGTTAAATCTTTCAAGAACACTTTCCAGAGACATGCTAAGAGGTATATCTCTTTTTTGATTGCCAATAAACCAGGAACCAAGAATGACTTTTTCTATTATTTTCATCTCAGTCCCTTAATTTTTTCATTCCTTGTATTTTTCTTTTTATTTTCCAGTTCTTATCATTTCTTCTAGTAGTTTGTAGATATATGGAAGACTATATAGGTAGACATCAGCATCAATTCCTTAGAGGCTGGTTCATTCAAAGATTTTTTCCTCGAAATTCATAACACAAGTGTTTTAGCAAAATAAATAAACAAACAAAACAACAAAAATTCCTTTACAGCTGATTACTTAATATGTACACAGTATTTTTGTAGTGTTTTTCAAGTTTTATATTTATAATTAACTCAATGAAATTATGAAGAAGGAACTATCCTTATTCTATTTCAGACATTTAGGTAACTACAGAGAATGCATGCAATATGATAATGCATGCAATATATACACACATACATGTACAGTCAGGTACAGGAATATGACTCGAAAGTGCATCTATACTACTGATTAAGAGGGATCATGATTTTACTTGAAATAGGCCCTTGAGAGATGACTTGACCTTCCTGTTAAGCAAGAAAATGCTTTATTGGGTGTTTAATAATTTTGCACAGTAAATTCACAGATGCATAACCTAAAGAGAAATAAATCATAGTAAACAGAAGAAGCATTAAGAGATCCATTCACAGGTAGTGACACATGCCTCTAATCCCAGCACATGGATGGCAGAGAAAAGTGGATTTCTACAAGTTCAAGGCCAGCCTAGACTTCATAATGTGTCCTGAACAGCCAAGCTTCATAAACAGAACAAAACAGAAACTAAACAAACAAACAACAAAACAAAATCAATCAAAAAAACCAAAATGAGAAACCTTCTCTAATCAAGATTTTCTAAAGTTTCACAGGCTACTGAAGCTTTCTGGGTGTTAAAATAAAACTCTATGAGGTGCTGGTACCTGACACTCTGGGCATCTGAGCTAATACACTGACTTCACATTGTTTATGTGCTAATATTGTAATCACTGAAAGGAAGCTGAACCAGTGTTTTCCTCTAGAAATATCTTAAGCCTGGCCAGGCTAGTGATATAGTCCCCTGAAAATGCTAGTTTGCCATGATTTGTATCTTTTAATAAAGTATTACTGGCTACATTCGCCTATAAGGTTTTCAGGAATATTGTCTGACTTGTCCAGTTACATGATGATCAGGGCATATAAATAACACTGGCTATATGAATAAAACTCTTTTCATACTTGCAAAAATATATTTTCAAAGATAAATGACAATATTCCATTAAATAAAAAGCTGCCAGATATTTAAAGTACAATGTTCAAATCAAACATTTAAGTGAAAAGGTTTATATTTTGATTATTATTATTTTGTACAGTATTTGTTTATGGAAACAAAGAATATTATATTATCATATCAATTATCCTATCGGCAAGGTTCAAAGTTTTACTCAATGTAACAATAGCCTTTATTAGAGATGCACACAGATGTGCAGTTCAAGTAGTCAACCATTCTCCTTGCAGGCATTCCTCATCAGAAATTATAAATGTTATAAATCAATATTGTGTCTCTAAATTTATTTCTTCCTCTCCTACTTGTGCATCTTTGGTGTTCCCTAAAAGCCAGTGAAACACGTAGAAGTTTGACAGAACAATTATTTTTAGACATTAATCTTGAATATCCTATATTGCTTGCAAACATCATTGTATCATGGCAACTAGGACTGTACTCTTCCTGACAACTGCTAAAGTATTCTGTTTATGATACATGTTTACAAAGTCTGATTGCTTTCCATAAACCTGTCCCAGCCTATGGTGCTATGGCCCCTTGGGTCCCGGCCTGATTGATATTTTTCTCATTCTGGCCCCATAAGTAAGCGCTTGTATTTATAGGTGGTGCCTTGAACAGGCACCAGAAATATAAGATTCTATGAAAAAGATAAAAACCCAAAATTCTGAGATGAATTCTTGGCTATGGTGTACACGCAAGTAGAATACGGCAGGAGTTTAATCAGAGATAAAAATAAAACAGATTCAGTCAAAGGAGCAACATATGTTAGTAAAAATTTTGAAAACTGTGTTTATAGCAGAAAGAGTTAAAGCAATATGTCATCAGCTGATAAAATTCCTGATATTTATTAGTAAACTTCAGTCCATATTCCCAGAAATAAAACATTAATTGATAAAAGTGTTTAAAGTGTCACAGTTAAAATGACAAGTAAAAGCTATTAGGCAAAACCTGAACTATATTAAGAAAAGTTGGAAACTGCAAGTGTTTTATCTAGTGTTTCTGTGACGAATAATCTTCCTCTGCCTTGTGCTGAGTTTACCTCTCCCCTTTCTGCTCCAATTCCCTCTACTCCTAACCTCTATCCATCTAGTAAAGGTCTTGATAACATGAACTATTTTTTCACTGATTCATTTCATCTCTTGCTGAGGTTATTAAGGAGAATTCTCACCACCACCCCCAGAAGAATCAATTGCTTTTCAGTTATAGTACAGGTCTTTGATAGAAGAGACTCCGTATGAAGCACTGGAGATGGGAGAATACGTGAAAGGATTTTCTCTTTTTCTGGTGAGTAAAACGTCCATTCCTAGTAAACCTAGTGCAACACCTTAAAAATTAAGGTTCATTTTATTTAATACTTATGGATCTTGAAGAGGATATTTTCAATATGTGTAAATTACTCCTTTTACATTGTCTCTCCTTGATTTTGTCTCTGGAGATGCTTTTGTTCCTTCGGATTGAAAGATCTTCTAAAGCACTTGTTTACCAGTCTAAAGGCAGGGCAATTGTTTCTTGCAATTGATCCTGGGTCCCTGAATTGGCTTCTCAAAGCCCAGGCCTAGTGAGAAAATATCTTTCTCAGCCTTGATACTAGGGGGAGGGACATGGTCCTACTTTAACTGGATATGCCAGACCAGATTGACTTACCTTGAGAGTCATTGCATTCCCTGGGGAGTGAAGGGCTGGGAGCAGGGAATATCTGGGGAGGGGGGGGAGAGACTGATAGAAGGGACAAAAGATGAGGCAGTAGTAAGTATGAAAAAAATAAAAATAAAAAATAAAATAAAATCAATTTTAGGTTACTCAAATAAAACAAACATCTTCTAGGTGTTGAATATTTACTGTGGAGGAGGTTTGTTCAGAATGATGTCATGACAATACTAATAGAAACAGCCAAAATGATTTGTCTATAACTTTTGAGATGTTAGCAGGGGAAAGCAGGCATAATGATACTCAATGACATATTACATATCTTCTTGATACTCTTGAATGAAAAATTACTTTGGCATTATAAGCATGACATAGGTTAATGGATTCTGGAAGAAAAACAGAAGCTACATCAACAGTTTGGTTTTCATCTTTCACAAGGTGGAGGGGCAAGGATGGTGATTTTTAAACAATTGGCATACAAGAATGTTGACTGCTACATGACAGTCAATAATTGGCATACAAGAATGCTGCATGACAGATAGTCAAAAATTCCTTTGAAAAGAAAACAGATATTCATGATTACGTCTACCACTATGCTGATATTGGACCTTCATATGTTCAAGGGTTCTCTTTGACAGTGGCCTGCAAATAGAAAATGGCGCCTCAATAATTAGCAGTCATCCATTAAGAAAAAAGGAATAAGAGTAATAGCCATGATGTTTTATATGTGGTTAATCTGGACACTTTGAAAGGCAGTGTCCACAGAAAAGACAGAGTGTTCTTGAGTATGGAAGCTCAAGTCCCAGGTTTATGACTTTGCTGTAAAGCTGGGAATTATTGAGCAAACAAATGTAAATCTAAGAGGGATAGTGAAGGACAGCCTTTACCTTGAGAAAACTGCTTAAAAAAACTAGGCTCAGGCACTTCCAAAACTTGGAGTATACCTAATAATAGCTCAGACTTATCCTCAAGGGGGAATACCCTCCATAGTGCCCCAAACGGCTATGTATAGAGACTTTCCAAGGCAAACTCAGACAGTGCTGGACATTATTTTAGTGTCACCTGAAATATTCATATTAACAGCAAAAAATGGGAACCAGGCTACCTGGTATTATATTTGAACCTTTGCCATCAGGAATAGACAGAACTAGTATAACCATAAAAACCTTGCAAAAATATGCAACTGTTACTGATTTTAGTTTCAATGTTTAATCAGGTAAAAAAAAAATGAGAAAAAGAATGTTTGGGGGCTCCAGATGTGTACAAGATGGAACCAATTTCTAAAGAGTGGCCTGTCGTGCCTCTATACATAGATAGTAAGAAATATGAAGGGTTGTTAGATACTAGTAATGATATTTTGTTTTTCCTATCATATTTGGCCCAACCGCTATCCTCCTCCAAACACTCTACTAAGGCTCTAATGATTGGAAATTTCCTATGGGCCTCCATAAAGTTAAAAAAAAAAATCCTTATTAGAGAACTGATGATGGTTAATCAAGTTCCTCTCAGCCTTATATGGGGGGAAAGTTATGCCCTTCAAAGCTTAGGTATGTATCTCCTTGTCCCTAGTAGTCACCACAGTAGATGGCTGGCTCCCTGGAGAGGGAGTAACCTATACTTTTAAATTTCATTGCAAAGCCTGATTAAAACAAAGCTAGTGTAATTTTCCTAGGTGCTACTGAAAAGTATCGTGTGGAACCAATCATCTGGCTTTCTGAGGATCTTATCTGGGTAGATCTTTGGTCACTTAGCATGAAAGAAGATAGTAGTCACCTGGGTGTTAGTCCTACAAGATTAGAAAAGAGCATGACCTAGCAGTCCATCGAATTCCCCTGTTTGTGACTATGAAAAGGTCAGTAAAATGGCAACCCCTGCAAGATCTGCATCGATCAATGCCGGCATAAAATTAGTAAGACTTGCAACCAAATTTTAATCATCTATTACTATTCCTAAGAAACTGATTATAGTGAAAGACTTAAAGGACTGTTTGTAAACTAAACTTTGGCATCCTAAAGATTGTAAAAGATTTGCTTTCAGTGAACATCTCTTAACTTATCCAAACCAATGAGAAGATATCATTGGAAAAAGTTTTACCTCAAGAGAGGCAAATAACATAATTTTGTGTCCAAAATTTGTTGCCACAACTTAAAGGATAGCTAGGGAGCTGGGATGTGTTTTGTATTTTTTTCTTTCACTTTTATTATATATTACATGGAAGATATTTTGCTTTCTTCTGAAAATAATAGAATGCTAGAAAAATCTGTTTTTTGAAACAAAAGTGGTTTAATTTATTGTGGATTGGTTGTAGCTTCTGAGAAAACACATTGTACTTCTCCAATCTTATATTTAAGAAAGTTGATATAGTCTTCCACAATCAATCCTAGAAGGATGGAAGTTAGAGAGGACATCACAAAAACTCTAAATAATTTTAAAAGCTGCTAGGGGACATAAATTTAATTAGATCCATGTTAAAAATTCTCACTCAACATCAACATGTATTCGATGTTGTTAAGGGGAATACTGACCTTTCATCTCTTAGATCATGGACAGAGCCTATATGTAGAGCATTATAACAGGTGAAACATGTTTTTAGAAATGTCTACCTCTAACAATTCCCACATGATTGCTCTGGGATGAAGGACCAATGAAATGGATACATTTGTTGGTCCAAAAATGGTTATCACCATATATTGGCATATGATTTCTGAGTTGGTAATTGTAGGTATATCTCACACAAGCAGTTATTTGGATAAAAGATACCAAAAATTTTATTTCTTATGATAAAAAGTTGGAATTTCTGTTGGATTTTCGCTATGTATCCCTTTCAAATTGATAATAATTTTACTTATAATAAACCTCAATTTTTCATAAAAACATATTTTGCTTTCTAAAATTGCCAAGCTTCAACTGATACTTTATGCCCAAGCGATATTTGTAGATTTACAAAGGATGATAAGAGTGCCTTGTTTTCTAGAGATGCATCACTTACCTTCACTCACCCAGTTGCTCCCATACAACAGATAGAGTTATGCATGACTTATTTTGTCTGGCAACATTACCCACTGCCTCTAAATTTATATTCTGATTTACAAGAAGAAGTGCTGGCAGTGCAGCAAGTGTGGTTCACTTCACCAGACAGTTTTGATATAATTCTTTTACAGTTATTTCAACCAGAATTGTATGCATGGGAAAATCCAGTTTATTTGGGCACACTTCATTTTAATTTTAATTTTAATCTTCCAGGACATTTGTTGTTTTTTTTTTAAAAAAAAAGGAAATGCAAAGGCAGATTCTATTTCAACACTGTCCCCTTTTCTAGAAAATGACAACATAAAGGAAGCATGAGGATATCTGCGTGTGTGGTGATATATTTAATAAAACAAGTCTGGAAAATCTGAGAAAATATCTACCTACAGTCAATCCAGGAGGGTCAGAGAGTGGTAGCATTAGCCTTTAATCATATCATGGGAAAGACCAGGAGCCTTTAATTCCATAACTCCAGAGATAGAGATCTTTCTGTGTTTCTGTGAGTTCAAGGAGTAACTACCAAATAGTTGTAGCTCACACCTTTAATCTTAACTCTAGAATATGATGCAGAGTTGAATCTGGAAGTGAAATAAGTGGATGAAGTAGGTATTTAGGACACATGTAGAAAGACAGAGATTTATTCAGTAGAAGCAATGAGGAGTGAAACTGAGGAATCTGGAAGTTGGCTGCTGGTTAAGATTTGACTGTGGTCTGTTTCCTCTCTCTGATATTCCAGCCTTTCCTCAATATCTGGTTCTGAGTTTTCATTTAATAACAACTAGAATTTGTGATACTATGTGCATGCTTTTGTCAGACTACTTTGTGGGGATATTTTCTAATATAATGAAACCAGTCAGAGATATCAGAGGACAGAGCCACCTCCTCCTGTTCTTTTTTTTTTTTTCTATTTTTTTTTTCAGACTGAGTTTTCTGTGTAACAGCCCTGGATGTACTGGAACTTGCTTTGAAGACCAGGCTGGCTTTGAACTCACAGAGATTCTCTTGCCTCTGCTTTCCAAGTACTGGGACTAACAGTGTGAGCCATGGCTTCTTCTGCCTGCTCTGTCTTTCTATGCTTGCCTTAAATACTTTCCTTGCTCAGTTAAGGCATGGCACCACCACTGCCTGCCTGGGAGCCTAGAACTCCTTCTGTGAACTAAGATGACCTCTAACTCAGATTGGATTAAGAGTGTAGGTGACCACTCCTGGGATATTCCCTGTGCTGGGATTAAAGGTGTGAGTTACCACTGTCTCATCCTCCTAGACTGACTGTGGGTAGATCTCTCTCATATCCCTGAATGTTTTTATTTTATTTGAAAATATCCTCAAAGTACTTCAGCATTAAAAACTGTTTTGCACTAGCTAATGAGCAGGTACTTCATTTGTAAAGCTAATACCATGCATCTACCTTTTTGTGCCGTAACTCCACAAGGATTATTTCCAAATCATATTTGGCACAGAGATATCTCTAATGGCTCTAGCTTGAGGTAGTTAAAATATGTTCACATCATAATGGACACCTATTCATTACTCACTTGAGAGCTTCCTCTCAGAAGAAGCAGTTAAAGATATATTTTTAGTCTTTTAACTCCCCTTTGAAATATTAAAAGCTGGTAATGCTCTTGTATATTCTACAAAGACTTTTCAAGAACATTTTCAATATGATGCTGTGATCCACATCACATGCATTCCATATAACTCTGAAGGTCAATCTTTTGTGGAAAGAGTTAATGGATGACTGAAACATTATTTTAAAATAAGGGTAGGGAGGCTAGTATGACTACTTTTCAAACTATTTTACCTTTTATTTTTATATACTTTAAAGTGGGAACATTTGGACATGGTGGACTTTCTTCTGCAGAACATCTTTGGGACATTTCAGAGACAATTCAGTCACGGGTAAACCATATTCAATAATTTCCTGGAGCACAGGCTATGTTGTATTGCTCTTCAATGGAAAAAATCTAATATAGATACCTGAATGACTGGCTTGATCAGAGGAAGATGGACAAAGAGGTTCCACAGCATTTTCAGAGGCAATACCAAAACAAACAAACAAACAGGTGAGAGAGTTATCAAACCAAAATGAATAGTCTCTCCCACAACAGTGTCTCAGGTAAAGAAACTAGTGATTGAACAAAAAGAGCTAGGGAAATAGTGGGACTATAGAATGCTGCTCCTCACTATGGTGTCTTTGCTGACTACATGTGTTACTGCTGAAGATACTGAGCTTATGTGCCTGATCTTCCTGTACTTCACTATGTTAATTGGGAAGAGATAAGCGCCCCCCCCCCCACAGATAATCATATTCTTTACCAGGTAAAGATGGTTAATTGTATGGTTCAGTGGTGGAAATACCTTTTATTTTTTTAACATCAGGTAAAGAATTCAGCTATGTTTGAGTCCAGGGACCCAAATTCATAGGCTAGATACTCAGCATGATCAAGCTGCAGTTATAACCTGTTTCATTAAATGAAAGGGTTAGCCTTGATACATATATTTTTGTAGAACTAAATGTTACTGTAAAAGTCTTGATATGTCATAAAAGTCTTAAAACATTTGCCTAAATTTCTCTCCTGGGAAAAGTGTTTTTACTAAAGCAGTATATCGTGAGATACCCTGGATTGAGGATGATGGTCTATTTCTTATTCATAAGTCTCCAATGATGAAAATGAAGTTTTAATTCATGTAGAATTTACTGCAGGAGTTTTGTCTGATCTTCATGAACATGTACAGACAGTATTATAGTAATTATTGCTGCTACCCACATTTTACTTGTTTATGGAGCATACACAGTCACCAATTACATTCTTCCAGATTATGAAAATAACCTTAATGAAATATGCAAAAAGCTGTGTAGCATCCCGTTACTTATTGTTTTTGAGTAATTCCTTTGGTAAGATGACACAAAAATTGTGCTTTTTAACTAAACAGCACTCCTAAGTGATGTTACTTGTTGACTTACCTGAGCCCTGATTTGATGAATCTGTATTTAGATTGTTACAACAATTTTCTGAGTTAATGTGTTCAAATCAAACTATGGGATTAATTCTGCTTGGTCTGGCTGCTATTGTTAGACTCAGCCTCTGCTATCAGTAGTGCATAGTCTTTGCTCAAGAGGTGCATACAGATATGTTAATGATGTGTCTAAAAATCTCAAACTTTGTAGACACATTTAAAATTGATCAGGAAGTTGAAACTTACTTTTGGGTCATTAATCTGTATTTCTAATCAGAGATCTAAACTTTGGTTCATGAGAATGTCTATGGGAATTTTATTATTGGTTATACAGAAAAACAAACAAACAAACAAAACCTTAGAGCCTAGAGATTGAATTTCTATTCCACATCTGCTTTGAAGATTGACTTGCATTCTCTGAAAAGAAAATTTAAAAAAAGCAAGAATTGCATGGAATTATGGAATCAACCTGGTCTAGCTGCCTTCAATGGAATGCATGAAAGGTATTGCAGGTTAGAGTCCGTGGCTTCTGTGGCACTGTGTGCTATTCAGTTCCTGAGAAACTAAGGTACTTCCTCAGGCAATGGAATTTACAGACCACTTGTATACCTCTGGTATTCCTTAGAAGTCAGTGAAACATATATGAAATTTGACAGAACAATTATTCTTAGACACTAATCTTGTATACCCTGTATTGCTAGCAAACATCAGCATATCCTAGCAACTACCATTGTGTTCTTCTTGGCAATTTCCGTTATATTCTGTTTCTGAAAAGGATTTTCAAAGGCTGATTGCTTGCATAAACGTTTTTTTAGCCTCATTCTTGCTGTGGCCTCTCTGACTCTTCCCTGAGTGACATCCCCTCTGAGCACTAACAGGTGACTCTGACTCTGTTAGTAAGTATTGCTTGCAATGTAGCACATATCAAAGAGAGTTTAATTCAGAAAATGTTACATGCATGTGCACAATACTAAACAGAACATAAAACCTAGCCCATTCAATATCTATTTTCTTCTTTTCTAGGATTCAGTATTAAAGAAGTTTTACCATATCTTTTCACTACCCACCAAGTCAATATCCACATTTCCCATACATTTATCCAAACTTCATGGATAAAGAAAATATTTTAGAAATATTGATTTAATGAACTCTCTTGTTTCTTTATGTGTGAATAATCTCCTTCTTAAATTTGTATAAGGATGGTTGTTCTACCTACAACTTCATTCAAGAAAACTATAAACCTTCAAAATGAGTACTAAAGGTCCTTTACACTAATATCATTACTGAAGCTTAGAGAATAAACATGAAAAATGAACATAATTTTAAAAGAAATTATAGTCAAAATATTTTCCTATGCTTAAAGTGTCTATAGTTGCTTATGTCAACTTATAAGGCTATAAATATATGTGAATTTATACTATTTGAAAAATGATATAGAAATAAATTATCAATTGGCTCACTGGATGTGGCATGTCTTTCTGTGTGCTGTGCAATATGAATGGATAATAAAGAAATTGTTTTTTTTTTTTTTTTTTGCCTATAGCAAGCCAGCTTATAGATAAGTGGAAATCTGAGTATAGATAAAGGGGAAGGAGGGCAGAGTCGGGACAGAGATATTTTGAACTGGTGCCAAGAAAGAAGATTAAAGTGTAGTACCCATGTTGACAGACCCCCGCAAAGACCACCAGGGATCTGAATTCTAATGAAAACATGCAAGGGCCAGTTTGTTTTTGGACAGGTTATAACCCTGATTGATATCCTATGTTCCAGTGAAATGAAGGGAATTCAGCCCTGAGCTCAGGGGCCAGAAAGTTTAAAAAAAAAAAATGTAACTGAGATTTTTTCACATCTTGACATTTTAGGGCTGGGTACAGGGATATGAAGTAGAGTAATTCTTAGAAAATATTGGTTAAACTTTCTCTGTGAAACTAAGTTTTGAATCTATGAACTATCAGCCATATTCCTAAGATTTTTCCTAAATTTTTCTTAGACCAAGGTTCTGTCTCAGGCACCCAATGTTCTAGAAAAATGGTCTTTTCCTGTGATAAAATTTTGTAAAATAAATCTTTGCCTTCACATTAAGGGATTTACATAAGCTACGGGCCATGTGGCAGACAGAAAATAGAAATGAGTTGATTTAAGATGCAAGAGCTAGCTAGCAATATGTCTGAGCCATAGGCCAAGCAACATTTAATTGAAATAAGTCTTTGTGTGAATATTTGGGACCAAGTAACTGTGGGCAGTTTATTTCGGATTGCTTGTCTGGATCTCAGGGGCTATTCTGAACCAGAAACTTATCACTGCATTCACTCTTCCTCATATACCCCAAATATTCTATATCTCAGTAAAGACACAGTTGGACATCTTTAATCTTTATAGCCCTATTCATAACATCTATGAATTTTAACTTTGATTTTCATCAACAGAGGAGTAGGAAAGAAATATTGGATAGAAACAAGAGGAAATATTTATCAGCCAGAGGACAATGAAATAATATAATATTTAGATGAAAATGTGGAAAATTTTTATAGAGCAAAACAACTTTTACCCAGAAAATGTAAACATCACTATTTATGACTAAGCCAAAGAGCTTATCTTGTAAGCTTATATTGAACACATGAGGAACCCAGAATCTAGAAAGAGATGGTAGATTATAAGTGAAACAAAAGGAGAAGGTACATTTCTTGGGTATAAAGGCCTTAATAGATCTGGGCATTAAAGGACAGAAAAAAACTGGAAACAATAATGGGTTAATGAGAGGTGCAGAATGTAAAAATTAATATGCAAGCACATGTTACAAACAAACTAGAAAATGCATTTGAGGCTGAGTATAACACACGTGCAGTAAAGTACAGTTAAAGAGAAATGAGGACAGAGGGCTGGGAAAAGAAGTGTGTGGGGGTTGGTTACCTAAAACTAAAAAGGTATGAAAATGCTTTATTGAAATTAGTGTTTGGGTGGAGGTGGTGCATGCCTTTAATCCCAGCACTTGGAAGGCAGAGGATAGATACATCTCTGTGAGTTTGAAGTCAGCCGGTTCTACAGAGTGAGTCCCAGGATGGCCAGAGATCTTGTCTCAAAAAAAAAAAAAAAATAGCAAACTTGAAAACATGTCTTTAAAAAGATTTCAAGTGGATTTACTTACTTTACATAAGTAGATTAGGCTACCACAGGTTATTTGCCAAACAGGCTGGAAATGTCAGCAAAACAACACAGACTATGTCCATTGCTTTGGGCCTCCCAGGTAACAATGTGCTACAACACTGATGCTAAAGACAGCAAACATTTTGGCAGTAGTACAGAAAGAAATTATTCCAAAACCATCTAGACAACTTTCTCCATGATAGTGAGCTTTCATACTGCAAAAAGTTTCTTTTCAAGCCACTGGCAGAGAAAACTTACAAGTGGTCTTACCTAATGCTATATTTTTACATGCTATATTTCCAATGTTGGGCAAATTGTGTTTATGGTTGTAATAGTGGCATGATTATGAAGGAAAAGCCAGTCACTTTCTGTTTGGATCTGAGGTTATATCCATAGAATCCACATTACATAATGAATGCTTCATAATAAAACCTGGCCAAAGGTCAGATCATCTCGTCAATTACCTTCTAAATATTTGTATCTATTGTTATACATAAACCTGATTTTCTCTGAACCTGGGTCATAGAATTTTTTTTTTTACTGTGGGCAATAGTTAATGCAAAGAGACAATACTGGTAAAATGATGAGATTTCACTGAGAATGTCCCACTCTACATGGGGAGTCTGTGTCAGCTGCCCCATCCCAACTTCAAGGCTTAGGGGTGATCTCAGAATAGAAAGTAAAAAGAACAGAAATTGTAAAACAAACACACAAACAAACAAACAAACAAACAAATAGATAAATAAATAAATAAATAAATAAATAAATAAATAAAATGAGGGCTGGAGAGATGGCTCAGAGGTTAAGAGCACTGGCTGCTCTTCCAGAAGTCCTGGGTCAATTCCTAACATCCACATGCAACATGGTGGCTTGTAGCCATGTACAATAAAATCTGGTTCTCTCTTCTGGCATATAGGAATGCATGCAGACAGAACACTGTATACATAATAAAAGTAAGTTTTAAGAAAAAAGAGAAGGATGGAGAGTGCTGTTAATTGACCCAATATGACTATTACATTCACAAACTCACAGAAATGATAGTCAGATAAGGAAGATCTGTGAACAGTAAGCTAGCTCAAATCCAACACAGATAGAAAAAAAAAAAAGTTGTACCCTTAACTAAGGAGTTATTGGAAGTCAATATTTGAAGCCAAAGGAGCCTAACATATATAGAAATTATACTTCAAATATTACCTTAAGGAGTTTTATGATTTCTTGGAAATATAGTTGCTTCATTCATAAACTGTTGACAAAATACTTTATGGAAAAAATTTCAACAATTAAGAAAATTAATGTACAAAAAATAATACAGGATGCCTCTGGCAAAATAGTTTTAGTTTTTTCTCTGAGCTGCACCAGGTCTTCTGTGTATACAATAGCTTTATTTTAGGACTTTTATAGGACTCCTGAATGTGTAAATAGTTGTGTCTCTGCTTTTATGTCTTCTCTTTGAGATCTTTTATTTTTCTGTTGGCTTCTTTTGTACAACTTCAATATGATAGGTTATATTCTATTTTGTTATGTCAAAAAATTATGAACTCATGGTGACAGTTCAACAAGTGATTTTTATTAACACTTATCATTGTCACTTTTTCTAGGAAAATTTAACAGAATACCATAGTCATGTATTTCTCTGTAGTACCTAACTATTGCTAATAGCATCTGGGTTTGAATCATCAGGCTCTAAATCACATATGATGATTTCTTACTTAATTTTGTTTTTTTTAATATGTAAAGCAAGTTGGGAATGTTGCAGCTTTCTCATTTCTTTATGATAGCTCAGGCGTGTAAGTAAATTGTACCAATCATAGAAAGATAAATACTTTACTATTCCACTTACATGAGCTAAAGCAGTCAAGACACATAGTCAAATTTGAATAGTAGTTTTAGAAGATGAAAAAAATTACATACACCGTGTATAAAGTTCAGTTACTCGAGAATATATTTAGACAAAGATATATTACACAGTATTGCTATTAGGAGAGTAGATATCAGATTAAGTATTTTTACTACAATAAAATACATGTAAATAAATAGAATTACTTGTGCAAAGTCCTAAAAACAAATAACCTAATGATTTTCTTAATATAGTTCAGGTTCCTGTTGCAATGAGGTTTCTTGGACCTGGGTGGCTATAGGTCCAGACCCCAGACCTGCAGCCCCAGACCCCTAGCCGCCCACCACTGTTCTGGCCCCCCAAAAAGACTCAGACGGTTTTATTAAGTTCATGCTGTTTGGCCTATGTCTCAGGAACATTGTTAGCTTGCTCTTACATCTTAATTCAACCCATTCTCATTAACCTGTCTGCCATGTGCCCATGGCTCACCTGTGTTCCTTACATGTTGCTCTTTTGGGCTTCAGGCTTGATCTGACTGACTCTGCTCTGCTTCTCCTACCTATGCTCTGATTTCTCCTCCTACTTTTTCTATGGTGCCTGTCATGGGCCAAAACAGCTCTTTTATTTAAAAATTGATATTCACAGCATACAGAAAGACATTCTCACATAAGGTTCATCTCATAGAAGACTATTCATCTGAAAAAAAATCCTTCTAAAGTATCAATTTTCAAAAAACTACAAATAAGTGTGATATAGAAGATATACATGCATTCTGACGTAAAGCTTTTGGAACCTTTTACCATGTATAAGTAATTTGTGTATATGTGTGAAGTATATATGTGATAAAAACATAAAATAGAAAAATGAGACAGAAATGAAGAAAATATTTTAAGAAATTAGTTTTTGTGTTTATGTAGATGACAAATATACAAACGAAGAGGTATTCTAGAAAGTTGGGAACAAGATAAGAGACAGTTCAAGTCCATGATAGTTTTAAAGAAGAACTCTATCTACTTTGAAAGAACCTATTTTTTAGTGTCTCCAAATTATTGGATGATATTTAATTATGTATTTAGTCTGGTTTAAATTATAAAGGTTTGGTGAAAAATTCCATCTCAAATTGCCTAATAGCATTATTGAAAGCACAGTATAGGCAAATATATTGAAACTATGACCTAGAAAAATAAAATTTCTTCATTATGATATGAAGGTAAGTAATGTATGAATGTAACAAGTTTAAACAAGAAGGTTCACTTTTATTATGGAGGTGAAGACCTTAAATTCTTTTTCTAAGAACCTCCTTCCAGCCATGGGAAAGGGCTTTGATTTGGTGGTATCTGAGGCTATAGGTAGTGGTCTCTCGCTGGCACAGGAATGTTGTGTATGAACTCTGAACTCTGCTCTCAAACCCCAAGGCTTAGACCCAGGTTGTCTTATACAGACTTTCTTAGGGCACATGTTTTAAAGCACTAGTTATCACCAGTTTGCACTAGCTGAGGCTGGGCTGATTGCCCAGTCCCTTAGAAGCCCATGCATTCTACAGAAGTTCACTCTACTCTAGGAGACCAACAACTAAACGTAATCTGTTGATGCTATAAGGCTGTTCTGTTGTATTAGGGTTTCTCTGGGTCCCGGGCGGCCAGAGATCCGAGACCCACAGACCTGCCGTGCCAGACCCCTCAGTTGCCCAGCCGCTCAGGTCCCCAAAAGTAACTCAGAGGCTTACATTAAGTTCATGCTGTTTGGCCTATGGCTCAGGCACATTGCTAGCTAGCTCCTACATCTTAAATCAACCCATTTCTATTAATCTGTTGGCCACGTGGCTCGTGGCTCACCCGTGTCTCTTTACATGTTGCTCCTTCGGCGGCTTCCGCGCGGTCTGCCTGACTCCACCCTGCTTCTCTCACCTAAGCTCTGATTCTCCTCCCACTTCCTCTATGGTGCCTGCCATGACCCATAACAGCTACTTTATTTAAAGATACAGCACACACAAATGCATTCCCACATCACTGTTCACTCAGTATGCTCACACCAGTGCCAAGGATGCTCACTGTATGCTATGCTACCACTGAATGAGTATTGGAGAATATCACTAGAACTCTTTTAATGGATAAGTACCTTTTTCATAAAAGTAGCTTTTAAGATTCCCAAAAATCATGATGTGATTCAAGATTCTTCAACAACTGACCATTGTCAAAGATTTATTCTGTCTCATGAAGTGGGTATAAATCCAATCAAATATTGGTTGTTTGGTCCCACAAGATTTCTGACACAATTGAACTAGGACACATTGCATGTAGGTCATCATTGTAGACTGAAGAGTTCATAGCTGAGTTGCTGCTTATCTTTTTTCTTTGGTAGCATTTATAGAACTTTCCGGCACTATAAACCCAATTCTTTAGGTGTTAAGACCCTAGGTAGGCACCAGGTTAACTTTTCCACATTCAGTAAGTTGTGTGTGATTTAGTTATTGTTTATTTAATTGTTTGTTTGTTTTAGAAATAGAGTCCCACTGTCAGTTACAGGAGAGCGACCAATAACCAATAACCATAACAATAGTCTGAGTTATTTGGGACCTTACTTGGGGAACTCTCTGCCAAATATCTAATTAAATGCAACCAGTTCTTGAATTTTTTATTTTATTTTATTTTATTTTATTTTATTTTATTTTATTTTATTTTATTTTATTTTATTTTTGGTGATGAGAGGTATCATTAGGGCTCCATCTCCAAGTTATTTAGATAACATTAATGTTTTGTATTTTAGAAAGTTTCTAATTTATGTTTCCATATAACCACTAAAATAGAGCTTACTTTTAGCTGTCCCTACACAGAGTCAACATTTCCTCTTCTCATCCCCTTTTAGCACTTCCCATTCCTGATCCCACCTATGTATTCATAACTATTTATCCTATTTCACCTTCATAGAGAGATCAATTCCTCCCACTTATTCCTTATTCTATATCTAACTTCTATAGTTATACAAATTGTAGCTTGGTTATTGATGAATAAACATTTAACATCCCTATAGAAGTGAATACACAACATATTTGTCTTTCTGAGTCTCAATTACATCACTCAGGTGATTGTTTTCTATCTTTATTCACTTTCCTGGGAATTTCATGATTTCATTTTTTAAACACTTGATTAATATTCCGTTGTGTAAATGTATCCACCACATTTTCATTACCTATGCATTCACTGATAGACATCTAGGCTCTCTCAAATTTCTAGTTATTATGAATACAGCAGCAATGAACATGATCAAGTACATATAGTAGGATAAAACATACTGTCATGTGTCCAGTAATGGTAATGTTGGATTTCAAGGTAGATCTATCTAGTCCTGTCTTTCTGAGGAACTACCATACTGATTTCCATAGCAGCCTACCATACTGATTTCCATATCAACTATACCAGTTTGTATTCCTACCAGCAATGGATAAATGTTTCCTCTACTCTACATCCTTACCAGCATGAGCTGTGAGGTGTATTATTTATGTGAACAATTCTGATAAATATGAGGTGAAATCTGAAGTTGTTTTGATTTGGATTTCTCTAACAGCTAAGGATGTAGAGCATTTCCTCTGGTGCTCCTAGACCATTTTTGTCTCTTCTTTTGATAATTCTTGTTTATATCTGTACCCCATTTTTAATTTGATTGGTTTTTTGATATCCCATTTTATGAGATTTTTTTAAAATATGTTAGATATTTTTCCATCTAGCAGATGTGTAGTTAGGAAAATATTTTCTCATTCTCTTGGCTGTTGCTTTGTCTGAATCATGATTTCATTTTCCATACACAAGCTTTTCAGTTTCTTAAGGATCCATTTACCAATTGTTCATAGAGCCTATGTTATTTGCATATTGTTCAGAAAGACTTTTGCTGTGTCAGTGAGTTACAGTTTATTCTTCAATTTCTTTTCTATTAGATTCACTATATCTGATGTTATGTTGAGGTTTTTGATTCAATTTTGATCTGTTTTTTGTTGGGTGATATGTGTGGATCTTTTATATTTTTGTACATTCAGCCAATCAGATTGACAAGAACTATCTGTTGAATAATCTATTTTTCTAGTGTTTATTTCTGGCTCCTCGTCAAATATCAGCTGTGTTGACTTATGTTTGGGTTTTAATTCAATTCCATTGATCAGTGTGTCTGCTTTAATTTCAATTCTTCACTCTTTTTACTACTTTAGTAATTGGGGATGGTGAAACCTCCAACATTTATTATGATTATGATTATTATGATTATTATTAGTAGTAGTATCTGTTAGGAATGTTTTAGCCATTCATGATCCAAGAGATTTTATGTTTCTACATTAAGTTGAAAACTGTGCTTTCAATTCCTTTTAAGAATTGTGTACAAATTTTAATTGGGATTTCACTGATTTTGTAAATTGTTTTTGGCAGGATGCCAATATTCACTATATCAATGCTACTGATCCAAGAGCATGGGGCATCTTTACATATTCATTTTTTTAATAACCTAACATTTTTTACTATACAAGTATTTCACTTCCTTGATTAGAACTGACATGAGACATACTTTTGAAATTATTATAAAAGATACTATTTTCTTGATTTCTTTCTCCGTCTGTATGTCAGTTGTACATATAAATGATACTAATTTGTATATTAAGTGTGTATCCTGTTGTCTTTCTTAAAGTGTTTCTCAGCTGTAGGAATTTCCTGATATAACTTTTTGGGTCACTTATCTATAGTATTATATCACCTGCAAAAAATAACACTTTGACTCTCGTTTCTATTTCTACCCCCTTATCTCCTGTACTTGTTTTATTGCGCTAGTAAAATTTTCTAGTACTATTATTGAACAGTTATGGGGGGAGTTGATTACCCTGTCTTGTTTGTAGTTTTAATAAAAATGCTTTGCTCTCATCTCTATTTAGGTTGAGTTTAGCTATTGGCTTGCTGTAAATTTTCTGCATTATTTTGAGATATGCCCCTTATGTTTGTATTGTCTTCTCTCCAGGACTTTTATTCATAAAGGGTACTAGATTTTTGTTGAAGGCATTTTCTGTATATAATGAGATGATCAGGATTTTTCTCCTTCAGTCAGTTTACACTTATTGATTTACATATGTTGAACCATTCTTGTATCTCTAGATAAAGCATACATGTAGCCCTGACAATCCTAGAACTCATGCTCTAGGTCAGGTTAGCCTTGACCATAAGAAGTAATTTTTCTTAATAGGAGAAAAAAATTCAATATCACAACCACATACTAAGTTAATATAATTAACATTAATGTTCCATATATTCAAATACTATATAGAAAGTCAGGACTAAAAGTAATATAAAAGGCAATGACTGTAAAAGGTTACAGTTGAGTTTACACATAAAGCCTCCATGTGAATGTTATTTTTTCTCCCCTTTTTAATTTTCCAAATGTCAGTTTGACCTTCTGTAGAAATTGTCTCATATAGAAGGAGTCATAGAGGTTAAATTATATTTGGTGGATGTAGTGGACTGTAATATAGTCTATTACAGCCTGTGTTATTATAAAGATAGGAGAAGAGATACAGGTTGCTACATGTGGCAGCTGTGGCAGAAATTTTAGTGATACACTTCTGTTTGAAGGTCTGTCAAAGATGGCCAGAACCAATAATACTATAGCATGATGTTGAGACTTCATGTAAGCTTTGCCTCTTCCCATGAAACTGGAAGAGAAAGCTATTCAGGTTTTATCATTTTGTTATAGTAACTAAAGTAAACTAACCAGAACCTTACATGCCCGTCAAATTTCAGATTACCAGTACCAAGTTAGGAACTGTATTAATTCTCAAAGAAGTAGGACTCCAAAGTGGTAGTCCGGATGGCAATGGCTTGTTCCCCACATGTGCTTAATTTGCTAAGAAAAGAAAACAAAAGCATTTCTCAGATGCTTTTAACAGCTAGCTGAATTCTCCTGACTGAAGACTTCAGTACCCAAAAGCTTCAACCCATGACAGAAGCATGTCCTCTGTTTGAGCTGCCTACAACAAACCCCTATATAACCCAATATGCTTTTATAACTGCCTGTTGTTCTCTACAGTTTGAGACAGAATAAACTTTTCTTTTATTAAAAAATTCTTTTTATTCTTATTTATAGATAATGCTGGTATTCTATGATTTCTTGCTGTGTCTCCTTGCAAACAGTAAAAATAATCATTTTTTTTCTTTAAAATGGGTTTCTTAATGTAGCTCTGAAAATCCTAGAACTCCTAGAACTAACTCTGTAGATCAGGCTAGCCTTAAGCTCAAAGATCTGCTCATTTCTGCCTCTCAAACGTTGATAATAAAGGCATGTGCTTTTATATTATTTTAAATAGAATAGTTTAATTTAGCTAAATTTTACTGAATTTGCATCTTGTAGAAAATAGTATTGGATAAAACAGGCAGTAAATTTATTTTTAATATACTGAACTCAATTCTTAGAGTTGAGTTCAATTAACAAAATGCAGTAAAACAGAAATTAATATTCCCAGTGATTGTTTAAAAAATACATGGCTTTTTTTCTGTTCTTCCCTCTCTCATTCAGACAGTTGAAATCACTCAGTTCTGAATAGTTTTAGGTGATTTGAATCTGGGTCATGTTTTCAGTCTATCACACCTCTTTTTTCCATGCCTCAGAGATGATTACAGAAGTGAAGGAATAAAGACTAAAGGAGCAAGAATAAAGGACTGCTGCAAAAAAAAAATGTGTTTCCAACATGACAGCTGTTGCACACATAACTTAAAGCGGCTGTGACTGAAGGTATAATACCTGTGCAAGCTCAGAACAGATAAAAAGTCCAGTGTGAATAAGTAATTTACTTACAAAGACTCATTTCTAGTTTAGGAAAAAGTGAAGGTTGCTGAAAGCAGGGAAGTAAATTTTCATTGAATGAGGCCCATTTTGGGCTTCCCATTAGTTAGTAGATAGAAATAGCACACAAGATGGTAGTACAAAGTAGATTACAAAGTTTAGAGAAGAATGCTTTAAATTGAGATAGGAAGGCAGTAAAGGGAAAGATGGATAAGAGGAATTGGAATAGAGATGTGAAAAATAAATTTACTCTGAATATATTGTTTTCAAATAAATTAAAGAAATAAGTAAAAATAAACAAAATGGAAATAATAGGACTAGTGAGGTAGTTCAGTGGCAAATAATACATGTTGATAAAAGGAATAATTAATTCCATATATGAAGTTTTTGCTTTTGGGTCACCAACTAGCTCCCAAATCATGACATGGATAGATACGTATATTTATCTAATTTTCAACTTCATTAAAGAATATACCCCAAAAGTATATAATATTACCTGAGTAAACAGAACATGCACTGTAAGCCATATCCAAAACTGAAGCAATGACTGATACTTGATTGTATCAGTTGATTGTATTATACAATCAACCAAGATTTTTCTGCAATATTGAATTATCCATCTTTGACCTATGGGCCTAGATTTCTTGCAGATTATTCCATAAAGTTGGAGTTTTGAATAAGTCATGTTTTATTTTGGAAACATTTGACAGTCTTTTCTCCTGTGTGTCCTGGTTGTTCAGTTTATATAGAATACTATCAGCAGTCAATACAAGAGCAGTTTTTTGCCCCAATGGTAATTGCCACAATGAATGAAAACTCCATATGGAGATTTCTCAATGTCCATTGTCCTCTTATAAAGTAAAATGGTGTTTTCAGGAGCAGATGGGTTCGTGTAAAGCATTGTTAACAAAATATTTTATAAGCCACATTCTGTAGATATTAGAAGTGTCTGAAGACCACCTGTCTAAATTATATCTCTGTGTGATCTTTAAAACATATTTAAAATAACTACAAGTTTGGTTGTCATAGAAGACTGAATACTAACCTGAGTTTCTTACCTCTCCTAAAAGCTTTATAATAATATCTTGTAAGGACTAGAATGTTACAATGTGGTTTCTTTCAGTCCCAGGCAGCCAGAGGCCCAGACCCACAGATCTGCAGCCCCAGACCCCTTAGCTGCCTGCTGCTGCTTAGGCCCCCCAAATGACTCAGACACTTCTATTAACTTCATGCTGTTTGGCCTATGGCTCAGGCACATTGCTAGCTTGCTCCTACATCTTAAATCAACCCATTTCTATTTATCTTTCTTGCCATGTGGCCCGTGGCTCACCTGTGTTCCTTAAATGTTGCTCCTTCGGGCTTCTGGCTCCATCTTTCTCCTTGCATGTTGATCATTTGGGCTTCTGGCTCCTTCTGTCTGACTCTGCCCTGCTCCTCCTACCTACTCTGATGCCTCCTCCTACTTTTCCTATGGTGCCTGTCATTTGCCAAAACAGCTCCTTTATTTAAAGATTGCTATTTACAGCATACAGAAAAACATTCCCACATCACTAGAACTTAACATTCCTTTTTTAAATAACTGCATATGTATAATACCTTAAACAAGAATGAGTATACATATGTATACAATATAACAAAAATAAGTTTAAATATGTATTAATATACTAAAATTCTTACCAATATAAAATATTTCAGGTTAACATTTATTTTTTCCTATGTTTTTATATCCTCATAAAATAAAGACAATCATTTATAACACGCTGAATGTCCAAAAATCATCCACCTAACTAACATATTATAAAACAAAACTGAAAAGCCATTGGATTAATGTATAGATCACCACTGAATGCACCTGTCAGGATTAAAACTAACTAGTATTTAGTTAAGTTTGATAGCATAGCATCTCACAACCTTCAGATTCACACACATCTATAAACTCATAATAATTCTAAAGTGAGAGAAATACATACAGGTCTCTAGAAAGATAGTAACAACCATAAGTCTAGTGGTAGTCACCTTTCTTACAAAAGTCATATTTGTCTTTGAGATCAAAGTCACAGTCATCTTTTCCTTTGGAATAGATATTAAGCCATCCATTTAACAAAGGTTTCACTAGAATGTGTATCAACAAAACTGTAGACTTGGTAATATACAATTAGCAGAAAACAAAATGAGGACGAGCATATCTGAGCCTCAGAACATATATTGTTCTTGCAAAAAAAAAAAAAAAAAAAAAAACCTGAGCACAATTCCCAGTACCCATATCAGGCAGTACACAACTGCCTGTAGTTCTTCTAAGCCATTCTGCACTGTATTAAAAATAGTGTATTTTGATGAGAGAGGAGTAAAAAAAAAAATCATTTATGTTGATCTCTGAAGCATTACCTAACAATTAATTGGTACAAAAAAGTATAGTTTAATCAGAAATTATAAAGAGTTGACAGAGTGATTACTAAAAATAAAGATGTTTAGGCAATCCCTACACTATTGGTTGGAGACCTATCCAGGGACAACCAATGACTTCTTAAAGGTTTTCCCATATAATTAAATTAATAAACACCCTAAGTGTCATCACAGAACCTACATCCAACAGTGAACAGAGATGGAGGCAGAAATCCATGGCTGAGAACTGGGCTGAACTTCTGGTACAGTTGAGAGCAGGGGAAGAGAGTTTGTATGAGCAAGGAGATAGGGATTATGAGGAAAATTCTCACAGTGATGGCTGACTGTAGCTCTAGGGAGCCCACTGAATCAAAATAGCCACTAGAGATCCATCAGGGAAAAGAGTTAAGCCCTCCCAAGGTTAGGCAACTATGTATTGGCATGGGAAGTATATAGGCCTTGAGGGGTGGGATCAGACTGTGTTCCTGCTCATGGGCTGACAACTTGAAGCCCATTCCCTGCAGAGGAACAACTAACCCAATCTTGACTTTGGGATGAGGAAATCGAACTTGCCTGGAGTGGATGTGCCAGCTGAGCTGACCCACCTTGGGACTTCTTGCCCTTTTCTTGTAAGGGATGGGTAGCAATGAACTAAGACAATAAAGTCTATTTTATGCAGAGGTTATATAAACAGCTGGTGGATGTTGATGCATCCAGGTATATTCCTATATGATGTAATAGGTAGATCTTAAGTGTTATGACTAGATTGTTCATGGAAAGGAGGTAGAATGAATTATTTAATCAAACTATGTTAAGCTATCTATAGTCATTAGGTTTTATACCATCCAGACTAATAGTGATGTCACAATAATGCAATAATATTTTGTTTATCTTTTCCTAATTTGAAAGCACACAGAAATTATCTTACATATATTCATTAAATTCTTCATTGTGATAGTTGTCAAAGAATCTTAAGTATTTCCCTTTTTAATGGATATTAAATCAATGAGTTTCTCTAAGTTAAATTGCCTGAGTATTTTTTGACTAGACAATCCCAGAATATTGTTTTAAAAATATGTGTAACTATATCTAAAGGCAAGTCACAAATGACAGTTTTACTCTGTCACTGTGCTGAGATTTCCCTGTCATAGAACAAATAGTCAAGTTACTGATATTAACAAAATTAATTTCTAAAAATGAAATTATAAAATATATTCCAGTAAAAATAAACTCAGAAATGAAATGTTTAAGTATGTCCAATTAAATCATCTTTTCATGCTGTCAAATCAGAAATTTTCAAGACTTTTCTGATCTTAAACTCTGTTTCATTTAAAAAAATGTTGACAAAATGTAAACTATGCTTGCTTCCTATAATTCATTTTGCAACAGAAAATGGGGTATAGAATTGCGTTGATGGGAAGGTAAAAATTATACTGGAGGAGAATATGGAGGAGTAAGTATGATTAAAATATTTTTGTGAAAACATCTTTTTCAAAAAAAAAGTATTTTCAAGGAGAAAATAAGTAACTCAGATTACTTCAATTTTAATGTAAGTTGTACCCATAAAAATATAGAATTGATATATGAAGTTGGAAAGGTGTACTAGACATTTTTGTGTCAACTTAATTCAAGCTAACATCTATGAGGAGAAACAAAACCCAATTACATAAGTGCCTCTACTCATATTAAAGCTGTATGAGGCAATTTCACTGCAACTTTATATACTATGGCTAGCTGATGTCCATGGGAGGCTTACCCATCTCTGAAGAGAAGCAGAGGAGGATTACTGGATAAGGAGGGAGAAAAGTGAGGTAGGGAGAGAGAATGGACAGAGAGGGAGGAAAGGAACTGTAGTCAGTATGTAAAAAAGTAAGCAAAAAAAATGCCTCAATAAGATCTGACTTTGGGAAAGCCTGTAGGTCAATGATTCTAAAAGTTCCTAATGCTGTGAACCTTTAAGACATTTTATGATGCTGTGGTGACTCCCCAAACATAAAATTATTTTTGTTGATATTTCATATATGCAATTTTACTGCTGTTTTGAACTGCAATGTAAATATTTAATATGCATGAAATCTAAAATGTGACCCATGTAAAGGGTCATTGGGCTACTAGAGTTTGTGACACATGGGTTGAAAACCACTGCTATAGGGCATCTTATTAATTAGTGGGTGATGGGAGACAATTCTCCCCATTGTGTGTGATGACATCCCTGGGTGTGTGATCCTAAGTTCTCTAAGAAATCAGGCTCAGTGAACTATGACGAACAAGTCAGTATCACTCATCTATTACTTGTGTGTCAATCAGTTCCTGTCTCCAGGTTCATGTCTTGTTTGAATTTCTTTCCTACCTTCCTCCAGTGATGGAAGACTATCTGGAATAAGTCCAATCAATCTTTCTCTCCCATACTTCTTTTGGGTCATAGTATGTCATCACAGCAATACAAATCCCAAATCAAATAGATTCAGATATGAATAAAACCAGGGAGCTGAAAGAAAAGATGGAGCGGGAAGTGATTTTAAAAAATGTGTATATGTCTAGAATTCTAACCAATACATAAAAATTAAAGATATTAAGGAAAGATTCTACAATGTCTTATTAGGCATCTATAATTCATGTGTATCAAATAGTGATGATGCTTCCTAATCCTGATTGGCATGATTTCTCCTGTTCTGTCTCAGTGTGTGGATATGGTTACTGTATAAAAAATAATACCCATAGGCAAAATTAGTCCTTGGAACAACAGTTTGGATTCTTTGTTGTTGTTTTCACTGATTGATTGCTAACTGATAATCACAAATTACTTGCCCATATCCCTTGTACCAGAGTCATCTACAGTATCTTTTTCTTTGAACATTATGATATAGAATATATATATACATTATATATACAGCAATGTCATAGTAGATGTAGATACAGATTGTACTAAAAATTATGTATGTGATATTTATATCATACAAAGAACAAATGATAAGCATGTATACCCATTCTAGTATATCTCATTCACTCATAAAGCTCATGATTACTTAATACTCTATGCAGTGAGAATGCTACTTGTGTGATGAAATGTACATGGTTGCCGTTCTCCAACATCTAATACTCACTCAGAGATTCTCAGTCTTGGACTTCAGGAATATCCACCCTGTCTCAGTTTCATAACTGGGAAACTAACCAAATGTACTAAATGTAATTGATGCTAAGCATGCACATCTTATTATTTCAGTGCATTTCCTTTCCCCCTCTCTATATTCACATTCTTGAATTTATGTTGAATTCTTTAAAATTTTCTTATGTCATAATATCAAATTAAAATATTATTCAGATTAATTTCTATCTACTCACATTTCTATGAATTTTCATAAATTCAAATTTCAGGAGAAATCTGTTAAAATATGAATAACTATTATCAAAATGTTTAGAGTATTGTTTTGTTTTTACACGAAACAAAGAATGCCATTAAAATTATAATTTTAAAGTTATGCTTGATGTGCTGCTATTTTTGGCAGAAAGCATATTTAGTTCATGGTTTTAGAAGCTTTTTATCTGCCATGAAGCAGAGGGTGCTCTTAAGCAAAGGCTGAGGCTGTAGTGACTAAGAAGCAGAGAGAGAGAGAGAGAGAGAGAGAGAGAGAGAGAGAGAGAGAGAGAGAGAGAGGGAGAGAGAGGGAGAGAGGGAGAGGGAGAGGGAGAGAGAGAGGGAGAGAAAGAGAGGGAGAGAAAGAGAGGGAGAGAGAGGGAGAGAGAGAGAGGGAGAGAGAGAGGGAGGGAGGGAGCACAGATGCTTGAATTAAACTGAATAATGTTTCAAAGTGTGTTGCATTACAATCCCAGTCTCTAGGTGGTGTCTCATATCAAGAAAAAGCCTTTTTCCCTTAGCCAATATTCTTTAGATAGTTGATCTAATACACATGTATGGATATTACTAAACCCCTCAGTCAGTCAGATATAGCTGACAATAATATTCATCATAAATGGCAACTCACAACTTGAATTCTGAGTTTAATAGAGATTAATTTATAGTCACAGGTACATATTTTAAAGGTGAACAAACAATATACAGATTTGTAGATAATGACTCCATATAGCTAAGACTTCTGATTGTAAACTTGACTTACAAAATTTCTTATTTTATTGTTCTTGTAAAATCTTATTATTAGCAAGTAAATATAGTAAACTGCAAGCATTGAGAAAAATACCAAACATCTCTGAGAATAAAAGTAAATGTTAACTGTATTAGTTATTTTCCTTTCCAAAAGTCATCTGAAAAGGATGGAGAAGTGACAGTTTTTAATTTCATAAAATTTATAAAATTATAATAGCTTAATTGATTACTCACAGGGCTATTAAATGGTCATTTAAATGCAATGCTTAGTAACAGGGAAAGAAGGGTTTAAAAAAGGAAGTCCACAAATGTATTTCTTGAATGAACACTGAGAAAACAATTATTTAATAAAACATACTTAACTGTGCATTCTGCTAATACTGATACAAAAGTTAAAAATATGATTTTTCTTTTCTGAAGGAGTCTTTATAACCTTGTAGCCTATCTCTTCATTGTCTGGTGAAATTAGTTTATTCTGTTATAATTTACATATAATAGTGGCTGGCGCTATAATTTTAAGTACACACAAATCATCCTGTTAACCATATTTATTTGATCTTTGTAAAAGTTCACCTAGAGCTGAAAATCCAAACATGTAAACTAGCTCTGACACCCAGACTTACATTAACTCAGGGTGTCTCTCCCTTTCTCACCTGCCCATGGCCACCTTGACTTCAACAATTCACTCCCCTCTCATTTCCCCACATAAAGTCACATTTCTGGATTTTTCATGTTCTGAATAGAGACCCTGACCTGTGTTCAGGGTCTGCTAAAGGCGCCTTTCCCTCACAATCTTAGCTTTGCTAGATGTCTCACACCCATAACATTCTAACTCTACAACCTTGTTACTTAATTTCAATTATTTTACAAGAGTGTCTTGTAAAACTTTCTGTGCCTGATGCATTGAATTTTTAACATTCTCTGTTTTCAGACTAATTGTCACTTACAAACTTTTGGAATTACATTAAGACTTATAAATTCTATAAATGCTTTACTTCTGAAGATAGAGAGCTTGGCATTCTGACATCAATTTCTGTAGAAATCACAGAACTTTAAAAGTCACTTGTAATCCATTTCAATAATTTCTTTAATGAAACATCATTTGAAGAGCAGAAGTAAGGGTAAAGAATTGGTGAAATAGATATTAGCTGATTGCAAAATACCAATAATATGACAATGCAGTGGCAATTTTCTGTACCACTTTACAATTTATTGTAGTCAAAGCCATCTGTGAAAAATGAACAGAATCAGTGGCAGCACTCAATTCAGTATTAGTATTTGCTTTAACATGGAAATAAATGCTAATTCCATTTTTACATTTATAAAAATATTTGTAAAAATAAAATCTTAAAAAAAACTTTATTTCTTTTCTGTAAATAATGCTTTCATTTACATTATATAGTACTCTTGACACCAAAATTCAATGTATATTTTTTATTCATTCTATGAGATAATAAATTCTCTGATTAATGGACCTGGAAAACCAAAGCTCAGCATGCTTAAGTAGGTAAATATGTTACCTCTCAAAATATTAATATTTGTGTAGACTTATGAAATGCCTTATCCACTGTCATGGTATTTCTTACAGTATTCCTTCTGACCAAAGAACTCACCTTGTAGCCAGAGAAAGATGACAGGGATCCAAAAACAGAATCCATTTGTCTTCCCAGGTTTCCCCACTACCTTGAACAGCCTGATATAAAAATTAAACAGCTTTTTGAAGACAGTGTTGCAGTGCCAATTAGGTGGAAGAAGCATAGAGTTCAGGGTTCATCAGAAAGCACTTTATGCTTTGAATCGCCATCTAAGATATAGCTAACCATAGCCAGTATCCACAGGTCCAGGAATCAAGGGGTGGAAAAGTCAATAGACTCACTTTCACCCTTAGTGCCCCAACAGGAAAAGTTTTTCTTTTTGTTACTATGACTTCAAGTTCTTCTGGCCTAGAAATTTGATTCCAGAGTAGTCAGCACTCTTGCCAGGAGCCACAAATGTTATAAACTCTAAGCTCAGATATTTCCCTGGCCTCTTTGGGATTCTGGTGTTACGAAGCCAACACTTAAAAAAGAACAGTGTTAGAAGGGGTAATTAATTAAGATTATCATGAAGAGAACTGAATTGCTTCTTCACAATGGAGGCAGGAAAGATTGTATCTGGAGTACAGAAGATCCTTTAGGGCATCATTGATGCTTCCATGCCCTGCGATTAAAATTAATAGAAAACTTCAACAGATCCATCAGGAATTAAAGTATGAATCACTTCTCCAGGAAAAGAGCCAAGACTTGTTCAGGTTATTGCCAAGGGTAGATCAAATATTAAAAGGTAATATAGAAAAGTATTTAGAAATACCAGCTCAATTCACACAACCACATGTAGAAGTGAGTATTATTGGCACAGTGTTTCTGTGTATTTTGTTATGAATGGTTTTGCAAAAATATTTTGTTCCTACAGATATTTTCTTCTTTCCTTAATTTCTTTACCATGTAATGCAACATTAATTAAGAGAATATCAATGGTAACTATATTTACATTTGAAATAATAAAAAAATGTTTTCAAGGAACATAGCCATCTTTTCTCAGTTTAAAATTGGGTTGCAATTGTACATGGGCTAGCTATAATATGTTAGGCATAATTATGACCTGGGTATTGTTTCAGTAAGGAAATTAATCATAAAATAAGATTGTATATAAAATTGACAAGAAATATCAGTTGTTGTCTAGTTGGCTAAGTGTAGACTTAATTAAAACTCCCCAAAGAAGAGGCACATTGTTGAAAAAAAATGCTGCTTAAATCAAAGTAGGAAGATTCACTTCTAATCTGGATCTTTAAAGTGGCAGGACACACATTAATATAGGCCTTTTGAGTGGGAAGATCCACCTGTAATCTGGGTCTCACCTCCTGCTGGAAATTTATATAAGGACATAGAGAATGGAAGTTTTTGCTCTCTGCTTCCTCTTGTGGCCTGGACAGCAAGTACATTCCTACTTAATTGGCCCAAGAACCTACTTTGTGGGGATTCTGGAGTACACTGAAGACCACCTGAGACATATAGGAAGCCTCATGAAGTAGCCTACAAGATTCATAGGCAGTAATAGTAGGATTAGATGGACCATACACTGTAAGGCATTTTAATAACATATATGTGTATACAAATATATATTTTTTCTATAAGCTTTAATACTCTGGAGAACCCTTATAAATATACTTTCTTTCCCCAACACCCCCAAATATACTTCTTGCTCCATTTGAAATTCATGGCCTTTATCTTTATTAATTAAATATATATTAAATATATATGTATACACATGTGTATATGTGTGTGTCTGTCTGTGTGTCTGTGTTTCTCTCTCTCTCTCTCTCTGTGTGTGTGTGTGTGTGTGTGTGTGTGTGTGTGTGTGTGTGTGTGTGCACGTGTATGTAAAATGTATGGGCCCTAGAGGCATCTAAAGGCTTAGAAACAAGCCTGGCCTGGACCAGTACAAACTGTTGATAACTAGTGCCTTAAGAAATGTGCTAATAAGCATTTCTACATGGGGGCTTGACAAAGATGAAGTCCGGATACAAGTGATCTAGACCAGCAAGAGACCACTGCCCACAGTCAAAGTTACCTGCAAATCAAAGCCCTTTCCTCTGCCTGGGAGTAGGGCACATGGGGGGAAATAAAAGAATTTAAGACTCTCTTCTCCCCTACATAATAAAATTGGATTTTCTTGCTTCAGCTTTTCTCTGGAGGCTGTGTCAATGCTATCTGTGCTGTCGTGCCAACTTCCCAAAGGGGAACTATCAAGGCCCTGAGCTAGAGGCAACCCCAACACCTGACTCTAAACCAGACCTTAATACAACACACTTCTGAATGAAACCAAATCTTTTTTCCATCAATGAAATTTCTTCTTACAACAGTAGATAATCACAGAAAACCATAATCAATAAAAACCAGTCCAAATGGGCTCCAAATTAACAAATTAAGCTCAATTATCATCGAGTTAGAGAGAGGGGAAAGATTGTAAGAGCCAGAGGATTAGAATTACCATCAGTCTGCTATGGATCTTATAAATGCAGATCATGGTTTTCTTCTGGATTCCTTCACAGTATGTGTCTATCTTGATCCTTTCTGGAATTTAAGAGTTTGGCCAAGTTTTGAAACAAGATTGTTTTCTTCATAGAATTCCCAGTTTCATGTTGGAAGATAATACCATATATTTTCCAGAGTGGTCTAGCCTAGTACTAATCAATTTAGCTATTTGCAAATATTTTAGTTAATAAGAATTTAATTCGGCTAACTAATAATTGAATTTTTAATAATGAGCACATTTGAAATATCGATGAGCCACCAACTACATACAGTGTTATAAGTACAATAACAGAAGTTCATAGATCATTTACCTCATCACAAGAAGTTCTCTTTTTCCTTACCAATCTAGAGAAGCTAAATTGTATCATGGCCAAGGGAAGAAAGTAATGGAAAGAATCTATTACTCAGAAAAAATAGCAGTCTTCTTAAGTTTAAAAAGAATGGTTTTGAGGACACACAAATTCAAAAACTCAAGCATGATCTATCTCTTTTAAACATGTGTCACACATATACACATGTATGTTCATAAGCCCCACTCTCTTTTCCCCCACAAAAGCCTGAAACATCATGTTTATATTTAGTGTGCTTCTCCTCCTTGTCAGTCTTTTTTATTTTTGTTTTCGTTGTTTGAAGCAGGGTGTCTTTGTGTAGCTATGCTGCCCTGGAACCAGCTCTATCAATCAGGATGGCCTTGAAGTCAAAAAGATCCACTGATGTGGGATGTCTTTCTGTACACTGTGAATGTCATTGTTAATAAAGAAACTGTCTCATCCTCTGGCAGGCATATTAGAAGTAGGTGAGAAAATTGGAGCATAGATAGGGGAAGGAAGGTGTAGTCAAGAGAGTCACCATCCAGCCACCCAGGAATCAACATGTAAAAGCAACACAGGTAAGCCGTGGGCTATGTGGCAAGACAGATCTATTAATGAATAAAACAGGTTGTTGCATTAAGATGCAAGAGCTAGCTAGCTATATGCATGAGCCATAGGCCAAGCAGAATGTAATTAAATATAAGCATCTGAGTCATTTTGAGGGGCCTAAGCACCAGCAGGCAGGTCCAAACCATGGGATTAGTCTGGGCCAGAAACTCATTCTATAATCCACCAATCTGTTTGTCAGAGTTAATATTTACCATAAACTGAGACATTCTAGGATCACCTATGAGAAGAGCCTCTGGGTTTACCCATAAGCGTTATCTACATTAGGCTTCTCTCTGGAAATATCTATGTTGATTTAAAATATTAGTTTAATTGAGCTAGGAAGATCTAGCATAAACACTCTGGCTAAAGTTTTAGAAATAATTAAAGGAATAGGTGAACTGGACACCAGAATTTAACACTCATTGCTTCTTAACTGCACAGTCAATGTGAGTATTGGACTTTTATGGTTACTGTCACTGGGACTCTTCAAACAAAATGAACTAGACTCTCAAACTTGAGTCCAAAATATACCCTCCCTTAAATGTTTTGGTTAGGTCATTTATCATAGTGGTGAGACCAGTAATTAATATGTTTTTCATATGAGTTTACAATCCTATATGCAAAGTTCAAGTGGGTGAAGAAGGGAATTTTCAGTCTGTCATGACACGAAAGAAAAATGTCAAAAGAACACTTGGCAATACAACATTGCTCCTAGTGAGATTACGGACTGTGGTCACACAGTAATAAGTAACATTAAGCACAGAGAACAGAGAAAAAAATTTGCATGGTAGATACAGTTTTTAGGGTTTTGGCTTTGGATACTCTAGTTTTCTCCATAAATTTATTTAGAAAAAAATTCATATGATAAGGGTCTGTCCTACTTGTTATGTTTTGTAAAGACATTAAATTCTCTAATTAATCTTATATCTTTAAAAAAAATTCCTGCAAAAATAGTAAAAAAAAAAAAAATCCTCTGTATACTTTCCCTCACCATTCTCTATCTCAATTATCTCTGTGATTTGTGATTTTGTCTCCTACTCTTTCTACCTCCTTGGTTTTACTGCTCCTTTCTCCATTGCTCCGTGTGTGTGTGTGTGTGTGTGTGTGTGTGTGTGTGTGTGTGTGTGTGTGTGTGTGTGTGTGTGTGTATAATATATAAACAATAACCTTTCCTTTCCTGACTTTCCTCACAATCTCATTTTAATGCATTGTATTATAAAATACAATCCATTTTTTGAAGTTCAATGGTCTTTTAAACTTAAACATCTTTTTGAAATACCCACCATTTATTAAATGTGGACTCCTGTGAAGCCAAAAACAAGTTAGTATACTTATTTTTAACCAAATAATTCAACAGAAAGTAGCAAGGCACAATTGTAATAAAATCAAAGCAGAATCACTCTTCTCCAGTGTTAAGTGGCTCCCTGTCTTATATCCTCACTTAGGATTTTCTAGATTACAAAGAGCTTGAGCAGCCTCTTCTCTCTTGCTTTGCTATCTGCAGCATGCAAAGCTTATCTCATAGTCTTAGCATGGCTTCGTTTCACACTCATATTTGTCCATGGTCATTGCTTCATGGTTCTGGCATCTCTAACATGCTGTAATGTGGGAATATCTTTCTGTATGCCGTGAATAAAGATCTGTTTTGGCCCATGATGGGCGCCATAGCAGTAGACAGAAAATTAAAACATAAGTAGGAGAAGGAGGGAGGAGTCAGAGAGATCGATTCAGCTGCCCAATGAAGAAACCATGGGCCATGTTGCAGAAGGGATTAATGGAAAGGGGCTGGATTAAGATGAAATAGCTAGCTGTGCCTGAGACATAGGCTGAACAGCATGAAATTAATATAAGTGTCTGAGTCATTTGGGGGAGGGAGCGGCTGCAGGCAGGTCCAAACTGTGTAGAAGTTTAGGCCAGAAACCTCTTGTTACAATGTTGTTTCTAATAGGAGTCTCTAATGCAACAGACACCAACTTCCTCTCCTGTCCTTTAATACTCCCAACCCTCAGGTGCTTTGTTACTCCTTAATGTGACAATTATTACTATAAGTGGAGACATCCATATTACTATGGCTGCCTATCAGCCTAAAATGCAGACTTGACCCCTCTTGTGTGTTGACTCCATGGAAATATTTCTATGACAATTTCACTTCAATGATGTTGGCCTCAAATTAATTGTGAGTAGTTTTCCACCCCAGCGAGGCAATGCTGATTTTCCCAGTAAAGCAGCTATTTCACTTCAATGGAGCTTGTCTCTTGTTAGTCATAATTGAATATTGTGCCCCAGATAATTGGGGATCACAGATTTTTTAAAATTAAAATACAAAATACACAGCCCTCAGAGAGTCTTTGCTTCCTTCAGAAATTTTACAATCCAAACCTTCATCATCTGTCCCGTTCTCAACACTTCTGTCTTTGAAGCTTCCACAATGGTTAATTAAGTTCGGATCACTCAGTGTATTTTATGTCATGACATTCTAAAATCTTCTATAGTTCTCTCAAAACAACATGATCATGACCATTACAGAAACAGCCCACTCATTGGTATTTCTGTATTAGTTAGTTTTATGTTGCTGGGATAAAAATTCTTTTTCCAAAGTGACTTGAGAAAGTAAGGTTTGATTTGATTTACAAATCCTCATTTCTCTCCATCGCTGAGATAAATCAAGGAAAAACTCAATCAAGAGCAAAGACTGAAGCTGGGAAAGAAAGATAGTTTCTCTCTACGGCTTGTTCAGCATGATATAATTCCTGGATTACAATCTATCACGGAGGGAGTCCAGAGCAGTACCTGAAGCAGAGATCCTGCAAAAGATGTTGCTTACTAGCTTTTTCTCTATGATTTGTTCAGAATTCTTTCTTACATAACCAAAGATCACCTTTCCAGAAGTCGAATTTCTCACAGTGAAATGGGCCCAGCTATGTCAAGATAATGGGCTGTAGACATAGCTACTGGTCAGTTTGATGAAGACGATGTCTCAACTGCATTGCCATTTACTAGTTGACTCTATGTCAAGTTTTGCAAAACTAATCAGCACAATGCCCTTCAAATGAACACTGAAAATTCCATTTAGATTATGTTAGGCTCTAGAATTGTAGTTTTATATTGTGTTTGGTCAGACAGTAGCATAAAGCAGAGGTCAGAGCTGCTGCCATATTATGAAGCTGGGTCTAAACTCTCTATCAAAGGTAAGAGGGAATACTATCCTGTAAATTACATGTTCCCTCAAAAGTATGTTTAGGTGGACATATGGGTTTAATGCTAGCTGACGTAACAGCTCTATCAGTAGCTGACATAACAGTTTTTAATTATTCTTGTACAAATTTACTATGACAGAGTTAAAATTAAGTCCTGATATTTATGTGCTGGTAAGCTCAAACTCAAAGTTATAGGTGAAGGAATTATGATATATAACCTAATGATCCATATATAACAAAAGTATTGATATTTCAACTATAAACAACCTATTCATGTGTAATATAAATGAACCTAATTGTTTTTACATAATCTGGCATATAAGACTTACATATTAGGCATAATAATGTTTAAAAAATCCTTGCAAAAATTTCAAAAAGCAGACCAATTTATGGCTACATATATGTTTCAAGCTAATTATGAACAAAAATAGCTAATACTATGTGGGAAACACTTGACTCCTTTTCATTCCATCTCCTTGACATTATGTCCTGAGCACAATGAGACAGGAGATCAGTATACACTATGCTCTAGGTGCCCAAGCTCTTTGTGTGACACAAATTAACACAGCACCAGGAGCCATTTAACAAACCTCCTTCTCCAGTCCCAACAGAGGCCCTTAAAGCTCACCGTTCACATCAACTAGATGAGCACCTTGGTCCCAGAGGTGTTTTTTTTTTTTTCTCTTTCAATTTAGACTGCAACCTTTTCTTTAGAAATGGTCAGTGAACTAGATATAAGGTGGGCAGTTGAATTTTTCAGACAGTTTTCTTAAGGGAGAAATGAATTATGTGTGTTTGGTATTCTCTAGCTGTTTTTAGGTGGTTTCCAGTTCAGTGGGACAATTGTACTTTTAAAATAAAGTTTCTCATGTTACTTATGACCTTTATAAATTTTAGTACACACAAATAAATACTAATAAATCAGCACACAATAAAAGTTTATTCCAATAATACGTCTATTTTTTTTTTTTTTGCTTTTCTTGGCTTTGAGTGACCACTAGATTCTTTTATACATCGAGAATGCTAAACTGACCTAGATACCAAATTGCAAACTGCGAAGTAGATTCTTATGAGAATTCTAAACACATAAATGGAAACAGAAAAAATATCAAAAAAAAAAGGAGACAGAAGAAAGAATGAGAACAGAGGAAGGTTTGAATTAGCTGAAAATATTCCTGGAAAAGTGCTCAGTATAACATAAATTCTGTGCCTGTTTTATGACAATGTAGTTTACTTTCAGGAAAACATGAATTTTAGATATACACAGCACCTTATTAAAGATGACTTTTGCATTTGATGTTAATTAATGTATTTTGGCATGTCTTTCTTTAGTGGGACTCTACAATAGCAAAAAGGATTTTCCCAAATCCTTCAGCTCAATCCTTCTTTTTGACATGGTGGAAGGAGATTGTCTAATATACATGTACTTGCTAATGTTCTCCAGCATATAGAAGAGTGCTTTGTAGTTTCAAGCATCTTGGTATCCTAAATAAGTTTTAACCAATGACAGACACAATGAAGTTAATTGATAACAAGAAAGAGCACAGCAAAACTGATTCTTGAGCCCGTCATTCCCACTCATTGGCACAGTACTTCCACTGCTGTTCTTGGGCTCTGTAATGAGTGGTTCCTATGGCTTCCATTTTCTCTGCTCTTTTCTCTTTTCCCTTCTCCTCCCCCTTCTTTCCTGCCCTGTTTTTCCCAACCCCATTTATTTTAGGCGTGAGAAATAAAACTTGGACTTTGGATATGATTATCATTCCCTGATTTTCTATCTTCCCTCTGTATTTACTTCCTCACAAAATATTATTGTGAAAGAAAATAGAAAACATAAAAAGAGTGAAATACATCAACTGGATAGGGAAAAGTGATGATAAATAGACCTCATCCATCCCCCATAGCAAAGAAGAAATATGTGCACACTCAAAAGAATCATAGTTTAGCTGGTGGGTGTTTCCTATAAGCTCTTAAGAACCATCTGTTCTCATACTAGCTCCTTGATTATTTATCTGAAAGATCAAGCAGCCATGTGTAACTGATTTTCAATTATGAGCCCCAAGTATTTTTTAATGTGGTCTAAGATATCTAAAAACTATCATAAAATCTATCCCATAAAATTAAATGTTAGGAGAGAAAAATCATAAATCACCAAAAATTTATAAATAAAATTTCAATTTTTCTTTTAATTCATAAAGCAGACATGAATTTCCCTATCAGAGTAAAGGCATATCAGTAGGAAAAAGTATTTTACCCTTAAGTATATTTCTCCTGATTTTGACAAAATGAGTTGGATATTCAAAAAACTAATTTGAGTGGTTGGGTTGTCTGTCCAAAAAAAGTTATCTTCTGATGATTTGAGCCCACAACACATATTAGTGTTGGTTGTATAAAACATTGTAAGAAAAAAAAAATGATTGCTGCAAATACAAGGCCAGCATGACATAATAAATTATAGAAAACAAGATGGACAAAAATTACCTACAATCAATAAAATACCCATAGTGCAACAACTTTTCTTTTTGTAAGGAAGTTGGTTGCTTATCTATAGAAAAATTTCTCCCTCACACTTAACTAGTAGTCTGGCTGAGTAACATTTCAGTAATCTATCATACACCCAACATTAAACATTTTAGTATATATAATCCAGAATTTTTTTAATTGCTACACTATGTCAATTCCAGGATTGCATCATATATATATACTCATATTTTTAAGATGTGATTTGATTGTAAGTATGTCAATAAAGGATTGTAATAATGTGTTTTATAGATATCTGTGAGAAAAATAAGTGACTGAGTAGATTTTCCTATGTTCAAATCATTATGTTTTGGTTAGACATAAAAGACTAATCTGTCTACAAGTTTTGATACAAAAGTCATTTGATTAAAGCACATTTTTCAACTACATATTTTTGAGAAAATAAAATATTTAGAATTAATGGCAAGATTTTAGTTAAAGTTAATAGTATTGATTCAGTGAATCTCTTAAAATGTGTGAAATATTCAATTTTGTGACAAATTTTGTTATTGCTGTTATGAAAGGTTTTTTTACTCCTTTTTTTAATGACTAGCTGCAGGTCTGAGGAACTGACTGAATCAAGAACAGCTACTGGGAAAACCAGCCAGAAAAGGATCTAGGCCCTCCAAGTGTAGGCAACTGTCAATTGTCATGGGTGCTACCTAGCCTTAAGGGGTGGGGTCAGACTGTGATCCTGTGCATGGGCTGGCACCTTGGAGCCCATTTCCTTCAGAGAAACAATTAACCCAGTCTTGATTTGGGGATGAGGAAATCGGACCTGCCTGCAGTGAATGTGCCACTTTGAGCTTACCCACCTCGTGACTTCTTGCCTTTTGGAGAGGGGATGGGAGAATGGGAAGGGGGAAGATGAAAGCTGACTGGGAGGGATTGGGAGGAGGGAAGGGAGGGGGAGCAGAGGGATACTGGATAGAAAGGACATTTTTTTTTTAATAAGATTAAACATACAAAAAATGACTATACTTCAGAAATGCTTTTTCTAATGTAGCTTTAATGGTCAGACAGCATTTTTTTTTTTGCTGTTTTGTATAGGGGGATTGTGTTGCTTCATTGTAAATAATTGTCCCACCCACTGGTTTAATAAAAAGGGCTGATTTGCCAAAGGCAGCAGGAAGTATGGGTGGGGCTACCAGACTAAGAAAACTCTGAGAACAGGAAGCACAAAGCAGAACACCAGAGAGAAGCCGGAAGAAGCAGAGGACAACTATGTTGCTCTAAGAAAAGGTACCCAGCCGCATGGCTGACCAAGATAAGAGTAATGGGTTAGATTAAGGGTAGAGAGTTTGCAATTTGTATGCCTGGGCCTTAGGCCGATCAGCCTAAAACAATTGAAAGCATCTGTGTGTCTCTGTGGTTCTGCAGGTCTGCAGATCTGCGGGTCTGCAGGTCTACGGGTCAGCCAGTCTGTGGGTCCTAATCCTAGAGGCAAGGACCAAATTCCAGGCCAGAAACCTCATACTACAGTTTTGTATCCCTCTTTACCCAAATCCATTTGTATTAGTGCAACCAAATTTCTTTATAACATGAAGTTATTAAGTGTTGTGTTCTTTGAAATTGTGACTAAGATTTTTCTAAAATTATATCAATTATAAATTGTATTGTTACATTGAATCCTAAGAAGTAATTGAGTTAAAGTAGAATACCCTTTGAAACTATTTTATATCTTTGAGACCTGCAAATATGACATATATTATTTAAAAGTTACACTCATTATAACCTGGATTTTCAAAGAACCCATGACAGAGATTAAATTTAACTCATTTGATTAGATGAAAGTTAAAAGATCTACAACAAACTTCCCAAACAGTGATTTAATTAAATCATTTAAATTAATATTTTCTACCATTTTGAGGAGTATGTCAGAGTTTTCATTTTTACCATCAGGAGTGCAAAACTGAGTGTGTTGCTGAACTGTAGCATCTTGTCAGGAAATTATGACACAGCATTGCTTTTGTATCAAGGCCAGTATTTTGCCAAAATACACCATCTCTGACATTATAAATTTTGATAATGAAACCTACAAATTACCTTAATCAATGACTAAAATAATCAAAAAATAAGTAAAACATTTAATTGACAAATTAACTGGAGTGAGAGAGACTGCCAAGTTAGGTATAGATGTGTGTATTTTTTTTTCAGTACTTTCCTAAAAGGAGCCTGGCTTTATAGGTCTGTTTCTAAGATGATAAATAAGAAAATGATGCTCTTGCTGTTGCTATCACAAAAAGTCAGCAGAAGCCCCATTAGAAAAAAATTGATAAAAAATTAAATGAATCATTTAAACTGGAAATGAAAGTCTGTAAGTGATCTTGTAAATGATGTGATTGCTGATTGACAAACCACGAAGACCACGAAAATCATAAAGGCATAACATGTAAGAGCAAAGAACTGAGCTAGATAAACTAAGAGTAAAAATACAAACAAATATAAAACTATAATAACAACTTTTGTAAACTAATAATAGACTACCCAAATAGTTCAAAGAACCAAATCTACCAATACTAAAACTGTTAGCCACTTTATTAGAAATAAATTTATTCAAGGAAGTAACATAAATATACACTGAAAGTCAAAATATTGAGGAAATAAAATATAAAGACTATAAATAAATAAAAATCTACTTATATTTATGAGTTGGAAAATTAATATATATTGCTAAATGTTCAAACAACACAAAGATAAAGATTTTAGTAATACTTAAAAATTAAATGATTTTTGCAAAAAAATAGAAAAAATTTAAAATATATAGAAAAAAACCCTCAAAATATTTTGCAAAATAAAAATTATTTTGGACCAAAAGAATAAAAGCCAAGGTGCCACATTAGTTAACTTTTTACAAGCCACAGGAAAGGTTCACCAATCTAAGGAGCATATACTATTAAAATAGCAAATGTACAAAGAGTCCAGGGGAACAGCCTGGGAATTCCTATAAGTAAATCTGTGATCAACTGCTTTTCAGCACAGATGCCAAGAATACAGAATGAGAGGGAATTGATAAGACACAAGAGGAAAAAAAAAACAGAAGGTGGAGACAGAATAATCAGGATGCATTATAGACAAGTATAGACATTCAAAAAACAAATTTAAAACATAAATATAAAGAAGGCAATACTTTCATTTGTGGTTTGACAGCAGAGGTCAACATGAAGGACAATTTCTTAAGCAAAATTAGTCAAGCATGGTGAAATTATGTGACTTTGTGTTTATGGAGGCCCTAAAAGAGAATTCAAGGGAGTAGGGCATATTTTGCTCACCAGAAGTTAAAAGACCATTTCATTTTTTAAAACTAGGGTAGTCAATAGCAACATACTATATACTGCAAATTTTTCATTAAAGCAATTTTTTAAAGTTTTCTCAATATCAACTGTTTGTAATGTACTGTGTATTTTAATTAGCTTGACTTAGTTACTCTACTCTATGTGAAAATATCAAAAGCATGATGTACAGCATAGATAGATAGATAGATAGATAGATAGATAGATAGATAGATAGATAGATAGATAGATGCAAATAACTGATAAAGAAAGAAATACTTGTTTAGGGGGTTCAGGGAGGAAACCCACTGATACAAGAGATTAAATAGTTGTGTGGTTCCTGGAGAGCTAGACTAGTCTACGTGGCTGAATTTCAGTGGGTGAGGTCCTCCATCCAAGAGTAGTAGAGAGAAAATAGGAAGTTAGTCAGAATGTTCCTGATCTTAAACTGGTGCTCTAGTCATGCCCTGAACACTGGAGCTTCAAGGACCAAAGGGCACATCTCTAGGTCAAGGTGATAGTGCCTGTTCCCCCACTATACATATAGCATATATATGGCAAGTATACTCTAGACTCACATACAAAACAACAAAGCAAATAAAACCACTTGAAAAGTAACAATAACTGTAAAGTTTACTTTAGTATGTACCTGACTTCAGCATAATTAGTAATTTCCACTAATTGCTGCTCAGTAGATTCTGTATACTTATTCTGTGAACTGTCTAGAGTTTTTTCATAACATACTTCCTCACTGTGACAGTGTACAGCTGCAGTTTTCACAGCTTGAGGCTAGCTTATTTTAAAATTTGAGTCTGTATGTTTCACAGGAAACTGCTTGTTGTAACATTATAATAAGATAAATGTGTCAACTGTGACTTCCAAATCATCATAGTAATGGTCTTAGGAGAGATCAATTCAAAGGTATAGTCTTAAACCACACCAGAAACATTTACTAAAGAAGCATGGAATATATTACCATAAATGTAGAAAAACAAAATACTGGAAGAAAGATTGCAGAATATAAAGCATAATGGGTATAAGAAGAAATAATAAAATATAGCATGACTCCATCATTGTTATAACACAAAAAACACAATCAGCAACACCAAAAATCAACAACAGGACAACTACAGTTAACACACATTTCAATGCCAAAAAACCATGTCTCCAGGTGTATACTTCCTTCAGCAAGATTACCCAATCAAAAGGTTCCATAAGCTCCTGCAAACAGTGACACTGGGAAATCAAGAGTCCAAGTACTTAACTCTATGAAGTATGCTTCTCTTCCAAACCATCACATGTCTCAATTTTAAACACCTAGGTTAATGTATAGATTCTGCCTGGGACATAAAAATAAATTTATAGATGGTAAGAATGCATCATCATCAAAATGGTCTTTGTGATGGATTCAGCCTGACAATATAAGAAGTACAATAGTAGTGTGGCCACCTCCTTATGGACCACACTTACTCCCTTCTAGGAGTCTGTTGGCATTTAGTCTTGTCTAGAGGCAACTATTGATGTGCCATGAGGGACATCAGTGCCATCTTCCCTGTCATCTCCTTCAGGGAAAGTCACTGCTAGTTTAACAGACTATGAGGGAATAATTTCTTTCATCAAAGTTGGAAAAAGTGTTATTTTGGAATGGAGGTTGCTATTATAAATACGTAGTCTTCTGAGGGTAGAGAAACTACTTCCTTGGTGAGATAAACCCTTTAGATTATGTGGGTACAAAGTTTTTAGCCTCAAAAGCCTCTCTTACATATCTATATCCTACATTATGGGATCCCATTATTTACTAATTGATGCCCCTACTTTAACTGCTAATATCCCCTGAGACTGGAACTTGAATTTTTGCTGTAATTCAGCCAACTCTATAAGGAGAACTTTCATTTTTATTTTCAGCAACTTGAGTTCTGTGGTTGCTGGAGAAAAGAATCTCTTCCAGGGCACAGTTAGAAAGTTTAGATGGTTTATGCACATCTGACATCAGTATATTTTATCACTGAGTTCTTTGGTATCCTTCAGCATATTCTGAGATACAAGAAGTTAGATAATTTTTATCCCACAGTGTTATTCTGTGTTAGTTTATCCAGAGATGCTAGGAGTAATCAACCAGAATCATCATTTTTTTTTTTAATTTTTCCACAAACTGTCAAAAGTCTAATATACAGGATCATCAAATCCTTTGTCTGATGTGGGAATGTCTTTCTGTATGCTGTGAATAGCAATCTTTAAATAAAGGAGCTGTTTTGGACCATGACAGGTACCATAGAAGAAGTAGGAGAAGGAATCAAAATAGATAGGAGGAGCAGGGCAGAGTCAGAGACAGACTGAGTCAGAAGCCCAAAGGATCAACATGGAAGGAACACAGGTGAGCCACGGGCCACGTGGCAGGAGAGATTAATAGAAATGGGTTGATTTAAGATGTAAGAGCTAGATAGCAATGTGCCTAAACCACAGACCAAACAGCATGAAGTTAATATAAGCATCCGAGTCATTTCTGGGGGCCTGAACAGCGGCAGGTAGCTAAGAGGTCTGGGGCTGCAGGGTCTGTAGGTCTGGACCTCTGGCCACCCGGGACCAAGAAAACACATTGTAACATTTGTCTTTCACAACTACTTAATAAGAATATTAAAATACATTTACCTTCATAAGTTTTCAAAGTAGTTTCCACGATGGGCATTTAGTACTGCCCTAGCTTGTAAGAAAGGCTTCAGTAATTATAGATGTTGACATACTGAGAAGTCTGTTCCAGATGCTTGAAAAATTTATTTTCATATTTCCTTTGCTCTAGATGCATTTGTAGTACCAAATTCTTCATTACTGGGTTTTTTAGAGAAACAAAATTGATAGAATATATATACAAATATATATATTAGAATTTATATATATTATATAATAGAATGTATATATAATATATTATATAATAGAATGGCTTGTAGGCTGTAGTCCACCTAATCCAACAATGGCTGTTCAAGTATCTAGGACCGGTTGTTCAGTCAACAAGACTGGATGTCTTAGTAGGTCCTCAGCAGACACTGGAGTCCTGAAGATGTAGGTCAGTGAAGGGATTTACTTTGTAGCCAGGGTGAGGGGAAAGAGGCAAAGAGAGAACTTGTTTCTTCCTTATTCTTTATATAGGTTGTCACCCACCCAAATGTGTGACTCAGATTAATAGTGGACCTTCGAATATTAAAAGATCTGAGCTAAAGGTGGACCATTCCCCCTGCAAAGATCCAGATTAAAAGTGTATCTTCCTACTTCAGTGCCTATATAACATCTGACCAGGACATTCTGGCTTTCATTATTTCAAGTGAATAGTCTGGTGTTATTCTGTTGGGTCTGCCTTTATAAGTAACTTGGCCTTTTCCCTTTGCAGGTCCTAGTATTCTTCTTTATTCTGTAGGCTTAGTGGCTTAATTATTATGTGGTGAAGAGACTTGTGGGGTGGGGAGATCTAGTCTACTTGGTGTTTTGTAAACTTCCTGTATCTTTATAGGCATTTCCTTCTTTAGGTTGGGAAAGTTTTCTATAATTTTGTTTACAATATTTTCTGTGCCTTTAAGCTGGTATTCTTCCTCAGTTCCAATTATTATTAGTTTTGGTCTTTTCATGGTGTCCCATATTTCCTGGATGTTTTGTGTTATGAGTTCTTTGGTTTTAGTGCTTTCTTTGACTGGTGTATCTATTTCCACTATTGAATATTCCACTCCAGATACTCTCTCTTCCTTCTTTTGCATTCTGTTGGTTATGCAGTTCCAATTTGTTTCTTCAGATTTTCTATTTCCAGCTTTGCCTCAGTATGGGTCTTCTGTATGACTTTTATGTCAACTTTTAAATCCTACAATGTTTCCTTCACCTGTTTGATTGCTTTTCCTTGGTTTACTTAAATTTCTTTTTTTTCTAGAAATTTGTTGATCTTTTCCAATTTTTTGTTTGTATTTTCTTCTATTTATTTAAGGATTTTTTTATATCTTCTTTTAAGGCTTCTATTAGCTTCATAAAAATTTTTTAAGGTTGTTTCCTTTTGCTTCTTCTGCATTGCCACAATCAGGTCTTGTTCTTATAGAACCTCTAGATTCTGGTGGTGCCATGTTGTTCTTTATGTTATTATATGTATTTTTGCACTGGCTTATGCCCATTGCTTCCTCAGATCTCTGCAGGGTATGTCTGTATCTCAGGGATCTGATTTTGGTGCAATCTGTTCTGGGTGTGTCTATGTTCCAGGAAGTCGATCTTGGTCCAATCTGGGTTCTTAGTCCCCTTGGCAGTAGTGTATTCTATATCACAGTGACCCCTTTTAATCCAGTAGGTGCTGACACACTGTGGGTCTCAGGTGGCCGCTTTTCATCCAGTAAGTACTGAGAGATTTGCTGCTCTTGATTCAATAGGAACTAAGGAACTCTGTTCGTCTCTCAGTCTTGGTCTCTTAGTCTGATGTGTGCAAAAGATCTGTGGGTTTCTGGTTGCCATGGAGGTTGCTGGGTAATAATGTGGGTTGGGGCATGGGACAAGATTTTGTAGCTGGTAGTGTCCAGCACACTAGGTTTTACTGGGGCTTCTGGCCTGCAGGGCTTTTTCTGCTGGTCTGGATTTAGGTCATAGATGACTGAATGTGGGGTTCCAAGAGACAAGTCCCGGTCTAGGATACCAGAGACAGGGATCTTGATCTTGGCTAGGTGGGGCGTCACTCACCTCTTTGGATCTTCCTACTTCAAATGGCATTCTTCTATAATGAAAAAAATTCCTCACAAGTGTGGCTAGCTTCTTCGCTTTTAGTTAATTTCAAATGTAGCCAATTGACAGTCATGACTAACCATCATAGATACCAAATGCTATTCTTCCATGGCCTTATAAACTTTAAAGATATTAGATTGTAACCTTCAAAAGTAAAGTGTCCTTTTCTAATAGCACTCTGAGAATAAAGAAAAAATACGAAAATACTGGTGATTGCCTTTATCAATTCCAATAATCACTGAATGATCCCTCAATCTCAATACTTCATGTGTGTGTGAAAGATAGATACTTTTGGTAAAGCCTTCCATCTCAGAACTCAACAACAAATCTTCATTCCAATGTGCAACTATTTTTTCTGATCCCTCAAGACGAGTATAATTGCTCATAAGAGATCAAATTATACTGTACATATGTTATATTGGCTTATACTATTTAATCTTACTGACAACCCCTGACTCAGCCCTGTACCTTCAGATCCAAGCAATTTTATCTCAAAATGTTCTCCAAAATATCTGGTTTGGATAGATCTGATTCCCTTACTGTAATAGAAAACAGGAAAGCAACGAAACAGTTCAAGTATAAAATTATCACCTTCTTAAAAAGATATAAAAGTAACTATTCCCAACGGAGGTTACTATGTATTCAATGACATAAAAACACCTTGGATAAAAAATAATCATGGAAAATGACTTTCACCCACGGAACCCTTCTCTTAAAAATTACGCCACCAGTAAACTAACTATGAAACTATCTAAAGGGCTTCCTCAGTTATTTGTACTGAATTTTACAAGCATCAACCTGATGTTTTACCATCTACCTTCTACTTCTCTCTAACTTCTGCTTATACTTATTACAACACAAAATAAGTTATATAATAAAACTTTTCTGAGCGATAGAACACAACATTTTGGCTGTCTTGCATTCTCTATTGATTTTTCACGATAACTTCCTAAGCCACACTGTTTACCAATATGTAGGCAGATGAAACTAAATTTATTTGGATTGAGTTCTCCTTAGGCAACATGAGAAATTTATTGACTAGCATAGGTGCTTCTTAGGACATTAAAAGAAATTAAGCAATACAAACTTATTAAAAGAATGTAAGAACTATCTGGTAGAAAGTGATATTTGTTTTACAAGACCTTGTTCTAAGTTGAGAGTACTTTGTGCTTCCAAAATGGAAATGATATGGACAAAGCTAATGCCCGGTCTCTTCTTTTTTCAGAGGCAGTCCATTGCACCTCCAGGACTATTATCCCACCCCCTTTCCTTGGTTTCCTTTCCTTCTCTCTCTTCTTCTATCTCTTTATCTCTTTTCATACCCTCTGTTCCTCTGAGGGAAATAAATTGCCTTCATGATGAGAACTTTGTCTTGAGGGTCTGGAGCCAATACTTTTCCTTTTGCATATAACATTATTAAAATTTATGAGATGAAATTTCAGTCAGCATTCTATTTAAATTGACAGATTTTTCAAGTTATTGATCTACTTTAGACAACATTTACAATTACTGGCTTAGAGAATGTCTACTCAGGATTTATCTCCAAGTTTTTGCCACAACTTTATCTATAATGTTTATATATATATGAAAGTTTTACACAGAACTTAAAAATACCATATTGGTATAAGTGACCTGTGTGTTCAATAACATAGAAGGTCTGAAAGGGACTACATTTTGACCCTTGGTCTCCAAAGCTAAGTAGCTCCCTGGAAACAATGAGGCATGTTGCTAAGGGATCCAAGGACTAAGCTTCTCTACAGACCTAAATTACATGTGAGCACAAAAATTTCAACCTAATTTAATTTTTTAAAAGTGGTTAATGGTTAATTTTCAATATCCACACAGTCTTTAACACTGATCAAGGAAATAACAAAAAGTATACATTTTTAATAGACAACTATGAGCACCTGATACAGGAATTCACTCCTCACTACTCAGATCCTTGTCTTGTACCTTAAACCAGCTTAGAAACACCACAGACAAAAGATTTATCTTTTTTAAGATTCTAAATGTCCATTTATAGCCAATAAACTTGTCTAGAACAAACAAACAAAATTCCTCCTCATATTGCCCAGTTGGCCTAATTCCAATAGATATATTCAAGATTTTCTCAGAGGTTCTTAGGGATGATAATCAAAAGTTCTCTTTTCTGCAAGTCTCATTGTCAAAACTGTAATCCTGGATCTATTGCATTAGACAGAAAGAGACAGACACAGACATGTGGAGAGAAAAAGCCATAGACTCCATGTCCTTTTGTGAGTCACTAAAGCATCTGAAACTTGTTCAGTAAACAGCTTTCCTCTGATGCCTCCTTATATCCCTGATTGTCCAGATACTACAATGTTGCAATGGGGTTTCTTGGTCCCAGACAGCCAGAGGCTCAGACCCACAGACCTGCCCCGCCAGACCCCTTAGCAGACTGCCGCTTCTGCTCAGGCCCCTAGAAATGACTCAAATGCTTATATTAACTTTATGCTGCTTGGGCTATAGCTCAGGCACATTGCTAGCTAGCTCTTACATCTTAAATCAACCCATTTCTATTAATCTGTCTGCCACGTGGCCCATGGCTCACCTGTGTTCCTTACAGGTTGCTCCTTTGGGCTTTGGGCTTGATCTGACTGACTCAGCCCTGCTTCTCCTACCTATGCTCTGATTTCTCCTCCTACTTCTTCTATGGTGCCTTTCATGGCCCAAAACAGCTCCTTTATTTAAAGATTGATATTCACAGCATACAGAAAAGCATTCTCAACATTACTCCCCCTTTCTCTCTAATTAAAAAGAAAGGTTTCAATTTTAACATAGCACAATTACATATAACAAAATAGCCATCAAGCAAGAATTACAGTTACAATATATAGTCTATTTGTATTTAGTAAAATTAAAGAAAATATTCTTATCATCTTCCTTATCTTTATGAATCTAAAGTTTCATATCTAATATACCTTTCAAATGACTAAGAAAAACTATACCTATAAGTATTTAATCTGTAACTACATCAAAGACCACAGAAGGACATATTTACCCAAGTAAACCAGCAGTGCAAGCGACTTCTAAAATCTAGAAAAAAGCAGAGATGACACCTATCTGCCTGGCCAGTCACCCAAAGTTCCTTCCTAAAGTTGGGGCATCCATCTTCAGCCTCCAGGCCCAGAGTCGCTTTTCATTTCAGTGAAGCAGGAAATCTGCTCTGCCCATTCTAGCACAGTTCATTAGTTGCTTCTCCTCGAGTCCTGAAGAATGTCTGACAGTTTTCTCTGTAAAGCAGGAAACTGAATGACCATCTCGGCTTGTTCTGTCAAAGCTCAGAGGTCACCTTCCTATGGAACCTGCATGTCTAGTTTAGACAGCATACTGTCAGGCAGTCAATATAAGAACAGGTTCATGTTCCAGTGGCTAACCGTTGCCACAGAGTAGACTCCATATGGAGTTTCTTCGATGCCCATTTTTCTCTTGAAGAAGATTGGTGCAGCCAGGAGCAAATCTATCTCATTGTCCAGAAAAGTCTAAGTTCTTAAAATATTTTAAATGCCATATTTTGTAGGTCTTAGAAGTATTTGAAGATTACCTACCTAATTGAAATATATCTTTGTATATCTAAAAATATAACTAACATGCATTTCTTAATTACATTAATACATTACAATTCTAAATCAGTTACATAAACATCCTATCTTAAACAAGAGTAGAAAAATACATACAACATAAGAAATTTGACCTTAAATTTGTATCAATAAACCAAAATCTATACCAAAGTAAAACATTTCAAGATTAACAGCTGATTTCCTGATCTAAGTAAATTCAATAATCTAATTTTTTAAAAAATCATTTATATACCATATCCCCTTTTTCTTCTTAGAAAGAGATTAACTATGACCATTAACCATTTATAATGAAAACAAACATTTATAAGCAATATTTTGGGAATTTGGGCATAGTTTTCCATTACTACTTCCTGCTGATTATGGGGCATTGAAAATCTCATGAGTTAGACAGGATCATTCTCTGTAGTCTTAAATTTGATGTGGCCATCTCTTCCTATCAGAAATTTTTTTCAGAGGGTCTTGATTGATGAAACCATATTTGCCTGGAAGCAATCCACAGGCCCTCATCTTCTGTTGAAACAAAAGCAGAACACTTTCAAAGCAATAAATCCTTAGACCAAATTTCAAAATCAAAATACCTTTAAAATATATATTCTTGTTTAACTTACTAACCTTTGCATTTGCAATCCATTGTCTTTCTGTAGTTAGCTCATTAACAGTTAAAAAATTAAAAGAAAACACAATAACAACCAAAATCCAAATTTTGTGTCTATTTTCCATCTTTACATGGCTTATTATATTTTTTATTACTCTATTTCTCTTTTTAAAGACTTTCTCTACCTTCTCTCTTTTCTCTTTGAAGACTATGTGCCTTTTACACACATTGTAATCTGTTTACAGGTTTTTTTTAAATCTGAATCTGTTTTATTGTGAATCCTTAATCATTTTATAACTAGAAGAACTTTTAAAAATACTCTCACTTTCTTGCCACATAGTTTTTGCAGATAACAGCTGAATCAGTAAATTTTCTTAAAGGGACCACATCTGTTTGTGGCCAACAAACAGAGCACACCCAAGAAAATGCTGCTACAAAGAAACCATCTTTGTTTCCTTTTTGTTCAAAACAAACAAAAATCTAAAATCAGTAACATGCTACTGAGTCTTCTGTGAGACTTCAGGAACCCGCCTGATTACAGCTTACACTGCCTGCTGCCAGTCCTCCGGTGCCATTTTGAATGTAACCTGGACACCATACTTTCCTTGTACAATGACCTGCTTTGTATACACAATTTGGAAGCTGTCTTGTCTCAGTTTCTGTGAACTAGAACACTTTTTAATCTTTCTCAGGCTTTAAGTGAATAATCGCCCCATGTTGGGTGACATCTGTTGCAATGGGGTTTCTTGGTCCCTGGTGGCCAGAGGCCCAGACCCACAGACCTGCCGCACCAGACCCCTTAGCAGCCTGCCGCTGCTGCTCAGGCACCCAGAAATGACTCAGATGCTTATATTAACTTTATGCTGTTTGGCCTATAGCTCAGGCACATTGCTAGCTAGCTCTTACATCTTAAATTAAAGCATTTCTATTAATCTGTCTGCCATGTGGCCTGTGGCACACCTGTGTTCCTTACATGTTGCTCCTTGGGCGACTTGCTCGATCTCCCTGACTCCTCCCTGTCTCCAGGAATCCTCAGACCTCAAATCTCCATCCTCAGCTGAAAAGGGAAGTATCAGGGAAAGCTGAACTCATCCCTTCCCTCTGCCCAGCTATCTCATTTCCTGTTTCAGCTTTTTAGAGCTAGGGTTAAACGTGGATGCCACCACCACCTGAACCCATAAGACCTTGAACTTTGGAAGATCCACACTGATCTCAGCCTCCCAAGTGATGGGATTAAAGGCATGGGTCACCACTCCCTGACTTTAAAGTTTGGCTCTATTTTAGATCCCCTAGGCTAAGGTTTCTGAGCTCTGGTATCCTATCCTGTATCCTAGAACTCAGTAATTCTTACTAATAAACACCTCTTTAATTCTGCCATAGTTTTCTTATTTTTTATATTTTTTTTAATTGTAAAAGAGTAAGAACTCAACTGTTAGTCAATGTCATTTGGGTGGGCACCTGGAGGTATGATACAGGGCTAAATTTGTAAATAGATCCTAGAATACTGCCTTTAGGTTTATACGTGTTTGACATTACATTTTAAATAGATGTGCCACAGCTTGATTTTAGAAAGAAATCAAAGGCATAATTATCAACTATGTTGGAGAAAATGTTGGGATTTGTATAATTATAATACATTGTCTAACAGGACAGCTTCTGAAAATTTAATATACACTTGTGTTATGTGACCCAAGAACAGATGAACATTTCAGGTACTCTAGAGCCAAGAGTCCTTCTCGAATTTATTTAGCCCTGATGCTTCTCCAGATGGCTTTGAAAGGATGAGTTTAAGAGATCTCACTTTGGGACATGATAATCCAGTGGGTAAATATATGGGATTTAACTATCTATGAGCTACACTCAGAGTTTGTCTTTGGACCTTAATAGCTATAGAAACATAAATTATTAAACAAATCCTATTAGAGGTCTGAACAGATTCCTAACATTTGATATAGTGATGACAATAGTAGGTACACATTGTTTTGTTGTAAGGACACAATATAATTACTGATTGAAATTAGTAAATGTCTAATAGTTCTTTTTTGTCAAGGAAATTCTCTATTGCCTTCTTCTTGGAAAACCCAAACTTTCTCAACAGACTTGGGCTTATTTTTATGTATTTATTATGTTCATGTATAATTTAGGTCAAGCCCCAGATAAATGGGAATGGGGAAGCTTAAAAATACCTTTGGGGAAATCTGTTCTTTGCCACTGTAATAATATGTCTGTTCTTCAGGTCACTAACCACATTGAGCTGTTTTCATTGTATAACTGCATTTGGTTTATATCAAGAAGAATTACATTGTTTGACCAAAATTCATCTCCTCTCATTAAGTTATCCTTGGTCCTTAAACCTGTTGTCAAGTATAATTTCTAAAGAATGTGAGCTTTTCTGAGAGCTGTCTTCACACTTATAGAAAATTTAAGGAAAAATCTGTTTTTTATAGCCTTTTTCATAAACACACTTTTTTGTTTCAAATACAGTGCTGTTTAATTTTGGCCTTTTATACTTGTGCAATAGCAGGTTTAATTCAATCAAGGAATAATTTTCCTTTACTAGGTTATCAACTACAGCCAGCCAGAAAGCCTATTGTCTGCAAATGGACCTGTCTTAGTCAATTTTTATGCTTCCTGATTCCAATTCTATGTGCTGTGTGGTTATACTTTACCCTCCTTAACATGAGAAAGAATAGCGAAACAAATTCCACAGCGCCTCAATCAATGGAGAACCATACAAACTTGCCTAAACAAAGGTTATACTGTGAGCTCCAAGGCATTTAAAGCAATCAGCAGAGAAAAATGAAAGCATAGATAGAAAGGGCTTGATTTTTTTCTCTTGCTGCAGAATTCTTTTCACTCATCACAACCTTATTTTGGAACGAGGCAATGCCTTCCCATCATCAAAGTAACTCCACATTTGAGGCAAGCTGGAAACAAGTGATTATAATAAAGAAAATAGTGACAGAATACACTTTAGCAGCTGACTATAAGGTCTTTGAAAAATGAAACAAAGGTGCTGGCAAAATGGAGATGTGTTCCCAGTTTTATTTCTTCTTCTCAGGATCATTTGACACTGAGATTTTTCTATTATAATCAAAGTATAAATCAGATGAAACTGCATAAACAGAGCTATTCTGAGAAGCAAAGAAATAGATTTTGATTTCAGCTATGGCAGCTGAGGGATCATTTAGTAGGATAAATCAAGAATCTATCCAGTTAGCACTTAGCATAGGAAGCCAACTATTTCTCTTGTCTTCTACAAGTAATTTGCAAATACCCAGAGAAAGAGGGCTTTTGTATTTCATTATCACATTCAAGACAAGTAAAAGAGGAGATGTCCCTTGTTGTCCAGACATTATAAAGTTATGAGGAATATAAACACTGAGTGAGTGTGTTGGAATCTTTTCACATATTCTAGTTTTAAATACTTTAAGCCTGTACCTTGAACTTATTCAAGAAATAGCATTCAAATTGCTTTGATACTGATACAGTATCTTATAAGTAGAAATAAATAAAATAACAAAAACAAAAACAAAAAAAAATCGTACACTTTTGGACTTAAAGCACTAATTGATTTTGGACATGTTTTGAATATCAAATACATGCTAGAAAGACACTGGTCATGGGATTCAAATCAGTATTTAGCACATTTGTATGGATTTGTTTACCCATAAACTTTATTCAAATAGCTATAAATTGTTTTTGATAATCGTTTACCCATATTTCAAGGTAAATGAGAGAACCTGAACAGAAGCAAATACAAGATTTCAATAATAACTCAGTGTTTCTAGTTTTTGTCCTTTCAAGAAAAATAGAGAAATGTTAAGCTTAAATGTACTGCAAAACATTAAACTTTTGTGGTTATCAGTCACTCTGTGGTTATTTATTAATGTGGGAGGTTAAAAGTGGTCTTTATCATACCTTCTGTAGTCTGTTTCCATAATTTTAACTATCAACTCTATCATTTTCTGATGAATATTGAAGTTTGAACAGACCCACTTTAATGGATAAGTTATTTCCACCACCATCACTAGTTCACAAGACCAAAAAAGATAATTTCAGCTGTAATTTCTGAAGACTGGTACCTATATCCTGAAGATATAGACATACTATCTGAGGAGCAGAATTCATATTTTTTTATATATTTTTTATTTTTAATAGCTTCAAAATTAGTTCAGAAAATGAGTATATTTTGTTACAGCAGTTTTATACAGTTTCTCTTTGTTACTTTTCCCCATTTGTCCATCGAAACCTCTGCCAAACTCCGGGGATCACTATCCTCCTGCTGCATCCTTTATTACTTCTCCATGCCACATGTTTCATTTACCCTGTTTGTTTCTTCTCTATTTCCCTTCCTAACACTCACTTAAAAATTATTTTTCCCTCCTTAATGATCCACTTTCTAGTTGACCCCCAACTAAAAATAAAATCTAGGATCTGTGTATGAAAAAAGTTTTTAGTATTTAACTTTGAAGTTTCTGGCTTAAAATGATGATTTTCAGCTCCACTAATTTTCTTGCAAATGGAATGACTTTCTCTTTATTCATGGCTGAGAGAGATTTCATTGTTACATGCAGTAGTTTCTTTATGAATTTGTTGGTTAGTAACTCAGCAAGTTCTGTATCTTGACTATTGACAGTAATGTGAGGGGGGAAAATGCTCGTGCCAGCATCTCTGTTGTGGGAGCTGCACAACAGACTGACACAGTTTCTACTTCTTAAGATTTAAGGATCCTCCATGATGATCTTGACAAAACCTGAAGCAGTACACACTTCAATCATCAATGAATGAGACTTCTTTTCCCCACGTCTTTACCAATTTTCATTGTCTTTGATTTCTTGATATTAGCTATTTTGATTACAGTGAGAAGGAATGATCATGAATTTAATGTGCATTTACCTATTTGCTAATGTTGAAAAAATCAAAAGTTTATTTGCCATTTTTTTCTCATCGTTTGAGAACTCTCTGTTCAGTTTTTTGCTGATTTAATGATGGGAGTATTTGTTTTTTTGTTTAGATTATGTATTTCCTTACATATTTTATATATAAGCCCTTACCCAATATGGGGTGCAGTGTGCAAAGATTTTCCCCAAATTACTCTTTGATTCTATTTTTTGATGTGGATGTTTTACAGTTATTTTTTTTTTAATTTCATATACATAAGCCCAATTGTTAATCTTCTGTCCTGTTTATTGACTGATTTCAAATAAAATTACATTAATTAACTAACAACCCAAAGCAGTACAGATCTGGTTATGAAAGTTCTCTTGAAACTATTTCCTATTCTACTGTAAGAATGTTTTCAGAGGACTGTGCTTGTTTCTTAAATGCTTTGCCTGTGGTTATTTCTTAAAATTTTCCCTATGGCAATTACTGGATGTTTTAGTGCTCTGAGATTTATAATAAGGTCTTTGATCCATTTTGAATTTGTTCTTGCTCAGGGGAAGAGATACAATTTTGTCATCTGCCTGCAGTAGAAATAAAGGCATTTTTGAAGAGGTTATCGCCTTTCTTTCTCAATGTATGATTTTAATCATCGTCAAAGGAATTCATTTATGGATTCTCTAATTGGTTTTCTATTGGACTAATGTAAGGTTTTGTTATTACTGTGCTGTAGTAATGCAGGTGTGGGATACCCCAACACTGTTAGTTCTACATAGTAATATTTTGCTCTTCTGAAGCTATTTCCATATTAAATATAAGAGTTTTTAATACTGAAAAGATATAACTGAAATTATAATGAGGATTAAATTTAATTTGTAGACTACTACAGATAATTTCATTGTATTGTTTCTGTGTTTTAACCTTCTCATACTTTCTAGAGTATCTTTAAAGTTTTCATTGAAGAGTTTCTTCCCTTGCTTAAGTTAATTCATAGACCTTTGTTGTGAAACTACTATGAATGAGCTATTGTTTAAATTTCACTCTCATCAAGTTCATTATTGATATATACCAAAGATACTAATTTTTGTATATTGATTTTAAAACGTGATACCTTGCTGAATGTGTGTGATGAAAAAGTTGTCTGATAGAGTCCAGAGGACATTTAAATAGAGGATTATGCCATCTGCAAATAGGGGTAATTTTACTTCTTTGTTCCCTATATTTATTCTTTTATAAAGTCTTCATTTATCTAACTAAAGTCTGTTAGCCCTATATCGAATAAGAGTAGAGAGAATGATCCAATTCATCCCATTTCAGATTTTAGTTCTCAGTTTTCCTTCTAATATGATGGCAGCTATAGATTTCACATGTTGTTGAGATACTTTGCTTCTGTTCTTATACTTTAAAGATTATTGTTATTTCTATCATATCATATATCATATCAATTTACCTGAAATATATTCTTCAGTTTGATGTTGTCTGTTGATGCTTTCAGACTATTTATTTCTTCTAGGTGACTATTCATTTACAAAATTTCTGCTTGATTATGACTATAAATTTTCATTTCCTTATTGTTTCTGCCATATTCCAAATTTTTTCCATACTCCATTGTTCAGTTTGTTTATGTTTTGTGTAGATTCTGAATTGATTAATATACTTTAACCACCTTCTTACTCAGATCTTCATTGTGGTCATTAATCTTTTGTAATAGTGTTACTCAAAAATTCTTCTGCATTTCAACAATCTCATTATTGTAATTTATGCTATTAAGAGACTGTGAGCTCATGAGCATGTCAGTAGATTATTGTCTCTTATTTTTATGCTTGTCTTTTGTCCATTTCTCTAAGTGGGGATATCCTCCAATTTCATTTTTTCTTGCTTATTCTTTTACTTTTTTAACTTCATGGGTTTCTTTCATTTGGACTTTTTTTTTCAACTGCTACTTAGGAAAGCAGCTGGTTGCTATATGAAACATAAAAACTGGCAGCAGACTGTATAGTAAGTTGTATTTGACAACACCTGTGAATTGTGCTTGTATCCCTTAAAAGATCAAGATATCCTGCAATTTACAATATTCTAAGAGTGAATATTGAAGTGAGAAAAGAATAGAAATGGAGGAAAGATAACATAAAATAAGAAAAAATACAAATATTGTGCTGTCTCAATTTCCAACTTGAAATCTAGACTCACCTGGTAGAAGTGTATGCGTATGCTTGCACAGCCAGGATATTATTTTGATTAGATTAATTGAGGTGGGAACACCTGCCAACTCTATGTGGCACAGTTCCCTTTGGTCCCATGTTGCATAAAAAGGAGAATGCCATCTGAGTACCAGCGATCAGTCTCTACTTCCAGGCATTGGATGATTTGGCCCAGGTGCCTGGAGCTCCTCATGGTAGGTCTTTCTTTACTCGATGCACTGTACTTTCAAACTGCTTCAAACATTTCCCTTCTTAAGTTGTTGTTGCCAAAGTATTTTGTCAAAGCAACAAGAGGTAAGAAAGGAACTTTTCTAAAAATCAGTAATGAAAGAAGTACAGACAAACAAGCAAAAACTCAAAAACCCTTTCTCTAGCAAAAATTAAAACACAATCCCCAAGTAAATCAAAATGAAATAAATAAATTATAAAAAGGTATAAAATGAAATAAAACATGATGACATGATTCAGAACTTCTTCCTGATTCAAAATCAAATATGGTTGTTCCTTTCTTTTAGATGGTCAACCACCATAGCTTGGTGGTGTGTGTTGTGCTACTAGTAACATATTTTTTTACTGTCCTTTAGGTAAGGTTTCTCTTACCAATGTCCACTTTCTGCTAGAACTTCATAATGTTCGTCCTTCTGTCTGGTAATTATAATATAATTTTGGAGGTCAGTTTCTGTGTACATAGCTTTTCATGAATGGGATAGGACTTTGAAGAGTGTTGAAGCCTTACCTCCTCTGTGTCTGCCTTTCTTATAACCTTTCAGGATACTACAGCAAATTGAGCTGTACTGTGTACTTATTATAATCCCTTATAGCTCAACTATACAATACCAGGCATGAGCAGAATAGAGGAGCACATCATCTCGATTCAGTTACCTGAAGTAAATTATTGTTTTATGTATGCCAGCCTCTTCTCTGCATAAACAGATTGTATCTGCATTGGCTTGGATTTCAAAGAGCCTACATTTATTCTCTCTCTCTCTCTCTCTCTCTCTCTCTCTCTCTCTCTCTCTCTCTCTCTGTGTGTGTATGTGTCTGTTTCTCTCTCCTCTTTCTCTTGCTCTCTCTGTGTCTCTCTTTTATCTCTTTCTCTCCGCCAATCCATGTGTGTGTGTGTGTGTTTGTGTGTGTGTGTGTGTGTATGTGCGTGTGTGTGTGTGTGTGTGTGTGTGTGTGTGTGTGTGTGTGTGTCCCTATGCCTAGAGCCTAGAGCCTTGAACACACTTCCCTGCCAGGTACAGTTGGAAACAAAGAGAAAAAGAGGGTACTAGGTATAAATCTTTGAATGTCCATAGTAACTAGTGGTCTATGGAGACTTCACCTCCTAAAATTTCTAACAACTCCCATCTTGCACCAAAGCATTTAGTACATGAGGTTGTGGAAGACATTTCATATTGAAAAAATGTTAGGTTATTTTAGAAATTAAGAATTACTTTTCCAATTACTCATCAATTCTCCTTATTTTTCTATACACCCAACATCAGGTTCTTTTTAGAAATATTTCATATAAACCTAGCAGGATACCTCAGAATTAAAGAAGAAAAATTTAAGTTTTACTTGAAATAATATTTTAATATTTTATGAGTAAAAAATAAATGATTTTATTATTTTCTTTAATTATTTGCAAATTTTACCACTAAAGACAGAAAGCCACACAAGCAATCAGTTAAAATTATTGGTTCATTACTTTTCAGTTTATTTTATGTTATCAATAAACCATATATAATTGCATAGTGAATAGGACATGTCAGGATAATCATAAGGTCATCACTTATGTGCAGCATCAATTGGTATATTGGGGTTGACTTATACATGACCAAAAGTATAAAACTGAGGTGATTCGTGGAGGTGGTGAAAATGTGCAGACAGTAAGAGGTAAAGCTGTTGCATGACCTACTCAGCACTCAATTGCCAGGCTTTCCTGGAAGCATATTCGCTAAATGGGCTTGCCGTTTTCATTTTACAAACTTGCCTGCAAAGCAAACAATCCACCTACACCTTCCCTCCCATCATCATCACTTATATTTAGAAGTTTATTTCCCACAGCATTTTGTTATCGTTTTTTTTCTATACATCAAATTGTCTTTTATTCTTAGTAGGAATTTATTTTCTTTTTAGCTAAGTAATTTACTATCACTGTCTAATAGTACAAATTACTTACTATACTACACTCAATTAAAGAAAAAAGACAGGAGTCTTTAACTCCATTGATGCTGGCAATACGAAACTACTTTTCATTCATTATTCTGCCAAGTTTTCTCAGGAAGGAAGTTGTTTGTTAAGCTGCCATGTCACATTTGAGCAGCTTTTCTATTTCCCAAAGTCTGTTAATTTAGATAGCATTTCAACTTCTTCTGCTACTCCAGTGCTTCAGGGACAGAGCTATTGGTGTTTTAAAGTACCTGGAACTATGTGTCAATCAGAGAGTGGTGCCACTATATGTTGACATGATTTCATTCATTTCTTTTAAAATATGGATGCTATTGACTTAGATACTTTATGGCTCTTCCTTCATATTTTCTGGCTTTTACTAATTTCCTTGAAAGATTTATTTTCACCTCATCATGTTAATCAACTCTTAAATTTTATGTCTGCCAGAGACTTCAAAAACCTTTTTTTCCTCAATTTTTTGAAAGATAAATTTAAAATACTTCCATTTTAAATATTGTTTTTCTCATCTTAAGTATTTTGGCCCATTTGCCTGCTCAATTGTTTTATCATTTAATTTAATACTCAACATGACAAGATGAATAGAGCGATGAAGCCACTGCCACTCTAATTTAAAATGAGTTACTGATTCTAGAACCTTTAGTTACAACAACACATATAGGCACAATGTGAAAGGACACCGACTTGCTTCTAGAACAGTTGAACTGAGGCTTGTGGGAGATTGTGTTGTTTCATTGTAAATAATTGTCCCACTCACTGGTTTAATAAATAGTGCTGATTGGTCAAAGACAGGCAGAAAGTGTGGGCGGGGCTACCAGACTAAGAATACTCAGACTAAGAACAGGAAGCACAGAGCAGAATGCCAGAGAGAAGCTGGAAGAAGCAGAGGACAACTATGCTACTCTAAGAAAAGGTACCAAGCCCCATGGCTGAACAGGATAGAAGTCATGGGTTATATTAAGGATACAGAGTTAGCAAGTTACATGCCTGGGCCTTAGGTCTATCAGCCTAAAACTAATTGTAAGCATTTGTGGGATTTCAGGACTGCAGGACTATGGGTCTGTGGGTCTAAACCTAGAGGTTAGGCCCAAAAGTCCGGGACAGAAACCTCATACTACAAATGACACCCAATGTGGGACTTGAACCCACAACCCTGAGATTAAGAGTCTCAATGAACACATTTCAACAGTTCAACTTTATAACAATTATAAATAAACCTGTTAAAATTTTCTGGACAATGCCAGCATTTGGAATTTTTTAAAATAAGTAAATTTCTTATTGACAATAACTAAAAAATAAATAAATAAATAAATAATAAAAAAATAAAACAAAAAAACAAAACATTTGTAGTAGGGGTTTCTGGCCCGGACTTTTGGGCCTAGCCTCAAGGTTTAGGCCAGCAGATCCACAGACCTGCAGAGACACACAGATGCTTTCAATACTTTTAGGCTGATCAGCCTAAGGCCCAGGCATATAACTTGCTATCTCTCTACCCTTCATCTAACCCATGACACATCCTGTTCAGCCACATGGCTGGGTATCTTTTCTCACAGCAGCATGGTTATCCTCTGCTTCTTCCAGTTTCTCTCTGGCATTCTGCTCTGTGCTTCCTGTTCTCAAGAGTCTTGTTAGTCTGGTAGCCCCACCCACATTTTCTGGCTGCCTTTGACCAATCAGTGCTTTTTATTAAACCAGTGGGTGGGACAATTATTTACAATGAAACAACACAATCTCCCACAGAAGCTCGAGGAAAGGAAAAATCAGACATATGTATAAGAAACTTCTGTTAATTTTGCTTTCTTGCTGAGTATATGATCATTATTTAGCTTTCCTGAAATGATATGTAACACTTGAATTTGCTCTTTTGCAATAAGAATTTTTTCACAAATTTTGTGAAGAGGTGCAAGAAAGATCAAAACTAGTTATCAACAAATGTTGAAGCATGTTTTTGGATACTTTAAACAAATTATATTCAAAAATAGGAGGTCAGCTTCCTATAATATTGAATGGAAAAACAGAAACATAATGTTCCATTCATATACCTTAACAAATACAATTGTCTTTAAAATCATACTTAAAGCTGTGTAAAACAATTAGTATGATAGAATTCGGTAGATTAACAAAGGCAAAATTCTAAGTATTTTAGATTCAAATATAACAGGGTATGGTTCCCTAGCAGACTAAAATAATAGTTTACTAATGCCAGATTTACTGTTAATGTTTCTTAGGTGAGATAAAGAATCTATCAATGAAACTATGATTTTTTTCTAATGAAAACCAGAGAACAGAATTCAAGTTTTTAAAAAGCAATTGTTTTCATGAATGTACATACAAGGAGAACAGAATATGTTCTTTGCATAAAAAGTGGAAGTAATCTATCTAGTAACTGTAATATTTATCATATTCATGATCATGCTTCCACAACCATCATGACTTCATTTATGATGGTTGTATTTGGTGTTTCGGATAAATTTGTTATGAAACAAATTCACTGATATGAAACTCCTGCAAAAAAGAGCCTAGCTGATATACAGATAATTTAGTGACTTTTTAATCCTATTTTTATTACATTCAGTGTGTGGGAATCTGTGTGTGCACATGTGGATGCCAGAGAGTGGCTTGCAGACATTGGCTCTCTCCTTTCTACATTTGGATCCTGTATTATGAGGTTTCTGGCCCGGACTTTTGGGCCTAACCTCAAGGATTAGGACCCACAGACCTGCAGACCCTCAGAGACACACAGATGCTTTCAATAGTTTTTGGCTGATCAGCCTTAGGCCCAGGCATATCACTTGCTAGCTCTCTTCCCTTCATCTAACCCATGTCTCTCGTTCAGAGGTGCAGCTCGGTACCTTTGCTTAGAGCAGCATAGTTGTCCTTTGCTTCTTTTGGCTTCTCTCTGGCATTCTTATCTGTGCTTCCTGTTTTCAGAGTTTTTAGTCTGGTAGCCCTGCCCACACTGCCTTTGGCCCATCAGCGCTTTTTATTAAACCAGTGGGTGGGACAATTATTTACCATGAAACAACACAAAACCCCTACAGGATCCTCTAGATTTAACTTGGGGTTGGTAGCAGGTATGTTACTTATTGTGTCTTCTTGATGACCCAGTTCATTGTCTAATTATTTATTTAAATAGTTAGAGCTATTTAGAGAATCTCTCTCAAATTAGTAAAGTGTCATTTAAAAAATCAGGAGAGTAGGTCTATTATTAGCTTTCTGAAAGATCAGATCAAGAGTTTCCATAGTTACTGTACTAGTTTACATCCCACCAGCAATGGATGAGTCTTACTCCACATCCTAGACAGCATGAACTATCCTTTATTTTTTTCATCTTAGCCACTCTGAAAGGTGAAGGTGAAATTTCAAAGTGGTTTTGATATGCATATTTATGATGACTAAGTATGTTGAAAATGTCTTTAAGTATTTCTCATTTTTGTTTCATTATTTGAGAAATATCTGTTTAGTTCTGTACCTCATTTTTAATGGAGTTGTTTTCTTGATGCCCAGTTTCTCAATTTTTTACTTATTTTAGTTATTATACCTCTCTCAGGTGTTTAGTGGGCAAAAATCCTATTCTGTGATAAAGTGCTTTGTCCAAATGATGGTCTTTTAACACACACACAACTATTCAACTTTATGTGGTCCCAATTATTAGTTGTTGTTCTTACAGCCTCTGCTCACAGTGCTATGTTTAGAAAGTATTTTCCTGTGCAAGCAACATTAAGGCTGATCTCCAGTTTCACGTCTATCAGCTTCAGTGTTTCTATCCTAATATTTAGGTTTTTGATCCATTTAGAGTTGTGTTTTGTAAAGGGCTATAAATATAAACCTGTTTACATTCTTATACAAGCAGCCATCTAGATTCATCAGCCCCATTTGTTGAAGGTGCTGTCTTATTTCCAGTGTGTATTTCTTCTTTTTGTGCCAAAAATCAGGTGCCATAAATGACCATTTGAGGGGCCATATGGAAATCTATTATAGTAGAAACGTCTTAAAATCTATATATATAAAACAAGTCTTATGGTGATATTTTCTTTGTGTTCTAACAAATAAAACTTTCCTAAGATCAGAGGCAAGCTTGTAGTTCACCATAGAGAACAGGCAGTGGTGGCTCACACCTTTAATCCCATCACTTGGGATCAGGAAGCTGGAAAATCAGGAGGTCAAGGCTACCCTGGGCTATATGAGATTTATTCAGTTTGAAAGAGCAAAAAATATATGGCAGTGGAAGCTCACATCTTTGATCCTAGTACTTGGGATCTCATGCCTTTGATTCCAGTAGTTGGGAGGTACACACCTTTAATTCCAGCACTAGGTAGATGGAGAAAGGAAGTGATGTGGCTGGGCTGAGAGAGGTATATAAAGTGAGAGGAGACAGGAGTTTGCTTACTTTGCTCTGATAAGTTGTAGAGGTAAGAGGTGGCTGTGGCTTGTTCTTTGTCTCTCTCTGGATTTTCAGTATTTACCTGATACCTGGCTCTATGTTTTTATTATTAACACCTATTAGGGTTCACATTACAGAATCCAAATAAAAACACCAAAAACACGATGACAAAGCCTTCTTTTACAACAACCAATTCTTCCATTGCTGTGTATGTGTTATATCTAATTGTGTTTTGGTCAGAGGATCCTCATGGAAAACCAACAAATAACCTAGCTTTTCACCAAGGCTATTTCTTACTCACTATAAACTGATGGTAAGATTCTGTCATTGAAGGCAACACGTCCATATCACAATGAAAACAGAGAATTCACTTTGATGCCTACCCAGAGTCTTCACCCTAACTGAATAGTTTATGATTATGGAAGGTATAGTAAATCTACTAAGGGAAAAAAATTTACACCAACCCAAATTCCCACTCTTCAATTTATAAATGGCATGACTTACATGATAGGCTGCCACAATAGTAGCACAGGCTAAAAGTTATTGGAGTAACCAGCTACTATCTGATTGAATTTAAGCATTACTACATGATATAAAATCATGATTGTTACTGCTTAGGACATCAAGAATGGAACAATAGATAGATCATGAGAAAGCCAAATATTATTGCACTGCTAAAGGAACATAGCTGTATAATGACTCCTAAAAATAGCTACAATTGACAACTTCTCACAAAGGAAAATCAGTTTTTTCTAGCAGAGCATTTCCTGAGTATACATAGTTAAGCACAATTCTCATGACCAACAGAAAATATCCAACACAAAATAAGTTCAGTAGTACTCACACAGAATTTTTTTGTATCTCATTATGCTTTGTTTAGGGTTTTTTTTTTTTTTAATATTGCAAGTCTGTTGATTATATATTGTTTCTCAATTTTGTGTTTTGTAAGTTTTGTGTGTGTGTGTGTATATATATATATATATCTCCCTGTGTAAACGTGTTCTATGTAGGTTTTTTTTTTTATTATTTCTTTTGTTTTATTCTGGTTTGATTGTATTTTATGTACCTATTTTATTTCTAAAGAGAGAAAGAGAGCGAGCTGGACATCATGAAACTTTCACCAAAACTGACCACATACTTGGAAACAGAGCAAGTCTTCACAGATAAAAGAAAACTGAAGTAACTCCTTACATCCTATCAGATTACCACGGATTAAAACTATATGTCAACAAGAATAGCAACAACAGAAAGCTTAAAAATGCATAAAAACAGAAAAACTCTACTGAACAACAAGATAGAAATAAAGAAATAAAAGATTTTCCAGAATTCAATGAAAATGAAGACCCAACATTCTCAACTTATGGGACACAATGTAAACAGTACTAACAGGAAAGTTCAGATAATATTGGCAAGATCTAATACTTGCAACTTAACAGCAAAACTTAAAGCTCTGGAACAAAAAGAAGCAAATACACCCAAGAGGATTAGCCTGCAGGAAATATCAAACTGAGAACTGAAGTCAATACAATAGAAACAAAGAGAACAAAACAAAACAAAAAAATCAATGGAACAAAAACTTGGTTCTTTCAGAAAATCAACAAGCCAACACAATCCCTTAATCAAATTAATAAGAAGGTAGAAAGAGAACAGTCAAATTAACAAAATCATAAATGAATAACTGAACATAACAACAGACACTGAGAAAATTCAGAGAGTTGTAAGGATGTATTTTTAAAAACCTGCACTCTACTTTTAGATTTTGGAAAATCTTAAAAGAAGTGCACAGTCTTCTTAACAGATTCCACTTGTCAGTTAAATCATGACTAGATAAGCAATTTAAACAGATTATAAATCTTATTGAAAAATAAAGCAGTCATTAAAAGTCTCCAAAGAACAACAACAAAAAAAAAAAAAAAACAAACATTAAAAATAGATGGTTTTTAATGCTGGCTTCTACCAGAATTTTGCAGAATTAGTGTCAGTACTTACCAAATTACTCCAGAAATTAGAAACAGAAGGAATGCTGCCTGTTTTATTTTAAGAGACAACAGTTTCAAACCACAAAAAAGAGAATTTCATACTAATTTTGTTTATGGACATAGAGGCAAAAATATCAATTATTTTTATGCAAATAAATTCAAGAACACACCAAAAAGGTCATCATCCACTATGATCATTTAGGCTTCATTCCAGAGATACAAATACGGCTTATTATATGAAAACTAATAAGTGTAACCCACCCTGTAATCAATTTGAAAGAACACACACACACACACAAGATCATCCCATTAGATACATAAAAGGCCTATGATAAATCTGATGCTCCTTTATGGTAAAAAGTTCTAGAGAGATTAGGGATACAAGAAACATACCTAAACATAATAAAACCAGTTTACATCAAACTTACAGCCAACATAAACTTAAATGGAGATAAACTCAAAGCTATCCCAGTAAACAAGAGAAAGATGAGATTGTCCATTCATACCTGTTCAATACAGTATTTGAAGTCTTAGCTTGAACAATATGACATGTGAAGAAGATCAAAGGGATATAAATTGGAAAGGAGGAAGTCCAAGTATTTTTATTTGCAGATAATATAACATAAACATGTGTTCTTAACAGTTATAATGGGGAACTCTTACAGCTAAATAACACCTTTAGTGAAGTGACTGGATACAAGTTTTACTAAAAAACAAATAAAAAGTAACTCATTTTTACACAAGTGACAAATAGGATGAGAAAGAAATCAGGATGAAAGCATGTCTCATAATAGCCTCTAGTATTATAAACTCTCTTTGAATAACTCTAATGTAGCAACTTGAATGATTAAAAAATTCATGTCTTTGAAGAAAAATTTTAAAAAAATCTGAAGATGGAAATATCTTCTATGATCACAGATAAATAAGATTAACATAGTAACATTTGCAACGCTACCAAATCCAGCTATAGATTCAATGCTATCTACAACATAATTCCAACATGATTCTTCACCAATATTGAAAGGACAATTTTCAGCTTTTATGGAAAAACAAAAATCTCCAAACAGCTAAAACAATATCAAATAATGAAAGAACTGCTGAAGATCTCATCATTTCTATTTTCACATCACAATATAAGACTCTAATGATAAAAAAATCATACAATTGGCATAAATTCACCACACTAATGAATAGAACCAAATTAAAATCCAAAATCTACACATACCTATGGATGCCAGATTTTTTTTTTTTATATATAAGGAAGCCAGAAGTACAGAAAAATACAGCATCTTCAACAAACAGTGCTGGCCAAACTAGATCTCTTTGTGTAGAGGAATGGAAATAAAATCATACTTCAATTGGCACAAACTCAAATATAAGTGGATAAAAACATAAAACCAATGCTGACTCTAATAGAAGAGAAAGTGGGTAACAGGATTGAACACACAGACAAAGTGCCTTTCTCAACACAACACTGTTAACTCAGATAATAAAATAAAGAACTAATAAATAAGACTTCGTGAAACTGAAAAACTTCAGTACAGTGAAGGGCATGAGGATTTGGAAAAAGCAAAAGTCTACATAATGGGGAAAAATTTATCAACTTTACACCCGATGTAAAACTAATGTCTAAAATTTATAAAGAACTCAATACATCTATCAAAACTAAAATAATCCAATTTTAAAATGGGGTACAGATCTAAAAAAAATTCTTTATAGAGGAAAACTCAAATGGCTGAGAACATGTAAATGTTCAACATCCTTAGTCACCATGAAAATATGAATCAAAATTACTTTGGGATTCTGTCTTCTCACTCTGAATGGCTAAGACCAATAACACAAGGTCTCATGCTGCTGAGGATGTGGAGTAAAGGGAATATCCCTCACTGTTGTTGGGAGTACAAACTTTTACAGTCAGTACAAAAATCAATATGATGGTTCTCGAAAAATGTAAACTATTCTACCTCAAGATCCAGCTATCCCACTCTTAAAGATACAGCCAAGGACACTTGTTCAACCATGTTCATTGCTGCTGTATTCATAATAACCAGAAACTGGAAACAATCTAGATGCTCGTCAATATATGAATGGATGGAGGAAATGTGGCACATTTACACAATAGAGTATTACTCAGAGGTTTAAAAAATTGACAACATTAAAGTTTCAGGAAGGTGAAACTTGAAAAAAAAATCATTCTGAATGAGGTAACCTAGACCTAGAAATATAAATATTGAATTCAAATGCTTATAGGTGGATATTAACTATTAAATAAATGATAAGCAAAGTACATTTGGTAGATCCATGGAGGTTAGGTACAAGAAGATAGGATTGGGGGGAGATATGGATCTCCCTATAAAGGAGAAATAGTGTAGATTTTAAGGGTGGACTGGGGACAGAGTGAACCCCAATGGGATTATCAGTGATGAGGAAGAGAAGGTGATGGCTAACAACAACTGAAGTAAAGCCATTCCCTTCTGCTTCACTTGAGGGGCATGAAAGCATATTCCAAGAGTAATTCTGTGCTTTAAAGGAACTGACATTGTAAGACTCATGTAAAGTTTTCTTGGAACTTTCTCACAAACAGTCAGAATTCTGCCATTACGTCGTTCTTGGACTATCTGTTGTTTTGTGCCTCTATAGAAAAACATACTTTTGCCACAGGTGGTTTATCCTTGTAATTTTATACCTTACTATTCCCAACCCTCAGAGTCTAAATTGTCTGATGCTTTGAATAAAGCTGGATATTTCATGACACTTTAGTCTGCCTCAGTTTTAGGCCCTCCTCTCCCAGGTTCATGCTACCATTTAAGAGTATTAAGAACTACCCAAATTAAAGCCATATATTATAAGTAATTTTTAGAGTCCCATTCCATATAATGAAATAAAAACTTAAATTAACCCCCATACAAGGACCAGTAACATTCTTTGCTGAATTCTATCAAACTTTAATGTAAGGTCTCACAGCAACACTTTTTAAATGGAAAGAGAAAGTTGGTAAACAGAAAGGGATTGTATAGATAGAAGAATAAGATACACTACCATACACTACCATTACTGAAAAAGAAAAGAACACTAATAGTTTAATATAATTAAGCCATTTTTCCCTACTTCAAACACGGATAAAGATATACCAAAAAAAAAAAAAAAAAAAAACAGAAAAGGAGGATGAGACAGAGGCAGAAGAGGAAGAAAAGAAGGTATAGATCAATTTGCCTGATGACCCACATACAGAAAGTTCTTAACAAAATGCTTCTAAACTAAATCTAAAATAATATCAAGATCACACATCCTGATCAAACAGGCTTCATCTCAGGGACAAGGCTGATTAAACAGAATTACAATTGATAAAATATACTATGTGAAAAATATTTTAGTGTATATGTATGTGTATGTAGATGATGTTCATGTGCATACAAGTGTAAATGCAGCATTCATTAAAAGAGTATTGATTAATTTCAGGTATCTTGTAAAGTTGTTCTTCCCCATATTATTTGAGACAAACTCTCACTAAACCTGGAACTCATTGATTCATTTCGGTTTGATAGCCACTAAGCTCCAGGAATTCTGTTCTACTTTCCCAACTCTGAAATTATAGATACATTCTATGATACATTTATGTGAATATGCATGATTTAAACTCAGTTTTTCATGCTTTTACAGCAAGCATCTTACTAACAAAGCCGTATTCATAGCCTTTGTATAAATAATCTAAAGAACAAAAATCACATTGTCATATTGATAGATATAGAAATGGTATTTTAAAATGTTTGCCATGCTTACATGATAAATTAGACAAATTAGAATTTGTAAATGATAAGGACTCCATTGAAAAGCTATATCTAATCATATATTAAGTGCATATACTGAATGCATTTTCTTTAAATTTTTCAATAGCAGAAACGTGCTGACTCTCTCCACTCTTGTTCAATATACAGCTCAAAGACTTGATTAGAAAGAACTCTACTACATATTTTTGTATAATCTGCAAATAGGGCTATTTTGCATTGTTCTATATGTCTGTCTTTAATTTTACTCTCTTGCTTTGTTGTTCTAGCAAAGAGATAAGACAAAATAGTGATATAAAACATATCTCAATTAGGAAAATCAATTTATATTCACAGATAACATGATTCTTTCACTTATAAAAACCATAATCTACCAGAAAATTCTTAGATTTAATAAGCACTTTTCAGAAAGATGTAGGATACAAAATTAACACCTTTGTATATATCATTATATAAATTTGCTGAGAATGAAAGTAGAACATCACAATAATATCTCACAAAAGTACCTACAAATAGACAGTGAAGTACCTCCACAAAGAAAAAAACAGTAGAATAATGTAAAAAGAAATTAAAGAAGATAGTAGGTGATGGAATCATTTTCCTGGTTGGTAGAATTTTTATTTTGTAAGTATATATTCAATAAAAAATAATTTACAAATTCAATGTAATCTCCATCACAATTCTAATGATATTCTTCGTAGAACTAGAAAAGCAGTCCAAATATTCATATGGAAATACAATATAAATATCCAAAGCAGTCCTTAATAGAATATACAATGCTTGAGAATTCTAAAAACCTCAACTTAAATTGTACTGTACAGCCACAGTAAACAAACACAGTAGGTCACTGGTACAAAACAGACATGTACAATATTGGCACAGAATAGAAGATACAGAAGCAAACCTTCATAGCTTGGGTCACCTAAGGTTTACAAAGTTGTCAATATTCTACACCAGAAAATGGGCAGAATCCTCAGCAATTGATACTGGCAAAACTGGATAGCCACTTATAGAAGAAACAAATAGCTCTCATTCCGAACAACAATTTTTTAAAAGAATCAAACTTTAAGGCCTAAAACAATGAAATTGCTAGAAGAAAACAACACAACATAAGAAATACGTGGAACTTTTAGAAAAAATGGAAGTAATGTAGAAAACAGCCCAGTAACTAATAAAAACAGTGGCTAAACAAAATTAAACTTTGTACACAGCAAAGTATTCCTTTAGTTGGACAAAATGTGCTACAGAATTGGATAAAATATTTGCCAGGTATACTGAGGATGTTGGGGTTTGATATCTAAAGCATATAAAAAATACAAAAATAAAAGAAAAATCTGCCAATCAACTTAATGAAGTGAACAAATAGTTTCCAAAGAAGAAAGACATATAACCAATATGCACATTTTTAAAAGTACATAATTCCATTAGAAAAATAAAAAAAAAAAAAATTGATTACTTTGAGGTCTTATCTCTCCCTAGTTAGAATGGCCACCATGAAGAACAAAGAAGGCGAAGAGTGGTGTGGATGACCCTCGTAGAAGATTCAAACAAACAGAATTCTGCTTTTAAAACCTCTAAATGTGTATAGGACATCAAGAGAAACCCCACGGGTGATAAGAGCTTACAGAGACTGCACCAAAAACCAGCGAGCCCTCATGGACTGATCTAGGCCTTCTATATATATGTTACAGTTTATAGCTTGGCCTTCCTACAGAAATCTTAACAGTGTGATCAGGAGCTGTTTCTGACCCCTTCGCTGGTATTGGGGACCATATTCCTAACAATGAGTTGCCTTGCACAGCCTGAATACAATGTTACAACTTGACATGCCATGTTCCTTTGATATCAACAGAAGGCCTGCCTCCTTCAGAATAGAAATTGAGAAGGAACAGATGGGTTCAGGTAGATGGAAGATGCGGGTTGGGGGGAGAAACTGCAGTTGTGAAATAAATAAGTAAGTAAGTAAAATCTGCATGTATAAGAAGAGGTAAGTGTAGGCAGAGGTTATCAAGCTAGAGAGGAGACTGAGAAGGGAGAAAAGTGCTGAGGAAGTAGGTGAGCAAAAATACATGAGAAACACCACCAGGAAGACATTACAGTGCTTAAGGAGAAAGGAGGGTTGTTGAGGGGGTTTGGGAGAAACAGATAAACTGTGTTTGAAAATTCATAATTCCAATGATAGCCAGTCTTTCTACAAACAATCTATATCTATGTTTTCGAGAAAGTAAATGAAAACCTTTTCTTTCTTTGGGGGCAGGGGTTATTCTATTCTAGGATTATTTATTTCTGCTGCTTTGCTGATCACAAATATTTTAGGAAAAGGATTGGTTGTGAGTCCTGTTGGTATTCAGAAAAAGGACATTCTGCCAGAACTGTGGTGTCTATACACACTGAGAGAATGATCTGACAGCAGAAATGTGTATTTTTATGTTTGGGGTCTGATTTTTACTTTTGGACTTTACATCTCCAACTTTAAGATCATTTCTAAACAATTTTTCTCAATTCCACATTAACCAAAAGCCACCTTACATATACCATGAAATGATAACAAATAGATAGATAGATAGATAGATAGATAGATAGATAGATAGATAGATAGATAGATAGATAGATAGATAAATCTGCTTTCAAAGAAACCCTGTCTGGCTAATAACTCTCTTTGCTCATATGGCAGAATGTTTCGACACTGGAAATGAGAGATGGTAGGAATAAAATAAGTTTAAGTGACATCAATTAGCAATCAACTCAATTGAGTTGAACTTTGACGTTTTGATGAGCTTCAGTGGACTGGAAATGGATAAAACATCATTGTAGGCTAAAGGAATCACTGGATGAAAGTTACAAGGTTGGTTTTAATTATCTGGTTTGTTCACAAAAGCCTAAGGAGGCACAACAGAATACTCAGGTAGAATAAACTGTGTGTTAGTTCTCTCTAGCATCTTACATGATTAATTTCCTTAAAGACTCCATAAAGGAACTGTGTTCCCTCTGTCTACGGTGCCCTTTTGCATTCTTATACTAAGTTCCCTAGCTTCTATATGTATATTTCATGAACTTTAATCTCTTTCTTCATTTTTTACTTTAATGCTAAAAATTATCCATCCCAAATTTAAATATATATTCACATATTTTCCTAGGCCATTTTTCTTTATTTAACATGTAAATGCAAGCATAGCCAGGCTCTGGTGACCCACTCTTTAATTCCAAAATTCAGGAGGCAGAATCTGGGAATTGATGCCAGTCTAATCTAAGAAGTAGGCTCCATGACAGCCAAGGATTTACAAACAAAAGACTAATGAAGCAAACATAAAGATACAGTATGTTGGTATGTTCTGTAATTTTTACATTGTGTTGTTAACTGAAAAGCTCCATGTGAAAAAAAAAATGGTGACTGACATTAACAGCCCTCTTCATACCTAATTATCCAAATACTGTGTAGTTTATACATGGAAAACTTTGTATGAAATGAGAAGCCCTTGGGTCCAACTTTCCAACTTGAGATTTTATGATAATGGAAATAAATAGATTAGTAAGGAACTCATAATACCTTTGTTTAAAAACTCACCATTTGTAGTCATTTTAGTTAAAATCGCTGGACACTCCTTTGTCAACAGTATATTTTGTTGCAATATCATAACAATTTGCATATAGAATCCTATCCTGTTTTTAGGCAGCTGGTCAACAGGTGGGCTGAGATTGATGTCTATTTGTCATCTAAGTCAAAATGATCCTATTTCCTAATTTATAATGCCTGGGAAACATCTGAAATATGAAAAATATAAAATATATGATTTTTAGACAGAACCAAGGTGATGAAAAATGAGAATAAATTTATACTTTCTTTCTGTTTACATAGCTGACCAAGTGTCACTTGAAAAGAGATTTGGGGAAGGACTTTGAAAATGGTGAAATATTTTTAGACTTAATAGCTGAACTTTTTGCCCCAATTATCTTATCTGCAAAATCACATAGAGATAAAGTCATGAAGTCTACTTTGTACTACAGTGAGGTAGTGAATTGTGTAACTGGAGTCAAAACACTAAGCCCAAGCACTACAAAGAATATCTTGAGAGTCAGTAGAGATACTTCCATGAAAATGATTAATTTGAGGAGATTCTCATATGTCTAATCCTCAGAATCACCCTTTATCCCCTCTTGGTCTGCTTAGTTCAACTGAGTTCCTCTTGATGTAAAATTAATCTTTCCCAATGCTTTGTCTTTGCAAATGACTGTTGTGAATACATGGTAAACATAAATAGTTTTGGATTAAGATCATAATACTTCACAATTTTCAGGAGTAAAAAGACCTATTGGAAACAATAGGAAGTGCATTTAAGGCAAAAATTACTAAAAAAACTAAAATTTTCAGAGCTAGACTAGAGTATATGGTGTGATCCATACACTATTGACTTTCAAAACTTCATGGATAGTTGACTATAAAAATAAAGCAAACCTTCCAACTTTTTTCTAACTTCTATTCTCATGGAATTATTATATACCAGACATGTGCAGAAATTCATTTTTCACAAATAATAAAATGGTTTACAAGGATTTATTGCTTGATGATAAAAAATGAGTTCCATCACATTAAAACCTCTAAAGACTTCTTGTTTTCTTTTAAGAACATCGAGGTAAGCCATGGCACTTTACATTCTATACTAAGAAAGATTTTCCTGCAGTCTATAACGGATACATAAACTTGTACTTAAAATATAACCTATGGATTTACTTGTATGATGAAGTTATTTTTCTCTCACTAACATGAGTGCTTAATGCATGTGGGGTGAAAGTTTGCAGTGTGGATAAAAAGTGTTTAATTCAAAAGCGAAGAGAAAAGCCTAGCTTTCAATTTTCAAACTAGGATAGAAAACAAAACTAGATTGAATTAATTGCAAACCACCTATGTAAAGAACAAGAAAGTCGATGTGCTACAGAAAACAATCATAATTAATTTCATTATTTGTGAATATTGAAAGATGAGCTCAGTGTGTATCCTAGACTGTTCCCAGTGTTGGCGTCTATTTTAAACTTCAAAACAACTAAAATAAATACTGCTGCCTCCGTACAGGAAGTGAACAAGATTTCCTGTGTACAAAGCTGAGAATTATAGGAGCACCTTGTTTTACTAAAACTCTCCGTTTTTTCATCTTCAGCATTCATGAATCTTCTTTGCATATTTTAAGGAAATTCATTTTATGGCTTTAGACTTGAAGTGTTGATTTCAAGTTCTGAATAGTTTAGAAAATAGCCCTATGTACGAGCAACACTAAACCTTTCCAAACATATTTACCTTCAAGGTCATAGATGCATCACAGGGCATAGTTTGGAGATAAATATGTTCAATGACTGCAGTTCAACTCTATTTGAGCCGTGGTTTACATAAAAATACAATTTCCATAGAAAAATTATCATCTTATCTGAAAATGTTTCTTAGCATAGCTTGTTGCCCTGTTATCCATTTCTACTGATGATGACAGATAAACTGAACATATTTAATGGCAAGAACTGACACTTCTGCTGCAAAATGAATTAATTTATCAGGTTTTTGCCTTGGAGAGCCCATTGGAAATCAAGTTTTCAGTTCAGAATATCTTCATTGCAGTATGTTCCCAGATAGCAATCTCTATCATTCTTCTGCGACTACCTTCACATTACATGCTGCACTGTGCAAAATATGACACTAAGCATGTGCATGTAGCTTGGTCACTGTCATAAAGTGAGCCTCCTGAACAAGTAACAATTATTTAAAGCTGCATTTCTAGAGTAGTATTTCTCAACCTGTGAGTTGCAATTCCTGGGGTCAAATGGCCTTCTCATAGAGGCCACCTAACACCATTAGAAATACGTAGATGTTTACATTACAATTTAAAACAGCAGCAGAATTTCTGTTATAAAGTAGCAGCAGGAATAATTTTGTCATCGGGGATTACCACAACATGAGCAACTGTATTAAAGGGTTACAGCACTAGGAAGGCTGAAAACCACTGCTCTCAAGGTAGGCTACATGCCACATCTGCATTTCCACACTTTTCCAAATTAACAAATAAAAATATTGTTGACAGATAATGTGCTTCTGAACAGGGACAATAGCAGATCTGGCCCAGCATTTCCTATTAAAGAGAAGATATTGTAACAAATGTGCTTTAGAATGATTTGCATATCAAGTGCTATGCAAAGGAGACTGTAATATACTCAAGCTTCTCACTTCACCCCTTAAGACTTCAAAGCACAATCTGTCCCAGCGATATTTCATTTAGAGACTAGATAATGTGAGCAAAGACTATTTCTTTGTGTGATGGCATTATTGGTACCATTCTCAGACTCCAAGTGCTCCTGCCTTTATTATGGGGTTACGACTCAGTACTTCCACTCTCATATAAAATTGCCAAGATACAAAACTGCTACTAACTACAGCCATCATCGATTGGAAACAAAAATTATGTTGAGTGCACACTATGTTCCTGTTTTCTTTATGCTGCTATGACCAGAACCAATTTGTGAAAGGAAGGATTTATTTTGCTTATTGATTCAGACCACAGTCCATCATTGAGACAATCCAAAACAGGAAGTTAAAGCTGGAACCTGTTGCACGAACCTAAAGGGACACCACTGACTTTCTTTCTATGGCTTACTATCTTGTATAAGTTACTCAAGACCAAGACCTGAGGCATAGCACAGTTGTTATGATTAAAAAAGAATAATAAACAATGGCATTTAACATAGTCTGGTATGTATAAAGATATTAAAAAAAAAACACTATTAAAGTTCATCATTTAAAAAAGGAGGGTAAGGGAGTTATAATTTGTTTGTTTGTTTTTGTTTTTTTGTTTGTTTGTTGTTTGTTTTTTTGGGGTTTTTTGCTAGTGTAAGGAAATATCGTGTTTAGGATTTAGAAAGAAAGCTGCAGTTATAAGGCTACATTTTTTAATTTCTTTTTTTCCTAATTATTATTAATTTTTTTAAAAAGGTTTTTAACATGTATCGCCCTGCTCATCATCCCTTCTCTTTGAGACAGACTTTAGCCTTCCCCCTCCCTATCCACTCATCCCCTCCCTGCAAAGGTCAAGGAGATTCAAGGTGGGTCAACTCAGCGTGGCACAGCCACGCCAGGCAAGTCTGATTTCCTCATTCCAAAGTCAAGGCTGGACTAGGCGCTCCAATGCAGGGAATGGGCTTCAAAGTGCCAACACACAGACAGGAACATAGTCAGATCCCACCACTTGAGGCTCCACATACTGCCCATGCCAATCAACAGTGTCCTACCCTTGGAGAGCCTAATTCCTTTTCCTGATGGTTCCCCAGTGGCTGTTCTTGATTCAGTGAGCTCTCCAGAGGTCCAGCCAGCCATCTCTGTGGGACTCCTCCTCATAATTCCTACCCCCTTGCTCATACAAACTCTCTCCCCCTCACTCTCAGCTGGACCAGGAGTTTGGCTCAGTGCTCAGCCTTGGATCTCTGTCTCTATTCATTGTTGAATGTAAGTTCTGTGATGACATTTAGGGTCGTTATTCATTTGATTATAGGGGAAGTCCTGATTAGGCACCCCCTCCACTATTGGCTGGAGACCTAGCCAGGGACATTCTATGAGTTCTTTGAGTTTTCCCTAGCACCTGGTCTCTTTCAAACTTCACATTGGCTTCCTCTATCAAGACTTCTATCTTTTTTTTTCTCTCTATTTGTTGATTCTCTGACTCAAACATCTCTTTCTTTCTTGAATTATTCCTACCTCTTGTTGGTTGCAACCTGTTATGACCCCAATCTGGTAAGGAGATCCTCTCTATTTTCTCTTCCTAGGGGTATTCTTGGGTGTCTCTCTTAAGTTCCTTCTGATCCCACACTTTTCAGGGGTCATAGTTTGCAGCTTGAATATTATTTGCTTTTTGTCTAAAATCCATGAGTGAGTACATTGCATGCCTATTTTTCTGAGCTTTTATACCTTGCTCAGGAGGATATTCTCAAAATCTATCCATTAGCCTGCACATTTTAGGATGTCATTTTTTTTCTGCTTAGTAGAGTACTCTATCGTGTAGATGTACCACAGATTGTTAGTTCCTTCTTCAGTTGAGGGGTATCTAGGTTGTTTCCAGGTTCTTGCTATTACGAATAATGCTGCTATGAACATAGTTGAGCTAATGTCATTGGGGTACAAGTGTGAATCCTTCAGGTATATGCCCAATTGTGGTATTGCTGGATCACTTGGGAGCTTGATTCCCACTTTTCTAAGGAACATTCATACTGCCTTCCAGGGTGGCTGTACAAGTTTACACTTTCACCAATAATGAAAGAGTGTTCCCTTGGCTCTGCATCCTCCCCAACATAGACTACCATCTGTGTTTTTGATCTTAGTCATTTTGACAGATATAAGGTGGTATCGCAAAGTTGATTTGATTTTCATTTCTCTGATAGCTAAAGATATTGAGCAATTTTTAAAGTGCCTTTCAGCCATTTGTAATTCTTCTGTTGAGAATTCAGTTTTTTAGCTCTGAACCCAAGTATTTAATTATGTTATTTAGATTTGGGGGCTCTAGTTTCTTCAGTTCTCTATATATTTTAGATATCAGTCCTCTGTTAGATGTAGGGTACGTGATGATGTTTTCCCATTTTTAAGACTTTTTTTTTTCTTTTGTCTTACTGACTGTGTCCTTCACAATACAGAAGCTTCTAAGTTTCTGGAAGTCCCATTTGTTAATTGTTGTTCTTAGTGCCTGTGGTACTGGTGTTAAATTTAGGAAGTGGTCACCTGTACCAATGCTTTGGAGGGTATATCCTACTTTCTTTTTTATCAATTTCAATGTAGCTGCGCTTATATTGAGGTCTTTGATCATGATTTATGCAACATAATAAGCTTGGTTCTATTTGAATTCTTCTACATACTACCATCCAGTTATGCCAACACCATTTGTTGATGATACTATCTTTTTTTCCATTTAATATTTTTGACCTCTTTGTCAAAAATCAGGTGTTCATAGGTGTGTGGGTTAATGTCAGGGTACTTGATCTGATTCCATTGATCCACAAGTCTGTTTTTATGCCAGTACCAGTCTGCTTTATTACTGTAGCTCTATAGTATAGATGGAAGTCAGAGATGGTGAGTCCTTTTGAAGTTCCTTTATTGAACAGGATGGTTTTGGCAATGCTAGGCTATAGTGGGATTATGTCATTCCATTGTAAATAATTGTTCCACCAACTGTCTTAATAAAAATGTTGATTGGCCAAAGGCAGACAGGAAGTATGGGCAGGGCTACCAGACTAAGCAACCTCTGAGAATAGAAATGCCACAGTGAAACCACAGAGAAACCACATTGCGATGCCAGCAGATGCAGAGGAAAGAAGTTAAAATGCTGCTCTGAGAAAAGGTACAAAGCCTCATGACTGAACAAGATAAGAGTCATGGGTTAGTTAAAGAACAAGAGCTAGAAAATTGTATGTCTGGGCCCCAGGTCAATCAGCGTACAATTAATGCAAGTGTCTGTGTGTTTCAGTGGGACTACGGAACTGTAGGTCTGAAAGTCCAGGCCACCAGGCTAGGCCAGAAAGTCTGGGCCATGAGACTAGGCTGGAAACTCCATGCCAAAAACCTCATACAACACACATGCAATACTGGGCTTCCTGTTATCCCATGTGAAATTGAATATTGTTCATTTAAGGTCTGTAAAAAATAGTGTTGGAATTTTAATGGGGATTGTATTGAGTCTGTCGATTGCTTTTGGGAAAATTGTCATTTTTAGTGTGTTGATCCTACTTATCCAGAAGAAAGGAAGATATTTCCGTATTCTTATATCTTCTTCAATACCTTTCTTTAGTGATTTAAAGTTTTTATCAAACAGGTCTGCTATTTCCTTGGTTAGACTTATACCAAGATTTTTAATGTTATTTGCAGCTATTATAAAGGGTGATGTTTCCTTTATTTCTTTTTCAGCCTTTTTATCCTTAGTCTATGGGCAGGATATATATATATATATGTGTGTGTGTGTGTGTGTGTGTGTGTGTGTGTATATATATATACATATATATATATATATATATATATATATATATTAGATAATCTTGTATCCTGCTGCATTTCTAAAGGTGTTTATCAGCTGTATAGGAGTTCTCAGAAGAATTTCGGGGGTCACTTATGTATATGGTCATATCATCTGAAAATAGATAGTCTGAATTCTTCCTTTCCAATTTGTAACCCCTTAATCTCCTTTTGTTCTCTTATTGCTTTATCTAAAACTTTGAGAACTATATTGAAGAGATAGGGAGAGAGAGGACAGGGTTATCTCGTTCCTGATTTTAGTGGGATTAATTAAAGTTTTTCTCCATTTAATTTGTTGTTAGCTGGAGGCTTGCTATATATAGCCTTTATTATACTTAGGTTTTTTTCCTGTATTACTGATCTCCCCAGGACTTTTATCATGAAGGAGTGTTGGATTCTGTCAAAGGCTTTTTCAGCATCTAATGAGATGATCATGTGGTTTTTTCTTCTAGTTTGTTTATATGATGGATGATATTCATAGTTTTTGTATGTTGAGCCATCCCTGCATATCTGTGCTGAAGCCTTCTTACTTGTGGTGGATGATTTTTTTTTGATATATGTTGGATTTGGTTTGCGGGAATTTTGTTGAGTATTTTTGCATCAATGTTCATGAGAGAGATTGGTCTGTAAATCTCGCTCTCTGTGTTGAATTTTCAGTGGCTTTGGTGATTGTGGCCTGAAAAAAGAGGTCAACAATGCTTCTTCAGTTTCAACTCTTTGGAACAATTTGAGGAGTACAGTATTAGTTCTTCTTTGAATGTCTGGTAGGATTCTGCACTGAAACCATCTGGCCTTGGACTTTCTTTTTTTTTAACTTGGGAGACTTTTAATAAAAGTTTCAATTTCCTTTAGGGTTATAGGTCTGTTTATGTCTTTAATCTGATCTTGATTTAATTTTGGTAAGTAGTAACTGTCCAGAAAGCTGTCCATTTCTTTGACGTTTTCCATTATATTGGAATATAGATTTTCAAAGTAGGACCTGATAATTCTCTGGATTTCCTGCATATATGTTGTTATGTCCCCTTTTCATTTCTTATTCTATTAATTTGGATACTCTCTCTCTCTGCTTTTTGGTTAGTTTGGATAAGGGTTTATTTATCTTGTCAACTTTCTCAAACAACCAACTCTTCCACTGATTGATTCTGTGTATTTTTCTTTTTGTTTCTAATGTATTGATTTAAACCGTAAGTTTGATTATTTCCTGCCATCTACTCCTTCTAGGTGAGTTTGCTTCTAATTGTTCTAAATCCTTCAGCTGTGCTGTTAGGTCTCCTGTGAGATTTCTCTAGGTTTTTCATATAGGCATCTAGTGCTCTGAGTTTTCCTCTTAGCACTGCTTTCCTTGTGTCCCATAAGTTTGGATATGCTGTGGATTCATTTCGCTAAATTCTAGAAAGTCTTTGATTTCTTTCTTAACTTCTTCCTTGACCCAGAGGTGGTTCAATTGAGAGATGTTCAGTTTCCATGAATTTGTAGGCTTTCTGTGGTTTTTGTTGTTGAACTCTCACTTTAGACCATGGTGGTTTGATACGATACAGGGAGTTATTCCCATGTTTTTGTAGCTATTGATATTTGCTTTCTGACTAAGTGTGGGGATATTTTGTAATATAACAGTGGTAACTCACACCTGAATCCCAGCACAAGGAGTATCCTGGAAGTAGTGTTCTACACCCTTAATCCAATCTGAGTTCAAGGTCATTTTAGGTTTCAGAAGGAGTTCCAAGCTCCCAGGCAGTCATTGGTAGGGCCACACCTTAAGTGAGCAAAAAAAAGTATTTAAGGCAGGCATAAAAAGACAGAGGGCAGAAGAAGCAGAAGAAGCCATGGCTCATACTGTTAGTCCCAGCACTTGGGAAGCAGAGGTAAGAGAATCTCTGTGAGTTCAAAGCCAGCCTGGTCTTCAAAGCAATTTCCAGGACAGTGAGTACTGTTACACAGGAAACTATGTCTGGGGGGGAAAAAAGACAGGAGGAGGTGGATCTGTCCTCTGATATCTCTGAATGTTTTTACTATATTTCAAATATACCCACAACTGAGTATGTGGTCAACTTTAGAGAAAGTTCTATGGGGTGCTGAGGAAAGTATATATTTGTTTATGTTTGGGTAGAAGTTTCTGTATATATCTACGAAGTCCATTTGGATCATAACATCTATTAGATCCGTTATTTCTCTGTTGAGTCTCTGTCTGGTTGACCTATCTATGGATGAAAGTGGGGTATTGAAGTGTCCCACTATTAGTATGAGGAGTTTGATGTGAGGTTTAAGCTTTAGTAGTGTTTCCTTTACATATGTAGGAGCCCTTGTGTTGAGGGCATAAATATTCAGATTTATACTTCATTTTGGTAAATTTTTCCTGAGATGACTATGTAATGACTTTCCTGGTCACTTTTCATTGATTTTAATTTGAAGTCTATTTTTGTTAGATATTAGGATGGCTATACAAGCTTGTTTCTTAGTGTGATTTGATTGGAAACTCTTTTTCCAACCCTTTACTCTGAGCCTGTGTCTGTCTTTGAAGTTGAGGTATGTTTCTTGTATGCAGCAGAAGGAGGGCTTCTGTTTTAGTATTCATAGTGTTATGGTGTGTCTTTTTATAGGTGAATTGAGTTCATAGATATTAAGGGATATTAATGACCAATGATTGTTATTTCCTGTTATTTTTGGTAGTAACATGTTTATTTCCTTCTTTGGGTTTTTCTTCCATGATATGATTGATAGCTTGTGGTTTTATTGATGTAACTGGTTTCCTTAGATTGGTGTTTTTCCTCTAGTGATTTCTGTAGGGTCAGATTTGTGAATAGGTATTGTTTAAATCTGGTTGTATTGTGAAATATCTTGTTTATTCTGTCTATGATGACTTATACTTTTGCTAGTTGGCAGCCCTGATCTTTTAGTGTCTATATAACATCTGACCAGGACCTTCTTCCTTTCATCGTTTCCATTCAGTCAGGTGTTATTCTGATGGGTCTACCTTTATAGGTAATATGTCCTTTTTCCTGTACTGCTCTTAGTATTTTTTTTTCTTTGTTGTGTAAGTTTAGTGGCTTGATTACTATGTGGTGAGCATACTTTTTCTAGGGACCTAGTCTATTTGGTGTTCTGTAATGTTCTTGTATCTTTATAGGCATTTCCTTCTTTCGGTTGAGAAAGTTTTCTTCTATGATTTTGTTGAATATATATTCTGTGTCTTTGGGCTGGTATTCTTCTCCTTCTCTGATTCCAATTATCTTCAGGTTTGGTCTTTACATTGTGACCCAGATTTCCTGGTCATTGTGTGCTATGACCGTTTTGGTTTTAGTGTTTTCTCTGATTGAAGTATCTATTTCCATTATTGATCTTCCACGCGATAGATTCTATCTTCTAGCTCTTGCATTGTTGGTTATGCTGCCTCTGTAGTTCTGGTTCATTTTCTTAGGTTGTCTATTTCTAGGTTTGCCTCAGTTTGTGCCTTCTTTATCGCTTCTATTTTAATTTTTAATTCCCAGAATTTTTTTAATCTTTTTTTTCCCTTGGTTTTCATCAATTTATTTTAGGGATTTATTCGTTGCTTCTAATTTTGCCATATTTTCTTCTATTTCTTCATGAATTTTTTTATATCCTCTTTTAAAGCTTCTATCATCTTTATAAAGTTGTTTTTAATGTAATTTTCTTCTGTTCCTCTTCATTTTTCATCCTCAGGCCTTGATGCTGGAAAACCAACATCTTCTTCTGGTGGTGTTTTGTTGTTCTTTATATTGTTATATGTATTCTCTCACTGGTGTCCATTGATTTTTTGGTTCACTCTCAGCCAGTTCTTAGTTGGCTCTTAGTTGTGGGCCCTGGGGGCTGTGTGTCTCCAGTTGTTGCAGGGGTCATTCTTGGTTGGCTCTTAGTTGGCTCTAGACCAGGGGGTTGCCAGGAGGCTACATTTTAAAAAGATAAAGCAAATGTCTTCTCTAGAACATGCTTAATTAACTCATAAATACATTCATATGAGATTACTGAGATTTAGCCATTTAAAAAAATCTATATTGATCTAAAACCAGAAGATGTAACTTCAAGCAAGAAGTTGGAGACTTTCCTGCCCTGGCTACCACACTAGCAATCATCAGCTTCATTCTAAATTTTTCTTCAAAAGGCTGAAATCCAGAGCTTCTATTTTTTATTAGGGTTTAATGCTGAGTAGGGTAGAAGACATTTTCCTGAAAGCATTCTTCTGACATATTAGGAAGTAAATATATACCGGTTATTTCATTAATCTTCTTTAAGGTCAAGTCACTGTCTCCTAATTGCTGTGTTCATTAATACTATTTAATGCGTTTTACCTGGAAATCTTACCTAGTATCCATTTTTACTCTTTCTTTGAATAATGTTTTATCTTTCTAACCTCCACTTTTTAATTGCTAGTTTTACATCTTTCTTTATATTTTAGTGCACCTCAAAGTTATGGTCCCTCTTTATCCTAGCTGAAATACTTGATTTACTCATTTAAAAGGCAACAGTCAGCTGCAGTGCATGGATTAAATGTACCGTCTTGAAAATGAACTAATGAAATTAACACTAAACTTCTCAATTAGTCCTTTTTGCCTCTATCTTCCATACAGTTCAGTACCATTCAGTTCCAAAGTATAAATTTTATTTTTATATATTAATTAAATGTTGTAGAGAAAACAAAATAATTCATAATTATGTACTGAAAATAACATTTTTATATGTATTTGATAAAGCACATGGGATAAAGCATATAGATAAGTTTAAAGTATAAGTTAAAATATATTAACAGTATATATTATACAATATAATATGTAAATATATTTATAAAACACATATATAAAGATAAATAAATATATGAATATAAAGTATATGAAAATTTTAGGTACAAATAAAGTATCATTGATAGGCTCCTACAAATAATGTTTTGTTTTTAGGACAATTAAACAGGTTTCTTGAGAATTTCATGTATGAATCCTCTATTTACATTAACCATCCTTCTCCTGTTCATTTTCACCCTGAACATACCCAATCTCATCTAAAAACAAAACAAAAATGTCAGAAGATTTAAATCTATTCTTAGCACATATTTTAAGTGTGTTTTCATTTCTGAAATCAATTAATCAAGGCATACAACTAAAAAGAGAAACAGCTTTTCTCAGCTCACGCTATCAGGTGATACAGGATACAGAGGGATGATTTCATTGCTCTTGGAGCATTGAGGGCCAGAAACACCAGGATAAAAGCATAGGAGAAACTGCTGCTGGTCTCATACTCCTTAAGAAAAAGAAAGATTCACAGAAGGTGAGAGGACAATATAGAGTTTTCAAAGCCATTTCCCTATTGTCTTTCTTCCTCTAACCTCCTTAAATATATTCATTTATCAGGTTAGTGATGTCACGATCTATTCACTTCAGTAAAGCCCAGCAGTTACATTACAACCAGTCTGACAACATGTTGGGCTACAAGGAATAACAATATACAAGTCATAACATCTGTATGTCTTAGTCAGTTCTTATTCAAAACAAAATTCCATAGACTGTTCTAGAAATAGTAAATATCTAGTAGATTCAAGGTCCTATGGAATTTCTGTCCTAAACTTGGCCACATTCTTTATGTTTTATTATGTGGAAAGGAAATAAATTAGTGTCTTTTTCTCTTTTAAGAAATGTATTAGCCCTGAATAGGCAGGTCCAAAGGGTTAGAAAATCACACTAACAATAACCAAAAACAGGACTACAAAGGAAAATGGTTTTCTAAAAATAGCATTTACAATTTGAGAGTTGCTGAAAATGTTCTGGATATTAATTGTGTTAGTATCTACATTGCTACATAAAATTGTCAAAAATCCTGGAACTACATGCTTATATTAAAAAATAACATATTAAATATATAATATAAAAAGGCCTGTAAGAGTAATATCTTAAAGCACACCAAAAAGCTCTTTTTTATGATCTCAGCTTTCAGGAGGCAGAGACAGGCAGATATTTGTGAATTGTTGCCTAGCCTGGTCAACAAAGCAAGTTCCAGAACATTGAACACAACACACACACACACACACACACACACACACACACACACACACACACAAAAAAAAAAAACCCCTATATAAATAATAGTAACAGAAAACAAAACAAAAATGACATTAAAATGAAAGAAAGGAATGAAGGGAAGAGGGAAGGAAAGAAGGAAAGAAGGAAGGAGAAAGAGAACTCTTCAATAGATATCCAAGATTATATCACCGAAATGCTTTATCATTTAAAAGTAAATAAAACATTCTTTTTTAGCACTACCATGATTCACATGGCATACTATGTTCTATTTACCATTTTCTACCTACAAGAAAAGTTGTTAATGTTATATAATAGGTTTAGAGCCCAAGATCTACTGGGATAAGCAGGGGTTGTCTTAGACAAAAATAGAACAATTAATCGGAATGTCATCGTCCTTTATGCAAAGCCCTTAATCCTAGTCAATTCAAAAGCTTTCTTTCATGAAATGTCACTAAATATATCTCACTAAATCTTGTCAACCTCATGAGTCACCTTTCAGATAAATGAAAGTTCATGTTCTCTGTTATGTCTTATTGCTAGTTCTGAGATAGCATACCTGAGTGTTTCTAAAACTGACCCTATTTTGTAACTGTCTAGCTGCAGAGTGGTTTATCCTGGAGGCTTCTCACCTGGTGTGTACTGGAGCACTAATGATGAGCCCTGTGTATTATCTGAGGCCATTTTTCTCTCTGTTTTCAGTTGTGCCTACTTTGACTAGAATGATGGATATGCCTAAATTGTCCTGGCTGCATTTCGCATCACTGGTGGGTAATCCAGTACTGCAGGTATAAAAACACGCTTAATACCAGAAATTTTCTGATTGATAACTCATTACTATAGCCTCTTGTTTGGATGAAGCCATATTCCACATCCTGCTTTGGGGTTACTGCCTTGAGAGAAGAGTTCAAGATGGAGAGGAATATCTCAACAATGTTATAAACAATATTAAAGTGTAGGGATTTCACTCTAGTTTTCTGTGAGAGTCAGTGAGGAAAATAGATAAGGCATGGATGACTCTGTGAACTGAAGTTCCTAGACAAAGCTGCATTCATGTTAAATATTCTTCAAGGTTGATAAACTGATTAGAAATTCTGTGATATGGAGATGCTGAAGGTCGGGAGACAAATAATTTGGGTTATAATTAGCTACCTTGTCATTTTCTGCTATCCTTTTTGTCTGTAACTATCATGTAAAAATCTTATTCAAAATGTACATCATCATACCCTTGGTTTCTACCAACCCAAAAGCCAAGAATGTCACTAGAGGCTGATGACTAGAACTTTTCTATTTTTCTATAACTTACCTACCGAATATTTCTACTGAATATTACTAGTAATGTATTTGAATAATGCTTTGATTTATGGATTTCTTTGTTTTTTAAATATTATTAAAAATCCTGAACCTGATTACATCATTGGAACACAGTATCTTGGCAACCTAAATTTATATTTTCCCAGCCATGCTCACTCATATTTGGCACAAGAATAAATTAACCATATGACTTTTGAGTCAAGAGCTGTGTTTTCCTGTCATATCTCTCTGATCTTTTCTCATCTTCTTGTCTCTTAATAGAAAAAAATCTTCATAAAAGGAAATGGGTACAATAACCTATTTTAATTAAAAAAGCAGGCATCATGTGTCATTAAATATTTACATTTGTAAAACTTAACTTTAATTTGTAATCCTTCTGCTGATTAGCTCTTTAAAAGAGAATAAGGATAAGCTGAGTTTAATTAGTTCCACCTTTTAATCTTTTTCTTTCTTTCAGCCTCCCAAACATTTCGAAGAAGTAGAGATGGAAACCTTCTAATTCATTTTGCAAATAATATGATTTGATTGTGTTTTTTATGTTCATGGTAATAGTTTTCATGCAATTATATGGAGGACAAAGTTTTATGCTCCTGAGATTAATAAATACAATTGGGGGAGGAAGCTATAGCATTTTCACTTTATATTTTTAATAAATTTATTGTTTGATAACATTTCTATTCTTGACACACAAATTTATGATACAGACTGTGTATAAAGCATAATGATCTTAATTTGTGTATTTATTTTTGTATGTATATGAACATAGGTAAATGTGCATGCAGACATTTGTGTCATGTGCATCAGTGTAGAGGGAAGAGGCTTATGTTTTGTGTCTTTTTCAATTTAATTTTTTGAGCCCTGGTCTTCTGCTAACCTAACTTATTTGCTAGACTAACTGCTCATCAAGTCACAAGGATCCTCCTGTCTTTGACTTCCCTTCATGGGATTATATGTACATGGCACTATGCCCAGCTTTTAATGTGGTTTTTCTGGATAACTAAATTTAGTCCCTCAGGCTTATGCAGCAAGCACTCTGCTGACTAGACCTTCTCCCCAGCCCCAATATAAATGTCTTAGCACAATTTTTGGCTGCTACTGACTCATTTGGAAAACATATTTTTAATGTGTTTATTTTGGCCGACATAAGTTACTTTTCCAAACAAATTGGATTTAAAGGGGCACAAAGGCCACCTTTAAAGCCATTAACTCTGACTAAAAGCTTACAAAGTAACCTTATGTTGGTATCTATTTGTTTTATTGTATCATGAATCTAAATTCTCCAGTTCTCTTTTTACAACATATTTAGGACAATAATTTTCTTTGTGTTTTTATGTTGGAGAAAAGACAAAATATTTTAAGAAGATACTCCATGAGTGTTTAATGTGTTTAATTCAGAGGTAAAATGGTGACCCAAAAGTAGAGAAGGTACAACATGGCAGAGACAGGAAGGCAGGAATTAGATCGCCCTTTTATTTGCCTCTCATATCCAAGTAAAATTCTTTAAACATACTCTTTTTTAAGTGTCCTCTATGCATAACCAGAGATCTAATAAAAAGTTAGTTTAATTTTTGTAACAAAAAGGCAGGAGAGTTTCAAAGTTTGGCATGTATTTATAACTATTAGATAGTGAATACGCAGTATCTTTGTTTTCTGTATTTAAAATAAAGTTTTTGATGAATCTGTTTAACATTTTATTACAATGTTCCTTAGACTTTACTAAAAATAATATTGAAATAATACAGTAAGAAAAGTAAATAAAAATTATAAATATAAAATATAATAATGATAAAGAGAGTTTTAAAAATAAAAAATAATTTTATGTGAAGTGGATTATATTAGGAAATTAGATTTTGTCCCAAATTAAAGATAGTTCTAAAAGAAAAAAATAGAATTAAAAAAATTACATGGTAAGAGTGGGCAATAAAGGAATATAAAGTATTAAGACTTTAAAAATATTGCACTGGTATAACTAAATGGATGATTTAAAATTAAAAGTTATTAAAAATCTTCATAGGCTATAGTGAGGAGACAGCTCAGTTGGTAAAGTATTTGCTGTGGACGCATGAGTACCTGAATTTTATCACCCAATACTTATGTAAAAGCCATATTCAGTAGCAATGTATACCTGCAATTCTAGTACTGTGGGTGTGGTGATAACAGGATAACCCTCTAGACTGCACATGAGCCAAACTAACCTAATGAATAAATTCCTAGGTTCTAATACAAGCTGCAGTATGATTATAAAAGTTAACCAACATCAACATACAGAGTACACACACACACCTTTTAAAGTCAAAAGTCCAGTATCTTGGTATAAAACTGGTAGATGATTCTCTATTAACAAGATTTTCTTCTTTTAGTAATGTTCAGGAAAAAAAAAAACATAAAATAAGAATTTTTGTGGAATTATGAATTATGATATATGCTGTATATATTTCTCCTACCTACTGGTTTAATAAAATGCTGATTGGCCAGAAGGAGGACATGGGTGGGACTACCAGACTAAGAAAACTCTGGAAAAAGGAAGAGCCACATAGACACGCCAGCAGATACAGAGTAAACAAGGCCAGAATGGTGCTCTGAAAAAAGGTACTAAGCCACTTGGCTAATCATGGATTAGTTTAAGAGTTAACAGCTAACAAGCAAGGTATAAGCTGAGCCATAGGGATATCAGCATGAAATTAATATAAGACTTTGTGTGATTATTTGGGGATAAATAGCAACAGGACTGTGAGTGGGTCTGAACTTTATGGCTAGGTCAGAAAGCCTGGGCCAGAAAATCCTTATTACAAGGGATTATGTTTTTATTCATTTTAATACTTTATTTTTAATTTTGTATAGTGCTTGGGTGGGTCTGTATACATTCATATAGTAGCCTGCAAACATCATGACTATCCGGAAACAGTAGAAATGGAGTTATAGCTGTTTGTGAGTTATATATTCCTCACTTCAATTGTAGGAAAAAAATATATTTATAAAATTACTGATGCATGGCACATTACTGAAAAATTTGATGATTATAAACTTGTTATAGTTGACAGATATTTTAATCTATTTGTAAAATTTCACCTACTGTACAAAATTTTATTTATGCATACAATCTTAAATCAGAAAGTGAACAAACAGATGCCATCAAATTGTCAATATTAAGCAAATCAGCTTCCTTAGCCTAAGACACCAATATTATATTTTTCTTAATATATGATCTACCTCTTTTTTAATTTAATTTTTCTTTTATTTAAAAATAACATTTTCATCAATGTATGCCCCTGCTCTCTCTCCTCTCTCTCATCCCAGCCAGCCCTCAGCCTTGCCCCTCCCCATCAACTCAACCCCTCCCCCAAATGGGCAAAAGAACCAAGGTGGGTCAGCCCAGGGCAGCACATCCAAGCTAGGCAAGTCTGATTAGCTCATCCCAAAGTCAAGACTGGGCTGGGTGTTCCTCTATAGCACATGGGATCCAAGGTGCCAGCCCATGAATAGAAACACAGTCTGATCCCAACCCTGATGGCTCTACACTCGTGCCAGTCAAACGCCACAGACACCCTGAGGGTCCATCCCTTCCTCCTAATGGATTTCCAGTGGCAATTCCGATTCAGTGAACTCCCTAGAGCTCCATCCAGCCATCACCATGAAAAACTTCCTTCTAATCACAATGCCCCTGCCCATACAGACTCTTTTCCTTTGCTCTCAGCTAGAACAGGAGCTATGTCCAGTACTTAGCAATGGATCTCCACCTCCACTACCATTCACCATTAAATGTAGATTCTCTTGGCCAGGGACATGCTAAAAATTCCTGTAGATTTCCCTAGGACCTAGTATCTTTCCAAACCCACATTGGCCTCCTCTATTGAGATATCCATCTCTTTCTATCTCCCTCTTTGCTCCTCTCACTCAACCATCTCCTTCTTTCAAGATTTGTTCCCAACTCATCTTGGTTGTAACCCATTATGACCCCAATTTGCTAAGGTGATCTTCTCTATTTTCTCTTCTTAGAGGAATCCCTGGATGCTCTCTAAAGCTCCTTCTAATCACAAACTGTTCAGAGGTCATTGTTATCACCTTGGGTATGCTTTGCTTTTTGCCTAAAATCCATCTATGAGTAAGCACATCCCATGCCTATATTTCTGGGCTTGTGATTCCTCACTCTGGAAGATATTCTCAAAGTTCATCCATTTGCCTGAAAATTATAGAATGTCTTTTTCTTAGTGGTGAGTAGTACTCCATTGTGTAGATGTACCAAAGTTTATTAATCCGTTCTTCAGTTGAGAGTTATCTAGATTGTTTCCAGGTTCTGGCTATTATGATTGATGTTTCTATTAACATAGTTGAGATAATGCCTTTAGGGTACAAATGTGCATACTTTAGGTATATGTCCAATGGTGGTATTGCTGGATCCTTAGGGAGATTGATTCCCAGTTTTCTGACAAATAGCCATACTGCATTCTAGAGTGGCTGTACAAGTTTAAACTTCCACCAATAATGGAGAAGTGTTCCCCTTACTCCACATCTTCTCCTGCATAGGCTGTCAACTATGTTTCTGAACTCAGCCATTCTGACAGGTGTAAAGTGGTATCTCAAAGTTGTTTTGACTTGTATTTCTCTGATAGCTAAAGATGCTGAGCAGTTTTTAAAGCGATTTTTAAATTTTCAGCCATTTGTAATTCTGTTGAGAATTCCCTTTTTAGCTCTGAACCCCACTTTTAATTGGGTTATTTGGGTTTGGGGGCTCTAGTTTTTTTTAGTTCTCTATATATTTTCAAGATTAGTCCTCTGTCCAATGTAGGGTTGGTGAAGATCTTTTCCCATTCTTCAGGCTGTCATTTTGTCTTATTGACTGTGTTCTTTGCTTTACAGAAACTTCTCAGTTTCAGGAGATCCCACTTATTGTTGGTTGTTCTTAGTGTCTGTGCTATTGGTTTTATATTTAACAAGTGGTCACCTGTGCCAATGCATTGGAGGATATTTCCCACTTCTTTTCTATCAAGTTCAATGTAGCTGGGTTTATGTTTAGGTCTTTGATCCACTTGGATTTGAGTTTTGTGCAGGGTTATAGGTTTGAAACTGTTTGCATTCTTCTACATACTACCATCCAGTTATGCTAACACCATTTGATGAAAATACTATCTTTTTTTCCATTGAATTCTTTTGGCCTCTTGGTCAAAAAAATCAGGTATTCATAGGTGTATGGGTTAATGTTGGAGCCTTGATCTGATTCCATTGATCCAAAGGTCTGTTTTTGTGCCAGTACCAGGCTGCTTTTATTACTGTAGCTCTATAGTATAGATTGAAGTCAGAGATGGTGAGTCCTTCTGAAGTTTTTTTATTGAATAGAATTGTTTTGACAACCCTGGGCTTCCTGTTATTCTACATGAAGTTGAGTATTGTTCATTTAAGGTCTGTAAAAATTGTGTAGGGATTTCGATGGGGATTGCCTTGAATCTGTAGATTGATTTTGGTAAAATTGCTATTTTTACTAATTTGATCCTACCTATCCAGGCCTCTTTAAGTGTTTTCTTCACTGACTTAAATTTCTTGTCAAACAAGTCTGCTACTTCTTTGGTTAGATTTACGCCAATAGTTAATGCCATTTGAAGCTATTATCAAGGGTAATATTTTTCTTATTTCTTTTTCAACCTTTTTATCCTTAGCATAGATGAGGGTATTGATTGTTCTCAATTAATTTTGTACCCTGCTACAATGCTGAAGGTGTTTATGAGATGTAGAAGTTCCCTGGTAGAATTTTGGGGGTCACATATGTATATGAACATATCATCTGCAAACAGAAATAGTTTGACTTCTTCCTTTCCAAATTGTATCCCCATAATCTCCTTTTGTTCTCTTTCTCCTTTAGCTAAAACTTCAAGAACTATATTGAATAGATAAGGAGAGAGAGGACAGCCTTGTCTTGTTCATGATTTTAGTGGAATTGCTTTGAGTATTTCTTCATTTAGTTTGATGCTGTCAGTTGGCTGTATATCACTTTTGTTATATTTAGGTTTATTTTCCTGTATTCCTGATCTCTCTGGGACTTTTTTTTATCATGAAAAGGGGTTGGATTTTGTCAAAGGCCTTTTCAGCATCTAATGAGATGTTCATGTAGTTTTCTCTTTCAGTTTGTTTATATGATGGATGACATTCACAGTTTTATGTATGTTAAACCATCCCTGCATCTCTGGGATGAAACCTACTTAATTGTTGTATATAATTTTTTGATATATGTTGGATTCGGTTTGCCAGAGTTTTATTGAGTATATTTCCATCAATGTTCATGAGGGAGATTGGTCTATAATTCTCTTTCTTTGTTGAATCTTTAAGTGGATTGGAAATCAAGGTGATTGAGGCCTCATGCAAACAGTTAAGCAATGTTCTTTCAGTTTCTACTTCATGGAACAGTTTGAGGAGTATTGGTATTAGTTCTTCTTTGAATTTCTGTCAAAATTCTGCACTGAATCTGTCTGGTCCAAGGTATTTTTACTTGGGATACTTTTAATAACAGCTTCAATTCCTTTGGGCTTATAGGTCTGTTTATGTTCTTAATCCGATCTTAATTTAATTCTGGTAAGTTATATCTATCCAGAAAGTTGTCCATTTCTTTTAGATGTTCCATTTTCATGGAGTATAGATTTTCAAAATATGACCTAATAATTCTCTGGATTTCTTGGGTGTCTGTTATAATTATCCCCCTTTTCATTTCTGATTCTGTTAATTTGGATATTCTCTATTTGTTTCTTGTATTAGGGTTTATCTATCTTGTTGACTTTCTCAAAGAACCAATTATTTAATTCATTGATTGTTTGTATCATTCTCTTTGTTTCTAATGTATTGATTTCAGCCCTAAGTTTGATTATTTGCTGCCGTCCACTCTTTCTAGGTGAGTTTGCTTCTAATTGTTGCAAAGCCTTCAGCTATGCTGTTAGGTCCCTTGTGCAAGGTTTCTCTGGGAATTTCATATAGGAATCTAGTGCTATGAGATTTCCTCTTAGTACTGCTTTAAATGTGCCCCATAAGTTTGGGTATATTGTGGATTCATTTTTGTTAAATTTTAGCAAGTCTGACTTCTTTCTTAATTTCATCCTTCACCCAGAGGTGGTCCAATTGACAGTTGTTCAGTTTCTATGACTTGTAGGCTTTCTATGATTTTTGTTGTTGTTGAGCTCTAGCTTTAGATCATGGAAGTCTGATATGATACAGGGAGTTATTCCCATGTTTTTTTATCAATTGATATTTGCTTGTTGACTGAGTATGTCGTCAAATTTAGAGAAAGTTCCATGGGGTGTGGAAAAAAATACATATATTCCTTTGGTTTTGGGTAGAAGGATATATATATATATACTAAGTCCATTTGGGTCATAATATCTGCTAGATCCCTTATTTCTCTGTTGAGTTTCTGTCTGGTGGATCTATCCAAGGATAAAAGTGGGGTATTGATGTCTCCCACTATTAGTGTGTGCATTTGATGTGAAGTTTAAGTAGTGTTTCTTTTACAAATGTAAATGTCATTGTGTTTGGGCCATAAATATTCAGAATTGAGACTTGATGTTGGTGGATTTTCCCTGCGATAGTAAGTAATGTCTGTCCTGGTCTCTTTTGATTGATTTTAGTTTGAAGTCTATTTTGTTAGATATTAGGATGGCTACATCAGCTTGTTTCTTAGAGCCATCTGATTGAAAAGTCTTTTCCCAACTCTTTACTTAGAGCCTGTGTCTGTCTTTGAAGTTGAGATGTGTTCCTTGTATGCAGCAGAAGGATGACTTTTGTTTTTGTGTTCATCATGTTAGAGTTTCTCTTTTTATGGGTGAATTGGGTCCATTGATATTAAGGGATATTCATGACCAATGATTGCTATTTCCTCTTATTTTTGGTGCATCTTGTGTGTATTTCCCTTCTTTGGGTTTTTCCTCTGTGAGATTATCGATTCTTTGTGGTTTCAATGGTATATCTGATTTCCTTAGGTTGGAGTTTTCCCTCTAGAGCTTTCTGTACAGTTGGATTTATATGGGTATTGTTTAAATCTGGTTTTGTTCTGAAATATTTTGTTTACTCCACTTATAGTGATTGACAGTTTTTCTGGGTATAGTAGTCTGGGTTGGCAACCATGTTCTTTTAGTGTCTATGTACCATCTGACCAGGACCTTCTTGCTTTCATTGCTTCCACTGTATAGTCTGGTGTTATTCTGATGGGTCTGCCTTTATAGGTAGTTTGGTCTTTTTTCTTTGCATCTCTTATTATTTTCTTCTATTTTCTGTAGGTTTAGTGGCTTGATTATTATGTGATAAGTTTTTTTTTTTGATGGGGGAGGTTATTATATTTGGTGTTCTGTAAGGTTCTTGTATCTTTATAGGTATCTCCTTGTTTAAGTTGAGAAAGTTTTCTTTTGTGATTTTGATAAATATGTTTTCTGTGTCTTTGAGCTGCTGTTCTTCTCCTCCAATTCTAATTATTCTCAGGTTTGGCCTTTTCATGGTATCCCAGATTTCCTGGATGTTTTGTGCTATGACTTTTTTGGTTTTAGTGTTTTCTTTAACAGATGTATCTATTTCCATTATTGAATCTTCCACTCCAGAGAGTCTCTCTTTCATTTCTTGCATTCTGCTGGTTATGCTTGCATCTGTGGTTCAGGTTCATTTCTTTCGGTTTTCTATTTCCAGTTTTGTCTTGGTTTGTGCCTTCTTTATTTCTTCTATTTCAATTTTTATTTTCTTCCTGGAATGTTTCTTTCACCTGCTGGTTTTTTTTTCTTGCTTTTCTTTATTTTCTTTCAGGGATTTATACATCTCTTCCAATTTTTAGTTTGTATTTTCTTCTATTTATTTAAGGGAATTTTTTATATCTTCTTTCAAAGCTTCTATTATCTTCATAAATTGTTTTAAATGTCATTTCCTTCTGTTTCCCACTTGATTGTTACGCTCAAATCTTGATGTTGTCGAGCCATCACCTTTCTCTGGGTGTGTCATGTTGCTCTTTATATTTTATATGTATTGTTGCACTGGTGTCTGCCCATTGCTTCCTCGGTTCACTCTTTTTGGAATCTTAGTCAGTTGTGAGCCTGGGGCTGTTAGTCAGCTCTTAGTTAGCTCTTATTTAACTCTTAGTTATCTGTGGACCAGAAGGAGACTTCTGGTTATTCAATTGTCCATGGACAATGATGTAGGTTGTAGTGTGAATGTGTTTTGGCCCATGGGATATACCTAGAGCTTTCCTGGGGATTGGCTGGGGGATGGGGCCTTCCCAGGTTTCTTTGGTTTATAGCAGGGTTGGGTATGAATGGGGTGCTGACGGCAGTGTTCCCAGGCCAGGGTTCAGAGACCACAGTCTCTGCTTGGCCTGAGGGTCTAGGGGTCACTCACCTCTTAGTAGCTATGGACCAGGAGGGGTTTCTGGTTATTTAGTTGTTGGTGGGTGATAATGTAGGTTGTTGACCTACCTGTTTGAGAAAAACAACTTTTCCTTATAAAATAAGTGTTGACACACTGTAAGAAAAAGATAGGGCCTGCAAAAGATAGCTTAGTGTAAACAGGTATTTGCTGCCAAATTTTCAAAATAAGTTTGATTTTACATTTTGTCTTTGGGCTTTTTCCTTTTCTATTCTGCATATCTCTCTTTACTTCTTACTCTGTTACTGCCCAGGTGGCTGGTTAACTGGCCCCAGGCATCTTGTCTCTTTCTTCTTTTTCTCATTACTTCTCTTTATTTTTCTGTTTGCAAGCTACACTTATTTCTTCCTCCTTTCTAGCTATTGGCCATTTAACCCTTTATTAAACCAATTAGGTATTTTAGACAGGCAATGTAAGAGCCTTACAAAGTTAAATAAATGCAATATAAAAGAATACAACACATATTTGTATCATTTATTAAAATTCTGCAGGATAAAATAATGAAACATACATTTAACTAATATTCACAATACACACCTTCATATTAAAAATATATTTGCTACATTCACATAAGAATTATCAATTGTATTTTGTAAACTACTCAAAAAAATTTAAAATTAGTAAAGTATTCACTTGTGAGGTAATCTATTTTAAGAATTAGAGCCTAACTTCTTCCTACCATGAAAGCAAAGAGACCAAAGAGTATGCATTTCAGTATTATATAAAACAGTTTCCTTTTTCCATGATGCTAGTCAGTTGTGAAATATTGGCAGATGGAATAGCTTGGCTCAATCCAAAACACTCAATCTAAGTTTGGAAAAATTAGATTTTGGTTCAGAAATATCAACTTTTATCTTCATGAGTAGAAGACTTTGTCTGGAGCAATTATACAACAATCATATTCCGACTAACATCATTCTACACAATACAGCTCACTTTTTCTTTCTCCCAGCCCTGAAACTTCTGTTTATCAACAACATAAAAAAACTTGTCCTCAGGACTATCAGAAGTCAACCTTTTATGTCTTTGTCTTTGTAATTTTAGAGGTAAAATAAATGAGGGCTTATTTATGTGGTATATGCATTATTAGCTGCATGTTGGCATAAAAAGAAAAATAAACTTCAAGAATTTCAGCTTCAACAACTAATATAGTTCCAATTATAAAGAAAACCACAGGATGCTATGAAATAGAAGGAAATCTGAACTGTCAGAATCAAAAAGCAATGTTGTTGGAATCAGAAAGGAATACAAACATTGAAGGCTGACACTGCCCTCAGTATCATGACCAGTAAGGTTGATCTACATCTGTTTAATCTTTTCTTCAAAATTAAAGTAAATCCATGGTAGATGTGGTTTTGGTAATATCAGAGCAGCAATTAAAAACAAAAAAAAAAAACAGAAACAACACAAAGAAAGCACATGTGTTAACATAAGAAAGTTATAAACATACGAAAAATATCATCAAAAAAGCCAAATATGAGTCCCACTAGTTATATCAACCACTCCAGGAAAGGACTCAAGTTCAAGAGTAATTAACAAATAAATAGTGGACTCTACAGATTTTTGTGTGTTTGTTTTTATTTGGTTAAAACATGGTAGCATTTTTATTTCCTCTTTTTGGGTATTGCATTTTATTCCAGGATTTCTTATTGTATTTCTTATTGTATTTTGAGGAAGAATTTAAAGTTGGGTAGCTAAGGGAGAGGAGAGAATCTGAAAAACTTAGAGGAGGGGAAAATAAGAACAAAACATATTTAAATTAAAAAAAATGTTTTAAATATAAAATATATTTTCAATTGTAATAGAACTAAAAATAAAAGGGAAATTCTATCACACAAAATAAAGAATATCATTTTGGTGGCAAGCAAACCACTAACCAGAAAGAAGTTTCTGTGATGTTATGTCTGAAACTGAACACAAAAAGCTAATCCTGAAATATCAACAGTGCCTGATCCATATGTTCCTTTATAATACATTTCAATTCTACTTTTTCCTTAGTTTAAATTATTTAAATAAATCAAATGAAATCATGCTGTTTTATTATTTGCAATTATGTTTAGTTTTGATAGTATACATTTTATTAGCATACATGTTTATATTTCTTATACATGTTTACAGTTACTTTAATTTACCTTAAAGGTTTTACTTGAGGTTTTCAAATCTTTATAAAATCTTTGGCATGATACTTCAAAAATATATTTGAAAATTTTTTCTAAATTATTCAGTCCGATATAGGCAACCACCAACTGTCCCAGTAACTGTTGGGAAGTGGAGGGATGTAGTGGCAATTTGCTATTCTAAAAAGTAAACTCCTGAGAACAAATTAAAATAGCCTGACATGTGTATGTACGTTACATTACTGTCTTCTTCTATTGCTCAGAACTTTATAACTCCAAATGAATGTTGACAGAACACAGCTGCTAATTAGTGAGAAGCTAGCTAATTCACAATCAGGAAACTATTGACTTAAAATGTAAATATTAAATGTCAAAGATAATGAGTCACTAGAGCATAAAGGATACCTGCTTTCTTAGATGCTAGAAGGAGCATTTTAAGGAAACATGCTGCATACTGGGAATATGAACAAGAATAAAGAGCAGCAAGAATAGGATAGGAGGAGTCAGAGAAGTATGTATATGCACATAGACATGCACATGTGCTCATACACAGAGAGACATACAGAGAGAGGGGGCAGAGGGAGGGAGGGAGAGACAAAGGGGGAGAGAGAGAATGCTGAGTTTAATATGTTTCTACTTACCTGAATGGGCAATCACACTTATCTGTGTGAGGAATTGCTTAAAAATAGTAAAATCCTTACTGGATGGTATGAGAATGTGGGAGTGTCGTGTCATTGACATAATAAGGAGCTAAGTCTTAGAACTAGCTTTCATTTAAACTGCCACTCCAACAATGATAGACAATAGTAGAAAATTCATTAAGATTTCTCATGTGAAAATTTTAAGTGAAAGAAAATAGTCTTGATTGATACATTTTAGGGAACCACAAAAGAGAGGTGCACAAAGATATCCATTTATAGTCACTTGCCAATAACTTCATGGATTAAAGTAAAATAAATAATAGGCAGTTTCAGTGTTAACACACAAATTTTAAAACAGAATACTTAAATGGCATCTGTAGACTCCAACACAGTAAAGCAATATAGAATTACAATAAAACCACCATCACATCATAAACTATAGTATGTGTGCTCAAATCATCCAATGCAATCAAGAGACAAGAATAATCTTTTAAGAATTTTGTTATAATGTTCTAAAATAAGAAATTATAGTCATACTTGAAATTAGTTTAAAAAAGACCTTAATAAAAACCTAGAAAAGTGAAGTTAAATGTGTAAGTGTAAAAGTAAAAAAATGATTAAATATATATATATATACATATATATATATATATATATATAATAAATATGATGATGGGTAGGACTCACAGCAAAGTAAAAGGAAGAGAAGAGTCAGGGTAACAAGATAAAGAAAGACCGGGCCTACAGCAGACTAAGATTTGAGTGATAGCCTGCCAGCCTAGGTAAAATCACTGTCTCTGGGACCCATAACTGGGACAAAGCCCTTGGAACCCTACCCATGCTCAGCTCTGCCCTAAATCCAGGGAAAACCCCTGCAGGCCGGAAACCTTAGTAATACCCAGTTCACTGGATACATCTAGCTCTAAAATCTGCAAGATTCCCTAACCCAAATCATCACCTGGTAATGTTAGTGGTAACCAGAAACCCACAGACCTCCTGGTCAACATCAGAATAAGAGGTTAAAATACAGAGAGACTCAGAGAGTTCCTCAGTACCTATTATAGAACAGCTTCCTGAGACCCTCAATTTCTCAGTGCCTACTGGATCAAAAGGAGCCATCTGAGACCCATATTGTGTCAGCAACTACTGGATTAAGACAGGTCACTGTTACACAAAATACAATACCTCCAAGTGGATCAAGAGAGGTTTCCAGAGATACAGACACATGCACAACAGATTGTACCAAAATGAGCTCTCTGACATTCAGACAAATCCTGCAGTGAATCAAGGAAACAATGGATAGACACTAGTGCAAGAATATATATAGCAACATAAAGAAAAACATAGCAACACCAAAAGTGTAGTGGTTCTGCAACATCAAGACATGAGCATGAAAATACAGAAAAAGCAAAAAGAAATGACCCAAAAAATAACTTTGTGAGGAAAACAAAAAGGCTTAAAGGAGATACAAAAATTCTCTTAAAGAAATGGAATAAAATAAAAACAAAAAATTGGAAGATAACAATAAATTCCTAAAAGAAAATAAAGAAAACAAAGAAAAATATAGAATGAAAGGGATGGAAGAGAGAATCTCTGAAGTGGAAAATTTAACTGTGGAAATAGATATGCCCATAAAATAAAACACTGAAACCAAAATGTCATATCACAAAATGTCCAGGAAATATGAGGAAACATGAAGAGACTAAACCTGAGAATAGTTAGAATTGGAGAAGGAGAAGAATATCAGCTCAAAGGCAGAGAAAATATATTCAACAAAATTATAGAAGAAAACTTTCTATACCTAAGCAAGGAAATGCCCATAAAGTTACAAGAAGCTTACAGAACACCAAATAGACTAGAGTCCTCCCCAGAAATTCCAAGCACAGAATAAAGAAGGAATACTTAGAGTTACAAAGAAAAAGGCCAAGTATAAAGGCAGATCCATCAGAATAGCACAAAATTACTCAATGGAAACAATAAAGGCAAGAAGGTCCTGGTCAGATGTTATACAGACACTAAAAAACGACGACTGCCATCCAGGACTACAATACTCAGCAAAACAAGACATTTCACAACAAAACAAGATTTAACAATACCTATCAACAAGTCCAGCTCTACAGAAAGAACTAGAGGGAAAACTCAGACCTAAGGAAACTAGATACACACAAGAAACCACAAGGAATAGATAATTCTACAGAAGAAAAATCCAAAGAAAAGAAACACACAGACCACCACCAAAAATAACAGGAAATATTAACCACTGTTCATTAATATCCTTAATATCTATGGACTCACTTCACTTACAAGGACATACCCTAACACAATGGGTTCAAAACCAAAGTAGATCCTTCTACTGCATACAAGAGACACACCTCAACTTCAAAGATAGACAGAAGCTAAGAGTAAAGGGTTAGAAAAAGACTTTTCAATCAAATGGTCCTGAAACAAGCTGGTGTAGCCATCCTAATATCTAACAAAATAAACTTTAAAACAAAACCAATCAAAATAGACTAGGATAAACGTTACTTATTCATCTCAGGGAAAATCTACCAAGATGAAGTCTCATTCCTGAACATTTATATCCCCAACACCAGGGCACCTTCATATGTAAAGGAAATACTAAATACTAAACTTAAATCTCATGTCAAACTCCACACATTAATAGTAGGAGACATCAATACCACACTCTCACCAATAGATAGATCTGCCAGACAGAAACTCAACACAGAAATCAGGGATCTAAGAGATACTGTGACCCAAATAGACTTAACAGATATATACAGAACTTTCCACCTAAACACAAAATAATATACATTTTTCTCAGCATCCCATGGAACTTTCTCTAAAAATGAACATATACTCCATCATAAAACAAATATCAATAGATACAAAAATGGGAAAACTCCTTGTTTCCTAACAGACCAACATGGTCTAATATAAGAGTTCAACATCAACAAAAATCACAGAAGATTAGAAAGTCATGGAAACTGAACATCTCTAAATTGAACCACATCTGGGCAAGGAAGAAGATAAAAACAAAATCAAAGAATTCCTAGAATTTAATAAAAATTACTCCACAACATGCCCCAACTTATGAGACAGTGTGGAAATAGTGCTAAGAGGAAAATTTCTAGCACTAGATGGCTATAGGAAAAGTTAGTGAAATCTCATACAACAGACTTAACAGAAGAGTTGAAAGCTTTAGGACAATTAGACATAAACTCAGCTAGAAGGATTAAATGGTGAATAATAAAAATCAGGGCTGAAATAAAAAAATTAAACAAAGAGAACAATACAAAGAATCAATGAAACAGAGAGTTGGTTCTTTGAGAAAATCAACAAGATAGACAAGCCGTTATCCAAACTAACCAAAAGACAGAGAGTATCCCAATTAACAGAATCAGAAAAAAAAAAAGAAGCTCACAACAGATACCCAGAAAATCCAGAGAATCATTAGATCATACTTCAAAAATCTACACTCCACTAAATTGAAAAACTTAAAAGAATGGTACCGCTTACCAAAATGATATCAAGACAAGATAAATGACCTAAATAGACCTATAAACCCGAAGGAAATTGAAGCTGTTATTAAAAGTCTCCCAAGTAAAAATCCCCAAGGCCAGATGATATGAGTGCAGAATTCTACCACACATTCAAAGGAGGACTAATACCAACAATCCTCAAACTGTTCCATAAAATAGAAATGGAACGAACATTGCCAAACACTTTTATTTAGGCTACAATCACCCTGATATCCAAGCCACTCAAAGATGCAACAAAGAAAGACAATTAGAGATCAATCTCCCTTATAAACATTCTTGCAAAAATACTCAATAAAATACCAAATTTAAAAAAATATTTTAAAATATTTAAAAAATTATCCATAATGATCAAGTAGGCTTCATCCTAGAGGATGATAGTTATATGATATAGAGGATAGTTCAACATATTAAAAATAGTCAATATCATCCATCATATAAACAACATGAAAAAGTCACGTGATCATCTCCTTAGTTGCTGAAAAAGCTTTTGACAAAATCTAACACTACTTCATGATAAAAGTGCTGGAGAGACCAGGAATACAGAGAAAATACCTAAACATAATAAAAGCTATATACAGCAAGACTGCAGCCATCATCAAACTAAATTGAGAGAAACTAGAATCAATCCCACTAATAGAGGGAACAAGATAAGGCTGTCCTTCTCTCCTTATCTATTCAAAGGGGATACAAACTGGAAAGAAGTCAAACTATATCTATGTGTAGACAATATGATCGTATATGTAAGTGACCCCCAAAATTCTACTAGGAAACTCCTATAGTGAACAAACACCTTCAGCAATGTAGCAGGATGCAAGATAAAAAAAAAAAAAAAAAAAAAAAAAAAACAACAACAAAAAAACCAACATCCCTCCTGTACACAAATAGTAAAAGGGGTGAAAAAAATCAGAGAAACATCACCCTTTATAATAGTTGCAAATAGGATTAACTATCTTTGGGTAACTCTAACAAAAGAAGTAGCAGTCTTGTTTGACAAGAACTTTATGACATTGGAGAATAAAATTAAAAATATATCAGAAAATGCAAATATCTCCCATACTCCTGGATGGGTTGGATCAACACAGTAAAAATGGCAGTCTTACCAAAAGCAATATATAGATTCAATACAATCCCCATCAAAATCACAACACGATTATTTACAGACCTTGGGGGGAAAAAAAAAAAAAAAGAAAAGAAAACAGTACTCAACTTCATATGGTATAACAAGAAACCCAGGATTGCCAAAACAATCCTGTTAAATAATAGAACTTCAGGAGACATCACTATCCCTGACTTCAAGCTACACTATAGAGCTACAGTAAGAAAAACACCCTGGTACAGGCATAAAAACAGACTTGTGGATTAAGTGGAATTGAATTGAAGACCCACAACCTTAATTCACACATCTATAAATACCTGATTTTTGACAAAGAGGCCAAAAATTTGTAATGAATAAAAGATAGAATCTTCAACAAACGGTGCTAGCATAACTGAATGGTGGTATGTAGAAGAATGCAAATAGATCCATATATATTACCCTGCATAATAATCAAATCCAAGTAGTTCAAAGACCTCAACATAAACCAATCTATACTGAACTTGATAGAAAAGAAAGTAGAAAATACCCTTCATTTCCTTGGCATGGGTGACCACTTCCTAAATATAACACCAGTACCCAGACACTAAGAACAACAATTAAAAAACGAGACCACTTTTGAGAAGCTTCTGTAAGACAAAGGACATGGGCAACAAGACAACAATTTACAGAACAGAAAAATGTCTTCACTAACCCTACATCTGACAGAGGAGTGCTCTCTAAAATATGTCGAGAATTCGAGAAACTAGAGGCCAAAATATGTCATTTCCATCAATGAATGTATCCCCCTGCTACCCTTCCCCTCGCTCTCCCAACCCCTCCCAGCCAGTCTTGCCCTTCCCCATCCACCCGTCTACTCTCAAAAAAGGCAAGGAGACTCAAGGTGGGCCAGCCCAGAGCTGCACCTGCATTCCAGGCAAGTCCGATTCACTCATCCCAAAGTCAATGCTGGGCTGGGTGTTCCTCTATAGAGAATGGGCTCCATGGTGCCAGCCTATGAACAGGATCACAGCCTGATCCACTCCTCAAAGCTCTACACACTCTTGGCAGTAAAAAGCTACCCACTCCAGAGGATCTCCAATGGATATTCTGTTTCAGTGAGCTCACAGAGCTCCAGTCAGGCAGCACCTTTGGAACCTTCCTCATAATCCCAAAACCTCTGCTTATACATACTTTCTTCCCCTGCTCTCAGCTGGACCAAGAGCTCTGCCCAGTGCGCAGCCATGGATCTCAGCCTCCACCATTCCCTGTTGGATGTAGGCTCTGTGATGACACCTAGGGTGATGATAGGGGAAGTCATCCATCCATATATATATATCCATCTTCCATCCATTCATACACACACACACACACACACACACACACACACACACACACACACACACACACACACGGCAAAAACCCTTTTTTAGTAAATAAAAAATGAAGAAGAAAATGGTGCAAAATGAGTCAAACCATACAGCGGGGCCCATGTGTAAGGTTTATTAAGGGGGAAGGTAAAAGAGGCAGAGACTGGTCAGTGGGGATGAGAGTGAATAAAGTAAAAGATATGGGAGGTGGACAAAGCAGGCTGTTTATAAGGTAACTTAGCAAATGCGCATAGGTGGTGCTCTTAGTGGCTACAGTTGAGGATTTATTTTGTCAAGACCTTAAGGGCATGCCAACTATGGATAGCAAAGTGCTAACATTTTTTTTATTGTTTTGTTTACAAAAAAGATGAAGCCTTAGAAGTGAGGAGCAGGTGAGGTGGGGATGAGGGCACCAGGCTCTTGAGACTGCTTCCTGCTGACCTGGGAAGCATCAATTATCATCAGGGAACGTGAGAAAGCCAGAATGTTGACATGTCCTGAGGTAGCTGGCTATTTCACTTCACTGTCCAGCTTCTGTGGAACTGTTCAGCACTGCTTGAACCTAGCAAAATGCTTGAGGTAGATCTACGTAGACTCCCTGGAACTCACAAGAAGTTTGAATTCACCAAAAGAGATAAGTTTCAGACACATTAGGAAGCAACCAAAGAGTCCTGAGCTTGTGCCTATGATACTATAGTGGTAGAATACAATCTTTACTGCTCTATTAGAGCTAAGTTAATAGCTTATGAGAATTCCACCAATCAATGTCAAGGTTGTGAAGAGTAACATATAAAGAGAGAGAAATCTGGAACATGTTTCATTCACTTATGCATCTCAAATCACTTTCTCCTTATCAGCACATGAACTTTTCTATCATCACATAAACAAACCTTAAAGTACCTGTTTTTCTTTTTTCCCCATCACTACAGCATCACCTTGACACCCTCTTTCTTGCCACCTTGACTCCAAGAGGCACAGGTGGTTGATTACTGAGGGCAGTCAATAGTAAAAAGTTACACTGAAGTCTGTTTCGTGCATTTATCAAATACCTTATTTTTCAAACATTTTTCACTACTTATTTAAATTCTTTAGAAGCTTAGAGTTTAACACTTAGCAAAGACATTAGTACTTAGGTGTAAATCTCTCCAATTTTGTTAATTTTAATAGACCTTTATGACCTTAAATTTTTATCATTATACAAAGCATATTTTTAACCAGAGTGAATCACATATAAATTTACATTTCTATCTTCCTACAAAAGTCCATGACAATTCAAAAATATTTTAGTCTTGTTACTCTTCTTTTAGTCTAAAAGGAGATAAAATGAACAGAGAACTGATTAAGACTAAGAAGTATACTCTTTAATCTTAGTAAATGGTGACTGCCAGCCGTATAGCTCTACGTCTTGATGAGGTCACCGGCCAGGATGAGGGAAAGATATGTGGTTGCTGATTAAAACATATTTTCTTAACAATAGTTACATGAACCTACATGGACAGTTGAATCTAAGTTATATACATAAATATGAAAAATTAAAGCAAGTTTACATTTCTGCATATAGGGTTAAATACAAGTCACACACACACTAACATATACATATATAAAATGGGAGTTGAATAAATTTTAAAAAGAAAGAGAACTGGTGTGCACTGAGCGAGACAAAGCTGACTTTTTCATCTTTGACTTCCACATTGCAGCAAACAAACAGGATATTTAAAGACACGGAATAAACAGACACAAGCGGGTCTTAGAGGGAAAAAAAGAAGATAGTAGAAAATTCTTTCTCGGTTCTCTGACTGTGATCTAAAGAATACTGAGGCCAATTTTACATCCAGGGGAGTGGTCATAGTCAGAAGTTCTGCTAGAAACACTCTTGTTGGCATTGAAATAAAGAAAAGCTGTAGGTGAACAAGGCTACAGATTTGCAGATGGAAGAGAGGGAATCGGAAAGCAGAATTGTTGCAGTTGGAAGAGAACAGATCGGCTGCAGACAGAGGAAGTCCTTGAGGTCCTGTTGTGAAATGAGAGCCTTTGACAGGATCTGCCAAGGTAAGTCACCAAGCAAACACACCATGCACAACAGGCAGTGCAAGAGGTTCACTGTATAGGGAAGTTTCCTTTGAGTGAAAGAGTGAATGGCCGTGTCAGAGTGGGGACTTAAAAGAGTCAGACAGACAAGCAGAGGAGGATGAGGAGGGAAAAGAAGAGGCAAGAGAGGAAAGTAGACACGAATAGGAGAGGAAGAGGAAAGAGAACAGGCCAACGGAGAAAGCTCTGCCTGAAAGAGCCTTCTAAAAGCATGTAAATGCTTCGTAGCTTGGAAAGGACCTAGCAACTGGTTGTGATGTAACTGCTTTGGCCGCAGAGGCAGACTGCTCCCCCTGCCTCTGCAGAAACGAACAGTGGAATTTGTATAAGACCCCAGTGTGTTTTTGGGTTTTTGTTGTTGTTGTTGTTGTTGTTTGTATTTGAGAATTTATTTAGTGAACAGTGTAGCATAACAGGCTCCATAGCTAGCAGGAGAAGAGTTGGGGGACAGGTAGGAAGAACAGAGGAGGAGCTTGGAGTGAAGATATGAAAATGCTTTAAAGTAGGGTACTCCCTTTCCTCTATCAGATCACTAGCAGAAGTTGCAAAGGTCCCATGAAATACCATAATATTGATTCCAAAGGCAGATAAGCTCTTAAATTGAGTGGAAGGTATTGTGGCAGGCACATTTTCCATGAGCGAGGTAGAGAAATGTGATCCAAGGGCTGGAATATCTAGGGTCCCAGGAACAGGAATTCAACAAGGAACTAAGAAGAATAAGAAGAGGCATAGACTGTTTAGTGCATCATTATTTTTTTTAAAAAAAAAAAAACAAAAAACAAGAGCCAATAGGTTAAGAACCTTAGCTTAGTAAAATACAGTTGCCTGCTACAAAGCCAGAGTTAAGGATTGTGCTGGAAAAATGAAGCCTCACTCCTGAGAAATGGCCAAAGTGGAGAAGTGGATGACTTACCAATCATCTGTTTTGAATGGAGAGTCTCAGTGATCCATTAGGTAGAAAAGTAGGGCTGTCCGAAGAGTCTTCTTGGTCAGGGAACCAATCGTTGTATTTAAAAAGGGGTGCATAGGAGTTGAATCATACAAGAGAGCTCATGTGGGAGGTTTTTTGAGTATGGAGAGAGAAGGAGCAAAAACAGATCAGAGACTGGTCCCTGGAGAAGACAGGGAAAGAAGAGGAAGAGAAAGAGAAAGAAGGTGAGCAAAGCCTGCCCTTTATAAGGAAGCTTAGCCAATATACACACGGGATGCTCTTAATGGAATCTTGACAGGAATCTGAGGGCAGATCAGTACAGATGCCTTAATGCTAACACATACTATAACAAGGTATGTCACATTGGTGTATAGACACCTTTGTTGAATGCAATTGAAAATCAACATATGTAGGAAGAATTTTTTGCTCTCTCTTTGCCCAAGAGAACTTTAATTTTCACCTGTATCTGAAAAGATTAATTTGCACAAACATACCTTACAGAAATAGTCCTTTTCTTCAATTTGTCTTTTTCCAGTGTTTTATTCTTTTGGGGTTTTATTTGTATTTTTGAAAGAATCTTACGTAGTCTAGGTTGACCTGGTACTAGTGTTGCAGCCAAGGATGACAATGCCTCTCAAAATGCTGAAATTAGAAGCATATGATAGTATGTATATCCAGATTTTCAGTGCTTATTTTTGCTCAAATACTCATGTGGTGATTTGAATGAAAATGGCCCCCATAGTCTCACAGAGAGTGGTATTATTTAAAAGGGTTAGAACATTTGCATTATTGGTATAGGTGTGACCTAGTTGTAGGAAGTGTGCCATTAAGGTGGGGTCAGAAATTCAAGTTAGCCCCATAGGCTCACACATCTGATCCAGATGTAGAACTTTCAGCTCCCTTCCTGCCTATTTGCTGCTGTGTTTCCCTACCATGATGATAATGGACTAAACTAAAGGACTGTAACTGAGTCCCAATTAAATGTGTTTCATTACAACAACTTCTGCAGTCATAGTGTTCTTCACAGCAATAGAAACCCTAAAACAACTAACCTCTTGTTTTTGTTAAAAATGTACAGAGTGGTATAGAATTAGCTATATCTTAATTTTTCTGTGTATTCTTTATTATGAAACAATGAATAGTCTTTGAACAAAGCAACAACTAATATATAATAATAAATTACATCAGACATGAGAAGCGCAGTTTTGAGTTGTTTGTCAAGGTTGCCATAGAAATTACAAATATTATTGTGAATTCTTTTATTGTTTATTAAAAAAATATAAAACTCAGAAATAAATATTAAGGATAAAACCTTGAGAGAACCACAAGCAACTGTGACTTCTCACCATTAGCCATTTCCCAGCTCAAAAGAACTCCTTGGCCCTACCTCTTCCTCCAGGGCTCCCTTTCCCTTCTCCTGAGTCGGCTAGAGAATGCCAGGATACATTACTCCCAGCTGAATATGAACCCCACCTCTTGAACTAATACTTGACTCCAGTGGAAGATAGACCACACACAGAAAAAATTCTTGTTGTACAAAATAGAAACTATTGCTATTGTCCTTGGTTCCAATTTAAGGATTAGCTTTATGGTACCAAGAAATACCTTACAAGCTTTTAATGGAGGGAAGCAACTAACAGTCCTGGCCACATTTGATCCCTATGAACCACAAATGTGACCAGCATGTCATAATAACCCAAAGGCTGCAGTAGTAGGGCACATACTTTGCCTGATACTATAAACCCAGTTCGGTCCCCATAATTAGTGTTGTTGAGGTTCTTTGAAGAATTCCTATATCCACCATTCTACAAAACTTGCATAATCCTTATATACACTCAAAATATTTGCTCTTATATTCACTCATAAGTGATAAGTGTACTCCTCTCCCCTCATCAAAAAACTTCTTTTTGTAACTGGTGGAGACCATCACTGAAAACCATAACCAATAAAAACGTAGACATGTGAAGCTCAGTCCATAAACTATATCTCAAAACCAGTCCAACACCTATTGTTCAAGAAACATTGATGAAGAGAATTAAAAATATTTAAAAAGTCATAAAACATGGATTTTGCTGTGAGATTGTGTATACTAGTAATAGTAAAAGGTATACTTACTCTCTCACCAATATTACTGCCTAAACATAAACTAAACTACTGTGGAATAATCCTTTTGTACACTGTAAAGTCTTATGACTCAAACTGGTTTGAAAGAGAGGAAATATAGGTGTTTGGGAGGGTTTTTTATTAAAAAAATAAATAAATGATATAATTATTCTACAATTGCAAAAATAATACAAAATGAATAAAAACTCCTTATGAGAAGTATTATTATAACTTTCCTACCATAGGTAAAGATCATAATACTAAAGAATTTTAAAATGTTATTAAAAAAATTGCAAACATGACTACAAAGTGCCATATTAGAGTCCATGTAATCTGAGTTTATCTTTTCCACTGAGTAATGGTACATATCTTCACTTCATCCCAATACCAAATCAGTAAGTATGGTGGTTAGAACAAAAATGGCCTCCTAAGCTCATAGCAGGTGACACTATTAAGAGGTGTGGCCTTGTTGGACTAGGTGTTGTCTTGTTTGAGAAAGTGTGTCAGGCATGGTGGGGTGTTGCAGGAATAAGTCAGACTCAGGGATAGATCTCTGAGGAAGTAGGAGGTTTAGAGAGAATAAACAACACAGTCAGATCTTACCAAGATGTCTTCCAGCTTCCTCAGCCTAGCTTCCCTTGGCTTGGCTTCCCCTCTTGTGTTTCTATCCTTGTTTTAAATACCCTTTTGGTAAATTAAGGCGTGGCCCCACCATTGCCTGATTGGGAGCCTGAAATTCCTTCTATAATCCAAAATGACCTTGACTCAGTTGGGATTAAGGGTGGTTGTAGATCACCACTCCGAGGATACTCCCTGTGCTGGGATTAAAGGTGTGACTCACCACTCTCTGATTCTCCTAGACTGATTGTGCTTAGAGCTCTGGAACTTCTGGAGCTTTTATTAAATCCCCACATAGACTGTGGGTAGATTCCCTCTGATATCTCCGAAACTTCTGAAGCTTTTATTGAATCCCCACAGTGGGGGATGGGGTGCTTTGAGGATTCAGAAACTCAAGCAAAGATCAGTGTCACTCTCTTCTTGCTGCCTGTCAGTAACTCTGTTACCATGCTGCCAGCATATTACTATGCTTCCTGCCCTGATGACAATGGATTGTACCCCTGTACTGTAAGATAGCACCAATTAAATGTTTTCTTATGTTAAGAGTTTCTGTAGTCATGGTGTCTTTTCACAGCTATCTAAACACTGATTAAGACAGAAATTTGTACCAGGGACTGAGGTACTGCTCTATTAGGCGTGGCTGTGCCTTTTTTGTTTAGAGAAATGTAGACTTTGGGACTTCAGATTGGGAAAGAAGTTGAATGCTTTAAGTGGGGATTATAGGAACAAAAATAAATAGTGGTGCTGAGGATGACTTGAACTTTGGGAGCCCAGCTTAAGGGGTTTTTAGGTGAAGAATATTAACATGAGGCCAAGAATATTTTGGTAAAGAATGTTGTGACCTTCTGCCCTTACCCAAATAAATCTGCCTGAAGTCAGATTTAAGAGTTATGGATTAACACTTTGAAAGGTTTCCTAATAGCCTAGTATTGAACGTGTTGCTTATTAGTAGTCATGCTTATGCAAACCAATAGTGAAAAGTAGTAAGCTGAGCAACAGCAAATATATATATATATATATATATATATATATATATATATATATATAATGTACTGTTTAAATAGAAAAGGCACTTCCAGAACTATAATGTAGCTAAGTCCACCACTCAAGAAGTTAAAAAGTTCAAAGCAATTCTTGATGCTAAATGGAATAAAAGAGGTGACTTCAAGGCAAGATCTCAGCTAGGTGAACTTCCAACTTGTGAAGAGCAATTAAAGAAAAGTTAAAAGAAATAATATATATGTACACACAAGTTAGGGATGTGTGTGTAGTGGAGCATATTTTAACCCCAGCACTAGAGACAGAGAGGTGGCACATCTCTGAGTTTGAGGTCTGCCTGGTCTACAATGCAAGTTCCAGAATGGTGATGCTTAAGCCATGAAAGAAACAGTGGAAACTGGAAGCTGACACAGATGCAATTGAGCAAGAGATCCATGTTTCAGCCTCTGAAAGCAGCAGAATTTGGCAGCTTTGACTATGTGGTTCTGGCTTCAGAGTTAAGGATACAAGAAAGGGGATACGAAATCTCTCTCCCTGATTAAGTATGTGTACCAACTGAGTACAGGCTAGTGTCAGAGAAGCCTTTGCATGGAGGCCGTAAGGGGCCACTATGTGAAGCTATGAAGGTAAATCTTGGATTACCTGGTGTAGCTTGGAACCATAAGATGCGGGGATGCCTAAATTGTGGCAGTTTACTCAAAATAGCTGCTGACAGGGAGTGGCACAATCCCAAGAAAGAAAAGTGTGCTGCAGTGAACAAAGCTGAAAGGAGTTGGAGATCTGAAGAGATTCGAGCTTGCCCTGATGGGATTTGCTCTTGTTTTGGCCAGTGTTCCATCTTGTACCCCTTTTCCTCCCTTCTGGAATGGCAATGTGTATTCGGTAGCATTTTGTATGTGAAATATTTCATCTACGTTTTAATTTTGATTTTACAGGAATTTACAGTTAAGAGATTGCCTTGAGTTTCAGAAGAGACTTTGAACTTTGGAATTTTAAACAATGTTGAAACTTTGATGGATCAGGGGGGCTTTTGAAGTTGGCTGGAATGTGTTTGGTATTATTATATAGCTACAAGCATATAGAGGCCGGAGAGTATAATATGGTCCTTTGAATGAAAATGACTTCCTATGGGGCTGATCTGGATGAGGAACTCCCAACTACTTTTCTAGCACTTAGTCTGCCTGCATGTCACTATGATGACAATGTAATAAGCCACTAAACTGTAAACCACCCTATTTAAACATTTTCTTTTATGACTTGCCATAGTTATGCTGTCTCTTCACTACTTTTGAAACCCCAACTAAGACAATAGTAATGATGAAAATCTTAAAGTAATAATTAAGTTGGATATGAGTTATTTTGATTCAATGTTCTAGAAATATTATAAACTTTCAGAACTACATTGAATGAAATAATAACAAGCAATAGGCAATAGTGATAAAGTAAGATTTTAATGTGCTCAGGGCTCATGTATTAAAACTTTGTGTCATCTATATAGGCAATAAAACAATTAGAAAATGAAAAGTAGCCACTGATGACTAATTTTCTTGTGTATCATGAACTATGAGTAGAGTGATTGGAGGTATTAGGAGTAAATATCTAATTACTATAGTTTATGGTTTAAGCATGCTATAAATTGGAGCATAATGAGCATATAAAATGAGGACAACCTTGTAAATAGAAACTAGATTGTATTGGGGGTATGAAAACTTGTGACTGTAATGATTCAACTTGTAATGAGAACAGGAGGAATAGGACTTGAGTTTATCAAAATGGCTATGGAAATTTTATTAACCATAAAGTTTTCAAGAATGAATTTTACAGACTAAATCCTGTGTCCTCCCCCCCCCCAAAGAGATAAGTATGGGTCATTAATTACAAGCATTATTAGAAATAATGCAAAATGTTAACAATACATTTGTTCACTGTCAATTTACCTGAATATGTAATATCTTTCACACATTTTTATGAACATATGCCAGGATCATTTGCTTGTTGCTTTGATTACTAACACAAAAGGTAAATATTTACAGAGTTATAGGAAGTTATTTTTATTTTAGTTTTCTTGGCCTTAAACCATGTATGCCACAAGCATGTAGAGATCTGACCATTTTACTTCTAAAATACCCAAGAAGCAGAAATCTAAAGTCCTATTTATTAAAGTTATTTTTTTTTACCATACACAACTTGAGATTCTTCAAATGAAACTTTCAATGTTTTCTAAAACTAGTGTCTAAAATCTACCATGAGAGAACTGCAGATATTTCACTACACACTGGCATTTTAGAGAAATAACTTTAGATGGTTAGGATAAACCTATTAAAAAGAACTTTCGATCAATTTCTATCATCTTATCTCCATGTTTTAAAAATATGTATATGCAAAAGTTAATGAGTATGTGCATCTTGTACTCTTTTAGAAATGTACTTATCATAACAGAGACCTAAAGGCAGCTAGATGGTTCATAAAATAAAGATGTTTAATGTTTGTGCAAGATGGAAGACCAACGTTACATTCTCAATACCCTTATAAAGATAGGAGAGGAGAACCACCTTCACAGATTTGCTCTCTAAGCTCCACAGTGAGCCCTAGCACATGCATGCTGCCACCACTAATAATAAAAAATTCAAAAAATAGGATAACACTTGTTGAAATTGTTACACTATGTCATGCATAAGAAAGAAAATCTTTATCAGGTGAGTTACAAATTGATGCCATCAGATCTAACCAAGTCTGTGTAACAAGTTTGATGTGATAGATGTTAATACAGTTGTCTTTTGGACAATGAATTCACAATACAAGGCTTTCAGTAAATATACAAAACTACTGATAGTACAGAGCCCTATAGACAATAATTTTTTGTGCAGAAATGAGTGATAATTGGGTACATAGTACTGCATGGGTGCTGGAAAATGATATTATTGTCCTTTTGTGAAGGATAGAAATGGATTGTCGATTTCATAATGCAACGCAGAGTTAAACAATGCTTAAAATACAAATTTTTTTCTTCTGAATTTTTCTGCTATTACTTTGGAGCATTTATTGACTGTAAAACCCTGAAATTAAGGAAAGGGAGGCCATAGCTGGAGGTGCCAACACTAAATTACTTTAAAGTAAATAAAAGAAGGCAAAAGCTGACGTCTGGTCCTATGCCTTTAGACATAAAGATCAAAAGTCCAACCTAGCAATTGGTAATCTTCTTACTGGGCTCAGGAACAGTGGACAGCAAGGACCCAAGTCTGGTTCTCTAGTTCTTTTCATGTAATCAACAACCCAAGTAAGACTTTAACACTCTAAGATGGTTGTACTAAATAATGCATTTGCGGCTTTTGTCCCCTATTAGTTCATAACATCTAAAATATTTTTGGACTAATTTTTTGAGATGTTCATACAATGTTTTGGATAATATTAACCTCCCATATCATAACTCCTTCATGTTTATCTACTTTCTTATCAAACAAATTTTGTTTTAATTTTTTACAACTATTAATCCCAATTTCTGGTACCCATGGACTCTTGAGATGATGACTTTCTATTGGAGCATCCTTGCCTGCCCCCAGCTCCCTTAAAAAGAACCAATGCTTTTTCTCTCAGAATCTACCAGTTGCAAATAGCTCCTCAGTAAATTATGTGACTTTATGGCACCTCCCACTCCATGCTGGGATTTGCTATGGCTTGAGCTTGTTCATTAACAATGCTGTGAGTTTATTGGTGCACTTTTCCTAGATTTTCTGGAAAATATCATTTAGATGTGGTCATCTACCAATTTTAGCTCTTAGCTACCTTTCCACCTGCCCTTCCTTTATAATAATTCTTGAGCTTTGAGAAGAAGTTATATGATATAGACTTACTATTTACTATGGAGTTCCTCACAGAGAATTTGACTATTAGTGTAAACCCTCAATAATTTCAATTAGTCTTTATTGACACAAATATAACAGAATCATATATATACTTTAAATTTTCTTGTAGCTATATTGAAAAAAGACAAAATAAGCAGTAAACATAATTTTAATAACGCATTCATTTAATCCAGTAAAAAGAGACAATCCCATCATTTTAATGTGTTGCCAAATCAAAAGCTGTCAAAAATGCATGAGGATTTTCTTACTTTAAGTATTTGAAACCCTGTAATGTGTGTCTTTTCCCTCACGTGTCTCTGTGAGAAAAAAAACTTTAAGTGTGGACTAGAGATGGTCACTTCAGGAATAGAGGCTTTTAGAGATTTCAACCCCAAAGATTTGCTTTATTGCTGCCCTGAAATTTCAGCATCAACAGGAGTCAGCCAGCATTGTGGTTCCATGATATTGCATTCATGAAATCTTTACTTCCACTTTTAATTTTCTCAACTTGATGGGATAATTACATATTGTAAAAATTATTTGATGCAAGTCAAAGATTTTAACAAATTGATAAATAGTAAAGTTATACTATCTTTTCTTACAGGTAAGAATGCATATTATCCAAGCTTGTGTATCTATGATATCAAATACCCTGTGTGTTTGTCTTTCATACACTGCGATACAAGGCCTTTGTCAAAAGGGACCTTTCTGATTGTGTCTGTTTACATGGTTCTAAGGTCTACAAGGGTGGTGGTTTGAAGTAAAATGGCTATAAGGGAGTGCCACTCTTATTGAAGTGTAGCTTTGTTGTAGTAGGTGTAGCCTTATTGGAGAAAGTGTGTCATTGTGGGGCAAAATTTGAGGTTTCCTTTGCTCAAGTTATGCTCAGCGTGGCACATTGTTCATTTCCTGTTGCCTACAGATCGATACGTAGACTTCTTAGTTCCTTCCCCAGCACCATGTCAGCCTGCATGCTGCCATGTTCTGCCATGAGGATAATGGACTAAACCTCTGAAAATATAAGGCACCCATTAATGTTTTCCTTGATAAGAGTCCCTTTGGTCTTACAGCAGAAGAAACCCTAAGTAAAACAATAATGTCTGCAATATAACAACACTCACAAATATGTTTTTATTGGACTAAACAAGGATTTACATATATTAAATAAATGAGCAAAAGTTATTGTGAACAGAACAATGTAAAGGGCAAAAGTACTTCTCTTGATATCAGCCCTTGATTTAGAAAATTCACATGAACTTTGGACCAAGTAATTATACAATTATGAAGGGATAAAAAGAAATAGACATTGGTAGATATATGCTTTATAATCTTTCTAGAGATGGATGTTAAAGTAATTATTTGATTATTAGACAAGCAATAATTATTTTGTATGCACTTAACTAAATGTTTATTTAGCATCAGCTAATATGTTCTCATATCACCCTTTTATAAGTAAATTTAAAGGTATACTTGATAACAATTATCATGCTATAAAAATAAATAAATTATAGTCTACTGAAACAATAAAGCAGTTCTAAAATAAAAAGAAAACATAATACGTTAAAAATAAAATATTTTGAAGAAAAAGACCACTAGTTTATATGAAATACAGGCATGTATTTTCAATGAGATAAAAACTGTTCTCTAAAATTTCATGCTTTACAAGAACTGCGTGTGAGTCAAGACAGAGCCCAAGTCTTTAAACAGTTTATTATCTTTACTAGTATTTCTCTTCCTAAAATTTTAGCAAGTATTATATGCCAAAGTTAGACCAGGAAGTTGGAAGTTACATTTCAATTCCCTGGAGAAAAGCCTGACGGAAATTGCAGAAAATAGAGACTTCAGTTTTCATTACATCCACTAGGCCACCTAAGACAACTTGCATCCTTAGAGACCTTTGAAATGCACTAAAATGCCTGCCTCAGGTAAGACCAGCAACACTTTAGAACAATGGTTTTCTAAGTGCTTGTTTATAACACATGTAGGATTTGAAAAGCACATTTTTCCTTGTCTTGAAGATATGTCTTATTGAGAAAGCATACCTCCTTGGAGGCAATATTACTTTTTCAATAGTTCAAGCTTGCAATAACACTATTTCTTGGGAGGAAAGACTCAAGTATTTTATATAGAATAAACTCATCTTATTTGAACAAATATTATTTCAGCAGATTGTCAATTTGCAGACAGGAAGAGACGTTCAGTTTTCAGTAGGGAAGCAGAAGAAAAATTGAGCATAAGGAGAGACATTGACAGCCAGAAACAGCAGTGCAGCATTGTAGAATTCTCTGAAAACAGCATCTACAAATGAAAGGAAATTGGCTTTTCTACTGGTATTACTAGGAAAATTTTCTAAGTATTTTAAAGCTCATGTATGAATCACATAATACAGACAAATAACGAAAAGTAAGAAGCTTACTAAGGTCACATGCATAGCACTGTCAAAGTCCTGGTGATTTCTGTGTTTACATGTGTATATAAAAATACCCATCTGAACTAACTTTCTCTCTCTCTCTTTCTAGCCCTAACCCTAAACTTAACTCTAAACATTCCTTTTTAAAAAAGTAAAATTTAAGTAATAAAACAGTTAAATATATATAAGTGATCTTTATACAATGCATGGCCAAAATAGAATGATAAGATCCAATTGTACATGAAGACTTTATATATTACTATATGCTAACACATTAATAAATTCTAATACATATAAAAACAAAAATACCTATTGCACAAAATTTATAAACTTCTGACTTTCAAGATATTTACATTAACAAAATGATCAGATTACCTTACCTTTGCACAGATATCCAGAAATATATTTTGTTATCATATACCTTCTACTCTTGCCACCCAAGTCACTTTCTAGATGTAGAGCAGATTGACTGACTGATTATCTGACAGCATCGTAGCAGACTTTCTAGAGTCTGCATACAAACTCTCATGATAAAGCCAGTTTCTGCTCTCTGCTGTCAATAATTTCAATACCTATCTCCCCTCTACTTCTGAGAACCCCTATCATTTCATCAGACATTGAAAACTCTGTACATTAGAAACCTTCACTTTAAATTGTCACCACTACAGCATAACTAGAATGCACATTATTTAGAAAAATCAATAATTTATTTAGTCCATATTTATTCCCAATGTTCTTTTATTTCTTTTGAACAAACAGTGCTGTTTAGAGTTATTGAGGCTTTACATCATCAATCGGCATTGTTTGCACCCAGACAGTAAATGTTTTAGATAATGTGAACCAGAGAAGAGAGTGAAAGCTAGTATGCATAAAGTAAAGCTTAAGCACTAAAAACATGTGTGTCTTCATTAGATCACTGCCAGAATCTACAAGGGGAAGTATGATGTGTCTTCCTCTTCTGTGACCAAGTGATCTTTTTTTCAGTATTCCGTGCAGCTAGTGGAAAGCTCAGAAATCACAACTTACCCCACAAAGGCCTTTTCTGTCTGTAGCATCTGGGTCAATCTGCCATTCATAGCCTTTCAACTACCTAATTTACAGAGTAGAGAGGCAAGCACACAAATGCTCTGGCTTTTTGGTCCTGTTCACCGATATTTTAACATTTAAATATCTCTCTCTTTTATTTTGATTTTCTTTTATGCAGAGTGAACCATTTAAAAGTGCTGAGATAATTCTGTTTTTCTTTGATAGCTTTATGGATGTGGACACATTTTTTGCTCCTTCACCACCAACTTCATCTTTTTTAACATGTTCAGCCTCTTTGGCCTCTGTAGCTCCAGTCTTGCTGACAGTCTTATTACTCATTCGTGCCAAGGCATTTTCTTTATTTTGTCAATAGTCTCTCCTTTGTCAACATAAAGAGAAATACTTTCCTTTTTCTTCTTAATTCATTACATTACCTTACTACACACCTTTCTGGTTTACTCTAAAATTCTTAGATGATGATATCACTTAAATATTTGTCTATTTTACTTTTATTCTGATTTTTTCTGTTAATACACACACACACACACACACACACACACACATACACCTTTAATGTACCATTGGTGATTAGAATCTCCAATGCTATGACTGAATTCAGTTAAAATAGTTGCTCAGCAAAATTAAATATTAATTTACACAAATTAGAGAAAAGAGATTCCCATGTAATTAATTTTAGAACCATAAGCAATATTATCAAATTATTGTGTTTAATGTTAGCTTCCTGATCTGCAGAAGGAAGGGGCTGAGTTTGGTCATTTTAAGAACATATTTAACTCTTCAGTGTAGTTTTATAATTCTTTTGTTTCCTTCAGCATTTTTTATTTTCTATGAAGGGCCAAGATTTTTTAGTTTAAATTCAGTTTTATATTTATCTCTGTATGGTTTTCAAGCTTAAAATACTTATAGGAACTACCAGCAAGACATCTTATATTCTATGAGTCCTTGTTGCCAAGCCTGACACCCTGAGTTCAATCCCTAAAATATGCATAGTAGAACAAGAAAACTAACTCTTGAAAGATGTCTTCTTACTTCCAAACACATCATAGAACACACACACACACACACACACACACACACACACACACACACACACACACACAAAACTAAACAAATAAACGAATATGTTGGTTGGTTTCTTGTTGGCATCAAACAAGCTCAGTTGAGCAAACTCCTTCAACGTATTGTCCAGTGCACCAAATTTTGAGATATTTTCTTATATGATTCATATGGTAAGGTCCAGCTCACTGTGTGTAGGGCCACCTCTGAGCAGGTGGCCAGAGATGGTTAGAAAAAAAGCAAATGGAGAAAGTCAATAAGAAGCATTCCTCCAAGACCTCTGCATTAATTCTTGCCTTGAGTTCTGTTATTGAGCTCCTTCACTGATTTCCCTTCATGCTGGACTACAACCAGAATCTACAACAAAACCCCAACCTAGTTTCTTTTGGGAATGGTGTTTACTGTAGCAATAACCTAACTAGAACAGAGTTTGGTACCAGAATCATGAGATATTACTATAATAGACCTGACCATGTTTTCTGGCAAAATATTTTGGAAGGATTTGGAAAATTGATCTGAGTAATGAAAATAATGAAGGCTTGACTTTCTTGATTGGCCTAATTTTCAGGAGGTAAAGACTCTTTAAAAGGCTGATTACTTGATGTTTTGCAATAAAAATCTGTGGAAGGTTTCCAGAAAAACTTTCTTGCCTATGCACCAACCCATAGATCTCCTCTGCTTTGCATCTAACCTCTCCACCCAGAAAGACTATTTTCTCATCCAAGATCTAGCCCAGTGAATCTCCCAGACTCACTCCACCAATAACTTCTACCCAACTCTCAAGATCTAGCCAACGTCCAATATTCAATGCTCCTGACATCCCAGTCATCATTGCAACCAACCTCTAGATTTTTATCAAGAATCACCCTAACTACCTATCATTAACCACAGGTTCCATCTGCACTGAATCCATCCTGTCTAAACAGACACATCTCCCACATCCTTCTACAGGGTTTACCCCAATGAGTTTCCCAGATAGTCCTCATTTAAGCATTCTCTCTTACCTACAAGATCTATGCCCAGTTACACATCCATTTCCCCACACTAGTTTTGGATCCCACTGGCTTCAATATAACCAATTTTTTCACTTTCTATCAGGACCTACACATAAAGCAATGGGCCATGGACAGCTACCCTAAATTAACATACACAGAAAACATGTACCACAATGAAAATAGGGAAAGAAAATCCACATATAAACAGCCTAAAAATTATATCTGACAAATCAAAGCTAAGTACAACACAGAAAGTGACATTTTTGGCTGAAGAGAAAAATAAAAATGCCAGAGAAAAGGTATAAAAAAAAATGAAGCTATAAAAATGAAAACAAAAAGTACCATTTAGAGCACACACACACACACACACACACACACACACACACACACACACACACACGTACACACACATACACACACCAACAACAGGATGACTTAACTTAATACATACATTTTAATAATAACTTTAAATACCAGTAGCCTCAAATCTCCAGGCAAAAGTCACCAGCTGGTCAAGAAAGAAAATACTTCTAACTTCTGTCTACAAGAAACACATCTCAACTCTAATGATAGACTCTACCTCAGAGGGGGGGGAAAAAGATAGTAAAAGTACTCAAATCAAATGGGAACAGGAAACAAACAGGTATCATTACCCTAATAGCTGACAAGATAGATTCTAAACTAAATCTAATAAAAGGAGATAAGGAAGGACACTTTATTTTAATCAAGAGAAGAATGAACCAAGTAGATGTTAGTATCCTAGACTTATATGCACCAAAAATTACAGTTCCCTACTTTATAAAAAACAATTACTACTACATTTAAAGACAAAGATTACCACCAATCCATTAAGAATAAGTGATTTCAGTACCATGCTTTCTCTAATAAAAAGCCAACTACAATAAAATAAACAGAGAAACTCCAAATTAATTGACATCATAAATCAAATAGACTTAACAGATACCTACAGGTCATTTCAGCCAAAAAGAAAAATAAAACTTTCTACTCAACAGCACAAAGAAGCTTTTCTAAAATAGAAAGCAACATAAAACACAAAACAAATGTTTACAAATTTAATTGGACTGAAATAATTGCTCACATCCTATCTACTTACAGTGCTATCAAACTGACAGCTGACAAGTCTCTAGTAAGTACACAAACTTATAGAGATTAACCAAATAATTACCTGGTGGCAAATGGGTCAAAAATAATTTACAAAAAAATTCTAGAACTTTTTAAAAATAAATTAAATAAATAAAAATGTAAATGCAATAAAACACTGAGATACATAAAGAACAGTCCTACAAATACAGAGGTATAACTCTAATACCTACATTAAGAAAATCTGAAAAAAAAAACAGGATCAAAATCCAAATCTGTTAGACACAAAAAATAATAAAAATCAGAGCACAGATCAATTAAAAAATACAATAAAAAATCAAAAATAAATCTCAGAGCAGATTCATTGAGACAATAAATCCTAACAACAAACTCTTGATGAGCCAACCAAAAGAGCGTAGGAATTAGCAGAATCAGAAATTAACAGGAAAACATTACAACTGACAACTTATAAATTCAGAATATGATAAGGGAATATTTTAAACTAACACTCCATTAAATGGGAAAACCAAAGACAAATATAACAATTTTTCATTGTTATATTCAAAGACATTATAAAAGTTAAACCAAAAAGTCAGCAATCTGAACAAACCCATAATAAATCAGGAACTTGAAATATTGAAATAATCAAAATCTGTAACTGGGAAATACACAATAGAGGAATGACTACTATACATGTTTTACTCAGTGGCCAGGGTGGCAAACTACTCTCTATGTATGTTTATAACAGTATGTTAATGCTACTCTTAGACTTCATTATAGTGCACCTTTTTACAGGGGGCTACTATGTAAAGACATAAAATATCTCAAAGCTATAAAGAAAAATTGAATACTCAGTCCTAAATGGAGCATTGTATCAGTCTCCTAGAAGACCAAAGATCACCAGAAAGGAGTTTATGGAATAACTATAGAAGGTGAAACATGAGGCAGAGTATAAAAATGCTGTCTTTGTGACATGTCATGGTTACAGTACTCATGAACTCAACAGTTTATTTTTTGTTGTTGTTGTTACTAGCACAAGGCCTACTCAAGACTAGATTTGTTCATAATCCATCCTGGAAGTTTGAATCCAGTTATTTCTTGCCATGATAAGGGAGTTCCATTCTTCAGTAGTATAGTCACTGATAAATTACCCTGGCTCAAAGTAATATTCTACATCTGTACTTATGTAACCCCGACCAAACACAATGGGACCTATACGGCATACTTGAAAGTAGAAATGCAAATTATTCAGAAGAAAATGGGTCCCTCAGATGTAGAAGGGAACTTTAGAAAGAACAATGGAAGTAATATGATAAAAAGTATTTTATACATGTTCATATGAATGTGAAAAAATACATTAGAAAAAGGGCAAAAAGAATAGTTATGCAGATAAAAGTGCTTGTTTTGGCACCAGGACTACTCAAATTTAATCTTTGGGACCTACATAGAAAGCAAGGTGTGGTGGAATGCTTCTAATAATCTCAGTATTCATGTGATGAGATGGGAGGTGGAGGGAAAAATTAGCTTGAAGCTTACAAGCCAGTAAGCCTGAACTAGGCAGCACAACTGTAAAGATAAGAATAACTCTGTCTCAGCAAGGTGGAAAGATAAATTGACTTCCAAAAAGTCATCCTCCGTGTGTGTGTGTGTGTGTGTGTGTGTGTGTGTGTGTGTGTGTGTGTGTGATATGTGACAAGTATGCACTGACATTCACACACACACATATATTTATATATATTTAACATTATTTTTAATGAAAATAAGACAGTCACACAGACATTGAAAGAGGTTAAAATCTTGGAAGATTAAATTTCCAGAACCGACAGTATATGTATGGTTCATAGCAAGAGAGAATCATACAAAGTTAAGAATGTTAAGTTGACATTATGTGGGTTTCTTTGCCCAAAATCTGCTAAGATTTGGAGTTGTCTAAATTTTCAAACTGAACTTTGTAAATAAATGAGTTTTTTTTTTTTTGAGCACATTGAGACCACAAATGGCATATGCAGTTTATGGTGTTCTGTAGTTGTATGTTTCTCTGTCCCATCCAGCCAGTCCCACAGCCACATATAAAATAATGGCTTGAATGCTTAGTATTGTAGCAACTGCTGGGCCAGTAGTTCCAGCATATTACTAATTAACTCTTACACTTAAAGTTAACACATAATTTTTTAGTTATATTTAACCACATGGCTTGGTACCTTTTTGCTCAGTGCAGAATTCTCATCCCACTTCCTTGGCATCTGGCTGGAGTCTGTTCCTCTGTTTTTTTCTCTGCCAGGAACTCTCATAGTCTGGTTGCCCCACCTCTACTTCATGCCTAGCTTCTGGCCAACTGGCAATTTTAAACCAATACGAATGACTAGTATTTACAGTACACAAGAGCATTATCCTATAATAACCCAACATAAATATTCCACAGTTAAAAAGTCTGCACTGATGTTAGTAATGTACTAAAAATGATATAATCTAGATGCCATAAGTCTACTGAGAACTTTAATTTTTAAAAAATGCAGTGAAAATGAACTAATGAGATGGCTGACTTGTTAGAGAATTAGAAAATGCAGGGTTTATTTTTTTAAACTCTTTTGGAGCAGCCACCCTCTCCCAAATAAGTTCATGGAGATTTAGTTTTACTTATGAATGCTGGCCTTCGTTTGGCTTATTTCTAGCCAACTTTCCTTAACTTAAATTTTTCCAGGTATAGTGGCTTTGCATCTTTACCTTTCTCTATTCTACTTATCATTCTCTCCTTCTTACACTGTGGCTGCCTGTTTTCCTGAGTGGCTGACCCTACCTTCTCTCCTTTTCTCCTCTGCTCCCTCTCTTCTTCTCCTTTTATTAATTTTCTCTTCCTTCCAGAACTGCCTTTTTCTCTCCTACCTAACTATTTGCCATTCAGCACTTTGTTAGACTATTTGGGTGTTTTAGATAAAGCAACACAACTTCATGGAATTAAACAAATGCAACATAAAAGACTACAATACATTTTTGAGTCATCAACAAATAGTCTATAGAATAAATGAATATAAAACTTCTAACCCTAATATTCCACAAAGAGAACACATAACCTTAAATTCTAAATAAATGGTCCTATGATCATCTGTTTCTTACGAATGTGAGGAATGAATATAAAGCTCGAAAAATGAAAGATAACAATATCCTTAATGCCTAGAGCAGATATAAATGGTAAACTTGAAAGATAAAATTCACTATCATACCGGGGATTGAATTTAAATTTGAAAGCAATGAGAAAATCTAGTTGACACGACCAGGACAGAGTGTTTATTAAATTATTCAGAGGCTATAACATAAGAACTGTACATATGATCTAAGTAAAATTATTAGAGACAAAAAAGGAACTTGTGAAAGTTCAGAACATCATAAAATGTAGGAAGATTTGAAAAGAAACCCAAGTGTACTGTGTAGTAGAAAATAAACAAGATTAAAAATAACAATGGCTTAAACTATTGGCTAAATATAGTAAATAAAATCTAAACGAGAATATGCAATAAACAATAACTGGGAAAGTGCTAAGATCTACACATATAGAAATGGTGCCTGATACAGAGACAGAAAGAGTGGATCCGAAAACTAGGAAAGAAAATTTGAAACATAGCTTAGATGTTCTAATAAACACAAGTTCATTAGAGTTTCCTAACATCAAAAATAGACTGAATGGGGAAAAATGCTGAGAATTTTTAAAACAGAACATGACAAGAACATATAAAGAAAGGAGGACCAGAGGTGACTCATGAACTCCACAATATAGCATGACTACTGATGTGAGTTAATTCTAGAGCATACATTCTGTCTAGACTGGCAGTAGGGTTATTACTGTGTAGTTCTTCTACCTCTTTCCCCATTATGGAAAAGGCATGCATTTTGAACAAAATTGAGCTCATGTTGATAAAAAAAATTCCAATGATTAAATGTTGTTATTGCTATAATATTTGTCTCAGAGTTTGACCATGTGAACTAAAATAGCCAAGTTGGAAAGCATTTATTTACTTTTGTTTTAAATTTAAGATGTGCATGTGTGTTTGGATGTGTAGGCTCATAGGCATGTATACCGACTCTCACACAGAGGCCAAGGGGATGACACTAGGTATCCTGCTCCACCATTCTCTGTAGTATTTCCCCAGCAACAATTCTGTTGTTGAACCTAGAATTAGGCTACAAGCTAACAACCAGTTGTTACAGAAATGTGTTCCACCACATATAGCTATTTTTGTTGTGGGATCTATGGTCTTGAACTAAATATTTGCATAGCAGTCATTCTCCCTCCCCCCATTTACTTAAAATTGATTTTCCCCCTCACATACTATACCCTGAATATAGTTTCTCCTTACTCTACTCCTCCCAGTTCTTCTCCATATCCACTCTCATCTAAATCTACTGCCCTATTCTTTGTCATTAGAAAAAAAAATAGGGGTAATAACAAAATATAGCAAGATAAAAGATACAACTAAAAAAAAATTGGAGTTGGGCAAGGCAAACAAACAAGAGGAAAAGAACCCAAGAGAAGGCACAGGAATCAGAGACGCACTCATTCATTGACTCAGGAGCCCCACAAAAACACTAAACGGGAAGTCATAAAACAAGCACAGAAGTGCAGTCCTGTGCAATCCTTGTGCATGTTTCCTCAGTCTCTGTGAGTTCTCATGAACTATGAGCATGCTGATTTAAAGGGCCTTGTTCCTTGGTGTCCTTCATTTCCTCTTAGACTCGTTTTTGCCTCCTCTTCAGCAGGTTCATTCCCTGAGCCTTGAGAGGAGGGATTTGATGGAGACCTCCCATTTACAGCTGAGTGCTTTAGATTTCATAGTTTCTGCATAAAGTTTGGCCCTATGTCTCTGTATTTGTTCCCACCTAAAGCAAGCTTTTCCGATGATAGATAAGGCACTGCTCTATGAGTATAGCAGAATGTCATTAAGAGTAATTTTATTGCTACCTATTTTTTTAATAATAGTAGTATTTGGGATGCCTATCTTTTAAAGAATAGTAGCATTTGGTGTTTCTTTAGGTCCCTGGTTTATCTAGTCTATGGTCTTTAGTCACTTAAGCAGTGCAAGTTAAGTGAACCAGCTTGAGGAGTGGGTCCTAAGTCAAATGATATTTTAGTTGAATACTCACACAGGTTTTTTGGCCACTATTATTCTGGTATAAATTGCAAGCATGACAGCAGTGTAGATCAATGGACATGGTATTTACAGTTCTGTTTTAGTAGTGTGCTGAGTACCTTCTTACATCAGCAACACTAGAATGAGGAGTGGAGGTTCTTTGCAGGTACCAGCACAGCTTCTCCATGCTCAGTGAGTTATGTTGTCTTCAATAAATGTCTTTAGCAACTGGACCTACAGCAAACACTCTTACCACTGTTTTAAGGAAAGGATAATATAGAAATGATTTTTGATTGGTGACAGATATTGGTTAGAACTCAGGAATCTCCCACAAGCCAGAACTTTGGGAGATGATGTGTTTTCTCTACTGTTTAATTGCTATGCTATTAATAGCTAATAGTCATTATTTACAACTAAAAGAATTACAAGCTGTATATAACTGCATCATAATAGAGCTGGACCTAAAGCATTCTGTAGTTTCGCCACGGAACAAATAATGGAAGAAACAAAACCTGGACTTGAAAATGATTAAGCTTCAGATTGATGAAACATTGTTATGATGAAATATAATTAAAGCATTTTATATTACCTTCTTTCACAGAACTATAAAAATTAAATCTAATATTACATTTTATCATGAATCTTTTTACATAAATGTGACCAGGCCTAAGTTCAGTTACTAGTTTGCTACACAAAATCTGGAAAGCTTGCTTTAGATTTATACTGACATGGAAAATCTAAGTGCTTGTCTTAGTGTTTCTATTGCTGCAACAAATTATTATGGCCAAAAACAAGTTGGAGAGGAAAGCATTTATTTGGCTTATACTTAAGCATTGTTTTTCATCACTGAAAAATTTCAGTACAGAAACCCAAACAGGGCAGGAACCTAGAGTGGTGCTTCTTACTGGCTTGCTTCCCCTGGTTTACTCAGCCTATTTCCTTATAAAACTCAGAACCAGCAGCCCAGGAATGGCACTACCTACCACAGGCAGGGCCCTCTCTCACTGATCACTAATTAAGTAAATGCTTATAGCTGGATCTCATGGAGGTATTTCCTCAAATGATGCTCCTTCCTCTCTGATGACTCTAGCTTACGAGCAGTTGACACATGCGAGCCAGTACTAGCCTCTAGGATATGTTATCATATGTAGGCTTCAACTGCATGTTATTAAATGCAAACTTCAAGCTCTTCTTGACATCCACACCATGATGTCTAGGAGCTGAATTACAACAATAGGAAAAGTAACTAAGATTATTCATATACTACAAAGAAAACAATGTTTCATATCACAAAACACAAAGAAATCTTTTTACAAAATAAAAATCAATAAACAATGCCTAATGTGTAGTTACTTATCTTAGACTAAATACATGGCTTTGAGCTAAGCTTTTAATGGAATTACAGATAATCGTATTCTTTAACAGGTCAGTGAGGACTTTTGTATTTTTTTTTTTCACTTGGCATGTACTATTTCTGATCCTAAAGATTTCAATCTGAATGAGAGTCAAAATTAGATTTAACAAGTTTCTATGAGTGTCATTGGAATCAAATTGTTCAAGTCATTTTTGTGGAGACTCCCTGGCTGATCAACTGGGTATTACAGTTGAGGTCTCTGTAATGGTGGAATGACTATTTCTCTTTTCAGGCCTTTCAGATTTGCCAATTTGTATCTTGACACAATTTTTAGATGTACATACGTGAGGAATTGTAGTACACTTTTGAAAGATTTGACAAGTTATTATTCTTTGGAGACCCCCAGCAACCTCTTTCTTTAGGCTTTAATTTAATCTTGAGTCTTCATATTTAAATTTTACCATTTTCAGACAGCATATGAACAGTGTTGTGGACTGATTGTACACTGGCCAAATTAATGTTGAAGTTGTCATTCATAGTACAATAAAATTAGAATACTGCCATTTTGAGAGATAGTTAGATGAAGTCAATGGAAAAGCATGCATGCATAATGGCACCGGTATAACCATAGGAGGAGAAAGAGAAGAGAATTTTCCCCAGCTATCTATCTTCTCCCTTCACAGCAGGGAGATGGCTATAAGCCACCTTGTAAGCCAAGAAGGAATCCTCACCAAAAAAGTGAACTACAGGCAACTTGATCTTAGCCCTTCCTGAGATACAAAAAAATAACCGTCATTATAGATACCCTGTCAGTGGTATTTTTTGTTGACATGGAAGAAAGAATACTAACAAAGTTGAATTCTAGTTAACTAGTATGAATGTATCTCTTCTGTGGTAAATTTGGATAAATTATTTTTACAAATAATTTTTGACTACTATCGTAGTAGTTTGAAAGAAAATGCCCAACCCCCCCACCCCTGTCCACAAGCAAAAAAAAAAAAAAAAAAAAAAAAATGGCTTCCTTAGGAGGTATGGCTGTGTTGGAGCAGGTATCCCACTATGAGAGTTGACTTTTATGTCTCTTTTGCTGAAGTTTTTTTCACTATAACTGTCCATTCCTTGCCTTCTCATGAGGATGCATCCAGTACCATGTTCGCCTGCAAACTGATGTGCTCCCTGCCATGATGATAATGAACTGAACCTCTGACCTATGAGTCACCACCACAACTGAATGTCTTACTTTGTAAGATTTGCTATGGCTATGGTGTCCCTTAACAGCAAGAGACCATAATGAAGACAACTACCATAGTTAGAATTATTTATATTTGTATTTTTTCTTCTCAATTTTTTTATAACTTACCTTCTTCACATTGTGTATATCAGTTTACACATTATTCATTTAAAGAGAAAATGATTGTTCAAATTGTTTTAAATGATAAATATCGTTATGCTTTCTGTAGTCCACAAGTGCTCTTTATGTATGTAGATACAAGTTTCTGACCTATCTCATTCTTTAGACCCTCCAAATACCTTGTCCAGTTCAAGTACCAAAGTTGCCTGTATTTTCCTTTGGTATTGTAATTTGCTTTAATTTTTCTCTATGTGTTATTTTATTGTTGTTTTGTTTGTCTTTTCTTTAAAGGTTAATTTTACTGAGTATGATTTTTTTTTTTTTTTACTTTTGGAACATATTCTGTTCCTCTTTACATGGAATGCAAATTATACTTTTGATTCTTATTCCTATATAAGTTATACTTCTTCATCCTTTAGCCTTTTAATGCTTTGAGACCTTTTGTCTTGTTTTTCTGTTTTGAATGTGATAGGTTTAAGTACTTTTCATTGTCTTTGTAAGCTAGATAGTAAAACATTACTAAAGAAAACCTAAATTTGAATAATACAGTTAAAATACTAAATATGTAGCTAATTATACTATGTATAACATACTGATTATCAAAAAATACATTATCTCTAACTCATTCTATGTTTTATTATCTATTTTTTTCATTTTTAAGAATATAATATAATTACATTACTTCTCCTTTCTCTTTTACTCCTTCTAAATCTTCACATAACCACTGACTCATCTTTCATATTAATTGCCTATTGTAAGTGTTGCACCAGGAGTATATGTATATGCACATACATATATATTCCTAAATATTCAGTCTAAATGAGGTTACTTGTTTGTATGTTTTTAGTGCTGTTTGGTGCTGGAGAATCTTCTGGTATTCTTTACTCTTTAATCTGCTATGAGAATTCCTTAGTTGCCTGTAGTACTTTGGGTGGAGTTGATGCCTTGTGACTTTCTCCTTACACTTTGGATGTCTGTTGTATCATTATTGTTAAGTTTATATTTAGGTAATAATTTTCGTGAGATTTTATGGGTAGTGTACATTCTTACCTTATTAAGAGACATAGTCTCATAAATAATTCACTGATATCATGGACCTTACAATCTTTCTATCTGTCTTCAATGTTCTCTAAGCCTTATGTACTAGAGTATTTTATAAATGTATCTATTAGGACTATGATCCAAAACTCTACATTAAGATTGGTTCCTGATTTTCTATAATGATCTTTGTCTTCTGCAAAATTTATTGAGAAGTTTTCTTGAAGAGTGGTAAGGAATATAATTATCTCTCTATGGATATGACAGCAAGCATTCAAAATGAAGTTGGGGTTTATGCTGATGTAGTAAAGTCATGGTTGGAAGTTTTTACTCCAAGATCCACGACTCCATTAGCCCTGAATAACTGGCTAGATTTTCAGTATCAGGTATAGTTTCTGCCTTTTTGAGTGGGTTTTAAGGCCAATTAGGGAGCTGTTGGTTACCACCAGTTATGTGTGCCATGAGTCACTCTTACGGTTACTGTACCCTGCTGCTCCTAGCTGTGGCTCACAGCTGTATAGAACTGGCAGTTGCTTCCTTCTTTTGGAAGCTTCCAGCCAGTTTTAGTCAGAGGCCAGTTTGAAATGTTTGTTGGTGTGACTTCTGTGCTATCCAAAAGTCTTTAACATCTGTTTACCTCTGCATCACGAATGATGGCTTTCAAGCTTTTTTACATGTCAACATCAAATTGAAATTTCCAAGCATTTTAACAATTTGGATTATATTTATACTATTCCATCACTTCTTAAATGGGGCTTTCAAAAGTAATACTTGAAAAATATTTGAAAAATAAGAGTGATAAGTGAAGAAGTATGCATCAATACATTGAATATACAATTGTGCAGTTTTCAACAACACGGAAATAAAACTCAATGTGTTCTTAAATATAAATATTTCAAAATTACAGCATATTATCTTCTCCAAACTTATTTCTCAACTTCTCACTTAGTAATGACATGTCTGTAAAAAGGACAAGGACCCTACAACAGGGACAGCTCATTTCAGAATAAGTTTGAAACAGCTTCCCATCGTCAGAGGATATGAAGCAGAGCAAGAGTAAACTGATAGTTTAGAACTGGCACAGGATTTTAGAGCAAATTGGTCATCGGACTGGGAGTTTTCTGGAAGTAATGGGATTGCCTTTATATTTTTGTTTTGTTTGCTCTGTGGCTGAGAGCTCCAGGTCATGAGAAGAGTGTGGGCAGACTTAGATCCTTCGTTTTGGGGGAGGTGTGAGGAAAAGAATGGGAAAGGTAGTGGTTGGAGTGATGTTTTGCAGGTATAAAAAGCTTGGTCTGGGGGAGTGGGAAACAGGTTTGAAAGGAACAGATACAATATGATCTAGTAGCAGGCTTGTACATAGGAAAATTTCTGCTACTTTATTCTCTGGTTATGAAATTATCAAGATCTCTGAAAATGTAAAAGTCAACTGTGCTGTTTAATTTCCCTGGGGGAAGTTCAATTTTCTTTGGAGACAGGCCATAAACAAAATAAAACTGAGTTTGTCTGTCTGGACTGCAACCCTGAGATCCAATTTGGAGAGGTTTAACAAAAGGTTTCCCAGTAGGAAGCTGAAAGTATCTGGAAGCCTACAATGAGAAAGAGATCATGAAATGTTCTGAGAACACTCATCAAGATAAAACTTGATAGCAATGGAACTGAAAGTATATAGATCCATGATCAGCAGACTGATAGGAAGTGGAAGACAAACAGATAAAGATGGCAATCATTTGGCTTCATCTGCACACTCCTGACCTGAGACAAAGTGATGAGATGTTCTCCCATCAATAATTGAAACCTGCTGGTGAATTATTTAGACAGTTTCAAGAAGAAAGACAGAGAAATATCAAGAGTGAATTTCTCTTATAGGAAGGAGGTTTAAGGAACTTTGGAAAGGGCTACTCTTGGGAATGTGATGGCTTCATTCAGTAAGTGTGAGTTGTTAATAACTAGTGGAGAATGAACAATGATAGTTACAGTTTGATTTCAGGATACTAAAGCTGTTAGTCCTACAAAAAGAGGGTTATTCAGGCCTGAATGAGGCTACCTTCAAGATGGCCTTGTGTACACAGGGAGCCTAGCCCTGTCATCTGGATGAATCTCTCCCACCTGCAGTCCCATAGCTGTTTATAAAATAATTACTCACAGGCTTATATTAACCACAAACCGTTCAGTTTTTGGCTCAGGCCTCCTGCTAGCCACTTCTTACATCATAAATTAAGACATTTGTAACAATCTGTGTGTCACTACATGTCCTGTGACTTTACCTGTGTTCCTCTACATCATGTTCCCTGGCAGGTTGAAGCTTCATCTATCTGTCTTGGATTTTCTGCATGGATGTCTCCTGTCTTGCCATTAGCCATAATAGCTTTCTTAGTAACCAATCATAGCAACATATATTGAGAGCATAGAAAGACCATCCCACAACAACCTAGTTCTTCATCAATTTCAGTTAAAGAATGGCCCCGAAGTTTCTTCACTTCCTGTTTCTAGGCCTTTTAAAGTCAACATCCACTTTGATTGTAGTTTATAATATTTTGAATCTAGCTGCTTCATGAAACATTATAAAATTGTATCTTTTTATTTTTTACAGTTCACAGTAATTTATACATAATGGACATTTTATGAGTATCTAAAGACTGCACTGAACACACAGGCAATAATATATATCATCTTGTTTTTACCATAAGTAATAAAAATTTATAAAATGTAGTAGAATTAGCACTTTTGTGCATAAGTGTGAGCTGTTAATAGCTAGTGGAGTATGACACAATGGTATTTTATAATTTTCTTTTAAATTCTATAAATTATTCAAGAAAATATTAGGGGAATTTTCAAAAAATATGAAAATCCAATCTAATTTCAGTTTTACAATGCTCAGTTAAGTACTGCCTGTAGGTAACGTTATTTTTTTCCAAGACAGTTGAGAGTAATAAAACTTTTCTCACACATGACTATACTGTGATGCAACTTTTACGTACATTAAGTATTCTGTAATGAGTTACATGAATAAAAAAATAGTCTTGAGCTGAAACAGTCATTTTTACTTATCAGGAACAGATGAAAAGACCCACAGTCAAACATTAGATGTAGCTTGGGGAATCCTGAAGAACATGGAAAGGAAGGTAGGAAAATCAAAGGGATTAAGGATACCATGAGAACATGGGCCACAGAACTGACTAATCAGGGCTCACAGGGGCTCACAGAGATTTAAGGGGAAACCACAAAACCTACATGGTACTTCGCATATATGAGGTGTTTCTTTGGCTCAGGATTTCTGTGTGGCTCCTAACAGTGGGAGTGGGGTTGTTTCAAAGGGTTAGAGCCCATGGCCATTATGGCAGAAATCATGCCATCAGGCAGACAGATAGGCAGGCAGAAATGATCACAAACAGGGAATGGCCAGGGATCTTGAAAACTCAAAGCTGCAGTGAATCATCTTCAACAAGAAGGCCACACTCCCCGGTCCTCCTAAACAGTTCTACCTACTAGAGACCTAGTACTGAAACATATGAGCCCATGGGGCAATTCTGGTTAAAACCACTATGCCCTCATTTTCAGATTAACCTATAGGAGGAGGTTATAGGAGGACCCAGAAAACATGATTGGTGTCAACCCTGAGAAGTTGGTCCTGGGAATTATAAGAAAGATAACTGAATACAAGCCGAGGGAGCTATCCAGAAAACAGTTCCTCCATAGACTCTGCTTTTTAATTCCTACTTCAGATGAGTTCCTGCCTTTGATTTCCTCAATGATAGACCAAATAGAATATGATGAAATAAGACCTTTCTTCCTCCACTTTCTTCAGGTCATGGGGCTTTATCACAGCAATAGTAAGGAAAGGAAACCATAATAGTATTCTATAATTTGCTTCTGATTTTCATCAACATGGCATCATAAGAGCAATTTGTTTAGAGAGAAAATATTTTTTCATATATGCCATCCATTCTGAAGTATATGGTATCATTTCTGTTACATTATTAATCAATATATCTCATCCCAGACAAAGAAAATATAGAAGCTCTCTGCTTCAAGGCTATTCTAGAACCCAGAAATCTAAATAAGACCTCTCCGACCTGCAGACTGCCTACACTCACTCAGCAGTTGGGCCTAGGCTAAACATATTGCCCTCTCCTTGTCACCTTATCCTGGCCCACAACTTTGACCCTGTCTACAATAGGCCACTCTGTACTGAGAATCCCAAAGATTACAAAGACTACCAGAATGCCAGAGACCTTGCTAGCCTTGGGTACACTCTATCCAGATGAACTGGAAGCCAAGAGGGCAAGAAGACAAGGAAGAAAACAGAAACCAAGGAGAAAAAACACTGATCTAACAAAGATAAACTCAGAAATCAGCACCCAGATCTAGAATTAACCTGAAATCAGATGCCTACATGCCATGTGAGAATACAATAAACAACAGCCAGTGTAATAGCTACCCTACTGCAGGAAAATTTCAACACGGATGAAGCACAAGCAAATGATGTTAAAACCTACTTTTTGAAGATGATAGAGGTCCTTAAAAAAGAAATAATGGATCACTTGAAGAAACCAAGGAAAAGACAAACAAAAGATTCAGGGAAATTAATGAATCCCTAAAGGAAAATGCAAACAAGTGAAGGAAATTTCTGAAACTTTTCAAGACCTCAAGTGGAAAAATGAGAAAGGAAATTAATGTAATAAGGAAAGCAAAAATTCAGAGAATCCAGGAGATGAAAAATCTAGGTAAGCATATAGGAACTACAGACTTAAGCATTACCAGGAAAGTAAAAGAGATGAAAGAGAAAACCTCAGTAGAATATGATAGAAGAAATTAATGCACATGTCAAAGAAAAATGTTAAATCTAAAATTATTGACACAAGACATTCAGGAAATATGGAACACTATGAAAAAAAAAAGCCTAAGAATAACAGGATTAAAAAAAAATAACCCACTTCAAAGGCTCAGAAAATAGTTTTTACAAAATCATAAGAGATTTTTTTTAACCTATTGAAGAATAAAGGTGAAAGAGTACAGAACACCAAATAGATTGAACCAATAAAGTCTCATTACAACATAATAATCAAGGCACTAAACACAAAGAACAAAGAAAAATTAAAAGCAGCAAGAGACAAAAAGTCAAGTAACATAAAAGGCAAACCTATTAGAATTAAAACTGAGAAGGCAGAAGAGCCTAAAAATATGTCTGAAGATTCTTAAGATACCATAGATGCCATCCCTGACTACTATACCTTGATAAATTTCAAACATAATAGATGGTGAAAACAAAGTGTGCCATGATGAAGGTCAATTAAAACAATATGCATTATAAATCTAGATCTACAGAAGGTGCTAGAAAGAACAACGCTAAGCAAAGAGGTTAACTACACCCATATAAACACAAGTAATAAATAAGTAATCTAACAACAGAGTAGCTCAAAGAAGGAAGAAACACACACACACATACACACACCATAAACAACATGAAAATAATGGGAATTAGCAGTCATTGATCATTGATATCTCTCAATATCAGTGGGCTCAACTCTCCAATAAAAAGACACAAGTTAATAAAATTAGTATTAAAACAAAATCTATTCTTCTGCTGCATACAAGAAACACCACAATATTAATGATTAATTTTCAAAGCAAGTGGCCCAAGAATCAAATTGATGTACACATTCCTTTTATTTATTTATTTATTTATTTATTTATTTGTTTGTTTGTTTGTTTGTTTGTTTGTTTGTTTGTTTAAAATGTAATTTTTATCTATGTATCCCCTTGCTCCCCCTCACTTCCTTCCTCCCAATCCCTTCCAGTCAACCTTCAGCTTTGCCCCTCCCCATCCCCCCATCCCTCCCCGAAAAGGGCAAGAAGTCCCAAGTTGGGTCACCTCAACACGGCACACATCCACTCCAGGCAAGTCCCATCCACTCATCCCAAAGTCAAGTCTGGGCTAGGTGTTCTTCGGCAGGGAATGGGTCCCAAGGTACCAGTCCAGGCACAGGAACACAGTCTGATCCCACCCCTCGAAGCTCCAAACACTGCTGATGCCAGTCAAAAGTTGCCTACCCTTGGAGGGCCCAGCTCCCTTTCCAGATGGAACTCTAGTGACCACTCCTAATTCACTGAGCTCCAGCTAGCCATCACTGTGGGAACTCTCCTCACAATCCCCATCCCATTGCTCATACAGGCATGCCTCCCCTACTCCCAGATGGAACAGGAGCTCTCCCAGAGCTCAGCCATGGATCTCTGCCTTCGCCTTTATTCCCCTTTGGATGTAGGTTCTGCTATGACACCCAGGGTGGTCACCCACCTAACCACAGGGGAAGTCTTGCCCAGGCACCCCCTCCACTGTTGTCTGGAGACTTGGCCAGGGACATCCTGTGAGTTCTTGGAGGTTTCCCTAGCACCCAGTCTCTTTCCAAACCCACATTGGCTTTCTCTATTGAGTAGAGGATGTAGACATTCTGATATCTAACAAGCTAGACTTCAAAAACCAAAATTAATCAGGTGAGATTAGGAAGGAAAAGGAAAGATCAGTTAAGATCTTTTGATTTTTAACATTTATGCCCCACATACAAGGGTAATCACATTTGAAACAAACAAACAAACCAAAAATCACTACTAAAGCTGAAATCATACACTGGCCATTCTACATTGATAGTGTAAGACTTCATTTCCCCACTTTTATCAATGGAAAGCTTATTTAGACAAAAACTAAATGAAGAAATACTAGATTTGTCAAACACTGTAAAACAAATAGACACAATAACTATCTATAGGACATTTCTCCCAAACAGAAAATTATACACATTTTTAGAACCTCATAAGGCTCTAAAATTAATCATATACTCTGTCACAAAGTAAGTCTTAACAGATACATTAGAACTGAAATAAAACCCTGCATCTTACTGAAGCATCACAGATTAAAACCGAATTTCCACAAGAGACACAAACAAACAAAAACCCCTACATACTCATGGAAACTGAATAGCTCTTTATTGAATGAATACTAGGTTATGACTGAAAACTTAGAGAAATTAACAACTTACTAAAATTCAATAAAAATAAATGCACACTGTACTCAAACTTACGGGACATAGTATAAGCTGTGTCAAGATAAAAGTTCATAGCACTAAGCACCTACATATAAAAATGGGAGATATTTTATACTGGCAATTAATAGCACATGTAAAAGCTTTAGAATAAAAAGAACCAAGCTCACCATGAAAAAGTAGATGATAAAAATTAATTAACTCAGGGCTCAAATCAATAAAATAAAAAAGAGAACAATAAAATGAATTAATAAAATAAAGACTTGGTTCTTTGAAAAAAAAAAGACAGATAAACCTTATCAAAACTACCTAAAAGACTGAGAGAGAATATCCAAATCTAAAAGTCAGAAATGAAAAAGGAAAACATAGCGGCAGATGCTGAGATCCAAAAATTAAGTCGTACTTTAAAATCTAAGCAGCCAACAAACTATCCCAAGGAAAAAAAAAAAAAAAAACAAGAACCCAGAGAATTAAGAGAGAATTGTGTACCAGACTTTCTAGAAAAGCTAATGTCAATATTCCTCGAGAAATTTCACAAAACAGAAAAGAAGGTAACACTGCCAGATTTAATTTATTAGACAACAGTTACCATGATAAACAAACATGCCATAAATTCAACAATAAAAGAGATTTAAAGACAAATTTCTCACTATCATGAACGCAAAAATACTCAATGAAGTACTTACAAACCAATTCAAAAAATAGATCAAGAAGATCATTCACCATGATTAAGTAGGCTTTATTCCAGAGACATAGGAATGGTTTAGAATATAAAAATAAATCAATGTGCTCTGCTATATAAACAAACTGAAAAGAAAAAAAAAAAGTAAAACACAGGACCACCTCACTAGATTCTGTAAAGCACTTCACAAAACTCAATACCCATCTATGATATAAGATTTCAATACTGGGGATACAAAGGACATACCTAAACATAATAAAGGCAATTTATATTAAGTCTATATCTAATAGCAAAGCAATTCCACTAAAATCAGGAATACTACAAGACCCTTCACTGTCTTTTTACTTATATAATATGGTAATTGTAACTTCTAGTGGGAGCAATAAGACAACAAAAGTGAATCAAGGATATGCAAATTGGAAAGAATTATCAGTGGTATATTTATTTATAGATGATTTAATAGTTCAATACATAAGAGAAGCAAATTATTACCAGGAAGGTCCTAAATCTGATTTAAAAAATCTGCAAAGAGTCTAGATATAGGATTGACTCAAAAAATCAATCAGTAGGTCTTTCTGGTAGATTGAAATAAAATTGTCCCCAAAGGGAGTGACAATACTGGGAAGTGTGTCTTTTGGGCATAGGTATGATCTTGTTGGAGAAAGTGGGTTACTAAGGAGACAGGCCTTGATTTCTCATATTTGCTTAAGCCATGCATATTATAACAGATGACTTTCCATTGCCTTCTGTTCAAGATATAGCCAGCACCATGTCTACCTGCACAATGCCATTTTCTGCCATGGTGATCATGAACTAAATCACTGAATTAAATGGAGGCCTAGAGAGGTTATTGTGTGAAGCTATGAAGTTAAAACCTGAATGACCTTAGAACTCCCAAGGTGTTGGAAATGTCAGAGCTGTGGAATACCTGCAGAAAAAAAAGATGATAACAAGGAGTGGAACTAGCCCAAGATAAAAAGTAGGTTGCAGTCAGTAAAGCTAAAATAGTTGAAGGTCTTAAGACCATTTTGATATCACACCAGTAGATGCAGAGTCTGGAGTTTGTCCAACTGATTTTCAGTCTTTCTTTAGTTCAATATTTTCTCACTATTCTCCTTCCACTACATTTTGGAATGGTAATGTGTATCTGTGCCATTACATGATGGAAGTATGTGATGTGGATTTATTTTTTATTTTTACTTAACAGGGAATTATGCTAAGAGATTACATACATTTCCTAAGACTTTGAACTTTACTCTTTTAAATCAGTTTGAATTGTTATACATTATAGAGACTTTTGAAATTGGATTAAATGCATATTTGCATTATGATATGGCTACAAGCCCTTGGAGGCTAGAGGGTAGAAGGTGGTGGTTTGTAAGAAAATGGGCCCTAAAAAGAGTCTCACTATCAGGAGGTGTGTGGCCTTGTTGAAGTAGTTGTGGTCTTGTTGGAAGAATTGTATCATTGTGAGTGAGGGCTTTGATGACTATGTATGCTCAAGCCATGCCCAGTGAAACAAATTTCTGTTGCCTTCTGATAGAGAGGTTGTTAATACCATGTCTGCCTACATGCTTCTGTGACCGACCATGATGATAATGGACTAAATATCTAAACTATAAACCACCACATAAATGTTTTATCTTTATAAGAGTTGTGGTGCTCATGGCGCCTTTTCATAGCAATGAAACCCTAACTAAGACACTCTCTTATACACTAATGACAAGCCGACTGAGAACGTAACCCGGGAAACAATGACCTTGACAACAGCCACAAATAATATAAAGTATCCTGTGTTAACTCTAACCACCAAGCAAGTGAAAAGATGTGTAAAACAAAAAATATTAAGCCTTTGGAGAAAGAAATTGCAAAAGATATTAGAAGATGGAAAGAACCCGCATGCTCAGAGATTAGTATGATTAACACAGTAAAATTCTTCATCCTGCCATAAGAAATGTAGCCATCTAACACAATTCCTATTAAAATTCCAACACAATTCTTTATAGGCCTTGAAAGGACAATGGTCAAATTTGTAGTGGATATTTTTTTAACTCTTTGATTTTTGGAGAAGTCTTCACCCAGTTCCCAAATAAATACACAAAGACTTATTATTACTTATGAATGTCTAATCTTAGTTTGGCTTCTTTTTAGCTAGCTTTTCTTAAGTTATTCCATGTATCTTTTGCCTTTGGGCTTTTGCAATTTTTTTTTATTTCTGTATATCTTTCTTTCCTTCTTATTGCTGTCCCTGGGTGGCTGAGTGACTGGGTGGTTGTGTGGCTGGGTAGCTGGGTGGCTGGGTGGTTGGGAGGCTGGGTGGCTGGATAGCTGGGTGACTGGGAGGCTGGGTAGCTGGGTAGCTGGGTGGCTCGGTGGCTGAATGGCTAGCTGACTGGGTAGTTAGGTAGCTGGGTGGTGTCCTCTTAATTCTCCTCTCATTCTGTTTTTGCTTTCTCTCTTCTCACCTGATCCAGAGGCATTGAAGACACCATGAAAAATGGCCCATAAAATCAACTAAGCAGAGCTCATAGGGGCTCACAGAGAATAAATAAACAAAACAGAGCCTGTATGAGTCTGAGGTAACATAGAATCTACCTTTTCTTAGAAAGCAACAGCATCACAGAGCAAAAGGTGAATCTATTATGGGAGGTCTTATCATTTTGTCTTTGGAAAGCATAATATGTATATGCTACACACTAGTCACAAAAAAATCACTTTCTTCCAAAGTATGCAATATATACCATTTCTTCTTTCCTACTTTACTTCTTAAAATTAAGCATCAAAGGTACAATATCTTGTTAACTAATATTCAGGTGTGAATGAACCTCTTTAAGTGGTCTCCTCAGACCGAATGTGCTGAGTAACATTTACTTAGTTCTTTCCCAATTTGTCAATACACACTGCTGAAGAAAGCATGGGTAATCTGCTCTACCTTGTCCTATTCACAGCAAAGAGCATTAGTGTTCTGCACGTAGTTAGATGTGTAGACACTATGCCTGTTACCAAATAAATTTTATTTGTTTGTGTTTGCTTTTCTTCTTTGCTTTTTTGAGAATTATTATTACTCTGAGATTCTCTACTTATTTTTCCTATTGAGCCATTACCCTTCTTTGTAACTAAGGAATTAGTTTGATATCAAAGTTTTGGGTATTTTAAACTGACTTATTTTTCCATTGTTCCATCCTTTCTTATGGCTTTTCTGCTTCCTTTTTTTCCTTTCCTTCTTCCTTACCCCCTTTAACTTTTCTGTCTTCTTCTGAGTTTTAGAGAAAAATTTATTATGAATACATAGGTGGAAACTTAAGAGAGAGAAAGAGAGCCATGCTATTTTGAGTATGATGTGTAAGAGATCAGTCCCATAGCACAAAATCAGTCACATGTTGGAGAGATGAGGTTTAGAAACAAAAGTATGGATCCAAGAATGACAAAAAAAATTATACTTAGGCTTTGGCCAGAACCTGAAAGACATACGAGAAGAAAAAGTCAGGATGTAGATCTATAGGTAGATCCAAAAGAACATCATTATGGTTGAAATAAACATCCTTTTACTTATGTTGGTCCCTGTTAATACAATGCAATTAGAAACTTCGTTAGCTTCCTATGAATCAAATCATAATACATTATTGTTACTGAAACTCTCAGACATATCACTTAATATTTCATATTCACAGAAAATCCACTTGTAATCAATAACTTTACAATGCCTGTCTAAAAGCTTATAATGTTGCAGAATATGCCGCTTGACTTTTCATTTTTATATAAATTAACAAAACTTATTTTAAAATGTTATATGTCTCATTTCTTTTTAGTTTCTCTTTTTCTCCTGAGCAAGATCTCACTAGATATCCTCAGTTGGCGTAGGACTTATTAAATAAGCCAAGATGACTTCAAACTCATAAAGATCCACATGCCTCTGCCTCCCATGTGTTAAACTTAATATTGTGAACTTTCATGCTTGGGAATGTGTGTTTTCACCTCCATGTATCTATAATTATATCAATGTTTACAAATCTTTATCATCTTCAATTATGTTTACTTATTTATCTGTGTTTATATGCTAGCAGAATTTATTCTCTTTAATGTCTATAATACTGAATAAATAGGTACATAAAATTAGTAAAGAAAATATAGACTTTTTCTCAAACATTAGTCTAATTACTGCTTATCAATAAAATACTGGGAGTCAAATATCAGGATAAAACCCAACAGATCAGAGAATCAGGAAAAGACAGTCACTTCTTACCTTTTTAGTTCCTCCATCCAAAAAGGACCAAGATCCTCTATCAATCCTACCTTATCACTTCCTGTCTCCCCTCTGTCTATAATCCTCCAAGTCCTAATGACCATCTAGTAGTTAGGTCATCCCTCTGGTTACAAGCAAGCTTTATTTGTAAGAACACAATCAAATTACCACACAACATTTTGTAAAACAAACAAAACTCCTATATTCTGGTTGCACTAATAGCCTAATTAGGAGGGAAATCATGAAAGACGATCATGTTTCTTCTTCATTGACTAACACAATTTTGTAGACACATTTTAAAACTTCATTTGTGAGCTTCCTGGAAGGAGAAACGGACAATTCTTTTTTATATCCCAGAATATAACAAAGGCCAGTAACATAACGCTCATAAGGATATATACAATTTAATGTCTTAATATAGGAAACATCAAAAATGAATGGTAATTGTAAATACTTCTAGCTGTGCATTTGAACAAGCACAAAATCATTTAGAAATATGTTATCCTAGATCCAAACAGGAGGCACACATCAAATAAGAACATAAAATACCAATATTATTAATTCTGAAATTTTATAACTAAAGATTTCTGGTTATAAATTAGTAAAACAATATTTTAATTTAAAATCCTTTTAAAATGTCACCTACAATAATAAGTATAAAACAACATCTACCAGAAGGATACACATCTGATTTCATACTGTTCAAGACCATGAAGCCTGAAATGCAGACAGTGAAATTCAGTGAAGTGCACTCTGTCCAAACTTGCAGAAATTCACTTTCTATAAAAAGCAAGGAAGTGCTCCGTGGGGAACAACTGCAGGACCTTCTGAAAATATGTCCAAAAGTGTGCTGGGGTAGCTGCTTACTAATGAACATGATGATCACAGTGTGCAGTACATCTCATATCCTGGAGAAGCAATCTACACTACAGGGGCTCATTCTGATGAATCTACCTACAAGAACCAATTATAGAGAAATCATTCATGTATAAACAGCTTGCCAAGAGATGTAAAAAAAAGCAAGTTTCTAATTTACAAATAAAACAGCAATAAAAAGACCTTTAAAAAAGAACAAATTTCTCTATATATCAATAAAAACATACATATAACAAGCAAAAATAAATGCACAATATAGCATGTTTTTATCTCTATAAATGGTCACAAAGGTAAAATTATACATATCACTTGATTTTTCCACTGTTATTGTTATTTATCCTGAATTCTTTCTATGCCGGCACATTGAAATCTTTATTTCAATGGATGTCTGAATTCAAATTATGTGCTCATTGGCTTCCTTATTGTTTATTTGTTTATTTCATTGTTGAAACTCACCATTAAACTTTATTATCTGGAATGACAAAAGTAACAAAAATACCATAAGGAAGTTTTTGGGCTTCAGTTTTTGTCCTTATTGTCCAGTGACTCTTTGGAAACAGACCAAACAAGTCTACAATATAAAATGAACCCCCTTTATAACTGAGTTAAGTGGCATAAAATCTCAAATTGGCCAGATAGCAATCTCATCTTTTAGCTCAATGATGATCCCCAAAGTTAAACAAGCCAACTCTAGGGGCTGATGTTTCCAAACCAACATATTTAGGAGAATAAGAAGGGAAATGCTAGAGGAATTGGATTGTAAAGAATTCAGTCTAATTTCTATTTTTTTTTCTAAAATTGTGGTCTCCTGATAATGCCAGAGATGATAACCTACAACAGTATTTTTTTAAAAATCTTCACGTCAACCTGAGTGGAATACATGAACAACTAATACATGACTTGAGATTTTACATGCTGGATAAATGTCTTTCATCCCAGTCTTCAAAAGTCACTCTAGAGGATGCCTGACATTCTCTAGACATCTATTTTTAAATGATACTGGCACATTAAATTATTCATATCTTGAAGACTTACCTAATTTTAGTCTCTTATACATCTTTTAAGTTTAATGATATAGGCTTCTAAACATCATCCAATTGCATCAGGATGCAAATATCTAACCATAAAATTGTCTTAAATTCATTGGCTTAAAATTTAGTCTCTGCTAAATCCTAGTAGGATGTCAGTGGCACCACTTAGACATAATTGAATTTCATTCAACTTCAAGGCCTCTAAGCTGTTAATACCCAAGGACTCTATATAAAAGATCCCTACCTACACAAATGAGTTGTTATCTTTGAACCTGCTGCATTACAAATCATAGAATTAGTCTTTTTCATATCTTGAACATACTGCAGAGACTTTTGCCAACTCTTCTGGGAGAACCAAACTCAAAACAACAGAATTCTGAAACCTCTAGTGATTTACCAGTGTCACTTAATTTGGCCTGCTTACTCAGGTATGTAATCCCCCGTGCAGCTTGTCAGAAGTCTTAGAACATACACTTTCATGTTCCTAAATTTTTCCACAAATGTCTTTGTAGTGCCTGTAATCCTCATCCTGTTCACTGTTGCTGTAGAGTGTTTAGATATTGAATTATCAGTGACAGAATAAAATCGTGGGCCCTGGGGACAATGAGCCTCCTTCTACAACTTATTTGTGAAGAGTATAGTTGTCCATCATAGGTTTTTAAGATCACATAACCACCACTTCTCTGCTATCCAAATGTAAAATAATTCTAATACAAAATACACTAAAATGACTCAATGGGAAACATCGATACTTTGTCAGAATCAAGAGGGTATCCTGAGTACAGACTAGGCTATACTCAGAAATTAGCACTTTTATGATTAGTTGTCCAATTTTCTCAGGGAGAACTTGACAAAATTATAGATTCCTTATTACTGCAGTCAAAAACACCCCAAAACTACAAACACATTTTCTATTTTATTTGCAGAACTTAGCGTAAAGTTAAATATTTTGAACTTGTCACTTATTTCTATAAGTTCTAAAGTATGCTAATCAAACCCCACATAATTCTATATTTCTTACAGATATTGCTGGTGCTATAATGATTGTAGTTAGAGCCATGACTGCAAAGAACAGCACAATATAGTTGTCTCTGTTTTTCCAGTCAAGTAAAATGTTTTCTGTTTAAAATTTAAAGCAGTTTTCAAAATCAATCCATGATTTATTAAAAATTTTATACCTTTAAAAGTCTAAATCAACTTTAAAAGACCAGAATATTTAACACCTTTTATGTATATTGAAATATTAAATAATACTTGGACTCAGTTATAATTTTATAATAATTCTTAAGTATGTTAAAATAATTATATTAACAGAACAACTCATTTAAATATAATATACTGTATATAAATATAAAAACATATATATAACTATAATTTCAAAGCACACAAGAGTTTAAGGGTCAATATGTATTTCTAGAATTTTGGGAATTTACTTGGACTCAAAGTGTGTATAAAGTGAAAAGTATGTTTCAGTACTTCAAATGTTCATGCTTCATGTCTTGGGGAGTAGTGTGTCCCTCAGTCAGTGTGTCTGCATTGCCATTAGCTGTGACCTAGTTTAAAAAACAAACATGGTGGACTTTATTCTGGACTAACAGAATCAAGAACAGGAATGTTTGTTTTCTTCCTGCCGTCTCTAAGTAGAAGCAAAAACACTTGTATAGAAAAACAGATGGTGGGGCACAGGGTAGAGGAAAGAATGTGTTTCCTGTCTAAAGACAAACAAATCTATTTTCACATATTCTCTTGGTGAAGTGAAAACCACCAGGAAAACAGATCATTATATCTCTGTCTGAGTGCAAAGAAAATGGAATCATTAAAAACAGGCACTGCAGAAAAGACTCAGCTATAGATATGATTGGGAGATTCCCACCTGGAAGAGGAAACAATGGCTTAACGAAGTCAATCTTATCTACATCTATTTTTATTCTACTTTTACAAAAAAAAAAAAAAAAAAAAAAACAAAAAACAAAAACAAAAACACTAAATGTAACTTCAACATATAATTGCAACAACAAAAATTCCTGAATGTTATCCAAGACAATGTACTTCTTTGGATTTTTTTTAGATGAATATGATAAAAAAGAAATGTTTTTAAACTTTTAATTGTCCAATCCTCCCCTATATAAAGTAAGAGGATATAAATAACTGTTTGCTAACAAATATTAATATAGTAAAAATTTTTAGATCAGCCTAGCTCCATGATCTGGATTCATAGCCCTGCTGTTGCTTAGCCCCAAATAATCACACAAAGGATTATATTATTTACAAACTGTTTAGCCTATGGCTCGGGCTTCTTGTCCACTAGCTCTTGCATCTTAACTCATTTGTATTAATCTATGTTTTGTCATGTCGCTTGTGGCTTACCTGTTACATTTTGCTTCCATGGTGGCAGCTTGCAGTGTCTCTGTCTGACACTTCCTTTCTTTCCCTTTATCTATGCTTAGATTTCCTGCCTGCCTATAACCTACTTTGCCATAGGCCAAAACATTTTCTTCATTATCCAATGATAATTCACAGCATAAGAAAGACATCCCACATCACACTGATCTAGAACTCTTAAGAAACATCTCAGGTGTATCTCCAGCAGTTCAGGGAATTAGGGTGCTCCATAATGAGAAAGAAAGCCATGGAGTTTATGTATATATGTTTTGTCTTATAATCCTATAATTATTAAATATAACGGTATGGGCATTTTACATTAAAGTTTGTATTTATTATTCCTATAATTATTTGTGCAATGTATGAAGTGAGCTAAGGTAAGACCTATTTGGAAAACAATTTAGAAGCTAGGAACTTCCACATAATAAAGTAACCAAAGACCAATAAATTTCTCTTTGCTTGAAAAGGCTCTAACTAAATGCCTAGCCAAAACTTGAAAAATGTCTGATACTGATACCTGAGAAGTATAGAAAACAGAAAACACAGGTACATGTGTGATTTGTTTATAAGAAAGCTCAGGGAAAATGTCATGGCAAACTTAGATTTACCTTGACAATTTTATTTCGTCAAGGTAATGAAAAACAGAAAAACTAAATTACCTTTATTATTCAGTGTTTAAGGTAAATATTAAGTCTAAACATTGTTCCCTTCACAATATTTGTCAATATCTTCAATGTGTCAGCAGATTTCAGAATGGGGAGACAGCTTCAGCATTTATTTACCTAGTTTTCAATAACATTGGCCACATAGACTTTTTATAATTTAAAATTTATTATCTAAAAAGAGTATCAAAACCAAAATCACGCATCAAAATTAACTGGTGCCAAAGAATACACATCTCAGTGAATTTCTATAAATTTAGAGTAGTCATTTAGAATGGAAGTGAGAATAATAAGAAAAATATGAAATATCTTTTCTATTTTACTTCATAACCCTGTTACACATTACACATTTCCCATCATTATTATAAGCTCTTATCAGAAACACATACAAATAGAGGCACAAATTTTGAATTACAACATTTTTTGCTAAAAACAAGAATAATACTTTATCTTTGAAAATATAGCAGTTATTCATGATACAGGTGAAGCACTCACATAAAGTTAATTGAAAAAACAAATAGTACAGTTATTTACTGGGTGCTCTAGTGAGAAATCTTCCCCCACAGCCTCATGCATTCAAATATTTAGCCCCAGTTGATAGCACTGTTTGGGAAGATTATGGAGCATTTAGGTTGTGGAGCCTTTCTGGAAGAAGTACCTCAGTGCAGAATGGAATTGAGGGCACATATTCTCACCCCCCTTCCAGTTCATTCTCTGATCTTAATTTATATGAGGTCTCAGCTTACTGTTCCAGACACCTTCTGTCTTGCCTCTCAATATTAGGAATTCTCCTTCTGGAAACACAAGCCAAAACACATTTTCTCTCTTAGCTTCTGCTTTTTTATACTATGTTATTCGATCTGACAACAAATGTAAATGTTGTTTCTTTTCTGTCAATAATAATTTTTTTTAAATTTATTTCAAAAGTTTTACTTCATATCACCACTATTCCCCCTCCCTTCCCTCCTCTCAGGCCTCCTTCAGCCTCCTCCCACCCCATTCTCCCATCCCTTCCCCAAGGAGGGCAAGGAATCCCAAGGTGAGTCAGTTTAGTCTGGCATATCCAGTTGAGGTGGGTCTGAGTCCCTTATCCCAGTATCAAGGCTGAATTAGGTGTTCTTCTGTAGAAAATGGGCTCCAAGATGTCAGTTTATGCACCAGGAATATACTCTGAACCTACTGCATGAAGCTCCACAAACTGTGCACACCATTTGACTGTCATCTAACTTTGGAAGGTTTAAATCCTTTCTATGAAAGTTCCTCAGTGATTATTTCAGAGTCAGTGAGCTCCCTAAAGCTCAGGTCAGCCATCTCCTTGTCTCCTCCTTTTGATCCCAATTCCTTTGCTCATAGAATCTCTCCCCTCTCTCTCTTAAGCTGGACCAGGAACTTATCTTGGTGCTTAGCTATGGATCTTTTCTTCTGCCTCTATCCGTTGCTGGATGAAGGTTCTATAATAACAGTTAGGGTGGTCATTTATTTGATTGTGGGGGAAGTCCTGTTTAGATATCCTCTCTACTATTGCTTGGAGTCCTAGCCAGGAACACCTTGTAGGTTCTTGGAGGTTTCCTTAACACCAGGCAATAATTACTTTAATTGTTACACTGACAAAAGAGTAAATAAATATGCGACTATTATTCATGATATGATACTTTCATATATAAGAACAAAACTAGGATCAAAACAAAAAAGCTATAAAAATAATGTGTAGAAAATTAAAATAATCTCGGGGTAGCTATAACAAAATAGATGTTAAATAATAAAATCTTACAAGTGAAAGAATATTAATAGAAGTATTGATTAAAGAGTTCCAGAATGCATGCATAAAAAATAATACTGGGGAAAGAATAAAGAAGTTTTCAATAATATTTAGTCCTCGTACACTATTTTCTGTAATTCAGAGAACACCTAGGAGAAGGACAAGGAAACATGATGACATCTTTAACTACTCAAACATAACACACATATACCCCCAAATAAATCATCTTAATAAAAAATGTGATCTTTCCAGGTCAGACTATATATCTGCCTAGAAACTACATCTCTATTGTACAAGGGAAAAATTATAGCAATCATTTTTTCCAGCAACAAAATTAAGGCTGAAGACATTAACGTGGCTTCAAAACTTGAAAATATTTTAAAATTGGGAAATTAAACTGCCTACTATTAAACATTTCAAAAAATTAAAAAGCCATTTTTTTTAAAAAGAAACTTTGGTGAAAATGACATGTATCCATATAAAAGAGAAAAGCTTATGGTGAAAATGCCTATGATGAATTTTAAAATATCCCAGACCAGCAATTTCACTTTATTGCTTGAGGAAGATATGAAACCAACTTAAATGTATTAAACATAATTGCTCTGTTAACTATAATTTCTCATCAAATGTACATATGACAATAGATAATCACAATCTCAGATCTTAAAATAGATATAGAAACAAACGACTGTGAGTCAGTCTTTACAATATTCTTGTGCATAAACATGTAAAATAGAAATTTACCCAAATCCATTAAGCATTGAGTAAAATTTTAAATCTGATATATTCACACTATGCAATATTATCACACAAAAATATCCATTTTTCTGAAAATGTTATGTTTATAATTCTAATTGATTTAATTTATTTTAGGTGGATAATTGATTTGGCTGCATGTAGGCTTGTGTATAACTTGCATGCTTGGTGCTCAAGAAGACCAGAAATTCACAGTAAATTTCATGGAACTGAAGCTAAAAGGACTATAAGACACCTGACCTGAGTTTTGGAGAAGAGAAGCAAGTGTTCTTTATCACTGACCCATCTCTCCAGCCTTGGGATTTTATCTTATTAGTATGTATGTGAGTCTTTCACATGCTATCACAGTCTTTTTACATTCATATTGCTTGTCCCCTGTTACACCTGGAAAATGTTATTTCCTTAGAGTCATTCTCTATTTCAGCCTCTAAAGCCCTCTGTCTCAGCTTTTGCATAGATCTCTGAGTTTTGAGGGGAGAAGTCTGATGAAGACATCCCATTTAGGACTGAATACTCCAAAGTCTCGCATTACGTTGTCCAGTTGTGCAGTTGTGGATCTCTGTGTTTATTATCAACTGCTGGAGAGAGAGAGAGATAGGGAGAGAGAAAGAAATGGTTCTAATAAGACCACTTTCTCCTTTGGTGTGTATGTGAAAATAGAAGGAAACAATTCTTATATATCAAGAAAAATTTATTTTTACTATAGTATTGTACTTGTTTATTTTTGTTTTTGCAAGATTCATCTCCTTTCAAACTCGTCCATAGAATCATTTTTTTAACTCGATATTTATTTGTATTGAATTATTTATGTGAAAGTAGGGCATATATGTATTTTAAAAGAAAATAATAATTTAAAAAACTATATATTGTAGCTGCATTTGTGTGTGCGTGTGTGTGTGTGTGTGTGTGTGTGTGTGTGTGTGTGTGTGTGTGTGTGTGTGCATTTCTACGTATGGATGCACATGCAGGTGACCCAAGAGTTTAGAAGTGTATGTAAGGTTCCCTGAAGCCAAACTCACTAGGAGTTGTGAACCACTTCTTGTTGAAGTTGTGAATCAAACTCTGGTCTTTTGCAAGAGCAATAGGCACTTTTAACTGCTGGCCCATCTTCCTGGTTCTAAGAAAGGAAAACATAGTTACAGGTAACTGAGAAATTATCAGATTTTGAATTGTGCTGTGGAGATCATTCACTGAAACATGATTCATATACATCTTCTTAGCCATGAAATTTGTAAACTGACATGGAAGACTTCTGGTTTTGATTAGAATAAAATAACTTTGAAAGGTAATGAAGAACCATTGAAAGTCCTCATGGTGATGCCATAAATTCATCTTAAAACAGACTTAAGCAGAACTTTAAGTAAAAAAAAAATCTAAATGAAAGAGTGGAGAGTAATTCTACAATTATTTTTTAAGTAGAAATACATTGATATTTATATACATAGGTTCCTCCTCATTTCTTCTCTGGGTGGCATTGTAATGTCACACAGTCCTTGAAGTACAAGTGCTAGTTGGAATCCCACATAAGAACAAGTACACACAAGGTGTCCAAAGTCCTTAGTCCTTGGTCCTTAGTGGAGACACAAATTATAAAACGAAACATCCAGGTAGGTCTTTTTCTGTGTTCCACAGTACTTCTTTGTCCTTTTCTGAAAAAAAAAATTCTGTAACCTAGTATTACTATTACAACAATTTCCATTTTACACAGAAACACTTATTTAAATAAAGTCAATATTTAAAAAAAAAAAAAAAAAAAACTAGAGCAAAAAGCTGAGACGAAAAACTGGTTGAGGCCATGAATCCAACTGACCTCTTTATTTCCTGACTTTTGCTCATTGACCTGAATTCTTATTATTAGCAAATGAAAGAGTCCTAATGCTCAAAGGATTATTAACTTACCTGAGTAAGCCTTTCTAAGGCTAGAGATAGGTCCCTTAAGAAAAAGAGAATTGAGGCATGAATGATTTAATTGCATCGAAAGAAATTTTTTCAACTAATTATGCTAAAGTTTTGACCATTTTATATGTTAAACCTCTTAGACAAACTATGCTTAACTACTGAAATGAAACTCCATTCATACTTCTAACTGTTAGAATGTCTTATCAACAGAGGATATGTGAAACCACATATATTTTTTAATTGGTTCATATAGTTCATGGTTTCAGTGTGTGTGCTACTTTTCTTAGTATTGTGACCAAATTGTGAACAAAAGTAAAGTGGTTATTTTGTCTCATGATTTCAGTCCATAGTAGTTGTTAGGGGAACTCTATAATTATTACAAGCTTACTGGAGGCACAGACCACACACACAATCAGTGGAAGTATACAACCTTCAGTGGAAGGCCTCTAGGGATCAATTATAAGCTAGGTCATCCTGAAGTCTCCACTGCTTCCAAAGTAGCACAGCTACATAGGCACCATATAGTTAAAATCATATGGAGAAATGATTTTAGATTCAACAATATGAATATTCAACATATATGTGTGTGTGTAGGCTCTGTGTTTGTGAGCATACAGATATTTATCCACTACATCAAATAATAAGTGCTTGCTAAATCCATCTTTCCAGATGGAAGTAACTGGGTAAATTTTATTTATTCATTTATTTCTTTTTGTGTGTGTGTTGCTAAAGGTCAAACCCAAAAACATTAATGTTAGGCAGGTATTATACTAGTGATCTGTAATCTACTCCAGGTATATAATTTAATAATATTTTCATATCAAAAACTTTTAATCAAAACTCCAAAGAAAACAAAAATATAAGAGATTCACATTTTCTTCCTGAAGTAAATAAATATAGGTGCTAATGTGTAAGAGACAGAAATATGAGCATGCAAATACAATTATAGGTGAACTTTGCAAGAGAAATATGACAAGAAACACATTTTTATGAGCTTGTAGGCTAGTTTGGATTGTAGAATACTCTAGGTGCTTCTGGGGAAGAAGCAGATTCTGAGGTTTGTTCAGATGTAGAAATTTCTTTCAAGTAAAGTAAAAACCTCAAATAAAAATATCATACACTTCTATTGCAGGAAATAATTTGAGGAACAGGGAATTAAATTCACTAAGGTAGGATAGAGTTAGAATTTTAAGACCGTGTAAACTTGGGTAATATTCTTCCTAGCAGTAATGACTTTGGGAAATGTGTGTATGTCACCAAGGACATGAAATTTGGAAAGTCAAAGCAAAAGTCACTTTCTGCCTTAGGGGTATTTACATCTGTGTTCTGCTCAGTTAATTTAAGTGTCTGACTCACTCTGCAAAAGTTACTGCCTGGAAGAAAACAGGAAAGACTAACTCAATTATTACATGACTTTGGGGGTATTTAAAAGGCAGGCTTGTCACTTGGTTCAAAAGCATCCATTGCCCTTTTAGGAAACTTCTTAGAAGAGAAAACTTCCATCTCTTTACTTACAGCTGTTCTGTGTCTCCAATAAGTATGGCTTTCTTTTTCAGGGACAACCTGCTTTCACTGCATTGGACATTTTCAAAGGCCATTGATGTACAGGGAACCTTTTGCTTTAAAATGAAAAGGAAACTAGGAGAGTGAATAAAATAAAGGGACGTCAGAACAAAGAAACTCTGCTCCTGTGGGTTTCTTTTTTGCAATTTAGGTGAGTAGACAGACAAATTGAATTGAAATTTTGCATTAAAATGTCTTGATTCTGATGAATTCAAGACATTATTATGTTATTCTGTCATTGATGAGCCTTGCTTTGACATACACACAAATTCTAAAGAAACTATTTTCTTTTACAATAAAATAGAAGAATACAAGTTGTCTTTTATTTTCTATTTAGAGGCCTAAGCTCTTCAAGGATCTCAAATATCCCAAGGTACAGGTTTCTGCCCATTCAAATGTATACTCATTTTTTTTGTATGTGTGTGTGTGGGGGGGGGGGTCAGGGATAACGCTACTGTATCTTGTAAATTTTTGTCACTGATTTTGGTTTAAAAAATGCTGATTGTCCAGTAGCCAGGCAGAAAGTATGAGTTAGACAACCAGACTAAGAATTTCAGGAAGAGAAAAGGCATAGAAGCAGTCACCAGCCAGAGGCAGAGCAAGCAAGAGGAGAATGACAGACTGAGTAAAAGAATCAAGCCAAGAGGCTACACATTGATAAGAACCATGGATTAATTTAAATGTAAAAGCAAGTTAGTAATAAGTTTCATCTACTGCCTGAGCATTTAAAAGTAATGTTAAGCCACCAGAGTCAATTCTTTGGGAATCAGCTGCTGGGTATTTGGGAGCTGTTGGTGAGACAGAAACTTTGACTATACTCTTTCATCTTGCTCCCTTCCTCTTAGTCATCTTGATTTCTGCAACACTTGCTGAAATAGAGGTGCAGCATTTCATTTACTGATACATTTGTGTTTCAGTGCTGGGTTTTGAATTCACAGCACAGTACCCTGTTATAGACTAAATTCAGCAAGAAGATAATGAAAAAAAAAAAAAAACACTTAGAGCAATTATATCTAACAGTGTTTATTCAAATGACTCCATAGATTGTATCTCATATGGTAACAAGATCTCAAATGGTTGGGATAAAAATGTAAGAGTTTACTTTTAATGCATAGAACACACTAGTGCTTATGATTAATTATAGTCTGTCTGTAGTTTCTCTGTTCCAACCAGTCAGCCCTACTGCCACTTAGTCACAAATAACCATACAAAGGCTTATATTAACTATAAACTGTTAGGTCTATGGATTAAGCTTATTACTTGCTAACTCTTATGCTTTAAATTAACCTATATTTCTGTTTATGTTTAGCCATATAGCTTGCTAACATTTTTTTGTCTCAGCCTACATTCTTATCTTGCTTGTTATGCATCTCACTGTAGTCTCCTTTCTGTTCTTCTGTTTCCCAGAATTCTTCTAGTCTACTTGGCCCGCCTCTACTTTCTATTTAGATACTTGACCAATCATCGTTTTATTAAACCAATAGGAGTGAGATATTTAATTATGTTAACATCATAGGATGAGGTTTGTTTATCATAAAAGGATATATACTACCTAAATATGATGGGGATCTGTGTCACTGCAAAGAATGAGGGGACATGCAGCTCTGTCAGCTCATATGACTCCGCAAGCTCCATTACTATTGAATTGGTATTATGGTTTCTTTGCTTTTGAGACTGTGAATGCTTAATGTTGAAGAACTCAAAAGACTCTCATATAATCATGGAATTGGGTGCCGTGTATTTTCTTTTTGTATTGTTAGTGATTAAGTCCAGGGCTCTGTGCATGCTAGACAAGTGCTATATCACTGAAGTATACATCAAACTGCTATCATCTTCTATAAGATAAATCTTGAAAATTAAAAGGAAAATGAACAAAGAAAAATCCCAGCATGATAGGCACATACATGGATGCACAATGTATACGTACAGTAGAGAAGAGACATTTTGAAGATTTTGAAGAAGAGACAAGGAATGGGAAAAAGCTAAAGTCTGCAGAGACAAGTAGGCAGTGCACAAGCCCCAAATCACCTGTATGGTATAACAATAACAATAGCTAACTCTCTGTCAAGTTCTTTACATAAAATCTTATTTAAATCATATAGCTCAGTGGACTCAGTACTGTTATCACCATTTTCTTATTGAGGAAATAATCTTCCATCACAGTCCAGTCTGTCAAGTGTCAGGGTTAAAAGTAAACTGTAAGTGTCTCACTCACAATTCAGGGCTCCTGTGAGAAATCTGAAATGCCTCAGCACAACAACATCAATGATCTGGGGCTTTGAGACACTGTATTTTGAAGAGTCATATCTGTTCAACAATTATCAATCCAGTGTGATAAAAATAACAGGACTAGGCAGCAGGACAGCAAGCCCAATATAATAACAGGAGGTATACAGAGACTATTTCTATGGAAAAGTCACAAAGGATGTCTTCATTCCCAAAAGCAGGGATACCTACACATCACTGTGATCACCCTGAGGTGTCTAACTCTCTTTACCGAATACATGGCAACTAGAATTCCTGATAGCAATTAAATTTATAACATTTGAAAACAAAATTCTATCTTTTAAATTTTAATAGCAAATAAAAAAATGAATTTATATGAAATACTACAGAGCAGAATTTATGTTTGTATATGAATATTAGAAGGTATTAAAAATAGGCAATCATATTCTTGTTCCAAAGTTAAATGTTTCACTCCCACACTCGTCTTTCAATTGCTTTCATTTCCATTCCTGCAGGAGAATTGCTGTTCACAGTTTCTGAATGGAAATATTTTTTTAAAATTTGTCTCTTGAAAACTATGAGAAGTTATCCAACAGGCATTTAGCTGCACAGCAGTTATTGGGCACATAAAATATCTCTGTCTAGTGTCTTCCTTGGAGAGCATACTGGAAAGCATCCTTTCTCCATTAATTATCTAACACTGCTTTACTTATGTTTCTATTGCTGTAATATTACACCATGACCAAATTCAATTTGAGAAGGAAAGGGCTTATGTCATAATGCACTCCCAGATAACACTCACATCTGAGTAAAGTCAGGAAAGAAACTAAAACAAGAATAGAAACCAGAGGCAGGAGCTAAAACAGAGACAATGGAGGAATATATATATATATTCCTACCCTATTCCTATTGGCTTGCTCAACTTGCTTCCTTAAACATTCTAGGACTACTTGCTGACTTGCTCAGGGACAGCACCTCCCACAATGGGTTGATCTTCTCACAGCAATCATTTATCAAGAAAATTCAATGGATTTTCCTGCAGGACAATTATTTGGAGAAATTTTCTCACATAAACTTTCTTCCTCCCAGTCACATGTATGTTTGTGTCATATTGACAAAAACCAATCAACAGGAACACCCTGGATTTATTTTATGTCGGATACTACTTTATTGCTAAGGCCTTTTCATTACAATAAAAATAAAAGGATTAAATGACTGAGGTTGTAAGCACTTCCAGTTGCTCATCCATGTATCCGTGATGTGAATGTATCCATTTGTAAATCTTTATTTTCTGAGAATTTCATTTAAGAGTACTATATTTGCCTCATTCTCTCTTTCTCTCTCCTTCAACTCCTCCTAAGTCACACCAACTCTTTATCAAATTCATGGCTTTTATTCTATAATTAAAATTATTATATATATAGAAATGTGTATATCTTTTATAAAACAAAATATGCTGAGTTCATTTAGTTTTGCCCATGTTTGTTTAGAGATGACCTCTGGGGATTAGCTAATTTATCATGGGCTTCATCCATGGAAAAGACTGGTTTTCCTTCTTTCAGAAGCTATGAATTGCCTGTAACTCTTCTTTTAGAGATGAAACCTCAAGAGAATTTTTCTATTCACTTAGGTACATAAACTGATGTTGCCATTTTTAAAGATCTTGTTTAATTAACTATTTAAATAAATATTTAAATAAAATTCAAAATTATACTGACTTAGTGCAGTGGTGGTGGGATTTCTTCTAGGGTCCATGGGCTTACCAACTATACATAGTTAACCATTCTATAATCCTTAGTGAAGAAGCTCAAATGTCCCTATCCCATCATATTCAGGGAATCAACCACAGAATCACCTAAATTCTTAAACTAAAGCAAAGACAACCAATCATTAGGTAGTTTTGGTATTATTCTTTTTAATTGTGCCTATAAATATGACATGCAGAGTTTTGCCATCATTAGCTGCCTAACATGAGAAAAAAGAAGACAAAATGACGCCTTCCTAGGGATTTGAAATACATTTTTAAAAAGCTTTAATGATGTATCTGTGATAAGTAAACATTCCATGAATGTGTTAGGGGCTCATTTGGAGTATGATTTTTGATGTCCAATTATGAACATTTTTGAAGATCTATGGGTCTTCAAAAGATAGCTTACAAAATATTCTAAATTCGTCTTCTGACAGAGACTAGTACTCTTTGTCATTTGCCTAGTCATATCCCACAGTTTGAAAAGGGAAAAACATGCAGAGTGCAGGATCCAAGTAAGCAAAACAAACATACCAGGAGCAAGGGCCAACTAGAGTCCTTTTCTTGTCTAAAAGAAGTTGATTCCATACAGACCTGACTAATCGTGGTCAAACTCCTATTTGTCATATTTTAGGGCATTCCAAATATAAAGAAAGAACAAGAAATACATCCTGTATATGAAATTTTATACTTAGTCATTTTAACTCTAATTTAGTACTTTAAAAAATCAAATGTTTTAAAGTACATCTGGAGAGCAGATATAGATCACTAGTCACATCTTTGAGCTCTGAAATTTTACTTCAGTAACGTTGGCTATAAAGAACTGGGGAGGAGGGGAAAACAATCGATCATTGGGAAGCAACAATCTAGGGGAGTTTCATGAGCCCATAGTAATTGATGGGTTTTGGGTGGTGTTCAAATGGGCTTCGGTTCTTTCTTAATACACAACTGAGACCTAGATGTGGTCCCATTCAAAGAAAAAGAAAAAAGGAAGAAAAAGAAAGAAAAAAGAAGGAAGGAAGGAAAGAAGGAAGGAGGGAAGGAGGGAGGGAGAGAGGTAAGGAAGGAAGGAACAGAAAAAAACTGCAGCTACAAGATAATTTCTAAAATGAATGTCTTTCATAGCAAGACAAAGCAACAAAGTCAGGGACGTACAGAGGGAAGAATTAAAAAGACAGAATTTTTTTTTGCTAAATCTCTGCTTGAGGTGATGTCTCTAGTAAGTACCTGATTAATATATAGACAACAGTGGGGAGAAGCAGCTTGGGTGTTTAGGGATGACAGGTAAATTTGGGGATGCAGGCTGCCTACTGGCCATACTAAGAACATTGAATGGGCGGATTCTGAAAGCATTTGAAAACATGTCCTTCACTTAATCATATGTTGAGGTTAAGGGAGGTAAATTTAATAAAGATGATTTAGATCAATGTACAGACACTATAATTGACCACACTCTTCTGTTTTTAGAAAAGGGAACATTAGAACCAGAGAATTAGATGAACATAAGAAAAAAGTACCAAATCAAAATATGAGCAAGGTGAACCAGTTTCTCAAAAGTTCTTCAGTGTCTGGAGTGCTGTTCCTGTTGCTTTGGAGTCTCTGGGAGACAAATCCAAGTCACCCCAGGGACCAGCAAGCAAGTAGGAAAGTTTCTTGTTCTCTCCTTCATTACTCTTTTATAAATCCCTTAGTCCAGATGACAGTATTCATGATGAGAGGTGGAGAAGGAGGAGAAGGAGCAGAAGGAGAAGTATTTGTTGAAGTACAAAGAACAACAACCAAAAATAAATAAATAAATAAAGGCTGAAATAAGGTTATTCTAAAGAAGGTTAAAACAAACTTTGCTGGAGTGCCTATAGATTTTATACTGTCTCTCTCACAGTTTACAAAGGCATGCAATCTTTCCCATATATCAGCACACCATGCATGCACATTTCCTTGCCCAGGGCCCTTTCTCTATCAGACAATTCAGCAGTTCTATCACCCGCTGCTTATAGCAGCAAGCAGGCTCCTCCCCCAGGGAACCTGGCCAGTCTCTCCATAACTAAAACTTCTGCTTTCACCTTCTAAGCAGTCTGGCTATGGACTAAATTTAGGTGCAAAGAATGGTATGCTGTTTCCATTAATCCTGAGATATGCCATGGAAAAGCCATTCCACCAGTTTGAGATAAATTTAATATAATTTTACTAAAATATTAAATACTGACCAAGATGGCCTTTGGTCAGGACCACTACCTGAAAATATCCCAACTGAGTGGCCACAGACATGGCTGTCGGAGCTTCTGTGGTCTAAACTCATAGGCAATATACTTTCCCATGAGGGTTGAATTGTTATTTTTCAAGAACTACAACTTCCAGCATCATAGGAAGTTATCTGTTTTGGAACATGTGGGGCATACAGGTTAATTTAATATTAAACATGTTATTGATACAAATTTGAGACCTCTAAGTAAGATTGAATTACTCAAGTCTCTTAAATAAGAAATTGTAAAATCTAAGGCTTACAGACTCTTTCATAAGTGCTTAAGGAAGTAAATAAGTAAATAATAAAAATCTCTAATCTTAAAACATACTCTAAAGGTTTTTGTTTTTCTACTACAGAAAATAAAAACCTTTTATGGGCTTTGTTAATATCCAACATACCATAAAATCAAAGATAATAAAGAGATTGCTACCAACCTACTTATTTAATTGGCTTATAAAATGCAAATTATGACAAAGTTTCTAAATATTTCAAATGCAGAATTCAAATCTTACCTACAGCTAAAAGGCTTTCTACTGAGATAGGCGAACTCACAAAGAGCATTCGGTAAATAAACAAAATGAAAGCTATCATGATCTTGTTAATTATTTAAAATTTGACTTTTATTCTATCCAGATGGAAAAGAAAGGTAAAGAGTTTACACAAGATGTAAATATTATCAAAATAAATATTTTAATAGTTGGATATTGTGGGAATGCATTTGTGTGTGTGTGTATCTTTAAAGAAAGGTGCTGTGTTGGGTCATGGCGGGCACCATAGAAGAAATGGGAGGAGTTTGGGGAGGAGAAGCAGGGCAGAGTTAGAGGCAGATCGAACCAGCCGCACAGAGAACAACATGTAAAGAACACGGGTGAGCTACGGGCCGGGCCCACGTGGGCCACAGATTAATAGAGATGGGTTGATTTAAGATGTAAGAGCTAGCTAACAACGTGCCTGAGCCATAGGCCAAACAGCATAAAGTAAATAAAAGCGTCTGAGTCTTTTTAGGGACCCGGGCGGCGGGCGGATAAGTGATCCGAGCGACAGATCTGTGGGTCCGGGACCTCTGGCATACGGGACCCGAGAGAACTTACTACAACAGGATATTTCCAAAATGGAAAAGAAAAGTGGGAGATTTATACGGGTTCTGAGGGTCTTAGTAATTTAAGGCATGTGGAAGGTGAGATTCAAACATGAGGCATACATATAATTCTGTAACTGCAGAAGTTAAAAGATTATCACACTGATGTTAAGTCGATACTTAGATCAATAGAAATCTTCTAAGTATTAATCTACACTTGGTAACAGTTTAGCTACTAAAACTTGACAAAATCAAATATCATAAATGAGGCTTAAAATATGAGCCTGCTTTGGCCACTTAAAAATTGTTAATGTTTCTATTGATAGCATTTCAGGTAGTTGTTCAACTATGTCTCCAACACAAGTCTCCTCTAGCTGTTTTGGACACTTACTAACTGCTTTCTCTGTAATTAGGATCTCAAGAGAGAGTAAAACAAACAATAGTCCCATTTTTATAAAATTAAATTATCTTTTTGCAAATTCAGGAAATTTATCTCTCCCATGACATTCCCTATAAACCTCAATGACAAATTATAATTAAATGTTCTAATTCACAATTTGAATATATAAACCAAAAGGAGAATAGGAGATTAAGTGCTCAAAAGCAACTTGAAACTTTTATTTTACATTTTAAAATTTGTTATTCTAAATTTCCCTGATATCTACAAAAAGAAAAATATCTTTTCTATATTTATATATGTATGTATCTGTTTGCTGGTTACAGATACCACTTCTTTCTAATTTGAGCAATAATATCCTGGCTCTAAAATTAAATGTTTCATGATCAGTCCCAACTGTGGTATGACTACTGGAATGTCCCAAAGAAAACATACATTAAACTTCCAAGGGTGGAAGCCCTCAGAGGAAGCTAAATAACTGTAAAGTCAAATACAGAGTTAAGCCAAGAGCTGTGGTCTAAGAACAATCAGTATAAGAATTTGAAAATATAAATGATGATAATATAGAAAAAGGAACACAGAAATTTTAAAGCAAAAATATGAGAGAGGGAGATGTCTCAAATAGCAAAGTTCCTGTTTCAAACAAAAGGCCTTGGGTTCCAATTCCTAGAACCTATATAAAAAGCCATGAGTCTAACTGAAGATGAAGAAGACACCAGCTGACATAAATTTCTATGTCCACTGCCCTCAAACACACACATATATATAGCACACAAACATGTATATAGATGCAAATAAATATGTTCACACAAAAGAAAATGTTAAATTTATAGAGCAGAAATGACCAAAAAATATTTTAGTAATAAACAAATTAAGTGAAAATCACTAGAACTTGGTTTTTGTCTTCTTTAGTAAATTTCAAACATAGAAGTAAATAATTTTCTTCACAGTTTACAACTAAGTAGTTAGCAGAATTCTGCATCTGGTTTTAATTAGGAAAAACACAACATCTGGAGATTACTAGACCAGCCTATTTTTAAAAAATTATAAACATTAAGAATGAAAATTCTCCTTATGCAACACCGTAATACAAAACTTTCTTTAGATGAAATATCTTCAAATGAAATATCAAGCACTCCACTCTGCCCCATATGGTATTGGTACACTCAGATGATAAATGCTGCAGCTCAGAATGTCTCTTTTATGGGGTTATAAAAACTCTGCTGTGATGCTCACATGAAATCAGGATGAAGTCAAATGTGTCCCTCCCTGCTTGAACATACATATTTCTCATTCCTCTTTACCTATTATCTTTCTTTTCTTCAAGCAATGTTTCTATCTCAAATTTAAACAATAGAGCATATAATTATTGTAAAATAATTTTCAGTAAAAATTCAGTCTCAGGGACCTGGCCCTGGGACACAGCCCTTGGAAGCCTGCTCCCACTCAGCTCTGCCATAAATCAAGGCCAACAGAGAAAAGCCCTGCAGGCCATAAGTTCCAGTAAAACCCAAGTCACTGGACATCCCCAGCACCAAAATGCTTTCTTGTAGTATGAGATTTCTGGCCCAGACTTTTGGGCTTAGTCTCAAGGTTTAGGCCCACAGACCCTCAGACCCGCAGAGACGCACAGATGCTTACAATAGTTTTCTGCTGATCGGCCTAAGGCTCAGGCATATAACTTGCTAACTCTTTACCCTTAATCTAACCCATGACTCTTATCCTGTTCAGCAATGTGGCTCGGTACCCTTTTCTCAGAGCAGTATAGTTATCCTCTGTTTCCTCTGGCTTCTCTCTGGCATTCTGCTCTGTTCTGCTTGTTCCTAGAGTTTTCTAGGGTGTTAGCCCTGCCCACACTTCCTGTCTGCCTTTGGCCACTCAGAGCTTTTTATTAAACTCATAGGCAGGGACAATTATTTACAATGGAACCACCTAATCTCCCTACATAAGTTATATGCCTAGGCCTTAGGCCAATCAACCGAAACTATTGTAAGCATCTGTGTGTCTCTGTGGGTCTGTAGGTCTGTGGGCCTAAACCTTGAGGCTAGGCCTGAAAATCCAAGCCAGGAACCTCCTACTACACTTTCTCATTACCCAACCCACATCATCACCAGAAAATCACAGTGGCAACATCAAACTAAGAGATTTCATAGCCAATATCAGACAATGAGACTAAGAGACAGTCTTCACACATCAAACTAACAGACCAAAAACTAAGAGATAAAGAGAATTATTCAGCTCCTATTAGATCAGGAACAGCTACCTAAGACCCCCAGTTTCTCAGTACCTACTGAATCAAAATCAGCCACTTGAGACCCACAGTATGTCAGCACTTACCAGTATAAGAGGGGTCACTATGACATCTATGACATAGAATATACTACCTTCAAGTGGTCTAAGAACCCAGATTGAACAAAGTGGGTCTTCCTGACACATAGACACAGCCAGAGCAGATTAAAACAAAATCAGTTCCCTGAGGTATAGAAAAATCCTGCATTGATTTGAGGCATCAATAGGCAGAGAACAATGCAAGAATATACATAATAACAAGAAGAACATGGCATCACCAGAATCTGCTAGTCCTACAGAAGAAGACCTGAACATGGCAATGCAGAAGAAGCAGAAAGAAACCACCATAAAGACAACATTATGAAAATAATAATACAATAATAATATAATGTAATATAATCCTTAAAAGATATAAGATTGTCCCTCTAAGAATAGGGGGGAAGAGGGGCAGACAAAAAAAACTGGAAAGATCAACAAATCCATGAAATAAAATAATCAAAAAAATTTAAAAAAAAAAAACAAAAAAAGCAATCAAACAGGTGAAGGACTCAGTTCAAGATTTAAAAATTGAAATAGAAGCAATAAAGAAGAAATAAACTAAGTGATGTAAACAGAAAATCTGAAGAATTGAACCAGAACTACAGATACAAGCATAAGCAACAGATTGCAAGAGATGGAATAGAGAATCTCTGGAGTGAAAGGTTTAATAATTGAAATAGATACTACAGTAAAAATAAACCCCACTAAAACCAAAAAGTCATAACATAAAATATCCAGGAAATGCACACACGTACTACACCAAAAATAACATGAAAAAGCAATCACTGGTCATTATATCCCTTAATATTAATGGACTCAATTCTCTTATAGAAAGACACACTTTAATAGAATGGATATAAAAACAGAATTGATTCTTCTGCTGCATACAAGAAGAAACACATTAAATTCAAAAATAGACACTGGCTTAAAGTAAAGGATTGGGGAAAACTGTCCAATTAAATGGACCTAAGGAACAGGCTGGTGTAGCCATCTTAATATCTAGCAAAATAGTGTTCAAACTGAAATCAATCAAAAAAGACCAGGACTGTCATTACTTATTTATCTCAGGAAAAATCTACCAAGATAAAGTCTCAATCCTGACATTTGTGATCCCAACACAAGGGCACCTAGATATATAAAAGAAACAGTACTAAAGCTTAAATTTTGTATCAACCCCTACATATTAATAGTGTGAGACTTCACTATCCTACTGTCACCATTGGATAGGTCTAACAGACAGAAACTCAACAGAGAAATAAGACATCTAACAGATGCTAGGACCCAAGTAAATATAAACCTTTCCACACAAACACAAAGAAATACACCTTTTTTCTCATGGAACTTTCTCTAAAATTGACCCCATATTCAGCCATAATGCAAATATCAATACATACAAAAATATTGGAATAACTCCATGTATCTCATCAGAACACCATAAACTAAAGTTGAAGTTCAACAGTGACAACAAAAAAATCACAGAAAGCCTACAAACTCATAGAAACCGAACATCTCTCAATCAAACCACGCTTGGGTCAAAAAGTAAGTTAAAAAAAAAAGAAATTAAAGGCTTCCAATTCAATGAAAATGAATGCACAACATAACCCAAGTTATAAGACACAATAAAAGCAGTGCTAAGAGGAAAATGGATAGCCTATATGAAAAACCTACAGAAATCTCACACAAGAGATTTAGCAGCGGGACATATTCAAACTTAGGATGGAAGTCAATAAAATTGAAACAAAGAGAACAATACAAAAAAGAAATCAATGAATCAAAGAATTGGTTCTTTGAGAAAATTAACAAGATAAAGAAACCTTATCCAAACTAACCAAAAGGCAGAGAGAGAGAGAGAGTATCCAAATGAAGAGAATCAAAAATGAAAAGGAGGATGTAACAATAGACACCCAGGAAATTCAGAGAATCATTAGATCATACAAAAACCTATACTGCATTAAATTGGAAAGAATAAAACCAAAATTAAGTCAAAAATTGATAAGTGAACTAAGTAGACCTACAACCCTCAAGGAAATTGAAGCTATAAGTAAGAGCTTCTCATGGAAAAAAAAAATCCCAGGGCCAAATAATTTCCATGTAGAATTCTACCAGACATTCAAAGAAAAACTAATACCAATACTCTTCAAACTGTTCCATACAATAGAAACTGAAGAAACATTGCTAAACTCATTTTATGAGGCCAGATTCACCCTGATACCCAAGCCACTCAAGCATGCAGGAAAGAAAGGAGATTACAGACCAATCCCCTTCATAAGCATTATTGCAAAAATACTCAATAAAATACTGGCAAACTGAATTCAACAATGTATCAAAAAAATCATCCACCAAAATCAAGTAGGCTTCATCCAAGAGATGCAGGGATGGTTCAACATATAAAAATCTGCCAGTGTCAACTATAATATAAACAACTTGAAAGAAAAAAAATAACACGATTATATCCTCAGATTCTGAAAAAGCCTTTAAAAAAGTCCAACACTCCTTCATAATAAAAGTCCTGGAGAAATCACAAATACAAGGAAAATACCTAAGTAGAATAAAGGCAATGGAGAGCAGGCTAAATGCAACATGTAACTAAATCGAGAGAAACTCAAAGCAATCCCAGTAAAATTAGGAACAAGACAAGGCTTTCCTCTTTCCCATTATCTATTCAATAAGCAATAAGAGAGCAAAAAGGTGAGTAAGGGGATACAGACTGGAAAGGAAGAAGTCAAACTATCTCTATTTGCAAATGCTATGATAGTATACATAAGCAACGCTAAAAATTCTACCAGGGATCTTCAATACTTTCAGTAATGTAGCAGAAGACAAGATTAACTTAAAATCAATAGCCTTCCTATACACAAATGATAAAAGTACTGAAAAAGAAATTAGGGAAACATCACCCTTTCTAATAGCTGTAAATAGCATTAAATCTTGGGCTAACTCGAACCAAAGAAGTGACAGACTTGTTTGACAAGAATTTAAAGTCATTGAAGGAAGAAATTGAAGAAAATATCATAAAATGGAAAGATCTCCCATGCTCCTGGATAGGTAAGATCAACATAGTAAAAATGGCAATTTTACCAAAAGCAATCCACAGATTCAATTCAATTCCCATCAAAATTCCAACACAATTTTTTTGCAGACATTAAAAGAATAATACTTAATTTCATATGGAGTAACAAGAAATCCAGGACTGTCAAAACAATCATGTTCAATGATAAATCTTCAGGAAGCATCACCACTCCTGACTTCAAGCTATACTTACAGCTATAGTTATAAAAACAGCCTGGTATTCAGATAGAAACAGTCTTGTAGATCAATAGAATCAAATAAAAGACCTAAATCTTAATCTACACACCTATGAACACCTGATTTTTGACAAAGAGGCCAAAAATATACATTGGAAAAAGATAGTATCAACAAATGGTGCTGGCATAATGTATGTATGCCAATATGTAGAATAATGCAAATCAATACTGATTTGTCCCCCTGCACAAAACTCAAATCTAAGTATATCAAAGACCTCAACAAAAACCCGGCAACACTGAACTTGATAGAAAAGAAAGAGAGACATACCCATGAATGCATTGGCACAAGTGACCAATTCCTATATATAACACCAGTAGCACAGACACTAAGAACAATAATTAATAAATGGGACCTCCTTATATTGAGAAGCCAATAGGAAAAATGACAACCTACAAAATAGAAAAAAATCTCCACTAACCCAAGGACAGCAGACTGATCTCTAAAATATATAGGGAACTCAAGAAATAAGAAACCAAAAACCCAAACAATCCAATTTAAAAATGGGATTCAGAGCTGAAAAGGGAATTCACAACAGAAGAATTACAAATGTCTGAAAGGCACTTTAAAAAATTGCTCAACATCCTTAGTCATCAGAGAAATTCAAATCAAACAACTTTGAGATACCATCTGTAACAATGAGGTTTCCTTCCCCAACTGGCCAGAGGTCCAGGCCCATAGAACTGCAGTCCCAGGCTGCTTAGAACCCCTCAAATGACTCAGATGCTTATATTAACTTCATGCTGTTTGGCCCATGGCTTAAGCTCATTGCTAATTACCTCTTTCATCTTAATCCATTCTCATTAATCTGTCCAGCCACGTGGCTGATGGCTCACCTTTGTTCTTTATATGTTTCTTCTTCAGGCACCTGGCTTGATCTGCCTATGTCTCTGCCTTTCTACTACCTGATTTCCCCTCCTACTTTTCTACAGTGCCTGTCATGGGCCAAAACAGTCCTTTATTTAAAGATTGATATTCACAGCATACAGAAAGATGTTCTCACATCACCATCTTACATCTGTCAGAATGGCTAAGATTAAAAACACAGATGGCAGCCTATAATGAGGGGATGTGGAGCAAGGGGAACACTCCTCTACCACTGGTGGGAGTGTAAACTAGTACAGCTGCTTTGAAATGCAGTATGACAGCTCCTCAGAAAACTGGAAATAAATCTTGCAAATGATCCAGCAATACCACTATTGGGCATATACCCAAGTTCTGAACATTCTTACCCCAAGGGCATTGGCTCAACTATGTTCATGGCAGCATTATTTCTAATAGCCAGAACCAGGAATAAACCTACAAGCCCCTTAACTGAAGAATGGATTAACAAATTGTGGTACATCTATACAATGGAATACAACCCAGCAGTTAAAAAAATGACATCCTAACATTTGGAAGCAAATGGATACATTTGGAGAGTATAATCCTGAGTGAGGTAACATAGGCCTAGAAACATAGACATGGTATGCATTCACTCATACATGGATTTTAGACATAAAGCAAAGAATATCCAAGCTGAAAACCACAACCATAAACAGCTTGGGAACAGAAGGAACTTAAGAGAGAAATCCTGATATTACCCCTGGGAAGGGGAAATAGAGAAAATCTCCTTAGTAAATTGGGATCATAACATTGAGTGAGCATGGAGAGGTAGGAAAAAAATCATGAGAAAAAGTGATGGTTGAGCAAGAGGAGCAACAAAAAGGGAGAAAAAATGTCTATCTTGATAAAAAACGATGCACTGTGTGGTTAGAAAGAAGCCTGGTGCTAAAGAAACCTCCAAGAACCCACAAAATGTCCCCGGCTAAGACTCCTAGCAATAGTAGAGACTACCTAAACAGGACTTCCACTGTAATCTAATGAATGACCTAGTTGTCATTGTAGAACTCTCATCCAGCAATCAATAGAGGAAGAAGTAGATATCCATAGCTAAGCAACAGATCAAGCTTCTGGTCCAGCTCAAGTGAGAAAGATAAGAGAGTATATCACCAAAGGGACCAGGATCATGAGGAGGCTACTCACAGAGATGACATTGGGAGCTCACTGAATCATAAACAATTACTGAGGAAGCTTCAGAGAAAGGAACTAAACCCTCCAAAGGCAGACCATGGTCAAATGCCATGAGCAGTCTTTAGAGTCTTTTGCAGTAGGATCAGACTATATTCTGTGCATAAACTGACATCTTGGAGTCCATTCCCTACAGAAGAACACTTAATCCAGCCTTAATATTGGAATGAGAGACTCAGACCTACCTCAACTGGATATGCCAGACTAAACTGACCCACCTTGGGACTCCTTGCCATCCTTGAAGAATGGATGGGGGGGATGGGGTAAGGAGAGGCTGAGGGAGGACTGGGAGGGACTGGGAAGCGGAAAGGGAGGGAGGAAGAACAGAGGTAGATATGGGAACTAAAATCTTTCTAAATAAAAAAAAATGGTCACTTCCTGTTGGAGGCCACTGGCTCCAGCTCCTCTAGGTGGCGCCATTATCTGGCGCTGGCCAACCCGCCTGAGTCAGAGTACGCATGCGCTTGGTATTCTCGCGAGACTGGTCTGGTTTCTCTGCCTTTCCCGTGGCGTCATATGGGATTCTGAACTACGACCAATAGGAAGATGTTTCGTCTAAAGCAAGAGCCGTTTGGTCGTCTTAAAACCGGGTGCTTCCTACCTCGTGGTCTCTTTCTCTTCCTCTCTCTCTCCCCGCCCCGCCGTGCGCACGGACGCCGGCCCAGCTTCTGGGACGCGGGCTCAAGGCCACGTGGCGGATGGCCCGGCCCAGACCACGCCGGGGCCTAGCCTAGCTCTCTGGCTTCCCTTTTCCCGCTGGGGGCCCGCCGCCGCTGGCTCTTGCGCAGCGGCCCCTGCCCCTCTGCCGGCCTCTCTGCCGGCTCTCTCACTTTCTCCTCCCCTCTCCATTTTCCGTAAGCTAAATGCTCTCCCCTAAGATACATTAAAGTTATACTGCAGAAGGATCCTCAGTGTGTGCTGTGTCTTTCCTCGCGGGCGAGCGATAGGCGCGGGACAACTTCCTTTTCCTGCCACTCTATCTCTTCCTTCACAAAGGATTCTTAAGGGAGAGGAGCGGTCGCTTCTCCTTTAACGTCACCTGTTCTCAGACACTGTCTGACATCTACTCTCACCAGGCCATAACTCTGCCCTGTCTGCACATGACCGTTGAGAGACGCACTTGTCAAATTAGGCTTGAACACCTTTTAAAACTCTTAGTTGCATTTGTTACTGAACATTCTTTTTCCCCTTTTTAATTACTATTAGTTAGTTGGAGGAAGGAAAACACGTGTGCCAAGGCATGGATGAGGAGGACAGAGGACAATTTGCCACAGTAAATCCTCTCCTTCAGTGTGTGAGTCCTCAGGCTGTCAGGTGTGACAACAAACACTTTTACTTACTGAAGGATCTTGCCCTCCTTGACACTGCTCTTAATAAACCTGAAATAAGTATATTATAACCTTCCTTATATTTTCGTTAGTATTCCCTTCATTATATTATATCCTTTGTGTTCCAATTCCTTGAGGTTTCAGTCTAACCACCTATTACTTTACATGTGTCCTAAGGCAAACATAATTCCACAGCTTCTTGACTCAACAAGTTCATTCCTGAGTTTTAATGCAGTTTCTAAGTTGAGTATCTTCAGTAGGAGGAACCTGAGACATCTTGCAAAAATGCTGCCACTCAAGCCTGAACTTCCCTTATCCTTATTTGTAAAGTTGTAAGAGGGGTGAAAGGACTATTACTACACACTCTATAGAGATACAAACATGGGTGTTTTCATGAGTTTTTATGGCACTTTTGTATTGATGGCCATTTCATTTTGATCTGTGTTTTGTTCCCTTATTCTTCATAATGTCATCATTTACACTGAATCATATCACCTGCTACATTCAAATCTGTCAATCCATCATTTTTAAGATGGCAGTAAATTTGATTTGTATTACTTATTCATTTAACATATTAACTGGATACTGAAAAATCTCTAGATTTTTGACTTCAGATCTTCCCATCTCCCTTTTTCTCATATCCTAATCTCCCATTATTGTCCTCAAGTTCTGGAGAAGACTTGCTCTGACCTGTCTTAATTCTTTGTGGAATTAATAAGTTCCTAGTGGAAATTCCAGGTCTCCTCCCTACTGTAAAAACCCATAAAATCCCCAGCCCATCCACATTACTAATGGTCAATTCCCAATATCCAGAAATACATCTTACCAGTAACTTCCAGTGGTCACACCAATCAGGAACTCAGAAGAATATCCTATCAAGCAGCATGCAACCACCATCCTTGCATCCTTTCCTAAGAATCTGAGAGTAAGTCAAACCCAAGGAGCAAAATATCCACCCAACAAAGACAAGACCAGATATCAGCACCTAGAATCACAGTCTTCCCAATTCCAGAACCCTGAACAGAGCACAAAAGACAATCAAGGCAATAGGACACTATTTCTCCAGTAGAGCCCATCAATCCTGCCACAGCCGGCCCTGAATATTCCAATATAGTTGAAGCATAAGTAAAAGCCCTTCCTTAAAGCAGCTTTTTAAATATGACTTATGTGATTTAAAATGAAATAAATAAATAAATAAATAAATAAATAATTGTTGAATGAAATCTATGAGAACACAAAATCATTGAAGGAAATAAAATAATTAAAGATCTGAATGTAAATATAAGTTCAATAAGTAAAGCACAAACTGAGGGATATCTTGAAATATAGAATGAAGGTCCTTGAACAGGAACTAAAGAAGCAAACCCATTAGAATATAAGAGATAGAAAAGAAATTCTCAGGCATCGAAGATATGATTGAATAGGATACATTGGTCTAAGAAAACATTAAAATAAAAAAAATTATCACAAAACATCCAGAAAATCTAGGATGATATGAAAATACTAAAACTGGGAATAATAGGAATATACTGAGTGGAATAAATCCAGAACAAAGGCACAGAAAATATGTTAAGCAAAATCATAGAAGGAAATTTTTTAACATAAGGAAGAAGATACATAACTAAGTACAAGAAACTTACAGAACACCAAATAGACTCTACCAGAAAAGAAAGTCTGCTCTGCACATAATAGCCAAAATGCTAAATGTATAGGATCAGAAAGAATATTAAAAGTTGTAAGGGAAATAACCAAGTACCATAAAGTATGACATCACAGCACCATAGCATAATAAAAAGCAGAACATTTAAATTATATATGACTTCTCAATGGAGACTCTAAAAGCTAGACTCAAATACAGAGCAAAGTGTTTATTTGCCATAGATGTAGTGAATAAAATATTCCATGATAAAAAAATTTACTACTATCTACAAACCCAGCCCTTCAGAATGAAATTACAACTTAAACAGGTTAACTTAATCCAAGAAAATACAATAGATAAATAACATCATACAAGAAAACAGAGAAGGGACACACATACACACACATGTATACACACACAAACCCCCCCCACACATATATACACACACATAAATACATATACACATACACACACACAAACAACAACATAACAACAACCAGCAAACATGCTCATTTAAATCTCTCACCATGCAAGACTCTCAATTTCCCAATAAAAAGTCATAGCTAACAGAATGGAGACAAAAACACAACCTAGTCTGCTGCATCCTAAAAACATACTTTAACATCAATAATAGACTTCATCACAAGGTAAAAGGATGGGAAAATGTATTTCAAACAAAGAGACCTAATAAACAAACTGGTGTAGCAATTTGAAAATCTAACGAAAGAAACTTCGAACCAAAACTAATCAGAAGTGCTAGGGAAGAACACTACACACTCATCAAAAGAAAAACCCACCAATTCTTAACATTTATGCCCTGAACACGGGACACTCAGGTTTGTAAAATAAACACTACTACAGAATATCGATCCCCTCACACTAATAGTGTCTGATAATTAAATATACCACTCTGCTACAATCATAGATCGATATTCTGCTCAGACCGCATCAGAGAAGTCTCCTCCTCTACCAGATGGAAACAAATACAGAGACTCACAGACAGTCATTATGTAGAGAATGTGAGACCTTGGAACATCTAGCCCTCAATAGTTATCTCCAACAAATCCCTTCAGAGAATCCTCAGGAAGTGGAGGCAGAAAAGATCGAAAGGGATGAAGGACATTAACAAAATAAGGCCCTCTAAATCAACATGAGCAACGCTCAGATGAACTCACAGGGACGGAAGCAACATGCACAAAGTTTTCATTGTTCGGTACCCGGTTCTCTGCATATAAACTATGGCTTCCAGTTTAGCATTTAAATAGGGTTCTTGAGTGTGTGAAAGAGTGGATCTCTGGTTCCTGTAGCTTCTCTTAGGGTTTTTTCCCTTCTGTTTGTCTTATCCAATTCCAATATGATAGTTTTTGTTTTATTTTATTGTACTTTATTATTATCCTTTAGAAAACTTTTTTCTTATTATAAAGAGAGAATGAGATACATCTCCATAAGAATGGATATGGGAAGGTACTAAGAGAAGAAGAGAAAAGAAAATTGGTAATGAAGGTATATTAAGTGAGAAAAATCTTTTCAGGGAAAGACAAAGAAAAAATTCTATACTCCAGACTTCCTGGTTACTAATGAATTTCCATAGATCAAGCTAAAATGAACTAATGTAATTTTTAAGGCTTTCATTTTGATTTATGCATTTTGGATTAGGAAACATTTATAAGAAAGCTATACTAACACAGATAGTATTTTTTAATATTAGACATAAATATTTTTAAATATCAGCTATATCTAGAAGAAGGCAAACAAGATGATTTTTTGGAGCTAAGAAACTGAGCCACATAATAAAATCTTGGATATATGAGTCAATTTAATCAATTATGTCAGTATGAGGAAAACAAAATTACCATATTTGGCAGCTTCAGACTTTATAATGACTGTGAATGGGAAGTACTTATTTAGTAGGTTTGCTATGTATCATTCAGCCATAGGTTCTCATTTATGACCTAAGAAATACAGAATTATCAATAATAAATACATATTTAATATTAAAATAATGAAAGTAAAAAATCAAAGATCATAAAAGAAGTATTCAAGCCAGCATGATTAATTAAAAGTTCAGTTAATCAAACTGACCTACACTTTACTAAAATCCATGAGGGAGAAGGTGGTATTTCACCACTGAAAGGAAAGACTAGGCTCTCTTGGGATCTGAAGTCTGGTTAAGATGGTAATATTGATGAATGTTTTTGTTGTACACCTTTGATTTAGTGGACTTGTTGTCATTATACCTATGAAAGAAATGTTGGCCAATTCAATGGTGTAACTATACTTCTTCCAACTGTTAGATAATAGTGAACATTGTAGCAAGAGTTTTACCCAGTAGAATCTTAATCATCATAGTGTAAGACTCTACTAATCATAGATGATATAATTTTCTTAAGGCAATTTTTTTGAATCCTTTTTTTGAAATCAGTACTTGGAGACAACTTGATGACTGACTAAAGAGAAATTAAAGAAATACCACAGTACTGAAAAACTGAAGAGAGAAAAGCACAGTGTACTTAGCAAATAACAAAAATCACAAATGTTTTGGTCATATACAGGTGCAAAGCTAGAAGACCCCTACAAACAACACATATATACAAACACACATATACACACACTATTTACAATGAATTCACTGAAATAATGACAATTTTGTATTTGTTCACTTAACAAAATCTGCTCAAACAGAAGGTTTTATAAGTGCTTTAACAATTAAAAATATACAAATACTAAGCTGATTATAAAGTCTCAGATTTTTGTGTTACTTAGCAAAAGAGCTGCCTGGGGGCATCTCATAAGAAAACACAATTGGTTGAGTAATAGAAGTGATATTTTCATCCATAATATTTCTATAGATAAAAGTCAAGCAAGTGTAATATGTCAAATATTAAACTCATGACAGAGTGAATTTATAAAACTTCTTTCAGCAATAACTAGAAAAATTGGTATTAGAGATTCCAATTTCCCCATTGTTTAAGAATACTTGAGTAAATATGCCAAACTAGCTTAGACATTGTGAATTTAATCTTTATTGGAAGTTAATATGAAATGTTTTCATTTCATCTTTGTCAAACTGAAGGTACTGTACTATTGGAAGATAAAAAATAATTTTGTATGTAACATTCTCAGTGATCCTTAAAGTTCATGCTTGAAAATTTTTGGAACAATCACTAATTTTCAGAAGATTGTGTTCACATCAGGATTTACAGACTTCTTATATAACAGGAATAAGCTATTAATATGATATTAATAATGAGCTGTTAACATAAAAAATAGATATCATGTTATAGTGATCCCATACGTGGGATTCAAGGAAGGTAATATCCATTCATGAAAAGACAGGGCAACAATAATTAATGTTAATTGCAATGTGGTTATGAATCAGATACTGTGGTGAAGACTTTGCATACATTTTCTTACTTAATTCCCAACACAAATACAGTAAATAAAATCATTTTCTATGTTCTATAGGTATATTATTTCAAATACACACTTATAAAGTATCCTCTCAATATTCACAACTCAGATTGAATTGTTCTAAGTTATCAAAGGTATCTAACGTACATATGCATTGATCTAATAAGTAATAGAATATCTTTCATATACTGTACAGAAACCTTGTCGAAACTGTAGCAGACACCAGGCAGATCTACTGCAGACAACTTAGGCTGATCTCTCAGAAATTAGCACATATGACATGATTTATTTCCTGTCGCTATCAGAACAGTTCTAACAATCAGAGGGCTGATTCACGAGCTTCCCATGTTCTAAGTCAGACATCATAAGACCTTGTCCCAAAACAACAACAGATTAGACTCTAAAGATGATCTTTCTGGTATAATTGCATATGTTCAGAGACTCTGTGGTGTGTAATTCTTTCGCTCTTTATGTGTTTTTGTCTTCTAACTATAGAGATTACAAGAGTAGCCAAGGAGAGTTAGGCTTTAATACTTTTTAGTAATAAATAAAGATTTACTTCTCAAAAGCTTTATCTACCAAATACCAAATGGTCAGCCCTGTAAACATACATACAAGTAACATTATACCAACTGAGAACATTAAAGTTAAGACAACGTATTTCTACACATACAAGGTTGTAAAAACAATTACCGAGGAAAACAGCCTATGAATTTGCGGAAGAGCAACAAGAGGAACACGGTGTGAAAAACATAAGAGAAAATGGTGTAGTTGTCATCTTCAAAAATAAAAACAATTAAAAGGAACTTTGATCTTTAGCAGAAAAATTTTTTTCTTTATCAAAAATTACAGCCATTAAATGGTTCTGTCACTTGATACATGGACAAAAAAAGGATTATATAGAATTAACAATGAATTAACATTGTGTGAAAGGAACAACTTGGTCTATCTTTTTGTTGCTGTCTATTAAACTTTTAACACAAAACATGATTTCTTAAAGTCAAATCCAAGCACATACATGGCCCTGAATGCCTACAGTAAGACTTAGAAAGTTGGAATTCTGAGTATTTAATATCTCTATACTCAGCCTACCTCCTGGGTTCAAAGTATCTGATCTTCCACAGCAGAAGAAAATACCTAAAATTATTTTTCCGCATGTCATCAAAAATCCAGGTATTCCATTTACACACATACATACGCAATAATTATTGCCTATATTAACTAATACAACATATTTGTGTGTTATTATAGCTATCTGAAGATGTAGCACAAAAGACATAAATAACAAGTTATGACAAGAGATACCTGTCAATACTCCTCAAACTTTCTTTGGTATATATAAGGAGTTGAGTCCTAGGAAGAGCTTACAGCAACTCCTGAGGAACAACTTTAAAATTGATAGAATCTTATGATTCTATTTTAAAGTACAATTATTTATAAAAATTATATATATATATATATGTTTGTAAGGTTACATAATTCTCATAATACAATTTTCAAATATCTTTATAGTATTACACTTACTTTAATATAAATTATAGCTATTATATGTCTCTATTACAAATATAATACAAAGTGTACAATTTTATTATCTTTCCTAAACCTAGTTTTCAGTGACCTTGGTAACTTCAAACTGACCAAAATGTAACTTTTTCTTCTTTTCTCACATTTCTGGATATAAGCTTTCCTTAGCTTAGCAAATTCTGACACAGCAAGCTTGAAACTGAACATCAGTTACTAAATTGTTTGTAACAAGTGTTTTACAATGTCCTGGAATGTACTCATAAAAGCCAATGTAATCATTTCAGCAGTTATCAAATTGCAAGTGATGAAAAATTTCCCATAAAATTTCCTTTGTTAGTTAGAGCTTTCCCTTGACCTCCTTTCATTTTAAGAAACATATGAAATCCAAATGCAACAATTGCACAATGGACAGTACCAACATCTGCCTCTGAACACGTAGAAAACAAAATGGGAAATTGTCAACCAATTTTAAACTTTTGCTCAGATGACCACAGTCCAACCATAATGTCCAGCACTCTAAAGGACACAAAATATAAGAGAAGCAATATAAAAATGAATGGAAAAACAATTTCAACTTTTCCATTTCATTTTTCACCAAGACTTGTACAACATAGCTTTGACAGATGTCTCCTAGCCCAAACCTTCTCCTTCAGAAAAAGAAAAGTAAGGGGAATCAGGAAAACACTTCACAGTGACCTTAAGAACTTTCCAAAAAAATCTAATTCTGACTAAAACTATTATTAATGGTTAAGTATATAATTTTCAAAATTAAAACTCAGAGCTTGGGCCAGTCAACTTGTCTCACAAATATTTTAAAGGGAGTTCTTCAGGTTTCACAATAGGAAGCTGAAGAGCAGGAAGTAGGAAGATACTCATGTAAAGATAAACACATAAATGAACGAGAGAAACAATATCATAAAGGCAGTACACAATCATTTATAGTCACCAAGAAAAATCTGTTTACAAGTTAAAAGCTATAACTACTGAAAATAATCCAGATATAAAGCAAAGATATGAATTGAAACATCAGAAACAAAGTTTGGGATGCAAGTAAAATGGGTTATAGTTTGTTTTTTTTCATTGAGTTTTTTGTTGTTGCTGTTGCTGACTTTTTTTGTTTGTTGTTTGTTTTTACTGTTTTGTTTTGACATTTATAGGAGTTCGCCTGCATCTGCATCATGTGCATTCAGTGCTAAAGAAGCTAGAGGAGGCATTTGTTTCCCTCAGGACTGGCATTACAAATGGGTGTGAGCCTCGCTATTGAATGTTGGGAATAGAACCTGCCTTCTGACCTGGAACAGAACCCAGGGGTCTTAACTGCTGAGCTGTATCTCCAGTCACAAAATATTTTCTGCATATACAGTTGAAGTCCTTTTGAGATTAAAACAGACTCTTAAAGCTATCAAGGTGTTTATTTAAACTTCTGACCTTCATAGTAGCTACAGAGAGATTATCTAGGAAAAACTAAAAAGAACCAAATTAAATCAAAATAAAAACAATAATAATGTCACAGAGGAAAAAAATAGAATCAAAGAACTCCAAAGCAGAAAATGATTGCAAGTACTAGCTATTTGAAGGTGGTTAAGAGAAATGAACTAAATTTCTCCACCAAAACACATAGAAATAAATTTATCAGAGAAAATATCTTTATTTCCTAAAATAAAATTCCTTTCTTTTACACAATGCACATAAAATGAAAGTGAGAGAACATGAAATGGTGGTCCACACAAATGATGGCAAAAAGGACATTGAGTAACCCATCTTACATAAAAAAAGATAATTTAAATATAGATGTAAAAAGCAATACTGGATATATAATCATTGGTCAACTAAATAGGTATATTTAAATAAAAATTTATCCGAACAAATAAATGTGAAAATACTGGTAGTCTTAAAGGGTAAAGAAGCAATAAAATAATATGAGAAATTTCTATATCATATTCCTAAGACTGGATAAGATCACTCTGATATTAAGATCAAGACACTGAGAAAAGCTGACTATACATGACATCAGATTACATTCCCACAACAGAATTCTACAAAGCACATTCAGCGGGGTTGTACAAAAGTTTTACACTAGCATGAATTGTGTATTGCCCGTTAAGTGTGATATACCACATTAAGTTAATATTTAAAAAAGCATGTGTCATTTCAGAAAGAGTGAAAATCATTACTTTTTGTAGCTATAATAAATATAACGACCAAAAGCAGCTTGGGCAAGAAAAGGCTTATTTCATCTCACAGCTCACCGTCCATCAGGAAGTAAAGTTAGAGCAGGAACTCAAGGCAGAAAACTGGATGTGGAAAGTAGAACAGAAGAACAGAACAGACTAGAACAATACTGCATGAAGGTCTGCTCTTTTGAATTGCTACATTTGCTATATTATACACCCGAAGATCACCTGGCAAAGATGCCCAGCAGGCTGGGTCCTTCCATAGCAGTCATCAGTCATGAAAATGGTACAAAAACAAAGCTCAAGGCCAATTTGACAAATAATTCCTCAATTAAGACTTTCTGTTCCCATATGACTCCAGCTTGTGACAAGTTGACAACATAAAGGAAGGAAAAAAGGAAGGAAGGAGGAAGGAAGGAAAGAAGTAAGGAAGGAAGACAGGAAGGAAGGAAGGAAGGAAGGAAGGAAGGAAGGAAGGAAGGAAGGCAGGAAGGAAAGAAGGAAGGAAGGAAGATAGGAAGGAAGGGAGGGAGGGAGGGAGGGAGGAAGGAAAAAACACAATAAGCATTGAATCTGTCAATTGCTTTAGTAGGATAGAAATGTTCACAATATTAATTCTATCAATGTATGAGCATGGGGGAGGCCTTTTCATTTTCTTATAATTTCTTATAACTTCTTCAGTATTTTCTTTGATGTCTTAAATGGATTTTTCAAAAATTATTTCTATTATCTTTGGACATTATTATATAGATGAATCTTTTTATACATACTTATGATTTTATACATATATATGTATATATCTTTTATACATTTAATTATAATTACCCTTTCCCTTTTTTTCCTCCACACCCTTATTGAAGTTTTTAAACATTTATGGCCTCCTTTTATTAATTCTTTTTAATACAAGTAACATTATGCAGGTAGAACAGGTTTGACTTACATATTAAAGTTTTTGTTAGACAAGTTTCTCACTTCTTTAGCCAAGAGTTATTCTAAGATAGTGTTATATGATGAGACATTTTCTGGAGAGATGCAACATACGCATCTACTCATCATAGATAGGCAGCTCATAACAGACCAAAGTACAGATAGCACCAAACCTACTGGGTGAGCCAGTAAGTTTTATTGGGGTTCAATTACTCAAAGACATCTGCATCACCAAAGCTCACCCTAGAATGAGTGACAGCTCACAAAACCAGGAGATCTAGGTAGGACACACTGCTCTGCACAGGTGCATGGAACATATAGGTAGATCCGTAGGTTGAACAGCAGCGTACTGTCATTTCTCAGATGTTTTATGCTTCTTTCAGGCAGCTTGCTTTGTTTCTGATTCTTCCAGGCAATCAATATGGTCTCAGAGTGTTTGCAGCTTGCTGGTTTGAGAATCTTCTTTTTAGCTTGACTTATCTAAGAATGACTCTCAGTCTTGGGAGGGAGAAGCCTAGCGAATCTTGATAGTTTCAGGCATTTCCTGTAGCTGTATTGAGTTTTACTTTCTATCTTAAAGCTTCTGAGAAGACAAGGTGTTTCAGTCTTGGGGGAAACTGGTACACAAGAGATCAATTTGAGGCTATTGTGTCTGTACTATTTTCCTGGATAGTTTCTTGGTGTGCTTGTCATTTATATATACTGATTTTGTGGGCTAATTTTGTATCCTGTTACTTTTATGCATGTATTTATCAACTGTCAAACTTTCTCGTAGAATCATTCATAAATAAAATTTTATCATCTACAAATAAAATTTTTTTGATTTCTATGTTCAGCTTTAATCTCTTTCAGTTGCTGTGTTTGTTGAAGACTTAAAAACTACAGTGAAATGAAATGGAGAGAGTAGACACCCTTATTTTATTAGAAGTGGTTTGAGTTTCCCTCCATTTTAGAATAATGTCAGCTATGAGCTGCTGTATATTCCATTTATTGAGGAGAGTGAGAGCCCTTGTGTCTTTTGTTTCTCTATGACTTTTTTCATGAAGGGATGTTACATTTTGCCAAAGGCCTTTTCTGCATCTAAGGATGTATCACAAAGTCGACATATTATAACATCTTTTCAGTGAAGCTAACATGATGTTGGTAGATAATCTTTTTTAAGTGCTTTTGAGTTCTTTTTGCATTTATTTTATATAAAATATTCTCATGTATGCTCATAAGAGATTGTGATCTATTTTCTTTTTTCATGGGTCTCTGTTATTTGTTGTTTATTAAATTTATTTGAGTATACTCTTTCAGAAACTTGAGATATGGCTCAGATATTGAGTTGTAACTGTTCTTCCAGAGGTCCTGAGTTCAAGTCCCAGAAACCACATGGTGACTCACAAACATCTATAATGAGAACTGATGCATTCATCTAGCATGTTGGCAGATATGTATATATAATAAATAAATCCTTAAAAACAACAATAAGAAAAAATGTTCTTTCAGTTTTTATTTTTACTGGCTAATGTGAGAAGTATTGCTGCTAGTCTTTGTGGTCTGGTAGAATTTCTCACTGAATTCATCTGGCCATGGGCACTATTTTAGATAGAAGATTTATAATTAATTACTCATCTCATTGGATCTTGTGGATCTATTTACATTATGTAGTTAATAATGATTTAATGTGGTTGGTCATAACTATCAAGTAATTTATCTATTTCTTTTAATTTTCCTAGTTTGATGAAATACAGAGTTTTAAAGTATGACATCCAAATTTCCTCAGTGTCAATTGCATTGTCTCCATTTTAATCTCTAATTTTATTAATTGAAGTTGTTTGTCTATCTCTTTTAATTTGGTGAAAGGCATACCAACTTTGTTAAGTTTTGCAAAAAACAAACTTTGTTTCATTAATCTAATGTTTTTAATTTATATTTCATTAATGTAAGCCATAGCTTTATTATTTCATATTGAATCAGTAACGTTATTTTCAAATATATTTTCTAAGCGTGGCATACAAATTTGATATGTCCTTAAAGACATAATAAGATTATAATGCTCATTATACATTTCATATTCCATTTATGTATTGCTGCAATATAATAACCACACTCCCCTAAATTTAGCAATATAATCCACCATTGTCTGATTTTTGTTTGTGGTGTGACAAAAAACAATAAAACTGCAACTTAAATTGGTTTATCTGATTCACAGTTTCAATTTAGAGTCAGTCACTGCAAAAAAAAAAATATGAGTGACAAAATCTTGAAACAACTGCACATAACTCATCTACATTGATCAACAGGCAATAATGAATTAATGCAAGCAAGCCACTGCTCTACTCACTCCTTTTCATTCAGTCCAGGGTTCAGCCCAGGAAAATAATATAATATGATTTCAAGGTTAGTCTTCCCACCTTAGTTAATCCAACAAAGAAAGTCTCTCATATACATTCCTGTAAGCCAAGCAGAGATAGAAAATTCTTTATTGGGATGCTCTTGCTGAGGTAATTCTAGGTCAAACCATGTTGAAAATAAAACCAACCACTACATGTAGTAGGGGTTTCTTGCCTGGACTTTTGGGCCTAGCCTCAAGGTTTAGGCCAGCAACCCACAGACCCGCAGAGACACAGATGCTTTCATTAATTTTAGGCTGATGAGTCTAAGGCCCAGGCATATAACTTGCTAACTCTTTACCCTTAATCTAACCCATGATTCTAATCCTGTTCAGCCATGGGGCTCGGTACCTTTTCTCAGAGCAGCATATTTGTCCTCTGCTTCTTCTGGCTTCTCTCTGGCATTCTGCTCTGTTCTTCCTGTTCTCAGAGTTTTTCTTAGTCTGATAGCCCCACCCACACTTCCTGTCTGCCTTTGGCCAATCAACGCTTTCTATTAAACCAGTGAGTGGGACAATTATTTACAATGGAACAACATAATCCCCCTACAATTACAATTTTTAAAAATTTTATACACCTTTTATAGGACAAAGAAGTTAGTACAAGGAGGAAGAAAGCAAAAATAACAATAAGGATGTCTGAAAAAATTATAAAGAATATTAGAATTTATTTATAAAGAATATTAGTATTTATTTATATAAAATTGTGATATATATATATATATATACATATACATCTGTGTAAGTGCCTATGCATATCTAGTTTAAATAAAAATTCCCACCTGAGTTGACATTGCTACCCCAGAAGGTCATAGCCTTTCTCACAAAACTCCCAAAATGAGGCATGAGAAATATATTTTCAAGTTGTTGGTCAGGAGAATATAAAATTCCAAAACATAATAGAAAATTGCTGTGCCTTTGAGAAATTAAAGGAAAAAAATCACTGTTTCTGAAAAAAAAAAAAAACCATGCATTTTAGATTTAAGATGAAATGAATCCAAATGTGAAGCTATTATGAAAACCTCTTCTCGAATGAGTGACTTTCATGGTACCAGAAGATGTCCTTTAGGGATAAAAATCAATAGACCTATCAATCTATGATGTCTATAAATTACAGCAACCAGCAATGAAGAATAACTTTGAATTATTGGCACTTATAACTAGTGAAGTCATGCATCTTAGAGAAAAATTGACTACTAGCATTTTACTCAACTCTTACTACATTCTTAATATTTATCTTTATACCTGAAGATAAGTGTAGTTCTCAATAAAGTTTTTATTAGAGTAAGTGGAGATGACTTGATCAAAGTACAGAAAACATGGAATCCTTTGGTGCTGAGCTCCACCTAATATGTCTACAACACAACTTCTGCCCTTGAGACTCAAGAAACAGAAGAGCAGACAAAAATTTTGTAAAATTCAGAGAAAGAGGAAGTTTATTGTGAGATAGTGTCTGATATACTATAAAGCTACAGTAATAAAACCAGCCTGGTACTGGCATAAAAGCAGACTTCTCGATCACTGGAATCCAATTGAAGACCCCAACCTTAATTCACACACCTAGGAACACATGATGTTTGACAAAGAGGCCAAAAATATACAATGGAAAAAAGAACTTGATAGAAACAAAAGTGGGAAATATCCGTGGGAAATATCCGCCAACACATTGGTACAGGCAACCACTTCCTAATTATAACAGCAATAGCCCAGATTTTAGACATAAAGCAAAGAATATCCAGGCTGCAAACCACAACCCCTGAACAGTTACATAACAGAAGGAACTTAGAAAACATACCCAGAAATCCTCCTGGAAAGAGGAAATAGAGAAGATCTTCTGAGTAAATTGGAATCATAATGGGCAGTGAGTAAGGGAAGGTTAGAATAAATCATGAGAGAAGGAAATGGTTGAGTGAGAGGAGCAACAGAGAGGGAGAAAAAAGAAATGGATATTTTGATAGAGGGAGCTGCTGTGGGGTTAGGAAGAAACCTGGTGCTAAGGATACCTCCAAGAACCCACAAAGTATCCCTTTTTAGGACTCCAAGAACTAGTAGGGGGGTACTTAAACAGGACTTTCCCTATAATCAAATGACCACAATAATTATCATTATAGAACCTTTATCCAGCAATGGATAGAGGCAGAAGCAGAGAACCATAGCTAAGCACCAGCTCAAGCTACCAGTCCAGCTGAAAAGGGAAGGGGGGGATAGAATATTTGAGCAAAGAGATGAAGACCATGAGGAGCAGACCCACAGAGATGGCAGACTGGAGCTACTGGGAGCTCACTGACTCAAAAACAATTGCTCAGGAACTTTTAGAGAAAAGAACTAAACCCTCCAAATGTAAAAGACTATGAAATGGCAGGGCAGTTTGTGGAGCCTCTTGGAGTAGGATCAGACTATGTTCCTGATACATGAACTGATATCTTGGAGCCCATTCCCTACAGAGGAACAGGTAACCAAGACTAATACTGGGATGAGGGACTCAGACTTACTTCAACTGGATATGCCAGACTGAACTGACCTACCTTGGGACTCCTTGCCCTTCTTGGGGAATGGATGGGGGGATGGAATGGGGTGATTCTGAGAAAGGACTGGGAGGGCCTGGAAGGGGATAAGGGAGGGGGCAGTGGTAGATATGGGAAAATATTTTTTAAATTAAAAAAACCCAGAACATACTGATTAAAGAATAGTTTAACAAGGAAGCCAACGATAGACATGGTAACATGGAAGGAAGAGATCTTAGGAACCTCCCCTTAGACAAACAACTACAAGCAGATAAGGAATATTGAGGCCCTGAGAAATAGTCTTCCTTAAGGAAGAACCTAACAGATGGTTATCTAATACCAAATGGTTATTATTGAAACTACTTACAAACATACACATGACAATAATTTATATATTTAAGAGTACGTGTGTTTGTGTGTGTGTGTGTGTGTGTGTGTGTGTGTGTGTGTGTGTGTGTGTGAGAGAGAGAGAGAGAGAGAGAGAGAGAGAGAGAGAGAGAGAGAGAACAATTAAAGAAAAGACCATGTTTCTGAGAGATCAAGGTGAATAGCATTGGAGAGGTTTGATAGGTGAAATAGAATATGAAAATGGATGTAATCATATTTTCATTTGAAAAAAGTAAAGGTATATGTAACCACATCACAGCCACTAATTGTTTATTTTAGAATCTATGATAATAACAGAATTCAAGTACAAAGCTTCCCCCTTGTTTTCATGTAGTCAAAGATAACAGCTCAAAAATTTTGAGAATCACTCACAAAATATGAATTAGTAGAGTTGGCCTATCACATGTCAGAGCAGAGACTTTTGCTTAAAATATGTTTGGACAGTCTCCACATGTATTAATGTGTTAATTTAGTATTATAATTAAATTTTAAAGTAAGCAACTCAAAAGTACCAGGTGATATATTATATATAAATCTTTTATTACCTAATCACAGATGTCACTCATTCTCCACTGTAATTGTCACAAATCAGGAAGGAACAATTATCATAGATACTTGTTTCTCTATGAGAATATTGTTTAAAAATACATTTTTTTCTCTTTGTGTTACTCAGTTATTATTTGGAGTGTTACATGCTTAATTAACATACAATTTGTTGTTCACTGAGATGGATATATATAAAGTATTACATTTTTCAAAAGACCAACAGGGGTTTTATTTTTAGTATTTGTGTATTTTTAAAAATTTATAAAAATTGAATTACAACACATGCCCTTCTTCCACCTTGAGAGGCATTTGCAGATTAATATTGTGACCCCTTCAGAAAGTCTAATCTTCCAAATTTTCAAAAAGAAACATAAAAAATATTTTTCTAAAAATACATATTTGAAATATTATAATGATGGAACAATTCTAAAGTCTAATTAAAAATCTTTTGTCGTGGGCTGGAGACAACATAGTGATTAAAGTATTGTGAGAAGATGAGTTCCTGTGTTCACGGTGCCCACATTAGGCAATTCACAAGCACAAATATCACTTCCTATATTTTCTTTAAGTTTGGTTTGTTAGATATAATATTTTTTAGCTATTTATATTACAGAAAGTTTTTCTTTCTCCTTCTACTGTGATACATTTTTATTTTTACCAGGTATATTAGTGTAGGCTGGTTGGAAGGCATTGCTCCAGGCTCTCCTGGCTTTCAACATTTCCATTGAGAAATCAGCTCTTATTTTGATCAGTTTTCTTTATATGTGACTTTGCATTTCTTTTCTCTTACAGCTTTCAATATACTTTCTTTTAAATGAATACTTAAGTTTTAACTATGATATCATGGAATTTTTTTCTGGTCTTCTCTATTGTTTGGTGTGTTTCTTTTATCTATATACTTGTATCTTTCTTTAATGTGGGGAAGTTTGCTACTATGATCTTTCTGAAAATCTTGTGTGAAACATGAATTCCATTTGGTGTTTAATGAAAATGCAGAGCCAGGTATTGGGGGAAAAGGCTGAAATATCAGAGAGAGGAAGCAGACCACAGTCAATTCTCACCCAGCCAACTTCTCAAGAGTCCTCAGCTTCTACAGATTTATCTCAATGTCTTCCTACACCTGCAGTAAACAGCTTCTTCTCCCAGTTGTCTCACTTCCAGGTTCAACTCTGCATCATAATCTGAGAGTTAGGATTAAAGATGTGAGCTACTACTATTTGGCAGTTAGGCCTATAACACAAAGAAACACAGAAATATCTCTGTCTCTGGAGTTATGGGATTAAAGGCATAGCTCACCACTCATCTTTCCCAGTGTTGGGATTAAAGTAGTGTACCAACTGTCTTTCCTGCTCTGAGTGTGTGAGTTATCACTCTCTGAGGCGCTCCTGGCTTCCTCATTGGAGTCCAAGTCTGGAGTGTAGGGTAAGATGTGATTGAGTGTAGAGGGAGGAGGATAGGCATTTTAGGGGGTCTGAAAAGATCCTAGAAGCATCATGAAATTTGATTATAGTATGAAATGATGTCCAGGCTAGTCAGGAGCACTGTGTACATCACCTGGACTGTGTGTTTCTGAGGGTGTGTGGAGGGAAGGTTTAGCAGATACAGAAGGCAATGATATTGAGAGAGGTATCTAAGATTTGCATGGTTATAGAAATTGGAGAAGATGCAGAAGCAAATAAAAGTTCTTATTTTGAATTGTGTTATATATATATATATATATATATATATATATATATATATATATATATACACAACATACATACATACATACATACATACATATATATCTTTTAAAAGCCAATATTTAATTTCAGTATTCTAATTTTAGTTATACATTAATTATATAATCTAATAATGTTTCTCTGGGTGATAAAGTTGATTTTAATTTGACTGTTGTTGGCAAAAAGTGCCAAAAGAAATATTAAACATGCTTCTGCTGCTTTGTAACATGGGGATTTTTTCTAAATGCTCCCACCATATGGACACTGTTGACGGTTGGAGTCTGAAATGTTCATTTAGAGAGCTCTCTGGAATACTTTTATGTTCAAAGGTATCATCTGGCCCATAGTTTCTATTTATAGTCTCTTCAATATGCCCAAAGAATACCTCAAAGAATATTTAAGATGATAGAAATTTACTCTCATATCCAAGGCTAATGTAGCTCCACAAAAGACTCATAGAGATACAAAATTGGAATCAACACTCTACAGCCAGGCTGTCAGGCTCATTATAATACATGAGCCTATGGATTCTCTTTAGAAGTTAAGGAATTCTCAAGGAAAGATATTTATATACTTCCATAAGGATTATGTTCCCTAATTCAGTGACTTGTGATTAAGCTGACAAGAAGAACTATATGACAATCATTAGACCATAATTAAAACAATATAAGATTCAGGTGCCTTGCCCTTCCTCCAAGCTCTAACACCTGTATTAATAGCCATGTTGGAAGATTCAAAATTTTATGAAGTCTACTAGCAAGGAAAAAGAAGCTGACTAATGATGCACAAAGAGAAATATAATAAAGACAGTAAAAATGTATTTTAAATGGAAGCAGAGACAGGAAAAAGAATGAGTCATGATAAAAATTGTGGATTTCAAGCATAAATTTGTTTTTAAAAATCAATAAAATTAAAATAAAATAATCCCCTCAACACAACAAGGACATACTAGAATGGCTTTTAATTTGGGAGATATGGCAAGAACCTTTGTTACATGCATGTAATGAAAGAGTGTTACCTCAAACAGCAGGCTTTATCCTCTATTACAACTGATAGAAACATGTTTCATCAAGGTAAAGGCCCTGAGTTATTAATGAGTGAAAAATAGATATACAACTATAAATATAAGTAAAGAAAGATAAATACAATGATAAAAACAACATAAAAAATTTCGTTGAAACCAAAATTAGAGAAGCAAAAAACTTTAAAACTTTTTGAAAATACATTTATATTTAAAAGAATTCACAATTTATTTAGGATAAACTAAAAGAATTAAATAAAAAAAATTTTTACTTTTTCAATATCTGAATAGTTGGAGCTAGAAACCACAGATGAGAGAGAATATGTGGCATTTGTCTTTCTTGGTCTGGGTTATCTCACTAAATACAATATTTTCTAGGTCTATCCATCTAACTTCAAATTTCATGATTTCACTTTTCTCAACAGCTGAATAATATTCTATTATGTATAATGTATCACATTTTTCACTGTCCATTTATCAGGCAAAGGACATTTATATTGTTCCATTTTCTAGCGATTGTGAATAGGGTAGTGATGAACATGGCTGAGCAAGTATCTGTGAGATAGTATATTGATTCTTTCAGACATCCACAAATGGTATTGCCTGTTCATATGCAAATTTACTTTCAGCATTCTGAGAATTCTTGATGTTGATTCCTAGATTTATTTCACCAGTTTGCTATCTCCCTAATAATGAATGAGGGTCAGTTCCCCTTTCCCTTATCTTCCTGAACATGGTTGTTTACCTGATCTTCTCCAATCTGAATAGGATGAAACTGAATTTCAAACTTGTTTTAATTTGTATTTATCTTCTAGGAAAGTAAAAAGCAGCACAATGTATGGGCAGCCTTTTACAGACCAATCACAGGAAACAGGTAATATTAAGATAAACATGGGGGAAATATGGAAGCTTTAATTGAGGAGTGGAGAGGGAGGGTAACACTGAGGAGGGAGGGAGGGAGAGATAAATAAGGTTGAAGATGTTTGGGTAAGCCATAGGAAATCATGCTATTATATAACTAGAGAAATGGAGACAGAGCGGTCAACAGATAATGAGGAGGGGGAGGGGAGAGAGGGAGAGTGCTTGGGGTGATAACACTCACCACAAGAGCGATGGACTGTCTATCAAGTCCTCAATACATGAATGAGGAAATTCCTTTCAAGTTTTTGATGGTCAGGTAATTCCAAAAGATGTCTCAAACAGTACAGCTCATCATAGCTGCATTTAGTTACCTCCCAGAAATTGAGGCTAAGTCCCTATTGCTGAAATCACCACACATTTTTGACTCTATACTCAGAGGTTTCAAGCTGGATCTGGCATAAGAATATACTTACTGAGTAGTGATTTATATACAGCATCAGTAAGTAAGTGCTATAAAATCTATCAAGCTCCTGGTCCATCTGAGAGCAGGGGAAGACAGTCTATATGAGTAAAGGAAGAGGGATTATGAGGAAAATTCCACAGTGATGGCTGGGTGGGCCTCTGGGGGGCTCACTGAATCAATAATAACCACCAGAGATCCATCTGGAAAAGGAGTAAGGCCCTCCAATGATAGGCAACTGTTAATTGATATGGGCAGTATGTGGAGCCGTGACAGGTGGGATCAGACTGTGTTCCTGTGCATGGGCTGGCATCTTGGAGGCCACTCCCTGCCCAGGAACACCTAACACAGTCCTGACTTTGAGATGAGTAAACCGGATTTGCCTAGAGTGGATATGCCATGCTGAGCCTACTCACCTTGGGACTTCCTGTCCTTTTGGGAGAAGGGATGGGTAGATAGATAGGTGGGGTGAGGCTGAAGCTGACTGGGAGGGGTGGGAGGGAAAGGAGGGAGATCAGGGAGATACATAGATAAAAATGACATATATATATATATATATATATATATATATATATATATAAATAACAAAATGTAAGAAGAAAAAAACTCAACATTTTTAACCACTATTCCTGTAATCTATGTTTTTTTTTAAAAAAAAAAATCTGCCAAGGAACAATAGTAAGCAATAATCCAACACGACTATGGAGTCTGCAAACCACAACAGAGATAAGCATGGAAAGAGATCTTTAATAACTCAACAGTGGTATTTAGAGAGTAACTAATTGGACTTAAGGCATTCTCAACCAGAGGGCAACCACACCTGATTCTGGAAACCTACTCAACTACCTTAGACAGTGAGCTCACGGATCAAAGAAGAGAATCTACTACTGCCAATTTTCTAAGGCAGTATAATTCCAAAATGCATTCTAAATGTTTATACCCAGAGACAAGTGTAACTCTCACTTCTTCATCAAAGAGATTCTTTTTGCAGCAGGTGGAGACCATTACTGAAATCTGTAGCTATGAACAATACAGACAAGAAGTGACTGTGCTATGTCCTATAAGAATGGACACATCTACAATGCAACTTTCACACATAAGGCTCAGAGAAAACTGGAAGGCAGTGAAGGAAATTGTGAGAGCAAAAGAATCACATATACATAGCAAAAAACTACAGCCATGACATTTCACATTATTACATCCTAAAGACCTGAACAACGTAACAGCCATTGGCATGTCATGTGCATTGTGGGAAGCTCACAGAGCCCCAGCCCTATATAATGAGTTAAGATCAATTGAAAAGGAATGAAAGATAGAGCATTAGTGTTTCCTTAGTGATGACTATCTAAGTACTTATTCTATAATAAGTTTTCAGATATAAAAAATATACTTAAAAGCAACACTAAGCAGACTCAGCATATTGTACCTGTAGATTTATTCACATATTTATTTATAATGAAATAATAGTTATTAAAGTAAATCAAGTCATGAATTTGAAAGAGAGAGAGAAAAAAATAAGTTGGAGCTGGGAAACAGAATGAGGAAAATGATGTAATATAATACAATGATATATGATTTAATAACATTTATTTTTTATTTTAATTAGATTTTACTAATTGTAAAACTGCCTGGAAGATCTCTTATTGGACATACTTGTATAGTTCTGCCTAGTTTAAGTAACTTTAATCTTGAATGACATATATGTTTTTAAGAAAAGATACTTCTTTGAACTTGATATCAAAAATATTTTGTAGTATACTATATGTCCTTGTGTGTTTAAATTTGTATTTTTTACAGGATTTAATGAAGTACAAGTGGGTAAATAACATGTTAGGATGTCACCTGGCAACTTATTAGTGATTATGATAATAAAATTAGGATTGAAATGTATTTTCTTGATAAATGAACTGTTTAAAATGTATATGCTAAAATACCTTCTGTAGTAGTACAGAGGGTTCTCGGGTCCCGGCGGCCGAGACCCACAGACCTGCCACCCAAGCCCGTTTAGCCGCCCAGGTGCCCAGGCCCCCAAAAATGATTCAGACACTTATATTAACTTTATGCTGTTTGGCCTATGGCTCAGGCACATTGCTAGCTAGCTCTTACATCTTAAATCAACCCATTTTTATTAATCTGTCGGCCACGTGGCCCGTGGCTCACCTGTGCTCCTTATATGTTTCTTCTTTGGCAGCTGGCTAGATCTGCCTCTGGCTCCGCCCTGCTTCTCCTACCTAAGCTCTGATTTCTCCTCCTACTTCTTCTATGGTGCCTGTCATGGCCCAAAACAGCTCCTTTATTTAAAGATTGAGATTCACAGTATACATAAACGCATTCCCACATCACTTCCCCCTTTCTGTCTAATCAAAAAGGAAGGTTTCAATTTTAACATAGTAAAATTACATATAACAGAACAGCTATCAAGCAAGAATTACAGTTACAATATCTAGTCTATTTGTATTTAGCAAAATTAAAGAAAATACTCTTATCATCTACCTTATCTTTATGAATCTTTAGTTTCATATCCAATATACTTTTCAAATGACTAAGAAAAACTGTACCTATAACTATCTAATCTTTAACTATGTCAAAGACCACAGAAGGATATATTTACCCAAGTAAACCAGAAGTGCAAGCGACTCTAAAATCTAGAAAGGACAGAGATGACACTTATCTGCCTGGATAGTCACCAAAAGTTCCTTTATAAAGTTGGGGCATCCATCTTCAGCCTATAGGCCTGGAGTCTCTTTTCATTTCAGTGAAGCAGAAAATCTGCTCTGCCCATTCTGGCACAGTTCATCAGTTGCTACTACTCGAGTCTTGAAGAATGTCTGACAGTTTTCTCTGCAAAGCAGGAACCTGAATGACCATCTAGGCTTGTTCTGCCAAAGTTCAGAGGTCATCTTCCTATGGTACATGCATTTCCAGTTTAAACAGCATACTGTCAAGCAGTCAATATAAGAACAGGTCCTTGTCCAGTGGCTTACCATTCCCACAAAGAGAGTAGACTCTATATGGAGTTTCTTCGATGCCCATTTTCCTGTTGAAGTAAATTAGTGCTGCCAGGAGCAGACCTGTCTCACTGTCCAGAAAAGTCTAAGCTCTTAAAACATTTTAAATGCCATATTCTGTAGGTCTTAGAAGTATTTGAAGATTACCTACCTAATTGAAATATATCTTTGTATACCTAAAAATCTTAACTAACCTAACTATAAGTTTGATTATCAAAGGTGACTATTAACCTTCATTTCTTAATTATACACTACAATTTTAAAACAGTTACATGAACATCATACCTTAAACAAGAATAGAAAAACACATACAGCATAACAAAATTGACCTTAAATTTGTATCAATAAACCAAAATCTATACCAATGTAAAGCATTTTGAGATTAACAGCTGATTTCCTGATCTAAGTAAATTCAATAATCTAATTTTTTAAATCATTTATATACCATATCTCCTTTTTCTTCTTAGAAAGAGATTAACTATGACCATTAACCATTTGTAATGAAAACAAACATTTAGAAACAATATTTGGGGGATTTGGGCGTAGTTATCCATTACTACTTCCTGCTGATTAAGGGGCATTGAAAATCTCACAGACTGTTGAGACTGGATCATAATCTGCAGCCATGAAGCTGATCTGGCCATCTCTTCTCATCAGAGGTTTTCTTCAGGGGGTCTTGGTTGATGAAACAATATTTGCCTGGAAGCAATCCACAGGTGGATTCATCTTCTGTGGAAACAAAAGCAGAACCCTTCCAAAGCAATAAATCCTTAGACACAAATTTTGAAATCAAAATACCTTTAAAATATATATTCTTGTTTAACTTAGTAGCCTTTGCATTTGAAATCCATTGTCTTTCTGCAGTTAGCTCATTAACAGTTAAAAAATTAAAAGAAAGCACAATAACAACCAAAATCCAGATTTTGTGTCTATTTTTCATCTTTACATGGCTTATTATATTTTTATTACTCTATTTCTCTTTTTAAAGACTTTATCTTCTTTCTATTTTCTCTGAAGCCTATGTACCTTTTACATACATTGTAACCCATTTACAGGTTTTTCTTTTCATCTGAATCTGTTTTATTGTGAATCCTTAATCATCTTCTAACCATAAGAGCTTTTAAAATACACTCTCTTAAAGGCTGCATATTTTTTGCCTAGGAAGCCGAATCAGTACGTTTTCTTAAAGGGACCGCGTCTCCGTTTGTGGCCAGCAAACAGAGCACACCCAAGAAAATGCTGCTACTAAGAAACTATCTTTGTTTCTTTTTTGTTCAAAATAAACAGAAATCTAAAATCAATCACATGCTACTGAGTCTTCTGTGAGATTCCAGGAACCCACCTGATTGCAGCTTACACTGCCTGCCTCCAGTCCAGTCCGCCGGCGCCATTTTGAATGTGACCGGGACCATGCTTTCTTTGTACAATGGCCCGCTTCGTATACACAATATGGAAGCTGCCTTTGCTCAGTTTCTGCTAAAACCCTTTTTAAACTTTGTCAGGCATTAAGTGGATAATTGCCCCACGTTGGATGCGCTATCTGTAGTAGTAGGATTTCTCAGTCCCGGGTGGCTAGAGGCCCAGAGACCCACAGACCTGCCGCTCAGCCGCCCATCACTCGACCCCCTGAAACGACTCAGAAGCTTCTATTAACTTCATGCTGTTTGGCCTATGACTCAGGCACATTGCTAGCTAGCTCTTATATCTTAAATCAACCCATTTCTATTAATCTGTATGCCACATGGCCTGTGGCTCACCCTGCTCCTACATGTTTCTTCTTGGGCTACTGGCTTGATCTGCCTCTGATTCCGCCCTGCTTCTCCTACCTAAACTCTGAATTCTCCTCCCACTTCTTCTATGGTGCCTGCCATGACCCAAAACAGCTCCTTTATTTAAAGATTGAGATTCAAAGCATACATAAACGCATTCCCACATCAACCTTCTTTATTCCCAGGTGTATGTGAATGGTCCTATGTGTAAGAAATCCAGTGAAGAAAAGAATTTTACCAGACCTAGTACAAAACTCCATTTAATTTATAGCTACAGGATCAACAAAGTTGGAAGGCTCACACTTCCTCATCTCAAAAGTGCCTGAGATGATAGAATAATCAATGTGTGGTACCAACAATGTCATAAAATAAAAATATGGTCAGAGTCTAAATAGGTATTTTCTATATAAAGCATACAATTGTGACCATTAATACATTGTTAGTCATTCAGAAAACCCAAGTAAAATTGGCTATAGTATTTTGTACTTACTATGTAGTTATAACAGAAAAAAAGATAAAATAAAAGGTGTTTGTGAGTTTAAATAGAAACTGGAAACCTATCCACTGCTTTGGGAAGGGAGATATTTAATTTTTTTCATTAAAATTTAAACAAACAATAGCCAATTACTTGATATATTGCACATAAATTATACTAGCTACTAATTTAATAGAAGGCATTAATCTGTATTTATAATCTTAACAGTTTTAGTCACAATAAACAAAAGTAGCATACAGGTCCAGTCAACAACAGGTGAATATAAAAGCAGAACCTAGGTAAAATATGGCAGAAGAAATATTGAATGTTTCTAGCTATATGAAATACGAGAATATACAAATACAAACGGACAGATATAGGTGTGAGTAAGAAGGAACTTGGGTAATGGAAGGAGTTATTGCTAATAAATAAAAGTCTATGAGGTAAAGAAAAAGCTTTAGAGTCTAGTTAAATACATCGACTACAATTAACGGCCTTAATTTATACAATTTAGAAGATAAAATGGAAAACATCATATTAAATATTTACATATAGCATATATATTACATGTTTGCTTACAATTCTTTACATTGTAAATGTTACTAAATATTTTAACATAAATTATAGAAATAATCACACAACATGTACTATGTCATATATACATACATAATAAAATTATATCTATAGTAATATTTGGTACACAATACAGTGTTAATGTATGTAATCTTATGATACAATATGCACTGTTAATATATAATTTATACATAGTATATAAAATGTGCTGCATGAATATTACGAATATTTTGCCACAATTTTGAAAAGTTTTTCCATTTTAAATTGGTCAATTCATTTGTGTTACCTTCTATGTAGTTGTGATTATTTAGTATCCTCCTGTTAGATGGTTTTTAATGTATATGTGTATATATATGCCTATATATTTGATTTTGTTTGATTTAGAACCATAAAACTATTTTTCCTCCTTCCTTTATTCACAATCCTTCTACTCAACCTCTCAAACTCTCATCTTTTCCCCCATCTACTCCTCCATTTCTATTCAGAGGAGGGTGTGTCTCCAATGGCTACCAACCAAACATAAGATATCAAGTTAAAAGCTAGATAAGGCAACCCTGTATGAGGATAAGGGTCCCAGAAGTCTGCAACAGTCCCTTCTCCCATTAAGAGTCCCACAAGAAGACAAGCTACACAACTGTAACATTAATGCCTAGGTCAGTACCATGTAGACTCCTTTGTTATCAGTTCAGTCTCTGTGAGCTCCTATAAGCAAAGGGTAGTTGATTCTATGGATTTTCTAGTGCGATCCTTGACCCTTCTGGCTTCTACAAATCTGTCTTCCCATTCCCCTCTTCCACATGATTCCTCGAGTTCCACCCAGTGTTTGGCTATGTGTCTCTGCATGTGTTTTCATCAGTTGTTGGATATAGTATCTGTGATGACAATTGGACTAGGCATCAATCTACAAGTATAGCAAAATATCATTAGGAATCATTACACTGACATTTGTTTTCATTCTGTTTTTGACAGTCATGTTTGGTTCTATTCTAGATGTCTAGACTATCTGACCTCTGGTTTCTGGCAGTGCAAGTGGTTGGCTCCCTCTCATGGCATGAGAACCATGACATTGGTTGGCCACTCCCACAATTTCAGCTCAGCTATACCCTAGCACATCTTGTAGGCAGTACAAGTGTAGATTGAAGGTTATGTGGCTGGGTTGGTATTCCAAATCCTACAATGGAAATATTTCCAGGTTGGCAGTTTGAATGTAATTTGTCTTTATAGGCTTATAGAAAATGTCCTTGAGAAGTGTGGCATTGTTGGAGTACTCATGGCCTTTTGGGAAGAACTGTGACACTGTGGAGGTGGGCTTTGAGGTCTCAGAAATACTCAGCCAGCACCACTATCTCAGTCCTCTTTCTGCTGTGGGATCAAGATGCAGCTCCTTCTCCAGTCTCAGCTCCTAATGCACCACTATGTCTGCCTGCATGCAGGTCTGCCATGATGATAATGGACTAAACCTCTGAAACTGTAAGACATTCAATTAAATATTTTCCTAAGAGTTGCAGTGCTCATGATGTCTTCAAAATAATGGAAAATGGGTAAAACCTGTTTATAGGAGATGGTCAGTTTAGGCTCCTTATGTCCCATTGCTAAGAGTCTTAGCTAGGGTCAGTTTTATCGGTTCCTTGGAATTTTAATTTTCATCATGCTAAGTTTCTAACTCATACCTGAAATGCCCTAAAATTTCAGTTGTCTCCATCATCCCCAACCTGACCCCTCATGTTGCCATCCCTTCACCCTCTCCTCTACCCAAAATTTCTTTCCTATTTTCTCTTCTCAGAAAGATTCATACACCACCCTCGGCATGCATTAAGATGTCCTTGTTACCTGGTCTCTCTGGGTCTTTGTATTGTTGCATGGTTATATACTTTAGAGTCAATATCCATTTATAACTTGGCTTGGGCTGCCTCACTCAGAATGATTATTTTTCTACTTCTATTTATTTGCCTGCAATATTCATGCTGTCATTTATTTTAATAGCTGAGAAACTCTGTATTGTTTAAATGTACCACGATATTTTTTATTGTTCTTGTGTTGAAAGACTAGGTTGTTTTTAGTTTCTGGTTATTATGAATAATGCTGCTACAAACGTCATTGAGCAAGTGTCTTTGTGGTATGATGGAGCATATGCCCAGGAGTAGAATAGATGAGTCTTGAGGTAGATCATTCTCCAATTTTCTGGGAAAATGTGTATTGATTTCCAAAGTGGCCATATAAGTTTGCACTAGAACCAGCAATGGAAGAGTGTTCCTTTTATTTCACATCCTTGCCAGCATGAGCTATCATTTCTGTTTTTAATCTTGGTTATTCTGTAAGGTAGAATCACAAAGTTATTTTTGTTTTCATTTTCCTGATAATTAAGGAAGGGGAACATTTCTTTAAGTGGTTCTCCACCATTTGGGATTACTCCGTTGGGTAGTCTCTGTGTAGATATGTACCCCACTTTTTAATTGGAATATTTGGCTTGTTGATGTCTACTTTCTTGAGTTCTTAATATATTTTGGATTTTGACCCTCGGTCTGATGTGACACTGTTGAGGATACTTCCCATATGTGCTGACATTTTGTCTCATTGAAGTGTCGTTTGTCTTACAGAAGGTTTTTGAGTTCTGTGAGGCCCCATTTACTAGTTTTTGATCTCAGTGCTTTCTTATCGGTGTTCTATTCAAAAGTTGTCCTTTGTGCAAATGTGTTCAAATCTAGTCTCCATTTCCCATCTATCAGATGCAGTGTATCTGGTTTTATGTTGAGGTCTTTGATCACTTGGACTTGAGATTTGTACAAGGTGATAGATATGAGTCCTTTTGCATTATTGTACATGCTGACATCCTCTTAGACCAGCACCATATGTTCAAAAGACTTTCCTTTTACCATTATATAATTTTAACTTCTCAAAAATCAGGTATCCATAGGTGTGTGTGTGTATATATATATATATATAATATATGTATATATTATATATATATATAATATATATATGGGTCTTTTATTCCATTCAATTGATCCACCTACATATTCTTATGCCAGTTTAAGATGGTTATTATTATTATACCTCTGTAGTAGAGCTTCAAGTCAGGCATAGTAGTACCTCTGGATTTTCTTTTATTATACATGATTATTTTTAGCTATCCTGGGCTTTTGTTTTTTACATATAAAGTTGAGTCTTGTTTCAAGTTCTGTAAAGAATTGTATTGCAATTTTGATGTGGATCGAGTTGAATCTGTAGATATGCATTTTTATTACGTTAATCCTAGTGACCCATGAGCATGGGATTTTTTTCCATCTTCTGAAATATTCTCCAATTTCTTTCTCCAAAGACTTGAAGTTCTTGTCATACAGTTCTTTCACTTTCTTAGAGTAAAACCAAGATACTTCATATCATTTCTGGCTATTCTGAGGATTGTTGTTTCCCTGATTTCCTTCAGACCACGTATCATTTGTATTTAGGAAGACTACTGACTTGGGTTTTTTGTTTGTTTGTTAATCTTATATCTGACCTCTTTGCTAAAGGTGTGTGTTAGTTGTAGGGGTCTCTCTGGTGGGATTCTGGTGTCAGCTGATAAGGTCCGAAGACACTTGCCCAGGGTCCTGGGCTCCTGGAGGGGGTGTGGCCAACCCCATTGATAAGGGGCTGCTGGGAACCTGAAAGGCTGTTGTTCCTGGTTCCTGGCTGTTGGAGAGGCTGGTTTGGAATCCATCCTCCGTCTATCGCACCATCGCTGGGATACTCCAGTCCCTGTTCAGGTGCCACTATAAGCTGTTACCTGTATCGTGAGTATTGATTTACATTTTAATAAATATTAATCTGTATCGTGAGTGTTGATTTACATTTTAATAAATATTAATCTTGGACTGGTGCCTTGTAAGTATAACTCCGTCTACAGGTTTCCTTGTAAAATTTTTAGGGTCACTTATAAATATATTATAATATCATCTGCAAATAGTAATACTTGACTTCTTCCTTTTCAATTTGTATTCCCTTCATCTCCTTCTGTTGTCTTATTGCTCTAGCTATACCTTCAAGTACTGTGTTGAATAGATATGGAGAGTGCGAAAGGCCTTAATTTTGGTGAAATTGACTTCAGTTTCCATTTGATATTGGATAACAATTTGATGCATGGTTATATATTTTCCTCCTATCCCTGATCTTTTCAAAAGTTTTATCATGCAGGAACGTTGGATTTTGTCAAAGGCGTTTTCAGCACCTAATGAGAAGATCATATGGGTTTTTTTTTTCTTTTCACTTATTTATATGGTGGATTATATTGACAGATTTTTTTATATGTTGAAACATTCCTGCATTGCTGGAATGAAGCCTACTTGATCATAAAGGATGAACTCCTTGATTCTTTTTTTTAATTTGGTTTATGAGAATTTTATTATTTTTGCCTCAAAGTTCTTGAGGGATATTGGTCCATAATTATCTTTCATTGTTGAGTCTTAGTGTAGTTCAGGTGTCAGAATGACTGTGGCTTAATAAAATAAATTTGGCAATGTTACAAATGTCATTTGTCATTTGTGGAACAATTTGAGGAGTACTGGCATTAGCTCTTTGAAAATCTCATAGAATTCTGCACTCTGGGCTATTGGGAGGGAATGTTGAGGATCTAGACATGACTGCTTCTAAACCCTCTTGGGGGGTTATAGGTTTTTTTAAATTTTGTATCTAATCCTGATTTAACTTTGGCAAGTTGTATCTCTTGAGAAACCTATTCATTTCTTTTAATTTTTAAATTTTGTGAAGCTCAGGATTTTAAATGTATGACTTAATAATTATTTGGATTTTCTTTATGTCTTTTGCTATGTTCTTAATTTCAAATTTTGTTAATTTGGTTGTTATCTCTAAGTTTTTTGTTAGTTTGCATAAGAATTTTTCCATCTTGTTGATTTTCTCATAGAATCAACTCTTTATTTCACGGATTGTTTGTACTGTTCTCTTTGTTTGCATTTTACTGATTTCAGCCTTTTGGTTTCTGTTCTTCTTTCTAGAATTTTCGTTTAGTTGTGTTTTCTTTATTAGTTCTATTTTGATTTTCAGATCTTCAACAGTGTTGCTTACTTTGACTGTGTTCCCCCACCCTCCTTGGCTTTCTTTAAGAGATGCATTTGCTTTTTCCAATTGTTTGTGTTTCCTTGATGGGTTTATTTATTTCCTCCTTAAGGACATTCTTCATAATGTTAATTTTAAGGTGTGTGTGTGTGTGTGTGTGTGGGTGGGTGTGTGTGTGTGTGTGTTTCTTTCCTTGGTTGGAGGCACCATTATGAATAATTCTGTCATCCTGATTTAATTCTCTGTGTGCTTCTCATTTGTACCTAAAAAGATGTCTGCTAAATTGATATAGTATTAGACTGACTTCTAGTGACCTATTGTTATACATGCAAATTAATACATCTCTAAAGTCTCATCAGAGGAGATTTGATTTGCAGTAAATTGTGTTTAACAGAGAGACTCAAGACTGGTTAGTAGACAATAAGAGACTTCAGAATGTTCAGACCTAAATGGGACAAGTATACTACACCTCTTCCTTCCAAGGCCCAGGTATCATTGAAGAAATAGAAACAGAAAACCTTTAAGAGACAGAGAGAGTGGATAATGGCAAGAAAATAGTGTCATCCAGATACAAGAGAGTAGCCATACACATGAAGTAACAGGGATGCTGACAGCATAAAGAAGTCCTCTGTAAGCTTAAGCTTGTCCATCTAGAACATGGTGAAGGAAGCTGAACATGATGCTCAACAACTTTTGGAGGCCCTATTAGCAACTGATAGCTGCTGGGAAAGGGAGCGAGCTTCCATTAAGACTGCTGTTCCTCTTGCTACATCATGACCCAGTGGAAGACCTAACCTCTAGGAACTTTTGAGAATCACAATTTAGACTTGATGGTCAGTAAAAAGGGAAAAAGAAAAGAAGACACAAAAGAATGAGGTAGAGAAGTACATAAAAGGTCTGGGAGGAGGTGGGGGAGAGGTGAAAATAAGCCCATCTGGAATCATCAAAGAACCAATAAAAAGGGAGCAGAATAAAAATATCAGATTGTATCCAATAATCAATATTCATACGTAATAAAATCTTTGACCCTAGAAAGTGTTATTAAATATATCTTTTTGTGATTTTAATTGTTATTGCCTATTAATTAAGAAGTTACATTTTATTATGCAAGTCTGAGTATTTTCCAATTGGCACATATTCTTTGCATAATTAGAATAAATTAAGTTCTGATGTAATAAATAAATGAAAATGAAATGAATAGAAAATAAGTAGTTCATTTAGAGATTTTATAGGTAATCTGTAAATTTCTGTTTCAAAATAAATACTTACTAACTCAGTGGATTAAAATTGTTTTTAGTGGTTGAAACAGATTTATGGGAGAATGATAAAGCTTTGTATATTGTATGATGTAGCTTAAAACCAAAATAAAAGTGGGTGGTCTTCTGCTACTGTTTTGAGCTTCTCTGTAATTTGTAAAAAATTTTTTATGCTTCAATTTAAAAATTTATTATCTGCTTATTATTTGCAGTCACATAGCCATTAAGCTCATAATTACTTGGGCCATGTTAAAATGAATCAATAAAATGTACTGAACACATTAAAACTAGTTCAATTCTGAGATGCTCAGACCCAGTTGGTACGACAAAAGTCCTGCACCTAAGACTTGAGGAACATCTTGGAAGAAGGAGTGAAAAGATCATGAGATCTAAAGAACCAGGAAATCTGCCACAAGATTATGATTCCTAGAAATGTCAGGGAAGATTCCTGCATGATACTTCTATAATACGGCTGCCTATACTAGGCCTAAACAAGAAAGGCATTTGGACATGCCTACATGGAAGCAGGAACTCCCATGAGGCCCTGAGAGGAAGCAAGGACAAAGACAGGTGTAAATGACAAGAATTGGAGGGAGAATGGAAAAGGACAAACCTGAGTAATTATATTTTAATTTAATTTTTAAAATAAAATTTTAACTTTAAAAGAGTTTTAAATAGAGAAAGAAAAAAGTTGGAAGAGAGGAAGAAGGAAGGAAGGAAGGAAGGAAGGAAGGAAGGAAGGAAGGAAGGAAGGAAGGAAGGAAGAGAATAGCACCCTGGTGAATTATGCCACTTTTGCCATAAAGCAAAGGACAGACGTTAGCCAGCTGATCACAAACTGTTACATTGGCACATTGGCATCTGCCTGCCCTCTCCTTGTCCTGCCTTTAGCACGATCTGTTTCTTTGCTCTCATGTGGAATTATCAGATAAAACCTATGAATGAAATTTCCTTTATGTAGAAAGAAATGGTACAACTTTCCTTACACTCAAAGTACGCTGCACCCATACTGTACATCCATGTCCATAGGTTATTTTCCTTTTACAGCTCGAAACTGTTTGAAAAGAGTAAATTTTCTTAACCTGTATTTTAAATGATACAATTCTGACTGAGCTGCAAGCTAAACTCCTCTGCACTGAAGTACTTAATTCTGCTTGTGTGATCTTTTTCCTCAGCTCCTCACAATAATGTTGACATGTTTTGACTGTTTTTGAAGCCCAAGGTTGAGAAGAAATTTCCTTCCTTATGTAGCAAAAAAAAAAAAAAAAAAAAAACAACAACAAAAAAAAAAACAAAGAGAAACAGAAATTTGCACCTTTGAAGAATTTTAATCCTTGTGCCTCAAGCACACATGCCTAAGAAAATTCCTACCTAAAGTATAATGTTATACCTATTAGGATTCTTTTAATAGCTTTGTTCTTTGTAGAGCTAGTTCCTTTTTAATGGGACAGTGTTGTATTCCACAAGCAGACAGCAAGTGAAGTAGCAACAAATCCTCACAAACAGATTGATGTGAACGAAAGCCGTGCAAGTGAAAAACATTCTCTGACTCATGTCCAGTTCATCCAGTTGGTTATAATTCATGCAAAGTTCATACACATAGTTTTACTTAGAATTTTTTTCTCTTAAGATAGTTAGAGTCCATTACATGCTAGACATAGTATACTTGCCTCCCTTAATTAAGCGAAATGCCTCCATTGTTTCATTATTCCATAGTCAAAGTAAGACAATTCATAATCCACTGATATCTTCAGAGATTCTATTACATTTTTTACCCTGATATTATTCTCTCTCGCTTACTAGTGCCACTCGGGGCTTGATGCTCCACCTTCTTTGGTGATAAAAACTAGACATGAAACAGAACTTTAAATTTACCATACTATGAGTTTGTTATTAATATGGGAAATCACAAAATTAAGGAATCAACCTTAAAGATTAGAAGAATAGAAAATGTGGAAACTTAAAGAACACGTGTCCTTTTATAGAATTTTTTTTAAAAAATTAGGGATCTATTCTGGCCAACAGATATGCACGCTTGCTTAACTAGTCTTAGTAGTTAAGATATAAGTTGAAGCAAAAAGACTTTAAATGAGAGAACTTTGGGTGAATGGTACCTTTTGGGGGGAGGGGGCCCAATACTGTGGCTCTCTGGTTCCTCCCTAAATCTTCAGCCTTCTCTCTCCCCAAGTACCCACTCTCCAATCACAGTATCACCTTTCTGGTCAACTCTTCCTGTTAGAACCTCTTAATAAAAGGGAAGAGTTTATTGACCTCTTCTTTGGATTTAGAATGCCATCATCACTTCCTTCGGCCAATGGACATCAGCAGATGTGACATAGAAAAGCTTGAGAAAAGCACAATGCATTTCTGCTCACCATCAGCATCTGGTGGTACCAGGACACCATGCTCAGCCAGCACCAGGAGGTTAAAGGATAAAAGATAAAGACCAGACAGATTTTCTGGGCAAGTCCACACCAGTGACACACATCTATTGCTGACCCCTGAAAGAGCATGGCAACCTTAATGGCCTTGTCTTACATAATCACAACAGAACACAGATATCTGAACAAGTACAGCCAAAGTAATAAAAAGGGTGGGTAGCATAAACTGACTGTTTTGTGCAGACTACTGAGATTTGCATGTGGTTGATTATTTCTCAGCATTATTGTCAGTCTATCTTCATAATCCTACACACTCAATCTATGACTCCACATACTTGAGTAGTGTTGATCTCGGGTCAGAGAGATACAGGTGGCTTCACCCAGTTCTGAGCTTCGACTGTGAATCAAAGTGGAGCTCAGATCTCAGGTGTAATCATTTTATAGCTGATTTCTCATCCATATTTGGTATAGCAGAAGCAAATACATTCAAGGTCTAGGGCCACCATGAACTACAGTCAAATTTATGTCATGGAAAGGATAAATCTGTGTCTACAGCAGCATAATTAAACAAAACATCATCTTTGTTTTATTTTATTTTGTTTTGTGGATAGGCGCTGATAGTTCAACACAGCTGTACTAAATTTGTTTAAGAAACAGACAAGCATTGGAAGCCAGAGCCAGTGGAAGATTCTCTACAGCACCTCTTAAACCTCTGAGCAGGGAACCCACACCCTTTCACTTCCTCCCCTATCTCAGAGCAGCAAAGCAGGACCACTAAACATCTATAGGAGTCATTGCTGGAGAAAACTAGTTACAGGAGTAATAAGCTAGGGAATTGAAATTATTTCTCACTTGATAAACTCTAGATAAGATTGCCAGAAAGACTACAAAATGGCAAATTTAATATGACCTTTAAATCGCTAACCTTAAACATTATAAGTGTTTCCAATGTTGCCTGGGATACCCAAAATTTTGCTCCTCAAAAATTCAGCTCTGATTTAGTATTTTCATTTGGAAACCCTGACAACTGCTATATAATTCTATCTCATAACGAGGACTATTTCATTTCAAATAACATAGCTCATGATTATTTCTTCTAGAACACGGCTATGTTCTTCTATCCAGCTTCCTTTTCTTCACTCAGTAACGGATATTACTTGGATGGGGAGAGTACCATTAACAGATTAAAAGAGAAAAGAGTAAAGCAGTTGACAACTATTTGAAATGAAAAGAATGACATAATATCCCTAATATTCAAGGTGCTTGTGGTAAGGGATAACCTGAGGATATCCAATAATTTTTAAGTTTCCTCCTGTAGTTAAGTGGAACATGACACGGTAAGAACTTAAAATTGGTGTGTAAATACAGCAAACAGACAATGAGATCCAAGCTATCTTAAAGATGGAGAGACTCAGCACCCATAGATTTCAGGTATCGAGACTTTGTTTCCATGATGATTCCATGCTTAGGATTATCTGACATATAGCTGTAAACAAAGTAACCACCGGCACATAGAGTTATGGGATCTCTGTTTCCTGTAGATAGTAGGAAGAACCTTCTCTTTTTTTCAATTTTTATTTAAAAAATGTGGTTTTTTTTTCCCATATCTTCCACTGCCCCCCCCCGTTCCCTCCTCCCAATCCCCCCAGTCCTCCCTCAAACTCCTCCCACCCCATCCATTTCCCAAGGAAGGCAAGGAGTCTCAAGGTGGGTCCGTTCAGTCTGGCATGTCCAGTGAGGGAGAACCTTCAACAGAGCTCATCACATAGACAGACTTAGACTGTTGTCTGAATCTTAGACTGAGTATTTAGTTGCTTGGCTTATTCCATGTGGTTGAGTCTTTCTCAAACTCCTCAAGGTTGTTCCTAGATTAGCCCTTGATTCTATAAAGCTAGAGTAGAGCAGAGAGGGAGAAACTGGAAAACCACCAGTATCTGTCTCAGGAAAAACTAAACAGAACTTAGGACTTGCTAGAATTTCCTCCTTACAGGAAGTACAATAACCCAACATATCCTTACTGCATATGGATGCCCCTTTGGACGCCTCTGTTCTCTGGAGACCCCTACTTAAAGTTCAACTTCTAAAATGCAGACTCCAAGTTCAAACGAGTCTCAATTGACATGAATAAATATATGCATCCTCCTAATCTTGATTTTCACATTTAAATATATGTGAGTAATAATTAATTGGATTGTTGGATAAGATAATACAACACAATTTTCTGTATAAACAATTCTGAGAATGTAAATTTCTGAGCACATAATTATTGGAGGATTTCTAATAATTAAATCCCAGTGAGAGTGAGAAAATTACTGAAGCAGTAACGTACCTCCGATGTCTAAATCGTCTCAATTTCTCCACATTACTTCTCTAAAGATAACTGAATAGATATTGGAATCAGCAGTATTTATATTTTATCTTAAAACATCTTAAAAGTTTTGTTTTAATAATATTCAGTGATTGTTCAAAAGTTTCATTAATTTTTTCCCTACATATGTAAAACATTTAAAAGGAGACAAGATGAATAATAACATGATGGCTGCTTTTGAAGGCACGTGGACCTTTGGAGAAAACTGTTGTTTCAAGGACTGTGGTCTTATTCGTCCACTCTGACTCATTAAAAAAAAAGAAAAACAAAAAACAAAAAAAAAACCATAGTGGGTACCACAATCACTCATGCCTCTGCAGGAGAAAGAAGAGTGGCATGTGTCCTAATCCTAAGTACCACACTCCAGCTCAGGGAACATTGCCAAACTAGTGAAGCCAATAATCTGCAAGCTTCTGTGGTATTTGGAGGAACCCGACAAAGCCTCCGTTTCAAAAAGTCTATGCAGCAGAGAGGACAAAGTGCTGCCCTGGGATTCAAACAGGCATATGTGTACAACCAGCTGTGTGATCAAGGTCCTTTATATCTCTGATTTTTGTCTCTTGGTGGAAAAATAAATGGATCTTTGTCTGTTTCTGTTTCTATAGACATAATTTACCAATTGGCTAAGTTATGAATAAGAGAATTTATGTTAACTAATGGTTGTAATCCAATGTCAGGGCTCCATAGTTTGAAATGATCTTACTAAGAGAATTGCGTGAGGGTGCAGACTATCACTCTGCAAAGCATAAAATGCATGCAGGTTGTAACCAAGCAAGCTTTCACAGAGGACCTACTCAAAAGGAGATAAGCCGTTAGCCCTAGCCTCTTCCATTAGACTTAGCATCTTCACCTCACAACAGGATACAATTTCAATTTGAGCTTTAAAGGAGACAAATTGTACTCAAACCAGAGAGATGTCTATGAGCTATGAATCATATGGCAGATTAATACAATGGAACTGACTATTTTGCATGAGAAAATAGAGAGGTGATTATTGGCCATCAATATTGACCCTTTTTTGTTGTTGTTGTTGGGTCCACGGAATACTGTTCTTTATGTTTCGCATGAATCTTCTTATAGCAATCAAATCCAGAAAGTCCTTTATAGATATGCCCATAGGATTATCTCCTAGGTGAATCTAGATTCTGTCAGGTTGACATAACATATATAAAAGTAAGAGCTCCCCACAATTAAGTCGTAGAATCCTTGAATGCTTTTGCTCTGTAGCTCGTATTGAAACAGCAGTTCTATCATTTATACAATTCTCTTTCATAAACATCAATCTCAAAAGTTCTCTTCCAATTATAATTTATTATTCTAGAAAACTAATCAATTTATGAAACATGTAATATATACACATAAATATAAATTTTAACAGGTATATATTTGAGGTACAAGGGTCTCACTATATTGTACAAATTGACTTCCAATGAGGCCTTAACAATGCTATAATTACAGGTCTATGAAATTACCACACCCAATAATTTCTTATATTTCAATAATGTAGGTAATATATTTCTTCTACACTTTATTGTTTTTAAGTTTTTTGTAGTACTGGTACTGAACTCAGATTTTCTTGATTGCTAGACAAATACCACAACACTGAACCATTACTTCAGCTCTGATTTTATTTCTTTTTAGTGCAGAAATTCTCAAGGACTTTTATAGAATTCATTTGTTATGTCATTGATATTTATTTATTTATTTATTTGTTTATTGATTGATTGACTCTTATAAAGATGGAATTCCCCCATATTCTGGGTAGAATCAGATGGGAAGGAAAACACAAATGCTATAAGACACAGTTTGTAATTCAAGTGACTTTTAACTGAGCAAGGATCCTGGGTTAGGTAAACATCTGGGATACAAAGTGATCTCTATAACAAAAGCAGAAACAGACAGCTTCAGGGACAGTGACAGAAGGGCTTTGAAAGACAAGTCAGAGGCCAAAAGACACAACAAAAACTGGGCAAATGCTTTCCTCTCTGCAGAAGAAAAGAAGCTGAATTGCCAAGTAAATACAAGAAATTTGGAAATACGGTCAGCAAGAAAATACATTTTAAAACATCTGTGAAAATTTCAGGGCAAATTTTGTAATAATCCAGGACAGGCCTGACATAGAAACATAACTTGTTGCTAATAGATGTACATGGGAATTTGATACACTTAATACAATTGGGGATATGGGGCAAACAAAAAGTTATTAAAAGTCCTCAGCAGTAATCAGAACTTGGTTGTCAATGATTTCTGGAGCAAGTGGCCAGATATGAAACTGAAAGTGGGGAAGAAAGAGGCTGCTACATGGGGTGTGGGAGGTGGGGGGTGGGAGGTGGAGATGGTCGGGGAAGGGGAATGGAGGTGGGGTGCGGGGGGGGGGGTGAAGGGGTGATGGAGGTGGGTGGGGGGAATTGAGGGAGGTGATGGAGGTAGACAGGGTGGGGGATATGGAGGTGGGGGGATGGAGGTGGGCAGAGAAAATGGACGTGGGCATGGGGGAGGGGTTGAGGCTATAGCAGAAAGTTCAATGAGAGAAGAGTAAGTTGTCTGGCTCTGGCCAATCTCCTTTGACAATGGAAGCAGACAGTGGATGCTAACTTTCATTTAGCACAGAGGCTGAAGGGGTAGAAAGAGAAAGAATGAGATACAAGTTAGATCTGATGACTCAGTATCAGCAGCAGAGCAAGAGCACACAAGAATTCCATCTCGTGGGCAAACATGTCCCTTCATCTGTCCTGTCTAGTCCCAAAGCTATACAATTTATTCTTCTTTATTTGCTCCATTTATTCTGCTGACTGTCCAGAAAGGTCTCCAATGCAACACAACTATCCTTTTGACATATTACTCAATTGACAATCATATTCCTTCAACATTCTGGGCCTAAGAAACATTACAAAAAGAGGTGATCTCACAAAATAGGTTATAGAAAGGAAATAGCTTCTTCTAACAGCGATGAGAAGGAAGCTGCAAGCTGGGTTGGCTAGTTTTGTGGAAACCTGACAAAAGCTGGAGGCATCTGAGAGGAGGGGAGCTCAGCTGAGAAAATGCCTCCACAAACTGTAAGGCAGGCCTGTAGGGAATTTTCTTATTCCATGATTGATGTGGTAAGACTGAGCTTGTGGTGAGTTATGCCACCCCTGGGTCCTGGGTGCTATGAGAAGTAGATGGAACAACCATGGAGAGAAAGTGTAAGCATGCCTATTCTTGGCTTCTGCATTCGTTTCTGCCTCTAGGTGCTTCCCTGTTTAAGCTCCTGCCCTAGATTTCTTAGTGTTTGGCTTATTAGCTGTAAGCCAAAATAAACCCTATTGTCTTCAAATTATTTTTGGAAATTGTGTTTCATCACAGTAATAAAATCCCTAATAAAGATGGTCATTTCTTGGGCTCTATCCTCTGCAGACCACAGGGCTTGTGTCCTAAATACAGGCCAGCTCTATTCCATGACTGTTCTTACTGGTGGTTGTTGTCCCGTGATACTGGCACCTCCAAAATATTGTGGTCATCTGCTGCAACACGGCTGCACTTTCACTAAAGCTTATCCTGGGTTCTTTTTACAGACTCTAATCCTGATACATGTACCAGTTCTCAGCTGCTCTTCATGACCCTTTTATGTCCTTAAAACACTGTTACCTAGAAGACTCATACTATCAAGTTCAATGGTCAGTATGAAGTACAACCTCACGGTAGCTTCTGAATGCTCACCCTGAGGAAACACTTTCCAGAAGAGTCTTCTCCAGTGATGCTGGTCTCTTAATGACAACTGATTCTCCAGTCCCAGCTGACCAGTGTCCATTTTCCCAGCAAAGGAAAGGTTTTATTTTAGTGGATCAAGTATCCTCAGATTCTTCAGCTTCAGTTGATGAGAACCATAGATTCTTTTATTTTTATTATTTCAAGATTAGAATTAAGTACAATATTTTTCCATTCTCCGTTCTACCTCAAAATTCTCCTATACACCCCTCCCTACTCGCTTCCAAATTCATGGCCTCTAATTTTCAATAATTTTATGTATATATCTGTGTGTGTGTATATATATATATATAAATATATGTATATTTTCCTAAATATAATTTATTCAGTATCTATAATGTTACTTGTATGTTTTTAGGCACAATCATTCAATGCTGGACAGCAAATTGGTGAGCTCTTCTGCAGAGGACCATCTCTGCTCTTCCCAGTTTTCCTCAGTTGCCTATAGTTTTTTGTATAGGATTAGACCTCATAGACTTTTATTCATAGGGTTTGATATGTTCTTTGATATCATTCTTGTTCAGCTCATTTTTGAGCAGATATGTTGAGTCTTAATTAAGGATAGCAAATAAATAGCTGTAATTGTCACTACTTCCCTGTGACATTTCACAAGCTAACCTTCCAATGTCTGTATTTCTTTCAGCATACTCTTCCAAGATCCCAAAGAACAACCCACTGAGCTCTATAAATTCAGCAGATTTTCCAGCCCACAGATCTTAAATTAGTCAACAATCTTTCCTAAAGCATTATCTAACTTGGCAAAATAATACTCCAAAACCTGGTGACAATTTCTATCTTATTGAAAGTTTTTATTGCTATAATGAAATCTATGTAGGTGAGGAAGAAAGAATTGATTTCAACATACTGCTTCTAAGTCCTTTGTTGAGGAAAATTAGGGCAGAAACTTAAATAAGGAAGGAGCCTGGAGACAGGACCTAATGCAGAAGCCATGGAGAGGTGTTGCTTACAGACTTTCTCTCCATACCTTGCTCAGTGTGCTTTTTTATAGAGCCCAAGACTCCCAAAAGGCCGAGCCATGCCACATTAATCACTAATTAAGAAAATATCCTGCATACTTGCCTACAGCTTATGGAAGCATTTCTTTGACTGAGATTCTCTACTCTCAAACAACTCTAGCTTACATCATTGACCTAAAAATAGCCACCATACAACGAGAAACTTTATGTAAGTTCAGGAAGTAAAGGAATGATACAAAGATCAGTAATTTTAATAAAAATGTCACCAGACTTCTGAATCCTTGACAAAATCATTTTTATCTTGATCAATCTCTGTCTCTGAAAGTCTATTCCAAATCACAGTTCTTAGCATGTAAGAACACAGGGATTTGATAGGTTCCTATTTTATATTAGCTTTGTCTCAGATAAATGAAATGTTGTATATAGAAACCAGATCTTGGTATTCCATTTCTTGGTAGACAAAATGAGAATGATATGTAGATGCTTCAACACTTGGAGAGAAGTATGCCAAAAAATGACCTTTGATATTTTGAGGTGCAAAATAGCAAATAATATGGAATATACAATTCAATCCTTCAGAACTGAATATGTCCACTGTTACTGACTTTCAATATCTGAAGTAATGACAAATGGAATTTTAACTATCTTCAAGGAAATAAATCTATGATCATCCTGGCCTTTATGCTAATGATATCTTGTAGAAATTTTTGGGAACCTTCCAAGTGTCTTTATGCTCACTAGTATAAGTTATGTATAATTTATTTTCCTGGTATTATATTGCATGAATTATCATGCTGGCAATATTTTTAGCCTTCACACTTTGAATTAATGCTCAGAATAATTCTAACAAGATTTTTTTCTCTGGAAACAACTTCAAGGAAGAAAGCGCATCAAAATGCTTGTATATTAATTTACCTTCAGATGAGACTCCAGGTAGAATATACTGTGGAGGCTGGAAGAAAAATGATATCTCATTTCACTACTAATACTTAATACTACTATTTTATCAGAAGCAACTGGGGGAGCAATTACTGATCTCATATTCCCTAGCCTTTTTATGCAGGATATATGTTCTAGAATTGAAATACAGCTTGAGATGTTATCAAAACTCTGTATTTGATCAAATTATATCGTGTGGATTGTGGCTTCATTTTATCACTCTTAGAAGACATTTTAAATTGCAACGACAAAATGCCTTATCCCCTCAGTATAAATAGAAATATAAAAAATCAACCTTGACACTACTACTTGTAAGGCAAATTGATAGACATGACACAGATTCAAAGTCTTGCAGTCATGAAAAGCTCATTGTGCACATAATTTTTATCCAGTTTGATTTTATTCTAATTAATACTAAAGTCTCATATTAACAACAAAAAAGGAGATGAATAGTGTCTGTTTTCTTCTACCTCCTCCAAACCATCTTCAATTATTATATCTTAATAATGAGATGCTTACAGGACTCATTCTGTAAATCCCAGGGACCTAATCCTGCTTGCATTGAAGTCTTCCATCCTAGGTTCAGTGAAGAAATTCTGGGGAGATAGTCTTTCCTAATATTATTGATTATACTGTAGTCTGCCGCTGACTATAGGTTGTTGTAATAGTCAGTGAGCAACAGTTTGTACTACCATTTGTAATAAAATATCACTATCACTAGTAGAAAACTGCCAATAGCAATAAGGACCCTCCAACAACTTATGCAAAGAAGCTACAGCTCAATATAGAAAATGATTTTTACCTAAAAACCTTTTACTACAACTCAAGAATAATTATGGCCATCAGAACAAATTAGCCCAGTTATAGAGAAATCAATAAATGGATGAATGAATGAAAACTCAAAGCTATTCCAGTGAATAATTGTGCAACAGAACTCTGTCCAAATGCATTCAGTGACAGGGAAGAAAGGCAGACTCTCCCATATTTCTTCTTTCCCTGTTAAATTTGGTAGTGAATCTCACTAGTCACAAACTGTGCTTTCTACCACAGGAGAAAACAAAGTTACTTCAATACTTTTAGAACTATTCTTTTCTTTGTAAGATACATCTGAGGAGCTAATTAAATTCATTTAAAACTGAAAGAAATTAGAAGGACTTTAAAAGACCCACTTTTTTCTCAAGGCACTTTTACATCTTGAGATAAAATCATAAATATATAAAATGGTTTATTTAAGACAAAATAAAAATTGATATGTAGTTTAAAAAGCATGTGAGGAACGTGGCAAATCCAAACCTTGCTCTTTCTCACACTGCCAAGACATGTACCAAGGTTTTCAATCCAAGATATAATTAAATAACTGGGAACCATTGCCATTCCTGTGCCAACTGTACTTAATAAATGACATTATAAGCTGCATTATAATGCTGCGACAAGGATTCTGAAAAACAAATGGATAGATTAAATTTTGCTAGCAAAGGTATATTGTCCTCTGTAATGCAGAACATCCTCCACTAGAACAGCAGAAGCATCAACTCTGAAACAAAAGCCAGGAGCAGTATCTGTAACAGAAACATGGCATATCTTGACAATGATTTAGCCCTAGTGGTTATTCTTAACAGCAACCTAATTTTCTTCATCCAAACTTAAAAATTTCTTGCCTAGACCTGACTTCACGACTTTTTCTCCCACTTCTGTATACAGAAATGACTTCTGTTCACCAGCCATCTATTCAAATAATTACAATGGCAACATTTCTTTAATTGTAGTGCATGGCCCACTTGCATCAGATTTACCAGCATCAGTTTCAGATAAAAATAAAGACTCTTGAATTCCACCTTTAAACTTCTAACACAGAGTATCTATGGTAAATCTTGCAAATTAGAATTTACAAAAATACTGTAGAGGTTGGATAAAAGCATGTAGTTGAATTGGGACTAGCACTACACCTCAGGAACAGCAAACCTGAATGTAAACACAAGAGACAGAGTCATTTCTAAGATGGTATGGTGTATATGCACATATATAATTAGTCTGGAATATAGAGGAAAATCAAGCACAGAGCCAAGCATTAAGATTGGGGGGGGGGTGCATGTCATTAGTCCTAGCCCTTGGGAGGCAGAGACAGGAGGATCTCTGTGAGAGAAAGTTCCTAGACAACCAGAACTGTTACCCAAATATGCTGTCTAGACAAAAAAAATTCTCAATGTGCTTATGAATATGCACAAAGAAAGACTCTGGAAAGAAAAAGGGCAAATGTAAAGCTAGAGTGTTTAAGATATAATGGCAACTCATCTGGTCTTTAAATTTTACCTTCTTGTTAAACATGTTGTCAGTCTTGTTCTTAGGTTAGAATTAAAATGTTGTGTCAATAGGCAATGGAGATGTACAGAATAGAACAGGCCCTCTCTTCAGTGATCAGGAATTAAATTTGCTTATATCCACAAGGAAAGATATTTTAAAAGATATCTTTCAAAAATATAAAAAATGTAATCAAAAGTATATGAGTATGTGGAGTTCACAAGAGGTAGATTCCTCTCCTAGGTCCACTCTATAAGAGTGCCCCTCTCTCCTACACACACACACACACACACACACACACACACACACACACACACACACACCTTCTACACCCCTTCTGAGTCTGGAGTCTGGAGCAAAAGTTTCACCATAGCCTCAAGGTCTACATTTCTGACTTAAATTGGATATTGCACAAGCAAAGTTTAATCAAAATATATCAATTGCCTGTATATTACAGACTGTATTATATATATGTATATATATATATATATGTATATATATATGTATATATATATATAATGGACTATTAATATACATCATTTTAGATGGCATTATCTAAGATAAAAATTTCCAATTATAAATTAAAAATAATTCATGAAAATTATAATTTCTAGAGCAGAAAAGTTTACAAATAAACTAAATTGTGCATTACATGTTTCAGAAAATGTATTGTGTTTGAGGGGATTTCTTGTTTTTTGTATTGTTGGTTGATGTTATTGTTGTTGACTGGCATACACTAGAGATGATGAGCACAAAGTCCATTTGGACTCTGGAAATAATAGAGAATATCCATCTCACTTAAGTTGATAATGAAACAATAATAAAGGCTGATGTTGTACCAAAGCACTAATCATTGAGCTTAGAGAGGGAAAAATGCATTTGTTCCTTCTTTCTGAAAGATAAGAGTGGTTCTCAGTAATACTGTCGATTTATAATCTCTTTAAAGTTCATATTTGTATAGTCATCTGTCTCATTCTCAGTAGTTAGTGCATGCCAGCTTGTATCTCCTACCTGGAGTTTTGTATCTGTAAATAAGTAAGGCAAAGCCCAATTTAGAATCTCAGAGCAATGAGAGCTTGAAAGCTAGGACAGCATACTGAGTGAATCTCTGTCTACTACTATAAGAGATAATCAATAACAATCCAGGTTCCTGTCATCTAGTATTATTATCTGTAGAAACTGATGCAACAGCTCTGAAAATTAGTAATATTTTTAATTATGTCTGTAAACATAAAAAATACAAACATAGATAATTTCCTAGCAAATCGGTTCTACTTCAAACAATAGTGAACAAGAAGGTCAGTCCTACAGTGGATCCTTGGAAAAAGCCAAAATGAAAATGGATGGATGCTCTGTTATGAGGAACCCAACCTGCAAGTGAAGCAGAAGAGTAACTATTCCTCTCTCTCCCTCTTTGAATGCTGCTTGTCATGACATGTACTGCTTCCAGCACCATAAGTCCCTACCAAGAAGGGAAATGTAAATGGATTCTACATAAGGCTATCATAAGGACATATGGTATATGAAAGAAATCTTACAAATAAACCAACAGACCTTGACACAACCTGAATCTTATAACTATTATAAGATTTATCTGAGTCAAGTACATTTGTGTTAACTACTGAATCTAGAGATGTCTTTTGTTCCCAAAACACTTAATGTCAATCTATAAATCATAAATAATTAGAACATGAATTCTCAGCTGAATGTAGCCATTGATTTTTTAAAGATTTATTTATTTTTATTTTTATGTATATGGGTATTTTGCCTACATCATATGTCTGTGTATCATGTCCATGTGGTGCCTATGAACACCAGAAGAGAACAAAAGGTCTCCTAGAACGGGAGTTACAGCCAGTTAAGAGACCTGCTCTTAACTGTTCAACTATTTCTCCTCGTGTGAGGCCCCTACTTTTAACCACAGAACTTTTGAAATTAATTAGGCTCTAAAGCTTGAAGCCTAAATAAGCATCATGGAATCCTACAGGTCCTAAAGAGCCTTCAAGGAAGGCTGAAACTCAAAATTATGTTCACAATAACACTAAGAAATTATTTGCCTTTCTCTGCCCTCTTGAAAATGTACCACTGATGGTACAAAAGGAAGTTGGGAGAGTCTGTTTCAGTTTGTGTAAGAAATGTCAGTCGTTTTCACTTAAACACAGCTACAGACAAATACAAATAAGGAAACTTGCTAGTTCCTTAAAGAACTTCCTTGACCATGCTTAACAACTAATTTCATTATTTCCTTGACCTTGGAGATATATTTTAATATTTTGTATGATTACATGATAAATACCTATCAAGTGTTTATGTTTTCTGTCAAAGTAAAATGATTCTGTCAAAGGAAATACTAGTATGATTGATTTGTGAGCTGTTCTAGTTTTTCATGTAAAATCATTTAGCTTCAAAGAAACTGACAAATAACCATGTCAGATTTTGGCATTTAAATAAGTGATAAGCCTGTATTTTAATGATATAATACCTTAGTTTTTATTATTATTCATTTTTCATATGGTAACACTCTAGAACTATGACACCCACTCATAGACAATGTATTGACAGGTTTCTGATGCTGTAACAAATACTTGACAAAACCAACTTAAGAGAAAGTTTATTTACCTCAGGGTTTTTTCAGTTCACATTCATGTGGTGGTGTTGCTCTGGGTCTATTGTTATAATGTATCCTCACAGAAATATGGTAGACGAGATCTACTAGCATCTTGATGTCAAGGAATGGAAAGCAAGAAGGAATATGTCAATGCACTAATCAAGAGTACATCTTTTAACAGCCCTAGAATTCTCAATAACTTGAGACCAAACCTAAGCACAGGGCTTGAGTCCATTGGACATTCAGAATCCAAAACATGAGAGAAAGGAAGAAAAGTAGAAAGGAGAAAGGGAGATATCTGTATAAGACCTTTATATTATTTTAGAATAAATGAGTTCATGAAAAACAGCTTGAGAAACATGAGAATCATGGGCCCCGTATTAATTTCAATATTATCATAAAGGGTCCAGAAAGATGGTTTTGTGGTAAAAAATCAGTTGCTACAAAAGCCCAGTGACCTAGCTTCAATCTGCAGGATCCATCCAAAAGTGGAAGGAATGCAATATTGTACTGTGACCTCCACATGCACACCTTGGCGTGGTGGTGTAGCTGCATTCACGAGCTCACTCTCTATAAAGATATAATTAAAAGAAATGAAAATAGTCAAAAGAAGAGAGGCTATTGCTAATGCATAATTAGACAATATGAAGGAGTAGATAAAGTGACCTAAGACCAGCAAGCATGTGTGATCAAGCCATTCTTGGCAGACCTCATTTCTAATATTTTATTTTAAAATCTCCTAACTCTGGGCTTCTGCAATATCAAAAATAAAATATTCTTTATAAAATAGCCCTCCTTTTATTCTTGAGGAAATAAACAGAATACCATAACAAGGTGAAACCAAATTCCAACACTGCAAACAACTCAAGGCTCAGTATCTAGAATTAGTTCATAACCATTCCCCTGGTGGCTCAGCTCACTTCTCTGGCCATGCCCTCAGCAGTGCATACAGCCTGTCTTCTGGATCCCAGCCAGTTCCATTTCATTAAACCTAGAGTTTATGGTGGCTATCAGCCGTTGCAACTGGGTTCTTTTTAAAGAACTAGATCCAGCTCATGTGGCCCCATTAAGATTACCTATGTATAAACTTCAACTCTTTGTGACAGCTATGACAGATTTCTAACCATAGCCAATAAACTTACAAATTTCAAATTACATAAAGTTTATACAATTGTTTTACAAAATCTTGAGATAAAGTGTGAATTTGGGTGCGTGCTCTGATCCTGCAGGGCCAAAAATGTTAACCCTGAAAATTAAGAGGAGAAAGACTAGTTCCACAGTTATCCAGTTAGAGTAAATGCTATTAAATACTGGCCAGGTCCATACCTGGGATTCTCAGAGAATAGCACTGAATTAGGCCAAGCAGATCTTTATAAACCCATATGGCTGTGTACTTTATGCTTTCATCCAATCAGGAGTTTCCTGCCCATAACTCCTACCTACATGAAATCATGCATGTCCTATTCAGTTGGGGCAAGCAAATTTGTTTATTCAAGTGAAAATCTGTGACTTGGTATCACCTCCCAGTATCACAGGACATTATCTGTCCTTGGGCACGTGGAGCTATAGGTTAACTTTAGCCCTTACACTGTTAATAGGTTTTCTGATTCCCATTCTTATAATAGGTTTCCTCTCTGACATAGTAAGCCAGACCAGGCTGAACTGAAAATATATAGGAGCAGGTATACTAAGCAAGGCAACTCCTGGATGGATTACCCAGTCCTACAGATCAAGGCCGAAGAAGTAGTAGCCCCAAACTTAAGCAAGGATACTTTATAAGTTTTAGGTGAAAAGTAATAACTTGTCCTCCACAAGCTAGGTTTGTGCCTAAATATGGTTAAAAGCTGAGTGATCAGGCAGGGATTTGGGTGGCTGGCAGTCTTGGAGTAAGGGGGGAGATAGCTGCAAGGGTCACCAAGAATGCAGAACTGGGGTTGTTGGCACCTTTCTTTTGTTCAGAGACTCTCTGAGTAGGCAGGGTTTGGGGAGAGTGAGAAAAAAATGGAGCTTTCCATGTAAGGGTGAGCAAGAGGCACCAATCAAACAACTGGGTGTGAGAGATCCACCATAGAGAGAGATACATATGTCCAGCGGAATACAGCACCAACACCATAAGTCTCAAAGACTAGACTGACAATCCAACCAGAAGGGCAAAAATAACTGTTTGAATGACTGACTGCTTGTCTCAACTCTGAATATAATCTGTTGACTGGAGATGAAATGGGAAGATAGATTTTTGTGGATTACCTGCTCTGTAAATAAACCACAATTTCTATCTCTGCATATTGTTTTTTAAATAGATAGGATGGGTCAAATTCTATATTCAGCAGTATATATATGGCTGTGGTTTTTTTCCTTTTTTTTTTTTTGACACAAAAGTACAAAGACCACAAGACTACAATTGTGGCTAATAAGTAACTGATATTACATGCCCATGAGAAGAAGAGGAGATAAAAATATGACCAGCAATACAAACGAGTAATGCCCAGAGCCACAGTTCCAGCATGTTCTTGGTTCTTGAGCCAGAACTTCCAGAAAAGAAGTATTTCCTTATTTCCTTCTAAATGAACACCTCTACTTGCAAATTGTACTTGTAAATCACCCTAGGTTACATAATAAAAGAGTCAAGGCTAACTTTGAATTAAGTTTTCCTTATGCATTCAATTCCTAGACTCAGGAAACTGCTCCTCCCGCCACACACACACACACACACACACACACACAAACTGATGAGAAAGAACACCATAAAGGAACTAAGATATCTAGAGCATGTTTCTTGAGGCTCCTGATCATCTGTAGAGTGTCAGCCTCTTTCTTTCTTTTAAATAAAACATTTTGTTACTTATTTTTCTTGTTTTCTCTACTCATTGACATTGCCATAAACTTAGCACTCCAATCAATAGATGTATTCTAAGGCAACCTTACTTTCCAGACAGAGAGATCTTGAGATTTCATATTCATTAAAAACTAGCTTGTGTTAGAGGTCAACATTAGCTAGTCTTTTAGGGAAGTTTTACACAAAAGAAAACAAAGCAGTGAGCTTGTTATTGAAGAATAGATATTAGTAAAGCTGATTTTTAGCAAAGAAAATTTAAACTGAGAAAGGACAGAAAGACAAAGAAGGAGGAAGTGAGTGGCCTATGTCACATGTCTCAGAATAAAAAGAAAGAGCTGGGGATTGGCCAGTTGTATAGCATTAATGAAATGAAATGATTAACTAAAAGAATAAAGTCTCATAAGCTTAAACAGTCTTGAACTTTGTATGACATTACAAGGTCAGCAATAAAAAAATCTCAGTCTATGTTAGTAATCTCACAACGATGGTAATTTCCAGCATTTATAAGCAGTCTCAAAGAAGAGACCCTCTGGGACTAATTGGAAAACTAGCTCATTCTTTTCACTCTTCCAAGTGACTGTGTGTGTGGCTGAAGGCACAGATATTAAACTTCAGAGGAATTCAGAATAATAGGCAAGGAGGGGGCTTTGCAGGCCTTCAGCACCATCAAGCAGCACAGGGGAATGGCATTTACATGGAAATGATTTCCAGTGCTGAAATTGTGCTTGTGATGTTCCATTGTAAACATTGACAGCATCGAAAAGAATGTCTGAAAAAATGGACACTAAACCACCATCAAGAAAAGCCTGACCGGTATTAATGTTAAATTCCTCAAATTACATCCCTTTTTTGCATAAGTAGTGACGCCTCAGGAAACAAACAAACAAAGGAATAATACTCTAAAGCCATGAAGTGACAGAAGATGAATGTGTTCACATTTTTTGTCATATAAAAATGCAAGAAAACACCCACTGTTTCTCATGAGAGTGACATAGTGTCCCTCCCCTTCTTTAAGGAATCTCAGAGAAGAAAGCTTACATTTTTCCCTTTCTGAGCTTAGAGAGTGAATAGATGTATCACTGTAAAAATAATGAGCTCTTAGAAACATAAATGAATTCTGGTACTGAGTTGAGAGTATTGCATGTTGATGAAACTTTGACATTTAAGCTCGGAGGCATGCTTATCTATTTAATGAACAACAGGCTGGCTGGCAGCTGACTATGATGTGGATCCCAAAATCAGATTTTTTTTTTTGCTAGTTCATTATTAGTGACATACTATGAATATTTACTCAACTGAATTTCTAGACATTTTAATTTCAGTGCTTAATCAATTTCTACTTCAACATATAGGGGTTTCATTATGCATAGCTGTTAATCTTCATGTTGCATGTTGACTAAGCCAAAAAAATAAAGGCTGTGGTCATTTGATTTCAAATAAATTCAGAATTATATGTACACATTTTTGAAAAAACAACCTGAAACATTAATCTGGAATTTATTTCCAGACAATATTCATATCCTATATTGACTAAGTAATTTTGAGCCAAAATATTCCATTAGTTACTAATTCTATTACAGAATAGTATATTGTCTTTTGAGCCTTGTTCTAAAATACCTTCAATGAATTGTAAGTCTAGAACTAATCAACTTTTAAGTTTATTTCCAAAAAAAAAGGTTTTCTTTGAAACATTGCAGTTAGTGTGTTTCAATTATTTTAAGGAATGTGATTTAGAGTAATTTTCAGAACCTTATTATGATTTGGAAATTTTAGAATATAAGGCGAATTCATATAGAAATATGTTAACACTGTTGTAGAATGTTAAATGCCATCTGTTATAATCAGAAGTATGTAAGATTTAGTTATCTCATAAGAAGATCTTAGAATTTAAATAAGAATCATAATCATTTCTTTAGGATAAGCTATATAATGAATAATACTAATTAGAACTAAGCCCAAACATGCTTATTGAATAGACATTATTAAAAACTGAATAAATGGCAAAAAAATAGATCAACTCTTCAATTTCTTTTTAATATTTTTAGTGTGTGCTTGTGTGTGTGTGTGTGTGTGTGTGTGTGTGTGTGCATGAGGGTCTATACTTTTGCTGAGAATTTAGGGTGACCTCATATAAGGGGACTGACTTAGAGCTGATGGTTTGAAATCTCACTGAAAAGTTGTCTTAACAATCAAAATGGATTTAAAACCATACCAATATGAAATGAGAAAGTGTGCCAGAACAAAGCAGAGATATGCAAGTTTCAATTGTATGATTAAATCAGAAAGACAAGATATTTTGGGGCAAATAAATTAACCCACAGATTCTGAACCTATAAAATAAACTGAATTTAAAATCACCTGAAATTACACAGGATGTAATGTATTTGTTCTAATATGAAAAATGTGTTATTTTTACTATATTTACTTATTAGTTATCTTTATTCATTATTTAAATACTTCAAATATTTTGATTTATCAAGAAGGGGGCATTATGTTTTGACAGTGTCAAACTCTCAATAAGAATTAGTTCAGTGAGTAAACTTATTCTTTACCAAATTAATAAATAATATTAAATTATACAAGAGCTATCAAGATATGACAGAATAATTCTGAGAAAAATATTTTCTTATTTAAATTTGTCTAAGGTCTAGATTAACTTACAAGTTTGAATGTAATTGTTATTGTTGGATATAGCTCTAAGGAATTCAGACATAATTTGTTTTCAATTGATTAAATTAAGTTACAAAAAATAAGTTGTTTGTGACCTACTAAAATGTGACCCTGATAATTTTCATACTAAATACTAAGTCCCTTGTAAATGACTATCAGTATTGAAACATAAATTAATGAGTTTTGAGATTGGGCTCATATTTGGAAGTGATTGATAACCCAAAAGTCCAAATTCTCAGAAAAAAAGGTACTAATTTTCCCATAAGCTATACCCAAATATTATTTTTACCTGGCATATACTCATTTTGATGGAGCTGGACTTTGTAAAGATGACATTCTTAATTCTTCCATGCACATTTTGTGTTTATCCCATGAATTGTCCCATTTCTCCACCATTTAGTCTTCTTTTTCCCAGAGTCTCTGTTCTGCTTTTATGTCCAATATATGAAGGCATCTTTGCACATTCATATAAAGTCTAAAATAAAAAATAAAAAAAAACATACAATATCTATCTCTGATGTTCAATATAGTATCAGAACCTAGAACCGCAAATGTGACTGTGAAAAGCATATGAAGAAAATCTGAGCATTGACAGCAGCAACTGATCAAAGCCCAAGTAATCAACATTATGCCACATACCAACTGAATATTTGCAAATGTCATGATTTCATGTGACCTCATCTAAAGCCAAGTTGTTTTCAGCCAGTCAAAAAACTTACAAAAAGCAAGAATAGGACCAAATAGTAGAATCTTCTCATCCACAAGGATCTAGCATATAGAACGGAATGTGTGAAGTAAAGTACCTCCTTCGTCTCATGCTGACAATGATGAGAATAGACTAGTGCATATCTAGGTATTCTGTCTACCCAGATCTGCAGGATAGGTATCTGAAGGGCCTTGTGTGGAAGTGGGAGGTCCTATACCACATAGATGTGAAGGCAAAGAAGAGGAAGGAAAAGAGATAACAAAAGGAGAATAGGGAGACAGTGGGGCTAATAAGACAATTGAAGTCAAGTTGTGTGGACAGGGTGGGCACTGCTACTGCCGTGGATTGGAATAATAATTAATTATCTTCTTCCATCTGCAATCCATGTTCCTCTAAAATACCCACACCATCTACTAAGCAGAATTATTTCCTATTTGTTATCTCTTACCTTCATTATTCTGAGAGCCTAATGAAACAGTAATTATGGCACAAGGACTCCTCCTCATGAAGTTATTTGAAGAATACAAAAAGCAGCCACACTGCTCGTGTGACAGGTCACCTTGCCACTTACTCTTTATATTATATTAAAACAAATACAGCCAGTGAATTCTTTCTATAACCAACCTAGGCCAATAGAAATCTTAAAAGGCCTGAAGATGTCACCTACTTAAATGATTGTGACCTCTGTTTATCATTGACTTCCTTCAAATTTCACATTCATTTGTATTTTTTTATGAATCTGAAGCAGCTAGAACCAAAATCAATGTTTGTATGTGTGTGTGGGGGGTGTACTCAGGATTTTTTATTTTTTACATATATGAGTGTTTGCCAGCATTGCAATCTTTCCTGGTGCCCACAAACACTAGTGAAATGTGTTCAAGCACCCAGAACTGGAGTTACACAGGGATGTGAGCCACCATGTGATGACATATAATTTTTATTGTATATAAAGATATAAAATCTGTGTGTGTGCATGTGTGTGTAACAGATGCATTTTTTTCCTCAGACTAAACTAAGTCCCAAAGCCATGAAATGAACAATAGAAGGCAATGTGGTGTAAGAAACGAGGCTCAGTTTTGTTACTGCCAGTGTGTTGCAAAGCATGGTGTCTATGTACGTCTACAATGCATACCAGAAGGCCAGAGGACTATCCTTTTTTTTTTTTTTACTTACACCAAAAGGCTTTAATATCATCTAGTGAATATATTTAACTTTCTTGATTTTTGACTATATAATAAGCTCAGATTGACTTAGAACAAAAATTAATGCAAACAAGTTTTAGAAATATAATATTTCTAAACTTTGTAGCTTTTTGAAACAATATAAATCAATGTAATCACTATGACTGTCCTAAGTTGATAAAATATCACAAGGACGGAGTCACTTATATTTATTCTCTTAGTAAACAGATAAGATTTTAAAAGTGTTTCTTAAATAAAAGCAAGTGACCAAGATTGAGTTATATAATTTACTTAAGTCGTCAATTTATTATAGTCATCACTTTTTTAATTTTAAAATATTTCAAGGAAAAGATTTTTTTTTTTACACTGACTGAGAAACCTACAAACCTACATTTCTAAATTCTGGCATTAAGATGTCATGCTTATGTGAAATCTGATGACAAACGTAAATAAAACATAACTACTCTTAGAAAAGTATAACTTTACTTTGACTCACTTTTACATTGCAAATTATTATATAATTCAAAATTCTGAAACTGAGTAAATGTGTATTTGGTAAGGGTCTGGTTAAGAAGAGTGCTAAACATAGAGCCTTACTGCCATCTTGTGGAATGCTTGCAATTAAATTTTTAGAGGTCTATTTGAGGAATGTCATTTAGTAATAGTATTAGTTACAAAATGATTTAAGAGTTCCCCAGTAACTTATCTAAGCTAATTTCCGTCTATGAACAAAGCATGAAAAGACTCATGTGTGCTTTGCACTGTGAACTTTTCCAAGATTAATGTAATTAACCACCTCCTCACTTCAGTCAATTATTGTATCCTTTCCCTATGAATCATATGTCATTTAGCATAATTTGCTTCTTAAAGATCACATACAGTAAAGACATAATGTTATGAGAGTGTTAACTAGGAAAGCAACAATCAGAAGATACTATATATTGAGATATTTAGCACTTCCAACACACAGAATCAATGTTGGACGGAAGGTCCAAATGAACAAAATTTAGGATGTGAGTCCTAGGGATTAGAATTAACTGGTTTATAAAGCCACAGAAAGTTGGTTCCCATTTTAGATGAATAGAGTCCTGATTTGCATTTTTATGATATCTCCAATTGACTTGCATGTATAGTGAAGTCAAAGTCACACTAGCATAGGCCATCATTGTTCATTACATTTATACTTTTACTATATGAGATTATTCATGAATACAATGCAGAGAAAGGGGGAGAAAAGAAAAGAAAGAGATATAGACCATGGAAAAGGCTAAACACCAACACACTGACATAAAATTTTTTTTAAAAAAAAAGAAAACAAAAACAGATTATTTAATTTTGTGCATTTGAATTCAAGCTCTAGAAATGTAACTTTTGTGTGCCTAGGAAATTCATTCCACCTGTAATAAACAAAAGGGGGTATTCACAAGGTAATTCTAGGACCCCTTTATACTCCAAACATCCTTGATTTCTTATTTATGCATAAATTGTTCATTTTGAAAAATATCCATTCCCAATCTATTCAAGCATTAGAAAAAATGATTGATTGTTGATTTTGGTAATTTGATGGCAAGCCAACAACTCAGTTTTAAATGTCTATCCAGCAGCTAGACGGTAGTGCCTGCCTGGAATCCCAACACTTGAGAGGTAGAGCCAGGAGAATCAGAGTTCAGTTCAAGGACATTTTTAACTACATAGTGAGTTGAAGGCCAGCCTGACCTACATGAGAACATAAAAGAAAACAGCAACACACACACAAAAACACACACACAGAGAGAGAGAGAGAGAGAGAGAGAGAGAGAGAGAGAGAGAGAGAGAGAGAGAGACAGAATCCAGGAGGAGTCAATGGCAAGAGTCAGGAGGGTAAATATGATTTTAAAAAATCATATATAAGAATAAATTCTTAAAATTAATTTAGAAATTGTAATTTTAAATTATATAATGTTTAGGCCATTAAATCTCCTTAATGTTTAACACTGCAAATAAAAATTTTAATATGCACATTAGGTAATTTTTCTACTTAAATATTAAATCAATATGGTAAATTTTTATCAATATTTATAAGTGTATAAAGCATCTACAGGAAGTGCGTATTTTTTCCCTAAACTTTAAGTGTGATCATCTATGATGGCTGTTTTTGGTATCAACTTGATTACACCTGGAATTAACTAGACCTCAGGCAAGTGGGTAAACATGTGATCCATTTTTCTTAGTTAAATCGTTTGAAATAGGAAGACCCTCCTTTAGGCCAGATCTTTTGAAGTAGGTACATTCACCTTTAACACAGGCCTCGCCTTCTGCTGGCAGCATATAAAAAAAAGACATAGAAAAAGAAAAGGAATCTTCTGCTTATTTGTGCTTGCTCTTTGGTAAGTTCCATCCTTCACTGACATTAATAGCCTACTTCTTTAGGATTCTAGTACATACTAAAAATCAGATGAGGCATTCAGCCTCATTAACTGAACTACTTTACTCTTGGGTTTTCTGTTGGTGGACAGACATCACTAGATTAGCAGACCACAGCCTGTGAGTCATTCTAATACATTTTATATTCTATCAGTTCATATACAACTGATTCATGTGTGTGTGTTTGTGTGTGTGTGTGTGTGTATAAAATTTCCAGTACAGTGAATCTTACGGCTCAAATCTCATTAAGCTCTCCTTGTCTCTCATAAGTTTTGGTGTCTGTTTAATTTAGAGACATTCATTTGTTTGGTTAATAACTATATGAAAGGATACATAGATAGATAGATAGATAGATAGATAGATACATACATACATACATACATACATACATACATACATACATACATACATACATACGATGTGAGAATGCCTTTCTGTATGCTGTGAATCTCAATCTTTAAATAAAGGAGCTGTTTTGGGCCATGACAGGTACCATAGAAGAAGTAGGAGGGAAAATTAGAGCATAGGTAGGAGAAGCAGGGCGGAGTCAGACAGATCAAACAAACCACTCAAGGAGCAACATATAAAGAACACAGGTGAGCCACAGGCCACGTGGCAGGAAAGATTAATAGAAATGGGTTGATTTAAGATGTGAGAGCTAGCTAGCAATGTGCCTGAGCCATAGGCCAAACAGCATAAAGTTAATATAAGCCTCTAAGTCATTTCTGGAGACCTGAGCAACAGCGGGTGGCTAAGGGGTCTGGTGCAACAGGTCTGTAGGTCTGGGCCTCTGGCTACCCACCCGGGACCAAGAAAACTCATTGCAACATACATACATACATACATACATACATACATACAACATACATACATACATACATAATACAAATATACATATAATAATATATATTTTCTCCTGTTTCTGTTCCTCTAGAGAACCCTGACTGATATATCATCTGAGAGGGTTTACTGACAATGTACATTCCTATACTTTTAAGTTGATTTTAAAACTCAGTATCCTCTTGATCATCTTGAGAACGTTGTACATGAATAAAGTAAACATCATAAATTCACTAAAATTACACGGTTTTAAAAGGTTTCCATTTATTATTTACAAAATGTAGATGCTTCTATGTCTGTATTGGAGCACCACAGTTTTGGACACCTAGACTGGCTAGTAGGTGCACTGACGGTCAGGTCAGCTTCTATGTGAGCTCTTGTCCTTCTTCATAGTTTTGTCTCACAGATATCTAAGTTTTTTCCCATCTCCAGATTTGCCCTCAGCTATTAGATCTAAAACATCCACTACAGTGAACCTTATGGACCAAATAAAATCAAGCTATCTTAATCCCTCACACTTCTTTGCTGTCTCTTTATTTTAGAGCCATACAGCTATTTGTACAATGGCTAAATCAAAACTCATCAAATTTAAATTATTGATTGTGACATCTCTTTTATATTTTATCAACTGGTATAAAAAGTTTTAATTAGTCTAGACATCAATACTTTAATGCATATCTTTCCATGGTAAACAAACTTTTCTTTTGTAATAAATTCTTTAGAGATGTAAAAATCAAAAACCCAAACAAACAATAAAAAAGACTGAAATTTGTTTAAGTCTAAATTAATTTACCTGCAGGGACCAGTGAGGTTATGATCCTAGAAAAGAACCCAATAACATCAATTCACTATGCTGGTACTATCTTGGCTATATTCTAAAACTTCTCCTTCTAACTACAGATAAGGGTTAGATTTCACCCCTCATCAAAACATCTTCCCTTTACAGAAAATAAGGGACATTACAGAAAACCACAACATACAGGTCAATGAATGATGTGAAACCCAGTCCCACTTGATGCATCTAAAGCTAGTCTTTTACACCTAAGGCTCAAGGTACTTCAAGGTAAAAGGCAACAGAAATTTGTAAGAGCCAGAGTCCCATGTAGTCTAGTGTAAGATTGGGTCTTCAAGAAACTAGAAATGACAAGGACGCTTCATTCACAATACTTTAACAACATTGCTGTCTAAACAAGACCCAAAACAGTAACTAAGCATGCCACTACAAAAGGGGAAGTTATCATGGAATCCTAACCCTAGAAAAAAGAACTACAACAAACAAGAGACAGAGAGAGAGAGAGAGAGAGAGAGAGAGAGAGAGAATTAGTATAGCTAGCCATGCACACTCTAATTGATTATACAACACAAAATAGTAATCACATACAGCTAAGTCATAATAAACGGACTCAGAGGTTGTGTTTATATGTGGGCATATATATATATATATATATATATATATATATATATATATATGTGTGTGTGTGTGTGTGTGTGTGTGTGTGCGTATGTGTGTGTGTGTGTGTTTGTATGTGTGTAGGAATAATAATCACAGAGTGGAAAACAATTTTGAGGGGGTAAAGGAAAGTGTGAGATGGGTTAGAATGTTGACAAGGAAAGATAAAAATAATGTAAGTACATTTTAATTTTAAAATATTTAGTGAAATAAAGACAAATTATTTATTTTAAGCATGTACTAGTTATTGTGCTATCCCAGGGTTAAAACCTGACCAAAGCAATTTTAAAATGATGTATTATTTTCTCTGCAGTTTCAAAGAATGTGTCCATTGCAGTAGTGAAGAGATGGTGTAGAGAAAGATGAATGCTTGTCTTCTATTGATTTCTTTCTTTTTTATTGACTTTGAAACCTCAGTCTATGGAACTGGTACCACACACATTTAGTGTAGGTCTTCCAACCTTAATTAACTTAAAATAGATAATCTCTTACATCGTGCTCAGATAGTTGTTTCCATGATGTTTCTAAAACCCAACATAGACAAGATCAATATTACAAACTTCATGTTTCTCTGCTTCATTTGAAAAATCGGTTTCTATGAAGCTCACACTCTCATGTGCATACGTATATCATGTGTCTGGACATATGTTTAATCCTATTTTCTCCAGAACTATTCATTTACATTAATTCTGCCTTTCTTGAAAGCCAGAAAACCCTACCTTAAATGATTTCCTCAACCAAGTCTTTCATGAAAAGTAATACTAACTCAAAAGCCTCATCAAGGAAATATCATGCCCCTGTGTGGTGTGGCCCACACCTGCTGCCCTACAGAATTCTTTTAAGTCTTTTTCTTTCTTTCTTTTTCTTCCTTCCTTTTTCTTTATTTTATGTCTTCTAAAAGTTCACAGCATCAGATCAGATCCAGATGTTTCCATATATACAGTCACTACTTTGCCCAATTCTTAAACAAAGAGAAATCAAGAAATACAAAGAAACAACAAAGTGAATTCAAGCACTCATCATTTTCTGCTTCCTGACTGTAGTGTGACCAGCCACATCATAGATTCTCTGTTGAACTTAAGTATAAAATAGCATTAAGAAGAAAAGCATACAACTTCACCAGAATTTTACGTATACATAGGAGTCCTTAAGATAATGATAACTTTGCAGAAAAAGAGCTATGGATAAGAAAGTGCCAGGAAAACTGCATGATTGCATGTACAAGCAGGGAAAGAATGAACTAAAAGAGAAAATATGTGGCTGAAATGAAAAGAGAGAGATGGGCCTTTGAAGTGAGAACATCTGAAGAGCTGGAACAGTATTTAAGCACTGGACAAGTTCAAATGAGTGACAGAAGGCCACTGAAGGGGCTAACCTGTTACCTTTTCTCTTTTTAAAGTGCCATGTTGAGACACACTGACACATTAAGAACTTTGGTATTCATATAAATTTCATGTGTCACGTAAGTTAACAAGCCCCCAGATTCCTCACACCTTGAATGCACTAACATGAGAGGTGTGGTTCACTTGTGCATGTGATAGTCTTCATGGCATTACAGTTAAAGATATGCCTCATCAGATTAAGAAAGACATTGTCTGACAACTTAGATGCCCCTCACATAAAGAAGAGATTACAAAATTGTGGTACATTTATACTGTGGATTACTACTCAGCAGAAAAAAAGGTGACATCTGGAAATTTGCAGGTAAATGGATGGATTTGGAGAGTATCATCCTGAGTGAGGTAACAAGACCCAGAAAGACAGACATGGTATGTACTCTATTAGTGTATTTTAGACATAAAGCAAAGGATAACCAATCTACAATGCACTCACACACACATGTGCGTGCACACACACACATGCACACACATACACACACACACACAGTAGTAGCAGCAACAGCTAGGTAGCAGGAGAAAGTTAAGAGAGACATTCATAGATCCCCCTAAGAAGGGGAAATAGAGAAGATCTTCTGAGAAAATTTCAATCATGAAGTGGGGCGGGGTGGGAGCAATAAGGGGAGGTAAGAATTGGACATGAGAGAATGGGATGGGGGAAAGAAGAGAGAGGGAGAGCAGGGAAGTGGATATCCTGATAGAGGAATCCACTGTGGGATTAAAGATAAGCTTGATACTGTGTACCATCCAAGAACCCACAAGATGAGGCCTGCTGGGACTCTAAACAATAGTGGACAGAGCACCTAAACTGGCCTTTCCCTATTATTATAAGAATGACCACCCTAATTACCGTTATTGAACTTTCATCCAGCAGGTGATGGAGACAGCAGCAGAGATCCCTAACTAACACCACCCCAGGAGGAGAGATTACATGAGCGAAGGGATCAGGATCAAGATGGGGAGTAGTCAATCCCGTGCTGTTGGGAGCTCGAAGACTCTGAAATAACAGATGAAGACCCCCAGGCAAGAGATCAGACCCTGTGAATGGAGATGACAGTTGAAAAACATAGGCAGTTTCTAGAGCCTCTTGCTGCCAGACAGAGTCTATTCCAGGTCCATGAACTGGTTCCTCCAAGGCCAAGCCTCGTAGTAGGAGGTTTCTGGCCCTGACATTTGAGCCTAGCCTCAAGGTTTAGACCTGCAGACCACCAGAAGCGCAGAGACACACAGATGTTTACAATAGTTATCAGCTGATCAGCCTAAGGCCCAGGCATATAACTTGCTAGCTCTCTACCCTTCATCTAACCCATGACTTCTATCCTGTTCAGCCATGTGGCTCGATACCTTTCTTTAGAGCAACATAGTTGTCCTCTGCTTTTTCCAGCTTCTCTCTGGCATTCTGCACTGTGCTTCCTGTTCTCAGAGTTTTCTTAGTCTGGTAGCCCTGCCCATACTTCCTGCTTGCCTTTGGCTAATCAGCGCTTTTTATTAAACCAGTGGGTGGAATATTTATTTACAATGAAACAACACAATCTCTCACATATCCCCTTTTCTCAACTTAAAACAAAAAGAACTCCAAATCTAATATTCTTTTCCCCTCTTATCTATAACAACTTATAAACAACACTGTAAATAAACACAAACATCCATAATCCATGTTTTTGGAATGTGGGCATCGTTCTCTAGGCTACTTCCTGTTGAATGGAGATGCTGGAATTCCCATAGGAATCCAAAGAAAAATGTAGGATTATGGACAAGTCTTTAGTGGAGTAGTCTGTAAGGCTGGGTCATCTCAGCCATTCTCCTTGAAATTGTTCTGGATATAGAGCTCTGGAAACTTCAACAGAGGTGCTCTGAAATGCTGAATTATCTGGGCCATCCATTTCCATTTGAGATTTTTCAGGGGATCTTCCTCTATCAAACTTTATGTTCTTTATCCAGGAATAAATCCACATCCTCTCATTTTCTGTGAAAATAAAATGAAAACCTCTTCTCCAAAGTAGCATATTTTTACATTTCAATTTTAAGGTCAACTCATTTACAAAATATATAGGTTGAATTAATCCAATAGCATTTATAATCAACTGTCTTTTATAAGCTTTTACTATTTCATTTTCAGTCAAGAAGCTTAAAAATAAGACAATAATATACAGTATCCAGACACATTGTATTTTCCATCTTTACATGGCTTATTTTATTTATTTATTTATTTAACTCAATTTCTTTTTTAAGGGCTTTCTCTACATTTTCATTTCTTTTTCTAAGTCTATGTATCTATATTTTCAACACACTCTAAACCACTTAGACTTTTTACAAAAAAAAAACCTGTCTTTACTGTATATTTATTTCTTAATTTTTCTGTCTCTGACCACCTTTGCTTGGCTAGGGTGATTGACTCCACCCACATTCTATTTCTTTCTGTTTCTGACAACACCTTTAATCTGCCAAGGATTCTTCTATTTCTTTCAATTTCTGAACACACCTTTAATCTGCCAAGGTTCAAGGCTGGTAGGATGGTGGATGGCTCCACCCAGTTCCTAGTCTAATTTCATAGAATTTATCTTTTTAGCCCAGGTACTCTGGGAAATTGTAGATTCCATATAATTACCAAGTAAAGCTTTGCCATCTGCTGCTCATTAACTCCATTTAAGTATTAGGCAGCAGGGCCTCTTAAAAGACTCACAAGTGTTTTGCTTCTAATGCTGAATCAGGAAGCTTCTCTTCTAAAATCCAAACCTCAGTTTGCCTCAGGCAAACAGAGCTGATCCAAGAAGACACTAAGAAGCCACCTTTGACTCTGTTCTCTTTTTATCCTTATTAAAAGAACCCTTAAATACATCATTTATAATGTTTTGCTTCCATCAAGGCTCCTGTGAGACTTGAGGAACAAGCCATTTTACACCTTAAGCTGCACTCCAAAAGCCTGCCATTGTAGCCCAAGCCCTCACCAGGGCATCTCTGTACCACGGCTCATGTAAGAAGCACAACTCAGAAGCTGCTTTGGGCTCTAGACCATTTTTTAAGCTTTCTGTGGCTTTCTGTGGGTATATTTGCCCCATGTTGGGCTGTCATTTGTAGTAAGAGGTTTCTGTTATACATAAGGGGGGGGGGGGAGAATGTTAGATTTGGAGTTCTTTTTGTTTTAAGAAAAGAAAAGGGGATATGTGGGATATTGTGTTCTTTCAATGTAAATAATTATTCCACCCACTGGTTTAATAAAAAGCGCTGATTGGCCAAAGGCAGGCAAGAAGTGTGGGCGGGGCTACCAGACTAAGAAAACTCTGAGAACAGGAAGCACAGTGCAGCATGCCAAAGAGAAGCTGGAAGAAGCAGAGGATAACTATGCTGCTCTAAAGAAAGGTACGGAGCCACATGGCTGAACAGGAAGAATCATGGGTTAGTTTAAGGGTAAAGAGCTAGCAAGCTACATGCCTGGGCCTTAGGCTGATCAGCCTAAAACTGTAATAAGCCTCTGTGTGTCTCTGCAGGTCTGTGGGTCTGTATTGAAAGCATCTGTGTGTCTCTGTGGGACTACCGGTCTGTGGGTTCTAAACCTTGAGGCTAAGTCCAAAAGTCCCAGGCCAGAAACCTCATACTACAAAGCCTAGTGGGAAAACACCTTTCTCAGCCTTGATACGTGGCTTAGGGATTCGTTTTTACCTCATCTAGATATACCAGACCAAATTAACTCACCTTGTAATTCCTTGCTTTTTCTGGATAGTGTAGTGGGGGGGGGAGGACTGGGAAAAGGGTGGGGAAAATGAGTAGTAGTGTGTATAGGAAAAAATTTAAATAAAAAATAAAATTTTAAAAAATGTCACAATTGTTTACAATCAGCAATTAATGCTTATAATCAGAAAACACAACCATGTTATTTTTCTATCATATTTATATGTTAGAATTACATATTTTACTCTGTTATATATAATATGATATATTAGTTATGATATAGAAGCCTCATGGCCTGAGAATGAGATATATATTCAATAGTTTACTATAAAATTAAAAATTCTCTACATGTTTCAGTAACACATATGATTTCATCTAGCAGTGATTAGAAAGTCTCCAGTTGAGCCTTGTTTGTGAGAACAGTCTGGCAAAATAGGCTTGTGGCCTCATGGCTGTCGTAGAGCCCAGCTGTGTGCAGGAAAAAGTGTGCAAGGAACAATATTTGCTTATGTAAATACATAAAGTTAACACATTATCTCTTGGCCTATAGGCTGAACTTTAGTTTTATCTGGATTATTGTTTCTCCTAAGAAGTCCACAGCTGTGTGATTTTTTTTAATGGAATTTCAGCGTTTTTAAAGGAGTCTTTCTGCATAGTCTTCTTATTCACATCCTACTTGGTACTTCTTCCAAACCCTGTTGGACATATATAGAGAAGAGAGTTCCAATCTATGTCTAGATAACATGGCAGTGATAGAGATTACAGTATGCACCAAAATGGCTAATAGTAACAACACAAAAGAGCTGACCCTGGATATTAAGGGTGCTCAACAGTAATCAGCTATGTGAACTGTTATATAACAATTTGAGAAAACTACTACTTTTGTCACAATTTTATATAAATACATTATTGAGACAAAGATGAATACAGATCCAGTCTAATTAATGTATGTTGTATCTGCGTGCAGTTTCACATATCTTTTTAATCTTTCAGTTTCTTAAAACTTTCTGACCTTAGTCTCAAAGTTAGGTTCTTTAAGTATTCTGCTGTCAGATATTCATTATACACAATGACCTGGGTACACTTGGGTTATAATAAACTTCCTAAGACTTGGAGTTTAAAATGAGTTGCCAGTGATCTTTCCTTGGCCAAAGGTAGGAATGAAAGAAGTGGTGTCATCTAAGGCACAGAGCAGAAATTTTTCTTGAAAGATCTTGCTCAAAGTGTAGTATTAAATGTGAAAAAGGCACAGAAAAGCTGTATGTCATTCTAATATGACACAGACAGGTAGTCTGAGAATGAAGTATTCTGTACTCCAGAGGCCCAGAGTATTATTTCTCATTTTAACAAGTGTTCTATTTTATCTTTTCTTCTAGTGAAATAAACAAGCAAAAGTCCCCACATTGATCTCAACCTTGACCTAGGAAGGGGCTAGAAAATCACAGCCATGGGCCGAGCTGCCTTCTACCTGTTTCTACAAACAAAGGTACAGTCACTCTCATTTTGAAGAATGGCAAAAGGCTATTTTACAAACAATAGAGCCACACCTTTCCGACTCCACTCCAACCTAGGAAAAGGAAGTTGTTATTAAATGCTACAGATACCATCCAGCAATTGTGACTTTATCTTAGGAGATTGAGTATCTGTCCTAGAGAAAAATTTTTAAATGTAGAAAAAATTTAGATATTCAGCTAAAAGGTTATAACCATCTTAAATATTAAATCTCTCTAAATTGATTTCAATAGATGTGTTTTCAAAAGCTGTCTTAACTTTGCCTACCTTTTCTCCACAAATATTTCTTTATTGCCTAATGTTGTAGTCAATTTAAGATATGGTAGTGACCATTTCCTTTTCTTCATGTTATTTAATATCATGAATTAATTTTTTTGCCAAGTTTCTATCCAATAACATTTTCAACATCAAACTGTGAAAGAATTGCTTCTTCAACTAGCAAAATATTTTTTTCTATTTTATTATTAAACATTTGAACAAGAAAAAAATACTGTAAGAGATGAAAAGCATGATTTAGAACAGACTCTCTGGTGTCTACAGAGAGAATACCATCCTAAGTAGATAACCTTCAGGGCCCCTGCTTAGGTCTTCTCAGGCAAAATCTTTTGCTGGCAGGTAGACATTGAGATGAGGCTAAAGCAGCCCTGCACAAAAGCTTCAAAGGCAGTGAGATAAGTTGACACATCTGCCTGGAGGCAGGTCTTCCACAAGAGGAAGTAACAAGACAAGCCACAGCTCCTGTCTGCTTGGAAAGTAAGGCACATGCCATGGAGACTGAAGCACAGAGGTAGAAATTTCCCCCAGCATGTCCTAGAAATCAGGTCAGCATGAGGCAGGCAGAGGCACTGGGCAGAAAACAGCACTCTGTAAGCCCTCAGGCTCCTTTAACTATTCAATCCATTGGAAAATAATTCTTTGTACTGAATTGCTGGTATAGCATCTAAGACCATGCAGAATGGAGGAGATGAAGATGGAGGAGGGGTATTCATGTATTTTCTGGGTGTAGTAGAAGAACTGATAATTCTCTCTGTGTGTATTCATATTCCCATGGATGATACACAGCACTCAGCTCACAATTCTTATCTGACAGTCACAAAATATGATTTCAAGAAAATTTCTTTCTAGGGAGAACACATTAATTGTGTATAAAACTAGAAGTACAAAACTGCCAACATATCTTAAAGAGCCATCTCAATAAGAATGTTAGTAGTCCTCAATTTTCATAGGTGAAATGATTCAGAGAAGATGATGCTACGAACAATCACCACAATCCTATTTTATAAACATCACTTAAGACATTGTCTTCTTTAGATTTTTTCTGTGAATTGAATTTAGAAGTTGGAAATTTACAATCATTGATGAAAAGTTGTTGGAATGATGGTGACTAATGTAATATCAAATAAAATAGACCAAGTGAAGACTTAGGCAATGGCTTTGTGCCACATTTATTGAAATCTCATAACCTGAAATCAAATTTGTAAACATGTTTGAGGATAGTGTATTTTAGGGGAGTTTTGGCTATGGCTATCCATTGGTTCCAAAAGCCACACATTTTTTTTATGAAGGCCAAGATGACACTATGTCCATCTCTACTTCCAGAGAAAACAATAATTTTCAACAAGATCCACCTATGAGTTCCATCCATAAAGTAACTGTTTTTAACAGAAACATGGGAAGAATGAGGTTGGATTACTCTGTGTGACTTAAGATATAGAATTTGCAGAGATAATGAAGCTCCTCCACAGTTAGACATATAGAAAAGCAACTAGGAAAAAAATAACTATGGAAAAAGAGATGCAAAGAGTTCAATACAGATGGCTTTAATAATAGATAACAGAACTGCCTTGAACATCTGCCCGGACACTTAATGGTCAAGCAATGTTATCACAGGAGGAAAATCTCCTTTAATGTGAAAATAAGAGGTGAGAACATGCTACAGAAGTATGTAATTCAGGAGATTAGATGCTCTGTGCAAGCAACAATAGCATAAACAAGTAACATTTATCTATACATACATATATAATGTGTGTTAAATATAATGTACTTATGTATATACATATATTCATGCCCCCTTTTCATAATTGTTAGATATATATAATATGTAAATATATATCATGCTGATTTCTATAAACAATTATGGACAAAGAGAAAGTAAACTTTAAAATATCTAGGAGGAGAACATGGAAGAAATTAAAATAAAGGAAGAAATAATGAAATTATATTATAATCTCCCCAAATAAAAGAAATAATTTAAATTATTTAAAAATTTATGAATTCAATAATATATATATATACACCAGTTAGTCCTTCCCATTTATTTGCCTCTTTCACTCACAGCCCTTCCGATAAACGTTAATTAATGATCAATTAACTGTGAACACCATTCGCTTCCCAAGAGCATAGAGTGATAGGATGAGGGATAAAGAGAAAGAACCCATATTTTAGTAGATGTGTGATTTGATTGTGATGTGTCCTCTAGTGTGCACATTCGAATAGTCATCTTCAGTTCATGGCCATTTGGAGATGATTAGGCAGTGTGTCCTTGCTAGAGGAAGTGTGTCACTATGGACCTGCTTTGACAACTTGAAGAATCCCTTTCTGAGTCTGTCTGCCCTGTTTCCTGCTTGCAGCTCAGAATCCATCAGGACCTCATTCCTCCCTGCCTCTCTATGGTCTAACCCCTACTTGTCCGTCTCCACTCCTATCATGTGCTGCTCCAGCAAAATCTGTGTCCATTTGCTCAAATTGCAAACAAGTTCTTTCATTTATGCCTCAGCTTGTAAAGTCATTTTAATGAAATTCTCATTATTATTTCTGATATATCATGCCAAGCCATTTTTTATTATATTACACACAGTTCAGGGATACTTCCTATAGAGAGCCTTCCTCCTAACAAACTATAGGTCATGAATCATCAACTTGAATATATGCCTTTTTTCCACATGATTTGAAAGCAGTCATGCACCAAATTTATGAATTTTTCTGTTAATCAACTGTAAACAGGGTAGTGGTATGTGTAACCAAGAGAATGTGTTTGAGACAGCACTTTCCTGGGACACAAGGGACTTAGAAAAGGGGAGCAGAGAATTATAAACTACTGTCTGAGATGATTTTGTAACAGGAGAACACAGCACGACTATCTTTTATTTCTAAATCAGAAACTAAAACTTTGGAAAGATTTTTTTAAAAGATGAATCATTGATTTTTCTCTATTTATAAACATTTTCTGCATACCAAACCATGACTCAGGAGAAAAGGTATTCTCAAAGAAAAATTAACCATGCAGTATTAACTTAATCATCAAATATACATGAATTTAAAATGTAGAATATATACACATGTATATGGATACGCTCAAATGTGTGTGCACACATGCAAGTCTCTTGTGGTGTGTGGGTGGTGCTCTGCTCTTCTAAAGATGCTATTTTCCTTTCTCTTTTGTTTTCTTATTTCCTTTCCCCTTCTACTTTTTCTAATGCTATGTTCATTGCTTTTTGTTTTATTTTATTTATGCATATGCATGCATCTGACTGTGTTGCCCTCCGAGGGTAGAGAACGGTGTAGGTAGGTTCCATTTGGGTTTGAGTCACAGAGAGGTGTGAGCTGCCACACAGGTGCTAGTAATGAAGTCAAATGCAGTCCTCTAAGAGGAGGCAGTGTTTGCAGCATGGAAACAAACTCTAGCTCCTACATTTATAATTTTTTTTATTTTTTCTCTTAAATAGAAGGAATTTATCATATTAAAGTTTATAATATTAACCTCTCTATAGTTCATATTTAACTGTTGTCCATAACCTTCCTTTTCTTTTTTACATTTTTTTTTAAAAAATTATTCAATGTAGTTTATTTTCTTTTCCTTCTTCCATCTCTTTTCATATCCTGCCCACCTCCTATCTCTTGTTCGCTTGTCTTCAAAATATATGTTCTGGTTAAGATAATTGTTCAATTTATATTGTTAAATGTGCAACAAAAATACACATTGACAAAGCTCTGAGTATATGAATATAAGCCAAGAACTGCCACGTGTAATTTACACACATACACAGGTACACACACACACACACACACACACACACACACACACACACACACACACACACACACATATATATATATACACAAAATTATACATATAATTTTGTTTTAGTGAAAATCCTTCAAGGAACTTTAATAATGCTATTTTATACAAGATAAAAGTGAATCAGATAAGTTTAAAATCTGGGGCACCCAGATCATGAATGAAAAGCCCAGGCTTTTCTTTTTCTCACGTAATCTATGAGATATACTCTGTTCAACTTCTACAAGAAGGTTTATACTTTACTAGACAAGGAAAGAAATTATAGACCTGGGAAATTAATGGCAAACGTAGCATTTTGTCTGATGTGAGTTTAAAGAAAATAGTATTTTGGGGGGAATAATTATAATACAGTCTCTTCTTTTGATAAGTTATTATACTGAAAGTTTCATAGTACTCTTTACATTGAATTATGATGAGTAATTCCAAAAATTGCATATCTTTTCAGCCATACTTCTCATTTTTTACACTAATTCTATCTCTAGACTGAGCTCTGGTTATGCTGCCAACTCATCCCTAATATATGTAACATGACTCATCAGCTTTGACTCACCCTATTATACCAGTCTCTCTCATCCTCAGCCCAAGAGAAGGATGACATCTAAATTACACTTAAATTTTCTAGGTCAAAATAGGTTAAGTTTTCGCTCTCACGGTTATGCATAACAAGGTTTATAAGTATTCAATATTATTCTCAATAAAACAATTATATATATATATATATATATATATATATATATATATATATATACTTATAAGCATAATCCTGAAAAGATTGATGAAAAGTATCTGAAGACAGTGAAATGATATTTAATGATATTAATGGGAAATGGAAGAACAGATACCCAGAATTGCTACATAGCCAGTTTAGCTAATTTGTTATCTATGAGCTCAATGAGAGACCTTATTTCAAAAAGTAAGACTTGGGTAAAATGTGCCCATGGGTAAAATGCCTGTTATAAACCTGACAACCCAAGTTCAATGCCAGGACTCACATAGTGGAAAGACAGAACTGTGCTTATACCTGGGAGCCACATGGTAAGAAAGGAGGATCAGTCCCCAAAAGATGTCTTCCTACTTCCATGCATATCTCATACCCAGGGGGAGAGGGGAGACAGAGACACAGAGGCACATACACATATACATTAAATAAATTAAAATGTAATGAACTTTTAATTAAAAAATAAAATAGAGAGTAGTACTGAAAGATAACATAGATCTTGGCAAAAAGCAAAGAATACCTAAACTGCAAACCACAACCCCTGAATACCTTGGGATCAGAAGGAACTTAAAAGAGACAACCAAGGATCCCCCTTCAGAAGAGAAAGTAGAGATCTCCTTAGTAAGTTGGGATCATAATTGGTTGCAACCAAGAACAGGTGGGAACAAATCCTGAGGGAAGGAGATGGTTGAATGAAAGGCACAACAAAGAGATGGAGGAAGCCAATGTGGGGTTGGAAAGAAACTGGGTGCTAGGAAAACTTCCCAGAACTCACAGGATGTCTCTGGCTAGGTCTCCAATCAATAGTGGAGGGGGTGCCTAAACAGGACTTCCCCTATAATCAAATGAATAACCACTCTAAGTGCCATTACAGAACCTACATCCAGCAATAAATAAAGGTGGAAACAGAGATCCATAGCTAGGCACCAGCTCCAGCTCCTGGCCAACCTAAAAAAAGAGAGAGGAGAGTTTATTTGAGGAAAGGGATAGGGATTATGAGGAGGAGTCCCACAGAAATGGCTGGCTGGAGCTCTGGGGAGCTCATTGAATCAAAAATAGTTACTGGGGAACTATCAGGAAAAGGTACTAAACCCTCCAAAGTTAGATGACTATCAATTGGCATGGGCAGTATATGAATCCTCGTGGAGTAGGATCAGACTCTATTCCTGTGCATGAACTAGCATCTTGGAGCCAATTCCCTACAAAGGAGCACCAAATGAGCCTTAATCCTAGGAGAGGGATTCGGACCTATCTCAAATGTATATGCCAGATAGAACTGACCCACCTTGGGATTCTCCTTACCCTCCTTGGAGAATGGATGGTGGAATGGAAGTGGGGGGAAGCTGAGGGAGGATTGGGAAGAACTGGGAAGAGAGAAGGGAGGGCTAGCAATGGTATACATGAAAATACCTTTATAAATAAATAAAAAATGGAAAAAATAAGTCAGAATCAAAAAAAGAAAGGAAAACTTTCTAGAACAACATTGCATAGGTAGGCTTCAATACTATTCAACAAAATCTGAAAATATTATTAAGAGGAAAGCCCTTTTCAAATAAATGATCTCAGTATGAGTCAAAAATTAACTCTATACTTCACTTCATATTATGCAACAAAATTAATAACAAAGGGAGTGATATTCAAATGTAGAAAAAGTTAAAATTATCTACAGGAAAGTATAGAAAACTATCTTTGCAAAACTACTGAAAACTTCTTCAACTGAAAATGCAAAAAAATGTTATATATAAAAAAAAACTTCATCAAAATTAAAAATTTTTGGTGATTTGACACCAACCACTTATTGAGGTTAAAATTCTTATAAAATTTTTATTTCTTTTTGAAATTTTTAATTAAAATATAATTACATCATGTCTTCCTCTCCTTCTAACCCCTCATGTGTCCCTTTCTTCTAACCATAGCCCCTCTCCCCTTCTGAAACAAATGGATTTTTCTTAGAATTCAATTAAAATAATTACATAATATACCCAAACTTATGGGACACAATGAATGTTGTGCTAAGAGAAAAAAATCATAGCACTAGATGCCTACATGAAAAACCTAGAGAAATCTCACACAAGAGACCTCACAGCACAGCTGAAAACTCTAGAACAATTAGAAGCAAACTCACCTAGAAAGTGTAGATGGCAGGAAATAATCAAACTCGGGGCTGAAATCAATAAAACTGAAACAAAGAAAAATACAAAGAATCAATGAATCAAAGAGTTGGTTCTTTTGGAAAGTAGATAGACCAACCCTTATTTAAAATAACCAAAAAGCAGAGGGAAAGAGAGAGTATCCAAATTAGCAGAATCAGAAATGGAAGAGGGACATAGCAGATACCCAAGAAATCCAGAAATTCATTAGGTCATACTTCGAAAGCCCATACTATACTAAATAAAAAAAATAAAAAAAAAAAAAACCTAAATGAAATGGACAGCTTTCTAGACAGGTACCATTTACCAAAATTAAATCAAGACCAGATAAATGAACTAAATAGACCTATAACCCCCAAGGAAACTGAAGCTGTTATTAAAAGTCTCCCAAGCACAAAAAGCCCAGAACCAGATTGTTTCTGTACAGAATTCTACTTCTACCAGACATTGAAAGAAGAACTAATACCGATACTCCTCAAACTGTTCCATATAATAGAAGCCAAAGGAACATTGCCAAACACGTTTTATGAAGCCACAGTCACCCTGCTTCTTGGAGCCCATTCCCTACAATGAAACACCTAACAATCTTAATACTGGAATGAGTGAGTTGGATCTACCTCAACTGGATATGCCAGACAGAACTGACCCGCCTAGGGACTCCTTGCCCTCCTTTGGGAATGGATGGTGGAATGGGGTGGGGTGATGTTGAGGGAAAACTGGAAGGGTCTGGGAGGTGGGAAGGGAGGGGAAACAGTGGTAGATATGGAAGAAACTTTTTTGATAAAAATTGGGAAAAAAACAGTAGTAACAAATCTTGTATACAGAATGTACTTTAAACCTTAAAGAATTCTTATATAGTGCTGATATTTCTTGCTTCTCTGCTCTGAAGGTTCATGTGTTAGAGGCTTGGAACCTAGTCTAACAGTAATGCAAACTAATAGAGCATTTAAAAGGCAGAGCCTAGCATATGGTCTTCAGAGCATACAAGACCCCCAAACCTTTGTAGGCCCCCAGATCTTGTGCAGTTAAGTTTCCCACTTTCAAAATAATTCCAGCTTATGTGAAACACAAATTCTAATTGATATTTAATGAAAATCGGAGCCAGATATTGGAGAAAAACTGGAATATCATAAAGAGGAAACAGACCACAGTCAAATTTCACCGAACCAACTTCTCAGGGTAAAAGCTATCTTCAAGAGTCCTCAGCCTGGCTTGTTGTGTCTACAGAATATCTCAATGTCTTCCTATGCCTGCCTTAAATATCCTCTTTGCCCAGTTGTTTCACTTCTAGATTCAACTCCACATCATAAATCTATAGTTAGGATTAGAGGTGTGAGCTACTACTGTTTGGTACTCACACCTTGAACTCACAGAAACACAAAAAGATCTTTGTCTCTGGAGTTATGGGATTAAAGGCATAGGTCACAACTTGATCTTTCCTGTGCTGGGATCAAAGGCATGAGTTACCACTCTTTGACCCTTGTGGCTTGACTGTGGGTGGATCTGTTCGCTGATATTCCAGGCTGATTTTATAAAATATAAAATATATCATCATACTTATGTTAATTTTTTAACTAACACTTGTAGTAAAAGGTTTCTGACCTGGACTTTTGGGCATAGCCTCAAGGTTTAGGCCCACAAACCAACAGACCCGCAGAAACACACAGATGCTTGCAATAGTTTTTTGGCTGATCGGTCTCAGGCCCAGGCATATCACTTGTTAGCTCTTTACCCTTGATCTAACCCATGACTCCTATCCTATTCATCCATGTGGCTGGGTACCTTTTCTTAGAGCAGCATAGTTGTCTTATGCTTCTTCCAGCTTCTCTCTGGCGTTCTGCTCTGTGCGTCTTGTTCTCAGAGTTTTTCTTAGTCTGGAAGTAAGTTTTTCTTACTTCCTGCCTGCCTTTGGCCAATCAGCACTTTTTATTAAACCAGTGGGTGGGATAATTATTTACAATGAAACAACACAATCTCCCACAAACACTAGTAAGTAATCCTTTGAAACCTACCATTACTGTCTACCATGATTTGATACAGCTGAAGGGATCCTGACTAGTAAAATGCTCTCTATTCCATCAAACTTTGAACTGAACAGTTCTTTGGTCTATTAATTAGACTATATCAAATAGTATCAACCAAATTCAATAATATAAATGAACAACACAATGAAATGAACAAGATATTAAACACATAATTTCAGAGTCATATGACTAATAAATAAGCTAAAGTATTATTAAACCTATCAGTTATTAGAAATAGATAATAATTAAAATGTCAAGTGGAAATTCTACTTGTGATTTATAAGCAGAATTTGAAATGGACAATATCAAGTATAATACCTAAAACTTACCATGGCCTTTTGATTGGCAGCAAGGAAAAATAATTTGGAATAGCATAGTTTTCTTAGAAAAATAAATCTCTACATCCTTGGGTTTTGGATAAAACTCAGAAGATGATGACTTGTTCATCATGTGTGAGGCCCTGCATTCACTAACTAGTACCACTTAGAAACATTTGCTTCTTACATGACCTAATATCATTACTTCTCAGAATTTACTCTGGAATGAGGAATGAGAGCTGGTCATGTAAAATCATAGCTGAATGTTGATATCAGCTTTAGTCATGATAGTTCAAAACAAATAACAAGTCAAGTCCATATCAGATGGTGAATGGTAACCAGACTAATCAAAGGAAAATGGACGCTATGACATAACTTTGCCTCATACCATATGCAATAGGGTACTGATAACATGAACATACATTCTCACATAAGTGAACTGTAGGCTAGTGTTCCAAATATATATGCATAAACGCTTAGGAATTCTGCTATTTCTCTGGTATCCTTGCTATTCTTCATTGCATTGGGAAAGCAATTTCCAACTCCCGAAGGAAAGAACTAATTAATTTGATCAGCAAACACAAGCAATTCTATTTAAAGAGGAAGCAATTGGAGCGTTCTACAACTACATTCAGATCCTTCCTTGCTTGAAGAAATCTGCCTAGCAACACTGTAAAAGATAGCCATTTCAAATGAGATTGGAGCCATGGAGGCAGAGCAGAAGCATTTGCTAGGTTTATTTGCATTTGCCAATAGTCAGACTGGCCATGGGGCATAGTGTTATTTGTAGAAGGTTCTGTGGTCTACAGAGCTGATTAACTGAGAGTTTGCTCTATATGTAGAGATATCTTTTTAATAATTATGATCACTAGCTACTGTTGCTACTGAGATATTTAAACAACCATAGCTCTCTGACTAGAAGGTATTGTGAATTTAACATGGATAATTTTTGATATGGCATAACATACAGAGTAACTTTAAAAACACAAAAAATTCAAACCAAATAAGAAAAGCTTATATTATGCTTCTCTGTGTATCCAAGTTTTGATATATGTATTTGGAAGCATGAGGGTAGAAAAAAATCATGGGAAAAAAACAGGATTGAATTTTTCTGTTTACTTTTGTTTATTTTCAAATAAAAATAAGGTATGTTTTTCTTGATGGTTTTGTGTGTCTATTTGACACAGCTAGAGTCAGTCATCAGAGGACAGAGCCTCAGTTGAAGAAATGCTTTGATGAATCCAGCTATATGGCACTTTTTCATTTAATGGGGAAGGGTCCAGCCCCTGGTGGGGTATGCTACCCTTGGGAGATTTTCTTGGGTTGTATAAGAAGCTGGGATGAATGAGTAATGGAGTTTAAGCCAGTAAGCAGCTCCACTTCAAGGTCTCTGCATCAGCTTCTGCCTCCAGAATCCTGCCCTGTTTGAGTTCCTGTCCTGATTCCTTAAGTGATGAACAGCAATGTGGAAATATGAGCCAAATAAAACTTTTATTCCACAACTTGCTTTATGAACCTGGTGTTTTGTTGCAGCAATAGAAGCCCTAGGTAAGACATATGCCATTGAAAGTAGAATAATGATCAAGATATTAGAAAGCAAATTATATGTAAGAATGGAATTAGAGAACATTTGGGAAATTTGAACTAAACATTGAACCATGATTTTATGAGAAATGTATGCATTTTTTTCATCTTTTGCTACAGAGATAGAGTTCTGGGTTTATGTTGGAAATATATAGGTCTATTGGTATGACAGGACTTCATGATACACACTGTGTCCCAGGAAGAGGTGACAGGAAGGCAGTCTGTGAATTCCACCTCACAAAATGTTAGACACTAAAGCATATTACCACCTCATTCACAAGTCTCTTATGTGAGTTCTTGTAAATCTTATCATAAGGAGCAATGAGAAAGAGATGCCCTGGAATTTAGAGTACACAGAGGTAAAGTCTTTATTCTCCTTATTGGACATCTCATTCCATGTGTACTATGCCCCTACTTCTTATTGACATTCTAAACTCTTGGGATTTCTTGGACACTTTAAGTATGGTTATGTGCATGTCAACTGAAAATGTGCTTGATTTGAGCAATAACAACTTACAATCTAACATTTCTTCTGTCCTTTGTTCAAATTTTATCTAAGGATACATCCTCTTAACCACTCTATTAAAAGATGCGCAGCAAATGTCCTTAGCTTTCTCCACATTCATTGCTTCATTGTTCTTATCGCTGTTTCTTACCTCCAAAATATACTCTGGAAGAGTAGAGATTTTTGCTTTACTGACTTTTTTTACTTTTTAGAACTGAAAAGTCACTGACACCAAAATTGTACATAAAGCAAATAAAACCACAACCATGACCTGAATGTTGCTCTCAGAGTGACTGTCAGTATTGCTGAACTTTAACATTCCTTTAAATTGAAGGGTCACACAACTGCACCAAATGAATCTGTATCTTTTTGAGTGAGGCCCAGCAACATGAACAGGGTCTCGACCTCCTCTCATTTCAATAAATGCATAGCCAAGCTTGAGTTCCACTGAATGATAAGACATACATATTTTATGATATGAGGCTAGTTTATGCATTGATATCACATTAAAGAATAAATAGTCTAGTCTCCCCTTTCAAGGTGTTTTGACCAACTACAAATTCAAATTTATTTCCACTTCCCTGTCTTCCATCTGTTCCTAGTTTGTTTTCCTTTACTCTCTTTGTTACTCTGTGGTGGGTGGGTTTGTATTTCTGTCCTTTCTGTTGTCTCTCTGCATATAGGTAGGAAAAGAGAGGGGGCTTTACTCTGTGTATTTATTGAACTTCACAGAAGGCACATACGAGAAAACAAAGATATACATATATATAAAAGATGATATATATATGATATGCTTATATTTTATAAATATTTTTGTGGGAGGTTGTGTTGTTTCATTTTAAATAATTGTCCCAACCACTGGTTTAATAAAAAGAGCTGATTGGCCAAAGGCAAGCAGGAAGTATAGGCGGGGCTACCAGACTAAGAAAATCTCGGAGAGCAGAGCACCAGAGAGAAGCCAGAGGAAGCTGAGGACAACTATGCTGCTCTAAAGAAAGGTACCGAGCCACATGGCTGAACAAGAGACATGGGTTAGATGAAGGGTAGAGAGCTAGCAAGTGATTTGCCTGGGCCTGAGGCTGATCAGACAAAAACTAATGAGAGCATCTGTATGTCTCTGTAGGACTGTGGGTCTGCGGGTCTGTGGGTCTAGACCTTGAGGTTAGGCCCAAAAGACTGGGCCAGAAACCTCTTACTACATATTTTACAGAGTTTTACAAGGAAAAGAGTTACCTTATTGATCTCAACTTCCCTAGATTCACATTCCAAACCACACACAAATATTATCAACTTATATCCACATGTCACTTTCCATTTGTTTCATTGGAGGTCGTTTTTAACTTGTCTTTAACTTCAGCGAATAGCTTTTCAACACACACACATTCAGAATCAGAGGTGTGGAAGAAAATATAGTTTAAGATTAAAGCTATCCAATTAGCTTAGGTAAAGATAAGTTGAGGACACCAAGTACACAGTAGGATGTCAGGCTAAATGTGGTTTTAAATGGCCATTGGCATGTTATTAGCTTATTTTCAGGGTCTAGCAGAAATTCACCATCTGAAGGCAAGAGACTTAAAAAAATAAAAGGAAAGAAAGGAGAAAGGTGCAAAGAATGTAGGAAAATGGACAAATGATAATTTTTATTTTTATTCAATGTTAGTGAAAATGCAGACTAATCTAGCCACCTGAAAAATCACTATGAGAACTGCACAAATTCTAAAACTAGGCCTGCTGTGCTATAGCTACTCCTTGCCCAGGAGAGTCCAACTCAACATATTGTACACCAACATTTACTGAAGCACAAATTGATATATCTACACTAGGGAATTAATAGTATATGAAAGAGAGGAATGGAGAATGGATAGCTTATATACGCAGTGAATTTTTCTCAGACAAAAGAATGAAACTGAAGTTTTCCAAAGAAGTACTACATGTTTTATTTATGGGCCCTAGTGTTTATGTACATAATATCTATCATATATGTATTGACGAGGTGAAAGTAGATGAAAATATGTCATTCATTTTGGTTTTGATTTTATAAAGGGACACAAAAACTGTATCTCCTTATACAAAACTTCACTTCCAAACATATCATAATTTAAGATATCAATGAGTTTTCCTTTCCTTATTTATCTGTTTATCTTTTCAGTTACTCCTTTAAATTTTGTATAGTTTATAACAACTTATTTGAATTTTTTAAGTTTTTACTCCTCTTATTTACAGTTAATTTCTGTGCTTCAGAAACACGTCTTTGCAACTTTTGCTGTTAAATCTGGATAATGCTTTAGTTACTGTATATTTAAAACTTTTTTCATTTTATTTATTTTTGTTAACTCTTTATTTATTTTACCTACAACCATAATTTCCACTCCTTCCTCTCCTCTTGTTTCCTCTCCATCTCCTTTCAACCTACCCCCCCCCCATCCACTTATCAGAAAAGGTAAGGCCTCCTAAGGGCATCAACAAAGCATTGCGAATCAAGTTGAGGCTGGACTAAACTCCTCCGCCAGGTATTAAAGTTGATAGAGGCATTTCACCATAGGAAATAGACTCCAAAAAGCCAGCTCATGTGTCAGAGACAGATTATGGTCAATTAAGGGCCTCCACAAACAGACCAAGCTATACTACTATCAGCCACATGCTGAAAGCCTTAGTCGGACTGGTGCAGGATCCCTAGCTGTAGGTCTACAGTTCATGAGCTCCCATGAGTTCAGGTACACTGTCTCTGTGGGTTTCCCAGTCATGCTATTGACAACACTTGTTTGCAATCCCTCTTTCCTCTATTCAGCTGGACTCCCAGAGCTTCACCCAGTGCTTGGCTGTGAATGTCTGCATCTGCTTCCATCAGCTAATAGATGAAGGTTCTATTAGGACAATTAGATTGGTGACCAATAAGATTACAGGAGAAGGCCAGATCTGACACCCTCTTCCCTATTGCTAGAAGTCTTATCTGGAGTCATCTTGTAGATTCCTGGGAGTTTCCCTGGCCCAGGTTTCTACCTAACCATAATGTCCCCTCTATTAAGATATCTCTTTTCTTGCTCTCCCTGTCCCTCACCTAATTCCCAATCATACACGTTTCTATCCCTTACCCCTAGCCTCCTACACCTCACAATCCCAGTTTATCCTGGATATTTTATCTATTTTTCCTTCCCAGAGCAATACATTCATCACTTTTAGGGTTATCCTTCTTTGATGCTGCGAATCATAGCTTAGTTATCCTTTGCTTTACATCTAATATCCACTTACAAGCGAGTACATACTATGTTTGCCTTTCTGAATCTGAGTTACCTCACTCAGGATATTTTTCTATTTCCAACCATTTAGCTGTTAAATTTCATTATGCCATTTATTAAAAACAGTGCAGTAATATTTCTTTGGGTAAATATACCATGTCTTTTTATCCATTCTGTTGAAGGACATCTTGGTTGTTTCCGGCTTATCACCATTATAAATAAAGCTGCTATGAACACAGTTGAGCAAGTGTGCTTGTGGTACGATTGGTCTCCCTTTGGGTAAATTCCCAAGAGTGATATAGATGGGTCTTGAGGTTGATTGAGTCCTAGTTTTCTAAGGAAACACCATATTTATTTCCAAAGTAGTTGCATGAATTTTCATTTCCAAAAGTAATAGAAGAATGTTCCCTTTGCTTTACAACCTTGCCAACACAAATTGTTACTTATGTTATTGATCTAAGGGGTGTAAGGTTAGGGGTGTATTTCAAAGTAGCTTTAATTTGCATTTCCCTGATGGCTATAGATATTAAATATTTCTTTAAATGTTTTTCAGCCAATTTGGGTTCCTCTCTTGAGAATTATCTGTTTATATTTGTACCCCATTTTTAATTGAATTTTTGTTTTTTGATATCTAGTTTCTTGAGTTCTATAAATTTTGGATATTAGATCTCTATCTGATGTGAAGTAAGTAAAAATATTTCTACATTCTGTAGACTGCTGTTTTATCCTCCTGACAGTGTCCTTTGCCTTACAGAAGCTATTTCGTTTCATTATGTCCCATTTATTGTTTATTGAACTTAGTGCCTGTACTATTAGTGTTCTTTTTAGGAAGTTGGTTCCTGAGCCAGTGTATTTAAGGCTATTCCCCAGATTTTCTTTTATCAGATTCAGTGTGTTTGGTTTTGTGTTAAGGTCTTTGCTTCATTTATACTTAAGTTTTGTTAAAGATTATAAGTGGGAATCCACTTGCACTCTTCTGCATCCAGTTAGCCTAGCACCGTTAATTAAAGATGCTTTCTCTTTTTTTATTGTGGGTTTCTGATTTTTTATACTGTATCAGATTTTCTGGTTGTTTTTGAAAGCCAAAGTTTTCTTTAACCAATGAATCTATTTCTTCTAGCATTATCTCCAGTGTCTGGGAGTCTCTCTTCCATCTCTTGAATTATGTTGGCAATGTTTATACTTGTCATTCCTGTTTGCTTGCCCATATTATCCATTTCCTGAATTTACTCAGTGTGAGAGTTTGTGTGGTGGGGTGTATTGTTTTTGCTTTTTTTTTTTTTTTCTTCTGTTTTGATTTTCATGTCTGGAGTAGTTCCCCCCCCACCTGTTTGTTTCTTTGTTGTTTTTTGTTTGTTTGTTTTGTTTTGTTTTGTTTTGTTTTTTTCTGGTTTTCTTGGCATTATTTAAAAATTTGTTGATTTCTCCAATTTGTGGTTGTATTTTCCTTAATTTCCTCAAGGGAAGTTTTTTTTTTTTTTTATTCTCCTCTTTAAGAACCTCTATAGTCTCCATAAAGTTGGTTTTATCATTGTTTCCTTGTGCTTTGGATGGGTTGGAATACGAGGGCTTGATGTAGTAAAATTGCTGGACTCTGGTGGTGACATATTGCCCAAGCTATTGATTGTGTTCTTTTACTAACATCTGGATTTAGAGTGATTACAGGTCTAGGTGCCAGTTTCTAGATTTATCATTGTTGTATGGGTGTTTTCTTCTTTATTCTGTTTTTCTTTTCTGTTTGTTTGTTTGTTTTGTTTTGTTTTGTTTTGTTTTTCGGGTCTTCAGGATCCTATGGCCAATGGTAAAGTATCTCTGCCCATGTTAATGGCCTGAATGGTGTCTGGTCAGTCCATGAGGGGTTTGCTGCCCAAGTTTGGGGCTGAAATTCTATCTATGTAGATTCATGGCTTCTGACCTAGCTGGGGTTCTCTGGAGTTACTATGCTGGCCTGGATTCTGCTAAGGTAGGAGGATTCTGCCTGCAGGGAGTTGGTCTGGTATCTGGGGTTCAGCATCCTGGTAAGGCTTCTGGGGATCAGGATTCTGGCGAGACCTATGATGGGGTGGAGGCCTCTGCCAAAGGAGTAGGCATGAATTTGGTGGAGAGGGAAGGAGGAACAGTTAGAGTTTTGCTGAATGAGTACAGGTGGGATGTGAGACAGTTTTACCTGAAGTTCAGGGTGATGATCTGGTCTCAGAGGGTTGGGAGGCTTCTGCCAGATTTATCACCATTTTTACTCTGTTGAAGAATCTGATCCATGAGCATGGGAGATCTTTCCAATCTCTGATACCTTCTTCAATTTCTTTTATGGAAAACTTGAGGTTTTATTTAATCATAAAAGTTCTTTGCTTGGATGGTTAGAATTATTCCATGATATTTATTATGATTTCTTGCTACTGTGAAGGGAGTTGTTTCCCAGTTTTCCTTCTCAATTTCTTTATCATTGTTGTTTATAAGAGAATGACTGATTTTGTCTTTGAGCTCATATTATCACTCCATTAAAGGTATGTGTCCGATGCGTGTGTTCCCTATTAAAATTTTTGGTGTCATGGTGTGCGAATGTCTTTCTGTATGCTGTGTTATCAGTCTTTAAATAAAGGACTGTTTTGGCCATGGCAGGCACCACAGAGGATGTAGGTGGGGACTCAGAATAGTTAGGAGAAGGAGGGCAGAGTGAAATCAGATCCACCCAGCCGCCCAAGAAGAAACATGTAAGGAATACAGGTGAGCCACGGGCCACATGGCAGGATAGATTACTAAAAATGGGGTGAGTTAAGATGAAGGAATTAGCTAGCAATGGGCCTTAGCCATTGGCCAAACAGCATCAAGTTGATATAAGCATCTGAATCATTTTTGGGGGCCAAAGCAGCTAGAGGCAGCTAAGGGGCTGGGGGTGGCAGTCTAGGGTCTGGACCTCTCGCCGCCCGGGACCAAAAACCTTATTGTAACAGTGTCAGTTATGGATGCTATCATATTATCTGTGAATAGCAATGATTTGATTTCTGCTTCCCAATTTGTATCCCTTTGATGTGCTTCAGTTTTCTTATTTCTCTAGCTAGAACTTCAATTACTATATTGAATAAATATATAGAGAGTGGACGGCCATTTCTTGCATCTGATTTTAGATGGATGGCTTTGAGTTTCTCTTTATTTAATTTTATGTTGGCTATAGGCTTCCTTAAATTGCCTTTTATGTGCTGAGTATGTTCTTTTTACCCCTATTCTTTCCATGACTTTTATTATGAATGCATGTTTGATTTTGTCAAAGGCATTTCTGAAAACCCATGAGATGATCATGTTGTGTTTTAAATTGTTTGCTTGGTTTTTTTTTTAGGGGGGGTTGGTTTTTTTTACAGTTTGTTTATATGGTAGATTATTACATTAAATAATTTTCAGGTGTTAAACCATTACTGCCTCTTTGGGATGAAGCCTACTTGGTCAAGACAGATGATCTTTTATTTTATTGAGTAATTTTATAACTATCTTTATAACAAAAATTGGCCTGAAATTCTCTGTTATAGAATCTTCCTGATTTGGGTATCAGAGGCAACTATGGCCTCATAAAATGAATTTAGCAATGTTCATTCTGTTTTTATTTTGGGAAATCATTTGAGGAGTGTTACCATTAGCTCTTCTTTGAAGGTTTGGTAGAATGCTCAGTAAGTTTCATCTGGCTATGAGCCTTAGTTGAGAGACTTTAATGGCTGCTTTCCTTTTCTTAGCCATTATTGGTCTATTCAAATGGTTTATATAATCCAGACTTAACTTTGGTCAATGGTAACTATCAATAAAATTATCTATTACTTTAAAATTTTCCAATTTTGTGGAGTATATGTTTTCAAAGTATGACCTAATAATTCTTTAAATTATCTTGAAGTTTTCTGTTATGACCCCTTTTCATTTCTGATTTTGCTAATTTGAATATTCTCTCTCTGCCATTGGGGTAGCTTGAAAAGGGGTTTTTTATATCTTGTTGATTTTCTTAAATAACCTACTCTTTCTTTCATTGATTTATTTTATTGATCTCTTTCTATTTTATTGATTTCATCCTTTTGGTCCTATTGAGTGTGTTTGCTTCTTTTTGTTCTAGAGCTTTAAGGTATTTTATTAAATTGCTACCATGAGACCTCTCCATTTTTTTAAAATTTTTAACGTAGGCACTTAGTGCTATAAGCTTTCCTTTTAGGTCTACTGTCATTGTGTCCCATGAGCTTAGGTATGCTATGCATCTGTTTCCATCACCTTCTAGGAAGCCTTCAATTTCTTTGTCATTTAGTGATTTAGTAAAGAATTGATCAGTTTCCATGAGTTTGTATGCTTTCCGATGTTGCTGTTGCTGTTGTTGAAATTAAGCTTTAATCCTCGGTGGTTTGATAGGATATAGGAGGTTATTTCAATTTTCTTATACCTGGTGAGACTTCCTTTGTGACCAAGGAAATGGTCAGTTTTGAAGAAAGTTGCATTAGGTGCTGAGAAGAATGTATATACTCTTTGGTGTTTGGGTGAAATGTTCTGTAAGTTTCTGTTAGGTCTATTTGGTCTCTAATCTCTATTAGTTCCAATATTTTCCTCTTTATTTTTTAATGGATGACTTGTCAGTCGGTGAGAGTGAAGAATTTGCTGAACAACCCCAGTAGGTCAGAGAAACTGAAGAGGGGACATGAAGTTTGTGAATGCAAAGCACACACAGAGGAGACTTACCTGAGGGGGCAAAGCTTAATTCTTCATTTTATTTCATCTTACTTCTTCTCTTCTTCTGACTCTGTTTTTCTCTTCTCCCTGTTATAGCACCAAAGTCATTTTTTATGTAAGAAAAGGATAATCTCAGAACCACAAGTTACAATTTTTCCAAAAACAAATTAAAATCTTTACACATGAAGAAATCACATTATGATCACAAGTTACATGTTGTTTTAGGCTTACAAAGAGTATTTTCCTTTGTATTCATTTTCCTACCATAATTCCTTTATTCCAAAATAATTGTTCTTTTATTACTAATTAACAATGTTTTAAGCAAGCCAACTTTTGTTCAGCTAGTTTCCCTTGTACTGGCACACAGCTGTTTGTGGTTTTGGTGTGGCACATTCCTACACTGTTTCTACCCTTCAGAACTTGAAGCAAGTGGTCTAACTCTCCATAAACTTTTCTTTACAAATAATAAGATCATTTTATTTCCTTTCACAACTTTGTTTTCTTCAAGATGCATACAAAATCTGTAATTAATTCTGTAAGCTACATGACCAAGGACCTCAGACCTAACCTTGGTTGTAGGGACATAATTGATTTCTTTAATCATGAGCCTGATTTTCCACAGGCAAAGTTCATGGGTTTATAATTCATGAAACTCCCTTGTTCTTATTTTACATCCTCTACAAATCTCAAATCTAGCTAAAAGGGGGCATCTTGTTTTTATCTTTTGTATCTCTAATTGAAGCAACTTGTAGAGCAACCTAAACCATTTCCCTAATCATTCACTAACTGTTTTAACCACTTGAATCTTTTAGGCTGACTCAGAAAGTTCAATTAAATTATTAATTTAACTAAGCTTCATTGCTCTTACAAAAACTCATCTTCATTATAATTTTCAAGCAAATTGCCCTATGAAGAGTAGAATTTCCCCATGAAAAAAATGGCACTATACTAGATACAGTGAGATCTTTTCACATAGCAGTCACACCATGCTAAATACAGCATTCACATGACAAGACCAAGCAGGACAAGCATAGCATAAGCAAGGGACACTATGGAGACAACTGTGCCAGGATTTTGCCTTTCCAGTGTGCACCTGTCACAGCTTTGCTATCTGGTGGTTTGGATTCCATAAGCTCCATTGCTGATTGTAACTCCTCCAACATGACACTGACAGGTACTGAAGTATCCCACTACCACTATGTGTGTGACAGTACATACGTGATTTAAGCTTTAGAAATGTTTCTTTTTACAAACCTGGACGCCCTTCCATTTGGGCCTTAGTTATTTAGAGTTGAAATATCATCTTAATGATTTTCCTCATGAGAGTATAAAGTGCTCTTCTCCTTGGTTAATGTTGGTTTTAAGTTTATCTTCTTAATATTAAAATGGATTCACCAGCTACTTTTTAGTTTCATTTGCTTGAAAGATCATTTTCCAGTCCTCTGCTTTGAGGTACTACCTGTTTTTAATGTAAAGGTGTGTTTCTTGTATGAAGAAGAAGCACAGATACTGTTTTTGCCTCCATTCTTTTAGTTGTGTCTTTTTGTTAAGGAATTGAGTTCATTAATATGGAGAGATATTAATGAGGAAAGATTTTCAAGTCCTGATTTTTTTTGTAGTTAATGGTAATAGTGTGGTTAGTGGTAATAACTTCCTTTCTATTGGTTTTTCTGTTGTGAAATTATTTCCTGAGGTCTCCTGGGTGGAGTTAAGCTCCCTAGGTTGGAGTTTTCCTTCTATTACCTTCTATAGGGCAATAGAATTATAGATGTTGTTTAAATTTGATTTTTTTCATGGAATATCTTATTTTCTCCTTCTGTGGTGATTGAAAGGTTTGCTGAGTATAGGAGTATGGCTGGATTCTATGATCTCTGAGAGTCTGCAGGACATTAGTCTAGGTCCTTATGTCTTTTAGTGTTTTCATTGAGAAGTCAGGTACAATCTAACAGGTCTGCCTGTATATGTTTGATGTGGCATGTCTTTATGTACACTTTGGATACACTATATTATCATTTGTTAATGAAGAAACTATTTTGGCCTATGGCAATGCAGCTTAGAGGCAGGAAGGAAATTCAAGCATAGATAAAGACAAAGAAGAATGGATTTGGGAGAAACACTGCAAGCTGCCACCCAAGGAAGCAAGATGTGATGGGCCAACACAGGTAAAGCCATGAAGCCATGTGGCAAAACTTAGATTAATGAAAATGGGTTGAGTTAAGTTGTAAGAGATAGTTGGTAATGATGTGAACCATAAGCAAAACAGTTTGTAATTAACATAAACCTCTGTGAGATTGTTTGGAACTAAGAAACGGAGGAGGAACTGTGGGTCTAGACCTTGGGGCTAGGCTGGGCTATAAACATTTAGCTTTGGGTGTTTCTTGCTCTTTTTTTCTTTTCAGCTTTTAATATTCTTTTTGTGTTCTGCCTATTTAGAGTTTTAATAATTATATGGAAAAAAGACTGTTTTTCTGGTCCAATTCATTCCATGTTCTACATGCTCCTTACACCATTTTGTCATTTCCTTCTTTAGGGTAGGTAAAGTATCTTCTATAATTTTTGTTAAAAATGTTTTCTCAGACTTTGAGCAGAGATTCTTATTCTTCCTATTATCCTTAGGTTTGATCTTTTAATAAATTTTCTGGGTTATTTTGTGGCAGGAACTTTTTAGATTTTACAATTTTTTCTGACTGATGTACCTATTTTTCTATGGTATCTTCAACACCTGAGATTTTCTCCTTCATCTCTTGTATTCTGTGGGTGACACTCGCATCTGTGGTTTCTGATTGTTCACCTAGATTTTCTATTCCCAGAATTCTCTCACTTTATGTTTTTTTTTATTTTTAATTGCTTCTATTTCCAATTTTAGGTTTTGAACAATCTTATTCATTTCCTTTAACTATCTGGTTTTTCTTAACCTTCATTAAGGGATTTATCTATTTTTTCCTGTAATCCTTTATGTTTTCATGAATTTATTTGTTTGTTTATTTATTTGTTCTTATTTTTTGAAATAGTATTTCTCATCTGTCTGCCTACCTTTGCCTCCAAAGTACTAGAATTAAAAATGTGTGCCACCTCTACCAGGAATTTCTCTAATTTTCTCTAAGAGATCTATTCATTTTCTCCTTAAGAACTACAATTATCATTACAAAGATGTTTCTTCATTTAATTTATTTCTAGAAATCTTTTTATTTCTTCTTTTATATATTTACCATTCAGTAGTGAGTTTTTAAGCTATATATCTTTGTGTACTTACTAGAGTTTTGTTTGTTGTTGATTTTATCTTCCAGTTTATTGTAGTCAGATAAAATACACAGAGTTAGTTCAATCTTTCTGAATTTATCACAGTTTGGTTGATTCCCAGGATGTGGTATATTTTGTGAATATTCTGTGAGATGCCAAAGATCTACATTCTTCATTGTTTGCATGGAATATTACATAAATTTCTATTAAGTCTATTTTTGTTTATGATACAATTTAGCTCTGATGTTTTTTGCTTTATTATTTTATTTTGTTTTTCTCAGATTACCTATCTATTTATAAAAGCAGGGTATTGAAATTACCTATTATTAATTTTTTGACATTGATATATTCCTTTAATTCCAGTACTACATTTTTTCATAAAATGAAATGTACCTGAGTGCTGTATTTATGTTTTGATAGTAATACTACTTTGGTTAATTCTTTCCTTGATTAAAGGAGTGCCCTTTCTTATCTCTTCTAATTAGTTTTAGTATTAAGTCTATTTTGACAGATATTAGAATAGCCATATCTACTTGCGGCTTGGCTTGATTGGGAAATTATTATTTATTCTTTTACTCTAAATCGGTGCCTATATTTAAAGTTTAGATATATCTCTTCTACACAACAGAGAGCTGTAAATTGTGAATTTATTTAGCCAACCTGTGTCTGCTGATTGGAGAGTTGAGACTGTTAACCTTTAAGGTTATTCTTGAAAGGCGTGTGTTGACTGCAGTCATTGCTTTTGCTGATGTTTCCGGTATTGTTTGTATTCTCAGTGGTATTTTGTATTTTAGTAATTATAATTTCCTTTTCCTATAGTCTCTTGACTATTCTTGTTTGTCTTTCCAGTCTGAAATATTGTTTTCTGTAATGTGTTTAGGTCTATTCTGTCTTATATAATTTTTAGGTTGTTTATATCCCAGAAAGTTAGCAAGTAATTCCTCTGCCTTTATAAGTCTGGGTTGTCTGACATGGTTTTTAGAACTTAAAATGCATTATTCTGAACACTTTTGGCCTTCTAATTTTCCAGTGGGAAATAATCTTTTATTTTGATGGGTTTTTCTTTATTTGTTATTTTCGGGATTTTTCTCATAGCTTTAAATATTCCTCCTTCTATATTGTATGTATTTTAACTATTTTAGCCTATGGGGTGTTTTTCTGGAATTGTGTAGTGTTCTTTTGTGTTTCATTAACCTGAGTCAATAGGCTTTTCCTTAATTTGAAAGGATTTCTTCTGTAATCTCATTGACAAGTAGATCTATACCACTGACTTGGAATTTTTCTCTCCCAATTATCCCTATTATTTAAAGGTTTGGTACATTTATGGTGTCCCACATTTTATTTTCCTATTCTGTATTTTGGTTTCCCTGTTGCACTAATAAAGGAAACTGAGAGCCAGATGTCAGAGAAAGGCTGAGATATGAAAGAGGAAACACCGCAGTCAAATCTCACCAAGCTTCCTCAGCCTCACTCCTTGTGGCTTCTACTGCCTGCTCTGTCTTTCTCTGCCTGCCTTAAATACCCTGTTCACTCAGCTGTTTCACATCCAGGTTAAGATTAAAGGCAGGACACCACCAATGCCTGCCTGGGAGCCTGGAACTCCCTCTGTAAACTAAACTGGCCTCAAACTCAGATTTGCTGGGATTAAGGACATAGGTCACCACTCCCGGATATTCCCTGTGCTGGGATTAAAGGTTACCACTCTGTGATCTGCCTATACTGACTGTGGGTAGGTCCCTCTGTTATTTCAGATTGGTTTTTATTAAATTTGAAACACATCCCCACATTTCCTCCCATATTTAGTGCTTATTTGTTCTAGATTCTCTATTTTTGAATCTTGATATTCAAATGACCAAACAATACTCAACTTCAAATTCAAAATGACAAAGATTCAATTAAATAATTCCTAATGATGTTTTCCTATACTTATAGATTGATGCCTACCCTGTCATCAGAGAGGCTTCACCCAGCAACTGATGAACACAGATGCAAAAACCCTCAGTCAAATAGCAGAGCTCAGGGAATCCTGCAGAAGAGATGGAGGAAGTATTGTAGGACCCAATTGTGCCAAGGACACCACAAAAAAATCCATAGAACTAAATAATCTTGTCTTTTAGTTACTTAAAGAGATTGAACCAATAATGAGGGAGCCTGCATGGAACTCATCTAGGCCCCCTGCACATATGCCATACTTATTTAACTTGTTTTTTGTGTGAGACTCCTAACAGTAAGTGCAGGGGCTGTGTCTGACTCTGTTGCCCGTTTTAAGGACCATTCCTCCTTCCAGATTGCTTCATGTAGTCTTCATAGAAGAGAAGGTACTTATTCTCACCGCAGCTTGATATACGTGGCTGGCTCCTATCCATGAGCGGCTTCCTGTGACTGAAGAGAAACAGGAGGAGGAATTAATAGAAGAGCATGGAAAGGGGGCTGTGAAGAGGGGAGAGAGAGAAAATTGATTGGAATATAGAAATGAAAACAAATAAACAGAAACAAAAAAAGGAAAATGACTCAGTCCTTCTTTCTGTAGAGAGAAGACCAATTTATCGACACCACAGGACTTAGGAAACATGATAGAGATAATTCTTTTCAATATGTGGAACAATAAGTTTTAAGTCAACCTGTTCTCAATAATAGTGGGATGAAATAATTATATTAGAAAATTTTAGAGCAGGCCACAGGGCAATTTCTCAGCTTATGATTATTGTTTATTGATGACTCAATTTGTTGGCATAGGATAGTGTCTGGGTTTATAGCAATCTCAGTTCCTTTCAGATCTTCATCCCCTCAGCACCTCATTATAGAACACAAAGCATGAAATTCCCAGCTATTTGAAGAACCCTTATTTTCGCTGGTTCTACTTTGTCCGTGTTCTTCTCAGTTCACACCTCCCTGTAAGCACCATGCTTCCTTCAGGGGCCAGGTTCCCTGACACAGCCAAGAGGAAGTAAACCAGTCAGGCCAGAGGGGCCACCGCAAGACTGGAGTTGTGACAATTTTATTGGGAGCAATTACATTTTTTTTATACCTTCATTAGAGTCATAATATAAGGGCAATTGCCGGGACACAATGATTCTTGTGAACTTTTCAGGTTAAGCAAGATTAATTAATGTATAAAACCATTTGTCCTGTGAAGTATCCACACTTCCTTGACTTCCAAGGCGACATACAGAGAAGCATAGAGAAGTCTGAATGTTTGAGTACTTGAGAGAATGTGTTTGTGTCTTTGCTACAGGAAAACACATTTATCTCAGGTGCCACATACTCTAAGATTAAAACCTATGATGCATGACTCTCAGAGGAGTTAGGCCAGGCCAGCTTCCTGATTCCCCGCATGTGACCTGTTGCCCGGACAGCTTGATATCATATTAGAGTTCTCACACAGCTGCTCCATAATGTGTATCTAGCCAAGATGTACAGTTCTGTAATGTCAGTGCCTCATAAGTCTATAGATGCATGGCAGAACAACAATCAGAGTACTTGGACTGTTCTAACAAAGTATCATAATATGGATAATTCATAAATAATGTAGATATATAACTCATAGCTCTGAATTTGAAAACTAAAATCAAGCCATCAGCAGGCCTGATGTTTGGGGAGAACTTATTCTTTAAAATGTCAGATTCTTCCTGTTTGCCCATTGGACAGAAGGTAAAGTTTTCCTCAAGGCTCTCTTACCAGAAGGCCATTAATGGTAGTGAATTTTTCATGATCTAATTCCTTTACGAAGGCATCATATCAATTGCATTAAAGTGTATTTCAAAACAAGTTTTGAGAAGATAAAATAGTCAAATTATGATAGAAGATAAATAGATGATAAGACATATGTAATAGATGGAAAGGGCAAACAGAAGATAGATAAGATAGACAGACAGACAGATAGATGATAGATGGATGGATGGATGGATAGATAGATAGAGAGATAGATAGGTATAGAGAGTGATAGATATAGAGAGAGATATAGAGAGAGAGATATAGAGAGAGATAGGCAGACAGAGAGACAGATAATATGATATGAGACAAATTATTGAGCAATGATAGTGTTTCTGCTTACCCTTCTCTCATAAAAATCCAAGATTCTTTTATGTCTTCTCATTTTGTATGATAGTCTGTGGGAGGTTGTGTTGTTTCATTTTAAATAATTGTCCCAACCACTGGTTTAATAAAAAGAGCTGATTGGCCAAAGGCAGGCAGGAAGTGTAGGCGGGGCTACCAGACTAAAAACTCTGAGAACAGAATGCCAGATCAGAACACCAGAGGGAATTCCAGAGAGAGGCCCGGAAGAAGCCAAGGACAACTATGATGCCTTAAGAAAAGGTACTGAGCCCCATGGCTGAACAAGAGACATGGGTTAGAATAAGGGTAGAGAGCTAGCATGTGATATACCTGGGCCTGAGGCTGATCAGCCAAAAACTATTGGAAGCTTCTGTGTGTCTCTGTGGGACTGCGGGACTGTGGGACTGCGGGTCTGTGGGTCTAGACCTTGAGGTTAGGCCCGAAAGTCTGGGCCAGAAATCTCATACTACAATAGTCTCTACTTTTTTCCCATTAACTAGCACCTTGAGAACAGGATACATGTATTAACATTGTGTACCTCATAGGACAGTGTCTAGCAAAGTTGTCTGGTCCAGTGCTTTGTGGGATTTTTTTAATATTTTTATACACTAGTCCCCACAGAAGTCAGTCTTCAACTGCTCTATGAAAAGGTACATTTTTTTGCAACATAGTAGTTTATGAGTATGATAAGGACCGGGGAGGAGATGACGGAAGAAATAACCTGTCAGGTCTGGGCAGAAGAAATTACCAAGTAAAAGACACAGAGTAACTCATACACCTTCAATCTTACTTCCTGTGAACTAAAATAGTCAGAGCAGAGACAAATTAAAACTTTATAAGGGGATTATACAAAAGGCCTCTCACAATGGAAATTAAGCTGTGTACCACATATTTGCACTTTGAATTTTTTGTGTGTGTCTTTTTGGTCATGGATGTATTTTGACATGATTTCTAAGACATTTCATGACATGTTGATAATTCAATCCCTTTATGTGTCATCCTGATAACAGCTAACTTTTACCTAAAGTTTAACCATTTCTTTAAAAGAGACCTCTAGGTAATTGTGTCACACAGAAAAAACTCATTTCCTTTTCCTCCCTATAGTGCACTGCTGGCTTTCTGACACTGGACAGCTGTCATGCATTCTGCATCAGCTTGGTGGCAAAGGTCTACTGTGAAAAATTGAAGCACCGGAGCTCATTAACCTTTTCAGGAGCTTGGAGATGAGTAAGAAAGGTATGACTGAGAGAAATAATTCCCTGTGAGCAAGTCGCAGCGATTATCCAAACAGAAAGGATAGGGAGAACACACCAAGAAAGCTGTCTGTGTTAACACACCAGACCCCGTGCTTATTATAGCAAAGGGCAAGTACAAGGGAAGCAAGTTACTGGTGATCTTCTAAAGGGAAGCCATGAGCTACTTCCTATAAGTTTACTGTTGCCAGGTTCCTATGCCAAAAGCCAAAGGAGACAGAGGACCAAGGTGCAGGGGAGGGAAGCAAGGCCATCCTGACAAGTGGAAAGAGGAGAGGAGAGTCGGGCTATCATATCCACATGCTAGACATGTTGAAAAGGGGCTGGGTGCACAGCCCACTATCAAATCTGCTGCCCATCTTTGGCATGGATTCTTCCAATTGAAATAGCAGGAGACAGTGAAAGCAGTTATTTCTTGGAAAAGGAATCTATGTCCGCTTTTCCACTAGTACATTACATGTTGCATAAAGCTATAAATGCCAGTCTATCCCATAAAAACTGAGTTGTTTTCTATTTTAGTATTGAAGTGTTCCTATTTGGGGAAGAATATTTAGTCCAAATGTATATCTAAATCTATTAAAGAAGTAAATGAAGGCTGTGACAGTAAAGTCAGTTAACATATCAGCATTAGGTGTCCTTAGATGTCACCCTGTGATCAAAATGCTGCCTTATAAATCTCTCAGTGAAAATCTTCACTCAGAAGATCTTTTTGTCCTTGCCCCTGTGGCATACAGAGAACAGGAAGAAACCTTTATCTCTGTAGTAGAAGAAAACACACTTCACTTGTATTCCCTGGTTTCCTATTTTTTAACTTTTTATTTATTTATTTTTTCAGGGATCCGGGTAGGAAGGTAGTGTTTCACATTAATGTTTCATATAAAAGCCTTTTTCCATTTCTGGATACTATTTATTTTCATCATCTGATTCCCTAGGCCCATTGTTTTCTGTAAATGTGTCCCATAATGAGCGTGCATGACATTGCCCACGTGTGTCTTATTCCCTACCACAAAACTGTAGATTGTCCCAGCCTGTAGCTCAATCATGTAAATGATCCAATACTGCTTGTAGACTAGAACTAAAATATGTATACTTCAACTCACACTATATCTTTTTCCTTAAAGAAGATTTATTTCTTCCTAAAGTGAAATCATTAAATTTAGTAACTCCAAACTTTTAGCTTAGTTTTTGGAAAAACTATGTTTCACAGTTGTCTCTAGACTATGTGGTTATATTATGGCTTCTCCTAGAAAAAGAATTTTGAGATGTAGAAGGAAAAATTGAAAAAGCAGTTATCCTTATACTCAGGAGTTGAGTTTGTGGGATGATGCTGAGCTGATCTATATTGTAGCCTGGTGAAAGCAGCCAGCCAAGCAAACTCATATGTGCCAGAGAGTTTTTACTGACTTTGAAAATAAAAAGCATGTAAAAAATACTAGTGAGTCACAGGCCACGTAGCAGGCAGATTAATAAAAATAAATTAATTTAAGATATAAGAGCTAGCTAACAATATGCCTAAGTCATAGACCAAACAACATAAACTTAAAATAAGCATCTAAATCATTTTGGGGCCTGAGTAGCAGAGGGCAGCTAAGGGGTCTGGGGCTGCAGCTCTGTGGGTCTGGACCTCAGGCCACCCAGAGCCAAGAAACCTCATTGTAACAATGGAGTTAACGGTGTCTTCTGTTGTTCCAAATATGGAAGCAGTAGAGGTCAATGCAGTTCCACTTTACCTCACGGGTCCATGTTCTCATTTCAAAGTGCAAGAATGACTGGAAAAACAGAAATTCCACAAGGAACTGAGCATGTGATTCAAGATATTTCTTTTTGTTAGTTTTGTCCCCCCACTTTGTAGCCCTGTTGGTTTTAGAAACTTGCCCTTTCTGGGGGGCAGCAGATCTGAAATTCTCAGATTGACTTTAAATTGCATCTTTATCCATTATGTCCTCATCCATACTACAAGAAATTTAGAACAAAGAAAGAGCTGGAAAATTTAGAAATATATCATTTCCCATCCTTCCCCTTTCTACAGACCTTCAGTCAGTGCAGGAAAGCGATGTTATTCCGTGGCTTTGTGATGAAAAAGGCACATCCATCACTCTGTGCTCTTCCCAGTCACTGTATTTTGTGCTTTGCATAAAATCTCCGTCTGAGTCATCCTGGCTTGGTTATTATATTTTCAAAGGAATATAGGGATATATTTCATAAAAAATATTTTCAATATTTTAAAATAATATGTATTTTTTTATTTTTATTTATTTTTGTCTCATACAATACACTGTGACCAGTTTCCCTTCCTTCCACCATTCCTGGTCTCCTCTTACCTTCTACCTTCTCTCTCACCCAGATCTACTCGTGCCCCCTTTCCTTTTATAAATTAGCCAGCCTCCAAGGAATATCAACTGAACAGAGAATAGCAAGATATAGTATAAGACTAGATATAGGCCCTAATGTCAAGGTTGGACAAGGCAGCCCAGTATAAGGAAAAGAGTCCCAAAAGAAGATAGAAGAGTGAGAGACACCCCCCCCAGCCCCACTGTTAGGAATACCACAAAAACCCATGCTAAACAACCATAAAACACATTCAGAGAACCAGCACATACCCATGCAGATTCTAATTATTGTTTCAGTCTCAGTGAGCCCTTATGAGCCCTAACTAATAGATTCTATGGGCCATGTTTTTCCAGTGTTCTTGAACCATTTGTCTCCTGTAATTGTTCCTCTCTCTCTTCTATGATTCCAGGCAATGGTAGAAAGAGTGCCTGAACTGGCCTTCCCCTGTAATCAAATTGATGACCACCATAACTGTCATCATGAAGCCTTCATCCAGCAACTGATGGAAGTAGATGAAGAGATCCACAGCTAAGCACTGGGTTGAGCTCTCAATCCAGTCAAAGAGAGGAAGGAGAGATTATCTGAGGAAAGGGGTCAAGATACTGATTAGGAAACCCACAGAGATGGCTGATCTGAGCTACTGGAAACTCACTGGCTCTGAAGTGACAACTGTGGAACCTGCATGGGACTGAACTAGGACTTCTGAATGTAGATGACAGATAAATGGTGTGAGCAATTTGTGGGTCCTTTGGCAATGAGACCAGAGTTTATTCCTAGTGCATGAGCTGGCTTTTTGAAGCCCATTTTCTACAGAGGACATCTTTCTTGGCCTTGATACATATTTGGGGGTGGGTGGGTCCTGCCTCAATTTAATATGCCAGACTGCATTGACTCATCCTGTGAGTCCTTAACCTCTATGAGAAGTTGATGGGGAGATGGAATGCAGGAAGCTGAAGGATGACTTAGAAGAGAAGAGGGAGAGGGAGGGGTGGTGGGTATGTAAATAAATAAATAAATAATTCTGGTGTCTGTAGGGACACGGATTCATGTCTGGGCCTTCAATTTGATTCTATTGATCAACCTGTCTGTTTTAATGCCAACACTATGCAATGTTTATTATTACAGCTCAGTGATTACTATGGTAATGATCACAGGCAACTGATAAAGAAGGATTATTATTATATTAAAGGGTTCAAAGGGGAGCACTCACTGATACAAGAGGAATTAAGCAGTCATTCAATTCCAGGTTAAACTGGTCTACATGGCTTCACTCAAAGGGTCAGGTCCTCCATCCAAGAGTATAATAGAGAAGGGGGTTATGAGCATGCCCCTGATCTTAAGCTGGCCTTCTGGCTATGCCCCTAATACTTGTGCCCCAAGATCATAGATAATTTTCAGATCTAACCTGGCCAAGAGGCCATGCCTCTAGGTCGAGGCAATAGTACCTCCTTTCCACTATACTGTAGGACACTTGAAATCAGTGATGGTAATGCATATTGCAGTTATTCTATTGTAGAGGATTTTTTTAGCCATTCTATTTTTTATTGTTGTAGTTGCTTTTCCATATGAAACATTATTTTTCTGCCAAGTTCTATAAAGAACTGTGTTAGAGTTCTGATGGGCATTGGCTTGAATCTGTAGATGGCCTTTGACAGCATGACCATTTCTACTACATTAATCCCAAGGATCCATGAGCATGAGAAATCATTTCATCTTCTTTTTTCATTTTCTTTTTTCAAAGACTTGAACTTTTTGTCATACAATACCTTTACCTGCTTGGTTAGAGTTAGTCCAAGATGTTTTGTGTTATTTGTGATGACTTGCGGGATATTGTTCCCATTTCTTTCTCAGTCTGTCTGTCATTTTTATATAGGAGGTTTAAGTTTTCCACTGTAAACAAAAATTTCTCCAAAGCATCCAGAAAGAAGATAGGGCCCCACCACAACAATTCTACCTTCTCTGTGAAAAAGTCAGGTGTCTCTGCCATTTCTAGATTTGGAAGTTGTTTGCAATGCACTTCCTATTCAGTGAGGTAATATTATATCCTTCTGGAATCTTGGATGAGCTGAGGACTAGTTATAGTTGTAATTTTCCTTAATTATATTTGAAAAATTAGATACAAAATTTTGAATACTAAAGCAGTATAGTAAAACAACTAACAACATGTATAGTGTTTGGGTCTGGTTAACTTTAGTATAAGATTTTTTTAATTTCCTTGTTTTTTAAAAATATTTTTTAATTTTTTCAGAAAATAAAATAACAAAAATAAAACAAGCAAAATAAAACGACAACAAACAAACAAAAAAAAAAATTTCACATACACACACAAACCAAAACCCTCAAAATAGAAACCTCAATGTATGAGAAGATATAAGATTTTTAAAAATGCCTAAAGTAAGCAATATCATGCAAAAATACTATTGAGTTTGTTTTTTATTGGCTAACAACTTCTCAAAATGTGGCCATTCCTAAGTGTAGTTAATATACCCAAAAAGACACTATTGAAGAAAACTAATTTTCCCTTTGCAAGATGGTATCAGTTTTATGTAGCTTTTCAATCAGGGATGGGAGCCCATGTCCACTTCCACCAAAATGTACTGAGATATCACTTGTCTTAAATCTGTACAGGCCTTTGGCAAATGGTCACAGTATCTGAGTTTATAAGTGCATCATTCCTGGTATATCTGGAAGACTCTTTCCTTAAAATTATACATCTTTTATGGCTTGTATAACCTTTTTGCCTCCTCTTCCACATAGATCCTTTAGCCTTGAAGGGAGGTATTTAATAAAAATATCCCTTTCAGAATTTAGTATGCAAAAAATTATTGTTTCAACATATTATCTAGTTATGAGTCTCTACAAGAGAAGTTTCTCTGATGACAGCTGAGTGACTATAGATATAAGAGAATGTCATCAGGAGTTATTTTATTGTGATGTCCCACTAGTAGAATAATAGGATTTGGTTTATCTCTAGACACGTAGCTTATACCAATGCTGAGTTCTGGTCTAACATAGCAGTATCAAGCATGGGTTCTATCTCATAGAATAGACCTTATGTGTAACCAGAGAGTAGCTGGTTACTCTACCAACAATTGCACCCGCATCCCTGAGACACAGAATGCACCAGCTCCTAATGGACCAAGAAGTGAGTGACACCTCTCCCAGCCCAGTCTAGAACCAAGTTTCTAGGACCTAGGCACTGGACACAAAGTCACAGAAAATATACACACAAAAAAAATAGAAGTAAACATTCCCATCCTAAAGAAATTAATGCCTATGAAGATACAAGAAGCTGACAGAACACCAAATAGACTAGAAAACTCCCCGCCAAAAGATGCGGAGATTGCCGCATCATAATCAAGCCACTAAGCATACAGAATAAAGAAAGAATATTAAGAGCTGCAAAGAACAAAAAGTCCAAGGAACTTATAAAGGCAGACCCAACAGAATAACACTTGACTTTTTATGAAGGCTATGAGAGCCAGAGGTCAAGTATAAATGTTATGCAGACACAAAGAGAGCATGGATGCCAGCCCAAAGAACTATACCTACCAAAACTCTCAATCACCATAAACAGAATAAACAAGACATTCCTTAAGAAAACCATATTAAACAATATGTATCCACAAATCCAGCCCTACAGAAATCACTAGAAGGAAAGTTCCAACCTAAGGAAGTTAGATGCACTCACAAAAACACAAGCAATAGATAAGCCCACTGAAGAAAATCCAAAAAAGGAAATCATAAACACTACAACAAAAAGTAACAGCAATTAACAATTACCTCTCATTAATTTCCCTTAATAGTAATGGACTCAATCCTCCTATTAAAAGACACAGACTAAAAGAATAGATACAGAAACAAGATTCATCCTTCTGCACCATACAAGAACACACCTAATTTTTAAAGATAGATACTAACTCATAGTAAATAAATGGGGAGTTTCCATTCAAATAGACTAAAGAATCAAGCTGGTATAGCTATCCTAATATCTAACAAACTAGACAAACTAAAATCAATCAAAAGTGATACAACAAGACATTATGTACTCATCACGGGAAAAATCCAAGTGTAGTGGACAACAGGTACTATCATACATTGACCTTAAGACTTGGCCTCTTGGCCAACATAGATCTGGGAAGCATCTATGACTTCTGGGCACCATTATTAGAGATTTGGCCATAGAGTCAGTTTAAGATTGGGGTACATGTACACAAGCCCCTTCTCTCTCATGAGTTTGGGTGGAGGACCTGACCCATAAAGTAAATTGATGCAGAACCTGTGAGCCTTTCAGGAATGGTATGACTGTATCTTTCCTGCTGTATCAATAAGTGCTCTCCTTTAAGCCTTTTAATAAATAAATAACCGGCCTTTCTCAGCTGTCCTTGGAATTTTTGCTATACATAAGATGAAGCCTCAGTCCTGAACATTTATGCCACAAATAAAAAGGGACCCACATATGTATAAGAAACATTATTAAAGCTTAAATTGCACATCAATCTCTACACAGTAATAGTAGGAGACCTCAACACCACAGTCTCATCAATGGGACAGGTCTGCCAGACAGAAACTTAGCAAAGAAATAAGGGATTGGACAGATGCCAGTCAAATGGACTAAATAGATATATACAGAAAATTCCAGTCAAACACAAATGAGTATACCATTGTAACACCCAACTGAACCTCTTCTAATATTTATGACATACTTGGTCATAAATCAAATATGAATAGATTCAAAAATGGGAAAAAAAACTTGTATTTTATTGAATCACCATGGCCTAAACTTAGAGATTAAAAACAGTACAGACAACAGAAAGCCTCCCAACTCATAGAAAGTAGTAACTGAACCACCACTGAGTCAAGGAAGAAATAAGGGAAGAAATTATAGACATACTAGAAATCAATAAAACTAAATTCATAATAAACTCAAACTTATGAGCCACAATGAAAGCAGTGCTAAGAGAAAAATTCATAGTACCAGATGCCTACGTGAAGTATTTAGAGAAATCCCACACAAGTGACTTAAAAGCACATTTTAAGGACTAGAAATAAAAGATAGAAGTAAACTTACCCAGAACGATTAGATAGCAGGAAATAATCAAACTCAGGGCTAAAGTCAATAAAATTGAAACGAAGAGAATACAGAGAGTCAATAAAACAAAGAGTTTGTTCATTGAGAAAGTCAACAAGATAAGACAAAACCTTATCCAAACTAACCAAAGAGCAGGAAACAAATGTCCAAATTAACAAAATCAGAAATGAAAATGAGGACATCACAATGGACATGGAGGAAATCCAGAGAATCATAAGGTCATACATGAAAATCCTGTACTCCAAAAACTTAGAAAACCTGAAAGAAATAAACAACTTTCTGAATAGGTAACTTTTACCAACAAGACTAGATAAACAATTTAAATGAACATATAACTCCAAAAAAAAAAACAGTTATTAAAAGTATCCCAACCAAGTAAAAAAAAAATCCCAGGGCCAGACAATTTTCAACAGAGATTTATATCAAAATTTCAAAGAAGAACTTATATCATTACTTCATAAATTTTTCTACACAATAAAAACAGAATGAACATGTCAAACTCTTTTTATCAGTCTACAGTTACCCTGATATCTAAACCACACAAAAACACAAGATAGAATTACAGACCAATATCCCTCTCGAACATTGATGCAAAAATACTAAACAAGATACTGGCAAACCAAATCCAAGAACACATCAAAAATAACCACCCACCATCATCAAGTAAGCACCATCCCAGAGATGTAAGGATGGTTCAACATATGAAAATCTGTCAATATCCTTCATATAAACAACCTGAAAGGAAAAGAAAATGTGTAATTATCTCATTGATGCTGAAAAGGCCTTTGACAAAATCCAACCCCCTTCATAATAAAGGTCTTAGAGATATCAAGGATACAAGAAACATGTCTAAATATAATTAAGGCAATATGAGCAAGCTGACAGACAACATCAAACTAAATGGACAGAAAAGTCAAAGGGATCACTTCTATGATTCCGGAGTGTTTTAAGTTGTATATTTCTTTGTGTTTGCATATACATTTTTCCAATGAAAAAAATATGTGGGAGATTGTGTTGTTTCATTGTAAATAATTGTCCCACCCACTGGTTTAATAAAAAGTGCTGATTGGCCAAAGGCAGACAGGAAGTGTGGGTGGAGCTACCAGACTAAGAAAACTCTGAGAAGAGGAAGCACAGAGCAGAATGCCAGAGAGAAGCCAGAAGAAGCAGAGGACAACTATGCTGCTCTGAGAAAAGGTACCAGGCCCCATGGCTGAACAAGATTACAGTCATGGATTAGATTAAGGGTAAAGAGTTAGCAAGCTATATGCCTGGGCCTCTACAGGTTGATCAGCCTAAAAGTATAGTAAGCATCTGTGTGTCTCTGCGGGTCTGTGGGTCTGTGGACCTAAACCTTGAGGTTAGGCCTGAAAGTCCAGGCCAGAAGCCTCCTACTACAAATAGCAGTCCAACGTGGGTCAAATATACCCACAAAAGCCATAGAAAGCTTAAAAAATGGCCTAGAGCCCAAAGCAGCTTCCAAGTTGTGTCTCTGAAGTGGCCCACAGTAAAGAGACTGAGTGGTATATGGGATTAAATTATAAAATGCTGTGTTTGCTACATGCAACTTAAGGTGAACAAGGGCTGTTCCTGAGTCTAGATATGACCAAAGAGCTCTGTATGGTAGATTTAGGTTTCTATTAAAAAGGAAAAAAAGAGAATAAGAGTCAAAGATGGCTTCTTATTGTCAATGTTTTCTTGAATCAGCTCTGTTTGCCTGAGGCAAACTGAGGCTTAACTTTTTTAAGAGAAACCTTAGAGCCAAAACATTTGTGAGTTTTTTTACTTGTGAGTTTTTTAAGAGGCCCTACTGTCAAATACTTAAATGGAGTTAATGAGCAGAAGATGGCAAAGATTTAGTTGGTAATCATATGGACCCTAAAATTCCCCAGAGTACTGGGTTAAAAAGATAAATTCTATGAAATTAGACTAGGAGCTGGGTGGAGCCATCCACCCATTCTACCAACCTTGAATCCTGGCAGACTAAAGGTGTGGTCAGAAATGAAAGAAATAGAAGAATCTGGGTTGAGTCAATCACCCAAGCCAAGCAAAGGAGTGGTCAGAGACAGAAAAAGTTAAGAAATGAATATACAGAAAAGACTTTTTTTTGTAAAAAGTCTAAGTGGTTTAGAGTGTGTTGAACATATAGATACATTGGCTTAGAGAAAGAAAAGAAAAGGTTGAGAAAGCCCTTAAAAATAGAGTAAAATAATTAAATAAACAAACAAACAAACAAACAAACAAACAAACAAATAAATAAATAAATAAATAAATAAGATAAGCCATGTAAAAATGGAAAATACAAAGAGTGGGTACTGTATGTTATTGTCTTATCTTTAAGCTTCTTGACTAAAAATGACTTAGTAAAAACTGCTAAAAAACAGTTGATTATAAATGCTGTTGGATTAATTCAATCTATATATTTTGTAAATGACTTGACTTTAAAACTGAAATCCAAAGATATGCTACTTTGGAGGAGATGTTTTCTTTTTATTTTCACAGAAAATGAGAGGCTGTGGATTTATTCCTTGATAAAGAACATAAAGTTTGATAGAAGAAGACCCCTGAAAAATCTCCAATGGAAATGGATGACCCAGATAATTCAGCATTTCGGAACACCTCTGTTGAAGTTTACTGAGCTCTGTATCCAGAACAATTTCAAGGAGACTGGCTGAGATGACTCAGCCTTACAGACTACTCCACTAAAGACTTGTGCATAATCCTACCTTTTTTCCTTGGATCCCATGGGATTGCCAACACCCCCATTCAGCAGGAAGTAGCCTAGAGAACAAGGCTCACATTCTCAAAACATGGATTATGGATGTTTATGTTTATTTCCAGTGTTTTTTATATATACATAAGGGGGGGAAGAATATTAGATTTGGAGTTCTTTTTGTTTTAAGAAGAGAAAAGGGGCTATGTGGCCATGTGGGAGATTGTGTTGTTTCATTGTAAATAATTGTCCCACCCACTGGTTTAATGAAAAGTGCTGATTGGCCAAAGGCAGACAGGAAGTGTGGGTGGGGCTACCAGACTAAGAAAACTCTGAGAATAGGAAGCACAGAGCAGAATGCCAGAGAGAAGCTGGAAGAAGCAGAGGACAACTATGCTGCTCTAAGAAAAGGTACCGAGCCCCATGGCTGAACAAGAGTCATGGGTTAGATTAAGGATGTTAGCAAGTTATATGCTTGGGCCTTAGGTCAATAAACCTAAAGCATCTGTGTGTCTCTGCCGGTCTGTGGACCTAAACCTTGAGGTTAGGCCTGAAAGTCCAGGCCAGAAGCCTCCTACTACAAAAATATTTTTTCAATTTGTGAAAAATTGTGTTAGAATTTTGATGGAGATTCCATTGAGTATATAAACTGATTTTGATTGGATGGTCATTTCATTATATTAATCCTATCAATCCATGAACATAGGAAATATTTTCTTCTTCTGATGTTTCCTTCAATTACTTCTTCAGTGTCTTAAAGATTTCATCATATGTGTCTTTCACTTGTTTGCTTACAATTATTTCAAAATATTTCATTTTTATAAAACTCTAATAGGCCATTGTCTCCTTGATTTCTCTTACAGTCTGTTTGTCCTTTGTTTATATGAAGCCTAATAGTGTGTGTGTGTGTGTGTGTGTGTGTGTGTGTGTGTGTGTGTGTGTGTGTGTGTTAATTACATGACTTTCTTCTTTACTTCAGCAGTAGAAATTTTCTGATGACATTTGATGTCATTTTAGGATTCTTTATGTATAAGATCACATCATTTGTAAATGAAAATATCTTGATTTCATGCTTTCCTATTTGTATTTTCTTGATTTTGAGCTGTCTTACTATGTTAGCTATGATTTAAAGTATTATATATTGAATAGATGCAGAAAGAATGAACAACCTTGTTCCTGATTTTAGTAGAAATGTTTATGTTTTCTCCATTTATGCTGAATTTCCTGTTGGCTTAGAGTAATTGTTCTTAATTATGTTGTGATATGTGTCTTGTATTTCTGATCTTTTCAGCACTTTTATCATGAAGAAGTGTTGAATTTTGTCAAAGGCTTTTCCCACATCTAAAGATGCAAAGATCAAGTAGCTTTTGTTTTTCAGTGTGCTCAACAGATAGATTATTTTTTATTAGCTTACATATAGTAAACCCCATCCCTGTGTCTCTTAGATGATTCTTACTTAATCATGTTGGATGATTATTTTGATATGTCTTTGGATTCAGTTTACAAATATTTAATTGAGACTTTTTACATCTACATCCATAAGAGAAATTAGTCTGTAATATTTTATCCTTTGTTAAGTCTTTTATGGTTTAGGCATCAGGGCAATTGTAACCTCATTTAAAGAATTCAGAACTCTTTTTTCTGGTTCTAGTTTGAAGAATTCTATTCTCACTTCTTTGAAGGTCTGATGAAATTCCAAGTTGAATCAGTCTAGCTCTGGGCATTGTTTGGGTGGTAGTCTTTTACTGCTCAATAGGGGTTATGGCTCTGTTTAAATTGCTTATCTTATTATCTGACCTTTTTAACTTTGATTTCTCAGACATAGCAAGAAATTCATCCACTTCTATTAGGATTTTGGTAAAATACAGGTTTTTAAAGGATTCTCTGAATTTTTCCCAGTATCTGTTATAATTTCCACCTTTTTATTTCTATAAGCTTATAAATTTGTATATTTCCTTTCTGTATTTAATTTGAAAATAGTTTATCAATATTATTGACTTTATCAAAGAACTAACTCTTGGTTTCATTGATATTTTTTTATATTATTTCCTTCATGTGTTTGTTTCTGTTTTATTTGTTTTAGCCTTGAGTTTGATAATTTCTTGATGTCTACTCTATTCTGAGGTTACTTCTTTTTTCCCAGTATCTCTTAGGTGTGACACTAAGTTAGTAATTTGAAATGTTTCTGATATTCTTTCTTTTAATGTAAGAACTTAATGATCTGAGTTTGCGTGCAACAACTGCTTTCATTGTGTGCCGTAGGTGTGGGCATGCTTTGTTTTCACCTTCATTCAACTCAAAACATTTTTACTTGCCTTGATTTTTGTCTTGACACATTATTTAAATTCAGTGGTGAGTTGTTCAGCTTCCATGAGTCTATATCTTCTGCTGTTGTTGAATCCATTTTTAATCCATCGATATTAGGTACAATGCAGGGGGCATTTCTTCAATGTTCCTATAGCTTTTGAGCCTTGCTTTGTGTCCTAGTTTATGGGCAATTTTGAAAAAAAGAAAAAGCCTTGGATCCTGAAAATACAGTATATTCTTTCGTGTTTGGGTAGAAAGTTCCATAAATATGTTAGTTCTACTTGTTTTGTAATATCTGTTAGCTTCAGCATTTCTCAGTTTAGTATTTATCTGAATGTTCTGTCTATTAATTAGAGTGGAGTATTGTAGTCTCCCATTATCAGTGTGCAAGCATCAATATGTGGTTTAAGCTGTAGTACTGATTCTTTTATGAACTTAGATTCCACTGTGTTTGGTGCATAAATATTTAAAGTTGCAATACCCTTTGGGTGAATGTTTTCTCTGATGAGTATGTAATGATGACCTTCCCTATCTCTTCTAAATGGTTTTGGTTTGAAGTCTATTTTTGAAGGTATAAAATGGCTATGCAGGCTTTCTTCTTAGATCTACTTTCTTAGAATAGTTTTTTGTATCCTCTTATCATGAGATGATGTTTATCCATAATAGTAAGTTGCTTACTGAATTAAGCAGAAAAATGAACCTGTTTTCACATGCATGCTGTTACTCTTTATCTTTTTACTGGTAAATTGTGACAGTTGATATTGAGATATATAAACAAGAAGTGTTTGTTCATTTTGATTATTTTGTTGAGGTGGGATTGATTTTTTTCTTTCTTTTGATTTACTGGTCCAGCATTATTGACTTCTGAATAAAGTTTTCCTTCTATAACAATCTGTAAAGCTTTATTTGTATATATTTCTTAAATTCAGTTTCACTGTGGACTGTTCCATGCCCCACTCTTACTATTGTGGGTAATAGGTTTGCTGGGTATAGTATTCTTTTAGGGTATCTGTTTTATTCAGTTTGTAGAACATATATCCATGCCCTTGTATCTGAAAGAGTCTCCATTGAAAAATGATGTGCTATTATTTTGAGACAACCTTTATATCTTACTTTAAATTTTCCCTTATAACTTCAAATATCCCTTCTTTGCTATATATATTTAGTTTTTTGATTATAATGTGTTATGCTTAAAGGTTTTATGTATAAAAGCTGAAGTCATCTGAGAGAAGAAAAGCTAAAAAAAAATGCCTCCATAAGGCTGTAAGGCATTTTTTAAGATAGTGGTTGGGGAAGGAACTAGCCCATAACTGGTGCCACCCCTAGACTGATGACTCTGGGATCTGTAAAAAACAATTAAGCTGAGAAACTCACCAGAAATAAGCCAGTAAGCAGCACTCCTCAACAGCCTCTGCATAAGATCCTGTCCCTAGGTTCAAGATATGCTTAATTTTCTGTATTTACTTCTTTTAATGATGAACTGTGATGTGGAAGCATATGCTGAATAAATCTTTTCCTCTCAAAGGTTCTTTGGTCAATGTCTTAGCCAAGGTTTCTATTACTCTGAAGAGATTCTATGACCCCAGCAACTCTAATAAAGAAAAACATTTATTTGGGGTGGCTCACTTACAGTTTCAGAGTTTCAATTCACTGTCATCATGGCAAGAAACATGGTAGGGAGCATGGAGTTCTGAAAGCAGATGTGGTGCTAGAGTAGTAGCTAAGAATTCTAACAAGAAACAGAAAGTTGACTGAGACACTGGGTAGTATCTTGAGCATAGAAAACCTCAAAACCCACCCCATAGTGAAACCCTTTCTCCAACAATGTCATACCTATTCCATCAAAGCCATGCCTCCTAACAATGCCATTCTCTATAAAAATTATGGGGCTCAATGATATTCAAACTACCACAGGCATGATCTGTCTTCACAGAAATAGCAATTCTAACTAATACTTGTGTCTGGGCTTTTTTTTTAGATATCACATTTTCTTTCACTGAACTAGTTATTATTATATATTCTCTCTTCAACACCTGAGGTTCTTTCTGCCTTGTCTTATAATCTGTTCATGAGGCCTATCACTGAGGCTTTTGTTTAACTTCCCAATTCTTTTCATTCCAGATTTATTTCACTTTGGGTGTTCTTTCTTGAAAAATAAATTGTTCCATTTCTTTTATGTCTTGAATTGTCTAATAAATAAAATCTATTATTTCATTTCACTGTTTTTTTCTTTATTCACAAACTTCATTGATGAATTTATTTATAACCTCTTTATCATTTTGAACATACTCATAATTGCTATTTTGAAATCTTGTCAGGTTCTTCAGCTATATTTCATTACTTAACACTTATAAAAGAAGGGTTTCCAGGTTCTAATAAAGGCATATTGTCTTTGCCATTCATGTCTGGCTTTCTGCATTGGTTTCTAGAAATATGGAGTTATGATGGTTGAGATGATTCTAGGTGTTAATATCTTTTTTTTTGTCTTTGTTAGCTTGATGTTTCATTCCTTGGTTTCTATTGCCCTCTCAGGATTTTAGGAACATCTAGAGACTGGGGTTCCCTGGTATAGAGTGCTTTATACAAGTCAGTAAGTACATGGCTGAGAGAAATAGATTTGGAAGAAGCTAGGAGAAATGGTTGAAATGGTCTATAGGGAAAATCTAAGAGTTCCAGTCCACACCAAGAGGCAGAGCCCTTACAGAGTTGGAGGGTTGGAGGGACAAGGTGATCCTGTAAGTAGGCTGCTGTAGGTCAAAGAATATGACCAAAGGGACAGAGATGAAAGGGCTAGACAGACCCCTGGGTCTTTAACATGCATTGAAGTCTACAATTAATGGAGTTTCAGTGGGAGGAGAGACACCCACAAACAGACTGTTACAGGAATAAAAGTGAGACCAAAAATGTTGTAATGGAAAATAGGAATAACAGTGAGAATTGCCTAACTGAGTTGTATGACGACCTAGTGTGACGACCAGGGTTGGTGGTAGAACATGTTTCTATGTATAAGTGGATGCCACAAAGGAATGGAGATGAGCTAGGAAGAAAGGCTGAGAGATTTTGCAGGGAGCTGGGTCTTCACCAAGAGCCTGAATCCCCGGAGAATCTCTTTCTAAAATTTTAATTGTGACAAACAGAGGTTATAAAGAGAATAAGTGGGATCAAAATGATTAACTCATAAACCTCTACTGCCTTTGAATAAAAAGGAACCAAATTATGGGGTAGTTGTGTATCTCACAAAATTTGTATTTTTCTTATAGTAAAAGATATTGGAATCTTCAAAGACGATGCATTTTTTTTAAAAAAAATGGATTATAAATAAAATGAGGTTAGAATCCTCCTTCTTCTGTTTGCTTGTCCATTAGCAACTGAAGCTGCTCCTGTCTTTGCCTTTACTACTCTAAAATGTGTCTTTATCATTCTAAAAATTATGTTAGCATAAAAAATTAAAATGTAACGATAGCTGGGACATCTGCACGTCAAGCTTTAGGCCAAGGAACAGAGTGAAATGACAAATGGCCTTTGACAAAAATACCATACAGCAACTTCTCTTTATGTTCCAGTTATCAGATGTATCTTCAGGAATTCTAGAAAATGAATATTTTTTCTCAAATAATCATCTTACATCATGTACTGTATTTACTTCCTTTGGTAAGTGGGCTTTTTCTAAGCATGGGTTAGAAAAGAAAGATCATACTCTAAGTGTTTTATCAGTTCTAATAAACTGATTCAAAGGATTAATTTTTTTAAATCACTTAGCACTTAGAGACAATGTAAACACTTAAGTACTCAAAAGAACTGGGAATTCTATGTGCAATGAATCATAACTATTAGTTTGAATTTTTACCAAAATTATTCTGCATAATGATTTTGTTTATGTACAAAGAGAGGTATCTGGGACTCCAGACATTGCAATTAATATGCAGATATAGCTCAAGATATATTACCAAGTTTTCAAATTCATAGCTTAGAATAAAGGCAATATGAATAACCAATCCAAAAAATTATTACTAATCAGATAACTATAAGCACCCCCACCTCTGGCTTAGATCTTTTTTGAAACTTGACTGGATTCCCATTTGCCATGAGCTGCCTCATTTTTTTTTTCTATATGACATGGAAATGACCCTCAGTAGGATATAAGTGGTTTTGACTTAAATGACTGAATAAGAATTAGAAAATAAAAAGTCCCTGGGGAGAACATGAAAGAGACACACATATGAGTTCACCTATAACTGCTGGAAAGATGACAGTATATTTCCACATATAAAACAAAACACTGCAATGATTGATCCTTAGATCACAGTAAAGAGAAAAGATAATACACTCCAATATCTCACTGCAGCTCGTGTTTTTATTTCCAGAAAAACCTGATCAATATTACAGATTCAAGTCACAGGACCCCATTCAATACAATTCATTAAATGGTTCCTTGTCCACATGGTGGAGGACTTGACATTGCTTATTTCTAATCACAAGAAAAACAAGATGTTCATCAAAATACTTGGAAATAGAACAGACTGTCGTGAGACATTTTGCATTCATTAATAAATGGCTCTAGGACCTTAACATGATGCCAAAGGGGAAATATAAATGTCTGGCTTAAAGGCTGCCAATAATACCCACTTCCCACTCTATAATCTGAATATTTTAGGTCTACAATGAGAGGCTGAGTTCTTCATATAGTAAACTTTTAGTCATCTTTTAAATGTCTTATGAAAGACCTTGAATTTTTAAGAATAGAGTTTGTTCGGGATATACAGACTGAACTGATTCACCTTGAAATCATTGCACTCACTAGAGAATGGAAGGGGTGGGGTGGAGGGAGGCTGAGGGAAGACTGAGAGGAAAGGAGGGGTGGCATGATGGGTATAGTAAAAACTTTTTAAAAAATGAATATAAGAAAAATAATGGAGTTTGTCTTGGTCTTATCTCTATGGAGGTATGCAAGATTAAAGTCTTATCTTTACCATTAAGCGAAAGACCTCTGCCCACAATAAGTAGGTTTTCAATAAGAAATTTGAGGTTTTCTTTAGGCATAAGTCAATTATGCAGGATGTTTTCAATTTCAGGTAACAGAACTCAGGAGACTTTATCACTTAAAAATCAAAGTACTTCCAACAAACCCATTTCATAAACCTCTCCTCAGTTTTCCTTCTTGGTGTTACTCTGCTCCCCAGGAAAACTTTACCCATGTGTTGACAAGCTGATGCGATCACCTGGTCTTCATTTCTAACATTCACCCCAGAAGGGTCATTTTCTTCTCAGTGGCTTAAGCAGGAGTCTAAGACCATATTCTTATTGAGCAAAGAAAACATGTCTTTATCATACAAACAATATTGGGACTCATTAGCCAGGCTTAGGTCATCAAGTTTTTTTCTGGAAAAAACGAAAGGGAGACTGTGGATTGAGGAGATAGAAGAAACAGTTTCCAAAGTGATAAATGGAACTTCATGAGCACAGGAAGGAGGTCTGGACACACCAAACAATCACATGTGCTATAGTAAATGAAAGTGAAAAGTATGAGTCTATCTCATAAATTTCATATATCGCATGAAAAAGTTATTGAATTATTGTTAGCAATTCCTAACAAAAATAAAGGTATAGAGGGAAAGGTTTGTATCACTACAAGTCTGAGAAGGGATGAATTTTTATCAGCGGATATATCCTAGTATAAAGTTACACTTTTCTCAATTAAGTGTATTCTAAGAGTTATGAGTAGAAGGATTGTTTCAACTATCCTTTGTTTTTATTTCTCCATATGAAGTTGAGTATTGTTCTTGTAAGTTCTATTTAAAAACATATGTTGGGATTTTGATGGGGATTTTACTGAAACTGTAGATTGCTTTTGGTAAGACTGTCATTTTACTATGTTGATCCACCCTATCCAGGAGCATGGGAGATCTTACCATTTCCTGATATCTTCTTCAATTTCTTTCTTCAGTGATTTAAAGTTCTGTCATACAGGCCTTTTGCTTGTTTTGTTAAAGCTACTGCAAGATGCTTTAAATTATTTGTGGCTATCATAATGGATATTTGATGTGGGAATGCGTTTATGTATGCTGTGAATCTCAATCTTTAAATAAAAGAGCTGTTTTGGGCCATGGCAGGCACCATAGAAGAAGTAGGAGGAGAAATCAAAGCATAGGTAGGAGAAGCAGGGCGAGTCAGGAGATCGAGCTGAAGCCACCCAAGAAGAAACATGTAAGGAGCACGGGTGAGCCACGGGCCACGTGGCCGACAGATTAATAGAAATGGGTTGAGTTAAGATGTAAGAGCTAGCTAGCAATGTGCCTGAGCCATAGGCCAAACAGCATGAAGTTAATAGAAGCGTCTGAGTCATTTTGGGGGGCCTGGGCGGCTGGGCGGCTAAGCATGCTTGGGTGGCAGGTCTGTGGGTCTCGGCCACCCGGGACCCGAGAACCCACTACTACAGATATTGTTTCTCTCATTTCTTTCTCAGATCATTTATCATTTGTATGTAGGTAAACTACTGATTCTTTTTTGTTCTTTTTTTTTGTTTATTTAAAAAGGTTTTCTTCATATATATCAATGCCCCACCTCCATTCCCTCCTACCAGGTTCTTCCAGTCTTCCTTCAGCCTGTTCCCCACCCCAAATCCTGTCCATTCCCCAGGGAGGGCAAGGAGTCCCAAGGTGAGTCAGTTCAATATGGCATATACAGTTGAGGTAGGTTCAAGTCCCTCATCCCAGTATTAAGGATGAGTTAGATGTTCCTCTGTAGGGAATGGGCTCCAAGATACCAGTTCATGCATAGGAACATAGTCTGATCCTACTCAAAGATGCTTCATAAACTTCCCATGCCATTTGACAGTGATCTATCTTTTGAGGGTTTAGTTGCTTTCCATGAATGTTTATCAGGGGTTGTTTCCGATTCAGTGTGCTCCCAATAGTCAGCCATATTTGTGGCTCTCCTCCACATGATCCTGATCCCCTTGCTCACATACTCTCCCTGCTCTCTCTCTTCAGCTGGACCAGGAACTCAATGTGGTGCCCAACTATGGATCTCTGCCTCTGCCTCCATCTGTTGTTGAAGGTTATACACACATTCTTACCCCAATGGCATTGGCTCAATTACATTAATAGCAGCATTATTCGTAATAGCCAGTACCTGGAAATAACCTAGATGCCCCTCAACTGAAAATGGATTAACAAGTTGTGGTTGATCTACACAATGAAGTACTACTTAGCAATTTTAAAAAGTGACATCTTAAAATTTTCAGACAAATGGATGGCTTTGAAGAGTATCATCCTGAGTGAAGTACCATAGGCCCAGAAAGATAGACATGGTGTGTATTCACTCATAAGTAGATTTTAGACAAAAAAACAAAGAATATTCAGGATGCAAAGCAAAACCTCTGAACAGCTTGGTAACAGAAAGAACTTAGGAGAGACATCCAGGGAGCCCTGTAGGAAGGGGAAATGGAGAAGATCTCCTGAGTAAGTTGGGATCATAACATTGAGTGACCAAGGAGACAAGGGAACAAATCATGAGAGAGGGAAACGGTTGGGTGAAAGTAGCATCAAAGAGGGAGAAAAAGGAGATGGATGTCTTGATAGGTGGAGCCACTGTGGGGTTAGAAAGAAACCTGCTGCTAAGGAAACCTCCAGGAACCCACAAGATGTCCCTGGCTGGGATTCCAGGCAATAGTAAAGTGGGTGCCTGAACAGGACTCCCCCTATAATCAAATGGATGACCCCCACAATGAACTACTGATTATTTTGATTTTATCTTGTATCTCAGACCATTACTAAAAATGATTATCAGTTGTAGGAATTCCCTGGTAGAATTTTGGTAGATACTTATGTATACTATCCTATCACCTGCAATTAGTGATAGTTTGACTTCTTCCTTCCAAATTTGTGACCCCTTGATCTCCTTTTGGTGTCTTATTGTTCCAGCTAGAACTTTGACGGAGAGAGATTAGGAGGAGGGAAGAGAAGGGGAGCAATGAGATTCATGGAAGAGACTTTTTTTTTTACAAATAAATTAAAAAAGAAAAAAGAAAACCAATTGCTAGAGTTTTATGATCATTTCCTTTAGAAATTTACTCATAGTTTACTCTTGGACGAACAACTTATGAATATACTTTTAAACTTAACAGAAAGTTGCACACTGAGGAAGTTTTATGATTTATGGCAAGTCTAACAAACTAGAAGCCATCACAGAGGCAAGATAGTATTAATGTTGTACCACCAATACCTAAGTAATTATCACATTTTGCAAATATATGTATGTAACCAAAAAGCTTTGCAACTAGAATCTACTTAGAGTCCCAAATCCCAAATCCATATTTTCAAATTGAGATGAAATGTTGATGACCCTAAGTAGCATGCTGGGTGGGTTATTAGTAGATGACTTTAGACATCCATGAGTCAAAGTCTTAATGCTACTATTATTTATTAGTGAATGAGTTTGTGTGTATGTGTGTGTGTGTGTGTGTGTGTGTGTTTGTATAGTGTTTGTCACCATGTACATATGGACATATGATGGACATATGAGATCAAATTTTGAGAATATCTTCCTTGACAACTTGCTAAATGAATCCAGGCCACCGGATTTGCTTTCTAAGCCATCTTGAGAGTGAAGTCTTTAGTGTTATGAATCACTTACCTCTGTTAACTCTCCAATGCCTGTCAAAAGCCTATCAATAGTGATATTTCAGTAAAAGCACTTTTGACATAATTGCTTTTCAATAATTCCATAGATCACACTCTAGTGAACAGCTACAACATGGGAAAGAAGTTACTCTTTCTATGAATCTTCTATGAATCACACATCCCTCCTTTCCATTAATTCAAGGTTTTAAAAAACGTAGGAAAGAGTTTGAGGCTAAGAAAATAAAAGCAATACCACATGTATAATTCCTTTTATACAATATTTGGCAATGTGAAACAGAGAGAAGGTAAGTTATCTACAAACCCAGAATGCAAGAGCTATAGGAGTGTGATTCCATTACAGTACTTTACAGATGAAGGCAAGAACAGCCAAAGAAAAGTTGAGTAACTCCCCAGGACAGTAGGGATCCTGATTTCTGACTTTTGCCACCAGTGTGTAGTCTTTCCCAAGGCACAGGCTCTTCAGTACAAGAGCAACATTAGCTCTGAATTCCACCCTGGGAGCCCTTACCATTCCCCTTGCCACATCCACTATTGTTTCTTTTTCTCACCTAATTAAACTTAAACTGTCCCAAATTCCAAAGGGCCTAAATCATTACAAAACTCATTTTCTATCTTTCCTTTGTACTTGAACAATGTGGGCTTCCTGTTTTATCTACCAAGTAAAACTCTATGAATTCCTTTCTTTCTACTCTCTTCCCAAACAATTGTTTTTAAATGGCAATCATTTTTTTTCTTCTTCTGGATTCAGGACATCTATGAAATTGAATAAACCCTTTGCTGATTACCTCATATCCAAAGGTTCATTCTCCAATGAAAGATAGTTGGAAGGGACTGTATGCAGCCACAAGTGCCATCAATTGAGTGAATGAGATGGAAGAACTCAAAGGGGGAAGAAAGAATAAGAAACTAGGTCACAGTGTGAATTTTATTAGGCTGTTATACAAACATTGTGGTTCAGTGGGTTGAGAAAAACATACACATTTATTTTCTTAAGTGGCAAATGAATGTGAAGCATGTTCTTAAACTAACTTCCATTTTGAAGATTTAATTTCAGAATCTTCTGTATATACATGGCTGCTATGTATGAACTGCTCTGCATTGAACATATATAACTGTAAGCCATTTGTAAGAGGCAGTGTGAACAATTGGCCTTACAGAGAAGAAATAATGCTAAGGCCCACTTTCCAGAAGTTGGTTTTATGAACCTTACTTAGCTAGTCACTTACTTCGGAGATCCTGTGTTTAAATTAAGAAAACTAAGCAAAAAATAAAAAATAAAACAAAAAACAAAAAAACTGCAATAAATCCATTATACCTACAATTGAACAGAAATACACAAAGTATCCATGTCTTTATTTTAGGTGTTTAAAAGAATAACGATGAAACCACACTATGGCCATTGCTAATAATCTCAGAATTCAGGTAGTGCAAATAGCCAACCCTGTTCCAAACCATATAAAAAATAAATAAATAAAATCACTGTTTTTTAACTTATGTTTCAGAAATTGGAATGTGATTTTAAAAATGTGATCATCAGACTTCCTAATATAATATAAAAACATTAACTAACCTAAATAGTGTGTCTGGATCTTACAATTCTCCATTTGATATCGATATAAGAAGTATAGCTGACAGAGAATTAGAAACATTCATGAAACTTACATTACATAGCAGGCACCATATCAAGATCCTTGGCTAAGACGGTCAGTCACCATGGAAGTTTTGCTAGAATGATTAAGATCAATCATCAGCTATTGAACTTTTCTATTAGCTTTTGTTAGATGTTCATACATTCCAGAACTTGTTTGGTATTGCAGAAGTTCCTCATTAGCCACAGAGGTGTTCAAAGCACTTCATTAATGCTTCAATTCTCACTTATGAAAACAACTAAGCTATCACCATGTACTATGACCACACCATAGGCAATTTAAATAAAGCCAGTATGAAGTTTTTCCTCTGTTTTATAATTCCATGGGTAGGTTTGGTCAGATCATAGAGCTTAGCAGTATCAGTATATAATTTTATTATAAATTAAGTTTATAAACTTTCATCTCTTACTTAACAGGAATAGATTTTAGGTTCTCTTTGGTATTTTTTCAATTTCTAGCAATGTTACACTTTTACTTTAGGACACTAATAAATAAAATAAGGGCTGTTTGAATACTAGCACTGTGATACTGGTCTGATAACATGATGGTTATCACGTAACTAATGGGTAGAGAGTATACTGTGCTTTAAGGGAGCATGGAAGAAAGGCTTAATTCCTATCTGTAGTGAGACATAGAAGAATGGAGTAAGATTTCATCAGACTGCACAAAATGTGGTAATTTTTTAAAATTGTGAATTTTTTTTTTAATTTTCCACTTAGTGTGTTCAAACGGTAGTTAGTTAGTTACAGATAGCTGAAATCACAAGCACGCTGAATGGGAGGGGATTACTTTCCTAAAGAATCAGGCTATGGGACACATTTCCATTTGCCCAAAAGAAAAAAAAAACACTGGAAATTTGTCAGCTAATAATGAAAGATATTTTAATTCTCAGCCAATGACAAGAAAGTTGCAAACACAGTAATAAATGTATGAAAGAGGCTGTGAATGACTGAGGAGGAAGCATTAGTCTGGCTTCATGGAGGAGGTCGCATTTGAATTAAGCATTAGAGAAGCCAAGTGTTATCTACAATGAAAAAGGCATTTGCTATGTGAACTGGAAGAAGGGACAAGTTAAGACATCTCTTGAGAAATGGCTACATTCACACCATTGGAACCTGGAATTTTTTCTGTGGCAGCTGTGGCAAATAGGCTGAACAGTATGGGCTTAAGTTGCATCTGTCAGAAGGGAAAAGTCATAAAATCTAACATGTAGTTTGGGAAACTATTCAAAAGGAACTTGAGGGAAAATAGACTCCAGAAATGCAGTTCATACTGTTGAATGCCCAGAGATTTAATCTATTGTGCATGGAAAATAGTTATTTAAAACTTATAGCTATATTGAAGATGTAATGAATTCCCCTTGTCTCTGATTTTCAAAAACACAGTGCAATAAATATTTGCATATATTAATTAAAATTTACAAACACTTTAAATAATTGAATTGAGTTAAGCATATTGGAAGATGTGTCTAAGTTATATGCATATAGTTATACTGTATTGTATAAGAGACTTGAACATTGTGGCCTTTGGTATCCAATTAGGGGTCCTGGAATCAATTTCTTGAAGATTCTGAAATAAGACTATATTTAGTTTCATATTGCATTTATAAAATCAAAATGGATAGTTTTATTTCCTGCTGTAAAGTGACTATGAAAGTAAATTTTTGTCATCCACTCTAACTAAATGTGATCCATAAGACACAGAACTGGGGGAAGGCCACTTGTAACTAATGAGCCATTTGTAACTTATATGGCCATTTCAATATCCATCCTAACACTATCCTGGAAAGGAATGGCCTGAGGGTCAGTGGCAGCTGTGCTCACCATAGGAACAATCCATGAAGAAAGAATCAGAGGAGCGCTGCACTGGACATTGAACTTGAGATTTTAAAATAACAGAAAATAAATATGAACCAACCAGCTAAGAAAGAAAGAAATATGTTCCTCCTTTATATACACTGAGCTTTGCTACAGCACGTATCTCCAGCACATGTAAAGAAAATTATTTTAACTCTAACTCCTGATCAATGAATAAAGAAGTTGGCTTAAATGATATTAAAACTAAAGTACATACTATTCTTTAAATCTATTGTTATAATGTTGGGGTATTGTGTTGATTCATTGTAAATAATTGTCCCACCCACTGGTTTAATAAAAAGCGCTGATTGGCCAAAGGCAGGCAGAAAGTGTGGGCAGGGCTACCAGACTAAAAATCTCTGAGAACTAAATGCCAGACAGAGCACCAGAGAGAAGCTGCAGGATGCAGAGGACAACCATGCAGCTCTAAAGAAAGGTACCGAGCCGCATGGCTGAACAAGAGACATGGGATAGCTTAAGGGTAGAGAGTTAGCAAGCTATATGCCTGGGCCTAAGGCTGATCAGCCTAAAACTATTGGAAGCATCTGTGTGTCTCTGTGGGACTGTGGGTCTGTGGGTCTGTGGGCCTAGACCTTGAGGTTACACCCAAAAATCCGGGCCAGAAACATCGAACTACATTATAATGTTTGTGCTGGACTATAAAAGAAAAGTTAACTACATTTAAATGTTCATCTTTATGTTTCTAAAATATAGCATTCCAATTGTAGAAATAATTTAAATACATAACCTTATTATGTTGAAATATAGAAAAAATATTATTCTCACAATTTCCCCAGCTAATTAGCATGATATCATAGTTTCTTTTTGTGAATATGATAAAATTACTTAACATTTACTCAGTAAATTTCAAGTAAATATTCCAATTATTAATAGTTAAAGTGGCCATTGGGTGTCCAGAAAATTTCAGCTAAATATTTTAAATATATTGTTATAATATTCTACACATATTTTGGGGCAACTATAAGCACAACCTATCTTCAAACCTCTTACTTTTCCAAAACTGACAAGAGTTCCCCATCCTGTTCCAGCCACAGAAAGCTAATAGTCCACTTTCTGTTTGAAGTTTGCCATTGTATCTATTTCAAAAGACCAAATTTGTATAATATTTATCTTTTTACACTTGACTTTATTTTACTTAGCATAATATCCTCAGGAATCACTCATCCAGTAGACTTTTAAACTCTAAAGCCTTATATCATAGAATAATCTTATGACATTAGAAAGAATTTCCCTACACTGATCTTCGTCACCTACATAAGTGATGTATTTGTTAAATGCAAAGTTTTGTGATAGTCTTTGTTCTCTAACTAAAAAGTACATCTAATCTCTTTAACTGTTAAACGTGATTACTTAGGTTCATGTGCCCAGGCTATACACACATTTATTAAAAAAAAAAAAAAAAAAACACTCTTTTTATTTTTAGTTGTGTTAAATTGTTATTTCATTTTGGTCATTAGAAAGGCAGAGCACTAGCACAGTTTTTCTATCTAATCCTTTTATTGCACAGATGTTAATCATAGATGCTCACATACAGAGTTTTCACACACACACATTTTCTTGATTATATTTAACTCTTCTATGAATGTTGGCACACAGATAATTGCATTGAATTCTTGCTTTCCATTATTGTATACTTTTCAATTTATTGACATGAAATTACTAGATCATGTAGTATATCTTTGTTAAAATTATTAATGAATTGGAACACTGCTCCCCACATAGTATATCATTTTTATGTATCTACTAACAATGTACAAGAATTCTAGGTTGCCACATCTCTGACAATTTACATCATTTTCTGCACTATTTTTAAATAGTGTTTGTTCTACTGAGCAGAAACTAGCATTAAGTTATTGCTTTCCTTTGAATTTGCTAATCATTGATAATGGGAAATTTTCCATTGATCATTTTCTATTGATCATCTCTATGTATTTTCTTTTCAATAAATTTCTACTCATACATTTTCTCTACTTTAAAAATGAAGTTGTTGCATGTTAATTGTTGAGTTATAGGAGTTTCTTATACACTCTAGGTTATAATTATTTGTGAAATTAAAATTTAATAATATTTATAACATTCCTTGAATTGTTTTTTAACTAACTTTGATGTGTTAAGACTTCTTATTTGATAAGTACAGTCTCCCAGTCTTTTCATCTCTTTTATATTTAGTTTGTCCCAAAACACTTCCAAAGTCCAAATTATGTGGTGTCTCTGTTTTTTAATTTCAGACTTTGAGATTTTTATCTCACTTATTTTAGTCATTAGTCAATTTTGAATTTATCTTTGCATATGGGCTGAAGAGTCTTTTTCTATGAATATCACATTTCCAATGCATTGTTGAAAATGTTGTCTTCTTTTTAAGAAGTCTTGTCCTAGTATCAAAAAAATTTTAATAGAATTTACTTGTGAAGGACTGACAGGTTGATGAATATATGAGAAAAATAACATTACTTTTTAGCATATGGTTCTTAGGCATAGGAAATTTAAAATGTCTCCATTTGGATGGCTTCCACATCCACAGAGACTAGAAAGCACTAATTGTTAAGAACAACTCAAAAATTGGTTAGAATGAAGAATGAGAATTCTTTGAGAGATGAGGTGAAGTGAGTTCCAGTTGTCAGAAGAGGAAGATGAGAGCATAAGAGCAAAATGGTGCTGGCGCAGCTGGTGGCGGCTCTTCTTAGTTCTCAACTTGACTGTGTCAGGATTGAACTACAATCTAGAAATGGAGGGCACACTTGTGATCCAGATCTTGAGGCAGGAAGACAACGTGCCTTCAATCCAGACTTTCAGGCTGGAAGACACAGGCTTTTGATCTTGAGGTAGAAAGGCACACCTTTAATCTGGGCCACATTTTCTGCTGGGAGCCTATATAAGAACAATAGGAAGTGCTGGTAAATTTGAATTTGCTGACAAGTTTAAAAGCCTATTCCAGATACTTAGAAGATTCATCCTTATACTTCTGTTTCTCTAGAACCACTCTGGTACCAAAAATCTGTACTAATCTGGGTTCTCTAGAGTCAAATAAACTATAGAATGATTCTCTCCATATACATACAAATATAACAGCATTTATTGGAGTGGATTTGCAAGCAGTGATTCCAAAGACAATAGTTAGTCTCTATTTTTTATGACATTAGATCATTTACTCTTCTGACCTCCCTTTTTAAGGATTTTATACAAATAGTCTTTCCTTAAGGCCAAATATTTTATCTTTCCTCCACTTTCTTTACTGCTGTGTAGATTTTGCCTTTCTTTTTTTTTTTCATATCTTTGGGAATAGAACATTACACTTTTTTAATAGCCTTTGGCACAAAACAGGCACTTGATTTAATACCTAATAAAGGTTTTATTTCAGAAAGCATTGAGGTAGAAGTGGAGAAATATTGTCAAAATGAGCAACAGAATGCACAGATTTTAGCCATTTTCTCTCAGCTGTATATATCATAATTATTGCTTTTGTGTTAATGATGTTTTAGTGTCTTGTGTGAGTGTGGTGCCCACAGCATGTATATATCTGTGCATGTTTTTCTTTTAGCTGCCTTCTCCAGGAATGGTCCAGGACCAGTTCAAACCACAAGATATTTGAGACATTTAGATATTGTCTTTGGCATTTGGGCCCTGCTGTCTCTAAGAGCTCTAGGAAGTAAATGTTCCTTCCTCTTGACGTTCTCTACCCGGTGATTTTGCAGGTTTCATAATGAGTACAGCTCTCAAGCACCAGTGGACTCTCCTCTCAGATATTTTTTACATAAACTCAAAATTCTTTATCCTGAGGACAAGATCAGAAGAGAATATATCTGGTCACATTCTAAACCAGAAGGTTACCTGAAATAATCACCTTTGTCCCCAAATTATTATCATCTTGGATAACTACTTCTGATTAGCACCAAACAAGAGATTCACCTAGAAGAGAGCCTTTATACACCACCAATCCCCTCCGCTCCTTTCCCAGTCTTACATAGACTGTCAAACCATATCACTTGATAAAACATAAAACCTCTTCCTATTTCTTTTTTCCTCCTGCCCCATTCTCTTTTTGCACCCAATTTTATCCTCTGTTAGGTCCCTCTTTTCACACACTGTTTCCAGGAGAATGTTAGCATCCTAGGTCTAACTCCCCTCTACTATATAGGCCTGGATCTCCCACCCCAGGACATCCTAGGGCATCAGCAGCCCCAAACTCTCCAAGATGTTAAGCAGATCACAACTTTTTGTCTACTCCTTCTGTTTGCTTTCTTCCTCTTCCACATTGCATCATTCAGCCTTTGGCTCTTTTCTTTACCTTGACAACAGATTCTGGCCCTGCTGTAGCAGTCTACACATCCCTTCAGATATGTGCCTGCAGCTGGGGTGCAGTGGTGTAAGTTAGTTACACTGCCCTACTGATAAACTTTCCCAAAGGCTATTCTTTGTCTCTTTCTTTGGTTAACTGTTATTTTAAAAGGTACTTAGCCTTTTCAAGAAAATAAAATTTTCCCAGAAACTTTCTTCACTCAAAATCCTCTTTGTCTCTGAGACTCCTCCCCAACTCTTTACCTGACAATAGCACTAAGTTCTGTACAAATGCCAGCAGCTTTCAATTAAGTCTCACAGGACTTCATGATAAGGATTCAAAATGATTATGTGCTATTCAGGATGATGTTACTGAGTAAATAAATAGTCTTCCTTGATTATCATGTGTGCTTGCCTGATGTGGGAATGTATTTCTGTATGCTGTAAATATCAGTCTTTAAATAAAGGAGCTGTTTTGGCCCATGACATAGAAAAAGTAAGAGGAGAAATCAGAGCATAGGTAGGAGAAGGAGGGCAGAGTCAGACAGACCGAGCCAGCCACCCAGAGGAGCAACATGTAATGACTACAGGTGAGCCACGGGCCACTTGGAAGATAGTTTACTGAGAATGGGTTGAGTTAAGATGAGAGAACTAGCTAGCAATGTGCCTGAGCCATAGGCCAAACAGCATGAACTTAATATAAGCGTCTAAGTCATTTCTGGGGGCCTGAGCATCGGTGGGCAGCTAAAGAGTCTGGGATTGCAGGTCTGTGGGTCTGGACCTCTGGCTGCCCGGGACCAAGAAATCTCACTGTAACACTTGCCAGCACATATTATGTGATAGATAATTTGTCTTTTCTTTCTATGTGTTGTATAATTTTAAAATGCTTTTTAAATTAATAATTATTTTAATTCTAGAGGAATTTATATAAGTTGTTTCAATTACACTCACCCATCTCCTTCTCCATTCACCCCCACATTCTTACCAACACAATCAGGTCCTCATACTTGTTTACCCATCAGTTTGTGCTTCCCAAATGCTGTTAGAAGTAGGCTTTACTATAGGGGTGTATCTGCCAGGGATCACAACTATAACAAAAACTGACTCTCTTTTTTCAAGCTTCTCTCTATTGCCAGGAACTGGCCTGAGTCTGTGCAGACACAGTATATTGACAAAGAGCTCAAGAACAGACTCCCATTCATAACAGCTTCAAAAAAGCACAATATCTATCAATCTACCTAACTTAGGACATAGGTGAAACACCTCTGAAATGAAAACTTAAAATCTCTGAAGAAAGAGACTAAGAACATTTTAGCAGATAGAAAGGCATCCATGCTCATGGATAGGCATAATTAATATCATTAAAATGTCCAATCCACGGGAACTGACAAGGAGGTCCCAGCTAAGACTCCTGGCAGTGCTGGAGAGGTTGTCTGAACTAGCCTTCCCTGGTAGTCAGATTGGTGACTTCCCTAATTGTCATCTTAGAACCTACATCCAATGACTGATGGAAGCAGATGCTTACACTCACAGGCAAGCCCTTGGCTGAAATCCTGGAGTTTAGTTGAAGAGAGGGAGGAGCAACTAGAGGAGCAAGGAAGCAGAGTGAGCAGCATGAGGAGAAAACCACAGGGAAAACTGACCCTAGCTAATGGGAGCTCAAAGACTCTTGACTGACAGCTGTAGAGCATACATGGGACTAAACTAGCCCTCTGGATGAAAGTGATAGTTGCATTGATCAACTATCAACTAGTGGGCCTTCTGGTTATGGGACCATAAATTATCTCCTGGTTATAAAAACTGGCTATTTAGAGCCAACTTCTTATGGTGGGAAGCCTTGCTTAACCTTGATACAGGGAGGAAGGGATGGTTCCTGCCTCAACTTGGTAAGTTAGCCTTTGTTGACTACTCAGCAGAAGCCTTACCCCTTTTGAGGAGTGAATGGAGTTGGAAGTGGGGCAAGCAGAATAAGGGGAGTGGGGAGAGTAGAAGGTATATAGAAGAAATTTTATTAATAATTAAATTAAAAAGTTAATTTAATTAAAAGACTAGTCTACCTAAAGCAATTACAGATTCTACATAATCCCAATTAAATTTCCCACAACATCTTTAAAAAAAAATAGAAACAACTTAAAATTGACAGGAAATCACAAAAGAAACTAGCTGTGAAAATCAATCCTGGGGAGAAAAAAGAACAGTGTTGGCAGCCTTATTATTTCAGACCACAAGATGCATTAGAGAACTATACAATAAAAGCACTATAGTATTGACACAAAGCCAAACAGGTAAACTTAGTGGAACAAAATAGAAAACCCAAACATTAATTCACTCCACTACAGTCATCTGATGGCTGGCAAAGAGGTCCAAAGCAGACACTGGAGAACAGGTAACATCTTCACCAAATGGTGCTGGAGAAAGTGGGTGGCAATATAGAATGAAAATAGAACTGTATTCATTTCCCTGCATCAAAATCAACTCCAAATGAATGAAAAACTGTATTGTGAGATTTAAAACTGCTAGAAGAATACATAGGTGTATGTTACACGATATAAATGCAGAAAAAGACTTCCTGCATAGGGTTGCATTTTCTTAAGCGTTAAGGCCAAAAAAATTGACAAATGGGACTTCATAATATTAAAAATCTTCTGTACAATTAAAGAAGTAATCAGTTGAGTAGTTAGGAAGCCTATAGAATTTGAGGTAATTTTTGCCAGCTATTTATCTAACAGAGGCTAATTTCTGGAGTATATAACAAACTCATAAAACTAAGAGGAAAAAAAATTCAGTGCAAAAATTGGGTGATGGATATAAAAAGAGAGTTCTCTAAATAAAATGTTTAAGTGTTGCAATAAAAATAAAATATATTAAATATAGCAATTAAAATAAATAAAATATAAAATATAGTAATAAAAATGATTAAAATATTGCTCCAAAAGTGTTCTTCCTTTTTTACCAACTGGGGGGATTCAAGTTGAAACAAGTCTGAGACTTCATCTAACCCCAGGAAAATAATTTAGATAATACAACAACTGAAATCAAGTGTCAGACAGGTAAGAAAAGCGGAACCCACAGTCACTTGTTTTGGGATTGCAAGCTGGTACAGTGACTAAGGAAACCAGTGTGGAGGATCTTCCAAAACCCCAGGTATCCTACTTCTTGGCATGTACCTGAAAAAATTTGGCAGCCTGTTCAACTGTATTCATTGCTGCTTTTTCACAATAGCTAAGACAAGGAAACAGCCTAAATGCCCTTTAATATGTGAATAGGTAATGAACATGTAGTACACATATACAAAGAAATATTAGTCAGGTATATAGGAAAGTTTATTTAATTTTATGTGTTTGAGTGTTTTTCCTTTATGTGTACCACATATGCATCTGGTGCCTATAAAGGTTAGAAGGCATCAGAGGCCCTGGGATTGAAAGTACAGGTGATTTTGAGCCATGATGTGGGTGCTAGGAAATATTAGAGGAACAAGCTCTCTTAACTGTTGGACTATATGGCAGGGGATTTAGATGTGTTTGTGTATAGCCTTTATTTTATTGAATTGTATTTTATTATTTTATACTGTATTGTGCTTATTATTTTGATGTGTGTTCCCTCTATCACTAATCCTTCCAGAGTTTTCACCGAGAAGGTGTCTTGGGACTTGTCAAAGTTAATTGTCCACGTCAATTGAAGTGATATGCTTTCTCTTCTTGTTTACTGACTTGTCTGTAATTAACCATATCTCCATCTTTTAAATGAAGCTCATTTAATCTTTTTAATGTGTTCTTGAACCTCATTTGCATTTATTTTGTCTGTGTTAAACAGTGATAATGTTCTATAATTCATCTTTTTGTTGTGTCTTTATCTGGTTTTGGTATTGCCGTGATACTGGGTTTATAAAATGAGACTGAATTTTTTTTCACGTTAAAGTATACTTTTAAAAGTAATGGTGTAAGTTCTTTGAAGGTCTGGTGGAATTCTATATTGAATTAACCTTGCTCTGGTCTTTTTATTTTAATTTGAGTATCTTCAATTGTTGCTCCTGCATTGTTGCTTGTTATAGATCTGTTAAATTATTTGGTTAAACTCGTCTCCCATAGACCTGTGTTTTCATTTAATTCCAGAAGATTTTTATTATACTTCTGATTTCTTTGTAAACTCAAATATTCAAGAGTGTATTGTTTTCCTTTTCCTGAGGTTGGGTAATTTTCTGTATTTTCTCTTGTTTTTTTAGCTTTATTTCATTAGGGCCAGATCAAATATAGAATTTTGTTATATTTCTTGAGACTCTCTGCTTTGTGTTCTAAGTGTAATGTATTTTAGAGAAGAGTTCCTGTGATGCTAAGAAGAACATGTATTATTTAGCATTTGGGTAGAATGTTCTGAAGATATTTGATAGGGCAATTGTTGTATTTTAAGATCAATAAATCTTTATTATACTTTCATCTAGTTGATCTCCATTGTCGTGAGACTAGGGTATTAAAATCATCTGGAATTAGTGTGTTGGAATTATCTGTAATTTAAATATGGAATTATTTCTACAATTTTAATTTTATTTTTATGAAGTTGATTAAGCCTGTATTTAATGCTTAAATATATTGCATTTTAATTTATTACTGATGGATTGTTCCATTGGTTCATGTGAAGCAGCTCACTTTATTTCTCCAGACTAGATTTGTTTTGAAATCTATTTTGTCAAATTTTAGAATATCTGTTCCCCAGTTCTACATACTTAGAATAACTTTGTCCATCCCAGACAGTGTTTATCTGTTCATAAAGTGTTTCTTGAAGACTGTAAAACAGAAGAATTCTAATTTCTAATCCATAAATTAATATAAATATAAACATTTACATTCCAATAATTCCTAGTAGAATTATTATGGTTTTTAGTGTTTGAAATTTTTTTTTCTTTTGTTTAGTGAGAATCTTACCATCATTTATTATGTGTTCCTGTTGTTTCTTGAATGTATTTTTCTTTCTCTAAAAAATTAACTATTTCTTCCAGTTTCTTTTGCAGGGCTGGCCTGGTACTCATAAATTTCTTTAGGCCACCTTTATCATGAAAACTTTTGATTTACTTTCTTTTCAAATATAATAGAGTTTTATAAAGTAAATTGGCTGAGTTACTTTGATTATTCAATTTGAAAGGCATCAGTTAAAGCCTTTCCTGCTTGTATAGTTTCAGTTAAAATGTCAGCAGTCCTCCTGATGGGTCTGTCTTCCTACGTGACTTGGCCCAGTTCTTTTTTAGTTTCCAAAATATCATCTTTGTTCTTTATGTACAATGCTTTTTCTTTATAGTATGATGAGGGATTTTATATTCTGGTCAAAACTTTTTGTTCTTCTATGAGCCTCCTGTTTTGGATTGTCTTATCTTACTTTAGATTTTGCAAATTTTTTCTATGATTTAATTAAAAATGTTTTCAATGTCTTTTGCACAGGGAAAATGAGAAGTGATCAAACCCTTTATATAATAACATATATAGAGCACCAAACCACTGCCAGTAATCTTTCATTTATGCTATGTAAGTCCAATAAACTCATTGGTTCTGTAGAGTGACCTTTGTTGCACTCATATCTTGGAAGGGTAGAGTTTCTTTATGTATGATTCTGGAACATATGGGTATATGTAAAAAAGGAAGCAGTAAGCAGTCATGAAGAAATTAGTAATTAATATAAAAGCTGTTAGGTAAGCAGAAAAGGGACATTAATATTTATGGGAGTAATAGAGGAGAATGAAAATTTGAGATGGAGATGTGGGAGGATAGTTAAACGTATACAGAAAAGATATGTTAAGGACATATACCAATTGCCTGTGAATTACTATCCTCTGAGGCACACAACTGTTATCTTTGGAAGTTCATCTGTGTGTGCTCGTAAAAGATCATTTCAGCTGGACATATTTATCCAGCAAATTCCACCTGGTGTATGCAAATCAGCCCTAATTTCATATGACCTTGAGCATGGGCTAAGTGCTTAGTAGGTTAAGAGAACATTTGGAGAGGAGATAGAATATAAAGACTCAGTGAAGATGGGGGCTCTATCAATGAAGCTATAGTTTGCATACTAAGTTTACCAGTTTGAAATATATTTAAAAAAATATCAGGCATGGGGAGAAGTCATGTAACTTGATTTCTTAACATAGCAACAGCTCTTAGATGAGATGAGACAAGATAAATTTTGTTGGCTACAGAGTCCTCATGACTTATTATCACATGTCATTCTTTTATATGACATGGGTAAAGATTTATATTACAGTTTGATTATATAGTTTAAACGGACTTATAAAGTTAACAGATGCCATTTACTTGCTCGTGTCACCTGGGAAGTTTATATGTTTTCACAGCAAGGGGACAAGACACCAATGAAAATGAGTTACTCAGGTGATACAGCATATCATAATTCCTCTCTTGCAGTTTCTTCAGAGTTCTACGTCCAGAAGAGCTTCAAGACTTCTAGCTGAGATGGTGCAGCCTCATAGACTATTGCAGCCACAAACTGACCATTATCCTAATTTTCTAAGGGTCCTCCAAAGATGCCTATGTTCCCAGACAACAAGAATCATCCAGAGAATACAACACACACATTCTCAAGAGAAGAGGAATAAGGCTTTTGGACATTCAATATGTTATAGATGTTTGCTATCATTTGGTGGAGGGAGTTGGTTACAAGTTGTTATTGGTCATGGTCAGGAAAAAAGGCTCTAAGAAAAGGAGTTAAATTTCAGGATCTCTTTCTGAAGAAAAAAGTGAATACAGTATAAAAGTGGTGAGATGAAAAGGTCAATTGCTGAGTCTATTTTTAAACAACCACTAGTCTCAAATATTTTACATTTGTATAGATTTTTGTATCTTGATAAAAACTTAATATTATTTTTCATACTGCATATGTTTCTATTCTTGTTTAAGAAGTTGTATCTATACATCTCATTTTAAAATGTTATATAAGGGTTTAGTCTTTAAAATACTTTTAAAAAAATAAATACATGTTAATAATCATCTATAACTATAAAGCTTATCATCATGTTAGGTATGTTTTTAAGGTTATACAAAGATATATTTGAGATAGATAGGTGGTCATCAAACACTTCAAAACCTACAGAATATTCATTTAAAATGTTTTAATTGCATGAGATTTTTCATGACAGTGAAACACATCTGCTGCATGCAACACCAATTTACTTTTTAAAAATGATTAGAATCAAGGAACCTCCATATTTAGTTTTCTTTCTTTGTGTCAAAAGTTAGCTACTGGTTAAAAAACTGCCATTGGCTTGACTGCTGAACTTACGTTGTCCGAATTGGGCAAAAAGGACAAACAGAAAATGACTTCCAAGTTATGCCAAGATGAGGATGAAGAAGGATTGTTCTTCAAAATTTCTGATCATGTACCACTGAATATTCAGGGCACTTAGGCCAAACATGGATGGATGGAAGCCCCAATGATGCAGAGGAATGTTGGGTGACTTGCCAGGCAGCCAGCTGTTTATTTTTTCTTTCTTCCTTTCTTTCTTTCTTCCTTTCTTTCTTTCTTTCTTTCTTTCTTTCTTTCTTTCTTTCTTTCTTTCTTTTGGAAGTTGCTTGCTCTGCACTTCCTGTTTACTATGGTAATATTATATTCTTCTGGAGTCTTTGATGGAACTGAAGACTAGATACTCATGGTTATAGTTTTCCTTAGTTATGATTAAAAAAAAATAAATTAGATATAAAACTTTAAACCATCAAAATAAGATAAATGATCATGTATTTCTCAAAAATTCCCATATACAAATGAACTAAACCTTGTAAATGTAATTCTTGCTAATACTTCTAATTATTGTATTTAACTCTACTATGTTAGAGTTAAATCCTTTCTATTTAGACAAAAAAGGGAAAATGTTGTAGAATAATCTTTTGTATACTTTATAGATGTGTCATTCTGATTGATTTAAGAAAAAACTGTAATAGCTGGGCATTATTTTCAGGCACACAGAATGATCAGAAGAAGAAGGGGGAATCATCATCCAGACAGAGAGGGGGCAAAATGGGCAATGCAGAGTAAAGGTAATAAAGCAATGAGAGAAAATTTAGATTGAGAAAAATGTGTAAATTTGAGCTGTAAGACCTAGTTAGTAACAAACCTAAGCTGTTAGCCAATCTTTTATAATTAATAATAAATCTCTATGTCATAACTAGGTTTGCAGTACCAACAAAAAGGGCCAACTACAGGGGTAGATAACCTCATAGTCCTGGTTATGGGCCTGGGTGGTAGTTGGGTTGGTCAGCCTTCCAAGTATTCCTCATCATCACAACTCATGAAAGCTATTCAGCACTGACCCAGCTGGTTAATCCAATATAGCACATAACAAGGAGTGGGGCCAGTTTTCTATTATCAAACCCATGAGTTCAACTCACTCACAAGCCAAAAATTATATCTTTATATATACCATAGTTTTCAAGAGATTTATTATTTTAACTCCAAGTCCTGTTTTTAAAAAAATCTAATTCTTTTAAAGTACAAAACTTTTGTAATTTTCTCTGTTTAGTATGATGTTTCCTAGAAGGCTGTCATATGATACACTTATTATTTAAGGTATGTTCCCTGTACTCCTATTTTCTCAGTGAGTTTTTTATGAAGTTATGTTTAATTTAATCAAAGATCATTTCTGAACCAAATGATATGGATTTTTCCTTCCATTTATGTGATGTATTATATTTATTGGTTTACATATGTTGAACCAGCTCTGCCTTATTATCAAGTAAGCTTCATCTCTAAAAAACAGATCTCCTGGAGTTGGCGTGCAAGTATTTTATTGAAAATTTTTGTATATAACTTCATCAGAAAGATAGCCTGATAATTACATTTTTCAGAGCTTTGGTTTTTCCATCATGTCATAGGACAGGCCCATGGGGTTGAGAAAAGTGGCTCAAACTAATTGCCAAGACATGCACATAATGTACTTTCTTAAAAGCCAACCTGGAATCTGCCTCAGGACAATGCTCCTAATCCTGACATACAATGAGGGATGATACAATGTCACCAAACTGGTTGCTGCTTGGGTGTTGAGAGGAGGGTATATCAGGCTCTCCAGAGTTGCCTTTCACTTGACTCCCTGTGCATGAGATGTTTGCAACAAGTCTTCTCACCTCTGATGGAGACATTAGGACCCTAGAAAACAGCAACAATATCAGAGGAATTTTATTTTTATGAAACGAATTTGTTGACCACTCCCACTCATTGATGCCCAGTAGGAGCCAAGCAGGGAAGACTGGTGGGAGACACCTCCCATTAGTGTCTCAGTGGCTCAACACTGCAATCTAAAAGGGCCATCTCATGCCCCAAACCCACCCATTATTTTGTGACCTCAGTGGCTCCCTGAGGCATAGAACTGGCCAGCTCCTATTGGACCATGTAACAAAAAAAAATATGCCAAATTCAAGTGGACCAAGAGCTCAAATTGGACCGAGAGAGGTTCTCTGAGACAAACAGCCAGAGCAGATTGGACCAAAATCAGTTCCCTGAGGCACAAACAAATTCTGCACCAAATTGAGGAAGAGATAGGTAGAGAGCTGTGCAAGAGTACATACATCACCATAACATCACCGTAAAGAGCAATATGGTATCACCAGAACCAAGTAGCTTTATAACAGCAAGATCTGAATATCACAATATAGAAGAAGCAGGAAAAAGTGCCCTTAAAATAGCTTTATGAAGAAGATAGAGGTCTTTAAAGTGGAAATGAACATTTTCTTTAAAAAATAAAAAAACAAACAAACAAAAATGGGAGAAATAACTAAATCAGTTAAGAAAATCAAGAAAAACAAATCAAACAGGTAAATTAACAAATCAAGACTTGAAAATTAAAATAAAAGTAATAAAGAAGACACAAACAAAGGAAATGCTAAAATTTGGAGTTTTCAATAAACAAACAGAAACTGCAGATAGAAACAAAACCAACAGAATGCAAGAGATGAAAGACAACACTTCTGGTATGGAAGATACAATACCGGAAATAGCTAAGACAATTAAAGAAAACACCAAAGCCAAAAACTTATAACACAAAACATTTAGAAAATCTAAGACATGATGAAAAGGCCAAATCTAAAAATAATAGGAGAAGAACGAGGAGGAGGAGGAGGAGGAGGAGGAGGAGGAGGAGGAGGAGGCCAGCTCAAAGGCACAGGAAGCATATAGAAATAATTTTCCCAATCAAATCAAAAAATATCTATAAAGATACAAAGCTAACAAAACATGGAATGGACAAGACTGACCCCCACCACCAAGCTACTAAACCTAGAGAAAAAATATATTAAGAGCTACATAGGGAAAAGCCTGAATAATATAGGCTTTTGTGGCAGAACCACAAAAATAACACACAACTTTTCAATTGAGACTATGAAATCCAGAAGGTCCTGGGCAGATATAATACAGACACAAAGTGACCATGGATACCAGCTTAGACAACTATACCCAGCAGAAGTCTCAATCATTATAAATGTAGTAAACAAGATATTCTATTATGAAACCAGATTTAAATAGTATCTTTTCACAAATCCAGCCATACAGAAAGCACTAGAAGAAAAACTCCAGCCTAAAGAAAGTAGATAAACTACTTACAGATATCACAAGCTATAGATAATCCCAAAGAAGGAAACCACAAAGAAGGGAAACACACACACATACACACACACTACCACAAAATTTAGCAAGAACTAACAATAACTGATCATTAATATCTGTTGATATCAGTGAATTCAATTCCCATAAAAAATGAATACAAAAACATAATCCATTCTTCTGCACATACAAGAAACACACATCAAATTTAAAGATGGAAACTACCTCAGAGTACAGGATTTGGAAAAAAAATTGCAATCAAATGTATTTAATGAGAAAGGTGGTGTAGCTGTCCTAATAGCTAACAAAATAGAAATTACCAACAATCTTAGCTATCAATAGAATATAAATCAATACAATTTTGAGATACCGTCTAACACTTACCAAATGGCTAAGATCGAAAACTGATGACAGCTTATGCTATGGGGGATGCAGAATAAGGAGAACACTCTTCTGCTGGTGATGGGAGTATAAACTTATACAACCAGTTTGAAATCAGTATAGTGATTTCCTAGAAAATCAGGAATCAAGCTACCTCATGATCCAACAATGCTAATCTTGGGCATATACCCAAAGAATGCACATTCATATGACAAGAATATTTGCTCAACTATGTTCATAACAGCATTTTTAATTAAAAATTTCCCCATACCCACTATTGTTTCCTCTTCTACCCCTTTTCCCAATCTCTCTTATTCTCTCCCTTCCCCCGACCTCCTCACCCTGTTCACTCCCAAGGTGAGTCAACTCAGTCCAGCATATCTAGTTGAGGTTGGATGGAGTCTTTCCCCCAAGTGTCAAGACTGAGAAAGGTGTTTTCCCACTAGGCATGGGCTTTGAGAAGCCAGTTTAAGGGCCCATCTCTGGTCTGATTGCAAGAGACTCCAGAAACTTCCCTCACCTTTAAATTGTCCTCCACATTCAGAGGGTTCAGATCCGTTCCATGAAGTTTTATCAGTTGTTATTTTTGAGCTCCCAACAACATGAAACTGCCTACACCATGGGTCCACCCATTATGGTTCTGATACTTTCCTCCATACAATCTCTCCTCATGCTCTTCAGCTGGACCAGTAGCTCAGCCTGATATTTAGCTATGGATCTCTGCATCTGCCTCTATTAGCTACTGGATGAAGGTTCTATTTATTGATAATGGCATGATGGATAATGTGTTTGACTACCAGTCTGAAGATTGCAGCATTATTTGTAAGAGCCAGAACCTAGAAACAATCTAGATGTCCCTCAACTGAAGAATGGAAAAGACAAAAACAACACAACACAAAACAAAACAACAACAAAAAAACGTGGTATAGTTGTACAGTGGAGTATTGCTCAGCATAAAAAAAGACATCTTGAAATCTGCAGGCAAATGGGCAAATGAATGGATTTAGAAAAAGATAATCCTGAGTGAGGTAATTCATACCCAGAAGGACAAACATGGTATGTTTTTACTAATAAGTGAATATTAGGCATAAAGCAAAGAAAAAAACAGGCTACAGTTCTCAATTTCACTGAAGCTTGGTAACAAGGAGGACCCTAAGAGAGACATCCATGGATTTCTCTGAGAAGAGGAATTATATAATATATTCTAGAAGACTGGGAGCATGAGAAGAGGGGAGGTAACAGGAAGTGGGAATAGAACATGAGAAAACAGGATATTAAAGTTGGCGAAGATAAAGAGGGAGAAAAAATAGATATCTTGACAGAAGAAACTATTTGGGGACTAGGGAGAAGTGAGGTGCTAGAGAAACTCCCAGGAATTCACAAGAATGACCCTAGCTCAGACTTCAAGCAATAGTGGAATGGGTTCCTGAACTGAACTTCCCTGTAATCAGTGACCAGCATAATTTTTATCGTAGAATCTTCATCCAGGCTCTGAACTGGAGTCCAGTCCAGAAGAAGGAGGAGGGATTATATGAACAGAGAGGTCAACATCATGATGGCGAAACCCACAGAGACAGCTGACCTGAGCTGTTGAGACCTCACTGACTCTGAGCTGACAGCTATGGAAACTACATGGGACTGAACAAGACCCTCTGAATGAAGATGACTGTTGTGTGGCTAGATCAGTTTGTGGGGCCTCTGGCAGCAGGGTTAGGACCTATCCCTATTACATGAATAGGCTTTTTAGAATGCATTCCCTATTGAGGGTTACTTGCTTAGCCTTGATATGGGGTTGAGAGGATGGGTCCTGACTCAACCTGATATCCCAAACTTTGTTGACTCTCCATGGGAGGCCTTATCCTCTTTGAGAAGTGGATGGTTGGGTGGGGTTGGAGGAAGCAGGGAGATGAGTGGGAGGAGAGGAGGGAAGGAGAACTGTGGATGATGTATAAATAAAACCTTTTTAAATAAAAAGTAATATCAAAAATAAGTAAATAACTTTATAGTTGGGAGTCACCATAAAATGAAGAACTGTCTTAAAGGGTCTCAACATTACAAAAGTTGAGAACCACTGGTCTAGGTCTTCTCTAAGACAGCAGAATCCACACACACTTAAATCATATATAAAATGTAATAGCATTACATGGAACCTGCACAAAGGCCCCTTCCACTTAACCATCTAGGACGATTAATATTCATCATCAATGCAAATGCCAGGGGAGTGCCTGTCACCATGCTTAGGAAATACTGGCACAAAAATCTTTATATATGTTCAGTATAGACATGTTTTGGTTTTGGGTTTTTTTTTTTGGAGTTATTTTGTATTTTTAATTAGTTGAACCTATTTGTGGATCTGATCCCCAATTATGTAACAGCTTCTGTTTATTACATGCCTTGTGCATGATAACCAGTCTTCATCACCTTTATAGTTTGTATTAGAATCATTAATAGTGAAATAAACCAGAAATTAACTCAGTTTAATAACTCATGTCAGGGAAAAAAGATAAATGGTAAACCGGACAGGGAAGTCAAGTGGATCTGACTTCAGAAAGACATTGTTCCTCTGCTGTAGGTTTAGTTGCTAGTCAAACAAACTATTTTTCCTGTTTAATGGTTTGCTATCATTTCTATCCAACATTGCTGTTTTCCAATTTGTAGCAACCACAGAATTCCAGAAACTCAATACCATCTAAAGAACCTAATACATTCCAAGCATGGTGGTTTTCTCCTGTAATGCCAGGATTTAGGAGGCTGGGACAAGAAGACCAAAATTTGTGTGCCTCTCAACTTTGGCCAGACAAACTTCTTTTTGCCCCTTACATTAGTCAATGCAAAGACACATATTGTGGAAAGTGTTGAGAATAAGTTACTGGGGTGCTTAGGCACAGAATGGGCATGTAGTTCATGTACTGCCTCCACCCCTAAGAAGGGGCAGGAAGAACACATAGAATGCAAAGGAGTATTCTTAAATTCTGTTCTCTGGACATTAGATGCATGAATTTACAGCAGTGGTGGTGAATTACACTAGAACAAGATCAAGATCAAGTCTGTTTAAAACTCTGCTTGTGGGTGGAGGGGGAGCTGGTGAGACCACACTCCTACCTGAAGGATCCATTAGATATCATGGTTGTTGAAGAAGAGAGTCTGTTTTCTTTGGGTGTCTAGCATTGTTAGGTTGCCCATACTCTGGTGGAGACTCCAAATGTAGCCAGCACTAGTAGGACTCAGTGGGTGTTAAGTAGAAAAGACATAAAGCTGGGAGGGGAGGGTCTTAGGCAGTTGGAGGAGACAGGTGGGAGCGGGGTGTCATCCAGATGCTCTATTCGTGTATGAAATACTCAAATTTAAAAAAAAAATACCATTTCTAACAGAGAATTTGTAATTTTTTGCTTTTGTAGGAGCTTGAGAAGTATTGATGCTAGTTCTTTGAAAGTCTGCTAGAATTTTGTGTTATTTCATCTATCACTGTGCTTTGTTTTGTTTCAATGGGGTTGTTGCTATGATTATGTTTAAATTCTTGAGTTTACCTTGATTTAATTTGAATAGGTCATACGGTATCTATAAATTCATCCAGTATTTTAGATTTACAAGTTTAATGTAATCCAGATTTTTAAAGTACTTAGGAGAGTCTGAAATTTCTCAGGATCTATGATAATGTTTCCCTTTTTATAACCAAATTCATTAATCTGGGACCTTTTTTTCTTTGTTGAGACTTGTTTTATATCCCAAATATCTTATCAATTTTGTAGAAAGTTCTATGAGGTGCTGATAAAAAACTGTATTCTTTGGAATCATGGTGATATATTTAATGATATAATCTAACCCCAGAGTTTATCTGTTTTTCATTTGTCTGGATAATAATACAAGTAGTGTATTAAAACCATCCACTGTCACTGTGATAGAACCAATCTGTGGTTTTAAATCTATTAAATTTTTATGAAATGTGTATCCATATTTGGTCAACAAATATTTAGAAATGTAATACATTGTTGGTGCATATTTCTTCTATGAATACAAGGTGTCTTTTATAACTCCTGACTAATTTTGATTGAAATATGTTTTGTCAGACATTGGAATGGCATGCCTGCTTGTTTTATGTTATTTTCTCAGAATTCTTGTTTTCCATTATATTACTTTAACATGATGTCTGTCATCAATAATGAAGAGTTTTTCTGGGAGGCAGGTTTGTTTTCTAACCAAATCTAATCACTGTTAGTCTGTATCTTTTTGTTGTGTAACTAAGATGATTAATTTTGAGAGCTATCATTGAAAATGTTTCTTTGTCCTCGTTATTTCGTGATGTGCTTTTGTTTTCTTTGATTATCTTTTCTGGAAATGTCTATTTATTCCTTGTGCTTTCTTGGATATGCTTATTTTTTCTCTTCTGACCAAAATATACATTTTAGTATTATAACAATGCAATATTATGATGAAAATATATCTTCCATTCTAACAGAGTGGAATTAGTAAGGGTCCTCACAGCCAGAGTTAATAATGTACCTTGAGATCAGTAAAAATTTAAGATTGCTAATTTATTATTATAGTTTAAATTAAAATGCTTCCTATAAGTTGATATGTTTGAATAGTTGGTCCCAGCATTTACTCCTTTCCCCTTCAGAAAGAATTAAAAGGTGTATCTTTCTTGAATGAGGTATGCCACTAGGTACGGACTTCGAAGTTTCAAAAGGCACACCATTCTCCAGTTAACTGTCTCTAACTTATGTGTGTGGATTGAGATGTAAGCTTTTAGCTACTGCTCCAGCACCATGTCTACTTGGCTAATGCCATGCCTTTTGCCATGATGATCATGAACTCTAATGCTCTCTGGAACTGTGAATTTCAAATTAAGTGTTCTCTTTCATAAATTGCTTTCTTCGTGTTGTTTTATGAGAGCAATAGAATAGTAAGTAAGACACTCTGCTACACATAAAGCTGTTTGTTTAACCAGATTTTGAGAGAACAATGTAATAATCAACATTATTTGCCTTGGATTTTCATGTAATCAGTTTTTACAGCCTAAGCTAATGCATAATTTTAATCTTAAATTATGTAGTGTTTCTGCCCCTGAACTAGAGTAATACATGTCTGTTATAACAATAAGTTGCTGAAAGCAGCAAAAACAGAGGCAATAAACAATCTTATAAAATGAATATCCACCATAAATGTTGAATACAATATGTGGATATTGCTTAATAAACAATGATGTTTGTAGTACTATTTTTTATAAGGGTCAATGAATTCAGTCAGAGTCACTAACTCAATCCCTTATAAAACTGATAAATATTTCTATAAAATAACACTCAATTCTTACCCATATGATATTTTCTATACATTTGAATAAATATATAAAATGACAAACTCTTGGTCAGGAACATACAGGTATAATACACATGGACAGGAACAGACATAACAAAAGATTCACAAGAGAGCCTTCATGCAGGCAAACTTCAGACTTTTACAACAGAAAAGGGATATAAGACATTGGGGAAAATGAAGTACAGGATGAAAATCTGGACTTGCTCTTGGTTAAATGACACCGAGAAGGAGTTACCTGATTTCTTTCCTTAAAATAACACTGATGAATTGTCATTCACATGAAATTCATTATTAATATGCTCAAACTAACCATATTTTGGTGACACAAAGGAGGAATATCAAATGTATTTAGTCAATAAATAGCATGCTCTGTAGAGTACTGGTTTATTACAGCTATATTAAATCTCTTTTTACCAGGGGAGGTTTTTCTTTATTTGATTACAACTGATACATTTGGGGATATAATATTCTATATTGACATCTGTGATCTTTTAGAACATGTTGAACATCAATCTAGACCCTTCCAGCTTTCAGTTTTCATTGAAAAACCAAGCTTTGTTCTAATCAGCCTGCCTTTATACATAACTTACTCCTTTGCTCTTTAAGCTTTCAATATTTTTACTTTGTTCTATATACTGAATATTTTGATTATTATATTATAAATATTTGAAATCTATTCAGTATACCTTTTGTGCCCTAGTAGGAATTTATTTCTTTAGGTTTGAGAAATTTTCTTCTATATATAAAAAAAAAATCTGTCCTTAATCTGGTCTTCTTTATTCTTCTTCTATAACTATGATTTTAGTATTTTTACAAGGTCTCTGGTTCTCTACAATTTATTGGTGAGCCTTTCCACTGGGTTTCTTGCCTGACTTCCTGAAGTTTCTCTGTATGCAGAAGTTTCTCTCTTACCAGTAGTTCCCAATAAATACACTGTGTTGCAATGAAGTTTCTGACCCCATCTGGCCAGAGGTCAAGACCCACTGACCTGCAGTCCCAAAGTGTCTAGCCATCCACTGCTGCTTAGACACCGCAAAATGACTCAAACACTTACATTAGTTTCATGCTGTTTGACCTATGGCTTATATACATTGCTAGCTAGCTCCTCCATCTTAACTCAACCTATTTCCATTAATCTGTCTGCCATGTGGCCTATGGCTCACCTGTGTTCCTATGTTTCTACTTGGATGGCTGGATCCATCTCTCCCTGACTCTGCCCTGCTTCTTCTTCCTAGGCTGTCTTAGGCTACAGTTTGCCAAAGGCCAAAACAGCTTCTTTATTTAAAGATTGATATTCATAGCATACAGAAAGACATTCCCATATCACCTCCCCATTTCTGTCTAATCAAAAAAGATGGTTTCAATTTTAACATAGCAAAATTACATATAACAAAATAGCTACTAAGCAAGAACTAAAGTTTCCATATATATTCTATTTGTATTTAGCAAAATTAAAGAAAATACGTTATTATCTACTTTATCCTTGTGAATCTAAAGCTTATATCCAATATACCTTTTTACATAACTAAGAAAAACTATGCCTATCTAATCTTCAACTACATCAAAGACCACAATAGGATATAATATTTATTCAAGTAAATAGGAAGTACAAGCAACTTCTAAAATCTAGAAATGACAGAGATGACACCTATCTGTCTGGATAGTCACGCGAAGTTCCTTTATAGAGTTGGGGCATCCATCTTCATCCTACAGGCCCAGAGTCTCTGGAATGCCATTCAGTGAAGCGGGAAATGTAAAAAGAATGCTCTGCTCATTCTGGTATCGTTCATCAAGTGCTTTTCCTTGTGTCCTGAAGAATGTCTGACAATTTTCTCTACAAAGCAGAAACCTGAAGGACCATCTCAGCTTATTCTACCAAAGGTCAGAGGTCACCTTTCTATCAAACCTGCATGTATAGTTTAAACAGCATACTCTCAAGAAGTCAGTACAAGAACAGGTTCTTATCCAATGGCTAACCACTGCCACAAGGAAGTTAACTCTATGTGGAATTTCTTCGATGACCATTTTCTCCTGAAGTATATTGGTGCTGCCAGGAGCAACCTGTCTCACTGTCCAGAAAAGTATAAATTCTAAATATTTTAAATGCCATATTCTGCAGATCTTAGAAGTGCTTGAAGATTACCTATTTCAGTGAAATATATCTTTGTATACCTAAAAATCTAACTAACATTCATTTCTTAATTGTACATTACAATTCTAAATCAGTCACATAAACATATCTTAAACAAAACTAGAAAAATACACATAGCATAACAAAATTGACATTAAATTTATATAAATAAGCCAAAGTCCATACCAATTTAAAATATTTTTAGATTAACAGCTGAATTCCATAATATAATTTTTAAAAATCACTCACGTGTTATATTCTCTTTTTCTTCTTAGAAAGAGATTAACTATTATCATTAACCATTTATAATGAAAACAAGCATTTATAAACAAGATTTTGGGAATTTGGGAGTAGTTTTCCATTACTACTTCCTGCTGATTAAGGGAAACTGGCAATCTCATGGTTCTTGAGACTGAATCATCTTAGTCTGTAGCCCTGAAGCTGATGTGATCATCTCTTCCCATCAGAGAATTTTCAGGTGGTCTTGGTTGATTAAACAGTAGGAGCCTGGAAGCAATCCACAGATTCTCATCTTCTGTGGAAATAAAAGCAGAACTCTTTCAGAGTAATATATCCTTAAACACAAATTTCAATGTCATGACACCTTTAATATATATATTCTTGTTTAACTTTGCAGCCTTAGCAATCAATTGTCTTTCTGCAGTTACCTCATTAACAGTCAAAAAATTAAAAGAAAACACAATAACAATAATTCAGACTCTGTGTATTCTCCATCTTTATGTGGCGTATCATATTTTTATTACTCTAGCTCTCTTTTTTAGGGACTTACTCTACCATCTTTCTTTTCTCTTTGAAGCCTATGTACATTTTACACACATTGTGACCTGTTTACAGGTTTTTTTCATCTGAATCTGTTTTATTGTGACTCCTTAATCATTTTCCAATCAGAAGAGCTTTTAAAATACTTGCACTGTCTTAAAGAGCCACACAGTTTTTGCAGAAAAAGTTGAGTCAGGAAGTTCTCTTAAAGGGACCGTGTCTGCTCACTGCCAGCAAATAGAGCAGACCCAAGAAAATGCTGCTACTAAGAAACTGTCTTCTGTAGGCAGAGTTTACTTAGAAGGCACCAGTACCAGATAAATATTTATTAAAATATAAATCAGAACTCACGGTACAGTTAACAGATTACAGTAGCACCTGAACAGGGACTGGAGTCTGGAACGGTGAGGACAGTCGATGGAGTCGATCCTATCCCCAAACATCCAGGAACCAGGAAGAGAGAGTCTCGTGTTCCAGCAGCCCCTTTTCAATGGGATTGTCCCCGCCCCCTTCAGGGGGCCCGGTGCCCTGTATAAGTGTCTTTTGACCTTATCAGCCGACACCTGAATCCCACAACATCTCCCCCTTTTTTCTAACTAAGAAGGTTCTAAACTAAGACTATGTACAGTAGGAATTACTATGAGGTAGTATCTAGAAGAGGTCAAAGTACAATTTCTAATCAAAGCCTAACTTATATAAGGTACATCTAATAGTTCTAGAATATTGGTAGATAGTAGGGTGTATAGATTATTTTAAAGGGTTAATCTGGGAAAGTGAAAATTTAACACCTGAGTGTTCTTATCTAAGGGATACTAGGGTGATAACCTTAAACATCTATTCTTCAACCTCTTCAAGACCTGAGAAGGAAGGTGAATTGCTTGAAAGATAGAAGTACATAGAAGTAGTTACTTCCAAAATTTGGGAGAGGACAGCAACACAGCTACCTGGACAATCACCTCTGGATTTGTGCACCGTTAGAGCATCTATCTGATTGGCTATAGGCCTATGGTATCTGACAGATCTTTTCACAAGCAGAACAATTTTGAAGGGACTGTCTTATCCTGTCTAGGCAGGTTTCATCAGTCTCCATCCATCAACTTGTTCATCCAGCTTCCACAGATGGTGCATCCAACGTAGGTCGATTATCCACTTAAAGCCTGAGAAAGATTAAAAAGAGTTCTAGATCACAGAAATTGAGCCAAGGCAACATCCAAATTGTGTATACGAAGTGGGCCATTATACAAAGAAAGCATGGTCTGGGTCACATTCAAAATGGCGCCAGCAGACTGGCAGCAGGCAGTGTAAGCTGCAGCTGCAATCAGGCGGGTTCCTGAATCTCACAGAAGACTCAGTACCATGTGATTGATTTTAGATTTCTGTTTATTTTGAACAAAAAAGAAACAAATTTTCTTCATAGCAGCATTTTCTTGGGTGTGCTCTGTTTACGGTCCGTTTAAGAAAACTTAATGATTCAGCCTAATTTGCAAAAACTGTGCTTCTTTTTAGAGAATGTATTTTAAAAGCTCTTAAGGTTAGAAGATGATTAAGGATTCACAATAAAACAGATTCAGATAAAAAGAAAAACCTGTAAATGGGTTACAATGTTTGTAAAAGGTACATAGGCTTCAGAGAGAAAAGAAAGAGGTTAGAAAAAGTTTTTAAAGTGAGAAATAGAATAATAAAAATATAATAAGCCACGTAAAGATGGAAAATAGACACAAAATCTGGATTTTGGTTGTTATTGTGTTTTCTTTTAATTTTTTAACTGTTAATGAGCTAACTGCAGAAAGACAATGGATTGCAAATGCAAAGGCTACTAAGTTAAACAAGAATGTATATTTTAAAGGTATTTTGATTTTAAAATTTGTGTCTAAGGATTTATTGCTTTGGAAGAGTTCTGCTTTTGTTTCCACAGAAGATGAGAACCTGTGGATTGCTTTCAGGCAAATATGGTTTCATCAACCAAGACCCCCTGAAAAAACCTGATGGAAAGAGATAGCCGTATCAGCTTCAGAGCTGCTGCAGACTGATTCAGCCTCAACAACCGTGAGACTTTCAATGCCCCTTAATCAGCAGGAAGTAGTAATAGAAAAACAACACCCAAATTCCCCAAATATTGTTTCTAGATGTTTGTTTTCATTATAAATGGCTAATGTCATAGTTAATCTCTTTCTAAGAAGAAAAAAGGGATATGGTATATAAATGATTTTTTAAAAATTAGATTATTGAATTTACTTAGATCAGAAAATCAGCTGTTAATCTCAAAATGCTTTACATTGGTATAGATTTTGGTTTACTGATACAAATTTAAGGTCAATTTTGTTATGCTGTATGTGTTTTTCTATTCTTGTTTAAGGTATGATGTTCATGTAACTGTTTTAAAATTGTAGTGTATAATTAAGAAATGAAGGTTAATAGTCACCTTTGATAATCAAACTTATAGTTAGGTTAATTAGGATTTTTAAGTATACAAAGATATATTTCAATTAGGTAGGTAATCTTCAAATACTTCTAAGACCTACAGAATATGGCATTTAAAATGTTTTAAGAACTTAGACTTTTCTGGACAGTGAAACAGATTTGTTCCTGGCAGCACCAATCTTCAAGAGAAAAATGGGCATCGAAGAAACTCCATATGGAGTCTACTCTATTTGTGATAATGGTTAGCCACTGAAAAAGAACCTGTTCTTATATTGACTGCTTGACAGTATGCTGTTTAAACTGGACATGCAAGTTCCATAAGAAGATGACCTCTGAACTTTGGCAGAACAAGCCAAGATGGTCATTCAGGTTCCTGCTTTACAGAGAAAACTGTCAGACATTCTTCAAGACTCAAGGAGAAGCAACGGATGAACTATGTCAAAATGAGAAGAGCAGATTTCCTGCTTCACTGAAATGAAAAGAGACTTTGGGCCTATAGGCTGAAGATAGATGCCCCAACTTTATAAAGGAACTTTGGGTGACTGTCTAGACAGATAGGTGTCATCTCTGTCCTTTCTAGATTTTAGAAGTCGCTTGCACTTCTGGTTTATTTGGGTAAATATATCCTTCTGTGGTCTTTGACATAGTTGAAGATTAGATAGTTATAGGTACAGTTTTTCTTAGTCATTTGAAAGGTATATTAGATATAAAACTTTAGATTAACAAAGATAAGATAGATGATATAATATTTTCTTTAATTTTGCTAAATACAAATAGACTAGATATTATAACTGTAATTCTTGCTTGATAGCTATTTTGTTATATGTAATTTTGCTATGTTAAAATTGAAACCTTCCTTTTTGATTAGAGAGAAAGGGGGAAGTGATGTGGGAATGCGTTTATGTATGCTGTGAATCTCAATCTTTAAATAAAGGAGCTGTTTTGGGCCATGGCAGGCACCATAGAAAAAGTAGGAGGAGAAATCAGAGCTTAGGTAGGAGAAGCAGGGCAGAGTTAGGCAGATCGAGCCAGCCACCCAAGGAGCAACATGTAAGGAGCACGGGTGGGCTACGGACCACGTGGCCGACAGATTAATAGAAATGGGTTGATTTAAGATATAAGAGCTAGCTAGCAATGTGCCTGAGCCATAGGCCAAACAGCATGAAGTTAATGTAAGCATCTGAGTCATTTCTGGGGACCTGGGCGGCTGGGCGGCTAAGTGGTCTCGGGCGGCAGGTCTGTGGGTCTCGGATCTCTGGCTGCCCGGGACCGGAGAAACCTCACTACTACAGTCTTCAACTCTGTTCCCTTCTTGTTCATAATAAACAGAACCCTAAATAGACCACATGTTACTGAGTCTTCTGTGAGACTTCAGGAACCCACCTGGTTGCAGCTTATACTCCTGCTGTAAGTTTGCCCAGGGCTATTTCTGTACAATGACCCACTTCAGATATTGGAAAGCTGCTTTGGGCTCAGTGCTCTAGAGCCCTTTCTAATCTTTCTCAGGATTTATGTGTGTATTCAGTTCACCCAGAGATGCCATCTGTTGTCACAAGGTTTCTGGCCCTGTCCAGCCAGAGGTGCAGGCCCACAGACCTGCTGTCCCAGACCGCTTAGCTGCCTGCCACTGCTTAGGCCCCCAAAATGACTCAGACACTTATATTAGCCTCATGCTGTTTGGCCTATGGCTCAGGCACCTTGCTAGCTAGCTCCTTCATCTTAACTCAACCCATTTCCATTAATCTGTCTGCCACATGGGCTGTGACTCATCCTCATTCCTTACATGTTTCTTCTTTGGCAGCTGGTTCAATCTGTCTCTGATTCCACCCTGCTTCTCTTATCTATGCTGTCTCTGGCTACAGTGTTCACCAAGGGCCAAAGCAGTTCCTTTATTTAAAGATTGATATTCACAGCATACAGAAAGACATTCCCACATCAACACTGAGGTTCATATTAATTAAACATTATTAGCCAATATCTCAGGCTTAAAGCTAACTAGTTCTTACAACTTAAATTAACCCATTTCTATTAATCTATGTGCTGCCCTGAGGCTCGTGACTTTTACCTCTTCTACACTCTTTGCTTCCTATTCAACTGGTTGATGACTACTCTCTCTGCCCTTCTTCCCAGATTTTCAGTTTGTCTCCCCCTCCTAACCTTATTCCATTCAGCTATTAACCAATTAGCTTGTTTATTAAAATAATCACAGTGAGAATTCTTCACAGTTTACAAAGGGATTGTTTAACAGCAGTTTTTATTTCAAAATTTACTTCAGTTTAGATTTCCTTCAGGAATTCTATTTCTTTTAATAAAGAGAAATTTAAATTTAATAGCTTTTATTGTTCTTATTCTTTTACTCAATGGTTTGTTTTCATAGCATTGACTTAGATATTTATAACTTCTTGTTTCATTGGATATACTTATAATTCATATTTTAAAATTTTGAATTGTACTCCATACTACTTTTTTCATTATGATGGGGTACTAATTTCTAAAGAAAAGGTATTGTATGAGACCCAGGCACCTGAACTTAGATTGTTAATGATTAACTTAATATATGTATCTTCATTACTGTTGTATTGCTAAGAAACGACACCACAACCAAAGCAAACTCACCACCAAGAAAACATTTAACTGGAAACCTGCTTACAGTTTTGGAAAATTGGTCCAGTATCTTTATGATAGAGTTGTTGCTTCTGCCTAAGAAATCCCTCAAACCTTTCATAGGTTGCAGATTTAGCTGAGTAGAGCCTGCCCTAAGGTTACCACTCCCTGTATTTCAGTTTGAATGAAGATTTTTCTTTAATTTTTAAAAATCAATTCAGAGTTGGCTGAAACATTGCATTTTCCCAGCTTCTCTTTTTCTTGTCAAACTTCACATTTTATATTTTTATTTGCCCACTTTCTCCTTTTCATTGTTGATGTGCAAAAGAGTCATCACTACTAATCACACAACAGTGTCATGGTCAATCCTAGGCTGTCTTGAAATCTCTTCTGCCAACATTAATCCAATTTTTTAAACTTTGTCTCCAAAAATTTTTAGGACAAAGACAAAAAAGCAGCCACATTTTTCAGCCAATGATATAAGAATGGCATCTACACCAGCTACTAATATTCTTATGTTCTGTAACCTCTTAAGTGGGCCACCACATTCACAATTCCCTCAACTATTGCCTTAAAGCATTCAACTGTTTTTCTAGCCCCAAATCCCAAACTCTCCTATATTCCTATAAACAACATTATGGTCAGGCCTGTCATAGCAATATACCAATTCCTGGTACCAACTTTTATCTTAGTTAATCTTATATTGCTTTAAAGAGGCATCTGGACTTAGATTTTAGCAATAATCTTAATATGTACATTAGTTACTGTTGAGTTGCTGTGAAGAGACTCCATGACCAAGGCATCTCTTAGAAAAAAACATTTCATTGTGGGTTTCCTTAAAGTTTTAGAAAGTTAGTCTATTCTCATCATGGTAGAAAGCCCTTGAAATAACACTCTGACTTGGTGCTGGAAAAGTAGCTAAGAACTTTATCTTGATCCAAAGAGAGCAGAGACAGGTGAGGAGAGAGAGAGAAAGATTGGGCCTGGCGGGGGCTTTTAGACCTGAAAGCCGTCCCCAGTGACATGCCTCCTCTAATAAGGCCATACCTCTTCTGATAAGGCCATATCTCAAAGTCCTTTCCCAACAGTTTTGCTCCCTGGTACTCAGTCATAGGACTCCAAGGAGTATCCCGTAAAACCCAAGGAAGTAGCACAGACACATGTGCCCAAGAAATATCACTTTTGGACTTGGGTATTCTCTTTTCTTCTCTGACTCAGTGTGTTTTCCCAAACTTTTGTCAATGTCTTTTAAAAGATTACTTTTATTTTTATTTATAGAGACTGTGGCTTTAATCACACGTTTGCTGTTACTTAAGAGGAGAACACTTGAATAAGCTACTTAAAATCATGATGCTGCTAAATGGGGACCATGCTTAGTCAACAGTGGAAAGTTCTGTATACTTTCAGACTATCGGTAGAACAATAGCATAACAAGAGCATGAAGGGGAGCTACACAATAGGTATTTATCTAGTATTTTCTTCATCTTCAAAACTTGTAAACTCAGTAGGTAAAAATAAAGCAAAAATCCCATTTGGAATGGATGTACCTATAGAAATATAATACACCAAAACATTCTCCTATTAAAGACTGCACATTGACACATCTTTCATTTTTGGTTTTGTAGTGCTATGGTTTTTGGGCTCTTATCTTTGAGGTTTAAACAACCCAGAGTAAGGTGGAGGCAGAACTGTATTCTGTACTCAAAAGATGTGCATATTGAGTTTAATGGAAAGTAGAGATTTTTCTCCAAAACCAAACTAATGTATTTTCTAACATTTAAAAACAATAACCATTAGAACTGATGTCACATATTAACACATCCAAGGAAAGTGGCAGAGAAAACATGTACTAGTAACACTCATAATATTTCTTGAATCAAAATTTTGATACCCAACTTTGTAATAGTGTCCTGATTTAACTATGCTAGACAGATATATAATAATAATCACACAGGAAGAGACATGTCTGGAGCCTCACTAATCATACAACCTATTAGAAGTACCACAAAGTAGAATTCTAGAATACAGAATAAGCATGAGATTAGGTACAAGATAGACAATATCCATAAATGTAGAATTGGAAATGGGTTTAGAAAAAAAATGCTTTTACTTTCAGTTACAACTGGGTCATGTACAAATGTTCCAGAACTAATAATATTGGCTGACTAGGGACAAGAAGAAATGGGTACAAACAGAAGTTCAAGCTTTCCAAGGCTTGTTTCCTCTTCTTAAGAAAGTTTTGCAGTGCCATTACTGGGCATATACCCAAAGGACACACATTCTTACCCCAAGGGCATTAGCTCAACTTTGTTCATAGCAACATTATTAATAGTAGCCAGAACCTGTAAACAATCTAGATGATCCATAACTGAAGAATGGATTAACAAACTGTGGTACATCTACACAATGATTTGCAGGCAAATGGATGGACTTTGAGAGTATCATTCTGAGTGAGTTAGCCCAGGCCCAGAAAGATAGACATGGTATGTGCCCACTCATACTGAATTTTAGACATAAAGTGAAGAATAACCAGGCTGCAAACCATAACTCCTGAATAGTTAAGTAAGGAGGAACTTAAGGGAGACATCCAGGGATCCCCTTGGAAGTAGAATTAGAGAAGGTCTGAGTAAATTGGGATCATAATGGGGAGTGAGCCAGGGGAAGTGGGAACAAATCATGAGAGGAGATTTTTGAGTGAGAGGAGCAATATAGAGGGAGAAAAAAAATGATATTTTGGTAGAAGGAGCCACTGTGGGGTTAGAAAGAAACCTGGTGCTGAGGAAACCTCCAAAAACCCACAAGATGCCCCTGGTTAGGACTCCAAGCAATAGTAAAGAGGGTGCCCACACAGGACTTCCCCTATGATCAAATGAATGCAACCCTGATTGTCATTATTAACCTTCATCCAACAATGGATAGAGGCAGAAGCAGAGATCCATAGCTAAGCACCAGGTCGAGCTCCCGGTCCAGCTGAAGAGAAAGAGCAAAGGACATATGACCAAAAAGATCGGGATCATGAGAGGGAGACGCACAGAGATGACTGACCCGAGCTACTGGGAGCTCACTGAATCAGAAGTAATCACTGAGAAAACTTCATAGAAAGAAACTTAAACCCTCCAAAGGTAGACGACAATCAAATGGCGTGGACAGTTCATGAAGCCTCTTACAGTAGAATCGGAGTATACTCCTGATGCATGAACTGACATCTTGGAGCCCATTTCCTACAAGGGAACACCTCACTCAGCCTTGAAACTTGGGAAGAGAGATTTGAACATACCTCAACTGGATATACCAGAGAGAACTGGCTCACTTTGGGTTTCCTTCCCCTCCTTGAGGAATGGATGGGAGTATGGGGTGGGGAGAGGCTGAGGGAGGACGGGAAGGACTGGAAAGAGAGAAAGGAGGGGGAGAACTGGTAGTTCTGGTAGTTTAAATAACTGGTAGTTTAAATAAAAAATGGAAAAAAAGAGGAAAGTTTTGTATCTCAATAAGAATGTGATCTGTAAGCCTCTTTAAATTAACGTTAGTCTGTCTCCCCATTCTGTTCCCGTTTTTTTATCAAAGTGTGAAAATGTGCACATAGGTTTCTGCTGTAGAGCCTCAGAGACAAAAAGAACAATAAAGAATAAAGAAAAGTAGAATCATAATAGGGTACTAGAAGAAATGACCACATCATAGTAACTTCACATAGTCTAACTTCCTAACGTGCACAGAGCAGAGAAGGTATGGTGGATCCCACATTAACCCTCAAAACAGTAAGCAAGTGACACTGCCTGTGGAGTATTGTTCTATGCAAATGTATTAACATGTGCTGTTGAACTTGTTGTATATTTGACCTGATATACTAGGTACTGCTTGATAATAAATGCATTTCCCAGCCTTAACTAATTCTACATATCAACTTTACTAGGTCAGAGGGCATCCATGCATCAACTCCAACATTGTTTTAGCATTCTCCCCATAAGGAAAAATTTCAATAACTTGAATAACACAAATCATATTTTTAATGAAATGATATTCTACACCAATAAACTAGAGGCCTTTAACCTATTACCTTTTGGTATCAATATAACAAAAACATTGACTTCTCTGAATGAGATATATTTCTCTGAAGGCTCTCTTTGCACTCATCTGCATTGTTAGTTCTTCCTAATTCTATAGGACATTGACTTTGGACTTGAACAATAGCACTTCAAAGTCTCCAGCCCACTATTACATTATACAGATTTAGAACTTAACATAGTGAACAACTGGTGAACAAATAAATCCCCCAATAGTGCGCGCATGTGTGAGCGCGCGCGCACACACGCGCGCGCGCACACACACACACACACACACACACACACGAAATTTATCAAGGTAGTTTTGTAAAGTCAAATAGATAGCAGTACTGGCAGTGATTGTTTCTAGAAAGAGAATTAGTCAGAAAATCAGAATCTGGTGGGTTAGTTTACAACTTGTACTCCACAAAAATGTGTTCAGGTTTAGATTATTTTGTCTTTGTTTCACAAATGTAAATGTATATACATTTAAAGTTGCTATTGTATCATTAATTTATTGTAATATATCATTTTTAAAATATAATTTATTCTATGAATGTTTTATTCCAGTAGTTCACATGAAAAGTAAAACACAATTCTCACTTAAGTAATATATGACAAATATCTTGAAACACATTCAAGAGAAACTTAGATGTCTATGGAATTAATGCTAAAAACCTGATTGATTTTCTCCACAAAACAAGAACAAAGGTAGTTTTCTACTGCATTTTCTAGTAAGTATTATGCCAAGGATCTAGCCAATGTTATGATAGAAGAAAAATAAATGAGAGCCATTCAGACTGGAAAAGAAGTGATACAACCACTTCTGTTTTCAAATAGTTTGCTTATGGTGCATTTTCTATGAAATGCACAAAAAGATAACATAACTAAAGAGTCAATGTAATAAAGCTTCAGAAAATGCAAATAAACAAAGATAAATTATATTTGTAAATATTTGAAACAAGCCCAAAAGACTACTATTAAATAAATAATTCATCTTATAATATCATCTAAGCACAGGAAACAATTAACAATAGTTTAAGAATTTAAAGAATAGTCCAATAGGTATAGGTATTTGTTCATGGATTGAATGAATCCATCTTGCTAAATCAAGCCGGTGTTAATTAAAATTCTATTAGGCATTTTTGCAAAAATTGACACCAGCTCCAAATGTAATTAGAAATGCAGAATATCGTGAGTAGCTGTGATGTTTAATTTTAGGTGTGAATTTTAATGGATAAATGAATGCAGAAAGACCTGGGGGATCATTTTAAAGTGTCTATAAAAGAGTTTATCAAAAGGATCAAGCTGAGTGTGAGTAGCTACATGAGAATAATCTTCCATGTTGGTTAGGCAACAGCCAATCAGCTGGACTCAGAAAAAGAACCAACACAGAAGATAAATTTTCTTCTTCAAGAGCTTTTGGGGGGGGGGGGGGAATTTAGCTACCTAGATTTCATTATTCTAGGTTCATCTACCTTTGGCCTCTGATCTTGGACTTAAACAGTACAATTCCTCAAACTTGCCATATCAGACGAAGAATTGCAGCCAAAGCTGTCTGTAGACCTTTAACTTTGAATCATGTACATAGTATTCCTAGTTTCAAGCTTGAAAACAATCTTTTAGAGAGATACATTAACTGTCATAATTATGTGGTCAACTCTGATAAATCCCTTCTCCTGTGTTTATTACACATATTCTGTTGCTTTTGTCTGTCCAGAGAACCTTGACCTATAAAATAGCCAGGAATAGTTTTTAAAAACTAAGCATGATGATGAGAGATAGCTAAGTTAGTAAATTTTTTGACTTTGAAACAGAAGAACCTGGGTTAAATTCCCAGAACCTAAATAAAACAGACCAGGAGTGATGGAACATGCTTATAATCCCAGTACTAGGAAAATGGAGACAAGCAGATTTCTGGAAAGCACTGGCCATCTGGCTCAGCATATTTGGTGACTTCCAGAGCAGTAAGAGACCCTGTGTCTTAATAAAAGGTGGATTGCACCATACCGTAAGTTGTCCTTTGGCCTTCACATGCATGTGTTTATATGCATCTACACATGTATTTACATCTGCATATATGCACACCACGAACCTAGACACAGTAAAAAGTTGAAGAAACTTTTAAGACCTTAATAATCAAGATAAGAACTGTCATATGCATTTATGACACCAAATTGGGAATCCAGAATTATTCCTATATATTAAATTTTCACATTGTCAGTGAGAAAAAATGTTTTTCATAAGCAATAAAGACACAGAAATATATTCTTAATATTGACCCCCACCACATAAAATTTGATGAAGTAACTCATAGGCTTAAGAATAATATTCACGGCTTTAGGGTCTATCCCCTGACAGAGCACAAACGTTGATGAAGGGGTCTTTGGGAGACAAAGTTCAAACTATAGAACCAATGATGAAAGCATTCTCTATATTGGCTATAATGATGCACATATATACTGTAATGAAGTTTCTTGGTCCCAGGTGGCCCGAGGTCCAGACCCACAGACCTGCAGTCAGCCCCAGACCCCTTAGCCGCCAACAGCTGCTCAGGCCCCCAGAAATGATTCAGACACTTATATTAAGTTCATGCTGTTTGGCCTATGGCCCAGGCACATTGCTAGCTAGCTCTTTCATCTTAACTCAACCCATTTCCATTAATCTGTCTGCCACGTGGCCCATGGCTCACCTGTGTTCCTTACATGCTTCTTCTTGGGCGTCTGGCTCAGTTTCTCTGACTCCGCCCTGCTTCACCTATCTATGCTCTGATTTCCCTCCTACTTTTTCTATGGTGCCTGTCATGGGCCAAAACATATCCTTTATTTAAAGATTGATATTCACAGCATACAGAAAGACATTCCACATCACATATAGGTGTAAATATTGAGCAAAACTTTATCAAATTATACAGTTTAAGCATGCCTATCATACCTCAATCAATCCAAATAACAAACTTAATTTAAATATGAACCTCAAAATATAAACACTAAGAAATGGTATCATCTTTTTCCATTGCTATTTCTTTTTCCAGAGTAGCCAGTTCATAGTTCTTATAGACAAGGGTGCATTGACATCTTTTTTATGGAGCCAAAAAAGAATGTATACTTAAAAAAAAAAAAGGAATCATCATTAAAAGTGAAATGTTGTGTTTATATTTGATTATATAAGTCTTATTTAAATAGTCATTTAGTTTAAATTTATCTCCTTTCTTTCCATTTGGTTTAGAAATACAACTTGAGAGCTTCTCCTGAGGTAACAATATCCAAGACGACCAACAAATGAGAAAGAAATACAGAATAAGTAGACACTAAAAAATCAACTATTTCAACTTTGTTTACCCTCACCACTGGCTGGCAAGCTACCTATAGTCAAGTTATGCTTTATACACCTTCTTATGATGTAAGAGGAGAGCCATGCTAGGTGCCAAGGGTCCTGGATGATGCTGAGTTTCACAGCTGAAGTCAACACTTCATACCACAGGAATAGGTTACAGAATTTGTGATGTTACCTTTCAAAGACACCCTCGCCTTCCTTAAAAAAAAAATGACTATATTATTGCTGTCAAAGTTTTCCCATTTCACAATCTGGAAGTTAATATATAGAATGGCTAGGCAAGGCAATGGCCTATTATCTAGACCAGACTACTAGACTTTGTGCTATATTAACTCTGTTGCATGAATCTTTCTTGTGTTCTCAAGATTATAGGAAAACTGAACTCTTTCTCATTTCTATGTACTTCCTACACAAGACTTACATTCTAAATATTGTAAAATTTGATGGATTTTGTTTCTTTGCATTTTTTTTGTTATCTCTTAGAAACCTATTATTTTCTAAAGAAAGACGGAAAGGGAGTTGGTCCAGATGGGTGGGAAGGGTGGGGAGCACTGGATGGAACAGAGGGAAGGGGAATTGTAATCAGATATATTATTTTATTGCTAGTCTTAACTTACTGACACTCTGTAAATTGTGTTACTTAAGTGGCTGCTACAAGGTTCTCTAAATATGAATTAGAAGCTAAAGAACAAAACATGCTAAATATATGGCTAGGCCTTCAAAAGTGTCACAACTCAGAGTTACCCTAACCCCTCTCCTCTGTCCAGAGTGATAGGCTTATTCACACTGTGGCTAGTCCATTTGTGCATGCACACAGACACACACAGAGATAACCCCCACGCACATAATTGTATACAAATATACCAGTTATTGCCTTTGTTCTTTTTTCACATTACCTAAATCTTCACAAAAGTGGTCAAATTTCTTCATTCTTTTTTACTTCTACAAAATTTTAATGTACTGTATTTAGAAGTAGCCAATAAAGAAAAAAAAAGTCATAGAATAAGTCATGATTTCTAGCCAAAACATGCCACTGGAAATTAAAATACCATAAATGGGACAGTGAAATTAACAACTAATCACAGCTGATTTTTTTGACAGTTTTTAATTTAAAAGTGTTGTTTTTCTGGGTTTTTTTTTTACATGTAAACCACAGGTCCTCTTATCTCCCCTTCCCCTGCTTACTCTCCAGGTTGACCCTATTCCTCCCAACATGAACTCCTTAAAGAGAATAAGGCCTCCATGGGAAGTTAACAAACTCTGGAACATCAAGTTGAGGCAGGACCAAGCCCTTTCCCCATGCATCAAACTGAGCAAGACACCCGTCTGTTGGGCATGGGTTGAAAAAGCTAGCTCATGCACCAGTGAAAAATACTGGTCCCACTGCCAGAGGCCCCACAAACTACTCAAGCCACACAACTGTCATCCACATTCAGAGGGCCCAGTCTGGTGGCATGCAGATTCTCCAGCTGTCAGTTCAGAGTCAGTGAGCTCCCAGCAGCTCAGGTCAACTGACTCTGTGGATCTCCCCATCATGATCATGATCCCTTTGCTCATATAATCCCTCCCCCTTCTCTTTGACTGGACTTTGAGACCAATCCAATGCTTAGCTGCAGATCTCTGCATCAGCTTCCATCAGCTTCTGGATGAAGGTTCTATGGTGACAATTAGAATGCTTCTCAATTTGACTTTAGGGAAGGCCAGTTCAGGCACCATCTTCACCATTGCTCTGAGTCCTAGGAGGAGTCATCTCTGTGGATTCCTGGCAGGTTCCCTAGCACCAACTTTCTCTCTTACCCCCAAATAATTTTCTCTGTCAAGATATCTATTTTTTTGTTCTCTCTGCCTATCCTTCCCCCAACTCTACCATACCATTCTCTCATGTTCTCTTCCCAGCTCCTCTTACCTCTCATGCTACCAATTTCTAAGGAGATCTTATCTATGTTCCCTTTCCATAGGAATCCATGGGTGTTTCTCTTTGGTTCCTCCTTGTTACCTAATTTATCTTAGTTCATGCACTGTAGCCTAGTTGTCCTTTTTTATATCTATAATATGCTCTTATGAGTGAGTACATACCATGTTTGTCTGTCTGGGTCTTGGTTACCTCACTCAGAATGATGTTTCTAGTTTGATCCATTTGCCTGCAAATTTCAGGATGTCATTCTTTTTTACTGCTACGTAATATTCCATTTTATAAACATACTAATTTTTTTATCCACTCTTCCTTTAAGGAACACCTATGTTTTTTCCAAGTTCTGGTTATTACAAATAATACTGCAATGAACTTAGCTGAGCAAATGTCTTTGTGGTATGAACATGTATCCTTTGGATAAATGCCCAAGAGTAGTATTGCTGGATCATGAGGTAGATTACTCCAAGTTTTCTAAAAAAGTGCCATACTTATTTCCAAAGCAGCTGTATAAGTTTGCACTACCCCCAGCAATGAAGCAGTGGTCTCTTTGCTCCACATCCCCTCCATCATAGGCTGTCATCAGTATTTTTGATATTAGCCTTTCAGACACATGTAAAATGGCATCTCAAGTTGTTTTGATTTGCTTTCCCCGTATGCATATGGATTTTGAGTAATTCTTTAAGTCTTTTGGCCTTTGAGATTCTTCTGTTGAGAATTTTCTGTTTATATTTGTACTCCATTTTTATTAAATTATTTGGTATTTTGATATTAGTGTCTTGAGTTCTTTATATATTTTAAAGTCATCCCTCTCAGATGTGGGGTTGGTGAAGATCTTTTTTTATTCTGTAGGCTTTTGTTTTGTCTTATTGACAATGTAGTTTGTCTTAAGGGAACTCCCCAGTTTCAGGAAGTCCCACTTTTAATTGTTGTTCCTGTGTTATATTTAGAAAACGATCTCCTGTGTCAATGCATACAAGGCTATTCCCACTTTCTCTTCTATCAGGTCCAGTGTCACCCGATTTATGGTGACATCTTTGATCCACTTTGAATTAAGTTTTGTGCCAGGTGATAGATTTGGATTTGTTGGCATTCTTCTACATGCCACCATGCAATTATGTCAAAACCATGCTGAAGATGCTTTCTTTTTTATATTGTTTATTTTTTGGCATCTTTGTCAAAAATCGGGTGTTTGTAGGTGTATGGATTAATGCCAGGGTCATCAATGAGCTTCCCCTGATCCACATGTCTGTTTTTATTTTAATATCAAGCTGCTTTTATTATTATAGCTCTATAGTAGAGCTTGAAGATAGGAATAGTGAAGCCTCCGAAGTTTCTTTATTTTACAGGGCTGTTTTGGCAATCCTGAGAGGTTTTTTTTGTTTGTTTTTCCATATGATGATGAGTATTATTCTTTGGTGGTCTTAAGAGTAAGAATTGTATTATGATTTTAATGGGGATTGCATTGAATCTGTACCTACTCAAGAGCATGAGAGATATTTTCATTTTCTATTTTTTTCTCCAATTTCTTTCTTCAACAACTTAAAATTCTTGTCATTCAGATCTTTCACTTGTTCAGGTAGAGTTACCATGGAATATTTTATGTTCTTTTAGCTATTGCAAAGGGTACACTTTGCTTGTATTATTTTTCAGCTCATTTATCATAGAGCTATTGATTTTTTAATCTTGTACTTTGACACATTGCTAAAGGTGTTTATCAGCTATAGGAGTTCCCTGGTAGAATTTATAGAGTCACTTATGTTTAGTATCATATTGTCTGCAAATAGCAAAAGTTTGACTTCTTCCTTTACAATTTATACCCCTTGATCTCCTTTTGTTGTCTTATTGCTCTAGCTAGGATGTCACGTACTATAAAGAGAGTAGATAGCCTTGTTTTGTTCCTGATTTTAGAGAGAAGGCTTTGAGTTTCTCTTTGTTTTGTTTTATGTTAGCTGCAAATGGTCCTTAATATCTTTAGGTATGTTCCTTGTATCCCTGTTCTCTCCAAAACCTTTATCATGAAGATGTGTTGGTTTTTGTCAAAGGCTTTTTCAGCATCTATTGAGATGATTATGTCAAGTTTTTTTTCTTCTTCTTCTTCAATTTATTTATATGGTGGGTGAAATTGGCAAATTTTTGTTTGTTGATTTATCCCTGCATTTCTGGGATGAAACCTTCTTGCTCTTGGTGAATGATTTTTTTTTTTTTTTGATATGTTCTTGGATTTGGCTGCCAGTATTTTATTGAGTATTTTACATCACTATTCATGGGAAGATTGGGTTGAAGTTCTATTTTTTGTGTGTCTTTGTGTGATTTGAGGATCAGGGTAATTGTAGCCTCATAGAAATATTTTAGCAATGTCCCTTCTGTCTCTTTTGTGTGGAAAAATTTAAGTATTGGTATTCATTCTTCTCTGAAATTCTGGTAGAATTCTATGCTGAAACCACTTGGCCCTAGGCTTTTTTTTTCAATTAGGAGACTTTTAATGATTGCTTCCATTTCCTTTGGTGTTATAGGTGTATTTGAGTGATTTATCTGGTCTTGCTTTAGTTTTGGTAAGGAATACTTAATTTCTTTTAAGTTTTTCAATTTTCCGATGTATAGGCTTTTGCAGTATGTTCTAATGACTCTCTGACTTTTCTGATTCTGTTAATTTGGATATTCTCTTTCAGCCTCTTTGGTAGTTTGGATAACTGTCTTGTTGATTTTCTTAAAGAACCAACTCTTTGTTTCATTGATTTTTTTTTGTATTGTTCTCTTTGTTTCTATTTCATTCTGAGTTCAATTTTCTTCCTTCTACTCCTTTGGGGTGAGTTTGCTTCACTTTGTTCTAGAGCTTTCAGATGTTCTGTTAAGTCATTTGTATGAGATTCCTCCAAATTCCTCTCTAGGCATTTTGTGCTATGAACTTTCCTCTTAGCACTGCCTTCATTGTGCCGCATAAGTGTGTATATGTTGTATATTCTTTTTCCTTGAATTCTATGAATTTTTTAATCTCTTTTTTTATTTCTTTCTTGACCCAAAAGTTATTCAGTTGAGAGTTGTTCAGTTTTCATTAGCTTATAGGCTTTCTGTAGCATGTGTTGTTAAACTTCAGGTCATTGTGTTCTGATAGGACATAAAGGTTATTCTAATTATTTTATATGTATTAATATTTGCTTTATAAGCAAGTATGTGGTCAATTTTAAAGAAAGTTCCATAGGGTGCTGAGAAGGAATATATATTCCCTTGTGTTTTGGTGAAATATTCTGAATATATCTATTAAGACCATAACATTTGATAAATCCCTGTTTCTCTGTTTTCTGTCTGGTAAACCTATCCATTGGTGAGAGTGGAGTATTGAAGTCTCCCACTATTAGGGTGTGGTGTGTGATGTACAATTTAGGTTTTGATAATGTTTCTTTTACACATATGTGGGTGGCCTTATGTTTGAGGTGTAAATGTTCAAAATTGAGACATCTTGTTAGAGTTTTTTTCCTGAGATTAATGTGTAATGTCTTTCCTAATCTCTTTTGATTGATTTTAGTTTGAAGTCTATCTTGTTAGATATTAGGATAGCTACACCAGTTTTGTTTTGTTTGGTTTTTTTATTAAGTCCATTTGATTGGAAAGTCTTTTCCCAACCCTTGACTCTGAGATAGTGTCTGTCTTTGAAGTCAAGGATGAGTTTCTTTTATGAAACAAAAAAACTGGATCCTATTCTGTTAGCCTATGTCTTTTTATAATCAAATTAAGTCCATTGCTATTAAGGGATATTAGTGACCAATGATTGATAGTTCCTGTTATTTTGTGTGTGGGGGGGGGTTAGTAGGAGGTTTCTGTCCTGGACCTTCTGGCCTAGCCTCAAGGTTTAGACCCGAAGACCCACAGACCCACAGAGGCACACAGATGATTACAATAGTTTTAGGCCAATCGGTCTACAGCCCAGGCATATAACTTGCTAACTCTTTACCCTTAGTCTAACCCATAACTCTTATCCTGTTCAGCCATGTGACTCAGTACCTTTTCTCAGAGTAGCATAGTGGTCCTCTGTTTCTTCTGGCTTCTCTCTGGCATTCTGCTCTGTTCTGCCTGTTCCTAGAGTTTTCTAGTCTGTTAGCCCAGCCCACACTTCCAGTCTGCCTTTGGCCAATCACCGCTTTTTATTAAACTAGTGGGTGGGACAATTATTTACAATGGCACAACCTAATCCCCCCACAGTGTGGTCCCAGCAGCCTGGACTGACCTACTCAGCTGCCACCCAGGCATACATCCATGGCTTGGAGTTGGCACATTCCAACATCTACTCCATCTATGACCTGCTGGAATGTGTGAAGGGACTGGTCCTGCAGAGCCATAGCCATAGGATCTCCATGACTCAGGGCAACAGCAGGATATCCAAGAGGAATGTTGGTGGATGCCCAGCATTGATGGTGCGCCAAAGCCAGAGGCCTTGAACCTGACCAACAATCCATTGCGCAATTAACATTTGCAAATAAAGCTGTTTCAACAAAAAGATGTACTGCATGATACATAGCAGCTCCCAATGCTACTAGGGAGAATGAAGAGGCAGTAGAGAGGTGGGAAAGACAGAGTAGAGAAATGATTTTTAAATTATGGTTTATTTCTATATTATTTTAATATCCATTTAATTTTTATTTGGGTGGATGCTCACTATAATGGTGAATGCCTATATGAAGAGACTGGCAGATGAGTGGGATTGGGGTGCATGATGTAAACTTACAGAAATGTCAATAAAAAAGAAAAAAAGCCTATTAATCTAACAAATCCTTTAAAAAAAGAATACATACGTATATTGTTATTTGTTAATTAGGTTTTGCACATATCATGCTATGTACACAATTATAGAGAAATCTTATTTGTTGCCTAATTTGAAGGCTTGAAGACCACTGTGGTCAGGTATCCTCAGTAATACATCAGACAGTCTGACCCTATAATCTACAACTCCCACCCCTTCCCCAAACCCACCCATAGATGAAAACTTTGCCAACCTAAAGAAGGAAATGCCTATGAAGATAAAAGAAGCATACATAATACCAAGTAGACAAAAACTCCAAAAAATTTCTGCTCCTGACATAATAAGCCACTAAACACACAGAATAAAGATATAATATTAAGAACTACACAGGAAAGAGGCTAAGTAACTTATAAAGAAAGATCCATGAGAAAAACACCTGACTTCTCAATGGAAACTATGAAGGGGAGCAGGTCTTGAACAGACACTAAGAGACCACAGATGCTAGCCTGAACTACCATATAAAGCTAACTCTGAATCACCATAGATGGAATAAACAAGATATTCCACAACAAAACCAGATTTAAACAATACCTCTACACAAATACAGCACTACAGAAATCACTTGAAGGAAAAATCCAACATAAGAAAGTAAGATGCACCCACAAAAAAAAAAGAGATAGATAACCCCACAACAGGGAATCCCAAAGAAGAGAAACAAAAACACAATACCACCCCTCTGTAGGGGGATTATGTTGTTCCATTGTAAATAATTGTCTCACCCATTGGTTTAATAAAAGGCACTGATTGGCCAAAGGCAGACAGGAAGTGTGGGCTGGGCTAACAGACTAGAAAACTCTAGGAACAGGCAGAACAGAGCAGAATGCCAGAGAGAAGCCAGAAGAAACAGAGGACCACTATGCTGCTCTGAGAAAAGGTACTGAGCCGCATGTCTGAATAGGATAAAAGTCATGGGTTAGATTGTAACTATTGTAAGCTGTAGTAGTGAGGTTTCTTGATCTCCTGTGTCTAGAGGTCGGAGACCCACAGACCTGCTGTGCCAGACTGCTTAGCCACCCGCCGCTCAGGCCCCCAGAAATGACTCAAACACTTAAATTAACTTCATGCTGTTTGGCCTAAGGCTCAGGCACATTGCTAGCTTGTTCTTACATCTTAAATCAACCCATTTCTTTTAATCTGTCTGCCACGTGGCCCATGGCTCACCTGTGTTCCTTCATGTTGCTCCTTCAGCAGCTTGTTTGGTCTGCCTCTGACTCCGCCCTGTATCTCCCTATCTATTCTGATTCCTCCTACTACTTTTTCTATGGTGCCTGTCATGGCCCAAAACAGCTCCTTTATTTAAAGATTGAGATTCACAGCATACAGAAAGGCATTCCCACATCACTTCCCCCTTTCTGTCTAATCAAAAAGGAAGGTTTCAATTTTAACATAGCAAAATTACATATAACAAAATAGCTATCAAGCAAGAATTACAGTTACAATATCTAGTCTGTTTGTATTTAGCAAAATTAAAGAAAATACTCTATCATCTACCTTATCCTTATGAATCTAAAGTTTCATATCCAATATACCTTTCAAATGACTAAGAAAAACTGTACCTATAACTATCTAATCTTCAACTACATCAAAGATCACAGAAGGATATATTTACCCAAGTAACCCAGAAGTACAAGCGACTTCTAAAATCTAGAAAGGACAGAGATGACACCTATCTGCCTGGATAGTCACCCAAAGTTCCTTTATAGAGTTGGGGCATCCATCTTCAGCCTACAGGCCCAGAGTCTCTTTTCATTTCAGTGAAGCAGGAAATCTGCTCTGCCCATTCTGGCACAGTTCATCAGTTGCTTCTGCTCGAGTCCTGAAGAATGTCTGACATTTTTCTCTTGAAAGCAGGAAACTGAAGGACCATCTCAGCTTGTTCTGCCAAAGTTCAGATGTCACCTTCCTATGGAAACTGCATGTCCACTTCTAATAGCATACTGTCAAGCAGTTAATATAAGAACAGGTTTATGTCCATTGGCTAACTAATGCCATAAATATATTCCATATGGAGTTTCTTCGATGCCCATTATTCTCTTGAAGTAAATTGGTGCTGCCAGGAGCAGATCTGTCTCACTATCCAGAAAAGTCAAAGTTCTTAAAACATTTTAAATGCCATATTCTGTAGATCTTAGAAGTATTTGAAGATTACCTATCTAATAGAAATATATTTTTGTATACCTAAAAATCCTAACTAACCTAACTATAAGTTTGATTATCAAGGTGACTATTAACCTTCAATTCTTAACTATACATTACAATTTTAAATCAGTTACATGAACATCATACCTTAAACTAGAATAGAAAAATACATACAGCATAACAAAATTGACCTTAAATTTGTATCAATAAACCAAAATCTATACCAATGTAAAGCATTTTGAGATTAACAGCTGATTTCCTGATCTAAGTAAATTCAATAATCTAACCTTTTAAAAAATCATTCATATACCATATCCCCTTTTCCTTCTTAGAAAGAGATTGACTATGACCATTAACCATTTCTAATGAAAACAAACATTTAGAAATAATATTTGGGGAATTTGGGCATAGTTTTCCATTACTACTTCCTGCTGATTAAGGGGTGTTGAAAATCTCATGAGTTAGACAGAATCATACTCTGCAGTATTGAAGTTGATGTGGCTATCTCTTCCTATTAGAGATGTTTTCAGGGGGTCTTGGTTGATGAAACCATATTTGCCTGCAAGCAATCCACAGGTTCTTATCTTCTGTGGAAAAAAATGCAGAACTCTTCCAAAGCAATAAATCCTTAGACACAATTTTCAAAATCAAAATACCTTTAAAACATATATTCTTGTTTAACATAGTAGCTTTTGCATTTGCAATCCATTGTCTTTCTGCAGTTAGCTCATTAACAGTTAAAAAATTAAAAGAAAATACAATCACAACCAAAATCCAGATTTTGTGTCTATTTTCCATCTTTACATGGATTATTATATTTTTATTACTCTATTTCTCTTTTTAAAGACTTTATCTTCTTTCTATTCTCTCTGAAGCCTATGTACCTTTTACACATTATTGTAACCCATTTACAGGTTTTTCTTTTCATCTGAATCTGTTTTATTGTGAATCCTTAATCATCTTCTAACCATAAGAGCTTTTAAAATACACTCTCTAAAAGAGCAGCATAGTTTTTGCAGATTAGACTGAATCACTAAGTTCTCTTAAAGAGACCTTGTCTCTATTCATGGCCAGCGAACAGAGCATTTTAAAGAAAATGCTGCTACTAAGAAACTGTCTTTGTTTCCTTTTTGTTCAAAATAAACAGAAACTTTAAACCAATCACATGCTACTGAGTCTTCTGTCAGATTTCAGGAACCTGCCTGATTGCAGCATATACTGCCTGCCGCCAGTCCGCTGGCGCCATTTTGAATGTGACCTGGCAGCCAGGCTTTCTTTGTACAAAGACCTGCTTCTTATACACAATTTGAAGCTGCCTTTGCTCAGTTTCTGCTAAAAACCCTTTTTAAACTTTCTCAGGCATTAAGTGGATAATCGACCCACATTGGATGCGCCATCTGTAGTAGTGGGGTTTCTCGGTCCCGGGCGGCTGAGACCCACAGACCTGCCGCCCAAGACCACTTAGTCGCCCAGCCGTTCAGGCCCACAGAAAGACATTCCCACATCAGTAAGCATCTGAGTGTCTCTGTGAGTCTGTGGGTCTTCGGGCCTAAACCTTGAGGCTAGGCCCAAAATCCGGGCCAGAAACCTCTTACTACACCACACCTCTCAGTTGAGGTGTAGAGCCAACTCTCCCAAACCCAGGTAAGGGGTAAGGTGAGTTTTCACAAGTGTGACAGAACCAGAGCCGTTCTCCTATTACAGGATGGTAGCAACAGCTTTCCTGTGTGGGAGTAATCAGGGTCTGTTATCCCACTACAAGGAAGGTTTAAGATCAGCTATCATGGGAGGTGGGGAGCAGGTAACTCTAGGCCAGTGAGGAGTGAAGCCATTTCAGCAGGGTTCTTGTACTTCAACACATGGTTTGCATGGGCCCCTGTGGCAACCGGAACAATAGACATCCATACAGACCCCAGCTGTTACAGGATTACAGACCAGATAGGGTCATCTGCAACAGTTAGGCCCAAATGTCTCATGACCCTGAGTGGATGCACAAGCCTTGCAAATCTGGTTAGGCCTAGAAGAAGCATGGTCTCTAGGCTCCAAAATGGCCCCACACAGTTGCTTGGCTCCATAGCAACAGGAGCTCAACACAGGCTCTGGCATTGGCTGGCCATTGACTGAGAAATATCATGCAAACATAGCTTGGGCCCCAGGCATCGATATGACCCTGGGTATCAGCACAGACCGTCCAGATCTGTATGGTCTTTGTGGCAGCATGATCGTCAGACACTAAGACAACATTAGGTATTGGCTCTTACCCTGGACAAATGTATCTCCTTTACCAGAACCTGAGACATCAAAGCAGACCCTGACTGCATTTGGTCCATGCACCCAGACATGGCCCCTGTAAGCAGCTAGAGTCTGATCAATACCATGGTTACTGGTGGCAGTACAGGCTATGCATATCATTACGGCCTCAGCCTTGACATATCCCTCAGTCCCCACCACGGCCGCAGGTTATGACCCAGAACCCAGGCTTCCATGTGACCCTTGGAGGCAACACTAGCCATGGTCATCATCACAGGCCCTTGTTATAGGGCCATAGTGGACCAACTAGACATGGTCCTCATAAGCAGCCAAGCCCCAGACGCCATCATGATCCCTGTAGCAAATAGGGCACTCAGGTCGGCATCACCCTGGTACAGGGTAGCTAAAGAGTGTCTGTTAGATTCTTTATTAACTTTTTCCCCAAATGTTTTTAGCATGTCAAAATTTTGGACCATCATCATGTAATGATGCTCAGAGATGTTTGAAATTAATAAACTATTCTTTATTCCTTACCCTTTCCATAGGGTAAATTGGAGGGGGAAAAGACATACCAAAGATAAATAGTAATTACTCCCTAAATCTTTGGTTAACATCTGAGCAAGGAGGATCTGGACTCTTCTGATGCACACTTGGTCATGTATTCCATTCATACACGAACTTTTTGGGAAAACCAACATGAATGCTCCTTCTTTTTTATGAACTCACTTACTTCCCCTAAGCTCTCCTTTTTCTTTGTTTATTCTTTATTGACCTTCTGAAAATTCAAAGACATGTATATATGAATGTATTATTCTGAAAATGTCTAGGTTTGCATTGTGTTTATTTATAGTATTCCTTGCCAGTTTGCATAATACATGGCTTGACTCTGTTTCTTAAAAATATTTAGAAGGAAGCAGACAGTTCTTTTTTGACAGTCATCCCCTATCTTTTCTACCTGCTGACTTATGTGAATTGTTGTCCTCTAAGTAAAGGATATCATAAATATATGGAATGATAAATAAAGTGTGAAACTGTTTAATATATTTAAATGACTACACAAAGAGCAGTAACCATTTTTCATATGACATTGAACAGTGTGAACATAGTTTATATCTCTCACATTTTCTAATAAGGACACTAGAAAGTAAGATTACCTAAATCAAACACAAGAATTAAATGTGTGTAGCATTAACACCGACTTGGAGTTCAGCATTTGATTAAATGTTTTCCATTTGATATGTTTGTCATGTATTATTAGCCTACTGAAATCTTAAAATTAAATATGGATTACCTGTGATCATTTTTGAAAACTTCAGAAATATTCTTGTATTCTGAATTTATCTCTTTGAAGTCCTGAGAAGATCAAAGAGACTTGTACAGCTCTGAAAACCTTCTAGAAACACTACACATCACACACATTTCACAAATAAGCCAAGATTTAGAGGAATTGGGGTCACATTGGTATAAATTTCAGACTTATTTGCCTTTAATATAGATAATATGAATATTCTTTTTTAACAGACATGATCAAACTCTGCTTGCTAATGAAATACAGAAACAGATGGCTCATTCAGATGATAAAATGAAATATTTTAATATGGCCAATTTGAGAAAAATTAAAGGAAGAGGAAGAGGGTTATAAAGTTGAGTAGGAGGAGAGACAGCCAGTGAGGGTTCCATTTAGATAAAAAATATTCATAGTTAGATAGGCTGGAGTGATCTCATTTACAGATGTGCATTGAAAATTCAAGTAGAGAAGGCTGGTCCCAGAGTTTAGAATTAGCAGAGTACTTTATGTTTCTGCTTCCTCTAAGAACACAATCTGTTTAATTAAAGATCTGCCATAATGTCCCAACAATAGTTATCTATGTATTCAAAAAAAGAGGGAAATTAAATAGGTGATTGGAAGTAGGAAATGGAAAAACAGGAAAACGACTATAATTAAGGATGGGGATAAATACAGAAGGAGCTGAAGGGAGGAAGTAAACCGCAGACAGAATTCTGGAAAGGCAATAAGGAATCACATTATTATTTTTAATCTGAAATCACATATAATACACATGAGCATGCTTATTCATACACATATAAAGTTTAAACAAAATGTACCCACTTGGGCTGAAATGCTCCTCCCAAGAGCCATTGACTATCTAACAAGATTCCCACCACCAAAGGATTCAGCCTCTTGGTGTAAACTCAGATCTCCCTAGTTCTTCCGGGTGGCCTTTTACTTTCTTTTCTTCTAATCTGTGGAATTCCATTTATTTTCACAGCCTGTATTGCCACCAGTTCACAAGAACAAAGAGTTAGAAGCAATGACAGAGATCTTTGGAAGGCCTATGACCATGATAGAGACTCCTTTCCAGGAGACTGTTTAGATCAGTCAGCTCAACTTTATTCCAGTGTATAGAAAATAGGATTGGGTATACTGAGGATAAGCCCTAATTTGCATTAAGTGATGTAGTCCTATCATAAGATTTTGTATGTGGCAGCAGAGTATTATAGGGAAGTTCCTAGGACAAAGTTCCTGGTACCATTTGTGCAGCAAGGGAAAGGCTTCTAACAGGAAACTGTGCCAACCCTAGAGTTAAATCAGGCCTCCAGGCTTAGAGACAGCTTTCAGACAAGGTTAGTCATGCTGCTCAGAAACATTCTTTAGAGAAAGACAGATGAAGAGCAGGAAGTCTCTGGAGTTGGTAGGAGTGAATCCTCATGTTTCAAGGCTTTGGAGAAAGCTGTCAGGCCATGATATAGTGCAACCTCTGGCCAGCAAGACCTCCCATTACTAATACATTCTCAATCCTCTGTGACTTTCCATCAACCTGCAGAAAGACACTCTACCAATTTCTTCACATCCATCATACTTGGATGGAACCCAAAACTGTTCTCTTCCAGAAACTCTACACTTAGCTGGAACTTGGAGACCCCACAACCATAACACATAGTAAGGACAACAATAGGCAACAACAACAAAGGAACAGAAAACACGAACATCTAAGACTAAACTAAATGTCTACAGTAAGACGTATCTGAAACATCATAATTCCAAATGCCAAGTTCTGATGCAAGAATACGAGCATGGACAATCTACTTCCTTCATAAGCCAGCAACCCTGCTGTAATAGGTCCTAAGAAATGAAAGTTTTCTTAAGCACTGGACAAAGACTTCAAAGTGGAAACTACTAATGTATTCAAAGCCCTTAAAGATGCTATGAATAAATTCTTTAATGAAGATCATGAAAACACAGTTGTCATGAATCAGTTGAATGAAAAAATAAAAGCTATTCAAGGCATAAGAGTATAAAATTTAATAAAGAAATATAATCGCTAAAGAAAAACAAGAATTAAATAAAATTGGAAAGGAAAAGCTTGGGATGCCAAACAAAATACCTAGAAAGTCAGCTTCACCAACAGAATAAAAGCAGTGAAATAAATAATTTCAAATCTTAAAGACACGCTACAAGAAATGATTAGTTTAGTCAAGTAAAATGTTAAATCTAAAAATAACCCAGACATGAAAATCCAGAAAATAAGGGATACTATGAACAATGAAACCTACAAATAATAGGAATAGAGGGGAGAGAAGAAACCCAGGTCAAAGGCACAAAAAATAATCCTCAGCTGAAGCATAAAAGAAAATGTCTACAAACTAAAGTGGTGCCTATCAAGAGACAAAAGGCATACAGAACACCAAATAAATAGACCCAGAAAAAGAAATCCCTTACAATTCCTAATAATCAGAACACTAGATATACAGAAGAAGAAAGAATGATAAAATCTGTCAGGGAAAAAGAACAAGTCACATAAAAGTCAGTCCAATTAGAACAACACTCGACTTTCCAATGTAGACTCTGAAAGCCAGACGGGTCTGAATGGATGTTCTACAAGATCTAGGAGGTGATAGGTGTCAGCCCAGACTATAACACTCAGAAAAACTGTCTGTCAATTACAAGTAATGGAGAAAGAAATGCGTATCAGGAGAAAAGAAATTTAAGCAATTTCTGTCTACCAATCTAGGCTCCACAGAAGGCACTAGAAGGAAGTCTTTAGTCTGAAGAGATTTAAGGTCCCTAGGAGGACAAATCAGGAGAGTTAGTCCAAAGAGGAATGTGTGAGACAGTATAACAAATGTCAATAAAATTCAAATAAACAAAAGAACATTAAAAGTCTATATTTTACCAACTTGGAAAACCTAAAAAATAATTTTTTAATATATTCAGTCTACCAAAGTTAAATGAATATGAAATAAGGAGTTAAAACAGACCCGTAATTCCTAGTGAAATGAACATTGTAATTAAAAATCTCCCAACCCATAAAAGCCCAGGCCAGATAATTTCATGCAAAATTCTACCAGACCTTCAAAGAATTAATCCCAATATTCTTCAAATTAATGTACAGACTAGAAACTAAAGAAACATTGCATAATACTTTTTATGAGACCACAACTACCTTGATGCCTAAACCACACAACTCAACAAGAACAAAACATTACAGATAAATAATATCCTTTATGAACACGGATGCAAAATTTCTCACTAAAGTACTTGCAAAATCAAATCCAAGAACACATCCAAAAATTTATCTTCCATGCCCAACTAGGTGTTATCCCAGAGATACAGGGACGGTTCTACATATTTAAGTCTATTCTTTGACAAAATCTAACATCTCCTCATGATAAAAGGCCTGGAGAGACAAGGGTTATCCATAACAAAGGCAATGTACAGCAAGCCTACAGCCAACATCTTCCTAAATAGCGAATAACAGTAAACTATTTTTATTGATAATTAATAGTAATTCTTATTCTCTATGAATTTCCACAAAAATTGGAAACAAGAATGTCCATTTTCTTTATATCTGTTCTGTATAGTACCCAAATATTTAACATGAGCAATAAGACAGTACAAGGAGATCAAGGAGATTCAAATAGGAACGTAAGAAGCTGAAGCATCTTCATTTGCAGATGTTATGTTAGTATAAATAAATGACCTTAGAAATTTCACTAGGAAACTCTTATATCTGATAAACACTTTCAGGAAAGTAGCAGGATTAAAAATTAGCACACAAAAATCAGTAGCCTTACTATATACGAATGACAAACTAAGATATAAAGCAAGGCAACAATACCTCAAAATATTAAAATAGCTTGGAGTAACTAACTGTAAGCAAGCAAGTGGAAGACTTATATCATAAAAACTTCAAGCCATTGAAGAAGGAAATTGAGGGCATCAGAATATGAAAGATCTTCCATACTCATGAACTGGTAGAATCAATATAGTGAAAATGGTCATCCTACCAAAATAAATCTAGAATACCCATCAAAATTCCACCATAATTTTTTTCACAGTAATTGAAAAAACAATTTTCAGCTTTATATTGAAACACACACACACACACACACACACACACACACACACACACACACACACAAACACATACACAAAAACCAATATACTCCCCCCCAACAAAAAACAAAACAGCCTCCTGTACAGCAAGAATTTCTAGAGGTCTCACCATCCCAGATTTCAAGTTGTACTACCAAAATATAATGATAAACAGAGCATGGAATTGACATAAAACAGTCTTATTGCTTAAATAAAATTGAACTGCAGACCCAAATATAAGTCCACACTAGAAATACGACAGCAAGTTCAGTAAACAGTCAAGCTGGATGGATACATATAAAATGAAAATAGATCCTTATTTATCTCCCACCCAACACAAAACTCAAATCCAAGTGGATCAATTATTTAATTTAAGACCAGTTGTCCAGAACCTGATGAAATATGAAAAGAACTTGAACTTGTTGGCACAGGAAAGAACTTTCTCAAAATGATGTCAGTAGCACAGACACTAAGACCAACAATTAATGAATGGGATTGCATGATGCTTAAAAGCTTCTATACATTAAAGGACATCAATTTGAGAAAAACAGTAGCCTATAAAACAGAAAATAATCTTAACCTGAGAGAGGGTTAATATTTAAAATATACATAGAAGCAAAAATTGGAATATCAAGAAAGAAAATAACCCATTTTAAAATGGGATGTAGTTCTAAACAGACAGTTCTCAAAGGTGAAATATAAATGCATGGGAAAAACTTTTTAAAATGCTCAACATCCTTAGCCATCAGGGAAAAGCAAGTAAAGACTTATTTGAGATTTCATCTACTTTATTCAGATTGACCAAGATAGTAATAAAAAAAAAATGACAACACATGTTAGCAAGGATGCATAAAGAAGGGAGCACATATTTCTAATGATGAGAATATAAATTTATAAGGCTCTCATGGTAATCAGATGGAGTTTTCTCAAGAAATTCTACTACAAGATCCAACTAAATAACTCTTTGTCATATACCCAAAGACTTCTTCACATTATGGCAGAGATACTTGCCTAACCTTGTTCATTATCTCTCTATTTATTCATAAATTTCAAAAAATCCATCAACTTATGAATGGAAAATGAAAATGTGATACAATTATACGATGTAGTATTCTGCTGTTAAGAACAATTAAATTTGCAGGGAAATGAATGGAGCTGCAAGCAATCATCCTGGGTGAGGTAATTCAGTTTTGGCTGTCAGTTTTTAAGTTTTAGATATGTGTGTCTAAAATAAAATATAGTGTTATAATGGAGATGACACTGGAATAGGAAGATTGGATGAGTGAACCTAAAGAGCAGGATGCAGGAGGGAATGTGGGGAGGGAGAGCTGTCACTAAATCCTTTGTAAAAAACCATATGGCAACCTACTACTGTTGAAACTCTATACAATATGCACATATATGAAAATATTTAAATGGAGTCGTCATATAACAAGGGAGACAATGCATAATCTAGACATCTTATGATGCTACAAAGTAAAATCTCCAATATCATAATGTTAAATTATTAGCCAAGAGGGTCACATATGTCCCTCATACATCATTGACTATTGTCAAGGTTATTAGTTACTCTCCATAACCTGGTAGCAAGGTCCTATTACTGGACACACTATTTACTTATGTTACTGAACATAGAAAAATTGATCTTGTGCCTGACTAGAAACTTCACTCTACAAACTAGTGTTGATATTTTTTTGCACTACTGGGGTAGAAGAGAAATTAATAATTCATTCCACTACAACCCTGAGGCCTGTGTACAAATATACTGGTACAACAATGATACAGATGTTAGCAGGGGTAACAGATCACTTTTGAAAATTGGATTTAAGGCATGAGATGGAACTCCTACCCAACACTGTTAAGGTTTCCAAGATCCTGAAACTCAATGTGTCATGGCCTCGGATAAAAATATTAGTAACATTTGGACAAAGGAACACAGCAATAAAATGATTTATAATAACATATTGCTATACCTATAGGTATATAAAGCCATTTACACATAAATACTCGGAACATGAACTTGGAACCTAAACTATCTAGAGAACTGATCCTTTTTTTCATTGGACTGGAGAAAGAAAGGAGACTTATGGGAGGTGGAAAAGGAAAAGAAACTGGCATTGTGAGGAATAGCACTTGCAATGAAAGCAGCTCTACACATTTCTTTGCAACAATCAGGATGCTCTTGGTTTCCTCATAACAAAGTACTCAGAGTGGGAAGTGACACAGACACAGGCTGATCAACTGGATGACTTTGCCCAAGCTTGGTCTTCACAGTGGGTCTAATCACCTGAAGTAACAAAATGAAGCCCTCTTCCAGCAGAATAAAGATTTGACAGTTTATGGCCTTGCCTGTGTGTAGGATGGTTAGTAATACAGTTTAAACATAGAAAAGTCTTTCTTCAAGATGATGTAGGTATTCATAGTTTCTCTGAATATTGCTCAAGTGGTCTCTTTTCATATTGCTCATGGTACATGCATGATCCTAGTGAAAAGGGCCACAAAGCCATACAGATGCTAGCAGGCTTTACTAGAGGATAATGACAATAATGTGTTGTTACCAAAATCAAGGGTATTGCCCTTTTTAATGATTCCTACAGTTTCTTTTATTATTAGAATATAAAGAGATGTTTGTACTGTGGTATGCACATGGAGTTAGAGGACAAGTCTATGGAGCCAGCTGTCTTCTATCTTTGCATGAGTTCCAGGGATTAAACTCAAGTTTCCAAGTTTGTATGGCAGGTCTCTTTACCCTTTGAGCCATTATATTAGCCTGGTAGAATATTATTTTATTGGGCCTATATTTTCTAGTTAGTGTTTTTGTTCCTATATTAAACAACATTACTAAAACCTTTTATATAACCCAGGACTACATGCCAGGATATGGTAGTTCCCAAAGTGGGCTGAACCCTCCCACATCAGTAAGGAATAAAGACAATCTGCAGAAATACAGCCATGAGCCAATCTTATCTTGATAACCCCTCAATGCAAAGTCCCTCATCCCAGGTTACCATTCGCTACATCAAGTTGACAAAAACTGACCAGAGCCTTATCCATTAAGTGATCTTGAAAATCAAATGACCTGAAGAATATGATTCATTAATGTATTGGATGTTGGGTTGTATGAAAATGCCTGTATTTCCATCCTTAGAATCTCATTTTAGGATGTAGGTTAGAAGTACATTGGATAGAGCAGAATTAAGTGTTGGGATATGGTTCAGACTCTGTATCAGCAACTGGTGGGGAATTAGAGCTAAGAATTACTAACCAGTAGACATACAACCAGTGAACTTCTCTCAAGAGGTTTGTAATTATTCAAAACATAAGTATCAGATTCATAATACTTCCCAGGCATGGGGAGTAAACCAGCAGGACCCTAGGGAGATGCTGCTGCTGAAGGGGTAGAAATGATACTCTTCTTTTCATAAAACACATTTATTTTCTAAGTAGATTAGAAGCAAACAGCCTTGGGTACAAACGTGGAATAAATACAACTGTAACCTGGTTTATTAATTATTTTATTACCTCAGTGAAGGTTTAAAACATCAAGCTCTCTCAAGCAAACAGAGAATTCTGGGCTCTAAGTGTTGGGAGTTTAAGATGTGGTCCTTAACCCCTGATGGATCACTGGGGTTTTGGGTAGACCATGAACATTTTTAAGGATACTGGACTAAAACAACAGTCACTTGGCACATGTGGAAGTAGATGAAGTGTTTGACATCCCAGATCACATAACCACCTTAGATCCTCTTCCCAGCGCGGAGCAAGGGTGGACTATACATCTTGTCAGATTCCTTTATTTGGGCTGCAATATCCTCCTCTGTGATTTATTTCTCCGACACTTGAGTAGCACATTTCACCACTATGTAGATTATTTTCTGTCTCTACTTATCGCCACTGCCCTTTGGACATGGTTACTGTGGGACTCAGACTGGCTATCCATGTTGGTCTCCTGGGAAGATGCTTGCTCAGCCCAGGTCTAAAAGGATAACATGTAGCTATAGAAGTTGGAGCATGGAGAAAATGTTCACATGTCGAATCAGAGATAGGCAGTTCCATGCTCAGGAACAGCATGTAAGTGAAGAGGTAGGAGGGACCTCCTGGCTGCTGGATCGTGTACGGAGCGGGAATTAAACATTAAATCAAGCAGAAATCGCACTTAAAATTATTTATTCTTTAGCTTCTGAATTTTAGCTCTTTATTATTAAATTCTACTTTCGTAATGAATTTTGAACTTTAAAATTCTGGTTCTTTTGATTTCTACTTATCTTGGCTGGGAACTTTGAACTTCAAATTACAAGAATCGCTGAAACATTTCACATTCATGATATTATGAAGTAATTAAGCCTTGTGGCCTTCAGTATTTATAAATTTGGAGAGAAAACTCAGGTGAAATCATGACTCTCAGCAAGAACGGTGTTTTCTGAGCCTTTTCTACCTTTGGCAACCCTGCCAGAAGCTGAAACATCCCTTGCACTGTGAGCTCTGTCAACTGAATCTTGAAAGATGCCCTCCCTTAGCCATAGTAAAACTTCAAATGCTTAAGAGATTGCAAGTACTATCTGTCAGCTTCCATGCTACAACAGGTATCTAATATCGGCCCAAATTTTCTGGCAGCAACGGCGGTGTTTTTTTAAAAAAAATGGAAATGATACATAGCTTTATTAGTTTCCCTTACAGCCACTATGGCTTTTAAATAATCTTTAGCTTCCTTCTGCTGAAGTATTTCTTAATGTTTTGGAATACTTTGCGGTTTTCTGTAACAGAATTTTAAATGTGCTAGGAAAGCATCTTCCCTCCAATTCCAGTAGATGGCAGCATAGAGCTTCTGTTCGGGCAGGGATGCTGCTTTTCTGCTAAGCTCAGTATTGATACATAGTCATTGTCCCTGGTCAGGAATGTGAGCCAGAGTTTGTACACCAAGCCCTACCTCATTGACACATATAACATCTCCAAATATTCCTGTCTAGAAGCCAACAGTGTTCAGAGTGAATAGCACAATGTTGCAAATAGGAAATAGAAAAACACACACATAGTTGGGGTTTTTTTGTTTGTTTGTTTGTTTGTTTTATGCAAGTGACTCAAAGACACCATTTGAAAAGGAGTAAATAAACACTTACTTACTGGGTAAATGATATTAAACATTAACTGTCTTAAGCCACCAAAAATCACTAGACCAAGCAGCCAAGGTCACAGAACGACCTCTTCCCTCTTGCCCTACCAAGCTGAGAACTGAATCCTGCCCTCCACCTCCTCTTTGGAATAATGAGCCCACTGGAGTCCTGCTACTAAAACATCTAAGAGCAGCATCCATGTCCTTTTCTGATACCATCTTTTTAATGGGGGATCTTCTCTGCTGCCTTTAAGGAAATGGTGGGCATCATGAGATGGCAACAGAGCCATACCAGCAATCAAGGAATACACTGAAGCACCACGTCTGGTGATAGAACAATGAACCAGAAGCCAGCAACAAGAGATGAATACCATTCCATATGACAGACCAACCAACGTGGAAGAAATAGCTCAAATATCACTAGTTCTAACAAGTATTTTATCCAGTGACTCATATGTGTCTTAAATGTCTGTTGTTGTGATGAAGACCACGGCCAAAAATAACTTGGAAATGGGAGGGTTTATTTCATATTATACTTCCAGATAACAGTCCATTACTAGGAAGTCAGTGCAGAAACACAAGCAAGGCAGTTATGTTTGAAAGACTACATTGTTCTTATTTTACCAAAATTTAAAACATGGATCTGTTTGTACTAGCCCAAGAACAATACGTTCAGTCCTTGTTCCTTTATCCTGATCGTTTATAGATTCCCTTCTAGATTCATAGAACACTGAATGAAATGGAGTTTCAAGATCCTGAGTTAAATACCTTCTTTTCTCTAGATTGGTGCCATCCAACAGAAATTGAATCGAGTCACAAATGTATATTTGAATGCTCTATTATTCATAAAAAGAAAATTATAACTGAATATTGTCTCTAAAATATCATTTCAACAAAAAGTACTATAAAGCAATTAGCAGCAAAATAGCCTATGTTTTCATGTTATCTTCAAAACTTAATTTATTTTTCACATTTACAAAACATCTCAGTTCAGACAAACTATATTTCAAATGTTCAGTACCCACAATGACTAATGTTGGCCAGGTTAGCCAGCACAGCTCCAGGCTCTGTGTGACAAGTGCCTCGTTCAGGAAGTGAAATGATTTACCCCAGGGTGTTGAGCTGTGACTAACCTTTGCTTGGTGGTGCAGATCCCAACATCATGGATATGGACATTACTAATGTAACACTGTCAATTCTACTTCCTTAGATAAAACAACTTACATGACTATGTATTTTTAAAATGTTAAAATACAAACATAACTAGAAGCAGAAAAGCATGCCTGGAATATATTTCGGTAAGAATGAAAGTTACTCCTGAAATCAATCACAAATATGAAAAATATGAATCACACAGTCATGTCTTTTAAATCCTTAAGTTTTCTAAATTATTGTTTTGAGGTTTATTCTGTTTAACATTTCTTTTGAGTTCATGATTAGTCTTTTTCTTTGGAAAATTATATGGTGTTCTTATCCGTGCATTTAAAAGGCTGTACGTTTTTAAAATCCTGTTTTCAAAGAGCAACAGCTATGTAAAATATCAGTCGTTTAGCAAGAAGGGATAGAAACACAGCCAGGATTTAGTCTCATGACACTTTTAAATACCTGTAAAACTCCAAGAACAAATCTGCCTACATCTCCCAGCTGTTAAGAAAGGTAGATACAGACTTATGAGTGCATTTATCCTGGATCAAATTATTTCTAGAGCAAAGCCTTCCTCTTATGAAATGAGACTCTTTTGCCATAACATTTCATTTTTAACATGATATGTTCCTTATGTTTAGTTTTACATGAAAATTCAACTAAGGTCTAGGTAGACCAGAAAGTCAGGATATTCCATGATATGATCCTGCTTGGCAACTCTCGCATAAGGAGCCCCCTAGGCACTTTTGCACATAAATAAAACTTTGACTTCAAATAACAAAAAGGAAATGATGTGAAATGAAGAAAATTTGAAACCATGTGGTGTCTGTGGGGAAGTGTAGGGTCTCAAATCCCAGCATAAAAATAAAAAGAAAATTGAAAAAGTGAATTAGTGTAGGTGAGGGGGTAATTGAGTTATTTCCAGCTAATATTGCAGAAATTGGATTGCACCTAAATGTGACCAATTCGGATAGCACCAAATGCTCATGCAAATTGGCACCTCATTGCATTATAGGAATAACTGGCAGTCAGGGAAGAGTTACAGTCCTATTCAAAAGACACGGTGTTTGAGTTTTGCTTTTACAAAGCACTCAACAATCACCAAGCAAACTACTCCCAGAACAACTTTGAGAAACAGCCAAATTTGCTCACAGCCGACTACTCACTACAATTTATCATAGTTGGCTTCACATTTCTCAGGCTGTTCTGGAACACATTTGACCTGGCTTTGACTGCACATTTAAAGATCTGTTCTGACTGGGGCTTTCCAGCTGGGCAGAGTTCCTGGCCTCTTGCCATCCAAAACAAGCTGCTTCTCTGGATCTCTGCTACAGACCTCAGCAATTGTTTCACAATGTAAATGAGAGAAATCTTTCTCAGGGAGATTTCTTCTCTGAGCCTCTAGATTTAGCTGCCTGTGGATTAGAGCAGTTTGAAGAAGGAATTTCTATTACCCACCAAATTTAGCTGTTAAAAAAAATAAATAAATAATAAGTCAGGCACTCCAGGCTCACTGAACTATACCCCAAATACTCAGTCTCATATCTTCCTGAATATTTACATAAATCTTTTTTGATTGAATTGGTCTATTCAATGTCATTTCACATAGTCTAACATCCTAAATTGTATGCCCCCTTTCTTATGTGAGAAACATTTCTGCCACAGGCATTTCTTAAATTTCCACCATTTTGAAGGGTTGCTTTCTTTATGACCTTCTCTCCAAGTTTTTGTGTTCTATCTACCCTGCTTGTATTTCCAAGGCAGAGAGAACAACACCTATCTGGTATACTGTGAAGAAAGACTGTTAGTGTGAGAATATATTCCGAATCAGCTAACCACGGTTTACACCTGTGCTGGGTGCTGGGGAGTAACTGGGCAAAGCCAGAACAGGATTCAGCCCTCTTGGAACTTGTGGACCAACATGAATAAAAACAATTAAATATGTTGGTAGCTTTCTCTTTGATATGGATTGATATGGATTATGTGTTTATCCTTTGTACATTTGTCTATATTCTTTAACTATAAATTCATAATTAAAAAAAGAATCTCCCATTGAACAATTAATTATTTTGCCATTCCAGGTACTAAGATTTGCCACTTAGCACATGTGACATATAGCACAAATTACCGACATGTTATTTCTTTATGTACCACATGCTACAGTTCCCTCACCATTGGCATCATTTACACATTTAGATACTATTTCTCAAGAGACCAATTAGTGACTGGTATTGTTATTGGTATGTGCTATCTCAGAAAAAGCAGTCCCTATGTAATGGTTGAACCAATGAATTATTTACTGGGGTGACATGATATGGTTGTGAGTATGCCATCATATCAATGTAAATAAAGAAAGACCATTAACAACTACCATAGATGCCAGAATCAGAGGGAAACACCATTCCTTTTCTCCACGAGTCTATTTGAGAGGTTTCTGCTCCAAATGTCTCTAAGTTTTACAGTCCTTAGCATGGAAATAGAACCTATCTTAGGTACTATTCTATAGCTGTGAGAATACATCATGGTCAGGGCAATTTATATAAGGAGGCATTAAATTGGGGCTTGTTTACAATTTCAAAGTATTATCTGTGGCTATTGTGATGGAGAGCATGGAGGTTTGTTACTGAGTGACGAATGTGGGCAGCAGACAGGTATGTCTCTGGAGAAGTAGCTGATAGCTCATGTGATCCAAAAGTTGCAGGCAGAGAGAGGGAAAGATGGGGGAGAGGGAGAAGGAGGGAGGGAAGGAGGGAGGGAAGGAGGGAGGGAGAGAAAGAGAGAGAGAGCGAGAATACCAATCTGGGCCCGAAACCAGCTTTTGAAACCTTAATGTCTACTCTCAGTAACACACTTGCTCCAACAAAGCCACACCTACCCCAGCAAAGCCACACCTACCCCAACAAAGCCACACCTACCCCAGCAAAGCCACATCTCTTAATCCCTTCCCAAACAGTTACAACAACCAGGGACTAAGCATTTGAACACCTATGGGTGCCATTTTCATTCAGACCACCATACATACTTGATTTCCAGGTGACTTGAGAAAGCCCAGTAACTGCATGTTGTAACTCAAGAAAACAAAGTGTAGTATGAGAGAACACTTTGGTCCACTAGAACCTGTTCCTAGGAAAGAGTCCATGAGCAAACTACACAGGATGTCTTCTGATAAAGAAAATTTGTGTCAAGCAGTCTTATAGTCAAAGACCTCCTAGGAATAAGAAAAATATAGAGTATTGACACAAATATAATTTCCAACTTTTCAATATTCCCAGTATCTACCTTAAAACTTCACATTTCTCTTTCTAATTGTGCCGTAGTTAGTTTATCAGGTATTAGCCACCTGCTTACCCCATGTTTAAATTCAGAACAACAGCAAAAATCTTCTGTCATTACAAAATAGAAAAAAATAGAAATATTTGCTTTACTTCCTTTAAGTTTTGCTTGTTGTCTCTTGCTTGTTTGAAGTTTGGGAATGGTGGCTCTGATAAATTATCAGTAACTTATTAGGCTAAACAATCCTTTACACTATGGGGAAATGGAGCAAGATTTAACATTGTCAGCTTTATATGAGTAACCTGGATTTCTACATTCTCATTCACCCTGTAAATTGGAAAATAGTAATTTAAGTAAAAATTTGATGAGTAAAGAAATGGCTGTGTAACAGAGTAGACGCTGCCTCGTGTCCTCATCTGTAAAATGGAGGAGATAAGAGTGTTAATCTCAAGAACACCACACTGTGAATGCCCCACAGATGTCCACCATACACCAGAATTCCTATACACTGGAATCACTGTCCTCACAGGAATCCTGTAAAAGCTAAGTAAAGAAATTTGTTAGCTGGATAATTGTAAATAATCAAGAACCAGTGGTATTTTTTGACTTTCTGATTATCTAAACTGCTTTCTCTAATTGCCTGTTTTACACTGTTTTCCTCAGCCACAGGTTCCTATTCAAAAGCATCTTCTGAAGACTCAGTTCACTGCAATTTCTCCACAAAAAACAACTGGAATTCCTAGCTCTGACTCTTTATTTCTGGTGTTCTGCTAATTACTTATCAATGGGTTTAGAACAAGATTTTAATATGCATTTGTTGCTATTAAATTCTAAAGTGATAATATTTTAATAAAATGTTTTGTTGCACTAGGGCCACTGATCCAGAAATCGTCCTCAATTGCAGATGTAGCCCAAATGTTACCATGGCAATGAGTAGAAGCCACTCAAATCTCCATGGATCCTGGCCCTCAAACACCAACCTGGACTCAGGTAGCTGATCTGACCCTCTACATCTTCATGGCCTCTGGTAGCACCAAGAATCACATATGTCAACACCAACCCTGGCCACTAAAGGGCTACAGATCCATACAAGAGAGGGTATGAGGAGACTGGGAAGAGAGCAGAAATGGAGTACTTGATGTGAAACTCCCAAAGAATCAGTAAAGAAGTTAAATTTTAAAAAAATTGTTAAAACAAAGAATGAGCCATTTTCATCCATGTTATATTTGAAAGACATCTTACTATATATATATATATATATATATATATATATATTCATTATTCAAACAGTTCATTCCTGTTTATGATTAAATCTATAGCCCTGATAACAAATTGTTCTGAACTGCCTGTTCAAGGAAACAACAACTGTACATTTGTTTTGAAAGGTTATTATAAGAACACTGTTATGACTACCTTGTTATGACCAGGTTGCTATAATCTGTTGCACGAATAAATGAGACTCAGGGATAGATCTCTGGGAAAGTCGGAGATATTAGAGAAAATAAATACCACAGTCAGATCTTACCCAGCTGTCTTCTAGCTTCCTCAGCCTGGCTTCCTTTGGCTTCCTCCTCCTCTATGCCTGCCTTAAACCTTAAATACTCTTTTGGTAAATTAAGGCGTGGCTCCACCACTGCCTGCTTGGGAGCCCCTGCTTTGGGGATCCCCACATTAATCTACCAGACCTTTGCACACCTGAGATAATAGGTCCTCTGGCTACACTGAAGGAGCCTCACTTTTCCTCTCTCATCGTGGTTCCTAATGGGAAAACAGATGTGATTACACAGACCAGTGCTGTATTTCTTTCCCGCTTTAACTTAATCTTCCTAGTTTCTCCACTTTTTCCAATATCTCCTAGACCTTGTGTGAACATGAGAGGAACTTCTCCTCTCTTCTATTCACTGTTGCAATTGTGGCTTACGGCATTCCAGACTGGGATCCCAAAGGAAGTCAGTGGAGTTTCAGAAGAAGATAAGGGTGAAATGAGGCCCATAACCTTATCCTGCATTTAGCAAGAATTCATTGAGCTTTACTTCCTTGAGCACTTGGAAAGTGAGATGATTTCTGTGGGAGGTCTAATTAAAACCCTTCCTCCCATCTTTCCTTTCCGTAACTTGTGTGACTAAAAGCAGAGCTCATTAGAGTATGTCTGGGCTCCTGTCTAAATTTGGGCCTGGATCGGAAAGCATCCCACAGTGGTATGCAGCAGAACCAGCACTTTAAAGTAACTGGTCCTGGGAGAGGACATAGATTCACAATGACCTGCATCTGGGAAATTCACAAATCTTGCTAGCAATCCAAATTGGCTTGTACTTACACTGAAGCTGGTAGGTGTCTACCAGCTGGAGTGCAAACACTGCGTTGGGTCCCAGGCTTAGACAGACAAAGTCAGAAATGAGTCAGGATTGAGGACCCACATAGTTGACATAGATTCTCTGAGTATCACTCCACTTGTGATAGCTTAGAACAGAGATTTCAGCCATCAACCAATTTCCAGACTTGAGTCACCATGCACAAAACCCTTGAAATGAAAGAAAGGATAGGTCTCTTTCCAGAAGGTTCTTGCTAATATACTGCAGAGTTTTATTGCCATCCTTTCGTCTATTCTTTTTCAGAGAAAGCTACTGTGCATGTGGGCAAAGAAAACTGTCAGTCATTACAAGGCCTATTATATATTGGTTTGAGTTAACACTGATTCCAGATTGACTGACTACATTGGGCTACCTTTTTTTCCACAGAAAAGACAATACTCTATCCTTATTAATGATGAACTTATTTTTTCTACACATAATACTTCTGTCAAAGCTACCATCTATGGACTTAGAGAAAGCCTTATTCACTATCATGGTTTTCCATACAACATTGCTTCTGACCAAAAAATTTACTTTATAGAAAAGTCTAACAGTGGGCCTATGCTGATGGAGTCCACTGATCTTAGGATGTTCCCTAACATCCTGAAGCCTCTGGCTTGATCAAACAGTTGAGCATCTTTGGATATTTTAGAGAAACTTGGAATTTTTAAATGAATTCAATATTTAGTGTTTGAAAATTTAAAGACTATAAGATTAGTAAAAGTTGGAATTTTGTGATATCTAATTGTGATGTTAATAATTTCATGCTATGTTGAAGACAAACAAGGAAGGAAAGGTTGTAGTTAAATAGTGATTCGCCTGTATGTCAAGTTTGCAAGGAGTCAACTGTGCTCTCCTTTTTGTCAATTTCACACAAGCCCAACTTATATGAAAAATACTGAACCACAACTAAGAAAATGCCTCTGTAAAGTTTGTCTGTAGGCCAGTGTGATTTAATTGGTGAGTGATGCTAGAGGACTCATACCTTTATGAGTCCCTTGGCAGATTGTCCTGAAATGTGTAAGAAAGCAGACTTAGTTAGCCACGAGGACCAAGTCAGTAAGCAGCACGTTCCCATGGCCTCTGTTCCAGTTCCCGCTTTTAGACTTCTTCCTTGAGTTCCTCCTGACTGTCATTGATTGTAGGTCATGATATGAAAGTGTAAGCAAAATAAACTCTTTCCTCTCTTTTGGTCATGATATCTTTATCACAGCAATAGGAAGCTAATAGACAACCATAGACGTTGCAGGGCAACCCATATCCATTTCTTTGTAGATGAACACAACGACTCAGACACAGCTCCCATATTGTGGGTCTCACTCCAAGTGCAGACCGTTAACCTCTTTGTTCTAAAGCCTGTTTGATATTCTTAGCTAACTTGGCCTTGACAAGGTTCCTTTCAGGTCCCTCAGAAACTCCATTTCCTTACATTTTTAAAGGCAGAAAGGACAATGGCCTGTCTGTGTTTTCTATCAGTATAGTAACAACATGACAACCTCCGGTCCCTTTAACATCACAAGTACTTGTTTTCAAAGTCCATGCCAGCATCTTAGCTCTTTTCATCTTCTGCTCTACCTTAACGTTCACCACCTCGTGGTACTTTCTTCCTCTAGCTTCTCATTCCCCTTATGACCCTGCTAACCTTGAGTCTGTCTGTCTGTCTGTCTGTCTGTCTCTCTCTCTCTCTCTCTCTCTCTCTCTCTCTCTCTCTCTCTCTCTCTCTCTCTCTCTTTGTGTGTGTGTGTTATTGCTTCTTTTATGGCCAATTTCAGTCTGCTGGCCATGTTAATTCTACTCTCTTTGTTCAGATTCCTAATCTTCCACATGCCTCTGGCTATTTTCTCCCTCGTACTTACAATTTAAAAACCTCTTCTTAATTATGCCACAGAGTGGTAGTTTCATCAGATTTTACAGCTTTATAAGCAGTTGCTTTATATACTAGGTACAAGTGCCACACTGGCTTGCTAAGGCTTCAAATCATATTTAACTATTCTTAGAAACCTGGTTTTAAGTTTATATCACATTGTGAGGTCATGTTATCAACAAGGAGCAAAGTCAAACTGAAATGTTTTCTCGTTCCCATTTTCCCAATGCTCTGAAAGCAACAGCTCTGAAATTTTGGGCACATTTTCTCAACCTCAGGCTTCTTTCATATATTCCTCTGTTCGAATAGGAGCTTGTAAATCCAAAGACTAAGGAGCTGAAAAAATTAACAAGATCCAGGTTACATAATTTAATATTTTTGGCTATAATGCTTTTTCTTAATATGGCTAGGTGTGTCTCTCTTCCTTGAATAGAAAAGATGAGGTCCTTTGTTTCTTTATGCCTACAACTCATTTCTATGCTTGTGCTTCCATGAATAACTGAAGTATCTCTCCTGATTTCAGGATCCCTGAAGATAAGCATTTCCTCCACTTTATTACTCTATCACCAGATAAGAAAGAAAGCATGCTTACCATGGGAAGAACTAATATCTTGTGGTGAGCACGCATTGAGTCACACAGAGTCTGCTTCTTCAAGTCTTTAGGAAATTATTCACTGAACTCAAAAGTCCATTATTATTTTACTTTATTAGGTGTCGATTAAAGTTCTTAGGAAGAAGCTGCATCTCCTCCTTACCTTTCCCAAGATGAATGCCCCAACTAGAAGGTCAATGACTGTGAAAAGTTTGGAATGCTGCTATTCCAGAATCAAGTCACCTTGGGCCATCTTTAGTCCTCTTAATAGCCATTTATTACCTTTCTATGTAAATGAGTATTAGAAAGCCCAACATTAACATTACTATTTATGTTACTAAATGCATTCATTATCTTGTGGTAACTTTCTGGCTGTTATATGACCATAAGCTTATTTTTTTTTTTCCCCAGGTAGAGAACCAACAATAGACCAAATAAAACAGACCAAATTAGTGATTCCATCAAAGGCCAATTTGGGAAACCAGTGAGTTTCTTGAACTTACTTAAAAGGACTTTCTAACTATTATTTAAATCATTTGGAATGCTAAACACCTAGCTTTTACCAATCAAAAGTGTAAGACACCATCAAATAGCACCTAAGGCCGATAACAGAAATTTTCCTATTTTGCTATAATTAGTTGACCTAATATCTCCACGAATATATTTAAAGTATGAAGGCATAAATTTACCTTTACAAAACTTTATCTCAGGGAAAGACCATTTTCTAGAATATCTATTGCCTGAGGTCAGGGCCCAGGACTAAGAAGAATGTAGGAAAAAAATCTCAGGAACACACCTGATAGGCAACAGATTCAAAACTTGGTCCCATACCAAAAGTTTAACTAATAGTTTCCAAGAATTACTCTACCTCATATCCCTTTACCCAATCCTGAAATGCCAAGACATGACATATAACACCTTATTTATGTTTTTTTTTTTTTTTTCTTTAAAAATCCTCTTACCCCTGAGGTCAGGGCCAAATCCCCTCCGTTACATCAGAACATAGGATTTTGGCCCAGGTTCAAACCTGTTCAAAAGTATAAACTTACCCTCATGTGTTTGCAACAGAATCCAACTCCGAGGTAGTCTTTCAGGGGTACTGCAGCAGGAATACTACAAAAAAAACCTCTTGTTTATGATTTAATTTGTTCTGTTACTATAAAAGCTGCATAAAATCACTTCCATGTTGATTTTGGGGCAACACAACTGTGTTGTTTCGCAGCTTGACAATTCATATTTGATTCTAAAGTAAACCATTTCTTATCCCTTTGAGGTGAGAGTTGTGTTTTTACATTAACGTGGGGAAATATAGCATGTGAATTACAAAGATTGCTGAAGTATGACTTCTTCTACAGGTGTAGCATGATTATGCCATTACCACTTTGAAAGAGTCTGGCTCAGTAGCCCCAAGCAATTAAGGAACCCATGCCATATAGTGAAGTTGAATCTATGCTGACAGTGGTGGAGCTGTTAATACTCAATCGCAGAAGAAGGAAATGTACACTGAACCCTTTCCTAGAATTATAGCTTTTAATAGCTCCTACTCCAATAGCAGCAAGTAACCTTGGGACATTCTAGTGTGCATGCAAAGTAGAAAGCTAGCTGAAGTCAAATTGCATGTGAAGATTTTATGAGGCCATCACGTGTGAGAAGTCAAAACTTGGCCACAATACAGCTATTTGTGTGTGTCAGTCACATTACTAAATATAACCTATCACTCATAGACCTATTAAGAAAGCTCAAAAAAACTCACTAATTGATAGAATCACTAATTTGGTATGTTTTTGTTTGGTCTGTTGTTGGTTCCCTACCTGGAAACAAACAGGCATTTGTACATATCATACCCAGGAAGTTACCACAAGATAGTGAATGTATTTAGCATCACAGATAGTAACTAAGTATTGGGCTTTCTCAAGCTGAATACTGGTGATTGCTTTCTGTTGTTTATTTTTTTTTACTTTTGACTTTTCCTCATTACACACCCTGTTCAACTGCTTCTTGATTTTTACTGGTATATACAGAGGATGATTTGAATCAACTTCTTTAGCAGTTGGGAATCAGCCAAAATTATCAGTGTAAGATATTTGTTTTATTTCCTAAGTCACAACTGATATTTTCTAGCTGCTGAAAGAATGCTTACCATGAGTTTGCCAGACTGAGGTGGCTGAAAACAAATTGTTTCCCATTGTCACAGACAGAAGATGTAAAACAGTAAGAAATACATTACATTCTAGTCATTTAAGAATCATTCTCCTAAGGGGGAACAAAGTAAAAATGAGTCAAAGGAGCAAACTTAAAAGAACATCAAGAATTTCTGGTCCTGATTCTCATTCCTATTGGCCTACACTTAATACAGAGTCTGCCAAATGGTAGATGCTTGCAGGATGTAAGTTGAATATAAAGGTGTCTTAAGTTAACTATTTCAAAGAAGATGCTGTTTTTTCCTGAAATAAACTTGAAACTTGTGAGACACACAAAAAAATTTAGATGATAATTTGATGATCATTCTCATGTGGTAATTTATCTTAGATTTAGTAAAACAGAAACAAAAGAAACTGGTGGGATGGTCCTGACATTCCAGACTTTTATTAAATGCAAAATATATCACCACATTCATATTTATGTGTAATTATCACTTAAATGGCTCTTTTGTTGTAGAAACCTATTTAGCTTCATAAAATGTGGTATACCATCATAGTTAATAACATCCATGTGACTGAAAATACTGATTTGGGTGTTTATTATGTGTGGTGATATAAATTAGTTATAAACTTCTTTTTTATTTTCCTTGCCTACAAAATGTACCTGGTTTATTTCTTTCCACTATATATACTTTATTAAAACTTTTGCATTAATTCTGGTCTGGTAAATATTTTTACCTCCTCACTGTGAGTTCCCCACTCCCAATAAAACAAGCAACAATAAACAAAATGCCCATGTTCAGTTCAAAGGGGTAAGGTAGAACACAGACATTACATTTCATTTTGCTCCTTCCAGAATTTCCTAATGAAAACCATAAATAAATTTATAAAAGTCACTCCCTTACTTTTAAAGACTAAAGTCGTAGAGTCAAAAACAAGGAGGAAGAACAGTATCAAAAAGACAATGAAAAAAAAATAGAAGAGTAGTAACTAGTAATGCCTCAGAATTCATATATATATACATATAGACAGATAGATAGATAGATAGACAGACAGACAGACAGACAGACAGACAGACAGACAGACAGATAGATAGATAGATAGATAGATAGATAGATAGATAGATTTAATTTTTTTTAACATACCCACTAGTATTGCTCCTCCCTCCCATCTTCCCGGTCGGTCATTCCCCCAGCTTCCCTCCACCCCATGTTCTCATCCATTCCTTAGAGAGGGAAAGGAAGGTGAGTCTATGCAGTTGGACAAATCCAGTTGCAATAGAGCCTTCCCTCAATATCAAGGCTGATCAAGGCTGATCAAGGTGTTCCTCTGTAGGGAATGGGTTTCGAGAAGCCAGTTCATAAGTTCTTGCACTAGGAATAAATTCTGGTCCCACTGTCAGAGCCCCCATAAACTGCCCATTCAACTGTCATCTACATCCAGATGGCCTAGTTCAATCCCATGCAGGTTTCTCAGCTGTCAGTTCAGAGTCAGTGAGCTCCCAATAGCTCAGCTCAGCTGTCTCTGCAGGTTTCCCATCATGATCTCGATATTTCTACCTATAATCTCCCTTCCCTCTCTTTGACTGGATTGAGAGCTTGATCCAGTGCTTGGCTGTGGATCTCCGCATCTGCTTCCATCAGTTAGTGGATGAAGGTTCTCTTGTGATGGAGTTCTCTCCAGAATTCTTAAGATAGTTGAATCCTAAACTCATCATGTTGAAGCTGAGAAGAGAAAAGATTTACAGGCTCCCAAAAGGTTCGATCCCAGAAACACATACACACACACACACACACACACACACACACACACACACACACACACACACACACACACTCTCCCAGAATACTGCTTGAAAATCTGTTTAAGAAATGAATGATACCCAAACCTTCCTCCCCACTTTCATGCAGATGCACAAATTACCCTCCAACCTCTGAGAAACCAGAAACCGGAACCTTTCCAGATTGAAGAATATCAGATATCTTAAAACACTGTAATTATGGTTTGGTATAAAATGTCCCTCAGGGCCTCATGTATTTGCACAGATGATAGTCAGATGGTGGCACTATTTGAGTCAGTTATGGAACCTTCAGAAGGCAGATTCCAGGAGGAAGTAGTTCATGGGGGTTGAGCTTTCAGGTTTCATAGCCCAGCTGCACTTTCTTTTCACTCTGCTTCCTGACTGTGGATGTCTTGTGACTGTCTGTCTAGGCATGCTTCAATATATTGCTTGCTTCCGTGCACTATATCCCCTTAAACTATAATGCAGAATAAATTCCAGGTCTTAAATTTCTTATTGTTGAGTACTTTGTCACAGCAAAAATAAAGTAACAAATTCAATTGGGAATGCATAATCAGTGAGATTTTAGGAAAGCTCACACACTAAAGGTTCACACCGTCCTGTCAGGTCCAAGGTCACATCACTAGTAACTTCAACATTAAGGATGAAAGCATGACTTTATATGACAGAAACTTTTGAAATTCCGTGAGCATTTTAATTACAAAACTCTACAGGCATTGCCATTTGTGTTCTCTAAGGAAATTATTTTGCAAATCAACATTCATTAAATCGTTGAATACATACAAACGTGTGGGAAGGGCACAGGAGGAGAAAGTCCTGGAGGCAGAAAAATATCACCAAAAGCAAAAGTGGCTAGAAGAAGAAGAATTAAAAAACAAAGCCACATTCTCTGAAAAGTAAGAGGTAATCAGCTCAAAAGCAAAGACAAGAATATAGCCCATGCAATAGTGTAGTATAGCAGAAATTGCAACTCAGTAGAAGGTTTGAAAGATAAAATTAAGAAAAAGCTCTCAAAGAATTTAATAAAATCATACAAAGATAGAATGGAGAACTGAAAAGTAGATAAGATCATTTCAGGAAGATCAGTATCTAAATACTAAATTGGAAAGAAAGAAAAGGAAGGAAGGAAGAAGAAAGTACGGAGGAAGGGAAAGGCCAGAAACCCAACATTTAATGGTGCATTTCTAGCTTGAAAGCATCTATTGAAGACTCAGTGTGGGTAAATAGTGAGACACATGACAAGTTTAAGACAAAACGAAACATTAGGAAGTCAAAGAATATAAACCGAAATAAGAAAAAAAAGAGATTTCAATCAAGATAACTTGAGAATCAGTTATGTGTGTGTTTTTAAATTTTACTTATCTATGTATTGTATGTATGAGTACATGCCAAAAGAAGCCATCAGATTCCATTATATATGGTTGTGAGCTTCTATGTGGGTACTGGGAATTGAACTTGGGACCTCTGGAAGAGCAGTCAGTGCCCTTGACCACTGAACTAATCAAAGGATAGAAAACTGTAACATATTTATTGAAATCCGGAGTGGGGAAGACAGGTTCCTTTTGATGTCAGCACTCAAACCATCAGTGCACTGTCATTGTGTTTTACAACTTTCATATAGTCATTCGCCACCAATGTTTTAGCTTCTAAGTACATTTCCTCTCAATGCTACTGGGGAAATTGTTTTGCAATAACAAATGCTTAAGAATCCAAGAAAAGATGGAAGTCATGGCAGTGAGCAGTAAGAGGAATTACAGCAAGAAAGATGTGAAGGGAAATAAAAGATGAATTTGGCTGCATTTCTAGATGTGGAATATCCTCAATTTGAGAAGTCCCACTACACAAATTCTGAGGAGACACACTGTACATAAATAGTGGGTACTGCTAGTTCCTCACAGCCAACAGAATGAAGATCAAATACCAGTATTATGCTTTTAGGTTTTGTGACCTTACACACTGTCCTTTAAATTAAATATTTGTTTGAACTTATGAGAAATGATAGCGTAATATAAAACGTTTATCAAGTCAAGGATTGTGAGCGAATATAAGAAACTTAGCACTGAAAGTGGTATGCAGAGCACATCGCATGTATAATACCTATTTCTGTCATCTCGGGAAAAGATTATAGAAAATTCAGGGCTATGGAACTAACGTATATTATTCATTTGTTACCCACTTCACACTGTATGCTGTAAAATCTGTAAGTACTCTTATCTAAAGTGAACAGTTCACCCACGAATATGAAAATGGTAAATAGTAGTTCTTAAATTTGAAGGCAGCACTATCTGACTTCAAAGATGGTGCACTTTTCACTAGAAAAATTCTACACTGAATTTGTCAGTATATTATTAAACATTAAGCCATCAGAGGAAAACCCTCCTCTTTCTAGTACTAACACATGTTTTAGAAATGTTCTTTGAGGAAATGGTAAGTTGAGAAAAAAAAAAAACTTTTATCAGAAAATTTAAGAAAAACCTCAAGGGGAAAGATCCCACATGATCATCTAAGGAGCCTCATCACTACACACAGACAAGGTCTCGAGGTAGCAAGGGTGATAAAATGGAGGGCTCTATCCAAATATAAATGCTCCTGCCAAATATTTAAATTTTTAGTTATATTGAGGCCTTTTTTCTTTTCCTTTTATATCATTTTTCATGTGGGTATGCGTCGTGTGTGTTTATCCACTTTTTTTATATGTGTGTGGGTGTACATATGCATGGATGTTCATTCAAGTGAAAGTCTGCCTGAAGCAGTCATCCTAAACTCAGAGCTTAGGTCAGTCTTCCTAGCTATTTTCCTTCGGGAATATCCTGTGTTCACAGAGACTGAAATTAGAGACAGACTGACACACCCTCCTGGTGTTCCTGGGGATCTGAGCACCCATCTTCCCACTTGTAAGGTAATATCTTTAATTGCCAAGGCATCTTTCAAGTCCCTGTGGATCTTAGTATTTTATTATTGGTATTTCCAATATTAGAAATTAGTTTAATTTATATAAATAAGCGTTATTTGTGCTGCACATTCTCATATTCTATTGCACGAGTCTTCCATCTATCTCCATGCACTCTATGAGCAGTCACTTAAAATATAACAGCAGAGAAGAAAAGCTTCTAATGAAGAGACTAGGCTGTGGCCTGGCTGGAATTTAATACTCCCGCTGGCCTGGTTCAATTACTTTGTCCAAGGAATCATCCTGACAAACATGGATTTACCTCAAGACCTGCTATAAAGGTAGGCAAAATGGCATTCTTCCTTCCTAGAATCTCCATCCCTAGTTTGGAAATGTATGAGCTACAGCCATGTAGAATAGTTATAAGTCTGTCTAGAAGTTATCCAAAGAAAGGTAACATTAACTTCCGTCATTCTACAGCTCTTCTAAGCATGCCTTCTTAACATGTTATGGACACCAATTTTCTTTGTATTGATATGACATCCTCAAATAAAGAAGACATTAGTGAATACAGTAGCAGTATGATCAATTGATCACGGATTAAGTATATATCTAAACTGTCTGTAAGTGGTACTCACATGGAAAGAGCATAAAAGCACATCTTGATGGCCAGTTGGATAAACCAGAGAAACTTTCATTTGGATTAAAGTTTGACAGTTAATTTCATTGAAATTTTTAATTAAGGGTAGAATGACAATTTCTTAGGGCCGAGAGTGGGGGTAGAGAGTGGAGATATTGATACATGGCATAAACTTTCATCTATGACATATGTTCTGGGGATGATGGTTGATATTTTCATTTGATCATGGTGTTCATCATTACATAACATACTGGACACTTTTAAAGTATGCAATCCTCATTCATTAAATAAATATTTGAAATAAAAAATGAAAATATATTAAATAAGTATGAATAAGGAAACAGAGTATTTCAAGAGGCAAATCCCTGTAATGAGAATGCCAAAGTGCTTTGGAGGTCAGTGATAGCAGTATTTAGGCATAAAGTCCACAGTGAGAAGCTACAGAACTAATATTGCGAAAGTAAGTTGCTACAGAATAATTGAAAACTTAGAATATCCAGGTGAGACTTTGAACTGAACAATAAAGGTTTAGCTTTTGTTTGCTTGTATCCTCTTCTGTGGAAAGAATGATGATTGAGAGTTAATTTTTGCATTGTTCATAGAAGTATTGATTGGTTAAATACAGCTACGCTCATTTTGCCTTAATGGCTTGGTGGGTTTTTATATGTTTATGTTGCTCAGCAAAGTGCAAATCAGATATAAGCTATCATGGTGACCACTTCAAGAATGGGAAAATGGACGCCAGCCTGCCCATAACATTTTAGTTACAATTTGTATGACCCTGGAACAGGGAATACATCAGAACACAATGAATGATGTGGGGAAACAGTGTCCACAAAAGCAGCTTCATAATGCGCTAAAATATACACATATTAGGTTACTTCTCAATTATTCTATAAAGAGACATAGCAATTTTCCTGGAAAAAAACAAACACACAAAAACGTGTTGTTATGAAAAGTATGGCAATGAGCATGGCTGAACAAGTTCTTGTAGAGTATGATGCAAAGTCCTTTGTACATATGCCAAAGAGTGATATTTATTTGTTTTTTAGATTTTGGCTCCTAGAATAGCTAGAAATAATAAAAAAAAATTATCCTCAAACTGAGTAATGAGTAATGAAAATATGCTTCACATACACTGTGGAATACTATTTATCTGTAAAGAAAAAATCAAACCATAAAATTTGTAGATCTGATTATGCTAGACCTAGAATGACAAATGCCACATGTTCTTTGTCACTTGTGGTTCCTAGCTCCAAGTCTTCAGACATGAGTATATTGCCAGAACACAGCCAAAGGGATGACACATGGTGGGCAATGCTTTGGAGAACTGTGAAAGAGGCTCCAGGAAAATAGACAAAAGACCTTTTATCTCAAGTAAGTTTTGTTTCCTGGACTGTTCTTGGATGTGATTTCCTGCCTACGGTGACAAACATTTATATTCAATTTATAAGACATGTTTACTTTTGTTGGATGTCAGATCATAGCTATAGAACCCAATATGGTAAAAATATATGCTGGGTGCTGTCCTCAGTGTACCATGAATCTGGATATGGCCTTCCACCTTTCTTCCATGTTTCTGATATAATCTATCATACGTGGGAGGTAATTGTGTTTGAATCGGTCTGCCCTTAGAAAGTTCTGGGAAAGGGCTGCTCTGTTAAGAATTTGTGGTTACTGACATTTATTTACATTTTTTTTTCTGATCATGTTTTGTGAATTCAAACATTGTTTCTTGGATCACTGATTTCTTTTGTTTCACTCATGTACACGGAAACCAAAGTAAAATAGTCTACAACATTAGATTGCATTCTGCTCCATTCTTTGAGGTCCTCAGATCCCAGCTTTCAAGGGCAGATGAGAGTAGGTAGATGAAAATGGACACTATTTAGCCTGAATTAACCACAGAAACCAGAGAAGTGAAACTGTACTGCTGTGGGATTCAGGTGTCAGCTGATAAGGTCAAAAGACACTTATACAGGGCACCGGGCCCCTGAAGGGGGCAGGGAAAAGCTCATTGAAAGGGGGCTTCTGGAACACAAGACAGTCTCTTCCTGGTTCCTGGATGTTGGGGAGAGGATCGGATTCCATCGTCTGTCCATCACTCGTCCACCATTCCAGTCTCCAGTCCCTGTTCAGGTGCTACTGTAATCTGTTACCTGTACCGTGAGTTTTGATTTATATTTTAATAAATATCTATCTGGTACTGGTGCCTTCTAAGGAAACTCCACCTACACTGTACCATGAGGGCTGGTAGAGGTAGCACGAGAGAGAACATCAGGATCCGAGTGACATGAAGGAAGAAATGGGGAAATAGTGGCTCTTACTCAACGGTATGAGTAGAAATCAATGCAGAGGGAAAGAGAGAGAGAGAGAGAGAGGAGGGAAAAGGCTGTAAGGATTTTTAATAAGTCAGAAGGAAGCATTTTTATTTAACCAAAATTACACGTGTGCACATATACATGTATAGTTTAAAGAAGCTATAACACTTGAGTAGACAATGTTCTGCCTAAGATCCATAAAGTATCTAACAAAAATCCCAATAGCAGACATAAGAAATCCCTTTTTGAATTATTAGTCAAGGGAGTACATTAAAGACTCTAAAAATAATATAAGTTATTTATTTTGCCCTGGGTTGTCTTGCAGCAATTGAAGGAAATCACCCACTGCAGATACAGGAGTCACAACCCAAGCTGGGTCTGACATGAAAGCCTCTTCCATAGGAACAGCTTTAGCAGTATCCAAAGGTGCTATGCAAGTGGCCAAGTGGTGCCTATAGTCCTCCCAAGCTGTGATGTCTGTAAACCACAACAGTTTAGCAAAATACTCCTAAGGGTGCAATAGTGTCCCTATTACTTTGATAGTAACCCACCTTTGTCTAGTTTGTAATTAAGGCCTGATCACATTTGGGAAATCTTGCCTGAGGCCAATGAGGTCATAGATCATAGAGAAGAAATAGTAGACCAACACCATTCCAAGCTGTATTCTAAACAATTATCTTCTTACACCTAAATGTAACTCTCATCCCTCATCTAAGAATCTTCTCTTTGCAACCTAGGAAGACCATTACAAAAACTACAAATGGTCAATATTCAGACAACAACTCATAATGGTTGTATAGCTCCAATTGATAATCCCACAACACAGCTCCTATACCTAAGTCTCAGGGTGCGTGACAGAAGAGGGGGCACAAGGATTCTAAAAGCAAGATGACCAGGAAATCTGCTGTGTGATTGTGTCTCCTAGAAATGACGGGGAAACATTACCCATGATACCACAAAAATATGGCTACCCAAACAATATTAATGAACATAGTGTAGAAGAGGAACACCTCACAGGAGTTCCACTCATAAAATCTGCAGGCAACTAATGACTGCTAAGAAAAAGAGAATTAGTCTTCCCCAGGGACAAGCTCCATAGTTGGTTATCCAATGTCACATGGTCATACACATGCAAATAACACTATGTGTATAGTTGTGTTTATATGTTATATATATATACACACACACGTACATTATACATTATTATACACATACACACAATAAATCTATAGAAAGAGGCATGAGTGGGAGGGCTGTGGAAGGGGTTAGAAGAAGGAAAAGTATTGTGTAGCAACTTCTTCTGAGATTGAAACCCTTTTATCTTGGAGATAAATGCCTTTAGACTCAGGTCATGAAAGCAGGAAAACTACAGGATATTTTTAAGACTTTTAAAGGAAGGTGAGATAAAGGATGTTCCAAGGAGATGTGAAACATTCTATCCTACAGGGAAGCTCATTAAACGCAAGAGCAAACAACTCAAAGAAGCATTAAGAAATCCCTGAAACATAAGCCCACAAAAACGTACTGGCTCACCAACTTGAACTTTGATGGTGTCTGTACTGTCTAGTCATCAGTTCCTTATCTGAAGTGAACAGACATTTGTTCATATTTCCCCGAGAATAATGCCATACAACAAAAGAAAAGGGGAGAAATTTAATTATATTTTAGCTTAAAATAATAAAAAAAATCAACAACAAAAAAAAACCAACCAAACAAAATAAAGTCCCACCTTTTATAAAACAATGCCACATTTGGCCAGTAGATAGCAGTACAGATATTCTAATAAGTGGAGAAAAGCACTGGTGTGATTGCTATACTGCCAAGAAACATCAGATGACTCGTTTTAGATGAGCACATGAGGAAAATAGAAGCTCCTAGAGTTTTAGAATGTGGAATTTTAAAATATCAAATCCCAGTTTCCTTTGTAAGTAAGCCGGCACATCCAACTTACTGTTTCCTAACAATTTCTGTGAGGAGTGGGAAGGCAGGTGTTTGGCATAGACTGAAATAATACATGAAATTGCACTTTAATAATGCTAAGATCCAAAAGCATAAAGCATGGTGGTGAGTACATCAGCAGTATTCTAAAGAATGAATGAGTGTGCAAACAAATCATTAGTACCACTAGAGGGCAGAGTTAAAAAGTCACATGTGTTTGAGGATGCACAGCTTCAATAAATAAAAGTCCAGTTGTAAATAAAACTGCACCGTAGTCATTCAGAGGGGAGACAGCACCTTTCAGTAGTTAAAAATACTATTGTGTGCAGCTGCCGCTGTGATTTGACAAGTTATGGCCTTTGTACATGAAGAGTGACATTGCATTCCTTTCTAGGTAAAGAGATTTCATGTGCTGCCACACCATCCTTCTATAAGGTACAGCCTTAGATCATCAAAGCATATTATGGAGCTTAATGTGAGAATTCAAAGGGTGAGTCTTCAAGGATCTATCAAAAAATATTAGGGACACTTGGGCAAGGACATATATTCATGGAAAAAGACATCTAAAAACTATAACTAAAGAGATAACTTCAAATTCCTTCTGCAATTTAGTTGGTGATGGTAGGATAGAGTAACAGATTCTTGTAAGGATTAGAGATTGAATTTTCTGGCCCACCTTCATGGTTTTTCTAGGTTAATAGACTTATGTACACATAGCCTCAAATTGCCTAAGTTGATCTTCAGCCTTTGAAGTTCTTAATCACGTTATCTATGGCATCTTTCATCTTTTAGTTAAGTTATGCTTGGGCATTTGCAACAATCTGCCTTATCAATATGACACAGGCAATCAGATTCGGGTTTCAGGAAGCATGGGCATCGGTGGAAATCTGTTTCTTGCTTTTTCTGCAATAAAGAAGCAATGCCTTGTAGTGGAGAGAAGGTAGAGAAGGTACTATCATCTTGACCTAGAGGCATGGCCTCTTGGCCAGTGTAGATCTGGGATTTTACCTATGACCATTGAGGCTACAGAATTAAGAGCATGGTTGAAGGACAGCTTAAGATTGGGGTGCAAATAGGCTGAGTCCCTTCTGCTTCTTGTTGGCTCTTAGATGGAGGACCTGACCTGCTGAGCTTCAGTTGTGTGAACCAATACAGCCTTCCTAGAAATGAGCAGCTGTTTAATCTATTAGTAAGTATCCCCTAAGTAAAATATATTCTTCTTTATCAGTTGCTGGTAATTTGTGATTATAACATCTGAAGTTTGTTAAGAGATCACACCAGGAATAATATGCACTGAATTTGATGCACAAGAAAAAAAAAGTGATCACTTCCTTAAGTAATCATCTGTATTTGTACATGGACGGTGCATAGGCTCATACATGGAAAGATGATGCACATTAGTTAGCATATCATGAAGCTTCTGCACAGCCTTGTCAGTGCCAGCTCCTCCTACCTACCTGCCCTTGATGTCTTTCACCAATAGCCTTTCTTTGATAGCTAGCACTGATGTCTACTGCTAAAGTCGTCACATGCTTCCCCCACACATCCAGGAGAAAGGATAATAAAGAGAATGTTGCTCCCAAAAGGAGGGCATTGCAGTCTCACTCTGGTGAATATTTCAGCTTGTGTTTGGACACAGACATGCCGTACTTGTTAACCCCTCTACCTAAGCCCCAAGATATTCATTAAGCTGCCTAGTTCTCTCCTTAACAAGATCTGTAGATTCAAGGATATAAGCAGATTCTAAAGACACTCTGTTAATGTTTAGTGTTTTCCCACAAGTTGATGTGAAAAAGAACAGAAGAAGGAAAAGAGGAAAGAATCCAGGGAAGCAAGTACAAACCAAGTTTCTGATGAAATATTAAAACCATCATTTCTTAATTTTACCCTCAGAGACATTTAAAGGCCCTACTGACTCTATTGTGTAACCAGGGTTAATATTTAATACAACACAGAGTTATATTCCATTAAATCAAGACAACAGATTCCTCAGGAATAACGGAACTCAAAAGGATTTTAGTTAAAAATGGTAGTAAGAACCCACCAGTGTCCCAAGACCAAAGCATAAGAAGCCAGAGGCTCCTTGAAAATCTCTTAGTCCTTGAGGTAAGTGACACCCTGTTCCTAGGATTCACTTCTCAGAGACTGCATATTAGAAATAGTCATGTCATTCTCCTGACCTCTCAGCTCCTCAAAAATTATTGCAAGATCAATGCTTCAGGCATGGTATTGCGGAATCTCTTTTCCTGATAATGATTAGATAGATTCTGCAGCTTTTTAGCATCTATAGATCATCCCCACATTTCCTATTAGCTAGAGGCACAATTGTTCACTGCACTTATAACTGCCAGAAAGTTGAATAATACTTGGGGCAGGATGATAAATGGGGAAGAGGCATTCACTGTGGATCTCAGTAACTTCAATCAAGTTGCAGACTTGCTCATATCTCATAAGATGACCTGAAGCAAGTCATATAACCTTTACAGTCAGTTTCCGTAAATGTAAAATGAGAAAGTTGCATAATATCTAATATCCATTCCAACTCTGAAATGCCAACCTGCATATTATTTTTTCTGTCACACTTTGGTGTTGACACTAATGAAGAATAAATGATGAGAAAGTAAGTATTGAGGAAAAAAAATACAAAAACTCTAACCATCCAGAAAAGCCACAGGTGGACAAATCTGATCTCAAAGCTTTGAGCTTATCCATGCACATTATATTTTTCATATGACCAAAAACAGGATCGCATGGTAGAAAAATTTGGTTGGTTGAGCATTCTGCTACTAGTTGACATAAAATAATGTTCTTACTGTCCCTCAACTGTGACAAAAATTCGTAAGATGGTAATTCCGTGATATGATACTCAAATTGTTAATTCTAAGACAAAGAAAAATGGTGGTAAAATTTTTTCTAGTATGTCAGAAAAAATTTAAAATATCCAAACACTAAGCTTGATATATCATTCAAAGCAAAAGTCCTGGACTCCGATTTTTATGATCCCACGTCTGCTTGCCATGACTCCGAGCCACCTCCTTCTCCTCAAGACATCCCGCATGGTGCCACTCTCTAAATTTTTCTGTCCCTTGATGTTGTTTGGAGCCTCCCTGCAGATTATATCTAAACTTTTTACCTTAGCATTCCAGATTCCTAACTTTTATCCTTACCTTTTCTCAACACATTTCTTCCACCCACTCCGCACTTGCTTTTTCCTCAGCCAAGCAATCTGAAGTCATTTCCCTCTGTTTTTGCTCACACGTTCCTCCTCTGTCCCAATACAAATTTGCCTTCTTCATTTTTCTCAACAGAGGCTAAAGCTGCTCATTGGAAGAAGATAAGCAAGCTAACGTTCTTTCCTAAGGCGCTGCTGGGTCAATGATCGTCAGTTCCAGCTCTGCCAAGCAGCTCCTTCTTTCTGCACTGACCACTGTGCTTTGCTTATTGCTTACTTCCTGAGACGGCTACTCACCTGTGAGGAAGCAATACAACGTGAAAAACTATTCCAGCTTTCTCCTTCTGGGCTTTTCCCCTTCCCTCTCTCCTTCCATTTTCATTCCCCACCTCATTCCTTTCCCCCATTTTTTCATTTTCTCATAGTTTATAAAGTAAAACCAGAAAATAATCAACTTTCACTTTATGAATAAATGTGGGAATATCAAAACCAATAGTATAAACCTTGGGGTTTCTTTTCTACACCGTTCTCTTACGTCCTATTCATGCTAGTTTGGAATTCATGCCCCACTCCAACACAGCTTTGGTGAGAGCATATAGTTTAAATACACACGTCTAACTCTAGGTTCCACTTTTAAATCTGATTTAGAAGTTTTCCTGTAAGAACAGAAACATTCTAAGAAATATAAATAAATTAAGAGCATGGACAATGACTTATTTTGATGTGTTTATATCTCGTACGTTTCTCTCATAAATCATTTGTGGTACAGGGTTACAAGGTGAGTTAAGAATGGACCTCACGTTTACTTTGTAGGTAAATCAGTCAGGTTCAGACAGAAATGAATGACCCCAAATAAGGGACTGCATCTGGTTAATGTTTTGTGCCTCTTACTCTTGTATCTTCATTTCTTCAAAGAGGAGTTTATGTCTTTCATACAGTTGTCTAAGTTGTCTATAAATAAAATAAAAATCTACCTCCAGACTCAGAGCTAGGAAATTAAGCATTAGAAATCTTCTTCAATTTTTAGACTGATCATATGTATCCTTCTAATTCAGAATAAATTTCTAGGGCTAGCAATGCAGCTTAGTGGTAGGGAGCTTGTCTAGCATGTGTAAGAGGCTTCAGGTCCAATCCTCAATAACACACACACACACACACACACACACACACACACACACACACACACATGGAGATATGGATTAACCCCAATAAAACATTGATAAGGAGAATTTTGGGGTGGGCAGTAACAGAATAGATTTTTTTTCTCTTTCAAAGAATATCTAATACAGGCAGAAGAGTATCCTTTTCCACAAGGTCCTTAGAACACCAATATATCAAGCTTGGCAAACGCTTAGAAGTGGTACTTAAATGGCTTATGTCTCTCTCCATATGGGAATGCAATTGTATGGAGAGATACTCCCTCCATATTTTCAGGGACAACATGCTTCAAAATCACAGTGGAATTATTCAACACCCTGGAATAATTTCCTTTCTCTCATCCACAGTCTTAGAACATCCACTGAGAGGATGTGCAGGACTCTGCCCTCTTCTTGTTGAGACTCCTGCTTTAGCGACTTGGAACCAAGGCTTCTTAGCCTCAGGTCTGACCTCAGAGAGCTAGGAATCCACAAACTGCCTTCCTTTGTTTTGGAATACAGGATGTTAAGAGAAAGAAACACAGCTTTATTGCTTTTGTTTTCTTCCGATATAAACTGCAGCCCAAACTGCTCTTTCTGCTGTTTTTTTTTTTATTTTATTTTATTTTATTTTATTTTATTTTGTTGTTTTAAGGCTTGGACATAATTGCAACTCTACTTCCTCCCCTCTACCATTTCTTTTTGTAAAAGCTGTCTCTAGATGTCAGGACACCAATTGTTTTGGATAATTCACCTTTCTAGATCTTAGATTTCCCATACGTTTAGTAATGGATCATCATGGATTGTACTTAGATTTCCACGGATGGATCATTGTGGCTGTTCTCGAGACCCATTGCCTTTAACTTTCCACTCACTCATAAAGGCTAAGGAGCCCTCAAGGAGACATGTTAACACAAGGGGTTGAGGCTCAGAGTTGAGGTTTGCAGTCTTCCTTGGTCTCCAAGATTGTCTTCCATAAGGTTCTCTGAGTGACTGACTTTCCTCACTCTAAGCCAGGGGCAAACGTTACAATGTTACACAGTTTACAGTCTTGTGAATTTCCTAAATACCTGGTGTCCACACCACCCAGAAGCACTCTTATGTCCTCTACTCACCATCCTGCCACTGGCACAAGTTGAAGTCCCCCGAGGGTCCCATAAGTACCCAACTCCAGAAATCCTTCCACTACCACCACCCACTCACCCCCGCCCTGCAACTCTGGTGTTTCTTGCCAAAGTCCAGGCTAGATAGGTGGGTATTCTTCTGAGACTGCGGCTGAGCCCATTTCCCCTTCACAAGACACCCCCGACCCTCATGCCACCTCTCACCCCGCCTTTTCCGGGACCCCGAGTAACCTTCCCCACAAAATTCCTGAGGATGTTATTGCACATCTTTCTTGCATCAATTCTGGGAGAACCCATAGGTCTCTCTAGCCCATCTCCGAGCCATTCTGTGCTTCTGGCACTAGGTACGCTAGGGAGCCCCAGTCGCTGGGCGGGGCGTGCTCCTGTCTGGGCAGAACTCTGCGCCCAGCTCCTGAGAGCCTCTGGCTGTCCCGCGTCCAATGCAGTCGCGATTATAGTCCCCTGGTCCCCAAACCCTCTCACCCAGAGGCACAACGGAGTGAGAGAGAGAGAGAGAGAGAGAGAGAGAGAGAGAGAGAGAGAGAGAGAGAGAGAGAGAGAGAGAGAGAGAGAGAGAGAGAGAGAGAGAGAGAGGGAGAGAGAGAGAGAGAGAGAGAGAGAGAGAGAGAGAGAGGAGAGAGAGAGAGAGAGAGAGAGAGAGAGAGAGAGAGAGAGAGCCCTGAAGCTCGGCGCACTTTGTTGTCACTCGAAAGAGGCACCAGGCGCGCGGACCCCACCTCCTGCCCGCCCCTCCTGCTGGCCCTCTCCGCCCACCGCCCACTGGGTCCCAGGCATCCTCGGCTCTCAACCCAAAGTGGAGATGCGCGTGAGGTTGGCGAGGGCGCGCAGCTCCTGAGATCGAGCCAGCTGGCACCATGCGCCTGCGGCCGCTGCCCCTCGTCGTAGTCCCCGGCTTGCTGCAGCTGGTGAGTGCCCGGCCTGCCATGCTGTCCATGTGGCGGGATGCGTTTGGGCGGGAAATCCTCTTCGGTGAGGGACTTGGGAGTGGAGCCTCCACCGAACTTGGCTAGAAGCTCAGGCCGTGACGGGAGTTTAGATCGCCTTACTGTTGATGGGAAAGAAAGGCACTTGGAGAGAGGAACCTGGAGGCGAGGTGAAGGGCTTAGAGAGGGTTGCGATGTACCATTTTGGTAAAGTAGAAAGTAGGTAAAGAAGGAAGTATCCAGAAAAGAAATGCCAAGGAGAAAGAGGCAGCTTCCTAGGCGCTCGGTCTGGACGCGGGCTGATGGACATGACCCCAGGGGTTGAACGACCTTCCGGAAGCCCAGGGCCGGGGGTTAGCGGCTCCGTTTTGCACAGGTGCCGGTGAACATACTTTGGAAAGGCAGGAGTAAATTATAGATAAAAACAAAACTATAGGGGCAGCTTGGATCTCTCTCTGTTGCTTCTGGCCCTCGGAACTGAAATCGGGTTTCTGCCAGACAGACATGTAAAACCTAACTTTGATGCCCAACTGCTTAAGGTCCCCAGATCTCACAGCCTGAACCACTGCAGCTGCAGAGTCAGATGTAAAATGTTAAGTTAGTTCAGGATGTGCTAGGGACAGTCGGGCTGCATTTCTTGCATTGACACTCTAGGTTTCCTGAAGAATAGCTTGCTCCCCTTCACATGCATTATGGTTCTGCTTTTCTAGTTAATTTTATGTAAGGGAGATCCAAAGTAAAACCGTTTAAAAGTCATCTGACACCATTGTAGAAATGGGCTTTTGGCTTGCTCTGCTTCTGCCAGATTTCTCCTCGCTTGGTGCCTACCTGTCTTAGAGCAGTGCAGGGACTGATTCCAGGGCTTCTTTGGTCCTGACACTTAAAGTTTTATATGCTTACACCTTGGATTGTTAAAAACAAGAGTGATGCTTCCAACTGTTTGCAGAATAAAGACAACTCCTATTTTCCTGTCCTTTTAGGGGAAAGACTAAGTAACAACAAGATCATAAAAGTTAAGATGTTGTGGAGATAGGGACTCTGCAAGTGTTGAGGGTGGGGTGGACTCCAAAAGGTGAAGAGATTTAAGCAGAGACTTAATTCAACTGCACAGGATTTAATAAGAAAATTGTTCATGGCATCATGAAGAAATGTGGCATGGCCGACTATCTTTGAATGAGCCAGCACCTGCTAATTATATTCAATAGAGCACTATAAAATGAGCTGTAATTAAATTTTAAGGCATCCAAGATGCATGCCTATGATCTGTGGTATTACTTGTTTAAAAATATTTACTATGAATTTCAATGAAAGTGATCCAACCAAACAGCACTTGTGCAGAAGGAAACGCCTGAGGAAATCGGCTGCTTAAGTGTTGTCTTCAGCATAGCCTCATGAATCTCAGCTGATTGATTTTACATGCAATGACCATGGACTGTGTATGTGCTCTATAAGCACCACAGTAGGTCCTGAAAGATGAGAAAATGCTTTTAGGGATGCTGTAAAGTTCTATCAGCCCCAATACTAGAAATGTTAGATTCCCCTCCTCCTTCAGGAAATAGAAAATAAATATGGAAAGAATTACATATACTCCTTAACAGCTTGATTCTAATATTACAGCATGGGTTGATTGATTAGATTTTTAAGGAAGCCGATGTCAAATTCTAATCGGTTTTTGGATTGTACTAGGATTGTAACATTTTTTTTTTTCCCTCCTGGAGCACTTTATCATGGAAAGTGAGTTGGAGAGCTGCAGCCCTGTGATAAGCACACAGGCCTTAGCTGCTATCCTCCTGGACAATAAAAAGGCTGTTTACATTCTACACATTCTTAGAGCTGTTCCCAGTCTTATACAAGCCAGGGATGATGTGAAAGGAAAACAGAGCAGTTGAGCAGGGTAGATCTAAATAAAAACACCCCCAACCCCTGCAGATTTCACAAAGCATTTAATAATTTGCTGCTTGGATGGTTTATTGTTGTGTTATTTTCAGCTGATTTTGAACTTTTAAAGTAAATCCTAAAAGAAAATAAATTTTAAAAAGGTAACTAGATTTGAAAAGTAGTCTTTATTTAGTGGGAACCACGTGTGTTCAAAAACCATGCCCTACGAATGATGGAACAAGTATGTCACATCTTTATCAAACACACATTTACAGAGATAAATAATATAAAATGTTATAAAGAGATATGTAAAATTTGTTGCAGGGAGGGATAGACTTGCAATTAGAATTAGTCTTCAGCTTTTCCTCTGCACTGGCAGTCTAAAGAATATACTTTAAAAAATATTTAAGTGAATGTTGAATTTCTTAGGGCATATTGACAATTTAATGAAAATTCTCTGCTAAATCTTAAAACAGTTACAGAAAGTGGGGTATAAATAAGTCTTTAACGACAGTATTTCTCAAATATCTAGAATTTATTTTCACTTATCTAATGAGAATTTTTAAGGAGAAAATAAGCTGAGCTGATAAACGTGATGTACAGGCAGACTGTGGAAAATGCTACGTACACCTTTGCCTGGTGTCCATGCCAAAATTCAACCTTTTTAACATGTTATAAATCAAATGAGTGGAATTACTAGGCGTGTATACAATTTGGATACTCATTTTGCAGGTATTCTTTTCTTAATATTCTTATTCTGTACACTGTTGCTTTTCTGTCGCTCATGAAGACAATTAACATGCAGAATTAATAGTATAACAAAACGATAATAAATAATAACTTCACAAGATGTCAAATCATAAGGCTGATTTTAATTTTTAATAAAATACAGGCCGGTAAAATTGATGCATTTGAATTTAAATGAATAAATAAGTCTAATTTGAGGTAAAATCTACCAATTATTTAAAAACATGGGTTATTCTTTTTTGTATTAATTACATTATATCTAAGCAACTCAGAGTTATGTAAAATTGGAACACTTGAAAGATAAGACGATAAGAGTGCATCCGTCCGTGAGATATAATATCACCCCACGCACATTTATTAAGTGTATTTTTGCTTTCCTTGAAGAATTTATAATTTTAACAGCTATCCAGTGTGTGTGTGTGTGTGTGTGTGTGTGTGTGTGTGTGTTTTTACTTATTCTCTCTTTCGTATAATCCAGAAGTGATAACTCATCACTGTCTTTCATTTATCAATCACAATTTCCCTCATATAGTCTTGATCAATAAACATCAAAAGAGCATTTCCCAGTGTGGGATCAGTAGTCATCTGTTGTCCAGAATCCTATCAGGTCTGAGAGTTAGAGTGACCTGGTCTTCCAGCCTAACTCTCCTATGAACATCATTAGTTTAGGACCTTTAATAATGAGCTCTTGTACTCTGACACCCTCTGGCCTGGTCTGAGATTGTGATTCAGATCTAGGTTTAAGGATGCTTCACATACAAAACTGACTCCGCCTGGGGACTTAGTATGTTGTCTAACAGATTTCAAACAGAAAAGAAAAGAAGGTCTTTTTAATTTTTGTTTTCTGTGTTCCCTCAATTTATACTTTTTAATTTTTTTTGTCTAATAAGTGTCCAGGTTACGTTATAGCTTAAAATGTGTAACTCTTGCAATCACATAAAATCACATAAATCACATAAAATCCCTGCTTTTGTCATGTACAATATGAAACGTCAACGTGCATTTTATAATGCACTGTCTAACTCTTATATATAAGTAGCTAATTAATACACCATGAATGATCTAGATATTTAATGGTAGCAATCAAGGATGAATATAAACATGTCATTGGTCTGTGGTTTTATGAAAGCTACAGAATTGCCCCTAACTGTTTATATATTCTGTAAACTCCTCTACCTGAGGCATTGCTGGGTAAGGTTTGAAAAAAGAATTATAGCTGTACACCTTGGAGCTGACAGCAAGGCCTGTGTCAGCATTTCTGCAAAGAATTTCATTTCTCTCTTAGCCATAAGCATTTTTGCTAGTTAGAAACTGGCATTTAATATCTTGATTTTGAAATAGGTTGTTTTAAAGCTGCTTTAAAAATCATTCTGAATAATCCTGAGCACTCATCCATGAGAGGTTACCTTCTAGGTACTGTTATGATATATTATTCAACAAACTAGTTTCTGTATTGATCTGGTGACTAAATTAACAAGCAACACTTAAAGTTTTGCTTTGTTCATGTTTACAATTTAAGATGTGGTATTTAAAAATTATTTTATCTAATGTACAATATAATGTTTTGTCATACAGGTGTATGAGTTTATAACAATTTTTGAGTATTTTTAATTATGTCAAACCAAATATTCTAGTCAAAGGTTTTTATGACATTTACTAACATTCTCTTTAAAAATTTTATTGCTGATAACATGACTCAATGATGCAGATGGCAATGATTTCAAAGAGCAAAGTGATCTGCAATAACTCACAGAATAGATTTTGATATTATAGGAGAAATCTAACATATTATTGATAAAGAACTTCCACTTTGTTATTTTAATTTGTGAACATTTTAATATGAATCCACCAAAAACTGTCTGGTTCATTAAACTCTATGATGACCATCAGTATGAGATTCTGTTTCTTTGTAAATATACAATCCAAATCGAAAGTTTTTTTTTTTTTTTTTTTTTTTTATTTTACCCTAAATGCTATTGGAAAAGATTTTTTTTTCTTAGTTAGTCAATGCAAGAAGCTGCAGTTAATCTTTTGCATGACCGTTCTTGTCATTTTTCCTTTTTAGACATACAGACCATTGGTAAGGAAAGGGGGAATTTTGTAAAGTCAAACCACAATAATGTTCAAGCATCAGATTTGCATATTTTTCCACATTCACACCTTCTAACAATCATCATATTCTGTTACATGCCAATTCAAACTAGAAAATAAAAGATACTTCAAATGTTTTTCTTGTTCTGCAAGAACCATGAATTCTGTGTTAGAAGACTTGAGTCAATTAAACATTCAATAAATATTACTATTTTGACCCGGATTTTATTTTGTGCCAAGACTATCACAAGCATTGTGGAAATAACATTAAACAAAACAGAATGGTTTCAGGTGTGTGTGTCTTGAGCAGCTCATTTTACAGTCTCAAACATCCATCTGTAAAAATGAAATTATCACAATAAAAGAAACAAACAGTCATCATTCACTCTTAACAACACGTTCTGATAGTGGTTCAGTGGTTCACATCTTTTTTTTCTGCAATGGATTACATTTTTAGTTTTTATACAATTTACATGACTTCTAGACACAAACACTGATTTAAACAAAAGCTTTACATGAGGTTTCCCCATATCACAAATGAGACATACTTAGAAGTATGCATGAGAACAGTGTGGGGCTAATGAGTCCTGTCTCTGCTTATGCAAAAGAAAGCTTTAGTTTAGGAAAAAAAATTAGCATTTGTTAAGCATATAATTAGCAAAATCAAAAGAATGTAAATTCAAACAGTATATTCAGTTGTTCTTATAATTGTAAACTATTAACATCTACTCAGTTCTTTCATTTAAATTAAAGGTGAATTGACAGTTAAATATTAATTATTAAATTAAATACTTTATGACTTACTAAAGCTTTACAACCAAAAAACTAGCCTATGGCTTCTGCATGCCTCCACAGAATAGAGGGCATTTAAATTGGAGGTACCCTTAACCTCCACAGCATTCAGAAGTTCAAATATCACAAGATTAATAAAAGGCCAGCAACATGTCTAACATGATACCTATCAAATGTAGAGAAAACCCCCAATAGACGCGACTGTAGGAAACAATAGAAGAAAATAGAAAACTTAGTCTTGGAGTTTGTTCCTTTAGTGAACATCTTACACATCTTCAACAATAAAATTTGACTTTCTGATACTGCTCGGTTTGAGGAAAAATGCACTGAATTGAACGGCATAGAAACCATTTGTAAACATCTTTTTATAAAATGTCCAAGTCTATGATTTTTAAAATTATGGTAGATAATGGGCCATTTAAAATTGACCAGTTTATATTATGCACTGCAGCATGTACGGTTATTCTCTCTAAACAATAATGTAAGAAATAATATAACTAATGTAGGAAAACCTTGTGTGTAATTTCTGTGGCTTTTTATAGTATGTGTGGTGTCTGGTCCAGAATTCTCCTCCTTATTTTGTTTCAGGTTTAATGGTGAATGTAATTGTTGAGTATAAGCCTGCATATGCTGTGTAGTTAACATGTTCAATATGTAAATGAGGAGTGAAAAAAAAAAAAAACAACCACTTAACATTGTAGAAACAGTAACATGCATTAGTAAATCTTTGCAGCCCAATAATCCAAACCAAGAGTTGATTTGGAGAACTTTGAAAAGAGCAGCTATTGAAACAGAATTGGAGTCAAAATTCAAAGGCATGCTTTTGCAATGATGACTCAGCAGTTTTAGCCTCCGTTTTTAGCCTGCTGATCAGCATCAAATCCCATTTGCCATTCATTAAGTTTAGATTTTAATTCCAATTCTTATTCAGCATGTCTCAAGATGAACACATTTCTTTCAAATCACAACTTTGATACATATAACTAATGTGTCATGGTAAAATGAAGTATGTACTTAAAAAAAAAAATCTTTCATGTACTTGAATTAATGGCCATCTTCACAGTAACCCTGAAAAATAAGTAGAGTAGTGGATGCTGTGTTAATTTTATGGGTGAAGACACAAAAGCCTCAACTATTCCACAGGTGCAAATTGCCGTGATGGACTTGCTCACCAACTTCATTCAACTCTCGGTTCATGGCAGGATCCAATAGTAGCCATTTGGGTTCATGATGAATGTCATCTTTATAAAAAAAAACTTGTATATAAAACTCAGGAAAGTGAAATTAAGGGACATTTTCCAAGAAGACCTGTCCTGCACAGTGACCCGAATTCTTTTGTCTGAGAATAAATTCAGAGTCTTGCTTGATCTCAATTTAAACAACAGAAACAGAATCTTCAAGCATGTTCTTGAATATAACCTTCTACCAAGTCTATTTTCTAATGGTTCCCAGCTTGCATACAGCTTTTGCTTATGTCAAGTATTCTAATGAACAAGGGAGATATGAGAAGAGGGAAGCTGTTGGACATGGGAGCTACACACTTGTGCAGAATGTAAAATTTCATTTTGCTTTTAGCACGATATTATTGCTGTCTTTCTGTTTCTCACTGTTTATCACATTTTATTATAAATGTCACACTAGTAGATATTGTTGGTGCCTTGGGGATAGACTTTGCAAAACTGCAGTTTGAATCCCAAGGGCCATTCCCTTCCTTTGGAACTCTCTGGAACAGGGAGTGGCAGATAAAACAGTATGGAGAGTCCAACTCCTTTCTAAAACATTTAGGTGTAAATGATACTCAAAGTGTCTTTGTGGTAGCAGGCTAAGTCTGTGTTCTGTGGGGCTTTGTCTGGGACCACACATGAGTGGCATTCTCCTATTCTCACACTCTCCCAGGGAAGGCATTCCTGGATAAATCTCCTGCACTGAAATGCTTGACTCAGCAGCACCTGTCTCTGGGGACTCCAACCTAATGTTTTTGTTTAAAGTTTTTCAATATTTAGAAAACTTAAAGTAGTCTCTAATCTTGTCCTTGCTTTGAATAATTATTAGCAGTATAATAATAATATCCCAGATATTATACATATGCATGTTTTTATCATGATATGAAATATAACATCATATTTTCTAACATGTTAGTATAATGCATGATAAATGTGGATGTCTTCCATATTGCATAAAGCTATTTCTGTTTTAAAAATTAGAGTATTCACAGCATTGATGTACCAAAAATATATTTAAGTAGACTTTAGTTAGTACTTAGAATTTTTAAATGTAAAAAACATTTGTAAGTATACCTATAAAAAAGTTCTTAAAACTGAAGATTCTGGCTTAATACTGAGAATTGGTGGCTTGAATTTGCTTGAATACAATTTTTCCCTCACATGATTTTAACAATATGAAATACTACTCAACAATATGTGCAAATTTCTATATTGCTGTTTTTGATAAATATACCAGTCTATTACACCTCATGTGTAATTTTTATTACATTTGTGTGTAAAAAGGTGCATACATGCCTCAGTGCACACGTCATCAGAGTACACCTTTCAGGTGTCCTATCATGTCTGCCTTGGTAATCAAACAGAGCTTGTCAAGCTTAGCAGCAAGTCCTTTACCTCCCGAGCGTTTTACCAGGCCATAAGTGAGCTGAGCATGGTGTATTAGGAATGAGAAGAATGATTTTTATTTAAAAGTTGTTTCTCCTTCGTATGCTGTGCATGGTCTTTTAAATATTCTTATTTTCACTTGACTATTTTTTAGTCTTTTACAATTTTTTTTAATATTACCATAGCATCATTTTATTTTATTATTTGTGAATATTTTACTCACCTAGAGCATTATGAATAATATTTTAGGTCTAATATTATAAAATTATTTTCACTGAAATTTAAAGAATATTAATTTTTTATATATTTAAGTTTACATATGTTGCATTTATAAATTGAATTGCTACTGCTAATAATATGCATTTGATTTTGCTGGATTTTCTTTTTCAACAAGTCCTTTCATTTGCAAATAATATGACTTTTCTTTTTCAAGAGATCATATATTTTATTTGGTTCTTTATATTGAAAATTATATCTCATTTAAATTAATCTGCTTGCTACAGTAGGTAAGCCTTTTAAAATATTGCTGAAAGAAAGTGAAAGCAGACATTGTTCCCCAGCTTCCAAACTTAATAAATATTTTAATAAACACAAAATTTGCTTTTGGTTTTTGATAATTTATCAAGCTAAACCTATATTTTAATAATTCACATCACAATTAATTTATGTCAAGAATAGAGGTTAATTGCAGGTACTTGTACAATTTTTAAATTGTACATTGAAAAATATCATACTAGGCTTCCTAACACGACTCCTTTTTGAAAAAGTTGAAATTAGCTGTAATTCCATAAGTTGATATCTGTGTATTAGTAAATTAGCATTTCTCTTAAGAGTTAGTACTCTGCATTTGTATGTAAAGTATACCAAGAGTGAAGCATGCTAGAGTCTACTCCAGGGTTGTTCTGGGGCTGTAGTTAAAGGGACAATGTCTATCTATCTACCTCTCCACCCAGCCATGACTCAGGAGAAGTTAAAACAGTGATCATTTACCTTCAGAAGTTGGTCACTTTAACTCACTTGGGCCCTTTATTTGGAGAGAGGATACCTTTCCTAAGCTTTATATTTCTTCTATGTCTACTCATTCAGGTTTGTTTTCAACTGTGGTTGAAACCATTCTGTAGATTTTTTCAAGGAATATTGTGTCCTTTATTATTATTGAGGTTTATTTAGCACAGTTATGTGTCCTGTTACTTTGACTTTCAAAACTATATTCCATAATTTTGAGTTTTTACACCATATTTCTCATTTATTCTACATGTTTTGAAACAGTGATGGTCAAAGGATTTCCTTTGGTTTCCCCCCTAGGGCTATCCTCTAAATAGGAAGCTTTTTATAGCAAATTCTATTAAACTTTCTAAGTACTCTGGGCTGAATGAAGTCCTAGTCAATGGTTGAGTATTCAGAATGACTTTCTGTTCACTGTGGCCTTGCAGGGGCTGGCAGATGCTCTGGTCTGATTTCACTCTGGGTTCTGCTATGGAAAGGTCACCAGTTTTCTGCCTGGTTCTCTTTCACAATCGTTTGGTCATACACCTTTGTTCATCTGGCCCTTCTATCATTTTGATTTACTCTTTATTAATTTATTTTATTTTTTTCTTTTTCTTTTGAGGTAGTATCTTACTGTGTATCCCAGCCTGGCATTGTCTCAGGGCACCCCTAGAGAAAGCAGAAATAGGCAAGCACCATCATATCTGCCTTGTCTCATTTTTTTATGACTTCCAGGATCTCTCAAATTTTCTGATTCTTTGGCATCCTACCATCTTTGTAGCATTCTCAGATTTATAGTCCTAGACCTTTGTGTGTGTGTGTGTGTGTGTGTGTGTGTGTGTGTGTGTGTGTGTGTGTGTGTGGAGTGTTTTCAGGTAAGTGTTCCTTTCCAGTTGTGAGAGATTACCCTGACCAAAGTAACTTATTAGAAAATAAAGCTTATCTTGGTGTATGATTTCTGAGATAAACAGTTTCTCCTGATGGGAAAGACATGGCAGCAGGCAAGGATAGCATGATGTCAAGGATAGCATGATGTCATGGGGGGGGGGGGGGCTATGGTCACATACAAAACCTACTGAGGAAGTAGAGAGTCACAAATGCATAGTACTGTTCGGTCTTCTTTCTCAGTTTACACAGTCTGTGCTTCTTGCTGGAGAAGTGTTACGGTTGGATCGTCTCTCCTTAAAGTATAGGAAAGCTGATACTCCAGAGACATGCCCAAAATATTATGACCCAGGTAATTCTGGATTATATCAAGTTGACAACTAACATTAACCATCACACATATTACATTTAAAATAATTTTCTATTGAAAATAAAGGTGTTACACAAATAAATGAGACTCAGGGGTAGATCTCTGACAAAGTCGGAGAATGAACACCACAGTCAGATCTTACCCAGCAGACTTCCAGCTTCCTCAGCCTGGCCTCCCTTGGCTCCCTCTCTCTCTATGCCTGCCTTAAGCCTTAAATACTCTGTTGGTAAGTCAAGGCATGGCCCTGCCTCTGCCGCTTGGAAGCCTGGAATTCCTTCTTTAATCTAAAATGACCTCGACTCAGTTGGGATTAAGGGGATAGGTCAACACTCCCAGGATACTCCCTGTGCTGGGATTAAAGGTGTGAATCACCACTCTCTGATTCTCCTAAACTGACTGTGGCTAGAGCTCTGGAACTTTTGAAGCTTTTACTAAATACCCACATAGACTGTGGGTAGATTCCCTCTGATATCTCCAAAACTTCTGAAGCTTTTGTTGAATCCCCACATAAAGGTATTTTAATATAATATATTCTGATCATGGTTTTTCCTTCCCTATTCAATTTCTTTCCAGATCCTTTCTACCCACCTACTCTTCCAACTGCATACCTTCTTTCTCTCGTAAGAAGACAAACAGATAAATATGAAAAGACAAATAAGTATAAAACAAACTAAACAAACTAATAGACTAAAAGAAGAGCACAAGAAACTCACACATACACGAAGACACATATTGTGTGATATTTTGATTGTGTTCTGACAAATAAAACTTTCTTGGAGTCAGAGGGTGAAGCTAGTTGTAAGATGATGTAATTTAAACATAGAGTCTTGGAGGACTGCAGATAGAGAGAAGACAGATTGTAGTAAAGCAGAACTGAGAGGATCTTGGTCTCTTAGGACAGAGGAACAGTAGAAGTAGGAGGTGACTGGTAGACCCTTCTTGCCTCTCTGACTCCAAGCAAGCTTTTGGTCAGAATACAACCAAAATATCACATAATATTCACACACACACACACATCATAAAAGCTCTCAGAACCATAATGTATAAGCAAAAAGCCGTCAAAATGCCCAAGTAAAGCATTATGAAACAAAAATAATCTCCAAAGGATATTCCCTTGGAGAAATTAGTTTTTACCTTGCAAATGATTGTTAACTAGAGATAACATTTTGGTTAGGGATGGAAGCTTGTGTATACTTCCTCATATCAGGAAGGGAGTCTGGTTTGGACATATTGCTACAGTCTCTGTGAGTTCATATGTGTGTCAGTCCTGTTCTGTCTGGAAGATATTGTTTCCTCAGCGTTGTCCATCCTCTCTGACTGTTGACATAGTTCCACTCTCTCTTCTGAATAATTATATGAGCTCTGAGGCGGGAGACGGACGAGCACATTCCATTTAAGACTGAATGCTCTTTCTCACTCTCTGCACATTGGCAACCTGTGGGTCTCTGTATTAGTTCCCCTCTACTTCAGAAAAAAATATTAAACAATGGCTAAATGAGATACTGTTTTATAGGTGCAGCAGAATATCACCAGAATCCATTTTATTGCTATATGCTTTAGCAGAACAATAGTATTTTGTTTTCCTCTATGCTCATGCCGGTCCTTTCTCTGGTTCTTGGGTTCCATCTCACATAATGAGCTGTAAATCTAATTACACACTGTTTGGTTACTCTCACAATGTGTGTGCCACTACTGCACGAACATATCGTGCATGTTTACCATTGTAGAACAAAGGGTTTATGGTAGGGTTGGAAACACATTTTTTTAAGTCATTGTCTTTCACTCCTTATTCTTATTTTCTCAAAACAATGTTGTAATTTAAATGCATTCAATATAGCTTTAAACGTCCCAATTACAATAATTTAAAAACACAAAATTCTTTAACTGTGAGCTCCTATGAAATAAAAACTAAGTTACATACTTCTCTATATAATTCAAATGTTGAATTCACAAAATACACATTTTTATTAAAAAAAGAAGAAAAAGAAAAGGCATGGCAGAGTTAGTAATGACAAAACCAAAGCAGAACCAAAGTCCATCAGAAAAAAGCACTAAATCTTATGGTTCTATGTCCAACATCTGGGATTTATGATGAAACCTCCCCTCATCTTGCTGCCCATACCACACATAGTCTCTCCTGGGTCAACTAGACTCAATATTTACTACTCTCCTTGCATCTCAATATTCCAGTGTCTTCATTAAGACTTTAGCTTCACATACACAGCATTTTACTCACTGTTTTATTTCTGTGAAGAGATAATATGACTCTTATAAATGAAAAGTATTTAATTGGGGGTTTGCTTATTTTTTTCAGTGTCTTGGTTCATTATCATGGCTAGGGGCATGGCACTGAAGTAGTAACAAAGAGCTACATCCAGATCTGTAGACCAAGAGATATATTCTGGGCTAGATGTGGGTTTTTGAAACCTCAAAGCCCAAGCCTAGTGACACACTTTCTCCAACAAAGCCACGCCTACTACAAGACCACTTCTCATAATACTTATAATCCTTTCAAACAGCCACACTCCCTGATCACTAAGCATTCAAATATATGAACCTATGGGGGTTATTTCAACCATCACTCACAACATCAGACAATGGTCATTCAGGACTTCCTTGCAGAAGCTCTGACCATTCCACAAGTTGTCTGGTGTCAGCTGCTAACTGACCCCTTCTCTGCTCAAGCTTTCATGCCTTCAAAGCTAGTACTATGTGGAGAATACTAGCAAGCTGTCTTGCCAGCTCAAGATGTAACCTGGACCTTTTGTACTAGAAGTTCTGGCCTTCAGATAATATGTTTCTAGGTATTTGATTTAGAAGATCAACTAGATACATCCTCAGATCAGTCTTTATACTCTCTTCTAAACTCGTGTCTTTAAAAGCCTTAATTAAGTAGAGTTCTGCATGCAAGGCATCAGCTTGTTTTTTAATGTCACCAATTTTTAACAGTGACAGTTGTTTAGTTGGCTGTACTCACCTTGTCCTAAACTTTAATGTTGATCACCCATATCGTCCGCAAGGAAATTAATCTATTCTTTATAAATTCAACTTCTCTTGGGAAATTGTTCTCAGGATGTGAGCAGAACACATCCAGCTTCTTGCCTGAAATATCACACAAACGATCTCATTTCAGTTGTATATAGAGTAACTTTTGAAGCCTCAGGATCCAGGACTCTGCAGTCCATATTCTCTTAGGATTCTTAACTTTTAGTCTCCCACCAGAACGCCTTCTAAGTCCTTTTTAAAGTCCTTAAGTGGCTTTCTTATCCAACATATTAAACTCTTCCATCTTCTTCAAATGCCTAAGAGCCACATGATCAGGTCTAGAAGATCATTCTCCCCACTTCACAGTAACCATGCTTTACTTCTTTTCTTGTTTGCTATGGGAAAAAAAACAAAACAAAACAAACAAACAAACAAAAACAAGTTGACGGGCAGCAGAAAGAAGAGTGGGTATATTTGAATTTTCCATCTCTGAAGAATACAGTCCACTATGGTGTGGAAAACATAGCAGCAGAAAGGGAAGGCATGGTATCAGGAGCAGGACTGAGGCTGGTTGGAGTGATGGATATCTGGTACCTCTTGGATCCCATTCTCCATTTATGATATGATAGGAGGCTACCCACTGTGAATGGGTCTTCTCTCTTTAGTTAGGAAAATAATATCCATGGCCATAGTTTATCCCTCAGGTGATTTTGTACTTCACCAAGTTGAAAGTTAATACTAACCATCCCACGGAGAGAAGCTAAATATATTCATTCATCTTTCCATGTGGTAACTGTACATTTTACAATCTAGATTACTAATCTCTCTTTATCCACTGTAAAATCTATGTAGACATAGACTTCTGAAATTTCCTTCTCAATTCCCTTACAAACTGTTTGTTCCTCTCTACTCTGTACCATTTTATCACTGCTTCCACCTCTTAGGTGTGTCTCACCCCAATGTGAATATTCCATTTTCACAGACTCATCTTTGTTAAATGTTTGCAAATTAGGAATGAGATTGTGACTTATTTATTTATTTATTTATTTATTTATTTATTTATTTATTTATTTAATAAATTTAGTTTAAATTCTTCTCACCAGCTCTTCTAGACTTACGTATTTTTCCCAGGACTCACTTCAGCTACCCCTTTTGCTCTATGAATACTTCAGAGTAGAGGAAAGCATATATTTTGATTTCAGACTGGCTGAATTTCTCTTAGCACAATGGCCAAGCTAATTAATTTCATTCGTTCTCCTTATTAAAATTAATATGCAGCTATTTAAAAGTGTTATGATAATTATATATAAAATCATAACATGTCTGACACAATATTAGCTTAACAAATGCAAGTTTTCTTTTCCACATGTAGTAGCTAAATTCTTTTACTGAAAGAAATAAAAAAAAAAAATGATCCTGACTAAACAGAAATGAGGCATACTGAGATCAAAATGCAAGGTTCAGAAATATTACTTAGAAATTAACTAAATGATGAATAAAAGACAGTAAATTTATCCCTTTATTAAAAATCCAGATGTAGGTTGAGAGGACATTCTTGATTTAAGCTCTATTTTTTTTTTTTTGTCTGAGAATGATATGAGTCTTTGATGATGAGTTCTATAAATCCAAGATAGTCAATACTGTGTAGTTCTATTGGATAACTTGCAATTTTCACTCCAATTTAAAAAAAAACTGTTCCCATTAACTTCATAGGAGTCAGATTCCAGCCTTCTACACAATTCGGTACAGTCTTCATCTCAGATGTGGGCATGTACAACAGAGATCACCAGAAATGTCAGTAGATTTTCAGAGAAAAAGAAACACTAACCTCCAAATAGATGGAAAGGAACAAAGCAAGAAAAAGGAAGCAGAATAACTCACCCCGAGAGAAACTAATAATTCAAGGAACTAACCACAACTTATAAAATCTTAAGTATTGCTCTCAGAGAGTCACAAGGTATCTGTATTGTGAACACAATGTCATGGCTACAAAGAAATATTAGATGGAAAGTAAGAAATAATTTTTAGAAATATTTAACTACTACATAAAGCTTCACATAGAAGATTAATAAGAATAGGTATAAAGGGTATGCCAGTTGAAGTGCTAGACAATTTACACAATCAAGAGTAAAATATAAAAAAAAGAAAAAAGTGGAAAGAGTAGAGTTATTTGACACAGGCTAAAGTTAGAAAACCCAATGAAGATGTTCCACAAAGGTAATAATAGTAACGAGGGAAAGAAATATTCATAGCAAAATCATTGAATAAGCTGCTCTTGGGATTCCATCCACTTCGTGCAGCCATGTCCTGTGCTAGAGTCTAAGCAAGTGAGTCCTAGCTCTCCTTTCTGGGTACCATCCTCAATCCCTAGATCTAGCTCCTGTCTCCAGAGGACCTCAAACTCCACGTTGCAGCCAGGACATGCTTCTCCCATCCTCATCGAACAAACAGGCTCCTTGTGCAGCATATTTTAACCCCTTTGAACAACCATAACCTATACATATTATGCTAGCACCTACTTCATATAAATCTTCCTGAGCTTTTTTCCATGCATTCTCCTCAACCTCATGACTGACCACCAAACTCTAGACTTGATCGCAATGCACATTCTTCCTATCAGCCAAACCCCATGTGTTTTCCTGACTTAATACACCTAAGACAAACCTTTAGGTCTGCATATCCTACATTCTGACCTAACTTACTCTGTTTATATCAATCACAGAACTAACAAAATAAGTACATAATATAAGTCTCACTGTAAAAATACAAACATTATGAAAGATCAAGCCAGTATCAAAGTCCCCAAACCTGCTTGTCCTGGAAAGAATGTTTGCTAATGAAAATTGTGCAGATGAACCCCAGGATACAGAATTTAGAAGAACAACCATAAACTTCATCAAAACTTTAGGAAATTTGAAAATCACACAAATCCGCAGCTCAATGAACTTAAAGATAACAAAAACCCAAGTAATGGCCAAGAAAACATCTGCATAAGTTGATGGAAATAATGAAAAAATCCAGGAATTGAAAATGAAGTTTACTAAAGAGAGAGAAAGACTTAGACCTTCAACTAACATGATGAGAGGATTGGAAGACCCAGTAACACAGCTAGAAAACACAATGAAAACCCTTACAAGTAGATGGAAATAAATGAATTAAGCACAAGACACAAAGATAAAGTAGGCAATTTAAATAAAATGAGCAAGACTATGAGAAAATTGAGGGAAAACACAGGAAGGAGCTATAGAGGAAATGTTGGATATCATGAGGATAAAGCACTGAATTATAGAAATAGATGAGGGAGAAGAATCTTTAACAAGATCATAGAGGAAAATTTTCACAAACTAAAGAAGACACACTCATATAGGAACAAGAACTACATAAAACTACAAACCAACAAGGCCAGAAAAAAACACTCCTCAAAGTGTTTTATGACAACATAAAAACATGCAGAACAAAAAGTATTGAAAGTTGCATAAGAAAAAATTTTTAAAAAATCAAGTCATATATAAAGAAAAACCCATCAGAATAACAGTTGATTTCTCAACAGAAACTTAGAAATCTAAAAGAGTATTGCAATAAATCTCACTTGTAATATACCAAATACAGGATTAATATTTATTGGAAAGTAATTTAACACTCAATGTAACAGGTTACCCCTTAAGAAGGTACTTGAGTGATCGGATGGTTCAGTTGGTGGATGCTGATTCAATCTCTCAAGAAGGCAGGAACACACGGGGCACTCAAGATCCCAGCAGCCCCTTTTGAATGCGGCTGACCACACCCCTTCAAGTACCCAGGCCTCTGGATATGTGCCTTCCAAACTTATCAGCTAACACCTGAATCCCACCACATCTCCCCCTTTGGTCTAATTAAGAAGGTTCTAGACTAAGACTATATATTAAGACTATGAATTATTGTGAGGTAATATCTAGGAGAGGAAAAGACACAAACTACAGCTAAAGCCTAACACATATAAAGCACATCATACATTTCTGGAATATTGGTAGATGGTGGGGTGTATAAATTACTTCAAAATTGTTCATCTGAGATAGTGAAAATTCAACACCTGAATGTTCCTTGCTAAAGGATGATAGGATAGTAACCTTAAATACCTATTCTTCAATCCTCTCAAGATCTGAGAAGGAAAATATATTACCTGAAATTCAGAAGCACATGAGAGTAGTAGCTTCCAAAATTTGGGAGAGGACAGCGGCACAGCTACCTGGACAATCACTTATGGTTTTTCTGTGCTGTTGGAGCATCCATCATTTTCGCTACAGGCCTATGATATCTGACAGATCTTTTCAGAAGCAGGGTATTTTTGGAGGGACTGTCTTATTCTGTACAGGTTTTATCAGTCTCTATCCATCATCCTGTTCATCCAGATTAGACATCGTGTGCGTACTGTCAGCAATCGAGGTAAGGGCAGTTCTTTACCCATCCGGTCATTCTCTGCCAAAAGGACAAACTCCAAAGGAGTGTCCTTGATGCTCAACACCATCTTGGGAAAGGAACAGTGACACCAGGAGTTGTCGCGTCTCTCATGGCTGAATTCTGAAAAACAAATATTAAATGCCATATTCTCTGGGTCTATGAAATGGTTGAAGGCTCCTGACTATGGTATTCTAACCTGTATCTGAGAAGACTGTGACATTGCAACTTAATTAATGTTAACTGCAGTTCTTATCATCCTAATTTTGAAGTTTATATTGTAAAATTAGGTTATTATAAAGGGGTGTACAATCTCTGAATAATGACTTTTATTATGACTATCAAATATTAGCCAGAGTTATATATACCGTGCAAAATGGTAACAATATTCTAGACATGTATATACACATGTATCATCTTAACAGAGGTATATAAAACATCTTGTGCACATATCATAACTAGCTCAATCATACATTATGTCTAGTATAGTAAATGGAGGTAGCAATTGTGTAGTGGAAATGACAATAATGTGCAAATATTTTAAACAGAGGTGGAAGCATATGTAAAATATAGCAGTTACAGATTCAATTTTACATAACAGTTACAGATTCAATTCTATATTAATGTACAAGTTGCTTTGGACATATAAAACAATTTCAGATTTAAGTTTGTACCATTATACAAATTATCTCAATCAAGCATATAAAATGATTTCACTTTTGTGTCAATATACAAATATCTATGCCAGTGCAAATTGTCTTTGGCTTAGCCCATATATTTGGCTAAAAATTGTTTATAAGTAGGTAGAACAATCTACCTTTATTTATCCTATCTATTCACCTTTCCCTTCTTTAAAAGAGATCTTTGAGGCTATATTATTATTCTGTCCTCAACCCAATTTTAACTTATAACTATTCTATAATAATTACCCGTAATCCTCAGAGGACAAAACTTATTCGGAAAGGGGGCGTAGGTTTTCATAGGGTTGCTTCCTGCTGACTTATGGGTGATGGCACCTCTTTGGGATACTGTAAAAGCTGAAACAATGATTAGATCCTAATGGACTGACTATACACATCTATAACCATTCTCAGAGTACTGGGTAAATCCATCTGGAATTCTTATCAGAGATATGACATGAAGGATAATCATAAAAGGCTATCTTGCAACTGTTTTGAATAGTCTATCTTCTAAAAGCAATCACTGAAAATCACTCAATCATTTATTGGTGTACACCAGGTTCTTGATTTCTCTATTTCTGTCTCTGTCTGTCAATCTCTTTCTCTCTCACACACACTCTCTCTTTTTTATTCCCTTTTAACCAGTAGGAATCGTTGTGGTGGGGGCCTCATCTCAGTTCCAGATGCTTCATAGAGAGCTGATAGGAGAAAATGTTGTTTACAATGGAAAACTTAAGCATTATTGATACCCAAAGAAGATATTTAGATCCTTTATGACTTCAGGAGAAGATCGTATGCAGAGAGGATGGTCAGGAGGTGTAGATACAGAGAGAAATAATATTATAGATGAAATTATGATAATATTGGGCCCTAAATATTCTGTCTTCTGTGTCACACCAGGTGGCTTTTCTGATATGAGACAGAATCTCTCACATTTTCTTTACCAATGCTTACTCCCACTCCAAATACAGCCTTATTTATAGTCAAATCAGGACCTGTATGTAGTAGGAGGTTTCTGGCCTTGACTTTCGGGCCTTGCCTCAAGGTTTAGGCCCACAGACCCCCAGATGCGCAGAGACACTCAGATGTTTACAGTAGTTTTCAGCTGATCGGCCTAAGGCCCAGGCATATAACTTGCTAACTCTTTACCCTTAAACTACCCCATGACTCTTATCCTGTCGTTGTATAAATAGTAAGGTTAACTCTGTATCATCAGGAATAAAGTGTGCAGTTTCAATATGTAAAACAACTCTTTCTGCATACTGAGAGTCAGTTATTATGTTAAGAGGCTTCGTAAAATCCAACAACACTATAATAATTGCATATAGTTCTGACTTCTGAACAGAGTTATAAGGGCTTAGAGCCACCTTAATTAAATTTTCTGATTTGTAACCAGCCTTTCCTAAGTTGTTCAGTTCAACCATAAACAACATATTCCACACCGTAAAAGACCAGGATGGCAAGAATAGAATGGTGTATTCTCAGAATAACCACCAGTGATAATACTTAGCATCATATGAATAACCTAACCAAATTTAGAGTTTATTATACCCAATAGAACAAACCTAAGGAAAATATAGAAATCAATATTTCATGTTGAAAAGAGGAATGAGGAAAGGCAAGAAACTGTAAGAAGAAAACAAAGAATTACTGAAAATGAAGGTAGCACTGATAACGCTGAACCTGATTGGAGAGAAAATGAGAATAGCCCTGAACGTACAGGAGACAACTTTGTGGACAGAGCACCAATAGTACAGGCACTGCTAATAAATGAGACTTTATGAAGCTGCAAAGCTTCTATAAAGTAAAGAACACCAGCAAAGGACTAATGGCAGCCTACATAATGAGAAAAGTCTTTGCCAACCCCATCCCTGGCAGAGAGCTAATTTCCAAAAGAACTCAAGAAGCTAGACATCAGAGAACCAAATAATCCAGTTAAAAATGGAGTGTAGATCTAAACTCAAAATTCTCAACAGAGGAATCTCAAACAGCCAAGAAGCACCTTAAAAAATTTTCAGCATCCTCCATTATCAGGGAAATACAAATCAAAATGAGTCTCAGATTCCATCTTGCACATGTCAGAATGGCTAAGATTAAAAACACAAGGGACAGCTCAGGCTGGAGAGGATGTGCAGCCAGTGGGAGCACTCACGTTGCTTCTGGGAATGCAAACCTGTACAGCCACCTTTGAAATCAATACGTTGGTTTTCTAGAAAATAGAGTATCAGTCATCCTCAAGACCCAGCCATATCACTCTTGGGCATTTACCCAAGGAATGCACCACTCTACTTACAAGAACATTTGTTCAGTTATGTTCATAACATTTTTATTCATAATATCCGGAAACTGGAAACAAGATAGATATTCCCCAACCAGAGTGGATAAAAAAAAATGTGATACATTACACAATGGTGTATTACTTAGTTGTTTAAAACAAGGACCCATCATGAATTTTGCAGGCAAATAGATGAAACAAGAAAAAAAAATCATATTCAGTGAGGTAATCCAAATCCAGAAAGACAAGCATGTTATGTACTCACTTATAAGTGGATATTACCTGTAAAATTATCTTTATCTGTTATGTTATCTTTTGATAACCATGTTCCAAGCCATGGACCCAGAAAAGCTAAATAACAATGAGGAATCATGGTGAGATGCTTAGATCTCTCTGAGAAAGGGACATCTAATAGATTTTGCTTGTGGATGAGGTAGGTGGGAATGGGAACGTGAGGGGTTCAGGTAGGGTGGGGGATGAGAGTACTGGGAGAGAAGCAGGAAAGGCAGCAATTCAGGGTGAGATAGAATTGTGAAGTTGAAACTCCCAGGAATCAACAAGGGTGACCCACACTAAGACTCCTAGCAATAAGGGGCATGTAGCCTGAATTGACCTTCTCCTATAACCAGGCAAGACTTTCAGTGGAGGGACCAAGACACCAACCCAGGCCTTTTGACCTGCTTTTTAATTTTTTTTAATATACCTGAAAGATGTGCTTGGGTAAAGGTGACACAGAAATTGTAGGCATGGCCAATCATTCTATTTCCATTCAAAAGGGACTGGTGTTACTAGGAGATGTGGCCTTGGGTTGCTCAAACTTCAGTGTGAAATTGAGACAGTCCGTTCCACTGCCTGTTCCTTTCTGATCAAGATGTAGTGAGCACCATACCACATGCATGCTGCCATGCTCCCTGTCATGATGATAATAGACTGAACCTCTGACGTGGTAAGCCACCACTTCAAGTAAATGTTTTTCTTAAAAGAGTTGTCATTGTCAGAGTGTCTGTTTGCAGCAATAGAAACCCTAAGACAGAATTTGGTTTCGGGAACAGGGGCATTGCTGTGAAGGGCCTAACCATGTTTTTGCCTGGGGGAATTTATACCTTGGTACTTTCAATTATTAAAGCAGTGGAATGATTTAAGCACTGCTTAATGGGCCATACTAGTAGGAGCATGGAAGAAAATGGTGCTCTTAATGATTTGAACTGTTCAGGGACTGGATCAAGAGGGTTCAGAAGACAAGAATTTTATTATGTTGCCTAGATATTATTCTTATGATATTTTGATCAAGAATGTGGCTGCTTTTTTCCCTTACCATAAGAGTGTACCTGAGATATAAAGTGAAGAGTTTAGATTAATTCTATTGGCAGAGGAAATCTCAACACAGCCTAGTATAAACATATTCATGTGGTTATTAGTGGTAAATCTTAGATTTATAATGAAAAGGAACAATCTAAACAAGGTAAAATACAAAATATGAAATGTAAGGAGAAAAGTAACTCCTAAAAGTGAAACATGTTTAAGGAGATAAATATTTAAAAATGAAATAAAGGGAATGGTGACTTCAGGGCAATAACCTACTCAGGTAATTTTCCCATTTGTCAAAGGGAATTAAGGAAAAGCTTAGAGCTAGGTCTTGGAGTGCATACCTTTAGTTCCAGCACTGGGAAGGCAATGACCTGCAGATCTCTGTGTTTGAGGCTAACCTGGTCTTCAAAGCAAGTTCCAGAATAGCCAAGCCTAGGCAGTGAAAGAAATCACCAAAACCAGAAAGCTAGTGAAGGCGTAATTGAAAAATGGGGTCATATTCTAGCCCCAGCATGCAGCAAAACATGGCGGCTTCTGCCACATGGTTCTAGCTTTAGAGTTAAAGATAGAAGGAAACAGATTTTAGTATCTTCTTCCATGTCTAAGAAAAACTGCTGAGGCAAGTCATATGTCAGAGGTGTCCCTGAATGGAGACCTAGAAGAGCCATTGAATGAAGCTGTGCATAGAAAGCCTAGATTGTCTTGTAGACTCCAACATGTAGAAGATGCCAGGATCTTAAGATACTTTCCCAGGAAAGCTGATAAAAAGAGTGTGGAAATCAGTCCAGGAGAAGGAAGTACGTTGCAGTTAGCAAAGCTAAAAGGAGTTGGAGATCTGAGGATTTTGATGTCAGACCCAGAGATATAGATTTTGGAGTTTGCTCAGGTGGTTTTTGGTCTTGCTTTGATTCAGTATTTCCTCAATATGCTCCTCCTGCACCCTCCCCCCATGTTTTGGAATAGTGATGCATATCTGTGCCATTATATGTTGGAAGTATGTGATCTGCTTTTTGATTTTGATTTTATAGGGGATTACAGTTAAGAGATTGCCATGAGTCTCAGTAAAGAATTTAGATTTTGGGTGTTAGAATCATTGTTGAGACTGTGGTAGACTATGGGAACTTTTGAAGTTGGATTAAATGCATTTTCAATTGTAATATTGTTTTTGAGGACCAGGCAGTGGGTTGTGATGGCTTGAATGTAAATGGCCCAACAAGAGAACAGCACTATTAGGATCCGTGGCCTCACTGAAGAAAGTGTGTCACTATGGAGGCTGCTTTTTGTTTCATATGTTCAAGCCGTGCAGTGAGTTCTTATTGGCTGGGAGTCAAGATGTAAGAACTCTCAGCTCCAGTACCATGTCTGCTTGCTACGATGATAATGGACTAAACCTCTAAAACTGTATGTATGTTGCCATCCTCAATTGATTATTCTTCTTTATAAGAGTTGCCATGGTCATATCTCTTTACAGTTACAGAAACCAACCCAAGACATTAACAAAAAGCACAAGCCCATAAATAGACTGAAAGACAAAAATCACATGATCATCTCAACAGTTTCAGAAAAAGCCCTTAACAAAAATATAATAGGCCTTTATAGTAATAGTCATACATAGAGAATGATTATGGAAAATATACTTCAATATAATAAAAACTATGTAAAAAACTAGTAGCCAATATTCTAGTTATTCCACAGATGCATGCTCAGCAATTTTTTTCTGCTCTAATCATACCACATAAGAAATAAAAAACCCAAAATGTCCTCTAATTGATGAATAGATGATGAAAATATGTTCCACATATACTATTCATCTGTAAAGAAAAATGAAATCATAAAATTTGTAGGTAAATGGATAGCACTTGAAAAGACCATATTGAGAGAGAGATAATCCAGACCCAAAATAGAAAGACAAATGTTGCATGCTCTTACTCATGTGCGGTTCCTAACTACAAGCCTTCTGATAAAACTATATAACTTTGTGCAACCAGAATCTAGGAAAGTAAAAGGGGAACATAGTGAGTGGAGCAAAATCAAAGGAGAATAGAGGGGTACAGATGATCTAAAGGGCACAATGGAAAAAATAGAGTGAGGAGCTTTTGTTAGGGATGAGGAGAGAGATTAATACAGGAGAATATGGAGAAGGTAACATAACAGTAAGGATATCAGAAAAAGACAATGAATCATAGTATTACCTACCTACCTAAAATTTACATATAGTACATATGTAATTATATATGTATTACATATATATGCATATATACATACTTACAATTTTCCATCTGGGCTGACAATATTCACCTCCAGAGCCACAGACTATCTAACAAAAACTCTAATGCTAGCATTGAGAGACTGTGATTTGAGTTGTTGGTCAAGGATAGTTCAAGGGACTCTCCAAATGCCCTCTAATGCTGTTACTCATGGTTCCCTCCCAAAAGTTGAAGATAAGCATTGCTAAAGACACCACAGACTTCAGCCATAGGACTTTGAGGATGTAAGCAGTTTCTGACCCAAAGGTACCATGCAGAGTTCTAAGAAGACTATGAAAACAATAATCTTATCCAGCAATGGTGCCCGTAAACAAAAAAAGCAATTCCACTAGCAGAGGAAAACTCAAAATGGCCCAGAACAGACTCTGTTGTATGACTGTAGTTGTAATTCTAATATAGATTTATAATGAAAAAGAACAAGCTGAGAAAGAAAACATATAAGATGCAGAACAATTTGAGGAGAAAAGAATCACCAGAAATAAAGTTAAGTGGAATAAAGCTAAGTCCTGTGTCTATGGAAATTTAAGAAATGGAATAAAGAGAGTGGTGACCTCAGGGCAAGATCCCACCCAATTAAGTTTCCACCCTGAGAAAAGGAATTAAAGGAAAGCTTAGAGCTGGGAGTGAGAGTACATGCCTTTAGTCTCAGCACTGGGAAGGCAATGACCTGCAGATCTCTGAGTGTGAGACCAACCTGGTCTACAGAGGACATTTCAGAACAGCCAGGCTTAGGCAGTGAAAGAAATCATCAAAACCAGAAATCTGGTGAAGATATACCTGAACAATGAAGCCATGTTCCAGCCCCAACAAGCAGCAAAACATGTCAACTTCAGCAACACAGTCCTGGCTTCAAAAATAGGAGAAAGGCATTATGGAACCTTCTTCTGCACCTAAGAAAAGATGCTGAGGTCAGTCATTTCTCAGCCATGTCTCTGACTGGAGGCATAGCCAGGCCATTGCTGAGGCTGTGAAGGAGAAGTTGATGTGAGAATGCCTTTCTGTATGCTGTGAATATCAATCTTTAAATAAAGGAGCTGTTTTGGCCCATGACAGGCACCATAGAAAAAGTAGGAGGATAAATCAGAGCATAGGAGCAGGGCGAGTCAGAGAGAGACTGAGCCAGAAGCCCAAAGAAGCAACATGTAAGGAACACAGGTGAGCCACGGGCCATGTGGCAGACAGATTAATAGAAATGGGTTGAGTTAAGATAAAAAAGCTATCTAGCAAGGTTCCTGAGCCATAGACCAAACAGCTTGAACTTAATATAAGAGGCTGAGTCATTTCTGGGGCCTGAGCAGAGGCGAGCGGCTAAGGGGTCTGGGGCTGCAGGTCTGTGGGTTTGGGCCTCTGGCTGCATGAGGCCAAGAAACCACATTGTAACAGAGAAGCCTGGATTGCTTTGGAAATCCTAAGATGTCAGAGAAGTGAGAGTTTTGGGATACTCGCCAAGGAAAGCTGCTAACAGGGAGTGGAAAACAGTCCAACAGAAAAAAATATGTTGCAGTCAACAAAGCTGAAGGAAGTTAGAGATCTGAAGAGTGCTTTGACATCAGACATGGAGATGCAGGTTTTGGAGTTCGCCCTGCTGGTTTTCAGTTTTACTTTAGTCCGATATTTTCTCACTAAACTCCCTTCAGTATATTTTGGAATGGTAATGTATATACCATTATATGTTGGAAGTATATGATCTGCTTTTAAATTTTAATTTTATAGGGGATTACATTTAAGAGATTGTGTGAATTTCAGAAGAGATTGAAATGTAGACTTTAAATAAGTTTTAGACTGTTACATGAGACTATCGGGACTTTGAAGTCCCTTTGGGAACTAGGCACTGAAATGTAGTAGTTTGAAAGAAAATGATCCCCAAAGGACTGGCACTATTGGTAGGTGTGGCTTTGTTAGTGTAGGTGTGGTCACATTGGAGGAAGTAGGGGCAGGTTTTGAGTTCTCATATGTGCTCAAGCCACACCCAGTGAGGCAGACCACTTCCTGTTGCCTATGCATCAACATGTAGCAGCTCCTTCTCCAGAACCATGCTCTCATCCATGATGATAATGGACTAAACCTGTGAAACTGTAAGCTCTCGCCTTGATTAAATATTTTCCTTTGTAAAAATTTCCGTGTTCATGATGTTTCTTCACAGGAACAGAAACCCTAACTAAAGCAGCGACTATCATGGCATCGGCATGACTAAGGTGCAGTAGTGGCATCAACAGTAACTCTATTTGGACTCAAACTTTGCCCAACTCAAGGGAAATCATGGCTGGTACTGTAAACTACTTAACTACTTAAGTGCTACTACTACTTGGCTAACAGCTTGACTACTAGGCATAGGAAACTCACAAATCTTAAAGCAGAACCTAAAATAGCCACTTTACTAAACGAAAATAGTTCTTAACTACATCCTAAATACGTATCCTTATACTCCCAGATGAGAATAAGTCTTACAACTCACAAGGATACATCACCTTGCAGCAGATGGTGACAGCCATAAACAATCAGAATGAAGAGATTCAATCACTGTTGACAGCTTCATCTGATAAACCTGTGACCCATTTATTTTTATACATAAATTCAAAGATCCTAGTGGGAGAGCAGTAAAAAGGTTTAAGAGTCAGAGACACAGGAAGTTTGCTGTGAGAGATTTTATTTTTTTAGAAATGTTAGAAAAGCTATATCCTATATCCGTCAAGTCTCATCAACATGACTGCCTAAACAGGACCTGAACAAGTCAGTAACAGACATGTAACATGGTGTGGGTAGACTGTATGGGGCCTCAATTTTAGACAAAGAACAGGAGATATGCCTTCCCTGCAGAAGAGCTTCCCAATTGGTTATATAATCCTAAATCTTCAGCTATGAGATCATTTACATACAAGTAACATTATATGGACTGAACAGGTTTTATTTATGTGTTTAAGTATAAAGTTGGGAACACCCTCTCTCCCCACACACACACCGCCCAACAGCAATTAAAGAAGTAGAGACTGAAGAGCATGAATTTAAAACAGAGCAAGGGGCATGCAAGAGAGTGGCTAGAGAGAGGAAAAGCCAGAGGAAAACTGATATAATTATTTTCTAATCTTAGAAAATAAAGAAGTATTCAAAAGTAAAAACAAAAGACCTCATTTTGGCACTTTAATGATGAAGTAAAAATTTTTAAGACTTTCCAAAGAATACTATAGAGTAGGGAATACATAGTACATCTAATTAATGTGGATATTAGAAGTATGAAGGTTTTGAGTGGAGTGATATATTGAACTAAAAATCACACTGTCCATAAAATATTAAGGAAAAAGTAAGGGGACAAAGAGGAAGTTTTACTTTTAAAAAAAAAAGCAAAAAATGATACTTGGGGATTGCAAAGGTCTATAAGTAATAGTTCTAGTTTCTCCATGCAGAAAGTCTTCAGAAAGTACTTCAAACTAAGAGAAGAAGCCTGGACACAGCAGTGAGGGACAGTTGCAGTCAGGTCTTAGCTTGACTATAGCCCTGACCCAAGAAAGCAAAGCAAAATCTCTCTCTCTCTCTCTCTCTCTCTCTCTCTCTCTCTCTCTCTCTCTCTCTCTCTCTCTCTCTCTCTCTCTCTCTCTCTCTCTCTCTCTCTCTGCAGTCCAGTGACTTTGCAGCCTCATAAGGCCATGCACTTCAACTGCATCAGCCTTCTATTGTTTGTGGTGCTCCAAATTATGTATGCATTATCAACAGTTTATCAACAAATAATTTAAAGAGTATCAATATAAATACAAACGAAAATGTCAAATGTAGAGGTAAAAGGAATATAAGAGATGAATTTAGCAGTAGATTCTTTATACACTAGGAAGCTAATAGAAGATGTCTAATCTTAACTAAGATTGACATGAAGTCATAAAGGTTGCCAAATTTGTGAACAATCAAAAGAAAGCAATCATCAGTATGTAAATGTGATTATCACTATATGTTTCCACTTCTCTAGCTTGACTATATTAGAAAACATTTTAAAATTAGTGCAAGGACAAGACATACACTGAAGTCTCCATTTTGATCTGAATATATATATATATATATATATATATTACGCTATGCCTTTTAACAAGTGTTTACTATTTTATAGATATCATACCAACGTAGTCATCTTCGTGAAAAAGACATTTCAAAGGGAAAGACTTTTCATGAGGCTCTGAACACTCCATGAAGTTGTGTGGCCGAGTTTGCCTGCCCTGAGGCCATCAGACTTTTAGCACTGCTGTCATTTGCTGTGGGAAACCCTTTATTATGAGTTATTCTGTGCTTTGAAGGTTGCTGTGCTGTTACTGCTACTGCTGTCAACATGACACAAACTAGTGTCTTCTCGGAACAGAGAACCTTCCATTGAGCAACTGCCCCCATTTTACTGAGTGGTAGCCATGCCACGTTGGTGGGTTTGTTTGTTTGTTTGATCAAGGCGTGATGTTGAGGATCCAGTCCACTATGGGTTATGGCACACTTGGACAGGTGATGCTAAGCAGAAACGTGACTGAGCAGCTCTTGCCAAGAAATCCAGCAGGCAGCATATGGCCATGGCCTCTGCTCCAGTTCCTGCCTCCAAGTTCCTGCTTTGTGTTTCCTCCCAAACTTCCTTTAGTGAATGGACTACAATGTAGTGGAAATGTAAGCTGAGATAGACTCTTCCTCCCCAGTTACTTTTGGTCATTCTTTTTAACTACAGAAACAGAAAATAATGAATATAAATGCTAAAAAGATCCCCCATCTCTATTTCTAAGTGGCCAGGAGCCCCCACTCCATTGAGACAGCCACAGATGTGTCCACGTGTTATCAAGTGCCCCTCGGAGTAAAAATGTCCTACCTCAGAATCTCTGGATATGTCTCTTGGCTATGGCAGTCACCAAAACAAATGACCTCTTGGAAAGAAAGCTAGGATATACATACTTTTTGTTTGCAAAGGCATTTTTGGTTTTGTTCTTTTAACTCAATGAATTATCTTTAGTTCTGTTAAATTCAGCCAGTATTTTTGAGTGCCAGCTCTGTCCGGCTCTGTGCCCAGCACATACATCTCTGACAAAATTTTCTTAAGAAAAATAAAGAACATTTCCCCTGATAGTCTCGACCTAGATATTTAGTTTATCCCCTCACCTCATCACTTATTGAAATTGTCACACATTTCATTTTTCCTTATATATGGTCTTAGCAGTTGCTAAGGCTGATTCAGAAAGTTCTAGTAAAGCCTTCTAATTTCCATATATTAACATTTAGCAGGGAGAAAAAAATTACTTTATTGAAGACAGCAAATAAAGTTGAAAGTAGCAATCATAAATACTAGTTGGTTCATGAAATATGAAATAAATGAAACACTTGACAAGTACACTTGTTACAACTAAAAGATAGTAGAATAGTATGTACCAAAGCATTCTGAACAAACCCAGTTGGATTGTAGATATCAGAACTGGGCAATTGTAATTTGCAACAGAAACTTTCATTTCTTGTATTTTAGGCTTAATAGTCACATTATGATTGTTATATTTGCCTCTAAAGAGCTAAATTGAACTTTCTTTAAAAGTTACAGGTTCTGTAGTTTACTTAAAAGTAAATTATAAATTACTTTTATAAGTGTTGTTGTGAATTGCTTTCTTCTACATTAGAATATACTTTTAATTATTTTTTTATTTGAAGCACATCATTTTAAAAAGAATATACATGTAGGGATGAGCTCTGTGACTACTTAATCACAACTCTTACAGATAAAAATATTAATATGAAAGTAAACAGTTTCTGCTGGGGTAGACATTTGAAATTTATTTTTATGAAATTATATTTAGGCATAATTAAAATTTTTCTTTGTTGAGGAAATAGTGTGAAAGTCATAGCTTACTTTAGTCTGATTATATGGAGGATATGCCTTTTGCCCCTCAGAGGAAATATATATATATCACAGGGTGATGTGGACAGGTCAGCTCATCTCAGTGTTGTGTGTGTGAGAGAGAGATATAACACATATATGTCCATATGTATAACACAGCTAGAATATGTTAGCCTTCCTATAAAAATGCTCAAATAAAACATTATTTATTAGTGTATTATTTAAAATGGCTGCTGTAAAGCATTTATTGATAGTACTTATGGTCTCATTCATTTACTACTAAGTATTTGTTGTAGGAAAATTTGCTAAGCTTTTCTTTATATTATATTTTAAGGAATTTTTTTTTCTTGATAAATTGCATACCTTTCTTTAAAAAGAACAAAAGCTTCAATTTTTTTATGTTTGCCTAAGAACAGAGGTTCCCATTGTACAACTCTTCATTGTGCATATTTATTTATGATTTATGTCATCTGCTTTGGGAATATTTCATAGAACTTGGCCCAAAAAAATTGTTTGCCAGGTTTCTCTTTATTGCAGTCCAAGTGTACCTAGTCACTATTTTGGTGAATTTATTTTTATTCCAGCGTGTGAATTTCTCTCATTAACTTCTGAGTGTTTAGGTGCTGGGATGCAGTAATTCCCACATTTTGGTCAACGGGATTGGTACAACAAGTGAAGAAGGAATCATCCCCCAAATCATCCTTCCTTGTCTGGGCTCATGGTAAGGGACCAGAAAATAGCCATTACTTTGGGGGGATCTTGAATAATCTTGTCTCTTTGATGACGGTGACGTTTGGTGTAATAAAATCATGGTACCTTGGGAGACCCAGGCACTGGTGTGTGAAGTATGAGAGATCCCTAGGGGTAGTTCCAGATTCAGGAAAGTCAACATCTCTGGTCATGCAAACCTTTTTCTCATCTGCAGCCTGCCACTACAAAGGTATGCAAACCTATTGTATGACCTCTTTTTATTTTTCCAGAAAAAAAAATAAAAGTACCAGTTTTTCCCCTTTGTTGAAAATAGAATCTTTTCTCATACAATATATCCTGATTATAGTTTCCCTCACTCTACTCCTCCCATTTTCCCCAACCAGCCCATTCCATCCAGATCCTTATCCTTCCCATCTGGATCCTCATCCATCCCATCCAGATCCTCATCCTTCCCATCCAGATACTCATCCTTCCCATCTGGATCGTTATCCTTCCCATCTGGTTCCTCAACCGTCCCATCCGGATTCGCATCCTTCCCATCTGGATCCATACTCTTTCTGTCTCTCATTAGAAATGAACAGGCCTTTTAAGAAATAACAAAATAAAACATAATAAGATAAAACAAAGCCATCAAATAGAAGTTGGGCAGAGTAAACTAAGAGAAGAAAAAGATTCCAACAGAAGGTACAAGAATCAGATGCCACTCGCTCACTGACTCAGGAGTTCCATAAAAATACTAACTAAAAGCTATAATTTCTACTTAGAAGACCTGATAGAAACCTGTGCAGGCCTGGTGCTTGCTGGTTCGTCTCTGAGTTCACGTGACCTTTACTCAGTTTATTTAAAAGGCCTTTTTCTCCTGGCATCTTTCGTCCCCTCTGGTTCTTACAGTCTTTCTGCCCCCTTGTGTGCTTCATTCTATGAGCTCTGAGGATATTTGATGGAGATACTGTATTTTGAGCTCTATTACCCACCTCTTTCCTTCTCTCCTCCCTCTGTAATGTTTGGCTATGGTTCTTTGTTTGAATGTGTTTCCATCTGCTGAAGGAGGAATCATCTCTGGTGATAGCTGAACAAGGCACTGATCTATGAGTATAGCAGACTGTAATTAGGAGTCATTTATCACTACTTTTGTGTGTGACTTCTTTTATAGATATGAATAAATGTCTATTCTCCAGGAAGGGCACTGGTGACAAAACAAATACTTGAGTCCTACATTGGTGAACCAATCAGTTTTCTGGGGTAACTTACTGATACATGGTTGACTCAAGCATGGTAGTTTAATTTATTGTGCTTTCTGCCCTACTTGCTCCACAGACGTCTCCTCTCATAATTGTGTGCACTAATAAATGTTTGCTCTTATGTTGCTTAGAACACAGGCCTTGTGAACCTTTTAACTGCCCAAGCTTTTCTTGACCTCTCTGCTTCTTCATGGGCTCCTTATGTTTTGTTAGCTTTCTGAGTCTTATGAGCCAGGGAAATTGCTACAGTTTAGATGTAGGAACACAACATAGGCTCTTCACTCTGGTCCATGTATGCTGTTCATTCCTTCACCATTACACCTATTTCATGATATCATAATTGTAGGTGTTCATCTTTGGCTATTCCACTTAAGCATAATATATAAATATAGAAAATGTAAATGTCAGTCTCTACAGTGCAGGCCGTCCATCAGACAGATAGATGAATGAGTAAGCTAAGTAATGAAATACTGAAATAAATTGTTCAATAACTCTCCTGATAGACTATGATTTAATGCGTAGAGGTTTCTTATGATAGATTATAGAGAAGTCACTTGTCTGGTCTATTAATTCTGTTCCAGTAGTCAGAGGATTTAGTGTCATTGATCTCTTTCAGGTATACCTGGAGCTCTGTATTGGTGCTCAAAATTTATGTAGGAGAACATGTCTTTAACAATATGGTACTAGAATCTATTGGGACATGTCTTCTACACCTAAGTTATGTACTCTGCTTAATTCTTCCAAGACCATCTCTATATTCTACCAAAAACAAAGACATAAGCTAGAAAAAGAGCTGGAAATCTTTTGGAAGATAATATAAATATCTGACATCTCGTTTATGATATATCATAATGTCTTTTCTTAACTTGCATGTCTCTAGTATAATATGTCATGCAGTTGTCCTACTTATCCACTAATGCTTACATGCCTAGAGAGATTAGTAAATAAATACTTCTAAAGACTGGGTCCATCCAGTTGTTTGATAGAAATTATCATAAGTAATAATGTGAAAATAAAATTATTTACACAGTAAATAATTTTAAATTTATGATCAAGATTCCTGGTCTAATATGCCATTCGGATATCTTAGTGCTAATATGCATTAATTTCTTATTTATGTCCAGGACATAATAGTTGTAAATGTATTAGTATTCTGTACTAAGGATACTTATTTCTTAGTATAGCTCAATTTGTGATCTTTTCAAATTCCAAGCATCATATAGCAAACTTTTATTTAATGTTAATTAAGATTTCATGAATGGCACTGAAAATTAGCAGAACTGAGAGGATTTCTAGTAACCATTGTTACCCACCGAAAGGTACTGCAGCTTTCTTATAATAATGGACCATTTACAGACACTCTATTGTATGTGGAAGTAGATACAACATCATGTAATGATGAAGTGTACTAATTGAGCATGTGTCTAATAGACAAGGTGACAGATATACTTTCTCATGAAGACTATTATTTGTAGATCATAATGGTTCAAATGAGACTGGACTTAGTTTAATCTGATAAAGTATTATCTGTTCATTCATAGCATTACAATTTAAAGGTCTATCAGAGAAGAAACTTGGAATTTCTTCCACCAACAGTTGTTGTTCTGGGTTGTAGGAAAAAATAACAAATTTTATGCTATGATAAACTATGATAATTTTGTATAACATGTGAAACACATGAGTGATGAACTAGGATTTCTGTGAAATCTGGTTTTTATAAACAAAGGGAACGTATCACAAATTCTGATTTCTTATGATCTCCAGTTGAGCCTTGTTGATACAGAGCTCCAGGTTGACTTTCCATGTGTTTTGTGGATAAGCAGGAAGGTGGATCTTGAAAGAGTGAATAACTGTGTCTTTTGTCACATTTGCTTTTTTCTTCTCATTCAGTTCTGAATCTGTTTTCTGTCACTTCCAACATAAATTCCTACTGAATTTATTCTCTTAAGACCCTTTTTTCTTGAAGACTTCTCAATTTATTGTATATATTAAAAATAATACTAATGTTATTAGTTTTAGTAGATATACACTATTTCTAAGCAGAGAAGAAAGTCTCCCAGTGTTCTCACCCTTTATGATACCCTGAAGTTTTGGCAGTTTTGTCTCTCTGTATTCTCTGAAATGTAATGGCACTTTATGTTTTATATTAATCTTTTGACATCCTCTCTGCACTTACCAGTACTTTATATGATTAGCTTTCAATTCCCATCTTTTTATTCTCTTAAAACTCTCAGAACTTCTAGGCTTCTTTTTAGCTAAATCTGTCAAATCTCTTTTTAATCTTCAGATAGTGCATACATTTGGATGGATATGGTAAAAGGTATAGCTTTAAATAGGTACTTCAATCAGGATCTTTGAAACATAATCTTATGTCACTAATAGAACTGAAAAAATACCTTTAGCAACTTTATTGTAGTGAACTTTGGGGGTGGAAGAAGATTTAGTTTATAACCAAAGCCCAAAATTGGGTTCTACTTTGCAAGTATCAAATGGCACAGGAAATCCCTTCCGACTCACAACCTCCTCTCTCAGAATAGCGCTTTTTGTTCCTACAGAACATTCATTGCTTTTTGCTTAAAGCCAACAGTGTACTCATAAATCAAAGAAATTTCAAAACATCAATAAAATTTGGCAAACATATTAAACATATTGATGCATTAATGTGACATGCAGTGTGTTATAACCTCTAGCTAGTGAAGACCTGGACCAGAGTGAGTATCCAGTCAATCCTGTTGCTAAGACTGGCTGACGACCTTATGAGTTTAGAGAAAGAAGGCAACAGAGAAAATGACTGGATAGATATCCAGAGAATGTTTTAGAAAATTTGAAGTGAAAGAATTAGTTGATAATATATAGAACATATGAAGGAATGGGTGAGTGGGTTGGGTAGGCTGAGATGGAAGCAAAACTTGGGACAAAGGGAAGGAGTTAGACAAAAACTCTGGACCTTTGTAGGTCTTGAAAACATATTGAGAAGGGATACTGGTCAAAAGGAAACTTTCACATGAAAAATCAGTTCTCATTATATAGCTACTCATATTCTGAATACTTACTTGACCTACAGAGTTCAAGTGTTTGTCTTGAGCCAAGGGATGAAATATTTTTTTTTCTCTAGAATTTGATCACACCTAATCTGACTGAAAGCTTTGTCATCCGTAAATATCCCTTGGCCCATGAATGTGATATATGAACCTAAGAAAGTGTTCTCAAATTTAAGTATGATGTGACTTCAGAAAATTAACATCAGTGCAGGTTGGAGCCTAAAAGACATCTCAGTGGACTTAAGTAGTCAAGCCCAAGAACCTCAACTTTAAGCACATTCTAGAAAGTTCAATACAAATTTTAGAGATGATGTTTTGAGAAGTAACCATCAAAAAGAATCCTAGTTCTATTTTGTTTTAGGAAATAGTTATTTAATTATGTTTTAGAATTAAGAATCACCTCGGAATATTTTCTCTAAAAAAAATTACTTTTATGCACCTGATGACATGTGGTTCTCTAAATTCTAGAAGTAACTTTTCAGGATATCACTGATGAACTTGTTTCTCATATGGAGTCCTTTTGTTTTAAAAATCAGAGTGAGTGATTCTGAAATTTGAGCTGTTATGAGAATAGGAACAGGTAAGACTGGAATCATGTAAGACTGGAATCATGTAGCAAGCAAGAAAGGACATTGATTTATGGATGAATTTATTGTCACTCAGTGTTCATGGGAGCCTATCTTTTTGGGTGGCTGCTTATCTGAAACAGGAATCAGGAGCATGAAGAATGGAGGTTGCTGCTTTCCAAGTCCTCTGGGATGAAACAAATTGAATTAGCTTTATTGTTTTACATAAAATAAAAACGGTTTTGGAATTAAGTTTTGAGTCTGAAGCCTTACTTAGAATGATCGTTCGTAGAAATGCTCCATTGATGATTGACATAGCCCTATGGCTCTATGTCTGTGTCCTTTTTTTTTTTTTTTTTTTTGGTTAATCGCTATTTGTTACTTGTAAAATTTCAGTTAAGAGTAAAGAGACTAAAGTAATGATGCACAGACAAGGGAGATGGCTCAGTGGGTAAGACCTTTATGTTCATCCCTGGCCTACTGAGTTTTGTCCCCAGAATCCATGTAAATGTGGAAGTAGAAAATGGACCCCACACATTTGTCTTCTGATCTACACATACCACATTTATACTGTGGCACTCAAACATCCCATCCTGATGATAATAATAAATAAATAAATTTTAAAAATTATAAATTTGTCTAAAACCCCTTTTACTCTTTGGAGTTTTGTCCAAACCACATAAAATTTCAACAAATAAACAGAATTGCAGATAAATTTTTGGTATTAACATAGATGCAAAAAGTTGCAATAAAATACTTGTGATCCAAATTCAAGAACATATCAAATTGATCACCCATCATGATTTAGGAAGCTTCATCCATAGGACACAGGATGGTTCAATATATGAAAATCAATAAACATAACACACTAATTAAACAAACTGAAAGAAAAAAACAAAAACAAAACATCACATGATTATCTTATTAGATGCAGAAAAGGCCATTGGCAAAATCCAACATCCTTTCACAATAAAAGTCCTAGAGAGATTAGGGAAACGAGAAAATGTCTCAACACAATAAAGGCAGTCTGTAGCAAACCCATAGATAACATCAACTTAAATGAAGAAAAAAATCAAATCAATTCCACTAGAATAAGAAACAAGACAAAGTTATTCATTCTCTCCGTATTTATCAACATAGTGTTTGAAGTCTTAGGATAATAAAAATAGAACTGGATAAATTCTATTTGATATTATAATAAAACCCAGAGTTAGATACTGGGAAAAAGCTGAAATAAAAAAGAGATAGGGAAACAAACCACACCCACTTTTCACTCAACCAACTCTTCAGCCTGTCTAGTCCTCAGCCAAAAAGGGAAGTGGCAGGGAAAGCTGAACTCTCCTCTGAGCAAAAAAGAACTGTTGGAGGCATCACTATACCTGATTTCAAGTTGTACTACAAAACTATAGTAACAGAAAGAGCATGGGATTGGCATTAAAATCAAAAACAGTAATCAAGGGAGTCATATTGTATATCTAGACATAAGCACATACACCTATGGACCACTGAGTTTTATGTTAACAAAAGCCAGAAATACATACACAAAAGGGCAGCATCTTCAAAACTTGGTGCCAGTCAAACTGTACAGCTGTATGCAGCATAATACAAATATATCCATATTTAACACCCTCCACAAATCTCAATTCTATGTGGATCAAAGACTTCAATATAAATCCATATACACTGTACCCAGGTTAGAAGAGAAAGTAGAGGAATACCTTTGACCTCATTGGAGCAAGTCAAGACATTCTAAACAGAACACCAAAGACACTAAGATCAACAATTCATCTATCATTAATAAATAGGACTTCATGAAACTGAAAATCATCTGTGAGGCAAAGGGCAACATCTTCAGATAAAGCAGAAACTTACAGAATGGGGAAGATTATTATTTTTTTAACAACTACATATCAGAAAAAGCCTAGTATCTAAGATATAAAGAACTAAAACTCTAGGTACCATGAAAATTAATAACCCAATTATAAAATGGGTAATGATTTAAACAGAGGATTCTCAATGATAGAAACTCAAATTTCTAAGAAACAATGAATATTCAACGTCCTTAGTTATTATGGAAATGATAGGCAAAACTATCCTAATAATTATCTCATACCTGTTAGAATACTAAAATTAATCAAACAAGAAAAAAATTCTCATGCTGATGAGGATGTGGAGCACGGGAAACACTCTTCCATTGCTGGTAGAAGTCAAAACTTGTGCAACCACTATGAAAATCAGTGCAACAGTTCTTCAGAAAGATAGAAATTAATCTACCTCAAAATCCAATTATACCACTGATGCCTTTGCTTTGGACCCTGCTAATTTTCCTTGCAGTGGGGGTGGCGAGAAGTCATAGAAACAATGATTTAGTAAAAAGGGGTAAGCCATTTATTTGTCCTCCACCCAGATAGGAAAAGGAGCTTTATTTTTCTGGTATCTGCTGCTGCAGCATAATCATTTTTCTCTGGTTCAGGTTATTTTATATCAAAACTCCACTTCTGTTGCCAAGGTCCCCAGGCAAACTTCAGGTTTGCTTTTAAAAAATGCCCATTAAAGGGCCATTATGACTATAAGAATGCTATAAGCACATATTTTAAGGCACAAATTATAATTAACTTAAAGTAGCTAAGGCTAGACTGGCCCCCAAACCCTTACAAACCTCTATGGCCTACAAATCCCATGCCACTCTTGGGCATATACCTAAGGGATGCTTCATCTTAAAACAGAAACACTTGTTCAATCATGTTTATTGCTTCTCTACTCATAATAGCCAGAAATTGGAAGATTGAAAAGAAATAGCCAGAAACTGGAAGATGTTTCTCAATAAAACAGTAAATAAAGAAAATGTGGTACATTTACGTAATAAAGTATTATTTTGTGAATAAAAAAAAATGAAAATCACAGGTTAATAGATGAAGCTAGAAAAAAACTCATCCTGAGGTAACCCAAACATAGAAAGACAAATATACTATAGATTCACTGATAAGTAAATATTACTGTTAAGTCAATGATAAGAAACCTAAAATCCATAGAACCACAGAGGTTATGTATAATGTAAGGGACTGGTGGGCAGAGGGACAAATTGGTCTCCCTAGGAAAGGGAAAAAGAATAGATGATTATGGATGTATGGTGGGGTTCTGGGGAAGGAGATGGAATGGATGTATCAAGTGATGAGGGGCAGGAAAGGGGGAATGAGGGAGAGAATTTAAGGAGAGACAGGTAAAATTAAAATTTAAGGGCCATTTGAGGAGTAATATGGAAACCTAATATAATAAAGTGTAGTGGGATTCGGACATTATTTAGGGAGCCTTAGTAGCTCCAGAGAATCAGAAGCCCTGAGGGGCTTGGTCAGAATCAATTGGGAGCCTGGGGACACCAAGTTCCGGCCCTGTTTTGTTCCTGCATTCTGTGGAGTGGATCAGAGGCCAGAGTAAGACAGTTCCTCTCACCTAAAATCCTAAGATTCAATTTGTATCGTGAGTGTAATATAACCCTCAATAAATATTAACCCTTTATACATTATTACAAGTAATTATTTTTGAAATATCTAGGAAAAATATTATTTTTGCAATAATAAATAGTTCATAAAACATACTTATATGAAGGCAATTTAAATGAAATCACATTGTCAAATGAGGAGACAGAGCCCCATTCTTTTTTCTAAAATGAAGCTTCCCATATGGGATAAGTTTGCATCTAATTCAGTTGCTGGCCAGAGGGATCCTTTGGTATCCCCTAACAAAACCTAAGTTATTTCCAAGATAACTTACTGCTCTCCACAAGCTGATGGCATGAGACAACACCTATACTAATTGACCATGCAAAAGCCAAACTGGTGCCTTTCTATCTAAGTGCTAGTATCTTTGATACAGGTTCTCTCCAGGCAACTAAAGTAAAAATGTAAACACCAACCTAGCCATAAATTTTGATCTGCAATGATGTCTTACCTGCAAGATATGTTAATATAATGGACATACCATCGAATATCTGCCAAATTTAATTTGACTGAAGGGCCAGTACACAAGATATAACTTATACCATCACTGCTTGGGTGACCAAGAATCTGAGATAAGACAGCCCAGGGACCTAATGTAAAACTAAATACTGTTGTTTTACTAAAAATAAAATAGCAATAAAATGATTTCTAATAGCATTTTGCTATACTAATAGGTCAGTGGATTGCTATGACATTAACTATTTGTCTTATCTGATTTCAATGTGTTAGATTTTGTTTTATATTGTCTTATTATATTATTATCCCAAAGAAACATGTTGTTTCTAATGAGAGACAGAAAGGAGGTGGACCTGGATAGGAGAGAATGTGGGAAGGAGCTGGTAGGGATAGAGGGAGAAAGCATAATGAGGATACACTATGTAAGAAAAATATGTATTTCCTATAGAAAACATGAAATTATCAAAGATCTAAATAAGTGGAAATGTAGTATGTGTTAACTGGTCAGGAGATTTAGCTTAACTAGTACTTGAAGTTAATGGAAAGAAGCATATATAAGACAGTGCTTGTTTTATCATGCAAGAAACTAGGACACAAATTGTAGAAAATAGTTCCTAGAACTAGAAAGATCCTGTTACAAGTTTAAAGTTATGCAATATATCATTTATCAAGAAATATATTTTTCAATTTGTCACAATTATTATAGCTTGTCTACTGGTCCCATCGGTGTATCTGTATATTTATTTAATGTGTATTTGACTTGGGCATGGTTTCTATTGCTATGAAGAGACACCATGACCACAACAATACTTATAAAGGAAAACATTTAATTGGGGTTGGCTTAAAGGTTCAGAGGTTTGATCTATTTTCATCATGGCAATAAGCATGATGAAACACAGGAAGACAGTGCTGGAGAAGGAGTGAAGAATTATACATCGGATCAACAAGCAGAATGAAAAGAGAGAGAGACACTGGGCCTGATTTGGGCTTCTGATACCCCTATGCCCATCCCTAGTGACATACTTCCTCCTACAAGGCCACACCTACTCCAACAGGGCCATACATCCTAATCCTTTAAAATGGGCCATTCCCTGCCAGCCTCTGGAGGTCATTTTCATTCAAACCACCACAGTGTGAGTGATTTTTCAATTTACAACTTGTATGTCTGCTGCCTGTGGAGACAAGGAGAGGGTGTGAGAACCCCTGGGGTTAGATTATCAGTAGTTGTAAACTGTCATATGTCTAGGGGACCCAACTGGGGAACTCTGGAAAAGGAACAGTACTCTTAGCTTGGTCATCCTTCCTGCCCCTCATTTATAGTTTTGGATTAACATCCTTTGTTAAAAGTATTTAATAAGTAAATTGTTTGCATAAGTGTAATTAACTCTTGGTTGGATTTTTATATATATTCTTCTTTTAAATAAAACTTTATTATAAAGAACTTGAAAATAAACACCGTAAAGTAAAAATTAACCAGACCCAAAGTCTATATACCTCAGAGAACTTTTATAAGGCTAGAATAGCCACTCTGAAGCTGTGAAGCCTCACACTGAATTTACATTTCCTATGCACTTAGTCTACCATCCAAAACAGGAAAATCTATGACAGAGTTAAAACCATATGGCCAATTATCTTTATAAACATTAGAATATTTTAGATTTTTTTTAACTAATTCACAGGAACTTACCAAGGCAATAATAGAAGTTTCTGTGTCCTCTTTATATTTATATATTATTTTTAACCTAAACTGTGCTTTCTTTTATCAGTTAATTTATTTTTACCAAAATCTCAATTTTGGACAAAAAGGACTCATTTTTTTTCTTTTGTTTTGTTTGTATTTTTGAGACAAAATCTCTATACATATCTATGGCTATCCTGGGGTTCATATAGAACAGGCTGACCTTTAACTCACAGTTAGCCTGCCTGTGCCTCCAGAGTCTTACAATTAAAAGCTTGCACCAACACACCTATCCCCATAAAGTATTCTTATTTAATCCAGTTTCTTATGTACTTCACCCAAATGACCTACCCAGGCCACACTATGTGAAAAATCACAAATAATCTATGGTATAATTTTAATTGAGAGAATAAGAATATATAATCAACTATATACTGCTGTAGTTATAGCTGATGTTGTCTTGAAGTCTCTATACACATCTTTTTTTTCCATGCCCAGCTAGCTCTGTCAGTAGAGCATGAGACTCTTAATCTCAACATTGTGCCCCAATTTGGGCACCAAGTAAAATATGAATTCTGCATGTAATTTAAAAACTCAGAGCCAGATATTGGAGAAAAGCTAAAACCGTCAAATCTCACCCAGCCAACTTGTCAGGATAAATGCCATCTTCCAAAGTCCTCAGTTTAGCTTGTCGCTTCTACAGAATACCTCACCCTCCGCCTATTCCTGACTTAAATATCTTCTGTGACCAGTTGTTTCCCTTTCAGGTTCAACTCTGTGTCATAATTCTAGGGTTAGGATTAAAGATGTGAGCTACTACTGTTTGATAGTTAGGACTTGAACTCATAGACACACAGGAAGATCTCTGAAGATCTGTTTCTGGAGTTACGAGATTAAAGACATAGGTCACCACTTGGTCATTCCTGTGCTGGGATTAAAGGCATGAGTTACCACTTCCTGGCACTCGTGACACTGTGGGTGGATCTGTTCTCTCGTATTCCAGACTGATTTTATTAAATATAAAATATATCACCACACATACTAATTTAATTTTGAGGTCATACTGCTCCACAAATATGTCATAATCCCTTTGTCTCTAGATTTTTTGGAGACAGGGCCTGTATCTCATCTACCAATAACTTACTTACAAGTAAGCACAGGTCTGATTCTCAGGAAACATTTAGTAAATATCTGTAAAATAGTTAGAGGAATGACTGAATATATGAGAAGAGAGAACTCATTCTGCTGACACATTGGTGACTTCAGTTTTCAGGATATACCCATGATGTGTCTAAATGTAGTTGGACTATAAACATTTTTTTTTAAATTTCAGAATCAGTCTTAATATTTCAAAATGCTTGAATTCATTAGATTATTCAACTTGCTATACTTGAACTCTAGTTCTTGTTTTGGATTAAATATTTGTGTTCTAGGTCATTTTGAATTCCATGAGAGATTCTAAAAGCTAGAGACAGCCATCACATTCATAGAGATTCTTCTGGTAGACTAAAAAGTGAAACTTTATAATCTCCCCAGTGGAAAAAACTACCTTCTGAGTCACAGCAGGTATGCTGCTTGGGCATTTATGAACAAATACAAAGAGAATCCTAACCAGAATGCGCCACCTCTGAAATGACAGAGTAAGCTTTTCAGATAAGCAACGGCCTCCCTCACACTGTTGGTGTGATTGATATGTCGAGAAATATTTCCGTTTGTCTTTAGTTTGCAGAGGAATATTTTCTCACTTAAATTCATCCATTATTAAGAATAAAAGAGCATGTCAGTATAGTTTACAATTTTACTCTGACATCTTAAATTTTGCCCCTAATAGTTATTGTTTACTTTTATCAGAGGAAAGAAGATGTATTGCAAAATCTTCTATTCTTGAACCTCCATTAAGTTTTCACTTTTAAGAAATGTATTTTCTGAATACTTACTTTCCAAATATTTATGATTCTTTCATATTTTTAAATGTATTGAGCTATATGTGTAAATCAAAGTAATTTGCAACACAAGAGAACATAATGTATTATTGTTAGAAGAAACCTTACTAATAACTATAAGGACTTGTGAACTATATCACATGAACTGTCAGACTTTTGAGAAGAGTAGGAATAAAGAATATAAAGTGTAAAAACTTTATTTTATTTTACAATCACAGAATAGCCACAGAGTTTCTTGACTGCAGTATATAATCATCTTTATATAAAATGCCATTTTTAACCTAACCTTTGCTCTATATGCCTCATATTCTCAATTTTGCTATAATATCCCATATTTGCTTTCTAAAATTAAACTCAATAGTTAGCAGCTACAAGTTTTTATACCTCCTTTTTAGATATGGTAGTTTCTGATGATAATAATAAATAAATATACTTTCATGGTATATTTTCCCATCTCACATGTGTACATTTTTTCTAGTCTATTTTTATTCTTCACAAGTATACGTATCTTGTTAGTACTAATTGTTTCCATACATCTCTGTTGTGTGTTCTGTCATTATATTCAAAGACAGAAAGGGGTGCCATAAGTATTCAGCCCACAAAGTGGTTCTGTTGACTTCCAGATGTCCCAATATGCCATTAACCTATAGGCCATATATATTATGCTAACTTTATTTCTTAATTTCATGTATGTGTACTACTGTACATATCATTTTTTTCATACCTCTCCTCCCTCCAATTTCTCCTTTGCCTTACCATTCCCTCTCAGATATTTGGCCTCCATTTCTTTAGTTATTATTGCCTTATAAATTAATAAATATGTAGATATAACCTGCTGAATCCATTTGCTAAAGCAGAGACCATGAAGGAACACTGCTATTGACTTGTTCCTCCCGAGTTACATGTTTGCTTTCTTATACACCCTAGACCTACCTGTCTGTGGGTGGCACCGCTCACACAGGCTAGATACGCACATGTTAATCATTAATTAAGGAAATACCTCATAGTGTTGTCTACAGACCAGTCTTACGGGAGCATTTTCTCAGTTGAGATTCTTTCAGATAATTAGCATGTGTCAAATTCACAAAAAGTTAGCCAGGAAATTTTTTGAGAATTTAAATAATGTGCTTTTTAAAATCATACCCACTCCTTATACCAGGTCTTCCCATGGATGAGTGTGTGTGTTTCTTATACCAGGTCCTCCCATGGATAAGTGTGTATTTTTAACTAAATAAGAATGTGACTTCAGATTTCACTCACTTACTTAGGGTCACACCACCAAAGAGAGCATGCTGCGAAGATTTAACTTGAATTTGCTCATGTCTTATGCATGTTATTATATAAACTATGTGCTCATATGTACAATTACTCTATTGTGTCTGGAAGACACTCACTACTTGATGTCATCTACTAATTCTGGACCTTACAATCTCTGTGCTCTCTTCTTAAAGATCTTTAAGCCTAGTAGAGAAGAAGGTTGTGATATATATGTCCCATTTTAGAGCTCAACATCGTGCAGATTCTTATCCTTTACCTCTAGGTCTGTATGCTAATTTTCATCTACTCCAAGAAGAAGCTTCCCTGAACCATGTTGAGAGTAACACTATTCTAAAGATATTTCGATGTCACTATAAGTCATTTTAATAATTTGTCTATATAATAAAGTGATAATAGCAGATTCATTTTCCCTAAGGTCTATAAACTACCTATTTCCCTATAAGTTTCAGGATCCATCAACAATGCAAAAAATGAGCTCCATTTTATGGGTGGGATATTAAATCCAACAGGAAAGTGGTTATTAGCTCCTATAATATTCTTGCCACCACTTCTCTAGTAGGCATATTTTGCCAGGTCAGTTTCTATTACAATTCATAGGATTCTCAGCAAGGTAAGACTGATGGTAGCAATTCTATGGTGACAAGAGTAATGCTTTCATCACTATGATTGTTAATCAGCAGGGATAAAGTTTCCAGTTTATTCCCAATATGATTTCTCCATGTTTATGGCTCAGATATATACTGTCTCCAGCAACAGGGTCTGTCAAGGTCTGAAGGGTAACCAAGACCACTGACAATCACCTGTAATGTTTAAACGTCTATAGGACACCACTGGTTGACAACTTCAAGAGAAGGAACCCAATCTGGGTACTGGGGATTTTATATACTAGCATATAGTGTCTGTCCTTGTTATGGGGTAACTATATTTAAACTCTGTTTATGTGTGTATATGCATGGAATTTAGGAAGCTTCCATAATGGTTGGTTTCCATATGGGTTTTTCGATGAGAATTTAGTGTTAGTTATCCCTCCTATTTCCTCCTCTACCCTGCCCTACCACACCCTCCTCATTTAATCTTTTCTGTCCCATTATTTGTTTTCCCCCTTCCTACCATTGTATTCCATCTCCCCTCTCTTAAAGACCTCCTCCCCCCTCAGGCTTCCTACTAGTTTCCTAGCCTCTATGATATTCCAAGTGAAACAAACACATCTACATCTAAAACTAGCATTTACATACAAGTAGGACATCCAATATTTGGTTTGGCTTACCTTGCTTAGGATGACTACTTCCGGTTTCATCCATTTACTCATGAATTTTATTTTTCTTAATAGCTGACTAATATGCCACATTTTAGATAAGCTATATTTGTATTTACTATGTAACAGTATAAATATTAAGGCTGTTTCTATTTCATGGCCCTTGTGAGTAGAATAGTAATGAATGTAGATGAGCATCCCTCTGCCATAAGATATAGAATCCACTAGGTACCAATAATGGACCTTGTATTAGATGTAGCTTCAACTTTTTAAGGAACTTTCGCATTGATTTCTATAGTGGTAGCACCAGTTTGTACTCTCACCAGTAGTGAATAAATGTTTTCCTTTCCCTGCATCCTTGATGGCATCTGCTGCCTTAAAAAAAAAAAAAAAAAATCTTGGCCATTTTTACTGTGATAGAAAGAAATCTCAAAGTAGTTTTAATTTGCATTTCCAGGATGGCTTAGAATGTTAAAGTTCTTTAAAATGTTACTTTGTGTTTCATCTTTTTAGAACTCTCTGTTTATTCTAGGATTCTGGGTCATTTTCTTATTTGATAATCAATTTAGAAAGGCCCGGGGCACTGTTGATGGTACTTCTATGGTCAGGTGGTCCTGAATTATATAAGAATGCTAGTTAAGCAGAAGACAGAGCCAAATGGAGTGAGACAGTAAGCATCTTTCCTCGGGTTTCTTGTATTAAGTTCCTTCTTGAATTTCTCCAATGAGGAACTGTATCTGTCAGTGTTTACAAACTTTCATGGTGGACTAGGCTCTTCAGAAAACTTAAGGGCTTCCAACACAAGACCAAAACTACTGAAACACCCCACCTTGTACCCCACCCCAGTGATTGACAGTTATCTTCAGACTTATCTGAATGCTGAGGCATTTAGCACAATAGAGATAACTATTGGGTTCTCAATGTGTCTTTAATGATCTAACTGTGGTTTATATTTTAAAGCTGACTTCATTAATTCTTAAACACTTGTTTTGCTATTAAAGAAGTCAGCAGCAGAAGTAATGGGACTATATAAACAGAGGCTTGTCTGTTCCACCCATTCTGTAGACATTTTTTAAAAATAATCACTCAGAGGCTTACATTTCTTATAAATGTTTGGCTGACAGCTCAGGCATTTTTCTAGCTTGCTCTTACATTTAAATTAACCCATTTCAATTAATCCATGTATTGCCATGTGGCCCATGGCTTAAAGACTCTTACATTTTGTTTCTTGGGTGGCTCACAGAGTCTGCACCAACTCTGTCCTTCTTCTCCCTATATCTCTGTTTTGCTTTCCTGTCCAGCCTTATTCTGCTTGGCTATAGACCAGAAAACAAAAGAAAACAAAACAAAAAACCTTTATATACTATACTAACCAATAAGAGCAACGCATATTCACAGCATATAGAAAGACCATGCCACAGAAGAGCTAGTTGGTCAGAGGGAAAGTGAAGAAAGATAATTTTCACTCTGAAATACCTTTTTTTTTTTTTCTATATTGCTACCAGACTATGCCATTCTTGGATTTCTCACATCAATTCATGCAATCAGAAAGGATCTTCAGGTGCTAATTTAGGCAATTTTAATTTATGCGTAGTTGATATTAAAACAATAATGGTGACTGATCTGGAACATAAACTGAATGCTTCCCCCCATCAAGTTACATTTGGTCATAGTGTCTGTCAAAGCAACAGAAACAAACTAGAACACTCTGTGGACTTAGTGTAGTGAAACGAAGTAAAATATGTTCAGGGTAACTCACTGATAAACCACAGAGAACTATAGCCCCATGTTGCTTTCCTATTCAGTAGTTTTGTTTCTAAGAACTTAACTTGTAAAGGAACAGTAGAATCTTCATCAGGTAGACATGTAAGACAGATGTGGCCATCACATCTTTCTGTTGTGGAATAAGTTTTTGACTAACCTTCAAATAAGATATAAATTGCCTTTAATTCTCTGTACATTAGAAATCAGGTATAAAGAGGAAACGTGAATTCTTGGCCAATGTATCCCTATTAGATCTTTTCATTTGGAGAGACTGTGTAACATACATAAAGATGTAAGTTACCTTCACAGTACATAAATGGACTTCTACTGGGCCTTTCTTGATGATCTAGTGAGGAGACAGAAAGGTAATTGGAGACCATACACATAACTCTTTAAGAAACTTAGAGCACATATATTAATATATCAAAATGGTACTAGCTTGCTATTAGGAGACATCCTACCTTCTGTTCCAGAATGGGCACAAGGTATAGGTTTAGTCTCTTTGTATAACTATACAAGAATAAATACCTCAAATGTGTTTCACTACCAATTTTGAGTTCTGTCATAAAGACCATGAGAACTGCCACTAGTACTGAGGAATTGGGTAGTGATTTTGATTTTACTTTTGTGGACTAGGACATGAGAGAAGACCACTGTATATCATTCATTAGAGTTCTGACTCATTAACCCTATAATATGAACCATACACAATGTAATAAATAACACATTACATTTATTCATTGTGTGTGCATACAATGTACATGTGAATGCCAAGGCATACATGTGGAAGTCAGAGAGCACCTTACCAAGTTGACTACTACAATATGGATTCTTGTTATCTAACTCAGATCATCAGGCTTAGCTGCAAGTACTTTTACCCACTGAGCCAATTTACCAAATTCATTTTCAACTTTAAATCATACAGTGCATTTCAAATTCACTGCTATCACATATGCCATATACATAAGTGTCAGTTTTTCTTTTTCTCTTCTTGATATGAGTTCAGATTTTTACCAGAAAATGTTAACTTTATGTATGATCTTATTCATAAGGAAAAGCTGTAATGAATAGCTCAGCAACAAGACATGAATGGACAATGCATGAAAATAGAGACTTCTAGTGCTTTTTAAAGCCTGCTGCTCAACTTCAGGGCTGATTACTAACATCAAAAAAAGCACTTGATTTCACGTGTGTTTGGTGGAGAAGTTAAGCAAGTGGATATCATTATTTCTAGCTTGTAGCAGTTTAAATAGGAACGAGTTTGTAAATAAACTCATTACTATCCACTGGAAAAACTCCTTTCCTAATGTAGACTACAATCATTCTTCCTTCATTTTCCCTGGTTTGCTGCTGTATGACTGACATGCCCCGCTATAGCTTAACCCAAAAGAAAAAAGTCAGATGGAAATCTGTTAGTCTCTGGAATTTCAGAAGCAGAGACTGGTGAGGATCAGGTTTGTATTTTCATCACTTCTTCTGATTTATTAACTATGCATATAAAGCTGACAGCTGGACACTCTGGACTTGCATCATCCAAGCTGCATGGCTACAAACCCTGGACTCACAGGAACTATGACACACTTATTGTCGTGGCACAGGGAGTATGTGTGTTGAAGTGTACTCAGACCTGCAGTCTGCAGCTAGTAATCCAGTATACATGTGAAGATTCCTGATAACTATCTTCAATTTTTAATTAATGTCCTATATTTGATGTGATTTTATTCAGTACCTCTAAAGTCCATCTCTAGGATTCCTAGATGCTATTGGCCTCTGATCTTCAGAAGTACTCCATTGTCCTTGAAATTTTTGATCTAGAATTTAAACTAGTTTCTTTTTATTTGGGTTTATCAAGTAAATTTGGCTTGCACTAAATGCAGCAAGAATATAAAATCTGCTTCCCAGGGCTGGGTACAGCAGGCATATACTGCATTGCTTTTTTGCCTATTGATGTTTTAAACGCTGGTTACATTCATACATATGCAGTCTGCCTTTGTACCCAAGGTATGTGTGGAATCCTCAGGAGCAAATATTTAATACCTCCCAGCATACTCTATAGTAGAGCAAAGTGTTTGAAATGAATATTTCACAGAAAAGTGAGAGAGAAGAATTCTACCAGTTAAATAAAATAAAAAGATAGTTACTGGGATTAGGTTTTTTAGAACTGTGTTAATCTAATTTGATTCAAATTTCACATGAATCTTTTATTTGGAATGCTAATGTAGTTGAAGAGACCAACATTACAACTCTTATAAAGAAGAACATATAATTGGAGCTGGCTTACAGTTTAAGAGCATTAGTCTGTTATCATCATGGCAGGACTTGGTGATGTGTGGGCAGACATGGTGCTGGAGAAGTAACTGAGAGTTCTACATCTTGATTTGCAGGCAGCCAAAGCAGCTGTGTGTCACATTGGGCATAACTTGAACATAGGAGACCTCAAAACCTACCCCCCACAGTGATACACTCTCCCCCCAACAAGGTCACATCTCCTAATAGTGCCACTCTCTATAGGGCTGTTTTCTTTGAAAGCACATATTTCACTCCCTGTCAACCATACACTTGTAGCCATAACACAATGCAAAAATGCAGACCAACTTCAAAAGCTGTCATAGTCTATAATAGTCTCAAGCTTATTTAAAAGTCTAAAGGTCAAAGTCTCCTCTGAGATTTATGCATTTCCTTTCACCACAGACCACACAGTTACAAATTAAGCAGTCAGGATTAATGATAGCAAGAAATTGTCTTTGCAAATGCAGCATATAGTGAATGCTGTGGTCAGCCTTTGAAAGCACTGGTGGAGAAGTAATAAAAAGACATTTTATAATATTAATAGTCTCCTCAATCCAAACACAACACATAGAGTTCTTCCCATGGGCCATCCTCAGTTTCTATGTTGCATTTAATCAATCATGCAAGAGAAACAAGGAAATATTAGAAAATATGGATGGCATCTGGTTACATCCATTAGCCATTATGGATACAATACCCTATACCTTCTAGAGAAAGTACTCAGGTTACTAAGTATATTGCTTTCATATCACATTTTACTACCTTTACTTCTCTGACGTAAATATTTTTCTTACATAAATTAGGGCCCTTTTATACATGTTGTTTTGTTCTAATGGTCTCAATCTACAGACAAATCAGTTAAATGACAGAAGTGCCATCATCAGTAGCAAAATCAGTTTGTGTTGCCTTCTTTTGCACTGAGAATTTGGATTTAGTGAACATCAGGACTTCTTTAGTAAAATCTAATGTGTGGAAGTTACAATTCCTGCTTTCTAGCATTCTCTGGAATCAGACAGGTCATCTGGGTAGCATTCAAGGACCATGTCATAATTTCCTTACCTAAGGGTAGATGGATGACTGTGTTGATGGGTGGCTGAAAAAAAAGATTATGGTGGATTTAGACACTTTTGAGCAAGACTTAGGCTTGGTTTGCACATTGCCTGCCCTTCGTGTTTGTTCCTGCATTCTCCATGAGAGGACTGCTGCTGCCGCCACCTGGGACACTTCAACTCTCCAAAAATGGCCCTAAAGTTCAATCTTATATCAGTGATTGTGCATATAACCCCTTCATAAATATTAATCCTTTAATAAAATCAATTGCCAATAAATAATTCCTACAATAAAAGATCCACAGTTATTTGGATCACTGATATCCTTCCTCTGCCAGCACAGTCTTCACCAGAGATGATAACTACTCCTAAATGTAATTTTACAATAAACTTATTTTCCTGCAGATGTCACTTGTCCCAATCACTGACAAGCTCAAAACTAAATATCATTCATTGAGAATAAATCCAAGTTGTCAGGCAATAGTGCTTCTCTTTCCCCTTTCTAATACATAAAGCAAGATATATTCTCCACTATAAGCTAAGTCACATTAAGCCTTCATACAGCATCTTAATATGCATATATATTTACCAGGAACTTGTGTATGGGAGGTGGCAAGCAATAAAAATGTTCTCACATTGTTCTCCTATTAAGGATTTACTTCAAGGTGTTTTTTCTCCACCTAGACTATATTTACATCTCTATCTCTATATTGTCTTTTGAAAAATACAAAGAAATTCAGAACACACAGCATCTCGGATCTAAATCATAACCTTTCTCTCCCAATCCCTATTAAAAAGAATTCCATATTGTAATCTACAAAGTGGGCAACTTTATAATGCAATACAAATTACAATTTGTATAATAAAAGTTACTACACATGAGTGAGTTTGTATCTCCAAATCAATAAAATAAATTAGGTTCTCTGTTTTGTAGGATATGGTATCCACACAATTGCCTTTATGTAATTATAACTCTATTTATTAAAGAGAATTATGTAAAAATATGGTTTATTTATTCGGGTGTGATTGCCTTAGTAACTTAATTATAGTAAAAATCATACTGAGACAAAATATAATTTAATTACCCAATTCATTTTAAGATGAATAGAATATTCTCACCTCATTTTGATGATCTGCAAAGATAGACAAGAAAACAAGGCAAGACCAGTTAGGTGCCTGTGTGGCTAGTAAATTACGAATCATAGCAAGAAAGACAGTTCTATTCCAGAGCGCTTTGTGTCATAAAGTTAAAAAATTAATTTTACCTCATGCTGTTTTCAAAGAACAGATTTTTTGAAGTGAACTCCCTTCCCACGTTATGTAACACCAGTTTCTAAAATCTCTCTTCACCCTTTCCTGCCGTGTTATCTTAGTCCTTTTCTCAACTGGTTGATTATTGGAAATATAGGGTCCTTAATGTGAAGACTCAGCCAGAACCTGACCCTAGGATGGGACAATCTCCTAGCAATTTGGAAGGGGGGCATCCATGGTACTGTGTAAATGTGGATGCCACAAGATTATAGTGGACAGATATGTACAAATAGGTAGTGACCACAGCTATTTCAGGGACAACTCAAAAGTCAGCAGATGCAAATTTTCCAGGGTGAAAAATTACATTTTCCTGCTTGCTTTCACTTGGCTTTTTTCCTTTACTCACTTACAATGAGACCGTTTTTCTGTTTTCTGGTAAGTATTTTGGGTTTCTGAGCACATACATACAACCCAATTCATTCCAAAAGTGGACCAAATACAGCTTCACTCCTCAACATTAACCTCTTTTGGACTGTTGGCCCTATGGCATTTCCCTACTGTAAAGCAGACCATTTTCCATTGATGCTTCTTGCAAAGGAAAATCAGACCTCTTCAGTCTGCCTTCTAAGTCTCTTTACAGGTTCTTGCCAATTTTATTCTCTATTCCTCTAGGCAGGTCTCTTGTCTGTGTAACCCTTCATGGGTTTGTCACTTTGTGCCTCAGACATTCTTTTAGCTTTTTTTTTTTTTTTTTTTAACCCTCCATGTTTTCGTTTCTACTCTATCCTATTTCCAAAATAGTTTGAGTCTTGATTTCAGAATTGCTTCCCATATGAATTATTTGCTTATTGTTCCAGTGAGTGCTGCATGTATGCATCTGTATATAGTTTTGTTGTCAAGTACTGTGATTATTTATAGATGCCTAGAGTTTCATTTACTCTGGGCCTGTGAACTTGTACCCCAATCCCCACCCGTTCTTCTTCCTACAGTTATCTCATGTGCAGCCTGGTGATTATTTTTGGTTGAATGAAAGCATAGTGTTGCTTTTATTAGTATAAATGTGGTGTTAGTGCCACTGGCATTATTGTTGCTATATTCTGCTTATCATAAACTCTAAACAAATTTCTCCTCTTCAGTCAATAAAATTTTTCTATCGAAATTATAATATGTGAATATTCACTCTCTCATCACTCCTATAAAATTTAAGTTATTACTTCAAGAAATTGTCTCCTTAAAATAATAGAACCACTTTCCAAGAAATTTGTGAATCAATGAAGCCAACAAATCTTTCAAGGCTAACTGACTTCTTTGCCTATTGAGCCTATGTGTCACAATCAGGCAGGGTCTCTGAGGGTGATGTTATAGGTTTGTCTGGCTGCAAAGAAGCTGAAGGGAGATAAGTCTCCAATTCATAGGATTCTGAATCCTTTGACACTGGTCCACATGGAATAAGTGATAACACAGCACTAACGGAGCAGCGCTAGGGGAGTGACTGACTGCACACAGTCCCCTTGGTGCTGGCTCTTTGTTTCAGGGTGGTGCTGCCATGCATTGAACTTGAGTGCTTTGATTTGCTTTGTTATAGGAACAGAACTGCAGAAGAGAACAGAACAGAAGTACATCTATAATGAGCACTGAAGTGATCAAGAAAAACATATTGGACAAAAGACCCATTTATCAGTGTCATGAAAATCCTGTGAATACCCACAATGTTTTCTTTTTGCCACAAAGTCTTTTATCTTTATGGGCTGTTGTAATAAGTGTATCTCTAACAGCTAGTTAAGATTTTTGCACACACTGAAAGCAAATGAAAATATTTTCCAAAATAAAGGTAGAACTATCAATTATTTTTTGGAGGGTGTCCCTAAGTGTCATGCATTATTTCAGGTACTTTTTCCCCTATAATTTTACTTAATTATCAGAGTAGGCTTGTAAGTTACATATTATTCCCATTTTAATATGTAATAAAGTCAGATTTGGAACCAAATCCTGATCTAAACTCTGCTTTCTTGCTACTGTGCTGGACTATAATTACATACAAAAATGAAGATGCTCTGTTTAACAAGGTAATAAAAGAGCACTTTTGTGCATGATGAATTCTATTGTCAGCATATTTCAATGATGCCACACGGCATTATGATTCAGTGATAGCTTCTACGTTTTAGCTGCCTGAAATCACCATACATTAGACTGGTGAGAATATTAGCAAGTTATATCCTTGGATTAAATACCAAAGGGTTGGCAGAGAATCTAGTTCTGACCAATCTAAATACACTAATCTATTCTCTATCTCAAGAGAAGACTCCTGAAAGTTGAGACATGCTGGAGAAAGACAAATTGAAATATATACTAGAAAGGTGTAGTAGTAGACATTGTATACTTGAACAATAAGGTCACTATAAGAGGATCCCAACTATAAAACTTTGTACAAGAACTGCTCTCAGCATTCACAGTCACAAAAGTCACAGGAGGATGATGACATAGCAAATTATCAAAATAGACTCACCCAGCATTAGACATCTTTTGTCATTAATTTTTCCAGAAGATCACCAGGCCTATGGGTATGGCGTACACAACACAGCTCCTTCTGTGTCTCATGAGCTGACTTTACTATACATCACAGTTTTGTTCTTGCCCTTTTTATCACTTGGTTGTGTGTTCTCCATTGTAGCCCAAATTAGAACACTAATTACCACCTATGAATTGATGAGTACTAAATCTGTTTCAATAGTCTTGACTGTTTTTATTTTCCATCATTTCATCTTAAACATTGTCAAGATCTCTCAGCAGCTTCAAACTCAAACCCGGCAGAGAACTCTCTGATTTCTTTGCTGATCTCCCACTGAGCATACATCAGTTCCCTTTGCTGCCTCTTTTTGTTAATAGTACTGTCAGTCATAGGAGTACCTAAGCACAAATCCTAGGGATCACCCTGAATTTCACTTACCACATCCCATCAGCAATTACATCTCTTTCATTCTGTTCTTCCAAATGTCAAACTATTACTGTCATCTTCCTCTGGCTAATTGTTTTCAATTTGTGCGTGCATGTATGTGTGTGTGTGTGTGTGTGTGCGTGTGCGTGTGCGTGTGTGTGTGTGTGTGTGTGTATGTGTGTGTGTATGTGTGTGTGTGTGTGTGTGTGTGTGTGCGCGCGCACGCGCGCGAGTGGCTGGAATTTCCATCTCCAGGATCCTTCTTCTACTCTGGATTTCATCATCCTACAAGTACACATTTGTTTGTAATGATGCTGTTCAAACAGAGCTTCCTCTATAAAGGTTTGCCTACTTTTTTTCTGCTCTACTATCATATTGAGTAAACAACTCGCCTACTTTCTAAATTGTGTGTTGGGCAACAGAAAGTCAGCCCTGTTAACTTTATCTTCTCAAAGCTCGGAATATAGTAGGCAATTAAGCATTGGTTTATTTGAATACCCACCTGAGTTTTCCTTTGCAGTGACTCCTGTACATTCTGCAATTACTCTTTACAAATATCCAGAATGGATTATGCTTCTTCTACTTGACATCTCTTCACATGTTTAAAAATAGTGCGCATATTTTTTTTCACATCTCCTCTGCTCTTCTGATATAACTAACTTTGTTTTCAGAACATTTATAGATGCTGGTTTCTGTCCTTTTCAGATCAAGCATGAACAATAAGGCATGATCTCACTGCATGAACATGTTAAAGCTCTGTACACAATCTGGATGCCTAATGCAGCTGAACTTTGTCAGAACATTCTTAAGCATCGTATCTAGGAGAAAATTAAACATTCAGATGTTTTTCAGCTTAATGATATTTTTGTAGAAAAGTTTTCAAGGATTAAGTATAAGGTAACATTTCTATTGATTTTCTGAATAGTTTTAATTGAAAATAAAATTGTTTCACATAATACAGATTATGGTTGTCCCTCTCCCAACTTCTCCCAATTCCTTCTCACCACCAACAGAAGATGGGCAACACAAAGCAAACTTAATGACATTTTTTAGCTTCTTTGTCTCATAATGCTTTGTCAGACACACTTCCCCCCTCTATTAGTTTTAACTTTCCCTATTTTACTCTAAAGTCCTTTTTGGTCCTTAGTTTTTAGTGAAATATGGACTAGCTCTGCTAATTTTGAGTCACTTGGAGATTTTTACTAAGTTCATATAGAACTCAAGATTCCACAAGTTCATTCAATCCTTCTTTAAAATAAGTCAGATATTCTCTATCAATACCTCAAACTTCTCATTTTTTTGCTTTTAAGTTATTTCTTGTTAAGCAAGTGAGTATAATTATGTTTACCTTGATTTGTTTAAAGACAGTAATCACTGAACCGCTTGTACTAAAAAACTAATAGAAAGGTTTTAATCAATGGTAAAATATCTCTCTGAAAGTTTAGCTTTCAAATACATTCATCATAGCCCAACTAAATTATAAAAGTGTGAGAAAATACACAGAACATAATTGTCTTCAAAGCAGCACTTTTCTTAACTTTCTCCCTATGAAGAAAGGAGAGGGAATTAGAGAAGACAAAAATGATCGTGCAGAAGGAATGGACAAGAGGGAATAGATGAGAGAAAGGGCGAAGGAGGAGAAGGAACACACTGTGAAGCTGAAAGATCTGTGTATCTCCTACAGGATAAAAGACGATGTAAGGAGTCAGGGAAGTCACACGAATACAAACATATCAAATGGCCAAGAAGTTTATTTTTATATGATACGACATATTTGACATATTTATGTTTTTCCTCAGAATTTTCCTCTTAATCTAGAGATTTTTGACTTTTAGTTAAACTGCCATAACATACATAATCAAGAACAGTAAGCAAACTTACAAAATTGAAGTAGAGAAACAGTCGATGAACCAGGGTCATATTATTACAAAGAGCCTGTTATTGGGAGTTTGAATATGAAGTCAGCAACACAAATTAGTGAGAGCAAATGGCTGCCGTGTGGCTTCCACAGCCAAGCTTATAAATCAACAAAAGAGCAGAACTAGCAAGAACAGCAAAGCTGTGAAATATGGGAATAACAAGGCTGAGCTAGCACAGAGCCTGAGTTCAGCATTTTAAGAAAGATGCTCATAGCCTTGAATTTGACACTGACAGGATTTCAGAGATTATCTACTGAAAGAATCCGGTTCCTCACAGATTCATATCAGGGTTTCTACTTTTTCCTCCCTGAGAGAAATTTCACTGTCAGATGTGTGACAACAGGTCACCAGACATTTCCTCTTTGCTATGACTCTCTTTAGAGCAAATTTGTATACAGACTAGCACAACACTTTGAATTACCTAAACTGATTACATCTCTAATCCCTGATCTCCATCTAACATAGTGTGTATCCAGTCAGCAAACTTCCAGGGACATGTGGTTCATAGTTGCCTTCAATTAGGCAAACTCAGATGCAAATTGATCTGTGTGGGATCTAGCAGGCAGTTCTGTGACCTTTGACCTTTGCCTTTTTGCTCACATTACTCTTACTATTTTGCTTCCTCTCAATCCCTCTATTCCTGTTTATTCAAAGATGTTTACAAAGACATTTCCAGATGTGAGGATTCATGGATCACAGGCTAAGGTAATGCCACCTCCCTACACAAAAAAACTACTGGCAACTGAGAGATGCTAAAATGGGGAAAATTAGTTCTACACAGGGAAGAACACACTAATAAGTTATCCAATACCAAGTGGTCAGCCCTGAAAACATATAAGAAGCAGTATCTAGACCTAGCAAGTTGTATTTATGTATTTAGAAATAAATATGTATATTCACATACACATATGCATAACAACAATTAATAAAATATAGATTGTTATAATAAGGTTTCTTGGCCCCAGGTGGCCAGAGGTCCAGACCCACAGACTTGCAGCCCTAGACTGCTTAGCCGCCTGCTACAGGTTAGGTCCCAAAAAATGATTCAGATGCTTATATAAACTTCATGCTGTTTTGCCTACGGCTCGGGCACATTGTTAGCTAGCTCCTTTGTCTTAACTCAACCCATTTTCATTAATCTGTTGGCCATATGGCCCGTGGCTCACCTATGTTCCTTACAGGTTTCTTCTTTGGGCATCTGGCTCCATCTGTCTTTGACTCTGCCCTTCTTTTCCTACCTATTCTGATTCCCCACCTACTTCTTCTATGGTGCCTGTCATGTGCCAAAACAGCTCCTTTATTTAAAGATTGATAGTCACAGTATACAGAAAGACATTCCTACATCAATAGATGCCAAGAGCAAGGTTTGGTGTATGGAAATGTTTGCAGGGAGGAAAGAAAAGGAGAAAATAATGTAATTATATTATAATATCAAAAGTAAAAAAATAATTAAAAAGTAAATTATCCAGAAGAAATAATAAAACTTTAGGGCAAAACAAAATATTTTTAAAAGGAAGAAGCTGTCAGGACCTTTTTAAAATTTTGGATGTGCTATATTCAGCATTTTTAAATTGTTAGGATTTTAAAATAGGCTTTGAAGAAATGTGTTTTATTGTGTTTTATAACATTAATTTGATTATCAGATTAAAATGCATTTTAATATAGTTAAAGATGAGATTTCTTTATACTAAACAAGATGAAAAAGTCCTTGTTGAGCAAAGTGGGTTCTTTTTCCCATTGCAATAAATTGTGTAGATGATTTCAAGGTTAGAATTTATGCAAGTTTTCATTTCTAATTTGCAAGTAATGTTTCACAAATGCACTTAACAGATTTATTCACAAAAATACAAAGTCTTGAAAAGGAAATATTTTCAAACCTTACTGCTGTGTCAGCTTCTAGGCAGAAGCTGTGTTTGATCCTGGCCAGGCTCCTGTCAACCTCTGATGTCCTTATGTGCCATGTATAAGAATATTGGCATTGAGTTCTGGGTCACCAGTCCTATCTTTGAACAGTCCTGTTATCTTTGTGACCTTTCTGGTTTTTAGCAGTTCTACCTACAACTTTACTAAAATGCATAATTCTGACTGATCATAAACTTAGGGCTCAGCCTGGTATTTGGATAAAGTGGAAACTCAGATCCAGGCGGGTGGTATAAATATTAGTGTCTCTAGCCAGAAGCTTCATTAATCATTACTTTTACCTCCATTTGTCAAAATGTTGGGGAGACTATAGGCAACAGTAGATGATTTGTGAGTGACCACAATGTTGACAGTAAGTTATATCCATGCATTTATGTTTCCTTAACTGTTGTTACACCATCAACCCATAGATTAATTCTCATGAGAGTAGGTATTAAATACTCATGAAGAACTCAAAATTAACAGAGCCTTTCTCTAAATCCAATTAGATTTCTTGGATGACCTTTTCCCAAATAAAAAATACAATATTGGGAGCATAGTCATTGATTTTTATTTCCTTTTCAACAAATTTCCACAGGCTCTTACTATGAGCATATGAAATGCATATTCTTAAAGATTAGTAGTTCCAAGAAGAGGTCATAAATAAGAGGTAACTACTGTAGTAAGAGGTTTCTGGCCCAGACCTTCGGGTCTAGACTCAAGGTTTGGACCCACAGTCCACAGAGGCACACAGATGCTTACATTAATTTTAAGATGATCAGCCTAAGGCCGAGCCATATAACTTGCTAACTAACTCTTTACCCTTAAACTAACCCATAATTTTTATCCTGTTCAGCTATGGAATTAGGTACTTTTTCTCAGAGCAGAATAGTTGTCCTTTGCATCTTCTGGCTTGTCTCTGGCATTCTGCTCTGTTTTTCCTGTTCCCAGAGTTTTCTTAGTCTGGTAGCCCCGCCTATACTTCCTGTCTGTCTTTGGCCAATCAGCGCTTTTTATTAAACTCATAGGCGGGACAGTTATTTAAAATGTAATGTCATAAATCCACTACAAACTACCTAAATAAAAACTAATCACTATATAAGGCAGTAGGTGAGTAAAAGTATTAAAAATAATAGATGTTTAAGTGAGTTTCTAAAGTTGACAATAAAGAGCATAGGAATGAACAACCCATGGAGAGTATGGGCCTAAGTGAGTGAGTCACAGGGAAAACCTGTTGATTTAATGAGGCTAATATGATGACAACAGAGAACCATGGGTCATACTCAAAACAGTATTAGATAAAGGAAGAACTGTGCATATCAAGAGGACTGGCCCTGTGAAGGATCCCTAAAGACTTTTATCTTAAGAAACATGTGTTATGAGCTGAGAAGACCTTAGGAGACAACCATTTGTAGTAGGAGGAGAAGACCACTTAAAGCTGCCATTTTGGACCCATGATACACTGGAACTCTTTTTGGATGGAAATGCCCGTCTCCTCTAAGATAGTTCTCTGATTGCAACGTTCTATAAGGAGACTCAAAGTAAATTATTTGGACCTTTGCAAGACAAGCATCAGGAATTTTATAAGTAGAAATATTAGTATACAATATATACACTTTCATTTTCACCATACTTTAAATTAAAAACTGATTTTGCTCAACTGTCATTGCCATAGTAAAATAATGTGTTTCTATTCTCGTAAAGAATAAATAAATTTAACTTTGTGAGAAAATAATTGGAAGGTATTGGAACTTTACAAACAGCATAATTCAATGTTGATTTTGTCTTTAAGGTATAGATATATTTTTTTCTCTCAGAATAAGTAAGTCTTTTCTGTAATGAAATAATTGGGCAGACATCAGGAGAACTCCAAATACTTTGAGAGAAGATGGAGACATTTAGAAATCCATGGCTTTCTCCAGTAAACAATCTGTTAAAGAGTTGATCCAGTACGTGGGAAGAGAAATGAAATGCCAGCAAAGTAATGATCTTATCAATCCTCAAAGCTTTATAACATAACATAACACAGAAAATTCAAAATCATCATGTTGGGAAGAAATATAATGCCCTAGCAAGATTCTGACTGTGTCTTCACAATCCCAGCACTAAAAATTAAAAACACACAATTGAAATGTCTTGTAAGGCCACACCTGGGTTCTTAAATAATAATTTTATTTCTAATTTAATTTATAACTTTTCTTGTTTGTTATACACACTTAGTGTCTAGTGATGGCAAAATTTTATCATAAAAATCTATTGTGTTATGTTTATGAGAATATATTCATGTAGCATTTTGTTTATTTAAAGCTGGTATTCATAGTCATTTTTATCATGAATTTGTTTACATAAAGTATCTAATTATTTTTAAAAGTAATTAACATTTATCCAAGTTTCTATGTCAAATCCTGTGGTAAATCATGTAAATGTTATTTTTGAATCAACTTGTATTTATGACATAGTTATTGTTTTCATCCTTAGAAGCTAGAAAAAGCTTTATACATTGTCTTAGTCTCCGGCAGCTTCCATTGGCAAATGTCACAGACAGGGTTGATTATGTAACAGAAGTTTGTTTTCCCATAGTTCCATGCTATAAAATTCCAAACCAATATGCCAACAGTGATAAGTCCTTGGTTTACAAATAGTTCTTCTTCTTTCTTGTCTTCAGAGTCTTTTCACTATGCATCTATGAAGGGACTGGGAGCTTTCTAGTATCGTGTCAAAAGGTCACAGTCCTGACACCCAAGGCCTCGTTCTTTATCTCACTGGGCCCGGTCCACAGATGTCTTCATAGCAGAAACCGAGGCTTCAGCATGTGGAACAAGGGTTCACACCCACATAGCCCTAACGTCAGACAAAGGAGCATCCACTTTGATATTTTCACTGTTTTTCTTCTATTCTCCAGAGTCTTTGGAAACAGAAAAAATAATTGGAGCAAACGAGTGGGTAGAAATTTATTTAGGTTGAGTATAGAAAAATATCTCACGAACATCGAGTTTGTTAAAATTAAAACCAATCTGCTTTAACAGACAGTATCAAAAGAACAAGTCAATGGCAACAAATATTTACAAAAGATACATCTGTCAAATGCTCTATCACTAAGCTGCCCATACAATCTAAATTTATTGGTTGTAGCAAATGTATCAGTCTGGTAGAGGATAATATAGGGGGCTAGATAATGAAGACATTTGAACTTGCTCTTCAGCTTTAGAGAAAATCATCTTAGCAAATTTGGGTCATAATGGGTTACAACCAAGAAGTGTTGGGAACAAATCTCGAAAGAAGGAGATGGCTGAGTGAGAGGAACAAAAAGGGAGATAGAAAAAGATGGATATCTCGATAGAGGAGGCCAATGTAGGGTTGGAAAGAGACTGGGTGCTAGGGAAATGTCCAAGAACTTGCAGGAATTCCCTGGCTAAGTCTTCAAAATAATGGTGGAGGGGATACCTAAATGTGATTTCCCCTATAATCAAAACGAGTAAACACCCTAGGTGTCATCACAGAACCTACATCCAAGAGGGAATGGAGGTGGGGTGGAGATCCATGACTGAGCACTTGGCAGAGCTCTCCCCTGAGAGCTGTATGAGCAAGGGAATAGGGATTATGAGGAAGGTTCCCATGGTGATGGCTGGCTGGAGATTTGGGGAGCTCACTGAATCTGGAATTGCTATTGGAGATGGGGGGGAGGGGCGCTAGGCCCTCAGAGGGTGGTGGGCGGCTTTCCACCTGCAAGAGCAGTGTGTGGAGCCACAAGGTGTGGGATCAGACTGTGTTCCTGTTCAGAGATTGGCACCTTGGAGCCCTATAGAGAAACACCCAGCCCAGCACGGTTTTGGGGATGAGTGAATCCGTGGATATGCTGTGCTGGGCTAGCTTACCTTGGGATTGCTTACCCTTTTGGGGGAGGGGATAGGTGAATAGGGAGGGGAGAGGCTGAGGGCTGGCTGGGAGGCATTGAGGGGGGGATACATTAATGGAGATGACTTTTTTAATGAAAAAAATAAAAGAAAACAAAAAACAAACAAACAAAAAAACCTAAAACTGCTCTACAGAACAAACTCTGAGATTTTAAAACCACACTGAAGATTCAGTCAAGAAAATTTTAACCTTTGATTCTATATTGAGGAAGTCTATGTATTTTCTTTATTATCACTAAATCAGAATCACATATCAAGTAAGACACTTAACTTTGTGGCTATATCTCCTATATTTACCCTAACTAAAGATGTTTTAATCTTTCTAGGACTGGGGTGAATGTAAGTAAAATGTAGCTAGTAAAATGTCCTATGATTTAAATATGTGGGGTTTTGTCTTACCTCAGTTGGGATAATGTCTCAATTTCATTTTATCAAAAAGTATGATTAAGAAATTGGGCTGAGTGCTATGTAATACGCTTGTAATCTCAGCACTAGGGTGACAGAAACCAGAGGCTCAGAAATTCAACATCGTCTTACATTACATAGTTTGTCATAAGCCTGAGATAAGTAGAATCCTGTCTCAAAGAAACAAACTAACAAAAATAAATACCACTAGTCAGAAAAAGTGGTCCCTTATAGGGTCATATATTTGAATGATTAGTCATCAGAGAATGGCACTACTTGAAAAGAATTAGGAAGCATGGCCTTGTTGGAGTAGGTCTGGCCTTCTTGGAAAACAAGATATGTCACTGGGGAAAGGCTTTGAAGTTTCAAAAGCCCAAGTCAGGCCCAGGGGCAGCTCTCACCTCCTTCTACCAAGCATTACATAATTATGTAATGTTAACAGTAGTTAACAGACAGTTTCAATTCAAAATTAGGGATTATCGTATTATATTACATAATGTTTGGCAATGGTTTCAGATGTAGAAATCTCAGCTACTTCTCCAGCACCATGCCTGAGTGTGTGCTGCATGCTCCTTTTTATGATAATAGACTAAACCTCTAAAACTGTAAGTAAGCCCCTAATTAAATGCTTTATTTTATAATAGTTGCCTTGATCATAGTATCTCTTCACAGCAATTTAACACTAAGCAAGATATCACTAAATGTTTGTGGTCATTGTCTGAATAACTGCAAATATGAATATTTGCATAAGTTTAAAAAACAAGGAAAGGCATTAGAAAGATGGCTGGACCAAGCTTCAATTTTCAGCACTTATGAGGTAACTCACAGCTATCTGTAGTTCCATTTCCAGGGAACCTGAAGCACTCTTCTCTCCTCCTGAGGCCATCAGCCATGTACATGATGCACAAACTTTGCAAATAAGCAAAACACCCATACACACAAATAATAATAAATAGGAAAATATTCTACTGATAACTGGGTCTTTAATTCTTGGTACAGAGTAGACATGATTCATAGTTACAGACTACATTTTTTTAAGCAATTACAAATTGTCTTTTAATCATTCTATATTTTCCTCAGTATTCCCAAGTGCTATTGCAGAAAGTCAAAAGTCATCCATAAATCTGATGAACCATAAGAAAGCTTATGTTAGAGGCAAGTCCATCAGATAACAGCTACTCTCACCAGTAGAGTGCCTTCATTTACAGACTGATTTTCAATAATGTACAACACTGTTTGTGTGTGCATCTAGCTTCAGAGAGAACATACATCATACTGTCTTTTATATAGTTCTTCCTTGCTATTTGTTTAATGTTTTAACTAGTTAACTAGTAATAGTTCCCTTCTTTAGCAAATGGGATGCTAATTTGGAGAAAATGCATTAAACAGGCAGAACTAAAGTGGTATAGTTTTCCCATCTCCGTGATTATATCATCACTGAAGCAGGCCTAACTGTGCTTCGATGCTCAGTGTCCTACCTCTGCTTGAACCTTTGTTTAATAAAAAGAAAGGCATCCAGTAGTGAATGGCAGTCTGCTGAGCTCCAATTGGGGGGAGGGGGCAATGCAGCATGAAAACAGTATTTGTGAGCACACACACAAAACCATCTCAAAAGTTTCAAGGTCATCTTAAGTTACATAGTGAATTCGTTGTCAGCCTGCACTAAAGAAACAAGATAAAAAAAGGAAATAAGTAGCTATTATTGCATATTTTGTATACATTGCCTCATATACATATGAATACACATATGAATGTTTGCATGGGTTCAAAATAATAGGTATGGAGCTTCAGAGACGATCAGCTGTTAAGCTAAACAGAAAACCTGGGGTGATTAAAGCTGACTTGTGCTTATTTCTTGCCTTGACATTACATACTACAGACTCTGAAAATGTGACTGATGAACAAAAGCTAGGAATGCTAAGTGAATTCTTCCCTTCTAGAAGCTGATAAGGTAATATAATTGCCTTAAACCACTCCTGATAAGATGTGTTAATAAAACATGAAATGAATTGTTTATGAATAGTGATTTAAAAAAATCAAGAGTGATAAAGAGCAACACACAAGATAATGATGTAGCAAGAAGAATAGCTGAGGCTTCAGGTCAAGTGTTCCAACTTCAACACAAGAATATGGAGATCCAAGTAATTTACTCCAAATCTGTTACTGTGGTGATTTGAATAAGAATGCCCCTGATAGTATTCGAATGTTTACTCAGTTAGTGGAACTTTTTGGGAAGGATTAAGACCTGTGTGTATTTGTATGTGTGTGTGTGTGTGTGTGTGTGTGTGTGTGTGTGTGTGTGTGTGTGTGTGTGTGTGTGTGTGTGTGACTTTGTTGGAGGAGGTGTGTCACTGAAATTGGGAGTTTTGAGGTTTCCAAAGCCAATGCCAAGCCCAGTCTCTCTCCTTCTCTGCCTGCTGCCTGAAGATAAGGATGGAAAGGCCCAAACTATTGCTCCTGTGCCATGTCTGTCTGCTACCTGCAAGGATGATTATAGACTCACCCTCTAAAACCCACTTTAAATGTATTCTTTTATAAGAGTTGCCTTGGTCATTGTGTCTCTTTATATCAAGAGAATAGTGACTAAGATAGTTATTTTTCTTTGTTAATAAAAGTAAAAAGAATGTTAGCCAACCTAGTGTGCTCCTGTGAACACTAATCTGAAGACCAAGGAACTGGTAGGAGGCCAAGTCCAGTAAGTGTCAAGTTCTTCATATTACATAAAAGCAGATTGCCTGTCTATGCCAAAGCTTAAAGTGTAAGATTCAGCCCAACTTTAATACACAGGATACTAACAAACCCTAACAGTTGGCTTAATGTGAAAACCTCAGCTCTGAAAATTAGATTTCAGGGGCAAGTTGAGCCAAATGGGTTAGTTTTTCTCCTCGATGCCAATAGCCTGCTGTGTAGACTTTACTGCGGTCTTCCAACTCATTTGTCAACATTAAAATTGTCAAATGATTTCTTGATTTTATTGATGTATTCTGGAACTTCAGCCTGTACTCCAGCTCTTTAGCTTCACTGAAGCTTCATGGATTGAGAACTGCAATAGAGATGCAGTCTGTGGCTTGCTTGTCAGCTCAGCTCTGCCTTTAAAGGGAACTGCCGGCCCCTCTCCCTATCCTTGTTTGGAAGGACAGTGTGTTCTATGTCTTGCCTCTGTTTAACTTAGAGGAAAATATAGGGTGAAAGGGTACATGACCTTTTCATTCACTGAGAAACAAAGATAGGTGGACAGAATCCAATAAGCCACATTCTATAAAGGATCTGATGCCCCTCTTGACTACTCTGTATGGACTGGAGCTGCTGAAGATAAAGAATGTCAAGGGAAGGCAGGAAGAAATTCTATTTTTGAACAATGATAGTCATTTCGTCTACTTTGTCTTGTTCTCACACAGCTAGTCAAAGTCCTTTAACAACAAAGATTGCACTTTGAGCATCCATAATTAAATCTTATTGGCATCATCCTCTAAGAAGTGCAGGATGTAACCACACATTTCCACATTGGCTGCTCTTGGCCTTGTTCATGGCACTGTTGGGTCCCTGAAGAATGACTTGTTGATGCCCCTGCAATCTTCACTCCACATTCAGATCCATCCATCTGCAAGCACATTATGTGGTACTGTTCCTGTGTGAAGCAATTGCACCCATCAGTGCTGAGAAGTTGGCACTGATACCTGCCTATTTGCTCACTGGTTGAGTCTCCTCACTGCCTCTGCATTCTAGACTCTGATCTACATCTCCTTATTGGACTCCTTCCTTCCACATTTTCCCTTTCTAGAGCCATTTCAACTACATTTATTTCCGGATGCTATATATTTTTTTTCTGCCTCAGGGCTTTTGTACTTTCTGATTTCAAGGTCTAGAATTATGTTTCACAAATACTTTTAACACGTTATTAATATTTTTGGAAGGTTATCTTCAAATATGGCCTTATTGGGAATGCCATCTTCTTTTTGCCAAGCTTGTGTTAAAAGTTGTTTTCAGTTCCTCTCCCCTGTGCTCAGCTCACCATCTTGGTCACTACATGTTTCATCCTTACAAATACATTTGCTTCATTTACATCTACTAGCTTAAGACTTTTATGAGAGGAGATCTACCAAACGATATTGACTCACAAGGTAAATTAATTTACATACTTATAGTATAAATGGAGTAGTTAGTTAGAATTCATGCCCAGTCTGGCTGTCTCTGTAACCTCTAATTTTTCTGTATACTCTAGTACCTGGCTTTGAAGTAAAAAAAAAATCTATGCTCTGCCCATGTCATTACAGATCTGCAAATTTAATAAAGATAGAATATCAGAAATACCATACAATTTCATTTCTACTTGTTACCTTTAATCCACTTTTGACAGAGTTACTTAAGCCTCAACTACTCGTTAGGACTGCCTCATACCTTCAGATCCAGTACCACGTCTACGATTTACAAAATTACTAAGTTTACCAATGAAGCCTTGGCCCACCCACTGGACCACAGTTCTGGTACTGACTCTGAGGAAACAATACCCAGAAAATTTAATGTCAGAGTTGATTTCTTTTTAATCTCAGCTGATTTTTTTTTTTTTAGACTCAACTAACCACTGTCCATTATCCCAGTAAAGCAAGTTTCATTCCCACAGATTCTTAACCTAAAACATTGCACAGTCTCTAGACAGTTGTATTTCTCCCTAAAATCTAACAAGCCAGTCTCCAGCCTCTGTATTTCTCTCAGTACATTCTCTAACTCTCACAGAACAGCCCACGAAGCTCTAAGTACTCATCAGTTTTCCAGCATGTAGCTCTCCAATCATTCCACAACCCTCTCAAAAATTATGCTTAGGTCCTTCATAGAACTCTTGGTGCCCAGTTCTGTTGCAGTTTGTATCTCTGTGTTTCAACATTAACCAATAGAAAGTAGTGGGACAAAGGCTTTGCTTGGCTTCTATGTGAGAATTTCCATGTGGGGAAATAGACAAGAGCTCAAGCAGGAACATGAAGGCAGGAACCACCGAGGAAACCATGGTAGAAATCTGTTTACTGGTTTTCTCTTTAAGGCTTGGTCAGTTTGCTTTCCTTTCTTCCCACTTTCTTTTTGTCTTTCCTTACTATATTTTTTGAGACAAAGTATCACTGTTCCATACTGGTCTGGAATTTGCTATGTAGACCAGGCTCAATCTAGTCACAGAGATACACCTGTCTCAGCCTCTCCAGTGCTGCGATTGCAGGCAGGTGTGTTTCACCATACCTGGCCTCAGCCTGCTTTCTTATACAACCAAGGACAATCAGTTTGGGGATGGTTCTGCCCAAGTGAATGAAGCCCATGCCCACAGCAGTTCTGCACCTGACATTTTCTCTTCAGAGTGACAACTAGCCTAACCAGGACAGCAGATTTGAGTGAGTGTTCCACAGCTGAGTACTTCTCTGTGAGAATGACTCCTACACATATTTATACTTAAGATTCACTTCCAGGCTTTTTATTGGTTCAGGAATTTAATTCTGCTTTGCTGGTATGTGAAATTGTTTCAATTATTTCTGTTGGGCTACCATTGGTAATTTTTTTTTCTTATTTTTCTTAGTCCTGGGGCATTCTCAGGTATTTCCTCTCTAGGAAGTTTTCTTTTCTTGTACTCTTTACCTTTTTTGAGTTTCTCTGATAGGAACTACAGTTTTTCATTCTTCATTCACTTTGTGGTTTGGACCATTTCTCTCCTGTCTTCCAGCATTGTGTCTTCCATGCTGCTGGCATTCAGCTTCCTTGTGTTTTCTTTTGTCACTTTTGTCCATAACCAACTGACGTCTATACCTTGTTATGGTGCAAATGTAGTTTTCAATCTTATGGATTTCTGTTTCATTCTGTTTATAAGAGCCCATGTTTGCTAGTAGGAATTTCTTGTCTACTTGTTTGTCTTTGAGTTTTCTCTTCTATTTCTTCAGCTCCATATGTGTAGTGTATATTAATTAACTGGCATAATAGTTCTAATTTCTATGGACCTTGAATTCTGCATCTATCCAATGTTAATCTTCTGACTTCTTATTTTCTCCCATTCTTACTGATTTGATTGTGATTTCTGATCCTTTGATGGTCATGCCGAGGCTATACTTTTCTCAAGAGAAGCTTTCAACCTTTTTACCTTGTGCGTCCGTGTCTCCAGCAGCCTATGATCAATTGGCTCCTTTGAGAACCACAATTCAACCCACAAAGTGTTGCTAGCCCAGAACTCAGTATCTAATTTATTGCAGCAATTAGGCACAGACCTCAGGGCCCTTTGGCCCTACGTTCGGCCATTGGATATCTAATTCCAGTTCTGGATAGCTTATGATTTGGATTTTTATTCTTTAAAAAAGAATTTTTTTATGTTTTAAGTAGGATCTTTTCCACAGCAGACAAGTCCTGCAGAAAAACACATGGTATAGCATATGGCTGGAAGCAGTTGTCTTTATGAAATGTACTAGGAAACAGTACATGATCATATCAAAAGTAAATGAGCAAAGAATGAATTTGTATGATAAATTAGGAAAAACTAAAATCTGCTGGCTACAAGCTTAATAAAGTGAAAATAACTACAGTCTCTTTTGCACTAGTCTAGCATCTTCTTCTGACTTGTCAAATTAATTCCTAAATTAATTAACTGCAGTGTTCTACAGATGTTTATTAAAAGGTGTGAGGAAATGTGTTAATATGTCTTTTAAACTAACTTTATAAGTAAGTTTAACAGTTCTGTTGCACACATGTAATGTTTTCTCCAATGGTTTTTTGCTACATAAAGAAACCACAGAATTGATGCTAATGACTACCAACAATGGGCAGTGTATGTATATGATATATGACATGTATATATATATATATATATATATATGTGTGTGTGTGTGTGTGTGTGTGTGTGTGTGTGTGTGTGTGTGTGTGTAATGTGATTACATATTTACTAAAATGTGAATAGTAGTTCATTTAATTGCTTAATTGCTCTGAGATGCTGGACTTTCTTTCCTGTCTTTTGTCTCACAAATCTGTTGACATAAATAAAAAATGTATAGGTTGAGGTCATAGAAAAGAAGAAACTCATTTGAATCAATACTATACACATGAAAGAAAAAGCGATTCAGTCCTCTCCATTGACACTATTTCTAATCAAGACAAGAGCAGAAAGGTATTGTTTTCAATGCCTTTTGTTTTGGGTTGATCAATGTGAGTCGAGCTGCCTTTTGCCTCTATAAGAGAGGAATCCAATGATGCCTCTTATACTATCTTCAAAGGCACTAGAAAGAGGAAAGTCTCACATCTATGTAAAATCCATTCCTAGAAACTTCATTTCTAGTAATTCAAAGAACTCAGGATAGGAAGACAGCTGAGTGAGAGTATATCCAGAATCAGGGAGATCCTGTGACATTTTAAAAAAGACACCCAGAAAAATATTGTGTTGCAAGATCTTACACTGAGATTTGATTGCCTCTTCTGCTTAGCATGCCTTCTTCCTTATCCATATCACAATCAAGAAAAGGCTAACAAAAGAAAATTAATTTAATATGCTTTAATGTGAATTATGAGCTCAAATGAGCTTTCTGCTTTATAATTAACATGTAGGACTGTGAATTTAAACTGCTACACTTTTATATAAAAAATGAACTATCCTGGCTTTACTTTTATTTGAGTCAAAAGCCATCAGAGCAGCAACATCATGGTGGCAGGAAGATCAGTCTGGTGGTCACATTGAATCCACAGCCAGGAAACAGAGGTTAATGAATGCTTCCTCTCAATTGCTTTTCTCATTTTTATGCAATCTGGGAGTCCAGCTTATGAAATGGTGCCACTAACATTTAGGCTACCTGTATCAGTTAACAGAATTTTGAAAATCTCTCATAGACACTTCCAAGAATTTATCTGCAGGGTGATTCTAGATTCTGTCAAGGTGACAATTAATATAAACCACAGTATCAATTACTTCTCTTGCTGTGACAATGTACCTGAAACAAACAATTTAACAGAGGAAAGGTTTGTAGGGCTTAAAGTGAATGGGATGCATCTCCTTATCATAAGTGTTACAGTTCTGATGGAAAGGTATCCTGGCAGTCAGGTGCCAAGAAATACCACAAAGTCATACTCCACAACAAACCTCACACAAGAGATTTATTGGAAGGGAAAAAACCATCAGGAGGGTAGTGTTAAGGTCCTGGAGCAGTCTCAAAAAACTCCAATCTACAATTGTAATCAGCATGATTGTTTTTATTCCCGCATGCTGGGCCTGCAACCCCATACAAAGGCAAAGAACCCCAAGAGGGTTTTCACAGGTTCCTTTTAAATATAGCCAAGGGGAGGTCCTAGAACAGTTAGGTCATTGTAGGTATGATTGGCTTAAGCAAGTGGCAATCATATTAGTACATTCTAATTGGCCAGAGCTAGTCGGAGGCTGGCCAGGACTATAATTTTTCATTTGTGGGCAGGCCTGGACAAGTCCTTGAGCTGCTGTGGAGGCAGGCTGACCTAGTACATACTATACTGACTTTGGGGACTGGCGGGTTCAATGGCCCAGGCTTGAAGTGGTCTCTAGCTCTTGGTCATGTCAGGGGCACCAGTGATTAATTGCCCTTTGTTCCTGGCTTTTTCAGAAACTACTTGTTCAGTCTCAGGAAACTCAAATTGAGGCCTGATCTCTGAGAGAATACTGAGTGTCTGCTTAGTCCTCTCAGAAAGGTGCCTCTGTTGGGGTGAGAAACAGGAAAGAACTAAGCAGAAGGCAGTGCTTATATAGGGTTTCTTAAGGAGGAGGGTTTTCCAAGTCTTAAGAGTGAACCGTTCCAGCTCGGGGAATAGTGGGAGTTTGAGTCTAAAGCTTGGGAGTTTTCTCTGTAGGGCTGGGCTTAGGTCAAGTCCTTCGGGCAGTTAGGGTATTCTGGGGGTCAAACCTGGCAGTTGGAGATCTTCAGGGGAGGGGATCTAGCCACTTGTGTGCCTCAAGGGGCTTGCAGTCATGAGCAGAAAACATGGCAGAAGGAGAGAGATGCGGGCTGGTATATAAATTGAGAGAAGGAAAAGTGGGGTTGGGCTATAAAGGCCTCAAGGTTTGTTCTCAGTGGTTACTTCCTCTGCCTCTTAAAAGTTCCACAACGTTGTAATTTAGCACCACTAGCTGCAGGTTAAGTATTCAAACACCTATCTCATATTATCTGTTTATTAAAGTCAAGGTCTCCCTCATCCTGATAGGATGGGGAAGTTGACACTAAACAATACACTTTGGGCAAAATTTTCCCCATGTAATAAATATTCATTGTCTGAACTCACAGAACTGGAGTGTGTGTGTGTGTGTGTGTGTGTGTGTGTGTGTGTGTATGTATTGCAGAATTAATCTAATGATAACTGTATTGCAAGATTAATTTATAATGATAGTTTTAACTACATAAATAGAAGCACATATATCACTATTGTAACCCTGGCTGACCTGAATCTCACAAATCTGCCTGGCACTGCCTTCCTGCCTGCAGGAATTGAAGGTGTATACTTTTATGCCTGGCCCTTCAAATCCAAATTTAAATTAGAATAACTTTTTAGTTAGAATCAAAGAAGTCCTTGACTAGGTGAATAAAAGTGGAGAACCCCCTTGTTACCAACACTGACTTTGGCTTAGGCTCATGACATAACTTCTTGTTTCCCATGTTTTGAATTCTTTTCCTAGCATGTTTGACCACTTTGTGCTAGGTTTTGCTGTTTCACTTTAAACAGCTAAAACCACAATTTATCACAGCATTGTTCATCACCTTGATACAATAGGATGACTGTGAATATAGTTTTGATTTTCCTGAATTCTGCAGAAACACAGTCTTTAAATTCTCCCCAGACACAGTTCAGTGTCATATAAATATGCATGAGCTCCGAGACTTGCTACTTTAACTTTATTTTTCCATCACATAACTACCCATGCTGCAGACTGAAAACTCAAGTCCACTATCCATACTGGGGCTCAACTCTTCTTTTCTTGTATCAGAGAAAAGCTATGAACTGATAAGTCTGGATGTCAAGTTAATAAAGAGTGGACTTTGGATTAATTTTATCCATTGTCAACATGATGGAATTTTCAGTCACAGAAGAAACAGCCTTTTGTGTATGACAGTGGGGGTTATTTGGATTAAGTTAATTGGAGTATACAGACCCACCCTAAACATGAATAGCACTATTCCATTGTCTGGCATCCCAGAATGCATTAGAAAAGATAAAGTTGGCTGAGCAGAAGAATTCATCACTCTGCCCCTTTGCAACAGATGCCATATGAGCAGTAAGCTCCTGCTGCTGCCTTTGCTGCCATGAAGGACTTTTTCTTAGATGCAAGCCAAATTAAATCATTCATTGGGTTTCTTTGGTCATGTATTACTGAAATAAGAAAAGCAGCTAATACAAATACAGAGACTTTCTGACAGCCAGCCATATGCCCTCGTTGTGACATATTTGTGAATGTTTTTCAGATTAAGCTAAACATAAGCTAGATATTATAAACTATGTCAGGCTAGCAAAGAATATGCATCCTTCTTTTAGTTTTTAGCATGAACCTATCTTTGAACAAAATGTGGAAATTCTTTAGACATTGGATCATGGTGCTCAGAAAGCACAAAGACCAAGTCTGGTGACAGGTAATGGAACTACTCATCAGTTAGGCAAGGTTGGACCAATAAAACTCTATTATAAAAGAGTAAAAAAAAATGTCATGAGAAAATGTTTGGGTCATTTTTCAAGTTCAGGATTACTATTGTCAGACTTTTGAATCTAAGTTTGAATGGACAGTCATAAAATGGAGACACATTATGTGGCCTATAAGATGAATTTAGCAAAGAAAAGGAGGTAAAGACTAGTTGGGGAACTATTGTTAAATATCCAGCTCTGGACTCAAGTTGGATGTAACAATATCCAGCTCTTAACTCAGATAAATGGAGAGAAGACACAAACATAAGGAAAAGGTTCTGTTGAAGTGTGTATTTGTTAATAAGTCATTATTCTTTGACTACTTTTTTAAGATATAATTTTGATAACAATAGGATTGCATAGTGCAACACCAGGAAAAAGAGAAAAGCATCTATATTTCAACAAGGGTGAAGTTGCCTTAACATGAAGAGAAATGTTAACGTTAACTAAAAGGCCAGAAAGATGTCAACAAATAAGCTGATTGGCACAAGGGAGGTCAGGCAAAATCAACAGTGGTCAAATAAGTGATAAGGCCTGGATATGGGTTAAACCTTGGTGATCTTGTTGAGTTGGGGACTTAAATGTGGCTTGGACTGATTCTCCGGTTTAGGAAACCATAAGAAACATTAATTGATCTTTTACTAGTAGTATGGCAGTGAAGACCAAAACATAAAGAGAAGTATGGGTGAAGAAAATTAATAGAGAACTATACATCTGATAACAGTAAATTATAATGGCTTATGGTAAACAAATATGCTAATTAATTCTTAGGCCAAATGGTTGTAAGCCAATCCTCATTTGAACTAACCACGTTTCCTGGTTCCCAAGAAAAACTGCAAACTGGAATCCTTGTGTGTTGTTCATGGCAATATAGAATAGTGCAGTTGCTGTTGAAAAGTTTGGCAGTCCCTTATAAAGCTAAACATAGCATTACCATATGACTCAGAAATTTTCTCCTGAGTATGAACTGAAAACAGTAGCCCAGATGGAGACTTGCATATCAAACTGTTTGCATCATTATTCTCAATTACCAAAAGCATGTTCAACCAAATGTCCATCCATACATTAATGGATAAACAAATCTTGGTGTATAAAACAAACAGGTGTATCTGACCATTAAAAAGAAAGGAATTATAACATCTCTACAGCATGGAACACTTAAGACCATTATTGTAAGTAATAAATCAGGCAATAAACAGATGCATAAGTATCATATGTATCCATTGCTTTCTGTTGTGAAAACATACTTTGAGTAAGCCAACTTAGTTGTAGGTTTATATGAGTTTATAGTTACAAAGAAATGACTTCATCATAAGAGGAAAGGATGGGTCAGACAGGGCAGCAAAAGCAAGAACCTCAAAACTCATGTGTCAAATACTAGCCCCAGGATTTTAATCTAAAAGAATATCTCCAGTCAAATACTTACTCAATAAAGAACACACTTCCTAAACCTCCACAGACAGCACGACTAACTATATTCTAAGTGTTCAGATATCTGAGCCTCTGGCAGCCATTGTCATTCAAATGACTACATTCTATTCCCTGACCCCATAAATTCATCATATCAGAATGCAAAGTACAGTTAGTCCAACTTGAAAAGATCCCCAGAGTCAATCACAGCCCCAACACTATCTAAAAGTCCAATCTCTCTTTTGAGACCCAAGATTTCCCAATTTTAAGCCACAAAAGCAAATTAAATAAATAATAAATAAAAGTGCCAATGACATACTTTCAACACAGCTTGGATTTTATATGTTTTAATAAAGGCCAAAATTGTTGGATTTTTCCAAAATGGAAAAAAAAATAGTAGGTTTAGGCAAGTTGTAAGGGTGTTGGTAAGTGATTAAAGGTATTTAAAACTTGAAACTTAATGCTGATTCATATGTTGATAGTAACACAGCAAAATTCAAAGTTTTACACATTGGTGTTAAATGTCCAACCTCCACTTAAATCAATAGAGTTCTTATATGTATTATCCCACTCTGGGGAACAGTTATAAGTATGGACTACTGAAACTTTACAAAAACAGTTAAAAGTTAAAGTCTAAGTTGGTTTGACAAGTCACTCCTAAGCAGTTAGGCACTTCTTGTTCATGTATTGATGTCTGAGTAATAAATAAGCTTATTCAATTATAAATTGTCCTTTGGAGGTTACAGAGAATTCCATGAGATACATGAATTTCCCTAAGTTGTTAAAAGAGTTGTTTTAGATATACCAGTAGGGATATTATTTGTTTTAAATCTATTTTAGGATCCTTCTAACAGAGAAAGTGATTAATAAATATCTGTAGACAGGATTATGAAGACTCATATGTTGCAGTAAATGTAAAGCCCAATATTATCAGCATAAGCATATTATAAACAATTTAAAATTATCAAATGAAATTTAAATTTTAAGCTTGTGCTTATTATTTTATTTTTATAAAGCTTTAGCATCCAGAGCGTATGAATGCCTTATGAGAATTCGTTTTGATTTAAGTAGAGGCTTAATAGTTCGGCAAAACTTAAAACCTAAAATTTTAGTATCATAGGAACTTCCATAATTCTCATGTTTTATATAGCTTATATCATTTACTAACATATTCACAACTTGCATGAATCAATAAATGTGTAGATTAGATGCGTTCGTGATAAACTTTTAGTCATTAACAATTTAAGATTACAATGATCCATTAGCGTAGGTTGTAAAAAGTAAGGTTGGTTATTACATTGTTCTCTTAAAGGCAGGTCAAACCAACACAGCAGCCTTGAATGATCCATCAAAAGTTCCAATCTCTTAGGATGTAGAAAATATTTTCAGAATATTTCATTGTTACAGCACAGGATATACATTATCATTTCAATGGGAAATACTGAGAGCCTAGTAAAGAAATAACAAGACAAGACAAAGGTCCAATAGGCCGAACATCAAATCCTGTCTTTTCCCAGCATCAAAGGGCTTAGATGGCCCTATCTCTCCAACTGTGCTCCCTGTAACATGCATCTCCCTCATCTCCCTCATGCTGGTTCCACTTCCTGTATACAGCACTCCTTGGTAGCTCTGGCACCTCCAACACCTTGGAGTTTCTCCCAACATTCACATCTTCATACAATGGCCATTTGACTTTTCAAGACTTTCATGCAGGGACTACCATGCCACACACTGACTGGGCTCAGTGGTTCTCTAAAACCTCAGGAAGAATCTAGAACCCATTCACTCTTAAATACTTTATGCCTCTGAAATCAACACCATGTGGATGACACTAGTTTGGATACTAGTTTGAGATAGAACTTGTCCCCTGAATTACATTAGCATCTATATCTTTATTCAGTCACTTTCTAAGAACAACAAATAAATGGTTTAGGCTCTTTCACGAGTTGGAAGCTTAGGTCAGATATAATACCATTGCTTTTAACCTAGTGCAGAATAAAATGCCTCTCACTAACAGGGCTAATATACTTATTTCTTTCAGCACAAGACACAAATGTCACACTATATTTTTTTTTCTTCTACTCTATTTGCACTTTTTAATTGTAGATCTATGTAAGAGTCATTAATGATTACCATTCCACATTATATATCCAATGTTACACTGTCTTAAAATTTCCTCTGCTAAATAAGTGCATTACCTCTAATACCCTTATGTAGCCTCAGGGAAGTTCTCAAGACAACAGCAGAAGACTATATGCCAAAACATCACACTATTGGCTTCTAGCCCAGTTATCACTATTATTTCCTTCTAAAATATTTTGAGCTGGACCTCTTTAGTTCACTCTGTAGTGACTCCCAGCACTACTATACTTTTCTATTGCTGTGATAAAACACCATGGCTAAGGCAGCATATAGAAGGAAGAGTTTATTTGGGCTTGTAGTTCCAGAGAATTAAGAGTCTATCATGGTGGGGAGTCATGGCAGCAAGAGGCCATCATAGCAGTAGGAGGAATATGATGAAACCTCATATCTTTAACTGCAAGTACAAAGCAGAGAAAGGAGGGGGTGAGGAGGGAGGGAAGGAGAGGGGGAGAGGGGGGGAGAGACAGAGAGAGGGGGGAGGGAGGGAGGGAAGGAGAGGGGGAGAGAGAGAGGAGCGCTAGAGGAGAGACTTTCCTTCTTAAAACCCATCCTCAGTAAAGCACTCTCTTCAGAAAGCCACACCTCCTCAGATATTGCCAAACTCTGGGATCAAGTGTTCAAAAAATAGCACAAGTAGGAGGCATTCTCATTCAATCCACCATATCACGTGAGCCTACTTATTCAAAAGATTCATATTTAGTAAATTAATATAACATAAGGGGTTTGGAGAATAGAGATTTGTTTAACGGCAGAATTTCAGTTTGGAATGATGTAAAGCCTCAAAAATCCCATATTAATGATTATTGTACAGTATAGTGAATAAAATTAATGTAATTTAATCCTAACACATAAAATGATTACAATTTGGAAATAGTAAAAAGTATCCTTTTCTGGTTATGCTAGCTTCCCTGTGCTATATACAAAATACCTGAGAAACTTATATAGAAGAAAGATGTAAGAGTTTCAGTCACAGTTGATTATCTCTGGTGTTCTAGGAACTGAATGTGGGATACGTTTCACATTTAATAAAAACCAGTCTGAAATATCAGTGGGATCTACCCATAGTCAGTCTAGGAGGATCAGAGAATAGAGTGGTGACCTACACCCTTAATCCCAGCAAATCTGAGTTTGAGGCCAGTTTAGTTTACAGAGAGAGTTCCAGGCTCCCAGGCAGGCAATGGTGGTGTCTAGCCTTTAATCTTAACCTGGATGTGAAACAAGTGGGTGAAGAGAGTATTTAGAGCAGGCATAGAAAGACAGAGAAGGCAGTAGAAACCACGAGGAGCAAGGCTGAGGAAGCTGGAAGACATCTGGGTGAGATTTGACTGTGGTATTTCCTCTCTTTGACATCTCAGCCTTTCCCTGAGATCTGGCTCTGAGGTTTCTTTATTTGTGCAACAGTAGTAGAGCAAACGTCATGGTAAGGAATAGGCAAGAACTAACAACATTTTTCTTTTTAACTCTGTGGGAGATTAGTAGAACACACTCCTGAATGTGTCTGATAGGGCATCTTCAGAGACATGAGGTCTCACATCTGATCAATGGATTGATTCTTCAGGGCCCCTTGCAAAATAGCTGTATTTGGAGATGGTAAACTTATAAAGTAGGAGACTCCAAGAGGGATACTTGGAAGCTATATCTTGTCCTGTTCTTTTCTTTTAAGACCATTCAGTTGACGATAGCCAAATAAATATTCCTTCACCCAACTTGTTTTGTTCAGTGATTTGATCACAAAGAAACACTTGATATAGCTATTCACCTTGTGGTGGTCATGAAGCAATGTGAGAGAGAGAGAGAGAGAGAGAGAGAGAGAGAGAGAGAGAGAGAGAGAGACAGAGAGAGACAGAGAGAGACAGAGAGAGACAGAGAGAGATAGAGAGACAGAGAGATGAAGGGGCTAGCATCCCCTTCAAGGACATATTCTAATTTGCATATAGGCGTCATCTCCTATAGGCTTATTACCTTCTAAAAGCAACACAGGCTGGGAAGCAAGTTTCCAAACTTGGCCTTCAGAGAACATTTAAGAAAACTATAATAGGTAAACTGGGTAAATACCTGTCATATTTTCAGGAAGTGAGATATTATTCAGTGCTAGAGACATAAGACTTATCAAGAAAAAATAGGGAGGAACCTTAAATGCAAATTACAAAGGATAAAAATCAATCAGGAAAGGCTGCTCACCATATAATTTCAGCTATATGACATTCAGGAAAACAAAACAAAACAAAAAAAAAAAACCTATGGAAATGGTAAAAACAAAACAAAACAAAAAAAACAGTGGTTGCCAGAGGCCAAGTGGGGCTGAAGATGTACAAGTGAAGTATGAAGGTTGTTTTTACAGCAAAGAAACTACTCATTACAGTCTATAAGGCTTGATAAAGATTCTTATTCATTTGTTCAAATCTATTGATCTTATTGTAAAGATTCTGTATTATAACATGTCAGTATCAGTTCATAATTTACAATAATATACCATACTTGCTGGATGTTGATTATAGCAGAAAATATAGTAGTGAGATTCATAGATCTATATACTCCTCTTCAGTTTGCTATAGACTTAAAGTACTCAATATATAGTCCATTAAATATAGTGAAAATAAGTGTTTTCATGTCTATTTTATAATGGGGGGATTAAGAAGAAGCTTCAATGGATGCTGTAGAATTAAAGATGGGAGGGAAAACATAATCTGAGCCTTTGGGATGCTGAGGAGAATTCCATCACTTTCTCAAGCTAGCTGCTTGCTACCCTGAAAAGATTAAAGGGCCACAGTAAATGAGACTATGCCAGCATCTCCCTGGGATACTCTGGGGTTGGAGTAGCTTCTTTACTGGAATTACTATAATGTTATCCCAACTGAGAGACTACACATGTGAACCAAGGGGGAGATTTGAAGTGCTGGTAGCATTCCAGACAACAAAGCTTTTCATCTCAAAAATTGGTCTGAATTTGAATGCTCTTTCATTTTGTTTTAAACTAGTTTGTGCATGTATGGACACATCTTATATATGTAATCATGCAGTGAATTTTGCCAACTGGAGAGAGTGAATCAGAGTACATCGTGTAATCCAGCTTTTCTGTTTATTCTTGATTAATTTAAGCTTGGATAAATGTCCTCCAGCCTTTAACCCAAGGAGAAGTTGGTATCCAACTACTTAATTGAAGGTTTTCTAGTTAACAGTCATTAACTTTTTGGCAATATACATCCTTAATTTAGAACAACATTCAAAAGATAATAAGCACTATAGTTGACATTTGGGCCTATTTCTAGATTCCTGTATAGAGTGTTTATAATTAAAGGAAAGCTACTGTTTTTCAAGATTTTTTAGTATATATTTATAAGAAAAAATAAATTGCTAAAATGTTTGTTAACAACTTTTAGTCATATAATTATTTTTCAGTGAAAACAGAATATAGCATTAATTTGCAATAAAAAGTGACTTTATTTTAGAGTTAGTGGATCCAGATATTTGTAATATTCAAATACTGGTGAAAGAAATGGTATCAGCACAATTATGTGCTCAGAAGCTTTTAAAATTCCTTACTTCATCCACGCTATATTTTTGTCAAGTTTGACTGCCTCGATCTTGTGAGATATGGAGCAGTGGGCATGTGTCGCTGCTGGGAAAGTAGCAGTAGACTACTTGATGTTTTGTTTTGTTCTTATTATTACTTTCTAGGTTCTCACTGCCTCATCTTTATGCCAGGAAGAAGTGAAATTCTTTTATCTAAGTACATTCATTATACGCCCTGAATATCAGGATAAGTGCAGTCATATAAAAGACAGTTTCAGAGCCACTCATAAAGCTCTCCAGAGAGGACAGCTCTGGTATCTGGAGACAGATGTGACTGCTATTGTAAATTATACCTGATAAAAAAGAATTGGAGGAAGTATCTGTACAATCAGCTTGGATACCTACAGAGACTCTTGACAAGGTCAGATTTTTGAAAGGGCAGAGTCCAATCTTATTAAATTAGCTGACGACATGAGGCGCAGTGAGAGAAAGGATGTGTTACTTGACAAGACTCAAAGTGATCTCAGCAGGCTATTATGATGGATCAATTCATGAAGAAAAAAATTGAAATAGAACATTTCAAGGTTTGGCACTGGAATACACAATGAATATCAAAAGAAAAAAGGATATGTGGTTAGAAGTATGCAAAAGTTTTAGTTTCAAGTTATATTGTGAATCACCAATATAGCAAGAGCATTCCAAGATGTGTGTAAGCTCTCCAGAATGCTTATGCAACTTCAGGCTTTATTAATAGACTGTGGTATTTAGCAAAAAGAAAGTGATAGCATAAAGCATCATACACAGATGTCAGGCAAATGTTCTTTGAGGTTAATGAGGCTTAAGATCATAGCTTCAATTTCAATAATAGTATGAAGATTCCTCCTACCAGATCAGAGCAATGGGTGATTCATTGAAACGACCACTGTACTTTGATACAGAACCAAGCTCTTTCTTTGGAGGGTGGCATGGGTCTCTATAGTCAGTGTACACTGGAATGGCTTTCTCTATGTTTTATTATTGATCTCTGTTTTCATTCACTTGGTGTATATTCTCACTGGTCACAACAATATTTAGAATGTCATATTTCTATGGGTTCACTAAGAAGAAATTTGATTTTACCATTAAGTTTCATCTTTTAAAAACACTAAGATGTTTTCTTTTCAATGGAGAAAGTACCTGTTATTAATCAATTATTTTCTGAAATTCAATTATGATGCCTCTAAGTAGAGGTTTGTTTCATGAATTTCTGAGAATTACAAATGTGAAAGCATGTAATGCTGACAATGTTTGAGAGCTCTTATCCTTAAAAAAAAAAAAAAAAAAAAAAAAAAAAAAAAAAAAAAAAAAAAAGAATGTTATTCCAATGGGCTCTCTCCCATTGAAAAAAATTTAGTTGCTTGTAGATGTAGACCCCAGAGTATAGTAATCAAGCAGAATTTATACTTCTTTAATTTTATATTAAAAAATAAGACAATAGTTCTATTACAACAATCCACTTGTGTTTGGAATTTGAGCCCCAAAGAGTATGTATTTTATCACTAACATGATGAAATCTTCCTCTACTTCAGGATCACTGAGCACCCATTCCCAATTTAGAATTTATTTCAAGTACATCTGTTAGGAAAGTATAAAATATCTTTCCTTCCATTTGTGGTTGCACCAACCCAACTTAGTTGAACCTTCATTCAGTTAAGTTGATACATTTTGGACACTGACAGGAAAACGCTCACCTTAAACTTGTATTTCTGTTAAAGCCTTGATGGTTTATTCTGCCTCCATTGTGCTTGGTGGATACTGGCCAGCTCCCATTACAAGTGTGCTGATACACTGCCTCCCATTGACTTGATATCACATTGACCTCTCTTGAATTCACCACCTAGAGCCTGCTTAGGCATCTCCCTCCTTCTATAGAATGTCTGATTTATTTGTGTGTGTGTCCTCATAGGCCAGAAGAGAGCTCCAGATACCCTGGAGCTAGAATTAACCTATAAAGGTGTTTATAACTAAACTTGAGTCCTCTGGAAGAACAGCAAGTGCTATGAATTGCTGAGCCATCTCTCTAGCTCTGTAAGTTGTATTTAATTCTTATACCATCTGTGTAAATAGTCTCTTTTTGCCATTTTAAGTTCCACTCTGGTGTTTTAATGAGGTTCAAAGCTACATCATTGGATGATGTAAAGGATGTCAAATTACTACAAAAGTTTCTAAATACAGAACTATTTATCTTTGTGGCAGTTTAGAAAGAAAAAACAGGCTATCTGATGATTGTGGTTTAGTATTTAAGGAAAGCTAATTCTGATACAAAGCCAAAGTCACTTTCAGAGCCTAGGCTGCCTTTCGATTATTGCCTTCCTTATGGCTTCTTGCATAATGTCTTGCACTCTATACATTAACAGCCTGATGATATTTCATTTGGAGCCAATGACTTGTAGTCAAAGCACATGAAAAACTGCTACAACTTAATCAAATCTTTTGTGTCTCCACTATTATCTCTAACCTTGAAAAAAAATGTTCTCTGCATGGCCACAAATTCTGCAATGCATTTTTTTAGGTGATATAACATGATTACATTCATGGAAATAATGAAGGAAAATTCTGCCTCCTATGGATATAAATTTTGGATGAAGCTTAACCATTTTAATATTTTGTTAAATACATCTTTTCTACCTTGCAAAAGAATAAAAAAGAAGTTAGGCATATGTATGATATGATCCTAATGAATAAATGTTTCTGAAGAGGTTGTTTGCCATACTTAAAAAACCTACATCATATTAAACATTCTTTAGAATATACAGAAAAGGCTCATTATCATTGTTTTTTGTTAAACTAGCCCAAGACACCTTATTCACTTCCTATCCCAAATGGTATAGCTGTAAAACAAACTTTGAAACCACTTTACACATAAAGAGGTATCAATAAACACTGTTTTATCTAAATCTTGGTGTGAATAGAACCTGTGTTGGAATTTTTTAGCATTTTACCACTCAGATGACCACTGGATTTCTTCATAATGACCCCCAGAATCCATCTCTCAGTTATATTCAAGAGGCTGGAAATATTTAATGGTGACATCTTGGGCTTTAATAGGTCCCGGGGTTTATTCTTTTAATCAAATACAACCCCGTTTATCCTTTCCATCATCCATCACTAGTGCTTTCTCTTGAAATTCATACTGAGCCTATGATTTTCCAGCTGCAGGTGGGAAATATTCATTAGTTTGGCTCTCAGAGGTGGTTTATGGTTGTTATATTTTCTTTTTCTAATGGTATCTGAAGCATTAAATTATTAAGCCTATCTTGTCTACAGGAAATGTTGAATTTTTATTTCCTTGCTTCAAGATTCAAAGCATTAGATTTACCCTGTTAAATTACTAACAATCCCATCACAAGCTCCTGGAGATATATAAGAAAAGTGGGCTTTAAACCTCTAAGTTTAAATACTTAGCATTTTAAACACAGAAAAACAAGGCTTATTTCTCTACCAGATTAAAAATAAGAGTTGAAGCAATACTTTTCTTAAGTATTTCCCATTGTAAGTTTTAATAGAAATCCCTTGCTTAGGAGTCATTCAGCTTCACTCTTGACCCATTTACTTTACATCTTTCTATGCTGAAAATGAGGATGTGTCCAATCACGCCTGTTCTTTTGACATTGTTAAAGATCTTTTACTTTTGTTATTGTTCTTAGTATCTGTTAATTTATTTATGGGTAGATGAAGACATTTTATATTCCGTTTTATGCAGTGAATATTCTGTCTAGGAAGCTGGCTGCCTTTCTTGACTACGTTGGTACTAACAAATAATGGCTTGAATTTTTTTATGTTAATTTTAGTCAGTTTGTTGGTAGGGGTGGATGTGGAGAGCATAAAGAAAATTCAGAACATTTTGAATCTTCATTAGTTGTCCCTGATGGAATTTGAACCATGAAGCTGTGGGCCAAGGTTAAATTTTATAGAAGCAAAGAATTACTTTTGAAATAAAGGTAAAAATATTTTTAAAAAGTGTTTCTAGAAAATGGCCCATGTTGCAGAGATTTCTCCAATTATCCCTCTATGTTTTGCCTTAAACAAGAGTAATAGCCTTGTGCTTTTACTTCTTCTCCTGGAATGAGTGGCCAGCAAAGTCTACCCCCTACAGAAGCTAGCATTGTGCCTTTTTGTGCCACTCATGACAAAATTAAACCATGTGAGATGGCTTTCCCAATTCAGAGTCTGATCTCTACAAACCTGTACTAGATCCAAGACCCAAGTCAACAGAGCACACAGTTACCATTCCTCATATTTCCTTTTGTACATCCCCTGCTGCAGTACCTTGTACACAGGAAGAGCTCACAACTGCAGTAACTGTCCCAGGGTTGCTTTTTAACGTCTCTTGATCTCTTCTTCTCTCCTGGCTTTTTTTTTTTTTTCATTCATTTTGCCATTTAAATGTCTTTTCTTATTTGCCTTTTTTTTTTTTCTGTATATCTGTATTTGAACTTTGAGAATATCTTTGGTTGTCATTATTAACGGGCATTCCCTCAGCACTTCCATGGTACTCCAGACCAATGATATCACTGATCTTTACTATACAACATGGAACCACCTACACGGGCCACTTTCTTTTGCCTTTTTTAAAAGTTATTTATTTACTTTTCTTCATGCATACTGATGTTTTGCTTACATGTATGTCTGTGTGAGGGTGTCAGATCCTAGAACAAGACTTACAGACAGGACCATTGTAAGCAGCCATGTGGGAGCTGGTAATAGACCCAGGTAGTCCTCTGAAAGAGCAGTCAGTGCTTTTAACCACTGAGCCATGTCTTCATCCCAATGTCACTTTCTACAAACAGTGCTCAGCACATTAGAATTACATCAATCAAGGTGCGAAGTTTCCCTCCGGACATCGGGTCACTTGGCATGCTTTCTCTTTAACAGCTTCTACTCTTCCATCCACACAGGTATTATCGTGTATACATTTCCAATCGAGGCTATTCTACATATTTCCAATTCTTTCCTACCTTTGCTTTTGTTTGGTTGCTTTTTATTGCTCTGTACATCTCTTTCAGTCCTCACTACACTAATTCTTATTTGAGACTCCAGGGCATAAGAACAGATGTGAATTTCTCCTGAAGCTAGAATATATAGACACCGCTGTGTTTCAACCACTGAAGTGAACCAATAGATAATTGTAGTTTCAGATTAGTACTTGAATGAGCCAATCTTAACAAATGTAAAGTAAAATCGCCCAGACATTCATGAAATGAACAGGAGAGAGGACATTGTAGTAAGAGGTTTCTGGCCCAGACTTTTGGGCCTAACCTCAAAGTTTAGGCCTGCAGACCCGCAGACCCACAGTCCCACAGAGACACACAGACGCTTTCATTAGTTTTTGGCTGATCGGCCTCAGGCCCAGCGTATCACTTGCTAGCTCTCTACCCTTCATCTAACCCATGTCTCTTGTTCAGCCATGCGGCTCAGTACCTTTCTTTAGAGCTGCATGGTTGTCCTCGGCTTCCTCTGGCTTCTCTCTGGTGCTCTGTCTGGCATTCTGCTCTCAGAGATTTTCTTAGTCTGGTAGCCCTGCCCTCACTTCCTGCCTGCTTTTGGCCAATCAGCTCTTTTTATTAAACCGGTGGGTGGGACAATTATTTACCATGAAACAACACAATACTCCTACAGGACATTAAGAAGTCCAACAGACGGATGGCTGGCAGGTGTTGGTGTATGATAATTGAATAGTGCAATTTGTATAAGCCTCACAAAAGGACGAGGAACCCATATTTAAGCACAAACAGAAATGCCTAAATAGTCATAATTGCAAGTAGTTGTAAACACTCAGTATAAGAACCTAAAACTAAATAAAAGCACAAAATGTTTCAGCCTATTAAGTTTATTATTTTTCTCATTTAGAAATTAGTTGTGTGGTATTGTAATTATATAGACTGGTATATAGACTGGTACCCAAATAGTGTTTGTTAACAGAATCATAAACTGTTAGAGCAAAGTAGAAAATTTAAAAACTAGGTATTAATGAGAACATTGTTGCATAATTAATGCTCACTTCTAAAAATTTTTGTAGAATTGAATATGTACTTCACTTTGGGCTGTGTTTTGTGTAGTCTGTACAGTTAAATGAGGAGGCATAGATCATGTTTTTAAAAATGATTGAATACTGCATTAAAATGGACTAGTACATATTGTCAAGTCCAAAGGAAACTATTTCCCCAAATGCTGACAGTTACACAAAAGCCACCAATGCTCAGGAACTTGTGAAGCTGGTTTAGTTTTCCTCTATCAAAAGGAAACCTACCACTGGCTGGAAGAAGGGACAAATGGCTATCTGCGATGCCTAGTAGGATGCCAAGGCACACGCTCGTCTCCAGGCTCCGTGCATATCACCATTACACATTTCAGAGTCCCTGCAAGCATCCTAGCTCTTCTCAGATCTTATATTTTCTCACCTCCCCACACAACACCCTAAACTCCCCCCTTCCCTTTCCTCGTCCCCCTTCCCCCACTCAGCTTCCCTCCTTATGCCCAACTTCTCACGCTCCTCACATCCCAGTTTTTGAGCTGTGCTTTCTCGTTGTTGTTGTTGTTGTTTTGTTGTTTTGTTGTTCACACTCTCGTCTTCATCATTGTTCTTCTCTTTCTGTTTCTCCTCTCTCTACTTGCTCCTGCTTCTCTCCTGACTAGATGCTGGCCACGTTGAGTCTACCACTTCTCTCTCTGTTTTGTATTCATCCCAACGCCTCTGGTTGTTACCTCCCTCATAGCTCCAATAAAAACCTTCCCCCAACCACTGAGGAGTCATGTCATCAATTTATAAACGTATATGTCTGCAAGGTTTAATAAAGGGAACTCAAATCTGACTATTTACCGAGATCACTCGCATGCAAAACTTTGATTAGCTGCTAAAATTCTCTGTGAAGTTTCCTATATGCAAAAATGAGGTTATTACCATCTACTTTTACAAGTCTGACTGCCAAAAGGAAGAGGAATTCAGTGTGGGACTCATATAATACAGACTAGCAGAAGGGCATCCTTAAAGTGCAATTGAAGAAATGTATGCAGTCAGAAGATCTGCTACATATAAGCAGTCAGGCTCAATCTCTATCTAGAATATATGGAACTACTGTTTAAAAAAAACTAATGAGTGGTTGGAATTATAGGAAAATGGTCATGAACATGTTCCCACAGCATTAAGTGGGAAAGTTATTCACTCTGTCTAATCCTTGAAGAAAAATTACCTTCTTTCTTGCTGTCTTAGAGGCTTGCTCAGTAAGTACTATCATTGCCCTTACTTGCTACAGGATAGCTTCATTGACCCTGTTGGTCCTTGCTGCTGCCCCAAGGCCAATCAGCCCCATCCTCTGATCCATGTGCTATGACAATTTAGATGAGCTATCAGATAATGCAGAAAACTAAAGCCCTATCCTTCTCTGTGCTACTAAGGAAGGCTTTTCTTAATGAATTAATGATTCACAAGCTTCCAACTGGTAACCCAAGTTGTGTTGGTTTATTGTTTTAGCACATCCTAGGTGACCAGATGATGAGATGGGGTGGGGCTTCTTTTTTCTTTTCTTCCCGGTGTTTTAAAAACCCAAATCTTATGTCACCATATATCATTATATATGTCCACAAAAGAGCAATTCCTTAATTTTAAGATTCTTTTAATTTTTAGAGAATTTCACATGTGACTGACTCTACACCATTTCCTCTCCTTTCTCCCCGCCCCTTTCAGCTCCCCTATGGCATCCTTACTCTAAAATTCATGACCCCTTTTTTGTTATTTTTGTTACAAACACACACACACACACACAGTGACAATACATGTATGCATATATAAATACAGCCTTGTGAATCAATTCAGTGTTGCTCATATGGATATGTTTAGGACTGACCACTTGAGATTAGATAACCTATCAGGAGGCTTATCCTCGGAAAAGACTGATTCTCCCTCCCTCAAAACCATGAGTTGCCTGTAGCTCTGAATCTGGGTATGCGGCATTGTAAGGTTTCCCCCATCCACAGTAGCATGCCAGCTGATGCTGTCGTTATGCAGGTCTTGTTCAGCCAACAATGTCATTGAGATTTTTAGGGTGTAGCTTCCTTGTTATATATGAAAGATGCTACCCGCTGGCAAACACCCTCATCCCCTTTTTCTTATGATTTGTCTACCCTCCCTTCCATGGTATTCCTTCAGCTTTATGTGTAGGAATTGCATTGTAGATGTATCAATTGAGGTTATACACCCCAGCACTAATTTTTTTTTTTTACTTTTTTCTAGTTCATTATGGAGTTCAGTGATAGTCTCTGTATGCTTTGAAAAGCTTTTCTGATAAGAAATAAGAGCTACACTAACTTGTAAATATGAGAATAAGTATTAAGAATACAGTTGCACATTATACTGGCTTAGGAAAATGGCAGTAGGAGGTGCTCATAATGTCTGTGCCCTTACCATCCATGGGTAATTGGCTGGGTTTACAGAATCTGGAAGGATTTTTCTTCCTATTGAGTGGTCCTAAAGTCCAAGTAAAAAGATGTTGGTCACCTCTCAGATAGAATTGCCAGTATTGCATGTTGAAGAATGTCTTTCTTTGTCGATCAGTGTTGTGGAATATATAGATAGATAGATATATAGATATAAATATATGTATGTATGTGTGCATATATGTATGTATGCATGTATGTAGGACAACTGATTTCTTTTCTTCTTTGGAAGCTTATATAGCATTTTCCAACACTATGAGAGCTAGTCCTCAAGGAGGGTGCCTCTAGGTCAATTCCAGATTGATTCTTTCATAGCCTGTGACTGAAGGATGCAATATCTTTAGCAAAAGGGTCTTACCTTCAAATTCTAGGGAAAACCAAGGGTAGCAGTGGTTACTTATATTTTTTGGAGAGTTTCTTAGACTTCCATGTTTGCCAACTAGGAACAAAGGAATTTCTCATGTCAGGTACGAAAAGTTTTGTTAGTGTCTATGATTCTTTTGGAGTGTTATCACCCCAAGTGGGATGACTTTACATGCATACGCGCACACGCACGCTCGCGCGCGCGCGCGCGCGCGCGCCGCGCGCGCGCACACACACACACACACACACACACACACACTTCCTCACATCTTTTTCAAAAATTCTTAGTGATATTTATGCCTCTATTTTCCCCTTTTTATAATATTCTCCCTCCTCCTTTCCTAGGTAAATAATATTCCTCTTATGACCATGTCTTCCTTTACAGCCTCTGTGTCTTATTTTATGCCTGTATCCTCTTTCCCATGGTCTCTTTTTACTGGGCTGGTTGCTGCAGATACTATAAATTATATATTCACATGTAATGATTGAGCCAAGACCTACATTTAAGGGAGAACTTATAGTGTTTGTCTTTCTTTGTTTTGAGCACCTCATTCAGTATAATATTTCTCGTTTCATCCATTGACCTACATCATTAATGGTTTCCTTTTCCTCTCATTGTCTCTGCTAAAAAGAAGCTTATATGAGAGGAAGAGCATCACCTATTTTGGGCCTAAGGATTAGTATTTCGAATTCAGTTAAAATGTTATTTCACTGTGTATATGTACCATGTTTTTATTATCCATCCATCAGTTAGAGAACATTTAGGGTGTTGAATATTTTTAAAGTCATTTCTTGCCCATTTTTCTTTTTCTTTTGAGAACTCTCTGTTCAGATCCATAGCTCATTTTTTAACAAGGTCATTAGTTCTCTTGATTCTTTGTACATTCTGGATATTAATATTCTTATCAGATACATAGCTGAAAAAGATTCTTTCTGACTGACTCTTACTTTTCACTTGATTTTTCTTAAGCTATGTGGAAGTACTTTAGTTTTATGAAATTCTCATTGTCAATTGTTGCTGTTCCTGAACAAACGGCATCTTAGTCAGAAAATCTTTGCTGTTTCTTATATTTCTGTCTTTGCTTCCATCTAGCAGTTTCAGGTTCCACATTATGGTATTTGATACATTTCTAATTTCATTCTTCCTCGGGTGGGCATCCAGTTTTCCCAGCATGATTTCTGGAAAATGCTCCTTTTCCTCCGTGTTTATTTTAACCAGATCAGATGGTTGTAGCTATAGACACTCATTTATGAGTCTTCTATTTTCTTCCATTAGGACTACATATCTGCTTTTGTGCCTGTGCCATGCTGTTTTAAGTACTATAGCTCTGTAACGCAGATTGACATATTGAATGGTAATCTCTCTAGGCATTGCTGATCCTAGGCCATGTGTAGTTCCCTATAGATTTTAGGATTTTGATTTCTGTGAAGAATGTCATGGAGATTTTTATCGAGATTGCATTAAACCTGGAAGTGGCTTTTGATAAAAATGGTCATTTTCACAATGTTAATTCAACTAACGCATGGGCATAGAAGGTCTTTCCATCTTGTAGTGCCCTCTTCAATGTCTGCAGGTTATTTTATAAGCTATTGTGAATATGGGCGTCTTAGTTAGAATTCTATTGCTGTGAAGAGACACTATGACCATGACAACTCTTATAATGGAAAAGAGTTATTTTGGGCTTGAATACACTTTCAGAAGCTTAGTCCATTGTTGTCATGGCAAGAATTATGGTGTCACACAGGTAGACATGATTCTGGAGAGGTAGCCAAGGGTTCTATATCCTGATCCACAGGCAGCAGAAAGAGAGAAAGCTTCTGAGCCTGGTTTTGGATTTTTAAACCTTAAAGCCCATCCCCAGGGCACAGTTACTCCAAGGCCAAGCTACTAGTGTCATGCTATAAGCATTCAAATATATGAGCCTGTTGGGGCCATTACATGACAGTTTTGTCAGCGTGTTTGTTGTTGATATATATATATATGTATTTATATATTTTGTAAATTGCAACTTTACTGGAAATAGTGCCCATAGTGTTGATTTCTAGGAGAGTCCTGGTGTAATTTTTGAAATATATGTAATATCATGTCATCTCCTTTCTTTTCTCTTCTTATCCTTTTAATTTTCTTCTGTTGCTTGCTCTAGTTAGTGCTTCCAACACCATACTGAAAAGGAAGAGTGGGGATCTCTGTCTCACCATGATTTTAATGGGATTGCTTTGGCTTTGTCTCCATTTCTGTAGCTGTGGGTTTTTACTCTGTTGAGGCACATTCTCTCCAGCCCTACTCTTTCTTGTATTTTTCTTCTGAGCACATTAGATTCTTGTCAGTTTTTGTATCTATAGATTATTGTATGACTTTTGTCTTGAAGCCAACATATATGACTCGTTTACATTTATTGACTTCCGTATGTTGAAGCTTATTTGTATCTTCAGAGTAAAGCCAACTTGATTGTGATGTGGAAGGGCTACTTCTGTCCTTTTTTTCTTAAAAAATAAATGTATTTTGTATAAATCTTGTTGGAGATCTGATGGACTTCTGCTGTGAATACACCTTGAGGTAGGCTTGCTTTAGTTCAAAGACTTTTTACTCCGGTTTCAGTCTCATTTCTTTTGATAAGTTTAAATTGTTGATACCTCCTTAGTTTGGCTTCAGGGTTTGAATGAATCTAGACATTTATCTAAGTCTGTAAAGTTTTCCAAGTTAGTAGAATATAGTTTTCTTGTTAAAAGTCCCCCTTTTCGAGTTGTAACATTAAGTCATTTGCTTATGCTCTTCCTGATATTTTAATATGCCTAGTATTTTTACTTCATAGTTCTTTTAATGTATCTACAAGATTTTGGTTTTCTATGTGTGTTTTTATTTTCTTTTAATGCAAGCAGGTTTTTCTATTTATTTCTTGATTTCTTCTTTGATCTAATGATTATTTAGCAATACATTGTTTTGACTATTAAAAAGCTGTGTAATCATTAGAAACTCATCAGCTGTTGAATTTCACCTTTATTGCACTGTGTTCAGCTAGGAAACATTAAGTTATTTCAATTTTTCTTAGTGTGTTTACATTTGCCTTGTGTTCCATGATGTGGTCTATTTTAAAGACACTTTCATATATTGCCAAATAAAATATACGTGTTTGTGTGGAATACTTTGTAGATATATATTAGGTATATTTGACATATGTTGTCATTGAATTCTGATTTTTTGTTAGATTATGTTTTGTTCATATTATCAGTTTACAGAGAAAGCTGGCTATTGAGGTAACCTACTTTGATTGGGTTGGTGTTACTCCTTGTCTTTAATTGCTAAAGTGTACTTTTTATGAAATTGAATGCTCCACATTTTCAGGATTGTGATGTTTCTTACATTAATTGTTCCTTTGACTAGAATGATGTGTACTTCCTTATCTCTTCTTCTTTTACTTTAAAGTTTATTTTGCAGATATTAGGATATTAAGACTTACTTGCCTCTTGGTCCTATTTCCTCAGATTGCCTTGTATCATCCTTTCACTTGAAGGTGGTACCATGGCACGGTGTGCAGGCTTGAATTACAAAATAGCAGGTTTGTGGCAGGCAGTTTAAGCATAACAAGGCTGATTCCTGACGTCTCACAAGAGCCTCGATATAAACAACAAGCTGCATATGAGAGATTTAAGGTTTCTGTTTAAACAGGCAAAAAGGAAACAGAGTCAAAGACAACTTCTTAGTAGCAGCATTTTCTGAGAAGGCCCTGTTTGTTGGCGGCAAGCAGATGCATGGCTCCTTTAAGAGGCTTCCTGACTCAGCCTTAGTGACAAAAACTGTATGACTCCTTTAAAAGAGGCTCTCCTGCCAAATACTTAAATAGAGTTCATGAGCAGTGGTCAGTGGTGCTTAACTTGGTGGCAATATGGACCCTAAGATGGCAAATAGCTCCACAATTTGTAATACTGTTTCCCAGAATTAAAAAGATAAGTATGACTCTAGTACCTCCACCATGTTAAAAAGCCAAGTGGAGCAAAGTCAGCAGACAAAGCGGTGCTTTACAGTCCAGCATTTTAAAAGCTCTTCTGGTTAAAAAATGATTAAAGATACACAATAAAACAGATTCAGATACAAAAAACTTCTAAAAGAGTTACAATGTGTGTAAAAAAAATGTAGACTAAAAATAAAATAAAGTTAAAGTCCCCCAAAAATAAAATAATAAAAATATAAGTGTCATAAAGATAAAAAATACAAAAGTCTAAATTATGTTCATTTTTTTCTTTTAATTTTTTAACTGCTAATAAGACAACTACAAGAAGACATTTGATTATAAAGGCTGATAAGTTAAACCAACATATGTATTTTAAAAAATATCTTTATTTTAAAAATTAGGACTAAAATTATGTTGCTTTTAAAACCAAAGTTGTGCTTTTGATTTTTCAAAAGATAAAAGCCTATAGATTGTTTCCAGGCTAATATAGTTTAATCAAAAAAGACACCCTAAAAAATCTCTAATAAAAAGGGTTCAAAGCTGCCAACTAAGGTGTTCCAGGCTCACGATCCCCATAAGATTGCCAGAGCCCCTCAATCAGCCAAAAATAGTAATAAAAAGCTAGCCCCAAATTCTCAAAATATTTTTAATCCTAAAAACAGCTACTAATCTCAAAATATTTTAAATTAATATAGATTTTGGTTATTAATACAGATTTAAAATCAATTTTGTTATACTATATGTATTTCCACTCCTGTTTTAGATATTATGTTTATGTAACTCATTAAAAATTATATCATTTAAAAGGTAGATTAATAGTCATCTATGATCACCAAACTTATAGTCATGTTAGTTAAGTTTTTAGGTATAAAAAGATATATTTCAATTAAATAAATAATTTCTAAACACTTCAAAGACAAAATATGACATTTAAAATATTTTAAAAACTTAAATTTTTCTAAACTGTTAAGACCAAGTCTGCTCCTGGCAACACAAATCTACTTCAAAAAAATAATAGACATTAAAAAAACATCCATATAAAATTCACTTTCTTTATGACAAAGTTAGCCATTAAATAAAATACTGTTCTTCCCTCAATGTCTGACAGTGTGCTATATAAATTAAACATATAAAGTCCATTAAAAACTGACCTCTATACTGTGGTAAAACTAGCCAAGATGGGTCCTCCAAGCTCTTGCTTTGCAAAAAAAAAAAAGACAAAAAAACCTCCAGACACATTTACACACACACACACACACACACACACACACACACACACACACACATACACAGAGACTAATAAACTATGCTAAAATAGATTTTTAAAAAGTCCTTTAAATTATACCAGAGACTCAAGGCCTATAGACTAAAGATAAATGCCCCACCATTACAAAAACCTTTGGGTGACTGTCCAGGCAGCCAAATGTCATCTCTGTAATTCCTAGATTTTAAAAGTTGCTAACACTTCCTGTTGACTTGGGCAATATTTTATCCTTTTGTACTCTTTAACATAGAGATTAAATAACTATAAATACAGTTTCCCTTAGTTACTATAAAATATATTGAATGTAAAAATTTAAACTCACAAAATAAAATAAATAATAAAATATTTTCTTTAACTTAATAAATACAAATAAACTAAACGTTATAAGTCTTACTTGATAACTAATTATACATATTTTTACTATGTTAAAATTAAAACTTTCCTTTTTGATTAGACAGAACAGAGGAAGTGATGTAGGATGTCTTTCTATATGCTGTGACTATCATTCGTTAATAAAGGGACTGTTTGGGCCTATGACAGGGCATCTTAGAAGTCAGTGGGAAATCCGAGCATAGATAAAGGGGAAGGAGGGTGGAGTCAGATGGAAAATAGATAAACCATGAGTCATGTGGCAAGAGAATTTAATAAAAATGGGTTAAATTAAGATTTAAATGCTAACTAGCAATATTCCTGAGCCATGGGCCAAGCAGCATACTAATAATATACGCATCTAGATAATTTTGAGGGGCTAAGCAGCAGTAGGTTGTTCCAGACCTTAAGACTAGGCCAGGCCAAACATCCCTATTACACCTATCTTTGAAGGCAAAATGAGTATCTTGTAGCAGGAAACAGATTAATTCTGTTTCTTAATCTATTCAACTAACTTGTGTAATTTAATTAGTGAATTAAGGCCACTGATATTTCAAATTATTACTCAAAGCCATCATATTGATTGATCTCATTTTGCTCATTATTTTGCTATTTATATGGTTAGTCATATTTTCTGTTTCAGAAATTACAGCTTCATTTGTTTTCTGTATACACTATCTTGGCTATTCCTACTCCTATCTTCAATCCAAGCTTTTGTTGTGGTATTCCGAGTGGGACTGGTTTCTTGGATATGAATTCTTCTATCCCGTTTACATAATGGAAAGCTTTTATTTTACCTTCAATTATAACATGTAATTGTGCTGGGTACAGGAGTCTAGGTAGGCATCTGTAGTCTTTTTGGTCTTGAAACAGATGGCTTTGGGTTCCCCTCATATTTAGTTTCCATTGAGAAGTCATCTCTTAGTCTGATGGGCTCCTCTTGTGACATGTGTATTTTTTATTTATTTATTTTTTTATAGATTTCAGTACTATCTCTTTGCTCTGTATATTTAATTGTAACTATAATATGCTGTGGTGACTTTCTGTTCTGGTACCACCTACTTCATGTTCTGTGTCCTTGCGTCTGGGTGTGCCTTTCCATAATTCATGGAAGTTTTCTTCTATTATCCTCATCTAGTTCTTGTTTATGTCATTGACCTTGGAGTCCTTCCTTCTCCTATGCTTTTCATTCATTTTTAATTTTTGACATGGTTTTCTTTAATTTTTGAGATTATAATATTATTGCATCATTCTTCACTCCTTGTGCTCAATTCAGGTGCCCCCTCCCATGTATATTTCCTTGCTTTCTTTAGATAAGGCGCTACTTTTTCCATCACTGGCTGTTATATGCATTTATATATGTACTTATATATTTCTAAATATAACCTGTTCAGTCACCACTTGTATGTACGTTTTCAGGACTGATCATTTGGAATTGGATCATAATTGCTGTTCTTCCCCGAGAGACAATTTCTCCTGCTCTTGGTATTTATAGTTGATTTTGTACTTCCTGTGTAGGGTTTCTCCATTCACTTCGGTATACGTAACTTCCTGTGAGGGTTTTTCCATTCACTTCCATATATGTACTGATGTCATCTTTGTTCAGCTCATGTTTGGAGAGTTGTGTGGATGGGACTTTGTGGATGTAGCTTCTGACTACAGTATCTATATACAGATATAGTATTTCATCAGGCTCCCTAATTCTCTGGCTTTATCAGTCTTTCCACCCTGTCTCCTGAAATGTTTAAAGCTATGTTTCTTTCTATTCAATTATTTATTAGATTTTATAGAGACGGAGTCTCAGTATATAGCTCTGGCTCTCCTGGAACTCACTATGTAGACCAGACTAGCCAGATCCACCTGCCTCTGGCTTGTTAGTTCTGTGTTTAAAGGCATGAATTACTAAGCTCAGTTTAAAGCTATGTTTCTTATAGATAGCAGATAAATCGATTTTGTTTTGTGATTGGTTCAGCTAGATGGTAGCTTTTGATCAGAAAATTGAGACTGTTAATATTTAAGTTATTATTGATAATAATATTTTTTTATTTTTAGTGTTCCTATTTGTGTTCTGGTGGTATTTTGTTTGAAGTTGTGATGGCTTTACATTTCTATCTAAGATCTTTGTGCTGTGCACATTCCTCTGCCCACTCTAAAATATTATATTCTATTCTATCTTTTATAATGTTTGGTTTATTTGTATATAGATTTTTTTGGTGTTTTTTTCTTATTATGGGAAGTATTTCTTTTTCAACTACAGTATTTTTTCTGTGTATATTAACCTATGCTGGGCAACCTGTCTTTTAGAACTTGTAATGTAGTGACACACACAGAAATCTCATAAAAACAGAAAACCGAAAATGTGTGTGTGTGTATGTGTGTGTGTGTGTGTGTGTGTGTGTGTGTGAGAGAGAGAGAGAGAGAGAGAGAGAGAGAGAGAGAGAGAGAGAGAATGTGTAAGAGTAAGATTAAAGAAAGAAAAAAATGTTCTAAGAAACATTATGGGACAAAAATCCTCCAAATATGCCACTGGGTTCATTTTGTGTTGGGAATCTACTGCTGTGCATAAGTCTTGCCCTGTAAGAGGTTTATATACCCAGTGAGACTCTATTAGATAAAAACTAATATTTTTCATTTGCACATAATTGTCAATTAGAGACAGCTTCTGGGTTCGGGATAGCAGCTTCTGTCTACTTCCACTCTCAGCCCTGAGACCACCCCCTCTCCTCAGTCAGGCCCAGATTTATACAAGCGCTGTTCATATTGCCATAGTCTCTATGAATTCATATGTGCAGCCATTCTGCTGTGTTGAGAAGGCCCTCTTTCCTTGGTGTCTTCTATCCCCCCCTGGTTCTCTCACTCTTTCCACCTTCTCTTCTGCAAGGTTCCTTAAGGCCTGTCAGAGGAGAATTGGTGGAGACATTCAATTTATGACCACTGTTACAAGGTCTCTGAACTCTGAACATTTTTCAGCTCTTTCCTACTGTTGGAGGACACTTTTGTGATGATGGCTGAGCTAAACGCTGATCTACAAGGATATTTTTAGAACTCATTTTATTGCTATTTCCTTTTGTATCACAGTAGCACTTGGTTTTCTAATTCTTGACCTGTTTCATTTCAGGTTATTGGCCACCTAAGAAATAGAGGATGGGTTCCATCTAATACAGTGGTCCTTAAATCCAATTACATACTCATTGCTCAAAAAGCATGAGCATTAACTCATCTTTCATGCATATTTCCATTGTAGATCAAAGGGTTTGTAGCTAATTTTGGTGTTAACCTTTCTCCTTTGGTAGCATTCAGAGAGTACCTTTCAGTATGAGGACTAGCCCATAGAGGTAAAGACTTTAGGTGAGCATCAGTGTGACTTATGAGTTCAATGAATTGTGTAGATTTGTCTTCAGGTGTTCTTCTAATAATTCTACCTTTATATGTTACTTGGTATTTTTTCTTTGCTACTTTTAATATTCTTTGTGTTTTAGTGTTTTGATACTATTAATACGGAGAACTTCTTTCTGTTCATCTCTTGTATTCTGCTCGTGAAAATTGCCTGTGCAAACTCCTACATTTTTTACTTCAAGTTTAATTTAAGTTTGGTTTTTTTTGGTTGGTGGTGATTTATGTGTGTGTGTGTGTGTGTGTGTGTGTGTGTGTGTGTGTGTGTGTGTGTCTGATTCCATTTCTATTTCCATGTCTTTCTTCATTTCATTACACTGGGTTTTTTTTTTGTTATTCATAGATTTCATTAATGGATTTATTCATATCTCTAAGCTTAAGGTCTAGCAGCACATTTACAACAGCTACTTTGAAGTACTTATCTTATGTTCCATCTACATTTCTTTATCAGGGTCTACTGTCATACAGTTATTGGATTTTAGTGCAGAAATACTGTCCTGTATGTAATTGATTGTGCCTGATGTCTAGGAGCTTGTGTTTGGAATTATTGTAATTTAGGTATTGAAATCTGGTCTTGTCTTTGTTGGGTAGGTTGCTGGTTTTCTTGGTTTCTGCTGCTCCATTTGTATCTTAGGTTGTGGCTGTAAGATTGCCTGCTTGGGAGTCATTCTGAATCCCTGTCAGTGTGGCCATTGATGTTTCATGGCAGAACTTGTTTCAAGCAAGGTATTGGGAACTGACATGCAGGAATGGGGATAGTCTAGAAGACAGGGGGATGCTGAGAGGGTTTGTAGATGGGAAGAAAGCTGTGTCTGCCATGATGATCCATGTATCCCATAGGGAATGGAGGAAGAGAAGGGAAACAGGTCTTTCCAGGTACTCTACTACAAAGATGGAGATAAGACTGGGGAATTATAATTGGAGAACCAGAAAGAGAGTGAAGGTCACCTACCTAATTTCTTGGCCACTCTTTCTCTTCCAAAAGAGAGGGCTTAAAGTATTAGAGGCTGAAACGGAAGGATGTGACAAGCAAGGAAGGAAGGCTATGGGAGCAGATATGCTTAGTTTCTTTGGAGCAGGCACAGAGGGCAAGAAGAGGCTACAGCTGGCAGTCTGCTACCATACTTGGGTTAAATTGGGGGAGTGGAACTGAAAGATAGGATGGAGGATGAAAATCAGCTACCTGATAATCTGGCCACTGTGGCCAATGCATTACAGGAAAGGGTGTCTTGTGTGTTAGCTGGTTAGACCATGATAAAGTTCAATTTATGAATTATATACCGTAAGGCCTGATAAAAACTTTATCATAAAATATAACAATTACATTTTTTGCTGTTATAAAAGCTGTATGAGTGTGGCCTATTTTGAAGGAGTCTATGCCAACATTCAAGATTTCATATTTTGTTTCACCCCATACACTCAAGATTATAAAAAAAAATAAAATGGAAGATAAGGGAACAGTATGTGTTAAATAAACAGAAATTATTCTTTCAAAGATTTTCAAGTACAATAAAATTGTTGTCAGGGTTTCACACACTCTGCTGCCTCCAGGAAGGAAGTGTCTTGTTTTTCCATTCTAGTAGACCCAGATCTTCATTAGCTGCAGCAGACCTTCTATGACTCAATGCTACAAATTGAAATGCTGTCTGTGCATGGCTTTCAATTTGCATGCTTTCCTTTTCTTAGAAAGAAACCAGATGCATTGAATTAGGGAACACTCTTATCATTCAATGTTTTTATACTTGTACAGTCATTATTTCCAAATAAGTCTATATTCACAGGTTCCTGGTGTTGAAGGAAACTTGGAGACAAAATTAACATTTTAAGAGTTTATATGAGTGAAGAGTTTATTAATTGTAAAATATCAATCTAAAAGGAGATTACTTCTGCTGTGACAAACATTGTTAGTTTCTTGTGTAATTCCAAGCAGTAACCCATACTCAAGTGACAATATTCAGAAAGACCCATTACTTAGAGCTGGATATTTCAACAACATGCTTCAGCAAGAATTAGAAAATCTTTCAAGCAGTAAAGTCGTGGCCACCTTAAATGAGAATGCCTTAGGCTGAACTCTCTTGATAGTTTTTTGAGGGTCAGTCCACATTTGGACAATATTTGTAGTGAAAGCTCTGATTACCTCTGTATTCTCATATGTGACTACTAAAAGGCTAGAAATAGCTCTTATAGTTTAAGTACATATAAATAGATACTATATCAACACCTTCTCATTGTATCTCATGATGTTATAGATCGGCTTTAAACACATAATAGTTTTTCTTCTCTCTGAGTCATTAACTGGGATCACTTGGTGATGTACAGCCAGAAGCTGAATTGGTCTAAGAACTAGAAGTTAGAAACTGCTTTGTCACATACTTGGGGTCTGTGAAAAGGTTGCTAGGATTTGGATAAAACTGTTCCATGTAATTTTACAAACTTTGTATTTTTTTTTCCCACAAATGTAACTAGCCTTCTTAACTAGCTGTTCAGATCTCAAGACTACATAAATTAGAGAATGATTATCTGGTCCCAACAGTAAAGAGTCATTTCCGTGATGGAAGAGTTTCTATCCTGGCTAGTTTCTGTCAGCTTGATACAAGCTATTGAAATAGCACTCAAATGGAAGTGTGGAAACTACTGTTTCAAACTCTTAATTTTAATTGCTCCAACAATATTATCTATATACTTTTATGGTTGCAATACATTTACATCGTAAAAACCAAGCACATATTTATTAAACACTACAAAGTAACATACTCAGCTAAATGTCCACTTGACCTGATCCCTGACTACCTTTTCTATATATTCTCTGCTCTTGCCCACAAACCATTTTCAACCAACTATTAAAATCCACTAAGCTTTGTCTTGCCATCAGTCTGCTTTCCCAAATATATTCCCCTCTGCCTATAGTACTCCTGTCACATCAACAGGAGACCCAGATAATCTCCCGTGTGTGAGCTTAATTGTCATCTCCACAGTTGTGACATTTCTCCCGAATCCCCAATCTAAAACAGCCCACTGTGTACACAGGTATTTGTACAGGGTGATATTTCTGTCATTTATTATGTCATATAGATGGAGTTGCCATATTTAATCTTAGCAATAAACTACTGCCAAACATTGAAATTGAACTTTTTGGCTCTTACTGATGAGATTTCTGTCTTCAGATCTATATTTCCTGCTACTTCCTGCATCAACTTAGAAAATTGTAAAGAGTATTAAAAGTTTTCTAAAGATAAAAATGTGGCTCTCAGCAGAATGGATAGCCATTGTTCAGCTCTCTTTTCCTAAGCAATCGTTTGTTTTCAAATGCAACGTGAATTTTAAAGCAATGCCATGAAATATTAATATGTGCAATTAATATATTGACAGATGTTTGATTCTGTTATTCTTCATTTCACTGTTTTTTTTTCTTACTCTACAGTGATAATGGAGCATGGGAAATGATACTCTCAGGCAAGCTGTACTGTTTGTCATCAATAAGGCATGGCATGTACTCAATAGGCACATAGCTGCATAGATAATATTCTGAAAATTTCTCTCCTCAGAGAAAATGCTTTTCAAGATGTATTTACATGGTGACCTGTGGGGATATTTTCAAATATAATAAAAACAGCCGGAGATGCCAGAGGAATCTACTCACAGTCAGTCTAGGCGGATCAGACAGTGGTAACTCACACCAATCCCAGCACAGGGAGTATCCTGGGAGTGGTGACCTATGCCCTTAATCCAATCTTTGTTTGAGGTCATCTTAGTTTACAGAAGGAATTCCATGCTCCCAGGCAGACAGTAGTGATGCCATGCCTTAACTGAGCAAAGCAAGTATTTAAGGCAGATATAGAAAGACAAAGCAGGCAGAAGGAGCCATGGCTCACGCTGTTAGTCCCAGCACTTGGGAAGCAGAGGCAAGAGAATCTCTGAGTTCAAAGCCAGCCTGGTCTTCAAAGCAAGTTCCAGGACAGCCAGGACTGTTATACAGAGAAAACTCTGTCTGGAAAGAAAAAAAAAAAGACAGGAGGAAGTGGATCTGTCCTCCGATATCTCTGACTGTTTTTGTTATATTTGAGAATATCTCCACAGTGACCAGCTCTCTCTCTCTCTCTCTCTCTCTCTCTCTCTCTCTCTCTCTCTCTCTCTCTGTGTGTGTGTGTGTGTGTGTGTGTGTGTGTGTGTGTGTGTGTGTGTTAAGCAAAATATGATTTTGTTTCAACTGTAGGTAATGGGACAGGATTATTAAAACAATCCAATTATGTCAGCTATATACAAGCAACAAAAACAAGGCTGCAGAGTACATTTCACTATTGATTCTATTTTCCAGATATCAAGGGATCTGTGAGCAGCTACCTTTAGGTTATATAACAGTGGCCAGTTTATAGTTCTTGGCTCAAACAAGCACACCCAAGTGAAATAATTAGTTGCCAGCTATATAATTCATTATAATTTCATAACAGTAAACAAAGACATCAAGCAAACCAGTTACTCTCCTCACCTGATACTTTACAATGGTTGTTACATTGAAAGAAAATGAATAAGTGCTTCTGGGGTGTCCAAAAAGGCCAATATATGTGCCTCCATATATTGATCTTTATTAATTTATCTGTGGTAGCATGTGATAGAGTCATTATTTTTGTTAAAGTCAATATACCTAGTTTGTTACCTACATGGGCACATACAGTTCACTGCTGTTTTTCCCAAAGAGTCAGGATTTTATTCTATTGTTAACAAAAGATCACAAATTATTAGTGCCTTTTATATAATTATATATAAGGCTTCCTTTTTAATGACAGGTAACCAATGCAATGTATTGAGTGCTGTGTGTGTGTGTTAATGCAAGCATTTTGAAGTAAATTAGTATGACATTTAAGTACAATTATTTCATGCAAATACAGTAATCTGAAACATTGGAGCCAGCATTGGTGAGTAAGAGACAGGTAAGGGCCTGTCAATGTGAGTTTCATCGCTGGTATCATGTGAAGGTGGAGAAGGAGAGACAGATCCATGAAATTGCCTAGACTCCACTGTGAATATTTTGGTATTTTCTCCCTCCAAATAATAGAACATTGAATAAAAAAATTTAAAGCCATTTGTATTATAAATACCTCTTTGGTGTTCTAACTGTAGGGACAACTGAATTTTTATGATTTTTCTCAGATATAGACACTAATGGGTTTACTGATAATTGAGGATAAAAGTAATTTAGATATGTTGTCTATTAGCATATTTCTAAGACCCTTATAAAGACAATGGTAAACTTGGAATACTATAATTTATCTAGAACAAGTGACGTTCATTAACAAGTAACACTAAACTATCAAACCTATATAGAACTTTGGAAGATGATTATGACAATCTCGGCCAAAGTCTATCTGTTTCTGTACTTAGGACAATATATTACAAACTATCCACAGTTCTTTGGGTGTTTAAAGGGAAAAGATAAGCCCCAACAAAGTCATTTCTTCTATAACTTTATTTGAAAGCCAAGAATTCAAAACACACTGGGCATCAGGTCATGCATATGGTAGTATGAAATATCACAATATTAGCTTCTCACAAGAAATTTTAGCTATCCATAATGTTATGATATGCTCCTTAGTATCTAGAAGCCAATCAACACATAACTTCTATTTAGTGACAAAAAGTATAAAATAACCAAACAGATTTGTTTAACTAGTCACTAATTCATTCACTTTCAGCTATGAAGTTGAACACCTTTAATTTCTTTCTCTATCTAAATAAAACTTGATATTAATTGTACAGCTCTATTCAGTCCTTTCTACCTTACTGCTCTGTTCCTTTGATTGGAATGGATATTTCTTTAATGCTTTTATACCCAATCTTGTAAAAATTGCATAGGTAAGACCTACAGTGGACATTCTCTCCTTAGCATTGAGTTGCAGCTGAGGAGTCCAGCATAGCACCTTTTCATGGGTGTGAAAGGCCAGAAAATTAGTGTGACTTTTGCTAAAGCAAAAGTACTGTTTGTCCTTTTCAGTATTAAATTTCCATGGCTGGAAGCATAATTACAGGCACCCAGAATAATATGTTTGAGAAGTATGATAAATAGGTGATTACAAAGTCAGAGATGATTATTTGAAGGTGGTTCGGAATTCTCCTCTCTGCCCTGCACTGCTCCCTCCACCTACTTAGCCAGAGTACCTACAGATAGACTTGTCTCATCTAAATTCACTGTTCATCCCATAAGCCATTTCATCTCTTTAAAACAACTATAATTTTTTGAGTTGCTTTTGCTTTTTTCTGCTAAGCAAAAAGAACAAAGACAGGACAAGTTTTGAGAAAGGTGTTAGGACTATGACATGATTTCCTGTTCCTGTCCTGCTCTCCTGTGCTTTGTTCTTAGCCCATCTGGCTGAGCTCATTTGCATCCAGCTCCTCTGTTTATTCTTGACTCATTATTATTACTTTGATGTGTGTATTCAGCTATAAATGGTTATGCCAACACACACTTTCTTACAATAGACAGACTCTATCAGTGCCCTCCACCATCCTTACTTGTCCAGTGATTTAGAAGCTAATATGGGAGTGATCTAAGCATTCATCTGATTTCAGGTATGGACAAAAAAGTAAGTGTACCAATAAACATAATTCTATCAAAACAATATAGTTGGATGATATTTGTAGATTTTTCTAGACTTCTTATTTTGTTAAACGTAACATGTTAATATCTACTGGTAAGTCAGAAGATTCATGTTTATAACCATTGGGCTTAAAAGTCCTAAGTGGACTGGTTTAGAGATCCAAGCCTTATGGTAATTTTGAATAAAACATTTTCTCTACCTAAGCAGGATACCAACATTAACAGCAGCTAAGTCATTTTTCTAGCACAAACTCTTCAGTTCAGGAGATGAAAGTAGTACTGACATTCAAGTTCTTCCTGCAAACTCATTAGTTCGGCATAACCATAAAAAAATGGCAGACACCCAAACTACAGAGCATTCTAAAAGTTACCTTCCAATACTCCTCAAAACCAATTAAAGCAATGTCAATCCACAAAAGTCTGAGCAACTGTCCTGTGTGAAACAAGTTGGATAGAGATCCACAATGACAAAATGAGATCCTAGAATACACAGTGAATAGTAAGGGAAATATAAGGAAAATCCAGTCCTGAAAATGATATGTATCAGTACTGGTACCTTGCTGCTTATGAAAAGTCCATTTTATTGTTAGAAATTAACAACGGAGGAAACTGAGCAGAGCACATTGAAACACTTCATATTGTACAATTTTGTGTTAACTGAAATCATTCCAAAATAAAATGCTTATTAAAAATATAGGTGGTATAATTGAAAAATTTTAAAGAATGTTTTCAGAGAAATATACCTTTTGGTTTATAAATTATTTTTACAATTTGTGACAGTTCTCACATCTGCTAGTATAAAATTCATTGCAGTTTCCTGCCTTTAAGAAAAATGTATGTAATTATCAGTGATATTCAACTTCAGCTTGTTAAGATGAATGACTTAAACCTGTCAGCTACCCTTTCCACCACCATGCCAAAAGGAACTGAAATGAAATGGCCTTATTACCCTACCTGCTTTTCTCCAGCTGCTTCAATTAATTGATGACAGTTTGAGCTCTTATTAATCTTTTTGGATTCTTCTGTAGGAAGCAGAGAAGTGTAATATGATCTCATTGTATGTAACTAATGTGTGTGATTATTGAAATTGATTCATCCAACCGAAGCATAAATTATTTAGGCTTTGATGAATGTGATGAAAACAGAGGATGTTCAAACAGATAGAGAGCAACACTTGTTCTTTCTTCCCCTTTCTAAAACTCCATTTTGCGCTTATTGATAAGTGTTCTTGCATCATTGCTGTAAAACGCTAGGACAGAAAACAGGGATGGTATGGATATTGGTATTAGCATGAGAGCCCCAGCAAGAACAGAGGGAAGCAAAGGGACACCGCCATGTGCTGTAAGTAGCAATTAACAATATTATTTGGAGGGAAATTTTGCCAAGTTAAGAGAAACCTACTGTCTTTTCCTAGAGTACTTTCTCATAGATACTGTTTGGTACTGAAGGTACCTACCCTGATGCAGGTCCTCTTGCAGAACTCCTTTGATCAAAATGAAAGAGAAAAAAGTATGAAGCCAATTGTTCTTTAAGTCCTGATTCTGTCATGATTGTTTTCACATTGGGTGGGGGGGTGAATGCTTAGAATACTGAAAGTGTAAAATTGAATATGAAGCTACAGCTTCATTCAGGACACCTCTTCTCATTATATAGACTTTGCCGAGCTGTATAAACTTTGAGTGCAGTTAATTCTGATATGTGTTCTTTAAATTTATTTGAACATTTTTGTACTAAATTTTATTTTAAAAAATGAATAATCCATAAACACATTTTTTCAGAAAAGAGAGTTTATCAGCATTTCCAATCTAGGTGTTACTTCACTGCTAGTGAGAATACAAATATGAGGAAATGATTGATTTCTTTGGTTGAGAAAGCAGATTTCTACTGAGCTATTAATTTATCATATGACACAGAGCACAGTGTTCAATTACTCATTAATCAGTTCTTCGGGAGGCTTATGAATTTGTATAATTCTTTAGAAACAGCATTTAGTAGGAGTCTGAATTTGGATACAGAAGAAACATTGCTTATTGAAGGGCCTTGTGTAATGGATTATTCTCTACTAATTCTTTTCTTTTTCTTGTAGAAAAAAGCACATGAGATATAAAAAATTTGGAGTTCAGGTCATAGACTTATGGAACGTGTAGTAATATCCATGACCACTAATTGGTTGTTTTTCCTGCTTATTATTGCTGCTTATCTGTGTAAGAGACTATGTGTGTCTAACAGAGACAGACTTGTTGCTTGTTTACTAGTCTGTTCTTCTCCATAAGGTCTTCTGAGGGTAGGCATGAACTTTAGAAACTTAGATCATTCAACCATCTAGCAGATATGCTATAATCCCCTATAAAAATGTACTTTTTCAGTGATGACAGCATCACATAATGATGGCCTATAATAAAAGGAAGATGCACAACTTATACCAGAGGAAGAGGAAGTCTAGAAAATGATACGAGTTCATCAGCATTTAAATATGATGAGAAATGTGTTTCTATTTTTAATTACACTAAAAAATCATTACTGAACTCCTTGCTGAGATTTGTACTTAGCTCCACAAATCAGCATTGAACAAAGCTCGGTGGAATTGTATAGCTTTTATCAACTTGGCTAATGATATTGCCAAAGCAGAGATGATAGTCTGTGGAAATGGATGTATGGATGATTGACAAGTAGATATTTTATATACAAATGGTACATGTATATACAATATAAGCAGTTTTCATATACAAAACTTCCAGTCAGGATTTTTAATACAAGAAGAGAATGTTGTAATTTGTGCTATTGGCTAAATATTATTCTATGTAAATCAACCATAAAATCAAAGGCTCCTCTAGTATGCTTCCATATGAAGAAAAGCATGTTTAAAATATTTTTTTAAGAATAGAGTTTATTTTAAATCTCATATGAAATACCTTTTCTGAATAGTTGAAGATTCTTTATATAAACAATTTCTATGATACATATAAACTTGTTTTTGTTACTTATTTTTTTAGAGAGTCACAAATGTTTGGATGAAATTATGTTATATCTTTATGATTTATTTTACAAAACATATCTTATCCAAAAATCAGTTAATACCATTTGATTTGTTAGTAAGTATGCTGGTTCAAATAGGAATGGCCCCTATAGGCTCATATATTTGAATATTTGATAATTAAGGGGTGCAATTGTTAGTAGATGTGTCTTTGTTGGTGTAGGTGGCCTTTTTGGAGGAATGTGTCACCAGGAGTTTCAGAATCCCAAGCCAGGGTCAGTAGCCCTCTCCCTGCTGTCTGTCAATCCAGATGTGGAATTCTAGGCTCCTTCTCTAGTACCATGTCTGCTTGCATGCTGTTATACTTCTTGCCATGATAATAATGAACTAAACCTCGGAATTGCAGCCAGACCCAATGAAATATTTTCCTCTATAATATTTGCTATGGTCATGTTAGCTCTTCACATAAATTGGACCCCAGGCCATTGAGTGACCTGAGAACCATCACATCATCGTCCTAGTGGTAAAGGGAGGGTCTCACAAGATGCTGTGGTCCACTGCATGTTTTAAACTTCATCAGAATTAGATAAGATTGGAAAACACTGTCCACCAAACTGGCCTCAATATTTCTAGGTTTTAGATGATAAAGCAATTGGGGGGAGGCTGAAAAATCATTGACTCTATAGACATAATCTAAGTATATAAAATTTCATAAAACAGATAACATGCAATAAACACTTACGGGAAAGAAAAGACGCACCACCTCTGGTAGCAAAGACAGGTTTTGTTTTGTTTTTTTCATACTTGTGGTCAATAGTACTTCTGAGTAAAATGTATCTTAGTTCAATTCATAAAGTCCAAATTTTAGAAGGTTATAGAAATTAGGGACTAGTGATATTGGTCAGGGGGTAAAGATACTTGCCACAAAGCATGATTTAATCCTTGAATTTATTCCCTAATAACTCTGTGGTAGACCAACTCCTGAAAACTGCCCTCTAACCTCTAAGTACAAACACAGAGAGAGAGAGAGAAATAGAGAAAGAGAGACTAAATGATGTAATTTAAGTTTAAACAATGTAATATCATAGAGATTTAATATAATTTAAATAAAATTTTACCACTGGGCTGACAATATTACCCCAAGAGGTGAAGTAATCTAACTAAAACTTCTACACAACGCATGAGAAACCCTCTTCTGAAATGTTAAGTATCATTGACATATAAAATCAAAACAACAAATAATAAACCATCCTAAAATACTGCAAGTTATTTCTAGAGCCCTTGGATGTTCTTCCAAAGGCAGAAGGTAAGTCCATAGGGTAAAATCACTTCAAATAGAGGTCTCCGAAGCCCCTGAGCTGGAACTGACCCAAATGCCTCCTTTCTGAGGACCAGATCTTATGGTATCAGAAAGTGCCATGCAAACTTCCAGAAGAGGGAAGCAACCACCAATCTTAACCAGCTATGATGTCCATGAAACATAACAAAAAGCTATATAGCATGATAACCCTCAGGCTTCAGTAGTGACACATGCATATCTGTTCAGTAGCCAACATCTTTCTAACTGTCCACAAGACCCACTCAGCAAGAGGAAAATCCTGCCTGTTGCTAGAAACCTAGCCAACTTCTCAGGGCCACTAAGTCATAAATCTTGGAGGATAACCTACAACTACCAGCAAAACAGAATGATCCCTAACTATATTCTAAATGTATATGTGTCCTTGTGTCCTTACACCCACAAAAGTCCTCACCCTTCATCAAGAAAATGTTTCTTTGTAACAGAAGGAGATCACTATAAAAAACCACAACCAATAAATGTGCAGAATTGTGGCGCTCAGGCCAATGGATACCTCTGAAAAACAACTCCTACATCTAAGGGTCAGTAATGGTTCTGGGGTAGAAATAATGTAAAAAAGCAATGGATCAGCGAGTTTGCTATAAGAGCATGTCTCCTAGGAATGTCAGAATGTATACCCATCAAATCTCACCAGTATGACTGCCTAAACTGAGCTGAACATGAGCCAAAGAGGGACAAGAATAAACATAGGAAATGGGCAGAGAAAACCCAGAAGGCCTCCTTCTCACTCAAGGCGCTACAAGAAAATAACAACAGTGAGAGTCAGGGAAATAGTCCTCCACAATTGATATTGGTTATTTATACCATAAGGTCAGCAATGGAAATAAACAAGTAGCATGCAGACTTGGCATGTTCAATTTATGTATTTATGGGTATGTGTGCTCAAGAGTGCATGTGTGTGTGTGTGTGTGTGTGTGTGTGTGTGTGTGTGTGTGTGTGTGTGTGTGTGTGTGTCTGTGTGTGCATGTATTAACAAATAATAAAAAAATGGCCAAGGATTTTAAGGAGAGCAAGGAAGGGTATATAAGATGGTTTGGAGGTAAGACAAGAAAATGAGAAATATTGTAATTTTATTGCAATATCAAAAGTAATAGAAGAAAAGATATAATAAAATCTCTTAAATTTTTATTTTATTTCATTTATATTCATGTATATGTTTCTGAATGTACCTGTGTGTGCAAAGGCACAGAGGAGGCCATTAGAGTCTCAAGAGTTGGAGTTATTAACACTGTGAGACACCTGACATAGGTCTAGCCACTGTGTTAGGTCCTCTGCCATAGCAGCAAGTGCTTTTAACAATGTATGTATCTCTCCATACCTTTTTATTTTTTTTAAGGAAAATTGTTAAGTACCAAAGGCACCTTAAAGAGAATCAAAAGGAATATGACCTATGGAAGAGAGGAAGGCAAGTAGATGTGGGAAAGGAAGTTTTGAAGTTGTTCCAAGTCAGATATATTTTGATCCCCAAATCCTAAATCTTTCCCTTGTGAATATGCCATCTGTAATACCCCGGAGATCAAAGTAGTGAAATAAAACTCGGTGACAGATGCCTGTACTAGAAACACCTGAAGGGGAAGAGGCAGGAGCCTCGTGAATCTGAGATCAATTTGAATAAAACTATAAAAATCCTATATCAAAATAAATAAGAACCAACACCTAAGGGTGTGGCTCAATGCTAATGCATTTGCTCACCATGTGTAAGACTGTGGGCCCTGGCATCCCCATTGAGCTATGCTATGCCATCCATCTTAATACCAACTAAAGAGGCAAATATTAGTGGAAAAAAAAAAAACAGAATAAAGTATATTCTATGTGACCATATGAAGAAGAAGAAAAATAAACACCTACAGATCTTTCCAAGTCTCTTTGGGATACTGTGACAGTATAGTTCAAGTTTAAATAAAAAAGCAAGAGAGCTGTGCAGAGCTAGGCAGCCCTGGTCAAGTTATGGGCCTGCCCATCATTGTCTCTGTTCCTCTTTTTTTTCTGAACCAAGGTGGTTGGATGACTTTGTCAGATGGTGAGGGTGTGAAATCTCTTCCTAGAAGATGAGTTCAGCCTCTGGCTGGCACAGGCTTTGTCCATTTTCCCTCTCCTACTTGAGATTTGTAGGGAATTTCCCATTCATCTGGGTTGTTTTGTTTTGTTTTTTAAGACTTAGCCAATTGGAGCAGCACAAGTATCTTCCTTTGGAATAACTTCACCCCAGAAACAGTGGGTCTAGAGTTATCAATTCAGTATATGCATGAGAAGATACATAAGCCCTCACAAAAATAACAATGTGTGTTACATCATCTCACCCTTAATCTTACTATAGTAGTTTCACTGATAAAAAAAAGAATTTTGGAAAAAAAAGATAAATTCCATTGCTTTTTGTCGTTGCATCTATACCCCACAGTGATTCTGGGACTATGTAGGTAACAATATAACTGGCTTATTTCTGCTAGAACCTGAACTTCTAAGTTTTGTGACCATTAAAATCATCCCATTTTCAAGCAAAATTGTGTTTAGTATGTGCTGTATCTATTATCTTCTATAATTTTTATTGAAAATAATATGAAATAAATTTTGCCAAGTGCTTTGGAAGTTTGAATGGATTGAAGGTGTGTATGCTCCCAGTCTCCCTTGCTTGTCCTACTCTTAATCATGTTGACAGTTTTCTTTGGAACAATTACAATAGCGGTTTTGTACCACTAAGATAAGAGGCTATCTATGCTTCCACCAGGACCCTCTATTTCTCATACTGTACAATTCACTCATAAGTAACTCCAAGTAACTTTCATATACGTCATAATATTGCCCCACAAACTCTACATTGACATAACTAAAGTATTTGGGGAAATCATGAGGACTTCTACTCCTAAAACAATAAAAATAAAAATCAAATCTAAATAAAAGTGCTTTCTCAATGGCTATGGTTTGAACCAAAATTTTTTGAAACTGGGAAAACAGACATATAGGTCTTTCTTAGTATTCTGTCATTGGAATATGATTTTATTATAATAAAATGTACTAAGCTATACAATCTCTTAATCAATGTATATGTTTTCACATTATGTTCTCTTAAATATATAATTATGATTTTTATATAAAATTGCCATGGAACATCAAATATTAAACACTATTTTTGTTATAAATTTTGAGATGGAATTTTAATAATACCTATGAAATTATATGTATTAAGTCATGCTATGCCATAATCTTTCAAAACATTTTTAAAGATTTGCTAATATTTTATACTTAAATGGCTTTATAGCTTCTTGGTAGAAATTTTTAGTATTTACATATTCATCTACCTAAAAGAACAAGTATTCAAAAATTTAATGGTTTATTCCATGAGAGCCAAAAATGCTACTTGAGCCAATCTGCAAATTAAATGGTAAGAATAGGGAGAATCACAGCAACAAAGAAGCTGATACACTTTGAACCTCAACATTTCAGCATCTGCTCTCACCATTTTGCATGGCTTGAATTAAATGACCTTGTCATTATCCTGTTGAACACACCTTGTGTGTGACCTGATCATTGGAATCTAAATTACTTCATTTCTCTCTGCCTTATCAATCTGTGCTTATGTTCACAGCCGATCCCAGAGTACATTTTTCTTTCTTCTTCTTCCACAGCTGTTTTGTGACAGTGAAGAAGTGATACACACCACAGAGGGTGTGGCCTGGGAAGACAGAGATGTTCCAGGAGCACTGGTTGGGAATGTGGTACACTCACGGATTACCAGTCCTCTACGTCTATTTGTTAAACAGCCTCCGGGTCCAAAGCCTGCATATACAGACAGCATGGAAAACTTCTGGGATTGGCTGACCAACATCACGGAGATTCAAGAGCCACTGGCAAGAACTAAAAGACGACCAATAGTAAAGACGGGAAAATTTAAGAAAATGTTTGGGTGGGGTGACTTTCATTCTAACATTAAAACTGTCAAACTTAACCTGCTCATCACAGGGAAAATAGTTGATCATGGAAATGGAACGTTCAGTGTTTATTTCCGACACAATTCAACGGGTCTGGGCAATGTTTCAGTGAGCTTGGTACCTCCTTCTAAAATAGTGGAATTTGAAGTTTCCGCCCAGTCTACCTTGGAAACCAAGGAATCCAAATCTTTCAACTGCCGTATTGAGTATGAAAAAACAGATCGGGCAAAGAAGACTGCTTTGTGCAATTTCGACCCATCCAAGATCTGCTACCAGGAGCAGACTCAGAGCCATGTGTCCTGGTTATGTTCCAAACCCTTTAAGGTCATCTGCATTTACATTGCCTTTTACAGTGTTGATTATAAACTTGTGCAAAAGGTTTGTCCTGACTATAATTACCATAGTGAGACACCATACTTATCTTCTGGATGAATCTTTTCTCACTAATAAAACTAAACACTCATTTCACTTTACCTAAAATGCCCAAGAAATAGGCCCAGATCTCCATGGCAAAAGGTCTCTTTTATTTATGGCACTGGACTACAATTCCTTGTCTAGTTTCCACGTTTTAAAAATACATGTATTTATATTTAATTGTGAAGTGGATCTGTTTGAGTGATAAGTAGCTTTATCTGAAATGTAGAACTAATTATGAAACCATCGTTTTCCTGGGAGATGATAGCATTATAGAAATGTTGCTTCTGTGTAAGAAGCTTTGGTAGTAGCCATGTATGAAGGAAGGAACCAAATTATGCATGTGATAAACACTACCTTCAAAAGAGCCTGCTGCTGAAATGTTTTGAAAGGTGTCCTGAGAAAGAGTAGGTTCAGCAAAACAACTGAAAAGGTGCTGTTTGATAGATGAGTTGTGTTTCTGGTGATGTGCCCTTTTAAAAACTACTGTCCCTTCATATTGGTGCCACTTATAATGGTTATAGTGTCTCAGGAGAACTGAACATATTACCATTCTGAGTGGAATGTGGTTGAAGCACTTTTCCCTATGATTTTCATGGAGTGGTATTATAATGTACCATTTGGGTATTAGATAAACAAATGTGGGTCTAAGTTTTCTCAACAGCAGTGAAAATGACGATGTTTTCAAACACTTCTGTGCTGGAAGGTTATTTTTTTTTTAAGTTTTATTCACATTAAAGTTTAGAACTTCATTTCTTTTTTTTTTTTTGACAGTCTGATTTTACATACATTTATGGACTATTTCTGAAATCGAAAGAAAGTGTTTCTGGGCCGAACATTCCAGTCATGAACTCATTATTTGTAGCCCTCAAATTAGGGGTGTGTGTGTGTGTGTGTGTGTGTGTGTGTGTGTGTGTGTGTGTGTGTGTGTATTTAGGTAATCACTAGAATGAGAATAAGAATTCTATATGGAAGCAATGAGTTACATTTGAGTATTTCTAAATGTTAAATGCTGGTACCTACAATGCCCATGTCACCATGTTACTTTACTCTCATCATCCTCATCTTCTGGGAAAGCTGAGTGCCCATCTTTATGATGTAACTAGGCAAAAGGAAGAAGGCTTCTAGGGCTTGAGGCATATGGTTACTCTCCCTGTCGTAGATGTTAACATCTTTCTCACTTCTCATCTGTACAATATCAATCAAATAAAATAATCAAAGTGGACTCGCAGCAGGTAAGTCCTAACCAACAAATACGTTCTTATCACACTCTTCAGTAAGTCAACAGCTCTGTTCTCTTTCTCTATTCTGTTCTTTTCCTGGTGATATCTGCAGTGTCCTATTTTGTCTTTTGAACAAGTTGTGCTAGGCTTAGTGTGTAGTAGTCCATGCTTGAAGTTTCACCTTTGCGTTCATTAGGTGCTTTTGTAATTTTGTGGTTGGTAAATAATATTTTGAGACATCTTCTGTTCATCTAGAAATATGAGTAAAATACTATTTATTGTAAAATATGCGGGTACATATATGCTTAGGATTTTCTGTGTATAAATGAAGTATGTGTGCACTTTTGTGTAAATAAAATAATTTGCTAGTTCTGCACATGACTCTAGGTGTTTGTTTTATAAAGATGTTATTCCTTGTTTTTTCTCACAATGTTTTTTATTTCTGTGTGTATAATATAAAATATTAAAATATTTCTTGCATAGGACAGGCTGGCTATGAAGATTATAGAATAAGCGGTAACTCACGTAAAGCAGATAGAACATAGCCAGACATCAAGTAAAAAAATGCTGTATGGTGAAGCTTTTATTCTCATTGTGCTGTTAAAATGTAAAATTAGATTTTAAGCTATGTGATGTCCAAATGCTGATAAGTATAAACATTTCCCTGCAAAGAAATGAATTGCAAGTCAATTTATACAATTCTTCAATTCAAGCAGGATTTGTGAATATTTTTTCAAGTTTCCCAAGGCATATTTTTAAAGTAGTGTAGAACATATGCCACATCTATTTCTAAGTCATAACTTCATTTCAAACTACATAGTCACCATGATGAAACTTGGCATGTTATAAGTCAGAGCCCATTTAAACATGCAAATGCACACATTCCTATAAAGACCTTTTCTTATAAAGGAAAGGGATATTAATATAAGCAAATTTCTAGTGAAATAATAAAGTGTTCACAAATTAAGAAATAAAACTTTTCTTATTGTTAGACCAGGGGGCAAGATAATAACCAAATATGAAATGCCCAGCCAAATATTAGCATAAGATGAATACTTGGAAAGGGGCACTGTTTTCTGTCATCTCTATCTGTTGAAAGACATTTATAACACATCTCGAAGAAAGCGAAAGAAGTGGAAAGCTAGCTAAAATGCTTTCCTGGTGAATCCTAACTAAACAGATAACTCAAGTAATAATTCACAACAAATTGATTGAAAACATGATCCAAAACACTATAATAAGCATGATGGCATTCAAAATAGTCTTCTTCTAAAATCTGTGAGAGTGTCATTTCCTTATGAATTTAACACTTTTATGAACTAAAAATATAGAAAAAGTCAAAATGGAGCTATTTTATCCTATGATACACCTTGATAAGAATTACTATCAGTAGAAAGGTTCATTTCTAAAAAATGTTTTCCATGCTTACAGTACTTGAAACTGTACTTTGTAGAAATTGTTAAACTGTGTGGAATAATTTTACTGCCTAAAACTCTGGCTTTACTTCCTAAAAAACTACCAAATTGATTGTCTAACTAATAAAATAAATGACAGATTCATGCATTTACTTGCAGTGAAATGATAGTTAACCCAAAGTTAGTTAATCAAACTATCAGTGGGTAAGATAACCCATTATAAAAGAAAAAAACACAGGGAAATTATCTCATACTAGGGATTTTTATTCAAACTTAGAGGAGGTATTTGTGAATCGTTTCATATTCAACCTCATCATCTCCTCTGTGTCGAGGTCTGGAGATCTGGGAACACTTCCCATCTTGCTTCGTTTTCATCTTTTCCTGCCTTCATTATGTTCAGCTTCCCCTTAAAGCATGTGTAATCTGTCATCTGAGGGAATGAGCTAAGTCTGGGTGTTTTCTACAACACCTGACTGACTTTCTGGTCTGTAGTACTGTAGCAGCCATGTTTCTCCAGAGAAACAAAGCCAGTAAGTTATGTATAGTGTATGAGATTTATTACAGGAATTGGCTCATTCTACTGTGGAAGTGAGGAAGTCCAAAACGCTGAAGAATTAGAACAGGTGGTATAATTCAGCCCACAGCTACTGCCTACAGACAAAGGAACTAGAAATTTTAACAGCCGAAGACAGAAGAAGATGAATGTCTTCACTAAAAGGAGAATCAGAAAGCTGGTTTCCTTTCTCCGTCAGTAGAATCTGAGTTCTGTCCGGGCATAAATGGATTAGACATTGGTGGGAGTGTATCTTTAGTCTACTCATTTTCACATTAATCTCTTCCTGAAAGAGCCTTGCAGAAGCATCCATAAATGTTTTGCCAGCCATTCTATCTGTCAAGATGAAGAAGGAATTAAACATCATGAATAGATCCCTGATCAGGCATTTGTTGCTTTATTTTTTTTTTTCAATCTCGAATGCAAAGCAGTGATTGCTGGGGGCTACTCTTCTCAGATAAGGCCACCCTACACAGATTCCTGTGTGCTCACTGATGCAGCTGAGCCTGCTCGATGAATATTAGCATGGGAAGATACTGAAATTGGAAAGCTAGATACTTAATGAACAATGCAGATGTTGAAATTAATCCAACCTGGATTTAGGCCTTGATTGTGTCATTTAATAAAAATGGGACCTTTAGCCCATTACTCAACTTGTCTCATTGTCTACATGGAGTTACAATTTCTGCCTCATAACATTAACAAAGCAGCAAAGAGCACATAGATTGTGAACAATAATAGGTGACAATAATTTTAAAATGTAATGTTTTTAATTTATTTTCTGCCGTTTCTTATAGAAAGTGTAAATATATATGAGTGTGAGTAAACTATTGTTTTTATTCTCTCACTTGCTTTAAAATTACCTAAATATTAACCAGTAAAAATATCATTATTACTACATTCAAAACTCTATCTAAGGAGACAACTGTGTTGAGTTTTGGCTGTTTTTGGAATGACATCTACTTATTATATTTTATTTACTTCTTTATTAGAGAAAAATTGAAAACTTGGGCATAGCATCTTGGAAGAAGAAAGTCCTCTTTTCAAAATAGGAGCTAGAATATTTGTAATACAAATCCCATTTTTTTTCTTATAGAAAAGGAAGATTGTAGTAAGTAAAAATTTTGCTTAAATGTTTAATAAAGGAGTCATCACTAAGTGGCAGCCTATGACTAAGTGAAATCTAGGTAGAGTGATGCTCTTACCTTTTCTTGTTTATTTTACCTCAACATAATCACCATACCTCGTTGCTGGGTCCTAGCAGTTACCTTGTTATGTGTGCCTTTGCCTGTTTTGTTCGGTCTACAGCCCTGCAAATGAGAACCTCACCCCCATTCAACCAGTCTAAGTCTTATCTGGTAGCGCTGGCTTAAGATTGACAGTTTTCCTTGGATCCTGACACTGGAGGTATGTAATTTCTGTTGTTTTCTCTCATGAAAGTAAGAGGGAAAATGAAGTCTTTCTGTGAAAATGAAAACAAGAAACAAGCATCTAATGAGAGCTTGGGAAAGGTAAGTGTTAAAGGTACAAGGGCCTCTCTTCATGAGTCTTGAAGGCCAGCTGTTGTCCTTGCTTGTGGATTCATCCAGGCAACTCCTTTTATCATTATAATAAACTATTCACTTTTTAAATGTGTGTGTGTGTGTGTGTGTGTGTGTGTGTGTGTGTGTGTGTGTGTGGTGTGTGTGTGTGTGTGTGTGTGTGTGTGTGTGTGTGTGTGTGTGTGTGTGTGGTGTGTGTGTGTGTGTTAGGTGAACCCTTGCAGAAAACCTTTGCAAAGATCACATCTCTTGCTTTTTTTACTTAAGGTCTGATCATGTTATATGCTTTGGTCACTTGGATCTTGCAATTTTGACAACCCTCTTACCAAACAATTACGCTTTCCATGTGCTGGGTGACAGGCTATTTTAGGGAAGACATGACACAAACATCTATTCATAACAGAAGAGGAACCTAAAATAAACCAAAGTAATAATTGCACCAATGTCCACTTTGGGGAATCCATTTTTATAGAGGTTACTAACAGGAGTATGGATGTGGGGTTACTTATGAAAAACTAGGATAATTCAAATGCAGCTGCACAGACAGAAAGCCCACCCCACATGAGTGATGACTCCCAACAACTGCACCCCTGAGTCTCTCTTTGCAGCTTGCAAGCAGCTTCATGCTCCAAGGATCTCTTTCTAAAGTCTGACCATTTACTCTCCACTCCTATCAACTTTCTACACTGCTTGGTAGAAAATCTTCCAAGTTTCTGGTCCCCTGAACACATGTCCTTTTGTTTATCTTCTGAAATTCATTAGACTCCCCTTTCTCCTTGGAGCTGAAGTTTCAATTTGTGGAGAATGTCACAATTTATAAAAAAAAGTGCCATACAACAACATGTACTCATGAAATCTGAGTTAGACTCTGTCTTGCATTTCTGATACTGTAGAATGTTCTGGGATCTAGTATGAGAAAGCATGGGGAAATTGGGCCATAACAGACCCATATAGCCTTTATGGTTTAGGAGTAAACACAATGTTTGTTACCTTCACCTAGGAGTCACTAGAACAAAAATGGTAGAGAACGGAAGGAAAGTAGAGTAAAAGAAAATGCCCTACCATAAATGGATCAAACAGACTTATATGTGAAGAATAAAGAGAAGTCCCGTATTAAGGGATAAATTTAAGTTACATAAAATATGATAAGAGAAATAAAAAGAAAAGTGTCTCAATAAGCAATAACATGAGATCATGCATCACTAGCAGAATATAAATAAGCTTCTTTACTGTTTTGATGGCAACAAGAATCACATCCTTATAAACAGACTGTGGATGAGATGATAGGGCACATTCAAATAACTTGATGCTATATTTAATAATTGATGTAGGCAAGCATCAGTTTTTTTATAGATGTACCTCCAGTTTCCCAAATTATATTATTTTTAAAATACCCTTTGCACTGTTCTCCGAGATTTTAAACAGAGGAAGGCGGGGTGTTGTTTTGCCAAGGACAGTCCTGACTGTTGAATTCTGCAAGTGATTTATTCTCCTACATCATGTGAAAATAAATGCACCTTCCAACTGACTGAGACTCTTTTCATTTGTCAACTATTGATCCCCTCCCACAACCTCTCTTCTTCAGCTCATGATTCTTCTAGAGGTTAAACCAATGAAGTCAAATCCCATTTATTCTTCCTACTTTGTCTTGTGGTATCCCAATCCATAATAGCGGAGTAGGCAGCCACTCATTCATTTGTAGTTGGTAACAAAGTGGCAGACACCAGCTAAAGAGAAAGTTGTCCAGGTATTTCTTTTATGTCACAGTAATATAAATTACACCTTGAAAGAAGCTATTTGATGCATTTTTAAAAATTACACTTTTTAATTTAGTATGTGGCTATACCAGCAATTTCGCTTATTTTCTATAATAAGCAAAAAGTGAGAAAGATCCCAATTTCCGTCAGCATAATATGTGGTAATTAGCAAATAAGCAAGTTACAAGAAGGAAAATGAAGACTAAGGAATGAGGGAATGAGCAAGGTTGAAAGTCAAAGAAAAACTATTTCACTAAAAAATGTCATTTTCTCATTTCCTTTTATACCTTCAAAGCTATGTATATACATATACATATATACATATATATATGTAATATAATGTAATATATATGTTATATATATATTTCTTGCTCTCTTTAAAATTCATGGCCTCTCTTCACTATTACATGTGTATATGATACATATGTATATACATTTATAAATTACTAAATATCACCTTCTCAGTCTCTATAATGTTACTTTCATGTGTGTTTTCAGGGCTGATCATTTGATGCTGGATATCTAATTGGTGTATTCTTCCTGAGTAAGACTATTTCCCCCACAATCTACACCCCTTAGTTGCCTATAATTCTTTGTGTAGACTTCAAGCCCTATGAGATTGTCCCTCATCTAGCATGTCTCTTGTTATCCTTGTCCACCTTCTGTTTAGGCAAACATGTTGGTGAGATTCTACAGGTTACTAGAAGACAGTCTTACAGGAAAATCCACGATCCTCTGGCTCTTAACAACCTTTCTTCCCATCTTCCACAACGTTCCCTGAGCCTTAAAGCTGAAGTGTTTTATAACTGTTTCGATTGGGACTGGGATCCAAACTGCATATTAATTGAGTACGGTTTTCAGCAATGGTATCCTTTGTTGCAATGAGAAATTTCCCTGAAGAGGGATGAGGATTGTGTTTATAGGGGGATGTGGAGACAAATATTTAGAATGTAGTCAGAGATTAGTTTTGCTAACATAGTAGCTGTAGGTTCTCCTCTAAGATCTATGACTTCATTAGCCCTTAATAGAAGGTTAGATTTTCAGTACAAGGGAGGATTTCCCTTTTGTTTAGTGGGTCATAAGTTAAATTCTGGAGTTTTTGTTTACCTTCATGATATATATGCCAGTCTAGAGGTGTTGCTTACCTATGTGGTATAAATTTCTGTATTTCAAACCTTTAGGGTTTTCATGACTTGCTTGCTGATCATTACTGTGGTTCATGAGTATCACAATGGTGTAGGATGTTAGTTGCTTGCCTGCTTTCCTTCTTTGGAAGCTTGCATAGGTGACTTCTGTTACCATGAAAGCTAGTTCACAAAAGGAGTACCTCCACTTCAAGTTCCTCATGTCTACTGAAGAACATTTTGCTCCATAAAGTTTTGAAATTATTGTTTACAAATAAATAACTACTTTTGATGCTTTTTTCAGATATCCAAACACAATATTGTGAGTCTAAAATAAAGCGTGTGCATCTGTCTAAATAACTGTATTCCTTTAGGGTCATCAGCAATTTTGTCATTCTAGGGATAGCATCATCTACATTTTTCCTTTGACTGGAAATATGCTTTTTAATTTTTCTTTTACTAAAAGTTGATTCTTTACTCAAATGATATGTCCCTCCCTTTACTCCTCCCATTTCCTACACACCTCTCCTATTCTCTTGATCCACTACTCTCTTTCTGTCTCTCATTAGAAAGGACAGACTTTTAAGAGATAAATCAAAACATGACAAGGTAAAAATAAAATAAGATAAAGCAATAGCCATCACATTGAGTTGAGACAAGGAAACCCAACAGAAGGAAAAAAGCCACAAGAGTAAGCACAAGAATCAGAGACCTACTAATTTACACATTTAGTCCAATAAAAATACTAATCCAAAAGCTATATTATATACTCAGAGGAACCGAGGCAGACCCATGTAAGCCCTGTGCTTGCTTCTTTATTCTAGGTGAGTTAAAATGCACCTTGCTGGGTTAATTCTTAGAGTCTTGTTCTCCTGGTGCGTTTTATACTCTCTCCTCACACACTCTTTCTTCATTCTCTTCCTTGGGGTTCACTGAACTCTAAGGGGAGAAATTCAAGGAGATGCTCCATGTTCCATTTAAAGCTGTGTGTTCCAATCTCACCCTCCCCCCCCATTAATGTCTCACTGTGGATCTCTGTATTTGTTTGCATCAACTACAGAAGGAAGCCTCTTTAATAACAATGGCTAGATAAGGCACCAGTCTGTGAGTGTAGCAGCATATCTTTAGAAGTCATTCTATTGTTACTTCCTTTTAGACCAGTAGTTAGTTTTACCCTAGGTCTCTACACTATCTAGCTTCTCATTTTTGGTCACTCAATCAGTGCCAAGAATGGGTTCTATCTCCTGAAGTGGGCGTTAAGACAAAATCAGACATCTGTTGGCTACCTCCACAAGTCCTGTGCCAACACTGACCTGGCATATTTTGAAGAAACGGCAGAGTGAAGGTCACAGGATTTTGGTTGATCTCTTATGATAGACTGCAGATTATCTTCCTACATCAAAGATGCTAGAATGTATAGATAAAGGCTTCATGTTTGTACAAGCTTGACTTATCCACATGCTCAATGTGCTATGTGGGAGTTTTCCTCAACAGTGTAGTCTTGTCATCAGTTTGTAGAGATCTATGTATTGTCTTAGCAACATCCTGTATAGTTTGGGAATTTCTCTAAAACCTTCTTAGCCAACATCTCCACTGAATACAAGTCAGTTCCAGTACTAACAGCCTTATTTGGCAGCAAGAGATGGCCAGTTGGTACTCTATGTCCCTCATTATTTGGAGACCTCATTAGGATTAACTTCATATATTTTAAGAAGTTTCTACTGCACTAGGTTTTTGTATCATGTCTCAAATTACCCTCAGTCCCAGCAGCCCCCACCCCCATGCATTCCCTCCTTTATCCTTCTCTCCCTTCATTTCCTCCTTCCTACCAGGCCTCCAGTCCTCCCATAAAATCTGTCCTGTTTCCTCTTCCCAGGCTATGGACTTACTGTAAACTGCCTTTATTACCTTTATTACGTTTATGTATGCCCCTCATATCACTAATCTTTCAAGGACTTTTATTATGAAGGGGTGTTGGATTTTGTTAAATACCCTGTCTGCATCTAATGACATTATCATTTGGTTTGTTTGTGGTTAGTTATGCTTGTTGATTTACATATGTTAAACCACCCCAGTAACTTCAGGAGTATTGACATTAATTCATTTGAAAGTCTGGGATAACACTGCTAAAGCCATCCTTTTCTGGGCTTTTTTTATTTTTATTTTTTGGTTGGGAGACTTTTAATACCTGATTATATTTCACGAATGGTTTTATGTCTATTTAACTTGCTTATCTAGTCTTGATATAACTTTTATCAGTGGGTATCTATCAAAAAAATATTTATTTATTTTAGGTTTTTCAATTTGGTAGAGTATAGATTTTTAAAATATGTCCTCATGATTCTCTACAGTTCCTTAATATCTGGTGTTATGTCCCCCCTTTGTTTTTGATTTTTTTAAATTTAGATATTCTTTCTCTTCCTTTTATTTAGTTTCAATAAAATGTTCCTATCTTAATGAGTTAATTTCTCAAACAAAACAACACAACAACAACAAAATCCCTCTTTGTTTTATTCTTTGTATTACTCCCTGGGATTCTATTTTATTGGTTTCAGCCCTGAGTTTGATTATTTCCTGCTATTTACTTTTCTAGGGTGTGCATATTTCTTTTTGTTCTGGGCATTTCAGGTTATGTTGTTCATATGAGATCTGAACATGGTTATTTTTGGTTTTGTTTTTGTTTTTTTAATACAGACACTTACTGCTATGAACCCCTACTTTCATTGTGACCCATAAATTTCAGTATGTTGTACATTCATTTTCACTGAATTCTAGGAAGTCTTTTTTTTTTTTTTCAATTTCCATCTTGACCCATTTTTTTCACTCAGTAGAGAGTTACTTAGTTTCTCTAAGTTTGTAAGTTTTCTATTGTTTCTGTTGTGATATCCAGCTTTAATCCATGATGGTCTGACAGGATTCAGGGAGTTATTTCAATTTTTTAAATATCTGATAAGACTTGTTTTGTTACTGAGTATGTGGTTAATTTTGGAGGGAGTTCTATGAGCTACTGATGAGCAGGTACACTCCTTTGTGTTTGCGTGGTGAAATGTTCTGAAAATATCTATGTTCATTTGGTTTCTACCATCTGTCAGCTCCAGTATTTCTCTATTTGGCTTTTGTCTGGATGTCCTGTCTATTGATGGGAGGAGGGTTTTGAAGTCTCTCACTCAGTCAGTGTTGATGGTTCATATGTGGTTTAGTCCACTAGTGGGTCTTTTACAAATGCTGGTGACTTTTAAAATGTCGTCTTCATGGAGCTTCCCTTTAATGAGCATGTAGTGCCCTTCCCTATTTCTTTTTATTAATTTTGATTTGAAGTAAATCTTGCTTGATATTAAAGTGGCTACACCAGCATACCTCTTGGGTCTATTTGCCTGGAATAGCTCCCCCCGCCCTTACTCTGAGATAATGTCTCCCCTTGATGCTGACATGTGTTTCTTGGATATAGTAGAAATTTGGATCCTGTTTTTGCATTTGTTCTGTGACTGGGTCTTTTTAGTAGAGAACTGAGGCCATTGATATTGAAAGATATCAATAACCAGTGATTGTTGATTCCTGTCATTTTACTCGTGGTGGTGGTATGAGTGTGTGTGTGTGTGTGTAGGTGTGTGTAGTAGGTGTGTGTGTGTAGGTGTGTGTAGTAGGTGTGTGTGTGTAGGTGTGTGTGTGTAGGTGTGTGTAGTAGGTGTGTGTGTAGGTGTGTGTAGTAGGTGTGTGTGTGTGGGTGTGTGTAGTAGGTGTGTGTAGGTGTGTGTAATAGGTGTGTGTGTGTGGGTGTGTGTAGTAGGTGTGTGTGTGTGTGTAGTAGGTGTGTGTGTGTGGGTGTGTGTAGTAGGTGTGTGTGTAGGTGTGTGTAGTAGGTGTGTGTGTGTGGGTGTGTGTAGTAGGTGTGTGTGTAGGTGTGTGTAGTAGGTGTGTGTGTGTGGGTGTGTGTAGTAGGTGTGTGTGTGTGGGTGTGTGTAGTAGGTGTGTGTGTAGGTGTGTGTAGTAGGTGTGTGTGTGTGGGTGTGTGTAGTAGGTGTGTGTGTAGGTGTGTGTAGTAGGTGTGTGTGTGTGGGTGTGTGTAGTAGGTGTGTGTAGGTGTGTGTAGTAGGTGTGTGTGTATAGGTGTGTGTAGTAGGTGTGTGTGTGTGGGTGTGTGTAGTAGGTGTGTGTGTAGGTGTGTGTAGTAGGTGTGTGTGTGTGTGTGTGTGTGTGTGTGTGTGTAGGTGTGTGTAGTAAGTGTGTGTGTATATGTGAGTGTTTTTATTTCCCTTCTTTTGATTTTACTAGTCTAAGATTATTTATTACCAGTGTTTTCACGGGCGTAGTTAACCTTCTTAGGATTGGACTTTATCATCTAGCACCTTCTGTAGGGCTGGATTCGTAGATAGATATTGTTTATATTCGACTCCATCATTTAATATATTATTTTCTTCATATATAGTGATTGAAAGTGTTGCTGGGTACAGTAGTCTGGGCTGGCATCAGGACCTTCTGGCTTTTAGAGTCACCAATGAGAAGTCAGGTATAATTATAATGTCTGCCTTCATATTTTACTTGGTCTTTTGCCTTGCAGATTTTAATATTCTTTCTTTCTTATTTATGTTTAATGATTTGATCAGTATATGCCAAGGAGACTTTCTTTGCTGGGCCAGTCTATTTGGTGTTGTATATGCTTCTTGTACCTTTATAGACATCTCCTTCTTTAGGTTAAGAAAGTGATTTTGTTAAAATTATGAGTCTAGGTGTGGATTTCTTGAATTTGACTTTGATGAGTGGGAGTTTTATTCCTTGGTTTCTGTTTTCTCTCTGGATTTTTAGAGAGAGTGATGGCTGTGTTGTTGTGTAGTCTTGGGGGTATCAATGCTGGCAAGGAAGAAATTACACAGAGGTGAGAGTAAAAACTCAATACAGCAGGGCTTGATCAGTCAGGCTGGATCAAAACTCCTAGAGAGTCTGGTACTATGTTTTATTCTTCATATGTATTTAAACACAGTATAACTTTGGAGGGGAAAATCTCCCTGTCAAAACTGTCATAACAGAGCATTAGGCATTTAGATACATTGAAGCTTCCTAGCAGTACAGGAAATCATCTATGATCTTTGCAATAACAGTGAGTTCTAATATCCACTATTAAGTAAGTACTTATTCATTTGTCTTTCTGGGTCTGGGTTAACTGACTCAGAACTTTTTTTTTTTTTCTAATTTCCTCTATTCGCCTTTAAATTACCTGACGTAATTGTTTTTAACCGCAAAGTAGTCATAAAAGAACAGTAGGGTTTAGCCAGATTCAGCCATAGTCTCTGTCTTAATAAATAATGTGGAAAGCAACAGAAGAAGACACCAACGTCAAGCTTTGGTCCCTATATACATGTACACACATGTGCACACATATGTACGTAAGCACAATCACATGAACGGATAACACACAAACAAAAACTTAAATAGAAAGTGTTTTTTCAACTTCAGCTCTTGACAATATTAATATCAATTTTTCTGGGAATATTTCTCCAGTAATATATCATAAATATGTTAGCAAATGCATTTATTATTAATGCTTCATCTTATTTAAGAAATTATTTAATCCTACAAAAATATATGTTTGAATTTATGTAGTACTCACTAAGAATAGGTACAATAACCAATAATGTCTTACGTTAACAAAGAAGAGAGAAACAATAGCAATCCCCTTCTATTCAGTTAACAAAAAGAAGGTCTAAGTTTTAAGGAAATGGAAGTGAATATTCATGTACTAAAAAGGCATTCTAATATGACAAAGCACACAATGAATGACTAAGCTAATAAATTTGATAAATAATTTAAAAATGTCAGAACTGATTGCACGAAAAAATGAGAAAGTGAATATAAAATAATCAGAAGTGAACTACTATAAATTACTTGGTAAAGCTCACTAAGTAGTCTATAGACTTAAATATAAATGTAAATATAAATATAAATCAATAAGAATATTAGTTTCTACATGAAAGATAATATCCTATTAGGTCTGAACCTAATAACAGACTTAACTTACCAAAGCATAAGGCAATACATGCTTTACTTTTCATGAAATCAAATATAAAGGTAAGTTCTTTTGCTGTGATAGAAGCATCATGTTGTTGTCATGCCAACAAGGAGCAGGGTCTTTCATCTGTGCTATCCTTATTATGTGTCTTTAGCCTCTTCTCACTTGATAGTAACTGATTTTGTAACAGTGCAGTGCTACACAAGGCAGGAGGAAGAGCAAAGACCCAGAAGAAAGAAACAACAAAAGAAGCAAGCATATTTATTCTTCTCCTAATTTCTTCTTAGAAAATTTCACTTACTATTTATGAGCAAGCCCCTTGACATATGACCAACCCTAGCTATCAAGTAGGCTGAGAATTATTGTCATGACCTTATTTAGGAAATGATAATAATTTAAAGACTTTTTTGTTAGAAAAGGAAAATATATTGAAGAAGTAGTTTACAATGTCTGCCATAAGAAAGAGCCTTCCAATTATTGCTAAATTCTTCCTATGAGGCCACAGTTACCCTGATACACAAATCACATAAAGATGCAGCAAAGAAAAAAATTACAGACCAATTTTACTCATGAAAATTGATGAAAAAGTACTCAGTGAAATACTGGCCAATGGAATCCAAGAATACATAAAAACACATCTGCCATAATTACATCAGCTTTATCCCAGAGAATCAGGGATAGTTCAACATAAAAAAAAAAAAAAAATCTGTCAATGTAATCCACCATATAAAAAAACTGAAAGAAAAGAAGACCATGATCATCTCAGATGCTGAAAACTTTTTGACAAAATCTATCATCCCTTCATAATAAAAGTATGGGAGAGATTAGGGATACAAGGGACATGTCTAAACATAATCATAAGCAATATATAGTAATCCAATATCAAATTAAGTAGAGAGAAACTCAAAGAAATTCCACTTAAATAAGGAAGAAGACAAGGTTGTCCACTATTTCTATACCTATTCAATATAGTATTTGAAGTTCTCTTTAGATCAGTAAAAAAATCTAAAGAAAATCAAGGGGATGCAAATTAGAAATGAAGTCATAGTATTATAAGTCACAGATGATAAGATAGTATTTATAAACATCCTTAAAAACTATGGCAGGTATCTCTTTCAGCTAATAAACACTTTTAGTCAAGTAGCTGGATATCAACTCAACTGAAAATAAAAATAAAAATCAGTAGCCCTCCTATATAAGTGATAAATAGGCTGAGAACGAAGTCAGAAAATTAACACCCTTTGCAATAGCCTTAAGTAGTGTAAGATATCTTAGGTATAACTCTAATTAAGCAAGTGAAAGACCTGTATGACAAGAACTCCACGTCTTTGAAAAAGAAATTGGAGAAGATATCAGAAGATGAAAAAACTCCCATGTTCATGGATAGGTAGGATTAATATAGTAAAAATGGTCGTCTTACCAAAAGCAGTCAAAAAGATTCAACATAATCACCATTAAAATTCCAACACAATTATTTTCAAACCTGAAAGAACAATACTCAACTTCATATGGAAAAACAAAAACCAAGGATATCTAAAACAATCCTCTCCAGTAAATAAAATTCCTAAGGTATCACCATCTCTGATTTCAAGCTCAACTACAGAGCTACAATAATAAAAACCACGTGGTATTAGTCTAAAAGCAGACAGATTTATCAATGGAATTTAATTGAAGACCCTACATCCCACAGAGGGCTGATTTCCAAATTATATACAGAGCTTAAGAAACCAGACATCAAAAAACTAATCCGATTAAAAATGGGTACAGATTTAGACAGTTCTCAATAGATGCATCCCAAATGACTAAGAAACACTTAAAAGAAATTCTTTAAATATACTTAGTCATCAGGGAAATGGAAGTCAAAACTGTCTTGAGATTCCACCTTATACCTGACAGACTGGCTAAGATAAAAAACACAAGTGACAGCAAGGGCAACACTCCTCCATTGCTAGTTGGAGCGCAAGCTTATACAGCTACTTTGGAAACCAGTAAAGCAATTTCTCAGAAAACTGAGAATCAATATACCACAAGGCACAGTATACCATTTTAGGTATATACCCCCAAAATGATTAACCATATTACAATGACACTTGCTCAACTATGTTCATAGAAGCTTTATTAATAATAGCCAGAACCGGAAAACAACATAGATGTCCCTCAACAGAGGAATGAATAAAGCAAATGTGGTAAATTTATACAATGGAATATTACTCAGTTGTTTAAAATAATGACACTGGGAATTTTGAAGACAAGTGGAAGAAACTGGAAAAAAAATCATTCTGAGTAAGATAACCCAGACCTCTTCCCCCACCAAAAAAAAAAAAAAAGGAAAAGAGAAAAGAAACATGGTATGTACTAACTCATAATTAGATATTAACTGTAAAATAAAGGATAACTATGCTACAATCCACAGACTCAGAGAGACTAGATAACAAGGAATATTTAATGGGACAGACACCCAGTTCTCCCTGGAAAAGGGAGTAGAATAGAGTTTATGAGCGGACTGAGAGCAGGTGAGGATGGGAACATGGGAAACCAGGTTCAGGTGGAGTGGGAAAATACTGAAACAGACTACTGGAAAGGGAGGGGTATTTGGGGGTCGATAAAAACCTGGCACAAGGGAATCTCCCAGGAATCTGGAAAGGTGACTTGGCCAAGTCTTCTAGCAATAGCAGATATGTAGCCTGAACTGGCCATCTCTTGTAACCAGCTGAGACATCCAGTAGAGTTAGAGGGAAAACAACCCAGCTACAAAATCTTCGACCTATTGTTCACCATACCTCTGGGATGTACTGGGGTAAGAGTGGCTTAGAGATTGAAAGACTGGCCAATCAATGGCCTTTAAGCTCACCCATGAACTACCTGGAGCATCGAGACCCATAGGCTGGATAACCAAGAGACCTAGGAGAGAAGCAAACACAACTGGATGGGGGAAAATGTCAGTGTAATGATTCCTAATGATAGTCTGCTATGCGCATAGATTATTAGCGCCTAACCAGTTGTCATCAGAGAAGCTTCATCCAGCAACTGATCAAAAGAGATGCAGAGCCACAGCCAAACCATTAGGCGGAATCCAACAGAAGAGGGGGAGAAATGATTATACGAGCCAGGGAGGTCAAAGACAACAGAAGAAAACCCAGAGAATAAACTAACCTGGAGTAAGTCGTGGGGGCTCGCAGAGACTGAATTCAGGGAGCCTGCATGGGACTGATGTACACACTGCATATCAGTTACAGTGGAGTAGCTTGGTTCTCCGGTAGGACTTCTAACAATGGGAACAGGGGCTGTCTCCAGTTTTGTTTTGTTTTGTTTTGTTTTGTTTTGTTTTGTTTTGTTTTGTTTTGTTTTGTTTTGTTTTGTTTGTCTTAGTTGGTATTTCTATTCCTTCAACAAAACACTATGACCAAAAAGCAAATTGGGAGGAAAGGGTTTATTTGGCTTACACTTCCAGATAATCGTCCATCGTTGGAAGATGTCTGAACAGAAACTCAAGTGGGGCTGGAACCTGGAAGCAGGAGCTGATGAAGAGGCCTTTGAGGGGTGTTGCTTACTAGCTTGTTTGACAAAGCTTGCTCAGTTTGTCCTATTACTGTACCTAGAATCGCCAGCCCTGTGTAGCACTACCCACCATAGGCTGGGCCCTTCTCCATCAATCACTCGATAAAAAAATGCACTATAAGCTGGCCCACATCTCAATGTTATCGAGAAAATTTCTCAGTTGGGGATCCCTCCCCTCACACTACTACAATTAATTTCACATTAACATAAATCTAGCCAGCACAAGATATAAAGAGATTTATTCTGGTTCTTTGTTGTTCAGGACATTATTGAGGGATCCTATCTAGTGATTATGTTCTTCCTAAGTGAGTTGAGGTATGCAACAGGGAACAGAAAAAACAAACAAACAAACAAACAAAAAACCAGAAAGCATGCCTGTGTGTCTTCCTTCATTCCTTACAGAGCACCAGCTGTAAGTGGTGGAACCTGAAGGCAGGAGTGAATCACCGTGTTGAGAGCCACCTCTAAACACCTCAGATTAAGTTTGCACTTTCAGACAACACCTCACCACTGAGAGTAAATTTCATCCTAGGAATCCATGTCCAAACCATATCCAGTCAACAACCACAGAGCACAACACTTCCTCACAATCCCTTTTCCCTCAACAACAGTCTGATCATTTATTTCAAAAACTTTACAGAATTGCTTATTCTTGGACCCAGATGGAAGCACAAGTCAGAGATAAAAGCAAAGATTAAGTAACAGGATGCTTAGTTTACTGGGACATCTGTCACAATGGGAATCCCAGAGATGCATCAATGCAGTAGAATTTTGGACAAATGTACAAGCTAATAGAAAAGAAAATCCTGTTAGGAGAAGTCTATCAAGGTCACATGAGCAGTTCCCATCAAAGACTGTCTTTTATTTATCCTCTATGTTTGGGTTCTCAGCGTTTTATTACATGAAATACAATGGCATCAGAAAATATTTCTAAGGCAGAAGAAAGTCAAAGGAGCTATCATTCCTGAGATTCTCCATAGCATTTAGCAAGTCTATTTTCTGATGTGCATTATAAAACATTTTTCAAATTATGAACCAAGGAAAATACAATTATTTTATAATAAAGTATTTTTTACTTTTGAGGGCATATCCTTACTTTGAGTATATTTGACAAAACAAAAAAATTTTTAAAAAACCTGGACAAATCGAACATGGCCTTTCCTTCAGGCAATTGTAAGGAAGGAAATCCCCCCCCCCTGGTATTTTCTGAGTGAGTATAATAAAATTCTACCTATTGAAAATAAAGGAATAATTGTCTTCCTGTCCACAGTGGTGAAGACTGTAAGATGGGATAAGATGTAGTTAATTACTCATAAATAATATAAATATGTGAGAATCAACCAGATAAAAATAATACAATATACATTTTTTATGTGACCTCACTGTAAATGCTTAACTCTTCCATCCCCAAATATAAGCAAATTTTCTCTTGTCTAGATCCCGAGTGTTAATACAGTTTCAAAGTTAGCATCAGCACTTTAGTCTAAGAACTGGCCAATAAAGACACAAACTATCCTAACTATGTTAGTGAATAAACCATAGTACAGTGACTACATTACATAAAGTCAATGTGTTCTTTAATCCACATTGCTTCAAAATACAATTTTAGTTGCAAGACACCTGGCCAGTGGAGCTACAGACATGGCTAAGATGTTAAGAATACCTTGTGCTCCTTTAGAAGACAGAGGAATTCTGTTCCCAGCACCTATGTTAGGCTTCTCACAGCCACTTGTAACTCTATTTGCCCATTGCTATCCTATGTGTGTCTGTACACACACACACACACACACACACACACACACACATACACACACACATAATACATTTAAAATATAACTGGCCAGTACACACAATGTTATGCAAGACTAAACGAGGTGAGTAAAGTTTTTATTAGTTTCTGTAATGGTCTCTATCTTTGCAAAGAGAACCTTCTCTGAGGTGAAAGAACTGGCTTATCAGTGAGTGTAAGGATAAATATTGAGGATGTCCTAAGGGACTATGGTGGTCTAGAAGAGTGGCAGTTGTATGTTCTCCTCCAGTAGATATATTTACAACACAACTCCTATATCCCAGGAATGTGGAAGAGAGAGAAGAACCATTGTAAGAGCTCAAAGGAATGGAAAATTTGCTATGAGACTATGTCTCCTAGATCATAGCTTCTTAAGCATTCTGTGCATAGGTATAAAAAATAAATATAAAACAAGCATTTGCTGAGGATGAGAAATTTTATTTTAAAATAATTCAGTTGCATGTACATTTTCTTGCAATTTATTTAACAGAAAAGAGAATTTTCATACATATTTTTATAAATACAATTTAATCTGGACTGCACATCTGATATTGTTGGACAATATTTATCAATTAATCAGTACTTTCATTTCATGTTGAAAATTATTAATACTGAGAATGCTGCCTAATATGTATAATTTTACTGAAAAATATATTTATATCTTTGGCACTATATTATTCTCTTTGATACAGTATTAGTCTCATCCTATGCTGATTATCCAAAAGTAAAGTCTTTTCACTGTATCTCTCTCCAGATGCCCTCCTTTACCCTTCTCTTACATGACACTCCCTACTTAGCCTTCCCATTCCCATTTGTTCTTTTTCTCCCCATGACACAACTTTTATTTCTCCTTCTCTGGGGAATCTCTCTAGGCAGATAATGTCTATAGCTATTCAGATTGTTGCACACATACAAAGAGCTTAAAATGTAACATCCACATATTAAAAAGATATTTGTCTTTGGGTATCTGGATTAACTTACTAAAATTTTCTCCTAACTTCTTCCATTTGTTTGCCAATTTTACAGTCTCATTTTTTAAGAGCTGAATGGTATTTACTCTATTGTGTAAATGTACAATATTTTGATTAGGTCATTCATCAGTTTATGGACATCTAGGCTGCTTGCAATTTCTGGCTACAGTGAAGACTATGGATGAGCAACTATCTCTGTAGCAATATGTATATTTATATACCCAAGAGTGATACAGCTGATCTTAAGGTATATCAGCTTTCATGTTTCTAAGGAAGTGCCACACTGATTTCCATAGTGGTTTTGATAGTTTGCACCCCCCTCCCCATCAAGGAAATAGTGTTCCCTTTTCCCACATCCACTCCAGCATGGATTGCCATTTGTTGCATAATCTCGAAGTAATTTTAATTTTCCTGATGGTTTAAGATATTGAACAGTTAAAAACTATTTCTCAGACATTTCTGCTTCATCTTTTTGAGAACTCTGTCATTATTTCTGTAACTGCATCTTAATTGGGTAATTTGTTTCCTTGATGACGTACTGCTATACCCAATTCAACCTACATTTTTTAGTAGATGGGGATTAACACAGAGAGCCTGCAGTAGAGAATGTGGTGAAGAATGGCTCTCATAGGATGATAGATTTGAATGGTTGGTCACCAGGAAGTGGCAGTAGCTAAAAGAGCTGTGGTCTTGTTTGAAGAAGTTTGTCACTGGGCATGGTCTTTAGCTTTTAAAAAGCCCATTCCAAGCCCAAAGTCTTTCTCTTCATGCTGCCTGAAGGTATAGATGTAGAACTCTCAGCATCTTCATCAGCAACATATCTGCCTGTGTGCCCACATGCTCACCACCATACTGATAAGGGACTAAACCTCTGAACCTGTAATCAAGACTCAATTTAGTGTTCTTCTTTTTATTTCTATAAGAGTTGAGGTAGTCATGCTGTCTTTGCATAGCAATAGAACACCTACTGAGATAGAAGTTGTTGCCAAGGAGCAAGTTATTGTTGTGACAGATCTGACCAAAATGTTTGCTGGCAGAATGTAGAATCTAAAACTTTAAATTGGAAAAGCACTTAAATACTTTAAGCAGGGCTTAATCGACCATTCTAGACCATTCTAGTAGGATTATGGAAGACAGTGGTGTTGATAGCCATGAAGATATGATGATCTGAACCAAGAGGTTTCAGAGAATATTAGTAAGTGGTCTAGAGACCATTCCTGTGACATTTTGCTAAAAAATGTGACTGCTTTCAGCCCTTATTCAAAACAATGTTCCTGAAGCTAAATTGAGTTTTGAATTAAGGGTGTTATTAAAGGAGACTTCAAGATACTGTAGTACTGACTCAGTTATGTGGTTATTAATAGTCCTTCTTACACAGATTGGTAATGAAAAGAAGCAAGCCAAGCAAGACAAAATACAAAATGTACAGTTTGAGAAGAAAAGGAGCACCAGAAAGTATAATAAAACTAAGTCCAGTGCTCAAAGAGATACTTTAAAAAGCTTAAAGAAGTTCCTGATGCTAATAGGATGAAGGGAGTTATAACCTCAGTTCAAGATCCCACCCAGTTAAGCTTCCAATCTGTAAAAAGAAATTTAAAAGAAATTGAATATTGAAGAAAACCATTGAAAATAGAAAGCTAATGAAAATGTATTTGCCCCAAAAGACAACAAAACTTGACAATTTCAGCAACATGGTCCTGGCCTTAGAGTCAAAGGTACAAGAAAGGGGTTATGAAATCTCCCTCTATAGCAACTGAAAAAAGACAGCCTTAGGTCATGCTTATATCAGGAGTATCCCTGCATGGTGGCCCAGGGAGCCATTGCAGGAAACTGTGAAACTGAAGCCTAGATTTCATTGGAGACCTCACAATTGTAAAGACACAAACATCTTAAGAAACCTGCCAAGAATAGCTGCTAGCAAGGTATGTAACTGGCCCAAGAGAGGGAAGTACGTTGCAGTCAACAAAATTGGAGATCCGGAATGCTTTGATATCAGACATAGATGGAAGTGGTGCAGTGTTTAGAGTTTTGCTAGCCTGTTTTTGGTCTTGCCTTGATCCAGTATTCTCCTTTCTCCCCCTTTGAAACAGTCATGTGTATTCTGTGCCATTGTAAGGCTAGAAGCATGTGATCTGCTTTTTTATTTTTTTAAATAATTTATTTAACTTTATTTTATGTGCCTTGACATAAGATCTCCTAGTGCTACAGACAGTTGTGAGCTGCCACGTGGGTGCTGGGAATTGAACGCAGTTCCTCCAGAAGAACAGCCAGTGCTCTCAACTACTAAGACATCTTTCCTGCTCCTGCTTTTTTATTTTATTTTAGATGTTTACACTAAAGGGATTGCCTTGAGTCTCAGAAGAGACTTTGAACTTTTAAATAGTGTTGAAACTGTGATAGACTTTCGGGAAATCTGAAGTTGGACTAAATGAATTTTGAATTTTAATGTGGTGATTTGTATGAAAATGTTCCCCCTGGGTTCATAGATCGAGTACTTGGTGAACAGGAAGAGGCACTATTAGAAAGGCTTAGTAGGTATGGTCTTGCTGGGGGAATTCTGTCACTGGGAATGGGTTTTTATGTTTCAAAAAGCCCATTCCAAACCCAAAGATTCTTCCTGTTGCTTGTGGATCCAGATGTAGAACTTTCAGCAATTTCTTCAGCAATATCTACCTATGTGCCCTCTTTCTTACCACCATGATGACAATAGACAACCTTTATAAGAGGTGCCATGCTCATGGTGTCTCTTCGGAGTAATAGAATACCAACTAAGACAGAACCACAGCTGAACAATGCATAGAGAGCGAGAAACTTCAGAGCACTCAGACCTAAATGGAATGTCTTTGCCAAACGTCTTCCTCAAGGCTTAGAAATCCATGAGGATAATGAGATAGGAAGATTATAAGAACCAGAGATGGAGGATGACTCCAAAGAAACAGCATCATCCAAACACGGTATATAAATCAGTATTTTCAATATTAATAATTACCAATTGAAAATCAAGATACATATATAAACTCAAGGAGACTGTCAACACACACAAATCTCACAGGTTCAAGTCAGACTGAGTCCCAACACTGAAAGCAGTAGAGAAATATGGGATCACAGCCCTAACTTGGAAGCTATTTGCTCTGATACCAACTAAAAGAGGGAAAATTAGTTTTACCCATTAAAGTGTCACCCACATTCCAGGGCAAATCCCATGCTCGGAATAACTGACCAATAAAAAACAAGCTAAATGATATTTTTATGAAGTTTTAGTTTAATTTGGGCTTCTTTTGTCATATTAGTCTTTTGCTTGCTTGTTTTGATTTTCATTTTTGTGAGGTATTGCTTTCATGCATTTTTTATATTGTTTTGAAAAGGAGAAATTAAAATTGGATGAAATTGGATGTATAGAGAAATGGGAAGAGTTGGGAAAAAACCTGATAAAATATATAGTATTCAAAAAAATTTTGCTAAAGTATTTAAAATAAATCTAACCAAGAAAGTGCTTGTAAGACAATGAGAAAGTTCTAAACACTGAAAAAGCAAATTGAAGAAGATTCCATGGAAACAATGGAAAAGCTTCCCATATTCGTTGATTGGTAGTATTAATATTCTAAAACGGCCACCCTATGAAACTAAAAATTCATCCTGAGTGAGGTAAACCAGACTAAGAAAGAAAAACATAGTATATAGTCACTCATAAGTAGATACTAAATGTAGAACAAAGAATGACTGGACTACAATCCACAGATGCATAGTAGATAGCTAATAAGGAAGACCCCCCAAGAGGGATATATGGATTGCCCTGGGAAAAGGAAATAGATGGGATCTCCTGACTAAACTGTGGGTAATGAGGAGCAATAAAGGGAAGGGGATATTGAATGAGAGCATAAGGAATAGGTTGCTTGAGCTGGAACAGGGATGGAGAGGGAGAGCAATGACTGCCCTATCTTGATCATCATGGAGTTAGAGAGAAACCTGGCGCTAGAAAAGTTCCCAGGAATCCACAAGGATGATCCCAGCTTAGACTACTAGCAGTAGGGGAGAGGGTGCCTGAGCTGGCCTACCTGAGTCTTCAAATTGGTGAATACCCTGTCATCATTGAGCCCTCATCTAGTAACTGATGGAAGCAGATGCAGAGATTTATAGTCAAGCACCATGGTGAGCTCCAGGAATCTAGTCGAAGAGAAGGAAGAGGGATTATTTGATTAATGGAGGGTCACAATCATAACGAGAAAATCTACAGAGACAACCAAACTTGAGACAGGCAACTGTAGAGCCTGCACAGGACCAAAGTCGGCCTTCTACATGCAGGAGACAGTTGTGTAGCTTGGTCTGTTTAAGAAGGCCCTGACAGTGGGATCAGCCAGGAAGTGGAAACAGCATAATTGTCCATCACCTAAAAAATGGATAGAGAGAACAGTGTTCTTATACACAGTAGTATTATTCAGTAATTAAAAAATAATGAAACAAGTAATTTATAGTTAAATGGATAAAGCAGTAAATAATTCTAAATGATGTACCCAGGTATAGAAAGATAAACAGTGAATTTTCTCTCTTATAAATAGATGCTAGGTTTGAATCTTTAGACATTATTGTTTAAACTGAATAACCATAGAATAGAGGGAATTGGAAATGGAGGATGGGACAGGTTGTATTTCAAAGGAAGGATAATATAATGGAGGAATTATGAAAGGTAAATAATAGAATAACAATGATTAATAGGAAGGGAGACGGGAGAGCAGGGTAGAGGAGAGTGCATGGGTGAGGGATAACTAACATCAGAGACCCTTAAAGATGCTATATGGAAATCTACTATTATATAAAACTTCCTAAACATATAAGTATAAGAGGAGTTGACATGGACTTATCCTATAACAAGGATGGCTAAAATGCTTTCCCAAGATACCACAGGCTATCAAAAAAAAAAAAAAATTACCAAGTAAGTGTTATATGTTACCTATTTTTGAGTTGTTAGTAGGAGCCAATCCATCTTCCCCCAAACAATGCAAGATATGAAAAATCATAACTTGATAAGACACCATTGCTGAAACTACATATGTATCCGTCAAAACTTCAAGAATCAAGCTCACGTGGAAGCTTTTTCCCTACTGCCATGCTTTTACACTGCTAGAAGGTGCTATCTCATAATAAAGAAAAATCATCCACAATCTTAATCAGTTATAAATTCAACAAGTTATAGTAGTAACACAATATGTGAATTGGTGTAATAGTGGAATAAATCTTACGGGAATAAGAAACCACTTTCTGATTGGATTTAAAGCCTCTTCTAGAGTATGGAACTGTGGTTAGCTAGGTCACAGCCCTAAGAAAGAATCTAACATTATTATCTTATTAAATTGTATACAGTAACAAACTTCCCTCTAAAGTTCTCATCTTTAAACTCACACATTACAGCCATCATCACACTCTCTAAAAATCCAGAGAGAAAACAGAAACTAAGGAATAAAACTCCCACCCAGTAAAGACATATGCAAAGGCTCTTTTTGCAGTGGATGACTAATACAGAGACCCACAGCTGGTCAAAGTGAATAAAATAAGAAATTGTGGAGCATCAAACTTTAAATGGAAGAGATTTGTATCACAATCATTTCACTGAGTCTAAGGAATCATTGCAGATGAGGAAGAAGAAAGATTATAAGAGCCAGAGGTAATAGATATCTGAAGTGAAACAGTGCTTGCCATAACATGTACACATAAAGTCACAGAAGTTGTAACTGCATGCAGAAGACCTTCAGGGGAGCAAGCCATCTAATATCTCAAGATGTACAAAGTTTTACTTACAGCCAATGATCTTTGACAACCAGTGGCTTTTGGAGGAGAGGGCATCAATTTTCTTTGTAGATACAGCCTCTAAAAAGTTGTATGCTCCAAAAAATGGCCTCTGTTCATGTAAGTATAGGTAACAAAATATGAACTTGATATATTTTTAAAAGCGCTGCAGGCTTTCTTAGTTAGTGCTTGGTGTTGGAGGACCGTTGGTACACCTCTGTGCTGTTGATCCTGAATGCCAGAAAAAAAACAATCTGGATGACAACTGAAGATCCAGACTCCTGGCCCACAGATGACTAAGAGGTAAGTGGTACCCTAAATCTCAGGCCAGGCAGAAACCGTAGTATCTGAAGCCCAGCCCAGAGATACAGTCCCTGGTACCCCATCCCCACCCAGCTCTGCCATAACCAAACACAGCAGGGAGACCTACCGCAAGCCCAAACCCACAACCAGAGGGATATCCCATGTCCAAAACCACTTCCCAAACCCGACCCCATCATCATAAGGTGATCCCAGCAAACTCCAAGACAACTGGAGACTCACAGGACCCACAGATGATTAAGAGCTGACTATGAGTGACCTCCTTGACAACTGGAAAGCTACAGACTTCTGGCCCAAACCTGACTAAGAGCCGATGAAGACTGAACCAAGGAAGCAATGGGCAGACACAAGTGCAAGAATATATATAATATAACATAAAGAACAATTAGGCATCACCAGAAGAAGCTGGTGGTTCTACAACATCAAGACCTAAACATGACAACGAAGCAGAGGGAAACATCAAAAACAACATTATGACTATAATAGAAGCCTTAAAACAGGATAATAAAATTCCCTTAAAAAATAGAAGAAAATACAAACAAAAAAAAATGGAAGAGATGAACAAATCCATAAAAAGAAAATGAAGAAAACCAAGAAAAAGGGAAACAAAGAGGTGAAGGAAACATTTCAGGAATTAAACACTGAAATAGAAGCAATAAAGAAGGCACAAACCAAGGCATAGCTGGAAATAGAACATCTGAAGAAAAGAACTGGAACTAAACACGCAGCATAACCCACAGAACGCAAGAGATGGAAGAGAGAACCTCTGGAGTGGAAGACTTCATAGTAAAATAGATACATCAGTTAAAGAAAACACTAAAACCAAAAAACTCATAACACAAAATGTCCAGAAAATTAGGGACACCATGAAAAGACCAAACCTGGGAATAATTAGAACTGAAGAAGGAGAACACAAGCTCAAAGGCACAGAAAATATATTCAACAAAATCATAGAAACTTCACCAACCTAAAAAAGAAAATGTCTATAAAGAGATAAGAAGCTTACAGAACACCAAATAGACTAGACAACCCCCTCCCAAAAAACCTGTTCACTACATATAATCAAGCTACTAAACCTGCAGAACAAAGAAAGAATACTAAGAGCTGAAAAAAAAAGGCCAAATTACTAATAAAGGCAGATCCATCAGAATAACACCAGATTGTTCAATGTAAACAATAAAAGCAAGAAGGTCCTGGTCAGATATTATAGAGACAATAAAAAGCTATGGCTGTCAACCCAGATTATTGTACCCAGCAAAACTATCAATCACTATAGGTGGAGTAAACAAGATATTTTATGACAAAACCAGATTTAAACAATACCTATCAACAAATCCAGCCCTACATAAAGTACTAAAGAGAAAATTCCAGCCTAAGGAAAACAGATGTACCCATGAAACCACAAGCAGTCCTTAATCTCACAGAAGAAAAACACACATACATGCAACCACCAAAAATAACAGGAAATAATAATCATTGGTCATTAATATCACTTAATACCAATGGAATTTTCTCACCCTCTCATGATGGATACAAAAACAGAATTCATTCTTCTGCTGCATTCAAAAAACACATGTCAACTTCAAAGACAGAAACAGGCTGAGAGTAAAGAGTGTGGGGGTAATTCATAATATAATAAAAAACATCCACCTTTCCCATTTTGTGTCAAATTAAAAAAAGAAAGTGATAGCTAACACAAGAAAAACCATATGCAATAGGTACAATAATTATATACAAAATATAATACAATAAATGAGTAATTGACAATTCAAAGAAAATATTTCATTAATTATCCTATTTTGATGAGTCCAAAGAATTATACCTAATTCACTTTCTTTCTAATTTTTATTACTAACTAAAAGCTATTATTTTGATGTCTCTTAAACTTATACACTTTAACTTCAAAGTTTCTTTTCTAAAACTGTCATTAGAAAACTCAAACTATAACTATCTCATCTTCAACTACCTCAGAGACCCAAGAAGGAAATAATATTTACCCAAGTAAACAGGAAGTGCAAGCAACTTCCAAAATCTAGAAATGACAGAGATGACACCTATCTGCCTGGACATTCACCTAAAGTTCCTTTATAAAGTTGCAGCATCCATCTTCAACCTGCAGGTCCAGATACTCTTTTCATTTCAGTGAAGCAAGAAATCTGCTCTGCCCATTTGGTATAGTTCATCAGTTGCTTCTCTTTGTGTCCTGAAGAGTATCTGACAGTTTTCTCTGAAAAGCAGGAACCTGAAGGACCATCTCAGCTTGTCCTATCAAAGTTCAGAGGTTACTTTCCTAGGGAAACTGCATGTCCAATTTAAACAGCGTATTGTCAAGTAGTCAATACAGGGACAGGTTCTCATCCTGTGGCTAACTGTTGCCACAAAGAAAGTAGACAACATATGGAGTTTCTTTGATGCCCATTTTTCTCTTGAAATAGATTGGTGCTGCCAGGAACAGACCTGTCTCACTTAGAAAAGATTAGTTCTTAAAATATTTTAAATGCCGTATTCTATGGATCTCTGAAGTGTTTGAAGACTTGTTCATCTAAAATATATTTGTTTATCTTGAAAACATATCTAACATGACTATGATTGAACGTAATGTCTCACTACTAACTTGCATCACTTTATATTCTAATTAATTTGTAATAAAAACTTTCACGGACTAGCAACTTGTATTAAATTGTTAGATGAACTGAATAAATATACTACCTTGAACAAGCATAGAGATATTTTTATAGTAACACAATTAATCTCAATATATACAATTTGGATACAATATACAAAAATCCAATCCAATGTAAAAAATTTAAAGCTAGTAAATCCTTTTAAAAGAAGATTCAGTAATCTATCCTTATATCCTATATATCTATATCCCCTTTTTCTTTCTATTTTTTAAACACAAATCTTGAATCTAATCATTCCTGTTTAACTGTTTTCTAACCATAACTATTAACAATTATTAACCAATTAACATAAATAATGACAATCATCCATAACCCACTGAACACCCAAAAGCAATTCACCCCACCACTTGGGAATGTGGATGCCTTGTTATTCCTTTCTGTTTATTTAGCATATCCTTTGGAGTTCAATTTGATCTCTCTATGACTGCTTGCCCTGTAGGATTGTGTGGTATTCCTGCAATATGTTTTATACTATAATAAGCAAAAAAATGTTTCATTTACTAGAGACATATGCTGGAGCATTGTCAGACTTAGTTTTTACAGGTATTCCCATGATGACCATAACTTCTAGCAAATGTGTGGTTATAGAATCAGTCTTTTCTGAACTCAAAGCTGTTGCCCATTGAAATCCTGCAAACATATCTATTGTATGATGGACATATCTTAATTTCCCAAATTCCGTAAAATGAAATACATCCATCTGCCACATTTCATTTCTATGTATACCTTTAGGATAACTTCCTGCTGGCAATGGAGTTTGTTTATAGAAAGAACAGGTGGGACACCTTTTTATAATTTCTTCGGCTTGTTGCCAAGTGATAGAGAAATCTTTTTTTAATACTTTGCTGTCAACAAAGATCAGCAGCTCTTTTGCCTTATTTCTCTATAACCTGAATGGTCTGTGACTATTTCTTATAATCCCTTCTAATGTTTTTTCCAGAACCATGTGCTAGTTTATTGCTTATTTCTGTGTTTTGAGAAATATTAATCTATCTATTCCACTGTTGTAGTAAATCTCTTCTCCATAAATTTATAGTAATATCAGCCACATATGGCTTTAATATTCCTCTCTGTCCTTCTGGTCCTATACATTCAAGCTGTCTTGTACTCTGTTTTACCTGGGATATCTACCCAATACCCAAAAACTGAACATTTACCTCTTGAAGGGGCCAACTTGGATGCCATGACTCTGGTGAAATTATTGATACATCTGCGCCCATGTCCAATAAACCTTCAATAATAACATCATTTATTTGTACTTTTAATTTTGGCCTCTGTTCATTGATAGAAGCTTGCCAAAATATTCGCTTCATAATTTTTCCTGATTTTTTTCTTTTTCTTTTTCTGTAGAGTATGTTCATTGTATAAAGACTGCCTTTCAATATCAGCATAATCTCCCTCCCCAAGAAGTTTGTCTTGGGAGACTTCTATGCCTCTGGCCCTGCTTCTTTGTTCTATTGTTTTAGCCTCCTCCCTCCACCATGATTTCCATTGTGTATAAGCTACCCTGCCTCTAGCACAGCTGTAACCATATCTAACCAGTCTTGAGGGATCACTCAGTTACAGCATGACCAGGATTTCAACATTTGTTTTACAAATGGTAAATGCATCCTATATGTTACAATTGCTTCTTTTACTCTCTGTAATTTTAACATTTGTACTGGAGCTCAGCTAGCTTCTGTATCATCTCTATTATTCTTCATTTTGTAAAGGTTACTGGGTATATTAATGCTGCCTGTTTTTGTCTAATTTTAGATGACCTTGCTGAAATTAGTTCTTCATATTCCTCTGTTTGAATTTGAGCATCTTTGTGTTCTCTCTCGGCAGGCATTTTAAAGACTTTTTTCTTTGGATTTATATTAATCAACTTTTTAAGTGATAACATAGAAATCAAACAAAAAATATTCATAGTAAACAGTATGATAAACATTATGATAGTTCCATCCAACTTATTTATGTTTTCTTTCACTGGTTTTAATACCAAATCATCTAGTGAAAGATTACAGTATGACCAAGCACCCTTCATTGCTTTAAAAAATTCCCTCTTTTAAAAAAATTGATTTACTTACTGTTTGTGGTCTGTTGATGATTCAATTAGATTGTGAAGTGAGGTAGCTACCTAGTGTTATAGCAGCCCAAGGATGGGTCCAAAAAGGAAAAAGAAACAACCCACCAAGGGAAAGAGGCCACTGTCTGAAAGACTTACCCAGAAGAGAGTGAAATGGAAACACATATGGCCAGTCTGCCTAAGGCTGGAGGTTAATTCAGAATTGAAAGCCTAGCCAGCCAGTATTTACTCCTCCAGCCACATGTTGCTCTGATGGGCAAGCGCTGTTTTTGGGTAGGGAGGGGAGGAATTCATGCCCAAAAGTTGGACACCAAGTGTTTCATGAATAAAGGAAACTCAGGGCCAGATCTCTAGGAAAGTCAGAGGAGATATTAGAGAGGGTAAACACCACAGTCAGATCTTACCTAGCTGTCTTCCAGTTTCCTCAGCCTGGCTCCTCATGGCTTCTTTCATCCATCTGTTTTCTATGCCTGCCTTAAATACTCTCTTTGCTCAGTTAAGGTGTGGTCCCACCACTGCCTGCCTGGAAGCCTGGAACTCCTTTTGTAAAGTAAGATGACCTCGAACTCAGATTGGATTAAGGATGTAGGTCACCACTCCCAGGATATTCCCTGTGCTGGGATTAAATGTGTGAGTTACCACTGTCTGATCTTCCTAGACTGACTGTGGGTAGATCCCTCTGATATCTCAAAAAAATTTTTTATTATATTACAAAATATCCCCACAAAAGAGTTGGGAAAAGCTTTCCGAACAAATGGACCTAAAAATTAAGCTGGTGTAGCCAACCTAATATCTGACAAAATAGACTTCAAACTAAAATCAATCAAAAGAGACCAGGATGGACATTACTTATTCATCTCAGGAAAAATCCACCAAGGTGAAGTTTCAGTCCTGAATATTTATGCCCCCAACACAAGGGCAACTATGTAAAGGAAACACTAGTAAGTTTAAACATCACATCAAATACCACACATCAATAGTGGGAGACTTCAATACCCCATTTTCACCCTTGGAGAGGTCAACCAGACAGACTCTCAACAGAGAAATAGGGGATCTAACAGATGTTACAACCCAAATGGACTTAGTAGATGTATACAGAAGCTTCCTTCCAAACACTAAGATTTCTCAACACTCCATGAAATTTTCTCTAAAATTGACCACATACTCTGTCATAAGGCAAATGTCAACAGATACAAAAAATGGGAATAACTACTTGTATCCTATCAGACCACTATGGTCCAAAGCTAGAGTTCAACAACAACAAAAATCATAGAAAGCCTACAAATGCATGGAAATTGAACATCTCTCAATTGAACTGCTACCTCTGGGTCAAGGAAGAAGAAAAGAAAGCAATCAAAGGCTTCCTAAAATTCAATAAAATTGAATCTACAACACACCCAAACTTATGAGACACAATGAAAGCAGTGTTAAGAGGAAATTTTATAGCTCTAGAAGCCTATGTGATAAACCTAGAGAAATCTCACACAAGAGATCTAACAGCACAGCTGAAAGCTTTAGAACAATTAGAAGCAAACTCACCTAGAAGGAGTAGATGGGAGGAAATAATCAAACTTAGAGCTGAAATCAATACAATAGAAGCAAAGAGAACAATCCAGAGAATCAATGAATCAAAGAGTGGGTTCTTTTAGAAAGCCAACAAACCAACCAAAAGGCAAAAAGAAAGTGTCCAAATTAACAGAATAAGAAATGAAAGGGGGCCATAATAACAGTCACCCAAGAAATCTGGAGAATTATCAGAGGTCATACTTTGAAAATCTATACTTCACTAAAATGGAAAACCTAAAAAGAAATGGACAGGCTTTCTGGACAGGTAACACCAAAATTAAATTAAGACCAGATAAATGACTTAGATAGGCCTATAACCCCTAGGAAAATTGAAGCTATCATTAAAAGTTTCCCAAGTAAAAAAAAGTCCAGGGCCAGATGATTTCAGTGAAGAATTACACCAGACATTCAAAGAAGAACTAACACCAATACTCCTCAAACTGTTCCATACAGTGGACACTGAAGAAACACTGCTGAACTCATTTTATGAGGCCACAATCACCCTGATACCCAAGCCACTCAAAGGTGCAACAAAGAAAGAGAATTACCAAACAATCTCCCTCATAAACATTGATGCAAAAATACTCAATGAAATTCTGGCAAACCAAATTCAACAACATATCAAAAAAAAAAAAAAATCACTCACCATGATCAGGTAGGCTTCAACATAAGAAAAACTGTACATGTCATCCATAATATAAACAACCTCTAAAAAAAAAAAACACATGATCATCTCCTTAGATACTGAATAAGACTTGAGCATAATCCAGCACTCCTTCATGATAAAAGTCCTGGAGAGATCAGGAATGCCTAAACATGATAAAGGCAATATACAGCAAGCCGACAACCAATATCAAACTAAGTGGAGAGAAATAAAATCAGGAACAAGACTTATCTATTCAATGTAGTTTTCAAAGTTTTAGCAATAGGAGAACAGAGAACATTAAGGGGATACAATCTGGAAAGGAAGAAGTCAAACTATTTCTATTTAAAGATCATATGATTGTATAAATAACTGACCCCCAGAATTCTACCAGGGAACTCCTATAGCTGATAAACACCTTCAGCAATGAAGCAGTGCACAAGATTAATTTAAAAATAAAATCAATAACCCTCCTATATACTAAGGCTAAATGATCCGAAAAAGAAATAAGGGAAACATCACACTTTATAATAGCTGCAAATAGCAACAGATATCATGAGATAACCCTAAGCAAAGAAATATCAGACCTGTTTGACAAATCTTTAAGTCACTGAAGAAGAAAATTGAAAAGGATTTCAGAAAATGGGAAGATCTCTCATGCTCCTGGATAGGTAGAATCAACATAGGAAAAATGGCAATTTTACCAAAAGTAATCTACAGATTAAATGCAGTCCCCATTAAGAACCCAACACATCTTTTACAGAACTTTAAAGAACAATACTCAACTTCATATGGAATAACAGGAAACCTAGGATTGCCAAAACAATCCTGCTCAATAAAAGAACTTGAGAAGTTATCACCTTCCCTGACTTCACACTATACTATAGAGCTATAGCCAAAACAGCCTGGTACTGGCTTAAAAACAGCCTAGTGGATCAATGGAATTGAAAACCCCAACCTTAATCCACACACCTCTGAACACCTAATTTTTGGCAAAGAGGCCAAAAATATACAATGGTAAAAAGGAAATATCTTCAACAAATGGTGCTGGTATAACTGGATAGTAGTATGTAGAAGAATGCAAATAGATCCATAACTGTCACCATGCACAAAATTTAAATCTAAGTGGATCAAAGACCTCGAAATAAACCTGGCTACACTCAATTTGATAGTAAAAAAAGTGGGAAATACCCTTGAATGCACTGGCACAGGTGACCACTTTCTAAATATAACACCACTAGCACAAACACTAAGAAAAACAATTCATAAATGGGACCTCCTGAAACTGAGAAGCTTCTATAAGGAAAAGGATACAATCAATAAGACAAATAGCCTAAAGAATGGGAAAAGATCTTTACCAACCCTACATCCAACAGAGGACTGATCTCTAAAATGTACAGAGATTTCAATAAACTAGAGGCCAAAACCCAAATAATCCAATTAAAAAAATGAGGTTCAGAGCTAAAAATGGAATTTGTAAGAGAATTATTACAAATGGTTAAAAGACACTTAAAGTAATCCTCAACATTTTTAGCCATCAGAAAAATGCAAATCAAAACAACATTGAGATACCATCTTTCACCTGTCAGAATGTCTAAGATCAAAAACACACATGACAGCCTATGCTGGCGAGGATTCAGAGCAAGGGGAACATTCCTCCATTGTTAGTGGGAGTATAAACCTGTACAGTCACTCTGGAAAGCACTATGGCATTTCCTCAGAAAAAAAATGAGAATCAATCTCCCCAATGATCCAACAAAACCACTATTGGGCATATACACAAATGTTTATAGCAGCATTATTCATAATAGAAAGAACCTGGAAACAACCTAGATGCCCCTCAACTAAAGAATGAGTTAACAAACTGTGGTACATGTACATAATGGAGTACTACTCAGCAGTAAAGAAAAAAATGACATCTTAAAATTTTCAGGCAAATGGATGGATTTGGAGAATATCCTCCTGAGTGAGGTATCACAAGCCCAAAGAGAAGCATGGGATATACTCACTCATAAGTAGATTTTAGATAAAAAGCAAAGAATAACTAGGCTGCAAACCACAACCTCTGAACAGTTTGGGAACAGAAGGAACTTAAGAGAGACATCCAGGAATCTTCCTGGGAAGAGATAAAAGAAAAGATCTCTTAAGCAAATTGGAATCATAATGGGGAGCGACCAAGGAGAGGTGCGAACAAATCATGAGAGAAGGATATGGCTGAGTGAAATAAGCAACAAAGAGGGGAAAAAGGAGTGAATATCTTGATAGAGGAAGCCAATATGGGGTTGGAAAAAAGGCTGGGTGCTAGGGAAACCTCCAAGAACTCACAGGATGTCTCTGGCTATGACTCCAACCAATAGTGGAGAGGATGCCTGAACAGGACTTCCCCTATAATCAAAGGAATGACCACTCTAAGTGTCATTATAGAACCTGCATCCAGCAATGAATAGAGGAAGAAGCAGAGATCCATAGCTAAGCAGCAGCTGAAGCTCCCGGTATAGCTAAAGAGAGAGAGAGGAGGGTCCAAATGAGCAAAGGGATAGGGATCATGAGGAGGAGTCCCACAGAGATAGATGCCTGGCTTGAGCTCTGAGGAGTTCACTAAATCAAAAACAGCCACTGGTGAATCATCAGGAAAAGGAACTAAACCAAACTAAATTCAGATGGCTGTTTAATGGCATGGGCAGTATGTCAAACCTCATGGAGTAGATTCAGACTACGTTCCTGTGCATGATCATCTTAGAGCCCATTCCCTACAGAGGAACACCTAATCCAGCCTTAATACTGGGATGAGGGAATCGGATCTACCTCAAATGGATATTCCAGACTGAACTGACTCATGTTGGGAGGTCTTGTCCTTTTTGGAGAAACGATGAGCGGGGGGATGTGGTTGGGGAGGCTGAGGGAGGACTGGGAAGGATTGGGATGAGCGAAGGAAGGGCAAGCAGGGGGGTCATGGAAAAAATACTTTTTAAATTAAAAAAAAAACAACAACAAAATTAAATAACATACAACAGGAAAAATTGGTGAAACGGAACAATACAATGCCTATTGAAGTTACTTCAAGGGTCTGCACTGGTGCCCATAGAATCGTGTTCACTAATAAGTATGGCTAAGCATGTGAGCACATTATTAATTTTTACCACTGGATGAAACTAAACATTTGACAATGGGGTAATACCTTACCGTGTAACCTAAAATCCCTTTCATGACCTGGTCATTATCCGACACAGCAAGTCATAAATTAGGACATGCACAACAGCAATATCTTATCACATTGAAGTGGTAAATAAGAGATCAGGCCCCAGCAGGTTCTGAAGGCACAAGGAAGCTACATGAAGAGATTGCCCAAATGCCTATGGCTTTTAATCCCTTCTGCTGCCTAGCATACAGCTAGCCTCTTGGGATATCCCATATTATTTGTGAAGGAGACTAGGGTAAGGTTTTGTAGTGGAATGCAGATTCTATTACCTTGACCTTGAAGCATGGCCTCGTGGACAGCATAGATCTGGTAATTACCTATGGCTTTGGGGCACCAGTATTTGAGGCATGACTAGAGAATCAGTTTTAAGATTGTAGTGTACATATGCAAAGCCACATGTCTCCCATGCCCTCAGATGGAGTTTCTGACTCACTGAGTGACACCTCGTAGAACAAGTTCAGCCTTTCCAGGAACTGAATGACTGTTTAATGTATCAATTATTACTATCCTCTGAACTCTTTAATAAATAATAACTTTTCTAAAATAAATCTATGAAAACCAAGTCAGTGAGTAGCACTCCTCCAATGTTCTCTGAATTTGTGGAGGTCTCTGCATCTACCACAAATAAAAAAATTATCTGCCATAAAAAAGAAGGTAGTTTGGTTCAACATGACTCAGTAGCCGGTGTTAGTTCAATATCCAGGAGTCTGATTGTGACTAGTACATTTTTAGGCTCATTTAAGTACAGCATAATTTGATGAAAACTTTTCTGGTGACAATTCAATCATAAGTGCACAATAGAGCTTAAGATGGGACTACATCAGAACTCTTTGTAAAGCACATGTGACATCTTTCAAAAAGACAAGTTTAATAGACTGTCTACATGTGACACTTTCCATAAAAATATACTCTATAGATTAAAAAAGGTTTGGAGGAATATTCAGTGTGATCTCAGCTACACAGAGCAAAGATCTCATACTGTTAACCATGTCTACCCCAGCCTTCTGGGCAGATAACAGGTTATGCATCTCTTCCTTTGAAGGATCAACCATGTGTGCTTAATATTCCTGGTTCCTTTAGTGTTGATCATTCATGCCAAAGAATCTCCATGCCCCTTATGTGAATCAGCTCCTCCCTCTACATTCCTGTCCAGCTCCATTTCCTACCCTGACTTACTGATGGGCTGTTACCTGGAAGTTTAAGCCAAATAAATCCTTTCCTCCTGAAGTTGCTTTTGGTCATGGTATTTTATTAGAACAATATTAACCCTTATTAAAGCATAAAGCAAAAAAATTAATAAAACAAGCCTCTAATTCTATGAAAACAATTCTCTGTGAACATAAGAAGGCTGTGAATACATACTCCTATATTATTTTAGTCAGATTCCACAGAATTGATCTTACTAGACTTTAAAAATATTAAAACAAAATAATCTCAAATTCTCAGCACACCACTACTGTCACCATCACCACCACCACCACCACTACTGCCACCATACAGCTTTGCTAGAAATGGAAGAGGAGATAATCTATTCTTAAAATTCATAAGAACAACAAGATCTTAAGAACTCAGGTCTTGGAAATGGGGACCTGGTCTAGACTGAACTCAAGCCAGATTTCCTGCTTTCCTTCTAGTTAAACTTTGGAGACACATTTTGTTATGTCTGTGAAAGAAATTCCAGAATATAACTAACGAGGGAAAGTCTTCTCTGTGATGGGTAAAGCTATTCCATGGATTGTTTGGAGTCCAGGTTGGAAAAAAAAAAAAGACATGAAAAGAGAAGAAAACTGCTCTAGAACAAACATCCTTTTTTTCCCTAATTCTTTCTTAATAGATATGTGAACAAGAAGCCTCCTAGTATAAACTGGAACCCATGAACCATAAACCAAAATGAGCATTTCCACCCTTAAGTTATGGGGAGGGGTGAGCAAAAAGCCTCTATACCTGTCTACAATCATCAGAATGCTTTATTTCAGCAAAAACAAAATGTTTGGGAGCTATTCAGAGTACATCAGGAAATAAATTAGGCAATAGAAGTTGGCAAGGTTGTCTACATAGAACCTATTTTTCAGGTATCAAAGATGAAAGAGTAAGGTGTACGGTGCTTTGCACCAGGGTTTCTAAAAGCTCCTGAAGTCACACAGTATATGGTAGGGTTGGGTTCTCTGCAAGAAGTCTCTGAAAGGGTGTTGTATGAAGCCAAGAATACACAGCCTAAGTTGCAATAGTTGTTTATGATTCTAAGATTATGGGATATCCACTGAAGAAAGCTGCAATCACAAGGGACACAGCCACATAAGTTGTAGGTAGCAGAGCTGGAGGAGCTGGGTGGTCCCAGACCATCGGAGCCAAGGAGATTCAGTCTTAAATATGCGCTAAGCTTCATGATTTCCTTTTTTATCCTCTTGGCCATTTCTCACTTTGGTCCAATCTTTTCCTTGGTGCTCTCTTACTACTCCTTTGTAGGATGGCAATGTTGGGTCTATGTGTTATATATTGTAAACATAGAGCGCGCTTTATTTTAAAGGGGCTCACGGTTAAATTGTCATGACTCTCAGAAGAGACTTCAGAGTTTTGAACAATGATAGAACTGCCAATGACTATTGTAACATTTGAAAGTTTGCCTGATGTGATGGTCATTTTTACAGGGGCAGAAGTTTGTAATTTGTCTGTTAAATGTCCCCCATAGGCTCATGTTATTGAAAACTTGATCCTTATCTGGTGGAACTCTCTTGGAAGGTTGTGAAACCTTGAAAAATTAAGTTCCAGTAGAGAAAGCTGTATCGTGGGGTAGGGAGTATGCCTGAACATTTTATAACCCAATCACACTGCTATCTTCTCTTTGATTCCTGATTTGGGAACACTGTGACCAGTGGCCTCATAACCTGCTTCTTTCTTTTCCTAACATACTGGTCTCTATTCTTTCTTGTATCACAAATCAAAATAAACCTCTAGGTTTCTTTTTTGAAATATTTTCTCAAGTTAATGATAAAAATAACTAACCAAATACCAATATAAGATGAAAGTAATAAACATAGGCAGGCAAAACTGATAATGCATCTGTAGTATTTAAACCTAATACTTAAGCCCAGTGTGGCTGATATATACCGAGCAGAACGGAAATGGGTAGAAAGGCAGCAAGAGAAAGAATATGCGGAACATGGTAGGTCAAATTTAGGACCTTGGTAGTATGCTAAGAACAATGGCAAATTATGGGAAATCTTAAGCAAGTAAGGAGGTCGGAATATAATCATTTCTATTTTGTAATGATTGCTCTGATTTCAGTGAAAAGAATGAGTTGTTAAAGGGGTAATCACATAAAAAGCAAGTCAATTAGAAAGCTATTGCAAAACGTGAGTAGGAAATAATTGCTAACAATAAATATAAAGAGAAGCAGATGGACCTGAGAGATGTTTGGGAGGTACAATCAATAAACCTTCGTGATGAATTAGATACAGGCATTAAGGAAAGGAGGCACACAATGAAGACTCTCGGGTTTCCAATGTGAGCAGCCAGGAAAGGGATGCTGTCATCCACTCAGTTTAACTCTATTACAAGTCTCTGTTAGTTACCCTTTTTTGTTGTGACACAATTCCCGGTAAAAGAAACGGAAAGACTGAAGGGTTTATTTTGGCTTATGTTTTAAGAAGGGATACAGTTCTCCGTGTCAGGAAATGTGGTTTGTCATAGTACATCAAAAGGCAGGTAACAGGGAGTAAACAGGAAGTAGGGCCAGAGTATAGAACCTCAAGATTCACCCACAATGACCCATATCTTCCAGTGACACACTACCCCTAAAAGTTTTGTTGATTACAGTTTGTTCCTGAAGACAGTGCTCACTTGACAAACCAAATATTTCAGTCTGAAGAAATCAGGCCATGCTCATAGCATCAGAGAGAATGGAAGAGACACAGAGAGAAGCTGAGATGGTGGACTATCCTGCATATAGTGGTGAAGGAAGGCTGTTTCGGTATTCGGTACCTAAGTAGTCAATCAATATAAACAGTCTACAGCAAGGTTTCTTCCGTGATCACTAATATCCCTTATTACAAGTTTCTTATTGTTTCTTATTTCCATATCAAATTTTGAAAAGGAATCTTACTTTCTTATTGACTTCTTTAAAAAATCAGAAACAGCAGGACTTTATAACATGGGCCATTAATTCAGCCACTAGAAACATTAAGGCAAGAGTATTACAAGTCCAAAACCAGCTTGTGCAACTTATTGAGACGTGTTCTCAAAATTCAAAATTAAAAGAAAACCAGAGAAGTAGTGTTGTAGTAGAGTGAGTACTTCTTGGTACTATGTGTGAGGCCCTAGGATCAATCTCATCACTGCCAAAAATAAAAAAATAAAAAGTTAAATAATCAAATAATGAACACTAATAAACAAAAGGACTGCATAAATGCACTAGCAATTAAGACTATTCACATGACAACTCACAACCATCTATTCCTTCAATTCTGGGTATTTCAATGTCATCTTCTAGCCTCTATAGGCACTGAGCATATAATGCACAAGCATAAAAGCAGACAAACTACTCATATACATAAGATGATAATAAACACATTTTAAAAATAAATGAAAAATTAAACATCATTTTCTAATAGGTATATAGGTAAAGGAGTCAAAACACACTGTATGGTAGATAAATCAAACCAATTTATTGGAGATTTTTCTGGCAAACACTCAAACAGGCCATAGAAGTAGCACCAGGTGTGAACCAAATATCTGTGAGAAGCCTCTTACAGCTAAATATATGTCCTTACCAACCATATGACAGTTCAGTGTCCTGAGATTGTTTATGTAATGTGGTCAAATATTGCCTACTCTGAAGAATTATTATAAAATAAATAATTTATTCATTGCTGAGTTCCTATGTAATGACTTTATTTAAAGCATAGTTAAGTGGTTAAGTGCTGTGGAGAAACAGAAAGACCAGGATTATAATTTTACGTCAAAGCAGAACCAACTAAGTAGATAATATGTGATTTGATGACAGGTGATGTGTCATCAGATCTCAGAAAAAGAACCTCCTAGGCAGAGATCACATAATGTTTTTGATTCCCCCCTATTTTATATTACCCACAACATAAAATTTACTATCAATCATTTTACTTGCACAATTTAATTATATTAAAATGGATTGTAAGATTCCATGACCATGACTACTATTTTATATAAACTGCTATTTGTAAAAATAAACTCTACTTTGACTAAATATTAATTGTGTCTCTAATACCATCAACATTTTAACCTACTCAGTGCTTGGCATTTATCATTCTACTTTCTGATTTTATGATTTTCATCATTATAAAGCACTCACATAAGTTGAATCATGCAATATTTACAGGTTATGCTTAGCTTATTTTCCTCACCATAATGTCTTCTAGTTTCTCTGTGTTGTAGTATTATGATTTCTTTGCTTTCTAAATTTGATTTATATCCTAAAACACACTGACAAAAGACCTTTAGATAATTCCTCAATTCATTTCTTTATATTTTAGAAGAACGCATGTTAATTCTAATACACAATTAGAATTCAAATTGCAATATTAGGTATTGATTGTAAACCTGTACTTTCTATATCATGACCTTGTTCATATTTGTTAACTTATGTACAAGGGAATGGCCTAGAATCTTCAGAGTAAACAAGTCAAGTAATTCTAATACCCATGGCACCAGAACCACACTGAATCTTCTTGATTGAAATCTTTTGTTTTCTTCTGACCTTAGGTGGGGCCCTGTTTATCCATGGTAAAGAGATATTTTTGTCATCCATGTGATGGCCAAGATGCTTACAGAAGACAGATGTGCCCCCTTATAAAGATCAAAATTACTTTCACAGTTCACAGGGGAAGCTGGGAACTGTAGCCTTCAGCAGGAAACTATCATTCCTAACTCTGAGAAGATATTTTTAAAAAATGCAGAGCAGGGGTATAATACCTGTTTTCTGCTGAGGAGGGTCCTATTGAATCCACTGAAGAAGGAGTCTTCTGGTATTGTTCCAGGGGGAGAGGCTTAGCTCTGATGGATGAGGTGAGTGCTGTTCTGTGTTCCTGAAGAGACTGAAAAAATTATTAGAGGGCTATAAGCAAATGATTGTGTTACAGAGTATAACAGAGCTTTCATGGAAAGGGTAAGGAATAGGGAGAAACAGAAGTGGAAGAAATGAAGTGGGCCACTGAAAGGAAGAGGAGATAGAGTTGATTCGGGATGATGTGGACTCCTCTCATTAAAATGCCTGTTGTGCCAAAATGAGCAAAGAGAAGTAGTAGCAAGGAGCTGAGCATCAAAGGAAGGGAACAGAAGAAAACAGAGAAGTAATGTAAATACCTGTATCTGGTCAAGAGGGAATGGAATGAAAGTTCTGTTTAGTCAGTTTCTCTACAACATCAAAAAGCTCTTTTTGCAGATGTATCACGAACACATGGAACTGTAGCAGGGTGAGAGCTATTGGGAGAGCATGCATAGTAAATATGTTCGGATATAGAGTGAGTTCAATAAGTTAAATATTTAAAAGACAGGGTAAAAATATAGATATGAGGTAATAAGGAGGAAATATTGGTCGGGGAGGAACCAAACTGTGAGGGAACCAGAGTGATCTTTTTGTCTGGTCTTTGTGTCTTTGGGCCCCCTTTTAAATCAGTCAGTGTTTGTTGATAAGAAAAAGTATTGTTCAAAGACAGAAAAAAAAATCTTTAGCAAATCCAATTCTTTTTAATCTTGGAGTATTGCAGCAGCAAAGGAGTTTTGCTAGTCCTAAAGGATGTTCAGCTGATCTGAGCTGCTTAGACAAAGAGGCTAATTGATGCGTGGAAAGCTTCATTCTGACCAGTGGTTTTAGTTCTGAATCCCAAAAATAATGTCCAGAGTGGCAAGAGGGTGAGCTGAGTGGCTTGTAACTCATTAGTCCCCTTTTAGAAGTCACCCAAACTGCTTTTGGAGGTTTGAGGGTGTTGATATCTTGGTGACTGCTTCAAGGCTGAAAGAATAGCAATGAGGAGAGAAATAGTTAAAGTGCCTCAGAAGAGGGTCCACCCAAGGGGCCATCATAAACTTACAGCTGGCAAAGATCCAGAACATTAAGAGACAAAGTTCCAGGAGTAAAACTTAAACATCAAAATTAACATGAGACACTACATCATGAGGTCAGACATGAGATTAACATAAGGTTATGTAATGAACAAAATCATTTCTTAAATAAAACTCAATTTTGGTTAGAAAAAAATTGCTAAGATAAAATGACTTTAAATGACCATATCTATTATTTGAAAACATGATAATACATATTTGGTTAACAATAATTTAAAACAAATATGAAAAGTTCATCATTCCATACACTCAACCAACAGATGAGAGCAGAATAAGCCATGTCATTTTTGTCATAAATACTTATATGTCACAGGGACTGAATTGACAAAGAAGTCTAAAGATCTCTTTACTCTTTGTTCTGCTACACAGATCTTTATGCCACTGCATACTGACAGCAGTAAGCATGTTTACAACTGTCAAAGACACCAAGTAGATATCCTGAATAACATTTTAAGCTGTGACCTTGATGACAGAGCATCTCATAGCCTTTTTTAATCAGCAGACACATAGTGGTTAGTATGTAGACCCCGAAATTAGCCTTTACTAAGAGGAGAATGAAGTATCATGGTAAGGGTCTTAGCCAATTGAAATAGCATGCAGGTTATAAGATAGGCTTAGGTACAATAATCCACTGTTCACAGTATCCTCATATGTCAGTTCAAGAAGACATTGAGTGCAGAGTAATTGCTATTTGTCTCTCTGCTGGCTGGGGCATTTAGGATGTAGGTACAGACTTTGAGATCCTACACTGGTCAAGAGAATCATGTGGTGATATATTGTATAAGTAATAAAAATAGTCCGGAATATTGAGGGCAGAACCATGTTACAGTGGGGTGTCTTGGTCCTGGGCAGCCAGGGGTCCAGACCCATAGACATGCAGCCCCAGACCACTTAACTGCCCGCTGCTGCTCAGGCCCCAAAAATGATTCAGATGCGTATATTAAGTTCATGCGGTTTGGCCTATGGCTCAGGCACATTGCTAGCTTGCTCTTACATCTAATCTCAACCCATTCTCATTAATCTGTCTGCCACGTGGCCCGTGGCTCACCTGTGTTCTTTACATGCTTCTTCTTGGGGCGGCTGGCCGCCCTGCTTCTCCTACCTATGCTCTGATTTCCCCACCTACTTTTTCTATGGTGCCTGCCATGGCCAAAACAGTCCTTTATTTAAAGATTGCTATTCACAGCATACAGAAAGACATTCCCACATCAGAACCAAACCATGAAGGTCAGGGAGTCATGACACACACCTTAAATCCCATCACTTGGGAGGCAGAAATCCTTTGGATTTCTGTGAGTTCAAGGCAAAACATTGCCAGGTTGTGGTGGCACCCATTTTTAATCCTACCACTAGGAAAGTTGATAAATAGTTGTTGGGAGAAAGAAATATAAGGCAGGGGAAGGCAGAAGTTCTCCTTTCTGCCTGTGTACCCAGCCAGTCTGAGGACTCATGGAGATAGGACCTATCCTGTTCAGCCTGAGGATCTGACTGAGTGAGAAGTGGCTGTGGTTTGTTCCCTGTTTTTCTGATATTTCAGCTTTTCCTCAATATCTGGCTCTGGTTTTATTATATACTGAACAGAATCTGTGCAATAGAACCAATCATGAGAAACATGTGAAACATGAGAAGTAATTCATCTTTAGATAAGGAAGAGGTTCTTCTGGTTTGGAGTACATAGTTGGAGCTGGTCAGGCCTACACCCAGAGGTCCCTAGACCTGTGCAAATGGAAGCAGAAGCAACAGACTTCGGGATGGTTTTATTTTACTTGCATCCTTGTCCTCTAAGGCTAGCAGCTAGCAGACTTCTCTGGTGGGATAATGCTCCATCCAAGGGAATTTCTTGAGCCTGGGGACTTCTGGCATGCAAGTGTATTATAAATTTAATCCATTTTACTCATGAATTCAATCTTTTATAAACAATTTTAATAATATACTTGATTTTGAGTATTATTTTACATTAAACAAACTTTAATTGCACTTTAAACTTGTTTTGAGTTACATGATATAAGCTCAATCTTTACTATGTATAGAAGACTATAAAATAGGATCTATAAATTGGTCTCTTCCTCTAAGCTTGTATTTAAATAAATTACATTTATACTGAGCATAACTAACCCTTAAATTGTCTATTTTAATTATGACCAACAGTTTACAAAAAATTGGTAACTTTTGTAAAATCAGGATTTTAGAATTTTATCATTGCTAATTTAGAACCTTTAAAAAGTTATTCTTAAATCAAATATCAAATATTAAAAATTTTAAACCATAAATACAGTCCACAGAGAATGGGAAACTCATTTTCTTTGTCCATTTATAATGTAGTTTTATAAAATGTCATTTTTTAATATGACAGGTTCACAAAAAGCTAAAGCTTAACAAAATTAGCAAAGACATAGAACTTTAAGTCAGTTTCTGTTAGTGTGAATAGATCATTATTCATTTTAAGAACTTATCAGCCTTAACTATCAAACATATATTGCATCAACCTTGTACATGGTTTTTTCCTCATTGGCTATTTTTCATTTTCAGGACAAAAATCATCATACACAAAAATACACCTAAATCCAAAATATTTTTACAGATTTACTGCTGCTTCCTTAGTGCAGAGAAAATAAAATAAACCAACTTACAGGACATAATCATCCAAGCCAAGATGGTGGTGAAGTCAATTGGCATGCCCTCTATTTAGCTTTACTAAACATAGTGGCTGAGTCACAGGACTGCTAGTTTAGTAGTCAAGTTGACAGAAAGTCTCATAGTTGTTATTTCCTCCAAGATGAGCCTACATCATCAGACAAGATGGTTGCAAGCCACATAACACCCCAGGTTGAGCCTATCAAAAATATACCCCTTTCCTAAACAAGATTTGAATCTATATGTAATAGCAAATTAAGATTATGTATACATCCTTTTTAAATCCCATTCAATGAACTTACAAGTCCTAAAATACAGAAACTTAAAGTTTAAACAAAAGATCTAAAGAGTGTAGTGGGATTCAGGTGTCAGCTGATAAGGTTCTAAGACGCTTATCCAGGGTCCCGAGCTCCTGGAGGGGATGTGACCAACCCCATTGATAAGGGGCTTCTGGGACATGAGGAGTCTCTTCCTGGTTCCTGGCTGCTGGAGAGACAGGATCGGAATCCATCGTCCGTCCATCGCTCGTCCACCGTTCCAGACTCCAGTCCCTGTTCTGGCTCCGCTATAAACTGTTACCTGTACCGTGAGTGTTGGTTTATATTTTAATAAATATCTACCCTGCATTGGTGCCTTCTAAGTAAACTTCACCTACAAAAGAGGAATGAAGGAGAATTCAGAAAGTTAAGCACCTTGCATTTGTAACTTCTATAAGAAATAGTTTATTTCTTAGCCTTCTGAAGCACAAGCATCTTTTTCTGAACTGTTCTGTTTTACTCTCCTTTTTTTGTCAAAGAGTCAGGAAGGCTAGCCTGAAGCAGGACAGAGACTTTGGAATAAACTTTTCATCAACATGCTTGGGTCTGAAGCAGACTGTTCAAATTTCAAAATCTTAGGGGTCATAATAATGGTCATATCTGTAAATGCCATACATTCGACCCACAGACCAAAGAGAGAGAGAGAAAATATATACAGTTAAGATGTCAAAATTTTGGGTGAAGGATGGATAGGTGTCTGACCATTAAGACCACTGGCTGTTCTTGCAGAAGTTTCCAGGAATCCACAAGGATGACCCCAGCAATAGTAGAACAGATAAAGAAATGATAAATAAGAAAACACCACAAATAAAACAAGAATGTTCTATCATATTGATTAATTGAACAATTTATCAAGAAGATATTACAGATCTAAACATGCATGTCCAGGTGCATCAAATTTCATAAAACAAATACTCTAGATTAGCAAAAGGTAAGCCTAATACAACAATGATCATAAATTTAAACTACGTCAGTTCTCATTAATATTCCAAACAAAAGAATGAACAAACAAGGTTTGAGTTACCGGCATCATAAATAAAATATTCCTATAGGCCATTCCACCTAAACACTCCAGGCACACATTCTTCTTAGAAGTCCATAGAGTTTCTAAAATAAATTACATAGTATAGCTGAAAGTTAGTATCAACAAATATAAGGAAACAGAAATGACTTCTTGCACTCAGTGTGACCTCATCTTGGAATAAAACAAGAAATCAAAACTAAGAGAAACTACTGAAGGTACACAAACTCATTGAGAGTAAGTAGTATAATGAATGAGGGATTCATCATTGAAGAAATAGAGAAGGAAATTTCAAAACTCTTAGAATGGAGTAAAACTTCCATTTAAGTTAGAAAGATCTATCTGAGATAAATAAAGCCTTTCTAAAAGGAAAAAAAGATAACCTTAGTCGCCTACATTTAAAATGTCTGAGATAGTCTGCTAAAATTCTGTTGTGAATCTATCTGGATCTGAGCTTCTTTTAGACAGGAGGCTTATTATTACTGTTTAAATTTTCTTTTTTGTTATAGGTCTGTTTAGATTGTTGGTGTCTTAATAGTTTAACTTGAAAGTTCACCCATCTGTTTTATATTTTCCAACTTAGTGGGGGTAAATCTTTCTAAAGTGCTTTCTTACAGTATTACAATATTCTGGACTTTATTTGGGGGGAGGTTGCTGTTTTATTTATATATATATATATATATATATATATATATATATTTGTTTGTTTTATTTTATTTTGGAAGTCAAATATCCCTATTTAAAGACAATATTGATGTGGGATATTTTTGTGCATACTGTGAATATCATTCCTTAATAAAAGAACTGCCTTGGCTTATGACAGGCATCTTAGAAGTAGGTGAAGAAATCAGAGCATAAATTGGGGAAGAAGGGTGGAGCCAAGAGAGACACCTTCCAGCCACCCAAGAATCAACATGTAAAAGTAGCACAAGTAAGCCACAGGCCACGTGGCAGACAGATTAATGGAGATGGGTTAAATTAAGGTATAAGAGCTAGCTAGCAATAGGCCTGAGCCATGGGCCAAACAGCATGTAATTAATATAAGCATATGAGTCATTTTGGGGTGGCTAATCAGCAGACCTTGGGACTAGGCCAGTCAGAAACCTTCTACTATACAATATAAAAGTATATATAAAAGATTACAAAAATTCTATCAGGAAACTTTTGAAACAAGCAACAATTTCAATAAAGTGGTAGGGTACAAAATCAACTCACAAAGTCAGGGGCCTTATTCACCACCAATAAACACTGACAAAGAGATTAATGGGCATTTCTCATTTCCCAAAGCACAAAACAAACAAAAAATTAAGGAGATGAAATAATTCTACAATGAAAACTTCGAATTTTCAAATCTCTAAAGAAGAGAGGTTGAAAAAGACATTGGAAAATAGAAGAGCACTCTGAGGGGTTCCCTGCATATATTATAACAGGCAGGAAAATGAGCTGTGAAGAGGTGAGATGAAAACTCAATTCAGCTAAATTTAGAATGCCATACTGTTAAAACTTCTGGAGAGTCTGATGCCAGGTCATTTATTGCTAGCATATTTAAACACAAAATGATGTGGGAACACGTGTCCACAGGAAGGCAATAATTTTACTGAAGCTTAACTCAAACAAAGTACATGTCATTTTTTCCCAAGAAGATGGGGGCTACCTGTACTTGACAAAGCACCTAAGGAAAGATCTGGCCTTCTGTCTGCCAAATAGATAGCATATAAATCATCTGGGCTATTAGGTTTTCTAGTCCTAGTTGTTCATGGTGTAGGAGAGTCTCTAGCTATTCTGATAATGTAAGGTTCATTTAGAATATTTTAGATATCTCTATCCTTTATAGTGGGAGCTTGAAGTAGACCAGGCCTCGACCAACATATAATACCAGTCACCAAGCTATTAATCTCTTCCAGTTCCTAGCCTTCTGAAAAATATATTGTACATCCTGTCCCTCCCTTTGAAAGGACAATTCTGAGTCCTTAAGATTCTTGGTTTTCTTGGAGGTATGTGGGTACAAGGACATCCATTTTCCCAACAATATTCCATGTTCATGAACTGCAATAATTAATATAGGAAATTGACCATCCTATCAAATGAAATTTGTGGGTACAACCATAGTCAAAATACACAGAAAATGATTCACAGAAATAGAAAAATAAAAAAATCCTAAAATCCATGAAGAGGTAGAGAAGTCCAACTCTATATTGTTTTGAATAAAAATGGCATTCATGGGTTAATATGGATTACTACTATTAGAAGGTATGGCCTTGTTGGAGTAGGTGTGGCCTTGTTAGAGGAAGTGTGTCAAGCCAGTCCCAGTGTCTCTCTTTGTTCTGCCTGCCAATCAAGATGTATAACTTTCAGCTCTTCCTCTAGCACCACATTTGCCTACATGCTGACATGCTTCCCACCATGACAACAATGGACTAAACCTCAGAGCTTTAAACCAGCCCCAACTAAACAATTTCCAGTGTGAGAGTTGTTGTCATGATGCTATCTCTTCACAACAATAAAATTCTAACTAAGACACACCCATACTGGAAAGCCAATGTAAGTCTGAAACAAACAAACAAACAAAACAAAAAAATAAAAAAGAAAGAAAACCAAATACTGTAGGGAATGTTATTCCATATTTCAAAATATATTTTAAAGTTATTACAATGAAAATAATTTGATACTGGCACAAAAACAGACATGCAGACTATAAAATAAAATAGAAGACCCACAAAAGTACAAAAGTACTTACATTTAAAAGGCATCTAATATTTAACAGAAACAACAAAACAAAATAAGCATACACTGAAGAGACAACACTTTTAACAAATAGCTATGGGGCATCCTCATGCAAAAGACTGAAATTAGACCCACATTTAACAAATGGTATAATAATTATATCCAAGCCCATCAAAGAATTCAATTCAAAACTTGAAACACTGAAACTGCTGGAAAATCACATGATTATCCAAATAGATGTGGAGAAGGCCTTTGACAAAACCTACATCCCTTCATGTCAAAACTTCTAAGAGTGTGTGACTATAGGGAGCATATCCCAGGATAATAAAAACTATATGTGACAAACATACAGGCAACATTATGCTCAGTGAAGAAAATTTAAAGAATATTCACTAAGATCTAAGATAAGGGTGTCCATTTTCTCCACTCCTATTCAATATAGTGATGAAAGTATTTCCTAGATTAATAAGTGGAGATACAAAGAATACAAACACAAAGAAATAGTGTCTCACCATTTTCAGAAAATATAATTCTATACATAAGAGATATTAAGAAGTTCACGTCAACATTCCTATAAATAATCAATTAAGTGGATAAATTGAAAAATCAGCATAGAAAAATCAGTAGTCTTTCTATAAACCAGTGATAAAATACCAAGAAAGAAGTTTGAGAAATTATCTAATTTATAATATGCACACACACACACACACACACACACACACACACACACACACACACACACACACAGAGAGAGGTATCTTGAAAGTGAGATCATGAAATACCACTACAATAAAAACACTCAAGAAAGAAACTTAGAAAGATACTATAAGATTAAAATATCAGCTAAGGTCATATATAAAAGTTGTTTTCCAGCCTGGTCTATTTTGCTGTTTCAGAAGGTTTTCTTTTTCATGAAGTTCTATGCAGGTTGATGTAACGAAAAGGTCATCCATGTTTTTTTTTTCTCTTTTTTTTTTCTCACTTTCAATTTTGCATGCAACAATACCAATCTCTTTTGTTCGTTTGTTTTTTGTTTTATTCAAGACAGGGTTTCTCTGTGCAACAGTCCTGGAACTCACTTTGTAGACCAGGCTTGCCTCACACTGAGGTTTGCCTTCTTCTCCTTCCCAAGTGATGGAATTAAAGACTTGTGCTACCACTGCCTAGCAGCAAAACCAATTCAGTTAAGACATATACTGTTATAACAGTGAAATGACTATTATGGAAGTAATCAAAGTCAAACCCTCACCAATTATTTTTGAAGCCTTATCCCAGAAGGATTCAATCCAGGTTCTGTAGCCCATAGTTGGGCTGTTAATGGGCCCTAGATGGTGACTTTCTAATCTTGCTTTGCTAAATCTTATCAAACAGCCTTCTAAATATCTTTATACGCTTACACAAATGTTCTTCTCATCCTTGACCAGAGATGCTTTCTTTTGCAGTTAATGGTGAGTTCAGAGATTCAGGTCTTTGCAAAGTCCTAAGAATGGTTACCATGTTTAACACAATAAGAGAAAGCAAAGGAAGACAAAAGTTGGTATCAAAGAGTGAGATAAAATCTCTTATCTGTTGTTTGCAGGAAGATTGTGCAAAATTGAGCTGGAAAAGCCAATCCGTGCTGGAAGTTTAGTAGGCTGTTCTGTGGGTGTTTGGAAGATGATAGTGTAGAAAGCTTCCCATATGATACTTAGTTTGATGAATTGAAGGTGTTATGGCAAGAAGTTAAAGGTTGGAACCGTGGGGTATTATCAGAGTCTCCAAAGACAGCCCATAGGCCATTGGTTGAGATTCAGCCTCAGTTACACTAGATATCTACATATACAGAGACCGGGATTATCTACCAATGACAGTGGAGTACATAGAGTGGTGCTGCACAAATGAAGGAAGCTCAGGGCCAGATCTCTGGGAAAGGCAGAGATATCAGAGAGGAAACACCACAGTCAGATCTCACCCAGCTGTCTTCCAGCTTCCTCAGCCTCCCTCCTCCTGGCTTCCCTGCCTGCTCTGTCTTTCTATGCCTGCCTCAAATACCTTCCTCATTCTGTTAAGGCATGGCACCACTACTGCCTGCCTGGGAGCCTGGACTTCCTTCTGTAAACTAAGATGACCTCAAGCTCTGATTTGGTTGGACTAGGGGCGTAGGTCACCACTCCCTGGATATTCCCTGTGCTGGGATTAAAGGTGTGATTACCACTGTCTGATCCTCCTAGACTAACTGTGGGTAAATCCCTCTAATATCTCTGACTGTTTTTATTATATTTGAAACATATCCCCACAGAGTGGAGCTGGCCTAAACCTACCAGGGTAGCTGTGTGTCCTGTTGATTGCAGGTCTGAAACATTTGGTTTATTCAACCTGTTTGGTACCAGAAGATCATGAGTAAATCACCGAGGTCCAATATTGAGCTTCTATACTGTTAAACTCTGATTTTGCTTTGATCAAATTGTCATGTGCCATTGTTCTTCCATTTTAGAATTAGGAGAGTCTGTATGAGCAGGGAGATGAGGAAGGATTCCACGGTGATGGCTGGCTGGAGCTCTGGGGAGCTCACTGAATCAGGAATGGACACTGGAGAGCCATTGGGAAGGGAACCTGGGCCCTCTGGGAGTGGGGTGGGCGGCTTTAGACTGCCATGAGTGTGTGGAGCCATGAGGGGTGGGATCAGACTGTGTTCCTGTTCATGGACTGGCACCTTGGAGCCCATTCTCTATAGAGGAACACTCAACCTAGAATTGACTTTGGGATGAGTGAATTGGATATGCCTGGAGTGGATGTGCCATGCTGGGCTGGCCCATCTTGGGACTTCTCGCCCTTTTGGGGCTGTGGATGGGGGGATGGAGACTGAGGGCTGGCTGGAGGGATTGGGAGGAGAGGGAGAACAGGGGGGATACATTGATGGAGATGACATTTTTTTTAATGAAAAAAGTAAAAGAAATTTTTTTTAAAAGAAAGAAAAAAAATTAGTATGTATCAAACTTTAGATTCTACAGCAACCCACAGCTAAGAGAGTTTGGATATTTTAAAAAAGACAGTGAAGTTTTAAAGCACTGGAACTTAAAGACTGTGGGAGATTTAAAAGCATACAGTGTTTTATAATAGGATACTAATCTGAAATTGCAGGACAAAGAAAGGAAAGGCTGTGACTTAGCAATGACAAGTTTATGTTTCAAGCTAATAAGGGGTCAGTTACGTGACTGTGCTTATGTCTACTTCATACTAGCTAGAGTCACCTGGGAAGACAGAACACCAACTAAGAAAATGTTTGTATATGACTGGATTTGGGCATGTCTTTCAGGCCCAGTACACTGTGGCATTGCTAACCCTGGGCAAACGGTCCTGAGTTCTATCAGAAAGCAAGCTAAGCATGGCATTAGCCAACCTAGTTTTTTCTCTAGCTTCCCAAGCAATGGATCATAAAGTATAAACTGAAATAAACTCTCTTTATCCCAAGTTTATTTTGGTGTTTTATCATTACAAGATAAATTTAACCAGAACTATATCCAACACTATAAATGTTAAATAGTTATTCATAATATTTCAAAAAATCTAAAAATACTTTTTTCAATTTTTTCAAGGAGTCTGTAAACAATTTTTTTGAAGGGCAATAACTTGGGATACTTTTTCATAACTCACAGCTAATTACTAAACATGTTCTTCATACTGCAAGAATTTAATGTCAGTATAAGACATGTTTTCATAATAAAGGTAATTGAAAGTTTTATTTTCATCAATATTTAATTAGCATTTGGTGTTAACTCATTATTTTGGTACAACTATTTTGACACCTTTCTATATGTCATGAAGAGAGTTCAATCCAGAGGGCTGTTTTATAGATGATGAGGCATTTATAACATCACACATGTTCCTGTCCAGAGGAAATAATATAAAATCTGGGAAAGGTGATTGACAATGTAATCTTGTTCAGAACAGCAAAGCCTAAAATATCAAAACCACATAAACAAGTATACTCAACAAGGCAGATTCTTTACTAAAAACAATTCTGGCTTTACTCAAGCATATACACTAGAACCAGCACTGGTTCAGCTAATAGCAGTAAAGGGGAACATGCAGAGTGAGACACTCATTGTGAGTACCTATTTGTGATTCAGATACCCACATTGAACACTAAAGCACAAATTTTGATCATCCTAAAAGCAAAGGGAGTTCACATCAGCAAGAAAAGATATGGAATCCCAAGAACTTGGGTTTATCCAGGTTCCACGATATAACTATTGTCAGCCTTGAGCATGTCCCTCAGTGTATGTAAGGTGCAGTTTGTATACATGTGAAAATGGCCTCCATTAAATTTGTGGACCTCAGAGGACAACTTGGACTATTTCTAACTTTATATAGGTTTTGGGGTTTGAACTCGGGTAGGTGACTAGATTTGCAAAGCAAGAGATATCTACTGAGCTTCCTAATCAGCCTAGGACCATATGTGTGTGTGTGTGTGTGTGTGTGTGTGTGTGTGTGTGTGTGTGTGTGTGTGTGTGTGTGTGTGTGTGTGTTTTCAAAATGCCAATTACTGATGTGTCGATACTTTTAAAAATAAATTAAAGGTGAACAGAGTTTCCTATTTTCCTATGGCACTATCTGTGATAGCTAGTTTGACTGTAAATTTGACTCAATCTAGAATTAACTAAAACCAAGGTACACCCATGAGGGAATTTTCTTGATGAATTATTTGAAGTGGGAAGACCCATTCTAAATGCAGATCTTTTGAGGTGTGAGTATCCAGTTTAAATCGGAGCCACGTCATCTGGTGGCAGCCTATAGAAAGGACATGGATGAAGGGAGTTCTGCTCTTTGCCTTTTTGCCCTTCCCCTTGTTGAAAAGATCATTTCTTTAACTGGTATTATACCCTACTTCTTCTGGATTGCAATGTATACTGAAGACAAGCTGAGACAACAAAACTGTGGACTGGAGAGCTACTGTATTCTTGGACTTTCCATTGGAAGGCAATTATTGTTGGGATAGTTGTATTGTAATCTCTAAGCCATTTAAAATCCATTATGGGGGGGGGGTAAGGGAGGAAGGGAGAGATTTAATCCATCAGTTATGTTTCTGTAGAGAACCCTGATTAATGTGCTATCCTAATGTGCAAATATATCAAATAAACAGACATATTTCACGACTCTATACCTCATACATACTCACAGAAAAGAAAATCATTATAAGTAAATTAAAGATAATGATGATGGAAAGTGTAGAAAGAATAAAACGATTTATGGACCAGAGAGTTATTACAAATCAAAAACTACTTTTATCTATGTGAAATGTAAAATTAAATGCCAAAAATCCAGGCCTGTTAACCCTGAGGATGGCAATTTCCAGTGTATTTCCCAAGTTCCAAGTGTATCCCAGGATTTACTGAAGCGGTTTTCACCTGTGACATCTTTTTATTATTATTGTTATTAAGCCAGCACATTAAAGTTGCATATATTATGTACATATTTATGTTACTATATAAACAATGTTGATATAAATCAATGCCCAAATTTAGGCAGAAATATATCTTAAATATATCATTGCTTTTGGAAGAAAGTTTCTACTCAAGAAGATTATATTGCAATTAATCATAAGTTAAACATTTTAATGCAAAAAAATCTCTTGATCACTGTATTACTCTTTTGGTGTCCTAATGGATAAATGGAAGTATACAAAATTTTCTACTCCTTACCCAGAAGCTATTTGCAACTGATAATTGCTGGAAACCTGGAATCCTTGCAAATATTTTCTGCCAACTGCAGGTTGATATTGCATTTTTAGCTTTATAGACTCACATCAGTATGATATAATTTTTGCTTTTGTTTCCTTGGAAACTTATTGAAAGTATTAATTATTTATTTAGTAATTCCAAAGGCTTCTCGATGTTTTATTTAATAGTTTTATTATTACAGATCTTTTTAAAATGTTTGAATTTTTCCTTACGCTATATTTTGAGCATATTTATAACCTTCCCCAACTCATCCCAAATGTTTGCCCACAGCCCTACTGATCGAACCACATGCATGTTCTTTCTGTCTTGAAAACAATACAAAACAGATATTAAAAAAAAGAGGGAGGGAGGGAGAAAGAAAGGAAGGAAGGAAAAATCAACAATACAAAATTATAAAGCAAAAGCATGTATGCTGACACACAAAACAACAACAGCCAACTAAACAAACAAAAACCCCATGGAACCTGATTAGTATTGGCCACCTGGGAATGGGGCCAACCCTGGAGTGTGACGCTCTATTGGAGAATCCTGATTCCTTGACCAGCAGCTATCAATTGCAAGTAGATTCTTGGTTAGGAATGAGAATTTCTGTATAGCATCCCTGGCGCTTCACTCTTTCTGCCTCCTCTTCCCCACAGAGCCCTGAGGCTTGAGTGAAGGAGTTTGATAAAAACATTCTACTTAAGGCTGAATATTCCAAGTTTCTCACACTCTTTACTTTGTCTGGTTGTAGGTCTCGGTGTTAATGACCATCAACTGCAAGAAGCTTCTCCAGTGAGGTTTGAGTGATGCTCTGTTCTATTGTTATAGAAATATGTCATTCTTTTGGACGTTTTTTTTCTAGTAGAATTATAGTAGTGGGTTTCTTAGGTCCATGACCCACCTAGCCTCCGGTTCTTAGTCACTTTTGTAGTATCATATATAGGTTCTATCTGATGGAAGGAGCCCTAAACCGAATTTTTAAAAATTGTTGGCTGGTCACATAAAATTTGTGCCATTAATGAAGCAGTATATCTTGCAGGCAGGTCTCTGCTGTGGGTCCCAAGTTTTGTAGCTGGGAGAAATTGAAGATGATTTACTTTTCTCCTTAAGTAGCTTGCAAAGTACCTTTTAGTATAATGACTAGTAGGCAGCAAAGCTTCTAGATGGGCTACGATTTGCTTTCTCCATATTCAATGATGTAAGTTGTGGCAGCAGTAGTAACATGGCCCCCTTAACATTGAACTATTGAACATTGAACCAATAGCCTTGGCAATAACACCTAATTTTTGCTGTTTTGTTTGGTTGGCTAGTTGAGTGTGGTCTATGGGACTTCTCTGGCCAGTAACTTGAGAAGCAACTAATTCCTGGCACTGGAAGTTTTGTTTGAGTGCATAAGATGCCTGAGTAGGGCATTATATGATGATTCCATTCAAATCCCTTTCATATATAAACATATTTTAAGAAACTTCTAACAGTTGTAAGTTTCCATATATCTTCCCAAAAGTCCTCTAGTGTTATTTTCCCTTCCTGTATTTCCTCTTTTGTCCTACAGTCTCATCCCCAACCCCTTTGATATTCTTATACTCTTATCTTAATTTCCTATTTTCTCTTTATAACATTAACTTTATTGTAACTTCCTAGGAATAACTTCCCCTCCCCACACTTCCATATACCTTGATAGCTATCTAAACTCAATTATTATTAAGATTGAAACAGGCATATCTAAAGCATAATGATAGATCCAAAAGTAAGATAATATATGCAATCCTTGTATTTTTGAGCCTAGGTTATCTCACTCAGGATGACTGTTTTTAGCCATTTATCTAAAAATTTCATAATTGTATTTTTCTTATCTGACTTAATTAGTTGATTGTAGAAATATATCACACTTTCATTATCTCTTTATCAGTCGATGGACAACTAGGCTGTTTCCAAATTTGGGCTATTGTGAATAGAGCTCAGTGAACATGGATGAGCAATGATCTTTTTAATAAGATTTAAAGTCCTTTGGGTACATAACATGGACCTTGAGAGGCTAGTTCCCGCAATCCATTTCAGAGTAATAAAAGAAATGCCTCAGTGTAGTGAAGAGAAGGGATAAGAAACCTTTTTATCTGGGATGATTATGAATAAATCTTTATCTAACTGACTGGTAAAATAAGAAAACACACACATCTTCTGGTGGCAACTTTCTCTTTTACTTCTTAAGTCTCTGACTCTTTCTGTCTCCATTAAGCTACACATCTCCACACTGCTGCATTGCATGCATATAACTATCTTTCTTTACGTACATATAGTCACACATCTGTATACACAGTTACATCTATTTTCATTCACATCTTTACATATTTATTTTACATACTTTCTCTTGTATGTCTTTTATACAGTTTCATCTTCCTTGCCTCCAGTTACAATCTCCATACACCTACAGCTATTCATATCTCTCTCAGCATATAGTATTTTACATTGTTCTTTCACATTCTCATACAGCTCTATGCATAGTTCCTATATGTAGCAACAGCTATTTCACACAGCTTTATCACTCACATTTATTCACACACATATTCTTTTCTACATCATTCACTCACTCTTCTCAATCACTCTCTCATACATCGATTCTCTCATATATTCCTCACTCTCTCTTTAGCCTGCTTCTTCTTCTTCTTCTTCATTATCTCTCATTCTGCCACATACACTCACATTTTGCATAGCTTCATCCCTACATTGCTGCTGCTCTTACACACTCTCATTTATACATACTCATTGTTCCCTCTCTCTCCCCCAGCTACATTGCTGATGCTGACCCTAGCCAAACTCTGAACAATTATACGGTACATTTCCAGGGCCCAACCCTTTCTCATAACACATGAAGTCATACAGTGTTTCTCAGGCTAGTAAGGTCACAAAAACCAGCCAGTATAAATGCTTGGTCTTGCATGTAACTTTTTCCCAGACAGCGAATAATACTGATCCTTAGGACATAACAAAATAGTAGCAGATCAAGCCTTTAGTGGTCAAGGTACATGCAGAAAGTGAACTATTTAAAGCAGGGTTATGTCTCAAAATATGCCTGCCTTTGATTTTGCAATAAACAACACCTGGGAATTAGTCTTTGTGTATATTCTGCAGGGGCAGTTTAGTCTGTTTGAATTTTCTCTGAAGTCTAAACTTGTCTTTTAGAATGAAAATATTATTACTTTTCTGTGTCAGCTTATTTCTGTAGATCAGATTTGACCATCCTCAACTATGCATGTGTCCAATGATGTAAAGCAAAGGGCCAAGGAAAGAATTCCACAGTTATTTTTATTGGGGAGACATAGCAGTGGCAGCTGAGAAAATTACAGACAGTAAACAAACAACTGGTATCCACAGTCAGTCAGTCATCCTCTAGGCTTTGCCTAGTGGGGCCACTCCATATATTGTTTAGTGGGGCTCCTCTACAGACTTTGCCTAGTGGGGTTCACTAACACAAATTTACTCATCTGGTAGGACAGCTAGTAAAATACTGGTTGTCATCTGCTCTAACTCCCATGGTCCTCGGCAGGTACATGGCCAAGAGGAATGAAGCTAAATCTTGGGTTAGATCAGTTTTCAGCTTGTGGAAAAATCTCCACACTAATTTTCATGAAGGCTATGCCATTTTTCACTTCTACCAGCAATGAATACATGTTCTTTTCCTGCACCTTGTTTGTATGAGTTATTACTTGTTTTGTTTAATAGGACCGTTCTGACTAGGATATAATGAAATCTCCAAACAATTTTTTATTTGCATTTCCCTGATAGCTAAGGATGATGAACTCTTTGAAAAGTATTTTCTACTCATTTGCATTTGTTCCTTTATGAACTTTCTGTTTGGTCTATACCTCAATTTATGGGTTTATTTGCTTGTTTCCTTGATGTTCAATTATTTTGGTATTCTACATATGTTAGATGTTAACACTTGTTGAATGTAAAATTAGAGATTCTTTTTTCATTCTGTAGGCTGTTCTTCTCAAATAATATAGTCTTTTGCTGTACAAATATGCTCAAGAGAACATATTTATTAACTAATTGTTTTAATGCCTGTGCTATTGGTTTCTGCTCTGAAACAAGAGAATAGACAAAGGATGTCCTGTTTTCTTTCCTGTGACAATAAATTCAAGCTTGGTCCCTACTTTCTCTTCTTCAGATGCAAAATATTTGGTCTTACCTTGAGATCCCTGATCCATTTGCAGCAGAGATTTATTCAGTGTGATAGATATGGGTTTATTTTCATTTTTGTCATGCAGTTATCAAGTCCGACTAACATGATTTGTTGAGGATACAGTTTGCTCACCTTTATACTTTTGGATTCTTTGTCAAAAACCGGATGTCATAGATGTTTCCTAATTATTTCAGGGTGTCTATATCATTGATCAATGTGTCTGTTTTTGAGTTAATCCCATACGGGTTTTTATTGTTTGTTTAGTTTGTTAGTTGGTTTTTACAGTAAAATTCAGTAGAAAAATAGTCAAATAAAGTTTGTGAAAAGGTATTAGATAATAGATAAGTGACTGTTAACTTTCCAGGGTTTGTTTATTTATTTATTTATAAATGAAAGTACTATATCCTTAACCTATGGGATGCTAGAATGACTGTCAATTATGGTATCTTTCATTAAATCTAACACTTATAAATTCTGATATTTTATCTACTCAACAGTATTTATTGCTTGAAGGACTGATATGGGACTTCAGTAGGACTAACTAAAGCATCTTTGTGCTATGTCAGCGTTACAGTGGCAAAAGGTTGTGGGTGGATCTTGCATAGGGTCAGACTATGTTCCTGGTACATGAACTGACATCTCAGAGCTCATTCCCTACAGAGGAACACCTAACTGAGCCTTAATACTGGGATGAGGGACTCAGACCTACCTCAACCAGATACACCAGACTGAACTGACTCACCTTGGGATGCCTTGCCCTCCTTGGGAAATGGATGAGGGGATGGGGTGGGGAGAGGCTGAAGGAGGACTGGGAGGGACTGGGAGAGGGAAGGGGGAACAGTGGTATATGTGGAAAATTCTTTTTAAATAAATAAAAATATAAGAACAAATTTTTTTAAAGGTGCTGGTGAAATGTCTTCCCTTCATCCTAAAGTGTACAACTGTATGTTTGTTTCTTCAGTAAGGTGTGAGTTTATTGTTTCTGTCCATATTGAGGAAGGGGTACCAGACAACAACCTCATGTACTATCCCTCAAATGCCATCACATTTTCTTTTTGAGACACAATCCCTAGATTGTTTGGAGTTTACTATATATGTTAGTCTAGCTAGGTAGCAAGCCCGCCCCAGAAATCTGTCTCAGCCTCCCATTGCTTTTAAATTAAGCACTGTTGTATGAGGTTTCTGGCCTGGACTTTCAGGCCTAGCCTTGTGATTTGGATCCACAGACCCACAAACCCACAGACCCACATAACCACACAGACACATAGATGCTTATGCTGATTGACCTGGGGCCCAGGCATATAACTTGCTAGCTCTTGTTCTTAATCTAACCTATGATTCTTATCCTGTTCAGCCATGTGGCTTGGTACCTTTCTCAGAGCAGCATAGTTGTCCTCTGCTTCTTCTGCTTCCTCTATGGCATTTCTGCTCTGTTCCTGTTCCCAGAGTTTTCTTAGTCTGGTAGCCCCACGTACACTTCCTGTCTGCCTTTGGCCAATCAGTGATTTTTATTAAACTCATAGGTGGGACAATTATTTACAATGTAACATCATAAATCCACTACAAAACACTTTATTTAAATGTTAGTGTTTTATACTTTCAAACTGTAACTGCCTTTAATATTAGCTCTTTTATTTAACCTTAAGTTTATGCCGTTATTTTTAATTAGCATACAAATGGGTTTCTTTCACACAACTGTTTTCTCCATATTTACCTCCTGTTACTATTTGTTTTCTCAGAATCCTCAGCAGCTCAAAGGGCAGAGCTAGGTCATTGAGGGTTATCAGTCTTAACTCAGACATAAACAGCACAGGCTCTACATCCAAAACTCAGGGATAACTGCAAAAAAGGTAGCAGAGAGACTATAAGAGGCACAGACCCTGGCTAAGTACTGTAAGATGGTGTCTTCTAAACATGACAGGGATGCTATACCCATGAACTCGCAACAGTGTGGTTTGTTGCAATGGGGTTTCTTGGGTGTTAGGTGGCCAGAGACCCAGAACCTGCTGTGCCTGACCTCTTAGCCGCCCAGCCACCTGCCACCGCTGCTCAGGCCCCCAGAAATGACTCAGACGCTTATATTAACTTTATGCTGTTTGGCCTATGGCTTAGGCACATTGCTAGCTAGCTCTTACATCTTAAATCAACCCATTTCTATTAATCTGTCTGCCACATGGCCCGTGGCTCACATGTGCTCCTTACATGTTGCTCCTTCGGGCTTCAGCTCGATCTGCCTCTGACTCTGCCCTTCCTTTCCTCCCTATTCTGATTCCTCCTCCTACTTCTTCTATGGTGCCTGTCATGTCCCAAAACAGCTCCTTTATTTAAAGATTGAGATTCACAGCATACAGAAAGGCATTCCCACATTACTTCCCCCTTTCTGTCTAATCAAAAAGGAAGGTTTCAATTTTAACATAGCAAAATTACATATAACAAAATAGCTATCAAGCAAGAATTACAGTTACAATATCTAGTCTATTTGTATTTAGCAAAATTAAAGAAAATACTCTTATCATCTACCTTATCTTTATGAATCTAAAGTTCCATATCCAATATACCTTTCAAATGACTAAGAAAACTGTACCTATGATTATCTAATCTTCAACTACATCAAAGACCACAGAAGGATATATTTGCCCAAGTAAACCAGAAGTGCAAGCAACTTCTAAAATCTAGAAAGGACAGAGATGACACCTATCTGCCTGGACAGTCACCCAAAGTTCCTTTAAGAGTTGGGCATCCATCTTCAGCCTACAGGCCCAGAGTTTCTTTTCATTTCAGTGAAGCAGGAAATCTGCTCTGCCCATTCTGGCACAGTTCATTAGTTGCTTCTCCTCGAGTCCTGAAGAATGTCTGACAGTTTTCTCTGTAAGGCAGGAACCTGAATGAGCATCTCGGCTTGTTCTGCCAAAGTTCAGTTATGGAAACTGCAAATCCAGTTTAAACAGCATACTGTCAAGCAGTCAATATAAGAACAGGTCCTTGTCCAGCGGCTAACCATTGCCACAAATAGACTCCATGTGGAGTTTCTTCGATGCCCATTTTTCTCTTGAAGTAAATTAGTGCTGCCAGGAGCAGACCTGTCTCACTGTCCAGAAAAGGCTAAGCTCTTAAAACATTTTAAATGCCATATTCTGTAGGTCTTAGAAGTATTTGAAGATTACCTACCTAATTGAAATAAATCTTTGTATACCTAAAAATCCTAACTAACCTAACTATAAGTTTGATTATCAAAGGTGACTATTAACCTTCATTTCTTAATTATACATTATAATTTTAAGTCAGTTACATGAACATCATATCTTAAACTAGAATAGAAAAACACATACAGAATACAAAATTGACCTTAAATTTGTATCAATAAACCAAAATCTATACCAATGTAAAGCAGTTTGAAATTAACAGCTGATTTCCTGATCTAAGTAAATTCAATAATCCAACCTTATAAAAAAATCATTCATATACCATACCCCCCATTTTCTTTAGAAAGAGATTGACTATGACCATTAGCCACTTATAATGAAAACAAACATTTATAAACAATATTTTGAGAATTTGGGCATAATTTTTCATTACTACTTTTTGCTAATTAAGGGGAGTTGAAAATCTTATGGTTGTTAACACTGGATCAGTCTGCAGCCCTGAAGCTGATACGGCTATCTCTTTCCATAAGAGGTTTTTTCAGGGGGTCTTAGTTGATGAAACCATATTTGCCTGGAAGCAATCTACAGGTTCTCATCTTTTGTGGAAACAAAGCAGAACTCTGTTAAAGCAATAAATCCTTAGACACAAGTTTCAAAATCAAAATACCTTTAAAATATATATTTTTGTTTAACTTAGAGGCCTTTGCATTTGCAACCCATTGTCTTTTTGCAGTTAGCTCATTAACAGTTAAAAAATTAAAAGAAAACACAATAACAACGAAAATCCAGATTTTATGTCTATTTTTCATCTTTACATGGCTTAACATATTTTTATTACTCTATTTTTAAAAGACTTTATCTTCTCTCTTTTTTCTCTGAAGACTATGTACCTTGTCTCTTTTCTCTCTGAAGACTATGTACCTTTTACATATATTGTAACCCGTTTACAGGTTTATTTTTTTAAAAAATATGAATTTGTTTTATTGTGAATCTTTAATCATTTTCTAACTGGAAGAGCTTTTTAAAATACTCTCACTCTCTTGCCACATAGTTTTTGCAGAGGAGGCTGAATCAGTAAGTTCTCTCAAAGGGACCATGTCTGTTTGTGACCAGCAAACAGAGCAGACCCCGGAAAATGTTGCTACTAAGAAACCATCTTTGTTTCTTATTTGTTCAAAATAAACATAAATCTAAAATCAATCACATGCTACTGAGTCTTCTGTGAGATTTTTAGGAACCCGCCTGATTGTAGCTTATATTGCCTGCCACCAGTCCACCGGCGCCATTTTGAATGTGACCCAGACGCCACGCTTTCTTTGTACAATGACCCACTTCGTATACACAGTTTGGAAGCTGCCTTGGCTCAGATTTTGTGATCTAGAACTCTTTTTAATCTTTTTCAGGCTTTAAGTGGATAATCACCCCATGTTGGGAGCCATCTGTTGTAGTGCGGTTTCTTGGTCCCAGGCAGCCACATACCTGCCACCTGAGACCAGACCGCTTAGCCGCCCAGCCACCCACTGCCGCCACTCAGGCCCCTAGAAATGACTTAGATGCTTATATTAACTTTATGCTGTTTGGCCTATGGCTTAGGCACATTGCTAGCTAGCTCTTACATCTTAAATCAACCCATTTCTATTAATCTGTCTGCCACGTGGCCTGTGGCTCACCTGTGTTCCTTACATGTTGCTCCTTTGGGCTTCTGGCTCTATCTGCCTCTGACTCTGCCCTGATTCTCCTACCTATTCTGATTTCTCCTCCTACTTCTTCTATGGTGCCTGTCATGGCCCAAAACAGCTCCTTTATTTAAAGATTGAGATTCACAGAATACAGAAAGGCATTCCCACATCAGGTAAGGAAATGAACTGGAAAATGAATCAATCCCATTCACAACAGTCACAAAAGATACCTATGAATAAGTCAACCAAGGAAACAACACTTCAAAAATGAAGACTTTAAAATCCTGGAAAAAAAATAGAGGAAGACACCAGATATGTAAAGAACTTCTGTGCTCATATTAGAATTTATTCTGTGAAAACCTGTCTGCAAAAAGCAAACTGTAGACCAAATACAATCCAGAACAAAACCTGCAATAGTCCAGAGACATTTCTCTGAGAAACAGATATACACGTGGGAACATAAAAGATGAAGAATATCAAGAGCAATCCTGAAAAGGGGGACAGAGATTATCAGCACACCTGTATTCAAGCTATGCTACAGAGCTATAGTAATACATTATCAGATTGTGGCATGTAAACAGAAACTGAACTCATTTGAGTAAGATAAAAGAGCAAGATATAAGTCTGTGCAAGTACAGATATCTGACTTTTGGCAAAGATGCCAAAAATATATATTGGAAAAAGACAGTTTTAGTTGGAATATTCTTTGGGCTACCGACTAGCTCCCGAATAAAGACATGGAGACCTATTATTAATTATAAATGCTCAGATTAGCTTAGTCTTGTCCCACTAGCTCTTTTAACTTAATTTAATCTGTAACTATTCATTCTGTTTTGCCTCAGGGCTTTTTGTCTTTCTCTCATTCTGTAAATTCTACTTTTTCTGATTCCTCCACATCTGTCTTATTGGCCCATGGCATCTTCCTGGAGTCTCTTTTTTTCCCTATGAGCCTAAATTCCTCCTCCTACTTACTTTTCCTGTCTGGAAGTCCCACCTATATCTCCTCTCTCATTATTGGCTGTTCATGTTTTTACTAGACCAATCAGGTGCCTTAGGCATACAAGGTAAAACAGCAACACATATTTTTCTAGTTAAAAAAGTATTCTGCAATATACACAAATGCAGCAGATCTCTATGTAGTTAAACAAGCACAACACATCTTTGTGGCTAAATACGATGCGACAGATAGTATCTTCAAGAAGTGTTGTTGTAAAACCCAGGTGACAACAACACATAGATAATGAACTAGATCACCATTTGTCTACATGTACAAAACCATAAAACTCAGTTCCAAAACATTCAAATCCTTCATCATACATGCTTATATTCTAAAACCACTAGATAATAAAAAAAGTAAGAGTATATGCTTCAGCATCTAGGTATAGGTAATGCTTTTCTAAGTACGACTCCAGGAATGATAAGCAACAATCAACCAATGAGCTTTTATAAAATTAAGAGGCTTCGGTATAGCAAAGGAAGCTGTAAGTAAAGTGAAGAGGTAGTGCACAAAATGGGCAAAGTCTTCACCAAGTATACATGACTCAGAAGATTAGTGTTTTGACTATACCAAGGATTCAAGATTATTAGACACCAAAACAAATTACAGGAAAACATCAGAAAAAAATTTCAGAAGAAAAAGTATGATGGCTAGGAAACATTTTTGTTAGTTGTTCTTAGCAATTAAAGAAATTCAGATTATACCACTTTAAGATTTCATTCACCCATGAATGGCTGCCATCAAAAATACCAGTTACAGCAAATTCTGGCACTGATGTGGGGAAAGCGACTTTGATATAGTCTTGATGTGTATACAAATTAGTACAACCATTCTGGAAGTCAGTCTTGAGGCTTGAAAAACTAAAAATAAATCTGCCATGTGATATAACACATAACACTCCTAGGCATATGTCCAAAGGACTCCATAGCCTACAAGAGAAATACCTACACATCTCTGTTCACTCTGTCTATTCTCAGTACCTAGGAAAGAGAAACAGTCAAGCTGCCCAAAACTAATGAGTGGATAATAAAAATGTGATACATACACACAAAGGACTACCATTCAATTACAAAGAAAAATAAAATCATATGACTTTGCTGATAAATGGATGAAACTGGAAAAATCATTGTAAGTGAGGGATTGCAGACCCAAATGTCTCACATTCTATTTCATATGAGAGTCCTGGATATGTGTCTTTATCATAAACTTCGATATCCCAAAAATTTTAGAGAAAAAAATTAGAGCATATGCCTCAATATTTCTATATATGTAACATGGGCTACCTGTGAAAAGCAAGAAACAAAGAAGGGAATGGGGAGATTGGAGTAGAAGCAGTAGGGCATAGGTAAAAAGAAAGTAAAGAGGGAATACTCTGAGTAGAAGGATTTAGACAAGGTATAGCTGGGAACACTGGGGAGACAACAGTGCCGGATATAAGGAGAATTAAGAAGGAAAGGGTGAATATAATAACATAAAGAAACCATTTTGAAAGCAATAGCTGTCCACCAATATAACAGTGGCTTAATTGCTGGTAGTGGTGGGATAGCAAACCAGCTGCCTTCATCATAGGCTCAGAACCCACAGCATAGAGAGAGCAACTAATATTTGTTACAATTAGGTTTTTGGTCCCATCTGGCCAACGGTCCAGACCCACAGTCCTGCTGTTCCAGAGCACCTAGCCATCCGATGCTGCTTAGCCCCCCCCCAAATGAATGACATCTACTTCTTCTAAGGGTTTGTCTTTCTGTATGATGTGAAATCTTTAAATAAGGAGCTGTTTTGGCCCTTGGTGAACACCGTAGCCAGAAACAGCATAGGTAGGAGAAGCAAGGTATAATGTGGGAATGACTTTCTGTATGCTGTGAATATCAATCTTTAAATAAAGGAGCTGTTCTGGCCCATGACAGGCACCATAGAAAAAGTAGGAGTAGAAATCAGAATAGGTAGGAGGAGCAGGGTAAAGTCAGACAGACTGAGCCAGAAGCCCAAGAAGCAACATGTAAGGAACACAGGTGAGCCATGGGCCACGTGGCAGAAAGATTAATAGAAATGGGTTAAGGTGAAAGAGCAAGCCGGCAATGTGCATGAGCCATAGGCTAAACAACATGAACTTAATATAAGTGTCTGAGTCATTTTGAGGACCTGCTTAGAGCCCTCAAATGCCCCTTAGCGTGGACAGCTAAGCAGTCTGGGATGGCAGGTCTGTGGGTCTGAACCTCTGGCTGCCCAGGGCCAAGAAAACTCATTGTAACAAATACTCAGTACTGTAAGCCTGGCTAACATCTCAGGTATAGGGATGCAGTAAACTCATGTGGAAAAATGTATTTCTCATAACTAACTAAACAGATACAGGGCAAACTAGATACCTGTGCTTATACTCATAGACAAAAGCAGCTCTTAGCCTTAATCAGAGAAGTCCCTCCTAACAATAAATAAATTCAGAGTTTCTTGGCTACTTGAGAAGCTGAGAAAAGGTGGCAACAGAAACATGTCACTCCTACAAGCCACCTATAAGGCTCAGAAGGCATAAAGTATGTAAGAACCAGAAGATATGGTGAAGGCCTAGGAACACCATTCCTTAGACTCCAAAAACCACCCAGTCACAAAAATGCATCAACTATAGTTGTTAGCTGGGTACACACAGAACAGTTCTATCAACAATCAGCCAATAAAGGAGACAGGTCTTACAGGATCAAGCGTACTAGTTTGATCTAATTCACTGGGAGAATCTGAGAGAAGGGAACACTCACTATCTTGTATACCCTCCATTGAGTCCACCAAATGCACAGTAATGCAGATGACCCTAGCTAATCATGGTGGGTTATAACACAAAATGAACAGACATGACACTCAGAGAGAGACCTGTGGGGAGGAGTGAGGGACAAGAAGAGGTGATAAGTGAAAGAGGATTAGTGTGCAATGAATACACATGTAAAGTTGTAAAATAAATAAATATAATAAAACAAAACATCACTTTTAAATATAAATATTTAAAACAGACTCTCAAAATTTCACTTTTGATAGAACCAATAGTACTTTAATTAAATTCTAGAAAAAATTTAAATATTAAATATATATGTGTGTGTGTATACATATATGTGTGTGTGTATATATATATATACCCACTTTATGGGGAGGGTTTCTCTCTGTTTACCGTGGGATCCCATGTGATTTAGCACAACACAGTTTCATAACACTAAATACATACAAAGAAACACACACACACACATGCACACACATCAGGGGATGGTCAGGTTGGAGAGCAACAGTCAGAGACAGGCATGAAAAAGCTAAAGTTCCCTACATAAAAGATACCTTCTAACCCATATGAATTACTGTGCTATACACAGTAGACAAGATAGATAACCAGACTAGGTATCTATCAACAGGTATGCTAAATAAATATAATGATGGCCATAAGCATAAGGGAATTTTATTCAACTTTAAGCAAAAAAAAAAAAAAAAAACCCAACCAGAAACCTTCATGGGCACCATTCTGTTAAATAAAATAAGAAAGTCTCATATAGACTCTAGATTTGAATGAGTGTATTGTGCATATGAGAATAGGAAAGGGCCTGTAAGAAGCAGAAAAAAGGCCTTAGGGAGAGGAGGGAAGGAGGGATATGAAATGTTTATGCCATGAAAACAGAGAGGAGGTTTTGCATAAATAAAGGAAACTCAGAGCCAGATATCAGGGAAAGGCTGAAATATCAAAGAGAGGAAACACCACAGTCAGATCTCACCCGGCTGTCTTCCAGCTTCCTCAGCCTCACTCCTCGGGCTTCTACTGCCTGAATCTGTCTTTCCATGCCTGCCTTAGATACCCCCTATGCCCAGTTGTTTCACATCCAGGTTAAGATTAAAGGCGTGGGTTACTATTATTCGGTAGTTAGCTTTGAATTCACAGAAACACAGAAAGATCTCCTCTGTCTCTGCAGTTATGGGATTAAAGGCCTGGCATCACCACTGCCTGCCTGGGAGCCTGGAACTCCTTCTGTAAACCAATCTGGCCTCAAACTCAGATCTGCTGGGATTAAGGATATAGGTCAACATTCCTGGATATTCCCTGTGCTGGGATTAAAGTTGTAAATTATTACTCTCTGATCCTCCTGGATTAACCCTGGGTAGATTTCTCTGATATTTCAAATTGGTTTTTATTAAATAAGAAACATATCAACACAAGGAAGACTATTTGTATAGAAAAAGACCAACAAGAATGGAGAAGCTTGGTGGAGAAAGGTAGAGAAATGTATCAGAACAAAGTAAATATGACAATGCCAAAAACAAACTGGTTTCTTTATATGATAATAAAATTTTAAATTGATTGCAAAATAAGGAAGTTCTGTGCAGGGCTTGCATCCTGGATCAGAAGATATGTACCAGGGCTTCTTAGTTCTGTGGGTATGAACTTTGCTGTCATAACTCAAACCTCATTTAAGCTGGCTCTTTGCATTAAGTGGGATTTTTGTGAAGTAGGATATAAATTTGAGTAACTTAGGATATTTCACAGAGAGTTGAGAGAGAAGACAGGGGAAAAGGAGATAAAGGAAGGCTTATGAAGCAGTCCATCAGAGCATTGACATCTTAGAATCACTCATCCTGCCCCAGACAAAACTAAGGCAGTTAGCCTGCAGCTCCCATCTGTTACTAACCCCTGTAGCACTAACTCTCTGGCATAGGTTTTAAGAGAGAACATGTGTATATTTATAGGATGCTCCTATTTTGCTTGTAAACTTTTGCAGATATTTTTGTAAACATGCAACCAAATAGCAAGAATGCTGTCTCTCGCTAATATACTTAGGTTTTGTGAGTTTTTAAATGTACGTTTATCTTCCAGGTTTCAATATACATTGTTTTAATCATCACATGAGACAAACAGAATGAGAAAAAAAATAAACTAAATATTTTCACAAAGATGTCAGAGGAAGAGCCAAAGAAGAAAATATAACAAAGGAAGTCCTTCAAGAGGACTTGAAATAAAGTACAGTGAATCTTTGGTGTTATTGAATATCTATGGTGCAGCTAGTTACATAAGCCATGTGTCTTTGTCAATTCACATGTCTTCAAAAATATGATTAAGCAAACTGTACAGATTGCTAGATGTGTATAATCTTGCTTTCTTGCAAAGTGGTTAAAGTTGAACTATCAACTATACATTCAAGGATATATTTCCCTGCCTCTGTAATGATTTTTAACTCTACATATGAAATTCACAAGGGAATCTGTAATTTTCTGAGCTGACAAAAAAAATGTGTAAGGCTGTGTAGCAATCATGCCAAAAATCCATGTGTGATAATATATTTAGACAATCTCATATATCGAATAATCCTCTTTAGACTGGCATTTGTTGAGTTTCATTGAATGAAATTTTAAAATAAAAGAGTAGAATTTCAGTTTGAGCCACAAAAGTTTGTGACAGCATTGCACAGTGCTGGGAGGGTTGGCAATTCCCTGAACTTCTGAAGGTCTCATTTATACCTATAGTTTAGAAGGAAGTTTCCAGACTCCATGTCCAAAAGTCTCTTTCTATTGATCTGAACAGGTACAAAGGAAATGTTTCACTAATAGTTCAGATTAACAGGGACGATTTCCTGAGGGTTAGAAAAGGGGGTTCATGCTATAAATCATTCTGTCACAATAAATTGTCCCAGAAAAGTCATCAGGGTAGAAAAATCAGATGCATATTTAGAGAATACTTGAAATATTATTAACAAGAGGCACCTGAAGAAACGGTTTATTAGGTAAAGCACTTAATGTAGAAATGTGAAGACCCCAGTTCACATCCACAGAGCCAGCACTAAAGCCAGGTGAATGGTACGCATCTATAGCCATAAAGTGCCCATCTATAGTGAAAGGAGAGGTGAAGACAGGAGGATTTCAAGAAATTCGTGAATGATCACCAGAAAAGAAAGCCTATCTCAAACAAAGTGAAAGGTGAAGACATAGGCTTTCTCTGATTTCACGACTATATATATTATAATATATGTTATAATGGTATGACAGTTTAGAGTAGTATTTGGTAGCATGTCCTACTTCTCTAGAAAAAAATAACAACCCCATATAAATTAAATTAGAATCTGTGGGGATGAGTTCTCATCAACAGCATGAGAGCACAAACTCAGGATTAAAACTATTGTTCCATAATACTTACCATTTCTTTGCAGAACTGGGGACACAATCATAACTCATTGGTACCTGTGCCATGTTGAAAACCTGGGCAGGGCAAGGCCAGCAGCCTAAGTCTCAGTTTCAATTCCTAGCCACACAGCTTAATTACTTAAATAATCTCCTGGCCAGAAAAGGATTAAAGATACTCCAAATGGGTTATATTTTCTCCTTCCAGGGAGATGCATGTGTCCCCTCCCATTTCTTTCCTCTATTCCTATCCTCTCTGGGTCTACTGATTGTATTTTGTTGATCATTTATTTAATGACTACTATCTACATATAAGTGAATACATGCTTTATCTTTCTGGGTTTGAGTTATCTTACTCAGGATGATTTTTATCTAGTTTCATTCATTTGCCTGTAAATGTCATGATGTCATTTTTCTTCAAGCAGTTGGGTAATACTCCATCGTATAAATGTTCCAATTTTTTTTCCTCCTTTTTTTTTCCCAAGACTGGGTTTCTCTGTGAAAGAGTCCTGGCTATCCTGGAACTCACTCTGTATAGTAGTTTGGTCTCAAACTTACAAAGATCCACCTGCCTCTGCCTCACAAATACTGAGATTAAAGACATGCACCACCACTACCTGGCCTACATTTTCTTTATTCATTCTTTTGTTGACAAATATCTACATTGTTTTCAGTTCCTGGCTATTATAAGTGGAGCAGCAATCATCATGGTTGAGCACATCCTTGTGGTTAGACAAAGCATCCGTTGGGTATATGCCCAAGAATGGTAACTGGATCTTGAGGTAGATGGATTCCCAAATTTTTGAGGAACCACCACATTGATTTCCATAGTGACTGTACTAGTTTCCACTACCACAGGCAACAGAGAAGTATTACACTTATTCCACAATGAGTTTCTATTGTGTTATTAACCTTAGCCATTCTAACAGACTTAAGATGGAATCTCAAAGTAGTTTCAATTTGCATTTCCTTGATGGCTAAGGTTGCTTAACATTTCTCTAAGTGTTTCTCAATAATTTGAGTTTCCTCTACAGAGAATTATCGTTTATAGCCTTACCTCATTTTTCAACTGGATTTGGGTTTGTTTTTTGTTTTGTTTTGTTTTGTTTTTTTTGAAGTTTAGTTTCTTGAGTTTTTTTTAACATATCTTATATATTAGTTCTTTATTAATGTCGAGTTGGTTTAAAAAAATCCCCATTCTGTAGGTTGTGACTTTCTTCAAATAATGGTGTCCTTTATTACACAGAAGCTGTTTAATTTCATGAAGTCCTATTTTCTTAATTATTGATCTTTGTCCCTGTGCTATCAGTTTTCTGTTCATAAAATCTCATGTGCTAATGAGTTAAAGGCTGTTCCCCACTTTCTCTTCTGGCAGGTTTCATGTATCTGGTTTTAGGTTGAGGCCTTTGATCCATTTTGACTTAAGTCTTGTGCAGTATGATAAGGACATATCTAGTTACATAATCCTAGATGCAGACATCCAGTTTGACAAACATCATTTGTCTTTTTTTATCCAGTGTGTACTTCTGGTTTCTTTATCAAAAATCAGGATCCATAGGTGTTTGGATTTATATCTGCGATTTCAATTCAATTTCATTGATTAACATGTATTTTTATTATGCCAATATAATGTGGTTATTAGTTTATAACAGTGAAATTGGGTATAATGAGACCTTCAACTAGTTGGGTTTTTTTTTTTTTTACTGTTCATTATTTATTTTAAGCTTTCCTGTTTTTTATTGTTCACATGAAGTTGAAAATTGGTCTTTCAAGATCTATAAAGAGTTTGTGTTAAAATTTTGATGTGGATGCACTTAATCTGTGGATTACTTTTTGGTAGGGTGGCCATTTTTTACTATTATAATTCTATGAATCTATGAGTATGGGAGATCTTTCCATCTTCTGATATCTTTTCAAATTTATTTAATCAAAAACTTGAAGTTTTCCCATACAAGACTTTTACTTGCTTGGATGGAGTTACTTTCAAGACATTTAATATTGTTTGAGGCTGTTGTAAAAGATGTTGTTTCCCAAATTTCTTTCTCAGCCTGTATTTCATTTGTTTATAAGAGTGCTATTGATTTTTGTGAGTTAATCTTACATCCAGCTCCTTTGCAGAAGGTATAGATCAGCTATTGCTCTTCTCCAGAGTAATTTTCAGGCTCTCTCATGTATACTAACATATCATCTATAAATAAAGAGACTCTGATTTCTTTTTCAGCCTTTTGCATTCACTTCCTCTCCTTCATTTGTCCTATTGCTCTAGCTAATCATGAATCACAATATTAAATAGGTATGGAAAGAATCAACAACTTTGCCTTGTTTATAATTTTATTGGGATTGTTTGTGTTTCTCTCCATTTAATTTGATGTTGATGGCAGTCTTGCAGTCAGGGGCCTTTATTATATTTAGGTATGTCCTTATATTCCTAATCTTTACAGGACTTTTATCACAAAAAAAGCTGTTAGATTTTGTCAAAGGCCTTTCTGCATTAAATAAGATAATCATGTAGATTTTTTTCTTTTAGTTTGTTTATGTGGTGGAATGTATTTACTGAATTTTTGTATATTGAACCATCCTTGAATCTGATCTTTTATGTGTTCTCAGATTCATCTTACACATTTTTATTGAGTATTTTTGCTGCAATGTTCATATGGGAAATTGTTTTGTAATTTTCTTTGTTGAGATTTCATGTGTTTTGAGTATCAAGGTAACTGCAGCCTCATAAAAAAATTATGCTAATTTAAATCTGTTTCTATTTTGGGAAATATTTTGAGGAGTTTAACAATTACTTTTTAAGAAAAAGTATGATAGAACTATGTGCTAAAATCATCTAGTTATGCTTTTTCTTGTTTACAAGACTTTTAATGACTGCTTCTATTCCAATAATATCTCTATTTAAATTGTTTATCTCATCTTGACTTTTTGGGGAGTGGTAGATAATGAAAAAATTATATATTTTTTTAGTTTTTCTAATTTGATGGAGTAAAGCTTTTTGAAGTGTGTCCTTATCACTCTCTGGAATTTCTTGGTGTCTATTGTTACAAACTCATTTTGTTTCTAATTTTTAAATTTGGATATTTTCTCTCAATCATTTTATTAGTTTAGATAAGGGTTGGTCTATCTTGTTGATTTTCATAAAGAACAAATTTTGTTGTATCATTCTTTATTTTTATTTTATTAATTACAGCCATCAGCTTGATTATATCTTGCTGTCTATTTCTCTTGAGCATGATTACTACTTTTTTCTGGAGAAATGAATCTCAACCTGTGGGTTATAGCCATTTTGGGAATCAAATGGCCCTTATACAGGGGTTTCACAAAAACCAACAGAAAACACAGATATTTATCTTATGATTCATAAAAGCAGCAAAATTTTAGTTATAAAGTAGCAACAAAGAGATGGTTGGAGGGCTCACCACAGCATGAGGAACTGTCTTAAAGGGCCACAGCATTAGTAAGGTTGAGAATTACTGTTCTAAAATTTTCAGGTATATTGTTAGGTATGATATCTCTCCATCTTTTAAATGTAGGAACCTAGTGCTGTGAATGTATCTTTTAGAACAGCTTTCAATGTGTCCTATAAGTTTGGGTATGTTGTGTGATCATTATCATTGAATTCTAGAAAGTCTTTATTTATTTCTGTCTTGGCCAATTTTTCATTCAGTATAGAATTGTTCACTTTCCATGAGTTTGCATTCTTTTGTTTTTCTGCTTTTGTTGGTATCCAGCTTTCGTCCATCATAGTCAGATAGGATTCAGAGAGTTATTTCAATGTTCTTGTATACATTGATATTTGCTTTGTGCCTTAGTATACAGTCAATTTTGGAGAAAGTTCCATGAGGTGCCAAGAAGAAAGTATAAATATATTTGTTTGTGAGTGAAGTGTTCTAGAAGTATCCGTTAGGACCATTTGGTTTATAACATCTGTTATGTCCAGGATTTTCCTGTTTAGTTTCTATTTACATGACCTGTCTATTGGTCAGAGTTGAGTATTGAAATTTCCCACTTTTAGGAAGAGTCAATAGGGGATTTAAAGTATAGTAGTGTTTATTTTACAAACTTTGGTGCTCTTGTGTTTGGGGCATAAATGTTCAGAATTGAAATGTCATCTTGGATTTTTCCTTTGATGAGAATATGATGCCCTTTCCTAGCTTTATTATGAATTTTGGCTTAAAGTCTTTTTTGTTAGATACTAAAATGGCTATACCAGTTTGTTTCTTAAATGCATTTGCTTGGAATATCTTTTCCCAATCCTTTACTCTGAGGTAATATCTATCCTTGATGCTGAGGCTCAGATGAATTTATAAGCAAACATGTATGATTGAAAAAGGCCAACACATCCAATCAATATCATGTCAGTTTCAAGAAATTAGTAAAGCCTTCACTGACCCATGTTTAGATATTGGCAGTGTGTGCAGAAAAATATGTGCAGCTCCCCCCTCCCAGATAACTTAGCCAAGATTAGCTACCTCTTCCTCTGTGTGGTGTATATAACAAATGCACTGAAGGTCTGGTGTGCTGATATTTTAGTGGGTGCTATTCTATCAGAGTGAGCAGAGACATCCAATTTCTCCTTTTTCTGTATGTGTATCTCTTCTTTCTTTGTTCCTTTCCCACTCCAGTCAGATTCCCAGGATCAGGTTTGAAATAAATATGAGTGTTGAGAAAAATGAGTCATTCGGGCAAGCATTAACTATGATAAATGACAAAGAATATACTTATTTGTGTCAAAGATTATTAGTGTGGTTTTGAGCACTTGGGTTTGAGGAACCTAAGAATATTCAGATTATCTTGCTTAGGGCATATATACCTGTGATAAAAACACTATTACCAAAACTAACTTGAAGAGTAGACAATTTATTTTAGTACACAGTTTCACATTATAGTCTGCCAGTGACAGAAGTCAGGACTGGAACTGAAGTACAGCAGGAACCTGGAAGTAGACACTTAAGCAGAAGCCATGAAGGAGGACTGATTACTGGCTTGGTCCTCGTGATTTGCTCAGACTGCTTTGTTGTATCACCTAGGAGGACTCATCCACAGGTGGCAGCACCCACTGTGGGACAGACCACATCAGACATCAAGAAAATGAAACATAAGTTTGGTTGCAGATGAATCTTGTGAAGACATTTTTCTCAGTTTGTGTTCCTTCTTCCAAATGATCCCAGCTTGTGTCATGGTAACATAAAAACTAGACACCTCACAGAAACTTTTGAAATACCACATAGAAATGGGGAGTAAAAGGGATACATAGAAACATAGGAATCATAAATGCATAGTACTTATATTGTCAAAAATAGTAAAGATTGTATCTTAAGTGTCTATTAGCTTAGTAAACTGGAAAGTGTGGTAATAAAAGTGTATAGTTGTACAATTACGCAACTCAGAAAGTCACTTGAGGGGGTTCACATGGTGATGCTCAATTTAAATTACATCCGTCTTGGTCAATAGTCATTCAGTAAGAGGAATAGACATTGGGCAGAGTTCACTTTTTTCTCATAACTTCACAAGTCTTTACTGTAGACAAGAGAAGACTGGAAGTAATGGGTATATAAACAGTTAGCATACTCTGTACATAAGTGTCAGAATTAGGTAGAAATACCTTTATGTGTGTATCATTAGCCCTGTAATAAAAAGTAAATACTTGAGTATATCAAATATGAAATAAAGACCAGGGAAAAACATTAAAAATAATGTCAAATTCAGAGCTAGAAAAAAAGTCCAACAAAAGAAAAAAGAGAAGTCCTTTAAGCCTCCTTGGGTGAAGATGTCCCACAGTAACCTCTACAATATGAGTGCCAGTTACTCCCAAAGCAAAAACTATAATTTTATGACCTTTTGGTTTTCAGGGAAAGTTTGATTGTTTTCTATTGAAAAATGTCCCATTTCATTTCAATGGTGTTTTTGACATTGTGGTCTCAAAATTTAATTTGTCTTCTCTTTATTTTGTACATGATACAGTTCAGCTAAGCAAATATAAACTATTCAGAATTGCCCTTAAGGAATCTGTCCCAGTTAGCTATAACAATATACTTGTCTCTGCCTAGGGTCGCCTGAAAAAAGGAGTCTCATCTGAGAGATGATCCAAATCAGACTGGCCTGTGGGCATGCCCATGGTATATGTTTTCAATTATTAATTGATATTTGAAAAGTCCTATACCACTCCTGGCTGCATCATTTCCCAGGCAGGTAGCCATGGGCTATATAAGAAAGCTAGTAAAGTGTGGCTCTGTGATTGAGTCAGCAAAGAGCACCTCCATGGTTTCTGCCTTTAGTTCAGCTCTGCCTTCTCTCCCTGATGGACTGTGACTTGGAAGTATAAGATGAAAGAACCCTGTACCTCCCTAACTTTCTTTTGGTCAGATTTTTTTTTTACCATAGCAACAGAAAAGAAACTAGAACAGATGATTTTTATTATAGTGAGTGTTAATATTTAACACTGAAATATTCAAGAAGTAGAATAACAATGTATAGTAGGTTTGAGAATCTTGCCCCTGAAATCTTAAATTCTTTACCTCGAAATATGATTACATTGTTCTATTCTTGACAGTGGTGAGTAGTTCCTCGAGAGATACAAGTAATGTATTATCCTGCACTATTTGTAAAACATGAGTATAAAGACCAGGCTAGTACATGAAATGACCAGTAAGCCTCCCTCTGCCTGTGTGCTGGGGTAAATGAGGTAAGAAAGAGGAACTATGCTAAGCAGCTACTGGGTGAAGACTGCTGGCTTCCACTTGTGACACAGCTGAATAAATGATATTAGAAGGTTCATCAAATAACAGATTCCATCCTGTAAACAAGGTGTGAACAACTCATTCCCAAAGAATGGGTCCGCTCATGGAAAAACATTCTTTAAAGTTGTGAACATCATGACTTAAAGATGAAAAAAATTTCATTTCTCTAATTTAGCGTATACATTTCGAGGTAGAAAAGAGGTTGATAAGGCCTAAACTTAAAGAAAATAGATTTTTGGTACATTTAGCATGTTCTCTGACAAATTATTATATGTTAAGATGTAGCTGACAAGGACTTCTCAAAGACACTAAAATTAAGGCAGATTCTTGATAAACTGAAACTAGTTCTATTAGTTGCACCTGAAAGCTTCATTTCATGCTGTGGTCACTCTACTCCCAACTGTGAATACAAAAGCATAGCTGTCCTCTCAAAGAGAGTAAGAAATAGTTTATTCTGAGAGTGATCTGGACTATAACACAGATCTGGGTTGTCACAAAGCCCATGCTCCACAAGTAGCAACTTTATTAGCTTCTTATAACAGAAAAAGGAAGCCATAAGGCAAGACACCTTCCAAACCTTGGTGGAAATATTTAAGTAGTTATATCACAGCAGAGAAACCTCAGCTACAGGACTCAGATGCCGAGTGCATTCTTAGCCCTTTGTTGGTGGAACTATGGTGAAAGAAACCTTTAAATGATGTCTTATGCTGAGTTTCCAGGAAGCAGACCTAGAACAATACCAAATTGCTAATATTTATTATAGAATCCCATGCTAAGAACACACAAATAAGAAGGAATACAGCATGGTAAGAACCATTACTAAGCTACCTGTAACTTGCTTTATCATTAGAACACTCTTTTAAAGAGCTTGTAGATAAAAGATACTTGGGTCAATCCACTATCTGGTGGAAAAATTAAGAAGAAATTTCTCTGTTTCCATTTCTCAGTAGCTTTTGAGCTACTTTTTTTGTCAACTTGACACAAGTTAGAACCATCTAGGAACAAGGAATTTCAAATGAGAAAATATCTGCATCTCATTGGCAAGTTTCTGGGGCATGGATTATATAAAAGAAATCACTCTTCTCTCTATAGCCAGATGTTTCTAGACCATGCTATCCTGAGATCCAGATCAATAGTCCCAAATAATCACACAAAGTCTTATATCAATTATATGTTGTGTAGCATATGGCTTAGGCGCATTATCAGCTAGCTCTTACAAACAACCCATTTCTACTAATTTATGTTTTACTACATGGCTCATGGCTTACCGTATTTTGCATCTTGCTCTCTTGGTGGAAGGTGGCAGTGTTTCTCTGTCTGACTCCACCCTTCTTCCTCTTTATGCTCAGATTTCCTGCCTGCCTATAAGCAGGCTTGCTATAGGTCAAAACAGTTGCTTTATTGTCCACTGGTAATTCACAGTGTACAAAAAGACATTCCACATCACCTCTTAGTGGTAAATCCTGGGCTGGAAGTCCTGAACTGTCTAAGAAAGTCGACCGAGCAAGCTATAAAAAGAGAGTGCATTAAGCAGCATTTCTCCATGTACTCTGCTTCACCTAGTGTTTCCAGGTTCCTACCTTGAATTCTGAAGCATCCATATGCTCTTATTTTTTCCTTCATTTTATTATTTTTTGATTAAGAAATGTCTTTTTATCTATATATCCCCCTGCTCCCCCTCCCTTCCCTCCTCCCAATGCCTCCCAGTCAGCCTTGAGCCTTGCCCCTTCCCATCCCCCTATTCCCTCCCACAAAAGGGCAAGAAGTCCCAAGGTGGGTCAGCTCAGCATGGCACATCCACTCCAGGCAAGTGCGATCTACTCATCCCAAAGTTAAGACCCAAAGTTAAGGTTAGGTGTTCCTCTGCAGGAAATAGGTGACAACCCATACATAGGAACACAGTCTGATCCCACCCCTCGTGGTTCCACATACTGCCCATGCCAGTGGAGTGGACAGTTGCCCACCCCTGGAGGACCTAGCTCCTTTACTCAATAGATCTCCAGTGGCTATTGTTGATGCAGTGAAGTTCCCAGTGCTTCAGCTAGCCATCACTGTGGGAATTTTCTAATCCCTATCCCCTTGTTCATACAGACTCACCTCCCCTGCTCTCGGCTGGACCAGAAGCTCAGCCCAGTGCTCAGCCATGGATTTCTGCCTCCACCTCCATTCATTGTTGGATGTCAGTTCTGTGATGACACATAGGGTGGTTATTCATTTGATTATAGGGGGAAGTCCTGCTCAGGCACCCCCTCTAATATTGGTTGGAGACCTAGCCAGTGACATCCTGTGAGTTCTTGGAGGTTTTTCTAGCACCCTGTCCCTTTCCATTGGCTTCCTCTATCAAGATATCAATCGCGTTTTGCTCCCTCTTGATTGCTCCACTCACTCAACCATCTCCTTTCATGATTTGTTACCAAAACTTCTTGGTTGCAGCTCATTATGACTCCAGTCTACTAGGGTGATCTTCTCTATTTTCTCTTCTTAGGGGAATCCCTAGATGTCTCTCTCAAGTTCTTTTTGATCCCAAAGTGTTCGGGGGTTGTGGATTATAACTTGGGTATTCTTTGCTTTTTTGCCTAGAATCTTCTTATGAGTGAGTACATGCCATGCCTCTATTTCTGGGCTTATGATACCTCATTCAGAAGGATATTTTTTTAAGTGCCTTTCAGCCATTTGTAATTCTTCTGTTGAGAATTTCCTTTTTAGCTCTGAACCCCATTTTTTAATTGGGTTATTTAGGTTTTTTGATTCTAGTTTCTTGAGTTCTCTATATATTTTAGAGATCAGTCCTCTGTCAGATGTAGGGTTGGTGAAGATCTTTTCTCATTCTGTAGACTGTCATTTTGTCTTATTGACTGTGTCCTTTGCCTTACAGAAACTTCTCAGTTTCAGGAAGTCCCAGTTATTAATAGTCGTTCTTAGAGTCTGTATTACTGGTGTTATATTTAGGAAGTGGTCACCTGTGCCAATGCATGGAAGGGTATTTCCCACCTTCTTTTCTACAAAGATCAATTTATCTTGGTTTATATTGAGGTATTAGATTTAAGTTTTGTGCAGGGTGATAGGTTTAGATCTATTTGCATTCTTCTACATCTACCATCCAGTTATGCCAACACCATTTGTTGAAGATACTATCTCTTTCCATTGAATATTATTGGCCTCTTCGTTAAAAATCAGGTGTTGATAGGTGTGTGGGTTAGTGTCAGAGTTTTTGATTCGATTCCATTGTTCCACAAGTACTTTCGCATCAGTGTTCAAGAGGGTGACTGGCCTGTAATTCTCATTCTTTGTTTCATTATCTCATGGAATTAGGGTAACTGTGGTCTCATGAAAAGAGGTCTGTGATGTCCTTCAGTTTCTACTGTATGGAACAATTTGAGGAGTACTGGTCTTAGTTCCTCTTTGAATGTCTGGTAGAACTCTGCACTGAAACTGTCTTGTCCTGGGCTTCTTTATTTGGGAGACTTTTGACAACAGCTTCAATTTCCTTTGCGGTTATACGTCTATTTGGTCTTTAATCTTATCTTGATTTAATTTTGGTAATTGTTACCTGTCCAGGAAACTGTCCATTTCCTTTAGGTTTTCCACTTTAATGGAGTATAGATTTTGGAAGTATGACCTCATAATTCTCTAGATTTCTCTCTCTCTCTCTCTCTCTCTCTCTCTCTCTCTCTCTCTCTCTCTCTCTCTCTCTCTCTTTCTCTCTCTGCCTTTTGGTTAGTATGGATAAGGGTTTATCCATCTTGTTTACTTTCTCAAAAACCCCAACTCTTTGATTCATTGATTCTTTATATTGTTCTCTTTGTTTCTCTTGTATTTATTTCAGCCCTAAGTATGATTTTTTTTTCCTGTCATCTAATCCTTCTTTGTAAGTTTGCTTCTAATTGCTCTAAAGCCTTCAGCTGTGCTGTCAGGTCTCTTGTGTGAAATTCCTCTAGGTTTTTCATCTAGGCATCTAGTGCTATGAGTTTTCCTCCTAATATTGCTTTCATTGTGTCCCATAAACTTAGGTAGCTGTGAATTCGTTTTCATTAAATTCTAGGAAGTCTTTGATTCCTTTCTTAATTTCTTCCTTAACCAAATGGTGGTTCAATTGAAGATGTTCTGTTTCCATGAACTTGTAGGTTTTCTGTGTTTTTTGTTGGTGTTGAACTCTAACTTTATTCCATGGTGGTCTGATATTATATTCCCATTATTTTTGTATCTATTGATATTTGCTTTATGACCAAGTATGTGGTCAATTTCTGAGAAAGTTCCATGGGGTTCTGAGAAATATGCATATTCCTTTGTGTTTGGGGGAAAGGTTCTGTATATATTTACTAAGTCGATTTGGGTCATAGCAGCTGTTAGATCCCCTATTTTTCTGTTGAGTTTCTGTCTGGTTGACCTATCCATTGGTGGGGTATTAAAGTCTTCTACTATTAATGTGTAGAGTTTGATGTGAAATTTAAGCCTTAGTAGTGCTTTTTTTATATATGTAGGTGCTCTTGTGTTGGGGGCATAAATATTCAGAATTGAGACTTCATCTTGATTGATTATTCCTGAGATGAATAAGTAATATCCTGGTCTCTTTTGATTGATTTTAGTTTGAAGTCTATTTTGATACATATTAGGATATCTACACAAACTTGTTTCTTAGGACCATTTGATTGGAAAGTCTTTTCCCAACCCTTTACTCTGAACCTGTGTCTGTCTTTGAAGTTTAGATGTGTTTCTTATGTGCAGCAGACGGATGGTGTCTGCTTTTGTATCCATCAATTTATGGTGTGTCTTTTTATAGGTGAATTGAGTCCATTGAAATTAAGGGATATTAATGACCAATGATTGTTATTTCCTGTTAGTTTTGGTATTAGCTTCTGTTGGTTTTCCTTTTGGTTTTTCTTCTGTAGCATTATTAATTGTTTGTGGTTTCATGGATGTATCTGATTTCCTTGGGTTGGAGTTTTCACTCTAGTGTTTTCTGTAGGACTGGATTTGTGAATAGGTATTGTTTAAATCTGGTTTTGTTGTAAAATATTCCATCGATGGTGCTTGATAGTTTTGCTGGGTATAGTAGTCTGTGTTGGCAGTCATGCTTTTTTAGCATCTGTATAACATCTGACCCAGGACCTTCTTGCTTTCCATGTTTCCATTGAATAGTCAGGAGTTATTCTGATGTTTCTCCCTTTCTAGGTAATTTGGCCTTTATCCTTTGCAGCTCTTAGTATTCTTCCTTTGTTCTGTAGGATTAGTGGCTTGATTATAATGTGGCAAGCAGTTTTTTGCAGGGGGAGGGTCTAGTCTATTTGGTATTTTGTAATCTTGTATCTTTATAGGCATTCATTCTTTAGGTTGGAAAATTTTTTCTGCTATGATTTCATTTAATATATCTTTCGTGCCTTTGAGTTGGTATTCTTTTCCTTCTTTGATTCTAATTATTCTCAGGTTTGGTCCTTTCATGGTGTCACAGATTTCCTGGACATTTTATGTTATTACTTTTTTTGGTTTTAGTGTTTTCTTTAATTGATGTATCCATTTCCACTATTGAATCTTCCACTCCAGAGATTCTCTCTTCTTTCTCTTGCATTCTGTTGGTTATGCTGCATCTATACTTATAGTTTGTTTCTTCAGGTTTTCTGTTTTCAACTTTGCCTCAGTCTGTGCCTTCTTTATTGCTTCTATTTCAATTTTAATTCTTGGAATGTTTCTTTTACCTGTTTGTTTTCTTTTTCTTGGTTTTCTTTATTTTCTTTCAGGGATTTGTTCATCTCTTCCAATTTTTTGTATTGTCTTCTATTTCTTTAAGGGAGTTTTTAATATCATCTTTTAAAGCTTCTATTATCTTCTTAAAATTGTTTTTAAGGTTGTTTCCTTTTGTTTTCTCTTCATTGCTATGTTCAGGTCTTGATGTAAAACCACCATCTTCTTGCGGTGTCTTGTTCTTTATATTGTTATATGTAGTCTTGCATTGGCATCTGCCTATTGCTTCCTCGGTTTACTCTTAGTCAGCTCTTAATCAGTTGTGAGCTTGAGGATTGAGTGTCTCCAGTAATTTCAGGAGCTGTTCTTATTCGTTTCTTAGTTAGCTGTAAGCCAAGGAGCTGTGTGTCTCCAGTTGTTACAGGGGTCATTCTTGATAGAGTCTTAGTTGGCTCTTAGTCAGCTGTGGACCAGGAGGCTTTTTTGTCTCCAGTTGTCATTGTGTGATGATGCAGATTGTAGTTTTGACTGGGTTTGGCCCCTGGGGTGTTCCTCCAGCTCTGTTTTGCTGGAGATTGGGCTTACCGTGGAACTATCTTTTGTTTATGGTAGAGAGGGGTATGGTCAGGGTGCCAAGGGCTGTGTCCCTTAGCCGGCATTCAGACACCACAGTCTCTGCCATCTGCTCTCTGCTCTTATAACAGAATTGAGCCTAATAGAACCAGTTGGTTTTCCCCCTATTGGGTTGGTTTTCCCCCTATTACTAAGATTCCTGCCACATATTATCCCACCATCCATGTTGATTCATATCTTGTTTCCTTCAAACTCCAGGAAGTGCATCCAGTTGGTAGCCATTAGTGCTCTACCTGGTCACAAACAGGAAATGTTCTTGCTATTTACAGTCAAACAGACCCCTGAAACAGCAAACAGACCCTTGACACTGTAATCACAGTTGCTGACCAGATGTCATGTGTCAGTTATAAGCTGATTTCTATACCAGTAAGGGTCAATACCCAGTCACTTCAAAGTACACTTAACCATAGATAGAATACTCCTAACCCATCTTAAAAGGATCCTGAACGTTTCTCTTGAGGTTGCCAGGTTGCCACTTTGTCAGTGTGACCCCAGCATGCTGGAATATTTTCTTAAATGCTCTTGCTGATTACTTACAGGATTGGTCTGTTGGCAGGACTTCCTGAGGACACTAACAATCACCTTGCATCCAGAACTCTCAGGATCTCTATTTTTCCCTCTTGTGTTGGTAGGGTCTGATTTAATGTTCTGCTTCAGGATCTGTAACTTGTTATTTTATGTGTGGGACCCTCCTAATCTTTACTTTCACTCTTGAGACAGTGTTAGATGCCATTTCGCCATCCCTGCCTCAGATCTTCAACTGTTACTTTCTTCCAGGTATACTTGACTGCTGCCTACAACTTTCAAGTCCCTGCCTCAGATATCTAGCTATAAGTTTCAGTGTCCTTCCTTCCTTCTCCAACTGTCACTTCACTTCTTAGTTGGTCTTCTATCTAGGATATATAATTCTTTACTTCACAGAATAAATTTGGTAATACTTCTAAACTACCACCCATAACAAATGATCCCATAATGCTTTACTGTGTTGGTCACCCAGACAATTGAGAGGCCTGAACTCCCCTCCAGCTCTTGCACTTTTTAATGTTCTCTGATATTGAAACTAAGATGATGTTGTGGCAATTATTATACATGATTTTTTACCTAATGAAGAATAAGTGTGCAAATAAAAGTAAATGTCAACCAGGAGCTATAGCTTATGGTAATGTGTTTGGGTAATAGATACAATATAATCAACTCTTAGTAACTATAGGACAACTTTATTCTTGTATACAACGAAGTAGGTGGTTACTCAGACTGAATAAGCACATGAACAGAGTCTTCTTCCCACTTCTTTAAAATAGCAAAACCATTCCTGGAACAGACTTTCACAACCCTTCATTTCCCATAAAGTGGATCACATGGGACACCCAGATCTAGAAAGAATAGAAAATAATGTGAAAAATCAGAAAGCTGCAATAGGAAGTTGGGGATATAAAGCTGTTCCAAGGAAACAGTAGATGTGATGGCTCCTGTGCTGCCAGAATACATTACCTCATGATTTGGCATGCCATACCCCTTAAGCTCCTATAACATCAGTGCTGGTGTCACCCCCTCAGACTCAAGGGCATAACTGCTCTTTCACCTGGATGATACAACCTTGCCTCTTCTGTATTGACAACCATATAACCTTTCCCATGGCTATAGGGTCATATAGGGTCAGTATTAATAATCTGTATTTTTTCCAGCAACCTGACTTCACCACCTCCTCAACTACCTATGTCTGAGATCTCTAAAATAGATGTGCCTCCATTCATTTCTCATGCTGAATATGAGCTCACCAACCTTTTACTTCCTCTTTCTCACTTGCAGGAGGCAGCCAGACTTGAACTGGCACCATTATACCCAAAGCACCTGAAATGTTCTGGTGAAAACCTTTACCTCATTCCTTGCCATTCATATCATATACCCAAAAAGTTTGCAATGATGAGTGGAGACCCCAATCTCTCTCCCCCTAGATCCTGCCCCTTCAAAGAAAAACAGAGGGTCCTTCCATAGAACTGCCCTCAGTTCCAGACTCCTGCTCCTAAGGAAGCCCAACAAAAGTCAGCCCCTCCCTGGGGCTGCTCAAGGCCACACCTACAGGTTACTTAAGGCCAGGTAGATGGCTACCCCCTGACTTTACAGGGGTTGCTCAGGACTGTTTTGCTCAGTACCCAGTAAATCTGGAATTAACAATAATAATAATAATAATTAATAATAATAATAATAACAATAATAATAATAATGTTGAGAATACTCTCTTTGAGGGAGCCTTACTATTATCTCACACAGAAAACTGTGGATCACAGTCACATGAATTAATATATACCTGAGCCCTTCACATTCCTTAGAAACAGTGCCTCCAGAAGCAAGAAATTTTTAGTTGCTCAGAAAAAGTGAATGAGTTAAAGGACAAGCAAGTGTATACTCTGCTTCTTCCTCAGGGTTATCTTCTATAGATCTAGGAAAATGGTCCAAATGAATCTAGTAACTCAGGTGGTTTTGAAAATGAGTGTTCAAACACAAAAGATTCTCTTGGATCCTGATATATTTTCTAAATGCTAGATACAAATTATATGAGTATAGGTATATTTTAAGTCTGTTCTTTCATAACTATTGATCTTGGGAAATTAAATGCTTAAGCCTTCATTACTCATTTGAAAATCAAATAACAGTGTTTACACAGCTCCAGTAATGCGGTAAGAATTAGATGAAGATCATGAAATACAATGATGCCATATAATGACTGTTCAGTGACAGTTATGGATATTATGTTTCTTAAAATGTATGTACAAAGCCAATCACCACAGTTACAGTATTTATAATGAAATATCTGTAAGATACTTATGTCATGAGGTTATAACTCCCATGACTGCATTAGTTATTTTTATAAAAGAGCCTCTAGAGAGGTTCCTCAGCACATTCCCCATATAAGAACAATAAGACGACAGTGGTCTAGGAACCAGGAGGTAGCTCTCATTTGATATTGAATCTACTATATCTTGACCTTTAATTTTCCAGTCTCTAAAACTGTGAGAAATATGTATTTATATTCCAGCACAACGTATCATTTTTATAGAAGACCAAACAGACTATATGAGAGTAACAATAAAACTTTAAAAATATATAGATTTCTCAAATATCTGTAAATATTATCTCAAAGGTTATTTAATATGAAATTCCATTTACATCTAATATTGATTCACAGAATATAACAATTGTAGAATCCCTACAATTGTTATATGAATTGAAAATTCTGTACAGTTACTAAAGTTTATATAGAAAATCATGCTATTCCTACTTTGTAATAAATTCACTAGCTATCTGTAGTAACTCACCAAATTCAATTTTAAAGTACCACAGCTTCATATCCATTCCTTTTATTTGTTTGTAATACTATTCCTTAAGTAGAAGATGTACCATGCCAGATCATTTTTTTTTTAAGAGAGAATTATGTTTGGTAACTAAAATGTACATCAAAAAAAAGAACCCAGTGTTTTACCAGCACAATCACAAAATAAAAAAATAAAAATAAAACCTGCTTTCTGGTATACCGAGAAATTCTAAAAATTAAGACTTTGCTGAATCATAATACTGTTTGGCATACACGACAATGTTCATCAATTACTACTTTGTGAAAGAAAGACTAATGATAATTCCTAGTAGGAGATAATTTGCATATTCATGCTCAAATGTTTTATGGAGAAGCTAACCAATTTGTCCTAAATGTAAACTTCATTCTTTTGAATTAAAATTCTACTCTGATGCATACATTGTATCAGACTGGCTTTTGAAATTCTGGAGATATTCAGAAGCTGAACTTGAAGCTATACCCCCAGCTTAAAGGAAAAAAAAATGACATATTTTAAGACTAAAATTTTGGAAACCATGCCCTGGACATGCAGTTGTTCATTGAAGGAAATGATCTGGATACAACTGACTTAATCAACATAATCTGCAAGTGTAAATAGACAATCACACTCAGTGTCACCCACAGAGTTGCTAATATCAAGGTCTATTTGAAATGCTCCTTCTGATATAAAAGCCAAGTAAGATACACTGGAGATCTCAGACTCTGGGGCTCCAAGAAAAAATAAAGCATTAAGTCTGGTGGAGACATCCACACTGATTTAGGAGACTACGAGCAAATTCTACCACATTGCAGAAGAAAGTCACTAGAAGGCAGCAAAAGTCTATCATGGCCATACCAATCTAGTTAGTACATCGGAAATCTTGTTGCTAAAATCTTCACAGGCTCCCCCTGAACAGAAGGGAAAACAATATAATGCAAAGCTAGAAGCAGAAATAACAGCTTCTGTCAAACCATGTTCTGCTTTCATCCCACTCCCTCCGACAGAGTAAAAACACATCTATTATAGCTACTAATGGTCTTCTTGGAAGTCATACAAGGTACTTGGTTGATAAATAGAAAACACAGGATAGCAGCATTCTGGTAGGAAAACGGGGTAAAACATGATCATGGTACCTGCTATATATTGTTTTCTTGAGAATGCCATATCCAGGCATTGAAATCTGCATGGCCTAAAACAACAGAAATTTGTAATTGTGTTCTGGACGCTAAAAGGCGGAGCTTGATGTATTAAGTCTGGTCCTCCTGGAGCCAGTAAAGACAACTCTTTCCTTATTATCCAGCTTTTGGCAGTCCCTGGTGTTCTTTGATCTGGGGCAACATGATTCCAATCTCTCTATCTTCACATGGCTTCCATGTCTCCTGGTGTTTATGGTAGATTTCTTACATGAGTGTGAATGAATAATTTTAGACTTATCTTTATTGTAATTTGGTTCTACTTACAAATACCTTATTTTGAAACAAGAGCATATGCACATGTTCTAGGGGTAAGGATTTCAATATATTTTTTGAGATAGTTAAACTCACAGAGACTAAAGGAATTTGATAAAGGAATATAGAGAAGTCATTCCTTAGGGAATGTCATGATTCAGGTCTACAGCCTTGAAACCACAGTGCTTTTACAAAAGGCTAGCACTGTGGTGAATAGTCTGAACTCTCCAATCCCACTTTCCCTCTCTGGGATGTCATCCTTCACTTTGGGTGTGACTTGTAGCACTTTAGATAATCAATTCATTGCATAAACATGGAGAGGTCACTAGTATAATCACAGAACACCAGTCAGCCCCTAACATTTTCAGGGCTTGAAATAAAAATCCAAAGAGAGGTCAAATTGTATGAGTTTAAGTATTTCAAAATTCTTTTTAAATGCATAAATGGCTAAGTAAAATAGTCTTACTTCCTTTGACAAAATTGCTTTCAATTGTTTTTGTTTTACTGAAAGCAGGTGAAACGTAAATCCTTCCTAGATTTTTTATTAAAAGGCTAGTGATGTTAGGATGAGCAAAAAAATTCAAGACATACCTAATTTATAAATTATTATTTATCCTATTGAATATTCTTGCTTTATTTTCAGAAATATACTAGCTATATGACTGTTAGGGAGTTTGTCATATAATTTATGTTCTTTTGACAGTATTGCTTAATTGCATCAAATTGCTTGAGTGAATGCTGTTCTTGGGTAGTTTTGTGAATCTTTTCTTTATAGGGAGGCATGAACAAGTCAGATTCTAGAATCAGATATAATGTATGGGGGTTTAAATCACATCCAAATCTTATATATTATTTGCATATAAAATGCATTAGTACAGAAAGTTATTATGCATTAATTTTATCATGAAACTTGCTGTCATATCATGGTTTTGATGATGTCTTAAAGAACTATGTAAAGTCATTTTTATTTCAAGTTCTTAAATATTTTAATTGTGGAATGATCACACAAAAAAAAATGGAAAAGAGTAGTATACAATGAGATTTCTTTTATATAATAGCATTTTGATCTACCCTAATTCAAAAGTGGTGTTTTTTCAAAGTTAGTTTTTAATAACAAGGAGGGCTAGAGTGGGGGGGGACAGAGATGAATTAATCTCCCTGGGAAGGGGCAATAGAATAGGCATCTTAAGTGCATGAGTGGAGGGTGGGAACAGAGGGTTCAGGTGCGGGATCGGGAGAGAGAGACCATTGCAAAAACAGGGTATTTCAGGTGAGGTACAAACCCAGTGCAATGGAAACTCCCAGGAATCTATAAGGGTGATCCTAGCTAAGACTCCTAGCAAAAGAAGCTATATAGCCTGATCTGACCATCTCCTATAATCAGGCAAAGTTTCCAATGGAGGGACTGGGTATCAACTCAGCCACATAACCTTCAACCTACAATTTGTCTTTCCCACAAGATGTGGTTGGGTAAAGGTCCCACAGAAATTGCGGGAATAACCAACCATGGACTAGTCCAACATGAGACCCATACCATAAGAAGGAGCCCACCTCTGACAATGCTTGCAGGGCCAGGATCTAGAGGCTGGATATCCCAGAAACAGAGGATAGAACCAAACACAAATGGAAAAAAAAAAAAGTCAATGTAATGATACCTCATGATATTCTGCTATACTCATAGACTAGTGCCTAGCCCAATTGTCATCAGAGAGGCTTTATCCAGTAACTGGCTGGGGAAAAAGCCCAGAGATGCACAAACATTAAGAGAAGCTTGGGAAATCCTGTGGAAGAGAGGAAATAAAGACTGCAGAGGCCAGAGGGCTCTAGATTACACCATGAAAATTTACAGAATCAACTCTCCTGGGCTGAAAGATGGCCCACAGAGACTGAACCACAGGGAGTCTGCATGGGACTAAACTAGGCTTTCTGCACTTACATTATAGCTGTAGAGCTTGGTCTTCTTGTGGGATTCCTAACAGTGGTAGTAGAAGCTGTCTCTGACTCCTTCGCCTACTTTGGGAATCCTGTTCCTTATGCTGGGTTGACTTACACAGCTTTATTTATTATGAAGTGAGGTGTCTAGTCTTACTACAACTTGATATGCCATGGTTTGTTGATGTACATGTGAGGCCTGCCCTCTTCTTGAGAGAAATGAGGAGCAGAGGGGAGGGTAGAGATGAGGGGAGCTGGGAGGACAGGAGAGAGGGAAATTGTGGTCAGGATATAAAAAATATTAAAATAAAGTTATAGACAAGGCAAATCAAGAAAAAAAGAACAAATCCATGAGGAAATTGCAAATTAAATTTGAATTTAGTTTTTTCGAGGATAGCTAACTCACACTGAGAGAACAATTCTCACTCTGCCTAGAGAAGGAAAAGAATGCCTTAGTCATGCAGGAAAATGGTAACGATAAAAAGGCTCAAGTCACGTGTTCTTAAGGTAACTTTCTTTATTACTGCATCCTCACTTCTCATTTTTCTAGCTCTCTAACGTCTCCTCCATCCTTTCTCAGGCCTCCTTTTCTATTCTCCTTTCCACACAAAACTATAGCCATTATATTAGCTGATATTGAAGGTCATTATACATTTCTTGAGTAAACAACAGAGATACAACCATACTATAAACATATAAAAAAAATACAAGCTTTTTTTTTTTTCTTTCTCAAACATGAAAAGGTCACCCTGACCATAGCCAGAGCAAGGCTTCAGTGACAGCCAGGTTCCTTGATGTACAGTCTATGAAGCAGGCAAAGAGGCATGGAGCAGAGCTAGAGACAGTAATCTAGGAATCGCCCAAATACTTAAAGTGTGTATTATTACCCTGCGTAGACAGTTAGCTAGACTTTGAATTTTATAACACAAATATGAGGTTAGTAATTTGTGCAGAATATCAATTATTCAGACTATAAGTAATGCTTATAAATTTTATCTATTAGGCCTTTCCTGCCAGGGAAAATATGGCACTAAAGTTGTTATAGCTGACCTTGCTAAACTTGTGGGAATTTGTTTTGATCACTTCATTTCCAGGGCAACTAGCCTTATTTTGAATTTGCTGAGATCTTATCTAAATGCTTGGCTGTTACTTGAAAATATATTGTATTCATCAAAATTACATGCAATATGAAAATCATCCTTCTGAGAAGTCATTGACAATAGTGTCCCAAAAGTGTAAAAGACACCACCAAGGGGGTACGGAAAGAATAGCATAGCTATTCTTTTATGGAGGTCAGGTGGTGGGAGATGAGAAAGTTACAGACAGAAAACTGGTAATCACAGTGAGTCATCCCACTGGCTTTGCCTAGTGGGGTTAGTTGACAATGATCCCCATGGAGTTTGCCTAATGAGGCCATATCATGAATAATATTTAATAGATCTTCTCCACAGACTTTACTTAATGGGGTTCCTCAAGATAGAGTCATTCATGTGGTAGGTCGACCTGTAAAATACTGGCTGTCATCTACTGCATGGCCTTAGGCAGATAATAAAATTTCATTGGTATAAGCCTTTTTATTTTCAAACTACCTTCATAAATATTATTTTCTCTATGAAGTTATATAACTATATAATTTTTTTTTAAAACTCTGAATGTACATTTCACTAGATACAGATGGACTATTCATTAGATACAGATGGACTATAAGCTTAAGGCAGAGACTCTCATGCTGTGCTCGTAGTTTCCATGACATTTCACTGTTTAACATTTAAGGTGGCTGCAATGGAAACTGTTGGTTACTAACTTGATTACAAACATTCAGGAAACAAGCCTAGGGTTATGCCTGTCCAGGATTATCTTGATTGGCTTCACTGAAGTGAGAAGATTCACTGTAAGAAAGACAGCATCATGCCCAAAACTCACATCCAGGACTGAATAAAAATAAGAAAGATAACACTGAGCACTGACTATCCATCACTTTCTCCTTGACTGCAGTTGCAACATGACTAACTGCCTCCTCAACTCTTTCTACCATCTTTTCATCCTAATCATGAGATTTGGTAAAGAATAATTCCTATCTTCTTGATTATGCTTTGACAGGTATTTTGTTTGAGCAATATGTAAGGTGACTATTCCATGAATTAGGGTTCCGTGCTATGCAAGAATAGAGAAAGTCAGCTAAGCAAGGAACATGTGTGCATTCATTTCTACATGCTCTGGATCACTGATAAGATATGACTATGTGTTGTAAGCTCCTGCTGTCTTGGCTTCCCTGATAAGATGGACAATATCCTGAAATTCTGAACAAAAATAGTGTTTCTCCTGTAAGCTGCTTTTTGACAGAGTATTTCATCACAGTAAAGAAATGAAACTAGAAAAAATATGAAGTTTATTGATGATATAATCAGAAGTATTAGTAGCAAAATTTAAAAAGTTTCCTACTGAGCTGGTTCTAGAGAGAAAATGTGACATTAAATAGACTACATCCTTCTCTAAAAGAAGAAATATGGTGTGGTAGCTTAGCAGCCCTAGCTGTGTCACTGTCTGGTCTGATCTGAGTATCACTCCTCCAAAGAACTAAAACAGTGAAATCAATGCACCAAGATGAATATTTCCAAAGGGGACAGTATATCATATGTTATCATATATAACCAATATATAATCAACGTGTTTTTAAAAGGGATGAAGAAGAGATACTCAAGTATTTTGAAACTAAGGGATTAATTCTAGAGGTCAGAATATAGCACACAGAAGCAGTTTCACAGGAACAAACACCCTCAAAGGTCCTGATTACTTTCTGAAGCTTTGTGTTGTGGGATTCATGAGAAGAGATGCAGGAAGGGTAGTTCTATGCTTTGGTTGATTGATTACATCACAGAAGTATGTTCTACCATTCATGTTTATTGCTCCTGACTTTAATAATATGCATGTCCAGTTATACACAGGCATAACATGGCAAACGGGGGATTGTCAATTGAGGACAAAATTTTGTCTTTCTATACAGGTACCCCAAACCAATTAAGACTGGATTTGACATCCAGGATGGTAGGAGTTCTACCCTGAACTAAGAATGAAGTGAATAGAAAATGTCTTGGTTCAATAGCTGTTAATAGAGAAGAAACAGTTTTGTTTTTTTGCTTGTTTTTTTTTTTTTTTTTGTTTTGTTTTGTTTTAATGAAAGGGTTATATGAGCAGCTTCATGCAGATGGAGATCCTTTATTGTTAGTAGCTGTTAGGTGCATTGTTTTGAGAGAGGCATGTGTTTATATAGTAAGTTCTGTATGGTTTTCAGGTTGCCAAGTGCATAATTAGAAGAAAGGTTGAATAACACAAACCAAACAGTTTCTAGGGTACTGAACTGTTCTCTGTTTCCCTGCTTCATATCCTGTTTTATAGTTAGAATATACATTTTAAATCGGGTAGATATAATAGGGAATCAAAGAAAAAGTAAAACAGCATGTAAGGTTTTCCAGTAAAATATCATTAGGATTGATCATTAGTATCAGTTTTCATATTAAATAATATATAATTGAAGAGTAGCTAATAAAAATGTCATTTAAAATTAACTGTTAAATACCTATTCTTCAACCCATTCAAGGCCTGAGAAGGAAAGTATATCACCTGAAAGTCAGAAGCACATGCAAGTAGTAGCTTCAAAAATTTTGGAGAGGACAGCAACACAGCTACCTGGACAATCACCTCTGGTTTTCTGCTCCATTGGAGCATCCATCATATTGGCTTCAGTCCTATGGTATCTGACAGATCTTTTCACAAGCAGGGCAATTTTTGAGGGACTGTCTTATCCTGTCCAGGCAGGTTTCGTCAGTCTCCATCCATCATCTTGTTCATCCAGCTTGGACAATATGTGTGTATTGTCAGCAATCAAGGTAAGGGCAGTTCTTTACCCAACCGGCCATGAAGAATAGGTATTTAAGGTTACTACCCTATTATCCCTTAGCAAGAAACATTCAGGTGTTGGATTTTCACTTTCCCAGATGAACCTTTTGAAGTAATTTATACAACCTACCATCTACCAATATTCTAGAAATATATGATGTACTTTATATGTGTTAGGTTTTGGTTGTAGCTTGTGCCTTATCCTCTCCCAGATACTACCTCATAATAATTCCTATTGTATATAGTATTAGTTTAGAACCTTCTTAGTTAGACAAAAGGGGGAGATGTGGCAGGATTCAGGTGTCAGCTGATAAGGTCCAAAGACGCTTATCCAGGGTCCTGGGCTCTTGAAGAGGGAGTGGCCAACCCAAAAGGGGCTGCTGGGATCTTGGGTTCTCGTTCTTTTTTTGGTTGTTGTTGTTTTTTGTTCCCTGACCAGGAATCGAACCCCAGGCCGCAGTGGTGAGAGTGCCGAGTCCTAACCACTAGACCAAGCCAGCTGCAAAAGAAGAAACATATAAGGAGCACAGGTGTGCCACAGGCCACGTGGCTGACAGATTAGTGAGAATGGGTTGATGTAAGATGTAAGAGCAAGCTAGCAATGTGCCTAAGCCATAGACCAAACAGCATGAACTTAATATAAATGTCTGAATCATTTCTGGGGCCTAATCAGTGGCAGGCAGCTAAGGGGTCTGGGGCAGCAGGTCTGTGGGTCTGGACCTCTGCCCGCCCCTGGACCAAGAAACCCTATTGTTACAGATATGTACTGAAACAACTGAGTATACATTAAATTGTTTGCTTTTGCCATCTATAAAAATAAAATATAATGTACTCATAACAAATATACTAAGCATCTAAGAATAAGGAATACATTGAAGATGAATATATTCTAAAACACTAGGAAATTTAAAATTTATACATGGAATTTATGTACACATATCCTACCAAAACTGAACAAGAAACTATAAATTAGAAAGGTCCATTAAGAACAGTAAGATTGAAATTGTTAAGAAAAAAACAATTTTAGTTGTATAAAATAAAAAAGGAAGAAAACTACCATACTTATTCTATGAAGTTAATTTCTGCTCTCAGAAAAAAAGAAAAAAAAGAAGACAGGAGAGGGGAGGAGAGGGGAGGGGAAGATATGGGGGGAGGGGAAGAGAAGCTAGGGCAAGGACACATCAATGAACTAAATATAGACCAATTTCCCTGGGGAACACAGCTACAAAAGCTTTCAACTAAGTATTTGTGAAATGAATTCTAGAACACATTAAGATCATACATCATGATCAAATTGGTTTTATTCTAGAAATAAAATGATAGGCCAGTATACAAAAATAAAAAAAAAACATTATAACATACTAATTAGGATTTTTATTATTGTAAAGAGACACCAGGACCACAGCAACTCTTAAAAAGGAAAATATTTAATTGTGGTGATGGCTTACAGTTTTGGAGATTCAGCCCATTGCAATCATGGTGGGACATGGCAGCATGCAGGCAGATGTGATATTGAAGAGGTAGCTGAGACACCTACATCTTGCAGGCAGCAGAACGTAGACTGAGTGTCACGCTTGAGCAAAAGAGACCTCAAAGCCTGCCCCCAGAATGATACAATTCCTCTAACAGGGCCACACCTACTTCAACAAGGCCACACCTCTTATTATGCCACCACTGTTGGGGGTCATTTTATTTCAAACCACCACGCACACAAATAAGCTTAAGAACATAAAACCACGTAATTACTTCAATTGACAAAATTGAAGTCCTGATAAAAATACTGATGAAACTGAGAATAGAAAAACCCTAAACATAGTGAAGGCTTTGATAGAACAAGCATATGGCCAAGAGTATACTTTGAAAGAGATCTCAAAGCATTTTCTCAAAAATGTGAAAGGATAACAGTGCACACTCTTCCCACTCTTATTTAATTCAGTGGAAATTTAATTCATTTAGATTCCTTTCATTAAACACTCCCACACCCCACATCCCTAGACACACACACATACAACACACACAGCACCACCACAAGACAGAGAGAGAGAGAGAGAGAGAGAGAGAGAGAGAGAGAGAGAGAGAGAGAGAGAGAGAGAGAGAGAGAGAGAGAGAGAGATTGATTCAGTTCTACAGTTGTGTTCCCATGTTTTCTCAAATGTCCTTTGGTGTTAGTCCTCCCTTTGGCATTCCTTTCTCCATCTGCTCCTCCCATCCCCTCCCAACTGAATTCTCCCATTATAGTTTTTCTTTTATTTCTCAATAATTCTATATTCCATTTCTTCATCTTTGGAACATCTTCTATTTCCCATAGTCTTTTACTAGATACCCAAGCTCTGTGGTTATCCAGATTGTATCACATATATTGAAAACTTAAAAGCTATCATCCACATATAAAACAAATAATGCAATATTTGTTCTTTGGGGTCTGAGTTAACTTACTCAGGATGATTTGTTTGTTGAGGTTTCTGTTTGTTTTGCTCTATCCATATATCTGCAAACTTTATCATTTGTCTTAACAGCCATATGATAGTTTACTGTGTAAATATGGCATGTTTTCATTATCCATTCATCATTTAATGATTATCTATGCTATTTTCAATTTCTGGCTACTGTAAATAGAGAAGCAATAAATATGAATAATATCTCTGTTCTATGATGTAGACTTCTTGAATATATGCTCAAGTGGTATATCTGGATCTTATGGTACACTAATTTCCAGCTTCGTGAGGAGCCTCAACACTAATTTCTATGGAGGCTGCATAGGTTTTCACACTCAACAATGAACCAGTATTTCATTTTCCATCTTAGTCAACATGTACTGTCGTTTGTTATATTCAATTGATCATAGAAATTTTGAATAGAGTAAGAAGAAATTTCAAAATAGTTTGAATTTCACTTCCATGATGGCTAAGTTTTGACTATTTCTTTAAATGGTGCTCAGATATTTGTGTTTCATCTTTTGAGAACTCTCTGCTTAGTCTTTATTTCATTTTTTTAATTGGACAATGTTTTCTAGGTGGTCATATTTTTAGTTATAGATATGTTATAGACTCCTTTTCTAGTGACAAGCTCGAATCCCATTATTCCTACTTTAGTTATTAATTCTTTTCCTAAGTATAGATAGCCTATATGTTCTACCTTCTCCCATTTAGGCATTTCTATTTTCCCATTAATCATTATATCACTTACTTTTTCGAGTGTTAATCCATTCCTTGTTCCATTCCACTGAATGGGGTGAGGTTGTCATAAAAGAATACATCAATATTTAAAAATATATTATTGGGTCTGGAGAGATGGCTCATTGTAGTGGACTCAGGTTTGTTTCCTAGCATCCATATGGTAACTCACATGTCTTTCCTTAAATAATGCTTATCAATTACAAACAAAAATGTCACATCACATTGCAGTTAGAAAACATAGAAAATACCACCTTAAACAGTTGTAAGGAAGATGATGTTATGGAAAGTATGCCAACCAGATAGTACGCAACAGAAACACACACTCAATTGTTTCATGATCATGCCAGTCAATACTATGAATAGTTTATTCATGGGGTGGAGGGGTGTGGATCTAAGTATTTGATGATCATTCTTCATAAGTGCTAAGGTCATAAAAGTACAAGGAAAAAAAGTCAACTCTAGAACAAAGTATAACATTTGATGTTGAACTACCTTTGTTTTCCCGTAACAAACAGTGAAGCAATTGGTGTCCCCGATTATATAGTGTGATAGTTTTATGTGTCAACTTGACTGGGCTATGGAATGTGCATAATCAGGTTACAGATTTTTATAGGTGCTTTGATTTTGATATTTTGAACCCCCCCAAATTTGTGTGTTGGGATCTTGGTGCCTAGGACTGTACCAGTGGGTAAATGTGATAAAAAAAAAAAAAAAATTAATAGAGAAGGCCTAGTAGGAGATTGTCAGGCAACAGGGGCATGTACTCAAAAAAAAAAAAATTAGTCATTTCTTATAGGATTCGTGTTATTTCTTCAGTGGATTGTTATAGAAATCTCAATATTCCTTCACTAAGTCTGTCTGGGGTTATAGAGAATTAGGCTTGTAACTTACTCTTAAAACAGTTCAGAAAATAAGGTGTTTAGCATTGCAAACTCCTCAAAGATTGAAGATTTCAAAAAGTGTTCTAATGACAACTATGTAAAAATTATATATAATGTATTATAATTATGAATTTTAAAAGCTTTATTTTCATATTTGTATATGAAATTTAAAACTTTAGAATACTCATTTTATTTCTTAAACTGACAAATTGTAAAATTATCTATGCTAATGTCTATCATAAATCTTAAAACACATGTGTGTATATACACACACATATGCATGTTTAAATTGAACACAAAGTATATATATATACATATATGTATAGTTTTTTGAAAATGCAAATGCCATATGTTATCTCATAACTTTTTAATAGTCTTAAGTTTTGCTTGCTTAAAATCTTCAATGGAATCCAAGAACCTAGAAGAGGGCTATGGGATTTAAGGGATTGATAAGGTTTTAAAACCAATTGAACACATGTGAAAAAAAGTACAGGCAGAGAATATTGGGGAAGGCTTTTAAGTGGGGTGAGGGATATGAGGAGAAAAGTATAAGGTCAATCAAAAGTAAGAGATATATAAACACTGTATGAAAACTACTACTTGGTGAGTAAGTTATATGAAATTTAAAAAATAAGAGTATTGGAATGAAAGTACTATGCAGCTAGTTTCTATGTCAACTGGATAGAGGCTGGAGTCATCTGGGAAGAGAGCATCGGCTGAGAAAATGTCCAGCTACACTGTGGGGGTAAGCCTGCAGGGCATTCTCTTAACCAGTTACTGATTTGGAAGTATCCAGGTAACTGAGTGATGTCATTTGTGGGCAGTTAGCCCTGGTCTGTATAAGAAAACAGATTAAACAAGCTATAGGAAACACACAATAATCTCTCTCCTCCCTGGCCTCTTCATCAGTTCCTGCTTAGAGCTTTTGTTGTGACTTCCCTCATCAATGAAGTAGGACCTTAGCGAAAGCTGAAATAAGCCCTTTCCTCCTCAAGCTGCTGTTTGTTATGATTACTGTCACAGCAGCAAAAGCTTTAACTAAACGAAATCTTAGATGGGTGGGTAATACTCCCCCAAAAGCAATTAGCAGATGATGGGAAACTCTGGATTATTTATCAGGGAGGGTGCAGAATCTCTCAAAACAATAGAGGCTGATGTTGTTGCTCTTAAAAATACAGTTTTAGATAATCAGTACCATTTTAGAAAGATGAGTATTGAAGCTTGTTTACCATCCAAAGCACCTCTCTACGGAAATTTCTAAATACTGACAACATATTTATATATGGTACACATAAAAAGGAGATAAACCTAGTATATTCTCAAATGATGAACTTTAACACCAAAAAGAAAAAAAAAACCAAAAAACCAAGTAGGTCTTTTTAAATATATATTTATTGAGTAAATTTTTAGGAATTTAAATGTTAACATTTTTCTCTATGAGTGCCCAAAATACTAATACGTCTTCACTATTAAAGTATAATTCCACTTTTATCTTTTGGTTGTAAGCCTGACCTTTAATGGCTGAGACATCTCTCCAGTCCCCATTTTCATTTTTTAATCTCAGAAATAATTTAGGTATATTTCTGATTAACATCAATGGTATATATTTTATATTTATTTTCCATTTTGAGAAAAGGAAAGAGAGGGTGACACAGAGAAGGATAGAGAAACAGAGGGAAAGAAGAGAGAGAACCACTAAGATGAAACATTCAAGGAATAAGAAAAAATACCATTAACTCACATACTTTGCTTTTGGTAATTCAAGGTTCTATGACTTAAATGCCCATATTGCTTGGAGGTAAAAGGACGGTTTGGGAGATCTTTGGCTCATTTGAAAAAGAATGTTATTAAGCTTGAAGGTACCCACGGGTTTAGCCAACATCTGCTCTAGCATACAGCTGATCCATTATGGTAAATTAACTGTCATATTTAGTAACAAGTGTAAAAAAAAAAAAAGTGAATTTCTGAGCTGTTTCATCTGAGCAATGACTCACACTTTAGCAGTTGGTAGTATGCTCACAGTTTTGTCAGTAAGGAATTAATGTCCTCCTTTTCTAGAAAAACTATTCTATTCTACCTTATTTTACTGCTGGGACTGTCAATAGGTTAAACTAGTCTTATCAGGGAAAAAATATAAAATTTGTTAGAAAAGCAAACATTGAAATAAGAAAATAAATTAGAACACATTATTTCTTGATTATAATGCAAGTTCTTTCAAATTTAGAAGATTTAGTGTTTGCAGTTTTTGGCTGACTTAGAGCAATTTTTCTTATTTGTAATGTGCAATGTGTTTGTGGCTACCTAGGGTAGCAATCCTCAAATCTACTTGTTCATTCAACACTCACATTCTCATTAAGTTACAAAGTTATCAACATTTGTAAAGATGAGCCTGTTAGCTAAGAGTCTAAGTAATCTGCTCTGTTTCGTGGTTAACGAGCTGTGACTAAGTCAATGACAGTGACTGCACACAGCTATAATTAAGCATCTTTTTAGTGGAAGCAGAAAAGTATAGCTGCATTAGCCCACCAGAGTCCTCATCAAAAGATTTTGAGGAACATTTAATATCTATCAGATTCCTTTAGTGACTTCTAAGTAAATCCTTTGCTGAACTGAATGCTGGCACTTTCAGACAGTTATGCTCTAGATTTTGCTCTGTGATCCCATTATTTTTTAAGCTTGTTTGGAATCTTAACATGTTTAGAACACTGGAGTTCAGAAAGAGAAGATACAGTCATTCAGGATTTTTTACAGATATTAACAAAGCCACTTTAGGTTTTTCAGAGAACAGACAGAAAGTCCATCTTCGCAAGTCTACAGATATCTTTTCAGGGGTAAAACAGCCTGCAATGGAAAAACAAAAAACAACAACAAAAAAACAAACAAAAAAAACAAAAGGAATTTTATGTAGACTAAAACATAAAATATCAGGATATAAATATGAATATGAAAACAAAAATAACTAGAAGAAATCTGATATTTTTAAATGGTAACTACTGTCTCTCGTTTTCCCCACTGTTTGTTTGGGTTAATTGTCTGTTTCCACTTTACTAACATGCTCTCTCCTGCCTTAACTTCCTGTCAGCAATCACAACCCACCACGTACTCTAACTCACAATGGTTAAAATTTATACAGTGTCCATCTCTCCTACCTAAGACAACCATCTAACTTTCAGACTGTCCAGACGTGTACTGAGAACTCTTATACCAACTATTAGCCTGGCTCTCTGATTTTCTTATGGGAATATTGACACCAATTTTAGTTTGTTTCTCAGAATTTAACATATTTATATAAATTATAAATAATATATATGTCAGAAGGAAGAAATAGAATTAGCAAGTTGTCTCTACTTTATTGACAGCTTCTGCTTGTTGCACACAGGCTCTGCAGAGCTTTGTGTCTTTTCTCCATCTAGAAGGCATCTCTCTTTTATTTGAGAATTTTACTTATTTAGTGTTTGAAATTTTCTGATTTCCCATTAAGAAAGGTTAAAATATGAAAACATAATTTTGGTTATGGTGCTATTCAGTGACTATATTAATATGTTAGTAGAGAAACACTGTCCCCAGCTGAGCTACCTAACGTGTTGTGATTACATTATATTTCATTTAGCCCTTGTGAGTCCCTGGAGTTAGAAAATGGTTTTGCTAAATACTTAGTGTTCCATGTATAAAGCACTAATTCATTCACAGACACTGCCGGGGCACCCACAATACCCACAAAATCAGTCAATGGGATGAGTAAAAAACATCAAATAGTAAAAAGGGGTGTTCTCATTTTTTTTCTTAACTTTAAAATCGTTCATTTATCTATGTGTACGTGTGTGGTTGTGTAAGTGCCATGGCATTTGTGTGGAGGTTAGAGAACAACATGTGAGAGTCAGTTTCACTTGTCTTGAGAATAAAAACACAAAGTGGTTTACCCACTGAGTCATCTCACTGGCCCTCCTTCTTGGTTTTAAGGTACTTACCTTCAGTTGCCAATAGTTCCTAAGCTAGAGGTAGGGTTCCATGCCCACCTCCCCTCACTACACTGCAGTTTTGTGTGGCTTGAGCTAGAATAGTTCTTATGCACGCTTTCACGATCACTCTTATTTTATATATGCCATTGCCCTGCTGTATCTAAAACACTGCTTCCTTGTGGGTGTGGCTCTTGGTGGACCAACAAAGTTCCAGTGTATGGACATATACTCGAGTACATATTGGACTTAGATTTTTTTTTTTTTTTAATAAATAAGAACACTAAATTGAGCTGGTTGAGGGTGAATTTGAGAGGAGTTTGGGGAGGAGTAAATTTTACCAAAATTCACCGTAAGAGAATCTCATTTTTTCAAAAATATGCTGAGGATAAAAAGGTCTACAGCACAGCACTACAAAGCTTAAGTACAACTGAATGTATACAAACAGTAGTAGAAAAGATGGGGAAGAATGTAAACAAAATTAAACAGCTTTTATTTTTACAGATTATAAACTGGCATAATGTTAGTTAGAAGTGGGCTTTCTTTAAAGGGATGCATTTTGTCTAGAACAATCATCAACTCACAAAAGGAAGAGCTAAAAAGAAAACAGGAGCCACTGAATATAAAAAGCATTTAAAAAATTACATGAAATGATAAGAAATAGGACTGGAGAGATGGGTCAGAGATTAAGAGCGCTGAGGTCCATAGGTCCTGAGTTCAATTTCCAGCCACCATATAGTGGCTCATAACCATACATAATGACATCTGGTGTCCTCTTCTGGGCTGCAGGCACACATGCAGGCAGAACACTGTATACATAATAAACAAATCTTGTTTTTAAAGATAAGGAATAGACAAAAAAAGAATAAAAAAGGGGGGCAATATAATTTAAAAACCAAATAGTATGTACAAATTAAAATACATAAATAATTACATAATGCAGTGTATGGAAGGCATTCATAGGGCAAACATACAACTAAAATTTGAACTTAGTAGGGAAACATTTAAAAAGATACATGTAAACACAATTTAGAAGAGTCAGTTTCCATATAATAACACCAATCACTTAAAAATGAATGGTGGGAAATGTGTACTGTATTACTATAAGATTAAAAAATCTCATATAGGGCCTGGTGTAGTGGTATATGCCTGCAATATAATCATTTGGGAAGTAGAGGCAGGAAAGTGGAGAGTTTCAAGATGGCTGGGGCTACAGTGAGAATTCAGGGCCAAAATGAGTTGCATGGTGAAGCTCTGGCATAAACAAAGAAAGAAAATAAATAATAAAATTTAAAAATAACACATCATAATTGTTAAAGGCCAGTATTATTATATCAATATGCTGAGAAAAGGAGTCATTCCAATGATGTTTTCATAATGTTAACAGTAAACTTGATAGAGTACAAAGCAAAAACAAAACTTTACAGCAAAACTTACTGCTGATTTTCAGTGGAATGGTTTAAAATAGCTTTTAGAACCCATCAACGGGTACAACAACATTCCCCTTCATAGACTTTATTCCATGTTGGAAAATTTAATTTAAATATTAAGTAATTAATTTAAATGTTAGATTATCAATACCATTAATTTCCACTAATTGAAAATTATACCATATTAGTAGACGTTAAGAAGGTTTTGAGATATAGCAGAAGCTAGAGGCCTAAAACAAAACAAATTACTCATTGCAATGGCAAGTGCAAGGAAAGCTGTTTGGGCAAAAAAGGGCATCATTCTGCAAGACACATTGCAGCTCCCAAGGCCACTGTGACTATGGGGGAGTGGGAAGAGAGGTGTGCAGTGGTTTATGCATGATGGACCTGGACCTGAGACAACTGGAACTGTATTTAAGAGAAGCCTGTAGCTGACAGAAGAGCAGGGCGAGCATTGCCCACAGAGGTTGGCGAGACGGCTTTTATTTTATTTCATTTTATTTTAGTTTTGAGAGAGAGGTTACAAGGATGAGGGCAGACATGGGACATGAGAGAGACTGGGGAAACGATGTGAAATTCCCAGAGTCAATTAAAAATATTGTTGAGAAAAAAATGACAAAGTGTGTTAACAGGAATAAAAAGAAATATTCTCATGTAAAACAATTCAGCTGGACACTGAAACTCAGTGTGTATATATTTAATAAAAAGAACATAAACACTATGTGAACTGAAAGTAGAAATAAACAAACCCATCATTACAGATGGTGAAGTGAATTTTCCTCTTCTGGTATGTAACAAAAAAGAGTGTCAAAAATGAGTGTCAGTACAGAATTGAATTGAGTTGCATTATTAACCAAGCTGACAACATAAATTCATTTACAGACTATGCAAGACAACTAAAGAATAAACATTTTGTTGAGTATATACAAGATTAGACCCAATTCAACTATGTTTGATTAATAAAATAAGTACCAGATCAATGGCCAGAGTCTATCTGGCTACAAGAGAACTGATTCAAATTTAAAAATATAAAATTCAATGGAAAACAAGATAAAACATTTTTAAACAACTTAATGGAAAGTATATAGAGAAAAATAAGAAATTAGTTAAAACAATAAAATACAATGTAAAATAATTTAAAAGTTCTAAATACTTTTAGATAAACAAGATAGCTTTTTTAAAGTTGTAATAGAAAGTATAAAGGTTTAAAATGTCTTACATTAAGGAGCTAGACAAATATTAGCAAAATAAACCCACAGTAACTAAAAAATATAATAGACATGCTAAAAATCAGCAAAATAGAAAATTAGTTTAAAAACCAAAATCATAAATTCAAAAAGCAGCTTTCTAAAACTCTTTCACAGATTTAGAAATGTAAATTCATATAACAATTTTAATGGAGAATTAATGGACATTTCATAAATTGTATCATAACTCTAGATTAAGCATAATACTAAAACTTAATCTGGCTATTACAGAACTCACATACTTTCCTCTAATCCATAATCCGGAAATACAAAGAGTAACAGCTCAATATAGGCTTACTTCAAAAATGCAGGAGCATAAAGCTAATTTAAAATTAACTGAATTCATATTACAAGAAAATTTGAAAAGCAAGATAGTCTCAATACATAAAGAAGAATTCACTCAATTCAGTGCCTACTCATGAGAAAACTCTGGTTAGCAGGAGAATAAGGGAGCATCCTAGATGTGCTAACACAGTAACTCTGTCATTCAGAAGCTGGGAGTGATGCCCCACTTCATCTCTCCTATTCAACACTGAAGAGAGGGGCTGGGAAAAAAAAAAAAAAAAAGCACAATCACACCATCACAAAAAAGCACAATCACACCATCACAAAAAAAGTGACAGAAATCAATAAAAAACCACTAAACCACTAAATAATAACTCTCAATACTATAGTTTTAATACCCCAATAAAAAGACAGAGTGACATATTCTATTACAAAACAGAATACATCTTTTTGCTGCATTCAAGGAAAAAATTTCACCACCAAGAACAGATAAAACTTGGGGATAAAGTATGAAAAAAGGGGTCTCCAAGCAAACAGAATAAAGAAGTCAGGTCAGAAAACATAGAGAAAAGCATCAGATGAATATTAAAATATAAATTTATTAAAAATTAAATACATAAGCATTTATGTACCAAGCATAAGGGCACCCAATTCTATAAAATAGTACCACAGTTACAATTATATATTAAACTTAAAAGGACACAGTGTGTGGCTTCAGAACCCCACTCTCCCCAACGAACAGGCTATCCAGACAAAACTTAGACAGACACATGCTAGAGGCACAATCATTTCATATCAGAGAGATCTAACAGATACCAAAACAACCACAACCACAACCAAAAGCCATGTCAACCAGACACTAAAGAATATTTTTTTCCCAGCAGCTTTCTAGAAAGTTGATCACATATTAAGACACCAACCATGTCTCAACGGGGGTTTTAAAATTGAAATAACACCTCACATTTTATCTGATTGCCACGGATTAAAGCTGAATATCAACCACATTATGAGAAGGCCTCTTTTGAGTTGTTCAGCTTAGGCTGTTAGTGGTCTAGGTTGTCTCAAAGTGGGCAGGTCCAGACTGCTGAAGACACCATACATTTTGAACAAAAGACTTGGAGTACCCAACATGGATCTGGCTTGGAGTCCTTATCTACACTTACACCCTGGAGGGTACTGACTCTTCTAGAACTTTCTGTGTTTTGGATTTCACATTTAGGTTTTGTGCAAGGTAATCGATGTAGGTCTAATTTCATTTTTCTGCAGGTAGTTTTCCCAGCACCATTAGTTGAAAATGCTCTTTTCCCAGCACATAGATACGAATATACACATGTATATAAACATATACATTCATACACACATATATTCATATGAATAGTCTAAGGAGTTGTTATAGATATTTGAAATAGTAATATTCCACTGTGAATCCACATCTGATCCTGAACCTTTTTTTGTAGGAAGACCTTTTATTTCTATTTCAATCCCCTCATTTGTTCTGACTTCATTTAAGTTGGTTACCTTTTCCTGAATTAATTTTGGTGGCTTAGCTGAATATAGAAACATACTAATTTTCTTTAAGGATTTTCAACTTAATAGAGTTTAAGTTTTTAAGTATTCCATTATAATGAACTTCTTTCTTGTCTATTATGCTGCTTTCATGTTCATTTCTCATTCCCGCAGTTTAGGTCCTCATTTTCTTTAGAATAGTTGGGCCAAGGCTCTGTCAATTTTGTTTCTTGTCAAAGACCCAACCCTTTAATTTATATGAATTATGTTTGTTTTCCTTGTTTCTGTTTCCATAATTTCTGCTTTGATTTCTATTATTCTTCATATAGACTGGGCTTGAATTACATTTATTCTTGTTTTTCCGAAGCTTGAGTTATATCTGTAAGTCATTGATTTTTGCTCCGATTTATTTTTAGTATGTCTCAGAGGCTTTTGGGGTGTTGTGCATTTCTTTTCTTTTACTTCTAGAAAATGTTTGTTTATCCATAATTTCTTCTTTGATCCATTCATCATTTAGTAACAGAGTCTTTAATATCCATGAATTTAAATTTCTATTTGAAATGTTTGTTGTCAATTTTGTTTCAATGCATTACTGTCCAATACAGTACAGAATTGTTTCAATCCTGATTTGAAAAGATGTGTTTGTGCCTCACATTGTGACGTATTTAAGAGAACATTTGTGAGCAGCTGAGCAGAAGGTATATTATTTGATGTTTGGGTATAATATTTTGTACATGTCTATTAAGTTTATATATGATGTCATTTAGTCCTGATGTTTCTCTGCTTATCTGGTGGTACGCTCATCCTTAAGACAGTAACGTCTTCATGGTTGACTGATACCTTTCCTAGAATGAAGTGTCCTACTCTCTCTTTTCTGATTGGTTCTAGTGTTAAGCCAGTTTTTATCAGGTATTAGGATAGTGACACCTGCTCTCTCCCTAGTTCCATTTGATTAAAAGTTTGTTCATTCTTTTTTCCTAAGGAAGTGCCTATCTTTAAAGGTAAGATGTGCCGCCTCTGAAAGACAGAACTGTTTCTTGATCCATTTAGCCAGCCTGTATCTTCTGATTGGAGAATGGAGGCAATTGATGCTTAAAGTTATTATTGAGAGGTGTGTTGACTACAGTCATTGATGTTGACTTTTGATGGTGGTATATATTCAGTAGTACTTGGTGTTTTGGTAATTTTAGCTTCATTTTTAAAAAATGTCTTTGCTTATTCCTCTCTTCATACCAACATAGACCACAAAAAAAAAAAGAGGAAGTGATATAAGGACTCATGATAAAACAGTGATACCTAAACAGAAGATGGTAGAAAGAACAGACTTATCCTCAAGAAAACTGATCAATAAGAAAGTATACTAATAATGATGGGGTTCAAGCTTGTCAGTAGGAAACCATAATGAAGATGAATATGTTTTAAAATGATGTTTATATTGTGTAAAGTTTTTCTTTCTCTTCCAATTATGACAGATATTTGTTCTGGGTATATTTAGATTTTGATTATTCTTATATTTTAATACTTGGAATGCTGTGGTACAGGCTCTTCTGGTTTTCAAAGCCCCACTGAAAAATTATCTCTTATTCTGAAGGGTTTGCCTCTATATGCAACTTTTGGTTTTTCTTTTTGAGTTTTCAATATTTTTTTCTTGTTATATGACTTGTGGGGGTTTCTATTCTGGTGTTGCCTATTTGATGTTCTATGTGTTTTTGCATGTGCATGGGTATGTGTTTCCTTAGTGTGGTAGTTTGAAACACAATAGAGGTAACAGATTTGTCAGTCAAAGAAAACAATAAAGTTAAAAGTCATAACACAAAATGTCCATAAAGTCCAGGAAACAATAAAAAGACCAAACCTAAAAATAATAGGAATAGAAGAATAAAATACCAGCTGAAAGCACTAAAAATACATCCAACAAAACCATTTATGGTTTTAAGAACCATTAAGTTTTCTTTTAAGAAAACTTTCCCAATCTAAAGAAGGAAATGCTTATGAAGATGTAACAAGTTTACAGAACACCAAATAGACTAGACCCCTCAAAAAAGTCTGCCTGGCACACAATAATCAAAACACTAAACTTGCAGAATTAAGAAAGAATATTAAGAGCTGCAAAGGAAAAAGGCCAAGTAACTTTTAAAGGTAAATCCATCAAAATAACGTCCAACTTCTAAATAGAAACTATGAAAGCCAAAAGGCACTTGACAGATGTTATAAAGATACTAAGAGCACAAATACCAGCCCAGACTATTATCCAGAAAAACTCTCAATCACATAGATGGCGTAAACAAGCTGCTCCCTGAAAAATCTAGATTCAAACAATACTTATTCACAAATCCAGCCCTATAGAAAGCACTAGAAGGAAAACTACAACCTAAGGATGTTAGATGCACCAACAAAAAACAAACAAACAAACAAAAAAAAAAACCCCCACAAAATAAAAGCAATAGATAAACATAAAGCAGGAATTCCAAAGAAGGATTTCCACACACACACACACACCTACCAAAACAAAAATCATTGGACATTAATATCTCTTTAAGCTAAATTCACCTTTAAAAATGGATATGAAAACAAAATAACTGATATAAACAGATCTATAACCCCAAGGAAATAGGAGCAGTTATTAAAAGTTTTCCGACCAAAAAGAGGCAAATGCCATACAGTTTCAGTGCAGAATTCTACCAGAATTTAAAAGAACTAATACCAATATTCTTGAAATTGTTCCACACAAAAGGTACATTGGCAAACTTTTTTTTTTTTTTTGGTGAAGCTACAGTCACTCTGACACCCAAGCCACACAAAGATGCAACAAAGAAAAAGAATTACATACCAATTTCCCTCATGAACATTGATGCAAAAATACTTAAGAAAATATTGGCAAACTGAATCCAAGAACACATTTTTTAAAAAAATAATCATTCACCATGATAAAGTAGGCTTTATCCTAGAGATGCAGGGATGGTTCAACATACAAAATCTGTCAATGTCATCCATCATATAAGCAACCTGAAAACTAAACAAAACAAACCGCATGATCATCTCCTTAGATGCTGAAAAGCCTTTGACAAAATCCAACATCCTATCATGATAAAGTTCTTGGATAGATCAGGAATACAGAGAAAATACCTAAACATAATAAAAGCTATACAGAGTGAAACTCAAAGAAATCCCACTAAAATCAGCAACAAGACAAGGCTCTACACTCTCCCCAAATCTATTCAATATATTACTTGAAGTTCTAGCAAGAACAGTAAGACAACAAAAGGAACATTATGCCACAGCAGTTTGTGGCTTACTGTGCACAAGGGAATGCAAATTGGAAAGTAAGGAGTCAAACTGTCACTATTTGCAGAGGACATGATAGTTTACATAACCCCCAAAATCTATCAGGGAACTTTTACAGCTGATAAACACCTTCAGCAATGTGGCAGAATTAACAAAACAAACAAACATAAAACAGTAACTCTTCTATACAGAAATTATAAAAGGGCTGAAAAAATAATCAGGAAAGATCACCCTTTATAATAGCTGCAAATAACATCAAATGTCTTGGGGTAACTCTAACCAAAGAAGGAAAATGCCTGTATGTCAACAACTTTTAAGTCATTACAGAAATTGAAGAAGATATCAAAAAATGGAAAGATTTCCCATGCTCTTGAATAATAAAAAATGACAATCTTACCAAATGCATATTCTACACATTCAGAGGTCCCTTCCTTATCACAAATAAGCACAGCAGTTTTCAACCTGTAGTTCATGACCCCTTTGGGCAGCAAATGACCCTTTGACAGAGGCCAAAAATATTCAGTGAAAAAAAGATAGCATTTTCAACAAGTGGTATTGGCATAATTGGACGTGTGCAGAAGAATACAAATAGATCTAAACCTATCACCCTGCACAGAAATCAAACCCAAGTGGATGAAAGACCTAAACATGAACCGAGCTACACTGAACTTGATAGAAAAGAAAGTAGGAAATACCCTCCAATGCAGTGGCACAGGTGACCACTTCCTAAATATAACACCAGTAGCACAGCTGACAGAGGACTGATCTTTAAAATATATAGAGAACTCAAAAAAATAAATACATAAATAAAATAAAACGATATGCTAAAATTTTCAGGCAAATGGATTGACTCGGAGAATATCCTCCCGAGTGAGGTATCACAAGCCCAGAAAGATAGGCATGGGGTACTGTTATAATAAGATTTTTGGCCTTGTCTGGCCAGAGGTTTGGACTTATTGACCTGTAGTCTTAGATTGTTTAGTTTTTTGTTGTTAATTAAGCTTTTAAAATGACTTATATATTTAAGTTTATGCTTCTTGGCTTATGGCTTAGGCATATTGTTAATTTTTTATTTTAATTTAACTTATTTTTATTAATTTCTTTTGTTATGTGGCTTGTGGCTTTTTTGTGTTTTTTATAGGTTTTTTTGGGAGGGGCTGGTTTGATCTGTTTTTTTTTTTTTTAATTTGATTTTTTAATTTATTTTTATGGTGTCTGCCATGGCCAAAACAGTCTTTTACTGATATGCACAGCATACAGGTTTAGACTTCTGGCTAACCAGGCCCAGAAACCTTATTGTAACAGGATATACTCACTCATAAGTGGATTTTAGACAAAAGCAAGGAATACCCAAGCTGCAAACCACAACCACTGAACAGCTTGGGATCAGAAGGAACTGAAAAAGAGACATCCAGAGATTCCCATAAGAAGAGAAAATAGAGAAGATCACCTTAGATAATTGGGGTTGGGGGTTGTAATGGGTTTTAACCAAGAAGAGTTGGAAATAAATCTTGAAAGAAGATGGTTAAGTGAGAGGAAAAAAGAGAGACACAGAAAGAGATGGATATCTCGATAGAGGGAGCCAATGTGGGGTTGGAAGGAGACTGGGTACTAGGAATATCTCTAAGAACTCACAGCATGTCACTGGCTAGGTCTCCAACCAATAGTGGAGGGGGTGCCTAAATAGGATTTCCCCTATAATCAAATGAGTAACTACCCTAAGTGTCATCACAGAACTGACATCCAACAAAGAATAGGGGTAGAGTCAGAGATCCATGGCTGAGAGCACTGGGCAGAGTTCCTGGTCCAGCTGAGAGCAGGGGAGGAGAGTCTGTATGAGCAAGGGGATAGGGGTTATGAGGAAAATTCCCACAGTGATGGCTAGCTGGAGCATTGGGAACTTCACTGCATCAACAATAGCCACTGGAGATCCATCGAGTAAAGGAGCTAGGTCCTCCAAGGGTAGGCAACTGTCCACTGGCATAGGCAGTATGTGGAGCCACGGGGGGGGGGGGGGGGTGGAATCAGACTGTGTTCCTGTGTATGGACTTGCACCCATTCCCTGCAGCGGAATACCTAACCTAGTCTTGACTTAGGGATGAGTAGATTGCACTTGCCTGGAGTGGATGTGCCATGCTGAGCTGACCCACCTTAGGACTTATTGCCTTTTTGGGGGAGGGGATTGGTGGATGGGGAGGAGGGCGGTTGAAGGCTGACTGGAAGGGATTGGGAGGAGGGAAAGGAGGGTGAGCAAGGGGATACATGGATAAAAAAGACATTTTATTAATAAAAAATAATAAAATGAAGAAAGTTCAGATTCAGATATACAGGCAAATCTTAAACTATATATATATACACATATGTATATATATGCGCACATATATAGTTTAAATATATATTATATACAATATATAATAAAAAAGAGAAAAAGAAACAGAAGGAATATTCCCCAAGTATTTCAATGAAGCCACTATCACTCTAACACCAAATCCATGAAAAGACACAACAAAGAAGAAAAGGACAGGTCAATATCCCTAGTAAACATAGATTTAAAGATGCTCAACATAATGCTGGCAAACATATTACACATATACACCAAACAGACTCTCCACTCTCTGACTAAGTTGGCTTTATCCCTGAAATTTGGCGATGGTTCATCAAATATAAGTCAATTCGTATAAAAAACCAGATAAATGTCCTTCAAGACTAAAAGCATCTGATTATCTCAACAGATGGAGAAAAGGTATTTTATAAAATCCAACAGGTATTCACAATAAAAATCCTAGAAAACATAGGTACAGAAGATAGATACCTCAACACAGTAAAAACTATGAGAAACCCACAGCCAACACCTTTCTAAATGAAGAAAAACTTAAGTCAATCCCATTGAGGTCAGGAACCCCAAAGAATGAGTTTGGAGCACTAGGCAAGAGAAAATAATTAAAAATTACAAAATAAGGAAAAGTTACAATCCATATTTACAGATGAAATGATTATCATGCATTAGAGATCCTAAGAATTTTACCAGAAAATTTCTATAAATGGTACATTTATCAGTGTGGCAAAATATAAATCAAGCAGCACAAATCAATAGCTTTTCCATAAATCAACACGCATGCTGAAAAAGAGATTAAGGACATGCTTCCATATACAGTAGCCACTAGATAATGATTTATGTAGGAAAAAACGAGGTGAAAGATGTTTACAATAAAATTTTATAACACTAAAGAAAGATACCCTAGGATCATGGATTGGTAGAATTAATATTGTGGAATGATCATTTTATCAAATGCCATTTACAGATTAACTGAGTATGAATCAAAATCCCCATCTCATTTTTTGAAAGAAGTAGAAAAAACTACTCTAAAATCCAAAGGGAATACCCAAAAGTCATAAATAGACAAAACATTCCTGAACAGAAGGAACAATGTGAAGTTACCATTTATTTCAGTTCTCAGGATATATATGAAACTCTAGTAAAATCAAAGTGGTATTAGCAGAAAAACAGACATGTCAGGCAACGGGACAAAACTGAAGACTCAAACATGAGTGCATATAACTTCATCTTTTATTTGACAAAGATACCAAAAGTATACACTGATGAAAAACAGCACCTTTCACCACTGGTGAAACTGGCTATCCACATGCAGAAGTACAAAAGTAGACCTATACCTAACAGCGTGCAAAAAAAAAAAAAAAAAAACTTGCAACAATGAAATTGCTAGAACACAGACAGTACTCTACATAATATAGGTATAATATATGACTTTCTGAGTCAGACTCTACTAGCCCAACAATTAAGGCAAACAGTGACACATGGGACCTTTCTTGACAATTTAGGAATCAATCAAACAGGTGAAGAGGAAGCCCACAGAATGAATGGGAAGGAATCTTTGTTAACTATGTATCTGGCAGAGGATTAATATCCAAACTATAAAAAGTACTCAAAAAACTGTCAAAACAACACCAGAAAACCAAAACAAAACTACCCACTCAATAAATAGGCTTGGGATCTGAACATGGAGTGCTCAAAAGAATAAAAATGGATAAGAAATATTTAAAATGTGTTTATCACCCCTAGCAATTAGAGAAATCCAAATAAGAATAACTTTGAGATTTTTATCTTACCTCAATAAGAATGACAAAGATCAAAATAACAGAAAACCAATGGCGGAAGATGGGGGTGGAGGAGCAGTCACTGTTGGTGGGTGGCATGTGGATCTAGACACTCTGGAAATCAGTGTGGAAATTTTTCAGTAAGTTAAAAATAAATCTACCATATGACCCAGCTATTCAATTCTTTGGCATAAGCCCAAAAGTTCTATAAATTATATAAATGCCATCTTCATTGCTGGCCTAGTACAATATTTAGGATATGGTAACAACCTAAATGATCTTCAACAAAAAATGATGGATAATGAAACTATAGCATATATATATGTATATATGTATGTATATATTCTGAAATATTACTCAGCTAGGAAAAATGAATTAGTCTGCAAGTAAATAAATGGTTCTAGAATAATTCATACTGAATTAGGCAACACAGACCCAGAAAGCAGAAAGACACCTGTGGAAAGTAAAAAGGGACTTAGTGCTACAATAGGGAGCAACAGAGACAGCAATAGCTAAAGTACCTGAGCAGGAAATGGGGCAGAGTGGGGAGGAGCTTTGCTCAGGGACAGAGAGAAATATAAATACAGGAGGGGGAGGTAAAACAACAGCAAGGACATCTGAGTGAAAGGCTTTTTTGAATTCAGTTTTGAATTCCAACCTCTATTTTATTTGATTATTCTTGCATGGAAAATGTTCTATTATATAACCCCATTAAGAAATTGGCTTATGTGTATGTATTTAAACATGTTGGGTATATGAGTGAATTCCCATAGTGCCCTTGTATCTGACACCATGGCCACAACTATTAAGCACAGTGAGCTGGTTTAGAAATATGCTGCTAAGGCCTACCTTTTAATAGTAGCAAATATTTAAAACTGTCAAAAAATACAAACTTCCCTATGTAGAAGACACATGTGAAATTTAAATTTGCATGTTAATGCAGTACAGTAAAGAATTTTTTGAGAAGACTCAAATAAACTCAAACAAGCAAATTAATTCTGAATAAGTAGTAACAATTTTATTTTTAACTCAGCGTGCTGAAACACAAAATCTATTTCCAACATCAAGACACAAATAGTATGTATCTCATCATAAAATACCAATTGATTAAATAAAGGCCAAAAAGTTAAGTGTTTATATATCTGAATCTTGAAGTCAACTTCCATCAGAAACAATAATTAAATAACTTTAGCAGAACTTTATTTCCATTAATGGGCTCAATTCACTTTTAAGCAATGCAAAATTAACTAGGTCATAAGATACAATAAGCTTTACTAACAGGAAAATATTTAAATATAAGTATTCCTTCTCAGACATAAAGTTCGCATACAACAATAGAAGATACAGTGTGATTTCATTCCTACTGAAGAAGTCTTTCATTTGAGGCACTCAGTATTTGTTCAGCTAGACCTAACATTTACATCATTCCATGAACACTTAAACTGGAGCTCAGAATTTCTATATAAAAAGGTTTGCAAAATATTCTCATGTGTGCTGAAAGTGCTGTATTTATACTCTGAGAACACTGAGACAACTCACTCACCCACCCACCCACTTAAGACCAGGTACATCCAAGTCAGGTTAGTTTACCTGTTCATAAATGCGGCTCTTAGTAAAACTTGCTGAGTTGGATTTTCATAAAACTTCCATAAACCTTTGTTGTATTTTTCTAACAATGAATACTATCTTTGATTTCCCATTGTGTGTGTGTGTGTGTGTGTGTGTGTGTGTGTGTGTGTGTGTGTGTGTGTGTGTGTGTGTGTGTGTGTGTGTTTTGGTGGTGCTATGGATCCAATTCAGGGATCACAAATGTTGATAAGCACTCTATCACTGCAACTTTCAAAGCCCTTATCTAAAATTTTATATAAAAATTTCTTCTTACAAAACTTTAAGTGGGAAACTAATATTTTTGACAATTTAAACTTTCAATTACATGTAGTTAAAAATAAAACAATAATGGTTATAATACTTTTAAGATAGTTTAAGTAATTATTTTAAAACTTAATTATACTTGATAGCCTAGACCAGCACTGTTTTCCTATTGTATCATGCAGAATGCTGGTCACATTTTTAAGATTACACTGTCTTCTGGCAATCCACTGTCTTCTCAAATAAAGCACACTAAAATGAGATACATCAATTAATCTGAACTTTCAGCATATTTAACTAAGTCCTATTTCATAAAATCAGTCTTAACCATATTACACACAGCCCAAAGGTATACAGATATAAACACATACATACCTCACATAAATGACACATTTCATTCAAGGTTCTCCAATTTGAAGACAGTGACACAGAAGTGTGTGAGGAGGTAACATCAGTAAGCCATCTTATGGCACCTTCATATTTGTGCTCCAAATATCAAAACACGTTCAAAGTAAAAAATGAAAAAGGCACAAATAACAGTGTTTCTAAATGTTAATCTAAAGAACAGGTTTCACTGGCTACATTTTTGAGTTGTAATATTTAAAACCACTCCTTATGTTCTGAGGAAAGCTTTGTTTAGGTGATTAGAGAGCATAACAGGAGCAAACTGGTAATGTAAAAGACATTAGAAAGAAGTCATTTCTATTTCAACCAAGTTTTATACAGTTTAAAACTGGGGAAGTATGTGCGGGAAATGCTATCATGTCAGTCTGATAAGAATACATTAACAGCCTTTTATAACTGACTAAAGAAACTATAATACAAAAATATACATAAGATAAAACATTGTATGGTTCTCTGAGTATAATGGTAGGTATTGTGTCATCAGAAAAAGGAACACTTCAGATAACACTGATATTTGTAGAGCACAGTATTTGACATTTTGGTAAAAAAAAAAAAAGAATGTTAGCAAACTAGAAACAAAGAAAAAGCCTTAAGATTATCAATAAATGTTTATACTGACCACTATCTGGTATTACTACTGAATTCACCATGTTTAGAAATGTAGACCAAATTAATGAGAATCAGTTTACAACGTGTGATATATCCACTTCAATGCTTTTATGATATGTGACAATATATTCCACAGCTGAGTAGAATCTTTGTTTAGTTAATACCATGGGAAAATCTTATATTAAAGGTATAGATATGGATATATGGATACATGTACGTGTGTTTTAAACTGTGCAGTATTAATGTACAAGGCTTCCTATTATGATGAAGTTAAAGGAGTAAATCTTTGCTTGTCATGATTCTCTTACACAGGGTTAAGTCCACTGTCAATTGAAAACTTTTCTATCACAAATAATTTGTTCCACTTTAACTTAACACAACAGAGACTCAAACAAAAACATCTACAATATGATCTTTGCTTGTTTGCTCTTGAGAACTATGCTTATTTGACAGTATTTTCTCAATGTAAATATTTGAGGATTGCTTCAGTTACCATCCAATAAAGCTATAGTAAAAATAAAGTCTATTTCAAAACCATAAGCTTAATTTTCTGTCTTGAATTTTAAGATTAAAAAACCAAATTATATAAATTTTAATATGGAGAATAAAGCTATATATGCAAACAAATAGGCATATGTACCCGTTTCTCCAGTAACATGCTCTGTCTTTATGTAGGAAGCACACTATCACACCTCAGTCATATATGCTCTGACACTGACTACTTATGTTTTTCTAAGAGAATGCATCAGAACATATCTCACAACAATTATCAGCCTCCAAACATTTGTGTGTTTAAAGCTAAACTCATAATAAAGGCCTGGCTCATGAAAAACAGTTGACATCATTTATCCTGTTCATATTATGAAAAATTTCACCAATATACAATTAGTTAGTAACTGAGCTACCAAGGAGAAATATAGGTTCCTAGTGTGGCTGCAGAGACTTTCAGAAAGTTCTCTTCTTTCCAACGCATCTCCCATATGCAAATATTATTCATTCATTGTTTAAAAGGAAGCAGGTTGTATAGGGCTCATTTACTGTTAGGTGCCTTTTCCAAAGTATGATAAAATAGTAATAAATTCAATAATGACTATTTGAAATCCAAATCAATTTATCTATAATCAAACCTACTTTTATCAATTTTCACAAACATCCAAGTTGGCTCCATGTGTCATATAAACTTCTTTTAAATGTTACAACGTAATTATACCTTATTAATCACCTCAAAAGGAAGAAAATATATATGTACCATTCATCATAGAAAAATTACACATTAAAAGTGCACATATATATATATGTATATATATTTCTTTCTTAATTGGCCCACTCATGAAATGTACATTTGGTCATCCTGAATTTAACAGCTACTGAATTATTGTTTCAAATGGTCATTATAAATTTAAAACATTAGCAAAAAAAACATGCTTTCTTTTTACTGAAATCTTCAAATCATTTCTCAATCATTGAAAAGCACATAAACCCAATTTTTGAGCAGATAATATACAGATAAACACCAAAGATTTTGCTTAAAGTTTAGGCCAATTCATAGCTTATCTGCTCCCATTAAAATGAGAAACAAATTAAGTAGAGCAGTGTATGGCCATCACTTACCTCAACAGTAACAAGCTCTTTAATGTCAACAGAACTGAGACTGGAGGCGCCTCTGGCAATCTCCAAATTCAGGAAAACCTAGTTTTAAACTTGGAGACTGCATAGAGCGAAACCTATAAAATTACTTTGTTTCCAAATAATGGAAGATCCTTTTCAATCTCAGTATCTTCAGTTATCAGTATTACTGCATTGTGGAGCTAGTGCAATCCTGCATAGCCTTGGCAAATGGACAAGGCACAATAAAAAAAAAAAAAAAATTAAAGTACTATATGAACAAGAGAAGTCACTGAAGATAATTTAAGGCCTTGAAGTGAATTAATCAGTCTGATTTAAAGCTGAAGTATAAACCATAAATTATCCACCTGAAAGGAAGCAATATGCTTTTATAGCTTCTGTTCTGTGGACAAGAGACAGAAACAACTGTTGATTATGGTTTGTATTTGAATCCATCTGGACCTTGGGGGAGTAAAGGCAATCAATTTTCTACTGTCCGTGGAAGACTCAAGACTGCTTTAGCCGTTTGCGTGGAATACCAAACTGTGGACACTGTGCAGATGCTAGAGCTCGGAAGGCTTCTGCCACTAAATGAGGATGAGACTTAATCATGGACTTCCACCCTGATGTTTCCATTATGTCAGTTGATTGGCTGAAAAAGAAGATTAAAAGATGTTTAGTAAAAGAACACTTCTCAAATGTATTGTTGAGCTAATCAGTTTTGTCTTATAATTTTTGAATTTTGAAATTTTAGATATTCTACCTCTTTCCATACATTCATCTGAAATTTTAAAAACTTTTTTTCTTACTAGCATTTTTGTCAAAACTGAAAACATTTTTCTACAACTGAGCTCTGAGATATGTGGTTGTTCTCACAGCGCTTCGCTCATTGTTAGCAACTTCCATTCCACAGGTTTTCTCTAGCGTTCCAATTTTTCAGACACACTTCCCCTTTACTACACTATGCATTTTATCTCATCCGTGTGTCATGTCTCTAATTAATAACCACACCCTGCAGTTAATACTGATAAGTCCTAGTGCTTTCCCAAAAGATGCATCACCAATCATTTGCTCTTTCCAGTTGAATGAGCCTCAAGTCTCACAAATTCAGCATTGTCACATAAAGAACTCATCATCTTCTCCTCAAGTCTCAAATTGTTTGTCTTTCATTTTGGCTGAAGCTTTCACCATTACTCAGTGATTTAATTTAAACAGTCGGGAGGCAAGCTAGCACTAGCCCTTTAACTAAGTATTAATGTCCCATTTTTATTCACAAAGTCATCAAGAATCCATAAATTAATCCTCATAATCTCACAACTGAATCATTATCACATTCTCTTATTTGTAATTAATCTTACACTGTGACTCTTACTGCAGCCTCCACTGTTGCTGTAGCGTCAGGAACATGACTGTGTCATGCAGTAATCCATTGGTGGTTCCATCCTCTTTATTGCTTCCCATTCCCACTACTATGCTCCCATTCCTCTGTTACCGTATTTACAATGCCTTGTATGTATAACGTGCTCTCAATGAGCAAGCAGAGAAACTGGAAAAACAACACATTAGTTCTTTATCCTCTCCTCCTTTCTGTACCTTAGAACTGACCCTTGTTTCTCAAATACCAACATTACTCTAATGTCTTTCCTGTGAGCATCCATCAACCTGCAGAAACGATGCTAAAAATGGGAACCCTCCCGTGTCCATCAGAGGCATTAAGCAGTACTGGAGACTCATTACTCTTCGCTTCATGGTCACAAGTCCTAATGTATACTTTTTAGAAGCTGAGCTTTTCTTAATTTCTCTATCTTTATTCACTATCCACCTACATCACACACCCTTTATTCTCCTCTTCTGTAATATAAATAAAACTAGATCCCACAATTCATTGCAATTACTTGTCTAATCAATCTACTATACATGACAAACTAGTTGTATACAGGGGAAACACCTGCTCTAAATTAAATTTCAAAAAGGTTAAGATTCAAGTAGTTCTGTGGTGGGGTCCATGTGTAATATGTGAAATTTAGGCTTTAATCAATAAACATTATCAAAATAGTGCTTGATGAAAAAAAAATTAGACTTCCAAGGCAAATCTTGAGGACGCACTCTTCCTTAACTCTTTCTGAAAGGACAAGGGCAGATTTCTAGCAATACTTATAATGCCTATACTTAGCTATATACTGTGACATGTGTGCATGTATTCAAGAAATTAAAATCACCCATCCCAGTTTGCATGAAAAGCCAAACTACTAAGAATTCACTCAAAGCAGTCAAATTATTATTATTATTATTATTATTATTTTTAAAAATTGGCAGTTAGCTTAATCAGGAGCCGCACTTACTGTTCATGAGCAAAAGGTTTTACAAACACTTGACTGAACTTATGCAGACTGGAACTATGCCATCTTACCTGTTATTCCAGTTTTTCCCATCCTTACACCCAAGCTGCCGAAGTACACTGCACCTGCATTAAAGATCCAAGCAGGGTTTTAGAAAGGCCCAATGAAAAAAATGTTAAATGTGTCGCAACCAATGAAATTCAAGTACAGCTTACCTATTAATAAAGTCTATAGCCTGGGCTTTCAACTGCTCTGCACTGTGCAAGTCTGCAAGGACAAGGGTATCAGCGACATTTTCTACTGAGAGGTTACTGCACAAAGCTTCTTCACACATGACCTTCAGCCGTTCCAGCGCATACTACCCAAAAGAAAAACATAGTCATTAAACATTTATTCCAGTTATTTAGAGGATAAGTATCTGATATTTGTTACTTAGCAGATAAGGCTCTAGAAAATTTATTTTGAACTAATGCTACTTTAAATCAATAAATTGTTGCTTTAGCTTATGAAGAAAATGTTAATGCATTTTGGAGAAATACTAATTTGTTTTTTAAATCATAAGTACAAAATATGGTGGATTTTAAAGTAAGACAGCTATCTTAGTGCTCAATTATCCTAAAGAGCATGTTATCAAGTAAACATTTATCTCAGTTCTAGTCTTCTCAATGAAAAGAATTCAGCCAAGAGAATATTTAACCTGTATTTTATTTTAAAAAGAAAGCAAATGAGCAGATTTCAAAGAAAGACGGAGTGGGCTTGACCTTAAGTAGGAGAACCACAGCAGCAGTCTCCTGGATTTTGTATTATGGATTTATAAACTTTTTGCAATCCCTATCTCTTATGACATCATTTTCAACTTTCTCCTAGGAAGCACCTTCATTTCATCTCACTTTACTATGAATGGTCTGGAGCCAAGATGCCCTTGTTTTAAATTCCCTGTTTATTAGATCTTCACTGGTGAATTTTTGAAAAGTGCCTAAAATCTCAATTTTATTTTGTGGGAAGAACACAAGCTCAGCTTCATGGATGTCTGATCACAGAAGGGCATCTTGACTACCAGGAGACAATAGTTTCTAAACTACGGTTTAGCTTGTTCCTTGCCTACTTAGTGTGAACACTCTCCTCCCTCCTGCTCATATGTACCACCAGTTACCTTCTGTAACAACTCCGTTTCTTTTCTAATACTCCAAACAGCATATATCACTCTATATTTATTTTGTCACTATTCAATCTTGAGTGAATTAACTGAAGCTAAGTACATATTAACAGCCATTAGTTTTTAGTATTTATTAATGTAAAGTGCAGTATTAGTGGCTGTATTGAGATGTAATAAAATAAACAGCATAGATTTAAAGTTCTTACTTTGATGATTTAATACCCACAGTAAACCCAACATCCATTCCAAAGAGGAAATATATCCTTTAAAGTCTTTCTTCCCCATATCATTCCAAGCAATATTTGTGATGTGCTGAGAAACATGCTTGCATTTTCTGAAGTTATTTTTAAAAATTTAGTAAACAGTATATATTCATTGTCTAACACTGCTACTCGGTGTCACTATTTTCAGATTCATGTACATCATTGCTTATAGTTTCAGCCCTTCTTAATGCTAAGTCTTAGACTATTAAATATGAGTATCTCTCTTCCCACTTCATTCTCCCACACTACACATATCTGTATGTATGTGTGTGTATGTGTGTATGTGTGTGTGTGTATGTATGTATGTGTGTGCATATATGTGTGTATGTGTGTGTGTGTATGTATGTATGTGTGTGTATATGTGTGTGTATGTATGTGTGTGTATGTGTTGTGTGTGTGTGCTCTTGCACACACGAACATGCCAGCTACCTACTGTAACAAGTCATTTTATTTCTAGTCCTTCACACTTAGCATTTACTACACATTATATTTGTTTTGCCACTGTCCATTACTGGAGAATGACCACTAAAAGCTAAGTAAATGTTATTAACCAACAATTTTTTTTGTAGCTAAAGCTATACACATACTACATAATTCACCAATTGATATTGTACTTGTTGCCTTTCTCAGTTATTACAGTTATAGATACTCATATAAATCTTAAATTAGCACACATATATATTATTTGGGGGAAGGGGATACAAGCCTCAAAGTAAACTCAATACTTAATCATGTACATGGTAAGTTTACATTTACCTTATACAAACAAACAAACAAGCAAACAAACAAAAACCCTGTTACTTTCCCTGAGTGGTTGTCCAGTTCCATACTCCTATCAGCAGTGTCTGAATATCCTAATTCTTCCAGACCTTTGAAAGTCTTATACAGACTATGTAGTTTTAGTCCTTAGGACTGATGTGCGGTGTGGTCTTTCACTGTGGGTTTAATCTCCATTTCTTTAAGAATACTGGGCATCTTTACTTAGTGAACTTCATTAGTTTTATTTGGAAAGTATCTACTTTAGTATTGTCTACTCTTAGCAATAATATTTCTTTTTAGTTGAAGATTAAATGTTCTTTACATAGTCTGAATACAAAAGTCCTAAATAGATGTATCATGAATATGTTTTTAGGATTGAAAAGCATTGGATTCAAAAATTTTCAGACATTTCTGTAGTTTCTCTATGTTAAAAAAGACACAACATATTTATAAGAGACTATAACATTATCAACAAGTTTTTCTTTCATTACTATCACATTAAAAGAATTCTACATAGAGAATAATATAAATTATATTGTTTTTAAGAAAAAATGAAGGTTAGACAGCATATTTTAAGACTAAGAATATCTGCAAGTTCCAAATACATTTTCTATGCAGCTGTATGTTGTATTTGCCCTAGAAATTATTAAGCTTATGATTTAATCTTCCATGAGAAAATCTATACCCCCTTATACTTTCCTATCATATAGATCTTTTTGCCAATTTTATTTCCATAATGTTCTACTTTATGCTACTTTGAAAAACTCTTCAAGCTATCTACAAATATGACAAATTAATGTCAAAAGTTATTCATATTTTTGTATGATAGTTTCTATAAATGTCAAGTTTGAGGATTTGTTTTTTGTTTTCTGGGTGTTTGTTTTGGTTTTTGTTTTTTTCCAGCCCTTTAAAGCTCCATTACTTACTTTGTCTGCAGCTGCCAGCAAGTTGTCAGCCATTTTCTCAAGATTTGGTGCTTTTCCTGTGTAAACGAATCTCATCATTTCCTTAAAAACCTCAGGATCTAAATCATTTATTTCCACTCGATTCTATTATTGAAAACAACACACAAAAAATTAGAGACAGGTACATATATGAATCCACATGAACCTTTGACGGTAATTAAAAACATATTAGCATTTGCAAACTACTTTTAAACCAATTAAATAACCTAATAATCCAAACCACATTATAGGTAATTCTAAGAACGAGAGCATATACTTTCTTATGTAAGAGCCATGATCATTCAGAAAGTAAATACATGGATAGTGAGACCCTGATAAGTATTACCGCGTTGTCAGCTTATCAACTTTCATAATTAAAAGACACAGAATATTGTAGCCCAAATAAAATTCATCTGTGTAAGGTTTCTGATCACAATTTCAGAGGAAAATTTCTGACTTTTCCGTGGCTGAATTTTATGAGCTAATACCTAGATCTTATAAACACAAACTCTATTCAGTTATTATATGAAAAAGGTCTGTACATGATTTGGATGAGAGCTCACGAGATGAGAACACTTGCTTTTGCAAAATGCTATTGGTCCTTCTGTGATTATCTGAGACACATTCCAGTTCAAGCAAGACAAGTTGCTTTTAAGCTTTATGGTCTTATATCCAATTTTCTTCCAAGATAAAAGAACAAGAAGTATCAACACTTCAGAAAACATCTTGCATCATTTTTTTGAAGTCAAGGCGCTAGATAGAAATCATTTTGGGTAACTTAAAAGCAATATAGTGTGACTTGTTACTGTGCTGTCTAAGCTTGCCACCAGGGAGCTCTGACAAAGCTGGACCTCAGAAAGAAGCTCCAGGCAGTTCAGATATGTACATAGCCCAGGGCAGGCCTTGGTATGCTAATAAACCAAGCCCAAGTAGGTGTTCATACATTGGTTAACATTTCAGGTCAGGAAGTATGCAAACACATCAGTCCCAGCCTCAGGTTTACCTCAGAGGTGAAGAGTGTATCGACATTTGCCTCCATACCACATTGCTCTGTGAAGTGAGGAATGACCTGAGACTATGACTCTAGAGCTAGTCTCTCCGTACCCTCACACACCCTGTAGCTATCCTTTATTGTTATGATACCCAAGCGGAATGTAGCAGGATGTTCCGATGCACTGCTGTTCACGTTTTACACTGTTTTCCAGTTTCATTTCTCACTTTGTCCCCTCTCTCAGTGCTCTTTCTTCTCTCTCCTCAGGAACATAGACTTGTCTGGTTGCCAGAGTAATGCAATTCCTCTTTCTTCTCTTGGGGATTAGACTGCTACTGGTTACTCTAGTCTAAGTATGTTAGTCCTTACTTCTCAGTTAAGCATCTCTCCAGACTGAACCATTTTCTCTCCTTGTAGAGCCTGCTGTTCTATGTCCTGTCTGGCACTCTAATGCTTAGACTTACTGTGATTTCCCCCAATAATTCCCAAGGTAACTAGCCTCACTACAGAAAGTGCTGTCAGTGTCCTTTTAATCCCTAAAGCAATTGAAGTGCTTACAGAGGGACTGTTTTGCAGCCAAATACTACTCTATTCCCAGTGTATTCACTGCTACACACAGTGAGTGAGGGGCGCTTTTGGCAGTACTCAACTCTTGGGGAATTACAGGGATAAAGCTTGTGTCTTTAACATTTTTAAATTGACTCTTTTAAATTAAAGAGGAAAATACCAACTGAATCCTATACAGCCTGGTCTCTCCTGAGCAGTGTAAACATGTCCACTGAAGATAGAAGGCAACAAAATTAAAAACAGCTGGAACAACAGCAAAACTCAAGCAGTTACTTTATCTCAGATGAACAAGAGCTGATGGAAAATCATAGGAAACATGAGAAGCCAACACCTTATTTGCTCCAAAATCTAAAACTCACAGAACATACATTTGTGTAAAAAGTTCAAACAACACAAAGTGCTGAAAAAATTAAGAAAAACCAACTCAATATAAAGAAAGTCCAGATGGACTGCTGGGGTTCAAGGAAGCTGTAATAGAAGGTGCGGGAAAATGTATTCCACATTCTGACAGGTCAGAACTGTCAACTTCTACTTATCTACATGCAGAGTTGAAGCAGAAAGATGGTAAAGGAAGGATAAAGAAATCAACGCCCACCAAGGCAGTGCAGCAGAGGATACTGGAAGGAGCACCCTAGACTCCTGGACTGAAGCTGAAGAAGAGAAACAAAACAAAACAAAACACCCACCCGTGACTCTCCAGGCAGTAGTAGTACAGGATACTAACTAAGGTAGTTGTATAGAAAATAGGACCTTCTTTTTGTCTTTGTTGCCTACATGAAACATAACTCACCATTAAAGACAGGCAGAAATTTATAGTGAAAAAAAAAAAAAGAATGTACTCCATGTAAATCAAGTGATGCTTGTCAAACATCTGAGGAAATATATTTCAAGCCAAACCTAGTTTGGAAGAATAAAGGTCACTTTATACTGACTAGGTAAACAATCCATCAAAAGAGCATTACAAAATCTATACATAAAACACCTTTAATACAGGCAGACCCAATCTCCAAAACCACATACAACTGAGATCAAGTCAAAGATGAACACCGACAGAGCCATAGTGGGTGACTTTAATACACTACTCTTACGCGAAGACAGATCATCCAGACAAAGAGAGAGAAGCATGGAATTAAATGACTTCAAAAAATCCAGCTGACCTAACAGATATACTGAGCACTCCTCCAACCAAACACTGTATGTTTTTATCATAAGCATAAGGAAATGTACCCAACATAGGTTACAAATGGAACAGAACTCAAGAACCAACAAAATATAGACAGATTGAAATAACTGCTTGTACCCTAAGTGACCACAATGGAGAAAGCATGAAATCAACAGCAAAAGCAATACAAAAACGCACAAATTCAGGGAGATTAGACAATACAGCACTGAAGAAGTCCTTGAATCCACCGAGAAAATATAAACATTCTTGTAATGGATAAAGATGAAAATAGAACATACCCAAGTCTATGGGTATAAGCAAAGAAGTTGCAAAGCTCCCAATGTCTGTGAGGGTTAGAAGATAATGTAATCTAAAGACCTGCCCAACCCCCACAGCCCCACACAGTGAATCCATCTGACTCCAGCTAACCTGCACCGCCCCTAATCCGCAAACTTACAGAGGGTTCCACATCCAGTGCCCTCAGTCTAGTGAGCCACAACTGCAGCTCTCCCAACACCAGGTTTGGCTCTGCTTACACAAATGTGTTCCAGTCTAACCTGCAGAGTCTCTGACCGTAACCAGCCAGCCTATAGCCTTGCCAACTCCCTGGCCCAGACAGGAACACAAATGCTAACCTAATCTTCTGAGTCCCACCTGTACCATTTCCAACCTCCAGGCTTACTCCAGGCTACATATCATATAAACTTGTCAAGTCTGGTGAAAGCCCTGGGCCCTCACCAACCTGCACCACATCCAACTTCCAGGACTAGCCTAGAACACATCTGTGTGCCAGGAGACCAAGCTGGGTCCTGGTAATCATGTCTGCCCCTGCCTTCTCCAACTTTCAGGCCTAGAATCAGCCACACTACCTGTATGCTGACCTACTGTGGTAGGAAATCAAAAACCTGGTCCACTGAAGCCAACACAATCCCAGGTAGAGCTCAGGAAGCAGTTTCTATACACGCCCAAGCAGAATGAGCCATTTGTTCTAACTGGAATTATTTCCATTCCTCTAATCGAAGACCAACACTGAGCAGATAAAGATTAGCCCAGCAACTCTGCAAACTGGATCTCAATCAACAAAGTTTGGGCATCAACAAAATCAAAATCAAATTCCTACTCAACACAAGCAACCTAGAATTCCGTAACCTGCACACGACCCCCCCCCCCCCAAAAAAAAACCCTCCATAAGCTCAGGTATTCCTGTCGAAATCACGGACAACAGAAAAGACCAAGACACTATTCTATCCCTCCAAGTCCATCAATCATACTTAAACTCACTAGGTAAACCTCAAAAATCAAAATTTAAAGAAAAACCATAAACTTTACCAAATAACTTTAAAAGTTTAACCAAATAACAAAAAATAAATAACTGAATGATGCATAAGAAATAACAAAAATATAGCTGAACAACACGATGAGGATTATCCAGGATTTGAAGAAGGAATTCAGTAAGGAGAAAGAATTACTGAAGAAAAGTCAACCTGAAATGAAGATGAAATTGAATTGAAAACCTCAAAGCCCTGTTCAAAAATAAGAATGAATAAAGTAGAAGGTAGAACAGAAAGATCCACAGAAAAGTAGAAAACTTAGAAAATAAAAGCTAAAACTATGAATTAAAAAGAAAACCACAAAAGGAATACAAAATATTGTGGATCATTAGGAAAAGGTCAAATCTTCAAATTATGGGCATATTTGATTCAAAAGAACCCCTGGTTAGTGTCATACATTAGACTTTAAAAAATATCAGTTAAAACATTGAGGAAAGGCTCATCTACACAGATGCAAAAAGCACAGGAGAACAGCTTGCAAATCATACTTAAACCTTAAATATACAAAACAAAGAACATACTTCATGCCATAAGAGATAAAACATGAGTCCCAAGAAAAGCCCATCTGACTGAAAGCTGTTTCTCAGTGGAAACTTTAAAAGCTAGAAGAGCCTGGAAAAATGCGCGCCAAGGTCTGAAAGATCACAGATGTCAACACAGAGTAATAACTGGCATAGACTAAGGCAATGGAAAAACTTTCCATGACTTAATCAGGTTAAAATAATTCACATCCAATAAACTGTCCATACAAATAATACTGGAAGTTATAAATACAAATTAATCACAAGGAATTAAAAATGAACACTTTATTCCAACCTTAAGATAATTCTCCTATCTTAAACATGTGCACTAAACTCTTGTGCACCCAATTTCATAGAAAGTGTACTATTGAAATTAAAGACAAAGGTTAATATCAACCCATTAGGTTACTTTTTATTAGACATGTTCTCTAATAAAAAAGGTCATCTGGACAAAAAAACAAAACAGGAGAACTAAATGGTATCATACATCAAACAGACCTAACAGAAGTCTACTCTTATAGCTCTAAGTTCCTAAATATTCACAAAAGGTAGAAATCAACTGCTTCAGCAAAGTGACAGGACACTAACTAACTAAAATCTGAAGCCTTTCTTCTGATATACTAACAACAGTCACTTAGATCATGAGCATGCTTCCATTCACACAGCCTCAAAAGGAAGGCCCTAGGTAACCTAAGCAGGAGAAAAGCTGCTAAATGAAAACGTAAAATCCCTACCTTCCAGTTGTTGGTCAGAGAAGTCTAAGTGACACTCAAAGAGATGTAGACTATCACTGTTGCCCTAGAATGCCTTCATGAATTTGAAAGTTAAGACCCTGCTTGTTGGTCCAGAGCCTGGCTTGAGTTTGGCAACCTGTCTTTGGCTATGACTTCCGCATATGAGTGGCTCAGTTTAGCCCAACCCAAAAACTGCCTCGGCCTAGTCACCAATGTGGTAGCTTATGTGACATAATCTCATTGGTCCCAAAATCTAACCCATCTCTCCCCACCCAAAATTCCTACCTCCTCCTTACCTCAGCCTATATAAACCCCTGCCTGATACAATAAAAATGAGATCCTGCTTCGACAAGACTCCCGGTGCAGTGGGCTTCTTTCTGGTGGACAGGGGAGGTCTGGGCCTTGAACACTCACCAACCCGCTCAGCTCCAGGGAGTGACAGGCAGAAACAGTCCTACCTCAGCCCTCAACTGTCAGCTAACCCGACACTGCTGCTGAAGCCACCATGCTCTTTGGACAGGTCTTAGAAGTAATGAGTTGCTTCAAATCTTGAAGCCTCCTGACCGAAGACTAGTAGCTGAAAAGGAAAAAGCTGTGGCACCTACAAACCACAGCAATGACCAGTAGGGCAAGATATCTCTAAAGGTTTACTATTGTAATATATTTTATTTGTAATATATTAAATATAGGATTAATATTTATTGTAGAGTATTTTAACACTTATGATTATAAGTTAAATCTTAGGACGATTTCTTGGCGATGGATGACCTAGGTAATGGATGCTGATCCAATCTCCAAGAAAGCATGAACAAAAGTGGGGTGCTCAAGATTCCAGCAGCCCCTTTTGAACAGGGCGGGCCATACCCCTTCAAGATCCCAGGACTCTAGAGACATGCCTCCCAACCTTATCAGCCAACACCTGAATCCCACCACATCTCCCCCTTTTGTCTAACTAAGAAGATTTTAAACTAAGACTATATATAATAGGAATAATTATAAAGTAATATCTGGGGGAGGAAAAGGCCAAGCACAAGCATGGTCAAACTATAACTAAAACCCAACACATATAAGGTATATCATATAATTTTGGAATAACGGTAGATGGTGGGGTGTATACATTATTTTAAAGCTTGTTTATCTGGGATAGTGAAAATCTAACACCTGAATGTTCTTTGCTAAGGGATGATAGGATAGTAACTCTAACTACCTATTCTTTAACTCCATCAAGACCTGAGAAGAAAAATATATTACCTGAAAGTCAGAAGCACATGAGAGTAGTAGCTTCCAAAATTTGGGAGAGGACAGCTACATTCAGCTACCTGGACAATCACCTATAGTTTGTTTTTTGTTTTTTTTTTGTTTTTTTTTTTTATGCCATTGAAGGATCTATCATTTTGGCTATAGGCCTATGATATTTGACAGATCATTTTAGAAGTAGGGCATTATCTTGTCTAGGCAGGTTTTGTCAGTCTCTATTTGTCATCTTGTTTATGTAGATTGGACATCATGTGTATTGTCAGCAGTCAAGGTAAGGGCAGTTCTTTACCCAACCGGCTAAACTCTAAAGGAGTGTCTTTGATGTTCACACCATCTCAGGAGAGGAACGGTGACACCAGGAGTCATCGCGTTTCTCACAGCCAAATTCTGAATAACTAAATGTTAAGCGCCATGTTCTCTGGGTCTATGAAATGGTTGAGGACTCTTGTCTGTCTATGGTACTCTACTTGTATCTGGGATGACTATGACATGGCAAACTTAAGTAATGTTGACTGTAGTTCTTATTTTAAGGATTAAAGCCTGTATTGTAAAATTAGGTTTACCTATAAAGGGGTGTACAATCTCTGACCAATGACTTTTAGTATGACTATCAAACATTAGCCAGAGGTATATGTACCACGTAAAATGGTAACACTATTTTAGACATATATATATATATATACACATACATACACACACATATATAACATATATACATTATTTAAACAGTGGTATACGAAACATTTTGTGCACATATCATAATTAGCACAATTATACATTATGTCTAGTATAGTTAAATGGAGGTAGCAATTGCATAGTGGAAATGACATTAATGTGCAAATATTTTAAACAGAGGTAGAAGCATATGTAAAATATAGCAGTTACAGATTCAATTTTATATAACAGTTATAGATTTAATTTTATATCAATGTACAAGTTGTTTCGGACATATAAAACAATTTTAGATTTAAATTTGTACCAATATTCAAATTATCTTAATCAAATATATAAAATGATTTCACAGGTGAGCCACAGGCCACATGACAAGACAAATTAATGAGAATGGATGGAGTTAAGATGTAAGAGCTAGCAAGCAATGTGCCTAAGCCATAGGCCAAACAGCATAAAATTAATCTAAATATCTTGGGGGCCTAAGCAGCTACAGAAGGCTAAGGGGTCTGGGGCAGCAGGTCTGTGGGTCTAGACCTCTGGCCACCCAGGGCCTGAAAACCTTATTGTAACAGTTTACAATGGTAGTTCTTATACCTTTGAAGTAGCTATCAACTATCTAGTTGAACTGAAGGCCTGCTCATGCCTGATGCTGCCATGGAACCTAGAGGAGACCCTATTCGTACTATTTTCCTGATCAGCAGAATATAACTATATTATTATATTCTCATAAGTGTTGCTAAAGCCACAACTGGTAAAAATTGCCACAGTATGCCCAGCCCTAATGGACACATCTATAAGACAATCCTTATACCTCCACAAAGATTTCAGAAGTGAAGGCACAAAAAGATTCTAAACACCAGAGGCCTAGGAAGTCTGCTGGAAGACTGTATCTTCTGTATATGACATTAAAGCTCCACCAATGAAATTTCAAAGGTATGGACACCTCAAGAAGATAAATCTTAAAAAAAAGTAATAACTTGATGATACACTAAGGCTTTGAAAAGAAATTTAAAAAGTATGACTAATATTTCTAATAAGCTTGAGATATATTTCAGAGAACAAACTCAGAATACATGGGATAGAAGGAGCTAAGGTAAATGTACAAGGAATTGATACCCAAGTTGTAACAGTAAAACTGTACAACTACAGAAAGAAATTGACTCCCAGTATCAGCTGCATTTACAAATTCAAGGAGTCATTAGCAGAAAAGAACTTTTCAAGACACATCATAGTGAAGAAGTCAAAAATACGAAGTAAGAGGGCTATCGAGATGGCTGAGAATTTAAAAGTACTAGCTGTTCTCACAGAACACCTGGGTCCAAATTTCAGTATTCACGCTGTGCCTCCGAGCTATTAATATAATGCTAAGCCATTATTAACAGACATAGAAAACAAAACAAAAGAAATAAACAAAACACCAACAAGTACCCCCCCCCCCCCGCAAAAAAAAAAACAAACAAAACTCTGTCTTAAAACTCATATGAAAGGGCTATACTCTGGATAGCCAAGACAATCCTGAATATAACAGTACTTCTGGAGGTATTATAATACCTCATTTCAAGTTATACAACAGAGCCACAGTAATAAAAATAGCATGATGTTGGCAGAGAAACAAGACACACAGATCAATGGAACAGAAAAAAAAATGGTGTAAATATTTATATATTCTACAAATACCTGATAATTGACAAAGATGCCAAAAACATATTGCTTTCTAAACTGCTTTCTAAAGCCTGCTAGAGGTGAGGAAGGAGGGAGGGAAGTGCAAGCAGGAAGCACACAGGAAGCACATACTTTAGTGGATCAAGGATTGAACATAAAATGTGAATTTCAAAATTGCCAAAATGAAGTAGAAAAAAATACCACAGTATGTAAATGAAAGAAAAGACTCTGTAAAGAAGATGCTGGTTACTCAAGAAATCATACCAATAATCAATAAAAAAGTAATTAAATCTCATATAATTAAATGTTTCTATACATCAAAGGAAACTATTAGCAAAAAGACAGTCTACAGAATGGAAGAAATCTTTAACCAGCTATCTATCTGATTAATAATCAAAATATATAAAGAACTAAGAAGAATCATGCCTTAGATCAGAGAGCTCTTTAAAGAAGAAATACAAATGAAGCAGTGGTCATCATCCTTAGCTACTGGGAAGATGCAAATTAAAATTCCTTCACAATAGCATCTTACCCCATTAAGAACTGCTGTTGTGAAAACAAAGGAAATATGCTGAAGATGTGAGGAAAAGAAGACCCCTTTATCCACATTTGGTAGGAGTCCAAGCTGATAATGAAAATCTGTGTGGATGTTTCTTAAAAACAAATAAACAAACAAAAATCCTAAAAGCTGTTCTAAACTATACCCCTCCTGGAAATATATGCAAAGGAATGAATACCTGGCTACAGAGAAACTTAGACATCCATTGTTCATTGTTCCTCTATTCAAAATAGCCAGGCAACAACTCTGAGGTCCCATCAGCTGATGAGTGGATAATAAAAATATGGAAGTCATACACTTTGGAATTTTAATTAGATGCAAAAAAGTAAAATTAAAAACTTTTTTTAGGTAAGCAGATGAATTTGGAATATACCACATATTAAATGATGTAATTCATTTAATTACAAGTGAAATTCCCCATGGTCTCCCACAGGATCCTAGGTTTAAGTTTATAGACTGTAAGGTTTAACTTCAAGAGACTACAGAAAGGGTCCTTTAGCAGAACTGGAATAAGACACAGGCGGAAGTGGAGGCAGCAGAAGGCACGTGCTATGAAAGCAGAGGGAGGAAAAATCTATGGGAAGAAGCTGGGGAACACAGAGAAGTAGGTGAAGAGATAATCAAAAAAAAAAAAAAGCTCTGCAGAGTTTACTACTGGTTATTTTGTAAGTCAATTTATTAAAAATATAATTCAAAATGTGTGAACATAGATGCTCTAAATGGGTGGGTAACGTATGCCACAGAAGAGAGAGCTTGATCAACAATACCCCCAGTGTGGTGTCTCCTCCCCCTCCCTCTCACTAGCGATGAAACCCAAAGCTTTCTGCAGGGAGGCAACTGCTCTAGCAACGAGAACATTAAAAGAGCGGTTCCTTAGAATGTCCAGTAGCATTCACAGTGAGAGGCACCTACTGTTTTATTTCAGAACACAGTTCTTCTCTGCTGTAACTCGAGAACAAGAACATGCACAGATATCTTTAATATGTGCATCTATCATTAGACATGTATACAAATTAAATAATATTAAGCCTTTTAACAACATTTACCTTTTTGCATTCTTCCATTTCATGTTCAAACATTGCATTAAAAACTGGGGATCGAGCTATAACAAGAATAAGCACCATTACTTAATGTACAAATTTATTTAAAAAATACTGTATTATCCAAAGGAGAAGATACCTGCAAGCACAGACTTATGAGCTTTGAATTCTTTTCCTCTCACAAAAAAGCAGCAATCTGTAAATCTTGTGTTTTCCCAGAGATTACCTAAATCTTCTGCTAGTCGACATTCGGGTACCTTCAATGTGTTTGTATTTGTATGTCCTGAAATATTTACTGAATCTTGAACCACACTCACCTAATAAAGAAGACAACAGAAAAATATTTTCACACAATATTATAAATAATTAGTTGCTATGAATACATTTAATTTTTAACTCAAAATACCCTGGTTAAAACAATATGTTGTATAATTTTGCTGATCAAAATTCCTAGTACCCCCCTAATCAAATTTAATATAAGTGAAAAAAATAGCATGGGAACTTAAGAGATAACCCAAATCCTTTCCAGTAGTGTGGTGACATACTGTATATTTAATAAGAAAAGACTGAAATATGGGAGGACAGAGCCAAGCCGTGAAGGTCAAGGAATGGTGACTCACACCTTTAATTCCAGCACTCTCTGGGAGGCAGAGATCTTATGGATCTCTGTTTGGTCAAAGCCAAAGGGAGCAAGGTGATGATGGCACCCACCTTTAATCCTAACTCTAGAAATGTTGAATAAGGAAGTAGGCAGAAGTCTGCCCTTTTCCCGGGTACTCAGGCAGTCTGAGGACTTGTGAAGATAGGACCTACCATCTTCAGCCTGAAGAATTGGCTTGGTAAGAATTGGCTGTGGCTTGGCTCTGTCCTCTGATATTTCAGGCTATTTTTATTAAATATACAATATATCACCACACAGTAGTGACACTGTAGGTAAATAAATTATCATTGATTAAAAAGTTCAAATATTCCAGTCATAAAGCTATTTCCTAATAGAAACTTCACAATATCATCAAACGTGACAAGCTGACATTTTTGTGGACATTTTGTTGTTTTGCACTTATAGTTCACACCTATTGACATTTCATTATTATACATATATACAAACCACATAGTTTTCAGGGACATAAAACTATTAGCAGATTAAAAATTGAAAACTTTAAGCTGGAGAAATGGCTTAAGAGTTAAGAGCACTGCCTCCTTTTCCAAAGGACACAGGTTTGATTTCCAGCACTGACATGGAAGTTCTCAACCATTTGTAACTTCATGGGATAAACCATTGTTTTCTGACCTCCCTGAGCACCAGACACTCTGGTGGTACAGAGACATAGATGTAAAACACCTACACACATAAAATAATAAAATAAAACAAACAAAAAAAGGAAATTAGAAACTTAATATTGTTCCTACCAGTTTCAACATCAGTAGAAAGAATTTAAATATCTGCTAAAATTGATTTAAAATTTTAAGTACAAGAATTTCCACAAAAGTGGCTCTAATTATCAAAGTAAACAATAATTTATAGAAAGTCAAAAGTGTGTTCAATGCAAATGTACTTTAATTCAATTTGCAGACATTTCATTTATCTGTGAAATCAGAAGTAAGAGTTGGGATAACTATGACACTGCTTTATGCAGACTCCATTAAAGATCACTGTTGACTGACTCAAATCTTTTAACTTTCACATCTTTAAAGGAAAGCATTCCAACTTATATTGGAAATTTCATACTACAATAACAACAAAAGTACATCAACTAACAAAGCAAGTAATTAAAATCAAACAATTTCTAAAACTTAAATTTTATATGTTATATTAGCTATGATTTTGAGTGTTAAATATTTAGAACATTTGTTATAAAGCAATAGATAAGTGAATTTATTTCTTTAACATATAATTTAAGGCTTGGCAGGTGGCTTAGCTGTTAACTGCTTACTGTACAAACATGAGAATCAGAATTTGAACTCTAGCATCCATGTGACAAAAAAAAAATTACAGCACTAAATATAATCTTAATAATGGGCAGGTAGAGAGAAGACCTTGTGCTTTTATTTCCTTGTAACAATTATGATAAAAGTATTTATTACAATAATCTTATGAGATGATATTATAAATATGGGGGCCGAGATATTATGAACACAAAGCCATCAATAAAGGTCCTATCTTAAGGCTTCTATCACTTAAATTATCTAAAATTTCAGAAACTCCAAAGAAGAAAAAAATACTTTTGTCATCTCTACTGATGGTCCTATTTTACAGAAGTCAATGATACACAAATGAAATGTGCTAACATAAATAGTGGGATATATTTAGGAATCACTTTTTAGTATATATTTAATTGCTTATATTAAGCAGTAGTCTTGAAATTCCAGGACTGAGAGAACAGAATCTGTTTATTAACTTGTATAAATTATATAGTAGTTACAAAAAGTATGGTAATAATTGACTTAGAAGAAGATTTCTAAATTATATGTGATGTCTCTAACTCAAGACAATCTATTTATGTGTGTGCATGTATGTGCTGCAAGTGCACATGTATCACACTATTAACATGAAGGTCAGAGGAAAACTGAGGAGCGAGATCTCTCCTCCGTGTTTCTCAAGTTGAGTCTGAGTTGTCATGGCATTTCTAGTTAGACAATAAGTTTCCGTCTGATTCTCTTGTCTCAGAATCTCACTTGTCATAGAAATGCTGGGATTACAGGCACACTTAACCACATCTGGCTTTTTATGTGGGTTCTGGTTATCAGGAATGTGCATGGCAAGTGATCTGACCGACTGAATGATCTACTTGGGTCCCAAGATAATATATTTAATGTAAAAACTTGGAAGAAAAGACAATAAATAAATAAATTATAGGAACATAAACATAGACATTATTATCATAGTTGGGAAGCACAACTACATTCTGTATAAAGAATTCCTCCCATACCTATCTAGGGCTATCAAAGCAAATACACATTTCAGTACAGAAGAAAATTAATGACTTAATATTAAAACATGATGGGCTCATTTCTTGATAGCTATAATTTAAAATGATAAAAATATTGAGAACAGGTAATGAACAACTTTATTTATGGAACCTAGAGAGAAAAATTCAGGAAGAAGGCTGAGATTTTCTGCTGATTTAATACAGTACAGTTCTCTTATTAAAAATTTGCCACTGATTCACCCTAAAGATATAGTTTAAAATGAAGATGAACATTTAAGGGTGTAAATGAGTTGCATCTCTCTAATAAATCTGGTTTTTCTCTTCTGTAGGACTGGAAGCAATACTGATTCTAATTTTTAAAAACCCAAACACTCGAAAACCATCCTAAAAGGAAGCTGTTACTAAAATCACAAAGTATTACAATGCTGTCTCTCTAACCAACTTTTGCTTAACTTCTATACTCACTCCAAAGACAGTTTTAGAAGTCCAGTTTTATGCATCTCCTAGAAAAGGTGGATAATAAGAGCTTGGAGCTTTCAATATACCACTTTAAAAGTTCTAGTAACAGCAACAGGGTAGTCAAGTTTTTATTTCTCACAGCTAAGATTTCAGAAAATAAAACCCATCTCCCACTCATTACCGTAAGTGTTTTAAACAGTCAAGTCAATGTGATACCTCATCAAAAGGAAATGTTTTGTTGGGTTTTTTAATATGTTCTTAAGAAAACATAAGTTTACGTTTATGAAAAGATTTTCATATATTTTAGCTATAATACATCTGTAATTTTCTGTTTATCAAGGAATGCCACAGTTCTGCAGACTACCAAGAACATTTAAAATTTTTAAGGTTTCAAAAGATGAGCAACTCTGACCAGTGTTCTCCTTCTCTAATTTATTCTCAATTCTTGTTTATTACATCACTAGAAAGGAAACAAAGCTGTTTACACTGTTAGATATTTTCATCTAACTTTTGCCAGATCAGCCACTACATAGACTGCAAGACTAAGCTATGTCTTGCAAAAAGGGTAGCACCCAGCTGCCTTACCTGTCTACAGCACCACTTGCAGTGGAGGGGGAGGTGCCAGTTCTTTAGAGAGGGCAGTGCAATGCTTCCTCCTCTTCTGCAAGCAGTGTTGGAGATGCTGTAGAAGGAAGGGCATCCATGAGAGGAATGGAAGGAATGATGGAAGGCACAAAGAATGTGACTTTTGGCTGCCTATGCTAAAGGTAGTGTTAAAGAGATAATGTCTGCACTAGTGAAAAGCACACTTCAGGATCTAAAAATGGGATCTGATCATTACCAACTTAAAAATGTGTCATAATACATTTTATGGGTTACCAGATGTATTATTTAGCATATAGATCTAAACAAACTTCAAAATTGCATACTTGAATACTCCTAAAATTAATTTCAGCCTTAATTCTGAATTTATTGATTGTCTAGGTTCCAGTACATACACCCAGGAAAATACCTATTAACAAACACTATTTCAGTTCTATAATGCAGATTATTTAGATTATTTTCTTCAAAAGGTTCAATCACTACTCAAAACTATGTGGTCATTTTTGTTTGGGTTTTTCTCTTTAAATACATTACTCAAATAATCTTTAAGGACCATTAAATTCTAAAATGACAGCTAAAATTAAAAAAAAAAAACCTAACATTTTGAAATTAGAAAAATTCTAAAATTCTGACACATTAAAACTTAAAACAGTATAGCACCTATTTAAAACACCACTTAAATACCTGCTTACTGCAAACAAATGCTTCAGTTACTTCCCTTTGAAGCCATGAGAAACTACTCAGATCACTGTGCTTATGACAAATGAATTATACAGTTCATTTATACAAGTATTTCTCTGTAGTTCTATTTCAAGTTCAAAACATATTTCAGCATAATAAAATACAATGACACACAGTTAATAATCTTAAAAATGTACCCTTAGGTTTACTCCAAAACATGAATCTCATGTTTTTATATAAATAAACAGACCCAGTGATAACAATTGGAAGCAAACCCAAAGCTAAAAACACAAATCATAAGAGTAAACTCCTAGTAGAGGAAATACTCATAATTTTCAAAAAATGATGCTTTATGAATATAAGTTAAGAATGTGTGTTTGTCAAAATATATAAGCATATTATTAAAATCTCAGATTGATTTGTTTCTTTGAATATTAGCCCCTATTTGACTATGTTAATCCAATAGCTTGAAGGACTAGGTTTCCCAACATTTTCTACATGCTAAATAAAGAATATGACATTTATTTGTTAGGCATTTTAGTTGGCTTTTTCTGCTGAATTTACAAAATAACCTCTGAAATATCCAATCATTTTAATTTTAAAAGGATACTCAGTATTAATCTAGTCCGTGCTTTTGCCACATCACTAAATAAACCATGGAATTCTTTATTAATAAAAACATACCTACCTCACAGAATAATGTAAGCTTGTCATCTGGTAAGAGACCATTGGCTTCATCAAGCAAAAAATCCCTTCGAATGAATTTTTTAAATCCCCAGTCCTTCCCCTGTACAAATCGGTAAGCTCTTTGGCTTTCTGGTGGAAAACAGAAGTTTACATCAAACAAGTATCAGAGACACATTTTTTCTTAATGGTAAAGAAATATAGATGTACAAGACATAAATAGAATATCCACTCTGATGTATGAGCCATGAGTCTAAATAAGGTGTCTAAAGAAATATGTCAAGAAGAATCAAAACATTTCATTGTTGCTCAAAAATTTGGCCACAGTCAATGAACTTAAGTTGAGTTCAGATTCTCTTAAGCAAAGCCATCAAATCTTCTAGAAGGGAAGGATGAATGCAGACACACACTGTCATTCTCCCCACCCCTCTCTCTCTCACACACACACACATACGTGCACACACACACAGCTGCCCCTAAGTAAAGTAAATTCAAAACATTTTGACATAGGCATAAAAGTAGCCATCATCTAATGTCAAAACTGTGTTAGAAAATATCTTATTCCATAAAACTAGGTGCTTTAATTCATTAAGAAATCTCTTAAACTTCGCTGGCCTAAAAACCTACCCTATTGATTAAGTTTGCTGAATTATAGAAACTCAAATTGGTTAGAATGCTAAAAAGCTTAACTATTCCCAAGATTTTAGATATAATCTCACAGAACACAGTTTCATACATAAAAGGCCAAAAGACATTTTTAGTAAAATTTGTAAAAAATTTTTGATATATTTCTAAGATGTTTCAAACATTTTAGGTTCTACTCATTTGTATACTGTGAAATACACAGAATTCTCTATAATAAATATTTATTATATATTATTATCTATATAATCTATATTTAAGTGTCACATAATATGAACCTGAATATTAAAAAGTGTGTGTAATGAAGCTACTTGGTTCTTTGATTCACTTCTAGAAAATATTTACAATTCAGTGTGGCAGTTTACAGGCTATTACCCTATTAGACACATTGTAAATAGTCTCTAACAGTCTTCTATTATGAAGCTCTAAAGTAAAGCATTTCCACTAGGGTTAATATAGGAAAAATGGACTTTCTTTTACTTCGGATTAGTTACCTGCTAAAACAAATTCTAGTGATAAAATATGAGGCCACTCCACTTCTCTAGTACTGTTGTTCAGCAGAAAGGCAAGGGGGGGGGGGCTCTTTAAATGACATATTTTACCAGCACTTATTTTTCCAAGTGACAATCAATGAAATGTCATTTGAAGACATGAAGGAGTCAAAATTTAATATTATTTTAAGTAGTTCTATATATCTATGGAAGCTAAAACTTCTGAAAAAACTTTAGCTAGAATGCAAAATTAAATAATGGCTACAGATAAACCTGTGGACTAAGAAAATTAAGTCAGGAAAATAAAACTTCTCTAGATAAAGTCACTGCGTGTGGACTGAGACTCCATCCCTCCCGTTGGTCTGCCAGTCACTTACCCATTGCTTTTGTTTCTTCCCTTTTAGCATTCAGAAGTGAAAATTTGAATTTTGCTCGAACCTCACTTTTTGGGCAGCTGACTAAAAGCAAATATAAGGACAAGTAGTCTTTACTTTCATCATCTAATCCCTTTGGGTTTACCCTCAGGCACCTAAAATAAGACAATAGGTCAATGGAGGAATTTAGTATTTGACATTAACAAGAAGACAGTGACTGAAATCACCTGCAAATTATTATCACAACAGCATTCCTGTAATAACTCCATGTTTTATCATTTCTCCATTTTGGTAGGAATTAATTACTAATTCAATGTAAAATTAAACTAATACCATAGGACCAACTACAACAATAAACCCAATGTAAAAAAAAAAATACAGTTAAAAATATAATAGTAATGCTTACCATTTCATTTTATCATTTGGGCCAGAAGAAAATGTTGAACTCTTTAACACTTCACCCATTTCTTCTCGACAAAAACTGAAGTTATTAATAGTCCACATGTAGGAAAATTTCACTACTTTAACCTATGAGATCAGAAAACCACTTTTTGTACTCATGACTTAATCTCTTAACTTGTCACAAGTCAAATATTCATTCTAATCCCTCTAGTGATGATGCCACAGTTTTACAATAATACTTGTCATGACAAACAACAAATGCATTTTAAATAGCATGTACCTGTGTGTAACACCAGCTTTCTGCAACAGGGCTAGGAGACATATCTCCAGGCAGTGGTGGAGTAGGTTCCCGAGACATTGCCACCTTCTAGCAGGCTTAAGATTCATATAGTATCCAACAAATTTGAGTAATTTAGCTACAAGAAAAGAAATTAAATTTGCTGATCAACCTTTGAGAAAATCAGGAGAATATATTGAAGAGGAAAAATTACTATTAAAATTAGATATGGAAGAACACATGAAGTGTTCAAATAATTTTAGAAGATTTTTAATGAATGAATCTATAAACATCTGTTGACCAAAAAATCTGAAGTGTAAACAAGGTCAATATTTATATATGACACTATTTTTCAAAATATTACAAATCAAAACTATGCGTGTACATAACATATTATAGAGACTTAAGGACATCAATGTCCAATTCACCTTCTCTGTATCACTTTCTGAAATCCAAAGTGCAATGAGCAAGTTATTACTGTAACGACTTGTCAGCACCTTCCAGTTCCCAATTCTACCAAAGCCTTCAAAGAATTCACACAACCTGGCTGTCTCATAAACTGTTTCTCTGTCACAGTGTTTCCCCACAGATGTACTGGATCATGTATTTCTTTCTAGTTCCCTGCTCCTGTACCAAATTAATTTGGATGTACAATCAATAATCTATCTAGCATTTGTTTGAGATACTCTCCTTTCTCCAATGTGTACTTTCAAAATCTTTTGTTAAAAATCAGTTGATTGTTATATGGAGAACTCTGATATACTAAAGCAATATGTTTCACTATCGTTAGCCTGTGGTACTGTACGTACTGTGTAAGAACAATGAGAACATATTTGAGATTTAAGAACTGACCAAGTAACCACATAAATCCTATGGAAGGATATACTTGTGAGAAAACAGATCCTTCAATTAAAAAAAAAAAAAAACATAATTTTCTCTAAAACTACAGAATACTGGTGTAAGATGCAAAACTGAAGATTGAAGTAAGCCACTTGAAAGACTGGAAAAGAAATAAAGCTATATATGATAAAACAGCAAATAAAACTGTGAATGAAGAAACACTTTAAAACTCTGTGATGTGTGAATGTCTTTCTGTATGCTGTGAATATAAATCTGTAAATAAAGGAGCTGTTTTGGTCCATGACAGGCACCATAGAGAAAGTAGGAGGGAAATCAGAATAGGTAGGAGAAGGAGGGCAAAGTCAGATCAGATCAAGCCAGCGGCCAAGAAGAAACATGTAAAGAAAGCAGGTGAGCCACGGGCCACATGACACAGATTAATGGAAATGGGTTGAGTTAAGATGAAAGAGATAGCTAGCAATGTGCCATAGGCCAAACAGCATGAACTTAAGATAAGTGTCTGAGTCATTTCTGGGCGTCTAAGCAGCTAAGGGTGGCTAAGGGGTCTGGGGCTGCAGGTCTCAGGTCTGGACCTCTGGCCGCCTGGGGCCATAAAACCATATTGCAACAACTCTGCAATAGGGATTTGAAGCAGGAGCCAGGAATCACTGCACAGCCCTGGAGCCCTAGCCAGGTAGCAGCAGGGTCATGGAAACACAGCCTGGTCTACATGAAAAATTCCAGGAGAATCTACTGGAGATCGCATGCCAGCCTGGTCTGTATGGCAAATTCCAGCTTCCTGTCTCAAAACTAAAACCAAGAAAACAGATAAAAAGGAGAAGAGGGAGAAGTGGTAAGGGGCGGTGGTGGTAACAGAGCAAGAGAGAAGAAAACTGGGGAAAATAAGAGTAAGAAGAAGGAAGGAGACGGGAAGTGAGAACATTGAAGAGAAGGGAGCAATAATGAAAAGTATCATTTCCGTATACTAAAGTTTTTCACTGCAACTACAACCAGCTGGTTCCTGACCCCCCCCCCCCCAAAAAAAAGATTGGAGAAAAGAAAGCATCTCAAACAAATGCTGTTAGAAAATCAAGATATCAACATGCAGAAAAATCAAGCTTAATCATCATTTTTTATCCTACCCAGACAAATAAATTCTAAATGGATCAAAGCTTTTGACCTAAGACCAGAAACTGATACTGGTACGGAGAAAAGTAAAAATACATGACAAAATCTGTAAGTATTTCTGACAAAAACCCAGTAGCTCAAGAAATAGTATCCATGGTGGTCAACTGGAATGTCATGAAACTAAAAAGCTTTGGTACATCAAAGGAAACTGTAAATTAATTGAAGGAGCATTCACAAATAGAGAAAATCTTTGCTAGATACACAATGGACAGAGACTTAGTACCTTGAATACACAACAAACTAAAAAAGTGAGAAAGAAACAACTAACTGGTGATGGACTGAAGTTTTCAAATGCAGAAATATAAATGGCCAAGACACACGTCCAAGTACTGAACCTTCTTAGCCGTCCAACAGAGAAATGGAGATTAATGTCAGTCCATTCAAAATTGCTGCCATCAAGGGAGGAACAAAGGCACTAGAATAGTGTGAATGTAGACTATGAGTGGGGATTGGAACTCATATAAGCACTATGGAAATCATTCTTGGTTTCTCTCATTAAAAAAAAACAAAAAAACAAAACAAAACAAAACAAAAACTAAAAATAGAACTAATTGTGACTATTCCTAAGCATCTACTCAAAGACACTATTCTAACAAAGATACTTGCACATCCATGCTCCTTGCTTCACTAGTCACAACATCTGGGGTATTAAATCAGCCTAGCTATCAGTCAACTAATAAATGGATAATATCACTGTGCTAATTATAAGTAACAGGACTGTATTCAGTTACAAAGAAAATTAAATTTCAGTGGAAAATGTAAGAAATTCAAAGATATTATACTGAATGAGGTAACCCAGGTCAGAAAGATAAATGCTAACAACTTCCTCCCGAAGTGAATAATACTCTTGAATTTTCAGACAAGTATAGATAGCTTGGGATACCCGTAAAGGCCACAAAGTTAGAAAAAGCTCATTGGTGAGGGAGCAAAAGTGCCAAAGGGTTTGGGAGTAGGGCAGGACACATACTATATAAAGCAGAAGGAAGAAATACTGAGGATAATATAATTTTAACAGGAGATTGGGGAGGGAAGATTCACCAAAAATAGTGATTTATGAAAAAATCATATGGAAACCAACTACTTCGGGGGTTAATTAAAAATATAATAAAAATAACTTAGAATTGACATACTCTCTAAGAACCATGGGTTATTAAATGAAAATCTTGGTGGCAGTTGTAAAATTCCTACAAATTACTTCCCAGTCAGAGAGAAGAAAACAACACAACTTCCATATAAAGTATTCCACTTGAATATACACAAGAAATTTATGTTTCGAAAGAGAGGGTGGCCAGGAATGAGGGTACGTGCCCATAACCCTTGTAGCCCCAGCGCTTGGAAGCAGAAGAAAGAAGACTATGATTGTGAGGCCAGCCTGGGCTACTAGCAAAGACTTTTCTCAAAAATAGTAATAAAAACAAACTCCTAAAAGACTATGACAAAATAAATCAGTAAGGTAAAACAGTAAGTAAAACTATAAGTTATTTTTTAAATACATAAAGGGAATATATTCATATTAATTTTTAAAAAGCTTAATGTAAACTATAAGGGAGAGTTGATAAAGTTTGGTATACAGTAGTGAAATCTGACAAATTACGATTTGTTCATCTATAAATATTTTAAGTAGCTGGCATTGATTATGCTATTTGGGCTTGGGAGATAATTTTAATATAATATGTAAAACTAAAACCAAATAAAAGATATAAGATAAAAAAAAAAAAAAGTAATATGTGAATGGAGTTGGATACTCCCCCTTCAGGAGCTTGGGGCCCTGAATAAGCATCTTAGGACCTTATCAGCTGACACCTGAATCCCCATGTCTCCCCCTTTTGTCTAACTAAGCAGGTTTTAAATTAAGACTATATACAATAGCAATTATTATGAGGTAGTATCTAGGAGAGGACAAGGCACAAACTACAACCAAACCCTAACACATATAAAGTACATCATATATTTCTATAATATTGGTAGATGGTAGGGTGTATAAATTATTTTAAAATTGTCTATTTGGGAAAGTGAAAATCTAACATCTGAATGTTTTTTGCTAAGAGATAATAGGGTAGTAACTTTAAATATTTATTTTTTAACTTTTTTAAGACTTGAGAAGGAAAATATATTACCTGAAAGTTAGAAGCACATGGAAGTAGTAGGTTTTTAAAATTTGGGAGAGGACAGCAACACAGCTATTTGGACAATTATTTATGGTTTTTTTGTGTCGTTGGAGCATTTATCATATCAGCTATAGGCCTATGGTATTTGATAGAATTTTTTATAAGTAGGGCAATTTTGGAAGGACTGTCTTATCTTGTCTAGGCAGGTTTTGTCAGCTTTTATTTGTCATTTTGTTTATCTAGCTTGGACATCATGTATGTATTGTTAGTAATCAAGGTAAGGGCAGTTTTTTTTTTTTTTTAATCTAACTGGCCTTTTTTTTTTTTGTGAAAAAGACAAACTCTAAAGGAATGTCTTTGATGTTTAACATTATCTTGGGAAAAGAATAATGACACTAGGAGTTGCTGTGTCTCCTGGGGCCGAATTTTGAATAATAAATGTTAAATGTCATATTTTTGGGGTCTATGAAATGGTTGAAGACTTTTGTCTATCTATGTTATTTAAACTTGTATTTGAGATGACTGTGACATGGCAACTTAAGTAATGTTGACTGTGGTTTTTATTCTCTTAAGGATTAAAACTTGTACTATAAATTAGGTTACTTATAAAGGGGTGTATAATTTTTGAACAATGTCTTTTAGTATGACTATTAAACATTAGCTAGAGGTATATATATCATGTAAAATGGCAACAGTATTTTAGACATGTATATACATATATATATATATATCATCTAAACAGGTATATAAAACATCTTGTGTATATATTATAACTAGTGTAATCATATATTATGTTTAGTATAGTTAAATGAAGGTAGTAATTGTATAGTGGACATGACAATAATGTGTAAATATTTTAAACAGAGGTAGAAGCGTACATAAAATATAACAGTTATAGATTTAATTTTATATGACAGTTATAGATTTAGTTTTATATTGATGTATAAGTTGTTTTGGTTATATATAACAATTTTAAATTTGTATAAATTGTCTTAGTTAAACATATAAAATGATTTTATATTTGTATCAATATACAAATATCTATGTCAGTGTAAAATGTCTTTAGCTTAGCCTATATATATATATATATATATATATATATATATATATATATATATGGCTAAAAATTGTTTACAGGTAGGTAGAACAATCTACCTTTATCTATCCTATCTATAAAACAGGACCCCAAGATCCCAGCAGCCCCTTTTGAATCGGCTTGGCCACTCCCCCTTCAGGAGCCCGGGACCCTAAATAAGGGTCTTCGGACCTTATCAGCTGACACCTAAATCCCACCACAGGTATGCAAAAATGAGAAATTTTCATTGAGACAGGAAGGAGGCTATTGCTGAATGGGGTAATCTCTAAGGCTTCCCTTAAAAAAAAAAAAAAAAAAAAAAGGAAGGGAGGGAGGGAGGGAGGGAGGGAGGGAGGGAGGGAGGGAGGGAGGGAGGGAGGGAACAATATTATATGAGGACCAGAAAATTAAATAGTATCAGGCCCAAGTCTACGGGCTGCAAACGTGAAGGCCTGAAGCAGGAAGCCGTGGGGGGCTGAGGATGCTGACAGCGGTCCCATGTGCCTAATACACTGCACCATTTTAAGGAAAGAACATGCACACTGTATAAGAAGCAATGCAAAGATATCTGTCAGAATAGACTGGTGTAGTAAAAGACATGTTAGAACACAAATTGTGAGGTTACTAAGGATAGTTTCCTCAGCCTAGATTCCCTTGGAATAGTTCCCTGTCTTTCAATCCTGTCTTAAGTACCTTTCATAAATTAAGGTGTGGCCCCACCACACCTACTTGGGAGTCTGGAATTCCTTCTATAATCTGAAGTGACCTTTACTCAGTTGGGATTAAGGGCGTAGGTCACCACTCCCAGGATACTCCCTGTGCTGGGATTAAAGGTTTGAATCACCACTCTCTGATTTTCCTAGACTGACTGTGGTTAGAGCTCTGGAACTTCTGGAGCTTTTACTAACCCCCCACATAGACTGTGGGTAGATTCCCTCTGATATCTCCAAACCTTCTGAAACTTTATTAAATTCCCACAGAAGAGTTCTTGTTTAGGACTTGAGGAAGGGAAGAACGTCAATAGCATATTGACAGGGCAAACAGGATAAAGTTAGGGGCTGAAGAACATGTTCCAATACAGTGACTGTGCAACATTACAGTATATCTCAAGTGAGACAACTTTCCCTTAATCTTTCCACTAGATTGTGTCCCTCCCCTTTTATTTATTGGCGTCAGTTCTAATGATGTGCTCGCAGGTTGTATAGAATAAGTAAATAAATCAATAGAACCTGTCCTAACATGCTTGTAGCACAATGATGAACCAACAAGCAACTAAGTAAAATTGAAAATCAGGACCCTAGAGCCTCCTGGAAAGCATTCCAATGTTTATTTCTTCATGGTTCACAATGGCCAAGCCACAGCATCAGCCTATTCAAGAATATACTGAAGAAAAGGTTTGAATGGGTAGAAAGGATGGTTTGCAGGGCTACATTCTTTTCAAATGAAATATCTGGGTATGGAGCACACTGCTCACCTGCATCTGGAGCACTTTATAAGGTATTGGGACTGTTTATTCTTCAGTAATGCTGTTGGTAGCAACAGCCTCACTTTAACCACTGAAAAACATTTACATGTTTTAAAACTTACACTTCAGAATATACGTAATCCACAAGGGACTGAACATAAATTTGCTTGGCTCCAAACTTATGCTCCTTCCCTAGACTATCGCTGCCCCTAAAAAATATAGAAATGCATCAGCCCCAACTGTTTCAACTCTTAATTTTACAGAGGACAATCAAAAGGCATTGGTTATAACAGAATAATAAACTATCATTTTTATAATAGGCAAATACTGGAATAAGGGACAAAGATTAGCCTGCAATGTCAACTTCACTGTTTCCAGTATTCCTTTCTCACTCTTTATTTAATAATAATAGTACATTCTATTATCTAATGACACTTAGGCTTTCTTATCTTTATTCTTTCAATAAAGCTTGCATAAAAAGATGTTGGAGTTCCCTGATTTAAGGTTGCAGTCCACCATGTACAGACAGCTCCCTGAGTCAAAGCAAAACAGAGGAGTCCCTTTTCAATAGAACTCCCTAGCTATCAGTAGGAGGCTTGACAGTACCTGGAAGCTGTCTCTAAGCCTGCATGCATGACCTATTGTAAAGGTGACTCCACAGATGTTCTCCTGCTGCTGAAATATGGTAATTAGGTTTTGTCTCTGCCATCTACATGACATGAAAGTGATGCCAAATGCAAATTAGATGATGTGATGCCCAAGCTGCTGTTTCCATCCTATATATTTCCCCTCACTCTGGAATAAACCTGAGCTGTAACACTGAGACTGTCTCCCAAAAAGCTATTTCCATCTGATTCACAAGCCCAGCAAGCCACCTCTGCCCCCTTTGTCCTCATAGCCTGGTGGCCAACAGAACACCATGAGGAAAAGGGAAATTTCACACGAAAAAAGAAAATATAAATAAAATAATAACTAGAGCAACAAACAATCTATGTGACTCAATAAAAAATGATGTATTTCTTATTCTATGGATATATGACAGGGCCATGGCATGATAAATCCATCCTAAATATAAAAACACACTGACTATCATTATCATAGCACAACTATTCAATATACCACTGTATTTTCTTGCATGGTTGAATGGCAAGTATAGCTTGCTGTAGTCTAATATCGTGAGAATATCAAAGTGCTAGCCTAAGAAAGCATCGAGATTAAAACTGAAAGTACAATGTCTACTGAATGTGGACTGCTTTCATAAAGCAGTAAAACTCAAATGTTAAATCAATGTAAGTGAAGGACAGCCTGGACCCACTTTAGAAATTTCAAGTGAGATATTTCCCACTTTACTTATTAAAGAAAAGTGAGTCTTACTGGAATGAATATATACAAGACTCCCTATTTTACAAAAGCATCAGGATTATTGTTTTATATACATGTATAAATACTTACTACAAAAATTTCCCAATATTTAGGAGAAAATAGAGATCATGTCAAATAACATGTATTATATTTCTTCTCCCTACCTGTGGCCTGAAATTGCTGACAATGTTAAAAGAATGTGGAGAGAGTATCAATGAATCCTTAAGCGTTACAGAAAAAATTTACAGATATAATAAATATATGGACAAATACTAGAAAAGTGACTCTAAAAGTAACTAACAATCTGGTAAAGATTGTCAAAATAATTTTTTGTGTGATGTTGGAATAATAATAGTAACAGAATCATCTATAGTTAGTAGACTATTAATGTAGAAAGAACTTTCTGAGTTCAGTTATAAATGACCTGACATTTTAACCAATGTGTCTGTCAGGGCCTTCGCAGTAGCCATGCCATTACCAGCCCATGTTCTGAGAACAGGATACCGGGTACCCATACCAAAGAGATCATATGAACTTTATTCTAAAAGAACCATGGGTTATCTTTAACTGGCTTGGTAACTTTCTGAAAGCCTGACTCAGGGGTTTGCCTCTGTTTTACCTGTGTCCACACTCTTAAGAATACAGAAGTGCCATTCTGGTCTCTAACATTCACCAAAACACTGAAAGTCAAGTCTATTAGCTGAAGTCACCTAGAATAAGAAATGGAAATTAGTACATGCAGTAATTACACAGGACAGCACAGGAAAGAAAAGTCTAAAAGGGAAAATAATGTTGAAGTTTGAATATAAAGTGAAGTTTGAATATAAAAGAACACTTGTTCCCTACATGGTGGCCTTGTATAGACAATACATCACTGAGTACAGCTCCAAGGTCTTGGCCCCAACCCCTGTTACTTTTGTATGAGGATGAAATGTGATCACTCTGCTTCTTAGATGACAAGGCCAGCCAAGCCCCTGTTGCTATGCCATCCATGTCAAGAGAGATGCGACTGAGATAAAATAAATCCTTTCTTCACTAACCTGCTTTATATCAGGTATTTTCTTACAGGAACAGAAAAGTTATAATACAAATAACTAGTGGACTAAGCTTTGAAAAAAACCTCTCACATTATACTGGAAATCAAGAAAGGCATGAGGATCACAAGGACTAAATATATGCACAGAAAGGATGCTATCAGACATTAAGTTTGCAACTCCTACTAGAGGTGCTGAAAAAGATGATAGTAAAACTAAGTTAAAGGTGCAAATGACTAGGCTAAGCATTTAAATTAATGTCCTGCAAAACACAATTAGCACAGGCACTAATCAACAATTAATAATGGGACATCATGAAACCGATAAGTTCCTGCACCTCAAAGGACACCATAATTCAGACAAAGCAACAGCCTACAAAATGAAAAAGATTTTTTACCAACCACACATTCAAGAGAGGACTAATACACAAAATATATAAAGAACTCAAAACACTGGATATCAATAAAACAAATATTCTGATTTTAAAATGGGTATAGACCAGGTCTTCTCTGCACATGTTATGGCTGTTGTTAGCTTGTGATTTTTATGGGATTCCTAACAGTGGGAGCTAGTGTATCTCTGACTCCTGCCTGTTCTTAAGACTCGTTTCCTCCTATTGGACTGCCTTGTCCAGTCTCAATATGAGGGCTTTTGACTTGTCTTAGTGTATCATGTTTTGTCCTATTTATCTGTTGTCTCTTAGAAGCTTATTCTTTAATGGGGGGGGGGGGAAGACCACAACAACAAAAACCAGAGGGGGAGTGAGTCAGTGAGTCAGGGGAGAGAGCAGGTGAGGGCAGCCAGGAGTAGAGGAGGGAGGGCAAACTGTGGTTAGGATCTATTATATGAAAGAGGAATCTGTTTTCAATTTTCTAAAAATTGGGATACACACCTAAACAGAATTCTCAAAAGAGGAAACTCAAATGTAGTATGAGGTTTCTGGCCCGGACTTTTGGGCCTAACCTCAAGATCTAGGCCCATAGACCTACAGACCTACAGACCCGCAGTCCCACAGAGACACACAGATGCATATGATAATTTTAGGCTGATCGGCCTAAGGTCCAGGAATATCATTTGCTAGGTCTCTACCCTTCATCTAACCCATGCCTCTTGTTCAGCCATGTGGCTCGGTACCTTTTCTTAGAGCAGCATAGTTGTCCTCTGCTTCTTTTGGCTTCTCTCTGGCGTTCTGCTCTGTGCTTCCTGTTCTCAGTTTTTAGTCTGGTAGCCCCGCCCACACTTCCTGCCTCCCTTTGGCCCATCAGCGCTCTTTATTAAACCAGTTGGTGGGACAATTATTTACCATGAAACAACACAATACCCCTACACTCAAATGGTGGAGAAACATTAAAGAAATGTTCGAAATCCTTAGCCATTGGGGAACCACACATCAAAACTACTTTGAGATTTCATCTTATACCTGTCAGAATGACTAAGGTCCCTAAAACAAGTGACAGCTTATGATGGGGAGAATGTGGAGTAAGAGGAACCGTCATCCACTGCTGGTGGGAGTGCAAACATTTATGGCCACTATGGAAATCAGTGAAGTGGCTCCTCAAGAAGATGAGAATTGGTTTTCCTCAAGATACAACATTCCTGGGCATACATCCCAAAATGTTCATCTTACCACAGAGACATCTACTCAAGTATATACATTGCTGCTTTATTCACAATAGCCCAAAAACAGAAACAATCTAGATATCCCTTAACAGAAGAATAATAAAGAAAATGTGGTTCATTTTCACAAGTACTACTTGGCCATTAAAAAAAAATACATCCTAAAATTTTTAGACAAATGGATGAAACCGACAACAACATAAATCATCCTGAGTGAGGTATCCCAGATCCCAAAGACAGATATGGTATGTAATCGGCAGATATTAGCTTTAAGTCAGTGATAACCAAACAAAAATCCCAAGAACAACAGGGGTTAGGTACAGAATAAGGGACTAGAGGGTATAGATAGATCTTGTTAGGAATGGGGGGGGGGGAGCTGAACCGGGACAATCAAGTGGGGAGGGGAAAGGGAAGAACAAGAGGAGGGGGAAGGGGTTGTGGGACAGCATATGAGAAAAAACAGCTAAAATCAAGGGCTATTTGAGGGGTAGTATGAAAACCAAATAAAGTAGAATCTTCCTAAAATACATACATATATAAAGGCAATCTAAAAGAAATCGCCAAATAATTACCAAACAAAATCTTCCAGTACTGGAACTGGGTTATATTTAACTAAAATGTTGACAAAAGGAGTTCCATGGCAATCCCCAACAACTCAGGCAGTTGCCAAAACTATAGGTTTCTCTCTAGAAACTGACTGCAAAGCCCCATTGCTAAAGACCAAAGACTACATCCATAGAACTCACTGAACAGAGAGAAATTGAGCTGGTGCCTACATGGAGCCTTCATCTCTATGACCCAGTGTCTTTGGTACAGAAAGGTATTCTGCATACTACAAAAGGAGAAATATAAACACCAAAGCAGTCACAACCCCTTTGATTTACAATGCTTCCTTCCTTTGGAACTGCCAGTTTTCAGCCTGCTCCCCAAAAAGCACCCTCCAGATATGGCTGGAGAAACTCATCAACTCTTTCCCTTCACAACTTAACAGAGCCCAGGCAGCTGCCTAACTGAGATCCTCAGCTGCCTTATCCAGCCTTGATACCATGTACATACTGCCAAGGGACACTTCTTCCAGGTGACTTGATCATTTCAAAGAAGGCCTCAGACTATAGTTAACAAACAGTTAACAGACCATAGTCTCCTACATCAGACCAATGGGAAACATTTCAACCCTGCTATGCATTTTTCCCTAAATGCTATAAACATCCATGCTGAAAGTGATCTAAACAAAAAAGAAAAATTTAATATAAATGCACAAATCATGATATCTCATCTAAAAAGTAAAATTCTATAATGGTCCTTGTTGAATATATCCTGGAAAACTCCCAGACACAGAATTCAAAAGACTGATTGTACATATGGTTAAACAACTCAAAGAATACAATGGCAATGAGGGCTGCCTCAGCTGCAGACCTGAAAGCAAGACTCTTTCAGGAAGGCCTCCCCACCAACAACCCCATTACATCCTGTAATCCACAAGTCCCACTTAGTCCCCCAAATCCATGCATCCCTCTTTGACTTCAGTGGCTCCCTGAGACAAACTGCCAGCTCTAATTGGACCAAGTGGTGAAGGACACTTCTCCCAGCCCAGTCTCTGGAACTTAGACTTCAGGGCACAACCTGAGACCCACTCCTACCCCCACCCATTGCTGTTCCAGTGGCATGCCAGCAGGGAAGACCCATGTAGGCAGGCCTCCCTACCCCACCCCCACTCATTGCTGCTCCAGTGGCAGACTGGCAGGGAAGACCCATGTAGGCAGGCCTCCCTAACAACACCTACCATTGGACCCTGTAATTGACAAGTCCCACCCACTCCATGTCCCAAACCCACTCATCCTCCAAGAACCCAGCTGTTCCCTAAAAAACAAACACCAGTATTGACTGGAACAAGATCCAGCTCTCTGAGACACAGATACCTACTGGAGGAAAAGATGGGTAGACTCCAGCGCAAGAACATATTCAATAACATAAAGAGCAATATGGGATCACCAGAACATAGCAGTTCCACAACAGTAAGACATGAACATCCCAATGTAAAAGAAGCAGAAGAAAACAACCTTAAAAATAACTTTATGAAGATAGAGGCCTTTAAAGAAGAGATTTAAAAAAAAATTCCCTTAAAGAAATCAAGGGGAGAAAAAAATGGAAGAAATCAATAAATCCCTCAAGGAAATCCCCAAGAAAACAATCAAATAGGTGAAGGAAACAGTTCAAAAGCAGACAATTGAAGCAGAGGCAGTAAGTAAAAAGACACAAACTGAGGAAAGGCTAGAAATAGAAAATCTGAGTAAACAAACAAGAGCTACAGGGGCAAGCATGACTAAAATAATGCAAAAGATGAAAGAAAGAATCTCTGAGTTGAAGATAAATAGATTCATTAGTCAAAGCAAACACTAAAGCCAAAAATCTATCTCATAACACAAGAATATTCAGGAAATTGGGGACACCATGAAAAGAACAAACATAAGAGTAACAGAAATATAAGGAGAATACCAATCAAAGTACAGAAAATATATTCAACAAAATCAAAGAAAAATTTCCCAACCTAAAAAAGGAAAAGCCTATACAAGAAGCTTACATAACACCAAATAGACAAGACCCCCAAAATAAGTCCCCTCACCACATAATAATCAAAACATTAAAAATACAGAATAAAGAAACGATATTAAGAGCTGCAAAGGGAAAGGACCAAGTAAAGTAAAGGCAGAATTACACAAGACTTCTCAATGGAGACTCTGAAAGCCATATGGTTGTGGACAAACATTATGCAAACATTAAAGAAACCAAGATGCCAGCCCAGACTATTATACCCAGCAAAATATTCTTTCACAATAGATGGAGTAAATAGGATATGACACAACAAAACCAGATTTAAACAATACCTAACAACAAATCCAGCCCTACAGTAAGCACTAGAAGGAAAACTCCAACCTAAGGAAGTTAGATGCACCCACGAAAACACAGGCAATAGATAATGCCACACCAGCAAATCACAAAGAAGAAAACACACACACACACACACACACACACACACACACACACACACACACACACACACACACACACACACACACAAATGGCAGGAATTAACAATCACTGGTCACTAATATCCCTTAACATAAACAGATCCAATTCGCATATTAAGAGACACAAGCTAACAAAATGGATACAAAAACAGGACCATCTATCTGCTCCATGAAGAAACACACATCAAGTTCAAACACAGACACTACTCAGTCAGAGTAAAGGGTAGGTAAAAGATTTTCCAGTCAAATAGACCTAAGAAACAAGCTGGTGTAGCTATCCTAATATCTAACAAAATAGACTTCAAACTAAAATCAATCAAAAGAAATCAAAAGGACATTACATATTCATCACAGGAAAATCCATCAAGATGTAATCTCAAGTCTTAGCATTTATACCCCAAATACAATAAAAGCCACATATGTAAAAGAAATATTACTAAAGATTGAATAACACAACACCCCCCCCCCCCACACACACACACACACTAACAGTGGGAGACTTCAACACCCCATTTTCAGCAATGAACAGGTATGCCAGACAAAAACTTAACAGAGAAATAAGGGATCTAACAGATGTTATGACTAAATGAACTTAATAGCTATCTACAAAACATTCTACTCTAACACAAAAAAAAATATACCTTCTTCTCAGCATCCCATGATACCTTCTCTAAAATTGATTATATACTCCTTTAAAGTAAATTTAAACAGATACAAAAAAAAATGGAATAATCCCTGTATTTTATCAGATCGCCATGGCTCAATGTTATAATTCAACAAGACAAATTGCAGAAAGTCTACAATCTCATGCTATATTTCTTCACCAACACATCAATGAGATAACAAATTTTCATGAGGAAATGGTAAGCAAACTCTAACAGGGCTAAGGAATTAAAATGGGGGATACTGATTGAAAAAGATAAATTTTGAGCTATTCAAAGTAGATAAATATAAACAAGTTATCAAAGAAATATGAAACTAGAAATAATTCCTCTGGGGAATAAAAATCATCCACCATGATCAAGTAAGGTACTAGAAATAATTCCTCTGGGGAAATAAAAATGAATGAATGAATGGACCTTTTTTTTTTTTTTTTTTTTTTTTTTTTTTTGGTAAATACAAAGAGCCAGCAAAATAAATAAATAAATAAATGCAATCATCAGGAGCATTACCTCAGAAGCACACTGGACTGGACTGACTGACACAGCTGGCTTTTCACAAGAATGAGTCATGGTTTTACCATCTTGCCAAATTCTTAAAACTGTGTTCCAATGGACATGGAACACTTGACTACATATATATACTCTTTTCTTCTATGCTTGTCAAATCATGAGAAGCAATCAGGACACACAGGACTTACTCTAAATATCCTAAGAAATATTAGGGATAGACAGAAGGTAACAGAAAATAAAATTAAAGAGTTTTTCTATTAAATAAATAAATCTTCTCTTATTTTGACATGTATGAAAGTTCTCAACATACAAGAAAGACATGAGACATCCTGACCTCTTTCCTTGCACATGTACACAGCATTTCTGCTCAGAAGAGAGAGCACTTCTGAGAAAATGAACCTATACAACTTGAAAGAAAACCATACCAGCCAGAAACTATTTCTTTGCAAAGTTGTCCTATACCTTAAAATGTAACAGATCATGGAGGAAAAGCTAAAACCAATTTATTAAACAAGTATAATCTCTGAATATTTATCCTTATGTCCAGAGATAAATGAACTTCTCACCCCTCAACCAGAAACGTCTCTTTGAAACATATCTACAGACTATTATTACTGAAAACTACTACCAGTAAGAGTTATAGAGGCCAATCCCAGAGGATAATAACTTCTACAATATAACTTCTGCACCTAAAGCTTAGGGATCATTGTAACACACCTGGAAGAAACATTCTAAGAGCCAGAGAAACCGAAAGTTTGCTGAGACTGTGTCTCTAACATGGCTGCCTAAACAAGACCTGAACAATGACAACACCAATGAACATGCTAACATGGAAGGGCAAAAGCTCATGAGGCTCAACCCCAGTCAAAGAACTATGGGCAACAAAGGAATGTTGAAAGTAAGAGAAATAGCCTTTCCCAGGAGTACACCAATTGGTTATTCAATACCAAATGGCCAGCCCTGAAAAACATATACATACAATATATACAAGTAATCTGACATGGACGGAGCAGGTTGTGCGTGTGTGTGTGTGTGTTTATGAATATATTATATACATGAACACATGCATTCAACAACAACTAAAGAAAAAGGGCCATGATCTGAAAGAGAACAAGGAGAGTACACGGGAGACTAGAAGGGAAGGAAGGGAAGTGAAATGATATTTTATATACATACATTTACATATATGCAAGTTTGAGGTCAGCCTGGTCTACATAGCAGGTTATAGGCCATCAGGACTACTTGGAGACTCTGTTTCAAAAGATGGGGAAAAAATAAAAGGCTTCTAATAAAATTTATTTGAATAAAACAAGAATAAACTGTTTTGAAAAGGTGTTTATAGGTAGGAATTACCAGAGAATGACTAACTTAATCTGCAAGGTAAGTAAAATTACTACGACTTGCTCATAATTGGAAAATAAAAGATAAAGATTATTTTTTGAAGAGTCAAATATGGGACCAGATTTAGCAACATCCTCACAAACAAGATTAAAACAAGAATATAGTGATATATACATAATCATATTAAAAACAAGACAATCATCATGAGATGAAGGAGGCATAAGGTTATAGTTGGGCCTCATTAAATGTCAAGAACAATTATGAGAGAAGAGCTACACACAAATACTCCTGGTACAACTTTAGAATTCTATTTAAAAAAAAAAAATGTAAAGAAAATCCTCACCATGTTATGTACAAAACACCAAGCCATATTGAAATCGAAATGTTGCTAACACTAATATTAGGTATTATTAAGATTTTCTGAGAAAAAAAAAAAATGAGCTTAGAATTCCATAATCAAATTTACTCATATCTGAGTGTCAAATAAAGAGCAGTTTCAATCTACAAACACTTAAACAGTTCACCCACCTCCACTAACAATTACTCAGTATGGTATTCTGTAGCACACAGATGATTTCTTTTGTAACCTCCCCCCTTCATAGTAGACTTTCTCTCCCTTATAATGTACATGTCTCATTTTATGGACCACAGCTCTAACCAACTAAAAAAGAAACCTGAGAAAGAGAAAACACAAAAGGTGAAACAAGAAAGCTTTTGTTTTGGCGGAAGGGAAGAACTAGAAAGAGTTAAAAAAATCTTTAAGAATTTGTTCTTTGTAAGTTTTCTCAGTGGGTAATGCTAATACATATAGCAATGCACCTATTTTATGAGATCATTCAGTTTTGTTCTGGAGTGTGTATATATTCGTATCTTTCTAGAATTACATATTTTAGCGCTGATTCGGAAAATAATGAAAACATGGTGCCTTATATAACTACTTTGATAATATAAATTAGCAGAAGGACTGGAAGTCTGAGGGGTTGGGGAAGACGGGCAACACTGTCTAGAGATAAGGAAGAACTTTCATAGAAATCTATTAACATAGCTACTGTCAGGCGCAGTCCAGGAACAGAAGTAGATGTTGGATAGTAATTTGGTCTTTTCGCTCTGTGACTGAATGACTCATATGACCTGAACTTCTATTGTAAAAAGTGTATTTTAAACTGGGGAAATCGAAGTTCATAATCCAGTATGCTTATTTTGAAAACTGAAACTATACTTGTCAGTCATCTCGTATTAAAGTCCTATTATCCCATAGTCCCTGGAGTGTATAGGGTGTGTGTGTAGGGCTCATTGTTATTTTGCTAATAGCAAACAGTTTATATTTATACATAATACTTTGCTAATCTCAACTTGGGTCAGAAAAGCTTCTTTCTGTAGTAGGAAGTGTTTAGTGATGAGTATTAGTGATGATGAGGCTCATTACTAGATAGGACCCCTTTATCAACATCTTTCTCCCTATCTTTAGAAGGTTCAGGGATAGTTCAAAAGAGGGAGCAAGAGGAACGTAAGAGCCGGAGAACAGGAAGAAGTGCTATGAAATGTCTTCTAGACATAATGTGGTCCTTGCACGAGGACCTCACAGCAGCCGTGGTCAGTCAAACCACATCAAACCAACCTAAATTGTAGTCTAGAAGACGGATGACAGTCCCAAAGCCATATCTCTAGCTCAGGAACTATACTGGCAATTGAGAACTACTATGAAGGGAGAGTAATTTTTCACTGAGTTATGACAATGGACTTTGCTCATGCACCAAAGGATGGTCTCGTACCCACAAGCACATGGGTAAAAGTACTTGGACTCACAGGTTACCAAGGGAGTGGGGAGGATTTAACAGGTCAGCCACCAAGCCTGACAACCTGAGCTGGATCCCTAGAGCTAAGATGGTGGTCAAAGAAAACTGATTTCCCAAAAACGTCCTCCCACCTCCACTTGTGCAGCATAGCACACATACATACACACACACACACACACACACACACACACACACACACACACACACACACACACACAGCTGAAAAGTAAAACTAAAATTTTACAGAGGAATGAAGTTGGGTGGAGGGTTGTTAGGAGTCATCTGAGAAGAGTTAGAGGAGTGGATATGACTAGAATATATTTTACACATTTGGGAAAATTTCAAAGATAAAAATATTTTATAAAGCACTAGGTTCTATTTAGTTCTACCATAAATAAACATAAGGATCCCTATCCTGTGCACTATGCACTTTGATTTCACCACAAAATATTCTCACAATCCTATATTCTTTCCAAAAATCAGCTATTATAGGTCCGCCAGAACACGCCTATATGCCTGGTACCGTAATAAATCCTTGCCACTAGATCTTTGGGTAACATTTTTAAAATCATTTGTAACATACTAATATTTGTGTCAAGCTTGTAACAAATGAGCCCAATTGTTGTCTTATTACTCATATAACAACACATTTGGGTATAGCAAGTATGCTTGACATCTATGTTTATAGCTAAGTACTCTGTAAAATAAATAAAGCAAAATGTTTCACCTTAAAAATCATTTCTAAAAGATAGTTAAAGCATTTTTAAAATCAGCTTTACTTAGTATAGTTTATGTGGTCGCTAGTTTTGATTCAAAAGAAGGGACCCTCAATAGAGAAAGTGTCCCCATAAGCTTCATCTATAAAGCTTTTTCTTAATTAGTGATTGAACCAGTGTACTGTGGGTGGTTCCCTCCCCGGGCTGGTGGTCCTGAGTTCTGAGCAAGCCATCAAGAACAAACCAGTAAATAGTACTCCTTCACTGGCCTCTCCATCAGCTCCTTTCTCCAAGTTCCTGCTCTGAGTTTCTGTCTTAACTTCCTTCAATGATGGACAGCAGTATAGAAGCATATATCAGATAAACACTTTTCTCCCCAACTTGCTTTTCAGTCATGTTTCATCACAGCAATAGAAAATCCCTAAGACAGTCTAAAAGTAACAATATTTTAAACAAATGTAATATGTAAACAGCATAGTGATTCAGAGCAGTAGGCATACTCATCATGCCAATCTCATAATTTCTTAAATCACATATTGATTCATACACATACACTTTCACTTCATCACTAACCCAAGTGAATATCTGTGAAAAGTTTACACTGATTTGGCCCCAGAGGAAACAAGAAAGGACAAGAAAAGACAGTCCTTAGTTTCAATCCAATATAGCACTATAGATATAATTTTCTATATCTCAATGCTGTTTAAAATAAACAAGGTGGCAGAAATCTAACCATCCTTTTATTTATATTATGGAGGAAGCTTAAAATCACTTAAATGTAATTTTACTCATATGTGTATGAAGATATATGTAAGTAACACAAGCATAATAAAAAAGGACAGGGTCACCAGAAGATGCTTATAACTCTAAAGCATCATCTTCAAGTTCATAAAGTCAGTAAGAGTACATTTACTTTGGTACCTGTTTACAACATTCTGAAAATTTTACCAATGGTTTGAAGCTCTGACAAGATAAAAATAATACAAACTGTGGCTAGCTTAAAATATCATATAAGAGGCTGATTCAAGTTAGCAAAATGAATGGTACATTTATACAATTTTAAGTTTTTAAGGCCATTTCAATTGAAGAAACAAATTACAAATTGTAATTTAGCCTTGTATTGTCAAGTAGCAGCAAACTGTGTGTGAGTTTTTTTGTTGTTGTTGTTTGTTTGTTTTTTTTTTAAATTTATAGTCTTAAGATATTAGTTCCAATACAGAGGCTGACAAGGAATGGGTGTCCCAGGACCAGAACTTAGTCCAAAATAATTAGCCTCTCGACCTTAAACATTCCACTATCTCCACAGTACTGAAACTCTAATCAGACAGTCTCTGTAGACAGATCCCTTCAAAAGTTTTTGATCACAATCAGATGTAGCTTCTTTCCCTAAGATTTTGCTCAGAGTTCACGCATTCTGTACATTCCAGAGCAATATGTTGTTTATTAACTATTATGAGGTCCCTCATAGCTAGATATCTAATTTACATGATCAAATACAGATAAACCTGAATAGTAGACAGGACAGTAGTCTTCAGGAGAGAGGAACAGCTTGGAAAGGTCGATTAAGAAGGAAACTCCTGGATCATATGAAAAGTATTAGCCATTATGATCCAATTCTGAACTTTTTCACCCTCTCTATTTTACATAATATTTACATGTGACATAGATTACTGTATTTAAATTTAAATAATACTGAACACAGTTTGGACTAATGGAGTGAGCATGATAGATAAATAAATGTCTAAAATAAGTAAAATTTACTGTATTGACTATATAGTTTCCTCTACAGTTATTTGCATTTGACAAACTGTCTTATGTAAACAGTTAGAAATGGTACTTTAAAAAAGTTACAGTATTATTATTTTCCATTTATATAACTAAAAAATTTTTAACCTCCAAAAACTATACTATGGAATATTTTAGATAGTAATTAAATCAAGAAACATTAGTACTTAAAAATATAAAACATCATTAATATTATTAGACATTGATGTCATTTGTATAATTTGAATAAGGAGAATTAACCAAAATCTTTTTGGAGTTGAAGTTTAATTTACAGACTAGACTTATCTGTTCTTGTGACTTTGCCAAGCCTTTATCCTGCTATCTTCATCATCAGGCCCTCATAAAATTCCTGAGCTAAAGGCCTGGCAAGGTCATGGGAGAAGCAGCAGGATAATGCAGAATTGCAAATTTAAGGAGAAGTGTCAGTAGACAAAGGACCAATGATAAGAAATCAAAACACCTCCTAGAGTATCAGGTTGCATGTGGTATCAAGAGATTCATTAATTCCCAAAAAAAAAAAAAAAAAAACCCAGACACATATATAACAGGTTTTTTGGTCTGGGCGGCCAGAGGTCTAGACTTATAGACTTGTTGTGCTAGACTGTTTAGCTGCCCACTGCTGATCAGGCCCTTAAAAATGATTTAGATGCTTATATTAAGTTTATGGTGTTTGGCCTATGGCTTAGGCACATTGTTAGTTAGTTCTTTCATCTTAATTTATTTTTATTAATCTGTCTGCCACATGGCCCGTACTTTTTCTATGGTGTCTGTCATGAGCCAAACAGCTCCTTTATTTAAAGACTGATATTCACAGCATACAGAAAGACATTCCTACACACATAAAGTAAAATAATAAAATATTAAGATTTTTATTAATGTAATCAACAAACATTTGAATAGAAAGATTTTAAAAATCATGTGAAGAGTCTATTTTGCATATAAAGAAAGCTTAAATGCAGAGAAATGATGAAACTTTAGAGAATAGATCTCTTCAGGAAATCAGAAAATAAACTCATAATTTTTAGTTGAAAATATTACTTTTTTCTTCTAAGCTCCTCTTGATTACTATATTTTCCTCTAAATGCAACCACTAATTGCTTGGCACAGTAAGTAAATTTATTATTAACTGGATTTAAAATGAGTCATTGCTAAAAAATGACATACTTAGCCTACTCTAACAAAATTATTCAGAGAATATTACCAAAGCTGAGAATTTGGTAATTTGAGAATTTGGTTACAGATATTAGATTTGGGTTTAAAAGGAGTGTGAACTCTGAGCTTCAATTTTCCTATCCATAAAATGGTAATAATTTCAAAATACTAGTGTGCTCACGGGGAGCACATATCAGATATTTAGGATAGTATCTGACAGTGTGAAAGCACTTAGAGTGTTCTTTGTGTACTAATATAAAACTGAAAGATGGAAAGATAGAATTAACTTAGAAAACAGCATTATCAGGAAAGAACAAGGAAATTTTATTATCCAAATAAGGATTTTAGGCCTTTGCTTTTTTTAACTTAGTATCATTGCCCCCCCCCCCTCCAATTTTCTATCAGCAATTAACTTAGATCCTCTCCAGGTGCTTATCTCTAACCGTTTTATCTACTTCTTAATCCAAGTTAGGTGATACCCAAACACATTCTCAGGAATTACATAACCTGATGTAACTTCATCAAACATTGGAATTGATTTATATTGTCATTGAGCTACTGAATACCTGTATCAAAGCTCACTGACGGGACCTTTTAAAATCTATGTATAAAACTTTGTTAACTTAAAAGAACAGGGTGGAGACTCTGAGAAGAGACGCAGCTGAGGAGGACCAGTCTTTGGAACAACTAAATTACGGGAAGATGCCTTTAAAAAAGTATTCTCATGATATTGGAAGAAGAGATGGCAGAGCCTAGTTCGGGGAGAAAAGCAGGGCTAGAGACTCACTGGCAATACCTATGGAAGTGCGGCTGCAGCAGACAAAGGAACATGTCATTGCTAAGTTTGGCAGGTCCTTGGTCTGCTGGCATGGAGCCACCTCTGCTCAGTTTGAGGGGTTGTACCTGGTGGGAAGCAGGTAGGACAGAAAGGGTCAAGGGCAAAGAGGTATATTGAAACCTGGAGCTCTCACAGATCCTGTCCCTAAAAACACTGCCCACCTGAAAGATTACCCTGACTCTGGGCAAAAACAGGATATCCCAGATGAGTTTCGTATAGTCCAGTATTTATGGTGTTTCAGAAATCAGAAACCTTGAACCAGAACAATGACTTGTTACAGTAAGTATATGTAAAGTTGTTTGGAAGGAAAAATACTGTATGACACACTGCAGTTTGCAAGGCCACTTCAATGAATAATTGTGTGATGTAGAGGTGAGAAAATGGCAGGATGGAGTGGCGCCTGAGGCTGAGAGAAGCAGAACTAGGGTGGAAGCAGGGACAGGTGTGGGAGCAGAGCTGTGGTGGACAGGAGAGTATGTCATTGCAGAGTAGGGTGGTGTGAAACAGCCTGGAGCACCTGAAGGCTCAAAAGTGCTGCCCAGCCACAGGATCATCCTGGCTCTGAGCAATGGCAGGATGTCCCAGATGGAGAATGGTTCACTTTCTAGATCAGGCCTTCTTAAAAGGCCTCCATGGTCCATGATGTTGCTACAAGAGGACATGTTGGTGTGTACAGTACATGATTCCATCAAAAGTTAAGTCTGTGATCCCTACTGCCACTGGGCTCGATGTCAGTGTCTATGATCCATGCTACCACTGGGTCAATGTTTATGGTCTGTGTTGCTACTAGAAACTATATTGATATCAGTGATCCATGTTACCACTGGGGGCCATGTTGGTGTCTGTGGTCTATGCTGCTGCCAGAGATCATGTTGATGTTCCTAGCCCATGTTACAACCAGAGAACATATAGATGTCTGTGGCCTAAGCTGCCAACAGAGGCCATATTGGTCCTGTGGACCATGCTGCCACCTGAGACCATGTTGATACTGGTGACCTGTATTACAGATGTAGGACATGTGGATGTCTGTGGTCTGGCCTACCACCAAAGGTCATGTGGATGTCTATGGTCCACGCTGTCACTGGAAACCATGTGGAAGTTCATGATCCATGTTGCCAATGGCTGTTAATGCACAGAAGCTTCTTTTGCAGTGGTATAAATGACTGCAAACTCATAACTGAGAGTGAGACACTGAAGGTTTATTGCTTCCCCCCCACCCCGCCCCTAAGGAAACAGTCTAGACATGTTCCAATGAGTATATAAACAACACAAACTGGACCTGGTGTACATTTTCTTTTCTTTTTTTCTTTATTGGGGAAGCAAAAGGGGTGGAAAGGTGGCCCTAGAAGGAATAGAAAACAAGTGTGATTGAGTGCATAGTATGAAATTTCAAAATAATCAATAAAAAAGTTGGAAAAAAGAAGTGCTATTTTACAAGCTTTAAACTGATTTCATTTTCTGGCCCTAGTTTTCTCTCTTCAGAAAAGAAATACCTAATTTCTTCATCACAGAAAGACTACATTGGGCAATGATGCAATGAGGTAAGGTCTATAAAGAATTTAGAACAGTTTCTGTACTGTCACTTACTAATTCTGTATGCATTGATACTGACTCTGGATACCTTTCAAAGTCACCTATCAAAACTTTCAAATCAAATAAAAGCTAAACTATCCCTCCCTCAATTTTCTCCTCTTTAAGTTCTGTTTCAGAAAATTTTCAGTAAATAATTGTTTATCTTCTATAAACCATGAGGGAGTTCGTGGTCCACATTGCCACTAGCTGTTAACGGGCACAGAAGCGGCCTCCAAGAATACTGAACTCATATGTACAATCACACATTATATATAGGTTTAGAGTTTAGGGTTTAGGGTTTAGGGTTTGGGTTTTATATTTATATATATATATATATATATATATATATATATATATATATATATATATATATATATATATATATATACACACTCATGATTACAAGTAGAAGTAAATTCTATTCTTTTAAATAAAACCATAAAAGTTCATTGCCTTCATATTTTTCTACTTGCTACATGAAGCAAGGATCAGAGAATTGATTGACTTATTTACTCACTGCTCCCAATATTAACCTGCTATAAGTCCCTGAAAAGTTTAGTCTTAGAGGAACAGAAGAAACACCAAAGTAAACTAGCTGGTAGAGATGACATCGGCAGTTTCTACTGAAACTTCTGCATTAATCTTGCAATATTCTCCTGTTGATCAAATGTAGAATAGTCTCTGAAACTTCTTAAATCCACCAAAAGGGGCTAAAGGAGTAGCTCAGCAGTTGAGTGTGCACACTGCCTTTACAGAGGACCCGAGGGAACTGAATTCAGTGTCCACCACCCATGCTGGGTGGCTTACAATAACTGGAGTTAACTCTTTAATTCAAGGGATTTCAGGCCCTCTTCTGGCCTCCAAGGATACTGAACTCATATGTACAATCACATAGATATATACTCATGATAAAAAATAAAAGTAAAATTTTTTTAAAAAATTAAGAAATTAACCCTCTGAAACAAAAGTTTCATTACAACTAGTTAATTTTTAAATGCATATTGAAATAACATTTATGTGTGTTTAAGTCTCTTAAACAAATCTAAGCAATCCTTCTTGTTCTAGAGCTCCAAGACACTGAATTTTTTTCCTTTTCCTTAACATATACTGAACAAGTTTCTAAACAGACCAGGAACTGAAATAAAGACAGTGAAGATAAGATCAGAGAGGTGAAGTAGATAAGCAAAGTCCCCAAACTAACTGGCCTTTTTGACTCCTGTCAACACCAAGTTCTTCCAACTCCTCAGTTGTTTCCAGAACACTTTTCCACCTTTCTACCAAAACTGACAGCCTCCAGGGCTAAACTTTTACTCTCTCCTCCTGCTACTGTCTTCTAATCACCTCTCACTCATCCCTTATCAAGGATGCCATGACTGCCTCCCTCATTTTTAATCTTAACTGTTCTTAACATCAGTTAAGATTGCTCCTCACACCTATGAACTTTAAACCTATCAGAACAAAATCCCTTGGCCTCTCTGAATCTCATCTACTTAATTGTCAGTCTTTCTCAAGTAAATGTTCACTAACTCTGAAAATAAATCTCACTTTACCTTTTTATAATACAGATTTGATCCTTTAATAACCTACTACCAAAACACCCTTGGTCTGTCACCAGAACTTCTTACAATGTTCTTCCTTATCAAACCTGAAATCTACATGATATCACTTCAAACACTTTTAGAGGGCATGCTTGGCAATTCACTCCTTTGTTCCATTACTACAACCTCCAGGTAAATCCTCTATTCCACATCAAGCAAACCACCTTTATTTGAGCTAAGGAGTTAAGCACAGAAAGGCTTCAAAAGAAGCAGAATAGCAGCTTTGAAAAGTATAGATTTCATTAATTAGTATTTTTTTTAATTCACAGCTATCAAAAGGTTTGCTTCAAAATAAAAGATGAAATAATTAGTTGAAGATTATATTTAAATATATTACAAGGTTTTACAGACCATTCATAATGGTAGGCCACTGTCAATCATGCCTATTTCAAGTTAAGTTATAAAATTATTAGTTCATTCAAGGCTGTTCTAGATTCACTTTAACTGTTCAAAGACCTAAAAAAGTACTAGCTCCTATGTTAAAAAGCAAAGACTGTAAAATATGTGTCACGGCACAATGATTTATTAAACAGAGCCACTAAACATACTCTAAGATGGATAAGACAATATTTCAACTCATATACCCTTCCTCACTTGTTATGGCAAATCTTGGCTGTCAACTTGACATCTGGAATCAACTAGAACCCAAGCAGCTGGACACACCTGTGAGAGATTCTTCTTCACTGGATCATTTGAGATGGGAAGACCTACCCTGAGTTTGGGTCATTTGAGGTCAGAAGACCCACCTTAAATATGGGCTGCACATTCTGGTGGCAGCACATATAAAGGAACAAGTGAAAAGGAAGCATCTAGTCTGCTTGATCTCACTCTCACAGGAAAGTTCATTCCTTCACTGGTATTAGATCCTTCTTTGAGAATCCACTGTAGTCTAGAGGCCAGTAGAGACGTCCAGCCTTGTGGACTAAACAGTATTCCTGGCCTTTCTGTCAGGAGATGACCACTGTTGGGTTAGCCAGACCACAACCTGTAAACCATTCAATTAAGTCCCCTTTAAATATATATAGATTTATCCACAGTTCTGTTCCTCCAGAAACATTTGAATAATACAGTTTCCACTTACTGCTACCCTGAGAGTTGAGGAATATCACAACCTTCAGAAATATACTATTGCTGAACTCAAAGTCAGTATTAGGGTCGCTGTTGTTGTTGTTAACTTGACACAAGCTAGTCATCTGAGAAAAGAAATCTCAACTGAAAAAAAAAAGTGCCTCCATTGGATTACCTGTAATTATGATTATTGATTGATGTGGAAGGATTCTAACATAACATGTATTCATTAAGAGTTTAGTCCCACACACACATCCAAGAAATAATACAATACAGGCTATTACCATTGCTAAAGGCTGTCCACCAGGCCCTACTGTGAAGAAACTGCACATTGTGATGTGAGAACACAGAGAATACCAGACAGAGAATACTGACTGAGAGGCATCTTTCCTGATGGCTAACTCTCATAGTACAGTAGGAGTATACTATGAAAGTATGCTATGTATGCTGCTGAAAGAGAAATATCATCAAGAGTCTTACTATCTGTAAAATCAAGGAGCTACAAGAACTACTTGCCTGGCATGACAGGTCCATAGAGCAATAGCGACACGAATATTATAGAATAATCAACTGCTTTTGATTCAATATAACAACAGCTACACAGGGGAAATTGCACATGTGGTACTATAAATAACTGATCTAGAGCTCATGGGCCCTAGGAGTATACCTACGCACTGGCTAGTTTTATGTCAATTTGACAGAAGCTATAGCCATCTGAAAAGAGAGAATCTTAATTAAGAAAATTCCTCCAGAAGATTGGGACACTCTTATAGGGCATTATAGTGGGGACACCCCTGGGCTGGTGGTCCTGAGTTCTGCAAGAAAGCAAGTTGACCAACATCAGGAGCAAGCCATTAAGTAGCACCATCTCACAACCCTTATAACAGCTCCCACCTTCATGTTTCTGCCCTCCCAAGTCTGGGTTCCTGCCTTGGCTTCCCTAAATACACTGTGATATGAAAGCCAAATAAACACTTTGCTTTGATCATGGTGTTCAATCACAGCAATGATAACCCTAATTTAGACAACTTTTTACTACTACTTTCTAAATGGGCACATTATCAAATTGCCCTCCGAATAGGTACCTGTATAGCCATAGATTAATGCAGCTCCCACACTTTCTCATAGAAGCTTCTATAAGCAGTGGGCCCCTGCTAAGTAGGATGAATATAAGCTAAATACACTGCATTGTGAAAACTAAAGTCCCTCTACATTGAGGCCTGGAGCTATTTTGGGAGCTAAAGTTTCTAGTCCCCCATCCTGAGAAGTTTCTAAACCTCTAAGGCCAAACACTCAAGGTCCTGGGCAATCAAAGAACATTCCAGCCCATCTGTATCTTCTCCCTCTCCTAAGACAATCAATCAGCCAGCAGCTGCCCCTGACAACAAGAGATAGTAACTAGCACTGCTGTGTGACAGTCAGAAGCTGAGTTCAACTGTACAGCTGCAATAAACCTTGCTTTGCATTTGCATTAGGAGAGTCAGTGTGATTCTGTGGCTCTTTCTGGGGGTTGCTGAGATTGGGCACAACAGCATAAATATATAAAATTCTATAAAATACTATATTAATAAGAGTTGAACTATAATATTCACAATCAAAAGATACATAGTAAGAAATAGTTTATTCATGACTTTTAATTCCATAACCAATAATGAAAAATAAAACTTAACCAACACCTCCTTCAGTGAAACTTAAGTTTTAAATACACAAATAACAAAAATTAAATATTAAAATAAGCATGCTATAAGCCCATAGTAAAGTTTAATTTCTCAATATTTGTTCAAGTTCTGGAAAGTGAGTAAACACATGTCGACAGTTCCTTCTTAAAATGTAGCAAAATCTTACAGAAGAATAACAACAACAAAAATCACGTTGGTAGTAGGTCAAGATCAGGCATATTACAATACTGTGTAGTTAAAACTGTAGGCAATGTCGCAAATTAACTCAATGAGTGCCTAAAAGGCTTGACTAACTTGCAAAGTTTAAAAAGCTGTTCCATATATAGCAACTTACACAGAAATGTATTATTTGCCAAAAGCTAATAAACTATACTAGGAAACTATAATTTTCATAAGAACCTTATTTTCCTCAAACAATATTTAAATTTGTTTTATATTCTGTATCTGATTAACTGAGACTATCTTACAGATCTGTGAAAATACACAGCTCACTGTTCCATTTTCCTGAGTGTGTCCACAATGAAAGAAATATTTATTTTGAGAAAACAACCTACTAGCAATGCTACCAGCATAGCTATCTGATAGCAGCTAATTAACTATGGGATTAGAGAAACTGTTGGCTAAGATAACAGAGGAAATCTGAAAAGTCCCCCCAAAACAAGCTAATCAGAATTGTATCCATACTAAGACCCCTAATTGATGTATAACCTTGTGGTTTTTGCCTTTAAAAACCAAGCTTGCAAAGGGGTGGGCACCTCCTCCAGCCACTGCCATGCCAGTGAGCAGGACCGAGGTCCTTGTAGCGACTTGCATTTTTCAGTAAATTTTGTTTTTGTACTTCAGAGAGTTCACATCTCTGTCTCTGGTGATCTCTTTCGGGGTCTCGCGACAAGGGCACATCAGTAACCAGAAAATAAAGACACCAATTATTTGGAGAAAGGACACAAAAATCATAAAGGACTCCATGGATGTGAAATGAGTAATAAAGAAATAACATAATCAACTCTAAGCACACTATTTGATAGTCAAAATGTAATGGACCAATTTCCTGAGAAGGGATCTTCAAAATTAACATAGGAGAGAGAGCATGAGAAAAGGTTGATTTGTTATAGAAACTAAATCAGTAATGAAATGAATTTCCAAAGCAGAAAGCTTTACTGATAATTCTACCAAATAATTAAGGAATAAATCATAGCAATTTGTGACTGGAGAAATAGTTAAAAGTAGTTACTATATTTGAAGAAGCCAAGGTTCTGTTTCCAGAATGCACATGGCAGCTCACAATCACCTGTAACTCCAGTTCAAGGGGGGCTACAACCTTCCTGTGTTCACAGTCATTGTGAACATGTAGTGTTTCTAAACTCACTAAGACACATAAACACACACAACGAATTAATGAAAAGGAGAAATGGGTTAGTGGTTATAGTGCATATTGTTCTTCCAGAGTACCTGAGTTTGGTTACTAGCACCCATGTTAAACAGGTCACAACTGCCTATAACTGCAATGCCACAGGATCGAGCACCTTTTGTGAGCATCTTCATATACCTAGCATATACACAGAGAGATACACTATGCATCTTAAAAAGAAAAAATACTTGGAGCAAAATAAGTGCAATCTTCACATCTCATCAGGGATGCTTTTCTTTGTAAAAGAAAGATCTTTACAGAACACCAACCAAAGGACAGAATTGTGGATCCTAATCCAAAAAGATAGAACTATGAAAGAACTCCCACACTCTGGGTCCATGAACATTGTAAAAGACGGAGCAGAAAAAGTATAAAAGCAGACTTTGCTATGAGATTCTGTCTTCCATAATGTCAGAAACTACGCTCCTAAAGTCTTACCAACATGACTGTCTAAACATGAGCTGTGCAAGAACAACAGACATGATTACATAAACAAGGAGAAGACCATAAGGTCCTGTACACAGAGTATAGAAAACTAAGAAATGCTGAAAGTAGGAGAAAAAGTCTTCCACAGGAAAGACCACACCATCTGAAGACCCAGTGTCAAACAGTGAGCCCTGAAAACATACATATAAGTACCATTATACCGACTGAGTAGATTATACTCAAGAAAGTGTGTGTGTGTGTGTGTGTGTGTGTGTGTGTGTGTGTGTGTGTGTGTGTGTGTGTATGTGTGTGTGTATGTAACAAAAAAAAGGAGGGATATATAGGAGGGCTTAGGGGGAAGAAGAAATGGTATAATTATATTATAATCTTAAAAATAAAAGAAATTATAACAATTCTCTACAAACTGTTGGAAGATCAAACCTACCATAACTTTAATATTAAACCACACCTGAATACTTCAAGAAAAGTACAAATAAGTATCTATCATAAACAGAAAATTCCTAAAACAATGTAGGCAAATCAAAACCAATAATAAACTGTCAGGTCCAAAGGAAACTTCATTTCCTGATAGACCCTGATACCAAAGAACTAATGACTGGTAAAGGGGACAAATGGCTACCTGTGGTATATTAGCACAGTGAAGCACTGCTGCCCTGCAGGTTACCTCAGGATCACAAGTACCTGTTGCACATTTCAAAGTCCATGCTAAGTAGAATCTCAGCTCTTCCCATCTCCTTCTCTTCTCCCGCAGCTCACAGGCTTCCCTGACCTCAGCTACTCATTTCTGCATATAACTCTGTTCTTCAGCTATGGCAGCTAGCCATCTTTGTCTTCTTCTCTTGGTCTCCCTTCTCCCCCTTCATCCCCCAGCCAACCTCTTCTCTAGGCCCACAGACCTGACAGTTCCTTCCTCAAATCATTTTTTCCACTTGATTTGCATGCTTACATTGTCAATCTGGGATCACATGCACCTGATACCTTATAAATTCTGACTTAAGAACACAGGCATTGAACTACAGCGGGTTAGATGGAGGAAGAGAAAGCAAACTCAAGTCTTGCTTCTGATTGGCCATGCATCTGTCCCCAGATGTTTCTTCTCTTTTCAAAGGAAAAGAAATCTGATTGAAGACTTTAGTGTCTGTCTCTCAGGCAGCTTACTCTTTGGAAAAGACAGAATAACTTCAAAACTCTGAGGACAGGCCCACTGAAGTCTGAGGCTTCTGCCCTAGTTAGGAAGCTTGGTTGGGCCAGCCTCCAGGTCTAGACAAGAGGCACAAGGCAGGCTGATTCTTGTCTCAAATTCTGACACTACAAATTTCAGCTATAGTTGGAAATTTATTCCTGTAGCCTCCCAAACTTTCTATGGCCTTACCTGTAAACTTGTTCTGCAAGCAAATGCTCTTCACCAGCACCCCTGAATTTCTAAGCTATCATGTTTCTCGGAACTGTAACAGATCTCAGATGGTGTCTTAGTTACTTTCCTTCTGCTCTGATAAAATAAAATGACCGAGGCAATTACAGGGAGAAGGTCTTATTTAGGATGACCATTCAGGAAGAGTAAAGGTCTATTATATAGGAAAGCAACAGTTACCAGGTCAGGAACAGCTGTACACAACCCAAAGGCAGGCAGGAAGCACACAGAGAAAATTAGCCATTATGTCTAAACTATTGAAGCCCAAAAATGTTCATAACAGCTATATTCAAAAATGGCAAAACTTTGAAGATATTTCTTTTAATAGGGAAAACAGATAAATGGTAGGACATCGTGCAGTGAAATACTACTCAGAATTAAAAGCAAAACTCTATTCAAGACATGAAAGCCTGAGGAATCTTAAGTGAAAAAATTTAAAATTATATACATATCATGTATATCATATTTTGGAAAGTCAAATCTTTTTTTTTTTTTTTTTTTTTTTAATTTAGTAGTTTTCTTCCAGGGACTTAGGGCAGGTGGATGAATGGGTGGCACATAGCGTTTCTATAACAGTGAACATAATCCATATGACACAATCATAATAGGTAAACACAAATTTGATGAAATTCATACAATATAGTAGGAGTGGCTCTTAGTGTTGGGATGTGGAGTAATCATGGTATGTTCATTCAGATCAATCAACTGTAACAAATAAACCACTCCAGTAGATGACAGTGATACCGGTGGGAACTACTGGGTACGGGCACAGGATAAATTTAAGAAAATTTTGTAGCTTCTGCTAAACTTCCTGTCAACTGAAAACAGACAGCTTCAAAAAGTTTCTTCTTCTCTTTAAACTATTTAATTACTTGGAGTTGGGAAACTAAGAAGCTTACAAATGCACCTTATGTAAAATTTTTTAAAAATTATCCACAAAGTGGTGGTGCACACCTTTACTACCAGCACTCGGGAGACAGACACAAGCAGATCTTTAAGAGTTCAAGGCTAATTCAAGAACAGCCAGGCTATGTAGAGAAAGCATGTCTTAGAAAACAAAACACAGTAATTAATTTGCTCCAGAAAACACCCATGCATTAAGCAACAATATGTTCTTTCTTTTTCATTTTATGATGTATGGGTGTTTTAGTTGTCTGTGTGTCTATGCACCAAAAGCATGCAATACTTGTGGAGGCCAGAAGTAGTAATGGGTCCCCTGGGACTAGAGTTATGGACAGTTCTGAGCTGTAAGTGCCAGTGACCTTAACTATTGAGCCATTTTCTAAATCTCAATATGTTTTTCTTTAAATAAATAACTGAAGTATGTTTAAAACATGTTACAATGCTTTAGGTACAATACATTTTATATCTATATTAGCTGCTAAGAAAATAAACCTGGACCTTTAGTTATAATTTTCATTTCCAAATTATGCAATGTAAGCAAAGGTGGAGGAAACATGTTTTCTAAATATGTTCCTGTTCTACAGGTGTTATTAAAGGTGCTAATACTAGACCATTTTCAAGTCAGGGATGCACATCACAACCACAATTTGAGACTTTATGTATTCAGATAAACTGCTTCACTACCTAGTCTTAGAATCCCTGAATTGACCACCTTCCTACCTCAACCTCCTGGATGATGGAATTACAAATGTGTGCCACCACACCTAGCCCCTTAAGTTTTAAGTTTGGTAGCTTTTAGCTATGGAAAGTTAAGTTGCATATAATTATGTTACACAATTCAGATATTATTCCGATAATTAAGAAATAATAATGACAACAACTCAAGAACATATGAAAAGCACAATTGTTACTTACTACAACCTTCAAATCTAAAAAGTAGCAAGGACACAGGAGAAGCAGCAGCTATTAAGGGCAATAAGAAATTATAAAAAGAAACTTCAAAAGTCACAATGTTTTTAATATAAAATTTAAGGAGACTACCTTAGATTAGAATAACAGTGTTTCAGTAGCACATTTTATAGAGCCTCTCTCCCCTTGTAAAGCCAATGCTTCCTAGCCCTTTAGTTTTTCAAGTATGTTTGTGTGAGAGGGCTCACCAGTTAAGTGCACCTACAGCCAAGCCTAATGCTGAGTTCCATCCCTGGGACCCATAGTAGAAAGAAGGTCACTCCCTCATTATTATCCTGACCTCTACATATGCACCATCCTCTACCAAGGCATGCTTGTGTACACACACACACACACACACACACACACACACACACACACACACACACACACACACACAAAAGTGCACGAGCGTACCAGGGGTAGAAGTCTGTAAAAACAATTTAAAAGCCATTTTACTGGGCATGCAATGCAGGTACATATTAATTCCCTGCACTGGAGGACTAAAATTCAAGGCCAGCCTGACATACCAAAAGAGATTACCTCACAATATAAAATACATCTTAAGTTCCTTTTCCTTCACATCACTGTTGTCTTTGACTGGGACCCTGCTCAAACAAGGCTTACCAGCTACAGCATTAACAATCCAGCACCTGAAGAATGTCTTCACATTTCTCAGCTCCTACCCACTCCACCAAAGTTGAACTTGCTGTTGAACACTTTGGACCAATGTCACCCTTTGTGCAGTCAACCTTAACAAACTGCTTTGACAGCACTACTCACATCAGAGTAGCAAATATTCATCTACCTGCTCACTGTTATTCATACTCCAAATTCTTCACTCCATATCTAAATCTATAACTCAGTATCTGATGGTGAGACTTCTAAAAATGACTTGATATTAGTAACAGGGGGGTGTGCAGATATGTACAGCATCCAAATAGCACTTAAAAAAAAACAAACAAAAACATAGCCCTAAGCTCAGGAAGGGAAATCTGAGTCATGCTATAGATTCCCCATGCTATAGTGGAAGCTTTGGAAATTAAAACGGAATTTAATCATCAAATAGTTTATGGATGGACTGAGAAATTCAAAACTGTCTGCATGTTCCTAAACCCAGTGTATTCTGTAGTCTTTTAACCTATTTCTCAGCTGTGTTTAAAATTATTTCCTGGGGTCTGAAGAGATGGCTCTGTAATTAGGTGCACTTGATACTCTTGCAGAGAATCTCGGTTCTGTTTGCAGCACTGACATGGTGGCTCCCAACCATCTGTAACTCCATTTCCAGGAGAGCTGACACTATGCTCTGACCTCTGCAGGCACTGCATGAATGTGATATACATGCACACATATTACTAATCATGGATACTTGCCTCTGTGTGTGAACTTCAGGTGCCAGCTTTCTCCTTTCCCCAAGATCCCAAATCTATTCCATCCCCAAGTCCTATCAATTTTGCCTTCAAAGTATTTGTAAAATAAAAGCTACTTCAACCCTATTGTTGCCACCCTAAAGTTTCACCATTTCTGTCAAAATTTCTCTAGCTCCAAGTACTTCGAATAGTAAGCAGCATCTTAGTACTGAGCTACATGCTCATACCAAATTACTACGCTTACAGCTATATTCAAAGTCATCCTAAGTATGTTCTTTGATCTAACAATACTACTACTTCAAAAACTTATAAACATCTAGCATACTAAAATATTCATTCCATTGTGTGTTGCTGAAATGAGACAGTGATCAAGACAATCAGACACAAATGTCTTCCATATCTGGTCACACATAAGGCCTCAGATAAACTGTCCCAAATGCTCTACAAAGCACTACTTTATTTCCCTAAACAACCTAAAGAAAACTCAGCATCTAGATCCAATTTTAAAAATAAGTACAATAATCAAAAAGGTGAGAAACTTATCTGAGGGTAGCTGGCCCCAGGGAGCAGATTTGAGAGGTGGTAACAAAGGATATAAGTCATTCTCTATCACTGAATAGCTCACTCAAATTTGGCTATTATTATTTCAAGCCCCTCATTTGCAAAGAGAACAGTAACAAAGCCCTCTTTAAAGGATTCTCAGTCTAAGTAAGCTAATATATGTTTGACACAATGCTCTACAAACATTAGCCACTATCATTATCTTTAAAGCTACTGTCAGTCTTCAGTTCAACGGATCTGCTGACTTACTGCCCACATCATCACCATCATTGTCTAACAGATCATTCCTGATCCAATTCTCGGCAGAAATTAAATCCTAAGAATCTGACAGCAGTGGCTATTTTGTTCTCTAAATAGTATATATCAAGTACCATGGAAGGTGTTCAGGAGACGAAGTAATTGATTATAGATTCTGCAAGACATTAAAGTATTAAAATTTTAACTTTTGCTGAGACCACGGATAAAGGCTTTGGTATTTTCCTATGTGTGGCACACAACAAATACACATTAAATGTTTAAAAAAATAAAGCTTTATAAACTAAAGATACAAGCATTAAAAGTCAGATTTTTATAATTATTTTTCTTCTAATTGTGCTGCCTATATTTTTTCAAAGCCAAAAAAATGAAAATTTATGAGCAAACCAAGAAACTAATATTAGCAACAATTAGGTTGAAGGTGGGAGACAGAATCTGGATATGCAAAACTATTCTAGGTCAAGGCATAACTTCAGATAAGGCAGTATCAACCAAATCATAATGCACATTCCACAGGTAATATTAAAACCATTTCAGGTTCTACATGGGAAAATGTTTTTATTTCAAAAGCTATGTACTATGATGATTTGAACGATTAATGTCTCTCAGAGGCTCACGTATTTGAACACTTGGTCCAGCTGGTAATGCTGCTTTTGGAGGCTAGGGAATATTTAGGTAGTTTCATCGTTCTAGAGGAAGCATATCACTCACTGGGAGATGGTTTTGGGGAGTTCCTAGCCTCACCCCACTTCCAACTTGTTGCAAGACATTAGATTACACTGTGTAAAGAATCAATGTGATTGGTTTAATAAAAAGCTAACTGGACAATAGCTGGGCAGGGAAAACTGGCTGGAATTCTGGGCAAAGGCGGTGGGAGTGAGGAGGGGGAATATGAACCTAGCCTCACAAAGGAAGTCAAAGGTACAGAATGAAAGGTAAAAAGCTTCATGGTAGAATGTAGATTAAAAAATAAGGGTTACTTTAAAAGATAGAGCGAGTTAGGCTGAGCTCTCATAATTAATAAGTCTCCATGTCATTATTTAGGAGCTGGCTAGCAGGGCAGGGAAAGACTTGTCAAACCAACTCTTGTGCTGTCTGGATTCAGTGTGTGGTAGATATGCACTATCTTGGCTTCTTGCTCAGACTGCCTGCTGTGACACCTTCCCCACCATGATGCTAAAATAAATTCTTTATGTTGTTTTTGGTAACGGCATTTTATCACAGCAACAGTAAAGTAACTAATACATGTATATAATAGTTCAAATTTTTATTGCTTAAAATAATGAAGTGAATCAAAAATATCTTACATTGCAGTTCACAGAAGGTAGACAAATACAGAAAAGGGAGAAAAAAAGTCACCACTTACAGGTGTATAAATTTTAGACATCAGGCAAAAGCCTGAGAATATGAATGAGCACAAAGGTGTGGCAATGGAAAGAGTTGCCAATCTTCTAGATGAGGGCAGAGCTCTGCCTCCTGTAATGATTCTAAATAAAAGTCATGTATAAAGAAAGACATCACAGCTCTGAGTACTTAACTGTAGTAAGAAAATCACCATTGTTCTCAAAACAATGGTAAAAATTTACATGTTCCAAAAACATATTTGAAATAGGAACTCCCCAATTTTCCTATCAAAGATAAATAAAGCTAAAACCTTGTATTTTAAAGAAATATTAATTCACATAATACTTATGTATAAATCATATATACATCAAAAAAGGATGTTTTTAAAAAAGCGAGAAAGCAACTCTCAATTTGTTTCTTTTGGAGGGGGTAAGACAGGGTTTCTCAGTGTTGCCCTGGATGTTCAGGAACTCAGAGAGATCTGCCTGCCTCTGCCTCCTGAGAGCTGAAATTAAAAAGCCTGTGCTAGCACCACCAGGAGCAACTCTCAAGTCTTACCTTCCTTTCCTATCATCAACTTACCAACAATCACATCAAGGCAGGCTAAGAAGTGATGATAAAGGCAATATTTCTGAAGCATTTACTGTATCCCAGGCACTTTCAACTATTTTAATTGCATTAACTTATACAAGCATTACTACCAACGAGTTTTATCACCATCCCCTTTATACTAGAGGCTGGAGAAGTTAAAATTATTTTCTCAAACCCAGAAGAGAGGTAGGGGCTTAGGCAATTCAACTACACTCTGAGTTCCTAACCATGAGATACTGTTTCTCTCAAGAATGGTGGAAAAATAATTTAAAATACTCTGCCACTCTGATTATCAGCGAAGAGGAAAGGAAGATTTCTGAGTTATAAGCCTTTTACTACTCAGGTTTCAGGCCAATAAAACTGGGCTTCAACTGTAGAAGAAAATAAGAAAAGTCTCCTAACAGGGCAAACAAGCTAAGTGCAGAATTATTCAGATATAAATGAAGTGTCAGAAACCTACAAAGAATGGGCAGACAGCTTAACCACAGTATTCAGTAGTGGGAACAGAGGAAGGGGCTTTTATTTCTACAGGGGCTTTTAATTTCTTCGGGGGAGAAAATTCTCTCATCCCCTTCCTTTGAGTCAGCACACAAACATACATACTTAAGGGAGAATTACAGACGACAACAGCAAACGATAAACCGGGGTAAGTCAAACGTCTGTATTCAAATTGGACCCTGAATCACAGGGTTAGCTTGTCGCATCCCGGTAAATAAGGAGAGTTAGAAGCAAGTGTGTGGTTGGAGACGCACACTCCTATGGTCTGGAGAGCTGAAAAGTCGCTCTAAAATGAGCTCACAGGGGCGACAACTACCAATACCCAGGCTTGAGGTTAGGGGAACAAGAGAAGACACAGAGGAGGACAGCTGCTTATTTGGGGAAGAAAGGGAGAGGCGTAAAGGTGCAGGAGCAAGCAGATACGTGGACGCAGGTGGAGAGGGCAAAGCAGCAGGCTCCCACGGGGCCAGGGACTTCCTGGTGAAGCAGAGCCGCCCGAGGGAGGGCCCCGAAGCTGGGCAGCGGGACACGGGCCCGAGCAGCGGCGGTGGCGGGGGTAGCGGAACCGGCCCACGACCGGTCAGCGGCAGGAGCACCTACCCGGACACGCGGGGCGGCGGGCGGACCATTGGTGGCCCCGGGGGCCGAGGCTGAGGCGGCGGCGAGCTCCTGCAGCGGGCGGCCCGGCCACGCCGCATCCTCCTCCCGGCCTCCCTCCTTTTGCTCTCACGGGCTGCTAAACTTCTTCCCCACCGTCCGCACACTCGACCGCCAGAGGCTGAGCTTGGCCCGAGCCCCCCGCCCGGCCGAGCCGGCTCGGGCGTCCAGTTTCCGCCCCGCTAGTCGGTAGGGCGCGTGCGCCGGAGAGCTCTTCCTGTTCTGAGGCCCGGAACTTCCGGCGGCGGGTGTTTCGCCCCTCCCTCCCCCTCAAGCTGCGGGCTTGCAAGTGTCAGGGAGTTTAACCAGTTTACTGCTGTCTTCACCCCATCACCTCCAAGTAGAAAACTTCCCGGGGAAGCTTTGTAATTAAGAAAATTACATACAGTGAGAAAATAGGAGGGTCCAGGGCACTTTAGGATGCACCAGGTATAATATTCATTCGCATCCCATCAATCCCCAGATACTTTAGGTTGGAGGGGATGAAGGGAACTTTTCGCACAAGAAAGAAGTCTGTAAAGCTTCTTCCTACAAGGCCAGCCAACTTTTGGCAGATTGAGCCAAAGTAAATTAAAGCTTAGTGGATTTGGGGATACAAGGTTATTGCTTATCTCTTTACGCATTTGGATTTTAGAGAAATGGATGGTACTAGAATTTGTTAATTGGCACACTTATATGAGTTACTCATCTTGTTCCTATCGTAAAATACAAGGGGAAAGCGATATAAAAAGGGGGAGGGGATATTTTGCTGGCTCATGATTGGATGGTATAGTGCATCATGGCAATGAAGACATGGTAACAGAACTTTGCATCCATGGTGGGAAAGCCGAATGATGAATGACTGTCAGATGTTTTTTATACACACTCAAACCTACCAACTTGACAGATTTAACTATCACAGATCTACTTCTTTTTAACTAAACACCCAGGTGACAGCAGAAATCCCATGCACCACAAACAGAATCATTAGTTACAGGAAGATATTTATTGGGAGGTGAGGAAACAGGCACGCAGCAGACATACAGAGAAAAGGACCTTCTAGAAAAACAAAGGGGTGACTTGGAAATCAGTCTCTTCTTGAGGGCTGGGGGATTTTTAAGCCTCTGGAGATCTTTCCTCCCTTATTTTGGAGGTTGGTCAGTTTGAAGACAGTCACAATTGTTGTGTGACATTTCCTGAACTTGTTGACACAGCCCATCAACAAAGGGCTTATTGGTGGGAGACAAAAGCTACAAAGCTTATGTCTGAAGTCAAGAGGATGAGGAAGAAGCTGGCGATCTTGGAAATTTGACACCTTTGTTACCTGGCCATGGCTGGTCTCTCATGACTTCCTCTCAGAAATCAGTCCAGTATCTGGACTGGCTTGTGGTTCCGTTGAGTTTTGGCCAAGTAAGTCACATAGAATCACCCAAATAATCCAAGCTGTTGCTAAGACAGTGAGTTGCTCTCTGCAAACTGCAGCTCTGCCTCATTGTTGAGGAGCACACCCACACAAACCACTGAACATGGAGAAATCAAGCAGGCACCTACCTGGAGCCTGTGCCCTACGTTCTAGTGGATTTGGTATGGGAAGATGCTATACAGCCTATCATAGGGGAAATAGAGACCCCAACCCAGACACAAAACCTTTGACATACAATCTGTTCTTCCTGCTAGAAGTGTAGGGTAATGGTGGCATAGAACTTGTGGGAGTAGCCATTCAATGTCTGATTTGACTTAAGCCCAATTTCTTGAGATGTAACCCTTATCTGACACCATTTGGTTGACCAAGAACCAGAGACTAAATAGCTCAGAGACCTAGGTTATATTCAAATGCTACTGATCTATAAAAGATATTCTATTGAACACATAAAACAGTGCCTTATTCAGGAAACAACAGACAAGCTGCATCTTAAAACAGACATTGAAACAGACAGTAATATACACAGAAATCCACAGCCAAATAATACACAGTGGAAGAGGCCTTGGAGCACACAGATCTAAATGGGATACATTAATCAAATCCCTCTCTAAGAGCTCGGGGAACCATGAAGAAGAGGAAGAAGAAATAATGTAAGGACCAGAGGAGAGGGATGCCACCAGGAGAACAAAGTCCTCTGAATCATTTGATCAAAACTCATTTGAATTCAAAGATACTGAAGTATCAAACACATGACTGACACAGGACTACACAAGTTCTCCTCCCTCCCTCCCTCCCTGTCTTCCTCCCTCCCTCCTCCCTCCCTGTCTTCTTCTCTCTCTCCTCCACCCTCTCTCTCTCTCCTCCCTCCCTTCCTCCCTCTCTCTCTCTCTCTCTCTCTCTCTCTCTCTCTCTCTCTCTCTCTCTCTCTCTGTCTGTGTGTGTGTGTGTGTTTGTGTGTATTAGAGGTTTTAGCATATGTTAATGGGACTCCTGAGTGTGTGAATGAGTGGGTCTCTGATCCTTGTGCCTGTTCTTGGGTCTTTTCTTTATGTTTGATTGTTTTGTCCGGCCTTGATGTTATGCTTCTTGTTTTATATTTTATTTTGTAACAAAAAAGAGGAAATATATGATTATTCAAATTCTTGTATCTGACCATAAAAAAGTAAAATCACTATCAATAACATCTTATCTACTTCTATAGTATCTTCTTAAACTCTACTTGCTTAGAAAAGTTAATAAATTTCTGTTCTAAAAACTGTTCAGAGATGATAGAAACAGACAGGCTCAATTTCTTGTTTCTCTAAATGAATAGTATTTGCCTGAACACTGACTTTCTCCCACAACAGACTCAGAGTATCAAATACTCAAGTTTTGTTTATTAAATTTGCAAGGTTTGGTTTTGTTTGATATATATATATATATATATATATATATATATATATATATATATATATATATATATATATATATATATATATATATATAAAGGAGATGTTTTGGCCCTTCATGAACACCATAAAAGAAGTAGGTGGGGAATCAGAATAGGTAGGAAAAGAAGGAAAGAAGGGCAGAGTCAGAGACAGATCAAGCCAGGCTCCCAACAAAAGAAACATGTGAGGAATACAAGTGAGCCACGGGCCACATGGCAGAAAGATTAATGAAAATGGATTGAGATGAAGGAGCTAGCTAGTGATGTGCCTGAGCCATAGGACAAACAGCATGAAGCTAATATAAGTGTCTGAGTCATTTTGAGGGCCTAAGCAACAATGGCATCTAAGGGGTCAGGGTTGGAAGGTCTGTGGGTCTGGACCTCCTGCCAGATGGGGCCAGGAAACCTCATTGTAACACTCTTAACAACAGTGAGAGTGGATGAGAGGAGATGTTACTGGTGGGATTAAGCCAGGACACCTCCTAAGAGGCTTCAATTGCAGGAACAATATGTGTTCCCATACTCTAAAATTGCAAGGGAAGGCAGGAAAGCAGGAAAGGTTTTAGAAAAGTGTGAGTGGCCATTAGCAGATTAGCAGATGACTCATTGTTTCGGGTTATTTCTTCAAGTCATCCTATTTCTGTTAGCAAGCTGTAGAGGTTGAGTACAAATCATCCCCATAGGCGCATATAGTTGAATATTTAGTCACCAGTGAGTGAAACTGTTTGCTAGAAAAAGAAGGATTAAGAGGTATGGCTTTGTTGGAGGAAGTGCATGTCTGGGGGTGGGCTTTAAAGTTTCAAGAAGCCTAAGCCATGCCCATGTGCTTGCTCTACCTGCAGATCAGAATATAGCTCTCAGCTCTCCAGCACCATGAGTGCCACCATAGTCACACCATGATGGGAAAGAACAAAGCCTCTGAAACTGTAAGTGGGCCACAATTGAATAATTCTTTTTATATGAGTTGCTATGACTGGGGGATGACTGGATGACTAGAAAGAGGGGAGGGGAGGAGAGCAATAGTGGGTATGCTAAAAAAAAAAAATACACCTTTAAATAAAAAATGTCAAAAAAATAATGAAAAGAGAGTTACCTAGGTCATGTGTCTTCACAGCAGTAGAAGAGAGACTAAAGTGTAGTAGGAGGTTTCTGGCCTTGACTTTCGGGCCTTGCCTCAAGGTTTAGCCCCGCAGACACCCTGACAGGCAGAGACACACAGATGTTTACAATAGTTTTCAGCTGATTGGCCTAAGGCCCAGGCATATAACTTGCTAGCTCTCTACCCTTCATCTAACCCATGATTCTTCCTGTTCAGCCATAGGGCTCAGTACCTTTCTTTAGAGCAGCATAGTTGTCCTCTGCTTCTTCCGGCTTCTCTCTCACATTCTGCTCTGTTTCTTCCTGTTCCCAGAGTTCTCCTAGTCTGGTAGCCCCACCCACACTTCCTGCCTGCCTTTGGCCAATCAGTGCTTTTTATTAAACCAGTGGGTGGGACAATTATTTAAGGTGGAACAACATAATCTCCCACACTAAAGCACAGGTGAAGTCATGATGAGCAAATAGGTACAGCAAGCAAAGCTTGAAGGAAGTCACTAAGTAAGTCACTAAATCAGTATCTAATAATTGGCCCTTCCTACCTAATTCTACTTCATCTCTTCCTCTTTATAATACCCTATATTTATTTTGAAGAAATTGAACCCATGAAATGAAATATTATCTACATTATAATTGAATGGCACTTATTTGTACCTCTAGTTTTACCTTCTAAAATAATTTTTAAGCATTTTTTACACTGTTCCTGACTGATTAGAATAAAACAGCATTCCTAACTTAAAATCACGAATATTTTTTTTTTTCAGTATTAATGAAGTCTAATACTCTAGGATTTTGGAGGATCTTTGATGCCAGTGACTCTTTCATTCTGAAGAGTCACTGTGTTGTCCTAGACAATCTGAGTAGAGAGCTGACAATGTTTGAAGTATTGGATGCATGGTATAGTTAGAGTTGCTGTTGCTGTGAAGAGATACCAAGGCCACGACAACTTTTATAAAGAAAAAAGATTTCCTGGATGCTGGATTACAGGACCAGATATTTAGCTCATTATCACTCATGACTGGAAGAATGGTAGAATGTAGACAAACATGATACTGGAGAGGCAGCTGAGAATTCCACATCTAGATCAGCAGGCAACAAGATGAAAGAGTGACAGTAGGCCTGGATTGAGCTTCTGAAAACTCAAAGGTCACCACCAGTGACAAACTTTCTCGAAAAGGCCCGCCTACTTCAATAAGGCCACACCTCCAATAATGCTACTCCCTAGGATTCTGTGATGGAGAAGGGAAGCATTTTCACTCAGACTGCCACATTCTATAACTTGACCACATAGGCTTGTAGCATCCAGTCAGTCCAAATTTAAAAAATCCCAATAGTTTATAACAGTCTCAACCCTGTATAAAAGTTCAAAGTCCCTTCTAAGACACATGACAATGTCGTAATTGTAATTCCCTATTGCTGGTGACCAGGTCAGAAGAACAGAAGATGACAAGGTACTTGAGGGTATCAGCCCACCAGGAAATAAACCTTTGAGAGATGAGTATTGAGTAGGCAAGTTCCCAAGATCCTCAGCCCAGAATGTTTCTTGTTAATACTGTGTCTACATGTTTACCACTGCTATTTTTCTCTAGTATCTGGCATGGTATGAATGGGCATGGGGAGATTCACACTACCCTGAGTGCAGTATGATCATCGCTTGGAAATATTCTGTCCTGTTAGGTCTGTTTTACCTGTGGGTTATTATAAAGCTGATTTCCTCCAAAGTTGTACTGTTTAACTGGAGCAATGATTGTATACAATAATGGTGTTAATTTAAATAGGATTTTGATGATGAAAGGTTTTTAATAAATATATTAAGGGATTTTGATGGAGGTTAGTTTAGTGGAAAACTTAACATAGGTAAAGGTAGAATAAAACATTGCCCATGCTTCTGATAAAGCAAAGGCTGCAGAGCATACAAAATAAAGCGAGGAAGTGTCACACAGGTAGAAGACACAAGTTTCTATCAGGGAGTCACATAAACTGTATGACTTATGTTATGATTAAGGAAAACAGTTGAGTACCAGCAGTCCAACTAGCTTAAATTCTATTAACCTTAATGTTGGGAGAACTGTTCACAGGTTTTTGATTACATCATAGCTGGAACAAAGCCTTACAATAAGTTAAGGTTAGATTTAGTTGTTTTTTCAAATATCTTTGAAGTAAAAAAACCTAGGAAGACAATCTAAAGTTTTAGAAAGGCACATAACTGAGTGAGGGACTTGTTAATCTTGTGATTAAAAACAAAGCAGCCCAATTATTATTATCAGATGAACCTTCCTCACTAAAATGGGCTGATAATAGAAGAAGATGATTTATTATTTGTACTCATTTCTGCCCTCAACTTCCCAATATAAAAAGTGTGGACGAGTTGGTGTGCACCCTGAGGATTTAAAATAGAGCTAGCTCATTCTTTTTTATATATAAGAGATTAGATTGGTGATGATCCTTTCAAATTTCTTATAAGCTTAAATTTGGAGATAAATAATAAAATGATGGGTCCCTTCTTTGTAACCACAATATTTATCCTGCCAGTAAAAGAACTGGCTGAGAAAAATACTTCGCTTGCTCACAAGTGGCTTCAACATGAATGTATGCACATTCTTAAGACAACTTGCTTTTTACTTGTAGCATATAAAATGTTTAATAGTGTAAGGGATATGGAAAACATCCTTTCTTAAAAACTTTTATTCATTGTAATCATTCACTTGAAAAATAGACTGTAACTATATTATAACTTTTATATTTTTTTTATTTTTCTGGGGTATATATGCAGCAAGAGAAAATAAATAAAATGAGTTAAAAGGAAAACATTAAAAATGAGAGGAAGAATACATTAGGAAAGATGTAGAGAAAGAGTACAGAAAAAGACTAAAGATGAGGTCAGAAGAAAACCATCAAGAAAGTGTAGTCAGTAGTTTCTGTCCCACCATAAACTCTCAAAATACTCAGCAGCCACTTCACAGATAATTAACTGAAAAGCTTAATATTATAGTAACTTCTGGGCCAGTATCTCAAGCATTACTACCTAGCTCTTACACTTAAATTAATCCGTAACTCTTACCTATGTTTAGCCATATGGCTTAGTGCCTTTGCTCAGTCCAGCATTCTCATCTTGCTTCCTTTGCATCTGGCTAGTGACTGCTGCTCTGCCTTTCCAGAACTCTCCTACTCTGTTTGTTCCATGTATACTTTCTTGTTGGCCAATCAGCACTTTATTGAACCAATATGACCGACAAATCTTTACAATGTACAACAGCACTATCCAATAGCATTTCCCATTTTTTTCCTCTTCAAAACAAGAACCCTGAATCTAATCTTTTTTGTTTAATCTTTTTCCTGACCATTATCCATAACAACTTGTACCCTATACTCTATACAAAGACAAACATTTACAATCCATTTTTGAGAATGTGGGGTTAGTTCTCTACCTTTTGATGACTGGGGGCACAGTTGATCTTTGGGGGATACTAAAAAAAAATTTAGTATTGTGGTCAAGATCTGACTAGAGAATTATGTGAAGGCTCAGCCAACAGCTTTGAAGGCATTCTGGATCCAGAACTCAGAGAAAACCACAACAGAGTTGCTCTGAAATGTTGAATCAGTCTGGGTCATTTGTATCTATCAGAGACTTTCAAGGAGTCTTCCTTGGTCAAACCTTATTTTTTTTAAAAAAAAAAAAACAGAATTAACCCACAGCCTCTAATTTTCTGTGAAAATAAAAACAAAACCTGTTGTCAGGAGTTTCTGTGTCCAGCTAGTCCCAAAGTCATTCAGTCCCAAATAATCACACAAAGTCTTATAGTAATTATATGCTGTTTGGCCTATGGTCTGTTAGCTATTTGCTAATTTGAGCTCTTGAACTCACCCATGATTAACCACGTGTCTTAGTACCTTTTCTCAGAGCAGCATTTTTATCCTGCTTCCTCTTCACCTCCCTGGTATCTCTCCTCTGTTCTTCCTCTTCCCAGAGATTTCTTAGTTTGGTAGCACCACCCATACTTCCAATCTGCCTTCTGGTCAATCAGCATCTTATTACACCAGTAGGAGGGACAAATATTTACAATGTACAGGAGCATAATCCCACAGCAAAAACCTCTCCTCTAAAGTAACATATTTTTTGACTTACAAGTCAAGATATTTTCAAGATACATAGGTTGGTTTAACCCAGTAACATTTACAATCAAATGTCTTTCAGCAGGTCTTGCTCCTTCCTCTGCAGACAAAAAGCCCTCAAATACAACACAACGCAATAACATACAGTACCGAGACTCTTTGTGTAATTTCCATCCAGGCTTATTTTTATTTTCATTTTTAAAATAAGTATTTCTTTTAAAATCCAATCTACAGCATTCACACATTTAATGAATAACAACCTCCATTCTGAGTATTGCACATGGTAGCAGGAAGGTTCTGTCCTACCAGAATCTCAAATACCCAGCAGCCACTTGATAGAGGGTGTATGTGTCCTTTCTCTTACTTCCTCAGATGAGAAAGTCATAGTTTATCAACTTTGTGGATTTTCTCTGAGCCCTACACTGCTGGAGTCCAGTACTCACAGGAATGATATCATATGAAATAAAGGCGAATAAACAGATCACATACTTCCAATATATAATGGCACAGGCTATCCATTACCACTCTAGAAGGGAAAGAAAGGGAGCTTAGTGAGGATATGCTGTACAAAAGTAAGATCAAAATCTAAGTGGGATAACTTCAAACTCTGTACTCCATGTCTGATGTCAAATGCTCTTTAGATCACAAACTCTTTTCAATTTTGTTAACTGTAACACACTTCTCTCTTTTGTCTGGTTACACCTATTGTTAGCAGTTTTTTTACAGCTCTGGCATCTCCAACATTGTGAGGTCTCCAAGGTAATTTAGGCCTCAGCTTCACAGCTTTACATAATGGATTCTCTATGTAGTACCCCCATCCTCAACATATGTCTGGCCCCAGTGGCTTTTCTTAATTGCAAAGTAAGATTCCATAACCTCTTCTTATGTCCCTGACTCTAAAGCCAGAACCATGTGGATGAAGCTGCCAAGTCCCGTTGCTTTGCTGGGGCTGGAACATAATTGCCTCATTCAAATACATTTTCGTTAGCTTTTGGCTTCGATGGTTTCCTTCACTACCTAAGCTTGGCTTTCCAGGAACTTGTTATGTAGACCAGACAGGTCTTACTCAGAGATCAACCTCAGTCTACCTCTCAAACACTGGAATTAAAAATTTGTGCTACCACATATCGGGTTCTAAACTTTTATTTAATTCATTATCACAAGTTAGAAGTTTACTTGGGTGGAATCTTGTCCTAAAGGTACCATTCTCTTTATTCCATTTAGCACCAGGCTTTTCTTTAATCTGTTTATCTCCCCCACTTAAAATATTCAACTGCCTTCCTAATCCAAAATTCACATTTTGCCAAAAATAATTATAGTCAGGCCTGCCACAGCAATACCCCTCTCCCTGATACAAAATTCTGACTTTGTTAAAATTCTGTTGCTGTGAATAGATGCCATGACCATGCAACTTTTACAAAGGAAAACATTTCATTGAAACTGTTTTATATGTTCAGAAGTTTGGTATCTCAATCTGGCCTGAGGATTAGAGGTACTATCATGTGTGCATGTTCCAAGTGATTTCTCTGTGCGTGTGGGAAAAGCTTCTACAAAGCCTAAGACAGTGACCATGATCAACAAGTATGGATACCCCTTGCTAGGTTAAATGCCACTATAATCCACTTGTAGAAGTTCAAATGCATAGGTCCTGCTTTGTGTGTGTGTGCCTGTGTAGGGTCTGTGTGAACGTGGAAGTGCACGGTAATAACCTGGGGCCCAGATAGTTTCTAGCAGTTGGAGTATTTGATCTCTGATTTAATTTCTTTGTCCCCTGAGGTAAGAAGATCTCAATACCTTGCTGCTTTTAGTCTCTTGGTGTGAAGAGCTATTGTCACTGTTAAAAGTTTCAGTGTCTACAAGTAAAATGATCCATATCTGAATCTGTGGAAATGTCTTATCTTTTACATCTAGCCATGAGGAGGAAATATCATTTATAATTTCTCCACAGTCACAGAGGGATTCTCCGTTGTCTTTAGGCAACTATGCAACAGAATAACATAGCTGTCATCTGCTTGGATGAGGGAAAGACCTAGGACTTTCCTTAGTTTACACAGTGGAATGAGCTCATTCTTGAAACACAGTCGATCAGATTCTGACAGAGTTGGCCAGTCATATAAGGTTGTTGAGCATTGTATGTTGGCAGATGCTATTTGAGCAGTAGCAGGAGATCTTGAGACTGTGTCAGAGGTAGTAGAGAGGCAGCATTATGGGTGGGATGCTTCCTTGGTGTTTCAGGCTTTATGTTTCCAACCAATATGGTCTGTGGCTGGGAAGATCCTGATATCTTGGTAGTAAAGTCATCCAGAGGTTACTGAGCCAGCAGAAACCATGAATCAATATGTGGGAACTACTCAGGTTGGCCAGGTGGTCCCATACAGACCTCTTGGGCTCTGTCAAATCTGGAGTTCCTTTAGAAGGCCATGAGACGTCAAAGGCAATCTAGTCAATTTCTCTAAGCCTTTAATTTGGAGGGCTTCATATTCTGTAACCAACATTAAATCTTCCCTTTATTAGTGTTGTCAATCACAGTTTATAGGACAGTGCAGACCTAATGACAGGAAAAATTCTATAATTAGGAATTAGGGAGTTTATATATGTCTAGCTTGTGTGATGCATAGGGTGGGGAGAAGAAGACTGGCATCTTCATCAAGAAGGTATCCACCTGGCCAGCCACCTCACAGCAATGACAAAGTCTTGCCTCAGGTCCACACATATATCTCTGAGATCAATAGTCTCCAGTTACAGAAAGTGAGAATCATGTAGGTAAAAGGACTGCAGTGGAACCACAGTTTGGGGTCCAATTAGATCCCATAGCCACAGGGCTGCAGAACCGTTCCAAACATCCACACATTCATTCATCTTTACTCAGAACCTATCAAGTTCCTATTATGTCTATTTTTCCAGAGGCCAATTCAGTTCCTCAGTATCTTTCTGAAGCTCTTTCTTGGAGACCTTTGCTATCTTAACAACACAGTGAGGCTTTGGGTGAAGTATTCTACCTGGCACTCAAGCCGACCCAACTTTTCCTGCCTATCTCCCTAGGTGTCCTTACATGGTCTGAACATCTAGCCTAATTTCCTCTCCTTCCATTTGAAAATTCTGTTCCTGGCTCTAACAGTCCTCTTCACCACTGGAAGTGAAGCCTGGAATCCCACAGGGTTGGGGCGGGCACTTGCTTTTCAGTTCCAGAGACCTTCAGTGGGCAGAAAGGCCCCGAAGTGTCAGCCTCTCTGGATCAATTGGAGTCACAGAGAAAACATTCTTTTTTTGGTGAGGGAAGGCTCCAGAAAGGTTGTGGGATTCTTTCTGAAATAAGCACTGTAACACCACTGAGAGTGGAAGAGATGTGATGTCACAGGTGTGTAAAAGCCAGGAAAATTCCAGAAAGGCTTTAATCCAGGGTCCAATTTGTAAGTTGTAGTCTCCATTTATACACAAACCCTACAAAGTGGTTGCAGGCAAATAAGCAAGTTTTTAGAAAAGTGTACTTGGCAGTCAGTAGGTTAAGTAGGTTAAGGGCAACAACCCATTGTTTCAGTTATTTTTCCAGGCCATTCAAGTAGAAAGTAAAGTCATGATTGGCAAATAGGAAGTAAAAGCAGTGTAGTAGTGAGGTATCTTGGTCCCGGGTGGCCAGAGGCCCAGACCCACAGACCTGCCACAACAGACCCCTTAGCTGCCCGCCACTGCTGCTCAGGCTCCCAGAAATGACTCAGACGCTTATATTACCTTCATTCTCGTTGGCCTATGGCTTAGGCACATTGCTAGCTAGCTCTTACATCTTAACTCAACCCATTTCTATTAATCTGCCTGCCATGTGGCCTGTGGCTCACTGTGTTCTTTACCTGTTGCTCCTTTGGGCTTCAGCTTGGTTTGTTCTTGACTCTGCCCTTCCTTTCCTACCTATTCTGATTCCTCCACCTACTTTTTCTATGGTGCCTGTCAAGGGCCAAAACAGCTCCTTTATTTAAAGATTGATATTCACAGCATACAGAAAGACATTCCCACATCACCTTTCAGTTATTTTTCCAGGCCATTCAAGTAGAAAGTGAAGTCCTATTTGCGAATAGGAAGTACAAGCAGTCCTTTAAATAAATCATAAAAACAATAAATCAATATCTAATAACTAGTCTTTTTTATCCTATCCTACTTTACTAGGGATATCAGCATGAATTACTTATGGAATAATTCATAATACAATGTTTTAATAGTAAAATATATCCCTAAAGGGCTAGCTTTAAATACCATTTTATTATGAAATATTAATATAAAAGTATTAATAGAATACTTGAATAATATATATAAGGACTTGGTTTGGATGTTCAAATCCATATTCAATGGTCATTTTGTAACATGCCTATAATAACATGCAGGAATTGGAGGAAGAAGAATCAGAAATTCAAGATCATACTCTTGTACATATTGATTATAAACCTTGTCTTTAACAAAAAGTATCCAAAAGAAGAACATACTTATTTTGTATGTAGAAATTTCAATATTCCATACCCTGGATTGAGACTCTAAATAATGACTAACAATGTTATTAATTCTGTTTTTATAAGAAAAGAGTGTGATTACTACCTGTACTCTACAAAATCTTCCTCTGTTTTAATTATGAAATTTTATCATGAAGAACTTTCATAGAATTCAGTTATTGAATTAATCTTGTCACAGGCCAACCATTATTCCAGAAAAGAAGCATAATAGCTATCTTCAGGGGTCAGATTACCTGGTCTCTCATGCTCTTGTGTTTTCCATCACATGTTTACATCTACAAAACAAAGTCATGATCAAAATTACATCTTATTTGGCCAAACATCATCTATAAAAATGAGGACAGAAAAATAATCTAACTTTAAGACCAATATGTGGCTTAGAATTTTAGGGTCATGTTTAGAATTAAACGTTATTTAAAAAAAAAAATGGTACTGTAAGCCTAGCCAAAAGAGTTGCTAGGCAGGTCATACACCGTAGTGTGGAAGCTCTAGCTATCATTTTTACTAAATGGACATGGCATGCCAATTAAATTATTTTCTAAATGGTCATGTTTATTCCCATGTATCATTGCAGCTGTCAGCTTTTGTCAGAGAAGCTTCTTGATAAGGTAGATAGCATAGCTGGAGAAATTATAACCAGTCAAAGTGATGAAAATAAGTAATTGGTTGAATATTTAGTCAGAAATGTAACATGTATGTCACCTCCTCAGCTGCTCATGGAACATCATGGAAGAGAAGATGAGAAGAGGAGGCAGAGGACAGAGAAGAGTCCTGTGTAATGCTGTCAGGTGCACACAACACAGCGTTGGCCCTCCTGAACGCATGCATAGTAGCCGTGTTTATCTGGGTGATATTTACCTTGTCAGCATCCCATACCAGAGGAGAAAGGACTCACAAGGTCCTATCCCCCAACTGAAGAACTACCTGCAGTTAATGGCTGTTGGGGAAAGAGTAGTCCTATTGCCTAATGGTACTCCAAGCCTACCGGGACTCATTGGCTCACACGCAAAGAGTATGTAAGGTAGGAGGGAATAGCTGGAAGAAGGTGAACATCAAGAGTGGGGGGGAGATAAGTAGGTAATGGCAGGTAAAGACAGTCAAAATGCATTATCGATGTTTGCCCGTAATTCTGTTTCCTTTTTTGCTTCACTTACCAAACAAAATGCCAAAAGGTAATAAAGCCAGGAGGAACAAGATATTCCCGGCTCTGCTACCTAAAAAAAAGGAGGTCAAAAAAGAAAAATGGTCAATCCTCGGAGAAAATGCAATGAATAGGACATCCAGCCTCAAAGAAACTATATCCTTTGTCAAATGGCCTGGCTACATATAGCTGCAGAGGCAAAGGCCCTGGACCATCAAGTATTACCCAGCCATTTAAGCCCTCCTTAAGTACAGGCCAGAGATGAAACAGGAAAAGAAGTAAAGATTGTTGGTTCATTTTATCTATCACCTGACTTTGTTCAGGGATCAATACTATCACTACCTTGGTCAAAAACAAGAAGGCTCAGCTAGTGGTGATTGTGCTTGGTGTAGACCAAATCATCCCATGCTTTTCCTGTCTATCTTGTGTCAAAACACAGGAGTCTTTTCCAGAGTCATCTAGGAAAAGCATGTTAGGATGGGGGAATTGGTCCAGAAAAACGGGCACCACCTTTGACTTCACACAGGTTTTCTTTGAAGACCAAGGATAAGCTGGTAATAGCTGTGAAGACCAACTGCGATGACAGAAACACTGAGTTCCACCATTATGGAGAGGGAACAACATTCAGGGTTCAAAATTTGTAACTTAATTGCCATGCTAATAAAAGAAAGCGCTGTGAATTGTGTTAAATGTACATTGTGCACTTTTCCGTACATAAAGATATGACAAAATTGCTTTGTAAAAATGTTATATACATTTATGAAAATGTTTATTATGTATAAATATGCTACTAAAAACAAAGACTCATAGAAATTACCTGAATAATTTTTGTCAGAGATCTATTTATCAAGAAACAATATTCTATTTATCCAAAATCCTGTATGAAAAAAAATCATCTACATATTCTTTTAGAAAAGGTAGAGCATGGACTGTATCAAAAGATTATTTCAATAGAGTCACATGACTGTAAACTAGCCCAAGGAATAAGGAAATGAAAAATCAGGAAGTCAAAGTTATCCTCAATCACGAAGTGATTCCAAAGCCAGCCTAGCACAAAAAGTGAGATCCTGTCTAAGCACATATATAAGTCACCTAATGAATTAACTAACTAGATTAAATAATTATAGATAATGTCTTCAATCATGCCAAATAGTCTTATAAAAGTGTTCTCTAATGAGTATTAACTAGATGAATGTCAGGATACCAAATTTAAAAAAAAATCACAAACTTTATCAAATAATACAGGGAATATAAAGAAAATAGGAAAATATACTCCCCTGAATTCCAAGATGATAACACTAAGTACTTGATGATATCCAAGAAAATACAAATAAACAGTTGAATGAAATGACAACTATAAATCAGGATGTGAAAACAACTTAATAAAGAGATAAACATTAAAGAGAATGCTATGAAGATAAAGTGGAAACCTTCAACATCCCAATTAGAAAACTCAGAGGAAAACCTTAGAAGTAGAATGAGTCTAGCATAAAATAGAATATCAGAACCCAAAAATAAGATAGAGGGTCTAGACAAAGTAAGCAAAAAATGTGAAAAGTTAAAAACATAAACCAGAAAAGGAATATGTAGAATGCATGGGAAACCATAAAAAGACTAAACCATCCCCAGATTGGTGGCATAGACCAGATCTTTAAAAGCATCATGAAGAAAATTTTCTTAAACTAAGGGCATACTCATACAGATAAGAGAAGCACATCGGACCCCAAATATTAAAGATCAGAAGACAAACATCCTATATTATAGTTAAAGTACTGAATATACAAAAAAATGGAAAAGATACCAAAAGCTACAAGAGCAAAACAAAAGTCACATATAAAGGAAAACCCAACAGAATAATACCTGATTTCACAGTGAGAACTTGGAAATCAGAAGAGCCTGGAGCAATATTCTCTGAGTTCTAAAAGACCGTCACTATCACTGTAGACCATTATATTTTTCAAAACTGTCCATTATACAAGGAAAAAAAATCTTTCTATTACATCAACAGTCTCAAAATATTTATATCTGGCAATAGCAAAAACACTAAACAAAATACTTGAAAATATTCTTTAAGCTAAAAAATAAGCACAGCCAAAATAATCTCAAAAGAAAACAATCAAACTATAATTTAATTAGACACATAGAAAGCACAGCTAAGAACACAAACCAGCAGAAACAAATATAACAAAACTCATAACTCTTAATGATAATTCCAAAAATTAATAACCTTAGCACTCTAACCAAAAACATGGGTTATCTAAATGAAATAAGCAACAAATTCGTCTATCTCTTTTCTAGAAGAAATTCATCTTAACTTTAAAAGATAGGCCCTACTTCAGAGCAAAAGCTTGGACAAAATTGTTTTAAGCAAATAGAATCCGGAAGCTAGCAGATGTTGCCATCCTAATATCCTAAATATTTTAGTTTGAATAGACTTCAAACTAAAACTAATCAGAAGAGACAAAGAAGGGTACTTCACAGTAAGAGATAATTAATCACCAAAATATTCCATGTGTATCAAGAAAAGAAATAAGATGAAGATCCAAACATGAGCACTCAAAATGAAAGCCATCTGATAATATTTGACGATGATGCCAAAAACACAGGAGAAAAGATAGGATCTTTAAGAAATGGTGCTAGGAAGACTGATGTCTACATGAAGAAGAACGAAATTAGATTTGTATCTATCACTCTACACAAAATGTAGATCAAAGTGAATCAAAGACTTAATTCTGAAATACTAAAACTGCTAGGAGAATACATAGGGAGTACCCCTCCATATTTAGGTGTATGAATGGACCTTCTGAAGAGGACTTTACTTATCAAAGCATTAAAGCCGACAGTTGACAAGTTGGATCTTAGAAAACTGAGACTTTTTTTTTTTAAGCTAAGGAAACAGTCAGTGAAGAAGAACCGCAAAGAATGCGAGAGAACTTGGCACCTATAAATCTGACAAAGGATCAGTATCCAGAATATACAAAGAACACAGAAAACAAAGAATTAAGGAAACAAATGACCCAACTTTAAAAAAAAAATGGGCTAGGCATTTAAACAGAGTTCTCAAGAAGAAGAAATTAAATTAATTGCCAAATGCTTTTTTCATCTTCTTTAGCAATTAAAGTAATAAAAATAAAACAACTTTTAGATTTCAACTTATTCCAACCAGAATGACTAAGATCAAGGAACAACTGTTAACAAATTTTCACCATGTTGTGGTACAAAGGGGAAGCATCATTCACCGTGGTGAGAAGGTAAATTTGTTCAGACACTTTCTAAACAAATATGGAGAATCCTTCTGGAATGAATTGCTTGTTTTCAGTCTGACTCCTGGTGTCTGAGTTGTTTGGGTAGTGCTTTACATCTGTTCCAGGAAGCCTTTAGGATCTAGCCACGACTGGCACCAGGAGCAGGGTTCTGCTTGTCTCCCTCTCTTCGCTTGCAGCTCTGGTTAATCACCCACCTAGAACGATGACTTTACTGAGTAGGCACCCCCATGTTCACTGTTTTGGGTCCTGGTGACTAGGTTACTGGTAACTGCTGAGACCCCCTCTCCTCATCTTCTTTGTCTTCTTTGTGAGTTTTTCTGTATGGTAGAGTCACATATCTCTATGGTTCGGGATCACTGGGTGTTTCCAAATAAAAGTTTACCTCTCAGAGAGCAAAGGTGATGATGATCAGGCTCATCTTAATATATAAGTACAACATTACTGTTTCTCCTGAGATGTTCACAGGTCAATGACCATATGTTAAGCCTGTCACACAAGCCTAAACTGGATAACATGCTTATTTCCACCAAGTCTCAGAATTGGTTTTCTTGCACTCTCTGATACTACTCTGTCCTTTTAAAAACTTATCTAGTAGCCAGGGTAAATGTTTACCAACTTCCTTACTTGAGTAAATAAAGTAGTAAAGCAGAGGGTGGATCCTGGTCCCTACTCCAGAGATGCTAGTTGAACAACTGACTTGGTAAGGCATTAATGTCCCCACCAGAAATGCAGTAGCCATCATTCACAATGAGGATATCCTAAGAACTGATGTTCTCATAGCCTCACTTAATACCCTCATTGCTAATAAACAACATAGGGAAGAGACTCAAGCCACCTCTGTTGATAAAACCTGCTGGTAATGTGGCATACTCAATCATCTTAGGAGGCACACCACCCCCCAGCTAAGCCTAAGACTGGATGCCCAAAATATAACAAAAGGTCGTATGGGTTAAAGATTGTTGCTCCCAACTTGAGGAGGCCAAGGTTCCTTTAAAATCCAAGCAGGGCACTCCTTAGCCCCAAAAGTAAAAGGAGGCTCTGCAAACTCAGAGATCTTTTGGATGCTGCCCATCTTCCTCCACTCTCCTATGATGATCATGTTCTTCAAAGGGCAGCCCAGTGAAGTGTTGGTGAATACGGTTTCAGATGCCATATTTTAAATGGGAATAAGAGCACATTTAATCTGAGGCAGAAGCACTCCATTTCTCACACTGAAAATTTAAACCTGGCCCCCAACTACTGGAGGTGGGGATCAGCAATATTCCAAGATAACCACCTGCCTGGTTCTTTGTAAGGACCTTGATGGCACTTGAGGAGCCCTTTATCTTATCATCTCTACTGTGCCTAGAAACTTGTGGAGCAGGGATATATTGGAGGTCCTTACAACAGATGATAGGGCCTTCTTTGACAATGTTGTTATCTATGAAAAACATGGGCCTTATTGGCCAGGAATGGACCAGTACCCTAACTCTAAAGGCCATGGTTCCCCCAAAGTCCAGCACTACTAACCAATCAGATCTTATTCCAATCAATTGACTTTCTAACCAAGATGTGTGGGTGGAAGAGTGGCCAACTATTGAGCCTAAATTATCAATACTAAAACAGTTGGTGGAGTAACAATTATGTGTTGGACATATAGAATCATTTACCAGCAGACATAATACTTGAATATTCATTATTCCAGAAAAGTCAGGAAAGTATCATCTATTAAAAGATCATCATGCAGACAGTGATTAGACAAAAAAGAAAGAAAGGAAGGAAGGAAGGAAGGAAGGAAGGAAGGAAGGAAGGAAGGAAGGAAGGAAGGAAGGAAGGAAGAAAATGGGCTTGGCACAGCCAAGCTTCCTGCCTTCCAGCACAATTTCTCTTTCCCATTATTTCATAATACTAGGCATCAAGGACTGCTTTTTCCAAATTCCCCTAATGTAACAATATAAGGGTCCCTTTGCTTTTAGAGTCTGAGAGCCAAACATGCATAAGTTAGCAAAGAGATATCAATGGGTCGATCTCCCCAGAGAATTAAAAACAGTCCTCAATATGTCAACTATATGTTGCTCAGTTTCTAATTAACGTTTTTAAGGATGTTGTGCTAGTACATGGTATGGATGATGTGTTATTGGCACACCCTGATTTGACTTATTTACAACAAAATTTTAAATCAACAATACAAGATTTAGCTTCATTTAAGTTAATTGTGGCACCAGATAGGATCGAAATAGTATCTTTGGTTTGGGGGCTTTGTTATTGGCAAGGATGTTTGACCATTGTCCATCAGATTAAATATAAAAGACAAATACTACATTTTGGAACTACAGCAATTATGTGGACTATTAAATGGCTTAAATTCTTCCTACCCATTCTAGAACAGGAAATGAGGGAACTGTTCTCATTTTTAGAGAGCCCTACATCTCCCTCACAGAATATCAAGCTTACTACCAAGGCAAAATAAATGTTCTAGAAAAGGCTCCTATTATACTATCCACTGCCACCCTGCAACACCATAATCCCAAGTCACTCTTGTTGGCTCTAATCCTGTGGACACCTGAAGGATTCCTGGGATCACTCTGGCAGGTTGGTCCATTAATGTGTTTTCATCAGGCTCACTTGGATTTATATAACGTTACCTCGAAGTTTGGTCAGACATTTTAAATGGGAATAAGAGCATATGTGCTAGCTCAAAAATACTTATGGAAGAGAACATGCTAAGTTAATTTTCCATTTTCATTAAAAAATATGCAGGCTATCTGGGAAGATTTCATTTCTTTTCAGGAGATAGTTACTGGGTTTATTGAAACAATTGACAATCATTTGCGATAAGATGAGAACTGAGCTTCTGATGTGTTTCTGATGTACCCAGTAAAGATATCATTCACTCAGTACCATCTTATAGACCCATTCTTTATGCAACAATGACCTTCTCAAATGCCAGTAAGGCTAAATAGGGAGTATTGATTCAGAGAAGGGGAGGAGACAAAACATATGCTATTCTAAATCCTGGTTCTGTACAGCTGGGGGGAATTATTGGCACGTTTCATAATCCTAGTGGGGTGTCAAAATGAGCCTGTTAACATCTTTTTTGATAATCAGCATGCTCTACAGGTGACAAGATTGTTGGCATTCTGAAGGGATAAAGATGCTCTAAATCTTATAGCCCATACAATTCTTTTAATACAAGATGTTTTGAACCACAGAACTAAGCCCTGATATTTATCAAATACTCGGTCACATTCTAAACTACCAGGAATCTTTGCCAAGGAGAATGAGATAACTGACACCATTATTTTAACAGTGGCTATAGATTTATTAGAAAATTCTAGAGCACTACACTAGCAATTTCATTTGTCACCACAGAGTTTGCACAAATTGCTCCCAGAATTGCCAATTTTGTAGTGTAAAGATCTATCTAGGACCTGGGCTACTTGTGTACCACTTGCCCCTTAGGGCTTCTTCAAAGAGCAGGTGTAAATTGCCCAATGTTAAATGGAAAACAAATGTTACTCATTATGTACCTTTTGGCAATCTGAGACGTGTGCATGTAATAGTATGTAGGCGCTCAGGATTTGTGTATGCCCTGGGCTTGCCTGGAGAGAAGGCTGGTAATGTTATTAAGGAACTCAAGTCAGCAATACTAGTCATGAGAGTCCCTTGGGACATTAAGACTGGCAAGGGTCCTGATTATGTATCACAGCAAATTAATGTGAGTTCATGAAAAAAAATCCCATACCACGGGAGTCCATATACTCCATAGGGCTAAGCCATTTTAGAAGAACTAATAAAACCCTTAAAGAGCTCATGACAAAAATAATTTCTTTAGAAGCCAAGAGAAATCTCAACCTGGCCCCAGTGGAAGTTTTTTCTCATATAACTTGTTTATCAATTGTGGTGATAAGAGATTAATCCCTGCTTGCAAACATTGGAATTCTATGCCTCAGGAGACCATTGCCCCTGGTGCATTGGCAGGATCCAATCATCCTTCAAAGCAACTCCCTGCTCCCCTGGTAGCCCATGGGTGAGATTATGATTGCATTTTTCCTCCAAATCCAACATGCTGATATGGGTAGCCTCCAGAAATATGCATTCAGGAATGGACCAAGAGATGTTGGCCAAAGAAGAAGAAGCTTCAGAGGAGTAATGCATGGTATTTTAGCCATTTAGTTTATTATTTGCCCTAATACTGTGGCATTACTAAGGGACATGTTATTACTGGTATGTAGCCCTAGATATTTGCCTCACCCTTACAAGGTTGCTAATGTATCATCAGAAAGACTTTGATTGGCATAATACGTAAAGGGATATTAGTCAAATAAGTTTCTCAATTACTCCGTATTACTAAATATGGCTAGGATTCTACTCATGTCCTTGGAGACTGACATTTTGACAATATTAAAGGATTCATTGATCCCTCTGAATCTTTACATATGTTTTGCTTGGTAGTATAGTACCTGAAATCTTCCTCCTGTTCAAACATCTTTTACAACAGGTTCACCAACAGAGGGCAGCCATAAAGGCAACCCTACACATTTTATTAGCTCTCAGAAACCCAGAACAAAGTCCTCCTATACAGGTAACACATGCATGGCTCACTGTGATACAGAAGGCTACTGCTTAAAGCCTACCACCTGGACAGCTCTCCAGGATTGATGTTCTTCATGAGCTGGTAGTTAATGATAGGTAAGAGCTTGTTTGGCAGGCCAACCTCAGACAGGCACAGTCTATTAGACTGAACTCACCTGAGGTGGGACCAAGACATTTTGGGCAATGCATCCTAGCTCACACAATGCATGTCCAATAAAATAAAAATGGGTGGGTATGTGGGATGACTCAACGCTGGTGGCCTGAAGGTCAGCCTTCCCAAACTGGTAGTGGAATATGTGCATAGTGTACTTCCTACGAGCCAACTTGGGTCTGCCTGAAGGCCTTGACAATGGTGCCTCAGTGGTGATGTGAGGTGACCTGGAACAATGAAGGGGAGCCACATTACATTAACAGATGCTTATGCAAAGAGACCCTTCCCTAGGCAGAATGGAAGGTATATGAAGCTCGCCCCTTCCAGAATAAATTGAGCTTGGTGTTTGTGACCTGTCTTCCAGTGCCTAGTTGTTGGTGCTGTACCTTTTTACCCCCTCCTCCAAGGGAGCCATTAGGATTCAGTGACAATGAAAATGTTATAGGTAAATGGATGGAACTAAATATATATACTATACTAAATATATATATATACTAAATGAGGTAACACAGACCCTGGAAGAAAAATTCCTCATGTTCTCTCTCATCTGAGGTTTCTAAATATAGCGCTTTATATGTTCACAGACAACATAGTTTAACCACAGATAAAAGGAAAGTATAAAGGAGCAATGTAGGCGAGTGGGCTTGACAGGGAAATAGGATACATGTGCTATGAGGTGAGAAATAGAAAAATGGGGAGAGGAGAGAAAGTAAGTCCACTACAGAAGGAGACGTAGGGAGAAGGCAATGATTCTGAGGTTGTCTGATAAAACTTCAAGGACTCTTACTATTTCATATTTTAAAATCACGCCCAGTGCATAGAAGTGTATTCTTATACCATTAGAACTGAAAATGCTCCCCACAAGAACCATAGACACAATTTCCAATAGCAGGCATGATAAATGTATAGAATGTTTAGTCAGCGTAGTCCAAATGACTTCCCAAACAAAATATGACTATTAGTATTTTCCTTTTTGTCTCTCAGATTTTGAAGATTATTCCCTGTTTCAGAAAACATAATATACATGTCAGAAACAAGACTTGGATTATTCAAGATAATTTAATCAATGTCTCTTTTATGCAGTCTAGCTTCCATGCAATCAGAAAATACTATGCAAGTTGGCAAGAGAGGGACATACTAATCCTGACATCCATGACCCATAGCAATGACCAACATAGTAAGATATCCACAAAGGTGCATTTAGTGACATTCATGTGTTAATGATAAGCAACAGTTGTCTGGTTGAACTTGAGGCTCAATTAACAGGAGAGAAACCATGCCTTATACCAGAAATGGAGCCAACTTTCCAGGACTTGTGAAGTCATGGATCTTAGACGAGATCCTTCTAGAGCCACTTTGCTAGATTGGTATAACTCCTAACTATATTAGAAATCTTATCCTCGTGCTCACGACATATTAATATTATCTCACCCTTCTTCAAAGAAGCTTCCCATTGCAGCAAATAGAAACCATCACAGAAGTCTACAACTGGGAACAATGTATAGAGCCCAGCCCCAATGGCTATATCTACACCACAGTTCCTGCATTTATAATTCAGAGAATGTCACAGAAAAGGGTGTTACAATGAGGTTTCTTGTCCAGACTCGTTCCACAGTTCAGACCCACCCACCACCACTTATCTGGACCAGCGTTCCCAAAGTCCCAATGAAACACACAGACCCATATATTAGCATCATGTTGTTTGGCCTATGGCTCAGCTACATTGCTTGCTAGCTTGTTCATCTTAACCCATTTTCATTAATTTGTCTGCCATGTGGCTCATGGCTCACTTGTGTTCCTTACATGTTGCTTCTTTGGGTGTCTGGCTTGATTTCTTTCTCACTCTGCCCTCCTCCTACCTATGCTCTGATTTCCCCTGCCTAAACAGTCTTTTATTTAAAGAATGATATTCACAGAATACAGAAAGACATTCCCACATCAAGAGGGGGTAGAAAAATTGTAAGAGCAAGAATATCAAGAAATTCAGGGTGAAACAGTCTCTCTTAGAAGTGGTTGCATACAAAAGATCTGAACAATGACAATACTAATAGACAATACTATTTCAGAAAGCAACTACAGACAGTTTAGCATGGCTAAGATAGTGAGAATTAGCCACTCCACAGGATGAGACCCTCTAATTGGTTACTAAAAACATAGTTTCAGCCCTGAAACCATATACACAAAAAGAACAAAAGCTACCTTGTTTAATTTAAAACAGATTATATTTAAATATTTGTGGTTGCATTAATATTTTGGGAGTACCCCAAAGACACACATGTAACAATAATAGTGATATTATTATCAATATGAAAGTCGGGATGGGGAGATATGATAGGAACTGGAGGCTGGCAAAGCAAGGGCTTCAGGGAAGAAAGGGAAGTGGGAAAGTGATATAACTACATTTTCATTTAAAAAAAAACACCATAAAACCAAGAGAAAGAATCATGGAGTTCAGTTTTTGTTGGAAAACTGCTCTCTGGAATGGGCAAAACCCTGAGTATATCTAGAAGATTTAATAAAAATTGCATGAACAAAAATATCACATTGTTTTATTTTTTTAATAATTTTTTGTTTCCTGTACTGAATTTTTTAAATATATCTTGAGCAAAATTTCCACTCCTTCCTCTCTTCGCAGCCCCTCCTCCCCCGTCCACTCCTCCTCCATTTCTCTTTAGAAAAAGGCAGGTTTCCCATGGATATCACCATGTCCAATCAAACTGCAATAAGGCTAGGCACTTCCCCTTCTTTTAAGGCTAGATAGGGTAATCTAGTATGAGGAAAAGTGTTCAAAAAGCTGGCAAAGGAGTCAGAAACAACCCGTGCTTCCACTGTTAGGTGTCCCACAAAAAGACCACTCTACACAACTGTAGCGTACATGCGAAGGGCCGAGATCAGACCCAGGAAGGCTCCTAAGCTACATGTTTAGTGAGCCCCTATAAGCCTCGGTTAGTTGATTCCATGGTTTTTGTTTTTTTTTTTTTTTTTTTTCTTTTTCTTTTTTGATGTCCATGATCCCTCTGGCTTCTACAATCCTTCTCCCTTCTTCTGTTTAGCTGTGTATCTCTGCTTCTGTTACCATCAATTGATGGATGAAGTCTCTTTGATGACAACTGGGCTAGGTACCTATCTGAATATAGCAGAATACCATTAGAAATTTTTTTATTGACTTTCTTTATGCCAGCCATGTTTGCTTCTGCCTTAGGTCTCTGGGTCCTGGCCCTCCAGGTAGTCTCAAGGTAAGCTCCCTTTCACAGCATTGCTCTCAAACTGGACCAGCCATTGGTTGGCCATTCCCACATTTTTGGTGCTACCTTTATCTGAGCACATCTTGTAGGCTGGGCTAATTGTAGGTTAAAGGTCTTGTGGATGGGTTGGTGTCCCAATCCCTCCACTGGAAGTCTTGATTAGTTACAGAAGATGGCCAGTTCAGGCTATGCATACCCCCATTGCTTAGCAGTTTTAGATAGAGCCACCCTCATAAATTTCTGAGCTTCCCACTGAACAAGGTTTCTAGCTCATCTCTGAGATGCCTCCTGTACCAATTCCAGTTGTCTCTCTCAGTACTCTTTTCCTACATCCTATTCAAACCTAATCCCTCTTGTTTCCACTCCTCCAAAAATGGTTGTATACGTCTGCACTCTTACCAGCAAAGGGAAAGTGCTCCCCTAATCCACATCCTCACCAGCATGAGCTGTCACTTGTATTTTTGGTTTAGCCATTCTGACAGGTGTAAGATGGGGCTCAGAGTCCTTCTGATTTGATTTGATTTGCATCAGGGCCTGGCCAATGATGCTAAACATTTCTTTAAGTGCTTCTCACCATTTGAGATTCCTCAGCTGAGAATTCTCTGTTTAGATCTGTATCCCATTTTAATTGGATTATTTTGTTGGTTGCTGTCTAGGTTCTTGAGCTCGTTTATAAATTTGGAAATTAATCCCCTGTCAGATATTAGATTGGTGAAGATCTTTTCCCATTCTTCAGGCCGCTCTTTTGTCCTATTGACAGTGTCCTTTGTGTTACAGTCTTTTATGTTTTACGAGGCCCATTTTTTAATTGTCAGTTTTAGTGGCTGCACTACTTTATGAAATTGTCCCCTGTGCCAATGCATCCAAGGGTATTCTCCAATTTATCTTCTATCATGTTCAGTGTATTTGGTTTTATGTTGGGTTTTTTGACCCACTTAGATTTGAGTTTTGTTCAGGGTGATAAATTTGGATCTATTTGCTTTCTTCTACATGCCAATTTCCAGTTAGACCAGCACCATTTGTTGAAGATGCTTTCTTTTTTTCTTTTGTATAATTTTGGCTACTTTGTAAAAAAAAAAAATCAGGTGTCCATAGATATGTGGATTTATAGCTGGTTCTTCAATTGGACTCCAATGATGAACGTATCTGTTTTTATGGCAATATCATAAAATATGTAGTAAGGATTTTGGAGTATAGCTCTGTAGCAGAACTTTTAAACAGGAACGGTGATGCCTCTAGAAGTTATTTTATTTAATAGGATTTTATGAAGCTGAGAATTATTCTTGTAAAGTCTATATAGAATTATGCTGGAATTTTGAAGGGGATTACATTGATTTTGTAGATTGCCTTTGATAAGATGGGCATTTTTACTACGTTCATCTTACCGATCCATGATCATGAAAAATATTTCTATCTTATGATGTCTTCTCCAATTTATTTCTTCAAAGACTTGAAGTTCTTTTATACGGGTCTTTCATTTGCTTGGTTACAGTTATACCAAGATATTTTATATTATTTGGGGTTATTTTGAAAGGTGTTGTTATCGCACACAGGAACAGACCACACTAACAGTAAACACACTAAAGGTTGTTGGGGCAAGTTTCTAGGCAGGTGCAAGGGAAGGAGAGAAACAAGAAAGAGTGCCCCCCCCACACACACACATGGTATCCTCTTATGAGAGAGCAGGTGGGCACAGGTTTACATAGCCACACCTGAAGTATGAATGTGGATGAAGCAGGGATGTGTGCAGAGAGCCCAGAGTGCCCAGGTAACATGCAAGCTGACTAACTGGGTTTACATGGCTCCGCCTGCCCATGAATATGCATGAGAGTGGAATGCCCTCCACTGGAGGCGGGAGCCATGTCAGGTTAGTTGAGCTAGCACATTTATTAGGTAGCTACCACGTGCCAGGAATCCTTACAGATGTTTCCCCGATTTCTTTGTTGGTATAGAGGAAAGCTACTGGTATTTATGTATTTATTTATTTTTTCTGAAGGTGTGTGTTCCTAGTAGAATTTGGGGATCACCTATGTTTATGATAATATCATCTGCAAATAGTGATACTTTGCCTCCTTCCTTTCCAATTTGTAGCCTCTTGATCACCTTCATTTGTCTTACACTCTAGCTAGAAATTCAAGTACTATATTCAATAGATATTGAGAGAGTGAACAGCCTTGTCGTGTCCGTGATATTAATGGAATTTCTTTGAGCTTCTCTCTTTTTAATTTTATGTTGGTTATAGACTTTATGAATACTGCCTTTATACCCTTGTATCTCAGATTTGAAGGAGTGCTGAATTTTGTCAAAGGCTTTTTCAGCCTCTAATGAGATGCTCATGTTTTTACTTTCAGTTTATTCATTAAACTTATTAAATTATTTTATTAAATTACATTGATTTATTTTCATTGGCTGAACCATCCATACGTCTCTGGAATGAAAGCTTTCTTGATCATAGTGAATGATCTTTTTGATGTATCACAATGCTTTAAATTGAGTGTTTTTCTGAACAACATGATAAACTCACTGTCTCTCCGTGATAAGTAAGATCTGACCTCACCAGTTCATCCATGCTCTACAACTTCATCAAATAGCAACTGACTCTGCCATCATATCTACTCTCACATCATTGTAACTGTGATATTAAAAATAACCTGTATTTTATATCAATATGATTCTAAAATATGAGTATTGATGCTGGCTTCTCAGATACCACAAAGAGAAAATGTAAAATAGTTTCTGCAAGTGAAAAAGTAAAAGCTTCCAACATATGGAATAAAAAATAAAAATAAACAATAAAACTGACAATTATTTTTCTGACTCTCCAGTGGGCTTTATAAGCTATTGCTGAGATCATGATTACATGAGATCATAAGCATCATTCTGAATGAGTATTGGTTAAGTAAATGTGAAGGTCCTTTTCACTGGCTTGCTTATGAGCATTGATCTTGGAAGGTTATAGCAAAGGACTTGCACAATACCCATCAAAAACCTGCTTCCTCCCTTAGAAAAGTTCCTTGAACTCTCTGATCTACATAGCAGCTTTGAAGCAAGACTTAATTATTATTCCTTTTAATGTAAGTACACATATGTTCCTATTGTCCTTAGGGAACTTATTTCCTACTTTGTTCTCCTAAAGTCCACACTGCTGTTTTTAAGACTGACTATAGGTCTGTAACAGAGCCTGACAAGATAAGGAAATAAACAGTTTTATTATCATTAAATATAAAGTATAGAATTGATTTTCATAATTGGCATTGTTCTGCCAAGCTCTGAAAACACTAAGTCTGTTGTTGCAGGAATTCTCCCTTCTCAATTCCCTGACATACTTATCTGCATAATGCATGATCTCTCCTCACTGGACTGGAATATTTCTCATTCTGTCTGGCGTGTACCAAACCTTCCTATGGACCTCTGAGGCTCTAGTAAGAAACTTACTATAATGATAGGCATAATCAATGTCATAAAGATTCATGGTGCTATTCTCTTCTGGCTATTGGCCTGAGCTGCTACATATTTTGACTCTGGGACAATGGGCTTTCTTCTTGAGCTAGCTACTCAAGGTTTACTGATATAATCTTGTTCTTTCCAGTATGATATTAGCTTCTCTTTTTTGTTAATGCAAATTGCTAAGGTATAGCATTTTTCAGGTGTTAATATGTCCAACTGCTATTATGCTTTTCCCCTTTAAATATATACACATGCATTTTTTTTCATTATTTTAGTACAAATGCACCAAAATAATATATTACTCATAATTTGATAGTATCCCTCAAATTTCACATGTTATAAACTTAATTCCCAAAGTTATGCATTTTTGGTATTTGACAGTGAACCCTTAAAAGACAATTATATATATTTAAGTAAGTTCATTCCATTATTAGACTGGTGGCTTTATAAGAGAGAGAACCTGGCTTGAAACATATTGTCACACTATGCAGAGCTTTTAACCGTGTCATGATGCAGCAGAAATTCTATCACCAGAGGAAGTTGGCCTCTCAAATTTGGAATTTCTAGATTTTAGAACCATACAAAGAAACCCCTAGATTTTATGGCTACTCTATTCTGCTATATTCAGTTATAGGAACAGAAAACGGGCATGATAGCCTTGTATCTCCAGTTCATCCTAAAAAGCATTGTATGATGGGAAGGAAAATATCTATAAATCCCCTTGAAATTACATACAAACAATAAATGGAACAAATTGGTTAACTTACAGTTTTCTTATTTACATTTGATTCCTGGCTTCGATTTGCATGTCCTTGGAGGAAATCAGGCTCTTCAACACTGAATGTCTGCAGCTCACTGCTCTTGTGGGCTGTGTTTTAACTCGTGTTAAAGGCTCATTCTGGCCTTTTTTTCTTTTTTCTTCTTTTGCCAAAGCTCCTGAGGGTTTCTACATTGTAACCTCACAAATCATAAAAGCTCTAGTAAATCTGAACATTTAGTCTGAAAAATCCCAAGTATCTGGATATTATGTTATTTAATAAATTGAAAGCAACTTATAAAGTTTAGCAACCAGTTTCCTACTGTGGCAGATTTTACCCCAAACAGCTTGGGAAGAATGCATTCTAGTTTTATTGACATTAGTATTTAGCTTTGGAAGTATTCTCATTCCCTTCTCACACTCTTATCTAAAGCTGCAGCCTCCAACCCAGTCCCAGAGACATATGGCTCTATATTTCTTGGAAGATTTGCAGCTCCTCATTACTTTACTTCAAATCCCTTAAGTCCAGCTACAATGCTAGGTAATTACTCATGTGTGAAGAGTCAAACTGCATGCATATGGCTTCTCTTACACCAGAATGCAAATTTTTGTTAATGACAAGTATTTTGTGTATGAACTTAACATTAGAACTATAAAGAAAAAAATTGAGTTAACTGTTTTTGCTACATTGAACCTTAAATATTGGGAATATGTGTGCTTTAGTGTCTGTTGAACACTGCTGTTTAAAAATATTTTTGCCTCAAAGTATTTTTATCTGGCATCACTGATACTGGTCAACAGTCGATTTGTCGACAAGCAGGAGGACCCACCAAAGTGAAATATTTACTTTCTATTAGTATGGCTGGGGCAGCATTACTTATTTTTAAGATACTCCTCTTTACTTTACAAACATTATGTGGAATCCTAATACAGAAAACAAAGACAGAGTAGCATAAGTTGAGGCATTTGAAATATATTGTTTAAAGGACCATTCCATTTTTGGCTGCTTCCTAACTAATATATCAGTTATTTTGCTATATTTATATTCATCAAGACTGGAGAGAGGGAAGTTTTGAAAGACTTGCTGAGTCAAACCTTAAAATTAACATTAAGAAGAAGAAATTTTTATGGAAAATAGTAACCTAAAATATGGAGAAAAATCTCAAATGAAAACATGAGAGAGAAAGAGAGAGAGAGAGAGAGAGAGAGAGAGAGAGAGAGAGAGAGAGAGAGAGCGAGCATAGGCATATTTTTTAAAAAGAATTTGTTTGACCTAGAAAGCTATATGTAAATAATATTGATGAGTAATTCAATTTAAAAAAAATGCTTAGGCCTACTGAAAACTATTTCACATAAAATAGTTTGGGGCAAAAATGTTGTTACATATTCCAGGAACCTATTAAACAACTGAGACAGACAAATTGTTATTCTGAAGTACATTATGAGACATTAGAAGAATATGTTTGAGTATGCTAATGATTGCAATATAATTAAACACATAACTGTGAATTATTATTAGAAAATTGTGATTGTGGAGAACCTCAGATGAAATATCTGAACTTTATCTTTACAGTTACCAGGATATTGTAGGGTTTGATTATTACACATCTTAACTATATCATATAAAAGAAATTCCTTCATATATGAGGTAAAGATCTTTCCAACACTGATAGTGGCATAAATGAAGATGGTTTTGAGGACTTTAAGGTTTAAGGAGACCTAATAGATAATTTAGAACGAAAATTTCTAATTTCTTTGGTCTCCCATAACCTTGTAGTTATTTTGCTTTTTTCCCCCCTTTAAACAGTTACTGTGTTTATAAGGTACTAACCTTCCAAAAACAGGCTTGTGGTTTAAATACAAAAGATGGCAATGATTCCTCTGTAGAACTTACTGATGTGTCTTTGAACACATACAACTGGTCATAATATAGAGTATGAATTTGCTTCTTCTGCACGTGGACAGTGTAAGAAATAATATTTGTATCTTTATTCAGTGGTAACCAAGCCCTCAAAACTGAATTCTCTAATTCTATAAGAAAAAAATCAACTTTTAGATATTTATATGACTTTCATTGGGGTTCATGCCTTTCATTAATTAGCACATGCATTCATTTATATATATTCCTACTTAGGCATGTATAGCTATTATATGAATATAAAATTTAGTACAATATGATTTTCCAATAATGATCTAGTGCTAAGGATTTAAATACATCACAGAATACTTATGTACAATGTGAATTCTCTAGGGATTCAGATTCATTCCATCTGGAGGTGAGTCTAAGAATTTTCACTGCACATGATTGTGAAGCTGACTTGGAATCAAAATCAGGAGCCACTTTTTACAGGGTGTGACTGGTTTAGCAAGACAAATAATCTGTGCAGTTTATGACCCTGAAAGAAGCTTACTGTTTATTGTGTTAAGGTAAGTGAAACACCCCTTTAAGAATAAACATTATGAATCTCTTGAAAGCAATTTTTGAAATTTTTAGCTTTATCACATTATGAGGAAGCCACTTGTGAAGGGTGCTTTGTTATTGAAGAAAGTAAAGTAGCAGTTTGAGATAGCATGCATGACATTCCTCTCTAGGAGGCAGAATTTTGCAAGTTGACTTCTAAAGACACAATAAGTTATGTTTTTAAAGCCAAACAAGGAACACACAAAGAAGTAGAGCCTTCAGTTCTGTAAATCCCAGACTCTGAGAATTTTTAAAGTAAATAAACTTCAGAGGAGTATCTCAGATTTTTAAATTTTCATCTGCTCTATTCCTGATTCATTTTGCTACAATAAAACACAAAAAATAAAAAGAAACAAAATAGTGTGAAACAAAGTTTCCTCCCAGCTTTGAGTACCAAGTCCTAAACCTGAACCCTGTCAAACAGCTGTGCATGAAGGTGCTGTTTAGAGGCTGGACTGGAGGAAGACTAAGGTCTCTTTAATCCTAAGCTCTGGGAGTTCTAAAATATTTGAGTTTACAGAGGAGTAACTTACCCTTAGGATAGATTGAACTTGTTTGCCAGAGAGCTCCAACTCACACCTCTATACTTTATTTCTGGAATAAAGGCAGAGGCAAACATAAGTAACACTACAGCATTATTCCACTTTAAAATCATTTATAGATTCCAAATATTTATCAAATACTTGCATTGCAGTTAGAAAATAACAGTATGCTGCTTTGAAACAAATGGTTCTAATTTTTGTGTATATGCTTTCCAAATATAGGCTCTCTTGTCTTAAATCCTTATAATAAATTTGTCTGAAAATTTAATAAGTAATGATTGACCAATGACATTCCTGAATGTATGTTATAGTCAGGATTGCAAAAGCCCATCAGCAGCAGTAAAAGGAAGCTCTGAGGTAGGGGTATTTTACTGCATGATAACATTCCCCCTACAGGCATTACTTTCTATGCAGCTCTGAACTCCTAGAAACTACATTATCTTACTGTAGCAGACAGTGCAGTGTTTTCTAATTCAAACAATGAAAGAATCTGAAGTTTATAATGAACCATATTGTGCTGCTCATGTCCTTTTTAAATAACAAGTTTAATGATAAAGTAGGTAATTATAAGTAATATAACAACAATAGCAAAATTATATTTAATTTCATATACTAATAACTTTCTAAAACAAGTGTCTGTAATGATTAACTGCAATATTCTCAGTTTATATCAGCACATGCTAAGTTTATTTGAAGAAAGTCTTTTCCCCTACGGAAATCTACATGAGAATGAGATATTTCAGCTATAAGATTAATTTTTAGCAGTTACAGGATGGTTTTCTTCTAGTTATAACATCATAATTCCATTTGGGGAATTACTTTTTTCCTCCACTGGTCGAATCTTAAGAGTCAATCAAAGATTCCTGTCCCTTAGGTTTCTGTGAATCAACAGAAGTTCTTGTCTAAATTTTAACACTTAAAGGTAGTTGTATAAAAGTGGGAAAAAACTCATGACATGATATTGGCCTAATAAAACCAGCGTCTGCTTCTTTCTACCAAGTTCTTGGCACCTGCTTTGCTGTGGCCTTTTCTGAGTGCATCTCCAAACTTATTTGTTTGTTTCTATAAATCACCAATACACTTCCAATAAATCTTTTATGTTTTTAAATTTCCAGCGATAGCCTTTATTGTTGATCTTTAATTGACATGTAAGATGTTGTACTTTTAAATATGTATTTTCTTTTTAAAGAGTTACATAGTGTTTAGCATTATAAACTGCTACAATTTATTATTCCACTGAGTAGTAAGAGGTTTCTGGCCCGGACTTTTGGGCCTAGCCTCAAGGTTTAGGCCTGCAGACCCACAGACCCACAGAGACACACAGATCCACAGACCCGCAGAGACCCACAGATGCTTTCAATAGTTTTAGGCTGTTTGGCCTGAGGCCCAGGCATATAATTTGCTAACTCTGTACACTTAATCTAACCCATGACTCTTATCTTGTTCAGCCATGCGGCTCGGTACCTTTTCTTAAAGCAGTATAGTTGTCCTCTGCTTCTGAAGGCTTCTCCTGGCATTCAGCTCTGTGCTTCCTGTTCCCAGAGTTTTTTCAGTCTGGTAGCCCCGCCCATACTTCCTGCCTGCCTTTGGTCAATCAGCGCTTTTTATTAAACCAGTGGGTGGGATAATTATTTACAATGAAACAACACCATCTCCCACACCACTGAAGTGTGTATGCATATCTACCTGCTTGCATGCATGTGTCATATTAAAGACACATATAAAAAACAAGTTCCTTGTAGCACTTTTATGAGGCCTTTCTGTTTCCCAATTAGGGGTAACACTTGATTTAGAATAGAGAAGATGTGCTTTATAAAAAGTGATTCTTAAATATTTTATGTTCAATTCATTTTGAGGTTAGGAATACCACTGTAGTTCAATAAAAAGGAAAAAGTTTACAGACAGAATACAAAACTAAATACATACTGACATCATTACAGTTTTGTGCTTGGTATGTGATAAAAGCACATTAATTTCTATAAGTTCTGTAAATTTTATTCTAGGTACTAGGTAGAGACTAACATATAAGAGACTATGAAAACAGAAAATATTTTGAGGATGTACATATAAATTTCTTTAAAAACTGAATAAGATTTTTAAAGGGCAATTCTATAATTTTTAAGCCTGAAGAATGTGATTTTGAATTAGTCTTGTCTCTACCATTATATACATATTTATTTAATATTTCATGGACTTAATTTTTGAATTAAGTGAATATTTTTTTGGGAGGATGTGAAAAAATTTCTACTTATCCCCAAAAGGTCACCAATGACAGACCAAAGAAATAATTTCCACTAAGTCTCATTTGGTGAGCTGTAGGGGTATTGTATTGTTTCATGGTAAATAATTGTCCCACCCACTGGTTTAATAAAAAGCACTGATTGGCAGGAAGTGTGGGCAGGGCTACCAGACTAACAAAATCTCTGAGAACAGAACGCCAGAGAGAAGCCGAAAGAAGCAGAGGACAACTATGCTGCTCTAAGAAAAGGTACCCAGCCACATGGCTGAACAAGAAGCATGGGTTAATTTAAGGGTAAAGAGCTAACAAGTTATATGCCTGGGCCTTAGGTCGATCAGCCAAAAACTAATTGTAAGCATCTGTGTGTCTCTGTCTTTGCGGGTCTGTGGGCCTGTGGGCCTAGACCTTGAGGTTAGGCCCGAAAGTTTGGGCCAGAAACCTCGTACTACAGTGAGCCATTGAGTTTTGAGGGTCAACTTACAGGAGCATGGACAACTTAAAGAAGAATACACCATAAAAATCTCTCTTCCTATGTAACCTGTAATTGTCTAGTTAACTTTGAAGAGAGGCAGAGCTCTATGAGTCGCTCCCATCTGCACTGGATAGACGGTCTCTATTATGGGAGAAGAATGTGCACAGGTTGCTCAGGGGCTTGGATAAGCGGGATGAGCTTGACCTTCCTGCTTCACCATTTCAGTGTTTATGTCTTCCATGAACTGTAGTTTAGGGTTTTAAAGTTTCCCAGACGTTCACAAACACTGAATCTCCCATTCTGTTCATTTCTTCCATGAGAATGGTGGCACAATACAAATGCTGTCATATTTGCTCTTGAACAGGTTCCCTTATCTGTTTCTTTCCTTTTCCTCATCCTCTGTTTACTTAGTTGATATTGGGTATACAGAGGTCCTTCTACTCACAGAGAAGCACCAAGAGAACCTGGTATGTTAATCATGCAGGGTGTCTCCTCAATGGAGGAGAGAGAAATCAAATACCTGTATTCCATTTAGAACACTGAGAGTAGATTTTATTAAGGACCCGGTGACCTCTATTCTATCTGTGCAGGAAGACATCACCCACCTTTTGCCATAGAGGCAGACAGTACCCAAATTTTCCAGATGATTATCCAAAACAGTTACCTGCCTAGACAGTTACTGATTCTCGGGAGAGAAGTCACTTTTACTCTCTGGCCTGCTGACCTCTGTGCTATCAGTCAGAGACCACAGTTGATTCTAGGTCTTTTAGGTAAAGAAGCCACACTTATGGTTACATATACTTTGTAAAAGAGTCTCTATGTAAACACACCTTAAGTTTTATTGGATACCTAGAACTGGACTGATTGTTGCCTAGAAACATTTTCTCAAACTGTACTGAACTTTAAATATGCTGACAGTGAGTCACTGGTTATTAGGCTCACCAAAGTCTGATCCAGGTTTATAAAGTCAATCTGCCCCAGGTTTTTATTCTGATCTCTTCCATTTATAAAACCTGCAGGAACACCCCTCAACTTTACATTTTGTAAACATCATTTACATATTGGCCTAAATACTGAGATCTATTAGATTCTCTCTTATTTTGTGCAGATCACCTACCACTACGAGCCCCAGTAAAGTCATTAAAGCCCTATAACTATCCTGGGGTTTTCACTGAATCAACTTGTTCCTTAATTTATCTGGGAACAGTTCTACCAGCCAATGAGCTTGTAAGAAATGCCCAAAAAATACAACAGTAGCATGGTAGTTATGGAGTAACCAACCACTTTCTGATTGGATACGCCAGATCTATATGAGGGATTTTCTGACTGGTATTGTAAATTTGGTAAAAATCCATGTCCAACAAGATCATAAGCTGTAGAGTCTAATCTACTTTGTGGTTTTCTGTTTATTTATTTGTTTTTACTAAACAATTGTGGTGTTAAACTTCCTTCTAAATATTTACGTATTTAATTAATTTTTAATTAAGTTTTTAATTGAATGTTTAACATTAAGTAACTAAATATTTAATCCCTATAAGTTATTTCCTACTCCCAAGTTTGGCCTGAGATGTTTCTTTTTTTGCAGTGGGTCAGTTTGCAGAGACTCATTATTGATCATCATGCTAAGTATAAGTAGCTGTGATTTTTCAGCTAGGAACGGGTCATCTATAGCAGTATCTCAAATCTAAGAAAGATACAGTGGAAAGAATGTAAGAAATAGACAGTGGGTACAGTGCTGCAGAATGCTTCCTTGTTAGCATGTCATGCTAGCAGAACTCATTAATTTACAGCAGCTGTGCTTTGCAGTACAAAATTAAATCAATCAGTATGTATGCATCATTGGGGAAAGATCCCCAATGCTCCACCTTTGGCGAAAGCACTATTAGCAGCTGATGGATGTTGATAGAGAGAGAGTCACTGTCATGTAGAGACATGGCCACTGAGAGTTTGTTCTCACTCCAGTGGATGACACTACACCCAATAAGGTACATGGACACTAATTGGACTCGGAGTATAAACAACAAAGAAACAAAGAATTCTTGAAGTTGTTTGGGGATATGATGTGGCAGGAAATGGAAAATGGTTGTATGGAGGTATTTGTAGATATATTTGAACAAAACTGCATTCAATAAATTTGTCAAAATGTTAGATAGTGAAGATATAATTTTTAAAACAAATACAGACGCTGATGATGTTGAAACAAAAATATAAAGCACAATAGAGAGGGGGATAGCAGGATAAAGGTGATCTGAAGGGGGAGATAAGAAAAATAGGAGATTCTAACTAGGAAGGAGGAGAGGAGATACACGCAGAGGAGCAGAGAGTAACAGTAAGGACATATGAGAAGGTCATATGAGGTCATTATTAACTATCACCTTAAATGCCCATAATACACACTAAGCGGGTATATAAGAATGCATATATAATTTAGTTGAAATATTCTTATCTTGACTGACAATGAAAATAGAATATAGCCATAGATTATCTAACAAAAAAACCCAGAGCCCGGCATAAAAGCTGTCTTTTGAGTTGTTCATCAAATCTGTCCTCGAGATGCCTAAAACATTATAGCCTTTCGTTATTGCAACCCTGGCTGTCCTCCAGAAGTGGATATAAGTCTCTGTTGTTGTAGACACACAGATTTTAAACTTTCCTGAATTTGAACTGATTTTAAAAGCCTCTTCCATAAGGACTAGTTTCATGGCACCACTACTGATGGAAATCTAAACTAGTTGTAGCACCCATGGAAAACACTCTGGATACTTCAAACTGTTAAAGATAGACAGCTATATGACTTAATTATACTGTACCTGGGCCTGTACTCAAAGGAATACATAGACAACAAGAGCAATACCTGCCTCATGGCTCTGTACATTATAGTGAGGATATGGAACCAGCATAGATGTCCACCAACTGATAAGTGCGTAATGATAACACGGTACATACAGGAAATGGGATTTTCTTAGGTGGTAAAGAAAAGTGAGAATATGAAATTTGTAGGAAAATGGATGAAACTGAAAAATATACTGGATGAGGTAACTAAGATCCTACCTATGAAATTTTAGCGCTTAACACTGTGCACTGGTAAGAACTAGAGAGTAAGAGGCGTTATAAGGGAGGAGTGGGAGATAATAGAACAGATCAGTCCTGAAAATGGGGGGGAAACACTGGGTATAGAAAGGTCTAAACAAACAGGAAGACAGGGACCTAGAAGAAAGGACCTGAGAGGAGGGAGAACAGCCAACACTGAGGGCATATACAAAAAACATATTAAAAATACAACCTAATGGATAATTTAAATAAAGGTAACTTTTAAAACTGGATGTTTCTCCCAGAAGCTTGAGACAATAGACAAAACCTCTGGTTCCAAGCACGGGGCATCTACCTATGATACAGGTTATTGTGACTGCTTGTAACTGCCCACCACATAAGAATTTCTTTTTATTTTTTGCTGAACACACCACTACACACTTTTGTTACAGGACATAGGAAAATCAAGCTGGTGCTGAGAGAAAAATTTCCTCCATAGGAAAGTTTCTAGCCTTCGTGGTCACAGAAGATGCTATGCAGGTTGCTAGAGGAGATAATTCATTAAGTCTTGTTCAGCTGTGAACCCCATGACTTACAGCAGTGACCCATTACACAAGATGTACCCTCTAGTGGAATATTATTGGCATGGGTGTTATAAATATAACCATCCACTTTTCAATTGAATGTTAAGCTTCCGTAGGCAGGAATTCCATAGGAGGGAACTTATGCCTGGTTCTGTAACCCTTGGCCAGGGGCACCATAGACCCTCCAGGTTAGGGATGTACTACTATCATTTTGCTAAAAGGTTTTGTTGTCAAATAGCCTTCTAAATATCCATATTTATACCCATAAATTAACACTGTATCCAGCCTCCGTCAGCAGACTGTGGATAATGTAGAAATCCATAATTAACCAAAATGCTGAACATACATGAAGGTGAAGTGCTTTGCTCCAAATGGGATAATATAAAATTTCTTCCAAGTCTTAGCAACCCTCCTGAAATAGAGTGCCAAAAGCATATAAGAACTGAGGATGGTGAGATGTATAAAAATGTCTTTACAGACATGACCTAGTCGCTACACTCATGAAATCACTGTAGCATTCATTATCACCACAAAACTTTCACAAGATTGGGCCCATCCATATTTCCCCAGAAGAACTATCAAAAATTAATGTTTATTGAGTGAGGGCTGTCACTTTCCTCAGTGGTGTAACCACAGATAAATTGCCCTTTGTCCCAATATATAGTTGTCTACTCCTGCTTGAGCAAGTATCTCTAAATGTAGTGATCCTTCTACTAAAAGAAAACTTGAAAGTACATAGGAACCAATTAAAATGAAGGGTGAAAATGGAAATAGGAAAAGTATGAGGAAGAGTAATCAAAAATAAAAATGCTTATAATTGATAATATACATCTGTGAGACTGTCAGGCAATAAAATAAAAAATACATTAAAATTTTCCGATGTTTTCATTTCCTGCTCATTCTTTTCTATCTTGTCTCATCTCAGTAATTCAGCATCTTTCAAACACTTCCCAGTAGCTCTATTTCGTTCTCTCTCTGCTCAAGGCCCTCTCCTTCCTGACTCTTACATGGCTTGCTAAATACATCTACAATTCAGGAAGCCGACAAAGAGGAGAAGGTGGAAAGGCAGCAGATGGGTAGAGGAAGTGGGGAAATCCAAAACAGCCAAGAGACAGTTACAACCCAAGCCCACAGACACATTGCTTGGGTATATGCATAAGTTCTCATGAATATTCTCATGTGATAGTAATATCATACAGATGTTTAACACTTGCCATCCGCATAGGAGGCAGGTCCAATAGGGCAAGGAACAGCTGAGAGTGTGTATTGTGCTTTTAATTGGAATAATTTGCTGCAAAATTTTATGAAAATCTTTGGCAAATTTATTTACCCTTTCTGAAGTACAACTTCTTTATCTATAAATGGACTAGATTCTACAGTGTTTTTATCCTCAGAATGCTTGAAGCAATACATGTTAGCTGGTTTGTGAATTCTAAGTTACTATTAAATGGTAAACCTGTCATGTTGCAGTAAAATTGTCTTAAGTCATATATATATATATATATATATATATATATATATATATATATATATATATATATATTTCATTAAATGTCATCTCCATCAATGTATCCCCCTGCTCCCCCTTCCCTCCCAGCCAGCCCTCAGCCTTGCCCCTCCCCATCCATCCATCCCCTCCACCCAAAGGGTGAGAGGTCCCAAGGTAGGCCAGCCCAGTGGCACATCCACTCCAGGCATATCCAATTCACTCCAGAACCTACATCCAACAGGGAATGGAGGTGGAGGTGGAGATGCATGGCTGAGCACTGGGCAGAGCTCCTGGTCCAGTTAAGTCATTTTTTTTAAGTTTATAATGTAATTATATCATTTATTCCTTCCCTTTCTTCCCTCCAAATCTTTCCACATACCATTCTTGTCACCACTCCATAGGTAATGGGACCTAGGAGAATGGAGCCAACAAATGAGGCAGACTAAGTTTTCATACAATAGCCAACTTTATTCAGAACATCAGACAATCTGTATTCGGAGCGTTAAGATGAATTATGTGAATAAAGTGTCCAATCACAAGAGAAAGCCACATGTGACAGCCAAGCTGCATGCGAAAAACAAAACAAAACATTTTTCCAGAGGCATATAAACAAATAACAATATCCATTTGTAGTGAATAATCTGAAGTAAACTCACTCTTCTCTGCCACACCTGGGGAGCATAAAAAACATTCCAAGAACAATTCTGTGTTTTGAAAAAACTGAGGTCACAAGACTTGTTTCCTTGGAGTTTTCTCCTACGCACTCAGAATTCTCTTCACATGACTCCATTTTGGAACCATGTTATGACTCTTCCTTGCTCTCTTTCTAATTTAAGGCTTCTTTTCCCATTCACTGGTGTTACAGATACTCACAAAATCTTATCAGCATTAGTGCCTGAACTTGAGCTTACAAGGACAACAATAGATATCTATAGGGGAAGGTTAGGAGGTCTCAGCCAAACAGGAAGAACTACAGGCAACTAAGGAATGCCAAGTATGGGAGAATAGACTTCCTTAAATTCTTAATCTTAAATGCTGTAAGTTGTGTGGCTCTCAGAGCTGTTAAATGTTCAATTTCATGGATTTGTTATAGGGTGGTGAGGATTAAATATGCTCATTAAAATACCTCTATATATTATAACACATGTATAACACACACACACACATATCTATAATGTACATATATCTTGTAACATAAATTTTCCTCTTTGTATTTTAAGCCTTTCCTATTAGTGAAACCTATCTCTCAGTCTCAGTTGTGTAAGGTACATAGAGAGGGGTGGGAAGTAAACAGACATTGGGCAGCCCTACAGCGATGAATCTCATTCCAGGTTTGGTTGAAGAGAGAAGGATTTCAGTAACATAAGGACAAGGCCAAAAGAGCCTTGAAAATGCACCAGTATTTTCTGAGGTCTAGTGTAGCAAAGAAAAAGAAACAGGAGTTATGAAACCTGGAGAAGAAACTGAGCATTATGTTCAAGGTATGATGTAAATATTGTGTCCTGACTTTGAGGGAGAAGAATGAAAGATATTTCAAAGGCTCCATGGAGGAAAGGGGCATCTAGGACTGAACCATGGAAAAGCTCCCACTATCCCAGGAGAATATTTCCAGAGTGATCATTACAAAGGAACAGATGGCAAGGTGCTAGCACAATGAAGAATACAATGTTTCAAAGCTACTCACAGTAGAGATGCTGCCACAGATAAACCTGATGGAAAGTGGACTGGACATGGATAGGAAGCCAGAAGAAAAATGAATTAATTAAAAGAAAGCAGATTGCATCTGTAAGCAGGAGAAAAAAAAAAACCCTACTGGTCTGGTTTGTTTAATTACAATGTCATGACTGTTTGATAAAGATGAGTTTAGTAAAGGTCTGAAGTGAGTTATTAGACGATTTTTAAAAAGTTTTCCTCCAAACTGTGGCATAGCATGAACCTCTCAACTAGTATAATCTTGCTAATAGAAGGAGCATGTGCACAAACCGATTAACATGAATTTTTATAGCCCTAGTAGAAAGAGGACTTAAAATGGAAAGTAAGCTTAGTTACAAAAAAGGGACATATGTTATCCTTCTTGCAAAATGTAAGTTATGGACTGAGAATTGTATCCACATATATCCATATCATATAGTATTTTGATTATATGAATGATGACACAGATCTATATGTACAATCTTAAGTATTACACATACATGTATATACACACAAGCATGCAACACATAGACACCAACACATAGACATCATTACAATGACAATGTAATATAACATAGAGAAGTAATTGTTAATGAGGGGCAGGGAAGAAGGAGATGATTAAGAAACTGGTAGAAATGCATTAAGTTGGAACTGCCAAACAAGGAATGGGATACACGGTTTCTGATGGTAGGAGTCACTGTTACTGGGAGGCCGTCTTCTTGAATAACTCTATGCCTTGCAAACAGCAGCAGAACAAACCGCTGTCTACTGTTGTCTAAAATGAGGCCAACAGAAAGGATAGTAAATTGTCATTGAAGAGAAGAAAATAAAAAATCTGTGGTCCCTTGAGACTGTGAAGATGCTTGTTTTCATGCCCTGTCTTCTGGTTCTCCCTTTATTTCACAGCCAGCCCTGTTAACCAGGACTGAGGGATGCTCAGTATCACGTGTGTCTACTATAAGTTCTGGAATTATGTGTACACTTTATTTAAAATTGTGAAGCTCAGCTTAAGTTCTTTATGATAGAACATGAATCCTCTCTGACTGTGGCAGTCTCCAATAATTTCAGACACTCAGGCATGAGGATTTACATTTAACATTAACTTGGGTAATATAACAAGATCCTTACTTCAAAAACATAAAAGAAAGAAATAGAAAACTCCAGTTTTTACAATTATTCAGTCTTTCTTATCTTTTGGTTCTTCTTTTTTTTTTTTTTCATTTTTTGAGCCCAAGTTAAGGGTGACAATAAATTCCCACCTCTACCTCCCAAGTGCTAGGGTTACAGGTTTGTGTCACCACACTCAGTTTACAATGGCATCTTTGAGCTAAACATAACTGTGTCTGCTCTTAACTCTTATTTGGTATTTCATGGTACAGTCCGTGTCCTTTGGAGCAGTTTTCCTTATCTCAAATATGAAAATATATGTACTCATCCTTCTGACTTCAGATGGGATCCTAATAGGAAATACCGCTGTAGAGTGCTTACTGGCACAAATGGAATAATCTGAGAAAATTAATATAGTATTCTAGGAAAATACATACTCTCTCTTGAGTGTGAATGTGTGTGTGTGTGTGTGTGTGTGTGTGTGTGTGTGTGTGTGTGTGTGTGTGTATGAATAGTGGTAAGAAGTGACTGTGGCTTGTTTCTCTCTGATCTTTGAGCATTAACCTCAGTATTTGGCTCTCAGGTTTTTTATTAAGATCAATTAGAATTTGTGTATTCATCAAACAAACAAATCATAACAAAAACCAAAATTTCCTTCTCTGCGATCCCCTGGGAGTACAGAATCCTAAATTTGGATCGCTAATAGTCAACAAATGCAGCTGGCCTGTTCTCATTGACAACAAATACCCTTGTGCATGTGTTAGTTCTCTGGCTCTGAGCCTTTGTGGGTCTTATTCAGTTTTAGTTAGCTTTGAAAAAATAAAACACTAATTCTGGAAGTCAAACAGCAAAGCTACATGCCATCAGTCTTGAAATAGTTTAATTATTGTTGATTAAACTTCACTGAAGATTATAAATTTCCATTTGGTGACATTTTGATGTCAAATTGTCAGGCTTAAACCACTACTATTATCAAACTATAATATGATGCTTCTGCCCAGACTTTCGGGCCTAGCCCTGAGTTCGGATCCTCTTGTAGCTTTTCTGCTGCTTTGCTCCCAAATAATCACACATAGGCTTATATTAATTTCATGCTGATTGATTTATGGCTCAGATATATTGCTACTTAGCTCTTTCATCTTAACTCATATATGTCCATTAATCTGTTTATTCATGTCGCTTGGTACCTTTTCTCAGAGCAGCATGATGGTCTTCTTTCCTATGCATCTGCTGGTGTCTCTCTTGGCATCTCTCTGGCATCTCTGTCTTGCTCTTCCCATTCCAGGATGTTCTTAGTCTAATATCCCTGCCCACACTTCCTGTCTGCATTCTGGATAATCAGCTTTTTATTAAGCTAGTAGGAGGGACAAATGTTTACCATGTAACAGAACATAATCCATTACATTTCCCCCTTTTTTTCTTTTTAAAACAAGAACCCCAAATCTAATTTCCTTTGTATAGTTTTTTCCCATTATCTATAACAACTTGTGACCAACATTGTGAACAAAGACAAATATCCATAATCCACTTTTTGGGAATGTGGGTGTAGTTTTATAGGCTACTTCTTGAAAAATGTGGGTGCTGGCAATCCCATGGGCACCCAAAGAAAAATTTAGGATAATGAACAAGTCTTTAATGGAGTAGTCTCTAAGGCTGGGTCATCTCAGCCAGTCTCCTTGAAGTTGTTTTGGATGCATAGCTCAGAGAAAACTGAAACTGGGCCATCCTTTTCCATCAGAGACATTTCAGGGGATCTTCTTTGATCAAACTTTATTTTTTTTTTAACCAGGAATAAATCCACATTCTCATTTTCTGTAGAAACAAAAAGAAAATCTCTTCTCCAAAGAAGCATATCTTTTGCTTTCAATTTTAAAGTCAACTTATTTACAAAATATAGAGGTTGGATTAGTCCAGCAGCATTTATAATCAAAAGTCTTTTAGCATCTTTTACTTCTTCATTTGGAGTCAAAGAACTTAAAGACAAGATAATAAATAGAGTGTACAGACACTCTTTGTAGTTTCCGTTTCTAAGTGGCTTATTACTTTTTTTACTCTATTTTTAAGGACTCTGTCCTTTTTCTTTTTTCTTTCCTCTCTCAAGCCTAGGTATAGTTTTAAACACACTCTAAACCATAGAGAGGTTTTTAAAAAATCTGTCATTACTGTATATCTCTTATTTCTTATCCTTTTCTGTTTCTGACCACACCTTTGCTTGGGTAGGGTGGATGACTATACCCAGCTCACCCCATTTCTTTCTGTTCTGATCACACCTTTAATCTGCCAAGATTTGGGTAACATTAAAGACGTGGCTAGGATAGATGACTTTACCCAGAAAACATTTTTTTTCCTGTTTCTGATCACACTCTTAATTTGCTAAAGTGTGACTAGTATTAAAAGCTTGGTTAGGGTGGATGGCTCCATCCAGCTCCTAGTCTAGCTTCATGGGATTTAACTTTTTAGCAGAGGAATTTGTATGAGCCACAATTACCAGTCTGGGGAACTTATGGTCCATATAATCACCAAGTAAAGCACTGCCATCTGCTGCTCATGAACTCCATTTAAGCATTTGACAGCAGGGACTCTTAAAAGACTCACAGGTGTTTTGTTGCTAACACTGAGTCAGGAAGCCTCTCTTTTAAAAGCCATGCCTCTATTTGCCCTCAGCAAACAGGGTTTCCCCCCAAAATACCAAGAAGCAGTCTTGACTCTGTTCCCATTTTGTCCATATAGGTAGAAACCTTAAATCTGCCGCATGCAGTTTATTGCATACATCTAGGCATACTTCAGAAATTGGCCTTGTTGCAGCTTGAGCTGCACTACAAAAGCCTACCATTTTGTAGCCCAGGCCCACATGCCATGCCAGGACATCTCTGTACCACAGCTCTCATGAGAGACACAACTTGGAAGCTGATTTTGTCTTCGTTTCTGCACTGTAGAACCCTTTCTAAGACAGCTTTCTAAGCTATCTAAGAAATTATGTGAGCATATATGACCCACGTTGGTGTGCCATTTATAATATGAGATTCTGGTTAGACTAGTTCCAGGATCTGGACCACCAGTCCCAAAGTTCCAAAGAAGCACACAGAAGCTTGTATTAATTTTATGCCGATTGACTTATCCCTCAGACATATTGCTAGCTAGCTCTCTCATCTTAACTCAGTCTATTTTCGTTAATCTGGTAAGCCATGTGGCTTGATAGCTTTTCTCAGAGCAGCGTGATTGTTTTCTTTCCTCTGCTTCTGCTGGTGTCTCCACTGGCTTCTCTCTGGCATCTCTGTTCTGCTCTTCCTGTTCCGAGTTTTCTTAGCTTGGTAGCCCCACCCACATTTCCTGTCTGCCTTCTGGCTAATCAACTTTTATTAAACCAGGAGGAGGGACAAATATTTTCAACATAAGAGAACATAATCCCACTACATTAAACCAGTACCAACTGCTATTTTCAGAACATGCATCCTATCAATAGCTCTATTGATTATTCATGGGCAGACCCCCACTTACATCTAATCACTTTTCTATATCCATTTGTCCATGGTGTTTCTTTACTCTCGATGCTTTCATCAGGGAGGTTGACTTCAAATTTGAGTATCCATGCTGTACATTTGGTTTTCTTCAGTAAACCCTCCTGTGCCAAACTCATTGTTTTAGTGACTGGCCTGCAGAAAGACAGGCCTGTTTGCTCACAATTATACATGGCATATGATATATAATATATTATCATACATGTATCATAATTATATGTATAAGATGTTATTTATCATGTTACATAATTTTATTATATATAACTCTTAACTGCTTAGTCCCAATATCAAAATATTTTTGAATGCCTATGCCACTTAACTAAGAAATTCAATCTCATTCTATGTGTGGTAAAATATCTGTTCTAGTTAAGATTTCTATTGCTCTGATACAATGCCATGACCAAAAGCAACTTGGGAAGGAAGGTGTTTATCTCATCTGATTGTTCCGTATCACAGGACATTATTAAATGAAGTCAGGGCAAGGAACTCAAGGCAGGAGCCTGGAGGCAGGAGCTGAAGTACAATCAAGAAGGGACACTGCTTAATGGCTTGCTCTGCTTCTTTATTTATAGCAGCACCCATGCAGGGGTGGTACCACCAATATTGGTCTGGGCCCTCCCGCATCAGTCACTATCTAATAAGATCTACCACAGGCTTGTCCAAGAGCAACTCATCGATTAAAGTATTCTCTTCCCAAAGGACTTTAGCTCGTATCAAGCTAACATAAAACCATCCAGAATCATATTCCATAATAAAGGAATAATAACTCCTCGTAACAATAGTTGAAGCTCATTTGCTTGTTCAGCATATGACAGAGTTTATTCAAATTTTGAAATTAATTTCCCCCACCAATGAATGAGCTGTTGAGATTTTAAATTTTTTCTCTGTTTAAACCTATGCACACTAATAGTTCTTGAAGCAATCTCTTGAAAAGCAAATACTGTATTTTGAGCTCCATTTAGCTTTAGAAAATGAGTTTTCTACAAAACAATAAGTATGAAAGCCTTGGTTTTATATTTATTCCTATTCCACAGTACAATCCTCTTGGTTCCATAATTAACATTGTTGAAATGGTTGGATTAGGAGCAGTTTGTAGGATTATTAGCCAATCTTGGTTTCTTCTCACCTCATTAGATAAGGAATTCCGCACTGACTACTGGTAACAAACAGTTTCTCATGGCCTGTTGCTCAATATTACTAAATCTTTTCAGTGTGTTCAAGCTATTTTCACTAGAGAATGAACAGTTTTTCTATTGATTTCCATTTAAACGAGTCATGCTCATGTTAAAATACATCTCTGCATTACTTAGATTTCAATTATCTTTTCTTAAAAAAAATAAAAAAGCAGTATCAGGTTAAAAATTGTATTGTGGTTTAATTCTGTAGACAACTTAAAATTAGCTTAGTTAAATGGTACCACTCGGTTTATTTGGTATCCTGCTAGCACAGATGCAACAATAAACAACTTGGAATTTTTAAAACAATAATTGTAGGCTTGCTTTCATTACCGAGAATTAGTGATACGAACTTTTAATTTACATGTTGGATAACATGTGTGGAAATCTATCAAAGCCAACATGTTTGAAACATACTTGTTTTCAAATGCCTGTTAAGTGTTTCTGATTGCCATGAAGTAAATTGGCATGTATTCTTTCTTTGCCTAAGAAAGAAAATAGAGCCTGGGTTAAGCAGCTCAGTGGTAAAGTGATTGCCTATTATGAGCCTCAAACACACAAACACATGCACACAGAGATTTTAAATTTAATAAATAAATTTAGTGCTTGTCAAGGCAGTAGGAACTTGAAGTAGCTGGGTCACTTTATGTCCTCAGCTAGAAGAAAGGAACAATGAATGTCAGTGTTCAGCTCACTGTCTCCATTGTAGATAGCACATGCCCTTTGCCCAGGGAACTGTCTCACCTATAATGACACCTCAAATACTACAATCAAGATAATCCATTATAGCTATTCTTTGAGATCTATCTCTCTGGTGATTTTAGATTCTGTCAAATTGACAATTAGTGCTAACAACATTTGTGGTGTGATTCAGGTGTCAGCTGATAAGATCCTAGGATGCTTACCCAGGGTCCCGGGCCCCTGGAGGGGGAGTGGCCAACCCCACTGATAAGGGGCTGCTGGGACCCTGAGAGGCCCCATTTTCCTGGTTCCTGGCTGCTGGAGAGACCAGTTTAGAATCCATTGTCCATTGCTTGGATACTCCAGTCCTTGTTCAGGCGTCACTATAAGCTGTTACCTGTATCGTGAGTGTTGGTTTATATTTTAATAAATATTAATCTTGGACTGGTACCTTGTAAGTAAAACTCCACTATAAACATTAGGAACTCTAGTGCATTGCTGTTGTTATTAATGGTAGAGTTTTTCTCTAAGACACAATAGTTTTCCATCATGCACATATATTACATTTTCTTTACTGTTTTAGACACTTGTGGCTATTCAAGATTTAACATCTTAGCTGTTGTGATAATGTTTCATTGAACATGAGACTACATTATTTCTAGACTGCAGAATATACTAATGAATTTCTTGGATCTTTACCTAAAACTAAGATTATTGTATCATATAATTTTATTTTTATTACTTGAGGAACTCCATATTTTTCTGTATACTATTTCCATATAGATATTTTCCATTTGTATTTTCTGTAATGCGTGTAGCTAACTTGGGGGGGGGGTGGAATCAAACCTAAGACTTTCAAAACATTTGAGTCTTAGAAGGCCTGAAACTCAATTTTGTAATGTTTAGAATCCATTGGAGATAGTAGATCCCAAGCCCATTGTCTACCTTCTGTTGTTGGCACCAGAGTGTAATACAGGACTGAGGATGTCTAAGTACTATTAGTGTCCAGAGAAAGATTCTATTAAGCAAAATTGAAATCTGGAATTGTAGAATACTTCCTTGTCCTGCAAGGTGACTCAAAGATCAGTTTAAGTAAACTACCCAAAATACTAGAACCACAGGACTAGCTTGGTATTTGCTGGGATTGGAGCCTATATTTGCAAGGCTCATCTTGAAGGCTCAGTCCAAGATGACTAAGGCCTCATGATTAAGTCTATACCAATCATCTTGGAGGTTTCTAAAACTAGTGTGGCACTGAAGGTAATCTGGATCAGTGAGGGGTGGACTGTGGTGATGAGGTTGTCTGAAGTGTACGCTTGTGGAACACAACATATTGAAGAGACACCATGGCCACAGCAACTCTTATAAAGGAAAATATTTAACTGAGGCTGATTTACAGTTTCAGAGGTTTAGTCCATTATCTTCATGGTCCCATGAAATCAGGATGGTGTCAGAGAAAGAGCTGAGAGTTCTACAACTTGATGCTCAGGCAATAGGAAGTAAACTGTCACCCACACTTGGAGTAGCTTGAGCATATGAGGCGTCAAAATCCACTACCACAGTAAGACACTTTCTCCAAGGCCATACCTCTGAATAGTGCCACTCCCTATAGGCCAGACACTCAAACACATGAGTCTATGTGGGCCATACCTGAGCAAACCACCACATTTTATGCTGTGATCCTATAGGCTTATAGCTACACAATGATGAAGCTCCTGAATTTGTGTTTGTTACACTGGATATTTTGTTAAGTTATCCTGGATGCTGAAGCATAAACCTGAATAGTGATCATATTTGAAAAACGGTACTTTTTAAGTTAATAAAATTTAATTTCTTCAATGTAAAATGAGAAAGATCGCAGTGTCTTATAGAGTTATAAAGATTAAATGAGATATTGCCAACTGCTTGTGATTATGAGACAAAATAGGTATTTGTTAATGCAGATAATAATGTCTGTGGACAGGAGTAGGCATGGAATTGTGTTTATAGAAACTATAGTGAATTTCAGCAGCATTGTGGTGGTTATTCATTTTAAAAGGAAGGTAACACTATTGCAACATTTGTGGCTAAGATACTATCTGGCAAGACAAGGCTCTATATCTGCATTATAATGCCCTTCATGCAGTAATTTGAAGTCACAAAGTTAAAACTATTTTTATTAAAAAATTATCATTACTTTATACATTCTTAACTTCAAAAAAGCTATTAGATCTTGTCTTGTTATTTTACTATTTCATTCTCCCATTTTTCCTTTCTTTTAAAGGTAATGGATTTCTAACCTTAAGTTTCAGACATTCTTCCCTTCCTTTTCACATATGACAAACATGGCTGCTCTTTCATGTTCTGGATCAATACATACTAAACAGAAAAACATTCACTATATAGTATCTCCAATACTAAAATGTTCCCCTGGTGGGAAGCCCATTCTTTGTCCGGAACATCAGTGGTTTTATAATTGTCTTTTCCCTCAGAACCAGTAGAGGGAGCATAGGTTTCTCCATATCTAAATAAAAAAGTCTTTTAAACATATTGTGAAACTCTTATGATTAGAATTTAGAGATAGAATTTAAATAAAGATACCAAATCCAAACTATAAGTTCTCATTAATTATCTTAGTAATGCTAGGAAATTGTAACTTTCTCAAGGTAATACACACACACACTTAGATTTATTTTCAGGATATCTGCCTTTTGGGGGTAAAGTAAAACCCACCCACTAAATAACTATAACACAACACAGTTAAAAAGTTAAGTTGCTAGAAGCAGCCTATAATCAAAGGTTGAAAGTAAACAGACTAATGAAGTAAATATTGATTTAGTACTTGCTATGGTTCAGATCAGGGACTAAATTATGAAGCTATAGAGGTAAATTTAATCTGGGGAAATGGGTGAGGTAAAAGAAAAGCCATTTTAAAAAAGTCATATTTTTAAATAAAAATTTTACATAAAATATTTATTGCATGGATGCAAGCAAATGATGTCTGCATTAATGATAAAAGGTAATATTTTATGTGATGCTTCAGCATATTACTCACTTACTTATCCTTAGGAAAAATGTAAGGTCTCAGAGATAGTGATGTATAAAAACAAGTCTGTTACAATGAGGTTTCTTGGTCCCGGGCGGCCAGAGGTCCAGACCCACAGACCTGCTGCCCCAGACTCCTTAGCCACCCGCAGCTGATCAGGCCCCTAGAAATGATTCAGAGGCTTATATTAACTTTATGCTGTTTGGCCTATGGCTCAGGCACATTGCTAGCTTGCTCTTACATCTTAACTCAACCCATTTTCACTAATCTGTCTGACACGTGGCCTGTGGCTCACCTGTGTTCCTTACGTGGTTCTTCTTGGGTGGCTTGCTCAATCTGTCTCTGATTCTGCCCTTCCTTTCCTACCTATTCTGATTCCCCACCTACTTTTTCTACGGTGCCTGTCATGGGCCAAAACAGCTTCTTTATTTAAAGATTGATATTCACAGCATACAGAAAGACATTCCCACATCACAAGTCCTTGGCTATTTGTCATTTAGCTTTGCATTTTCTGTGAAAGATGTTTGCAGTTTGTCCTTTAAATTAGGAAACTTTTCCTGCAAATAAATTCTTATGAATGAACATGATTACTTAGAAGTAGGAAACATTCTTAAACTAAATTTTCTAGTTATTTAAAAATAATTCCATATTATTAAGTACCTGTATTTAGAAATTGAAGATTAGCTTGAAAATAGGTATAGTCTGACTAAGAAAAACTCTTCATGGTAACTGAAATGAATTCAGTATACATACGTTAATACACATTACACACATAGACATATACATACATGTCTATGTATATATGTATGTATATGTGTATGTTTATATATATACACTCACATATATATGTAATTTAAATTTTTTTCTTGAGTGTACCAGACAATTGTTGGCTGAAACATCAAAAGATTTTTTTCAAATCAGAAGCACATTGGCAATAAAGACCTAAGAAATTTTAGTGGTGGGTCTTAAAGATTGTAAAGGTTTTGGAATAATATTATCTAAAATTTTAGGTTAAAAGCTACTCAAAGGTTTAACTTTTAATTCATTAACCTTTCACAGCTACAGTAAGCTTTCCTGCATTAGAAAGTAAGGAATACTACTATAGTGATGTCTTTTGCAGACTCTAAATAGCTGTTTAGACGTCTTAACTTCAGATTTATTCTTACCAAAAGTGGCCAAGAACATAAAATAAGTCAAATGTAAATACAGCTTACGAAGTGATTAAAATTTTAATTCAGAATAATAAAACTACAGTTAACACAATTCTATGCTAAATGTAGTCAATTTCACTAATTCAATATTAGATAGAGGTCAATCTTAACTCTCTTGCATTAAAAATTAAAGACTTTTGAAAGTGATGTGAATGTGAACACCTATTTGAATAATATAAACTACAATAATACTATTTTTGGCTGTGATAGACATTAAATAAGTAAATAAGTTACTCATATTTTGAAATACATTGAAAAATGTTGCATGAGTAAATGAATTAAGAGAATGTCACCAAAAACATAGGCCTATAGACATTTTCTTTTTGGTGATGGTATCTCAATGGTTTCTTGAGAATGTAGATCCAACAGATAAAACCTTTTTTCTTGCACAAATACTTATTCAAAGTGCACATTTCTCAGAATTTACCCCAGTAACCATGGTGAATTTTTCCTAGACAGAATAAAAGTGCCATTGTTGCTTATATATCTATTATTAAAAAAGATGATGATGGCTGATAACTTCCCCAACCATTCTATTAAGTCAGCTATTAGAAGTTTCCCTTTTGTGATTTAAGACAAAGTAAAAATTCATTGATGTTGATAGGAATTTCTTTGGGATGTGTGTCCTCACAAAAATTATTTATGATAGATTAACCTGATGACATAAACCAGTAATAGGAGGTAAAAACTCCTAATGTGGAGAATAATTAGAAAGAATTGAAGTGAAAAAGAAAACAAGAGGGGCATGTAGGGTAGAGGAGGAATGTGCTATAGAATTGGAAGAACCATGTCCATTATCTTTATTATTTACATGGTCCCACTTTACATGATTCCTTATATAAAGGTTTCTGCTAGGCCATCCTGTGTTGTTCTTAGGACAATCACTTTACCTGGTTCTTGATATCTTTAACTTCTTTTAAAGCAATTTTTAATTTGTTTTTAAATTATATTAATGAGTAAGCACTGAATTTTCCATTGGTTGCTGAGTAGAATGTATATTCTTTGAGTTTTGGGTAGAATATTCTGTAAATGTTAAGTTCAGCCGATGTCTGATGTCATTTAATTCTGTTTCCCTATTTTTTTCCAAGTGACCTTTGTATTAGAGAAAGTGGAGTACTAAAATTATTATTAATAGGTTGATATTAATCTGTTTTTTAATTTTAGTAGTCTGATATTAAATGTTGTTTTCTAGAATTTGGTACATATTTGTTTAGTATTATAATGGACTCTTAGCTATTTTTTTCTCCCTTGTTTAAAAATGAAATTCTCCTCTTTATGATTAGTTTTATTTTGAAGTTTGCATTATCATATATTAGGAAAGCAAAACCTGATTGCTCCCTGGTTCCATTTGAATGAAATACACTCACCCCCACCCCCTGTCCTTTTATGTGAAGGTGGTGTTTATTTTTATTTTTTTATTTAATTAATTTATTCATGTTACATTTTTACCACTGTTTCCCCTCTCTCCTCTAGCCTTAAAAGTAAGGTGAAATTTTTGTAGAGCACAGAAAAATGAGTCTTTTTTTTTTTTTTCGGTCCATTGTGACAGTCTGCACGTTTTGATTAGAGAATTAACACAGTTAATACTCAGTTATTATTAAAAGGTCTAGTTGGTTTGTAGTTATTCTATTGTTTGTGTGTGTGTGTGTGTATGTGTATATGTCTGTGTGTGTGTATGTGTGTCTGTCTGTGTGTATATGTCTCTGTGTGTATGTGTGTCTGTCTGTGTGTATGTGTGTCTGTGTGTGTGTATGTGTGTGAGTGTATGTGTGTCTGTGTGTCTGTGTGTGTGTGTGTGTGTGTTCTTATTTGTTTTCTTTCACTAATTATAGTTTCATTTGTGTTGTTTCTATTCTCTCTTTAGTTTCCATAACTGCTTCAAAGATTCTCCTTAGTGGTGTTTTGGTGGCCATGAATTTCTAAAGACTGGATAATCTTAGTCTGTAGCCTTTTAACTGATGTGACCATCTCTTCTCATCAGAGAACTTTCAGGTGGTCTTGGCTGATGAAACCATATGTGCCTGTAAGAAATCCACAAGTTATCATCTTCCGTGGAAAGAAAAGCTGAATCTCTTTTTCCAAAGCAACATATCCTTACACAAATTTCAAAGTAAAGATACCTTTAAAATATATATTTCTGTTTAGCTTAGCAGGCCTTGCAAACAATTGTTTTTCTGCAGTTAGCTCATTAACAGTTAAAAAATTTAAAGAAAACACAATAATAACCATAATCCAGACTCTATGTCTATTTCTCATTTTTCTGTGGTTTATTAAATTTTTATACTCTATTTCTCTTTTTTAGGGACTTTTTATATATAACCCTTTTCTTTTCTCTCTGAAGCCTATGTACATTTTATACACATTGTAACCTGTTTAGAGTTTTTTCATCTCAATCTGTTTTATTGCGTATCCTTAATCATTTTCTAACCAGAAGAGCTTTTAAAATTTTAGCCTGCATAGCTCTGCTTTACCTGCTGACTCTATCCCACTCAGTAGCTTTTCAAAATGGCAGAGGTGCCACAGACATGCTTATCTTTCCAATTCTAGGAAGCAATATTAAATATCATGAAACCTTTTACTACTCCAACTCTGGGGAATCTTAGAGTCCACACTGTCACTAAGGAGAACATGCTCCCCTTAAGTGTGTGGCAGCATGGTCTCTTAAAGAGCCACACTGATAAACTTGAGTCAGGAAGCTTCTCTTAAAGGAACCATGTCTGTTTATTGCTAGCAAACAGTGCAGACAGAAGAAAATGGTGCTATTAAGAAGCTGTTTTGGACTGTTTGTTCAATATAAAAAGAAATCTTAAATAGATCATGTGCAACTTGTTGCTTATACCAAGTCTTCTGTGAGACTTTGGGATCCAGCTTTGGTGAAGCTTAAACTGCCCATTTTGCAGCTCAACCCCACATGCCACTCTATCCTTCAACTCACTTAAGGTATACAATTTTGGTCTCTTTTCTGTGTTCTAGAACTCTTTTTAAGCTTTCTTTAGCTTTATATGGGTGTTCAGCACACACTGAGACACATTCTGTAACAGGAAGTTTTTGGCCCAAATGTCCCCACAGTTTGGACAAGATGCAGCTGTTTCCCCCTACACACACACAAAAACTCAGAGAGTCATATTAATTTCATGCTTTTCAGCCTATGTCTTAGGCATATTGCTAGCTAGCTCTTACACGTCAATTCAGCCATTTCCATTAATCTGTCCTGCCACATGGCCCATGGTTCACCTGTGTTACTTTACATGTTGCTTCCTTGGGCAGTTGGCTAGTTTTTCTGTTGAACTCTGACCTCTTTCTCCTACCTATGCTCCATTTCCTGCCTCCTGCTTCTGTGCCTGTCATGAGCCAAAACAGTCCTTTATTAACAGCATACAGAAAGACATTTTTACATCACTGCCCAGTGGTTGTTCTTGATTCAGTGAGCTCCCCAGAGATCCAGCCTGCCCTCTCTGTGGGACGCCTCCTTATAAACCATATTCCTTTGCTCATGCAGACTTTCCCCTGCTCTCAGCTAAACCAAGAGCTCAGCCCAGTGCTCAGCCATGGTTCTCTGCCTCCACCTCCATTCATTGTTGGATTAGGTTCTGTAAAGACACTTATAGTGGTTATTCATTTGATTATAGGGAAAGCTCTGTTTAGGCACCCCTCCACTACTGGTTGGAAACCTAGCCAGGGACATCCTGTGAGTTCTTGGAGGTTTCCTAGTACCCAGTCTCTTTCCGAACCCATATTGGCTTCTTATATCAAGATATCCATCTCTATTTTTTCTCCCTCTTTGTTGCTCCTCTCACTCAACTAATTCTTTCTCTTATGATTTGTTCCAACCTTTTCTTGGTTGCAACCCATTATGATCCCAAATTGTTAAGGAGATCTTCTCTATTTTCTCTCCTAGGGGAACCCTGGGTGTCTCTCTTAACTTCCTTCTGATCCCAAGCTGTTCAGGGGTTGTGGTTTGAAGCTTGGGTATTCTTTGCTTTTTGTCTAAAGTCCACTTATGAGTGAGTATATCCCATGCCTATTTTTCTGGACTTGTGATACATTGCTCAGGAGAATATTCTCCAAATCCATCCATTTGCCTGCAAAAATTTTAGAACGTCTTTTCTCCATTGTGTAAATGTACCATAGTTAATCTATTCTTCAGTTAAGGGGCATCTAGGTTGTTTCCAGGTTCTTACTATTGTGAGTAATGCTGGTATTAACATATTTGAGTTAATGCCTTTGGGGCACAAATGTGCATCCTTTGGATATATGTCCAATAGTGGTATTGCTGGATCCTTGGGGAAATTTATTCCCAGTTTTCTGAGGAAACACTGTACTACATTCGAGAGAAGCTGTATAAGTTTACACTCCCACCAACAATGGAGGAGTGTTTCCCTTGCTCCACATCCTCTCCAGAATAGGCTGTCATCTGCATTTTTGATCTTAGCTACTTTGACAGGTGGATCTCAAAATAATTTTGATTTACATTTCTCTGATGGCTAAAGATCTTGATCAATTTTTAAGTCTCTTTCAGCCATTTGTAATTGTTCTGTTGATAATTCCCTTTTTAGCTCTAAACCCCAGTTTTTAATTGGGTTATTTAGGTTTGGGGGCTTTAGTTTTTATATATTTTTGAGATTAGTCCTCTGTCAAATGTAGGGTTGGTGAAGATCTTTCCCTTTATGTAAGCTGCATTTTGTCTTATTGACTGTGTCCTTTGCCTTACAGAAGCTTCTCAGTTTCAGGAGGTCCCACTTATAGATTGTTGTTCTTAGTGTCTGTGCTACTGGCATTATATTTAGGAAGTGGTCACTTGTGCCAATGCATTGGAGGGTATTTCCCACTTTCTTTTCCATCAAGTTCAGTGTAGCTGGGGTTATGTTGAGGTCTTTGACCCACTTGTAGTTTAGTTTTGTGCAGGGTGATAGGTTTGGATCTATTTGCATTCTTCTACCTACTACTATCCTGTTATGCCAACATCATTTGTTGAAGATACTATCTTTTTTCCATTGAATAGTTTTGGCCTCTTTGTCAAAAATCATGTGTATATTACACATACATATATATATGTATATGTACACACACACACTCACAAATTTGTCCCTTTACATTGCGTGGCCAAACTGGTTATGAAAAAACAACTCTTAAGAATTCTCTGATATAAACTGCATTAAAGCTTTGGCTTTTGCTTATTTCTTGCTAAATGTCATTTCAGTCAGGTGCTCTATTTCCTTGAGTTTTGTTACTCAGATTGTAACTGCATATGCCTTCAGGGAAATGTGGTACTAATTATCAGAAATCTTCAGTTTATTTATATTCTCCATCTACTTAAGAATGTAGCAGAAATATTAAGCATTTTATGTCTTTCATTTTAAATATTATTTGTTATGATAATTATCTTATACTCAGTTGCTTTCTCTTCTTTTGGTTTGTTATTTTACATATACTTTCTAAAAATTGGTTATAATAGTGGATTATACTGAGGGCAAATGCAAACATTAAGAGCCAATATTTTATTTTGTGGCAGAGATAAAACTCTATAGTTTTTTTAACCTTTTATTCTTTTTTCAGTGCATGAATATTTTGGGTCTCTGAATTCTGAAGAATATGTTTAGCTCATTCATGGCATAAATATTATTATTGTGCTTCCTTCCTGAATGAATTACTAAGAGAGTTACTAAGTACTCTTACTTAAATTCAATCATTTATATCATTAGCTGGGATTGTGTAGGGTTGGTGGACTTAAGTCTAAGTATATTTGACTCATAGGCAAGAAGAGAGCCCAAGCAAGGCCATTAATCACTTAGGGGTGCAGCCTTGTGGCTTCCTTCATTTTAAGACTATGGGAGTGTATTCCTCTACAAAAGGAAGTTGTCTCTGAGTTTTCCCCAAATAACCAACTTGTGGTTAGAAGGGATTTTCTATCTAATGTTCTCCTAGTTGATAGGGGTGGGGTAAGAAAATGTTTCAAACTATATGTTGGCTTTATGGGTCAATTTTGCCAGTATTGATTATGTACTTTCATCTACCTCAATGAAAGACACCTGATTTGTAGAAGTAGATTATTTTCTCATCAACAATTCAGAGTGCAATGAAAGCAGCTGATAAGTTATGCTGATCTGTTTCTGCTTCCATGTTTAGATTGTCTCAGGTTGTGGCAAATCATAGTAGTCAGCTCATGTTTCAGAGTAGACCAAACTTTATTTTTTTTTGTAAATTTATCGTTTGGAAGTCAGAAGTATAGTTATCCATAGAAATCATCAAAATATGGCTCATACTTCTTATTCCTTCCCCAGAGGGTACCTTGTAATTGTGAAACAGTGATTTAATTTTACAGCACTGTCTAAGTAGACTGCCACAAATGCGTATAAATATTAATTTGTCTCACTGTTTTAAAGGCAAGAAGTTTATAATTAAGGTGTCAGCAGGCCCACGTCCTTTAAGAGACTCTGAGAAAGTATCTCCTTGCTTGGTGTAGCCTCTGGTGGCTGTTGACTGTTCTTGCTGTTGACTTCTAAGGCATAACTCTAATCTTTTCCTTTTGACATGGTCTCTTCCTGTATGTGTCTGCATCTCTGGGTCCAATTTTTATCTTTTCTCTCTCTCATTTCCCTTCTTTCTTATTTCTTCTTTTATTTCTTGCTGGCACACACCTTTAATCTCAGCACTCAGGAAACACAGACAGGTGGCTCTCTTCACTCCAGAACAGACTGGAATACACGAAGAAACCTTGTCTCAAAAACTCAAATAAAGAGACCTATCATGTGTTCAGCTGATAATTAATGAAAGAGGCATCAGGACAGAAGCTATGTTAGTGTACTGGCACATCCTTAGTCTGTGTTAAGCCCTGGCACCACAAGCAAATCCATGACAAAGATGACTGCTCCATGCTCTGTTTTTAATTGCCTAGCCACAGGCCACCTGACAGGTAGTTTCACTTACCTAATAATTGAGCTTTAAAGGTAATCACCAGAACTTTGCCAGGTCCAACCAATATCCATCAGCTTGTTTCTTTCCACAAACTGTTTCTAGGGTTCCCACAGTGTAATGACACATAAATGTATATAGGGATTGGAGATCAGAAAATGCTCTGACCCTTCCTTCCATCATGCTTCTAATTACTTTCATACAAAAATGAAATAAAATATGCTTACCAAACATCAATCTTTTGCACTGATAGACGTATACTATGTTAGTAGTTAGGAGAAGCTAAGTCAAAGGTCCTCGGGGGCTACGTAAGGAGACTATCAAAAATCGAAACAAAAGCATGCAAGAAAACTGGGTTTATAATGCTTGACTAGTATGTACAAGACCTGGGTTCAATGTCTAGCAAAAACCAAAGTTTCCCAATAATTATAAATCGTACAAGAGAAACATTTCCTCTCCATTTGTCAAGAGGAGCATCCTTTGCTGTATAGTGAGTTTGAAGCTGGTCTGGGCTGTGAAAACATTTCTCAGAAACACCCTACCCCATCAAACACACACACACACACACACACACACACACACACACACACACACACACACACACACACACACACACACGCGCGCGCACACACACGCACACACACATGCACACACACATACACACACACATGCACACACACACATACACACACACACACATACTTCAAAAATAAACAAAATGAAGAATGTGAATAATCTTAGGATCTTGGGATCCTGGTAATCAGGATGTCTTTGTGATCCCATGAGCAGGACTCATGCATGGGCTGGGTACACTGTGGTACAATGGAGCTAAAGCAGGAGAGTTTAGGGCCAGTCTAAGCTATATGGAAGTCCCAGTTTCAAAACCCAACAAAATAAAGCCCTCAAAATGCAAAAGTTCAGTTTTGTTCTGCTTTTTCAGTGTTAGGGATGGAAGAAGCCAGCAACCCAGACTAAGCAAGTGCTCTAGCACTGAAGTACATCTCCAGCTACCAGGCCACACAGTATAGGTTCCTTACTAATAATTCTGGCAGTGATGAGTATTACAGGGTCAAACTCTTTATCTCTTCTCCTTCTCCAACACTATGATCAGGCTCTCAATTGGTTTCAGCTAACAGAATAGACAGCAAGAGCAAGAAGGTGTTTCCGCAAAACTACACTGAGTGTTCATCTATCTATCTCACCAACTGTACCATCTGGAGCCATTAGTCCGTTTGAGCTTGGAGACCTGGGAGCTCTTTTGATTTCATCTAGCCAACTCTGCCTGCACTACTAAATCTCCTTCACTCAGAGAGAACTTATTCTTTTTCGCCTTGCGCAACATCTCCTTCAGTGCCTGGTCCAACCGATTGTCAGTGAGCAAGGACTGACAAACTCTCAGGTCTCCTTGACTAGCCTCTTGTTGGCCTTGAGTGCATCTAGTGGGGTCCATCTAGTGGAGGGGTGCAGGCAGTTGGACAAACTCACTGTGATGTAGCAATTATGCACGCAGTTTTCCAAAATCCACAGTAGGTCCCTGAATATCACATCAAGGACCCAGCCAGGGAAGTCAGTTCAGCTCAAGTGGTAATGGGCCTGGTAGAGAGTTGCTTGAGCATCCTAAGGGCACCTCATAAACAAATGCTTAGAGTCCTAGGTTCACTGGGGCATAATCCCAGGTGTCTGGCCATGGCTTTGCCTCCATGGTTGCACTTCCATTTACCTCTTTTCTCACTTCACTGCACCCACAGGGACCAGAATCTCTCCAGAGTGGCTGTTGCCATTCTTGTAGTGTGAGAGATGAGTAGGAATGCATAGTGTTGAAATAAATTCTTTCTTTTTTTTTCTTTATTTTTTTAGCCATAGGCTCTAATATAGTGGTTCTCAACCTGTGGGTCTCCACCCCTTGACAAGTTTATAGCCTCCAAAAATAATTGCATTACAGCTTGACACAGCAGCAAAATTACGGTTATGAAGTAGCAATGGAAATACTTATAGTTGGGGATCATCACCAACACGAGGAACTGTATTAAAGGATCACAACATTAGAAAGGTCGAGAACCACTACTTTAATCACTTAATACAAATTCTTCATCTTGGAGCCCATTCCCTACAAAGGAACAACTAACTCAGCCTTAATACTAGGATGATGGACTCAGACCTATCTGAACTGGGTATGCCAGACTGAACTGACCCACCTTGGGACTCCTTTCCCTCCTTAGGGAATGGATAGTGAATAGGATGGGGAGGAGGCTGAAGGAGGCCTGAGAGGAGGGAAGGGAGGTGGAGCAGTGGCAAAAAAAACCAACCTTTTTAAATGAAAAAAGTCTTACTCTGGTAACATCTGATCAAGTTCCATGCAAAGTGGAGAACTTAGAGAGATATTCCTTCTTGATAATGTGTAGGCACTTTGAGTCTTACACAAACCTAAGAGCGGGTGCTTTCTTAAGTGTAATTTCTTCTTTTCTGAAGCTTCCTTTAGACCTAGATTAATCCACAGACAATGTAAGGAGTACACTTAAGTAAATTCCTGGAAATTTTGTCATTTGGAAGACAGAATTTAGTTACCTTGAACCATTACACTAAAAGTTTTGTGTGGCTCTTTTATATAGAAACTAAGCTTAAAAAGTCTCCTTTTAACATGGATTCTGATATCATGAAGGTCTTTTCTTATTGCTCATGTATTTGATTTAGAAATGGATGAGTACAGCTGTCTTTTATTTCATAACATGTTGCAATATTAACTAACACATAATGGGTGCTTAAAATAATATATGAAAAAAAAGACTGTAATTTTTGAAGAATTTATTTAATCATCTGAAAACTGAACATAGTGATTACTGTGCCACCTCGCACATTGAGACCAGGCTGTTCTCTGTTCCAAGTAACTCCAAAAGAACAATTTTTCAGACCTGGGCCATTCTTTGAGAAACATCATTTTATAAACAGTTTGTGATCCCATTTTGAGGATAGGAGAGAACTTGATGGGCATGTGAAGGGAACCATCAAACTGGTACCATTAATGCAGTAACTGATAAATGACATAGATTTGAGAGCGTAGAAAGGGTGTTACCCTTCAAATTTATTAGGGTAAAATAGTAATATAGAGGCAGATGAGTATATTAAAATCATATCAGAAAAATCAAGCTCAAGAACTTATTATCTCCAGACTGAGGAAAGGGTATAACACTCTCAGCTGGATTCCATAAGGAAGTGGGAGGCACCTAACACTATGATGACAGTAACTCCCACTGACCTGTGATTTGACAGTCCATGTATTAAGAGCAGACAAAGAATTCAGAATTTTTCACTGGGACTTCAGTTCAGCTCAATCTCTACTGTTACTAAGTCTACTCAACTGCCTTCTCCCCACCTTCCAGCTCAACTGTCTGGATCGACAGTCCATGCATCTACCTGTTCTTTGTTTAGACATCTGACCTTTCTCTTCTGCAACTAGACTCAGTTCTACATCTTTGCTTTCAAACCTGTGACACTCAGTGTCATTACCACCTTCTCCAGTTGCTTCTCAGAAATTGGTTTGTGTTCCTTGTTGTCTTAGTTACTATTCTATTGCTGTGAGGAGACACCATGACCAAGGCAGCTTGTATTTAAAAAAAAAAAAAAGCATTTAATTGGGAACTGTTGGGATTTTGTGCAGCTCTAATACTGTACAGATACAAATGACCTGGTTATCTGGCAGTGGATTTCTATGAATGCAGAGGCCATTCTATGAATGTGGAGGCAGCAGCGGGTAGCAGGAAACAGTTAGAAGATGTATCTATGTAAAAGGACTTTATTATGGATTAACAGATGAACAGAAGGAGGGGGGGAAAGAGTGTAGATGAATAGATGATAGATAGATAGATAGATAGATAGATAGATAGATAGATAGATAGATAGATAGATAGATAGAGAAATGAGGAGCACTCCCAAGAAGGAGAACAAAGAAGGAGAGAGATTCAGAAGATGTGGAATCCTTCTTTAAATGGGGCTTGACATCAGAATTCAGAGGAGACTATGGAGACTAATGGGAGTCTTCTTATAATTTTTGAGGTTTAGTTCATTTTCATGGCAGGAAGCATGGTAGCATATAGGCAGACAAGGTGCTAGAATTCCACCTGAGAATTCTATATCCAGATCTGCAGACAGCAGGAGGGATAAGATGCTGGGGCTGGCCTACCCTCAGTGACATAGTTCATTTAGCGAAGGGCCATGCCTACTCCTATAAGGCCATACCTAATCCTTCTCAAGTAGGGCCACTACCTGATGACTAAGCATTCAAATAAATGATGCATGGGAGGCTGTTTTTATTCAAGTTACCACACTTACCTAATCAATGTAGGCTACTTAGATTTCTATAAGCTTACCTCTGAAACCTCTGTAGACTCTAATAAAACTTTCTTAACCCTTGAATTTTATTCTTTAAGACACACACATCCTATACACTAAGACACACACACACACACACACACACACACACACACACACTCACCCACATTCATAGACACATGTACACTATGTGGTACGTGATTGTGTGATGAGAATTAATATTATTTCTTAAGATTGAAATAAAGGAATTTATGTTAGTTTCACCCAGGTTACCAATAAAGTAGGATTATCTTGCAAATTATTGCCATTGAACTACCATACCTTGTGAATTGATTGTTATTCCATAAAATCTGACATTGAGTAGTTGCCTATATTTCTAAAATAATGTGCTAAAACTATGTTGTTGGGATATAACCTTGGAGAGATTGAATTAAATTCTTGCCTTTAAGGAACTTGCTGTTTGCAAGTTTTTACTTGGGGAGTGAGAAAGGAACATTAGCACTGCCTGAGATACTTTCTCCCACCCTGGTCCTAGCCCCTTTTTTCTCACACTACCACATACAAATGGTAACCATGACAGCATAAATGATGATGATAGCCCTGACAGACCTTTCCCCCTCAGTCTCAAGTGTTCTAGGGTCTGAATAATAAAATGCTGTATGTAAATCCTGCTTCCTCTTTAGTAACTGAGCTGTGTGCTTAGGGCTGTGTTAACATCCTTGACTTCACACTGTTTTCTTAATAACAATTTTAGAAAAGAGTGAAGGTCTTTTAGAACAGTCTCTGAAATCTCTCTTCATTAAAATCATACCAAATTCTAAAAAGAGGTTTGACAACTAATTTTTAAAGCAAAAAGTTTTAAATATTCTAATAGATAAAATTTAATGCATTCTAACAGGATTTCATATTTATAAGCTTCAAAATTTTAACAGTGCCTCGTGATTTATTACAAACTTAATGAACATTACAACCTACAATAAAGTCTACACTTTCATCATGGTTTTATTGTAGTTGACATTCATAGTTCACATTTTGTCTGAGAGAGGGCATGCAGATCGCCTTATGGAAATAAGACTTGTTTTCCATAGAAGGGATTTAGGAATAGCCCTACTGGATTACTATTTAGCTCAGGTCTCAGACTATTGCTTGAGCAGGACAGCTATGGCCTCAAAGAGAAGATGCTGGGTGAACTGGCAGATGGTAAATCTTTTTATCCCTCTTCTTTTTCTCTCGTAGAATTTTACTGAGAGTGTTGATTGAAAATTGGTTAGGAAAATCAATTTAGGAGGGATGGAAAGGACATTTTTATTGACTTGAAAAGATTATCTAACATTCAATTATTTCAGTATATGTTGGCATGTAAGATATATTACTATTAAATACAAACATAATATGATGTGAATTGAAACTTACATTTGTGCATATCACTTATATTTATTATACTGAAGACAAATAGTTGTTGAAAAATAAAATTTTCACCTGAGATAACAGTGTGCTTTCTACTGCAAAGGCTGATTGTCTGACTATAGCTGCAGTGATGTAGAGAGGCTGGATGTTGCAAGTCCAAAGCCTCATTACAACTTATCTTGGACTATCTTCAGCCTACTGAATAGCTTTTTTTAAACCTACTTCTTTGTTGGATGTAACATCCTGTGGTTAACAGATGAAAACCATTTGAAATGTACTAACTTAGCAGACTACTCACTTCCATCAACCCAGAAGGTAAGCATGCTATCCATCAGACAGCATCTGAGGCCCATTGTAACAAGAAGCTTCTGGTCTATCTGGCCTATGGTCCAGACCCACAGTCCCACAGAAACACATAGATGTTTATATTAATTTATGCTGATGGACCAATGGCTCAGACATATTGCTAGCTGGGTCTTTCATCTTAACAATCCATTTCCATTCATCTGTTTAGCCATGTGGCTTGGTGCCTTTTTTAAAAAGCAGCATGGTTGTCTTCTTTTCTCTGTATCTGCTGGTGTCTCTTCTCTGCTTTTTGGGTTCCCAGAATTTTCTTAGTTTGGTAACCCTGCCCACACTTCCTGTCTGCCTTCTAGTCAACCAGCTTTTTATTAAGCCAGTAGGAGGAACAAGGTACCAGAACCTATTCCCACTATGTTCCCCCATTTTTTAAAAAAAAAACAAGAATCCCACATCTAATTTCCTTTGTATAATTTTTTCCACCATTATCTATAACTTCTAACACTCCAAGAAAAGACAAACATCCATAATACAATTTTTTTTTTGGAATGGGAGAGTAGTTCAGCTACTTCCTGCTGAATGAGGGTGTTGGAAATCCCAGGAGGACCCAAAGAAAAATTTAGGATTATGGACAAATCTTTAGTAGAATAGTCTGTGAGACTGGGCCATCTCAGCCAGTCTCCTTGAAGCTGTTTTGGATACAGAGCTCAGAGGAAACTGCAACAGAAGTGCTCTGAAATGCTGAATCATCTGGGCCATCAGTTTCCATTGGAGACTTTTCAGGAGTCTTCCACAATCAAACTTTATTTTCTTTTACCAGGAATAAATCCACAGCCTCTCATTTTCTGTGGAAATAAAAAGAAAACCTCTTCTCCGAAGTAACATATCTTTTGATTTCAATTTTAATGTCAACTCATTTACCAAATATATAGGTCAGATTAATCCAGCAGCATTTATTATCAAATAGCCCTTAGAAGCTTTTACTACTTCATTTTCAGTCAAAAAACTTAAAGACAATAACATATAGTATCCAGACACTTTGTATTTTCCATATCTTTGAGACTTAGTACTATTTTTTTTACTCTGTTTTTTAAGGACTTTATCCTTTTTTCCTTTTCTTCCTCTTTCAAACCTATGGTACATTTAAACACACTCTAAACCATTTAGAAATTTTTTGAATACATCTCTACTGTATATCTCTTATCATTTTTTGTTTCTGACCACACCTTTGCTTGGCTCCACCCAACTATCTCTATTCCTTTCTGTTTCTGATCACACCTTTAATCTGCCAAGGTGTGGCTAAGGATTAAAGGTTTCACCCAACTCCTAGTTTAGCTTCACAGAGTTTAGTTTTTTAGCAGAGGTACTGGTAGGATACAAAATTACTACTCTAGGAAATTTTAAGGTCCATATAATCACCAAGTAAAGCACTACTGTCTGCTTTTCATGAACTCCATTTAAGCAATTGGCAGCAGGGTCTCTTAAAAGATTAACAAGTGTTTTGCTGCTAAGGCTGAGTCAGGAAACCTCTTTTAAATGAGCCACATCTCTGCTCTTAATCCAGCAAATAGAGCTTGTCCAAGAAAATGCTCCAACTAAGAAGCAGTCCTTGACTTTGCTCCCTTTTTGTTTGTAAGAGAAATAATCTAAATCTGTCATAAGCAGCTTGTTGCTTACATTGAAGCTGCTGTGAGACTTCAGAAACTGGTCTTGTTTCAGTTTAAGTCGTGGGTAGCAAACTCACCATTTTTGTAATTCAAACCCATATGCCACTCAGTCTTTGTACCATAGCTCACTTGAGAGACAAAACTTGAAAGCTTCTTTTGGCTCCAGTTTTGTGCTCTAGAACCCTTTTTAAGCTTTCTAAGTCTTTGTGTGGGTATACATGACCAATGTTGGTACACCATTTGTAATAGAGAGTTTCTTGCCTGGACTTTCCAGCCTAGCCCTGAGATTTGGACCCATTTGCAGCTCTGCAACCACTTTGGCCCAAATAATCACACAGAGGTTTACATTTACTTCACGTTGATTGACCCGTGGCTCAGACATATTGTTAGTTGAATCTTTCATCTTAACTCAACCTATTTACATTAGTCTGTTTACCACTGTGTCTTGGTACCATTTCTCAGAGCAGCATGATTATCTTCTTTTCTCTGCTTCTGCTCCTGTCTCCACTGGTATCTCTCCTAGTGTCTCTGGTGGAGTCTCTCTTGATGTCTCTTCTCTGCTCTTCCTGTTTCTGAGTTTTCTTAGTCTGGCAGCCCTACTCACATTTCTTGTCTGCCTTATAGCCAATCGGCTTTGTATTAAACCAGTAGGAGAAACAAATATTAACAAAGTATCAGAACATATTCCCAGAGCAGCCTGTAGCTGGTGTCTCTGCTTTTCTGTACCTTGCCTCTCTGCTGTTTGCATTCATGATCTTTGCTCAGAGATCTTACACTCTTCATGAAAATGATACAGTCTAGGGCTCTTCTGGCTAGTTTTCTCTGCCAATCAAAGAACTAAAGGGTAGGAAAATTTACAAGTACAGCAGATAGCAGCAAAGAAGTTTAGAACATCACTGACAGCCATAGATAGAATTGGCAGTTGAAGATGTTTACTGTGGCTGAAGAAACACACACATGCCACAGACACACAGAGAAAAAGACCTTCTGTGAGTTGGGGGGTGGGGAGGTCTAAGAAAGAAAAAAAAAAATCCGGTATCCTCTTGAGGGTTTTAAGTCTGAAGAGTCTTCCCTCACTGAAGGTTGGTAGGCTTGAAGAGAGATTGGTCCACAGCTGTTGTGTGTAAAATGTCCTATTCTGGCCTCAAACTTGCAGTCAGTCTACCAGCTGATAATTTACTGGAGAAAAAAAAATAAAACCTACAAAGCCTTTGTTTTAATATATCACCTTTTGTCTCAGGTCAAGAGGGTGAGAAAAAAGCAGTGCTCTTGAAAGATCATCATCCTTATTACCCAATCAAGCCCTTCTCTCTATTTCTCCATCTACCAGAGACTCTATTCCTAGTCACTCAAAACTGCTTCCAGATTGAAACACAGAACTGGGGGAAGCCAAGACTTGTGTTCCTGGGCTCAGGTCACTCTTGTTTTTAACTTTAGAATATCTCCTTCAACTTTGAGATGAGAGTTGTGTTTTACAATGTATAGGAAATATTGGATATGTCTTTTTTTATCAAACACTCTTAAACTTGTGTTGAGGATAGGGATTAAAATCTTTTTGTCTTTCCCAGTTTATGAGACTTTCATGAAAATGTTTTATCTTTTCTACTCAATACAATATTTGTTTGTGCCAAGTCCCAATATTCTACTCTAGGAATTTGATGGCCATGAACAGAGAATTTCTTCCTTTCCTTCTTTCATTTCCTGTGGGACACTTCTTTCTAAATTAGCCAATTGAAAAAGATTAAAAGTCCAGATTCCAACCAATAAGAAAAAATGCACCTGAGTAAGAATAAATAAAAACATTCCTGTATCAGTGTTTATTCTTCTGAGTTTAGGATTAAAGTATGCCTTGTTCAGACAGTTCAATTGAGTCTTTGAAACCTTGAACTTGTTTCTAACAACTGACACCATAGAACTAAATTTACCTCTATATACTGATCAGATATAAATATTCTGACAGAAAGTCCTATACAAGTATAGAAGAACATCAATTTATATCTTGAGGAGATGTAAAGGGTAACTGGCTTTTGTGTTAATACGGTGCCAACATGCAAGGGTTAAACAATTCTGTTCCCTTCAATATGTGCTTTAATTTCTTAGCTGGTAGAATGTGCATTTAATTCATTATGTGTTTCTTCTTGTAAATTTTTTCTCAACTACTATTTTCAGAAAAATATTCTCAATACTCACTTCCTATATCCTCGAAGTATTTTCAATGAAATTTCAGGATTAGTTTCCTCTTAAACTCCACATCTACTGACAAAAGGATGCGCTAGAACTACAAACACAAAAATTTTGCTGCCAGTTAGTGATTTCACAATTTAAGCTTAAGGTTTTTGATATAGAAAATGTGTCAGTTACTTAGGTGTTTGGTGAGAGCTATTTTTCAAGTGTCAAACAGTAACACTATTTTATAATACTTAAAGATTGGGTAATTTTATCCCATTGACTCAGAAACAGAGTAATTAAAAATAAACTCTCAATTTTCCAGAGTTATTTCTTTGGAAATGGAGAAAATACCTTAGATAGTTAAATACTAAAATTATTCACGATCTTTATCTTCAAGCAATTGTAAAATGTATTCATTATATTCCCAGACTTTCCTCTAACCAGTGTGTGTGTGTGTGTGTGTGTGTGTGTGTGTGTGTGTGTGTGTGTGTGTGTGTGTGTGTGTGCATGTGGTTATGTTTTTACTGCTGTGATAAAACTTCACTATCAAAAGCAAGTTGGGAAAGAAATGACTTATTTCAAATTACATTAGGAAGGAAAGGCAGGGCAGGAATTCAAAGGAAGAACCTAGAGATGGGAATTAAAGCAAGGCTAAGGAGAAACACTATTTACTGGCTTTCTCAAAGTGGTTACTCAGCCTGTTTCTTTACACCTTTCCTGAACCAGCAGCAGTGGACTGGACACACCCACATCAGTCATTAATCAAGAAATTGTATTGCTCTGCAGACTTGCCTTCAGGCATTTTGATAGAGGCATTTTCCCAACTAACTTAGTTTGTACCAGATAATTCTAGGTTGTTTCAAAGAGACAAAGCAACATCAGCAACAAGAGCAAACCAGGACACTCTCTGGAATACACCAGAATCATTGGGGTGGAGCAAAATTTCCCACTCTCCTCTTCCAAATGGATGTTAGGTGGAAACTCACTTTCTCTGTTAATGTTTAAAAGTTAACAAAACCAAAACTAGCCTTCTGGTTTTTTGTTTTTTGTTTTGTTTTGTTTTGTTTTTTAAAGTTCTCAGTCTCACAGTGACAATTTTAAAGAATTAGAGAAAGCAAAGGTAACGATTTGATTGGCACTTGCCATTACTCACTGGAGAGGTTCTTGTGCTGCTATTATTTTCCTGAAATTTGTGGAGAATCAAATCCTGCTCCCCATTTCCCTTCCTTGTGCCCTGGCACCTAAGTGTGCAACAAACATAGGAAAATATTGGACCTATTTCAGTTTTTAGGCTGTGCTTGATAAAGCTCCAGCTCTTAAAATAACTTTGAGGAAGTTATTGACAATTTTAGGGTTGAAATACAAACACTGCAACTTTTATTCCTCTTTCCTCTCCCCCTATTATCCCTTTATAGCTATGCCTAGTTAGAGGCAGTAAATACAGGGGACATTTGATCTTTTTCCTTTGAAATCTTTGAGTCACCTTGTGTCATGTTGACAAACAGCAGCAAGCCAGGACACATCCTTTTGAAAGGGATTGTGAGCTCCGTTCTCCAAGCCTGTAACTTCTAAATAAGAAATGGCAGGCAAAGATTTTATTTGTGCATCATGAAAAGAAGGAGAAGACGGAATGAGAAAAATAGTAGAGAGCCAGTAAAGAAAAGGCAGCCCTCCCTTAAGCTCCTGTTTTAGTCTCTTGCCCCTGAGGAAGCTGCCAAAAGTTATCTCCTCCCTGGGACTGCTTAAGATGATGCATACAGGTTACTTAAGGCCTGGTAGCCATGTTTGCCATGTGACTCTCCCTTTGCCTTTCCAAGGGTCACTCAGAATTGCCTTTTTTTTTTTTTTTTTTTTAATACGCATTGAACATGGGCTTTCTCTAATTAGGTCTGATTTCCTTTGGTGGAGAGGATTATCAGGGTGCAGAAACTTTTCTCTCATTTTTTAAATTATTATTCTGGTGCTGAAACCATGAGATTGCCATATATCAGTTTCTTTCTGAGGGAGTCAAGCTATCTTGTCTGAAGAAAGATGCTGATTTGACTGGTGGAAGATATGCATGGATAATTTGTTTCTGCTGGCTTCTGTTACTCACTATATCCCTGCCCCTGCTCTAACTATTAATCTCTTCTTTAATATTCAATATGTGTTTTGTCTCTGGCTTCTGGAGCCTCATTTGTGCTACAGAGCACTCTCTATGCAGTATCTCTCTCCCTTTACATCCTCCAGAGCTTATAGAAAATCCCTCAGGTATAGGTCATTTCTTGACCCTTACACCTACCACAGGCTCAGAGATTTTATTAGAACCTTGCTATCTACTACATATAGTTTGGCCTTAGTACAATTCATGGGTAAAAATGACATACTTAATTTTCAAATTATTTCATATGGTAAAAACTTCTGCCACTGTATAAACAAATGATCCCCAAATCTGTTACATTTAAACTTGCTTTGATCTGCACTTTCAAAGATTTTTTACCTCTAAGGTTTCTCAACTTTCAACTCTTGAAAAATCTTTCATTTTTATGATTTATCTAGCTCTGCTATCAGGAAATCTTTTAAAACTGTTATATAACATGCTTGATCTTGGGATTTTTTTAAAGATCCGTAAGTGTAGTTGAAATATCTATAAAATTTGAAACAAAAAGTTAGTTTAAAACTTGTAACAAAAGATTTATAGTTGAAAAAATATATACATGGATAATCTTAATTTACTTAATCATATATAGCTACAGCATGCTATATATGTTATTCTACTCTTGTTTATAGAATAGGTCTATTAATTGTATGTGTAACTTGAAGTCAGTGCTTGGTTAGAAAAATAAATGTTTTAAAATAGCAACCATGTGACTCGCCTCTTTCTTGGCTTATGACCTAATTAGAATGAAAGCAAACGTGGCTGACAGCCATCTTTACTAAGGTTAAAAAATGTTACCCATAATATGACGTCATCACCATCTTAAGATGACCAGATGCTATAAACCAACAAGGGTAGCACCTATAAAACTTCTTAGTCCTACTAAACTATTGGTTTAGCATTATATCTACTTTTCAAACTAACGAGACAATAGCAGATCTTAAATGTTTTAGATTAGGTTAGGTTTTCTTATGGTGATTAAAAAGTATACTCAGGTTAGCAGAACCTGACTTTGAGATGAATGTCTAACTACTTATGTCTTGAAAACTCTTTAACACAAGGCTTCTAAAAAATTTAGGAAAAGAAATACATATGTTTAATAAATAAAGTACAGTTGATAAATAAGGTTTATAAGTTCCTAATGTCTTATCAGGTTAACAGTAACTGACTTGGAAATGCATCTAGCCTCTTTGTTTCTGTTGACTTCATTAAGCTTTATCTATTTGTCTAGCCTCTTTGTCTTCACTTTGTTAAGCTTGAGCTATTTGGATAAACTGAATCATTCAAGATAGAGTGATATTTTGCAATGTGTACTATGAAGAGATCAAAAGTAAGGTTTCTCTTTGTGAACTGTATTTATGATTTTGTAAAGTTCTCAGTCTCTCTATAGGCTCTGCTTATTTTAAAGATTTATTTTGATATTCAAAGACACAAAAAGAGTTATTAAAAAAGGATTATACTCACAATGTTTAGTCCATTAGTATTTGGCAAATTCAAAGAAAATACTCCACTACTCACCTTATCTTGTTGAGTCCAAAGTTTTGTACCTAATCTACCTTCTATCATAATTAAAGAAAACTTTAACTCTGTCTAGTCTTCAACTTCATTAAAGACCATAAAAATTATATGAGCTAAGTAAACAGGAAGTACAGTATAAGCCACATATAAAACTATAGAAATTAAAGAGACATCTGGTAACCAGGACAGTCTTCCAAGGTTTTTTTGCAATGTGAGGAATCCATAAATTGTCTACTCAAACTTTTAAGGCTCAAACTTAACTGGTATAAGACTATAAAATCTCAGTCTTAAAAAAAAAAAAAAAAAAAAAAAAAAAAAAAAAAAAAAAAAAAAAAAAAAAAAAAAACCTATGAACTTGTAAACTGTTGTATAGGACAAGCTTTATTTAGTTTCCTGTCTGTGTTTTCAAGGTTAAGCCTAAAAACAAATAACTAAAGCAAGTAGTTTTTTAACTCAATATAGTTTATAGATGATCCTAAATTTCTTCAGAGATCTGCTGAATATGGCATCTTAAATGTTTGAAGAAAAAAGCTTCTTATGATAGACAGAAATGGCAGCTCCTAGTTGCAACTCTTAGGTCTCTAAACAAGATGACTCCATCTAGACCATGGTAATGCTAATCACTGGGAAAAACAGCTTCATGCTTCACCCAGTGCCTGAATCATGCTCAAACTGTGGAAAGGCAGGACACTGGAGAGTTGATTGCCCCACTTTGCCTAGACAATGTAGATCAGCCCCCCAAATTTCTCCTCCACAAGAAAGTCTCTAAGATCTTTTGGGCCTGGAAGTCAAAGACTGATGCTGCCCTGAATTTCTGTTCCTAATGAAGACACTCAGACCACAGAAGGTCTAGGGTGACTACCTTGGTAGAAATAAGTTTCTGTCATTTTACTTCATGCGTAGGCCATTTGAATGATAATTTCTTCTTCAATTTATCCTTCTCAGATCTCTGATGGAGTCCACAGCAGTGACAAGCAAACTATCTCCTCCAAGGCTGCTCTCATGTTAGTTTATTTAAATGCAAAAATCAGGTCTTGCTTTTTCTGCAGCTATTAGGTCTACACACAGTTTGCCTTTCTGAAACAGTTATTAATGAGATAAAAATCATAAAACAAGTTTGAAAGTAATTTTTTGATATTGTTATTTAAAGAAACTTGCCTTTCAACGACTGCTCTCAGTAATCAACCACTTCTGTCTCCTGGCAAATAACTGAAAAAAATAAAGGCTTAAAGGTTATGTACATTATAAGGTTCTAAAACAGTTATTTAAGATGTATAAATACAAATTAAAAAGGTCTGTTTCTGAAAGTTTAGATAAGTTGTGATGGTCTTCATATTTTAAAGTGTCTAAATATAAGCTATAAAGGTCTAAAAAGTAATTTAAATTATAAAAAAATGAAAAATGTTTTAGATTTCTTTTCCTTCATATACTGTTATTATACTAATACTTAAATTTCAGAGTTTTAACATTCATCAGTGAAGTTCTGATAAGGCATTAATCCAGCACTGGTAAACCACTACTAAGATTTTCATAGTCACATGCTCAAATCTTTGCACTTGCTATGGTTGTCTTCTAAGCATAGATTTAAAAGTGCTTCTCAATTGTGCTAGAAGCGTCTCTGTCCAGTCTACATGTCCAGCCCCCTGGAAATTGCCAACACTTAGTCCCTAAGCTTCTACTGTGACTCAGAGATGTGAGTCTACTGTTTCTTCTCTGATGTGGATTTTAGTACAGATGGTAATGACAGTTGTGTATATGTTAGTATATACAATTTTTATCTCTTTTTATAAACTCAAAAAAAATCTTGTGTAAGCTTCAGGGAATCATGAGTCTTGGATTCAGCTCTTATAGGTCAACCAAACCTTAAATAAATACTTCTGTCAATTAATAGCCTAAGGCTTATCATCTATATATTCCTGAGGGTGAGATCTCTTTCTTATCCTGGTCTTGGAACTAACTGCCTTCCCCCATGACCATAACAATGGGCCTGAAATTTTCAAATATTTACTTACAATAAAATCTTTCCCCTAAACTTCTCAACTTTACCTTTGTCCCTAGTCTATATCTGTCCCAGTAGGTTTCAATCAGCCAGAAACTTCAAACTGCTCCGACCATACTTCTGATGGAATTTTCAGCCAGCTCGACCCTCTGCATTTCAGAGTCCGGCAATGCAGCTAGCCCTAGGTGGTTCCTCAGAACCTGGGCAGTTAGTTAAACATATGACCCCAGCCGTCATTCCTCCTTCCCCTGCTGTCCTGTCATTCTTGGACCCCACTGACAATAATACCACAAATTCAACAGGAAGTAATCACAGAAGAGATTACATTAACCCTAATTATCAACCAAAGATTGAAATATCATGTCCCAAAGTAACGCAGAACAAATGGCTAACTGAGGTGTGTGGTGACATATTGTGTATTTAATAAAGTTTACTTGGAAATTAAAAAACAGAGTCAAACCACATTTAGCCTTTAAAGTCAAGGAATGGTAACCCATACCTTTAATTCCAGCACTCAGGAGACAGAGGTCCAGGCTAAACAGAGCCAGGCACACACCTTTCATCTTAGCACCAGAAAAGCTGAATGAGGAAGTGAGAAAGCTGGGCAAAAAAAGAGGAGGCAAGAGTTCAGCTCTTGGCCTGTGCTCCTCTTGGGGTGAGGACACAGAGGGATTCAGTCTGAGGATTCATGGGGATGGGCTAGGTGAGAAAAGGTTGTGGTTTATTTCTCTATTTCTCTGATCTTTCGGCTTTTCCTTAATATCTGGATCTGGTTTATTATTATCATTATTATTATTATTATTATTATTATCATCATCATCATCATCATCATCATCATCATCATCATTATTATTATACCAAGTAGAATTTGTGCAACAAAGGTGCCAGTTTAAAAAGTTAAACTGGATGCTGGTCAGTTCTCTCAGAAACACTCAATATCTGTGACTCCTTCCAGCACTTATTAGCCTGACCCCTACCCTAGTCTTCTCCCTCTCAAAAGCTGGGCTTCCGCCCACTCCCCACCAATTCTCTTTTCTGTATAGTCTCAGCCATTTTGGACATACTGTCTCTTGGCTTCTTGGTATCCTAGCTATCTCCTGACCTCCTAGACCCCCTCTCTTATCTCTTATTTTTTGCCCCATTATCCTGGTTTATTCTGCTGCCTGTGCTCAGTATGAGCCTTTTCAGAAGCCTCTGGATGCAGTCTTCCTCATATTTACAATGAGCCTTTTCAGCCAATACCCAGAAGCAATCATGTCTTCATTATTTCATTCAATGGGCATTCCTATCACAGTAACCCCTCCTATGGTCTCCTCCCTCTCATATTAATATCTTAAAGGTTTTTTTAAACCTAAACATTTTTGAGATTATAGTATAATCACATCCCTTCCCTTTGCATTCATATCCAAATAAATAAATATATTTCTTTGAAAATTTGACACATTTGGATAATTTATTTTGATCATGTTCATTCACCATTACCTCCTTACAATTTTCTCTAGTGAAATTTTAATTAAAAGAAACGGCCAAAGCACTCATGCAACCAACTCCAATAAAAAGTGACATGTGTTGCAATAAAAATCCAAACTAGGCTATCCTTTGTGGAAACAAGAAAGAGGTAATATCTAATTGTTCATCAGGATAATGGCCATGTTCTCAGATAATACCTCTACCCTCCTCTAAAAGAAACAACAAATTTTGTTTCTTACTTGACATTTGTGTAGGGTCTATTTGGAGACTGTGTGTATATTATCATATGGTTGAGCTGAGAAAAAAGTTATTCCAAGACAGGCTGGAGCCTGAGAAAATTGCAATGCATAATTTCCTCCAAATGCCATTGCCATCCTCGGTGGGCTGGTAAAATGCAAGGTTGACTTTATGTTTTGAAAGAGTTAATGCCATTCTAGATGGGGCTTGGTTACCCAGAAGCCTTGGGGAAAATGTATTAGCTAGGGAGAGAAGAGTAGAAAAATTCATAGAACCAAGAGAACAAGAATATTTAGAGCAGTCAAGATTCGTTTAAGAGACCCATTATAAATAACAGAGAAGAAATAAAAAGTGGGGAAAAGAAAAGTCAGAAGACCAGGTGGTAGGTTATTTAGCCAGTTTTCCACAGAATGGCTACAAGGATCAAAAGATGGCAATCTCTGTGTGAAAGAAATAAATGGTAGAGAAGAAAATGTGAAAGAAACCCCCCCCCCCCTGCTACAACCTAGGGCTATACTTAGCAAAATGGAGCACGCTCAGAAAGAGGGGATGACTTGCAAGTTGTCCAGAAAGTAACAGGAACCTTTTTTGGTTATAGGAACATTAGGGTTTTCACTTTTCTGCCAGGTCTATTCCATTTCCTTACCCGGAAGTGATTTCTTCCTTAATAAGCTATCGTTGCTTCCACCACTGCCCATGTATTCCTGTAATTTCTTGTTCCATGACATAAGAACATATAAATCCCAGAAGGTGCCCATCAGACCCTAATCTTTGTCTAAAGCAATATTGAACATGTAAATAAAAATTCTTCTTTCTGTTTCCTAGTATGATATGGGAGCTCTGTTTGATGATGTCAGTATTATCTCAATGTTCTAATGATGCTACAGTACTGGCCTCATTCTCTTTATCCAGAATAGGGCCATTATATTTCAGGCAGAAGGATAGTAGAAGGCAAGAAGAAGAAATGATACATCTGCATTGTCTTTTAAGGTAGGTTGCAGCAAACATGAAATAGGTTTCCATATTAAAAAGTTCCATCTAGTTGGTGAAAGTTTAATCTTATGGCCATATTTATCTATAGCAAAGACATACATAAAGGGTACATGCATGCACATGCATACACAGGTTTGTGTGTACTTGTGCTTGTGCATGTGCATTTATATGGAGGCCAGAGTTCAACCTTAGATATTGCTCCTCAGGAACTGCCAACCTTGATTGTCAAAAATATCCTCTCATTGGGACCTGTAGGTCTTGATGATTAGACTAGGCTGCCTGGCTCATGAGCCCCAGAAATATACCTTTCTCCAGCTTCTTAATTTCACATTACAATCATATCTTAACACAGCCAAATTTTTATAACAATATTCTTATTAATTCTTTGAAAATTTCATAGAACATATAACATATTTACTCCTCAATACCTCCCTGATCCACTCTCATTTTTCTACCCTACCTGTCCAACTTGAGAATGCCTTTTATAATCCTTTTTAACCCATAGAGTCTAAGTCATTTGCTCAGTGCTCATTTCAGTGTGAGTCATTTCCTAAAAAGTAGTGAATCTAGAAGGACGTACCTTAAAGAAAACTGACTATATCTTTGCCAATAGCTATCAAATGCCAATAATGAAGAGAGATTTTATGCATATATTATCCCCTCTACGGTGTGGTTTGACTTTCTGATTTTGGATTTCATAGGTTTTGTGTAGCTGTTACAATCTCTGTTTATTAATATGTGCAACTTTCCTGTTGTGTCCTGAAGACACTGTTTCCTTGAGGTCATCTACAACCTTTGGCGTTTATAGCCATTCCAGTCCCACTTCCTAGATTATTGCTGAGCCTTGTGGGAAGGAGATACACACATGTTTTTTTTTATGGGTTCTTGTGACTGAACTCAGGACCACATACTTATGGGATAAGCACTTTAATGATCGTTCTATCTCTGCAGTTCCCGAGGGAAGTATTCATTCAATCAATTAAAATTTAATTACCTTTGAAAATAAATAGTAGTTAATGATAAGACTTTCATTTCAGAGCTCCCTCTTAAGATTCACAAAATATATAAATATCAAAATTATTATGCCACTTAAATTTAAATTTTTAAGTGTTTGTGGGTGGGGCAAGTGCTTTCAACTCACTTAAAGCTTTGTTGAACAGAGAGATGCCTTCAAACTTCTGAACACCTAGTTTTGTAGGTTTTTCCCTTATGGGTCTACTATTCTGAGAATCACCTTTCTCATTCTCTCACAAGTTCATTGAATTGTTTTAATATCTTTGCACATTGATGGGAATAGGTCATAAATTCGTGTGTTCCTTTTCTCCGATTGTCATTTCTTATGTCTATAATCACAAAGACAAATCACTAACCTAGCAAAGGTTTTATTGGGGATTATATGAATGAAGCCCATGAATTTGTAAAGCCCTGAACCTAGTCTATGCCTATGATACCAGATATTGGAGGATTTTAACTGACTTAGTGAGTGCAGTTAAGAAAGTCTATTAGCAAGAGTAAGTTTGATCATAGAAGGAATGGTCTATGTCAAGGGTCTTTAATGCAGAATGAGTACTGACTTTTTGTGTGTATGTATACATATATCTTCATGGAAAGTAATTATATGTCACAAAAGGAAAGGTCATCTGAAATGTGTATCTCAAAAAATGGATGAAATCTACAGTCTGTTCTCTTCCCTTATCTTTCTTGCCCCAAGGCTATTAATACAAGAGAACATTTAAACCTTACTTCTTTTTCCAAAGCAATTTTAATGATTCACTCTCTAATTATGTAAAATTTTTCAGTTCTAAGAAATGACAGTTCTGCTGTGATTTTCAAAGCTATGCTATTAATGAGCTATTCTTGAATATATTAGTTGTATTCTGAAAAACTATTAGAACACCTCATGCTCAATAATTTCCCCCACAAGTACACATTGCATATTTCTTGTATTACTGAAATCTTAAGTTTTCAAATGAGTGGTGATTAGTAAAGAGGTTAATTATATTGTACTATGGAACAAAGAGTGGATACAATCCTACACTAAATCTACATTCAGAATATTGGTATATATCAGAGTCTAAATACTGACTCATGGGTAAAGAATGGAGAGAAAAACTGGAGTTGGACCAGCAGATCAAGGTGTCAAAAACCATCATCCTTGTGGCTGGTAGTGGGTTTCTCTATGAGCAGCAGGGAAGAAAAGGTTAATTTAATATTTCCTTACATAATAGATCTGGGGACAGGTAGGAGGACCCTAGAATGAACATGCTAGATAGAAAAGGTCTGTGGATAATTGGAAAGGACTAGATGTAAGACAACATTGAAAAACATTAAAGAAGAATACAGAGACTATAGAATAAATTTGAAATTATTTTTATCATTATAAATGATTAAGTAGAAGCTTAAAAATAAAATCATATGCTGATGAAGCAGCATTAGAAGAACACAGGAAGGAAATGGTAAAAACACATTCTATGGCACGGTAGCTTTATATTTCCAAACAACTGTGAAGAGAACCAAAAGGCATAGGGGTATGTAGATAGATAGGACCAGTTGGCAAAAGGGGAAAAAGCAGGTTGCCTATAAAAATACCCAAATCATCTATTTAAAGGATTTTGAATTGAAAAATATACCAGAACATAGAAAGAGCTTAGAAAGAACATAGAAATATTAATGGATTGATAGGATTAATATTTCAAAAATGGCTGTTCTGTCAAAAGCAATGTACACATTCAATAAATTCCTCATCAAAATTACAGCATGATTCTGCACATAAATTGAGAAAGAAATTTTAGTTTTATATGGAAACAAAAAAAATCCAGAATACCTTAAAAAATATTTCCCAATAAATAACAAAAGAACTGCTGGAGGTATCACTATCCCAGTTATAAAGTTGTAGTATGAGACTATAGTATAAAATAGGATGATATTAGCATAAAATAGGTTACATTGATTAATAGAATAGAATTGAAGACTCGGATATAACTCCACAAACCTGTGGATTCCTGTTTCTGTTGTTATTGTCTTTTGTTTTTACCAAAGACACCAAAGAAACATATTGGATAATAGACAATATTTTCAACAAATATATTGGCTAAGCAGTATCGATGCATATATATTTATCACTATGAGCAAAACTTAGCTACTCATGGAACAATGACCTTAACAGGACAAAATACTCTGAATAAGACAGAAGACAAAGTGGAGAACAAATTTGGACTTATTGGCACAGGACAAAGCTTTATGAACAGGACATCCATAACACAGGCACTACAATAAACAATAAATGGGACCTCAAGAAATAGAAGCGTTTGTATGGGAATGATCCCATTATTTGGTCAAAGTGAAAGGCCAAAGATCTTCATCAATTATACAACTGTATATTTGTATAATTGTAACTAAAGTATATGAAGAATAAAAGCAACCCAAACTTCAAGACAACAAATAACCCATCTTTAAAATGGGTACAGAACTAAGCAAAGAATTCTCAAATGATTAAACAAACACAAATAGCCAAGTAACACTTAAATAAATGTTCAAGATTCTTAGTCATCAGGGAAATACAAAATAAAACTATTTTAAGACTTTATTTTACAGCAGTCAGAATAGCCAAGATCAGTAAAACAAATAACAGACCATGCCATTTAGAATGTACTTATTCATTGTTGGTGGGAGTGCTAATTTGCACAGTCACTATGGAAATCAGTGTGGCAATTCCACAGGAAGCTGGGAGTTGATACGCATTACCTCTCTTGTGCATATACCCAAAGAATGTTTCAGCCTATTATAGAGACATTTGTTAAAGTGTTCACTACTATTGTATACATATAGCCTAGATGTCAAACTAATGAATACATAATGGAAATGTGATACATTTATATAGTATAATATTATTTAGTTGTTTAAATTATGAAATTCATATGTAAATAGATCGGGATAGAAAAACTCATTCTAAGTGAAATAATGCAGACCCCAAATGATAGAAAAATACTGTATGTTTTATCTAATATGTGGATATTAGCTTTTAAGTCTTTGACATTCATGCAACACCCTGAACTACAAAGAGTATGTACTTAGTAAAGGACTAGGTGGAAGAAGAGGATTTCTAAAGGTAGGGGAAATAGAATATATAGTTATGGAGAGATATGGGAGACTGGAGTGGGAGAATTAATATGATACTGTAAGAGCTTTGTAATGTGTGTGTGTGTGTGTGTGTGTGTGTGTGTGTGTGTGTGTGTGTGTGTGTGTGAGAACAGGACTTAAATGTAGTCACCAAATAATTGGTGAGACATTGCCCTAACTAGACACCTTATATCAACAAGTGAGACCTGCAGTGGCAGATTGATCATATCTAGTTGTGTCAGTAGCTAAAGAGGCCCAATCGAAACCCATAAAAAAATCTCAGACTACTTACAAGGCTATTGGTTATTCTCTACAAATTGATGATAAAATCTTATTGTTGAAGACAACCCATATCTCATTCATACCTACTTGCAAAAAATACTTTTCATAAAATGGTTTCTTACTGGGAATATTATAAAAACATTGCAGAGTGGGCCTCAATGTCAGCAGTGGTTGGCCAAGACAAAACAATCTCAATAATATTTTTGTAGACATTTTATCTTGTATTTCTTTGAATGAGTATTTTTGTCTTGTTTTTTACTTGTATATTTTAATTTTTAGCTTTCTGGGATTTTTCTTCTCTATATATGTGTGTGGGTGTTTCATGTGTTTTTTAAAGGGGGGAAAAGCAAAGACATTGAGTGGGGTGGGTGAGGAGATGGAGAGAAGAGTTGAACAGCAGAAAAGCATAATTCCATACATTGTTATACATTGTTTGATGGTTTTTTTTTTCATAAAAGAGACTACCAGCCTTAGCCATCTGCCTTCTCAAATGTATAAAATTATTACTTTTATTTTCTCTGTGGCTTGATATTTTGTCTTTTGGTTCTTTGTTCATCCCAGAAAAAGAAATTGGCAACATCTAGACAACACCTGTCACATATGCTCTACTACAGTCATTTGTAACACTTTCCATGGATTCTGGAGGAAGTCATCAAGTCATTATAAGGATAACTGTAGTTTTTGATAGTGGGTATGTTGAAACTGATACAGTTCCATAAACATCTGTATAGCCTTTAGCCTTCAATAGATCATTATTTCATTCTATATTCTATGTATGTATATTCTTTTTAAGACATAATTTTGTCTTCAGAAAGTCACTTACTTTACATCTCTTCCTTTAGCAAAATAGTGTGTTTTCTGTGGTTTCTTGACTCTATTGGAAGTTCTCTTCTATATATGGCCTAATATGTCTGCTCATTCCAACCACTAAGGCTCATAGAGACTTTTTCTTATTTGCCTTACCCATTCTATCATGGTCTTGCCCAAAAGCCTGCCCACATATCCTGGGACTTTTGTTACATAGATCCTTAAAGACTTCCCTTCCTGTTTTCCTAGGCAAGGCCTATTTCTAGAGACTCCCAGTTTCTTGCTCATATGGAACCTTATTCTTGGTCTTTCATGTAGGCTCTGATCTTTCAGCACTGTAGACAGTCCATCTCCTCTGCAACCACACTTTGGATATACCACACAGCCTTGCCACACCCTATATGTCTCCCCTACCATTTGGGATGCTGTCTTTATGTGCTGCAAGACAGCCTGTCTCCTCTAAAATATTCCAAATTCAAATCCTCGGGCCAGGACTGCTTCTTCTTAACCTATAAACTATTGATTCCTCCAGGACTCTGTCAACATTCCCAAGTGGGCTCTACCATTCATGAACTCATGAGCCTCTTGACTAAAGACTCAGCCTCCATTGCTGATTTGCTAGAGATATCAGACTTATATAGCCAAACAATAAGGCATGAGATGGGAGAGCCAGCCAGGGTAATTATGTTGTCAGAGTAGTAGACTCTCAAAAGAGTAGAGATAGAAGATGAAGCATTCAATAAAAGTTCCACAAAAGAAAACTGTCTCAACTCTCCTAACAAAGTATATTCCAAAATTGAAAGAAGAAAAAGCATTTGAACAAAAAGAAAGATGCAACAAACTACTTCCAACATGCAACTCCCAATACAGAAACAAAAGTAACACCACAGACCAAGGCCACATGCTCCCCATGCCCAATTGTTAATCGCATAGTATTAAACCTCAAGAGATATGACCTGGAAGATCTTCAAGACTAAAATTGTAAAAGAATGATTATAACTATGCAGAACAACTCAGAGAATACACTTCAAGGCAAAAATAGGCTGAATGAAATGTAAAAGTTTATAAAATGTAAAGGTACAAAATAGAATTCAATAAGCAGATAGAATTAATAAAGAAAAACCTAATTAAAGTAATATTGGAAATTAAAAACTTAATAAATCAAAATCTTTAGTGAAAAGCCCACAAACAAAATAGATCATTTGAAAGCATAACATTGGAGAGATTTGGGATACCATGAAAAGACTAAACTTTCAAATTATGGGCATAAAATGAGATGAATACCTGTAGTCAGACTTTCTTTGGATCACCTGCTCTCAAATGATGACATGGAGACTTCTTATTAATTATTAAAGCTTGACCTTAGCTTGGGCTTATTTCTAGCTAGCTCATACAACTTAAATTAGCCAATTTTTATTAATCTACGTTCTGTAACATGGTTCCTTATTTCTGCTCAGTACAGTGCATCAAACTTCCTCTGTGTCTGGCTGGTAAGTCCTACCTCTCTTTGTTCCAGAGTTCCCTAACTCTGCCAAGAAGTTCCGCCTATTCTCTCCTGCCTAACTATTGGGTATTTAACTCTATATTAAACCAATCAGAAGGTGCCTTAGCAGAGACAAATCTTCACAGTGTACAAAAAGATTATTCCACAGCAAATACCAAATTGAAGATGTAGAGTGTTAGTCAGTATAACTGTAGAAAATTTTCCAAATTTCAGGAAGGAAATTCTCATCCAGATAAAAGAAGCCTACAGAACACCAACTAATAAGACCAAAATAGAAACTCTCCATAACACATTACAGTTAGGACATTAAAACAGAGAGTATTAAAGCTACAAGAGCGAAAGATCAAGTCACACGTAAAGTCTGACACGTCAGAACAGTACCTGATTGACAGAATTCTAAAGGCAGAAGGACCTAGATGAGGTATGCTAAGTTTTGAAATATCACAACTGTTAACCCAGCCTATTACAACACACAAACTACCAATTAAAATTTAATTTAAAAAAAACTTTCAATGATAAATAAGCACAAATTTATGATCTACAGATCCAGCTTAAGGGTACCTCAATCAGAAAAGATGAATAAACATACTCAAGAAGTCACACATAATAAATAAATAATGCTGGATAATTATTCAAATGGTAATTGAATACCTTACAGTAAACAGAATAACAGGGATTGAGACATATCTTTCAGTGATAACTCTTAATATTAATGGACACAATTACCCAATAAAACTATGCAGACTAGCATATTGAATTGGAAAATGGGGCCCATATTTTTTTTTTGCCTTCAAGAAAACACACACTCAACAAAGAATACCACATTAGATTAAAAGGATGGGAAAAGGTAAGCTTAAGAAAATTGAACCAAGAAACATTTAGACATATCCTTTGAAAAATATTTCCTTCACATGTAGAGTGTTTTGCCTATATGCATGTATGTATGTACACTACATGTATGCCTAGTGTCATAAGAGGCCAGAAGAGGTCATCAGATTTCCTGCAACTGAAGTTATAGATCATTGTGACTCATCATGTGAAAGCTGGGAACTGAACCTGGGTATTCTATAAGAGCACTGAATGTTCATTTTTGTTCAGACATCTCTCCAGCCATAGGCATATCTATTCTAATATATGACAAAATAAATTTCAAACCAAAACTAATCAGAGGATTTAAGAAAGTTTACATCATATTCATTAGAAGATAATTCCACCTCAATCCACCAACTTCACAAAAGACTTACTAGTAGATCTAAATACAGAGATTAACGCAGTGCAGAAACAGTGGGTGACTTTTGTAGACCACTCTCACCAATAGACAGCTTATCTAGACGAAAAGTAAACAAAGAAGGAGTGAGGTAAGTCACACCAGAAATCCAATGGACCTAACAGACCCCTACAGAACATGTCACACAAACAATATACTTTTTCTCAACAACCCATGGAGGTTTTTCCAAAATAGACTACATATTAATAAGACACGAAGCAGGTTTCAGCAAATATAGGAAATTTAATAGCATCCTTCATTTTATTTGGTAACAATTGGATAAGGCTGTGGATGGAAGAAATAAAATTAAGGCTGAAGTTAATAAAATACAAATGAAAATAAAATGAAGAAACCAAGGAATGAATAAAGTGGAGAGTTGATTCTTTTAAAAAGTTCAGTAAGAATTTTTTTTTTAACAAAATTGGCCAAAAGAAAAAGTTCTAAAACAACAAAGAATTATATTAAAATAAAAATTACAAATGAAACTGAAGATATTATAACAGACTTTGAGAAAAATTAGAGAATTTATATTACATACTTTAAATTGTTTTATTCTACTAACCCCTAAAGGAAACAGTTACATTCCTAAATGCATAGGCTCTTCCAAAGCTAAAACTAAAGTAAATAATTTAAATAGACCCATAACAACTTTGAGTAATTAAAAATATCTCAGTTTACTCACAGGTCCAGAAGGATATGCTTTCAGCATTTCTGACAAACTTCAAGTCACTCACAAAGCTACAAATCAAGCAGAACATGGAGAGACCCTCCAGATATGAACTTGAAAGACAGCAAAGAGGATTCCATGGGAGAGTTTGAAGGGAAGAAAGGCGTTGTGAAATGTTAATATCTGAATATAAAACAAAACAAAACAAAGAAAATTTACTGCAGGCTTGCCTATAGGCAAATATTATGGAGGCATTATCTTTGTTAGGGTTTCTGTTGGGATAAAACAACATGTCTAAACAAATTTGAGATGGATGTATTTATTTTGCTTACTCTTCCATAACACCTCATCATCAAAGGCAGTTAGGGTAGGAGCTAAATCAGCAGGAACCTAGAAGCTGATGCAGGAGCCATGAAGGGCTTACTCAGCTTGCTTTCTTACTGTCTCCAGGAGCATGAACCCAGGGATTATATTCCCTACAATAGAACAGGCCCTTTCATATCAATAACTGATTAAGAAAACACCATATGGGCTTGACTACAGACCAATTTTTAACGTAGTATTTTGTTGATTCTTCAGGAATTTTACACCATTCACCACAATTACAATCACTTCCTAGTCCTTCCATACCTAACATTCATACTTGTGACTCCCCCACCAAAACAAAACAAACAAAATAATAATAGCAGAAGGAAAATCAAGTCTAGTTTGGTTACCTATATACTCACTGGAATATGGTCAAATTCTCAGTAGCTTGTTCCTTAAATAGAACTGAGTCCTTCTCTTCCATCAACTTCGGAGAGCTACATTTCAGCATCTTTATCACACTTTTAAAGAGTTGTCTTCAATGACTTCCTGTATATGCTGTTACTTTATTGCTGGGTGGTTGGAGGTGGGTTAAGGTTTTTCACAGAAGCCTTTCACATCCCTGTTTATCCATTGTGCATCTACAGTCATCAATATCACTGCAAAAGTAGCTTCCTTGCTATTTACAGTCAGGAGGAACATGATCGTGGGCTTCCACATGATCTCTGGTGATAGCCCACACCATGAACATACCCCTGCTGCAGTAGGACAGTGGAACCAGACAAGACCTCAGAGGCAGCACAGACTATGAACATCAATATGGCCTCAGGTGACAGCACAGGTGACTCACATCAATATGGCCTCAGGTGACAGCATAGTCCACAGACATCAACATGGCTTCAGGTTGCAGCACGGACCACAGATATCTGCATGACCTTCAGTGGCAGCCTGGGTCATGGATATCAACACAGATCCCAGCTGCTACAGAATCACAGACCCAGACATATCGCCCTATCATATGGAGATGTTTTCTTAATGTTTTTTCTTCATTGGCACTGATCTTCAGTCAGGGCTGATTCATCAGTCCTAGCTAATAAAGAGTCTTAATTCAAAATGTCAGACAGCTCTGATGGAGGTTTTATGCCTCTCTGAAACTACACAAGCCCAGCCTTCATCTTTTGAATTACTTCAGGTTTATTCTCCAAGTTTTACAACAGATAACCAAATTTTAAATAGTCAATGATTTTTCTAGACAAAAGTTCCAAAGTTCTTTCATATTGTCCTCCTTAAAACAGTATGACCAGGACTATCATAGCAGTACCCAACACTTAATACTAATTTTGTCATAATTAGTAATTCTATTGCTATGATGAGACAGCATGGCAGTTCTGGGCAGTTCTATATATGCTACCAGTAGTCAACAGTGTTACCCCTCTATGAATCCAGTGAGATACAGTAACAACCGAACTTGCCAGATATGTCCACTGGAGGCACAAATGTAGGAGTAAGTAACCACTTTATAATTGTATTTAAAACCTGCCCCACTACAGGGAACTCATGCCTTCTCTCACTTACTCATTCAAAACCTGTATCTGGCTGTCACAGCCCTCAGGTGATGACCTAGAACTATTATTTGCTAAAGTGACACAGCAATAAACTTAGGTTTTTATTTTTAGACATATAGATGAGTGCATCTCCTCACCCTCAATAAGAAAGCGTCTTTTTGCAGTAGATGACAGTACAGAGCTCAACAAGTTAAAGTTCTGGGTAAGAGACTGAGTGCTTTGCTCTAAATGGGGTGTGTGTATCACACACTCTCTCCCCAAGGCTCAGGGATCAATCAGTATGAAAGAAAAGGAGATTATAAAAGCCATAATGAATGGATATTTTTATGAAAACAGTATTTGCTAATACAACAGCCTTGGTATACATATGAACTTACATGACTGGGAATGCATGCACAAGAACTGTGTAAAGTCAAACTATCTCAGATCATAGAATGAGTCAAGGAGGGACTCAAGAAATCCCAACCCTATTTGAGGAGCTATTAGACATGGATGGTTTCAGGGGAGGTTGATCAGTTTTCTTCAGGGATAAGTCCCTAAGACTACCCATGCTCTATACTCACACACACACTGTAAGTCTTAAGTGAATCAGTGTTGTTGGTGTTAAAATACTTTAAGTTGAAAGCAACGAGTAGCAATAGGGATAAGGAAGGACTTGGAGGGAAGCTATTGGGGAAAGTCATGGGAGGAAATGGTTTATATTAGAACACTGAATGTCATCTTTCTTTCCATATCCAATTTATATGGTCTGTAATAGATCATTAGGGTGGTTTTAGCCCCTATATTTGCAAAAGTGAGATGGAAACTTTTCAAACCGAACCATTTTGTTCATAGTCTACTTAAATCAGGTATCTGATTTGTTAGTCTTATTTGTTAGTAGATTAAGGCCATTCAACTGCAATAAAGAATCTAAATCAGAGGTTGACAAAACAGGCAAGTATCTGATTATGTTTCTGGAGTAATTCAATGGCTAATCAAAACTAATCTTTTCTTGATTACACTTGAGAAGGGTAACACTTCAGCTTTGCATCAGTTAATCATGACACCAAAAATTATATTAAAATACTTTATAATCTTTATAGCACCCACTCATAGTTACAGATATTACTGAATGGCAAGAAGAATGGGGACAAGAATATTTCTCAGAGTATTTTAATTTTAATATTAGTTAAATTAAAGCCAGAGAGATAAATCTACTGAGTACATTAAGATGGGCAAGTGTAAGTTGGCACTCATCTTTAATATAAGGGATGGTGTTTATTATTGGCTATGCTAATGTATTCACTTTTTCTTTGTAAAATTAATTTTCAAAAAAGTATTAACTTGGGGAAGTAAAAATTTATGGACTGGGTTTTTAAAACAAAAAAGAAAGAAAGAAAGAATATTTCATGGGATAATTTATTGCCACATTGGTTGTCTTAAGTTTCCAAAAAATTTAAGATGTGTTGTAACACAAGTTCTACTTGGTATTATAACAAAAACCTGGAGCCAGATACTGGGGAAAGGCTGCAAGATCAGAGAGACAGAGGAATAAGCCACAGCCAATTTTCATGTAAGCCACTTCTTATGAATCCTCAAACTGATGCCTCTGAGTTCTCAGCTGAAAGGGAAGGGGGCCACAAGTACCCCCGCCACCCCCCCCCCCGCTGTATCACTTTCTGGTTCAGCTTCCTAGTGCTGAATAATGTATTTCTTGGCACCTATCAATATTTCAATGTAATAAATATAAAATAACAAGTTCTATTATTCAGTTTCCAGCAAAACTTCAATTGACATAAAAAAGCTTGTTTGGATGCACCCCATTACAACATGCACATGCTACAAGGTGTAAGGGGTAAAGGAGAAATGACACCTCTCCCTGAAGACAACCATTTTGAAGACTGAAAATAAAGCTATCAAAAGTTGCATACAGATATCTAATTTATTATAGAGATATTTCCTCTTAAATTCATTACCAATTGAAACAACTTAAAATTAAAAACAACCTTTAATACCCTTACTTATCCAAATACTAATTTGGCAGCAAAACAGATAGAACATCAGTTTTGATTTTCATGATTTCATGTCAGAGATGTTGCTGATATCACTGTCTGGCATGTACATACAATAATGCCACATATGACCAGTCTGGGAAAACATCAAAAGTCAAATCAAGCTTCAGATATCACCTTTACACAACCGTAAAAGTTAAGAAAACAAATTGAACCATTGTAAGTTTGAGCCATATTTATGTCCACAGTAATTCATCTTTCAAGTAAATATTTATTAAGCATTTATTGCATGTATGCATGTATTGATCTACACACACACACACACACACACACACACACACAATGGAGGTTACATATACATCCAATTTTTCTTGAATTAGAAAAGCTTATGTAGTTATTCTTCTACTTCAAATATTGTCTTAGCTTCCTTTGTTTTTATTTTTACTGACTAAAGTATGACATATGTAAGTTATAATTAATTAATATAATTCACATTATTATCTTTAATTAATTTACCAAATGCAGTTGTAATTTTTCATATATGTTGCATAAAGCTATTTAATAGTTTCTTGAAACAAGACATCTTAGATTACACCTCTGTCTCACAACTTATAAGTTGTATGATTCATAATTAAACTTATTCCTTAGATTCTGTGATTAAATTTATTTGCCATTAGTGAGGATAACAGAAAGTTTGATCCACTGCATTGCTGTTAGGACTGAAGGTTAGAAAAATCAGTAGAAGAAAGATTAATTGTTTAATGTTTTGGTGAATGTTAGCTATTGCTATTTCACCTCTGATTTCTTTTGCTAATGGGCCCTTCCATTGTTTTAAAAGATGTATTTCACTTATTAATTGTATCCATGAATTTGTTTTCCATGTGCTCATCTGAAAACTTTTACTTTCAGGAAAATTGTACTATTAGACCCAGCTAGTATCAATACTTCTAAATTCACTAAATTACCAGTTCTCTTAAAAATAACACCACTTTTATGTTATGTCATTCAGTATTATATAATTTTTGCAATATTTTATATTATTGATGGCATTTTGTTTATCCAAATATTTTACATGATAATTAGTTATAAAATATATTAAATTCTTTAGAAAATTATTTTACACCAATGGTATAACTTCTTAAACTTCTTATATTTGTCACTTTCATATTTTGACCAAAAAGCTTTATTATAAACAACATTTTATTAAAACAATATTTTCATGACAGTTGCTTATAAGAAATACTTCAAATAAAAATTAAAATATGATTTCTACACTGTTTGAATAACATAATTGCTTAAAAATAGACATGACTAACATAATAAGCAAAGAGGAATATTTATAATTATCTTAAACAAACATGAGGAAATACTCAATTCCCAAATGAAACCTTGATGTGCCAACACATAACTATAACCTTAATGCTCATTTTGAGAGACAGAAAAAAATCTTGAAGGTTTGTAGGTTAAGCCTAGGCTAAACAGTAACCTCCAGTGTCAGTAAGAAAGGCATTCCATCAAAATATAATGAGGAAGCAAATGAAAAATGTGTGCTATAGCATTTGTCTTCCATGCATGGGTGAACATATCTATATCACATTTCTATCTGTCTGTCTGTCTGTCTATCTGTCTATCAATCTATATATTTTATATCACTACACACAGTACTACAGTTAACTATGACTCTTGTTTAAATTATTCCCGTGTTTTATTGCATAAAATTATTTTTAATTATTTCAAAATTAATGAAGCTTAATTATGGATCAGGTACACATTTAATTCTAAGTAATTTTAAGAAAGCAAGCTTAATGTAAATTGTTGCATGATAAATTAAGTATTGGTCTATAAATTATAAACTATACCTTTTGAAACTTATTTTAATAAAATTGCAATCTATTTTATTACTTATTTAATGGGGTTAATGACAATTTTTACTGATACAGAACCTAGTATTTGGCCAATGTATAGAACATTGAAAAGTTGCATTGATTGATTTAGATTAACCACCAATGAAATAATGGAATGAATTTGTTGAATACTTGTTATCAAAATAACAAAACTTGATTTAAAGAATTCTTTAAAATTTCAATTGATAAGATGCCACAAAATAGTGAAACTTGTCCCTCACTAACCACAGTATCAGCACACATGGATTTTGTAAAAATAATGCTCTATACTTAGAATAATTATTCATGATATGACTCTTCTTATAAAAACTGATGATGAAAGTATGGTATGATAGAAATAAGTGAACACCAATGCCACCACAAGTTACAGTAAAAAATACCTTGGCTTTAAAACAATATACAAATTACACACAGAAAAATGTACTTTGTTTTTTGAAATACCTTACATTTGAAAATTCACTGGTAAGTGGGTATTCTTTTCATAATAGTTTTCACTTTTACATTATTTATACACTCATGCTTCGGTTGTATTAGACATAGGCTTTCATAGAACAAGCTAGTCAAAGGTTTCTTTTTGTGAAAGTTTCTAATGTTCAGTCAATTATCCACTGATAAGGATCAAAATGTGCTTTATGACAGAGCTTTTGTTTTCTTTAGTGAATGCAACCTGAAGTTTTGAAACATGACAGGGCCCATTTAACATTTGCTGAATGAGTGAGTGTACAAAATTTCCAGACCAAATTTATTAGAACAAATCAAATTTAAAAATTCAGATTTTAATAGTTTAGTCTGGACATTAAAATAAATCTAAAAATTTTGTAAAAGAAATATTGGCTAATTTCTGAACCAAGGTGGGATATAAATGTGTGTGAGGTAACGATTATATGAAAGAGTGGCTTTAAAAATCTTAGGTGCTCATGTCAAAGGCTTTGATTTATGCCAAACTTTCAATGGTGATCTAATATTGACACTTTCCTAAACATTAAATAAAACAGAAAATTGAAGAACTCTGCCAAACTCATTGTGTAATACAGGTTAACTCAGATGCCGAAACCAGAAAAGGAATCAACAAGAACAGAAGCAAACAATGTCTCAGGCTACACCCGCTGAAAGACCAGGTAGCCTGCTTACAAGCTCTCTACCTCCTCTCCATTCCCAGTCTTGTCCCTAGCACTGAAACAGAACACCATCTACAGCCTTTCCCCAATCCACAGCTCCTGTAGATCCCACAGACCATTGCCTCCCAATATCCTCCCCCACCACTAATCATTACATTCTAGCACCAAATCCAGCGGGAATTCCTTCTAAACCATAGGCCACACCTACCAGAAAGTGAGTAAGCTACCCACAGAATTCTGATCTCACTGTTTCCCCAGACCTAATTCCCCAGTCTCTTCCCAAAATCTGCCAACAGAATACTAACTATTGCCTTCCCTCATCTCCGCCTACATCTCTTATGGGTCCCACAAACCATCCCCTCCTAATCTCTCTCTCTCCACATATTGCTTAGTACCAGATAATAACTCCATCAAGCACCTCCTGCTACTCTAAAGGCCTCTGTAACAAGTAAGGTGAAGGCAGAACCACACCTCTCCCACTGTTTCTGAGATCCAATCTCTGTCTTACCCCAAGCTCTGTAGGGGAAAACTGCTCTGAACTTCCTTTCTTCTCTAACCTCATCTTCAATGGATTAGATCACAAAGAACACCATCTTAAACGTTCCTTCTGACAACTCATGCCAGTTACTAAGCATCCCCAACATCAGCATCCATTCTCTGTGAACACAACAACTAAACAGGCCAGGCACAGCCATCATACCCTTCAAAATACAGAGAGGAAACAGAAACCAAGGAATGAAACTTAAATACAGCAAAGACAAATTCAAAAGTCAACACCTAGACTTTTAATTACCCCAAACTTTGATACTCAGATATAGCTGAAAGATTTTCCATCTTATCCAGGGGACCGGACAAAAGTTTCCCATCTGTGCTCCTACAGTACCTTATAAAATAATTACTCAGTGGCTTGTATTAATTACAAATTGTTTGGCCTGACTCAGGCTCACTAATAAATAGCTCTTACAACTTAATTCAACCCATTTTTATTAATCTACATAATGCCATATATTCTGTGGTTTGGCCTGTTTTCCATTGTATCTTTCTTTCTGGGCGGCAGCTTGTAGCTTCTCATCTTGATTCCTCTAAGTCTAGCCGCCCTTTCCTTCTCCTCTTTCTTTTCCCAGAGTTCTCTTAGTTTGGTAGCCCCGCCTATACTTCCTCCCTGCCTTCTGGCCAATCAAGATTTTATTAAACCAATATTTACAGTGTACAAAAGCATACTCCACAGCACCTAGATGCCAGAATTAAAAAATTCAACATCAGCCAAGGTAACATGTCTTCACTAGAGTCCAGAAATCCTATGAGGGCACGCCCCAAATATTCCAATAGTTGAAGCACATGAAAAAAAAACCCTTTAAGACAGCATTTATAAATATTATAGAGATTCTTCAAGAGGAAATGAGTAAATCTTTTAAAGAAATCCGTAAAAACACAAACATTATGGGAAAATAAATAAAAACTACTTAAGAGATAAAGTTGAAAATAAAATCAATCAACAAAACACAAACTGAAGGAATTCTAAAAATAAAAAAATAGAAATCTGAACAAGAACTACAGGGCACAGTTCACAACAGAATGCAAGATACAAAAGAGAGACTTTGAAAATATGGTAGAATAAATGAATACAATATTAAAAATTGTTAAATCTGAAAAAATCTCCTGATATGAAACATCTAAGAAATCTGCTATACTATGAAAAGAGCAAACATAAGAATAATATGTAAAGAGGAAGGAAGGAACCCAGTTAAAGGTTCAGAAAATAATTTCGATGAATCATAAAAGAAAATTCTAAAGAAGGAGATACCTATAAAGATATTAAAAGCATATGGAACAACAAAAAGACTGAACCAGAAAAAAAGTTCTCTCAACACATAATGATCAAAACACTAAACATACAGAACAAAGAAAGAATATGAAAAGCTGCCAGGGAAAAATACCAACTACAATAAAAAGGAAACCTATTAAAATTGCACCTTACTTTTAATGGAGACTCTGAAAGCCAGAAGGGCATGGATATATGCTTCACACTCAAAGAGACCACATGAATCAGCCCAGGCTACTTACTATATACAGCAAACTTGTCAGTCACCAGATATTGGGAAAATAAAAAAAAAATTCCATAATAAACAACAAATTTAAACAGTATCTATCTACAAATCCAGCCATACAGAAGCTGTTAGAAGAAAAACTTCAAATAACATGAGGTTAACCACAACCTTGAAACATAGGAAATCAATAATCTCATACAAAAAATCAAAAGAAGGGAAACACACACACACATACTCAACCCAACCACCACCAGTAGCAGCAGCATCACCATCAACAAGATAATTGATAATTATTAGTAAGTGATATCTCTCAATACCAATGGTCTCAATTCTTCAATAAATGGACACAGACTAACAAAACTGATGCCAAAACAGGATGTATTCTGCTGCTGCCTCCAAGAAATACACATCAACAAGAATAAGCATTACTTTAGGGTAAGGGTTGGAAAAGGGTATTTCAATAAAATATTCTAAAAAGAAAGCTGATGAAGACATTTTAATATTTTACAAAATAAACTTCAAATCAGAACTAATCATAACAGATGGGCAAGAATACTAAATACTCACCAAAGAAAAAAATCAACCAAGATAACATTTAAAATCTTAACATCTATGTCCCAAACAAAGGGCTGCTGTGTTTGTAAAAGACACATCACCACAGCTCAAACCACACATTGATAATAGGATTCTTCTCTACTCCACTTTTACCAATGGACAGGTCTAGACAGAAACTAAATAGAAAACATGAAGCTAACTGAAGTTTTAAACCAAATGATCCTAATAGATATTTACAGACTATTTCACCCAGACACTAAAGAGTGTACCTCTTCTCAACAACTCATGGAGCCTTTCTAAAATTGACCATATAGTAGTAGAGCACAAAGCAAGTCTCAACAGATGCAACAAAATCAAAATAACTTACATTTTATCAGCCCACCATGGACTAAAGCCAGATATCAATATCAACAGAAAAAACAAAAATCTTACAAACTCATGAAATGGAACAACTTTCTACTAAATGAAAAATGGGTAAAGACAGAAATAAAGAAATAAGACACCTTATAAAATTCAATATGCAGCATAACCAAACTTATGGGACACAACGAAAGTGGTGCTAAGGAAAGTTTATAGCATTAAGTCCCTAATAAAATTAGAGAGATCTAATATTAGCAATTTAACTGTATGTCTGAAAGCTCTAGAACAAAAGAAAGTAAACACAGCCAAGAGGGGTAGGTACAAAAAAAACAAAAACAAAAAACAAACAAATAAAAAAAAAAAACAGAAACCAAACTTAGGGTTGAAATAAATAGAATAAATAGATAGAAACAAAGAGAACTATTCAAAGAATTGATGAAACAAAGAGTTGGTTCTCCGATAAAATTAATAAGATAGACAAACCCTTACCCAAACTAACTAAAAGGCAGAGAAAATACCAAAATTAACAAAATCAGAAAGAAAAAGGGGGGCATAACAATGAGATAATACAGAGAATCGTAAGGGCACACTTTAAAAACTTGAACTCTACCAAATTGAAAAGTCTAATAGAACTGTATAATTTTCTCAAAAGCTTACACTTACCAAAGTTACATCAAGGCCAGATTAACAATTTAAACAGACATATAACCCCTAGGAAATAGAAACAGTCATTAAAAGGCTCCCAACCATAAAAAGCTCAGGACCAGATGGGTTAGCACAGAATTCTACCAGATTTTTAAAGAAAATTTGATGTCAATACTCCTTAAATTATCCCACAAAGTAGAAGTTGACAGCCTGATACAAAATCAAGTGAACTCTAAAAAAAAGAGAAGAATTACAGAACAATTTTTCTTATGATGCAAAAATACTCAATACACTACTTGAGAGCAAAACCCAAGAGTACATAATAAGGATCATTCACCATGATCAAGTAGGTTTCTTGAAGGGAGTGTTCAATATAAGAAAACCAGTAAATGTAATCTATCATAGATACACACAAAAAACAGATGATCATCTCATTAGATGTAGAAAAGTTCTTTGACACAATTCAGTATTCCTTAATGATTAAAGGGATACAGAAACATACCTAATTATAATAAAGACAATTTATAGCAAACATTTAGCCAATATAAAGGTAAATGGAAAGAAACTCAAGGAAATTCCACTAAAATCAGGAACAAGACAAGCTCTTGTTATATCTACTCAATATAGTACTTGAAAACTTGGGTAAAGCAATAAGAGAACTAAAGGGGATCAAAGGTATACAAATTGGAAAAGAAGAAGAGGTCAATGAATTGTTATTTGCAGATGATATGATAGTTTATTTAAGTGACATAAAAAAAATTCACCAGGAAACTCTTATCGCTGATGAACACTTTTACCAAGGTGGCTGGATACAAGATTAACTAAAAGCAAAATATTCAATACTCTCCTATAGACAGATGACAAAAAACACTGTGTTTCTTAGTTCTTGGTTTCTGTTTCTTCGCTGCATTTTAGGAGTGTAATGTCTGTGTGTTGTGGGTCTTACTGGCCTCCTTGATTGTTGTGTGTTGTGGGATATTTGATCACACTGTATGAATGTGTCTCTATTTAACTTCATCTGTCTAATGCACCTTCTGATTGGGTTAATAAAGATATGAGAGAAAGGGAGAGAGAGAGAGAGAGAGAGAGAGAGAGAGAGAGAGAGAGAGAGAGAGAGAGAGAGAGAGAGAGAGAGAGAAGCTTGGCAAAGAATTTGTGAAACGTGGAGGAAGTTTGAGCATACAGTATGGAAGAGAGGTGATGAGCCATGTGGCAGGATATAGATTAATATAAACAGGTACATTTAAGGGTTGAGAGGTAGCTGGGAACTAGCCTACACTAAGGCTAAGTTTTCATAATTAATGAGAAATCTCTATGTTACTATTTAGGAGTTGACAATCCAAAAAAAGACTGGCCACTGCATGGGTGTGTTCACAGGGAAGGATTTCAGGTACTGGAGGCTGAAATGCAGGACAAGCAGAGGGAGAGAGATCAGGAGGGGATGGTCTGTGGGATCCTTAGCAAGCATGGAGGTGGGGGAAGGGAAGCTGAAGCTGGTGTTCTGTTGCAGCACTAGGAACAAGCCTGGGGGATTGGATTTGTTGAAGAAACATAGAAAATGGATAATTAGGTTTCTGACTCTTGTGCCTGCTCTTGGGACTTTTCTTCCTGTTGGGTTGCCATTTCCAACTTTAATATGATAGGCTATGCTTTATCTTATAATATTTTATTTTTTCATGTTTGATTGATGTTTTTTAGAATTCTGTAGTTTTTCTAAGGAGAGATAGAAAATGAGTAGGTCCAGAGGGGAGAGGAGGTCAGGAAACTGGAGGTAATAAACAAAGAGGGGACTGTACCTAGGATATACCATATGGAGAAATCCTATGTTTTCAATAAAAGGAAAAAGCTATATGCCAATTTTTCTTTTATGAATATAGATGCAAATTTTCAATAAAGTACTCACAAACCAAATTAAAGATCAAATTAAGAAATTTTTGCACCATGATCAAAGTGTTTTTATCTTAGGAATGCAAAGCTTTGTTCAATAAATATCATATTCATAGACTTAAGGACTGAAATTACTGAATATCTAAAGATGGAAAAGGAGCATTTAACTTCGTCCCAAATTCTTCCCTGAAAAAAACTTCTGAAGCAACTGAGAAGAAACAGAACATGTAACATAAAATATACATAATATACATAGCCTATTTATAGGTGAAATAACTCTACATTAGAATATCCCATATACTTCACATGAAAACTTTGGATACACATTTTCAGTAAATATTTAGCTTGTAAAATAAGCACACAAAAGACAGGGGTCTTTGTATGACCAATAGCAAACTTTCTGAGAATGAAATTAAAATAAAATATTCATTTACAATAGCCTCAAAAATATTTAGGGAATGAATAGACAACCCACTGAACGAGAGACACTTTACAGCTATTTGTCAGAGAATTCATGTCTAGAATATACAAATAATTTTTAAAACTAATAAAATAAATAACTTCATGGGAAAAAGTGGGCTATTGAAGTGAACAGAAAATTGTCAAAAGAAATACAGTGTCTAAAACATGCTTTTAAAAGTGTGCTATATCCTTAGATACCAGAAAAGTGTAAACTAGTATAATTTTAAGACTTTATCTTTACCCAATCAGAATGGCCCTGATTAAGAACACAAATGAAAAAAAATGCTGTCATAAAAATAGAGAGTGGAAATTCTGATAAACTCTTGCTGATTTTGTAAAATGGTGCAACTACTTTTGGAAATGGTTTCTTAAAATAACTAAAAATAGAGTTGCCAGATGAACCCAGTAATCCACAACAGAAACACTAACTTACATCTCTATATTTACTACTGCTAACACACACACACACACACACACACACACACACACACACACACACACACACACACACACAAAGAGGCTTATAGATGGAATTATAGGCTGTTATGAGCTCCCTAACTTGGCAATAGGGACTGAACTCAGGTCTTCTAGAAGAGCAGTAAGTTCCCTTTTATCAAGGACTCTGAAAGTGTCACACCTAGTAGAAGATCAGTCAGGAAATTTGCAAAAGTCAGAGGACCAGAAAGTCTTCCATGAGATTGTTTCTTTTAGCTATGATAGGGAAGTTTAATCTATATAATATTAACAACACAGCTACCTAAATGAAACTTGAACAATTCCCCAAACAACTGACAGGCTCCATCTTCAGAAGAGGAATTAAAGGCAGTTAACAACTGTTGAGAGACAGTTATTCTTTCCCACAGATAAGCTTCCAAACTGGTTTTCCAATACAGAGTAATCAGCCCTAGAAACATTTACATGCAAACAACATCAAATGGACATAGCAGGCTGCTTTATGTGTTAAATAATTTACAGCTGGATCTAACAAAGAGTAAAGAAGAGTAGTGATGTGAGAGGCCTTTCTGTATGTTGTGAATATTACTAGTTAATAAAGGGATTGTTTTGTCCTATGGCAACCCAGCTTATAGGCAGACAAGAAAGCATAGATACAGGGGAAGGAAGTTGGATTCAGGGGAGATGCAATTTAGCTGCTCAAGAGACAAAATTTAAAGGTACACAGGTAAGCCACAGGCAATGTGGCAAGACAGATTAATAGAAATGGGTTGAGTTAATATGTGAGAGCTGGCTAGCAATAAGCCTGAGGCATAGGTTGGACAGTGTGGAATTAATATAAGCCTTTGTGCGATTGTTTGGGACCAAGCAGGGACTGAGTCTGAACCTCAGGGCTAAGCTGGGCCAGAAACTTTATACAAAAAAAAAAAAAAAAAAAAAAAAAAAAAAAAAAAAAAAAATGTCACCAATGTGGGGCATTAATCCAAATAGACCTGAAAAAGCTTATTTTTTTTTAAATGCACAGAAAGGGAGCCAAACTGGGCTTCCTAGTCCCAGTTTCAGAGCCGTGTGTCCTTGCAGCAACCTAGGAAATGCAGCCAGCATCAGCCACCATAAGCTGATCAGCATTTCTAATTTTTTGCAGTCTGTCTCAAAGGCTGTGTTACAGAAAGGGTTCTCCCAGCTGCTGCTTTCAAGTCTGGAAGCAAAACTGTGGGCTTAAAAACATAGCTCCACAATATTTAATACTGCTTCTCAGAATTGGGAAGGTAAGGATCACTCTGGTACCGCCACCATGTTGAAAAGCCAAATAGGGTGGAGCCAGCAGCCAAAGCAGTGCTTTAAAGTTTAGCATTATAAAAAATTCTCCTGGTTAGAAAATAAGTAAGGATAAGAAAAAACAAAGACAAAAACAAAACAAAACAAAACAAAAAACAAAACAAAACAAAAAATAAAAACAGATTCAGATGGAGAAAACCACTAAATGGGTTACAATGTGTGTAATAAAGAATATGAAGACTAGGAGAGAAAAGAAAAAAGGTAGAGAAATATCCTTAAAAAGAGAAATAGAATAATAAAAATATAATAAGCCATGTAAAAATAAAAAAATACACAAAGAGTTTGTATTGTATTTATTGTTGTGTTTTCTTTCAATTTTTTGACTGTTAATGAACTAACTAAAGAAAGACATTTGATTGTAAAGGCTGCAAAGTTAAACAAACATATCATTTAAAGGTATTTGGATCTAAGGATATGTTGTTTTGGAAAAGAGGCTATATTTTTGTTTCCATAAAAGATGATAACTTGTGGATTGCTTTGAGACTTGATGGTTTGATTAATGAAGACCCCCTAAAAATCTCTGATGCAACAAAGAAAGAGAATTACAAACCAATCTCCCTCATGAACATTGATGCAAAAATACTCAATAAAATTCTGGCAAACTGAATTCAACAACATATCAGAAAAAAAATCATCCACCATGATTGCAGAGATTCAGGGATGGTTCAACATATGAAACACTGACAATGTCATTTCTCATATAAACAATCCGAAAGAAAGAACCCACATGATCATCTCCTTAAATATTTAAAAGCCTTTGACAAAATCCAATACTCCTTCATGATAAAAGTCCTAGAGAATGAAATGCAGGGAAAATATCTAAACATGATAAAGACAATATACAGCAAGCTAACAGCCAACATCAAACTAAATGAAGAGAAACTAGAAACAATGCCACTAAAATCAGGAACAAGACAAGGCTGTCCTTTCTCCCCTTTTCTACTCCGTATAGTTCATGAAGTTTTAGCTAAAGCAATAAGAGAACAAAAGGAGATTAAGGGGATACAACCAGGAAAGAAAGAAGTCAAATTATCTCTATTTGCAGATGATATAATAGTATACATAAGGGACCCCAAAAATTCTACCAAGGTACTTCTATAGCTGATAAGCACCTTCAGCCATGGAATGTAATAGGGTACAAGATTAACTTACAAAAATCAATAGCCCTCCTACACACTAAGGGTAAGAAGGCTGAAAAAGAAATCAGGGAAGGAAACATCGCCCTTTTTAATAGCTATAAATAGCATTAAATATCTTGGAGTAATTCTAACCAAAGAAGTGACACACCTGTGTTACAATATCTTTAAGTCACTGAAGAAAGAAATTGAAGAAGTTATCAGAAAATGGAAAGATCTCCCATGCTCCTAAATAGGTAGGATCAACATAGTAAAAATGGCAATCTTACCAAAAGCAATTTACAGATTCAATGCAATCTCCATCAAAATCCCAACACAATTTTTTTAGAGACCTTTAAAGAACAAAACTCAATTTCATATGGAATAACAAGAATCCCCAAATTGCCAAACAATCCTATTCATTAGTAGTATTTCAGGGAGAATCATCATCTCCAAGGTCAAGCCGCACTATAGAGCTACAGTAAATAAAACAGCTTGGTACTGGCATAAAAACAGACTTGTGAATCAATGGGATCAAACTGAAGACCTCAACCTTAATCCACACACCTACCACCTGATTTTTAACAAAGAGGTCAAAAATATACAATGGGAAAAGTATAACTGCACAACTGCATGATAGTATATAGAAGAATACAAATAGATCTATGTCTATTTCCCTGCACAAAACTCAAATCCACGTGGATCAAAACCTCACCACAAACCCAGCTACAATGAACTTGATAAAAAAGAAAGTGGGAAATACCTTTCAATGCATTGGTAAAGGCAATATAACAAGTAACATAGACACTAAGAATCAATAAAAGAGACCTCCTTAAACTGAGAAGCTTCTGTAAGGAAAGGAAGCTTTCAATAAGACAAAATGACAGCCTACAGAATGGGAAAATATCTTTGCCAACCCTACATCTGACAGAGGACTGATCTCTAAAGTGTAGAGAGAATTCAAGAAACTAGAGGCCAAAAACCCAAATCATCCAATTAAAAACTGGAGTCAAAGCTGAAAAGGAAATTCCCAGCAGAAGAATTGTAATGGCTGAAAGACTTTTAAAGAATCCCTCCACATCCTTAGCAGTTAGAGAAATGCAAATCAAAACAACTGTGAGATACCATCTTACACCTGTCAGAATGGTAAGTTCAAAAACATGGATGACAGCCTGGAGAAGATGTGGACCAAGGGAACTTGTACAGCCACTTTGGAAATCAGTATGGAAGTTTGGTAGAAAAACTGGGAATCAATCTCTCCAATGATTCAGCAATACCACTATTGGGTATATACCCAAAGGATACTCATTTATACCCCAAGGGCATTAGCTCAACTATGTTCATAGCAACATTGTTTATAGTAGCCAAAACCTAGAAATAGCCTAGATGCCCCTCAACTACAAAAATAGATTAAAAATGTTTGTAGATTTACACAACAGAGTTCTACTGAGCAGTAAAAAAAAGAGTGACACCCTAAAATTTGAAGGCAAATAGATGTATTTGGAGAATATCCTACTGAGTGAGATATCACAAGCCTTGAAAGATAGGCATTGGATGTACTCACTCATAAGTGGATTTTAGACATAAAGCAAAGAATAACTAGAATGAAAACCACAACCCCTGAACATCTAGGTAACAGGAAGAACTTAAGGTAGGCATCTAGGGATCTCTCTGGGAAGGGAAAATAGAGAAGATCTCCTGAGTAAATTGAGGTCATAACAGAAAACAAGCAAGAAGAGTTGGGAACAAATCATGGGAGAAGAGTAAATGGAGTACAAGGAACAACAGAGAGGGAGAACAGAGAAATGAATATCTTGATAGAGGGATCCACTGTGGAGTTAGAAAGAAACCTGATGTTAAGGAAACTTCCAAGAATTCAAAAATGTCCCTGGCTAGGACTCCAACAATAGTAGAGAGGGACTTCCCCTATAATCAAATGAATGAACACCCTAATTGTCATTGTAGTACCTTAATCCAGCCATGGATAAAGACAGAAGCAGAGATCCATAGCTAAGCACCAGGTTGAGCTTCCCGTCCAGCTGAAGAGAATGAGAAGAGAGAGTATATGAGCAAAGGGATCGGGATCATGAGGTGGAGACCCACAGAGACAGCTGACCGGAGCTCACTAACTCTGAAATAATCGCTGAGGAAGCTTAATGGAAATGAACCAAACCCTCCAAAAGTAGACAACTGTCAAATGGCATGAGCAGTTTATGGAGCCTCTTGCAGTGGGATCTGAATATGTTCCTGGTGCGTGAACTGACATCTTGGAGCCCATTCTCTACAGAGGAACACCTAACAGCCTTAGTAGTGGGATGAGGGTCTTGGACCTATCTCATGTGAGACTGAACTGACCCATGTTGGAACATTTTACCCTCCCTGGGGAATGGATTGGGGGATGGGGTGGGCGGAGGGAAGGGAGGGGGAACATTGGTAGATATAGGGGGAAAATTTTAAATGAAAAAATGGGAAAAAAAAACCCTGAAATGTATAAGTCAGTCTAGATGATAGAATGGAGAATGTCACCAACGATTCTTTAAGGAAAATGTCATATTAAATTGTTCTCTAATGGAAAAAAATTAAATTTCAAGTCAGTTTGTAATTCTAATGGGGTTACTAAAATTTAGTTCCCTGGGTTAATTTATATTTGTTGTTTTTGTTACCAATAGATTAGAACCATTCTCAGACTAGTTTTATTTCACCATAACATAAATTTAAAGAAAAAACTTACTCTCTTAATAACACAAAGCCTTCGAGAGGTATCCAGTGGAAAAATCAGTTCCTATGTCCCTGCTCACTTCACGGAACAGGCCTGTCTCAATCTCAGAACCTTAGAATGGTTCCCCACTGCCCCCTTGACCATTCTCTTTGACTCTAATCTCCTTCCTTGATGACTTCATGAAAGACTGCTTCCTAGTGCTATTGTGGGAAGAGTGTCTTGTATGATTTAGGAAATTCCAAACAAAGGTTTCTGAGATGAAAATAATGTTTTTACAGTCTCTCAGCCCCCCCCCCCAACTGCATGTTATTCCATGGGATTTAAGTGTAACCGTTGTGATATAGATTTATCAATTTTAGATGGTACCCCATGGTCAGTTGTTCTCGGCATTTTGACCTTTTATGGATTTTTATGAAACTCTCCATCTTTCCTTGGCAAAACTAAAATTCTTAATGATCACTGTTTGATCTAATGAACATATATACATCAGACATGAAGTGAATGGGCACTATGTATTTTGAAGTGCAAATACTTTGTGGTCTATCTCCAGCAAAAATTTAATTTTTTTCAATCTTCAGTGATAAATGTAAAAAACTTATTAATTTAAAAGTATAAAATCTAGGCTATAAGACTTGATAAACTGGGTGGGATTTTTGAAACCCAGTGAGTGGCACTCTTTCTGTTAAGAACTGAGCTAATCTATAAATTGACAAATGGATTAGAAAGATAGAGAAAAAACTGTAGTCATTATTGGAAATCCAAATGCTTGTTCCAGGAAAAAAAAGAAAGAAACAAACTCACTGTAATAACATCTCTGAAATCTCAAAGAGAAAATCAACCTTGGAAATACTTCTAGAAAATACATCTGGTACTGTTCCCAGTGTACTTGCCTTTTGAAGCAGGAAGAGAGAAGAATAAACCCAACCTAATTACTCCTCACAAAGAGAAGAGAGATTGCCCAAATTGAACACACCTAATTGTCTAGAATCACCAGTGTTGGGACGGTCTTCCTTTAGAAGTTTTTGGAAAGGTGGAAAATAGAAAATGAATCGAGACTTCATTTTCTAGGTTCAAGAAGAAATAGAAGTGAAAGAGTCCATCAGAAAATACAGAGGAAATGTATGTAAGGTTTTTTTGATTTAAGGATATCTTACCATAAATAATGTCTCATAATATTAAAATATGGAAACACATAGCAGATGATTCCTTCAAATTAGCATAATTATCTTTTCAATTGGTTTTTAATATCAATCATTTTAATATCCATCATTAATGGACTTAAAATAACTTTTGCAAAAATATTATAAATACTATACCAAGGCATTACTATTAATTTCTTGTGAATTAAATTTCAAGCAAGACTTTGGAAATTTAATCTAGATGCATGGAATAGTGATTAAAGGAAGTTATTTTGAAAATGAACGTTACTGTTGTACTACAGGAAATTTAATGTGAATTTACACAACTAATGAAAACAAAATCTATATTCACAACATGAAGATCAAGTCCATTAATTGGATTAACATGACAAAAGCCAGAGAGAAAACCATCCCAGGTCCTGCTTTCTGTCACAGGAATAATGAAGAGAAATCAGGCTTACCTTTCCAACTGAACTGTTTTCACTTCTCAGGGATTTCTGGAGCCATTTTACCTCATCTGGATGACTGCTATTACATTAATGACGCTGGCCAGGAGAATTACTGTGATGTTAATGAGGCCAGCTAGGAGGCTTACCATGACATTAATAATACTGGCTAGGAGCCAGGCTATGGTGAGCAATGTGCTTGTTCCAACTTGATCAGGACTTGTCTTAAATCGTTACCAGGACATAATCAACCTCCTTAAAAAGTTGCTTTACTGTTTGTTGGAAAAGTCTTATTAGAATAAGGTTTTCAAAAAAAAAAATCTTCAAACTTAGGGGAATTACAAAATCCTTGGTGAAAAACAAAAACACAATCCTCTGCAACTAACTACTCTGTTTGCCCAGGTTTTATATATGTGTCTTTGATTCCTCTTGTCTCCCGTTGCATATTTTGTTTTTCTGAAATATTTAACAGTTGCAAATATAGGCACACTCTTTTCCTACATTGCTTCACTGTTTCTATCATATATTCCCATAATGCCATCATCAAAACTGGAAAGTTCTTTTTGATACAGTATATATTATATAATCAATCGATTTTTAAAAAAATTTTGCTAATTGCTCAATTTTTTTATGTGGTTAAATGGTGAGGCTTTTAATTCTGATGTTTTCTCAGTTCTAAGTTAATGTGTATATACTTCAAATAAAGCAAGAAGTGCCCATTAGAGAGAACGTTTCTGTGATTGGATTGGTTGCTAATTTCTGTAGACATGAACTTTGACCTATGTAGAACATCTACTAACACTTGTTTGCAGTGGGTGTACCCAGATGCCTCCTAAGTCAAGTTAAATCACAAAAAACAGGCCAAGACTCATGATTTCCTGACTAGGTACTCGCTGAACTTTTCTGTAGTTGGCATCCTGACAGTTTCCACTCATAAAACCACTGTTGACTCTAACAACCTGCATCATTGTTTCTTCTCAGCTAGGACTCCCAGGTGATGTATTTATTCCTCGTGTATGATTTTGTTACCTGAATTGGTCATTGTGCTCTGTTATAATCTCTCTGGATTTTATAAACTCACAACATTTTGGGCAGCATCCATTACTTTGCCATTCCCTAATTCTTCTCATCTTTACCTGTTTTCACACTCCTTTTCCCCAGCTTAATTGTACTCTTAGCTATCATCAGCAATTCAAGTCAGCTATGCTTCTCTGGACCTTTTATACTTTGCTCCCAAGCTTACCCTACCAGAATGTGGCTGATATTCTACAGACCTCCAGTCTTTTAATTATGATAGTTATATGTCAAACTTTGATACATTATAATTAATACCTGGAATCATTTGTGTACATGTCAGGTGAACAAGCTGACATTCTTGTCAGCATCAGGGTCTATCTAATTTTTCATGAGAACTGGGAGACATGTTGCTTCGTATACTTCAAATAGTTAATATATAGTCTTCTTACAGCTAGCCACCTTCCACTTGATCTTAGTTGCTACCTCATCAGGCAGAACAATATCTAGTGAAGCACATCGCTCAGAGAATTGTTGAAACCAAGGCATTTAAAACACAATGCTTACTTGAAATTTTGACTACACCCATCCAAACGCTGTATTAGGTTAGGATAAATTTAAGAGCTCAGTAGATAATTATGATGCCCTGGCTCAAGGGAAAGAGAATTACAGTATTAAAATCATGCAATTGTAACTACTAAAAACTAGATATATATTGACCAGTCATTTCTTAGCTGTTACCATACAACATGAAGTAACTGTAAAAACAAGGACCATAGCTGTGTGTGTTGAGTGTGTGTGTGTGTGTGTGTGTGTGTGTGTGTGTGTGTGTGTGTGTGTGAGGAGGATGAAATACAGGATGCAAGTGATAGAAAGTGTCAAATGGAATAATGAAGAGGAGTGAGGGAGGTCAGTACAGAATGAGAAAATGGGAAAAGGGGCAAATCACAACAAGGTTGTTAGATAAATGCTTATAAAATAGTATTATTTTATATTTCCCTAAATTATGAACACCCCTCACACATGTGTGTGTCTATGTATGTTTCTATCCATTCACATACATATTTGTACATACATATACACACAAAGAAGTTAAGCTACTTGGGATAACAGTGTTCCTCACAGCCATAGACTAACAAAACCTCCAGTACCTGACAGGAAAAATCTACTTTCAAATAATTGCCCAGGGTGGTCCATGTGACTCCCAAAGCAATATTGATTACTGGTGTATATCTTAGTTGCCTCAGAGGATTGAGGGTGAATTTATATTGCTGAAAATACCATACACACTTAAAACACAAACTCAGTTGACTTGAGCTGTATCTGACTTGAACACCTGTTACCGGTAATTACTTACATTTACAAATTCAGAAAAATATTTTTATGTCAATAGTAAAAATTGCCCTGTATAAATACCAATTCATTTCTGCATACCTGTTTTCAATTGCTAAATGCTATACATGCTAATTTTCTTTATAGAGATCCAAGGGCTTGCCTGTCATTCATGCAGAGAGTAGCTCAGCCAAAGATTTTTTTCTCAAGACCTATTCTACTTGCCTGGACTATTCAAATATCCTCATATCCTTAATACACTTGCTGGGCTTCATGCTGCTGGCAATGGGATTCCTCTTCTGCCCAGATGTACTCTTGTTTGTTCTTTCTTTTTCTCTTCAACTGACTGATTTCCTATAAAAAAAAAATTATTAGGCTTCCTTTATATTGTATTGATTGTTATTTTACTATTTGTGTGTATGCACATACATAAGAGAGAGAGGAGAAAAACACAGAGATGTGGTTGTGTATATAAATGTAGGAATACTATGATTTGCACATATGAATGTCAGATGGTAACTTTTGAAATCAGTTTTCTTCTTTCCCCATGTGTTTCAGTATTTGGGTCACCAGGTTTGCTTTCATAACAGGGACCTTTATTTCCTGAGTCATCTTGCTGGCTCCTTTTCATTTAAATAAAAAAAAAACTTAATTCTTGCTTGATAGCTATTTTGTTACATGTAAATTTGCTATGTTAAAATTGAAACCTTCCTTTTTGATTAGACAGAAAGGGGGAGGTGACATGGGAATGCCTTTCTGTATGCTGTGAATATCAATTAAATAAAAAAGCTATTTTGGCCCATGATAGACACCATAGAAAAAGTAGGAGGGCAAATCAGAGCATAGGTAGGAGAAGCAGGGCAGAGACAGACAGACTGAGCCCAAAGCCCAAAGGAGCAACATGTAAGGAACACAGGTGAGCCATAGGCCTTGTTTCAGACAGATTAATGAGAATGGGTTGAGTTAAGATGTAAGAGCAAGCTAACAAAGTGCCTGAGCCAGAAGCCAAACAGCATGAACTTAATATAAGCGTCTGAGTCATTTTGGGGGCCTAAGTAGCGGTGGGCAGACCAAGAAACCTCATTGCAACATCAATTTGCTTTATTCCTATTAAGTTTAACTTGAGCAATCTGCATGGCCATGGATAGGCTTACCAGTAGCTACACTACTGTATAATATGCCTCTCCCTTTTCCAGAGTCTGTTACCCATAGTTTAGCATTGCTTAGGCTCTCATTCCCAACTGATTGTGGTCTGGGCCAGTGTGGGGTAGGCTTAGTGACAGTAACCACAGGTGCTGGGAGTCCATGATTGCCATGGCCATGCTATATTTGGAGGATGGCATTTCACAGCCCCACTCTCTATCTTCTGACTTGTGCATTCTTTCCATCCCCTCTTCCATGATGACCCTTGAGTTATTTATTCTTAGTATCTTATTCAGTGATTGATCTCTGTATTCACCTCTCTTGAAGGAGAAGCTTTTCTGATTAAGATATACAGTAGCCTTAAAAATGGATATTTATATGGTGGTTCTTATAGTACATCACTTTAGCTAAGAAGTCATAATAAGTTCCCTTTCAGGGTACAAAAAGTGTAGAATACATCCCACCAGCCACCTGCATCGTACTTGCCAGCAATATGAAAGCTAGCCATCATGGAACGCTTCCAGTGCCCTTTCAACTTCATTTCTCAATCTCATTTATTTCAAGAGTGCTCTGTTTTTAGCAATTAGTCCTAATTAGTGACCAAAAGATATGGCAAAATCCTGTATAATTTGGGGGCCTCTGTAACCAATAATTCTTAAAAGGATGTATCACACAATTGGTATGAGATTTTTTTGAAATTACCCATTTCTTCTAGGAGCATTACCTAGTCAAGTAAGATACTTGCCTTCTGAACCTTTTAAACTTTAGATCTAGTTTATTAGAGAGTAACTGTTTGTGTGGACTTTTCATACTCTCTTCATTTTGGTAAACCCTGTCCCACCCCATGTGTTCATCTCCATCTCCTTATCACCATACTTGATTTTCTCTTCCTTTATAAACACCTCTCTTTACTTCCTTCCATGGTTCTCTTAGTTCAGGGAAAATTCACATTTCTGAGATCAAAAGGAGTTTTATTGATTCTCTGCTTTACTTATTAATAGTTATTTTAAAAAGTAGCAAATGACCCTCCATATCTTCCTTTAAAAAATGAGCTAGAAATAATCATTCCTCATGGAAAGTGATATAGATTAAATGGGAAAAATATATGTAAATTTATAGAGCACTTTCTGCTATATAAGAAACCCTATGTAAATAATAATTGTAATTATTTTCACATTTTGAAGCTACAAAAGAAAATACCACAATTTACTCAAGACCTCAACAATATATTAGTGCTTATTATAGTATGGGTATCACTGATTAGTGGGAATCAATAAGTTAACTTTCTTTGTTTTTCCTCTTCTAAGTTTACATTAAATGACAGAGTTATTGGAAGGAATTTCAGTTAGAGAATTGCTTCAGTCAAATTGGCTATTGGGCGTGTTTGTGGAGGCATTTCTCTGATTGATAATATAGTATAATATAATATAGAAGGGTCAAGACTCCTGTTGATAATAACATCCCTACATAGTACTGTCTGGACTACATAAGAAAAGTAATTCATAAACTATGGTAGCAAGATAAGAAATTTTTTTTTTACATGTTCATGTTCCAGTTCCTGCTTGAGTTCCTCCCGTGAGATCCCTGAAGTCTACTCTGAAATAAAACTTTTTTTTTTTCACTCTCAAATTGCTTTTGGTCAGTGTTTTACCACAAGAAACCCAACTAGGATAGTGACTTTAAAAAATGCTATAACATTGATTGAGCATTTGAAGTCTGAACAATTAAAGATCTGAAAGGATTATTAGCCTTGTCTTCTGATGATTATTTGGATACAATAGTACCTTTTGTGCATATACCCACAGAAAGCAATGCTTGTGAGCAAATGCTCATGTGGTCACTTATTTCAGCTCTAAACATCATGCATTTATTCTGCCATGAGGTCACCAAACCAGTGCTGGATCTTCTGATGAAGACAAGTTGACAGTTGCCCCTCTGCCACCAGGAATTAGCATTTATTCTGTAAAGGTCCATTTGGTATTAGCCAAAGCAAATACCACATTTAAAAAATTTCACTTCTGTGGAAATATCTTTAAATGCTTAGCTGCTCCATTCTTTGTAAGCATTAATCTGCCAACCAAACTTTAAGAATGACTTTTATTTTGTATCTCTTGCCAAGTTAATTCTCCATATGTATAGAGAAAACTTTAGCAGTGTTGGCTGGAGGAAAATTTCCATTCTATTGTTTTCCTAATTGAAAAAAGAACCTTTCAAATCAAAGGTAAAGCATGTGGCATTTGACAATTGTATATGTTGAAAGCTTTGCTACTATATATAGCGTGTGGTTAATTTCAAGTTGTTCTTTGCTAAGAAGTCAATATATTTTCATTAAAATTATCTAAACTTGACTGCTCACAAAGAAGACAGAAGATAGTACAGCAAAAGTTTAAAGCTAATAATGAAATGTATCTGACACAACAGTTCTAGATCTCTCATCTTCTCTTTCCTTACGCAAACAGTTAAAATATTTCAATACTCATTTGCCCAATTTCACATTTAAATATGAATTCATTTAATTTTACTTTGCAATCAGGTAAATTAGTGAGAAGGAGCCTAAACAATATTCTTTAATTGCACTTATAAATGATTCTCTCTGTCCTTCATGAGTAGTTTTTCTTTTTTATATATTGAAATGTGATGTCTAAATATAAAGTGCAATAACATCTGGTTCTAATTGCTGGTTTGAATGATACAGACAGATCTTCAACGTGTCAAGCTTTTGAAAGGATGTATTTAGTAGGAGGTACTGAGTCAAAGGTTGTAAAAATTTTGTACCACTAAAAATAGTTGAAATTTCATATTTGTTAAAAATGAAAATTACCACTTTCTGAGCAAATAATTCCTCTGAATACAAGATGTACTTTTGCTTGAAATGCTTTATTGAAATAATGCTGCATTTTTACATCCCTTATAGCATGATTTTTATTATGAACATATTTTTGTTTTTCACCAATTTCAAAACTTCCCTGAATTCAGAAGTAAATATTCAATTCACTAACCACAGAACCCACATATCATAAAATGTTTGTTTGGGGTTATCTTTTATGCCTGTTATTTCACAGTTAGTGGAAGAGTTCAAGCTTCATCCAGGCAACTGCAACAGGTAAATTGTGGTTCTGAAAGGGGTGTGCACATGAGTGTGTGCATGTTTGTGTGCATGAACACACACTCGTGAGTGCACATACACATTTATTTGAGAATTCACTCCTTTTCTCAAATATGCTCAACTCCAGTGTCTCTTTAATTAATTTTTATTTTAAAGCTTTATTGGTGAATGAATCTTCAGAGAGAAAAATGCCTTTAATACTTTTTCTGATAAACACCTTTAAAAGTTGCATCATTATTAAGTTCCTCCTTAAATTATTAAAATAATCTGAAATCATAGGCTGTTGTTTCATTTTTGAATAAAATGTTATCTATGACTGAATTATAGACCTTATATCTAGGATAATCATTACTTCCTACTTGAGAACAATTGTGCCTTAGTTGGTGGCAGGTATCTGAGGAAAACTCTTCTATTATCTGTCAATCATCTGGCATTCTGTGAATCTGAAGGTTACCACATTTGAAATTAGAGTTCATTTTGTCAGATTCATGTTTTTAAACTAACTGTGGAATCTTAACTATGGTGAGTGTACTGGCTGGTTCTGAGTCAACTTGACGTGAGGTAGAGACATAGAGAGGATGGAGACTCCAGTTGATGAAATGCTTCCCACTGTAAGGCATTTTCTCAATTAGTTGTCAATGGGAGAGGGCCCAGTCCATTGTGGGTGGTGCTTTCCTCGGCTAGTGGTCCTGGATTTTAAAAGGCAGCAGGCCGAGAAAGCCATGAGAAGTCCAGTAAATGGCACCACTTCATGGCCTCGGCATCAGCTCCTGCCTTCAGAATCTGTCCTGTTTGAGCTCCAGTCCTGACTTCTTTCAGTGATGAATAGCAACGTGGAAGTGTAAGCCAAACAGACCCTTTTCTTCCCCAACTTGCTTTATGGTCATGGAGATTTGTTGCAGCAATTGAAACTTTTCCTAAGACAGTTACCATCTAGAGTAAATAGTAGCAGGCTTGATGCTCAGAAGGCAGGAACCCTGAGACCAGATTTCCTTAGGTGACACTCATTTTACTATCCACCCAATGTGTTAACATGGCCAACTTAAGTAGTTTCTCTGGACTCACTGATTCATCTCTAAAATCAAGTTTATGAATGGTACCTACTTTGCAGGTCATAGTGATACCTAAGTAAGTTAAATTCTGCAAACTACTTATTGTTAACATAATTGAATTTTTTGTCCATTGTTTTCTTGGTTGGTTTTGTTGCTGTTTTGCACTAACTTGATCAAGACATAGGAACAAAATACTCACACAACTAGCAGTGGCTTATAGTGTCAGTAGCATCTTACAGAGAGGAAACATGCTCTTCTGCCCCTTGTGTCTATGGAAAATTATGCTCTTGGCAATTTGTCACAGCACATTTAATGATTCTGGTTTATCCCATAACTAACAAGGAATGGGATACTATGTTTCTAATTTAGATCAAATAAAATATCAAGTAATTGATAATATTGCTAGAATTTTGTCTCATTTTTATTATCATCATCTTTCTATAAAATTTTATTCAATTTATAGTAATGTTTAAACTGTAGTGTGGTTTATAGTCCATACCAATTCCTTAAATCATGGCTTCCTCATTTGTAAGAGTGAAGGGTTATTGGTGCATGGACACTTGACCAATAGCTGTACCACTGAAGACAATGTCTCTTTTTTCCCCAAACAATAATCAATTGACTGTAAATGCTCAAAGTGGTGAGGCCTTACTAGACCCTTCCTCATCCATGACAGGATGTTTGGAGGCCCACATTTTTATCGCTGGTCTGTTTTATGAAAAAAATGAAATAAAGCAAAAGGTATCACATAGAGTCTGGGAAAGGCAACCCAACATTAAGATTCCCCCAAACAGGCACATAAATAGGAGACACACTCATCCACACACTCTGGAGTCCCTTAATAATGGAAGCTGAAAGTGATGATGCATATTCAGAGGACCTGGTACAGACCCATGTAGGTGCTCTTCTTGGTGCTTCCGTCTCTGTGACTTCATATGAGCTTGCTTAGTTGATTCAGCAGGCCTTGTTATCGTGGTGTGATCTATTCCCTCTGACACACTCTTTCTCCTCCTTTTTCATAGTATTTCTTGCACTCTTAAGGGAGGGATTTAATGGAGGCATTCTATTTAGAGTTGCATGTTCAAAGGACTATCTGTCTCTACATACTCTGCATCTATTCCTATCTGCTGCAGGAGGAGGTTTTCTGATGATAGCAGAATGAGGCATAAGTATATCAGAATATCATGAAGAGTCAGTGAATTGACACCCCCCCACACACACACACAGTTTTTTGAACCAGTAGTATTTAGTTCTACCCTAGGTCTCTGGCTATTTAGTCTCTGTGTTTGGTTACCCAAGCAGTGTTGGGTGTAGATTCCTTCTCATGGAATGGACCTTAAGTTAAATCAGACATGGGGTGACTACACCCACAAGTTCTGTGCCACTGTTTCACAGACTTATCTTGCAGGGAAGACAGATTATAGATCAGAGGTTTTAAGGCTAGGTTTCATTCTCAATGGGTAGCTAGCAGAGTAACTACCTTCCTTCACCAAAGACACTTGAATATAGGGGTGACAGCTCCATGTAGGCACCATCTTGACTTCTTCATGTTCAATTACTTGTATGGCTACTGTCCTTGGCAAGGGAGCCACCCTACTCTTGTTTTATGGAGAGGGATTTACATGTGACCACCTTGGTAAAAACTCAATTAAATGCAACCTGGGTTTGCTACTGGAAGTTGGATTTGGTGCCCAGAGAGGGGCAGGTGGGACTCTGTATTCACCTGCCCATTGTTCTGAGACATTGTTAGAATGTTAGGCTCATCTTATATTTTAGAAAGTTTCCATGGCACTAGATTTCCATGTCACCCCTCAAATGCCTCCAATTCCAGATTTCTCTCCCTGAATTTCTTCTTTCAACCATGTCTTCCTTCTTTCTCCCAATCTGAGCCATAGAATCATAAGGATATACTTTAAAAACCTGAACACCAAATTGAAAAGTCTGAAAGAAATGGATAATTTTCTCAATACATACCACTTACCAAACCAAAATCAAGATCCGATAAACAATTTAAATAGACATATAACCCCAGTGAAATAAAAGCAGTAATTAAAAGTCTCTGAAACAAAAAGCCCCAAACCAAGTGGTTTCAAGACAGAATTCTACCAGACTTTCAAAGAAGAGTAAACACCAATGCTACTCAAGATTTTCCATGAACTAAAACAGAAGAAAGATTTCCCAATTTATTTTATAAGGCCATAGTCACCTAATACCCAAACCAAATAAAGATCCAACAAAGAAAGAGAATTACAGACCAATTTCCATATGAACATAGAATCCAAAATACTCAATAAATTAGTCTGAATCCAAGGACACACCAAAAAGATCATTTACCACAATCAAGTAGGCATCATCCTACAGATGCAGGCGTGGTTCAATACACAAAAATCAAGAAATGTAATTCACCATATAAGAAAACAAGTAAAATCTCCACATGGTAATCTCCTTAGATGCAGAAAAAGCCTTTGACAAAATCTGACATTCCTTCATGATTAAAGTCTTGGAGAGATTAGGGATACAAGAGGCATACATAATAAAGGCAGTTTAGAGTGAGTCTATAGCCAACATCAAAATAAATGCAGAGAAATTCAAAGTAATTCCACTTAAATCAGGAATGACACAAGCTTGTCCACTCTCTCCAGATCTATTCAGTACAGTACCTGATGTCTTAACTAAAGCAGTAAGACTACTAAAGGAGATTAAGTGTGTAAAAACTGAAAAGGAAGAAGTTAAATAATGAAGGTGATATAATAATACACATAAGTGACCCCTAAAATTCCATCAGGTTCTCCTACAGATGCTAAACACTTTCAGTAACATGGCAGGATACAAGATTAACTAAAGAAAAATCATCAGCCCTCGGATATACAAACGGACTGAAAGCAAAGTCAGAGAAACACCACCTTTCACAAAAGCCTTAAATAACATGAAAGATCTTGGGGTGGCTTTAACCAGGCAAGTGAAAGACATGTCATAAAAAATTTCAGGTCATTGAAGAAGAAAGAAATTGAAGAACATATCAGAAGACGGAACGATATCTTGTGCTCATGTAACCGGTGGTGGTTTATTTAATCTAATCTCTATTGTCTAAATCAAATTGAAATACTATCAGTTTGACTCATGGGTACTTGAATTATAATATTAGTGAGAAATTTTGATCATTTTGAGCGTAGTTTCATATGATAATATGATATATAGACATATTTAACGATTCTTGATATTTTGAGAGAGAGAGAGAGAGAGAGAGAGAGAGAGAGAGAGAGAGAGAGAGAGATGACTTGTGAGTAGGACTGAAGACAACCTCAGGGGTCAGACTTTCTCTTCTGCTTTGTTTGAGAATGGCACTCTGTTGTCTTCCGACATGAGCACCATGAAAGCTGCCCATGAGCTTTCCGTAATTACCTTGCCTCGGCTTTATAGCTGAACACAGGAAACCGAGATTAGAGATGTACGCTACTGTACCCAGGTTTATGTGAGGACTGAAGGTGTTTTTCTTTTTCCTTCAGGTCCTTATTCATTTGCACCAAGTACCGTCTCTCCCCTTCTAGATTTCTGAGTTTCAAAGTGACCCCTATTTTTATTAGTGAAGTATTACAAATATCACCCCAAACTATATAATATATCTATGATTGAGATGTCTGGGTATGTTTTAGAAATCAGCTGAGATGTAACAATAAAGTAATTTGCTTCTATCTTGAAGATTTTTCCTAGGAAAACACTTTTCCTGAAAGAAGCAGAGGCCTGACCGAAAGGGAAAAACAGTAGGCACTGGATGGAAGGACTGGTTGCCTTTTAAACTCTGAGATTCAAATTAGAAATCATTACTTATTCAGTTACTGATAAATGCAGTTGCCTCTAAGGGTTAATCAACAAAAGAACCATTTTTAAATCATTACATATTAGGAATATAATTAGTGCTATGATTTGTTATATATAAAACTCAATAGCTGTTTCATTTATTTTTCATTTCAGATACTTGGAATCTGGAATAATGTGCAATTTATGAACATGGTCAATAGTGAATTGATGTGTAAGTTAGTGAGGGAATGAATGAGCAAATGGGTAAATGACCTGACGCATTTATGTCTGGGTGTCAAGCAACACAAAAGAGAGGTAACCATAGTTTTAGAAAAGAAATGATTTAATTTACTATTTCAGTGTGCATAATGCACCAGGCTGGGCTAACACATCTATTTCTACTCTGCTTTTGAATTAGTAAATTATGACCAAATCCAGTTTGCTGTCATTGTTTGCTTGTTTATTTTTGTTAACTAGACACAAAATAGATATGTCTTGAAGGAAGGAGTCTCAATCCATTACATTAGCCCTTAGACAGGTGGTATTTCCTTGATTACTAACTACTGTAGAATGGCCCATGTCTCTAAGGGTGATACCACTTCCGGACACATAGTCTTGGATATAGTAATAAAGCAGACTGAGCATGCCATGGAAAGCAAGACAGAAAGCAACAGTCTTCCATGGCTTTGGCTTCAATTCCCTCCTCTAGCTTCCTATCTTTGACTTCCTTTAGTGACAGAGGTTACATAGAAATGTAAAATTGTAGTAGGAGGTTTCTGGCCTTGACTTTCGGGCCTTGCCTCAAGGTTTAGGCCCGCAGACCCCCAGACACGCAGAGACACACAGATGTTTACAATAGTTTTCAGCTGATCAGCCTAAGGCCCAGGCATATCACTTGCTAGCTCTCTACCCTTCATCTAACCCATGACTCTTATCCTGTTTAGCCATGAGGCTCGGTACTTTTTCTCAGAACAGCACAGTTGTCCTCTGCTTCTTCCGGCTTCTCTCTGGCATTCTGCTCTGTTCTTCCAGGTCCCAGAGTTCTCCTAGTCTGGTAGCCCCGCCCACACTTGCTGTCTGCCTTTGGCCAATCAGCACTTTTTATTAAACCAGTGGGTGGGACAAATATTTACAATGAAACAATACAATCGCCCACATAAAATTAAATAATCCCTTTTCTTCCCAAGTTCCTTTTGGTCATTTATTTATCACAAATAGAAGCCTACGATAGAAATTGGTGGGATATTGTTTTTACAGGCCAGACTGTTTTTGGAAAGATTGTGGTGCCATTTGAGCTTTGGGTTGGAAAAGTCATTATGGAAGCAGAACTCAGTGGGTTGTTCTGAGGAAGTATGGAACACAGTGTTGATGGGATTGCATGTAGTGAAGGGGCAATAGAGGACACGATGGTGGGGTTTGGGAGGGGAGTTTGAAACTCAATTTTGGATAGTTGGTTTTTTGAATTGATAACGTCTAGGACAGGAGAATTGGCTGTGATACAGAAAATGCTACAACGACACTTTTGCCTTTTAGGGACAATCAATACTTCAGGTGGGGGATGAAGAATTATCTGTGATTAAGAAGAGACCACCATCATTGAGGTAACATCTTTGAAGTGTTTTTTTAAGCTCATTACACAGAATCTGTAGTTCAGAGGAAACCATCACTATAGCTAATGCTGGCTGTTGAACTTAGTAGTGTGTATCTCCCAGGTGATACTGTTATTAATGGCATGAATGGGCCATTGAGAGGATCCAAGGCTTGGTATTATAGGAGGCCATGCAAAGTCACTGGTAAAGGGTAAAGCTTCAATGGTAATAGAACTTCAGGACTGATGAGGTCATGGAGAGAAGTTGAGGCTTGGGACCATACAGTATGATCATAGTCTCTAAAGAGAGCCCTGGAAAAGCTCTTAGTGATGGTGAAGCCAAGTTGCATCAAAGAACACAGGATTTTAAAGATGTTGGTACCATGGGACAACTACAAAGGAGAGTTGAAACTATGCACTGGATCCAGTCTAAGCTTATGAGTCATTAATATGCTATGTATGGCAGCACTGGAGAGATGGAACTGCCCAAGTTCTTTAGATTTAAGAAAATTCATTCTGAATCCCATCCATATGGCACTGGACTTTACACTGTTAGACTTTGCCTTTGATTTGTTATGAGTGAAACTCTGGACTGATTATTTCCTCTTTCAGTAAGAAAGAATGTAACTTATTTTTTACTTTACAGGAGCACACAATTAAGAGGTTATCAATATTAGGACATAAAATTTGGAATGTTTTGTGTTGCCATATTAATATTAACATGACATCATGGGAATAACAAGAAAGTAGAAATTATGGTTTAATAATGGTATGTTTGTATGTCAAAATGAGAAAGGGTCCATTGTTCTGGTTGTTTTGTTGTTTGTTAACATGACATAAGAAAGAAGGAATCTGAATTGAGGATTTTCCTCCATTACATTGGTCTGTAGGCAAATCTGTGAGGCATTAATTTAATTCATAATTGATGTGGAAAGGTATGGGTCACTGTGAATGGCACCACATCCATCCAGATGGTACTAAATACTATAAGAAAGCAGACTGAGCAATCCATTGAGAACAAATCGGTAATCAGCACTCCATCCTTGGCTTTTGTTTCAACTTCTGCTTCCAGGTTTGTAACAGGACCAACTCTATGGTCCTGATCCACCCACGGCTATTTTCCCCCCCAAAAAACAACTCAGACACTTATATTAATTTCATGCCCTTTGGCCTGTGGCTCAGGCACATTAATAGTTAGCTATTTCATCTTAATTCAACCCATATCCATTAATCTGTCCTGCTGTGTGGCCTGTGGTTCACCTGTGCCCCTTACATGTTGCTTCCTTGGGTAGCTGGGTTGATCTCTCTCTCTCTCACTCGCCCTCCTTCTCCTACCTATTCTCTGATTTCCCCGCCTACTTTTTCTATGGTGTCGGCCATAGCCAAAACAGCTCCTTTATTCACAGCATATGCAAAGACATTGTCACATCACAGCTTCTTGTCTTGAGCTCCTTACCTGACTTCTCTCAATGACACCCTGCGATCTGAGAGCTGCAAGATGAAATCAACCCTTTCTTCCCTGAGTTGCTTTTGGTCATGGTCTTTATCAACTAGGCCGTGTGTGTGTGTGTGTGTGTGTGTGTGTGTGTGTGTGTGTGTGTGTGTGTAACTAACATGCTTGCTTTATGCATTTAAGAATATATCTATGCACACATACATAAACATATATGCACATATTCATAAAATAACAATTAAAGAGACCATGCATTTGAACAAGAGCAAGGAGGAGCAAAGGGAAGGAAAAATTATCTTATTAAGCCATAGTCTCTAAAGAAATATTTTTAAGCTGCTTTTTACTCTTCCTCTTTGAAAATCAAAACAATGACCAACAGTTTGAAAGTGAGTACCGTAAGCCCCTCAAGGTCAACATTCTCCTACCAACTTTCAGTAGGTTCAAGTTACAAAAGATTTCACTGAGAAGCTCAACTATGACAGTCACATGGACTCTGACGACTTCTCGTGAATTTCAAACCACAGTTTTAGATATTTTTAATCACAGTTGACTTCATGATCTTTTTGTCTATTTTTTAAAGTGTTTTTTATTACCTCAAGAAAAGAGACAAGTCAGTTTGTGGGTAAAGGCAACATAGTTGAAGGGCTGCATTTGTTCCTTCCTTAGTACTGATTATGAAAGCTGAAAGGATCGTAAAGTACAATATCAAAGATGCTAAAATACACATAGCCTAGAATTTAGATTTTTTTACACAGCATTAAAAACAGCAATGCTTTATGCTATTACCTCCATTTTTATTTATCAGGTTGGTCTCTGAAAACTACTTTCATGGGAGAAACAACCTTGGAGAACGTGCTAGACCAGTGTTTCCAAATCTTTCTACCATTGAGTGACCACAATAGGAGCTTGGGGTTGGGAGTTAAGGATTTCTGCCTCGGTTGTGTGCATCGTCTTCTTGTTCTGTCTTGATACAAGGAGATTTTCTTCCTAGAGTCTCAAAATCTTTATCCTTTATTACTACTGCTATCATTTATGTTGAACTTTAGAGGGAGGCTTTCTTCTTTCTGTATTGATGTTATGATAAGAACGATTAATAAACTGTCATGTTAATTTTTCGTTGTCCATTAATTTGGCTCTATTTCTCATTGAAGATTTTTTAATGCTAATTACATTTTACACCTCTCTACTTTTTAAAAATCGCTATGAAATAATACTCACATTTTACCCAGCATCATAATAACAATAATGCTTAAACTACAAAATGAGAGTTCATGTACACAAAAATGAAAGATCACTACATACATAAACAAAGATGTAAATAAGTCTTTAAAATGTTTAGTTGACTTTCTCAGCCGTGTTCTCACAGGAGCTAGAAAATGTGAATGACTGGAAAGCCTACAAGTTCAGAACAGACAACGACAATGCGATACATATATACAGCTTTATACTATTCAGCTGTAAAGAAAAATAAAATTGTGAACTTTGAAGGTAAACAGATGGAACTAGAAAATGTCAAATTGATTGAGGTAAACTAGACCCATAAAGACAAACATCAGATACCTTTCTCATTGGATACCCCTAGCAACAAATCTTAAGATATGACTACTTAGACTATAATATCTATGGAAACCAGAAAAATGAAATGGAACCATTGCCAAGGTATGGGGCTTGGGAAGCAACACTGGTGTGAAGAGCAGGGTTTAAGCAATCTGGTCAGGGAAATGAAAAAGGGGGGATCTTTAAGAAGGGGGCGGGGAGGTAACTATAGAAAAATGTGGGATGAAGATAAAGGAGAAAAAAAATAATAATAGGAGAATCACGAGAGAGCCTTTTAGCTCTGGGAATATTGAAATGAGTAAGTAAACTAGCTGAGCGGAAGGGAGGGAGAGGAAGAATTGAACTTGCTCTGCCACCTCCCTGATAAACTGCAAAGGAAGGAGAGGTTGGAGTTAGGGCATTCATGAAGACAGGCTGGGGAGTTAGCTAGGTGAGAATTGGATATAGCTTATTTTTCTATCTCTCTAATATTTCAGCTTTTCCCCAATATCAGGTTCTGGGTTTCATTATAAGACCAAGAGTTTGTGCAATTCTTAACATTCCTGATTTTTCAAGTACTTATCTGTGAGCATAAGGACCTCATTTTTTTCTACACTTAAAAGTTTTAGATTGGCTATTTTCACAGTGTTCCATATTTTGGGATGTTTTGATTAATATTTTCTTTGACCAAGGTATCCATTTTTTTTTCTTCAGATTGTGTCTTCAATGCCTAAGAATCTCTTTTCCTCTAGGGTTTCTGCTGGTTAAGCTTGGCTCTAAGGTTTCTGCTCAAGTTCCTAAATTTTCTATTTCCTGAATTGGTTTTCTTTTTTGATTGTATTTTCACTTTCAGGTCTTAAACTGTTTTATTCATTTCCTTCCACTGTTTGTGCTTCCATAGATTTCTTTAATGGATTTAATCATTTCTTTTTAAAGGCTGTTTTTAGACTTTTTCCCCCTTAGGCTTGCTGGGCTCTAGTAGATACACATTACCTGACTATTGTTGACTGTATTTTTAGGATGATGTCTAGGAATCTGGGATTGAAAGATTTAATTCTAAGTTCTGATATCAGGTCTTGTCTTTGTTCGGATGGGTGTTTTGTTTATTGCTTTCTATTGCTTTCTCTGGTTCTTAGGAAAGTATGATGGCTGTGTGCTGCATTAATAGCACAAACATTATAAAAATAACCAACCAGTTTCTGGTTGGAGCTAAGATCAGGTTCACGGGATGGAACTCACATATGAAACAGTTGAGAGGTCATGAGCCTGTGGCTGTGTATATCCTAGTGGAGAATCTAATGCTATTATAATGCTAAATGAACATAGCATCAAAATGACTCCTAATGACCCATAGAAGAAAATGCCTCTCAAACGTCATATATAAAGTTTCTCTTTTTAGGAGATGGAAAATAATAAAATGATGCCCAATGGGTCATTATTCAGAGAATAAAAGACTTGACAAACACATGCCAGTTCTCATCCCAGTGCTCAGAAATCTTTGTGGAAAGGGGGTTAGAAAGATTTTGTGACCCAGAAGTCTTCAATAACATCAAGTAATAAGCATTTTCGGGATATAATAGTGGAGATGCACATATAAACTCATAGCAATTGTGAGAACATTCACAAGGCCTGTGCAAGTTTAAGACAGACCCCTCTCCTCCACAAAAATAGAATTCTAACACTGAAAGAAGGTAGTCAAAAGATTTCAACATCAGCTAAGAAGCTATTTGCATTTGATACCCTCTGGGAGAAGCCAGCTTTTGTTGATTTCTTGACCCCTGGTAGGTCAACACATGCCTGGGAAGGCCCTGTTCCTGAGACTGGTTAGGAAGACTCAACAGGGTAAAATAAGAGAATTAAAGTTGGGTGGGAGAGAGGGAAGTGAGGAGATAGTAGCTGTGGGAGGAGATGAGAGGAGATTGAATATGCTCTGAATACACTATGAAATGATCAGTGAATTATTGAAGTGTTTTAAATTAGTTTAAGTTAAAAAGAAAAGAAAGCATGGATACATGCTAAGTTCTAGCATATCCTATTGTTAACTGCTGAGAATTATGCTTTTGAAAACAAATGACATTTTATTATCTTTTGAAACCAGATAAACTTGTTTATAAGAAAAGAAAAAGGTATCAAAGAATTGGTCTTAATAAAAACCTGGAGCCAGATATTGGGGGCAAATGCTATAAGATCAGAGAAGCAGAGGATCAAGCCACTAGAGAAACCTCTCACCAGTACTGAATCCTTGGGCTGAAAAGGGAAGATCCTGACTCCTCTCCACAAATCCTTAGATGGAATGCTCTGAGTCCTCACCCAAAAGGGAAGGGAGCACCTGAACTCCTGTCTTCTCCTGCCCTATATTCCTTTCTCCACTCATCCATAGCTCTTTCTGTGTTGGGATTTTGAATTTCCTAATGCTAAGATTAAAGGTCTGTGCCATCACTGCCTGGCTCTGTCTCTCATTTAGACTGGGTTAATTTCGTCGTTCAGGATGGCTTTGAACTCACAGAGATCCAGATGGATCTCTGCCTCTAGAGTGCCAGGATTAAAGGTGTATGACACCACGGCCTCACCTCTATGGCTAACTCTGTGGTTGATTCTGCCCTCTGTTATTCAGGCAGTCTTCATTAGATTACAAACAATACACCACCACAATCCACTTTGGAAAACTGATTAATTCACAGAAAGTTGAAAACACGTTGCCTTATATTCCAGAAAGTCAATTTAATTTTACCTAACAAATAAAAACCTAGACTCATGTGCATTTGTTCACAAAACTCATAGAAGTTTTATTAATATCGTAGTCACTCAAAAGAGGAGAAAAAATCAAATGCTGATTAATGTGATTACTCTGTGATGTATTTAGTTGCTTAATTACTACTCACTGACTGAAAAGATCAAACTACTAATATAAACAAAAACCTGAATGAATCTGAAAAAACTCTGTGCAGAAGCAGCCAAAAGCTGAAGCATAAATGGAGTATTATTCCTTTTCAGTGTAAAACAGAAAGAAGCTAATCTAATTTCCAAGTGCTAGAAAGTTCATCAAATGCTGCCTGGAACTCTGAGTCAGTCCCTTAGGGTGCCTGAGATGTGCTAGCTGAAACCCTTAAGTTCCCATTATTCTCATCAGCTCTGTCCCTACTCAAAGATGTGAAATATCTCAATTCAGTGGGTGCCAAATGACCCATGAAATAGAATGTTGTGAGAAGAAAATTCCAAGCATGTATTTCAAGTGCTAAATTTAATTCAAACCCAAGTGATTATTCATTATAGTGAAATTATCACTTTGGAATTTGGTTTAAAAATATCCATCTGTGTTTTTGCAATGCCCTCAGTCATTGCTAAAGTTGAATTTTTAATTTCCTTCTTAATAAAAATTATATTTGAGAGACTTGAGTATCAAGAGAAGGAAGAACAAAAGAAGGAGGAAGTAAATATATGAAAATATGTTCCATCTTGAGTCAGAGGAGCACACTTATGAAAGAAGCATAAAACATAGGCAGAAAAACTGAAAAAGGGAGCAATAAGGAAAATAAAAACAGCAACAAAACCTAGTATTGAAAATCAATTGTCTCATTTGCGTTGTTAGCCCGTGGGGCCCCTTAGACCCTCAAACATTATAGGCTACTCTCAAAGCTTCCAGCACTTGACAGTAAAGAGCAAGTACTGCAGATCCCATATACTAGAGTCACAGAGAATGGAAACATAAAGCTAGTACTCCCGTAGAAATATCGTCCCTACTTGCCAGCTTTCAAACTGCTACACATACACAGAGACAGGAGGAGAAAGGTAATCATCAACTTCATCCATTTGTGAAGCCTGAAAACTGAAGCTGACCTGACTAGATATAGACAAGGATATGATAACAGTGAGAATGTCGGGAGAATAACCCACAACTTCCTGATGAAATCAGAGGCCCATTCCATTCTTCCCTAACATGTTGGATTGAACTTCCTTTTTGTTTCTTGTTACATTTCAAGCTAAAATAAGCTATTCTTTCCTTAAATTAACTTTATAGGCCTTTCCTTTAATTCACAGGAGAAGTCAGTAATATGATGTAACACCAATGGCATAGTTATATAGAAAAGTTAGTGAGTTATGTTCACACAAGGACAAACACTTTAGAAGATGTTCCTATGGAAGACATGGAGGGGAGGAAACCTTAGCTTACGATCTGCATTCTTATTTAAAATGTAAAGATGATAGTACATTGTTAAAATGTATGCGTGTGTATGTGTAATTTAATAACCTCTAAATAGAATGTTTATACTATAAAACTTTACATTTTACAGAGCCATTTATCTCTATGAATAAAACTTATTGCAACGTATTTACTGGTCCTCCCTAAACAAACTATCAGTTTAAAAATTATTGGGCAATTATTTTAGTTTGCTTTTCTGTTGCTAAAAACAAACAACCAAAAAATTAAAAAAAAAACAAAAAACAAAAACAAACAAACAAACAAAAAAACAAAAAAAACACCATGACCAAAAGAACTTGGAAAGGAAAAGGTTTATTTTATTTTATAGGTTACACAGACTATAAATGAGGAAAGTGAAATGATTTTTTTTTCTGTCAACTATAAGTAAAATAAGAATGAGTGAGGAGATATTAAGAGTCCTTGTGATTTGTATGCCCATGTCATCAGTGTGCATTCACACTGGAATTCACTTGGTACATTTCTATTCCTCACACTTTACATTCAAGGAGCTTCAAACTTAGTGGGTAACAGAGTAAGTGAATTAATATTTTAGTATAATACAGCAAATATGATTATAGAGGCTATGGAGCAATTCATAAATATCCACAACTTATTTTATGTACAAAAAAAGCAATTTCTTTTCTTGCTTATGTAAAGTTTATGGAGGTTTTATAGAACGCCAATATTTTGAAAGGAAATCCAAAGACAATATGTTATTTCTAAGTTTTTCCACTCATGTTTGGCAACTGTCAGCTATTTTAAGCTATGGACCATGTAAATCAAGATGGCCATTGTTGTCTAGTCTAGAGGTTCATCATCTTGGTGGCTTGTTATAGTCATAAGAATTGTGAAATATCAATGGCTTATTTTTATCCTCACGTTCAAGTTACTGAGTCAATTGGTTTTTTTATTAAATTTAAAGCCTTAGTATTTTCCTTAAGTCTCTAAGAACTCTAACCTACTATAAAATTCAAATCAATGGCTTTGATGTCATCACACTTTACGGTCCCATCATTCCAACTCTCCATTATATTAGTTTTTCCTATATTCTAAGTTCAAGTCATTTTTTCTTCAATCTGTAGAAGAAAAATTCTGTCACCACTGCTGCTCAGACAAGCATAAAAGAGGGTTGGTCCTCAGGCTCTGCAACTTAGAGAGCTCAGGTCTCAAAATATACTGGTGTTTTTCTCTTTCACTAAGAATAATGGCCAAGAGCGTTCTATATGGCTAAGTATACACTTGTTTGACTTTGTCAAAATTATGAGAAGACTTGTAGATATTACCCACACTTGCTAAGAGGATCAGAAAAATTGTAAGGCATGGGTAAGAGAACAAATGAAACAAGATATAACAAATGGCTGAATTTAAATATTATTATTATTTTAGCAATAAAAACATAAAACAGATATGTGGACACATCGGGAAGAGAGGGGAAAAAAATCCAGTGACCTCTAAAGTCTATTTTTCGGGTCCTGAAGAGTGCTCAAAATTTAAATAGTAGAAAAGTATGTGCACTTGTAAGCAGCACAGTCAAGGTATGGTTCCTTCCACCATTGACCCATCATTGTCTGGGCTTAATTCTTCTCCTGCAAGATTGATGTGGAAATGTCTTTCTGAATGCTGTAAATAACAATCTTTAAATAAAGGAGCTGTTTGGCCCTTGGTGAGCACCATAGAAGAAGTAGATGGAGAATCAGAATAGGTAGGAAAAGAAGGGCGGAGTCAGAGATAGACTGAGCCAGCCACCCAAAGAAGAAAAAACATGTAAGGAACACAGGTGAGCCATGGGCCACATGGCAGAAAGATTAGTGGAAATGAGTTGAGTTAAGATGAAGGACTAAGCTACCGATGTGCCTAAGCCATAGGCCAAACAGCATGAAGCAAATATAAATGTCAGAGTCATTTTGGGGGGCCTAAGAGTGGCAGGTGACTAAGAGGTCTGAGATGGCACTCTGTGGGTCTGGACCTCTGGCCTGATGAGCCCTGAAACCCTATTGTAACACAAGATAGAGTGGTGACAAGTTGTGAGAACTATGTTAAATATCCTTTTGGGAGACAAGTTCCACTTTGGCTGGTATCTTTTTCTTTACCCATCATGAAATTCCTAGCAAAATTTCTATTTCTTTAGAGTCTGTCATTTCAGTTGTCTGATAAGAGACTTCTTTAGAATATCTGCATTTCTGTTCAGAAGGTCACAATTCCCACTTTCTGTTTTAACATTTCATGATATATAATATGTCTATGTCTGAAGCATACAGTAAATAGAATGCAAGTAGGAACCAAAGTTAGAACATATTCAGTTGGTGCTAGATGGTCATACATAACAGCTGATTTTCATACTCTTGGATTTACTTTTGGAAGAACTGATATAAGTAACTCTGTCCTGTTGGCTCAAGACAGTCTTGTTTTGAAGCCTACACTGACTTTAATAATAAACTCATTACCCTGATTCCCAAGTACTGGGAAATATGTATTTTTAATCTAATAAAGTGGAACTATAATGACTATTCTTGGTTGTCTATTTAACTAAGTCTGGAATTAACTAAAATCCAAGTGGCTGGCCACACCACTGAGGATTTTTTTTTAATTTAATCATTTGAAGTAGAAAGACCCACCCAAAATTCAGATCTTTAAAGTGGGAAAATGTACCTTAACTCTGGACTACACCTTTTGGTGGCAGGCTAATATATGAAGGACATGGAAGAAATCATGGGTTTTTTTTTGCCTGGTTGCCCCTGCTCTTGCTCATAAACTCATTCCTTCACTACAATTAGTGCTTTCTTCTTCAGAATTTTGTATATGCTGAAGACCAGCTGAGTTATCCAGTTTAGGTACTGAACAACTAATGAATACTGGAATTTCTGTTGGTAAAAAATCATTGTTGCATTATTGGACTAGCTGGACCACTGCCTATATAGCCACTCTAATAAATCACACACACACACACACACAATACACAGTGTTGTTTCCCTAGAGAATCCTGACTAATAGAGATTTTGGTACCAGAAATGGTCCTAAAGCAACAGAAATATAGAATGTTTTTTTTTTAAGTATCTGGAATAGGCTTTCAATTTTCTAACACCTAAAGTCACTGAAGCCTGTCCTAGAAGCATGAAGAACACTAATCCATGGTGTGAAGTATTCACAAACTTATCAAGACAAATGCATTTCATTATACCAATTCAGTAACTATGAAAAAAAAAGAGCAATTTGGTGACCCCTATATATAAAGCTTTTGATAATTTATGAAAAAATAAGAAAAATAATGATGCCGGTTACTTTGTCTCTGTATTTCTGGATAAGTTGACAGAGTAAAAGAGTAAGCTCTGTGACAAAGTTGACCAAATTCTCTCATCTCAGACTATGTTTATGAAGGCCAACAATGAACTCAGTGATAAAATTGACTGGCTCCAGATGCACAATTACAGTTTGGAGGTTTCTAAGTGTGCTCTCGAAGAGAATCTTCTCTCTAACAGCCCCAGAGCTCAAATTACCAAAAATCAAACTGAAGCCCTCAACATATGATTGATGGAATTACAAGAGAAATTTGAATCCCAGCCTGGAGGAACCCACAGTCACTTGGTATCCTATAACTTGGGATGGAAATGTGTAGAAATTCTCTTCTGAGGCTTAGAACTTTAATCTTCAGATTATCAAGCATTTATCTCACATGAGAAAGTGGCTTCTCCACTCTCAGAAGAAGATTTTTTTTTTTTGCTATGCCTGGGAAAATTAATCCTTCATTGTCTACTAAACCAACAGGAACTTTTCATGAAGGAAAATTGGGCAAGACGATACTGATGTCCCTCAATGCCAACCAATAGTTTGTTATAGACCAGACTCAAAGTAAAGACCAGGATTCCAGAGGAGACTACATGAGGAAGTATGCTATACCATTAAAGAACATAAAGGGTTTGCTAATTCATTTGTGTAGAATTCTGGAGAATATGTGTGGACACGAATTTTACCACCATTGACGTTGTCCCACCCCAGAGACCTCTAAAAGAAAAGTCTAAGCTAAGGAATACTGAGTGTAGGAAAAATAGTCTTCCCAAAGAAAAATCTCCATCAACTGGTTACAAATGCCAAGTGGTCAATCTTGAAATCATATACATACAATTAATATTATATGGGCCGAGCATGCTGCATTTATTTATAAGAATATATATAACAACTAAAGAAAATCAGCCAAAGGCCACTAATTTGCAAGAGCTAAGTGGGTGGTATACATGGGAGGGATTTAAAAGAAGAAAGGTAAAGAAGAAAATAATATATTTTAATTGTGTGTGTGTATGTGTGTGTGTGTGTGTGTGTGTGTGTGTGTGTGTGTGTGTGTGTGTGTTGGTATATACATGTGAGTAATGCAGTGGATCCTCTGAAGTTGGAGTTACAAGTGGTCATCTATCACTAGAGTTCATGATTGGAACTGAGCTTTGATTGTATTAACACCACTGAGTATAATTATAAAAACTGAGGTGATAAGCCTACTGTTCAAGGTATAGTAGAGTCCTTCTAAGACTAATTTATTACCAGTGTTGAACATTTTTAATCTATCTATAGTTAAGTAAAAAATTTTAAAATAGGCAATAGTAATTTTTCGGCATCTCTATAGTCTTCTATAGTCTTGTGGAACTGCAATTGCATATGTAGCCAAATCATCATTCTGACACATTACGATTTGACTGCATGTGCATGTATATACGTGTGTGTGTCTGTGTGTGTGTCTGCATAGTATGTGTGTATACAAACTCCTTTGTCAATTTACAGTTCAAACAAGCACATACCATGTTAGTGTTCACTGTAGTCAGGTAATCTCTTACTCTGTGATTTGCAGAGTGGAAGCTGCTGAGCATTCCATATCAGAGGACATGGAGATACTTGAAACAGTCTTCTGTAACAAGGACCCCAGTTTCTTGTACATGTGGAACTCATTAAAACACTGTATCCAAGGTTGAAAAGGGGGGGCATAGGCTATAGAGCAAAAAAGAGAGTTGAGAGGTAAAGTTGGTAACACCCATAACTATTTATTAATTAAAACCTGACTTTGTGACAACTGGCTCCCAGGGAGTGATAATGAAAGCAGAAGAGAATTTTCAAGGTAAAATATATTTATTTATGTATTATCCAGCTGAGGTTCATTGAGGAAGATAAAACATAGTTAGCATTTTAAATAATTATTTCTCTGTGATGGTTTGAATGAGAATGGCCCTCATAGAGTCTCTCTGTGTCTGTCTCCATCTCTCTCTGTCTCTCTGTCTCTGCCTCTCTGTCTCTGTCTCTCTCTGCTATATACTTGTGAATCAGATGTACTAGCTACTGTCCAAATTCCATGCTTACTTGCTTGTGGCCTTTTACCCTTCCATGATGGTGTTGGATTTACCCTCTGAAGCTGTAAGGAAGTCACTAATTAAATGCTTCATTAGATGCCCTTTTTCATAGTATCTCTTCACAGCAATAAAAGTTACTGAAAAAATGAACTACATTTTTAGTGGCTTGAAAAATCCATTCATTTTCCTAATTTCAGAGTCACTGATGATAAATGACTTTACCAAGGTCACACATTTTCATGTTAGACTGACGTAGAAATTAACTCTTTCAAAACACAGTCAATATCCTTGTTATCTAACCCCCAGTCACATTATATTTCCAAGTATGATATTATGAATTAGAATATCCCAGTAGCTTCATATGTTTAAATACATGCTTCACAGTTGGTGGTGTTGCTTTTTAAAGGTTTAGGGGGCATGGTATTGTTGAAAAAAGTATGTTACTGGGGGCAGAATTTAAGGTTTCCAAAACCAACACTCTGGCTTCTCTCTTTGTGTCTCCCTTTCTGTTTTTTTTTTTTTTAAATCTAAATAAAATAATTTATCTTTATGTTCCCTGTGTATATATTATGGCTTCAAGTTTGGTTTCTTTGCAGAATACCTGTATACAAATTCTGAGTCTATCTGTATTTCTTAGTGATTTCTCTTTGTCTCTGTTGATTGTTTATATATTTTGTCATATTCCAATTTGTTTTTTATTTCTCTTATTATGTCATTATTCATTATGTGCTCATTTGTCTTCCAAAAGAGTGTGTATTCGGACAAGAGGATTTGTAGAGAGGATGGAAGGTGGGAGGAGGAGGGAAAACCTTAAGCAAAATATGTTGTATTAAAATAAAGTATGTTCAATAAAAAACAAAAAGTAGTATGTGGTGATATAGTTTATATTTTGTATTTAATAAAATCAGCCTGGAAAATCAGAGACCAGAATCACCCACAATCAAGTCACGAGGGTCACAGAGTGGTAAGTCACTCCTTTAATTACAGTAGAGGAAAAATCAAGTGGTGACCTAAGCCTTTAATCCCATCCCTTAGGAGACAGAGAACTTTTTGTATTTCTGTGAGTTCAAAACCTAAAAACAAAACAGTAGTAACTCACAGCTTTAACCCTAATTTTAGGATTATGATGCAGAGTTGAACTGGGAGAAAAACAACTGGGCAGAGAAGATATTTAAGGCAGGAGGAGGCAGACATTCAGGTAGTCTGTAGGAGCGAGCAGCCAGGCAGAGGACTCTAGAAGAGACCTCTTACCCTGTTCAGCCTAAGAAGTTGGTTGGGTGAGAACTGACTGTGGTCTGTTTCCTCTTCCTGATACTCCAGCTTTTCCCCAATATCTGGCTCTGAGTTTTTGTTAAATACCAACTAGAATTTGTGCTTTAATAGTATTAAATATTTTATTAATATTTTAAACTGGGAAACAATGAAATCAAAATTATTTTAGAAATACTAAAAACACATGTTGAACTAAATACTAGGTAGCTGAAATAGACATAGCTCTGAAGGTTGCTGCTTGAACATAAAGATTTTTATATCTTTAAGTCTTTCCACATGCCAGGCTAGGAAATGTATTATCAGAGTTGGAAAGAAGTTGGAGGAAAGGAGTAGGAACAGATACGATGAAAATAGATTGTATATGTATAAAATTTGCAAACAACAAAATTTTGAAAAGTGTCCTGATTTTGTGAAGATATAGATATTTTTATGCATTGCCATTCCCAACCTACACTTTTTCTTTTCTTTTCTCTGAAATAAGAAAGAGTAACTATCCAGGAAAAAAAAAATTCAATATTGCTTCTTAATAGTATCAAATAATCCTAATGTGTTCTTATTTTACTATTTTTACTTGTGAATATCAAAATATATACAAAATGTATAAGTCAAGTTTTCTGTGATTGTATTGTGGAAGTTTTATTTCTCAATGATTTGTACATTGAATTTAAAAGTAAAACAAACGAAGAAAGAGGAAGGGATTTTTTTTTCTCGGTGTTTGAAGGGTTTCCTAATATATTTATTCTTGCTCTATTCTGATTCTAACTTTATCTGCAGAAAGTTATTGTTGTTAATATTTTCTATATTAAATATTGTTTATATAAATTCAATAAATTAAATAGTTAAATGTGAACAAAGTAACTCCGTAACACCTAGTCACACATAAAATATTTTGCTAAGTGAAAAATATTACTTAATTATTAATATTTATGAGGCTATTTTTGTTTCTTATTGATTCACAAGCTCCATTAGCGTATGGTGGTAAGTTTGCTTATAAGCAGATTTCAGAATCTCTACAGAGGTTGTTAGATTTACCTCACAAACTTCTTGTCCAGTAAAGAGAACTTCTAGAAACTTAATAGGATACTGACCAAGCGAAACTGTTAATGACATAAAGCCCTGGTAAATTGTCTTGAGTAAGTGCTGTAAATAAGAATCTAAAAAAATATATCATTTATGGATGATTCTGAACAGAAAATTAACAAAAACTTTCCTGGTGGCTTACGTAACTCCAGGGAAACATTCCACTTCTCTGCCCTTCATCCCAAGCCTCAGTGTCCTAAGTCCTAATGAGAGAAGTTTACTCCTCAGAGTTGCCAATAATTAACAGCATTTTACACAGTAAATTTGCAGATTTACTGAGGAATAGTCAAGAGTTTTGTTCAAACATACTTACAGTTCTCGTTATGAAGTAATTTGGCAAAGATTTGTTATGCTCTAATTAGCTTATTAGTTATTCTGGATTCATAGTTTGGGGCATTGTCTGTCAAGTTACTAGGAATTAGGACAGCAAATGCCTTCAAATTGTCTTTGCTCATTTAACCATATTACTGCAGATGTTCACCTCATGAATGTCTCTTATTTGGGAAGCACATTATGCATGTATTTAATTGTAAATGTCTAATTTTGAATAAATAGAGAAACTTGTAAGTAGATTAAGCTGTTAAGAAACACACCTTTTTTAAAAATGAGTTCCAACTTGCATATTTGTGTATAATTTCCTCGGAGTGTGAAAAGACCATTTACACCTCCATACATAGGTAATAGAGAAATGTGCTATATATATATTACATGCATATGTATATAGACACATTTATAAATGAATATATGCTTATATTTTGTGTATGTATGATAAATAAAATGTAACCTATGACAATAGTTAAGTTTGAACTTAGGTAAAATGAAAAATATATTAAATATTATATGTAAGAATACCAGTTAATTTTGTATTGCTATAAGAATTAGTGAGACTGAGAAACACAAAAGATAAGAATTTATTTGGCTTACACTTGTAAATTCTGTAGGTTCAAGAACATAATGTTGGCTGTTTTTTACATCTATTAATATTTCTAACAGCTTCATGCCATAATGGAGGGTATCACATGATGAAACATGCCAGATATAAGCTTACTTGTTATTATAGCCACTAATGAATGGCATTATGAGGCCTCACTCTCATAGCTTAATTCAAATTTAATTTCCTTTTATGTCTAATTTCTAATACCATTAACACATAAGTTTGAGGATTAGAACAGCATATGTCCTTTTTGGACATGGCCAAAGCATGACAAAGAGGAGTCTGAGAAGGAATGCATTCAGGAATATCTTATGGAAAACAATGACACAGAAACACCAGTTTTTCTGTCCAAGAAGAGCAATGCAACAGTCAAGCTGTCATAATTTTCTGTTTCCAAATATTTACACTTGTTACTTTTATATAAATAATTTAATAGTGTAGAAACATAGTAACATGAAATGAATAGATTTTTAAGAAAGATATGGAACTGTAGCACTGGCTAACACCACACAAACGAGTACCAGTTATGTCATAAGCCAAAAAGTAATATTCCATGGAGTTATTCAATATATGGATGTTAATATATCAAATAGAGAATGAGAAAATATTATTGGGCAAATATTATTTGATTTCTCTGGTTTGTGATTTTCTCATCCATAAAATGAAGATGATTTCACCTACCAGATATAGTGCTTATATGGATTAAAAATATTCGCATAAGATTAATTTCTAAAATAACTCTTAAGATAGCACCAGGGTCTTAAAAGATATTAAAAAACTTTTTGCCTTGGAAGTAGATAAGATGGGATTGAATAGCAGTTAATGAAGAAATGAAAATAGAATGAGAAAAATAATTTTCCCTCAGTAAGAGCACACAAATAAGCTATCCAATAGCAAAATGCCAGCTCTAAAAACACATACATGCAAACAACATATGAATTGAGAGGTTGCTTTATGTATATAAAAATATGTAACAACAATTAGTGAAACAAGCTACCAAGAATTTGGAAGAAAACAAGATGGGATATATTGCAGGATTTGGAGGTAGAAAAGGTAAGGGGCAATTATGTAATTACACAATAATCTCCAAAAAAGAAATAATTAAAATAAGAATATTAATTTAGAGACATACAACTTTTTCCTATAAATTATCAAGAAAAGGTTTGTTTTGAAAGTTGACAAAGCTTATTTGCATGCCTGAATGTACATTCAAAAATACATAACCACTCATACGCACAAATATAGTCTTCAAATTTTTAATTAAATATATTTTTTCTTACAAATTTAGGTACAAGATGCATAAAGCACACATTATAAGTTAGCTACCAAGTAAAAGTGTTCCCATGTAGGAAAACTGTAGCTTTTTATAGTTCTAATAAATGACAATTACCACAGCAATCACTCTTCAATAATTAGTGAAGACTGTTGCATAAAATTCAATGAAGCTTTATGAAATTTGTGTTACAGAGTGTGAATGTAACAGATGCTACAATATTCAGATGCCTGCTAGCAGTTACCTTCTCCTTTATACAATTCATTTGGTATATGTGAAAATTTTGTATTATGAAATTGGAGAAAAATAAATTTATGTATAAAGAAACAAGACAAATAAGAACATTTATTAAGTATTAGATTGTCTAGAGCACATATATACATATATTGTACAAGAAAATATACAATTTAATAAAATGCTATTATTTTAATTGTCAATATGGCAGTGGTGTAAGTTGAAAGAATACTAGTATTGAACTCAATTACTTTAGTGTGACATTCAAAGATAATTTTCTAGGAGAGAAGCCACTGCTACATAAAATAAATAGCTTTGTTTTGAGGATGTAAGGGATCATGTATTGGTACTGTGTGAAAAAGTTCAATGTCAACATTTCAAAGATAAGCATACAGTGTAGAACAATCTCATACATTATAAACATGTATTACTCTGATTGGTTGATAAAGAGCTGACTGGCCTATAGCTGAGCAAGAAGATTGAGCCCGGGAGAGTCAGAGTAGGAGGACATTGGGAAGAAGACAGGATCTGAGGAGTCTCAAGCAAGATGCAAAAGAAGCAGGAGATGAATATTCCATACTGAAAGAAGGTATTGCCACATGGCAGGGGGTAGATAGAAATATGAGTTGTTAAGATTGTAACAAATCTAAGCAAGAGGTCAAGCATTTATAATTAATACTAAGTCATAATTAGTAATAAGTCTCTGTGCAGTTATTTGGGAACTTTGCTTCCAGAATTGACCTTTATATTAAGATTTCTATATCTATTTAGGAAAAATTATACTTACATATAAACTTTAGTGTAGGTTTTCTATTTCTGAAAACAATACCAATATGATTTTAGTGCTCATTACATATAATCTGTAGACTGGTTTTGGTACTATGTCAATTTTTACAATGTTAATTTATAAGATCAAAGGACTTGCCATTTTCCAATATCTTCAATTTTTTTCAGCAGAGTTTTTAAGTTTTCTTCATAATTATCTTTCAACATTTTGATTTGGTTTACTGTGACATAGTTTCCTGTTCCAAAATTGATGTAAATTGGACGTTTCTTGATTTAGTTAGAGTTTTACTAGTACACAGAGAAGCTAATTAATTTGTATGTTGATTTTTGTATCCTGTTATTTTGCTGAAAACAGTTATAATATATCAGGACGCTAGTGGAGTTATCTTGTTTACTTTCCTACTGACATGATTAGACATCATAACCAAGGCAACCTATAAAGGAAAGCATTAATTTGGGGTTTATTGATCCAGATGTTAGAGTCCATATATAGCCATATTTGTAGGAGGCATGGAAGCTGGCAAGCAGGCATGGTGCTAAAGCATTAACTGAGAGCTTCAACCTTATCCACAAGTAGGAAGTTGGGGAGGGAGAGGAGAGAGAGAATGGGGGAGGAAGACAAAGAGGAAGAAAGGAGAGAGAGAGAGAGAGAGAGAGAGAGAGAGAGAGAGAGAGAGAGAGAGAGAGAGAGAGAGAGAGAGAGAGAGCTCCCTAACTGGGAACAATACGAACTTAGTGAAACACCAAACCTACACTTTCCAAGGGTTACAACTCCTAATCTTTCCCAGTTTTACGGTGGATCAAGTATCCATATATATGTATATGAGCCTATGAGGGCTTCTCATTCAAACTACCACAAGAATCTTTACCATCATGTCAGTATATGATCATATTTTTTGTAAACAGAGATAATTTGATCTCCTTTCCACTTTTCACATTATTATTATTATTAATAACATTATTGTTAATTACGTATTTTACTGCTATAACTGAGACATCCAACATTATATTGAATAAAAGTAGACAACCTTGCCTTGTTTAGAAGACAAGTTCTCCATTTTCTCCTGTTAGATTAATGTTGGTTAATGTGTTTGCCATATATAGCCCTTATTGTATGAAAATATGTTCTTTCTATTTTCAGTTTCCTTAGGAATTTTGATGTGAAAGGATGTTAAACTTTGTTAACAATGTTTATGCATTGATTGAGATAGTCATGGGGTTTCTGTGCTTGCATTTATTTATGTACTGATTAAATTTATTGATTTGAATGTGTTGAACCTTCTTTATATCATCTGTAATAAATCAGTTTTTCCATGGTATAAGATTTTAGTGTGTTTTTAGATTCGCAATATAATAATTTTAACCAGAATGTCTGCACCTGTGTGTTGAGGAAATTATCTACAGTTTCTTTCTTTGCTATCTATCTATCTACCTATCTATCTATCTATCTATCTATCTATCTATCTATCTATCTAGTTTTTCTATCAAAGTATAACTAACTTTTTAGAATAAATTTGGTAGGTCCTTTCACATTCTATTTTATGATGTAGGCAAATTTTTTCTTTAAATATTTGATAGAATTTTTCAGGGGTTCCAATAAGTCTTTAGCTCAGGGGGCTTTTGTTACTGTTTTAAGCTTATTGTTTTTTTCTTTTACCTTTTAAATGTTCATAGTCTTTTGGTTTAATTTTGGTAGGTCTTATATTTAGAAATTTATGCACATCCGGATTTTTAAAGGTTTATTTTGGATAAGATTTGAAAGTATCTTATTCTATGCATTTCAACAAAATGGGTACAAATTTTCCATCTCCTTTTTTAAAATTAAAGTTTATTTAATTATAATTTTGAAAATTATACCCCTCAAGGCCATCATTACATCATTTTCATTCCTCCTTTCCCTGCTTCAAGTCCTCTGATGTTCTTCTTATTCCTTCTCAAATTCCCAACCTCTTGAGTTATTGTTACATACATTGTCTTCGTTTGACTTGCTGTTACTGTCATAAAGCCATAGCAAAATTTATATTGGAGAGCAAGGAGCTTATTTGGATTATGTATGTTGATCACAGTCCATTATTGAGTGATATGGCAGAAACTCATGGAGGATCTGAGACATGAAACAAAGTAAAAGTGCTTACTGACTTGATTTTAATGCCTGTCTTTGCTTGCTTTTGCATACAATCCAAAACCACCTTCCCTGTGGTGGCCCAGCCCACAATGGGCTGCACTCTCCTGTAGTAGGAGGTTTCTGTCCCAGGCCTGGCCTGTAGGTTTAGGCTGGCAGACCCACAGACCTTCAGAGCCACACAGATGCTTACAATAGTTTTAGGCTGATTAGCCTAAGGCCCAGGCATATAACTTGCTAACTCTTTACCCTTAATCTAACCCATGACTCTTATCCTGTTCAGCCATGCAGCTTGGTATCTTTTCTCAGAGCAGCATAGTTGTCCTCTGTTTCTTCTGGCTTCTCTCTGGCATTCTTCTCTGTTCTACCTGTTCCTAGAGTCTTCTTAGTCTGGTAGCCCTGCCTACACTTCCTGTCTGCCTTTAGCCAATCAGTGCTTTTTATTAAACTCATAGGTGGGGACAATTATCTACAATGGAACAACATAATCTCTCTACACTCTCCTATACCAATTAGTCAAGAAAATACCCCACAGATATACCCAAATTCCAATATGATGGAGGAAATGATTCAACTGTGGTTTCCTCTTCCTTCTTTATTTTAATTTGTGTCAAAATGGCAAAAACTAACCAATGCAGTGACTTCTTGTCAACTTGACATATAAAGGCATATAAACTGCAAACTAAAACATATTTTTTTCTTTTTACCCTCAAGATCACAATAAATAACACAGTATAACTTCAAAAATCTCAGTCTATGAAAATTCCAATGTTTTAGAAGTGAAAGGACTATTTAAAAATCTAAAGTTTCTAATCTATTGAGTCCTATAAAATTGAAAGCTATTTCTATACATTCTCATTCCAAGAGGGAAGATCCAGGGCATAATAACAACCAGATAGTAGCAAACATAATTTCAAATGGTTTAAATAGCCCAATGACCAGCATCTGGGACTCATTCATAATTTTTTTGAGCTCAGAAAGGCTTGGGCAACTTTACTTTTTAAGCTCTGTTGTCTATCTTCACCACACATAACTTGTCTTATAGGCTCATGCTGGTTCTGCTCCACACCTGCCACTGTCCTGAGTCTTTCTGCCACAGTCCTGATCTCCAATATGCTGGGTGTCCATTAAGAATGTATTGCACCAACAGTGTGACCTGGCCTCTTGTGGGACTATGATCCACATGGTGCAAAGCCTGAGCTTCACTCGAAGCTTTACACCTTTCACCTTAGGGTTTCCACTGTAACTGAAGCTGAAACTTCACCAACAGCCTCTCCTACCCTCCCACAATGCCAAATTTGAACTGCTTCATATGACCTCTTCCATCTCACAGCCTTCACAATGCTCAAACAAGTATGTGGGAGACTGTCTGCAATTATTGTGAAGTTCAGCCTCAAGCTTGGTATGCACACTTGGTCCCTCTGGACCACAGCTTCTTTTGATAAACTACTTCCTAGAAAATTTTTTCTCAGTGATGCCAGTCTCTTATTAACAATAGCTGATTGTTCAACCACTGATATTTCCAAGTAAAGACAATTTTTCACTTCCTCGGCTACTTAATTTAAAAATAAATAAATAAAGCTTCCTTAGTTAGATTTACTGCAGTATATTTTTATTTGAGTCAATTTTAAATGGTATTGTTCTTTGATTTCTTTGTTTGATTATTGTGTTATTTGAATATACAAAGGCTACTGAGTTTTATGTGATAATTTTGTACCCTGGCACTTTGCTTCACTCTTATAATGAAATCATACAAACATTCAACTAAAACCCAAGATTTTAGTCCAATATCTCTGATGGATACAACACAAATTCTAAATTAAGTACTTGAAAACTAAGTTCAATTATTTGAATTTTATGTAACTTCATTTAAAACAGATTATCCACAATAATGAAGTTGTTTTTATCCAAGTGTTGCAGAGACATTTTGTCATATGCAAATCAATAAAAGTAATCTAACATATAAATGGACTCTAGGAAAGAAGGTACATAATCGTCTGATTAAATGCAGGAAGGGTCTATGACAAAATCCAAAATCACGGAGAAACTAGAGAGATACAGATAATGTATCTGTGTTGCTGTTCCAGGTTTTTTGTTTGTTTGGTTTTTGGTTTGTGTTTATTTTATTTTATTATTTTTTTTTAGATATACAGATAAATATCTCTTCTAGATTTGGAGACATAATTTTCCTATAGATAATCCTAGTCCTAAAGACTCAATTCTAATATTACTCAATGAGAAGGACACAAACTCTGTTGGAAGAATGTTGTGTATGATCCATGTAACTGTGTAACTAATATGTATTGTGCTTGCTTCTCTGTGTCTTATTTCTTAATTTTTGTTCTTTTTTAGTATCCATCCACTTCTTTCATGGATGTCTGAAGCTTTCTCTATATATCTTTCTCTTGGGGGACAGTTTATATTTTTCTGATTCTTACTTTCTTCTTAAGCAGACCCCACAGAACAGTAGCCTCTACTCTACTGTCTTCCATTCATTTTTTAATTGATTGATTCTTTATATGGATTATTACATTGGAAGATTCAAGAGTCACATTGGAGCTCTGGACATGCTTGTGATTTTCTAAATTAGGTGAATTCAGACAGGTAGAGCCATCTATGTAACTCCACATTCTAGAGTTCTGGATTAAATAAAAATAATGAAGCAAAATGAACACAGGCATATGTTGCTCTTTAGTTCCTGACTGTAGATGCAATATGTCCAGTTTCCTACAGTCCTGCAACCATCCCCAACCAACCCTATGATTTACTTACCCCAAAACTATAAGTGAAAATAAAAATTTCCTTCTTTACTTAGGTTGTTTAGTCAAGGACTTTCTCAAAGCAATGACTATAGTATCTAGCTTTCATGGAGTATTCCTATATTTCACAGTCTGGCTTCAAATGTATGGTATTCACTTCTTAATTTCTCTCAAAGATATATTTATGTGCCATCATAGGCCATTACATCTCATGCTTCTTTATGACCAAGTATTATCCCATTATATAAATATGCAATATTTTCTTTATCTGTCAGTAGACATTCAAAATGGCTACCAGTCCTTGGGCTGGCTCAAGGCATTGGGTTTCTGCTACACCAATAATAATGGACTCTCACTGGGGCTCCTCTTGGGTTTCCTGTTGTTGTACTGTGTCATGTGGATCCTGCTGTTATAGATCTATAGGTTGTCCCATTCATATGCTCCAACAATTCATAGAGTCTGTGCATGTTGGGATGGGTCAACACATAGCTCTGTTTCTGGGCCTGGGTGGTAGCTGGGTTGGTGAACTAACTAGCTTTCTCCCATGATCACTATCTAGATTAGCTCTCCAGCACTGCCTTCTCTAGCTCACCCAGTGAAACCTGCAGTAAGAAACAGGGACAGTTTTCCTGCTCTTGGGCCCTCAGATCCAGGTCCCCGCATTCATATTGCCATGGACAATTCTACTACTGTTTTGCTCAGGCAAGGCCCTCTCTCCCAATTGTTGTAGGGGGCATATGAGGGGCTGTCAGGTTCTCATTTCCTTAGAGCTATCTCTCCCTTGACTTCCTTGAGGTGCTGTAAGATTATGTCCTTGTACACTGTAAATATCGGTTTAATAATATACTGATTGGCCAGAAGGCAGGCAGGAAGTAGAGGTGGGGCAACCATACTAGGAACATTCTAGGATAGGATAAGCAGAGCATCAGACAAGAGTGAGACACAGAGGGAGTAAGATGAGAATACTGCACAAAGCAAAGGTACTCAGCTACATGACTAAGCATAGATAAGAATCATGGGTTAGTTTAAGAGTAAGAGTTAGCAAGAAATAAGCCTGAGCTGTAGGCCAAACTGTTTATAATTAATATAAGTCTTTATGATTATTTGGGACTAAATAGCTGTGAAACCAGCTGGGTGGGCAAAGAAACTACCTACTACACAGAACCATAGATTCAGCCAGGGTCCTAGGCAGAAGCCCTGGCCTGGATGTAACTATAGTTCCCAGGTACAGAACATCTGGACTGAATTTTCTAATTATTATTATCTCTTTCCATACTGTATTTATAGATGACTAAGATCATTCATATATGTTCCTCCTATATTTGAGCATATTTTATATTTGTGCATATATTAATACTATATTATTAATATGTTATAAAATTGTGTAGGAGGAGATTAAAAACAACTTGGTTTGTATTTCATCCATTTCTTTATCAATTATAACTTTCTGTTTCATCTATACTATGAGCTCACAAACTTAATTGCATATGCAAATAATAAGGAGTGATTCTAAATATCTCCAGGCATGGTTCCACCTCTGAGAAATCTGATTTTCGCAATATGCCTGAGATCGATATGTTACCATATTTTTTACTGTTCTACAGCAAAGACCAATGCTGAAATAAGTTATAGAATCACTGAATTATACCAGTAAAGCTTTGAACATATTGGAACAATATAAGTAGATCTACAAACAAAGGGAACAAAAAAATAAACAGGCTGCCCTCCTTAATAAGTAAGAATATATAAGATGAGTCCTAGGCAGAAGTATTTTTGAAATTCCAGTTGAACACAAAATAATGTGAGAAACCTGCCATCAAACTTCCAACTGATGTGCAAAGGGATATTCCAAAGACCATCAAAGGAGCCCAGACATTAGCAGCCTTAATGCAGACCTAGTGTGTTGAAATCTGAAAGCAAATAAAATTCTTCAGATGATTTATGTGTGTTTCAAGTTTGAAATACTATAATATTTGTTAATGAGATTTCAACATTGTCTGACTTATTAATTTAGAAATGTACAAAACACATTTCTTTGGCATTAGCCTGTATTTCTGAGCCTTGAAATAGACTAATACTTACATAGCGATTTAGTGCATACTAAAGTGACATTTCATATCACCGGGCAAATAATGGATTGTTTAACATAATTTTGGAAAAAATAAGATTGACATGAATGGCTGATTTTGAATTATCTTTTTTTTTAAAGCTGACTCTAAGTAGCTAATTGCATTCATTGTTTATAAAAAGCATAATATTTTTTAAAAGTTTGAAAAAGTAAGGTGTCTACATTTAAGACTGAATCCCCCTTTATTCTAACTTTCTACATTTCTTTTCAAAAAGCCACCATTTATAACACTTTCTTGCATATTCTCCTTTTACATCTATTTTACATATTTAGTATATATATATATATATATATATATATATATATGTCACACACAGTATAAAACAGATAACATAAAGATACCCACTTTTTACTCTATATGATTTCTTCACATGCAGAAGTCTGTTTTTTGTTTGTTTTGAGTATCTCTTTAGATTATAGATGATACATATGGAAACGGCATAGCATTTGAAGCTCTACTCATCAGTGTTGAGATGATTTTCCTTTTGAAGTTAGTAGTCTATGATCTAGATTCACAGGACTGGCGAGAGACTTATGTATTAAGCTATGACGACTAGATTATAAATATCTGCTTCACATAGGGAAGTTTTTTGGTAGCTGTACTTTGATTTATAGAATGATACCATTAGTCAAAGTCTTAGACCAAATAAATGAGCCAATTATATTAGCATTTGTTCTTGTTTATAAAAACAACAAACAATATAATTTTGATCAAACAGTTGTAAGAAATAGTGATTAAATGATAACCTGCATTTTCTTTGTGTGCAATTAATTTCCAAGTGGTATAGGAAACTGATTAGCTTTTAATGAACCTCTGCTGCCTATGAAGCTATTCCCATAGATTTCCTACTTTATTAATTGTTCTAGCGATATTGCCAGCAATGATTTATATAGAATATTTCATCTTGTAACAGGCTTTCATAGTCAACTAATTGATTGCTGTATGAATTATGCATCTCACACTGAAAGCAAGGAAGCATGAAAGATGCAGCCTAGGTCATTTTCAAACAAAGAAAGGTAAATGAACCAAAAGCTTTTATAAAGGTGGGTTTTATTGCTTTAACATTTGCTGCTTTGTTGCTCTCTATATGTGTCAAGTACTGGATTATTTTTAAAAAACCCTCTAAAGTTAAACACTGTCAATTTATGAACAAATGCAGGCATCCAAAGTTCAGCCCTCGGCAGCCAGACAAAACCTATAATTTAATTAATTTGGTAGAGCAAAGAAAAGTACCAGCAATAACATATAGATGGTTTTTTGTCTATTTCAAAAATAACCCCAATGCAATTAAATTTGCCTATAATTTATTAACATTCAAAAAGTATGGTTTTGCAAATAAGCAGTTTAATTAGATAAAGGGCATGATAGAACCAAATGCAGGGTGTCTGTCATCTTAGAGGATGATGACAGTTTTAAAAAGTTATACTCCATTATTATTTATTCATGCTAAGAGAAGAACACTGTTCTAGAAGATGAATAAAGCAGCATATATGTGTAATTCTTTGAAGAAAGAAATCAAGTTGAAATACTGGAAAGATCTTAGCCTTTGGTGTCTAGATTCTTTAATTTAATTACTTAGCCATATATTAGTTCTGTTTTAACAGAAAATTAAACTTATTTGCACCTCAACTTTCTAATGTAAAAAGAACCACAGTAACATTTTTGTTTGCATGGTAACTGTAAACATAAGAATAACTCAAAATAACATTTTTCTTTTCTTTTCTTTTTTGCACTTTCTTTCCCATTTCCCCAACCTGATTCACTTAATCTTGTCCCCTACCCTCAGGTCACCCATAAAATATATTCTATTTTTTCTTAGGGAGATCTTTCTCTTTGCCTAACCTCTCTGGCTCTCTTATATTGAAGCTTGATTATTAATTATTTAATAGTTAATATCCATTTATAAGGATACTATATATATTTATTATTAACATACTATATTTACCTTTCTATGTCAGTGTTACTTTACTCAAGATGATTTTTCTCCTAGATTCATTTGTCTACAAATTTCATGTCACTTTTTTAAATGGCAGGATAACACTTGATTGTGTAAATGTACTACTTTTTCTTTATCTATTCTTAAGAGACACTTAGACTGTTTCCAGCTACAGTGAACATGTTTTAGCAAGTGTCTTTGTGATAGGAAGAAGAATGATTTGTATATATGCCAAAGAGTGATATAACTGGATCTTGAGGTGTCTTGATTCACAACTTTCCGAGGAACCACTATATTGATTCCCAGGGAGGCTGTACATTTGCACTCCCACCAACAATGGAGCACTGTTCCCCTTGCTGCATACTCATACCAGCATGAATTGTCACTTATGTTATTGATCTTAGCCATTTTGACTTACGAAAGATGAGATCTCAAAGTATTCTTGATTTGTATTACCCTGATGGCTAAGGATGCTGGACAGTTTTTAAACTGTTTCTCAGCCATTGGAGTTTCATTGAGAATTCTCTATTTAGATTTGTATTTCATTTTTAACTGGATTATTTGGGGGTTTGATATATAGTTTCTTGTGATGTTTATATATTTTGGCTATTAGTACTTTATTGATGTGAAGTTTATTTAAAAAATATATTTTCCCATTCTGTAAGGTGCACTTTGTCTAACTGATGGAGTTATTTGCCTTATATAAGCTTCTCTATTTCATAAGATCAAATTTATTGATTATTAATCTTAGTATCTGTTAACAATGTTCTGTTCAGAAAGTCATCTCCTGTATCAGTGTGTTCAGGGGTATCCCTGCTTCTCTTCTGTCATACTCACTGTATCTATTTTTGGTTGTTTGTTTTGTTTTATGCTTGTTCGTTTTTGATACAGGATTTCTTTGTATAACCTGGGATGTCCTGCAATTCAGTCTATAGACCAGGATAGACTTGAACTCATAGAAATCCTCCCAGCTCTGTCTTGAGTGCTGAGATTAAAAACGTGTGTCACTACAACCACCTGATTTACTATATCTTTTTTTGTGTCTGTGTTGTAGGTGTTTTATCCATTAGTACTTGAGTTTTGTACAGGGTGATAAATCTATTTGCATTCTTTTACATGCAGACATTCAATATGACCAGGACCATTTGTTGAAGATACTATCTTTGACCCAGTGTGTATTTCTGCCTTCTTTATCAAAATTTATGTGTCCATAGGTGCATGAACTTATATCTTGGTCTTTAGTTCAATCACATTGATCAATGTGTCTTTTGTATGCCAATACCATATGGATTTTACTACAATCGTTCTGTAGTACAGCTTGGAATTGGAAATGGTGAGACTTCCAGTAGTTCTTTTATTGTTCAGAATTTTTTTAACTATTCTGGGTTTTTTGCCTTCCCATATAAAGTTGAGAAATAGTCTTTCAAAGCCTGTGAAGCATTTTGTTGGAATTTTTATTAGGATTGTATTGATTCTATAGATTGTGTTTGGTAGAATGATAATTTTTACTGTTAATCCTACTTATTCAAGATCATGGGATATCTTTCTATCTTCTGTTATCTATTTCAGTGTCTTTCTTTATTGACTTGAAGGTTTTTTTTTAAAAGAAAAACTATACAAGCCTTTCATTGCTTGATTGCAATTACCCCAAGAGATTTTATATTATTTGAGGCTATTGTGAGTGATCTGATTTCCTTCTCAATTTGTCACTAGTATATAAGAGAGCTAATTTTTGTGAGTTAATCTTGTACCCACCTACTCTGCTGAAAGTGTTTATCAGCTGGAGGAGTTCACTTGTGGAACTTTTCAGGTCATTTATATACACTATCATATCATATGCAAGTAATTCTTCATTTCCAACATGTGTCCTTTTTATCTCCTCCAGTTCTCTTACTGCTCTAGCTAAGACTTCAAGCACTGTATTGAATAGATATGGAGAGAGTGAACAGCCTTGTCTTGTCTCTGACTTTAGTAGAATTACTCGAGTAATTCCATTTAGTTTGGCTATAGAGTTGCTATATATTCAATTTTTTTATATGGTGGATTACAAGCATTTTCTTAGTAGATCAATGTTTACATAATTGAGCAGTGTGTTGCCAGATACAGCCTCCCTTAACTTACAAGTTCTTTATGAGTCCAGTAACAAAAGAGACCCCCTAATTTGCTATCTTATCTTCAGGTGGTTATGGGTCTATATTTCTATAGTAAAATACAAATGCCTATGAAACAATGACATGCTTTTTTAGTATGAGTATTTCATGTATTAGGGATCTCTAACAAAGCATTAACACTTAAGATAGTATCTATTTCAAGACAAACAGCACATAAGTATATAAAGCACATCCAAGATGAGTAAAAATATGAGCTAGGGATTTTCCCGTGGTAAGACTAATTGTCCTTGTCTCAGCACCCTTAGTAACTTGTAGTTTTTTTGTCTTGGGGTGGAGACTCACTAGATTTCCTTCTTTCACATTGTTTCAGCTTTATTGATTTCAGTCTTTAATTTTATTATTTTTTCCCATTTATTCCATTTGTATGTGGGTGTAATCTCTTCTTTTTGTTCTAGAGCTTTCAAGTGTGCTATTAAGTTGCTGATGTGGAATTTCTTTAGTTGGTCTTTGTGTGTGTGTGTGTGTGTGTGTGTGTGTGTGTGTGTGTGTGTGTGTGTGTGTGTGACAATATTTTGTTTGTGCTCTAACAAATAAAACTTGCCTGGAAGTCAGAGGGCAGAGCTAGTGATTAGTTAACCATAAAAGGCAGGCAGCAGTGGCACACACCTTTAATCCCAACACTTGGGAGTAGGAAATAGGAAGTAATCTGGTTTAGCAAAGAAAGGAATATAAGGTCAGTAGAAATAGGAGCTCACCTGTTTTCAGCTGAGCAGCCCAGAAAGACAGGCATGGGATGTACTCACTCATAAGTGGATTTTAAACAAAAGCAAAGAATACCCAAGCAGCTTGGGATCAGAAGAAACTTAAGAGAAACATTCAGGGATTCCCCTAGGAAAAGAGAATAGAGAAGATCACTCAGCAAATTGGGATCGTGATGAGTACCAAGAAGAATTGGGAACAAATCATGAGAGAAGGAGATAGTTGAGTGACAGAAGCAACAAAGAGGAAGAAAAAAAGAGATGAATATCTGGATAGAGGAAGTCAGTGTGGGGTTGGAAAGAGACCTGGTGCTAGGGAAACCTCCAAAACTCACAGAATATCCTTGGCTATGTCTTGAACCAATAGTGTGTGTGTGCCTAAACAGGACTTCCCCTATAATCAAATGAGTAACCACCCTAAGTGTCATCACAGAACCTACATCCAAAAATGAATAGAGGTGAAGGCAGAGATCCATGGCACAACTCTGATCCAGCTGAGAGGGGAGGAGAGTCTATATGAGTAAGGGGATAGGGGTTATGAGGAAAATTTCCACAGTGGTGACTAACAGGAGCTCTGGGGAGCTCACTGAATCAAGAATCCTTCTAGATTAGAGATCCGTCTGGAAAAGGAGCTAGACCCTCCAATTGTAGACAACTGTCAATTGGCATGGGCAGTATGTGGAGCCATGAGGTGTGGATCAGGCTGTGTTCCTGTGCATGGGCTGGCACTTTGGAGCCCATTCCCTGCAGAGGAACACCTAACCCAGTCTTGACTTTGGGAAGAGGAAATCGGACTTTCCTGGAGTGGATATGCCATGCTGAGCTGACCTACCTTAGCACTTATTGCCCTTTTGAGGGAGGGGATGGGCAAGGGGGAGGGTGAAGGCTGACTGGGAAGGATTAGGAAGAGGGAAGGGAGGGGAAGAAATGAAAGAAGTTGCTGTGGCCTGCTTTTTCCTCTCCCTGATCTTTCGGCATATAGCCCAATATCTAGCTTTGGGATTTTATTATTAAGATCAGTTAGAATTGGTGCTGTTATCAGCCAAAACAAAGAAGACCCCAGACCCAGATATCTTGCAAGATAAAAAAAAAAAATTATTACATCCGGGAATGGGCTCAAGGCAAGAAGATAGCCAAGAGCCCTGAATGTTCTCAGGGTAGAATTTTTATACAGCACTTTAGGTAGGGGAGGGGGAGTTCTCATGGTTACTCAGGGTGGTCTTGCCTGAGTCACTACGTGCAGATCAGGCTGACTGGGCGATATGTCCCAAGAATGCAAGATGCAAGTTTTGTTTAGACTGCACATCCTGCATGCAGCTAAGAAATCCTGTGAAAAAAGCTTTGAGTCCTTGAGCAGACAGTCACTGAAACTCTGCTAACCTCAGTCAGCTTCAGGGGCATCAGGGAGGGGCGAGGGGGTTTTCGGCTTGGCGGGCAAACAGCTATCCTGACACTGGAGAGTTAAGGGGGAAAGAGTTAAATGGTATTTCTCCATTATTTCAGTGAAGATAGTTGTATACACTTTAAAACCACTTTTAAAAATCATATCCTATAAGTTTGGGAATTCTAGAAAGTCTTTAGTTACATTCTTATTTCTGTCTTGACCCATTTTCATTCAGTAGGGAGTTGCTTAATTTCTATGAGTTTATATGTTTTCTGTTGTTAATATCCAGCCTTAATCCAAGGTGATCTGATAGGACACAAAATGTTATTTCAATTTTCTTGTATCTGTTGAGACTTACTTTGTATCCTAGTATGTGGTCAGTTTGGAGAATTTTCCATTGGGGTACAGAGAAGAAGGTATATTCTTTTGTGGTTGAATAAAATCCTCTGGAAATACCTTTTTTAGGTTCATTTGGCTTAGAACATCAATTATCTCTAACATTTCTATACTTACTTTTTGTCTGGGTGATCTGTCTATTGGTGAGAGTAGGGTATTGAAGTTTCTCACTATCACTGTGTAAGGATCAGTATGTCATTTAGGCTGTAAACATGGTTATCCTTTTGTCTGGGGCATAGAAGATAAGAACTGGAATGTTGTGTTCAGAAATTTTCCCGTTTATGAATATGTAGTTTCTTTCCCTATCTCTTTTCATTAGTTTTGGTTTGAAATATATATTGTTAGATATTATAATATCTACACCAGCTTGGAATATCTTTTTATAACCCTTTGGCCTTAGGTGAAGTCTAGCCTTGATGTTAAGGTATGGTTTTGGGTTTTTTTGTTTGTTTGTTTGTTTGTTGTGGGGGCTGTTTTGTTTGTGTAAAGCTAAGACAGGATCCTATTTTTTACCCATTCTGTTAGTCTATGGCTTTTTATAGGGAATTAAAACAATATATACTGAGAAAATCAATAGATAACAACTGCTAATTCCTATTATTTTGTATCGGTGGTGATGGTAACTGTGTGCATGTGTATTTGTGTGTGTGTTTTCTTTCTTTCTTTCATTTTGGTGGTCTTGGATCATTTGTTCTATGTGTTTTCATAGCTGTAGTTAACCACTTTAGGTTGGAGTTTTAATTATAGCACCTTCTGTAAGGATATATTTGTAGATAAATACTGCTTAAATTTGGCTTTATCATGATATATCTTATTTTCTCCAACTATGGTGACTGAAAGGTTTTTTCGTGGTACAATAGTCTGGGTATAGGATCTATGGTCTCTTACATCTATAGTTTCTTTGAATATGCAGCACACCTATCTATTCCCTGGCTTTTAGAGTCTTCCTTGAGATTACCAGGTGTAATTCTATATATTACTTGGTTTTTTTCTTTTGTAGTTTTTAATAGCTTTCTTTGTTCTGTACATTTGGTGTTTTGATTTTTATGCACCAAGGAGACTTTCTTTTCTGGTCCAAGCTATTTGGTGCTTTATATTCTTCTTGTCCCTCTACAGGTATTTCATTTAGGTTAGGAAAATTTTCTGGAATAATTTTGTTGAAAATATTTTCTAGACTTTGATCTGGGTTTCTTCTTTTTCCTCTATTTGTAGAATTCTTAGATTTTTGTCTTTTAATCATGTTCTAGATTTTCTGGGAGTTTTGTTTCTGATTATTTTCAGATTTAATATGTTCTTTGACCAATATATTTATTTTTCAAGTCATATCTTCAATGCCTGAGATCATTTTTCATCATTTGTATTCTGCTTGTGAAGCTTGTCTCTGTAATTCTGATTTAAATTTCTAAATTGTTTATTTTCACAATTTCCTCAGTGTCAGATGTCTTTATTGACTCTACTTTTGTCTTTAGGTTTTGAACAGTTTCATCTATTTCCTACCATTTTTTGTGTTTTCCTGGATTTAAGTGATTTATTAGTTTTCTCCTTTGGGGCCTCTATCATTTTTATGAGGAGTGTTTTAAGGTCTTTTTCTTGAGCTTCAGATATTGCTTGTATTTTTATACTGGTTTCTAGGTATCTGGAACTGAGATGATCATAGGTCTAGGTGATGGTGTCCTGTTTTGTCTACGTTCAGTGAGTGTATTGTTCCTTGATTTCTGCACCTTTTCTGGATTTTAGGAAAGTGTGGTGACTCTGTGTTGCCTGGTAGGAAATTTCTTGGTGGTCCTTTTCCCGTGGTCTGCTCAGCTGATGTGTTTTGCTGGGTTAAAGGCTCAGATAATGGGATGAGTTTGTGGAAGAAAATTTGGGGGAAAATTCTTTGTTTTCTGTTGGGGATAGGATTAGAAAGAAAAGGGGAAGTGTAACAGGTTTTCTACTGTCGAGTTGGTGGTGAGATTGGAGAGATGGGTTCTGGAGGAGCAGAAGGAGAAGTGTGGATCTATCACCACACTATTTCCCTGGTAGGAGCAGCACTTGTGCTGGCATGCGGTACTTGCTTAGGCTGAGGTCTGGGACAAAGCAAATGTGAGAGGATGAAGGAGTTTAGATGATCTGTAGGATCCACAGGTGATGGGGACAGGACAGGAGAGAGGCTGTAGGGGTATCCTGCTGCAGAGTTGAGGATAAGACAAGGGTGGGATGGGGGTTGGATCTCAGAGAACAGAGCATATCTGTGTTTGTTTGTGTTTTTCCAAGTACTAACCAATGAAGTGACCCCCAATAGATGTAGTAGTTACATACAAAACTTTCCACACAAACACAAAGGAATATACATATTTCTCAGCACCCCATGGAATTTTCTCTAAAATTGACCACATAATTTGTCATAAAGCAAATACCAATAGATAAAAAAATGTGTCATATAAGGTCACCATGGTCTAAAGTTAGAGTTCAGCAGCTAAACTATTACAGAAAGCCTACAAAATCATAGAAACTGAACATCTCTCAATTGAACCACCTCTGGGTCAAGAAAGAAATCAAAGACTTCTTATAAATCAATGAAAATGAATCCACAACATACCCAAACTTATGGGATACAATGAAAGCAGTGTTAAGAGAAAAAGTCATAGCACTAGATGCCTATATGAAAAAACCTGGAGAAAACTCACACAAGACAATTAACAGTACCGCTGAAGGCTTTAGAACAATTAGAAACAAACTCACCTAAAAGGAGTAGATGGCAGGTAATAATCAAACTTAGGGATGAAATCAATACAATAGAAACAAAGAGAACAATACAAAGGATCAATGAATCAAAGAGTTGGTTTTTTGAGAAAGTCAACAAGATAGATAAACCCTTATCCAAACTAACCAAAAAGGAGATAGAGATAGTATCCAAATTAGCAGAATCAGAAATAAAAAGCGGAACATAACAACAGATACCCAGGAAATCCAGAGAATTATCAGGTCACACTTTGAAAATCTATATTACATTAAGTTGGAAACCCTAAAAGAAGTGGACAGCTTTCTGGACAGATACCACTCACTAAAATTAAATCAAGACCAGATAAATTACCTAAACAGACCTATACACCCAAGGAAATTGAAGCTGTTGTTAAAAGTCTCCTAAGTCAAAAAAGGGCAGGGCTAAATAGTTTCAGTACAGAATTCTACTAGATGTTAAAAGAAAACTAATACTCCTCAAACTGTTCCTTACAATAGAAACTGAAAATATATTTCTGATCTTTTTTTATGAGGCCACAAAACCCTGATACTCAAGCCACACAAAGATGCAACAAAGAAAAAGAATTACAGACTAATCTTCCTTATGGATATTGATGCGTAAATATTCAATAAAATTCTGGCAAACGAAATTCAACATTTCAAAAAAAAATCCACCATGACCAAGTAGGCTTCATTCCAGAGATGCAGGGATGGTTCAACATATGAAAAACTGTGACTGTCATCTATCATATAAACAATCTGAAAGAAAAAAAAAAACATGATCATCTTCTTAGATGCTGAAAAAGCCTTTGGTAAAAACCAATAGTCCTTTATGATAAAAGTCCTGGAGAGATCAGGAATACAGGAAAAATACCTAAATACAGCAAGCTGACAGCCAACACCAAACTAAATGGAGAGAAACTTAAAGAAATGACACTAAAATCGGGAACATTACAAGCAGTCCTCTCTCTCCTTATCTATTCAAAAAAGTTCTTGATGTTTTAGCTAAAGCAATAAGAGAACAAAAGGACATTAAGAGAATACTAATTGGTAAGGAAGAAGTCAAACTATCTCTTTTTGCAGATAATATGATTATATACATAACTGACCACCAATATTCTACCAGGGAACTCCTACAGAAAATTTACCTTCAGTAAATTAGCAGGGTACAAGATGAACTCAAAAAAATCAATAGCCCTCCTATACACAAAGGATAAAAGGGCTAAAGGAGAAATCAGGAAAACACCACTCTTTATAATAACTGCAAATAACATTAAATATCATGGGGTAACTCCAACCAATGAAGTAGCAGACCTTTTTGACAAAACTTAAAGAAGAAGGAAATTGAAGAGAATATCAGACAATGCAAAGATCTCCCCATGCTCCTGGATAGGTAGGATCAACATAGTAAAAATGGCAATCTTAGAAAAAGAAATCTACAGATTCATACAATCCCGTAAAAACCCCAAAACAAGTTTTTACAGACTTTGAAACAGTAATTCTCAAATTCTTATGGAGTAACAGCAAACCCAGGATTGCCAAAACAATCCTGCTCAATAAAAGAACTTCAGGAAGAATTACCATCTTTGATTTCAAGCTATACTATAGAGCTACAATAATAAAAACAGCCTGGTACTGGCATGAAAACAGACTTGTGGATCAATGGAATCAGATTGAAGATTCACAGCACTAACTCACACACCTATGAACACTTGATTTTAGACAAATATGCCAAAAATATTCAATGGAAAAAAAAACATAGTATCTTCAAAAAATGGTGTTGACATAACTGGATGGTAGTATGTAGAAGAATGCAAATAGATAAGTATCTATCACCCTGCACAAAACTCAAATCCAAGTGGATCAAACACCTCAACATAAACCCAGTTACACTGAACTTGATAGGAACTCACAGGATGTCCCTGGCTATGATTCCAACCAATAGTGGAGGGGATCCGTAAACAGGATTTCTTCTATAATCAGATGGGTGACCACCCTAAATGTCATTATGGAACTTACATCCAGCAATGAATAGAGGCAGAAGCAGAGATCCATAGCTAAGCATCATGTCTAGCTTGCAGTCCATCTAAAGAGAGAGAGAGAGGAAAGTCTATATGAGCAAAGTGATAGGGATTATGAGGAGAAGTCCCATAGAGATGGCTCACTGTGGCTCTGTGGAGCTCACTGAATCAAAAACAGCCACTGGGGAACCATCAGGGACAGGAAATAAATTCTCCAAATATAGATTACTATTAATTGTCATGGACAGTATGTGGAACCTTGTGTAATAGGATTAGACTATGATCCTGTGAATGTTCTGGCACCTTGGAGCCCATTCCCTACAGAGGAACACCTAACCCAGTCTTAATGTTGGGATGAGGAAACTGTACCTACCTCAAATAGATACACCAGACTGAACTAAGCCTCCTTGGGTCTCCTTGCCCTCCTTGGGGAAAAGATTGGAGGATGGAGTTGGGGGAGGCTGAGGGAGGACTGGGATGAATTGGGAGGAGGGAAGAGAGGTTGAGGAGGGGGATACATGGGGGAAAACTCTGTTTTAAATAAAAAAAAATAAAACACCTCAGTAACTAAAAAAAGAAATAATAGAAGTACTTTTTTCATCTATGACATAGATGAAGCCAGGAAATAAGTTATTTAGCCTTTGTAGATAATTTCCAAATCTGCAAGAATATGGGCTCCTTCTTTGTTGTTCAAGCATGTTTGAAGCATGGCTTTTTTCTGTGACCAAATTCTGTGCTCTCCCACAGGATGTCACAGTGTTCTGTTGAAACATGGCTAGTCTTACCTGAGATATACTGTGTTAACTTACTATCAAGTCCCAAAGACTTGGTACAATAAAAAAGAAAGAGTGCTGGATGTTGATTTGCTTCTGTCTAGTATCCTTAAGTTGGGCATTAGAAAGTTCATAGGTAGCTTTGGATATGGATGTAGACTTTAATGTGCCATTTAATTCCTGATCCTTGATAGTCCAACAATCAGCACTGATCTCTAAAGATTGATGATGACTTGATATGGGAATGTCTTTCTGTATGCTGCGAATATCAATCTTCAAATAAAGGAGCTGTTTTGGCCCATGACAGGTACCATAGAAAAAGTAGGAGGAGAAATCAGTTAGGTAGGGGAAGGGCAGAGTCAGATCAGACTGAACCAGCCACCCAAGAAGAAGCATGTAAGGCACACAGGTGAGCCACAGGCCATGTGACAGACAGATTAATGAGAATGGGTTGAGTTAAGATGTAAGAACAAGCTAGCAATGTGCCTAAGTCATAGGCCAAATAGTATTAACTTAATATAAGTATCTGAATCATTTCTGGGGCCTGATCAGCTGCGGGTGGCGAAGGGGTCTGGGGCAGCAGGTCTGTGGTTCTGGACCTCTGGCTCCCAGGACCAAGAAACCTCATTGTAACAATAACGACTTGAAGCATACTGCTCTGGCCAATGACTGCTTGGGGCTGAAGGTCCTTTTCAATGTTTCAGTTTACTCTTGTCCTCTGTCTCACCCAGAGGTTGATATCTCAGAGTTTGATAATGAACTTGTTCCCTACTAGCTACACCTCTTCTTGCCCTACCTTAAAGATGGTACTTGCTTCTTTTTCTCCTCAGATAGCCTCAAGACACTCAAGAAGCCCCATATTTCTGTATAGGATTCTTCTCCAGATCTATGTTCATCTGCTTTGACCAGATTCTCTCATGAGTGTTCCTCATGCTTTCTTAGAAGCTTGAGGTATTTCCCTAAAGTCCAGTGTCCCCAAAAGATCTTAGCTCTTACAGTTATGTAGTGCTTTCTTAGTCTTCGGGTGAAGTAAAGATAATAAAAGAGAAGCCTATAAAAAATAAATAAATGGAAGAGTTTATTGTGTTAAAATGGGTGATTCCATGACTGTAGAAGGCCAGACCAAAGAGTCAAGAAAATTGACTCAGACAAGTTGCCAAGGCATGCACATAACATACATCCTTATGAGTCAAATTGGAGTCTGGCTGAGGGCATAGCAACAGACACTGTTAGAGGCAGTGATCATGGCCAGCCAATGAAGGATGGCAATTCAATATTACCAGATTGTGATACAGCCTAGGTGCTGGAAGGAGAGTATATAATGCTCTCCCTATTGCTGAATAAAGTAGTTAGCTCTTTGCTTTTTAACTGACTCTGGTGTGGGATTTAATAAAAGATCCAAAAGTTTCAGAGATTTCAGAGGGAATCTACCCACAGTCAGTCTAGGAGGATCAGAGAGTGGTGATTCACATCTTTAATCCCAGCACAGGGAGTATCCAGGGAGTGGTGACCTTCGCCCTTAATCCAAACTGAGTTCTTTTGAGGTCATTTTAGTTTACAGAAGTAGTTCCAGGCTCCCAGGCAGGCAGTGGTGGGGCCACGCCTTAACTGAGTGGAGAGAGTATTTAAGGCAGGCGTAGAAAGCCAGGGAAAAGAAGTCAGGAGAAGCCAGGCTGAGGGATCTGAAAGACAGCTGGGTACGATCTGACTGTGGTGTTTACTCTCTCTAATTTTTCCAACTTTCCCAGAGATCTAGCCCTGAGTTTCCTTTATTCGTGCAACACTCTGGGGTCTGTGTCTTTGACTCTGCATCTTCTCATTCTCTCCCCAGAAGGAATCATTAGGACCCAGCAACACATGACCATAGTGGCAGGGAATATATTTGTAGCAGGTAAGCATAGTGCTAGACCAAGCAAGCGAGAACTAACTAGGAAAGGATGAGCTTTTGAAATCTCAGAGCCTGCCCTCAGTGGCATACCTTCTCCAGTAATGCCATACCTCCTAATCCTTCCCAAACAGTTCTATCCCAGCATTTTTTAACTTTAAGATGATGCCCCATTTTAAAGCTTGGTTTCTTATAAAAAAAAAAAAACCAACATAAAGGTGGATTTATTTTTCTCTTAATACATTCAGCCAGTATCTGTCTTTCGATTGAAGAATTGAGGTCATTACAACTGAGATTATTGTTGAAAGGCACGTTAATTGCTGTGATTTTGTTTTCTATTGCTATCTGCATGCTAGTAGCACTTTGTGTTTTATTAATTATAGTTTTACTTGTTTTCTTTCTAGAGTCTTTTAGCTATGATTATTCCTCTCTTCTTTTAAAAGTATTGATTCCAAGTTCTGTTTAGGGTTGGTGTGTTAGATATGAATTCTTTAGTCTGCTATATCCCAAAACATTATTTTTCCTCTTCAACTATGACACAAGGTTTTGCTGTTCACTGTATAGTAGTTATTGTTCATTCATGGTCATTAAATTTAGTGCTTTGCCCTAGGGTCTTCTGGATTTCACACTTTCCTTTGAGAAATAAGGTATGATCCTGACAGGTTTTTCTTCATATATGACATTGGTGTCTTCACTTTTAATACTCTTTTTATTCTGTATATTAGTGTTTTAACTATGATTTGTGTGTGCGTGTGTATGTGTGTGTGTGTGTGTGTGTGTGTTCTCTAATTGGTGTTTTGTGTGCTTCTTGTATTTGTTTTTAGAAATGTTTTTTTTCTTAGTTTGGGAGAGTTTTTTTTATTATTGTTATTGTTATTCCTGTGAGCTTGCTGAGTGGTCTGTATCTCTGACCTGAGATTCTTTCCCCATCTCTACTTGGACGTTTCATTCCTGCTATTTCACTGTGCTCCTTTTCCCTCCTTTGTTTATATATTTTTGATTGTATGGTCTAATTCCTATGATTTATCTTTGAATCCTGCTATTTTTGTTCTTCATGATCCATTCTAGTGGTAAGACTTTCTGTTCAGCTTCCTAGTTATTGAAGTTCTCAATTTTATTTTATTTTAACATGAGTTCTTTTTAATATTTCTATCTCTTTGTAAAATTTGAGTTCAAATGGCAAGGTTTCATTGTTTTTTGTTTTGGGGTTTTTGTTTTTGTCCTTTCGTTCAGTGTAATGTTTGTGTTTTCTTAAATATCATTCAGGCCTTTGGTCTATTTAAATTTATTGAGCTGTTTCTTTTCCTTTTTTAAACTTTTTGAAATTGTGAAGTTCATGGCTCTTTGTAAAAGTTCTGTGTAGTAGGATTCACCTACATAATTCCCATTGCTGAACATATCAGTCGGAGTGATGGAAACTCCTTCTTTTGTAGAGGGATAGTCTTGATCTTTCATATTGTTTGTGTTTGGGGGATGAGATCTGGGGATGATTTCTGCTTAGTTCAGTGTCTAATATATACAACATGGTAGTACAGAACGCAGGATGTCCAGGTTGAGCCTAAAGGTTGGATATGATATGGGAGGAATGAAGTCAACTGAACAGACACCACTGGATTAGCATGCAATCTAGTCCAAACTCAGAAGTAGTTGGTATAATGTCTAGGGCTGACATGACTTAGCTAGATCACTAGGTATTTGAGCTGGGATATACAGGGTGATTGGAGAGAGTGTGGAGAAGATGGTCTAGTGGACTCACTTTGCTTGGTCGGGTACAATATGTCTAGGGCTGCACTGCATCTGGAAGTTGGATAGGGTAGGATAAGATGCCATATGATAGGAGGAGGGACCTGTGTTGCTATGCAGAATATGCATCCTAGCCAAAACTCAGAGGTTGTAGCAGCACATAAAATTTTGTATTTTTATGCCTCAGGTAACATATTTACTTGTTTATTATGTTTGAATATCTGCTTTGTGGACATATCTTAACAGAAAGCCTTGGTTATTTCCCTCTATGAACTTAATCCAAATATGGGGAAATTGTAGATGAAAGTAGAGGCTCTACAAATATCTAACAAATTTGATATAGTTTATTTACTTAGAATGAATATCTGAATTTCTAAAGGAAACTAGTACATAAGAAGTAAATCTGCATTCTTGACCCAGAACTGTCTTATGACTATCCATATCACAATTTTTATAACATTTTTTACTGTAACTTTAGTATACTCTTTAATTTTTTACTTTCTTGTCATGCTAATACCAAATATGTGATATAAGCAAAGTTTTCAACTGAACATTACTTGTTAAAAGTCAGAACATATATAAAAGATTTTTACAAGCCTTTGTACAAATTTGTACCCTCTATATAAACTTTTAGTTTTAACAAGCTATTTTGAAACAATTTGAAGGTATATATGTATATACCAGAAAGCATACTGATAAAGAGAAGGTGCTTAGTACTTTACAGAAAATGCTTTAAAGTCCAAATTATCAATATTATTTCTTAGAGTTTTCTAATAAAAAGTAACTCTAGCTTTGACAGAAATACAGCACTCAACGAAAACAATTGTCCCTGCTTCCTTACAGTAAAGTACTAATTATTTATTTCCTTTTATTTTGATTTAGTTGTTGTTCTTAAGGCTTAGGGAGCTCCTTTGGTTAAAAAAAAAAATGCTTGCTTAGAAGCTTATACACTTTCTTGATCTATACCGTGAGCAGGGATGATGCAGATACATTTAAAAAATGGCCCACTGTTTTGACTGTAGGCAGTCTTTTGAAAGTGTGTTCTCAATTGAGATTTCCTTTCCCTAGATGATTCTAACTTAGGTCAAGTTGAAAAAAAAAGAATAGCTAGCTTATGAATATTTATTTCTTAATAGTTGTGTAAATATAAAGATAAAAATATTGTAGTAAAATAATATTATTATGAACTATGGCCTGTTTCCTAAGAAGTAAATAACACAAATGAACTTTGAACCAATATAATCTCAGGTTAGAAGATTAGGCTTTGCTGTGTGAATGCTGTGTCTCATGATTTGAAATGCAGAGGGTTCCTATGAGCATACCATTCATCATATTATAAAATATTTTAATTAATTAGCAGAGGGGTGTAGACTCAGAATCTGGACTGGATGATCATTGGTCATCTCTTTTACTTTTAAATCTTAATTATCAAGTAATCTAGTTTTCCCATTTATTGAGCTGTGAAAATTGCAGTATTGATACTCACTTGAGCCTATTTCTAGTACAAACCATGTCATAGCAAATTCTTTTGACCTGTTTATGTAATTTATATTTATAAAAAATAGTAATTTCTTCCATAATATGTTAATGCCCAGACTTTATAATGACTCTGTCTGCAGAAGTTATGTTAAATAAGAGATGTTGCTTTGGAGAAATCTGAAATCATATATTTCACCAAATTACATTGTAAAGTAAAAATCAAGGGCTGTCAAGTACAATTTATCCAACAATAGAAAAATCTAAGGAGTGTAACTGAAATGGGTTTGCTAATTAGATGCATCACTTTATAAATGTTGATCACTGATCTTGGAGAACCAGAGCTCAGTAATCACTTTAAGAAGCCATAAAGCAATGCAATTCCATTTGAGTTTTCAGGTTGAAAATTGAATCAAGAGAAAGAACAGAGAGATTTCAATTCCTCTCTGATGTTCTTAAGTTAGTTATACTATGTTATTATAAACATAGCATTTTACAGCCTGCTGATTGTCATCATTTTGAAATTTAATCCAGAATTAGGTAAGAAAAATAACAAGATGATTTGCTTCAATATAATGAAATTTATGAAAACAAATGGAATAGACTTTGGAGATTTAAATTTATTTATTTTTCTAAGTATCATAGAGGAGATTTTGAGAAGGGGTTTTGTTAGTGACCATCACTGTTATTTGTGAAATCCATCTACAATATCAACAATGATGGTATGATGGTACATTTGAAAACTGGATCTAGAAAAAAAGTCATCTTGAGTGAGGTAACCCAGACCCAGAAACACAAACAAGGTATATACTCATTCATAAGTAGACATTAATCACAAAGCAAGGATGAACAGACTACAACAACCCCAGAGAAGCTAGGTTAAGAGGAGGACCTTAAGAGTGATATGCATGGATCACCCAAGGATGGGGAAATGGTTAAGTTCTCCTAGGTTAACAGGATGGGGAGAAGTGTAAGGGAGAAGATAGGGGATGGGAACATGAGGGCTCCAGATGGCCACATTGGGGGAAGGACAAAGGGAGAAATTAATGAAAGAGATATCTTGACAGAATGAGCCATAATGAGGTTAGAAAAAAATTAGCACTAAAAAAATATTCAGGAACCCACAAGGATGTCCCCAGCTAAGACTCCTAGCAATGGTGAAGAGGGTTTCTGAACTAGCCTTTCCCTGTAGTAAGATTGATGATGATCCTAATTGTCATCATAGAACCTATATCCTGATGCAGGATATGACTATATGACTGATAAAAGCAGATGCAGACACCCACAGCCAAGCAATTGGCCTAGCTCTTGGAGTTCATTTGAAGAAAGGGAAGAGTAACCAGAGGAGCAAGTCAGGGTATGTCAAGAGCATGATGGGGGAAAAAACACAAAGATAGCTGACCCAAGTTTGTGGGAGCTCGCAAACTGAATTCTACATTGACAGCTGGGGAACCTGCATGGGACCAAAGTAGGACCTGTGAATGAGGGTGACAACTGAGTAGATTGATCTGTTTGTAGGTCCTCTGACAATAGAACAAGGAATTACGCTGGGTACAAGAACAAGCTTTTTAGAGCTCCCTCCCTATGGTGGGATGCCTTATTCAGTCTTGATACAAGGAGATGGGGTTTTGTCCTGCTTCAACTTGATATGCAGCCTGAATTGAATATTCAAGGGAGCCCTGACCCCTTTTGGAGAGTTGATGGGGGTGGAGGGAAGGTGGAGGGGGAGAGGCTGAGAGTGGGGGAACAATGAATGGAATGCAAAAGGAAAATATTCTTAAATAGAAAATTTACAAGATATTCTGAAGAATTCACATACACCTACACCCTAGTTCTTCAAATGACATTATTTGCCACAATTCCTGTTATTCTTTCTGCTTCTCCCTGACCTACTTAAGAATAATTGCAGACATACTGCAATTATACCTCTAAATATTTCCTCAAAACAAGAAAATTTTCTCATACATTTCTAGTCCAAGCACCAAGATCAGTGAACTGTTATTGCTCATCCTTATAATGCTGATCCTATATACCTATCATAACTAATCCACTATCCTTATTCAGGTGTCCATCCCTCTTCCTTCCCTTCCTCTCTCTAATTCAGGATCCAATACAGGATTACATAATCATCTCATTACCAAATTGGGTTTTAAAAATTTAATGGCATTCTAGGAACAAGCTCCTAGGATATAGTTGAAGAGCAGGTGGAGGAATGATATGTGCAAGGTAGGTCAAGATCATGATGGGGAAACTCACAGAGACAAGTGACTGGATCTAGTGGGAGCTCAGGGGCTCTGGATTGACAGCTGGGGAACCTGCATGGGACCAAATAGTCCCTCTAAATGTGAGTAACAGTTGTGTGGCTTTGTTAGTTTGTGAGAACCCTTGCAGTGGGACCAGGATGTATCCTTAGTTTGTGAACTAGCTTTTTGGAGTCCATTCCCTATGTAGAGATACGTTGCTCAGCCTTGATGCAGCAGGGGAGAGGCTTGATCCTGCCTCAACTTGATATGCCAGACTTCACTGATGCCCCATGAGAGGCCTTACCCTCTCTGAGTGGGGGGGAGGTGAAATGGAGGGAAGAGTAGGAGTAGAGGAGAGAGGGAAAACTGTTGATGGTATGTAAAATAAATAAATAAATAATATTTAAAAACTGAAAAAAAATAACACAGATGTTTTGTTTGAATATAATGACATTTATGAAAATAAATAGAATAGAGTTTGGGATTTAAATTCTTTTGATTTTTTAGGTTAGTATTATGGGAGAGATTTTGAGAAGAAGTTATGTTAAGGACTGTTACTATTACGTGCAAACCCCATCTGTACTCTCAACTATTATGGTATTATTTTGGAGAAAATACTAAATCAGTAAAAAAAAAAAAAAAGAATTAAAATGCTACCTAGGAAAGTCTGTGTTTATAGTATTTAGCAAACCACAAATAAGTGCTAGAGAGCTGCCATAAGAATAATACCATAGAGTATAAAATGGCTATGTTTTTAACCCAATGATTCAGCAAATGCACCTAAAATTCAAGTTGCAAGTCTAGTGAGTTGGCTCAGTGATTAAGGGCACTTGCTGCCAAGTTTAACAGCCTACCTTTGATTCCTCAAACACACATGATGAAAAAGAAGAAGCAAGTTGTCTTCTGTGTGCCATGTGCCAATGTTCATGTCTGTAGATCCATGCATGTGTACAAATGTGCACACACACACACACACCCATCCACACACACACAGACACACACATACAACAGAGACAGAGATAAAGAGAGAGACAGCAAGAGAGGAGGAATGTTGTCAACATTGTCCTGTACATGGGAACATCAGAGATATCTCTATTTGTTTTCTTATGTAGAGTTAAATCTTAATAAAAAGCCACATGATTCATTTTAAAAGCTTAAGAAATTTTGCTGTTGATATTTATTTTGAAATCATATCTGATCAAGACTTTTTGAAATCTTAAATATCAACATGAAGCTATACAAATATCAGTTTAGAGGAATGGTACAAACTGTTTGTCATTATTTTAACCTTTTACCAAGTGGTCTTTGCATTTTATGGAATGAAGGCAATAATCAGTTAAAAAGAAGAAAAATTATTTAACAGCTGAAAACTTGCAAAGCTGTATACAAAATTAGGGGGGGGGGATGAAGTTTTACAGCTTTGAAGGACCTGTCCTCAATAATTGTGTCCAGTAATTCTTGAAACTGGTGAATTCTACAAAATGTGTAATGAGAATTAATCTTTATCTGTCGTAAACACTGAAGAAGGGGAGGTTGTCTTTTGCGGTCCATTTTCTATGAGTAGTGTTTCTATAATAACAAATCAGACAAAACTATCTTAAATAAAGATAATAGTCTAATGAGCTCCATGGTTGCAGGTCTAAGAAACCCTCGAAAACAATGACAAATGAAAGTAATATGGAATTTTGAGCTGCTTTATTTTGTTTATTTTTAAAAGGAAGAATCACAACACTGATTAGCCTAGCCTTTGTAACACAATCCTCCTGCTTTGGCTTACTTGATATTTGGAATTGTAAGAACACACTGCAATGCATGACTTTCAAGTACATTGCATTATACAATAGTATGGAATAAATTTTGCAAATGCCATGGACATTTTATATCCCAAACTAAGTAAATTCAAAAAATAGCATGTTAGCAGTAAAAATCAGCAATCTATGATCCTCTCAATCACTACTAAAAAGTATAAATGCAAGCCAACATTCCTTTATAATTTTAAATGACTATGAACCCCCCTGTAAATGTTAAGAATCAAGTTCCATTATACAATAAGCCAATTATGTGGTATATACAGTAACACAGTTAAATTAGATAAAGTTTCCTCAGCACTACACAAAGACATATTGATGAGCAAAGTATGGAGTGGAAAGATGATAAAAGAATGCAATGTCAAGAAGTCTATCTCTTAGAAAAAAATCACAGTGGTTTCATATGACCAAGGAAGACAAGAATGCTGGGGTTAGATATACAAAAAATTCTCTGAAGAGCTAAATTAGAAATGGTTCATTATGCTAGAATTTGAGTAATATCTGCATTACTTTAGCATGAGACATCTTCTTGGGCACTGTGATCATCAAGAGTCAATAACTTCTCAAGTCTCCCAACCAAAAACAAACAAACAAAAAACCCAGAGTCAGAGTGCAGAATTATACCAGAATTTCAAAAAAGAACTAACACCAATACTCCTCAAATTGTTCCACACAATAGAAACAGAAGAAACATTCTCAAACTCTTCTTATGAGGCTACATAAAAACCATACAAAAATGCAACAAACAAAGAGAATTACACACTAATCTCATAAATATTGATACAAAAACACTCAATAAAATACTGGCAAATTAAATTAAAGAACATATCCCCCCCCCAAAAAAAAATTCACTATGATGAAGTAGGCTTCATCCCAGAGATGCACAGATGGTTCAACATACAGAAAATTTCAATGTCATCCATCATGTAAACAACCTGGAAGAAATAAAACAAATGGTCATCTCCTTAGATGCTGAAAAGCCTTTGACAAAATCTAGCACTCCTCCATGATAATGGTGTTGGGATGATCAGAGATACAGGGAAGATACCTAAACACAATGAAGGCAATTTATAGCAAGCAAACAGCCAGCATCAAACTAAATAGAGAGAAACTCAAAGCAATCTCACTAAAATCAGGAACAAGACAAGGATGTCCATTATTCCCATATCTATTCAATATAGTTCTCAAAGTTTTAGCTAGAGCAACGAGACAACAAATGAGGATCTAGAGCATACAAATTAAAAATGAAAAGATAAACTTTCACTATTTACAGAAGATATGATAGTATACATAAGTGACCCCTAAAATTCTACCAGAGAACTCCTATATCTGATAAACACCTTCAATATAGTAGCAGGATATAAGATTAACAACAACAACAAACCCAACAGCCTTCCTATACACAAATGATAAAAGAACTGAAGAGGAAATCTGAAAAACGTCACCCTTTACAATAACTGCAAGTAACATCAAATATCTTGGGATAACTCTAGCCAAAGAAGTGAAAGACCTGTATGACCATAACTTTAAGACATTGAAGAAATAACCTTAAGTAGATAGCAGAAAATGGAAAGATCTCTCATGCTCTTGCATAGGTAGGATCAACATAGTAAAAATGGTAATCTTACCAAAAGCAATCTTCACATTCAATAAAATCCCCATCAAAGTCCCAACACAATTATTCATGGACCTTGAAAGAACAATACTCCACCTCATGTAGAATAACACAAAACCCAGGATTGCCAAAAAAAAAAAAATCATGTTCAATAATAGAACTTCAGGAAGTGTCTCCAACACAGACTTCAACCTATACTACAGAGCTACAGTGATAAAAACAGCTTGGTCCTGTCATAAAGACAGATTTGTGGATCAATGGAATCAAATAAAAGACTCTGAAATTAATCTACATACCCATGAACATCTGATTTTGAGAAAGAAGCCAAAAATATACAATGGAAAATAGAATTTTCAACCAATGGTGCTGGTACAACTGAATGGTGGTATGTAGAAGAATGCAAATATATACATATCTATCAAACCTGCACAAACTCAAGTCCAAGTAAATCAAAGATGTCAACATAAACCCAGCTACACTGAACTTTATAGAAAAGAAAGTCAGAAATACTCTTCAACACAATGGCACAGGTGACCAGTTTCTAAATAAAACACAATAGCACAGACACCAAGAACACCAATTAATAAATGGGACCTCCTGAAACTGAGAAGCTTCTGTAAGGTAAAGGACACAGTCAACAAGACAAAACAACAGTCTACAGAATAGGAACAGATCTCCACCAACCCTACATCTGACAGAGGACTCATCTCTAAAATATATAGAGAACTCAAGAAAGCTGAGGTCAAATAAACCAATTCAAAAATGGGTTTCAAAGCTAAAAAGGGAATTCCCAACAGATGGATTACAAATGGCTGAAAGACATTTAAAGAATTGCTCAACATCTTTAGCCATCAGAGAAATGTTAATCAAAACAACTTTGAGACATCACCTTATACCTGTCAGAATGGCTAAGATCAAAAACACAGATGGTAGCCTATGCTGGAGAGGATATGCAGCAAAGGAAACACTCCTCCATTGTTGCGGTATAGAGGCTTCATAACAGGTTAAAATTATTGATTGCCTTTCTTCCTCGGCAGCATGAATAGCACCTTAACATATGATAAGTGTGATTGCTAAGGAAGGAGGCTTTTATGTGATATCCACTCTACTGCTCTACATCTTACATCTGAAACATGTGGCATCTTCGACATTATTATCTTATGTTCAGTTTCCAAATGGCAATGAAAGCAAGAAAAGCAGCCTACACTGTTTGAGAAATCTCCTGGACTCCTCTGACTTACAACTCAAGGAAGGTTTCTCATGCCTGACACTAGGGTTTTTTTTAGATAATCTATTGACTGTACATTAATGTCACAGTCTTCAATTTAGTTCTATTTATACATATGTCTGTTTTTATGCAAAACAGGCTGTTTTTGTTACTATAGCTCTATAGCAAAGCTTAAAGTCAGGAATGATGATGCCTCCTGAAGTTCTTTTATTGATCTTGATTGTTTTAGTCATCCTGAATTTTTGCTTTTCCATATGAATTTGAATATTGTTCTCTCAAGGTATGTGAATAATTGTACTGAAATTTTGATGGGGTTACACTGAATCTGTGGATTGCTTTTGGTAGGATTGCTATTTTTACTTTGTTGATCCTACCTATTCAAGAGCATGAGAAATCTTCCCATTTTCTGATATCTTCTTCATTTTCTTTTTTCAATAACTTAAAATTCTTGTCATATAGGTCTTTCACTTCTTTGGTTAGAGTTACCCCACAATATTTTATGTCATTTGTGGCTATTGTAAAGGGTGATATTTCCCTGATTTCTTTTTCAGCTATTTTATCATTTATATTAGGAGACCTATTGATTTTTGTCACTTAATCTTATATCCTGCAGCATTGCTGAAGGTGTTTATCAGCTTTAGGAGTTCCCTGGTAGAATTTTGCAGATCAGCTGCAAATAGTGAAAGCTTGACTTCTTTATAATTTGTGTGTCCTTGGTCTCCTTTTATTGTCTTACTGTCCTAGCTAGAACTTTGAATATTATATTGAATAGATATGTGGAGAGTGGTCATTCTTGACTTGTTACTGATTACAGTGGAATTGTTTTTGAATTTCTCAACATTTAGTTTGATGTTGGCTGCCAGCTTGCTGTATATTGTTTTTATTATGTTTAGGTCTTGTATCACAGATCTCTCCAAGACCTTTATCATTAAGGAGTGTTGGATTTTGTCAAAGGCTTTTTTCAGCATCTAAGGAGATTGTTATGTGCTTTTTTTTTCTTTCAGGTTTTTATATGGTGGATGATATTGACAGATTACTGTATAATGAAACATTACTGCCTCTATGGGGTGAAGTCTACTTGATCATGTTGGATGATATTTTTGATATGTTCCTGGATTTGGCTTGACACTGTTTTACTGAGTATTTTTGCATCATTGTTCATGAGGGAGATGAGTCTGTAATTCACTTTTGCTATTGCACCTTTGTGTGGTTTGAGTATCGGGGTGACTATCACCTCACAAAATGTTTGGCAGTTTTCCTTCTGTTTCTTTTATGTGGAATAATTTGAAGAGTACTGCTATTATTTCTTTTTTGAAATTCTGGTAGAATTTTGCACTGAAACCACCTGGCCCTGGGCTTTTTTGGCTGGGAAACCTAATAATTGCTTCTCTTTCCTTAGATATTGTAGATCTACTTATCTGATCTTGATTTTAATTTTGGTAAATGAAACCTTTCTTTCAGAAATCTATCTCTTTCTTTTAAGTTATCTGATTTTGTGGAGTTCAGGTTTTTGAAGTATGACTTTCTGGATTTCTTAAGTGTCTGTTATGTCTCCCTTTTCCTTTCTGATTTTGTTAATTTTGATATTTTCTCTCTGCCTGTTGGTTGGTTTGGGTAATGATTTGTCTACCTTGTTGATTTTTCTAAAGAACCAACTCTTTGTTTTATTGATTCTTTATATTGTTATCTTTGTTTCAATTTTATTGATTTATGACCTGAGTTTCATTGTTTCCTGAATTCTACTTCTTCTGATGAATTTGCTTCTATTTGTTCTAGAGTTGTTAAGTGTGCCATTAAGTTGCTTGTTTAAGATTTCTCCATTTTTTTCATGTAGGTGCAAAGTGCTATGAACTTTCCTCTTAGCACCATTTTCATTGTGTTCAATAACTTTGGATATGTTGTGGATTCATTTTTATTACATTCTAGGAGGTTATTAATTTCTTTTTTAAATTTTTTTCCTTGACCCAGAGGTGGTTAAGTTGAGAGTTGTTTACTTCTCATGAGTTTGTAGATTGTTTCTATAGTTAGTGTGGTTGTTGAACTCTAATTTTGCACCATGGTGGTGTGCTATGATACAAGGTATTATTCCCTTTTTTGCATCTATTCATATTTGATTTATGACAAAGTATGTCCTAAAATTTAGAAAAGGTTCTATGGGGTGCTGAGAAGAAGATATATTATTTTGTGTTTGGTTAGAATATTCTTTATATATCTATTAAGTCCACTTGTATTATAATATTTGCTAAATCCCTTATTTCTCTATTAAGTTTCTGTCAGGCAGACGTGTCCAATGGTAAGTGCTTCCTACTGTTAGTGTTTGGGGTTTGATGTGTGGCTTAAGCTTTAGTGATGTTTTTTATATGTGTGGTACCCTTGTATTTGGTACATAAATATTCAGGTTTGAGATTTCATCTTGATACTTTTTTTCTGAGATGAATATATAATGTCCTTCAGGATCTCTTTTGATTGATTTTAGTTTAGAGTACATTTTGTTAGATATTAGACTAGCTATACCAGCTTGCTTCTTAAATCCCTTTCATTGAAAAGTCTTTTCTCAACCCTATACTTTGAGATGTCTGTCTTTGAAGTTGAGATATGATTTTTTTTGTATGCAGCAGAAGGTTAGATTTGTTTTCATATCTCTTCTGTTATCCTGTGTCTTTTTTATTAAGAAATTGAGTCAACTGATATTAAGGGATATTAATGACCAGTGATTCTTAATTAATCCCTGTTAATTTTTGGTTGGTGTGTGTGTGTGTGTTCCTTTCTTTGGGAGTTCTTGCTGTGGGTTTATCTATTGTTTATGCTTTTGTGGGTGCATCTAACTTCCTTAGGTTGGAGTTTTCTTTCTAGTGCTTTCTGTAGGGCTGGATTTCTGATAGGTATTGTTTAAATCAGGTTTTGTTATGAAATATCTTTACTCTTTCATCTATTGTGCTGAGAGTTTTACTGGAACCCATGTTCTCTTAGCATCTGCATAATGTCTGTTTTGGACCTCCTGGACTTCATAGTCTCTATTGAGAAGTCAAGTGTAATTCTAATGGGTCTGCCTTTATAAGTTACATGGCCTTATTTTCCTTTTCACCTCTTTTAATCTACTGATTAGACTTATCTTTGAGCTTTTTGTTTCACTTCTAAAGATTTTTATTTTGTAATTGGTTGTTTTTACTTTTTCCTCTTACTCTTATACAGTCATATTTTTACTTATAAATTCTTGACCTTAGCTTGGCTTGTTTCTAGACAGCTTTTCTTAAAACACATCTATCTTTTTCTCTGGGATTTTATCTTTACCCTATATTCCTTCCTTCCTCCCTCCCCCGTCTCTCTCTCTTTCCTTCCTTCCTTCCTTCCTTCCTTCCTTTCTTCCGCCTTTCTTTCTTTCTTTCTTTCTTTCTTTCTTTCTTTCTTTCTTTCTTTCTTTCTTTCTTTCTCCATTGCTGATTGTGTAGTTGGGTGACTAGCCCCTGATATCCTCCTCCCCTCCTTTTCTTGCTCCCAAACTTCTCTTTTCAGATTTATACTTCTATCTATTCTGTCTTTCTTCCAGCTCTAACTATTCTTTCTCCTGCTTTGCTATTTGCTGTTAATCTCTTTAAAAGGCCAATCAGGTGTTTTAGACAGCAAGGTAACAAAACTTCACAGAGTTAAACAAATGTACCATAAAATAATGCAATACATCTTTACATCATTAAACAAATGTAAAACATCTTCAACAAAGATTCCACAACATTTCCCCTCTTTTTGTTTAAATAAAAATGAAAGGTATTAACCTTAACATAGTAAAACAATATACAACAAAAATATTTATCAAGTAAAAATTAGTTTATAATATTCAATCTATTTGTATCCAGCAAATTCAGAGAAAACATTCCATTATCTATCTTATCTTAGTGGTTTCAAAGTTTTATACCTAATTTATTTTTTATAATAACTAAGACAAACTATAGCTTTAGTTATTTAGTCATTAACGCTAAAGACCTCAGAAGGATATATTATTACCTAACAACATAGACATCTGACTGCCTGGACAGTTACCCAGAGTTTCTCAGGAACATTGGGACAGCCATCTTCTGCATACAGGCCTACGATATCTGGCAGAATTTTCAGTAAAGCAGAATTTAAAAGACCGCCCTGCTTTGTATTGACAAAGTTTATCAGTTTAATTTCTCTGTGTCCTGCAGAAGATCTGACAGATTTTTTTGTACAACAGGAATTTTGAAGAACTGTTCTGCCTCATTTTGGCAAAGTTCAGCAGTCACTTTCCAGTGGATCCTGAATGTCCAGTTCATACAGCATATTGTCAGCCATCAAGGCAAAGCAGTTTCTTGAGCAAATGGCTAGACTTGTCACATTAAAAGCAAACTCCATATAATGATTCTTTGATGCTCATTGTCTTTTTACTAAATAAATTGGTGTTGCCAGGAGGAGATGTGTCTCATAGTCATGAAATGTCCTATGTTAATAAAATATTTTAAATGCCATATTCTGAAAGTCTTTGAAATGTTTGAAAATCAGCTACCTTTCTAAAATATACCTTACATACTTAATAAAAGTTTGATTATTATATAGTAACTAATAACCTTATTTCCTAATTATACACTGCATTCTTAAATGAGCTAATTAAGCACAATACCTGAAACAAGAGTAAAAACATATATACAGTATAACAAAAATAACTTTGAACTTGTGCTAATATACCAAAATCCATATCAATACAAAATATGAGGATAATAATTGTCTTTTTATCTTGTATTCCCCAAAAATGATGACAAGTATCTATAACCCATCAAATAACCAAAGTCACTCATCTGTTGACTTCTGAATGTGGGTGTCATATTCTCCATACTGCTTCCTGTTGTCTGTGGGCAAAGGCATCTTAACGGTTCCTGAGAAAAATTGACATAATTTCCAAGTATTGGGAAGGACAGTTATAAGCTTTGTTTATATATATCACATTTCAGTATTTAGAATATCTTTCTTGATCAAACCTTATTCATATCAAGCAGCCTCTAGTCTTTTTGTGGAAATATAAGCAAAATCTCTTTCCTCAAAACAATGCATTTTTTTTGAATTCCATTTTACAAATATACTTTTTAATTTCCATTTTAAGCTTGGGGCATTTATAAAATATATAGTCTGATTTAATTTAGCAGTTCAGTTCACAATGTTATGTCTGTCAGCACCTAACATTTGCTTATTATCAATGAAAAATTTCAAAATTAACACAGTAGTACATAGGGCCCAGATTCCCTATGTACTTATCATTTTATGTGTCTTTTATATTACTCGACTTCTCTCTTTAAAGACATTGTTTTTAAATTATTTTTTTGTTCTATGTTTGTCTATACCCTTCTTTCTCAAACTTACATACACTGTAAAGCACACTAGAACCTCTTTAAAGGTTTTTCTGTCTGAACCTCTTAAATGCATATCTTTTAGCCTTTTTGTGACCACACAAGGCTTTAAACTCTTAACCTACATGGCTAAGACCTCAGATACAGCTTTTATGGCAGACTCTGCCTACTTCTTAGTTTGTGAAAGTTCTGTTAAAAGGTGTATTTAAACAAGAACTACATTTAAATCCCAGTTCTGTGTTTTGGTAGACATTTTTAAAAATTAGTTTTATTTTTATTTTCATTAAACATGAAATAGGCTTTTTAAAATATTCTGCTGTTGGAAGAGCTTCTTATTTCAGCTTTCTCAGGCCCTACATGAAAATACAGCCCGTGTTTATATGCCAAAGCATAAGGTTTTTTGCTTTTTTTTGTTTTGTTTTTACTCTATTTTCTTTTGGATCCCTACCACCTAACTCCCAAATCCCAAATTAATTCATGGAGACTTAATGAATGTCTGTCCTTAGCTTGGCTTGTTTCTAGACAGCTGTTCTTAAATTATCTCATCTTTCTTTTGCCTCTGGGCTTTTGTCTTTCTCTATTCCATGTACTTTCATTCCTTCTTACTCCTTTGCTGGTTGTGCATGTGGCTGGTCCCTGATGTGCTCTTCTCCTTCTACTTTTCTTGCTCCCATTTTCCCCCAGATTTCTCCTCCTATTTATTCTCTCTGCCGACCAACCTTGCTTGTCCTTTCTCCTGCCTAGATGTGGGATGTTCCATTCTTTCTTTAATCAATTAGGTGTTTTAGATAGGCAAAGTAACACAACATTACAGAGCTAAACAAATGCAACATTAAAGAGTACAAAATACGAGTAAATAAGTGTTCTATAGCATAATCAAATGTAACATATTGTCAATTAATATTCCATAAGATTTTGTTTTATCTCATTTTGGCTTTTTTTCAGCAGTTTTATTATTTTGTTAAATTTGAATTTATATCTTGAATTATTTTCATTATTTCATTCAGGTGTTTGCATTTCTGTGGTGTGGTGGGATTCAGGTGTCAGCTGATAAGGTCTGAAGACACTTATCCAGGGTCCCAGGCTCCTGAAGGGGAATGGCCAACCTCATTCAAAAGGTGCTGCTGGGATCGACCTTATCAGTTGACACCTGAATCCCACCACACCATGGTCTACATTACAATATTTATTTATATCCTTTTTAAGTCCCTGAATATACTATTTATTTATTTATTTTTGAAGTTCTTGTCCTTTGCTTCAGTTAAATTGTTTTCCTTGAGACCCATTACATAGAGCAATGTAGAAAGGAGCATATTCTTTTATTTGTGCATGTTTTTATTTGCTTTTTCCCCCATGAAATCTAGGTATCTGGATTATGACATTTGTGGTTTTCTTGTGGTAGATATCTGGTCTTGCCTTTGTTTAATAGATGTGTGGGTGGTTTTTTTTTGTTTTGGTTTTTTTTTTTTTTTTTTTTTTTTGGTTGCTGTTATCTTAAGCTGACATGCTATGGACCAGGAAACAGATAGTTGTTTTGTTTTGTTTTTTTTCTTTTGGAGGATCACTCTGGGTTTTAGGTTTCAGATTCAGAGGAATTACAGTTCTAAGATTCTTTTTTGATTCAAATTCCAAACAGCCCCATATTGGTACAGTTTGGGATCAGTGATGGGCTAGAAGTAATGTGAATGACTGTGGAGCTTTCTTCAGTAGAACTTGCTATTCAGTTCCATGAAGGTTGGCAGATGCAGAACTGCATGTACCCTGACTCTGGACATGGATGACAATGAGTCCAAAGAAGACAGGTGTGTACTAGAAAGACAAACTGAGTCATAATCATGCAGTCAGTAGTAGGTTGAAGAATAATCTTAAAATACTAGAATGGAGGAGAGGAAGACACATGTAACATAACTGTGTCCCAGCCAAGTGAAGAGCCTGTGAATTCCCTGTTAGAGAATGGTTCTGTGGGTCTTTGGGAGGAAGCATCACACTGGAATGGATATTTGTTAAAACTGGGGTTCCTAGATATACACTACAAGGCCAAGTCTCAAGGGATGAAGGTGAGCCTTCAGGAGCTATTTCTACTTTTGAGATGTTCTCATTGGCCTTGAGCTTGCATATTATGCTTTATGGCTGTTCAGAAAACCCAGGGGAATCATTTGTTTCCATTTCTTGAGTGCTAGAATTAAAGGCACATACTACCACATGAGACATTTTATTCTTTATTGGTTTGGAAGAGTAAACCCAAGTTTTCATACTAGTATGGTAAACATGATATGAGCTATGTTATCTCCTCTCATCCCTGGTGATAATAAATTATATTTAGCTAAAGCATATGCTAATGGATTGTGACAGTCAATAATTATAATTGATAACATACTGTTAACAGTGTCTGTGAAATTTCTGTTAACTGCTTTCAGTCTCCAAATTTCTTTATTCTGTACCTTAGCTTTCCAATTTGAATGTCCTGTATGTTGTATTTCATGATGCTTCAAAGCTATGTCCTCGGTTAATGTATTCAGATCCCATTTTGATAGGTAAAATAGAGAAAATTCTTATTTGGGACTCATCTCAAAACTATTCTTTTCTCCTACCTAATTTTCAATGCTGTATATTCTATTAGTAACAGACTACAAACACATAATGGACCTAACATACTTCAAACTTCTTCTAAGAAACTCTACCTCTCTTGCAAAGAAGATTGGAAATTAATCAAAATATAAAGTCTTCTTTTCTTTCCTTCTTTCCTCCTTCTTGGTGAAGAAATTTTGAGTTATGATGTTTTTAAGCAATTTTTCAAAGAGAAGATTTGGAAAATAGCATCTTCTTAAAATTTTGGGCCATGATGCAAAATTCCCAAACATCCTAGAACTAGCTGTTCTGTCCTTTTGTTGTTTTTATTTTCTGTTTAAATTGACACAAATTAAATTTCTCTGAGACAGGTCACCTCTGTCTGAGAAAACACTTGCTTTAAGATTGCCTGTAGTCAAGTCTGTTGGCATTTTCTTGATTTATGAGTAATTTAGGAGAATATATGATGCCACACCTGGGCTGGTGTTCCTGAGCCGTCCAAGAAAGCAGGATGAGCAAGTCAGTAAGCAGCATCCTTCTATGGCTTCTGCTTCAGTTTGTGCCTCCAGGTTGTCACCATGAATCTTTACCCTAAATTCCATCAAAGACAGAATGTGACCTGAGAATAAACCTGAAAAAAACCCTTTCCTTTCCAAGTATTTTTCACCATAATATTTTGTTACAGCAATAAAAACTTAAGACACTAATGTTTCAGAAAAGTGATTTTTTAAAAAATCTTGGCATATAATTTCAATCCCACTATCTACTAATTCATATATTTCTCATAGGTATAAACTATTAAATTATTGTATTTTTCTTTGTGGACATTTTTTATTTTTTCAGAATTATTATCTGCTTTTTCTATGTAGTATAATATGCCTTGACTTAAGTCTCCTGTGATCCATTCAGTATTAAGTCTAATGGTTATAGGAACTTGATATAGAATTTTAAATTTGTATAAAACCCAATAAAGAAGTCAAGGAATTTAACTCTTGTGGATGTTTATAATTTAACTGCTGACGTTATTCTTTAAAGATTCAGTTTCTTTATAATGTATACTTTTTCCTAAATAGAGACAGACAATCCTTTAAATTTTTCCACATGCTAAGGAACTGTAACAATAACTACAACCAAAGAACAGTAGTTGATTTTCCCACATAGTGGGTACTAACTTGCCATTGTGCTATCAAAGAAGAAATATATATTCCATACAAGTGTAGTTGGATTTTTCTTTGGGCTGCCAGCTTACAAATAATGACACTAAGACATTACTAATTATGAAAGCTTAGCCTTTATCTTAGACTTGTTTTCAACTAGCTCATAACATAGATTAACCCATATCTTTATTTTTCTATGTTTTCCCACATCCTATGTTTTACAACTATCCTATTCTCTGTGTCTGACTCAGTCTGCATTTCATTGGCATCTCTTCAGCTCTTAGATTTATCTTGAGTTTCATCTATCTACCTGAAAGTGCCCTAAATCTCTCCTGTCTAGTTATTGGCCATTTAGCTCTTTATTAAACAAATCATAAGGTGCCTTAGGCAGAGACACATAATATTTGTAAACAAATATTATAAAGCACACAAGTGATATTTCTAGGGGTGTTTACTAGCTATATATTACTTTAAATACTCTACAAATATTTATAATAATTATAACCTATCTCTTCGGCAATAGAATAAAATTCTCTTGAAAGAAATATTTATTAAAAAATTAATTGATCTTTTTTTTGAATTCTGCATTAAACTAATTTTATCAAATCCACTGGATTTAGAAAAAAATGATTGGATAATGTAATAGTATCTTTTTCTAAAAATATCACTTCCAAGACCATGCAACACAATTAATGTGCATCATGATCATTTAAAACTATGTGCTTCAGCTTTGATGCGGGAGACAGGGAGAGTTGATCCTGTCTCAATTGAGTATACAAGGCTTGCTGACATCTCATGTTCCAAAAGCCTCACCTTTTTGGAGGAGGGGATGAGGTGGGCAGTGGATAGCTGAGCAGAAGAAGATAAGAGAGGGGGATCTGGGACTGGTATATAAAATAAATTTTAAAATTCTTGAATAAGAAAATAAAAATAAACAAAACCAAAAGACTATGTGGCCAATCTGCTATCCTATCATGCGATGTGGGAATGTCTTTCTGTATGCTGTGAATATCAGTCTTTAAATAAAGGACTGTTTTGGCCATGGCAGACACCATAGAGGTAGGTGGAGGAATCAGAACATAGGTAGGAGGAAGAGGGTGGAGTCTAAGACAGATCGAATCAGATGCCAGAAGAAGAAACAAATAAGGAATATAGGTGACCCATGGCCTGTTTGCATGGCAGGACAGACTAATGAGAATGGGTTGAGTTAAGATGAAAGAGCTAGCTAGCAATGTGCCTAAGCCATAGGCCAAGCGGTATGAAGTTAATATAAGCAACAGTTATTCTGGAGGGCCTAAGCAGCAGCAGGTGGCTAGGCACTTTGGGACTGCAGGTTGGTGGGTCTGGACCTCTGGCCAGACTGGGCAAGGAAACTTATTGTAACAACTGTGTATCCAGGTTTTAAAGTTTAACTTACTTTTAAGAGTACAACGTAAGCAATCTTACAATGCCTTGGATTTCCCATGTAATAATTTTTTTACAATCTATGCTAAATGCATAGAATTGGTCTTAAACTATGTATTAATGGTCCTGTCACAGGATAATGTAAGTGCATATGTATATATGCTGTCGTGATCATTTACTAAATAAAGCCAACAGTTTTAAATCAACCTTTAAAAACAAATACTCCATAAATATTGGAAGCAACATGCAAATATAGATTGATAATATTTGTGTACCTTCTGGGTTATTTGAGGAGTCAGTAAAATAATTTTTACATTGAGACAATTAAATGTTTCTGTAGACAAGCTTTTTCCATTCCTTTTCCATCCCTTGGTTCCTGTGCTGTTCAATAATAAAGCCTTTTGTTTGGAACATATAATAGGGACAGACACATAGAAATGGCAGACTATAGACAGACCAATTACCAAAAACAACAGATAAAAGAAACAGGGAAAGAAATAGAGAATTTAAAATTGGGACCATTCTTGACCTAATCTATTTGAATTTTTTTTTAATTCCTTAATGGGCACTGTGCAGATTGATTTTAATTTATTATAGTCTAGAGCATATATTTTGGTTCAAACAAACTTTCGAATTAAAATATGATAGGGTGTATTCTATTTTAACAATTTTCTTCTTTAGAAAGCCTCCCTAATTTTCTTCTCAATATTGGATAAAAATACATTGTTAACTATACAATGCCAATATGTAAAAATTCGAAGGGTTTCTAGCTTTCATTGTCTTTTTTAAGAAAAAAAAAAGATTCCTTAATTTTATACTTAAATATCCAGCTCTTGTTTGGGAATATAGACTGTTCAAGAAAGCAACTACAAAACTTCAGAAATGAGGTATATTTTGTACTAAGAAATGACTGTAGAGATAGATACATAGATTTGTCAAAGATAAGGACAATAGTTTTACACATAGCTCAAATGTTTTAAATTAATGAGTGGATTAAAAGAGAAAAATTAAAAAGAAGTTTGAAAGTGCTATTTTCTTTAGGAAGGATCCTTGACTGAAAATATTAAATTGTTCCTTATATTGAATATAAGTCAAATTATCTCTCAAGCTTGTTCACTTGGGTTCAACCAGGTCACTGGTTCAGCAGGTCTGCATGAGCTTCAGCACAGACATTTCCAAAAAGTTCCCTGTTGGTAGCTGCACTAAAAGTATGTATATTTATTATAATTTAATGTAACTGGCTCCCATGAGCTCGTAGAAAATGGCGCTATTGGGAGGTGTAGCTTTGTTAAAGTAGGTATGGCTTGTTGGAAGAAATGTGTCATGATGGCGGCAGGCTTTAATGTCTCTCATGCTCAGATTTCCCCCAGTGTGAAATCTTTCACTTGACTTCCTTTTGCCTGCAAGATATAGAATTCTATGTACTTCTTCAGCACAATGTCTGTCTCCATGCCACCATGCTCCTCACAATGCTGATAATGGACTGAACCTCTGAAACTATAAGCAAGCCATTACAATTAAATGTATTCATTCATAAAAGTTGCCATGGCATGTTGTCTCTTCACAGAAATAAAAAATACTAGGAAAGAAGTATAGTTTCCTAATAGACAGATACTATGTACCTCTGCAACTTTATCTGAAAGAAGGAAAGAGCATCACTAAATGAAAGAAGGGAAGATAAAATCTTTAGTAAGATAAGTAAGCAGCATCTTGGAAAAGTCTGATTTCTACAAATGATTTCTCAAAGGTAATGTTTTGGCTCAGAGCTGATCTCAAGGTTAGCAAACAATTGGGTTAGCAAACATCTGGAAAATTATTCTTCTTATATTAAATAAGATGCTGCAACATAGAAACAATCAAAGATTAATTACACTTAAGCATGAGTTGGTAATATCCTCTTTTATATAGATAGGATGACAAAGATGTCAGGATGCTTGCTTATTACCTAGGACTCTAGTAAGTGGGTCTGAATGCTAATAGAGATGCCAAAGAGTAGTTCTCCATGATTTATGGCTTGCAAAAGAGGTGGGTGATGGGAAGGACTCAGTTCTATTTAAGGGATAGGCCACTATGAATTTGGCCATGTTGCAGCAGATATATAGGTAACACAAAGTGGACTTTAAAATTTTTTATTAACTTCTATTATGGGGGAAGTCACAAGGAGGGATGACATGGAAGGACTGGGAGGAACTGTGATGAGATGCATGATGTGAAACTCCCAAAGAATCAATGAAAACAGTGTGTGTCAAGGAAAAAAAAGAATATATTTCTTCAACTGTTAAGTACACATATGAAAAAAATTAACAATAATGCTGACTTTTATTTTCCTTAATGGAAAATGGCAACTTTCCAACTCATTGCTTCTTAAATGTTATATGCAATTTATTGCTTGATACTGTTTATAAAACAAAAGACAACAAAATCCCCAAACTCAAAGAAGAAAAGAGATAGTTTATTCTGGAGCCAACATGAGAGGCTTTGGTTCAGATGATTTGAATTAATTTAAATTCCATGCCCCAGCATAGTAAAAGTTTTATAAAGTTATTATTGTTGTTGCTTCACTAATGTTTTATTAATTATTTGGTAATGTTGAATAATATATTTTTATCATATTCAAGTGATGTGGAAATGTCTTTCTGTATGCTGTGAATGTCAATCTTTAAATAAAGGAGCTGTTTGGGCCCTTGACAGGCACCTTAGAAAAAGTAGGCAGAGGAATCAGAGTAGGTAGGAAAAGAAAGGCAGAGTCAGGGACAGACCAAGCTGAAGCCCAAAGGAGCAACATGTAAGGAACACAGGTGAGCCACGGGCCACGTGGTAGACAGATTAATAGAAATGAGTTGATTTAAGATATAAGAGCTAGCTAACAATGTGCCTGAGCCATAGGCCAAACAGCATGAAGTTAATATAAGCATTTGAGTCATTTCTGGGGGGCTGAGCAGCAGCGGCAGGCAGCTAAAGGGTCTGATGCAGCATGGTCTGGGCCTCTGGCCGCACCGGACCAAAAACCTCACTACTACATTCAAGCCTCTCCCACTTCTTTCAGATCCATCTCCATTTGCTTACTCATCCAACTTCATGTTATGCTTCCTCTCTCTCTCTCTCTCTCTCTCTCTCTCTCTCTCTCTCTCTCTCTCTCTCTCTCTCTCTCTCTCTCTCTCTCTCTCTCTCTCTCCTTCCCCCTCTCTCCCTCACCCCCTCTGTGTCCTTGTCTCTGTATCTCTCCCTGTCTCAGTCTTTTTAAATCCATCAAGTCAAGTCTGGATTAGGTAACTACTTTGTTTGAGTGGCTAGTCCTGCAGTGTAGCCCATGTACGGAAGTCACACTATTAAATATACTTACTATACTCAGTTCTTACAGTCTATTTCCTGTTCTTCAACAATTCCTGAACCTAGAAATAGGGTAATATAGTGATGACTACTCCGCATTCTACTGTTTTATGAACATTGATTTATTTTAAATCTCTGAGTTGATTAATATTTATTACATAAAGGAGTATCTCTGATGAGGGTTAACAAATGCACTAATCTCTGATTATAACAATAAGTCATTAGGACCTAGTTTAATATAATGTCCATTTAGAGTCACAAGAGTAGTAGGCTCTCACTAGGGCCTTTGACTTATCAATGTCTTCTTGGCCTCAGTAGTGTAAAGTGGACCTTAAATACAATCAGAAAATGGTTTCTTACAGAACTTTTGGGCCACTCTTGCACCAAAGGCCATGATTTTCAGGCTATTCATTGATAGAACTTGCAAGTATCACAATTGAGTAAATTATGGCAATTCCATTTATCCTCAAGTAGCTCCTGTAAATACTACAAAAGCTCACCAGTAGGAATGAAGTTTCCAGGTAAATACCAGCTTGATTTCTCTATGTTCAATGACTCAAGTACATGTTGTCATCAGCAATAAGTTTTCAACATCAAGGCCTGGAAAGACACAAATAGAAAAGAACCTAAAATGTTCTTATTTGCAGATTATGACTTTTATGCATAAAATATTCTAAAACCTCAACTAGAAATTTCCTACAACAGATAAAAGTTCATCAAAGTAGCAGGATACAAAATGAACACAATCATATCTGTAGCCTTCCTTATACAAATGACAGGCATACCAAGAAATACATTGGAAAAACAATTCCATTCTGAATGCCTTGAAAATATTTTGAAATAAATATAACCAAGGAAGTGAAAGACTTATACAATGGAAATATGAAGGCACTGACAAATGAAATTAAAGACAATCCCAGAAGGTGATAGGGTCTCCCAAGATCATAGATTAACAGGATGAATATTATAAAATGGATATTACACAAATGCAAAATTGAGTTTAAATTAAATCTTTATCACAACTACTGCATTCACAGAAAATAAAAATTTAATCTTAGATTTCACAAAATACCCAAGATATTTTCAACATCTTTAGCTTAAGTAAATGCAATACCCCAATCAAAATAGCAAAAAAAGCAAATGGCCAGTGCTGGTATAGATAAAAAAAATGGATATAGTATGAAGTTTCTGGCCTGTCTGACCTGTGGTCCAGATCCTCAGACCAGAAGGACCCACAGTCCCATAATAAACTTATATTAATTTTATACTGATCAGCCTATGGCTTTGTCATATTGCTAGCTAGCTCTTGCTCTGAAATTAACCCATGATTCTTATCCTGTACAGCCATGCACTTCGATACCTTTCTAAGAGCAGCATAGTTGTCCTCTGCATCTGCTGGCTTCACTGACATCTCTGTGGCATCTCTGCTCTGCTCTTCCTGTTCCAACGTTTTCTTGTCTGGTAGCCTTGTCCAAACTTCCTGTCTGCCTAGAACCAATCTGTGTTTTTATTAAACCAGTAGGCAGAACAACTGTTTGCAATGGAACAGAATACATTCCCACTAGAAAGTGAAGAATACTTACTGCCTTGGGGAAGGAAAGCTATATATACTATATATATATACTATAAAAGCTATATATATACTATAAAATTTAGTATGTGGCATTTTCTCGAAAAGCTAGAAATAAATCTACCACATGCTCTAGATGTACCACTTTAGGCAATATACCCAAAGGACCCTACACCCTAATATTGAACTACCTACATACTCATGCTTATTGCTGTTCTATTAGCAATATCCAGGAAATTGAAACATCATAGATGTCCATCAACAAATAAGGAGATAATAAAAGCATAGTATATATCAAGAAATAAGTGTGTATATAAATGGATAGAGCTAAAACAAGCATTTTTAAATTGAGGTATATGCTTTCACACTTACTTAATTTAATAAAATTAATTTCATGTTCAAAAAGAAAAATACTTGATAAAAACATTTCTGAACATAAAAATAAATATCTTAATGAACAAAGATTACTTAGGCCTCTTTAAATAATCAGAATGATCATGACTGGATGTTTGTTAAAAATTTCTACTAATATTTTAGTTGAGTCACTGAAATAAACAGCAATAAAGATATTGTTTATTTTGAGCCATATGAATAGTCTTGACTCCCATATCCATGTTCCAGTGAGGTAACAATTTTATGAACTTGTTTCATGTTTACAGTAACATGCTGCATCCACCGTGCCTCCGGTGTAAGCTGCAATGCCTATCAGGTGGCCCTCATGGTGGGATGTTGGTGAGCCAGAGCTCCTTGGAGCGAATGGTTCCCCGGTTCCTTGATACAGCGCCTGTGTAATGACCTTGTCACCCCGTTCTCGGCCACAATACACCTGGTCTATTTTTCCTTAATCTTTTTCTTGTTTGCTTTGCTCCTGCTAATTGTATTATACCAGAGGCTAAATGTACCCATTTATAATGCCAGGAATAAAACTAGCACAGTCAATTATGAGAAACAGGAGGAAGAACCTCCTCCTTTATTTCAGACAATTAAAAAGGTTCTTAAGAAACCAATGACTTAGTGGAAATAGAACAACTGGTAAGAAATTCTCATAAACAACACAGTAACTCAGAGAAACAAGCATTAGCAAAAATTCCCTCCAGGGCTCTCCCAGGGAGATATGTACAATATAAGATTAATGGCAAACAGTAGACAGCACCTAGGGTAAAAATTAATGAGACTATTCTTAAGAGCAACTCAATGTAACAGAGTTTATGATGAACATGGCAACAGGTGAATAGTGTACAAAGGACAAAAAAGAAATTATTACTCACTTCCCTTTTTTCTAAAAGATCAAAACGTATGCAAAAACCCTTGTGTCTGCTTAACTCAAAAATGGACAAACTAGTTGGCCCCCTTTTTTCAAAAGCCTTTTGGGGTCATGCCCTCGCTGTCCATTCGGCTATGAGAAGAAAAATGGGCATACAAAAAAACTTCTCAAAAAGTCACAGTCCATGCCCATGGGAGATTAATAAGTAGTTGTAATCATTCTCTTAAAAATAATTAACCATGCCTCACCTACCCCTAACCACAAGCCAGCAAATGCTTGTTTACAGCTGCCCACAAGGGGTACTCACAATAGATTCAATGTATGGCACATGTCCCATATTGTTCTGTTCTCATAAATGTCATGGTTAAATGCCTTGCCAAGTTCCCTTTTACTTTCTGTATATAATCACCAAAAAAAGTCAGTAAAATTGCAGCAGCATTAACTCAACCCTCTGAGTGTGTCTGTCTGTCATTTACTCACCGAATCCCATTCGCCTCTCCTTCAACCCGTGTTCTCCCTCGGTCTCGGTGCCCCAGGAGGGCTGGTCCACGGCAGTAACAGAACAAAGTTATAAAGTAAAATACTTTCTTTATAAAACACATTAATAAATTTTATTATTTCAAAAAGTACAGATAAAGATATCACAAACCAAAATTAGCTAGACTATATTTTATACAAAAATAGGCATTCAGAACAGAAGCTAAATAGTTTTACATTAAAATTTATGTTTTCAGTATTAATTATATTTTGTGTACTTAGCTACCACCAAAACCAAAATCAACAATAGAATTAGAACTTGTTAGCTCTATGGTCTCTCTGTAACTTGTGTCTGTTGCCTGTTTATTACTTCCTTCTTTCTTATACTTTCTACTTCTCTTTTCTTCATGTTACAACAAACTTTTCAGGTAGTATATTTTGGGTTTAGAAAATAGTATAGCAATTTACAATAATCTACAAAAACCAGGAATCATCAAAGCAGCCCTAAGAATTAAGAAGGAAGTATTATACCACCTGACTTTAAATTATCCTATAATGCTACAAGGAAAAAAGGAAACACAGCCTGGTATCAGCATAAAAATTGATCTGTAGACTAAAGAAATAAAATAAAGAAACAAGTAAAAAATGGTAAAGATGTAACCATTTAATTTTTTACAAAAGTTGCAAAAACATCCTTTGAGAACATATAGTATATTCAATAAATGCACTGGAAAGACTGGATTTCTACCTGCAGAAAATAAAATCAGAATAATATCATTTACTCTATCCAAAAAAGATAATTCAAAGTGGATTGAAGACTTTTTAAATTCAAAACCTGAAATATAACTAAAGATTAAGTGTGTATTTGTCCTGTCTCCATGAATGCATTATTATAATATATACAGAAAAGAATCATTAAATGTTTATAAAATATTATCTTTGAAATGACTGAAGTAATAATATTGAAGAATTAATAATTAAGTGACATGTATAAAATTAGTCTCATATTTTTTTTCCTGTGAAGAATCTTTTTGTACCAAATATTCACATTTACATATGTTCTTTTCCCTAGCTGATAAGCAAGTAGATAAAATAGCGACATACTCAATGACTAACATTTGTATTTTTGATAAATTCTGTTGTGGCTAATGGAATTGTGTCAGAGAAATCTGGCAACTAGTGCAGATGAATTACCTAGCCAAGACTTCAGACTCAAATATTTATAGGAAATGTCTACAAATGCAATAAAATATTTTTAATATCTAAAGGAAACTGTGATTAATAGTCTCAACCATGAGGGGGTATGCAAATTAAAACTACATTGAGATACCAACTTACTGCAGTCACAAAGACAGTCATCAACAAATATGACAGGAAGTTAACAAATGTAGAAAAGGGGTATAGAGAAAGAAACTTTTATTCTCTGTTGGTAGAGGTATGAATTAATATAGCCATTGTGTAACTTGGTGTGGAGTCTCCTCAAACAGCACAGACTATAACTACCATATGACTTGCAGGCAAATATGCCGCAAGAATTTGACACCCTGCCTTAGAGATATTTGTACCCCCATGTTTACTTCTGCTTTATTCACAAAAACAAAGAATTGAATCAACTTGGTATCTATCAACAGATGAATGAATAATAAAAATTGGATATATATTTCGAGTGGAATACAATACATCTCATAAGAACATGATGTTAAAAATTGCAGAAAAAATTGATGGACTCAAAATGTCTGGTAATAAGTGAGGTCACACAATCTCATAAAGAGAAAAGTACATGTCCCTAATATATGAGACCTAGCATATGTGTGCATGTCAACAAATATTCATGTAAGCACAATACAACAGTAGCACACTTTCAAATATGTTGATGGGAACATCATGTAGGCAGAGCACAGCAAAAAAGGAAAACTACTTTGGCTCTTAGATACTGACAGCTTCCTGCTCATTGATTGGTGAAAGTCAAGGATTGTTTTATCCATTAGAAACTATCTGTATATGTTAGTCATATGATGTTAGGTCAGATATAAGAGTAAGTAAGGAGTGGTTATTCAGAGAACAAAAATTGTTCAAAATCAATGTAATTGAGTTCTTAGACTGTAGCATCCTAACCCCTCTATCTCACTGAAGTTCCATCAGTCAATCAACCTTTGCAGACACAGTATTTTTCTTCGGGAATTCTTCTTCATCTCTAAAACAAAGGAAAACTTGAAAGATAAATTAAGACATTGATTTTAAGAAAGGGCAGCGATTGATGTCTTTTGTCAATATAGAAATCTGTCACTAAAATTGCAGGCCTCACTTAGAGACTAACAAAAGGGTATAACTCCAGCTTCTGCCAATTTACGTCTGTTTCTTTGTCTCTTGTATTCAGTATTCTCTGTCCTGCATTTCAATTACTTATCTTTAGGTTTAAAAAGCATCTAGAACTTTCAAACTAAAAATGAATTAAATTTTTAACATTTCAGGATAACTTAAATATATCATTAATTTGTTAATATGACAAAAAGTCCAATAAATCTCTATTGGTGACATCTGTTTTAAGCCCACTTTCCTTTATAATACTTTAAACCATAGAACAGTTTTGAAATTTTTCTTGATATATTCAAATTACTTATATTTTCAATCACACCTGAAAAGTTCAGTTGGATTCTTTTTTCTTTTGGTTGTATGAGCCAAAATCCATCAGATTATTATTTTTTTATTTTCTCAAATACTCAGATCTTGGATTCATTACATATTTATATAATTTTCTTTGTTTTTATTTCATTAATTCCTGCTCTGATTTTGATAATCTCTTGTTATTGACTAGATTTTGGTTTAGTTTGTTCTGCTTTTCTCAATTCTTTAACTGCATCATTGTCATCATTGTCTTTAGTTTGTGTTCTAATTTCTTATTTATTTACTTTTATTTAATTTTTTTAACATACCAACCACAGTTCTCCTCCCGCTCCCCCCTCAGTTTCCCTCCTCCCACACCCATCCTCTCTTCAGAGAGAGTAAGACCTCCCATGAGGTGTCAACAAAGTCTGGCATTTCAAGTTGAGGCAGGACCAAGTCCATCCCCCAGTGTCTAGGCTGAACAAGACATCCCTCTACAGAGAAGGGCTCCAAATACCCAGTTCATGCACTAAGGATAAATTCTGGTTCCACTGCCAGGGGCCCCACATACTCCCCAAGCCACACAACTGTCACCTACAATCAGAGGGCATAGGTTGGTTCCCGCTCTAATTTATATAAAGGAATAGCTTTACATAATATATAGACTTGCTTTTAATGTGTATCAGAAGTTTTCTTGTGTTTCATTTTTAATTTCATTTAATTCTAGGAAATTTTAAATGTTTTCTAGATTTCTTGACCTATTCATCTGTCCATAATAAATTGTCTAATCTCCATGATCCTATGTATTTACTAGTTATGAGTTGGCTGTAAGTTTTAAGTTTTATGTCTTTGTGGTCAGATAGAATACAAGAAATCATTTAAATCTTTTTAAATTTATTCAGATTTGTTATGTATCATGATTTAAAAAAAAAACTTCCACATGCTTCTGTATAGAATATATTTTTTTGGTGGAATGGTCTGTAGATTTGATAATTCCATTTAATGCCTGATAACAATAAATTCTGATGTTTCTCTTATTTTGTTTGAGTTTTTGTTTTGTCCAGAAATTTTGTCTAACTGGAAAGAATGGAGTGTTGAAATTACATAGTACTAATGTACTATTGTTGATCTTTAAATCTAGGACTAAAATCCATAATAAAATTAGATGTACCAGAGTTTGGTGCATATATTAGGATATAATATCTTCTAGGTTAGCTGTTTCCTTAATTAGAATGAGGTGTAATTGTTGTAACGGGTTCTCGGGTCCCATGCGCCAGAGATCCGGGACCCACAGACCTGCCGCCCAGGCCCCCAGAAACGACTCAGATGCTTCTATTAACTTCATGCTGTTTGGCCTATGGCTCAGGCACATTGCTAGCTAGCTCTTACATCTTAAATCAACCCATTTCTATTAATCTTTCTGCCACGTGGCCCGTGTGGCTCACCCGTGCTCCTTACATGTTGCTCCTTGGGCGGCTGGCTCGATCTGCCTCTGACTCCGCCCTGCTTCTCCTACCTATGCTTTGATTTCTCCTACTTCTTCTATGGTGCCCGCCATGGCCCAAAACAGCTCCTTTATTTAAAGATTGAGATTCACAGCGTACACAAATGCATTCCCACATCACTTCCCCCTTTCTGTCTAATCAAAAAGGAAGGTTTTAATTTTAACATAGCAAAATTACATATAACAAAATAGCTATCAAGCAAGAATTACAGTTACAATATCTAGTCTATTTGTATTTAGCAAAATTAAAGAAAATACTCTATCATCTACCTTATCTTTATGAATCTAAAGTTTTATATCTAATATATCTTTCAAATGACTAAAAAAAACTGTACATATAACTATCTAATCTTCAACTACATCAAAGACCACAGAAGGATATAATATTTACCCAAGTAAACCAGAAGTGCAAATGACTTCTAAAATCTAGAAAGGACAGAGATGACACCTATCTGCCTGGACAGTCACCCAAAGTTCCTTTATAAAGTTGGGGCATCAATCTTCAGCCTATAGGCCTGGAGTCTCTTTTTATTTCAGTGAAGCAGGAAATCTGCTCTGCCCATTCTGGCACAGTTCATCCGTTGCTTCTCCTTGAGTCCTGAAGAATGTCTGACAGTTTTCTCTGTAAAGCAGGAACCTGAATGATGATCTTGGCTTGTTCTGCCAAAGTTCAGAGGTCATCTTCTTATGGAACCTGCATGTCCAGTTTAAACAGCATACTGTCAAGCAGTCAATATAAAAACAGGTTCTTCTCTAGTGGCTTACCATTACCACAAATAGAGTAGACTCCATATGGAGTTCCTTCGATGCCCATTTTCCTGTTGAAGTAAATTAGTGCCGCCAGGAGCAGACCTGTCTTACTGTCCAGAAAAGTCTAAGCTCTTAAAACATTTTAAATGCCATATTTTGTAGGTCTTAGAAGTATTTGAAGATTATCTATTTAATTGAAATATATCTTTGTATACCTAAAAATCCTAACTAACCTAACTATAAGTTTGATTATCAAAAGTGACTATTAACCTTCATTTCTTAATTATACACTACAATTTTAAAACAGTTACATGAACATCATACCTTAAAGAAGAATAGAAAAACACATACAGCATAACAAAATTGACCTTAAATTTGTATCAATAAACCAAAATCTATATCAATGTAAAGCATTTTGAGATTAACAGCTGATTTCCTGATCTAAGTAAATTCAATAATCTAATTTTTAAAAAAGCATTCACATACCACATCCCCCTTTTCTTCTTAGAAAGAGATTAACTATGACATTAACTATTTATAATGAAAACAAACATCTAGAAACAATATTTGGGGAATTTGGGCGAAGTTATCCATTACTACTTCCTGCTGATTAAGGGGCGTTGAAAATCTCACAGTTGTTGAGACTGGATTAGTCTGCAGCTCTGAAGGTGATACAGCCATCTCTTCACATCAGGTTTTTTCAGGGGGTCTTGGTTGATGAAACCATATTTGTTTGGAAGGAACCCACAGGTTCTCATCTGTGGAAACAAAAACAGAACTCTTCTAAAGCAATAAATCCTTAGACACAAATTTCAAAATCAAAATACCTTTAAAATATATATTCTTGTTTAACTTAGTAGCCTTTGCAATCCATTGTCTTTCTACAGTTAGCTCATTAACAGTTAAAAAATTAAAAGAAAACACAATAACAACCAAAATCCAGATTTTGTGTCTATTTTCCATCTTTACGTGGCTTATTATATTTTTATTATTCTATTTCTCGCTTTAAAAACTTTTTCTAACCTCTTTCTTTTCTCTCTGAAGCCTATGTACCTTTTACAAACATTGTAACCCGTTTACAGGTTTTTCTTTTTATCTGAATCTGTTTTATTGTGAATCCTTAATCATCTTCTAACCTTAAGAGCTTTTAAAATACATTCTCCAAAAAGAAGCACAGTTTTTGCAAATTAGGCTGAATCACTAAGTTTTCTTAAACGGACTGTAAACAGAGCACACCCAAGAAGATGCTGCCACGAAGAAAATTTGTTTCTCTTTTGTTCAAAATAAGCAGAAATCTAAAATCAATCACATGTTACTGAGTCTTTTGTTAGTTTTCAGGAACCCGCCTGATTGCAGCTTACACTGCCTGCCGCCAGCCCACCGCTGGCGCCATTTTGAATGTGACCCGGACCATGCTTTCTTTGTACCCACTTTGTATATACAATTCGGAAGCTGCCTTGGCTCAGTTTCTGCTAAAACCCTTTTTAATCTTTCTCAGGCATTAAGTGGATAATCGACCCACGTTGGATGCGCCATCTATAGTAGTGGGTTTCGGGTCCCGTGCGCCCAAGATCCGGGACCCACAGACCTGCCGCCTGGGACCGCTTATCCGCGCACCTCCGCCCAGGCACCCAGAAACGACTCAGATGCTTCTATTAACTTCATGTTGTTTGGCCTATGGCTCAGGCACATTGCTAGCTAGCTCTTACATCTTAAATCAACCCATTTCTATTAATCTGTGGGCCACATGGCCCGTGTGGCTCACCCGTGCTCCTTACATGTTGCTCCTTGGGCGGCTGGCTCGATCTGCCTCTGACTCTGCCCTGCTTCTCCTACCTATGCTTTGATTTCTCCTACTTCTTCTATGGTGCCCGCCATGGCCCAAAACAGCTCCTTTATTTAAAGATTGAGATTCACAGCATACACAAATGCATTCCCACATCATGTAATCTCTTTATCTCTTCTGAATAGCTGCAATTTGAAGTCCATTTTGTTGGATTTTAGGAAAGCTACCCCTTCTTTCTTTTCTTTTTGGTTGGGCTACCTCAGCCCATTATTATATTCAAAAGCAGTGTTTATGATTAAAACTAGCATATACCTCTTAGAAACAACAGGTCAAGGGATTTTGTTTCTTTATCCATTCAGTCAAACTGTGTCTTTTGTTTGGAAGATTAAGACTACTGACATGTAACATTATAATTGAAATGTGTGTTTATTTTAGTCATTGTATTGTTGATATTTTTGGTGATGTTTGTTTTTTCAGTGATACGTTTGTGTTTTAATAATTACAGCTTCATATTTATTCCTGTAGTCTCTCAGCTATGATTATTCTGTTTTCAGTTCAAAATACAGTTTTTTTTGTATTGTTTTATTTGTTGGTTATAAATTATTTTAGGCTATTTATATTGTGGAAGGTTTTTCTTTTTCCTTAGGTTATAACAGATAGTTTTTCTGAGCATAATAGTCTAGGCTGGCAGTCATGGTCTTGAACAACTTGGAATACATTAGTCCAGGCTCTTCTGGCTTTGGAAAATCTCTATTTGAGAAATTAATTCTTATGCTAATGAGTTTGTAATTTATATGTGACTTGTGTGTTTTCTTTTTTAGCTTTCGATACATCTTTTTTGTATTTAGTGTTTCACTTATGTTGTGTACTTGGTGTTTTAACTGTGTTTGATGTGGGGAGTTTCTTTTCTAGTCTTTCTCTTTTCTGTCCTATTCAGTGTTGTGTGCTGTTTCTATGTGGGTTTTTCTTTCCTATGCTTCTGGATGTCTTCTTCTATGATTTTCTTGAATATCTGGTTTATGCCATTGGTTTGGAATTTTTCTCTCTTATGTATGTCTACAATTTAAAAGTTTTTTTCAAGGTGTCTTCCATTTTCTGTATGTTTCTTTCCCATATCTTGGAAGAAATTTTTATAGGCTTTGCTTTATTTGAGTCCTGTTATTCCATCTTCTGCTTGACTCATTCTGTTTTACAGCATCCTTTGAGTTTGCTATGGACTTACTGGATTCTTCAGTTCCATCTTCGTTTTAGTTAGAGGTGTCTATTGCCTTATTGGAATTCTCAAGTCCAGGATTGTCTCTGCTGTTTTCACCAGCCTTAAGTTTGTGTTTTCTTGGCATCACTCTGGAATTTATTCTTTTTACATTTCTTATCCTTAATTTTATTGAGCTATTGTTTTTTATCTTTTAAAAATTTCTTACCTTGTTTAATAAAATTTATTTTTTAAATTCCTTGTCCTGAGGGCTATCTAGAAAAATTCTTATTAACAAACATTTATAGAGTATTGGTAGCTTTTGGAAAAAATATATTGACTGATCTTTAATATTGTTTATATTTTTGTAAGAGATCTAAGGATTAGGATTTTTGAATTCCTAAGGTTATTATGATCAATTCATGGCAATAAAAACTTACTTAAAATGTATGTCATATCAAAATAATCACATATGTCTTTGTTAACACTGTTTAGTTTTAACTATCTAGAAATAGTTAAATGAGACTATGCTGGACAATTTATAATAGCTTGACAAAAGTTAGAGTTGTCTGAAGGGAGGGAACTGCAGTTGAAAAAATTCTTGCATAAATCTGTCTCTAAGACATTTTCTTAATTAGTGATTGATGGGGAAATGTTCAGCCGGTTGTGAGAGATGCCATCCCTGGGCTAGAGGTCCTAGATTCTATAAGCCATGGAGAGAAAGCCAGTGAGTAGCACCCTTCCATGGCCTCTGTACCAACTCCTGCCTTTAGGTTCCTGCTCTCCTTGAGTTTCTGTCTTGGTTTCTTTCAATGATGGATTACAATCGGGAAGTGTAAGACAAAAAAATCCCCTCCAACTCGCATTTGTATCATAGCATTTTGTCTTGGCAATAAAAAAACATAATGATGATAGAGGGTTATTATAAAATCTATAATAAAGACTAATAACAAATATTTTTATTCTAATAAATATCCCTTTATAAAAACCAATCTTACTATTCTTTACTGTAATTATATTCTGTATAAGATAAACTATTTAACATAAGATATCTATTAAATTAATTTAGCTCTTATAAAAATATACTATAAAATATTCAAGAAAACAAAATTTCCAGTTTCTTCATTGACAGTACTTACAGTTTACAGTTTACTTAGCTTCAAAGACTGTAATTTTTAAGGCTCAAAAATTTTAACAGAGATAAATTACCTTAGTTAATATATTCTAATTTTACCAGAATTACTAGTCTATAATAAACTGTTGAAGAAAAGGGAAATAAAACATAAAATCAATAAAATATAATAAACCATAAAATATCTTAGTATGTCTATAATTGTGTTTGTAGTCATGTTATATACAAATGTAATATTTTCTTTTAAAATTCTACCATTTGGATAATTCCCACAGTCTTCTACATGTCCTCCATCGAGAAAACTTCTACCTATCTTCCAGATGTGTAGTAGGATGGGCAAATAGGGTCCAGGAGATTAGCTCAAATAAGTTACCAAGGCATGCACATAACATACTTCCTTATAAGCCAACCTGGAGTCTGCCTGAGGGCTTAGCATCAGGCACTGTCCAATGTTCCTAATCATGCTAGCCAATGAAGGGTGACCGCACAATATCAATTGGTTAGGAAGCAGCTTGGGTGCTGGGAGGAGAATACTAAGGCCCTCTCTATCGCTGAATAAATGAGTTAGAAATTTGCTTTCCACCTGACTCTAGGAGACTGAGCCATTGACATGTCTCCCCTCCATGGCCAGGGAGACTTTAGGAACCTGGACAACAATAACATCTGGTGCCCAGTGTGACAGCTGTTTCCCCGAACTGGTTCTGCTCATCTCCCTCTCCTCACTTGCAGTACTGGATAACACCCCAAGACAGAGTACATTAGTGAGAAGTTCCCTGAATTGTTGTAGTGCGGTTTCTTGGTCCTGGGCACCAGAGGTCGGAGACCCACAGACCTGCCGCCAGAGACCCCTTAGCAGCCGGCCGCCGCTGCTCAGGCTCCCTGAAATGACTCAGATGATTATACTAACTTTATGCTGTTTGGCCTATGGCTCAGGAACACTGCTAGCTAGCTCTTATATCTTAAATCAACCCATTTCTATTCATCTGTCTGCCACATGGCCCGTGGCTCACCTGTGTTCCTTACATATTGCTCCTTTGGACTTCTGGCTTGGTCTGCCTCTGACTCCACCCTTCCTTTCCTACCTATTTTGATTCCTCCTCCTACTTCTTCTATGGTGCCTGTCATGGCCCAAAACAGCTCCTTTATTTAAAGATGGAGATTTACAGCATACATAAAGGCATTCCCACATCACTGAATGTTGTATGATTTTGGTGCTTTCAGCAGGTGAGAATTGGGATCCCAATCTTTTTTCTTTTTGTGTGTTTCCTGTCATGTTTACCTGATCATCCAGTTAGGAGGGAACATTTGTTGTTGTTGTTGTTGTTTTGATTCACTGAGTGTCTCCACATAAGGGCTGACCTCTCAAGGAGGTAGAACCAGCATTTGGCTCCCAAAGGCCATCTTTCATCTGACCATGTGGGTATGCAGCAATGGCTAGAAAACCATGGAAGTCTCCCTACTCAGCTCAAGGCATAAAGGTCCTATACAATTTTCCAGCTTGGTGACTGCTATATCTGACTACTGCCTACCTTCTGTTTCCTTCTAGAAAATGGGTAACAGTGCTCCTTTCATGTCAGATCTCTCTATGGCATCAGATGATGATGATGAGACACAGTTTATGTCCTGTGAAATCTGTCAAGGATAATGCAGTTATCATTAAGACACCATGTGCTGCTTCTCCTTCTGCTCCATGGTGACTTTGCCCCCACCATGGTATTCTTGGGGTAATCTAAACTGGTACATGCCTGCCTCAGGAGGTGGCTACTTTCCTACAGTGCCAGGTGTCTTACAACCCTCACAGCCTGTGCCACTGTCAGTACTTAGGCTTCCCAATCAATGTGAGCATACATGCTGACAACCAGCCATGGATCCCTACTCACCTAGCTAACCTCTCCATCATCCAGATGGCAACTAATGAATCAGGCCCAGATTTCTCCTACTTTCAACAGGTCCTTTCTCAATAGTCTATGCAGTTACAAACTTATTTTGATTGGTACTATTTGCTTAAAGCTATGTTGGAGTCCATAGCCTTTCTCAGTTGGAGATTGGCCTATGGTGATCAGGAAGAATCCCAGGCTAGGACAAACAAGCATCTTACTTAATATCCCAGAGACATATGATATGCTCACAGGGCTCAGAGAATATGTCCATTTTTTACACCAGGCACAAATTGGCTTGAATGCCTATTAATAACAGGTCTTGGACCTGGCCTTCAACGCCCTCAGAACCTGTACTCCATTGGACCCCTTTGATTACTTTTTCAATTCAACAGCCAAAGGAGCTCTTCACTGACTTCTGGGGCAGTTTCAAAGAGGCAGTAGAGTACAGAATAGACCCAGCCCCTACTAGGAAAATGTTAGTCAAATAATTGGTTTAGGAGAGTTTACTGTCTTTACCTGCAGTGTGGTTGCTGTAGTGCACAATGAGGACATACATAAATGGGTGCTGGCCACCAGACATCTGAACCCCAGCACTGGTCCCATTGCTGCTCTTACCATCTCCCTGAACACTCTCCTTGCATACAAGCACCATGCTAATGATACTCATAAGAGCTCCTAGGTATATAGAACTTACTGGGGATATGACAAACCAGGCTATCTGCAGTATGACTGCCCCCAGGCAAACCCTAAGGCCAGATGCCACAGGTGCAATAAGGGATTTTCATTGGGGAAAGGATCGCAGATTGCAGCCTGCTGAGGCACTGTCTCCTTTATACTCTAGTTGAGGCATTCCTCAGCCCCACCAGTGAGAGGAAGTTTGTCTAATACAAAAATTTAATATGCACTGCTAATCTTTCACACTTCTCCTTAATGACCATTTTTTGAATGGGCAGCCTGTCAAAGGCTTGGTGACATGGGTGTGGACACCATATTGAATGAGACTAAGACACTTCATTTTCGTCATTGGAAGTTGAATCCTGGCCCCCCAATCAGTGGTCTGGGAGGCCAACGATATTCTAATATGACCATTTGTCAGGTTCACTGGAAAGACCTTAGTAGCAATTGAGGAGCCATTCGCCCTTATCATTTCAACTGTACCTAGGGACCTGTGAGCAGAGATATTTTGGAGGGTATGGATGTTGTCCTAACTACAGATGGCATGCTTTCTTTTGATGACATCAAGTTCCATAAGTAGGTAGGCCTTGTGCTCTGTAACTCTTAAGGAGATCTGTACCCCCAATTCTAAGGACCACTGTCCCCATGAGATCTACCACAAGTGAGTTGCCTAGCCTCATTCCATTGATGTGGTTATTGGAATCAGAAATATTGGTAGAATAATGGCTTATAATTGAACCCAGTCTCTCAATCCTAAAGAAATTAGTTGCAGAACAGCTAAAGAAAGGGCATATAGAACCATCCACAAGTAAACATAATACCTCCAGATTTGTTATCTCCAAGAGATTGGGAGACTATCAACTCCTACAGGATCTTAATGTAGCTAATAGCTGAATGGAAAAAAATGGGGTCCACAATCCAAGCCTCCCCCACCCTAGTGCTATTCCTTCACCATATTATATATTAATTTTAGATATTAAGTATTCCTTTTTCCCCAAATTCTTCAGCCCCCACAGGATCAAGATCATTTTGTTTTTACTGTATGGGAAACTAATTTGCATAAACCAGCTAAAAAATATCAATGGAGTGTTTTGCCCCTAACAAATGGGGAATAACCACTATTTGCCAGTTATATGTTTCTCAAGCTTTGGTAAATATCCTCAGAGATTTTCTTTTGATCCATTTATATGAATGATCTCTTCCTAGAAAACCCAGATGCAGCCTACCTGAAAAATACTGCCAAGGAATATTAGGATATATTGCATCATTACATCTTCTGGTGGTGCCAATAAGTTCTAAACGGTATTCCTTTTGCTTTTATAGATTTTTTTCATTGTTAAGACCCCTTTCCTTTAAACTGGAAATAAAGATATGTACACACTCTCAGAATTACAACAAATATGTGGAATGGTTAATTGGCTTAAACATTTTGTACCCATCCCTGACCAAGAGATAAGACACCTCTTCATTGTTGGAGGGCTCCACCTGTCCTCCCACTAATGTTAGGCTTATGCAAGACACCAAAGATTTGCTAAAAAATGTTTTGGCCACTCTAGCCACCTCCAGTCTATAACATCATGATTCCCAAATGCCCTTATTGGCAATGGTCCTCTGGACACCCAAGGGGCTTGGGGGAGTACAATGGCCATCTGGACTTCTATGGATACACAAAACACATTCTGACTGCACAAGGTCACCTCTAAGTTTGTTCAGTCCTTCTAACTCAGCCTTAAGATGTGAACACTGGCACAGAGAACATGTGAACATGAACAAGAGACAGATGAGTTTGCCTTCTGCTTTTCTTTAAAGAATACTCAGTCCCTCTGGGTGAGTTTTATCTCATTTCAGAAAATGGTTGTAGCACTTTCAGGAACTGTTGACAATCATTTGGTAGAGCTCACCACATTTCCAGTAAAGCCAGAGCTCCACACAGTCCCCTCCTCTATTCTAATCCCTCATGCCACTCTGGCCTTTTTAGATTCTAATAAAAACAGACATGATGTTCTTATCCAATGTCCCATCTTCAAAGATGTTACATATATTATCCCTAACCCTGGTTTAATTGAATTGTGTGACCTAATGACCTCTTTCAAGGTTCTAGTAGAGTACCAACTAAGCCTGTTAACATTTTTTGACAGCCAGTATGCTGTACAGGCAGTTCATGTGCTGTCCTTTTCTTGAGTCAAAGACTCACTGACTCCCATTTCCAGCACTATGATACTCATACAATATGTCTTATATCAGAGGACTGAGCCCTGGTACCTGGTACATATTAGATTCCACCCCAAGCTTCCAGGAATATTGGTCCAAGGAAATGAAGTTACAAATACCATCAAATTTACAGCTGTAGGAGACCTCTGAGAACAAGCCAGGGCTCTTTATCAGCAATTTCACCTGTCTTCACAGAACCTATATAGACTTCTCCCCAAGTTCCAATTTTCCAATGCACACATTTATCTTGGTCATACGCCACCTGTTCTCAACTTTCCCTTTTGTAATCACTTCATCTTATGGGGGTCAACCCTCATTCATAGCTTATTGCTCAACACCATTTGGCAATTGAATTTACACATTATGTAATCTTTTGGTAATCTTAGATAAGTTCATGTAATAGTAAATACTTGCTTTTCTTTTGTATATGCACTGTCCTCTCAGAAAAAAAGGCTGCTGATGTCATTAGTGCCCTCAAGTCAGACATGCTAGACATGGGAGTAAAACTCACAATGGATTGAACTATGCTTCTCAAGAATGCAATGACTTTTTGGTGTCCTAGAAGATTTCCCATACCACTGGCATTCCCTATAATCTGCAGTGACAGCCATTGTGGAGTTGACCAAAAGATTTTTAAGGAGTTGTTGGCCAGGACTCACTAGTGAATAGGAGAGATCCTCATCTGGCCTTTACAGAAGGCCTTTGCCATATGAACTTCCTCAGTTTTGATGACAAGGAGCTCAGCCCAGCCTACAAGCACTGGGCATCTCTGCCAAAAAAACAAAAACAAAAACAAAAACAAAACAAAACAAAACAAAACAAAACAAAACAAAACAAAACTGCACCTGGTGAGATGGGAGAATATATCTCCTCCATTAGTAGCCATAAACCTCCATGATGACCCATGGGAAAAAAATGCTTGTGTTTTTCCTGAATGCCACCATACCAATATGGGTCCCAGAAAGAGATATGATCTTGGAAATGGATCAGCTTGCTTCCACCAAGGAGGAAATAACCCAGGATTAAACATTTATATAATCCCCTTTCTTGCTCTCATCATCCCCCTAAAAGCTAAAGATTTATGGACCCTTGCTTTTCCTCATTTTGAATGATACCTTTTGAAGTGAGAAATGTTAGTTTCAGAATCTGGCTAAATATGTTAAGGGCCTTTAGTCAACTAAGTTTCTGTTTTACTATAGCTAACAAATGAAAATTTTCAATTGAATTAGACAAGGGTAGAAGTCATGGCCTTTGATTCTTTAATCTTGAAAAGATTTGGTATAATATAAAAGGCTATTTGATCCCTCTTGGGTTCTCACTTATGTTTTAATTGGTGGGGTGGTACTTTTAATCTTTCTCCTTTTAAAATGTCTTCTATAGCGCATCTTTAAATAATGAGTGGTGACTAAGAAGGCTCTTCAGGTTTTAATGGCTCATAGAAATCCTGTTCATAGCCCTCCACAGAATGCCATACATACCTGGTTCTCTGAAACTCAAAAGGCTACTGCCTGATACTACTTACCCAGGGTGACTCCCCAGGGATAAATACTCTTCAAGAACTGTGGTCAATGATGGGAAAGAGCTTTTTAGGCAAGCCAACCTAAGGTGAGCACAGTATAGTTGATGAGCCCTTCAGTAAGGTCAGAGAAAAAACTGATTCTCATTGAGTGTCCAAATAATAAAATAAAATGTGTAGGTATATGGTAGAAGAGGCTCAGAGGGTCAAGGAAATTGGTTCAAACCAGTTGCCAAGGCATGCACATAATGTACTTTCTTATGAACCAATCTGCAGTCTGTCTAAGGACCTACCAACAGATGCTGTCCAGAGTTCCCGATCATGCATAGTTATGCTTGAGGACCTACTAACAGATGCTGTCCAAATTTCCTGATCATGCCAGCTGATGAGGATTGAGATATGAAGTCTGAGTGCTGAGAGGAAGATATATAAGGCTCTCCATATTGCTGAATAAATAAAATTATCTATTTGCTTTTCAGCTAATTCCTGGTGTCTGAGTCATTGACATCACATCTTCTCACCCCCTTCTATGAAGGAGCTGTTAGGGCCCCGGCAGCAGCAACACAGCTATTTGTGAATGGGCAGCCCAGGCTGGACCAATCATAAAAGTTTTACTGTGGTGATAGTTTGCATATCCTCTAAGAAATAAAGCTTTCCTGGAAACCAAAAGAGAAAGCCAAGACATAAGTCTTAGAAAAACATGTTACAACAGATTACAGAGTTATTCAGACCCAGATAGAGGAATTTAAAGGAGAATCACTATCAGAATTGCATTATAAGGTTAGGGAAGAATAGCATAAGGCTTTCAAACAATCAAAGTTAATTTAACCAGTGACTTTACAGGAATTGTCAAATGATTGATGTCTCCCAGACTATTTAAGAACTGAATGGATTCACAAAAATTTTAGATTTAAGGAGATTCAAGAAATAGTCTCATGTGGTATGCATTCACCTTTTGTGAAGCAGATGTTAAACTAGGGGTCAACTTGTCATAAAATTATCCCTCAAGACTGGAGAGGTTTGGATATAGCAGTCTTGGAGACTGATACTCAATGACAATGGAAGACTTGGTAGAAGGATGAGCCTAAGACAATTGAACAATGAAATAGGGTTAGATGTATTGAAATCTCCCAATTCTTTGGGGAGGAAGATTATGCTACTGTAAAAAGATATTTTTTATATGATGACAAACCTTGGCTTTATGCCATGAAGAAGCCTCAAATGCTTGGAATAGAGCTGAGGAAGAAGGAAAGAAAAATGAGTCATTTACAGAAGTTATACAGGGCCCAAAAGAAACCTTCACTAATTGACAAGGATTGACTTCAGCAGTAAATAGAATAATATAAAATTCAGAGGATAGAAAAACAATAATTGAATCTTTGGGCCTTTGTCAGACCTTTCACCTAGGTCATTAAAGGCAAGATAAGCACCTTTGGAGGAATGGAACCATGATACAATGAATATTGAATCTCATAACTATGTTGATGCTTCGATAAGAGAGGTGATTTTCAGAAGATGAAGAAAAAGGAAAATATGAAATGTGTCAATGTCAGTAAACAAGGTCACCTAAAAATCTGTAAAGAAGGTGTTTTTAAAACAGTGTTTTTGCTAAGAATAATCCAGATAGAACATTCCTCCATTTTGGATTATGTGAAAGGTCTGACAAAGGCCCAGCATTGAACTAATAAATGTAGATCAACAAAGGACAGACAAGGCAACAACTTGTTATTGGGAAATGACTTGATTGGTCTCTCACAGGACCTCATGTCAAATTCAGTTTGGTAATTTTCTGTCATCTGAATGAAACTTCTTCCCAGATTCATTAAAGAACCTAATGCCTATTGTAAAAAAGAATAAACACAAAACATCCTGCTCTGGGGTATAAAAGAGAAAACAAAAGGAAAATCAGGAGAAACAATAAATCAAAATTGATAAGGATTAGAAAGGGATCCTTCCTTTCTAATGAGAAAGGGTTTTCCTTTTGTTTTTCAGTATAATGAAGGAATACAATTAGGAATCCAAATGAGACACTTGAAGGACAAATTGAAATCCCATCCAAAAAAAAAAAAAGTCCCAAGAAGGGGAGTAAATTGTCCTATTAGTATATCACATCTCCAACAGGATAAAATTTGATAAATCTTCTTAAGTGTTTGCTTCTAATATTCTCTATAGACATATAATATGAAGGAATTTTTGTAGCCCCAATTAAATTGAAAATTAAAGCTGGTTTTGGAGTTGGAGTGTGGTTCTCCCCTTCTCTAAACTCAAGCATTCTTGTCAAAGAAAAATATAAAATATCTATCATGTCAGAAGAACCACCTGATATGTTATGGAAGATAAACCAAAATTAAGGGACTATTACATTGCTACTAATCTAATGATTCTTTAGTTTTATTTTGATTTTAAAAAACTTTTCTTAAGGTAGAAATTTTATATCAAAATTTATAAGATTAATATATATATACATATATTAAAATTTTGTCATGATATTAATAGTCATATAGAATACTAATTTTAGAAAGGAAGTTTCATCTTATACTTCTATAAATAATTTCAGGTTTGAGTCTCTATCAGTTTTCTGTATGACCACACCTAACTGTGTCGTTTGACATCTCTAAAATGATGATAGGGCCTCACAATGTTGATTTCACATTGACTGTGATAACACAATTAAGCTGACAAACACAACCTCAGAATTAGTTTTACAAATGGCTCAGGACAATTTGTGGTGGCTAGCTGAGATGATCCAGACTCAAAGACTGCTCTAGCCAGGGCTTGAAATGAGCCCTGCATTTTCCAATTATGCAAAGACTGGACAACAAATAATATAGCTACCTCTCCCAGGACTTGACAATTACTCAATTTCTTTTCAGTATCCCCTAAAGATGCTGTCCTCCCCAAAGAGCAGGAAGAAAATTTAAGGACACAATGATGGCTTTCCCAAAAGGTGGGGTAGGTGGATTTGGGTCATTCAAAGAATTATAGGTATTTGTCATTTTTAGAGTAGTTGGTTACAAATTGTATTGATAATAGAAAAAAAAAGCTGACAAAGGATGAGATTAGAGATTATTGTTTAAAAAAAAGTAAAATAAAAAAGGGGATTCTGATATGATACAAAAGGGTAGATTGTTGAATCTACACTGACCAAAAAGGACATAGAAATGATAGAATAAAAGGATATATTATTGGATTATTCTAAAAAGGGAAATACAGATATGATAAGGTAAAAAGATAGACTATTGAGTCTACTTTTCAAAAACCAATTAATCATTTTAATTATTTCATATCGTATTGAGTTTTTGCATATTGCATACTAATTGTGTTTGTTGATATAAATTGAGATTAATTTTGTTACAATGTAATATATATATATACATGTCTAATCTTGCTCAAAGTATTGTTTAGTTCATTTAAAAATGTAAATCAAATTGCTATTACCAACTAATTAGAATATAAAGAAATGCAAGTTCATAATTAGTCATTATAAATGTCCTTGTAGGCATGTTAGGTATGCTTTCAAGGTTAGACAGAGATATATTTTAGATAGACAGTTGTCTTCAAACACTTCAAAGATCTACAGAATATGGCATTTAAGATGTTTAATAATATAGGTTCTTTTTTTTATTACAATGAGACTGTCTGCTTCTGACAGCATCAATTTGCTTCAGAGAAGATGACGGGCATCAAAGAAACTCCATTTGGAATTTACTTTCATTGTGGCAAATGTTAGATACTGGGCAAGAAAGTATTCTTGCCTCTACTGCTGACAGTATGCTGTCCAAATGGACATGCAGGACACAAAAGAAAGGACTGCCAAACTTTGTCAAGAACAGTAGAGTAGCCCTTCAGAATATCCTGCTTTACAAGTAAACCTGTCAGCTATATTAGACTTGTTGGGCAAAGATGGATGCCACAATATTACAGAGGAGGTTGGGTGACTATCTGTGCAGCCAGCTGTTTCTGTCATTTCTCACAATTTGTGAAAGCTGCTCGTTTGCATTTCCTCAGTTAATATAATTTTCTACTCAGGTTTCTGATGAAGCTAAGGATGAGATATAATTTTCCTAGTTATAGATTCAGAAAAAAAAACTTGATAAAGAGGTATAAAATGTATATGTCTGAGAGACACCAAAAATAGTTTTTGGTTGGTAATACAAGTTAGATATAAAGTGAATTAGGTACAACACTTTGGATTGAACAAAATAGGGTAAATAATGGACCATTTTTTCTGAATTTGTCAAATGTTAATGGACTAGACATTATTGATGTAATTCTTGACTGTCTATATTGTATATAGTTAGTGTACTTATTGCATATAGTTTTTCTTATACTAGTTATAACCTTCTCTTTAAAATTTTAGACAAGAGGAGGAAATGTTGAAATATTTTGTGAATCCCCTAAGAAATAAAACTTCCTTGGAGATCAGAGGGCAGAGCTAGCCACAAAGTTAGCCACAGAAGTCAGGCAGTGATGCCACACATCTTTAATCTTGGTACTCAGGAGGCAGAGGCAGATCTTCATGACCTCAAGCTACAGTCGGTTACTTGTGATCAATCTAGTCTGAAGAAAAGAGCCAGGCAATGATGGTACATGCCTTTAATCCCAGCACTAGCAAGATTGAGACAAGAAGTAAATATAAGGTGAGAGAAGACAGGAGTTTGGCCCCTTGCCTTGCTTCCTTTTCAGCTGAGGTCTCAGAGACCTTTAGTATAAGAATCCATGGAGACAGTATCTACCCTTTTGGCCTGAGGATTAGCAGTGAGACGTTTCTCTAGTGGCTTATTCCTCTGCTTCTCTGATCTTTCAGCATTTACCAAAATATCTGGCTCTGAGTTTTTAAGACCAATTAGAATTTGTGCAATATTTTACAAATATGCTTTCCATCAACATGCAAAATAGCTATATTTTGTGAATATAATACTAAAATGTGTTTCCACTGCAATTTAATTCTGTGGCTCATTCTTAACACAACACAGTTTCACTACCACTTTTAAAAATGGTTCCCATTATGCAAAATAAAAATAGCCCTATTTCTATGATGGTTTTTCAAGTTGAACAATTTATAAAACAACAAATCCATCCCATGTGTTTCACTCATATCAGATTGCACTCAAGACTTCCTAGTTCCCTAGTAAGGAGGCATGATCAAGAAAATAAATTAATGTACTTTACAGTTATCAAAGTTTCTCAACAATGCCATGCAGTTATACATATTCCTGTCTGTGTCTTGCAAACATGCCCTTGTTTGTTCCTAGATCCTAGACACTGCACATCATCAGTTCTTGTACCTCCTATACCATAGCAAATACCCTTGGAAATGGGCCCACTGAACTCTGACCAATGGCTAGTTCTCTTACATCTTTAGTTTCCTCAAATTTGTACATGTCACTGTTCTCTCTCTCTCTCTCCCTCCCCCTCTCCCTCTCCCTCTCCCTCTCTCTCTCTCTCTCTCTCTCTCTCTCTCTCTCTCCCCCTCCCCCTCCCCCTCCCCCTCTCCCTCCCCCTCTCCCTCTCCCTCTCTCTCTCTCCCATGCATCTTTGCATTCACCTGGGCTTCTACACTCTGGGGAAAAGATTAATTGTGTAATTACTCTTTATTTTAGTGTTTTGTGATTTTAGGTATTCTGATAGAAATTAAAACTGACAATACCTCCATTTGTTTTTCATTGGCTTTGCAACACTTTTCTGCTGTTTATGGTATAAATTATAAAACAGTACTTATAACTCAAATTTTAAGCTATTGTGAAATATAAAAATCATGCTTTTGATGGTTTCCATTACAATGTGAGAGGGGGAGAAGTTCTTCCAGTTTCTCCTTGTGATCAAGATATGAAAACCCTTTACTTTAAATTTTGAAATCCAGTATAAGTGTAACATAACAGTTGTAAAAAGCATTGGAAAGCAATAGGAAGTTTATTCAGTCATTGTTGTAGCGGGTTTTCTCAGGTCCCGGACCCACAGACCTGCCGGGACCGCTTAGCCGCCCGCCATCGCCCGGGTCCCCAGAAACGACTCAGACGCTTCTATTAACTTCATGCTGTTTGGCCTATGGCTCGGGCACATTGCTAGCTAGGTCTTACATCTTAAATCAACCCATTTCTATTAATCTGTGGGCCACGTGGCCCCGGCCCGTGGCTCACCCGTGTTCCCTACATGCTGTTCCTTGGGCGGCTGGCTCGATCTGCCTGACTCCACCCTGCTTCTCCCACCTAAGCTTTGATTTCTCCTCCTACCTATTCTACGGTACCCGCCATGGCCCAAAACAGCTCCTTTATTCAAAGATTGAGATTCACAGCATAAAGAAGGGCATTCCCACATAAAGTTAATAGAAGCGTCTGAGTCGTTTCTGGGGACCCGGGCGGCGGCGCGCAGATAAGCAGTCCCTGGCAGGTCTGTGGGTCCGGGACCTCTGGCGTCCGGGACCCGAGAAAACCCACTACAACAAGTCATTGATTAAACAAACAAATAAACAGATAAATAAATAAATAAATAAATGATGAGAGACAATTTCTGGGCATTGGCAGTCCCCATCTGAGAGAGAATGATAGACTGGCTATGTAAAAAAAAAAAAAAAATTAGGGAAATGGTATTATTTGTGTTGTTACAGATTTAGATTAAAAGGTATGCACACTACAGTGATCTATAAAACCCTGGAATAAAACAACAGAATTGCAACATCTGTACCCACTGGAAACATTACTAAAAAATATGAAAATAAACAATCCAAAAGAAGAGGCAACTCTACAGCCTCAACAAACATGTGTGGGGACAGATTAAAAAACTGAGCCAGAAGCAGAATTAATCTTATATAAAACCATCAGGTTATAACTTCTTTAACTTTGTTTCTCACTAGAATGGCATTAATATACATGCATTCGACCTTTGTTTCTTATGTATTGCCTGCCTCATTACAGGCTTCACAAAAGTTTAGCCCACTTATACTGTTGAAGTGCTCATATATTTGCATTAATGAAATTTGAGAAAGTTGGCATTGTTCATTGAGAAAATAGGAGACAAGTACTTTTTGAACAAATTGAACTGGCTAATACTGGATGGCATAATTTATCATATCAATCACAAAAGAAAAATATTGATCATAGAATATTAAATTATAAACTGAATTTTAGGACCAAGGCAACATAATTGTCAAAAATGGAAAAACAGAAGATAACTCTTGTAACACAAAGCAATGTGCCCATCCCTGAATTAGCTGTGAGATTTTTAGAACACTAAGATAATAATCTATTGATGCAACTGGCTAGTGGAAAAATTAATAAGATTTTTTTTTGCATTGATAAGATCCCTTAAATGCAAATTTTATTAAAATAATATTTGCTGAAATTAAGACTCTTTTATTTAATACAATAATATTGCAGAGGACAAAGTCACATCCCATAACAAGAAAAAATAAGGAAAAATTTCAGGATTTATCATATCTTTTATTTCTGTAGCTATTGTTTATGTTTTAACTACAATAGGAAAATCTTCTACTGTGGAGTTGTATACAATCAGTTTTCAGTACAAGGAAAGACCTTACCTATGGGTTAGTACTGTTCTTGTGTTCAACATTTTGTTGCCAGCTTTGTTTTTCACTATACATAATTACATGCTTTTGAGAATATTAAAAATAAAAAATAAAACAGGAATACATGCTGGCATTTAAATTAACGTCGTTATGTAAGGGTATAATGAATTTGTGACATGCTATGAGAACACCTTATATTATATTTCTTAAGAAGGGAATTTGGAATGTCAACCTATGTGAGGAGGAACACAGGAATATCTATAGTCTTCCTCAATTTCTAGAAAATAGAGTAAATGACATTTCTGTAATTCAGATGTTTTATTTAAAGACAAATAATATTGTTGTCCTTTATAGAACCTTGACTATGTTAGAATGAGAAGCAAGCTTCTCTGCTAAACTGTAAACGTCTATTATCAAAGGACCTGCACTAATAAAAAATGAGTTCTGTCGTGCAAATTGCTCTCACATGCTCAGCTTCTCTGAGTACCCTGGTTTCTTACTTCAATCTTTTCTTTATTAGTCAGGAGAGGCAATGTAGACAACATTTCCCATCTTCTCCCTTAAGAGTTAATACAGATGAGTTAGTCACTCATCTGGCAAAAATACCAACCCTGAAATCTCATCACCTTCACTATGTTGACAAGATGAAAAAAATAATTATTGCTTTAATGGGATAGAATACTTCATGTTCCCAGAATTCTTGCTCTCTGTCAGCTTTGTGGAATTTCCATGAGGATATTGAATATGCTTTTTTCTTTTTCTTCTTTTTATCTATTTTGGAAGTGCTTTCTCTGGTATTTTTTTTCTTTTTTTTATATTTTCATTGTTTCTCTAAAGCTACCTTTGTTTTGCTGTGTGGTTGCTTATCCAATTTCCATGCCTAACTCAAGGTTTGTGGCTTTCACTCTTCTGTTTCTACATCTTTGTTCTCCACATGGCTACTGGGATTTACAGACTGCCGCCTCTGGGGTTTTCCTTAAAACTAAAATAAAATTGTCATCAGGTTTATTTCTGAGTACATTCAATCTCATACATGTGTGAGGATGTCAATTTCCATAATAACATTTGGTATCTCAAGTGAGGACATGCATTATCCACTAATTTTTGAGAAAAGTACTAAGATTATTTAATTACAGAGTAAAGACTTCTCAACAAAATGTTCCTGAACAACTAGGAGTTTCTGTTAAAGAAATTAACTCCAGCCTTCATATGGCCTGATATGTAGAATTAACTTGTAGTGGATTATAAAATAAATGGGAAGACAAAGCTATAAGATCTGTAGGGAAAAGACCAAAAATAAATCACTGTGACTCTGTCATGGGTAAAGAAGTTTAAAATGGAACAAAAGGAACATGAAACATAAGAGAAGAACTGAAGTCAAAATCAAGAAAGTCTAAAATTTTGGCATTACCATTTTAAAACAAGAAAATACGTAGTTTGTCTTAGTCAATGTTCTATTGTTGTGAAAACACATAACAATCAAAGCAACATTTATAAAAGAAAGAATTTAAATGGGGCTTGTTTACATTTTCAGAGGTTTAGCCCATTATTCTTATGGCGGGGAACATGGCTTCACACAGTCAGACAGAGTAACAGAGAACTATACATCCAGATCCAAAGACTGCAGGAAGAGAGAAAACAACTGGGCCTGGAGTAAGCCTTTGAAATCTCAAAGCCCACCCACAGTGACACACTTTCTTCAACAATGCTGTAGTATGAGGTTTCTGTCCCTGCCTTTCCAGCCTACCCTCAAAGTTTAGGCCCGCAGACCCAAAGACCCGCAGAGACACACAGATGCTTCCAATAGTTTTTTAGGCTGATTGGTCTAAGGACCAGGCATATAGCTTGCTAACTCTTTACTCTTAATCTAACCCATGACTTTTATCCTCTTCAGCCATGTATCTGGGTACATTTTCTCAGAGCAGCATAGTTGTCCTCTGCTTCTTCTGGCTTCTCTCTGGCATTCTGCTCTGTTCCGCCTGTTCCTGGAGTCTTCTAAGTCTGGTAGCCCCACCCACACTTTCTGTCTGTCTTTGGCCAATCAGTGCTTTTTGTTAAACTCATAGGCAGAGACAATTATTTACAATGGAACAACATAATCTCCCTACACAAGGCTGTACCTCGAAATAGTGCCATTATTTGCTGACCAAGCATTTAAATCTATTATTCTATGGGGGCATTTTTACATGAACACATAGTCTCAGTCTAAAAGAAATCATTATAATACCTGTATCTGACAAAAATTTCTGTTAAGAATACAAACACACACACACACACACACACACACACACACACACACACACATTGTCTGAAAGATTACACTGGAAGAGAAATGATGAAACACTCCTGATGTGGAAATCTTTCTGTATGCTGTGAATATCAATATTTAAATAAAGGAGCTGTTTTGGCCCTTTGTGAGTACCATAGATGAAGTAGGTGAGGAATCAGAAGAGGTAGGAAAAAAGGGCAGAGTCGAGACAGATCAAGCCAGATGCCTAAAGAAGAAACATGTAAGGAACACAGGTGAGCCACAGGCCATGTGGCAGGCAGATTAATGAGAATGGGTTAAAATGAAGGAACTAGCTAACAATGTGCCTAAGCTATATGCCAAATAGCATGAGATTAATATAAGTGTCTGAGTCATTGGTGGGGCGGGGTAAGCAGTGGAGGGCCACTAGGCACTCTGGGACAGCAGGTCTGTGGGTCTGGACCTCTGGCTTGGTGGGGCCAGAAACTCTCTTTATGTGGTATTGATGGCCTATTATACACTGATTTGAATGGTAGTTGTACTGATAAAAATATTGACAGATGTACAATAATAAAATGTAAGAACAATACATGTTAGGATAAATGTGTACATAAAAATTAGTGTTAAGAGGAAATAATAATAAATTATTTGTACTGTTAGGGCCTAGTAGAGTGGTTTTACCAAATTATCATAGAGTCTGTGCAAGCCCAGTCCAGATCAAATCCCAGCATGAAGATGGGATCTAGGCACACAATTTTTTCCCTAGTGGCAGAGCTGCTGACTATTACTTATTAGCTGTTAGAAGATGGTAAGACAATTTTCTCTAAGACTGCAGCCTCTCTCAAGTAGACCATATTCCAGTGAAGGCTGCATACCCAGGTATATTTGAGCAGTACAAGTTGATTTTCTTTAATAGGGCACAAAGTTGGGTTGAATGGGAAATTAGGATGGATCTTAGAAGTACAGGGGAAGGAAAACTGAATATGTTCAAAACTGTCCAAGAACTGGAAAAAATATAAAGAAAAAAGAAACCAGTGCTATAAAGAGGTATCACAAAAAGATTAAACTAAAAGTTTTGGTAAGTCATTTTATTTGTGTTCCTTTTCTTATTTTGTAGTTGTTGGTTTGACTTTGGATGGGAGCAAAACTTGAAGTTGGCATTGATTTGCCCAAAAACCTATTATAGTAATGTTACTAGGGAAATTGGAGTCTCTTCTTTTTAGTGTTCTTAGTTTAATAAATAAAGTACTTTTAAAAACTGACCCAGAAGGAAGAATCAGGACCATTTTATAAAGTTTGAGAGAAAAGGGGCCAAGAAGTCCTACGTCTCAGAGCTACCTGGTGGACAGATGTGGAAAGGAAGAGAGAAAACCATGCCTTGGAGTTAAGATCTAAGGAAGTTGTCACATTTGACAATAAGGTCCAATAAGCAGCTGCATGACAGAGATGGGGAGGTGGGTCTTCAGAGAATGCATGAAAAAAAAATCCAGTACCAACTAAAGCATATTTAAGTTTTTGGCCAGCCTCAGAAAAAGATTGTGCTTTGAGAACTAGAACTGAGAAATGCAGACAGATTTACCTGCATTGTAGAAGATTTGTAAGCACTTGCATCAGAGGAGGGGTTTCTGAGAAGTATAAGCACACTATCATATTGCCAGCATAAATATTCCTTGCATCACTTTATCAAGTATTCAGGTAAATCAGACTTCCTGAATGGTGGTTCTTGGCCAGGTAATTAAAATGTGAGGTGAATTAATTTTTAAAGGATGATAAAATAGAATATTATTTTCAAATCTCTGAGGAAGATCAGAATGTCTTCAACCAAGGCTAGAGGTAGAACTCCTGATTCCATTGTTTTGATAAGGAAAATGCATATTTCCCTTAATGCACACCAACAAAATCCTAACATCTTCAGTTTTCATATACTATTTTAAATTCTAAGGGGGAAAAGTTATAATGTTTGTCTTTCTAGTATTACCAAAGAAATGGGAAGTGAAGTTCAAAGCAGACCATGAGAGGGGGTTCTACTTCCAATGGACTTCAAGGGTAATACTCTCAAAAACATTATCCCCCCACAAGAATTAATACCCCCAAATCATTGAAGAAATAGACTGGCCGTGGACCATAGAAGGGTTTAAATTCTCCACTCTTTCTGACTTTCTTGTCTTGAAGGACAAACAAGGGTACCTACATAAATTGCAGCAGCATTGTCTGAGTGTAAATTTACTGTAAATGAGAAGAGATAAAATTATGATAGTAATTTAGTATATAAATTTGAAAGATATATAGTGTAGCTAATAAGATCCTAATAAATATAATCCATTTTCACCTTGAAAATTCAGACATCCAATTCCAAAGCTGTTCATCAAAAATGATAGTTGTCTGTATTGAAATTTTGGTAACAATTTTGTAATAGAGTATCCATGCATTTGTGTAAGAAGAAAAAAAAAAGCCAAGAGAGAGAGGAAGAAAGGAAGGGAGGGAAGGAGAGAGGGAGCAAGGGAGGGAAGGAGGGAGGAAGGGAGGGAGGGAGGAAGGAAGGGAGGGAGGGAGGGAGGGAGGGAGGGAGGGAGGGAGGGAGGGAGGGAGGGAGAAAGGAAGGAAGGAAGGAAGGAAGGAAGGAAGGAAATGAGAAAATAAAAAGACATACTAGAAACTGGAGTCTTCAAGTGCTTCTGGCATTTTTGGCCTCCAGCCAGACATTTATTTTTTGTTGCTTATTAGTTTGTTTGTTTTGTATTAGAGGGTTTCTCTGTATAACTCTGGCTGTCCTAGAACTTTCTCTGTAGACCAGGCTAGCCTCAAACTGACAGATAACTACCTGCCTCTGCTTCCTGAGTGCTGGGGTTAAAGACCTACGCTTCTATGCCCAGTTGCAAGAGCATTTCTAATTTCTTCTCAAATATAAGGACAGAATGTTTTGTTTTAAAAGGTCCCTTTCCTAAAACTAGCTGGATTTATATTTTTGATCTTATCAATAGGAATAAACAGTATGTTTTTTAATCCCATTAGGTCAACCAGCATTTTAATAATAGGTTTTTATATAACTCAGACTAGCATGCAACTACCTATGTAGGTGGTACATTTGATTACTAATGCTCATGCTTTCAACTGCTAAATGCTGGGATTACAGGTATGTGCCACAATGCCCAAAATGATTGTTGCATTAAACATATTTTATTAAATAGCTGAGCTTGATCTAGAATACTGTAAGTAGGACTTATGAGCACTCTGCTCACTGATCTCCAAAATTTATTTTAGAAAATTTTTGACTATAATAAAAGAAAAGAATTTAAAACAAACTCCTCCTGTAGAAAGGTAAACTTTGAGAAATGAATTACAAAACAATCTTACCCATATTTGGCAAAAGTATCTGTGAGACGACAAATACATTCAATGGATACACAACAGAATGCTAAGTCTGATAATAAATTTGTTTTTTTTTTTTGAAAAAATGGGCAATTATGTAAGACATAATTCAATGTATAAAACTACAAAGTAGAATTGTTTGTGATTCTATTCGGAGTCTCCTGGATTTTCAATGATGATACACTCAGAGCAGTAAAAATGGCTTCTCCTGATTTAGAAGTGTAGAGTCCTTAAAATTACTTCCTATAACCAGCATTTCATCACATTGGCATTCCACACAGGCGAGGGTTCATATGAGCAGTGACTTAAAACTGGAACTGGATCAGAACATGCATTTAGACTGAGCACAGCACAAACTGATGATATTTTCCATAATAAATCATCAGTAAACTCACTTCAGAAATCAACTGCATAAATCTCTTGAATTGAGAATGATGTGCTGTGCTGGTCCAAAATTATTTCTATAACATCACTCTGAATGTATTAGCATAGGATTCTGGGAGAGGTAGCCTGCTAAAGATGCTTCTTTAAGCTTAAATTATCAGTTTATGAAAAATTACAGGTATATCACACTGCCTAGAATTGTGCTGATGTAAGCAGCAGCCCTAACATAATATTCAATAGATTTTCAGTTCTTCAGATGACAGTGGTCACTTAGATGTATTCAACAAAATCTATAATGACTTCCTGTGTGCATCATTCTGAGGCAGCCGTGGTGTTACAACTCATTTAAGATGCTCAATATCAATGCCCAAACTCTAGCCAGCACTCCTTGTAACATTCTGGGCAGAGAAGCAGGTAGGCTAACTGCATACATTCTGCATCTGCTCCTCCAAATCAAATCCCCCAGTCTTTACCCAGCTCTTTAGTAAATATGCTGTGGCCTTTCCTCATTCTCTGCACACATACCCAGGGGACTAACTAAGCGGGAACACCCTACTTTCCTCCTTGTGAATGCCTTTGAAAGCTGCCAGTTCTTTTCCATTCTTAAGTTTCAGGACGCAAAATCTCTGAAGTACATTTTACCTGAAAACTCCAGTGCACAAATTTATCAGGACCACAGAAGATTTTTTATACAGGCAATAAAGGGTCACCACACTCACCTAAAAACCAAAGAAGAAATAAAACACCCACCCAAAAGATAAGACCAGATATCAGAACCTAGGGTCTTCCTAACTACATATGCCTAAACATGAGTATAGAAACACAATCAATAACAGTCAGGGCAATATGTTTCAACTAGAGAACAGGAAACATATCACAGCACACATTGTATATTCCAAAATATATGATGCACAAATAAAAAAACTTTAACACGGCCTTTATGAATTTAGTAGAGGTTCTTAAATAGAAAATGAATGATCCATTAAAGAAAACTGTGAAAACATAGATAATCAGAGAAAGGAAATAAGTAAAATTTTTCAAGACCTGAAAGTAGACATAGAATGGATACCTAAAGCCCAAACTGAGGAAAATTTGCAAATGAAAAATGTAGAAACTTGATTATGAACCAATAGTAAAGGCAAGCTTCACCAATATAATACAAGAAATGGAAGAGATAATCTCAGACATTGACGACAAAATAGAACAGTTATATTGATCAAAGAAAATATTAAACCTAAAAATCCTGTTAGAAAAATCAAAGAAATCTGGCACACTATAAAAAGAGCAAAGATAATAAATAATAGAGAGAGAAGAAGGAGAAGAAACCCAGATCAAAAGACCAAAAACTATTTTCAACAAAATCACAGAAGAAAAATTTTCCTGACCCAAAGAAGGACATTCCCATAAAGGTACAAAAAGCTTACACAATACCAAATAGACAGGACCAAAAAAAGAAAGTCTACTCAGAATATAGTAATCAAAACACTAAATGTACAGAACAAAGAAAAAATATTAAAAGCTGCAAGGGAAAAAGAACAAGTAACATATAAAGACCTATTAGAATTAAACATGGCTTTTCACAGAAACCCTAGTAGCTAGAAGAGCCTGAAAAACGTGCTTCAGTCTCTGAGACCAGAAACACCATTTCAGACTACTATATCCAGCAAAAATTTCAATCATTACAGAATGAGAAAATAAGATGTTCCCTGATAAAAAACATTAAAATAATATCTACCTACAAACCCTACTTTAAAGAAGGCCCTAGAAGATAAACTTCAACTTCAAGAGGTTAACTCCAAACAAGAAAGCATAGTAAATAAATAGTCCCAGAACATAAAATTCAAAAGAAGAGAAAGACACACACACCAAGACCACTAACACCATCAGCAGTGGCAGCAGAAGCAACAACAATAACAATAACTACAAAATTATAGAAATAAGCAATCATTGGTCTTTGATATCTCTCGATATCAACAGTCTCGATTCCCTAATAAAAAAAAAAGACAGAGACTAACAGAACAATGTGATATTAAAACATGATTGATTTATCCTGATGCTGCATCAAAACACACACACACAACACACACACACAACACACACACACAACACACACACACACACACAGAGAGAGAGAGAGAGAGAGAGAGAGAGAGAGAACATCAAGATATCAAGAATAGATAGCACCTTAGATTAAAGGATTCAAGCCAAGGGTCCTAAGAAACAAGCTAGTGTATCCATTTTAATATCTAACAAATAGACTTCAAACCAAAACTAATCAGAGACACTACATACTCATCAAAGAATAAAATCCACCAAGAGGATATTTTAATTTCTACTGTCTATGCATAAAGCATGGCAGTAGGCAAGTTTATAAAAGGTACTCTACTGTATCTTAAATCACATATTAACCTTCATACACAGATAATGGGAGACTTCAATACTGTACTCTCATCAATAGACAGCTCATCCACACAAAAACTAAACAGAAAAATGCTGGACTTAATGAATTTATTTTACTAGGAATTATATATCTGTTTAAATTGCTTATCTGACACTATAAACTAAATAAACCTAACATATAAATACAGAACACCTAAACATAAAAAATACCTTTTTTCAGTACCTCATGGAACTTTCTTAAAAATTGATGACATATATAGACAAAAGACTCAGTGGACACAAGCAATTCAAATTTCTGTCTATATCCCATTAGTCTACCATGTATTAAAGCTAGATATCAACAGAAAGCTTGAAAACAAAAAAAAAACAAAAAACAGAAAAAACAAAACAAAACAAAACAAAACCCTAAATAACTCACTACTGAATGAAAAACAAGGGGCTGTAGAAATGGCATAGAGGTTAAGAGTATTGATTACTCTTCCTAGAGGTCCTGAGTTCAATTCCCAGCAACCATATGGTGGCTCACAGTCATTTATAATGAGATCCAATGCCCTTTTCTGATGTGCAGGCAATAGGTCCACAGAAATAAAAAAGAAATCAAAGATTTCCTAGATTTGAATAAAAATAAATATACAACATACCCAACCTACAGTGTATACAATATGAAGGCTATTCTAAGAGGTTAAGTTCATAGCATTAAATGTCAATATTTAACAATTTGAGAGATTGAATGCTAGCAACTTAACTACACACCTCACTAAAAGCTCTAGAACAAAAAGAAAAAAAAATCACACCAAGAGGAGTAGACAACAAGAAATAATCAAACATATAGCTGAAATGAAAAGAATAAAAACAAAATATCAATAAAACAAGAGTTGATTCTTTAATAAAAAATCAATAAGATCAAAAATTCTTATCCAAATTAACTTAAAAGATAGAATATCCAAATTAATAAAATCAAAAACAAAAAGAGAGACATAACAGACATAGAGAAACTTCAGAGAATTATAAGGAAAATCATTAAAAACCTGTATTTTATCAAACTGAAAACTCTAAAAACAAAGGTAAATAATTTTATTAATACATAACACTTACCAAAATTAAATCAAAATCAAATAAGCAATTTAAACAGATATATAACTCCTAGTAAAATAGAAAGAGTCATTGAGCCTCTCAACCAAAAATACCCAGGGTCAGAGAGTTTGAACACACAACTCCGCCAGAATTTAAAAGAAAAGTTTACAACAATGCTTCTTATTTTTTCACTTAATAGAAACAAACAACAAAAAAACATTGCCCAATTTATTTTACAAGGCTGCAATCACCCCGATACCTCACCTACATAAGGACCCAACAAAGAAAAAGAATTACAGGCAAATTTCTTTTGTGAACATAAATACTCAATAAAATACTTGCAAACATAATTAAAACACACATATAAAGGTCTTCTGCTATAATCAAATAGGTTTTATCTCAGAAATGAAGAGATAGTCCATCATACAAAAATCAATAAATGCAATTCACCAAGAATATAAGCAAACTGAAAGAAACTACATGATCATCGCATTAGATGCAGAAAAAGCCTTTGACAAAATCTAATATCTTTTCATGATTAAAGTCCTGGAGAGATTAAGGATAGAAAAGACATACCTCAACATAATATATGTAATTTACATCTAGTACATAGTCAATCTCAACTTAAATGGAAAACAAAAACTCAAAGCAATTCTGCCAAAAGCAGGAGTAAGGCAAGGTTGTTTTTAGAACTGAAGAAGATTAAATCAATGCAAACTGATAAAGAAAGAAGTCAAAGTACCATTATTTGCAGATGATATTATGGTATACATAAGTAACTTAGAAAATTCCCTGGGGAAATTCTTAACATCAGATAAACACTTTCAGCAAATTAGCTAGATACAAAATTAGCTCACAAAATTAGTAGTCTAATGTGGGAATGTCTTTCTGTATGATGTGAATATCAATCTTTAAATAAAGGAGCTGTTTTGGTCCATGACAGGCATCAAAGAAAAAGTAGGAGGGGAAATCACAACATAGATAGGAGAAGCAGGGCAGAGTCAAACAGACTGAGCCAGACACCCAAAAAAGAAACATGTAAGGAACACAGGTGAGCCACGGGCCACATGGAAGACAGATTAATGGAAATGAGTTGAGTTAAGATGAAGGAGCAAGCTAGCAATGTGCCTAAGCCATAGGCCAAACAGCATGAACTTAATATAAGCATCTGAATCATTTTGGGGGAGGCCTAAGCAGCAGAGGGAGGCTAAGCAGTCTGGGGCTGCAGGTCTGTGGGTCTGGACCTCTGGCTGCCCGGGGCCAAGAAACCATATTTTAACAGATGGCACCCAATGTGGGATGAACACCCACATAAAGCCAGAGAAATATTCAAAAGGGCTAGAGCACAGAAACTAAACCAAAGCAGCTTCCAAATTGTGTATCTGAAGCAGGTCATTGTACAGAGAAAGCATGGCATCTGGGCCACATTCAAAATGGCACCAGCGGACTGGTGGCAGGCAATATAGGCTGCAACCAGGCTGGTTCCTGAAGTCTCACAGAAAACTCAGTCCTATGTGACTGATTTAAGGTTTCTGTTTATTTCGAACAAGAAGGAAACAAAGACTGTTTCTTAGTAGCAGCATTTCCTTGGGTCTGCTCTGTTTGCTGGTGGCAAACAGAGATGCGGTCCCTTTAAGAGAAGTTACTGATTCAGCTTTATCTGCAAAAACTATGTGGCTCTTTAAGAGAGTGTGAGCATTGTAAAAGCTCTTCTGGTTGGATGATGATTAAGGATTCACAATAAAGCAGATTCAGATGGGAAAAAAAAACCTGTAAATGGGTTACAATGTGTGTAAAAGGTACATAGGCTTCAGAGAGAAAAGAAAAAAAGGTAGAGAAAGTCTTTAAAAAGAGAAATAGAGTAATAAAAATATAATAAGCCACATAAAGATGTAAAATAGACACAAAATCAGGATTTTGGTTATTATTGTGTTTTCTTTTAATTTTTTAACTATTAATGAGCTAACTGTATAAAGACAATGGATTACAAAGGCTGCTAAGTTAAACAAGAATATATATTTTAAAGGTATTTTGATTTTGAAATTTGTGTCTAAGGATTTGTTGCTTTAGAAGAGTTCTGCTTTTGTTTCCACAGAAGATGAGAACCTTCGGATTGCTTCCAGGCAAATATTGTTTCATCAAGCAAGACTCCCTGAAAAAAAATCTCTGATTGGAAGAGAAGGCTGTATCAGCTTCAGGGATGCAGACTATGATCCAGTCTCAGGAACCCATGAGATTTTCAATGCCCCATAATCAGCAGGAAGTAGTAATGAAAAAACTACACCGAGATTCCCAAAATATTGTCTATAAATGATTGTTTTCATTATAAATGGTTAATATTCATAGTTAATCTCTTTCTAAGAAGAAAAGGGGGATATGGTATATGAATGTTTTTTTTAAAAAATTAGATTATTGAATTTACTTAGATAAGGAAATCAGCTGTTAATCTCAAAATGTTTTACATTGGTATGGATTTTGGTTTATTGATACAAATTTAAGGTTAATTCTCTTACACTGTATGTATTTTTCTACTCTTGTTTAAGATATGATGTTTATGTAACTGATTTAAAATTATAATGTATAATTAGAAATGTATGCTAGACTTTTAGATATACAAAGATATAATTAAATTAGATAGGTAATTTTCAAATACTTCTAAGGCCTACAGAATATAACACTTAAAATGTTTTAAGAACTTAGGCTTTTCTGGACAGTGAGACAGGTCTGCTCCTGGCAGCACTAATTTACTTCATGAAAAAATGGGCATCAATAAAACTCCATATGGAGTTTAGTTTCTTTATGGCATTGCCAATGAACATGAACCTGTTCTTATATTGACTGCTTGACGACAGTATGCTGTTTAAACTGGACATGCAGGTTCCACAGGAAGGTGACCTCTGACTTTGGCAGAACAAGCCAAGATGGTCGTTCAGGTTCCTGCTTTGCAGAGAAAACTGTTAGACATTCTTCAGGACTGGAAGAGAAGTGACTGATGTATGAGCAGAGGATATTTCCTGCTTTGCTGAAATGAAGAGACTCTGGACCTGTAGGCTGAAGATGGATGCCCCAATACTATAAAGGAACTTTGAGTGACTGTCTAGGCAGATAGGTGTCATCTCTGTCATTTCTAGATTTCGGAAGTTGGTTGCACTTCCAGTTTACTTGGGTAAACTGTGGTCTTTGATTTAGTTGAAGATTAGATAGTTATACATATAGTTTTTCTTTGTCATTTGAAAGGTATATTGGATATGAAACTTTAGATTCATAACGATAAGGTAGATGATAGAATATTTTCTTTAATTTTGCTAAATACAAATAGATCAGATATTGTAACTGCAATTCTTGCTTGGTGGCTATTTTGTTATATGTAATTTTGCTATATTAAAATTGAAACTTTCCTTTGTGATTAGACAGAAAGGGGGAGGTGATGTGAGAATGTCTTTCTGTATCTTGTGAATATCCATCTTTAAAAAAGGACTGTTTTGTCCCATGGCAGGTACCATAGAAAAAGTAGAAGGGGGAATCACAACATAGGTAGGAGAAGCAGGGTGGAGTTGGACAGACTGAGCTGGATACCCAAAGAAGAAACATGTAAGGAACAAATACAGGTGAGCCACGGGCCACATAGCAGACAGATTAATAGAAATAGGTTGAGGTAAGATGTAGGAGCAAGCTAGCAATGTGCCTAAGCCATAGGCCAAACACCATGAACTTAACATAAGCATGTGAATCATAAGGGGGGGGGGGGTGTTGGCTAAGCAGCAGCAGGCAGCTAAGCAGTCTGGCGCTGCAGGTCTATGGGTCTGGACCTCTGGATGCCTGGGACCAAGAAACCATATTGTAACAGTAGCCCTCTTATATACAAATGACATACTGAGAAAGGTATGTAGATTCAAATAAGACTCAAATAAGAAAATATCTTGTAACTCTAACCAAGCAAGCAAAAGACTTATATGAAGAAAGAAATTGAAGATACCAGAAGATGGAAATATACCCCATGCTCATCAATTGGTAACATTAACATACTATTGTGCATTTACAAATTCAATGCAATCTTCATCAAAATTTTGACATAATTCTTCACAGACCTTGAAATGACATTTTTCATTTCCAATGGAAATACACACACACACAAGTAAGATTAGTTAAAACAATACTGAGTAATAAAATAACAACTGGAAATATTGCTACCTCAGATTTCAATTTTTACTACAGAGATACAGTAATAAAAATCACATGATATTAACATAAAAACAGACATGTTGATCAATTGAATTAAATGGAAAATACAAACAATAATCAACAAACACATTGATACCTGATTTTTGAAAAAGAAATACACACTGGAAAAAAGACACCATTGCCAAAAAAAATAATGCTGGTCAAACTGGATAACTGTATAGAGAAAAATTAAATAGATCCATATTTATCACCTTATACAAAATTCAACTCTGAATCATCAAAGATCTGAACAAAGACCCAAATACACTGAACTAGATAGAAGAGAAAATGAAGAACAGCCTTGAACTCATTGACACAAAAAAGGACTTTCTGTGTCAGTGACCTCCCAATAGCTTGGGTCAGCCATCTTTGTGTGTATCCTCCTCATAATCCTGACCTCTTTGGTCATATACTCTCTCTTCTTTCTTTCTTCAGCTGGATCAGAAGCTTGACCTGGTGCTAACCATCATGGAAAGGAACTAAACCCTCCAAAGGTTGACAACTGCATGGGAAGTTTGTGGATCCTCTTGCAGTAGGTTCAGAGTATGTTACTACTACTGACACCTCAGAGCCCATTGCCTACAGAGGAACACCTAACTCAGCCTTAATACTGGGATAAGGAACTCGGACCCAACTGAACTGACCCACCTTGAAACTCCTTGCCCTCCTTGGGGAATAGGTAGGAGAATGGGGTGTGGGGAGGTTGAAGGGGGACTGGAAGAGACTAGGAGGAGGGAAAAGACTAGGTAGATATGGAAAGAAAAAGACTTTCTGAACAGAGTACTGTTAGCACAGGCACCAAGAAAATGTGACCTGTCAAAACTGAGAAGCTTCTGCATTGGCAAAAGATGCCATCACCATCATTTATATAAAGTGGTAGCCTGAATGGTGGGAGAAAATTTCACCATCTGATAGAGGGCTAATATCTACAAACATAAAAGCTTTCTATAAACATTATTATCAAGAAAACAAATACGCCAGTTAAAAATGGTGTACACACACCAGAGAATTCTCAGTAGATGAGATGAAATTGGTTAAGAAACATTAAGAATTTTTCAACAGCTTACACATTAGGAAAATACAAATCAAAATTATTTTGAAATTTTATTTTAAATCTGTCAGAATGCAAAGGTAAAAACAAGTGACAGCTCATGCTGGAGAGGGATGTAGAGTAAGCAGAACACTCACCCATTGCAGATGAATGTGCAAACTTAGATGACAAGTATGGACCCCCCCCCACGACCACCCATGTCTGCCACAATACCAGGTCAGCAGGGAAGACTCCTGTGAGTGAGTATTCCCCATTAACAACTCAGTTTATTGGACTCTGTAATCTGAAAGATCCACCTCATCTCCCAAGCCTACACATCACTCTGCAACCTCAGTGGCTTCCTGAAACACAGACTTAGCCAGCAACTATTAGATAAAAAGGTGAGTGACACTTGACCCAGCCTAGCTGGAGACCCCTGTCTGTGGGACCTAGGCTACAGGCATAATCTGTGGACCTCCCACTCTCACCCATTGCTGCTAAAATTTCAGGTTAGCCAGAAAAATTCCGGTGGGCTGGTATCTACAATTAACATCTCAGATTTTAGGACCCTGAAATCTACAAGATCCCCTGATGTGGGAATGTCTTTCTGTATGCTGTGAGTATCAATCTTTAAATAAAGGAGCTATTCTGGCCCATGAAAAGCACCACAGAAAAAGTAGGAGGAGAAATCAGAGCATAGGTAGGAGAAGCAGGGAGGAGTCAGACAGACCGAGCCAGAAGCCCAAAGGAGCAGCATGTAAGGAGCACAGGTGAGCCATGGTCCTCATGACAGACAGATGAATGGAAATGGGGTGAGTTAAGATGTAACAGCTAGCTATCAAGGTGCCTGAGCCATAAGCCAAACAGTATGAACTTAATATAAGCGTCTGAGTCATTTTGGGGGCCTGATCAGCTGTTGGTGGCTAAGGGGTCTGGAGCTTCAGATCCTGCAGACCTCTGACCACCCAGGGCCAAGAAACCTCACTGTAACAACACCCCCCCATTTCTAAACCCACCCATCACCCTGTTACCTCAGTAACCTGGAGAGACAGATTTTCCAGCTCCTATAGGATCAAGAGCTCTTATTGGATCAGGAGCTACTAGTGGACCAATAGTAGAACCTTGAGACACATAAACAACCAGGTCCTATTAGATCAAGAACAGCTCTCTGAGACACAGAATAAGCCAACTCCAAGTGGATCAAGAGCTTATATTGGACCAAGATCAGCTCCCTGAAAAACAGACAAATTCTACACAATCCAAAGAAGCATAGGCCAGTGCAAGAATACATATAACAAAATAAAGAACAATATGACACCACCAGAATCTATTCATGATACAATAGCAAGACCTGAATATTACAATGTAGTAGAAACAAAAGGAAATTATTTTAAAATAACTTTTAAAAGATAATAGACTTTAAATAATAAATAAAAACACTCTTAAAGAAATAGATGGAAAGACAAAAAAAAATGGAAGAGACCAATAAATCACCAAAAGAAAATAAAGAAAACCCAAAAGGCAATAAGACAAATGAAAGAAACACTTCAAAATGTAAAAACTAAAACAGAAGCAAAAAAAAAATGGAGAGAATGCTGGAGATGGAAATTCTGAATAAATGAACAGAAACTACAGAAGCAAGCATAACCAACAGAGTACAAAAGATGTAAAAGAGAATCTCTGGCATGGTTTCAGTTTTGTTGTCTTTTCATGTAGCATTATATTTTGTTTTTTAGTTTTGAGTATTTTTTTTATACTGAGTTTTTGTTTTTGAGAAAGAACTTAATGTCAGAGAAGAGAATCTGGCAGGACTAGAGGGAGGGGAAGAGCCAGATCAGAATATATTTAAAAATAAAAAATAATTTTAATAACAAAAAATAGAATAAAAGACACTGAACAGGGAAGCACAATAAATCATCAGCTAAAATAAATTAAATGAACAGTAACAACAATGAGAAAAATAATCTGAATGCTCAATACATGTTAACAAAACACACATGGTTTAACCTCCATTCTGTTTATCAAATCTTCTTCTGTTCAAAAGTGTATACTTGATGCACACACAGAACAGCCCACTGGTCACTCAATGGCTTGTCTATCCCAAAGTTCGATTGCCACAATAATTCACCCAAAAACATAGTCTGGTCTGTCACAGCAATACCCCATAACCTGATACCAATTTCTGTTTCAGTTAGTGTTTCTTTGTGATAAAACACCATGACCAAAAGTTTACATAATAGAACAAATGTGAAACCTTATTTATAGGCGGTATCACAGTAAATAACTTGTTAGATATCTGAATTTGAACAATATAATATTAATTAGAAGAATATAACAAACATTCACAAAACTCTTCAGTTCAGAAGAAGTTGAAGCATTTCTCTTAGTGGATATTCTTGAAGAATAGTTAAGAGGAGAATGAATGAAGTAGATTTGGGACAAAATGACTTTTGACCTTGCCATGTTATTTTCAGAAAACTCTACCACATGCATTAACTAACTGCAGTCAACTGGTCAATATGTATAGGGAAAATGAGATTTCACCTTCATAAATGTATGTGGTTCCAAATGTCTGCCTGTTGAAAAGAAATCCGCTGAACAGAAGAGAGTGCGGGAAAATGTGAAGGCAATGCCTTAACTCAAAATTCTCAGGAATCTGAACACCCTCACTGTAAGACTATGCATTTCAATTATTTATTTCCTGACAATATCATACCATACGCGACTTCTTGTTATGTCAAGTTCTCTACGTGTCTGAATTAACCAAAGGAAAATAGAGCAACAATAAAGGTAGAATGAAAGTAAAACCACAGTGAAGCTTCAGCAAGAAAGAGTTATATTAAACAGGAGGTAATGTGCAATTACTTTTTACTTTCTGAGAAAGATAGTTCTTTTGCCCATCCTGCTGTAGCTGTACAACCTTCATACACACCCATCTGCCTTATTGCTTTCCACAAGGATGTGTCTGTTCTTTGCTTTCACTTTGAGAGATTTCTGAAAGTATCCTTCCATACTGGTTTAAAAATCCAATTTGCTCTCTGCCTTTTCCAACGAGTTTATGTCTCCTCGGAGACAGATTACTGTATGAATAAAATATAATGTAAGTCTATGGTTTGCACAGAGAGAGAGCCAAAGGTTTTCTTTTATCATTTATGTAGCCCACAAGGAAATATAAGAATGGGGATTAGTACTGGCAGAAAGATAGTTCATACTGATGGTTGGGCCTAATAAATTCTTGATATAAAAGAATCATATTTAAGTTCCATCAAGTCTCAAAGCTCATTCTTTCAAGGCTATCTAATCTCTTGCCTCCTCAGTAGTAAATAACTATTTTTTACTTACTCTATTTTGAATTAGATAGAAGAAGACAGCATTCTATAAGCTCTTGAACTGTACAGATGTGAATTTCTTAAACTACTTATGTTAATATACTCTACAGAAAATGTGACCACTTGTTAATGAGTATTATTTAGCCTAGAAGATGCTACATTTTTATACTGCTTAAAATAACTCATTTTCCTCACAGAGTTACAGTATACATCAAGCATTCTTTTGGCAAATTATTGTCTTGGGTCCAAAGATAATTTATTACAATACTGTACAACTGACAATTGATTACTATGAAAAAAATCTGTTATGTCACTTATACAATTAATATATACACATATGTACATATGCATTAGTAAAATAATAAATGTATACCATATTATATGTGATTATATTTATATGACATTAAAATTAAATACATTAATATTTGTTCAACATAAATGTTTTATTTAAGATTATTATTGTTAAATGTTATCCTATAAAAAGAAGCCATGCTTTTATAACTTTGAAAAGATGGATTTTGTCTAAATGAAGTTTCAGTTCTTTACAAATTAAATTCAGGCAAATAGATTGTTGCAAGCAGATAAATGTAAAGGGTTTCATACATCACAAAAAGCTCTATTAAAAATAATTCATCTGAGCCTTGTGTTACAGGGCATTTACATATGGTGTGAAAATGTGTGTTTTCTGTGATTGGTATCATAAAGAGCTAAATGTCCAGCTATGCAGGAGATATAGACAGGATTTCCAGGGAGAGAATGGAAGAGAAGAAGATGATATTGAGGAAGAGGAGATGCCAGAAAATACAGACACAAAACAGGAGCTGCAAGATGAGGAGGTAATATCAATGATAGAAACAGATTGATAAAAATATGGATTAATCTAAGTTATAAGAGCTAGTTAAGAACAAATGTAAGCTACAGTCTGAGCTTTCACAATTAATATGAAGTCTCTGTGTCCTTATGTGGGAGCTGGCTGTTGGGACAGAGAATGACTTGTTACACTACACCTTTGAAAGGACAAAAAAACCAAGCCTGTTGTATCACAGCTCTTGTGTCTCTACAGCATTCCTTGTTTGTTTTGCATTGTTTGGGTCCTACGTATAAACTACCTGGTAGATTATGATTTAATGGAAAGACAGAATCCCAATCTTAATTTTTTCAGTTCCAACGAGGAAATTTTTAACATAATTGGTACTGAATCAGGAAGTATTTGGCTAAAGAAGTAAATGACTTACTTGGAGTTCTTAGTCATTATTATATTAGTTTTTGGTAATCTTACTTTAAGTGGACCATTTCAAACAGCTACACAGAGAAACATTATTCAAAATATATAATGCTTTTCATATGGTCTGTGTTAATTTTGTTTTACTTGGGGCAGTACCTCGAATCACCTAGACTTTGGTAAACCAATGCTTCCATTGTAAATAAATGTGAAACAATCATCTTTTTCTCAACTTAGAGCTTCAGTGTTACTGCCTCAGGGAAGATTTCTCTGGTCCTCAGAGTTAGTTTAGTTTTATTGCTCTGTTCTCTCCAAAATTCTGATAGGTTATCCTCTTAACATCACAGTTAAAAGGCAGGTTGACTATTTAGCTATGAATCCTTCCTCAGAAAAACCTAAAGTCAAGTTCTCAGGCCCCCTTGTTAATTGCCCTAACCCCTAACATGAAGTGTGACTGTGGTAATGGTGTCTTTTGACAGCAATAGCAACCCTACTTTAGGCACTTTCTAAGGTGGTACCTATGATGCATAGGCCACAAAGTGTAGTGGGATTCAGCACTTCCCTGACCTGAGGGCATGGCCTCTGGACCAGCACACCTCTGGGGTTCACCTATGATGTTTGAATCTGTAGCCTTAAGGTATGGCCAGGAACAACTTAAAGTTCAGGTCCATAAACACAGCCACAGCGCTCTCTCTACTTCCCTACTGCCTGCAAGGAATATTCGTTCCATCCAGATGAGTGGATCATTCCAGCATCCCCTGCATTTTATGTTGTAAATTGTTTTGAATAAATATCATAATAATAATCCATTTCCCTGTGATTATTGATTGGGCTTATTATTTGGGCTACAACAAAGAAACAAATTTTATTTCTTTGTTATTTTAGTTGTTTTTAACTTATTTTTAAAAGGTTTTCCCCATAGATACTATGGCTCCCCCTCCGTCCCCTCCTCCCATTTCCTCCTAGTCCCCCCTCAGCCTTCCCTCACCCCATCCTTCATCCATTCCCCAAGGAGGGCAAGGAGTGTCAAGGTGAGTCAGTTCAGACTGGCATATCCAGTTGAGGTAGGTCTGAGTCCCTCATCCCAGAATTAAGGCTGGGTCAGATATTTCTCTGTTTCTTTGTAGGGAATGGGTTCACACACCAGGAACTTAGCCTGATCCTACTGCAACAGGCTTCACAAACTGCCCATGCCATTTGATAGTCTTCTACTTTTGGAGGGTTTAGTTCCTTTCCCTGAAGATTCCTTAGCAATTGTTTCTGATTCAGTGAGCTCCCAATGGCTCTGGGCAGCCTCATGATCCTGATCTTTTTGCTCATCTACACTCCCTCTCCCTCTCCCTCTCCCTCTCCCTCTCCCTCTCCCTCCCCCTCCCCCTCCCCCTCCCCCTCCCCCTCCCCCTCCCCCTCCCCCTCCCCCTTCCCCCCCCCCTCTCTCTCTCTCTCTCTCTCTCTCTCTCCCTCTCTTCACCTGGACCAGGAGCTCAACCTGATGCTTAGCTATGGATCTCTGCCTAATCCATTCACCAACATTGGCTCTTTTTTTTTTGACTAGGGAGTTGAGAGCATTAATACTCAAAGGCCATATGAAGTGTTTGTTAGTTGATGTTAACTTTGTTCTCTTTGTGTTCTTAGTTCTAGTTTGTATTAGGCAACATTGCTTTATGTATTTTCTTTCCATAGTCTCATTTCTGTGCTTCTTTCTCTCTTCCCTTTGAAATACTGCTTCTAATGTTGTCATTAAGGCTGACTTGTTGGGCATGAATTATTAGCTTGCTTATAGCATGGGGAGTTTATCTCTCTCATTCAACTATGGCAGATAGTGTTTTGTGGTTTCCATGATCTGGATTGGTATCTCTAGACTTATAGAAGTTTGAGTACATTGACTCAAGTGCTTCTGATTTTTAGTTTCCATTATAAAGTCAGATATTCTGATTGATTTCCTGTATGTATGACTTGTTGCCTTTTTGTGGTTTTAAGAACTCTTTAATTTTTCTTATCACCATTGTGGTGGTTTGAATGAGAATGGAACCCATGGGCTCCTATATTTGAATGTTTGGTCTTCAGTTGATGAAACTTTTTGGGAAAGTAGGAGTTGTGGCTTTGTTGAAAAGGGTGTGGCACTGGGAGTGGGCTTTGATGTTTCAAAAGCACACTCAATTCCCAGTGAGATATCTCTGCTCATGGTTGTGTCTCAAGATACTAACTCTCAGGTACTATTCTAGCACCTTGCTTCCCTGCTGCTGTGTTCTCTGCCATGATTGTTATAACTAGTTCTAACCCTCTGAACTAGTAAGCCTGAAATAAATTCTTTCTCCTGGACATGCCTTGGTCATGACATCTTATCACAACAAACGAACAGTAAGCAAATCAGTATTTTAACTATAGTGTGGTATGAACAGTTGTGTTTTTGCATGCTATGTCTATTTGGTGTTCTGTGTACCTATTATTATCTGTATTAAGACTTTTTTTTCTTAGTATCAAGAAGTTTTATTCTTTGGTCCTATTGAAGAACTGGTCTATGATACTGACCCGGATTCTGTTTCCTCTGTGACTGCAACGCATACATTTGTTCTTTGTTCTTTGCAGAGTATCTTAAAGTTCCTGAATATTCCTTTTAGGTATTTATTTTTGTTTTGGTTGAGTGGTCTAATTCCTCAATTTTTGTTTTCAAGTCTCAATTGTCAATCTTTTACATGATCCATTCTACTAGCAAGGCTCTCCACTGGCTTTTTATAATTGAGTTATTGACTTACTTACTCTTCCTTCCTTCCTTCCTTCTTTCTTTTTTCTTTCTTTCTTTCTTCCCTGGCTGTCTCTATGTACACTAAGTATTTGGTCTCAGACTCACAGAGATGCTTCTGCCTCTGACGCCTAAGTTTTGGGATTAAAGAAGTGTACAACTATACCTAGATTATTTCTTTTTTCATTTTGAGTTTCAGCTTCATTTTTTTTTCATACTCTATTGAATTAACTATTAAAATCCTGAATTGTTTTTATCATTTGTGTTGTCTTGGACTTCAATCAAAATTTTCTTTCTCCTTAAAGTTCTTCCAGGTATTTGTGAAATCTTTCAATATCTTAAATACCGTGACCATCTTTGCAATTTTTCTTTTAAATTTCTCAGGGTTCACTACTTAATTCCCATTGAAGAGTACTTTAAATGGTGATCTTTGAAGGTATATTATCTTGGTCTTTCATATTGTTTGATTTTCTGTGTTCTGGGCATGTAGTATTACTTTACTGGTTCTATGTCTTGTATAAATTTCTAACCTATTTAAGTTAAATGAGAATTTGGTTCTGATTTTTAGTGTTGCCCATATTTGGTTGATTTCAGAGCAGATAGAAAAAGTTTGTTGCCCAGTTTTTTAAATATTCTGTATTGATTTGGATCTACAGGGCTTAAAATGACTCAATTTCAATGATTATCGGTATCTGATGAGAGGCTTAGTGATGGAATATATTTGCATTGGTGAGACTCAAGAAAGCTCCCTAGTGGCCCTCCATACTGGGCCTTAGTCAAAGAAAGGACAGTTTGGTTTATGTGACAGCAGCATACTTTCTGAGAAAGCAATGGAGTGTGGCTATCAGGCTGGCCTGGGTTAAAAATTACAGTGCAAGAAAAATAACAGAACAAAAGCACCAAAAAAGCATGTGGATGCATCATCCATATAGGCATCATATTTGATTAGTTAATATCAGTTTCTATAGAGCTTAAATATATATTACTTTACAAATTATATGATTTGTAGAAATTGTATTTTGTACATATTTACAAAGTTGGAAGCAAATACAGTGCATTCACTACTTAGTCAGTTTAAAGCTATAAACTACAGCTAGTCCATGAAAAAGTAAACACAGATTTTTATTGTCTACTCACAAAAGAACACAATTTCCAAGCATGCCATAATTCTCTCAAAGAATGATTGAGAAATTTAGTAGAGAAGCCTCCACATATTTTTTATGATTGAAATGCTTAGGGGTGTACATTCCAGCACATTCTCAGTTTAAGATATATATACTCCTGAGCATGATCAGTTAGAGACATTGTTAAGAAAAAAAAGCAGAGAAGAATACATATGTTGGAGCAACTGTTAAAAGTGACAATGAGGTTGAGTCTCTGAATGCTTTCAAACTGAGTCTCTGGTACTCAATAAACATGGAAACTTGTTTCTGGCTTATGTCATTAGTCATACAAAACTGTGGTGTCCAGAAGAGAGAAAGTAAAGATAAAGCTAGCCAGATCTTTGTAAGAAGCAATACAGAGGTTCTTACAGCAGGGTAACCTTTTCCCCAGGGACCTCTCTCCTAGCTTTTTAGTTTCCTCACAATCTGAGCTTACTGGCATTGCACTCCTTGCCACCAGATTGTCCTTAGATGCCCCATGCCTTTATAGAGTCACTATAGAAGTGACTGAAGAGAGTACTACTTTAAAACCTCCTAAAGAAAAGCTTTCCCATTCGATTTAAGAATATTATACAATAAATTGCATGACACTTTAGAAAATCCCATTTTTTAATTATTTAGTAATGTTCTAGACAGATCACCTTCTTATTTTAAATGATATGAGTGTACTTCCTAATGGAATTTCTAAATTGTATCTTGGAGACTTAATTTTGTAAAATTCTATTTCCTTTTCATTGTTTTCTTTTTCATTACAGACAAGAGATAAAAATTAGCTTTAGGTAGAACAGTGAATAATAATTTCTAGGCTTTGTAAAGGGTACTTTCTTTGCCTTTATTTAGGTTTTATCAGATAACTTCCGAAAAATGTAAATAATATTTTACTTTTATTTGTTTTATTCAAAATTACCCAAGTCTTATCTTCTTAGTTTACAGTAACTTAGTTTTAATCTCAATATTAATATTATGACACAATATAAAAATATTGTATATATGTAGATCTATGAGCTCTCAACATGTTTAATGTGAGTTGATTCTAGGTAGTCTCACTCACTTGGATAGAATGAAAAATTGTTCATATCCAACAAAATACTACATGTAAAATATTTTTTTCTATAAAAAACACTGATTGGCCAAAGGCAGACAGGATGTATGGGTGGGGCTACCAGACTAAAACTCTGGGAACAGGAAGAACAGGGCAAGGATGTCTTAGAGTTGCCAGACAAGCCAGAAGATGCAGGGGACAACTATGCTGCTTTGAGAAAAGGTACTGAGCCCACATGGATAAATAAAAAAAAAAATTATAGATTAGTTCAAAATGAAGAGCTAGCAAGTTATATGCCTGGGCCCCAGGCCCATCAGCATACAATTAATATAAATGTCTGTATGTAGTAAGAAGTTTCCTACTCTTTCAGGCCTAGCCTCAAGGTTGGGACCTGCAGACCCACAGTCCCACAGAGACACACAGTCACTTACATTAATTTTAGGCTGATCAGCCTAAAGACCAGGCATATAACTTGCTAACTCTTTACCCTTGAACTAATACATGATTCTAATCCTATCCAGCCATGTGGCTAGGTACCTTTAATCAGAGCAGCATAGGTGTCCTCTGCATCTTCTGCCTTCACTGTGGCATTTATGCTCTGTTCTTCCTATTGAGTTTTCTTAGTCTGGTAGCACATTTTGTTATACTCATAGGTGGGACAATTATTTATAATGTAACATCATAAATCTACTACATCTATATGTTTCATTGAGACTATGAGACTATAGGCTAAAAAGTCCAGGCCACAAGACAAGCCCAAAAAGTCCAGGCCATAAACCTCATATAACATTAAAGGAATCAAATAATTATAGAAACTACAGAAACTAATTGGACTTTGGTACAAATATTAGACTTAAGGAGATTCAAGAAAGCAATAGTCACTGGTATGCACTCACTATCTGTAAAACAAATGTTTAATTCTTGGCCAGCCTGTAACCAAATAATCCCTAAAACCTGGTCAGATATGCTTACATTGTTCTGGAAGCCTGGGTGAGGTCGCAGTAGTAAACATGGTGGAAGAATGAGGATAAAGCAATAGAACAAAGATGAGGGGATAGTCGTGTTCCATGAATTCTGGTTGTAAAAAAGGAAACAGAGCCAGATATTGGGGGAAGGATGAAATATCAAAGAGAGGGAACACCACAGTCAGATCTCATCCAGCTATCCTCAGCTTCCTCAGCCTCGCACCTCATGGCTTCTACTGTAGCTCTATAGTATAGCTTGACGTCAGGGATGCTCATTCCTCCTGAAGTTCTTTTATTTAGCAGGATTGTTTCAGCAGTCCTGGATTTCCTGTTATTCCGTGTGAAGTTGAGTAAAACGTTTAAGTAACTGATGAAAGAAGTGAAGAGGATATCAGAAAATGGAAAGATCTCCCATGCTCCTGGATAGGTGGGATCAACATAGTAAAAATAGCAATTTTACCAAAAGCAATCTATAGATTCAATGCAGTCCCCATTAAAATCCCAACTCATTTTTTTACAGATTTGAAACTATTATAAAGAAGTGGTTTCTTTGATTTATTTCTCACTTTGTAATTTCTATATAGTAAGGTTACTATTATTGTGAGTTAATTTTGTATGCAACTATTTTAATGAAAGTGTTTATTAGCTGTATGATTTCCCTGATAGAATTTTTCATCTACAAATACTTTGAATTCTCCCTTTTAAATATGTATATGCTTTAGTCCTTCTATTGTGTTATTGTTCTAGCTGAGACATCAAGTACAAGGATATGGAGAGGATTTTCTGCTTTTGATTTTAGTGTGATTATTTTGCATTTCTCTACATTTATGTTGATGTTGGTTATGGGTTTGCTATAAACTTCCATTATTATGCTGATGTATATGCCTTATATCCCTAATCTCTCCAGGACTTTTATTATGAAAGATGTTGGATTTGGTAAAAGGCCCCTTCTACATCTAATGAGATTATCAGGTGGACTCATCTTTCAATTTATGTGGTGGATTATATTTATTGATTTTTGTATATTGAACCATTCCTGCATCTTTGAGATAAAGCCTACTTTATCATAGTGGATGATCTTTTTGATGTATTTTTAGATTCAATTTACAAGGATTTTATTGAGTATTTTTACATCTATATTCATTAGGAAAATTGATCTGTAACTCTTTCTTTATTAAATTGTTATGTCGTTGGGTATCAGGGTAACTATGGTCTCATAAAATGAATTGGGCAATGTTCCTTATAGTCTCATCTTTGGAATACTTTGTGGAGTACTGGTGTAATATCTTCTTTACAAGTCTGGTAGAATCCTACACTCAAACCATCTATCTAGCCTTGGGTTCTTCTTGGTTAGGAGACTCTTAATTACTATTTCTGTTTCATTAAGAGTTATAGGTCTGTTTAATTGTTTACCCAACCTTGATTTAACTTTGCTAAGGTATATCTACTGAGAAATTTATCTCCATTTCTTTTAGTTTTTTTATTAGGTTGTATGCAGGGTTTTTGTTTGTTTTTTTTGAGACAGCGTTTCTCTGTGTAGCCCTGGATGTTCTGTAAATTTCTCTGTAGACCAGGCTGAGCTCAAACTCACAGAGATCAACATTCCTCTGCCTTATGAGTTCTGGGATTAAAGTAATGCACCATCACTACTGGGCAGTAGATAGGTTCATAAATATGGTCCTGTGCTTCTCTAGATTTTCTCAATCTCTTTTTCTGCTCTGCTTTTAACTTCTAATTTTGTTAATTTGGATATCCTCTCTATGTCTTTAATTTGGACATGGGTTTACTAATCTTATTGTGTTTTTTTCTCAAAAAACCATTGTTTTTTGTTTTATTGACTTGGATATATCATTCTCTTTCTATTTTATTGATTCCAATTCTAAATTTGATTATTTTTCTATCTACTCCTTTTGGGTATGATTTATTTTTCTTGTTTTAGAAATTTTAGATGCTCTGTTAAATTGCTAGTATGAGATTCTTCTATATTTTGTTTTTGTTTTTTAATGTAGGCACTTAGTGCTATGAACTTTCCCCTTATAGCTGCTTTCTTTGTGTCCCCTAAGTTTATGTGTGTTGTACATTTATTTTCCTTTAATTCTAGAAAGTCTTTAATCTATGTCTTTATTTCTTTCTTGACTCATTTTTCATTTAGCAGAGAGTTGTCCAGTTTCTATAAATTTGGCAAGTCTTCTGTTGTTGTTGATATCCAGCTTTAATTCTTGGTGGTCCCATAGGAGGAAGGGAGGAGAAAGGGAGTTATTTCACTTTTTCTGTATCTGTGGAGACTTGCTTTGTGCCCAAGTATGTGATTAATTTTGAAGAAATTTCCATGAGGATAAAGTTCTATGAGGTACAAAGAGAAAGATTTTTCTTTTTTTTTTATATTTGGGTGAAATGTTCCAGGTACAGAGAAAAAAATATATTCTTTTTTTATTTGGGTGAAATGTTTTGTAAGTACCTATTAGGACCATTTGATTTATAATGTCTATTAGCTCCAATGTTTCTCTGTTCAGTTTTTGCCTAGTAACATGCCTATGAGTGAGAGTGGGAATTGAAGTCTCCCACTTTCTTTCTTTTTCCTTTTTTTATTTAAAAAGTTTTTTCCCATATTTACCACTGCTCTCTCCCTTCCTTCCCTCCTCCAAGTCCTCCCTCAGCCTCCTCCCACCCCATACCCTGATCTTTTCCTCAGGAGAGCAAGGAATCTCAAGGTGAATCAGTTCAGTCTAGCTTATCTAGTTGAGGTAGGTCCGAGTCCCTTCCCCAGTATCAAGGCTGACTAAGGTGTTCCTCTGTAGAGAATGCTTCCCCAGTATCAAGGCTGACTAAGGTGTTCCTCTGTAGAGAATGGGCTCTGAGATGTCTGTTCATACACCAGAAACATAGTTTGATCCTAGTGCACCAGGCTCCACAAACCACCCATGCCCTTTGACTGTTGTCTGCCTTTAAAGGATTTAGTTCTTTTCCATGAAGGTTCTTCAGTGATTATTTCAGAGTCAGTGAACTCACAGTAGCTCAGGTCCAATCTCTATGGATCTCCTTCTCATGATCCTGATCCCTGGGCTCATATATTCTCTCCTCTCTCTTTCTTCAGCTGTACCAAGAGTGCTTAGCTATGGATCTGCTTCTGCATCCATCCATTGATTCCACTTTCAATATGTAAGGGTCATTATGTAATTTAAATTATAGTAGTGTTTCTATTACAATTTTGGGTTTATTTGTATTGGAGCATACGTGTTAAGAATTAAAACATCATCTTGGTGAACTTTTCCTTTGATAAGAGTGTATCAATTTTCCATGATTCTTCTGATAAGTTTTTGTTCAAACTTTATGTTGTTAAATATTGAAAAGTCTACACTAGCTTGCTTCTCAGGTCTATTTGCTTGAAATATCTTTTCTAATCACTTACCATGAGGTAATGACTTTCCTGAATGTTGAGGTGTGTTTCTTGGATGCAGTAGAAGGATGGAACCACTTTCACATCAATTACTTTGTATCTTTTTATTGGAGAATTAAGATCATTGATATTTAAAAATATGATGACCAATGATTGTTGATTACTGTTATTTTGTTGTTGGTGGTGGTATGAATGTGTGTGTTCCCTTTCTTTTAATTTTGTTGGTCTTAAATAATTTATTTCCTACATTTTGTGGGAGTAGTTAACCTGTTGTTGGAGTTTTTCTTCCAGCGCCTCTGTATGTATAAGTTTGTGGTTAAATATCGTTTAAATTTGGCTTTATCATGGAATATTTTATTTTCTTCTTCTATAGTGATTGAAAATGTTCCTGAATATAGTAAATTCCAGTATGGGTATAAGAAATAGATATAAGTATCCTTAGCTGAGGAGCTATTGGTGTTTGATAGTTTCTTGGAGATGATGTGACTTCTGGTGAACCATGCTCCAAGGTCAGTTTCAGACTCAAAAGTCGTTCAACAACCTAGACATAATAGGTGTGTGTATGGGGGGGGTGGACAGACTAGATAGTTGGAAAGGAGGAAAGCTAGTTAAGGGATATCTGGATTTGGGAGAGGTAATTTGAGTATAATCTAAAAATAATTGTATGAAATACTCAAAGAAACAAAAATAGTTTGGAAAGGAAAGAGCAGTAATTTTAGTTTCAACAAGGTATGTGTTGCTATTTGTCATTACAGAATATCCTTCAAGTCAAGGGAAAAGCAGAACGTGATCTACACTTTAAAATAAAACTGCTATCCATGGGTGGGTTAAAGCATTACGTACATACCTTGTGCTGTTCTATAGTTTTCCATCATAATTTAGTCTTTTCCCACATGTCCTTTCCAGGAATGTGGGTGCAAATGGCCCATAATTAACATAATTATTAACCTGGATGTTCAGGATACATTTTTGTTTCTCCAAATTATGCTAAAAGCCAGTCAGGCCAATTAGAGCAATGAAAATAAAATAGTGGCCATTCTTTTCCCTTGATTTCCATGTCTAAAGAAGAGATTGGCTTTCTGAGGGTCTGCTGTAGCTTCTGTAACCAGTGTGGTTCTATTCTCAGTGTTACTGTGTAGCTGCCAAGTAATAACTACAGTGGCCAGTTTTAAAACTAGACTAGCATTCATTAGTGACTTTATTCTTTTATTTAAAGTTTTTTTTTAATACCAACCAGAGTTTCCATTCCTACCCCTCTTCCCTCTCATGCCTCAGACTTCCTCCACTCCACTCCTTGATCCACACCTCCAGGACATGGCCTCCCATGGGGAGCCATCAAAATGAGGCAAGACCAAGCTTCTCCTTCCTGTATGAAGGTTGAGCAAGGTATCCCTCTATAGGAAATGGGCTCAAATAAGCCAGTTCACATACTAGGAATAAGTCCAGGTCCCACAGTCCTCACAAACTTCCCAAGCCACACAACTTTCATCCACATTCAGAGGGACTAGTTTGGTCCCATGCAGGTTCCCCAACTGTCAATCTGGAGACAATGAACTCCCAGTAGCTCAGTTCAGCTGTCTCTTTGGGTTTTCCTATCATGATCTTGACCTCTTTGCTCATATAATCTTCTTCCCCTTCAAATGAACTGGAAGCTCAGCCCAATGCTTAGCTGTGGATTTCTGCATCTGCTTCTATCAGCTGTTAAATAAAGATTCTATGATAACAATTAGGGTGGTTAGCAATTTTAGTACGGGGAAAGCAAGTTTAGGCACCCTCTCCACTATTTCTTGGAGTCTTAGCTGGGTCATTCCTATGGATTATTGGGAATTTCCCTAGTACTGGGTTTCTCCCTAACCCCCAAATGGCTCCCTCTGTCAAGAAATCTATTTTATTATTCTCCATCCTTGTTCATCCCCCAATCCTACTATCCTGTTCCCTCATGTTCCATTTCCACCTCTCCTGACCACCCCACCATGCTCCCAATTTACTGAGGAGATCTTATCTATTTCCCTTTCCCAGGGAGATCCACGGGTGTCTCTCTTAGAGTCCTCCATGTTACCTAGGTTTTCTGGGGTTGTGGATTGTAGTCTAGTTATCCTTTGCTTTATGTCTAATATGCAAATATGCATGAGTACATACCATGTTTGAGGGGATGTGGAGCAAAGAGAACACTCCTCCATTGCTGGTGAGAGTATATATAGTCACTTTGGAAATCACTGTGGCAGTTTCTCAGAAAACTGGGATCAATCTACCTCATGATCCTTATGATCCAGCAATACACTCTTGGGCATATACTCAAAGGATGCACATTCATACCACAAGGACATTTACTCAACTATGTTCATAGCAGAACTACTTGTAATAGCCAGAACCTGAAAACAAATTAGGTATCCCTCAACCAAACAATGGATTTAAAATGTAGTACATTTATACAATGGAAAATTGTGCAGTACAAAAAAAGATGTATTGAAATTTGCAGGCAAGTGGATAGAAATAGAAAAAAAAAATCATCCTAACTGAGGTAACCCAGACCCAGAAAGAAAAATGCACTGTGAACTCAGTCATGAGTAATTTTTTTTTTAAGAGAAAAGGAGATTGAACTGGACTCTGCTTTTGGTGCTACATTTAAACTACAGTCCTCTGCTCTTTGGATTCAGCTAATGATTTATTGTGATTCTTTAATGAGGGAGCAAGAAATAAGAGTCATTTCAATTATTTTCTTCATTACAGGGTGTTATTTGACTACTAATGTTTCTCCAGGAATTCCTGATATAAAATAATTTACATGAAAGCATAAATTGAAATAATATCAAACCCTTATAACCTCTCTCTCTCTCTCTAACTTATAAAGTGCAAGAGCATAGCCTAAAGAATAATGTTTTGCTCAAAACTACAAATATTGGATAAAATTTTGCTTTCTACAAACAACACACCTATGTGTGGGTAATGTAAATCTCTGACTTAGATAAAGAAGCTAAGGCAGCAAGAACAGCGAATGTATCGACCTGTCCAGATAACTGTGAGGAGCCTATACTAGGTAAGCAAAGCACAGCATTTTGAGGGTAATATCCGGGACAAGAAAAGGCAGTTCTTTGAGAGCATTTGGATTTCATTTTTGTATTATTGTTGTTTGTTGTTGTTTGTTGCTGTTTTTATTGTTATAGGGAGAAGAGATTGTCCAAACTATCTTGTCAGTAACATTTCGGAACACTAGAACTGGACAACACAGAATGAACTCATTGTCATCAGATAGCTTTTCTCATAATGTTTTGTTAGACCATTTTATTTATTTTTTAATCATAGAGATTTGAATATATATTATGGCTTCTGGCTTAGTGTTTTTCCTGATTTCTATGTGTATGAACGCGTATGTCTCTTTGTCTATATGCAGTTCTTATGCTTTTCCTTTAGATCTTTTTATTCTGATTGTTTGCTTTGGCTTAACCACTTTGTTTGATTTTGTTTTATCTGATTTTATTCTTGTTATCTAAACAAGACTGGCTTAAGATTGGATCCATCAAATATTCTGTCATTGATAGAAGTGAAACTCATAAAGCCATACATATATCAATAATGTGGCCATCAATGTTACCTACATTAATAATGATGTATTACTTACACTCATCCTCCTAATGTTGCCTTGGTATTTCATGAGTGAATTATGTAATATACCAAAGAGATTTTCACTTGATGTAGCAGATTAGCCTACTACCTTTTAATACCAAGGGAAAAAGCATCTTAAAAAGGAATAGCCTGTCATTCCTATTGCCCACACAGATATATTCCTTTAAAAAATCATCTTGTCTTAATTTCTATTTACAAATAGTTTTTATTATTATTATTATTTATTATTATTATTATTATTATTATTATTATTATTATTATTATTATTATATGCATGGATAAGTGTAATATCTCCAAAAGTTTTTCTAGATGTGTTTAAACTAGTGCATCTGTAGAATCCTGGATATTAAAAAGGTATCATTGGTGAGAAGGAGAAAAATTTCTAAATGGAAGAGAGATAATGAATATTGGTGATAAAAGAAAATTTATATGAAAAAAAGGATATTTAAGTGAAAAGGGGAATAAATGATGAGACAGAGGAGGCTGAAAGAAGAATAACTAACACTAGGAGAATTTTAACAGACATGAAAACCTTTATACGCTTCTAAAAAAGAGTTTACTTGGAGTTATCCTACACGTGGCATTACACTCATCCCAGAAGCCATAGGATGTCAAATATAAAGCCCAGTGTCAGATATGAGATGTCTTCAATTAAGGTGTCTGTCAGAAATGATCTAGATATTCCCAAATAGTGTCAGTGATTGTGGTTAATCTTAGTTTCCAATTAGAACTTGATGGTAAGACCTTGTTGCTTAAGATACTACACAAACTGATTACAAGATATGAAAAGATCAATTCGACATTGACCACAAGGAGTTTTCCATGCTGGCTAGCTTGATGCACATTTGTACCTCAAAGACATTAGGTCAACTATGTTCATAATAGCATTATTTGTAATAGTGAGAACCTGGAAACAACCTAGGTACCCCTTAACTGAAGAACGGATTGACAAACTCTGATACATTTATACAATGGAGTAACACTCAGCAGGAAAGAAATTGCATCCTAAAATTTTCAGGCAAATGAATGAATTTGGAGAATATCCTCCTGAGCAAAGTACCACAAGCCCAAAAGATAGGCATGGGATGTTCTCACTCATAAGTGGGTTTTAGACAAAAAGCAAAGAATAAAAAAATAGAAAGTACTGTGCAAGCAAGCTGCTATGAGGAGAAGTCATCAGCAGTGTTACCCATTTTTGAATACTGTGAACCACCACAATGACCAGCATGGCAAGATATGCCCATGGGACCGTAGTGGCATGAATGTCATAATTGGTAACATATGCCTGTGCTGCAAATCTGGCCAAAATCCAAAACTGAAGAACTCATATGCCTCAGCGCTCAGTCTATTACTACTATTTTTAAAATAGACTTTCTCAAAATATTACCCTTTAAATTCATATTCCTATACAAATAGACTAGAGAGCTTTCAGACCTCACAAAAAATAATTTTTGTGCAGTAGATGGTAATTAACACAGAAACTCACCAATACCCATAGGACACAGAATAAGTAACTGTCATATACATGTCATATACATGTATACATATACATATATATATATATATATATATATATATATATATATATATATATATATATATATATATATCACATCCCTTTCAGAAAGCTCAGGGACTTTGAGCAAAGAGAGATTAAAATATTGGAAGAGCCTGAGGTGGGAAAGGACTCAAGCAAAACAGCATCTTTTGGACTTGACAGAGCTGATGTTTGTATGAACTAATAGCAACAGTGACAACCAGCACAAGATCAAGCCCAGCCAGGACATATTCTAGATAGGCTAGGAAATAGTTTATTATCCTCCATCCTAAATGTAGAAACATGGAAAAATGACCTTCAGGAAGAGGGAGAGTTAGTTTTCTTTTCAGTGTATGAACAATGATAGATGTATCTGATTTCAGGGAATAGTCCTACACACAGAAGTATGCAGACAATACAAAACATAGTCCATTGATTATTAAATGAAAAATAGAAGAGAAGAAAGTTTAGATGTTAGGGAAGTGGGCGTATACTTTAGTTAAAGTTTCTATTTCTGTAATAAATCACTATGAATAAAGAAACTTCAGGAAGATGGGATTTATTTCATCTTAAAACTCTTAGGCCACTATCCACCACTGAGTAAGGTCTAGGAAGGATCTCAAGACAGAAAGCAGGAACTGAGACAGTCTGTGAAGGATCACTGCTTAGTGGCTTGTTCCACATGGGTTCCTCAGCCTGCTTTTATATAGTACTCATGACCACCAATCCAAGGATATCACTGCTTGCAGTAGGCTGGACCCTCTCAAGTCAATCACCACTCAAGAATCTACATCACAGGCTTTCTCACAGGCCATTCTGGTGGGAACATTTTATAATTTGAGGTTTCCTGATATTGGATGTCTTTCTGTACACTATGCATTACCATTGGGTAATAAAGAAACTGTTTTGGCCTGTAGCAAAGCAGCTTAGAGTCAGGTTGGAAATACAAGCATAGATAAAGAAAAAGAATGAGTCACATGGAGACACTGTGAGTTACCACCCAGGAAAGCAAGATGTAAAGAAACACAGGTAAGTTACAAACCACATGGCAATATACAGATTAATAAAAATAAATTAAGTTGAAGGAGCTCACAAGAAATGAGCAATGAGCCTGAGTCACAAGCCCAACATTTTATAATTGATATAAGCCTTTGTGTGATGTTTGGGGGCTAAGAATCTGCAGAATTGCAAGTCCAGACCTCATGGCTAGGCTGGGTAAAAGACTCTAAGTTTCTTGTCCCAAATGACTCCAGCTTATTTTGAGTTGATAAAACACTAGTCATCACAGGGTGGATCTGGGAAAAATCAAAGAGAAGAGAGAGAGAGAGGTGAATATGATCAAAATATATGAAATTCTCAAAGTTAATGAAGTATGTTATAGATTTGTAATGATTACTTGTTTATATGCCCTTTCTAACTTAGCAGGGTTTCCTTTCTGTTTTAGACAGAAGACAAATTGTTCAATCCCACAGACAATTATGTGTTTTTAGCATAGGAACTAAAGATAGAGCAAAGCACAAAACCTAACCTCTTCTCTATACAGTTCTGAGTCTGATATAGATGAATGATGATGAATTTGGCCAGAAGTAGTAGTTCATGCTATAATACCAGCATTTAACAGGCTGAAGCAGAAGAATGCTATGAGCTTAAGGCTATGTGTCCTAGGATAATTTGCACTGTAGACTATTACTTTATCTCAAGACAAACAAACAACTAATGAAATAACTAACTCAATCACAAAATAGCTAATTTATAATGTAAGTAGCTACAAAGAAGACATATTGTGATGGTTCAGATTTACATAATGGTTTGTAAAAAGTGATGTTAAAGGAATATACATGGTCTATAATGTTCCATACAGTATACATAGTGTGGCTTTATAAACACATTGGCACAAAATGTAAGGTTGTTGGTAGTGCTAATGAGGAACAGATTGAGAACAAGATGTTTTTAGAATGTAGTTATATTAGTGGCTGCAGCTATGCCTGTGAATATACAGCAGCCAGGCAGTCAATTCATTCACTTAAGCATAGTCTCATACATTAAAGACTTGAACTACTGATTGTATAATAATGACAATAATGATGGCCACTTTATAAAAATAGACAATTTCTTCTCTTTTTCTTGTTTTGTCAAAGTATTTAAAGTAATTTTATAAAGCTTTCTTAAACCTACAAATAAAATAAATATATGGGAACAATTTTATTGCCAAGAAAGCTTGTCTTGTTATCATAGAAAGAAATACATGGCAAAACAAAGTTTAGCAAAGATTTGCAAAAAAAAAAAAAAAAAAGAAAGAAAGAAAGAAAAGAAAAGAAAATGGGATTTATTTTGGTCTGTACTCCTTAAAATATACTTATAAACTGAATCATGAGTAATGGGGAAAATTCTAGTTATTGTACAATGGATGGTAGTAGGATAAATAAGTAGGCAAGTTAGAAATTGTTTTTAAAAGACTAAATATATATATATATATATATATATATATATCCTAAGAATGCCATGCAGTAAATTTCCCCTAAAGGGAATAATTTTGGTAGTATACTATACTTTGAAATGAACATTTTCTCTAGCTGTAACAACAAAACCATCTGAATTGTTTGCCTGAGAATGAATTTTAGAAAGAACACAATACACACATGTGCTCATTTATTTGTTCTGAAACACATATAGAATGCCTTTCATACTTCAGACCCAATGTTAGACATTAATACAGAAAATGGCTAACCCAGTATGGCCTCCCCTCAAGGAGTATGCAATTAGTTGGAATAACTCATTGGGAAACAAGAAAAAAAAAACAGTAAACAAGGTGGCATATATTATATAACTAAGCATAAAGCTATTGAGGAAATGCAAAGAATAGAACTCTGGTCTACCTGGAGATGTCCAGAAAAAAGGAACAATCTTGAGCTAGAATTTGCAACACAGGGAAGAATTGACTAAAATAGAAAAGTAGGGACAGATCTGTATGACAAATAGGAAAATAAGAAAGATCTTATACCAGTTATAATTTTAAGACAAGGTTTCCTGAAGAATGATAAAATAAATGGGTAAAAGGTTGAGAAATTTTACACAGTTTCCAAGTATCTCCTCCCAGAGGAGAGTGGAGATAGCCATATTAAAGAATAAAACCATCTTCTAATGGATAGAATTCAGTAAATCAATAATAGTACAAGCTAACATTCTGATATCCATATTATTATGGAAATAGGGCATATCATTTCTATTGTCAATTGCATATATCATATTAATATAATTATGAGAAAGCATCTTAAAAAACGTGGTACCTTCAGCAGAATAACTGACAATATTCAATGTTTCATAGTCATGTAAAGACAGATCTATAGGATATTATAAAAAGATGGTCTCTTCAATATGATATCTAACAGGTAAAGGGGGAAATTAGTAGACTTGGAGTAATAGCTTTAGTTAAGTGTATTTTCTTGTACTTCCTAAATATAACAGAAGTAGCACAAACACAAGGAGCAGCAATTAATAAATGGGATCTCTTTAATATGAGAATCTGTAAGGCAAAGGACACAGTCAATAAGACAAAATGACAGCATACAGAATGGGAAAAGACCTTTACCAACCCATCTGACTTAGGGCTGATCTCTAAAATATATAAAGAAATCAAGAAACTAGAGATCAAGAACACAAATAATCAAATTAAAAATGGGATACAGAGCTAAATAGAGAATTCTCAACAGAAGAATCTCAGATGGTCAAAAGGCTCTTAAAGAGTTGCTCACCATTCTTAGGGGGAAATGCAAATCAAAACAATTCTGAGATATCATCTTACACCTGTCTGAATGGTTGAGATCAAAACCACTTATGACAACATATGCTGGAGAAGATGTGGAGTAAGAACACTCCTTGTTCACTAGTGGGAATGCTTGGAAATCAGTATGACAGTTTATCAGAAAACTGGTAAACAATATACCTAAGAGTCCAGCAATACCACTTTGGAGCATATACCCAAAGCATATATAATTTCATCACAAGAACATTTGCTGAATTATGTTCATAGCAGCATTATTTGCATTAGCCAGAAATCAACCTAGATGCCCATTAACTGAAGAATGGATTTTTTTAATGTGGTAATGGAGTACTCATCAGTTAAAAAGAGACATGCTGCAATCTGCAGGCAAATTGATGAAACTAGAAAAAAATCATCCTGAATGACATAATGCAGACCCAGAAAGGCAAACATGACATGTATTAATGCATAAGTGGATTTTAGACTTAAAGCAAAGGATAACCAGGCTGCAATCTACAACCTCTGAGCAGCTAGGTAACAAGGAAGAATCTGGGAAGAGGAAATAGATAAGACCTCATGAGTAAATTGGGACTATAGAGGAGAGTGGGTAGGGGAGGGGGGAAGAGAACATGAGGGAATGGAATGATTGAGCTAGGGGAGGGACCCAGAGGGAGAACAACAAAATAAATATCCTGATAGATGGAGCCATTATGGGTTAGAGAGAAACTTTGTGCTAGGGAAATACCCAAGAACCCACAAAGATGACCCCAGATAAGACTCCATGAAATTGTGGAGAGGGTGCCTAAATTGGCTTTCCTCTATAATAAAATTGATAACTCCTAAACTGTCATTATAGAAGCTTTATCCAGTAACTGGTGGAAGCAGATGCAGAGACCCACAGCTAAGCACTATGTCGAGCTTCCAGCCTAGTCAAAGGGAGGGGTAAGTTATATGAGCAAAGAGGGTCTAGATCATGATAAGAAAACCCACAGAGAAAGCTGACCCATGCTATTGGGGTCTCCCTGACTCTGAAATGACAGCTGGGGGATCTGCATTGAACTGAACTAGGCCCTCTATATGTGGATGACTGTCAAATGGTGTGGGAAGTTTGTGGGACCTCTGGCAGTGGGATCAGAATTTATTCCTAGTACATTAAGTGTCTTCTTGGAGCCCATTCCCTATGGAGAATGTGTTGCTAAACCTTGACATGTAGGGGGTGGGAGGAGAGCTTGGTCCTATCTCAATTGGATATGCCAAACTGCATTGACTCACCCTGGGAGTCCTTACTCTCCTTGAGGAATGCATGATGGGATGCAGTGTGAAGAAACTGAGGAATGACTTGGAAAGGAGAAAGGAGAGAGGTGGCTATGTTAAAAAAAACTTCTAAATAAAAATGTATATTTCAAATGGAAAAAAGAAAAGAATTAGAAAAACCAACATTTAAGCTTTTTTAAAGCTAAAACAACCAGAAAACCAATTTTATATCTTTAGCATTATTAAATATAAAAATTTGGATTATACAACTAAAAGGTATATAAGTAATCAATATAAACTATAAATGCTGAAAATTAACCTCTTAAAAATAAGAGTTGATGTGGGAATGTCTTTCAGTATGCTGTGCATATCAATCTTTAAATAAAGGACTGTTTTAGACATGGCAGGCATGAAAGAAGTAGGTGGGGAATCAGAATAGTTAGGAGAAGAAGGGCAGAATCAGATCAGGTCAGGCCAGATACCAAAGAAGAAACATGTAAGGAATGCAGGTGAACCTCGGGCCATGTGGCAGGACAGAATATTGGAAATGGGTTGAAATAAGATGAAAGAACTAGCTATCAATGTGTCTAAGCCACAGGACAAACAGCATGAACTTAATATAAGTGTCTGAATTATTTTGGGGGCCTGAGCAGTTGTGGGTGTCTAAGGGGTCTGGAGTAGCAGGTCTGTGGGTCTGGACCTCTGGCCACTGGGGGCCAAGAGACCTTATTGTCATTGTAAGAGATGTCACCCAACATGGGGCAAGACACCCACATAAAGCCAGAGAAAGATTAGAAAGGGTTCTAGATCACAGAAACTGAGCCAAAGCAGCTTCCAAAATGTGTATCTGAAGTGGGTCATTGTACAGAAATAGCGTAGCCTCTGGGACACATTCAAAATGGCGGTGGCAGACAGGAGGCCAGGAGTGTATGCTGCTACCAGGCCAATTCCAGAAGTCTCACAGAAGACTCAGTAGCATGTGATTGATTTAAGGTTGAGGTTTATATTGAATTAAAAAGAAATGGAGTTAAAGATGGTTTCTTAGTAGCAGCATTTCTTGGGTCTGCTCTGTTTACTGTCTGCAAACAGAGATGCGACCCCTTTAAGAGAACTTACTAATTCAGCTTTATCTGCAAAAACTGTGTGGCTCTTTAAGAGAGTGTGAGTATTTTTAAAGCTCTTCTGGTTCGAAGATGATTAAGGATTCACAATAAAACAGATTCAGATTTAAAAAAATCTATAAATGGGTTACTATGTATGTAAAACATATATAACCTTCAGAGAGAAAAAGAAGGTAGAGAAAGTCCATAAAAAAGAGAAAGAGAGTAAGAAAAATATAATAAGCCATGTAAAGATGGAAAATAGGCACAGAATCTAGATTATGGTTACTATTGTGTTTTTTTAATTTTTTAACTGTTAATGAGCTAACTGTAGAAAGACAATTGATTGAAAAGACTGCTAAGTTAAATAAAAAAATATATTTTAAAGGTATCTTGATTTTGAAGTTTGTGTCTAAGAATTTATTGTTTTGGAAGAGTTCTGCTTTTCTTTCCACAGAAGATGAGAACCTGTGAATTGCTTCCAGGCTCTTATGGTTTCATCAGCCAAGACCACCTGAAAATTTTCTGATGGGAAGAGATGGTCACATCAGCTTCAGGGATGCAGGCTATGATGATCTATTCTCAAGAACCTGTGTGATTGTCAACGTCCCTCAATCAGCAGGAAGTACTAATGGAAAGCTACTTTCAAATTCCCAAAATATTGTTTAGAAATGTTTGTTTTCATTATGAATGGTTAATGGTCATAGTTAATCTTTTTCTAAAAAGAAAAAGCAGATATGTTATATGAGTGATTTACTTTAATCTAAAAATCAGCTATTAATCTCAAAATATTTTGCATTGGTATGGACTTTGGTTTACTTATACAAATATAAGTTCAATTTTGTTATGCTGAATGTATTTTTCTACTCTTGTTTAAGGTATGATGTTTATGTAACTGATTTAAAATTGTAATGTATAATTAAGAAATGCATGTTAAAATTTTTTAGGCATACAAAGATATATTTCGATTAGATAGGTAATCTTCAAACACTTCTAAGACCTATAGAATATGGCATTTTAAAATATTTTAATATCTTAGACTTTTATGGACAATGAGACAGGTCTTCTCCTGGCAGTACCAATCTATTTCAAGAGAAAAAATGGGCATCTCCATATGAAGTTTACTTTCTTTGTGACAAGACGCTGTTCATGTGTTGACTGCTTGACATATGCTGTTTAAACTGGACATGCAGGTTTCATAGGAAAGTAACCTCTAAACTTTGGCAGAACAAGCTGAGATGGTCCTTCATGTTATTGATTTGCAAAGAAAACTGCTAGCCATTCTTCAAGACACAAGGAGAAGCCACTGATGAACTATACTAGAATGGGCAGAGCAAATTTCCTGCTTCACTAAAATGAAAAGGGACGCTGGGCCTGTAGGCTATAGATGGATACCCCAACTTTATAAAGGATCTTTGGGTGTCTGTCCAGGCAGATAAATATCATCTCTGTCATTTCTAGATTTTGGAAGTTGTTTACACTTCTGGTTTACTTAGGAAATATATCCTTCTGTGGTCTTTGATGTAGTAGAAGATTAGATAATTATAGGTATAGTTTTTCTTGGCTATTTTAAGGTATATTGGATATTAAACTTTAGATTCACAATGATAAGGTAGATGATAGAGTAATTTTGTTAAATACAAATAGACTAGATATTGTAACTGTAATTCTTGCTTGGTAGTTATTTTGTTATATGTAATTTTGTTATATTAAAATTGAAACATTCCTTTTTGATTAGACAGAAATGAGGAGATGATGTGGGAATGTCTTTCTGTATGCTGTGCATATCAATCTTTAAATAAAGGCTGTTTTGGCCATGGCAGGCACCTTAGAAGTAGATGGGGAATAAGAATAGTTAGGAGGAGGGCAGAGTCAGATCAGATTGAGCCAGCCATCAAAGAAGAAACATGTAAGGAACACAGGTGAGCCACAGGCCACATGGCAGGACATATTAATGGAAATGGGTTGAATTAAGATAAACAAACTAGCTGGCAATTTGCCTAAGCCATAGGCCAAACAGTATGAACTTAATACAAAACATTTTTGAGGCTTAAGTAGCGGTGGGTGGCTAAGGGGTCTGGGGTGGCAGGTCTGTGGGTCTGGACCTCTGGCCACCCAGGTCTAAGAGACCTTATTGTCATTGTAAGAAAGAGTATTTGGGGTGGCTGGAGAGATAGTCAAGGAATGAGTGCTTGCTTCTCTTAGAGTATGGAAGTGAGATTCCCAGGATCTACATTTGTAGGCTCACAACTATCTGAAACTCCAACTATATGGGATCCAGTGACTGCTTTGGCCTCCAAAACACCTGTACACAAGCACAAACAAAAATGAATAAATAAAATACATATTTAAAAGCTTTCTATGTTAATTTCTTTTCTTCTAGCTATGGCAAAAAGATGTGATAAGAATATATGTGTAAATCTCTTTTCTTTTTCTCACTTGTCTGTAAGTCTAACATGGGTCAAACTTAAATTAAAATGCATTTTAAATAGTGTATGTATTGGAAGATCAAAAAAAAAAAATGATAGATTCCTAGTGCTAAATATTTGAAGTACACGAAACATTCTGAGTCCTTTTAAGGAATTTTACTAGAATCCTATAGAAATGGCACATTTTTCAGAATATAAAGCAGCAGAGTGTTTTAATCAAATTTGTGCTTCCTGAACCCCTCTCAAGGACAGTGCAGATAGGAAGGTGGAGACAGTAGATGTGTAGACATGGTTAAGTGTGTTTTGGCCTCAGGAAAGATGTCTGAAACTTGTACAAGGACAGTAGTAAAAAGAATGGAGCAGAAAACATGGGTTCCAGGAAGGTCATTTAGAAGATTAAGAGTCATTCCTTTGCAGTAAAATTAAATATGAACATTTCCTAGGCAATTTTGATAATTGTCACCTAGACAGACATGTCCTCTACACCACTCTGTATTTCATCCTATATAAAACTTGAATTAGTCCTCTGACTCATGTGCAGTTTTCCTTAGAATCTAGACATTACTGGGCTATTCCATGTCTGGTTCCTGGTTATCCTGGCAGTGTAGGGTTCCATCTTGTGGAATGGGCCTCAAGTCAAACCAATCATTGCTTGGCCACTCTCGTAAGTTCTGCACCATCATTGCCCCAGCACATCTTGTAGGCAGGACAGATTGTATGTGGAGGGTTTTATCACTGGGTTGGTATCTAGGTTTTCCTTTCCACAAACATGATTGTATGGCTAGAAAAGGAAAAAAATGAATGAAATTATTCCTAATGATAGTCTGCTATATTCATAGATTTGTGCTTTTTCCAGTTGTCATGAGATAAGCTTCTCCTAGAAGCAGACAGGAGCAGGTGTAGAGACTCACAACCAGATATTATGTAGGAAGAGTTTAAATTTGGAGGCTCTATTGCATCCCAGCCCTCAAAGATAGGGGAATCCTGTGAAGAGGGGGAGTAAAGCTTGTGGGATTCAGAGGGGGTGGAGGATGCCAGGAGAACACGGCCCACTGAATCAACTAAGATGGGCTCACATAGGCTCACAGAGTCTGAAATGGCAAGCATGGGACCTGCAGGGGTCTGCACCAGTTCCTCTGCATATGTAATGGCTGTTAGCTTGGTCTTTTGTGAGATTCCTAACAGTGGGAGAAGGTGATCTCTGACTCCTTTGTCTGCTTTTGAGACTCTTCTTATTGGGTTGCCTTGTCAAGCCTTGCTGTGAGGCTTTTAACCTTGTTTTATTGTTTCTTGTTTTGTGCTGTTTTGCTGTCCTGTTTTTGGAGATCTGCTTTTTTTTCTGAAGAAGAAATAGAGGCAAAGTGGATCTGGGAGAGAAGGGAGTTGGTAGCCAGGAGGAGTGGAAGGAAGAGAAACTATACTTGGGCTGCATCATATGAGAGAAGAATCTCTTTTAAATTTAAAACAAGAGGTCACGGTACCTCAAAGAGAAAAGGCAAATGTTTTTCAGTGAGCTATCCAAATTGTGAAAATACCTTTTTCTTCAGCAGAGACTTCTCCTTGATACCCAAAACAGAGATGAGGACCTGCCGGTGCCCCTCCACGCCAAAATTCCAGCTTCTCTACCTCTAGGGTTCAGGGGTTCACAGTTCATCCAGAGGGAAAAAAATATTAGATGAAGACAGAAGGGAAAGAGAAAAGGGCAGTGAGGAAAAGGTGAGGAGAGAGAAGGGGGAGAATCCTGAGTGGGATTGTTTAAAGGGAAGTTTTTAAAACTTCAAAACAAGAACGAAGAAAAAGAGCATGTAAATCAAGGTGGGAAGGGAAGAGGAACATACAAACCAATTTGCTTCCTTGGACTTAGCTCTTATTACTACTGTGTCCTTTACTGGTCCCTTCAAAATTCAATTGCATCTACTTTCACTTGAGCTGCTGAGATTTCCTGTGATGTAATTTGTATTGGTCTTAGAAAACAATGGAGTGTCAAGGTGTGACTCTGGCAGAATTCTCTCCTGTCATTTCTATGGCCTTGAGTTTAATCAACACCAAACATCTGACAAATGAACAAATACAGCATCTAACACAGAAATGAGAAAGTCTCCAGATGCTGGCTAAGGGATTCTTCCCCCTTCCCTTTCCTCCCTCCATATCTTCCTATGAGCCACCTTGCTGTCCTTCAAATCCATGGCCTCCTTTTCTTTAATAGGCATTTCAGGGTATATATAATGTATGTGTATTCCTAAATATACTAATACAACTTGATCTGTGCACATTACTTGTATGTATATACTTGTTGTATACACATATACAACACAACTCATATGCACAATACTCAGAGTTTATTGAAGGGGGATCAGGGACAGTATGGAAGCCAGAGCAACATAAAATTTTCTGTTAGATTTTGTCTCTTAGAAATGTCAGAAGTTACAATCAGGAAGCCTCATCAACACAACTGCCTAAACTTGATGTGAATATGGCAAAACCTAAGTATTTTTCTGATGAAGCAGTTTTTATATGAATGCTAAATTTGTTCACAAGTGTGCCAAGTATCATTAACAGTACATTTTGTGTGAATTAGAAGCCAGAGTTTGTTGAAAACCTTAAGTGAAATGATGGCATTATGTCAGAATGTGTGTGTGTGTGTGTGTGTGTGTATTGAGTATGTGTGTAAGACAGAATGTGCGCATGAGTATGTGTGTGTGTGTAAGACAGTACGTGAGTGTAAGAAAACATATATGTGTAATGAAATGTGTGAGTAAAAGTGCATGTGTATGAGTGTGTGGGAGAGTTCCTAAAATTCTTTACACTTTGTGAGGTAAGTATGAATAAGAATATTTGTGGTAGTACGTGTATGTTCATGTGTGTTAGAAAATGGATGTGTATGAGATTGTGTAATTGCGTGTGAAAGAGTGCATTTTTCTGTTGTATGTAAAATGTTTGAAGGGATGTGTGAATGTAAGTAAAAGAATGTGTTAATGTGTTTGAATGTGTTTGAGTGTGTGTCTATTGGACAGAATGGGTATGAAAAAATTATGTCTAAGAGTGTGAGTGAGAATGTGTATGTGAATATACAAGAAAGTATGTGTTAATGTGTCTGAGAATGTGTGTGTGAGAGAGAGCTTATGTATGAGTGATTTAGAGTATGTACATATACAAGTGTTTGAATCTAAGTTCCCAGGACACCGAACCTCAAGCTACCAGTAGGTATTGATTTACTTCCCCCTTTCACATTTTTCCTAACTCACTGCCTTGCCTTATGCAGAAAATATTGCCTAAAGCATTATTGAACTAATCCATTGATTTGAAATTTATGTGTATAAAGAATCTAAGTCCTGGATGACAGAATATTGAAGAGGATTCCTGACAAAGATATTTTTATTTATTCCTTCATAGTAATGAATTCTGATCCCACTGTTCCTACTGCTCTCTTATTCCCTCGCACTACAAGTAAGGCTCCTTTTACAAGACCCTCTTATTTTCTTTTTGGTGACTCTAGATTTAATTAGCAGTGATTTGCATAATCATTGGCAGGAGGGATTTATAATTTATCTGTATGCTTAGAGAACAAAAGAGAAATATGATCTATGGAAAGCATAACTGCTCTCTCATCATCTCATCATACTGTGAATGTGTTGAAAATGAAGACCCATTTTGGATTGAAGCCACTGTGGTAGGTTGGAAAGAACAAGATTAGATGTAAATGAAAATGTCTTAACTGGGCTATCTTAATTTTTCTGCACCAGGTAGAAAAAGTAAACAATTAAATGCGTTATCTAAATCCAGTCCTTCACTTTCCATTTTCTTTTTAACCTTAGAATCTGTGTTTTTCTCACTCTTTCATTAATTTCATCCACATCATTACATCAGTAAACTCACTATTCACTTTACTGTCTTTGTACTACTCAACCAATGAGCAAATTTTTAAATATCCTTTCACTTTATTGTCATAAAGTAGATATATTTTATGCATGGCATGGCTCCCTTCAGTTTTGCTAGCAAGTTTCTCTCTGTGTGTTCTGAATGTTTTCTTATCTATCTATAGTCATGGTTTGGCCTTGTTCTGCCTCCATCAATGGTTGGCAATCTTTTCAGTGATGATATCAACATATTGAGGCTGTCCAAATTAATATCTTCCATTCTGTGAATCCAGTAGGGAAAATTCACATGTATCTAAAACACCTCTAAATCCAAGTTATTTTTCTCATCTTAATTTCAGAATAGCCTGTTTCTCTCATCCAGGAACCAATCAATGTTCTATGAATTCAGAACTGAACACAATTAAAGGTACTATACTAGACAATCCTACTTGTCTGAACGTTGAGGTAATTTATTTCATTGTCTCAAACCTTTCTCTCTTTCCAGCCTTCTTGATGTAGAATATACCAAAAGGTCATATTACTTTACTCTCAAAATACAACCAAGTCCAACTCTTGTGTTCATTTATCATATGCTCTCCACTTAGATAACTTCACAGACTTTAACATTCCTCTCAGAATTTCCCTTGTTTCTTCTTTTCCACATGTCAGTGTACAGTCATCAGGGAGTTTTCCAGACTGCACTTCATATTATGTGTATTTCATCTGCATTATTCTTCTATGGCTCATCGCCACAATAGAGTAGCAGCCCTGTCCTTTCTTTAAAACCTGGACAATATATAAAGTCATTTTCATGCAAGCACATAATCTACTTTGGGCATTTCCCTTTTATTCTAGGCTACTTTTTCCTTTGTTACCCTTCATTCTGCTAGTCCTTTTTATTCCCTAGTCAGTTTTACTTCTTCCTTCATCTCATTCATAAGTACATGTTTTATTATATCTATAGACTCAGAAGTGAGTGAAAATATATTGTCTGAGGCAAGCTTACTTTGCTTAATGTGATTATTTCCAGTTAGATGTACTTTTATTCTTCTTTACAGCTGAAAATAAAAACTTTATTTCAGAAACCATGATTCAAATTAAATCTTACCTAATCTTATGCTGTCAGACACTGTCTTATTGCTGTGAAGAGGTACTATGACCATGGCAACTCTTATAAAGGAAAGTATTTAATTTGGCTTCACTTACAGTTTCAAAGGTTTATCCCATTTGTCATCATGGCAGAAGGCATGGTGGCATACAGACAGACATGGTGCTGGAGAAGTAGCTTGAGAGTTCTATATGTGAATCTGCAGGCAACAGGAAGAGAAATAGCTTGGGCCATTGAAACCATAAAGCTCATCCCTAGTAACATACTTTCTCCAACAAGACCAATCTACCCCAACAAAGCCATACCTCCTAACCTCTCTCAAGCAGCAGCAATTCCTAATGACCAAGCATTCAAATGTTTAACCCTATGGGAGATATTTCTATTTGACCTTCCACAGGCATCTAGTCTCTTCCCATAGATTAGCTTTTGTGAGCTGGTATACATTTATCTCTATAATATGTTGACTTGCCATCTTTCGGTTAACTTGAGGACTGTTATAATAACCCTACTTCTGACTGTGGATTCTTGACCTCTGTGTCCCTTCAGATTTAACTCCTACCTTACCTCCTCATCCTCTTCACTCTCACCTCACCATTTCTGGAAGTATTTTCAAGTCTCAAAGATCACTTCTGCTTCAAGAAGTTATCTTCTAGTACTTTTATTTAAGATATTTCCCCCCAGAAGTTCACACAAATTGATGCTTCACATCTTCATATTTTTTTTCAGATATTACTCCTCAACAAAGTATCTCCACTATGAAGACATCTTCTGCTACATCATAGTGTGGGAATATACTTCTGTTATTTGTTCATGTTTAACTATTTGGTTTCTGGCTCTTTCTCTTGATATAGTTTAAGTCTACACTTAACACTTAAAGGTTATTAATTTGGGTAATATGATAGTTAATATTGTTTATTAAGTTTTTAGGATATAGAATCACTCAGTGCTTCTAGCACACATGTGGTAAATTGTATGAATAGACAAGCCTTGGGGAATGCCTATGGTGAAATTTTGTCATATTAATTAATTTGGAAGACCCATCCTAAAAGTGTACACTACTATTACCTGGGCATGGGTCTTAGACTAAATAAGAGGTAAAAGTCTAGCTGAAAATAATAATTAATTATTCTCTTTTTTTACTGCAAATAAGATATGACAAGCTGCTTCAAGCTACTGCTACTTTGATTACCTGCCTTTATAGATTATACTCTTGAGCTGTGAGCCAAAATAACCCCCAACCCTTAAATTATTTTGTTGAGGTATTTTATCTCAGCAACAGGAAAAGTAACTGAGACAAGGAGATGCTAGGAATTGAATCTAGATTCTCACACCTGGGAAATCTTCCCTGTGCTTTGCCATTTCTACAGCATCATCTTTGAAAGTTGGACTTTATCTTCTCATGGCACCTCTAGCATACAGCCAAAAGCTTGGCAATGCTATACTCATAGATTAGTGCCTCGCCTGTCATCAGCAGGGTGTTCCAGCAACTGATGGGAACAGATGCAGAGACCCACAGGCAGATACTAGGTGGAGTCAGGAGAACCCCCCTCAGAAAAGGGGGAGAAAAAATTGTAGGAACCACAAGAGTTAAGGATACCACAAAAAAACCCCCACAAAATCAAATAACTGGGTCATAAGGACTCACAAAGATGGAGAGACAATCAAGGAGCCTATGTGGATCTGAGCAAGGTACTCTGCATATACGTTATGGATGTATAGTTTGGTGTTTTGTGGGACTCCTAACAGCGGGAGTAGGGGTGTCTTGTCTGTGCTTGGGACCATTTTCCTCCTACTGGGTTGTCTCATCCAGCCTTAGTATGAGGTTTGTGCCTATTTTTATTGTAACTTGTTAGGCCACATTAGGTGGATATCCGTGGGAGGCCTGCTCATTTTTTGGAAGGAAAATGGAAAAGGAGTTATTCTGGGGGAGAGGGAAGGAGGTTGCAACAAGGAGTAGAGGGAGAGGAAGTTGCCCACAGTTGGGATGTAATGTATGAGAGAATACAGCCACCAAACAAACAAACAAACAAAATACACCAAACTTGGCACTTAATAAGTAAGGCATGGTATCAGTTTGCTGATCAGTCCACACATTGTAGGGTTTTTTTTTTTATCATTTTTCTTCAGATTTCAACTCTCAAGGAAAGATAAGATTCATTGAAGCAAAAATATCTCTGACAATGAAAAAATTAGAAATGTTTTCTGTCTGCACAAAGGCAAAACCTAAAAATAGTTGACAAATTGACTGGCAAATATTTATTTATTTGCAGTCACTAGATCAGCCATGCAGTTAATTTGGTTCAGTTTCAAAAGGAGAACAGACTTTTCATCTTTTTGCCTTTACAGGGTTTACCAGGGCCTCCTGGACCAAAGGTAAGATCTCAAAATTGTATGTTTTTGCTGCGGATAACTTAAAAACAGAAACCACCACCCTTTTATAGAAAGTTCTGTAGGTACTAACCTTCTTGCATATAATTCTCCTTTATGATTTTCTTTTGCAGTCAAGTGCTGAGAAAGCATATATGTCCTTGTTACTAACAAGTATAATGTCAGACCATTGTTTACAGTTTTTTCAATCTTAATGTTCCATAAGTGAGAGAGATCAATGGCTTATCTATGTTTATTCAAAAATAAGTATTCACCATTGTCTTCACATGTACAAACAAATTATAGGAAAAAAGTTCATCACAATACCAAAAAATAAGAATGAGTTTTAAGAATTAAGCTTCAAGTTGACTTGTTTCAAAGAAAATGCTTTGTAATCTCAATTTCAACAATGCTTTGCTTGACATTCCTCCATTTTGTGTTTTCTCTGGCAGCCTTCTGAGGCAGAAGCTGCTGTTCATGTAATTTTTATGAACAGCCTAAATCTCTGACCACAAATTGCACTGCAAAGACAGTTTGAGTAGAAACATGAGTCAGGCTTTCCTGAATTTGGAGACAGGAGAATGGAGCAAATCATGAATAAACCCTGAGCATCCTTTCATATATGTTCCTTACTGTTATTGAGCTTCCATTTGGTTGAGGGTCCTGGCTCCTTCAAGCACTGCTGAGAGAGTATTTTATATGTTTGTACTTGTGTAAATATTTACTGTGTCACAGTCTCAGCCAAGCTCTGGTGACTTTGATGGGGTCATTCAGTCCTTGTGAAATAGTATGGAGGTTCAGGTTGTATGACACCAAACTGATACTCTGTAAAAGAATGGTACTCAGTTATCCTTAACCTTCCTAATGCTATAAACCATTAATAAAGTCCTTCATGTTGTGATGACCCCAAACCATAAAATTATTTTCATTACTATTACGTAAGTGTAATTTTGCTACTGTTATGAATTGAAACACAAATTCTAGTTAGTATTTGATGAAGACTGAAACACAGAAAGATCTCTGTCCTTGGAGTAATGGGATTAAAGGCTTAGGTCACTACCATGCTGGGATTAAAGGAGTTAATTACCAACTGTCATTCTACTGCTGGGATTAAACTCATGAGTTACCTCGTTCTGACCCTCACTGCTTGACTGTGAGTGAATCTATTCTCTGATATTCTGCGCTGATTATATTAAATATAAAATATATCACCACAATGAATCATCATGTAAATAACTGATAAGTAAATGGTTTTAGGAAACCCATGTGAAAGGGTCATTTGACCCCCTAGGGGACTGTAACCCACAGGTTAAGAACCACTGGTCTAGCAAGAATTGAAATGAGTCATGAAGATAGTTATCATGGGTATTCCCACAAGAATATTTACTACATTCTCATTAAAGCTCTGATATAAAAATATGTACAAATTTATGATCACCTGATTTTTGACAAAGAGACCAAAAATATTCAGTGGAAAAAAGACAGTATCTTCAGCAGATGATGTTGGCATAATTGGATGTTAGTATGTAGAAGAATGCAAATAGATCTAAACCTATCACCATGTACAAAACTCAAATCTAAGTGGATCAAAGACCTCACCATAAACCCAGCTACACTTAACTTGATAGAAAAGAAAATGGGAAATACCCTCAAACGTGTTGGCACAGGTGACCACATCCTAACTATAACTCCAGTAGCACAGACACTAAGAACAACAATCAATAAGTGGGATCTCCTGAAACTAAGAAGCTTCTGTAAGGCAAAGGACACTGTCAATAAGACAAAACGACAGCCTACAGAATGGGAAAATATCTTCACCAACCCTACATCTGACAGAGAACTGATCTCTAAAATATATGGAGAACTCAAAAAACTAGAGCCCCCAAGCCTAAATAACCCAATTAAAAATGGGGTTCAGAGCTAAAAAGGGAATTCTCAACAAAAGAACTACAAATGGCTGAAAGGCACTTTAAAATTTGCTCAACATCTTTAGCCATCAGAGAAATTCAAATCAAAACAACTTTGAGATACCACCTTACACTTGTCAAATGGCTAAGATCAAAAACACAGATGACAGCCTATGCTGCAGAGGATGTGGAGCAAGAGGAACACTCCTCCATTGTTGGTGGGAGTGTAAACTAGTACAGCTGCTCTGGAATGCAGTATGGCACTTCCTCAGAAAACTAAGAATCTATCTCCCCAAAGGATGCACATTCATACCCCAAAGGTTAGCTCAACTATGTTCATAGCAGTATTATGTATAATAGCAAGAACCTGGAAACAACCTAGATGCCCTTCAACTGAAGAATGAGTTAACACACCATGGTACATCTACACAATAGAGTAGTACTCAGTAGAAAAAAAAATGACATCCTAAAATTTTCAGGCAAACTGGTGGATTTGGAGAATAATCTCCTGAGCAAGGTATTGCAAGCCCAGAAAGATAAACATGAGATATACTCACTCATAGTGGATTTTAGACAAAAAGCAAAGAATATCTGTAATGATTCACAGCACATAGCAGTCTCATGGTAAATGCAACATGGCACGGGGTGAATAAGAATTCCTCATATGTAGTCCCCACATGGTAAGCCCCCACATGGAGCCAGCAGAGCACCATGTATAGAGGGTATGCCCCTAGGAGTGGCTATGTAAATCTATGCCCACCCACTCTCTTAAAAGGAGCTGTCTGACAAGTGAAACTCTCTCTCTCCTTCCCCTACTCTCTCTCCCCTTCCCCCTTTCTCTCTCTCAGCAACTCCCTTTAATAAAATCTTGTGTGGCATCTGGTAGTGTGTGTCTATCTCTCATGCATCAAACTAACAATACCCAAGCTGCAAACCACAACCTCTGAACATCTTAGGATTAGAAGGAATTTAAGAGGGACACCCAGAGATTCACCCTAGGAAGAAAAAATAGAGAAGATCTTCTTAGCAAATTGAGATCATAATGGATTGCACCCAAGAAGAGGTAGGAACACATCATGAGAGAAGGAGGTGGTTGAGTGAGAAGAGCAACAAAGAGGGAGAAAAAAAGAGATGGATATCTTGATAGAGGAAGCCAATATGGGGTTGGAAAGAAACCAGGTGTTAGGGAAACCTCCAAGAACTCACAGGATGTCCCTGGCTATGATTCCAACCAATAGTGGAGGGGGTGCCTAAATAGGACTTCCCCTAGAATCAAATGAATAACCACCCATGGACAGTGTGTGGAGCCTCAAGGGATGGGATCAGATTGTGTTCCTGTGTGTGGGCTGGCACCTTGGAGTCCATTCCCTGCTAAGGAATACCTAACCCAATCTTGACTTTGGAATGAGGAAATCAGACATGCCTGGAGTTGATGTGCCAAGCTGAGCTCATCCACCCTGGAGCTTCTTGCCATTTGGGAGGAGGGGACTGAAGAATGGGAAGGGGAGAGGTTTAAGGCTGACTGGGAGGGATTGGGAGGAGGGATGAGCAGGAGAGCAGAGGGATACATGGAAAAAAGACTTTTTATAAATTAAATGTTAAATCAAATTTCTATTTGAGTCTTTGCTTTTTAATTTTATTATTGAAGAAATTTTTTTATTTATTTTACATACCAACCACAGATCCCTCTCTCATCCCACTGCTCCCCAGTCTTCCCTCTTCCATCCCCTCTTCTGAAAAAAGAAGGCCTCCCAGGGAGAGAATGTACAGCCTGGTACATTCAGTTGAGGTAGGTCCAAGACCCTCCCCACTGCATCAAGGCTGTGGCAAGATATCCCACCATGGGTAATAGGCTCTAAAAAACCAAGGATAGATCCTCATCCCACTTCCAGGGGCTCCTTAAACAGAACAAGCTATACAACTGTCTCCTATATGAAGAAGACCTACTCAGGTCCTATACAAGCTCCACAGCTGTCAATCTAAAATTCCCACTAACTTGGTTCAATTGTCTCTGTAGAGAAGAGGAAAAAGAAGGAGGAGGAGGAAGAGGAGGAAGAGGACGAGCATGGCAAACTGGTGTAATGTAAAATAAAGAAAATGCATAGTTGTTTTTTTTTTAAGTCTTTGCTCAGATTTGTCTTGTTCCTGGCTGCCTTCTTGGTGGCAGAAGATGGATATGTGTATACCATCAGTACCCAGCTCTGCAGTTCAGAATGTTAAATGGATAGATGATCTCTTTGAGAACTAAGTAATTGTCCTTTTTGGAATTATGGAATAAACGCAAGAGAAAAGAAAAGTACATAGAATCCTGGAAATCCTGCCATCCATACTAAGAACAATTGCAGTTATCATTTGCTCTTCCTAAGAATCAGAGTGTGCCAAGGGGTTGGTGTAGGTACTGTCCTAGTTTCACTTCTGTTCTGTGAAAAACTTTCCCAACAAAAAGGAATTATTTATCTAAAATCCCAGGTTACAGTCCAACATTGTGTGGAAATACCACTGGCAGGAGTTTGAAGTAGCTGGGCACATCAGCCACAGTCAAGGGCAGAGACAATTGGACAAATGCATGACTCTTACTCAGAAAATTTTTGTACTCGATATTCCTTTTGGAGAAATAATTGAAAATAAAGAATTTGTTTCATACAGTATATTAGGTTCACAGCTTTCCCTCCCATCTCTCTTTCATCTCTTACCAGATCCTCCCCACCTTCCCACCCATTCAACTTCATGTCTTCTCTCTCTCTCTCTCTCTCTCTCTCTCTCTCTCTCTCTCTCTCTCTCTCTCTCTCTCTCTCTCTCTCTCTCTCTCTCTCTCCAGATTGTGGTGATGTATTGCTTGTGCTAAAAAAAAAAAAAAAAAAAACAGAAAACAAAAAAAAACAAAGCTTGCCTGAAGATCAGAGAACAAAGCTGGCCAAAGAGTTAGCCATAGAAGTCAGACACTGTGGCCCACACCTTTAATCCTAGCACTCAGGAGGCAGAGGCAGAGATCTGTCTGGATCTCTGTGAGTTCAAAGCCACAGGAACTGATCTAATTAATTTATATTGATCCAGTCTAAAAGAGAAACAGGGCCAGGTAGTAGCACACATCTTTAATCCCAGCACTTGGGATCTCATATCTTTGCTCCCAATACTTGGGAAGCACACTCCTTTAATCCCAGCATTAGGAAGGTAGAGATAAGAAGTGATATGACTGCACAGAGAAAGGAATATAAGGTGGGAGTGGACAGGGGTTTGACACTTGCCTTTCCTTCCAGTTGAGAGCTGAGAGACATTTAGTCTAAGGATTCGTGGAGTCAGGATCTTCCCCTTTCATCTTGAGAATCCAGCAGCGGTGAGAAGTGTCTCTAGTGGTTTGTTCCTCTGCTTCTCTGATCTTTAAGCTTTTACCCCAATATCTGGCTCTGGGTTTTTATTATGAGACCAATTAGGACTCATGCAAAACCAACCAGTTAAAAACAACAACAATAAAAAAGATGAAAAAAATTAAAAAAAAATTAGAAAACAAACCTGAACAAAACAGAGCAAGCAGACAAAAATGAGAAGAAAAAGAAAAGCAAATCAAAACAGAATCAAGCAAAGAAAAAGCATTGGAAATACATACATATGCATGCACACATACAGAGAGACAGAGAGAGAAACTTAGAACAAAAAATCAGAATCAAAATAGATAAAATAGATAATCCAAAGACAAGGTAAAAAAAATGTTCTAACAAAGCATTATGAGAGAAAACATCTATAAAATGACCATTGGTTTATGTTGGCCATCTACTGCTGGGCATGGGAACTGCCCTTAAGTATGGGTTATATGCTCAGTAAGACTCCATTGAAGAGACCCAGTTATTCCTTTGTGAGTAACTATCAATAGGAGAAAGCTGCTGGGTTAAGAATGGGGACTTGTGTGCTCTTCTTTTCTTGGTCCTGGGACTCCGTCTCACTTGGACCTGTGCAGGCCCTGTGTAAGCTCTCACCATCTCTGTGAGTCCTTATGTGTTTCAGGTCTTTTGTGTTTAAAAGGCCTTGCTTCCTTAGTATCTAGACAATGTCACATTTGAAACTCTCCTCCTATGTGATTCTTGATTGTATAGAAATAAATAATTAAAATGAACTATTGTAGGTATTTTATTGATCAACTCAATATCTTTATTGCGTATATCACTATCGACTTACATATAAAGTCAGAGACCTCTAGAAAATGAGTATATTGTTAGTATCAAATTTGAATTCTGTAGTTTCCTTTTTGTCTTGTTGGTCTCATTTACATCAGCACTCTGCACCTCAGCACGGAATCTTTCTCTTTTATGTTACTAAAAACAGAGTAGAGATACCAGAGATACATCATAGTCATATTTTCTGATGTCACTTTTAGATTTGAAATTATAATTTCACTATGTTAATTTTCTGATTCAAAGCCAAAAGAACAACATAGTTTTAAATAAGGGAAAACTGATTAAATGATGTAATTTGAAGTATAGATATATCTCTTAGTTTATACAGGTGCTGGCATTTTACTTTGGTAATGCTCTCTTGTAATGGGGTCACTATCTGGTTGAATTTTATTTCAGACAATGTGAGTTTCCCCCTCATTTCATATAATGTGGTATTGATTGGCAAGCTATGACAAGCAATTTCAAAAACACAGCAGTAAACCAAGTCACAATGTAAATGAAAGCCTTCCTAGGATATTACTCACATTACTACACTCACTTTGACTCTAACACACATACACGGAACTTACTTTAAACCTTTATTTTTTTTTTTCTTGTGAGACAGGTATACCATCTAATCAGTTTAGAGCATGATTGCTTTTAAAATGACTTACAATGACTCCTATCTCACTTTGTTTTGATCAACCCAAACCAGAATTTATAAACCTGGCTAATAGGCAGCATTAGAATTAAAATTTTAAATATTTGACCTTTTCCCACTGAAATTACTTAAAATGTAACTTAACAAAAACATACATTTCTAAGGTGATGACCTCTAAATATTACGCACATTCTAATAAACCTAGACAATAAAATTTAATGGATTAAAAATAATTTGGGGGTAAAATTGAGGATTAAAGAGCTGTCCCATCATAATATGTTAAAGAAAAGAGCCAGAATAACAGATAGTAGACTCTGTTCCATTGATTTAAGGAGCAGAAGAAACAATGAAAAAACAGATAAAAAGTGCAGAGAAATGTCGTTGACTAGGCCCAAGCTCAATTCTAACAGCACCAGGCTGTGGGGTCAGTCTCAAGCAATAAAACCAACAACAATTAATAATCAAACCACCAGGAAAAAGAAAAGAGTGCAATGGTTCTAAAAGGTCAAGCCTATGAGGCCTCAACCATACAGAAAGAACAGACAACTAGCTTGCCCTGAGAGTAGGAGAACCAGTCTTCCCCAGAGAAGAACACATCAGTAGGTCCTCCAACACCAGGTCAGCCTTGAAATATGCATAGAAGTACATCTGCAAATGGAGCAAATTATATTTAGGAATATATATGCATATACATAGATGTACATGGTACAATTAAGGGAAAAGGGGGCTAAGAATTTGAAAGACGGCAAGAAACGGTATATGGGAAGATTTGGAGGCAGAAAAGGGAAGGGAGAAATGGTGTAATTATATTATAAATTTTTCTTAAAAAATGGTAAGTTAAGAGGTATTTTCAAAGAATCAAGGATTAATAAATGATCAGTTATGGCATGTAGTTTCAAACAATCCTAAATGTAGGCCTAGGATCAACCTGATATATTTTAGGTTAATAATTTCAGGTTGCTTTAGTGATCCTGCAATCACACCCAGAGCACAGCTTTGTTGCTATTATTTTTTTTGTAAGATTTCTTGCCTGATCCACATTAAAACCCCTGCAGACCTTTTTTTAGTTATGAAATAAATGTCTTAGTAAGTGTTCATAATTATTCAGAATACTATTTAAAGATGATCAACTTACCCAATGGAAATATATGATAACATTTTAACAGTGTTATGGGGTTTCAGCAACCACTTCTTGGGGCATCCTGAGGGACTAAAAGTTAGAGAAACCCAGTGATATAGGTAGGGAGGCATGAAGAGATAGCAAAGATGGTAAATTTCCAAGGTGGCCTGATGTGGGAATGCCTTTCTGCATGCTGTGAATATTAATCTTTAAATAAAGGAGCTGTTTTAGCTCATGACAGGCATCATAGAAAAAGTAGGAGGAGAAATCAGAACATAGGTAGGAGAAGCAGGTCGGAGTCAGACAGACCATGCCCAGAGCCCAAAGGAGGAACATGTAAGGAACACAGGTGAGTCACAGGCCACATGGCAGACAGATTACTGACAATTGGTTGAGTTAAGATGTAAGAGCAAGCTGGCAATGTGCCTGAGCCATAGACCAAATCGCATGAATGTAATATAAGCGTCTGAATCATTTTGGGGGGCTAAGCAGTGGCAGGCAACCAAGGGGTCTGGGGCTGAAGGTCTGTGGGTCTGGGACCTCTGGCCACCTAGGACCAAGAAACCCCACTGTAACAGTGGCCAGCTTCTTTCTCAGGCTCCTTACTTGAGACAAAAATTTGGCACCATGAAAAAAACAGCCTTGTAGGGTTTTTCTTCTCCATCCTGATGGAATGGTTTAACAAGTTCCAGGCCATATCAGGACATGTTTACACAATGGTTGTGGACCAGTTAGCTGGCCTATCTCCTTCAAACAGACAAACCCTAAGTTAGGGGAGGAAGAGTCCTCACTGACTTTTAAAACTACATCCACCAAGAAAGGATTGAAATTTCTGCTCCCCAGTTCTCCTTCTATATTTCAGAGGGTATTTTTTTTCTTTCATTTTGTGCCTGTTGAGTGCATGTTTTTCTTCATAAAAAGAAAATAAAACGTATTTTTTTCAACATTTGATTCTATCTGCTTCTGTTTGCAGTGTTAGAGATTTCTCTGCCGCTACCTGTCATGCTGGATTATTCCTGCTTTTTAATCTCTTTACTGGCAAGAACAAATAAACCCAATCAAGACCCCTTCATTGTAACTATTACTCTCCTCCACTCAAGCTACCATTTCATAGAAGAGGATTATATTCACACCCCACTTGATATCTTACTGCTATGTGGGATAAACTCTGATTATTTCTGAAAAGTGTGATTTGAATTACAACAGTTTAATAAAGATGACTGGATTGCCCAGCTAAGGTTCGCAAAACCAAGTACAAACTTTTGTGGCTTAAGCAACAGAAAGACATTACTCACAGTTTTGGAGTCTGGAATCCTACAAGAAAAATCAGCAGGTTTGGATCATTCACCATCTGACTCCTTGGTGTGCAGTGGACTGTCCATCTGTCTGAATTTTCCTCTGTGTGGATGCACACTGAGTTCCTCCCTTTAGACTGAAACCTTGCACTTATGACCTTATTTATGTTACCTTACTAAAATTTAGCTTTTTTCTAATAGGATATTTATTTTTTTATATGAGGGGATATGATTTTAGCATATAAATTCAAGCAGGAGACACAATTTTGATAAAAATACATTCATACTTACAAAATATTAGTTCAGTTTATATTTTTGAAAATTCCCTCCTTACAAAATTCTTTTTCAAATTCTCTTTCCACAAAATGACCTTTGTTTCCCTGACCTAATTTGTTATCTTTCCAAATTTATCTTTTCATACCTTTCATAAATTATTTTTAATATCTCTGCAAAGCTCTCAGCCATGTTCTTTACAAAATATTTATTTTTGTTATGTTAAGGTGTGTATACATGTATTTATTTACATAAGAATGTGTACATTCGTGTAGTCACAATGAAAGTCAAAGGCAACAGATTTCCCAAACCTGGAGTTACAGTCACGAGCTGCCTGATGTGGATGCTGGGGACCAAATTCTAGCCTTCTGAAAAAGCATCAAGTACTCTTTCCCACAGTCATCTCTCCACCCCCTGAGCCCTGTTCTTATCTCAGTCAAAATTATTCCCCCAGAAGGAATTAAAGTACACTAAATGTAATGGATCTACCACATCTGATGCAAGTTTATAACTGTAGTCCAGAGCCTTTCTTGAATCTCAGGATTATATGATTCATTTTTTTTGTTGGGCAGCCTCAACATAGTTCATAGTAGATAATGTATGACAACCTACACTTATTCACCCATCTACCACTTATAAAATTTTAGATGTTGTTATAAATGCTTATGGTACATATATTTTATCTAGGATCTATACAGATCACACTTGTTTTTTACAGTCTTATAAATATCAGGAGGTACCTAACCAAGAATATGTGAGTCTGCCATAGACTATGTGGGTCTCTCTATTCCAGGCAATCTACAGCTCCCATATCTGATTCTTGAGTCCCTAAAGTTATAGGAAGAAAAACCTGTCAGAGTTTATAGAAAAACAAATCAAAGATCACTGGCTTCGGAAGCTTATTCAAAGCAGAGAGTGAGCAATGGTGAATAAAAATGTCTAATAAGTTAATTACATTTAGTTTAAGATACATGATTCCATATGCTATTATTTAAAAAAAAAAGTAGAGCAGGAACAGTTTGATGGATGAATCAAAAAAGAGTTTAAAGGATTAAATTAGATGGTTAGGGGAACCCAATCAAAAGAGGTAATTGATTGAGCCTGGTGCTGAAGCTTTGCCATAGCTACTTGGGATGGGCAAGTACTTCTCAAGTTTCAATATATATGTATGTGATCTTTATTTTAAGATTTTTGTATGCTGAGTTGTGCATATGGGACTGGGCTCATTTTCACCAGAAAAGTTCTTACCAAATTGTTCTGTGTTTAAATATGTACAAAATAAATCTCTGGGTAAGACTCCAGAATTTTGAACCAACACAGGCTACTAAGTTGTGATGATCAGAGCTGTCTTCTTGTCCCCTGTGATTAATCTCTCTGTAAGCTTAAAAAGATTAAAGAGAAAGACCCCTGTACCATGTATCCAAGTTTGGGTGGAACTGGGCAAATTTATACATTTGGTCCTACCCTTTAATATCTAACAGATCACAGTTCAATAGCTAAACATATTAGCTTAGTAAAAGTGAGTGGCAATCTCGTTGAGAACTCTAGGAAATAAAAAGATTAAAGGTCAGGTTTAGATCTAATATATTAGAAAAGACTGTATTATACTTTTATTTATTCATCTTCAATGTTTATTCAAATTCCTGTTATATGTTCAGTAATGATGATTTACCCTGGAGCCCTATGAAGCTCATCAAGTGCCCCTACCCCTACCACAAAGTTGAATGCCCAGCACTTTCTAAGTTATATTCTCATACCTCTTGTACTTTGATTTTCAGGCCCACTACTGTAATTTTCCAGGCTGAGTTTAAACTTATATTTCTGGTGAAAATCAGCCCAGTCCCATATGCACAACTAAGCATACAAAAATCTTTTTGAAGAACAGAAAGATAAAGATCACATACGTATATATTGAAACTTGTGAAGTACTTGTGACACCTTCCATAAAGACAGTTAACTGATAAAAACAAGCTTCTGATAAGGGTCTGGGGAGGGGAGGGCAATGTCTGGCCACACAGATAGGTCAAAGATCACCAGGCTATAAAACATGTTCTGGGCAGATAGCAGGTTTTACTTTGAAGGAATAACCCTGTGTGCTTAACATTCCATGTTTCCCTAGTGTTTATCTGTGAGTACAATGACCTCTGTTCCCCCTACAAAGTCAGTGGGTAGATGAACCCCAAAACAGAATCCATCACCCCTGCTCTTTTCTTTTTGATACTGGTCTTTCCCCCCATCTTCTCCCAATAGCTCACCAAGAACTTTTGATATCCCTAAAAATAAATCTCTGCTGTATTTTTGTTACTACTCTCTTAACTTAGAATTTCACGATTTCACTCATTGATCATTGGAAAAAATTTCCTTAAAGTTATTGTTAATAGTAAACAGGGGGTGGGGCCATGGGAAAGTAATTAGACTTAGGTGAAGTCATGTAGATGGGATCCCCCCCCCAACAACCTTAGTAGCTTTATAAGAAAAGCGGGGGGGGGGTGATTTATTTGAGCTGACATACTTGTTCTGCAATACCCTCTGCTATGTTATGAGACAGGGAGAAGACCTCTACAGATGGACGACTTCCTAATTTCGAGACCAAAGAGTTAAATAAACATCTTCCCTTTAACTTTCCAGGATATTGAGAGGCAGAAAACAGAGTTAACCCTAGAATAAACAAATAATCTTGAAACATATTTCCTCTGCCTCCAGTTTGTTCCTCCTTAAACCATTCCATATAACTCAGAGACTTCTAAAATATTCAATCTAATCTTGACAGCATTGTTTAAACGTACTCCTCAGGAAAAAAATTGGAGGAGAGAAACTGAATAGAACACAGAGTCTGAGAAAAGCCTATTCCAAGCAACCTCTGCTTCCTCTCATCACCTTTCCTACCACATAGGCCAAGTCTATCTGTAGGTTTGTCTGTAAGCTATCTCTTCTCAGTGCTTCCCTGAAAAGAAACAAACTGGAAAAGGTTCACTGGAGTATTAAGTTTCTGGCTTGTCTGACCTGTGGTCCAGACCCACAGACTCACAGACCCACAGAAACACAAATGCTTATATTAATTTTATGCTGATGAGCCCATGTCTCTGGTATATTGCTAGCTAGCTCTTGCTCTTATACTAACCCATGACTCTTATCTTGTTTAGCCATGTGGCTCGGTACCTTTTCTCAGAGCATTTCAACTTCTTTCTTCTGTGTCTCCCTGGCATCTCCCTGGCATCTCTGCTCTGCTCTTCCTGTTCTGAAAGTTTTCCCAGTCTGGTAGCCCCACCCACACTTCCTGTCTGCCTTCAGCCAATCAGTGTTTTTATTAAACTAGTAGGTGGGGCAATTATTTACAATGTAAAAACACAATCCCACTATAGTCCACTTCATTAGCAAATTCAGTTTTGGTTATTTCAAGTCTAAAACTCATTGCCTCACAAAGATGAAATGACCATTATTGCCATTAAGATGTAGGAAATTAAAAATATATCAGATTTCCCTATATTTCCAATTTCAGTATAAATGAATCTAATTAGATTTCATTGTGGAGTATAAAATAATCTGGGCTCATTTCCTCTTTAAGTTGATTATAAATGTTGATTCTCTTAAGTAGAAGTGCAAATTAATCTAGAGGCTCCAATGAAATTTTCTGTCTTAATTAAGCAGTTTTAAATGAATTACTTAATAGAAATGACTACTCTAGCTCCTAAGACTGTTCAAGGTCAGACGAACGTAATCAAATATAACATTTTCACTTGCCATAAACTTCTGCATCAGCTCATTTTACTATTTTGGGCTTGTTACACAGGAGAGGCTTCATTCAAGTTGGATGATCTATAGGGCCTGATACTAAGATTATAGAAGGCAAAAGCTTCTATAATCTAGAAGGGGAGGTTTCTCATATCAGTTAAAGAAGTTTCTGGAAAAAGAAATCAAAATTCTCATTAAGCTGAGAAAGGTAAAGAAGGCTTAGTTGCCCCCAAATTAAAGTTTCTACTAGTGTTCCAATAAGCACAATCAATTTCACAGCCGGATGGACTAGCCCTGGCAGCTTTTCAGTCTCCCATGTGAAGCATGTTAATCTGGGGGAAAAAAAAATTCTAAACAAAAATATAAACAGAAAAGATTCAGAATTGTGACTAAATAATTAGGAAGGTCTTACAGATGAGATAGCCACACAATCTACATTTCAGCCATTCTAAGTGTCTCTTTTTAAATAAATTAATCACAAGTAAAGGATGAGATTTCTTATCTGAGTCTCCATATTCTTGGCAGAAACCCCTGTAATGCTCAGTTATTCTATCTTGGATAAAAGAAAGCAATTTCTAGCTACTTTCTAAGAAAAGATACAAAGAATATTGATAAACATCTAAGCCAGAGACGATCATTTGAAAAATGTAAACTCCTATGTTATCAGTTATCAGACCCAAGCTAAAAGAATGTACTTATCAGATTGATATTTTTTCTCTTAAGAAGATGTTCTCTTTCCTCACATTTTAATACCATAAGTCCCGTTTAAGCTTGCCACTATCTTGGGCAAGAATTATCTTCTTTCATTCAGGCTCTGCTTCTGAGGTGAAGTCCATTGATCATCCTTCAGCTAAGCTGCCATGTGCACTCAATAATCACAACGTGTCTCTGTCCCCAAAGTCAAGAGCTCAGAGGAGGGCAGGGAAAACACAGAACAGCCTAACCACCCTACTTCTACATTTAGACTTTGCAGAGGGAACAAAAGATAAGAAACTGCTTCACAGAGCTGCTTTAATGTATGATGTTTATAACAATAAGCTTTTAAAAATTCAAGCCCAGTATACGTTTAATTCATTGACTTGGTGAATTTGCAGAGGTGACTGAAAGGTATGAAAAAATATTCATAGTATTTCCTTAACGGATTTCAATCAAAAGATTTTGTCTTTAGGTATATAAATTTAACCAAAGTAAAAATATGAATCTTCCTTCACTTTCATCTCTTCCCCTCCCAACTCCCATTCTTCTGTCAAAGATTTATTAGCTTCCATTGTTCCAGATATTATACCAAAGGGTTATTGTGAACTTTTAAAAAACAAATCATTTTTATGATGATAGTTGGGCAAGACACTGGTCATATTTGTCTTTCTGGATCTGGAATATCTCACTCAGGATGATTTGCTATTGTTGTTCCACCCATTTGCCTGTAAATTTAATGATGCCAATATTTTTAATGGTTGAGTAATACCTTATTACATAAATGCCCCACATTTTCTTTACTCATTCTTAGTGGAGGGACATCTAGGTTGTTTTCAGTTTATGGCTACTGTGAAGACAGCAGTAATAAGTGAATGAATGAAAGCCTAGACAGTAACAGTTGAACTGCCCTTTGGACCTGGTGGGAGAGGAAAAACCAGTTTTCTCCAGTGGAGTGACAGTGAGTACATCAATCACTCCAGGGCAGGCCTCATGTTCAGGAGGAGTTGACAGACAATAATGGACTCTAGAGTTTTTTCATGCGCTTTTATTTGGTTACTGTTGGATGATTTCTTTCCTTCTTCTTTTGGAGTTGTTGTATTCAGATTTTGTTTTTGTTTTGAGAAAAAAACTTAAAGTTGGGTGGTTAGGGATGAGGAGAGGGTCTGTAAAAAATTGGGAGAAGGGAGGAATATGATTAAAATATGTTTAAACTAAAGATTGCTTTACGTAATAAAAGTTATAGTAAAAATTAAAGCATTTTTGTAAATTGCAAATATTTTCGTATACCGTCTCCATTTCCAATTAACTAATATTCATGTTTCTTCAATTATTTACATATTAGTAATGTAAAATATTAAAAATAAATCTTGAGTTGTGGTTGAATCACATTTAGTCTGAATAATTCAGAGCACTAGAAATCACATAAAGAGGCATCTGTAATGTTAATGTCCTCTGTTGAGTCTGAGTAATGATTACAGGGATGTGTTCTGTTTACTAAAATATATAACCTTATGTGAATGAGATATATAGATATATAGTATAAAATATATTTCTGTTGAAAGTGAAACAACACAAAAATAATCTCCATATCATACATCAAAGAATTGCCTAGGTGATAAGTACTTTTATTTCAATTTTTAAATTTATACCTTATGATTTCTCCATCTGTATCTTTCTGATTTTAATTCTGACACAGTTTTTCCTATGTTGTACAGAGTGTTCTTTGTCTTCTAGGCTCATCAATCTCCCTCCCTCAGCCTCTCAAGAACATGGGACTACAGGCATATTTCACTATGCCCAGCTTTAGCTCTGTGAAATTTAAGAAGCACAGGCTAAATGCGTGAAAAAGACAATTTTTAAATAGGTCTCTACTACCCTTTGTTTCAGAAATATCCTAGACTAATGAGAAATGATTCAATTAAAAAGATATTAAGGGCAGATACAGTGGCTTAGCAGGTAAAATACTAGTCACATAGGTTGAAGAGCAGGGTTTGATTCACAGATCCCACATCAAGGTAGAAGAAAAGACCCAATTTTACAAGGTAGCCATTTGATCTCAGTACGTAGTATGTGCCAGACAAATACCCTCACATATAATTAAAAAATAATAAAATTAATTTAGCTAAGATTTGTGACATCATTAGACAAAGGCTCAATCTCTTTGAAAATCAAATGCTTAGTCTACATATGCATAGTATCTGTTTTGTGTCATTACTACAGTTTTTGTTATTATATCACGGAAATATATCTTGAAATCAGGTATGATAATCTTTCCAGCATTGCTTTTTTGTTTGTTTGGATGGTTGGTTGTCTTGTTTGTTTGTTTTTTGCTTAGTAATGTTTTGGCTCTGTAGGGTCTTTTATGGTTTTATATGCTTTACAAATTTCTTTGACCATAATAAAATACAATTTAAAGAGTACATTTTATTTATGTATAATTTTATTTATTTATAATTTAATTGTAAATAAATATGTATACTCATTTTGAATAATAACATTTGATGCATTTTGACAAATGTGTATATATGTAGAATAACGATCACAATTAAGACATGAATATTTTCATTATTCTTAAAAAATTGTCTTGTCTTCTAAAAGTCAAGCTGCCTTCTCCATCTTCTGCCCATGTATGACCATTGAAACCACTAAATTGGTTGTTTTCTGTTTTCATAGATTAGTTTAGATTTTATGTATTTATTTTGTTTGTATGCTTGCCTGAATGCCTGTTCCAGAAGACCTTACCAGATTACCTATGCTTGAAAGCCACACTGTGAGTACTGAGTTTGAGTCTCCTGAAAAAGGTGTCTGTAGATGGAGTTTTCCTGTCCTGGCTGCCTGCTCACAAATAAAGAACACAGAGACCTAAGATTACTTGTAAATTCTCAGCAAATAGCTCAGGTTTGTAATTAACTAGCTCTTACATTTAAATTAACTCATATTTGTTATCTATGCTTTCCCATGAGGCTTGGGGCTTGTTACTCATTTTCTCCCGGTTCTGCTTCCTCAGTGGATGTATGGATGACGTCTCCTCTGACTGCACTCATCTTCTTCCCATCATCTTCTAGTTTGGTTTTCCTGCCTATAATTCCTGACAGGCTAGAGATGAGTCAATTTTTTATTAGCCAATGAGAGTAATACATATTCTCAGTGCACAAAAATTGTTCCACATCAGGAGCCAATGCTCTTAACCCCTGGCCACTACAGCTCTTAGAAGTCACATAATTGGTCTATACATTATATGATCTTTTGTTTCTGATTGCTTTCCATTAGATTTCATGCTTTTAAGATTTGTTTGTGCCCTTGATTTTCTTTCTATTGCTACTTGATTTCATCTTAAGAGCATATTAATATTTTTAAAGAATAAAGTTGTATAATTGTTTCCAGGTTTAAGAATTTTGCTTTGTTTTGATATGTGCACACATTTGCTATAAACATATATACACTTATGCATGTGTATATATCATAGGTTTTTAAGCAAGAAGAAATTGAAAAAGAATACTCAAGGGAGTTTCATTCAAGATATTATGAGGAAAAGACAAAGGATTAAAATGTATAAAGTAAATTAAAATAGGATAAAACTAACTTATATTAAATTATTATAGAAATGATGTTAAGAAAGTTGCAATAACAATACAATAAAGGACAAAATACTACAGGTCAACTAGTTATCCAGAACTTTTAGCCCTTTGCAATTGCCCAAAATAGCATATCATTTAAAAATAATAATGAAGAAAATAATTGGGGCTGGAGATACTCAGAGGTTAAAGGTTCCAGAGGTCCTGAGTTCAATTTCCAGTAACCACATGGTGGCTCACAATCACTAATAGTGGAATCTGATGCCCTCTTCTGACATAAAGGCATACAAGAAGCCAAAGCACTTACATATAAAAAAAATAAGTAAATCTTCTTTAAAAAGAAAATAATTTTGTTTAGACAGTGTTGTATTTGGATTCATTTTCTACTCTTACTATGAAATCTTCAATTTATTTCTTTAACTTTCTGAACTTTCTCATTTCTTTACATTTTTTAGAAAGTTGAAGACAATTCTCATATACTTCATCTTATACCAAAGAGGTAAAACACATAGTAATACAGTATAAGTTATGTGTAGACAGCTAAATATTCTCAACTTATAGTAAAAAATAAAATCACACTCTAAGTTTATTGTATTTCTTCAATTTTAAACTTTGTGTAAAATACTATTTTATTAGAGTTTTACTTCATTTCTTAGACAAGAAACTGAATCTGAGAACTTTGAAGAAAGCAGAAAATATAAACGACTAGCTCGTATTTTATCAGCTTTGCCAAAGCACAAGCCAACAATAACACTAACAACGTTTATTGACTTTAGAGATACTTCTACATGTAGAAATGCCTAGGGTAGTTTGTGGATGATCTCTCTTTTTGGTAGCCACCTCAGATTCTGCCACCCATGTTAAATGTTCATAACAAGTTCCATAGAGTAGTCATTTGTGAAAAAAAAAAAACATTTATTTTTGTCAAATATGTCTGTCAGAAATGTTTCCCTTGTGCTACACTGTGAACTATATATTCAAACTCTGGTAAAATACTTGGGAAGACACAATTTGAAGGAACAAAACATTATATCTCTAACGTTTAATTCAATTCAAATATATTTAATCAGTGGATAAGCGATCACTTTTTAATATCATTGAAATATATCTAAAATCTTTATTACATCTTCAGTAACTGACATAACCAGATGATTTCAGAGGACCTGTGACCAACCCCACATAACTCTAGTCAATTAATTACACTTTTAAGATACATTCAGTTTTGAGAATTACTCCAGAGTGGAAAGTATAACAGCACTCTTTTGCCTTGAGTTCAAGCCTGTGTATGTGTGTGTGTGTGTGTGTGTGTGTGTGTGTGTGTGTGTGTGTATCTTTTAGGTTAATGTTGGCTGCCACTCCAGACCTCTTCTTACATTCAGCAAAGAGGAAGGACTACTGAATTTCAAGGTTACTTTGCCTTGCCTCTTTATCCCAGTGGGATGTTTTTGTTGGCCTCATTAAATAATTCTAAGTTTAATTTCACTTTCAAAAAATAGGCAACATCTTTATAAAACACAGATTTAGTTTATAAGCAAAAGCTGTAGGTATTAGTCAGGGTTCTATAGAGGAACAGTATTAATACAATGACTATTATGAGGATTTATGATATTAGCTTACATAATCATCAATTCAGAACAGCAATGACTTTTCCATAATTTTACAATTATTCATAATTTTATACTAAAAGTCTTGGCATATCAACTTTCTCCTGTGAGAAGAACTTTTCACCTTTCTTCTTAAAACTAGATTCCATAAAGCACACAAGGTACTTTTTAGTGTTAGATGCTATCACATTTCAACAAGCCAAAAAGTATTTATCAAATACTTACTATGTGCCAAATATTGTGTTAAAACTGAAAAAAAGAAAGATAAAATGGAAAACTATAACCTCATAGTGTTCACAGCCTATCAGGCTAAAACACCTGAGCAATGGATACAATCCATTGTAGTAAATACTATAACAGTAGTGTGTTCTTGAAGCAGACTCATTTTAATTAACGCAATAGGAATTGTGCTGGTGAAGTTAACCTGGTGAAGTTAACCTAGTGAAGTTAACCTTAAATAATGGCTGTAAAATTTTGTCAGAGAAATAGCTCTGGAAGCGAACAGAGGATCAGAGAAAAACAGCAGTTTTAAACATCTAGAGTTAGTAACTAAAGACATGAAATAGAACTGGGATAATTGACTTCCAACTCTGTTCCTAGTAATTCCTTAAATATTTAACTTATCCACTCACTCTAGCACTTTATCTATATTTGTTAAGAGTTTTGTAGACAAGGCCTTGCTATTCTTCTTCTCCTGGGTGTGCCAGAGGCCTACAGAATATGGCATCCTGGCTACCTAAATGTAGAAATGCAAGCTGCCGCCCGGCTCTGCATTTTCTTCTTTGAAAGGCAAAGAGCAAAGGAAAGGATATATATTGAGAGTCCTCTGTAAGCACAAACAGATCTGTATATCAGCAAAGAGTCGTGGAGGCTAATGAGAAAAATTATCTCATCAGAGAAAGACCCAGATGGAGGCAGGGCCTCGGAGTTTCAGTCTTCTCATCTGGGAAGGCTATCCATCAAAGTCGCTCTCTGTCCTTCCTGCCTTCCAAGGAGAGTGCAGACTCCGTGCCTCTGACTGAGTGATGCCCGTGCATGTGGACTGCAGGGAATAAGAGTTACACTGAGTACTCAAGAAGCACAGTAAGAGACGGAAGTCTGCTCTGCCACTCTTTCTGTGTGTGAGAGAGCCAAGGACTGAGAACTTCTAAGCAAGTGCTAAAAAGGGGGGGTTTGGGGCCTGGGGGATTGACATACACCTCCCACATACATAAACTCTCTCACACACAGCCATAATAACACACACATTCATGCACACACAGGCATAAATACTATACACTGCACATACAGAAACAAACATTCATGATAGCACACTATATACACATAGCATAGACTTACACCATTCACATTCACATGTATACATACAGTTTCATACATGTAAGCATATGATTTGTATCCATATCACATATACATAGAGTTTGCACATATTCATAAACATGCACATATCCCCATAAGAATGACATATATGGTGATATAGTATATATTTAATAAAAAATAGTCTGGAATACCAGAAGACAGAATCACCCATAGCCAAGCCATGAAATTCAGAGAACAGTGACACATGCCCTTAGCCCCATCTGGATCTCTGTGAGTTCAAAACCTAAAAGCAGGCAGTGGTAGCACACACTTTTAATCCTAGCTCTAGGAGAGTTGAAACAGAAAGTAAAATAGCAAGCTGGGCAGGGAGAGAAATGTGAAACAGAAGGCAGAGATGCAGTATTCTGCCTGTGCGACCAGCCAGTCTGAAGACCTGTAAAGAAAGCACTTCTCTGTTCAGCCTGAGGAGTTGGCCTTCTTCATCTCTCTTATATCCCAGCTTTTCCCCAATATCTGACTCCAGGTTTCTATTATAATGCTAAATATAATTCATGTAATAACACCCTAATGTTGGTAGTTTTCAATCTCATGTCCTTTATTGGTGCCGTGTTTTCATCAATTCTATCTTATATTCTTTCCCTTTAGTTAACAGTTGAGTTTCTTATTTATTCTTTTAAATTTCATATTTGTATGCAATGTAGCTGATAATTTATATGAGTCACTACCTCCTGTAAGGGCCCCACCAGAATTGTCTATTATTCTCACCCCAACTTCATGTCCTCCTTTATAAGTATTTACTTAGATCCAGTGAGTATGATTAATGCTGCCCACACTTACATGGGCATGAAGTCACTGTGAGGACATAGGGAACCCACCAGTAGCCATACTCCTAAAGAAAAAAATCCTTCATTCACCATCCCAGCAGCTACCAACCGCCAAAGCTTTTTAGTGAAGAATATAAACTCAGAAGTCCCTATTCCCTTCACACTGGGATTTTTAACTTCATTCATTTTATGCTGGTCCTGATTAGGTGACTACTACTACTGTGAGTTCATATACACAACAGACATGCTATGTTCAAAGGACATATTTTCTCAGCATTCCTTCCCATCCTCCTGTGTGTGGGTCTCTGCAAATAAAACAGCCAGCAGAAAAGCAATCTGCCTGAGGCAAGAAGGAAGTCTGGTTTAACATAACTCAGTACCTGGTGTTGCTTCAAACTTCTAAAGTTTGACACTGGGCAGCTTATTTTAGGCATATTTAAATACAGTATGATTAAAAAAAATCCTGGTAAACACAATCCTGTGTGTACTCAAAGAGGCATAATTTCAACTAAACACTTCTTAAAATTACATGTCACTTCTTCTATAATGATGGATCCTAAAGATAGGCTGCATGTGTTATCTTAAGGGCCTCAGAGAAGGATCTGGTATGGTCTCTGTCATAGGACAGCACAGAGGTCACCTAATCTATTAGTTATCTGTGATCCTACTTGGAAGAGCCTGAGGCCATACAGATTCCTCAGAAGCCGTCCTGAATATTAGTCACCTTTGGTGCTGCTTCTGGAAGATTTAGAGAGCTCAGTATGGTGCAAGGGTCACCTAGGCTATTCATTACCTCTAGTCTCTGCTGTCCAGACACAAAACATGTTACACATCTCTTATGTTTAAAAGACAGCACTGCAGGTTAACATTTCTGGTTTCTCTAATGCTTATCTGTGGGTGCCAGGACCTTTGTGCTCCTAACATTCCTGTTCATCATTTCTTTCTGCCACCTCTTCTGCAATTTTTGTGTGAGTGCTGTGGAGTGGGATTAACAAAGATATCACAATTAAAGATAGGCATTCAATGTTGCTTACTCCCCGGTATCATTTCATACTACTTACTGCAGTAAGAAGTTTCTCTGGACAAAGTTGGGAGGGCCACATATCTCTAGATATTGTTGACTTTCACCAACATATGCAGATCTGTCTGAGAGACCCAAGATTTGAGGACCTTAAAAAGTAGGTAAACAACAGGCTAAGTGCTACAGACCATTGTGTTTCAATTTCAGTGTACTTTTATACATGAATGTTATAAAAAGAGCAATGGTCCAAGAAAGATTGAGTTCAGAAAAAACATGATCAGCAAAACATGATTAAAAACACTTGTAAATAAATGCCTGTAAGCATGTACCACATATTAACAGAACAGCTCTTTCCCAGAATTTTCTCAGGACAGACCAATTTAAACACAATTATGTGGCTTACTATAGATTATATCTGGAAAAGCACAAAAGTAAGTCAGAAAACCATATCCAGACTCAGGGTACATTGAGGACAATACTCAGCATATTCTTTCACTGGGTTCTGTATCTGTGTTCTAATATCCAACTGGTATAAACATGCCTTATAGAGTGAATGTAAATGTTTGTCACAGGAAGCACAAAACTCCATCCCATCCCAGAACAATACAAACAGAAATGCAGGTGACTCAAAACGCCCTCTGCCTTTTTTCCCTGGAGTCTCTTTCATAGTTTCATAAGGCATTCACCGTGAGTCATTCTTTTGACCATGTTCTGAGATATATGAATATAAATACTCAGAAGAAAATTTTATCAAATGACCATCTAAGCAAATAACGTCAATAAATTATTCCCCTAGAACCTATGATTTCCCAATTCAAGGGTGTTGAGTATGGTTGACTGTACCAGACAGAAAATCCTCCCCATGAAGCAGGCCATCCAACCAAGTGAGCAGTTACCCCTATAGTCTTGCCACTGTTTCACCAGTTTTCACTTCTTGCCTAATAGGTCTGTATGTAGGGTTCAGCAATGTTAAGATCATTGATGCCTTTTCCCACCTAGCAGTTTACATAGTGCATGCACACACACGCACACCACACACCTGTCATCTATCTATCTATCATCTATCTATCATCTATTGTAGCAATGAGGTTCCCTGGACCCAGGCAGCCAGAGGTCCAGACCCACAGACCTACAGCCCCAGACCACTTAGCCATCCGCCACTGCTCAGGCCCCCAGAAATGACTCAAACAATTATACTACGTTCATACCATTTGGTCTATGGTTTAGGCACATTGCTAGCTGGTTCTTTCTCTTAACTCAACCCATTCTCATTAATCTGTCTTCTATGTGGCCTGTGGCTCACCTGTGTTCCTTATATGCTTCTTCTTGGGCAGCTGGCTCAGTCTGTCTCTGACTCTGTCCTTCTTCTACCTATGCTCTGATTTCCCCTCCTACTTTTTCTATGGTGCCTGTCATAAGCCAATATAGCTCCTTTATTTAAAGATTGATATTCACAGCATACAGAAAGACATTTCCACATCAATCTATCCTCTCTATACATGCAGATAGAGAGAATGAACTTGGGTAAAAGTATATGATATATAAAAGGGGGAAAAATGGAAGCTAAAGTTTAAGTGTGTATGGCAAAATGAAGGTGGGGAAGAGGTTGTATTGTTAGAGAAAATTTTGTTAGACTCTGCATAACTGATGAATCACCAAGTAAGGGCTTTAGAGTTATACATTATCTGCCACCTGCATTCCTGCACACAACAGCCCCCATGACCTATACCTGCATTCCTGCATGTAGCAGCCCCCATGACCTATAAAAGCATTGTTCAATTTCAGCTGGGGGCTCTCTCTGTTCCTGTGTGTTCAGTGAGCCCCAGATATACCTGAAAAATATGAAAAATCCCCTTGCGTGTTGCATGAGAGAATGTCTCTTGGAGTCCTCCTTTTCACAGTGGATTTCTCAATCCTTACATTTGGAGGTCCCACTGAGATTTCCTCCCGTGAAGGAAAGACTCCAACAGTCATCTCCAGGGGTAAGTAAGGCCTTTCTTTTCTGGAGTATGATCGCCTAGGGTGTCAGACTGGCTGTGGCTGTCGGGGAGATGCATGAGTTTTCCCCGACTGCAACTGACAGACATGTCCAGGAGTTGCAAGCCATGACTCTGAGGGATGCCTGAGAGGGGAAGGACCTCTGAGGACCCTTGGATGTCCTATCTGGTTGACTCTGTCTCAGTGACTTTATTGCCAGTAGTTCAGAGATCCGGTGGTTTCAGGACAGTGGAAATTGTGTTCTATACATTCTGTAAGTCTTGGAAACGTTTTATGTCTTTTTTGTTGTTTTACTGTGTGTGCTTCCACTCTGTGTCTTTGTCTTGTTTGATCTAACAAATATGGGTCAGACAACTTCAACTCCCCTCTCTCTCTGACTCTGGATCATTGGTCCGAAGTCAGAGAGAGAGCTCACAATCTCTCATTGATCGTGAAGAAGGGCAAGTGGAAGACTTTTTGTTCAGCAGAATGGGCCCCCTTCAAGGTGGGGTGGCCCATCGAGGGGTCCTTCCACCTCCCACTTATCCAGGTGGTCAAAGCTGTTATTTTCCAACCCAGTCAACATGGTCACCCTGACCAGCAGCCCTACATTATGGTATGGCAGGACCTGTGTGAAGAGGACCCTCCAGAATGGGTGAGACCTATTCTCTTCCCAGAACAACATAGCTCTGCTGCGGTTCTTCCAGCCAAGGCACAGGCTCAACCATCGGCACCCAGACTTTACCCCCCCTGCCCTCCTCAGCCTCGTCTGAGTCTCAGACCGATTTCATTCTCTTGAACTCTAATGTCCCACCTCCTCCCTATCCTCCAGAACAGCCCATGCCGCCTCTTGCTTCCCCACCCCCACTTACGTCTGTCCCGCCTCCTCCTCTTCACCTGACTTTCCCTCAGGAACAGCAGCAGGCCAGGCCCTCAGAACAAGGGCCAGCCCAAGGGACAGGAAGCAGGAGGGCCCAAAGTCTTCAGGACGTGGCAGTTACCTTCCTCTCTGACCCTATGGACCCCGATAGATGACGGACAGGGGGAGAAATGCCCACCTTACAGTATTGTCCTTTTCCTCCTCTGGTTTATATAATTGGAAAAATAATAACCCTCCTTTCTCTGAAGACCCTCAAGGTTAACTGGATTGGTAGAATCCCTTATGTTCTCCATCAGCCCACTTGGGATGTTGGGACTCTCTTTACCACAGAGGAATGGGATAGGATCCTCTTAGAAGCCAGAAAGCAGGTTCCTGGACAGGACGGGAGACCCACCCAACTTCAGAATGTCATCGATGATATGTTTCCCCTGCGCTGTCCCAATCGAGATCCAAATGATCCTGAAGGTAAGGAGCATCTGTCCATCTATTGCCAGACTCTGGTAGCGGGTCTCCAGGCAGCAGCTCATCAGCCCACTAATTTGGCCAAGGTAAGAGAGGTTGTTCAGAGATTTGATGAGTCTCCCTCAATATTTTTAGAGAGATGAATGGAAGCCTACCATAGATTTACCCCCTTTGATCCTCAAGCTGAGGAGCAGAGGGCCTCAGTTGCCATGGCTTTCATTGGTCAGTCAGCCCCGGATATCAGACACAAGCTACAACGTCTAGATGGGTTGCAGGATTTAACTTTGAGGAATCTAATAAAAGAGGCAGAGAAAGTCTTTTATAAGAGAGAGATGGAAGAAGAGAAAGAACAGAGAATAGAAAGAGAATGAGAAGAAAGAGAAGTGGCTAGGGAAAAGCGGAGAACAAAGTAATTAACAAAAAATCCCAGCCACAGTAGTTGAAGGAACCACGGAGGGAAAAGACAAGTTTAAGAAGGGCAATAGAGGAAATAGCCTGAACCCATGCTGCCGCCCTCCCCTAGACCCGAATCAGTGTGCTTACTGAAAAGGAATAGGACACTGGGATAGAGACTGTCCTAAAAAGAAAGAAGCACAAGGGCGTCGGCATGCCATGTTAGCCCTAGGAAATGATGACTAGGGGTGCTGGGGCTCAAACTCCCTCCTTGAGCTCAGGGTAACATTTGATATGGAGGGGACACCAATTGACTTCGAAGTGGATACAGGAGCAGTTTACTCTGCCCTACAGGCTCTGTTAGGACCACTTTATAGTAAAAGGTCCTTAGTCCAGAGAGCCAACGGTAGCTGATACTGTGCCTGGACTATGAAGAGAACTATGGACTTGGGGAAGGGTAGAGTCCAGCACTCCTTCCTAGTTATTCCTGAGTGTCCTGCCCCCCTAATGGGAAGAGATTTGCTCACCAAACCAAGGGCAAGAATTACATTTAACCCAAAAGGACCAGAAGTGGAGTTTCTGAACCCACTAGTGCGTCAACCTGTGGTAACTGCCCTTACCATGTCAGTTGAAGAGGAATATCAGCTATATGCAAAGTCAGAGCAGTTCTGAGGGCCTATCCCTCGGATATGACTTGAGGAGTTCCCTGACTCTTGGGCAGCAGTTGCCGGGTTGGGATTGGCAGTAAACCAGCCACCAGTGGTAGTGACTTTAAAACCCTCTGCTTCTCCAGTTCGAATCAAATAATACTATATGAGCAAAGAGGCCCGGGAAGGAATTAGGCCTCATATACAGAAACTCCTTAATTTGGGAGTACTAAAGCCTTGCCAATCAGCCTGGAACACTCCCTTACTGCCCGTCAAAAAGCCAGGGACTATAGATCGTTACAAGATTTGCAGGAAGTCAATAGCAGGGTGCAAGATATACATTCTACTGTGCCAAACCCTTATAACCTGCTCAGCACTCTAAACCCAGAAAGAACTTGGTATACTATATTTGATTTAAAGGATGCTTTCTTTTGTCTGCCCCTGCATAAGGACAGTCAGCCTCTATTTGCTTTTGAATGGGTAGATCCTGAGACAGGATCCTCTAGTCAGCTAACCTGGATGCACTTGCCTCAGGGGTTTAACAACTCTCCCACTATCTTTGATGAAGCTCTCCATAAGGACTTAAGCTCTTTAAGGATCCAGCATCCTGAAGTCACCCTGCTACAGTATGTGGAGGATTTACTGTTGGCAGCTGCCATCCAAGAGAACTGTGAGTACCGAAGCCAAAAATTGTTGGATGAACTAGCTAAACTGGGGTACTGAGCCTCAGCGAAGAAGACCCAGATTTGCAAAAAAAGAGGTGACCTTCTTGAAATACACTCTCAGGGGTGGGAAGCGATGGCTCACAGAGGCCAGAAAGAGAACTGTGACCCAGATACAGTCCACAAACCGAAAGCAGCTATGAGAGTTCTTGGGAACAGTAGGGTTTTACCGGCTATGGATCCCTGGATTCACATTCCTTGCTGTCCCGCTCCACCCTCTACTCAATGGGGATGCTGTCTTTTAGTGGGGAGAGCAGCAGCGGGAAGCCTTTGACTTTGACAGCATTAAAAAAGCACTTGTGTAGGCCCCAGCCCTAGTACTCCCAGATGTGAGTAAACCATTCACACTCTATATAGAGGAGGGAAAGGGAGTGGCCAGAGGAGTACTAACGCAGACCCTGGGCCCCTGGAAGAGACTGGTGGCTTATCTGTCCAAACGACTGGACTCGGTTGCTAGCGGATGGCCATGATGTCTAAAAGCAATCTCTGTGGCTGCCCTCCTAGCTAAGGATGCAGACAAGCTTACCCTGGGACAAAAATTAGCTATTGTGGCTCCAAACACATTAGAGAGCATGATCCGCCAGCCCCCAGACTGATGGCTGTCAAATGCCAGAATTACCCACTATCAGAGTATTCTAGATAAAGACAGAGTGATCTTTGGGCCCCCTTTAGCCTTAAACCCCACTACTCTGATATTGGATGGGGCCATGGGACCTGTGCTGCCCACCTGTCAAGAGATCTTAGCAGAAGAGACCGGGCTCCGCCAGGACTTGAGAGACCGGCCGCTACCCAATTCGGAGATAACCTGGTTCTCTGACAGAAACAGCTTCCCCCGAGGCGGTAAGAGATGAGCAGGAGCAGCAGTAGTTAATGGGACTAAAGTTATCTGGTCTTCTGGACTTCCAGAAGTGACCTCTGCCCAGAAGGCTAAGCTAATAGCCCTCTCTAGCCCTGGAACTAGCAAAGGACAAACGGGCAACTATCTACACCAATAGCCATCATGCCTTTGTCACAGCCCATGTTCATGGAGCTATTTATCAATGGAGGGGCTTGCTGACATCGACTGGCACAGAAATAAAACACAAGGAAGAGATCCTTGGACTTTTAGCTGCAGTCATGCTTCCCAAAGAGCTGGCCATTGTTCATTGTCCGCACCATCAAAAAGGCTCAGACCCAGAAGCAGAGGGTAACAGACAAGCATATGAAGAGGCAAAAGCATTAAGAGATCCAAAAGAACTGCTCCTAGTAACCAAAGAGAACCAGCAGCTCCCCTAGATGCCACAAGAGGCTACATCACTAGGAGAATCAGAAGCCCTAACATATTTATAGCAGGTTCATCAGTTCACCCACTTGGGGTTAAAGAAACTACAGCAGCTCTTACAAGATCAGAGTGAACTATATCCGCTGTCAGCCTCTAAGAGAAGAGAACTGGCAGGCCTCATGACAAAGGAATGCCGGGAGTGTCAAATTGTAAACCCCTATCCTTCCAAAATACCTGAAGGATAAAGGCTAAGGGGGATACTGTTACAATGTGGTTTTTTGGTCCCAGGCAGCCAGAGGCCCAACCCACAGACCTGCAGCCCCCAGACCTCTTAGCTGCCTGCCACTGTTCAGGCCCCCAGAAATGACTCAGACGCTTATATTTACTTCATGTTGTTTGGCCTATGGCTCAGGCACATTGCTAGCTAGCTCTTACATCTTAAATCAACCCATTTCTATTAATCTTTCCTGACATGTGGTCTGTGGCTCACCTGTGTTTCTTACATGTTGCTCCTTTAGGCTTCTGGCTCCTTTTGTCTGACTCCACCCCTGCTCCTCCTATCTACTCTGATGCCTCCTCCTACTTTTTCTATGGTGCCTGTCATGGACCAAAATAGCTCTTTTTATTTAAAGATTGCTATTCACAGCATACAGAAAGACATTCCCACATCAGGACATGACCTGGGCAATACTGGGAAGGCGACTTTACTGAAGTAAAACCTGTAAGGTATGGGCTTAAATATTTGCTAGTTTTTGTAGATACTTTTTCAGGATGGGTAGAAGCCTTCCCAACCAAAAGAGAGACTGTCAAATTGTCATCAAGAAAATCATGGAAGAGATGTTTCTTCAATTTGGCCTACCAAAGGTAATAGGGTCTGATAATGGATCAGTGTTTGTGGCCCAGGTAAGTCAGGGTGTGGCCAGGATATTGGGGATTAATTGGAAACTACATTGTGCATATAGACCCCAAAGCTCAGGACAGGTAGAAGGGATGAATAGGACAATAAAAGAGACCCTAACCAAATTAGCTGTAGAGACTGGCTTGAAATATTGGACCATACTCCTACCTAATGCTCTATTTAGATCCAGGAATACCCCCTCCTCTCTTATATGTAACCTAACCCCCTATGAAATTTTGTATGGGACACCCCCTCCAATAAGAGATTTGTCCCTTATTCTAGAAGTTAATGACTCCTTTCACACCCCTTTGCTTGACAGACTGTGGGCCTTAGAAAAAGCCCAGAGGTTCTTGTGGCAACAGCTCTCCACCTCTTACCAACCAGGGGATGGAAGAAGTCCACATCAGTATCAGGTGGGAGACTTTGTCTATGTTCGTTGTCACCAAACACAGCCTCTCAAACCCCGTTGGAAAGGACCATATCACGTACTCTTAACCACCCCCACTGCAGTCAAGGTCGATGGCATTGCATCTTGGATCCATGCATCTCACCTCAAGCCAGCGCCCTCACCCCTGGAGTTCCAATGGAAATTGGAGAAGACTGATGATCCTCTCAAGTTATGGGTTTGTCTTATGGCTGGGAGCCCTCCTCCCTCTGGAGGTAAGTAATCCCCACACACCACTGGACCGTACCTGGACTATCTCTAATTTAGAAACAGGGACTTCATTTGTCCTGGCTTCCCAGGCCCAGAGTACTCGGGTTCCCTGATTTAGAATTTGACTTATGTAGACTGGCTGAGGGAGCCCAGACCAGTTGCTCAAACCAGGATTACAAGGGTCAGTATACTGCACTTCCAGACAGTAGTTGGTGGCCAGGGCTGTATGTTTGTCCTGCGGGGAAAAACCCCTCCAAATGTGGGGGGGGGGAGTTACTTTTGTGCTAGCTGGGGATGTGAAACTTCATATACTGGAAACAGATGGAGGGCCTCTGGACCACCAGATCTTATTAAGTTTTCAATATTTAAAAAATGGGACAGATATGCATATGCAATAAGCTTCACTGATTTAGGTAAGGGAGCTTCTGGATGGGAACTGGGAAGAACATGGGGTTTGAGATTATACATACCGGCCTTAGTGACCCCAGCATATTGTTTACTTTAAGGATTCAAGAACAATTTGCAAAGCTGGCCACAGTAGGACCAAACCCTGTACTCAAACCAGACAAACCTAAGCCTCAACCCCCTACTCAGATCATAGGGACAACCCTATCGCCCACCCAACCAGACCAAGGCTTAGCACCCATCCAGGGCACTCCAGCCCCAGCTGTGGACAATCTCTATAACCTCATTTTGGGAGCATATTTGGCCCTCAACCGTACCCAGAGTTAACCCAATCTTGCTGGCTCTGCCTGACAGCCTCCTCATCATACCATTGCAGTTAATGAAACTTATAATGAGACCACCGGTTCCTCCTGTGACTGGAATAGCAATCACAAATTCACTCTTCCCGAGGTCTCCAGGCAGGGAATTTGCATAGGTAGCCCCCTTAAACAAATCCAGGAAACTCTATGCTCTCAGGTCCTCCCTGTAAACTACACAAGAGGCACTCATTACCTAACCCCACCTCAAGGGACCTGATGGGCCTACAATACCGGAATTCCCCCTTGTGTTTCCACCCAGGTATTCAATAATTCAGCTCATTTTTGTGTTATGGTAAGGATATTTCCCCGAGTGATGTTCCACCAAGACGGAGAATTTGAAAACAGAATAGAAGGTAGAACTAGGTTTCAAAGGGAATCGGTATCACTAACTCTGGCCATACTCATGGGAATAGGTGTTGCAGCTGGGGTAGGGACTGGTGTGGCAGCCCTAGTACAATGGCCACAACAAATGGCTGTACTACAGGCTGCCATTGATCAAGATTTAAAAGCTATAGAAACCCCAGTGACAGCTCTCCAAGACTCTTTAGCCTCCTTGTAAGAAATGGTATTACAAAACAGGCGTGGGCTAGACTTACTGTTCATGAAAGAGTGAGACCTGCGTGTGGCCTTAAAGGAAGAATATTGTCTTTATGCAGACCATTCGTAAGTAGTTAAAGAATCTATAACCAAACTCAGAGAGGGCCTCCGTGAGAGACAGAAAGAATGGGAGGTGCAACAGGGGTGGTTTGAATCTTGGCTTGCTAAGTCTCCTTGGCTCACTAAACTGCATCTGCTTTAGCTGGGCCATTAATTGTGTTGCTTTCAATAAAAACTATAGGACCATGTGTTCTAAATAGAGTAATAAGCTTTCTGCAAGAACAAATTAGAAATGTCAATCTAATGCTTATTAGGCAACAATATTCTGTCTTAAACAGCTAAGAACATCTCTAAAATTAGAGATTTGCACAAGAAGAAGTGGGGAATGTTGGAAAAAAATTTGTTAAACTCTGCATAATTGATGAATCACCAAATAGGGGCTTTAGAGTTATATGTTATCTGCCACCTGCATTCCTGCATGTAGCAGCCCCTGTGACCTATACCTGCATTCCTGCACGTAGCAGCCCCCATGACCTATAAAAGCATTGTTCAATTTCAACTGGGGGCTCTCTCTGTTCCTGCGTGTTCAGTGAGCCCCAGGTATACCTGAAAAATAAAAAAAAAAAATCCCCTTGCGTGTTGCATGAGAGAACGTCTCTTAGAGTCCTCCTTTTCGCAGTGAATTTCTCAACCCTTACATTATAGGGTGTGCTAGCCAAAAATAACATTTTTAAAACCCTATGTTTAGTTTGCTACCTACAAATATCCTCTGGTTGAGAATTGCTTGTCTTATGTTATGTAACTATTGTGATGGCGCTCATTTCATTTTTCCTTTTTGAGTCAAGTGACTAACAAGAAAGTACTATAAGCAAAAACACTGCTTCCGCTGTTGGGGCATCAAATATGTCAGTTATCTCACCAGTTGAAATACCACTCACAGAAGACTGTACTCACTGGTCAGCCGCAGCCTAGTTCATACCAGCCTTGTTATGTGAATGTCATACTTTTCACCAGCAAGGTCAAAGACTACATCATATTTAACATCAAGCCCCCTTTTAGACATGTCTTAGTTGTTCCTTACTGTCTATCCCCAGTCACATTTCTTTGTTTGAAGACTTAATTTGACAAATTAGTCTTTCAATGACCTAATCTTGTGTGTAGCTAAAAAATTTGAAAATTCATACTAATTTTGATTCCATTTGTATTTCTTTTGTTATAGTTACACACATGCACACATGGATATATATTCACATCTGTATATGGACAATAAAATTTACATTGCCTAAGAAACAATGGTGTAGGAAAAAATATAAAACTAAGCAAGGCACTAAGGATTCTCTAGGGTTTGATTGGAAGTCTTTACATAATTTGGCTTGAACATGTTCTCCACAGGAACAGAAGTTTTGCCATAGAATAAATCTCTTGCAATTAAGAAAGCAAGAATAAGAAAAGAAAAGAATGAAATATGGAGGTGTTCAAGATTTACTAGTTGTCCTTACTACATAGTAATTAATATTCTTCAGTAATAAAATATTTTCAAAACAGAAGGAGAAAAGTCTCAGAGATCATGATCTCAGAGTATTAGCCCTATTTGATGGCATACATTCTTTCCACATATGTTTGAGGTAATTTGTTTAAATTAAAATGCTCCTGAAAAGTTCCAGACATATTTGTTGACCAGTATACTCAAAACATTATAGTTTAAGTATCTATTGGGTCAGGACTGAATGCATGTTATCTACTTTCTGAACTCAAGACTATATACTGAATATATATTTCTGAGTTAGATGTGTATATGGCCTTAATTCTAGAATTTCAGAAGTTATCACACCATGAAAGCACTGCAGAGAAGGTTGTTAAGGGAAGAGATAGAGTAAGGTGTCAGTTGGGCTAGAAAGAACTAATTTAGATTAATACAGGTAAACATCTGTATATAATATACAACATTAAGCTTCAGCTGAAGAAGGTAAAGGCATTGAAAGTAAGACCTGAAGAAGTACACCCACTTCAGAGCACAGGGAAGACATGATGAAGTGAAAACATTTTTGTTTAGATTTCCAGCCACTCATTATTCATAGAATTTGACTAAATAATCTTTGGGTCAAAAGTATAATGGACAATTATACTCCAAGAGAGTTTTACATAAATGAGGAAAGAGAGATTCAGAGGGAGACAGGGAAAGGCCTCAGATTCAGCTTGAGTTTTCTGTACCCCATATTCTTGTCACTTCCACTTTGCTTAGGATACATAACAGAGGGAGCATTACTCAGAGCCACCAGAGCCCAAACTGAAACACTATTTGAGGCATATGCCTTTACTGATGTCTGTAAATAAAATCTCATAGCTGTTACAAAGTGAAGTTCAGTGGTAGAACACTTACCTAGCATGTACAAGGTCCTTGTTGGTTCCTGGCACAATAAAAATATTATAAAAGATTTTTAGAAGTTGTAACTGCTGTACTCATAAACTAAATATTTATATAAAATACCCTTAGTAGTTGAAAGTGTTAAAGAACTAAGGAAATAATTAAAACATTTTAATACTGTTCATTGTGAAGCTCAGTGTTATGTATTTTGTGTTAGTGGCTGCTAGAATCTCTCTGGATCTTCTTATTTTTTTAATCATTGTTTATTTCACAGTCACTTTAAAAAACAACTGCTGTTGCTAAGCAACATAGCAGTTGTTTACAGTGCAGTTAAGTACAAGACTGCTGAGGCAGATTTACATTCAGTAGTGTTGTGACAAATGGAATAGACTATTATAATATGGTTATAGAAAATGTTAAGGTGGATAATGGAGGAGATTGAAGTAGATGATACAGAGAGCCAGTGAGGGATCCTCCAAGAAAGAGCTAAGTCCTCAAAACAGTAGTGGAAGTTAATTAGGTAAAGATAAAAAGTGAAGAAGTCAGACAAAAGCTGACAGAGAAGAACATTGCCGAAATTTTTAATTGGTCAATAAAATTGCCCCAATAGGACAAATATGTTGGTAAATGTTGTAAATGAGAACTAGAAAGAACGTGTATTTGTGAAGATTGATGAACTGATTACAACTTCAGTATTGTGAAGAAATTAGAATGTTGCAGGTCCAGAGGATAAATAATTACCTTATCTTGGCCTAGTTTTAGTCATTGGAACAGCCATTTGTTGCCCACTTCTTTGGAACTACTAACATCCTGTGATTAATAGATGAAAAATTTCAGAGTCTATTAACTTAGCAGGCCCACTGGTTTCACCAACCCCAAAGCTAAGAATGTCATTAGATAATATCTTACACTAAAGATGCCTAATAATGCATCCCTTCCCATATTCCTGTAACTGCATACCTGATGTACCCACCAATGCATTTTAAACTTACCATGATTCATGACTTTCTTTTTTCTGTAAAACTAAAAATCTCTATGAAACCACTTTCATGTTTGAACATGGGATTGGGTAATCAAAATCTGTGTTTCTTGTCCCAGATCCCTCAAAACAACTCCAGAATAAACTACCTCTTACTCCATTTAAGATCAGATCTGTGATTTATTCTGTTGAGTACAGTCAAGTAAAAACAATAAGCTTACTTTAAAACATAACTAGAAACAAGATCATTAAAGTTTTGCTTTACATGGTAAAAGTACACATTTTTAAAATGAAGATGATAAAAATCTTTACAAGAATGTAAACTTTGTTCTCATTGCAATCCTATTGGCAAGTGTGTGGAGAATAAATTCCAGTGAGCATTGTTTAAGGGTAGGAATGGAAAGGGATCCTGTGGCTTTCAGGCATTGGCCTAGACTGAAACAGTCACTATGAATAAAGATGCTTGCAATCCTGGTACTTGGAAGATTAGACAGTAAGAGTCATGTTCTGAAATGATCTCTTTGTGCTGTTCAGAAACCATGATACAGGTCTCATCAGTATTTTATTTCCCTAGCTTCTACTATAACACTTCTCTGTTTCTTTCAAATTGCCACTTCCTCTCCAACATCACAGGTAGCTAATCTTTCTTTGTATTTTATTTAAAAAAATAAAATAAAAGCAACTGAAAGGAAATCTTTACATCAAACCTTCACCCTATTTATAGTCAATGTCCATGTCTGTATATTTTTAAATCCCTTATTTAATCCAGGTAATTCACTGGGTTCATAACTATAGTGAGTCCCTCTACAAGGTGCCAAATTCCATTCCTTTTAACAACTAAACCAAAATTTCCCCACAACCTACTGACATTTCTCTCTTACTGTGATTTGTTTCCATTAGCATATATGCATACTGATTTTTCCTCTAACTATAAAACCTTTTTCTGGCTTTATTCTGTCCAGTTGCCTGAAGATATAGGTGGCTTAGCTGTGATTTCTAACATGACCAACTCTTATACCCTGTGGCTACATGCCAGAGACCTTGGCCATCTCTTAAACTCTCATCCTCTTATTAAGAAAATCACAATCATTCCTCACTCTGATACAATTATGACTGCTTGTACCAGATCTATTTCCCAGTCCACACTTAAGCCACACATATCATGTGTGCCAGACCATCTTGATAAGTCCATTTGACATTACCTTGTCTTCAGCTTCAGCTATTTTCCTTACCTTTGTTCCTACAAACAGGGGGATCCCCAGAGATTGGTGTCGTGTGACTGTGCCTTGTACAACCTCCAAATCCAGGCTAGCTAGGCTTCTCTTTCCATATCAGATAGACAAACAATAAAAGACATCAGTATACAAAGGTTTCATCCCACAAACATCATAAAGGTCAAAATAGCATATGTAGAATATACCTTGGTACTCTGTACTATGCTGCATTGCAACACAATAGCCCATCTTATACTTGAATTATATGTTTTAGTATGAATGATTTTCCAGCACCATGTATTGGTGACTCAGAAATTATTGGTTCACAAAAATATACAAATTATTCAAACTTTCACACTTTTCATTTCACATATTGTGAAAATTAATTAATCACATTAATTAATAAATTAATCAATAATTAAGACTAAACAGCCCTAGGAAAAATATCTTTAAATATCATAGAGCTGACAATGTTGTGGTGATGAATAAAAGTTTCCCAAACTTCAGAATTTCTTTTGTTGTTTTTGTAGAAGTGAGACTTTAATCTCTTGATCTCCCTGTGATATTTGTCTGCCCTACATGTCTTTCGATTGTTGTCTATTTTGTGTTTTTAGTTTTAGTTCCCTAAGAAAAGGTGACACCCTGTATCTCAGTGCTTTTTAGCTTCCTGGATAGCCAAGTTGTCTCCATTCAATTGGCATTATTCCTATTTCAATTGCCAGAATGCTGAGGTTAGAGGTATGTGCCAACACAACCAGCTTCCTTTTTCTACTTTCTACTTTTAAGTAAGTAGGACATTCCATTGCAAAACTAAATGATTCAACTTAAGGTCAACTGCATAAATGCAAAGATATCCAAGGGCAGCCATTGCACTTTGGTATACAGCAGAAATAGAGACATTCTTTATACATATTTTCTGTTTTGTTACCTATAGCATATAGTTCACATTGTTAATGTCCTTTGTAAGTTTATAATGGGCTTTTCCTTCTTTTTTAAAACTGTGTTTTCCTTCAGCTCTAAATATAACAAATTAGAATTAGTGTTAAAGTCGGTCCACAAGTCACCCCTTCTTCCCACTTAGAGTTGTCAAGGGAACGTGATTGTGGCCCATGATGTGGTTTCTTCTTGTGCCAGATTCTGGATTTATCTTGGTAAGAGGTCAACATTACCTCTTACCCCTTTAAACTGACGTTAACCCGGTGGGACTTGTTAAATTAAAGCAAGTATGTTTGCAATTCCAAACCTCATTTCATGCATAATTAGCAATGCACATGAAACTCCATCAGATACAAAAACAAATTGATGAGGTTCAGTTCATTTATGGTTGCTGTGGATCCACATCAGGACAAGAAACCCTTTAAGGAGAGGAATATGATGTTTTCATTTGCATAAAGACAATTAGATTCTTTCAGAAGCAATTTTCCCATATATAAAAAGTGAGAATATAGCACCTTTGTGACACAGACATCTGTTACTTAAACAGATGCTGTCCTCTAAACTCACTCAAGCAGCCATTCTCTAAGACTAAAATTTGATGTGTGAATAGAGAAATGTGGTGGTAAGAAGATAAGAAATGATTTATTTTTTACTTCCTGGCATAATTGTGATTTAGTTAACTTTTGTGTATTTTAACTTTAGTAAAACCTATTCTTTTATCACTAAGTAATTATTTCCTTCCAGTTTAATTGCCACAATCTACAAGTCTACTGCTTTCTTCTAGCATTAACTGCAGCCTAACTCTATCAAAAGACTAGATAAAATTGGCTTTCTGTTTGTTATTCCTCGGGGATTCACAGAGAAGGGCTCTTGACCTATTTAACAGAGAAATAAAAGTTGGTTTAGCCTTTATTTTAAATAGCACAAAAAGTCTTGCCTTGGCTGGTGTTTCTCAGTGATTCAACCCTTTCCTAACAAGAGACTGATAAATAGCCTCAAAAGTTAGACTTACACTTCTAAATCAGCACTTCATGAAAGACATTACCAAAACCTATTATACTGCTCAGATGGATAACAGCACAGTTGTATATGTTATACTTTGAAGTAAGCAGGAGGATTTTCAATCACATGATAACCTTGAAACTGCTAAAATATCTAACTGCTATCTGGAACACTGTTCAAGAGGAGAAATAACTCAAAAAGATGACTTTGTGAATAATAATCAGAAAGCTACGTTTTTACCCAGAAAATGAATTTGAGGTACTGCTTACTGACAAGCTCTCTACCAACCAGGAAGTTAAAGTAGATACTGAAAGTGCATTTGCATTGAATTATACATTAATCTATCATCCAACATTTGGTTGGTAAGATATAATCAGTTAAAAACAATAACAAAGAAGGTAAATTTTTCAAGGCTAATAAATAGAGTCTACAGTACTTCAGAGGTTAAAATGACATATAGAGTTATTTGCAATTTCCGTGTCTCGGTGTGCTCTGAAGTCCAAGCTCATTTCATCAGAGGATGACAAGAGTGGATTGTAAAGTGCAAAATGCTAAAAAGCATTTGAAACAGTTGCAACATGAAAATGTGGCAAAATCAAACAAGTAAATAAGTGAACAAAACCTCTAAACTTTAACTCCACATTACATCTTTAAAATGCCAATTACAGGCATTTTTTTATGAATAGACCACTCAGTATCCATCTGTGGTGTTTCCAGACAGAATCTATTGAAAATCATGAACAGTCGCATGAAAACTCTGTGTCTTGAGTGATTAATCATTGTGTTACCCTCGTCTGCACTTTGTCGCAGTGACTGACAGTGAAAGAAACTTGCAAATAATACAAAGATTCTCTTTTCACTGATAGTGTCTTCGCCATGATTAAAGAAGAAAGCTCTGAGGCTGTGAGAAGAATCTTAATTTTCTCTCAAAATTAATTTTGATATTTTACCTTTTGTAAGTCAAACCTCACCTAATGTGTCCTACTCAAATAACTATTCAAAGGTGGCTTTTTATTTAAATGGTTTCTTGGGGTTGATTGTGGAATATAATGACACAGTCAATAGCTTATTGAATAATAATTGAACATATTTTTAAATAGTATAAAAATAACTATGTCTGCCATATACTGGGATACTTTATCCAGGGTGAAAAGTGTTGTCATCTAGCAGAAGGTCACCTGAATTGGCTGGCTGTGACTGATGATATGAGCTAAATTATATCATGATTCCCTATCTTTTGGAACATAGAATCATTTTTATATTATCTAAGCTTGTCAGTGACATTAGTTAGTGTCTGTCAGATGATTGCCCTAGCTGTAAGGCTCAATTTCAGTACTTGTGACATAGACAAGATTATAGCAGGTGGTCAATGAGATAATAGGGGCATAATTCTAAAATTTCTTGTTGATTGTCCAGTAGCAATAACGTTATTGGACTTTATCATGTGACAGGATATGTACATCTGTGAGATGACTGTCTTAATGACTCTATTGACTTCAGTTTCTGTAAAAGGTGAGGCCATCTATGCGTGTTCATGCCCTTAATTTACCACCCAAGATTTTCTACACAGCTATATCTCTCATAGTTAAAAATATAAAGGACATTTATATAATTCAGTGAGCAAAACCCAAATAGACTTAAAGAAAGGAAAGTTCGGCTTGCAAGAGAAGTTTTATGATTTCTCTTAGACAGAGTTTAAAATGCAACCTAGAAAATATAAGTCTCTTGATTGTCCTCATTAATGTTGAGCTGAAGTTGAAGCTGATGGATATTTTGTTGAAATCAGAGTCCACATAGTTAAGAATTAACCAGCAGTTGTTGATAATGTGTGTGGAACACTCTCTATAACAAATTAGAGGGCTTCATCACTCTGAAGAGAGCTTTTCAAAATCTCTACTGTAGACATGCTACCTACTATTCTGCTGATGGAACATGTTCTGTGCCTGGAAAGATCTTAAGAGATTAATGATGGCCTCTGGTGTCTACACATAGGCAATGTGAATGCCTTGTCAGCAGATGTGCTGAAATGTTAGCAAGAATTTAAGAGATACATATTAGAAGAGGTACAATTCTTTATTTGAAACAGAAAATCAAAGTTCTTTGCCCTTCATGGATGTACTATTCTCTTTCTAGAGGAGACAAAGTGGTCCATAACAACACAATCACAAAGAGGATGATCAGAAATGATTTAATGAAGGTTTATGGTAAGACCATTGAGGTGGAGCTTTTCAACTAACTCCAGGATAAGGACTCCTAAGAAAACAACAACTGTCGATGAAGAGTTATGGCAAAGCTGTGGAGGCCATCCATTCTCAGCTTTGTGATAAACATCTGTAACAAACTGTAAAAACATCATGACTAAAGCAGTATGTGATATGGGTTTAGCTGTCACCAAAACCATTGCTAAGTTGCAAGCTTTTTGTCAGAGCTAAGTATGGTGGAAATCAGTGTCTTGGCAACAGAGTCTGAGGCTTTGTAGTTTATTATGTATATAAGTGAGGACACATTGAACACTTTCACCACAATAGTTTTAACCCAGCAACTGCCTGAGATACAGTTCAAATCCATTCCCATTAAGAGATGTCTAACTCATTATATTTAGCTGGATATGTTTATATTCTCCCAGGATTGAGAGACAGTTATTGTGGAACTAGATGGATCACAGCATATAAGCCACTTTAATAAATCTCTTTTACATATATATGAAAGCAAATTAAATTCTTTCAATTCTTTTCCTTTAAAACATTCTGCTCAATACAGCTAACTTATCTAATTTACGCACATAGAGAGAGAGACACAAACACATACACACACATACACACATATATATTACAGACTCATAAGGTTATATTTAGGAAAATATGTTTATATAAATATAATATATATGCTCATGTAAAAAATTAACTTTAAAAATGGCCATGAATTTGACAGAGAGCAGGGATTCTATACAGAAGGATTTTGAAAGGGGGAAAAGGAAGGGAGAAATGTTATAATTATATTATAATCTCAAAGAATTATTAAAAATGTTGTGGAGTATTAGTTGAATATGTTTAACTTCATTTATGCTATGGAAGGTTTGCTTAATGATTCAAAGATGTGCTACATTCTTTCATGTTGCATTTGTTTAACTCTGCAAAGCTCTGTTACTTTGCCTGCCTAAAATACCTGATTGGTCTAATCAAGAGCTGAATGACAAATATCTAGGCAGGAAAGAGAAATAGGCGAGGATACCCGGCAGAGAAAATAAGTAGGGAAAAAACAAATAGAAAAGGGATGAGAAAGAAATGTAAGAGAGAGGACGCCAGAAGACAGCCACCCAGCCACAAAGTAAGAATAGAATGTAGAATAGAGAAAGATAGAAGTCCAGAGGCAAAAAGTAGATGGAGTAATTTAAGAAAAGTTGGCTAAAAATAAGTGAAGCTAAGACTGGATAATAATAAATAAAAATAAGTCTCCCTGTATTTTGGGGGAGCTGGCTGGGGGGTCCCAAAGAGGAAAATAATCTACAAAATATAAAAATATGTAGAAAGATTTTTGAATGTTTTTGACATAGAGAAATAATAGATACTTGAAGGTAAAAGTGTTAAAGCTTAATTAGACAATATACAATTTATATACGCATCAAAACAATGTAACACTGTGTGTGTGTGTGTACATGTGTGCCTGCGTGTGTGTGTGCGCACGTGTGTGTGTGTGTGTGTGTGTGTGTGTGCGTGTGTGTGTGTGTGTGCACGTGTATGTGTGTGTGTGTGTATGTGTCTGTGCATGTGCGTTTGTGTGTGTATAATTGAGACTGGGTGACTGGGTCTTACTATCACTCTGCCTCAAACTCTATAGCACCACTTGACACTGCCTCCAGGGTTCTGGGATTAATAACATGTGCTTCTACCTCATGACTTTAATATATATATCAATTAAAATAGGATTGCTTCATTTTCTCCCTTTCTACTTCCAAACTCCTCCCACAAAGCCCTCAATCTCAAACACACATACAGACCCCGCCCCCCCACACCTTTGCTGAATCCATTTTTTTTGTTTATATGAATATTATTTTAGGGATGACCAACTTGTCATCCCTAAAATTCCTTTCCAAAATTATTAGTGGCCTGTAATGCATTGTCATGGAGTTCAAACCTTCAAGACTCCCCTCCTATTTCCAAATTAACATGCCTATTGATATTGTCATTGTACAAATCTTGTTTAGGCAACCATATTGTTGAAATATCATGAGTGTAGCTTCCAAATTCATGGCATTTTCCCCATTAATTGTTATTATATGAGTTTATGTACATACATATATATGTGCAAATATATTCCTAAATATAACCTTTCAATCTGTATAATGTTGTTTGTATGTATGTTTTGAGGGCTGACAATTTGGTATAGATAATCGATTGATGTGTTCTTCATTGGAGAATACTATTTCTCCAACTCCCAATACTTTTTATTTGCCTGCAGTTTTTATGAGTAGGGTTGAGTCCTGTGAGTTTTTCCTGTCACTTTAGTGTGTCTACTGACTTACTATTTATTTAGAGAGAATTCGTGTGTAAAAGCAGGAGTGGGCATACAATGGTGACTGTAAGAGGTCAGAGGATGACTTTCTGCAGCCTGTTTTCTCCTGCCAACTTAGAGGATCTTGGTATTGAACTTAAATTATCAAGCCTTTATCTACTGAACCATCTGCCCAACCCAATATTTAGCACTTTTGTCACAACTGAAGGATGAAATAAGATAAATTTTACTCTCTAAAGTGGTACACTCATAATGGTAACATTAAGGCAGACCTATTAGAAGTGTACTTGACTTCTCAATGGAAACTCTAAAAGCCAGAAAGCCCTGGACAGATAGATGCCTTGCAGACTCCAAGAGAACATGGATGCTAGCCTAGATTACTATACCCAGCAAAACTTTCAATCACCGTAGATGGTGAAAAGATAATATTATATGACAAAGTCTGCCAAGGGTCATGGGAATATGCAGCAGGTGACAACTAGTGTTTAATAAATTGACCCACCAGATGTATATGTCCCTGAAGGGGAGCTCCACCTGGCAGAGCCATGGGGTCACCGACTGTTGGTGGCTAGTTGTCTTTTGTCTATAACTTTTTCAGGAGCCATTGCTATGCCTTCCGAATAAGAACAGCTGTGGAGTTCTTTCCACAACCCCTTGGTAGTGTGCTTTACATCTTTGGACACACTTATAGCTGTGAATGGTCAAGAAAACTGATTTCTGATGTGTAAAATTAATACTAGAATGTTCTTCTTTACTGGCCCAGGAAAGTAACAGTATTTTCAGTCTCAAAAGACAATTAATTTTTGACTTTAGAACAAATTCAACAGACTGAACTGCCCCTATAGAAAATACACAGACTAATTTCCAGATGTTGTTTATTTCTAAATGAAAACCGTGCTGTTTTGAGACCTACCCCCTTGTAATAGTCGACTTTTTGCACATACCCTGACCACTAAAGTTTCAACCTGCTACTGTTATTGTTACGTTCTGAATTTCAATGCATTCTCTGTCTGGGAAAAAGTTGCATGCAAGGCCAAGCGTTTACACTGGTCAGTGTTAGGATTCCTGATGCAGCATGAACAGGGTATTCACACTGGCAGCCAGACATATATGCTGTCAGGGGCATGCCCCTGTCATCCATATGCATGAGCAGGCATGACTATGTAAACTCTGCATGGGTCCTTATAAGCCAAATCCTAGCCTTGCATGTTCTCTTTTTTCTCTCCTGCACATTTTCTCACATATCTGAACCACAACCTGTCCTTCCTGTTTAATAAACTCCAGAGTGGTTTACTGATACCAAAGGTTGGTGATCTGTTCTTGCATGCATTAACAACAGCAGGTCTTTGTAACTTTAACTAGCCTGAGAAAAACTGTATGACTTTATATGCTCTAAGAATGGGTTGGGACCTGAAAATGGAACACATAACTTTCAGAGTCTGACTAAGGAAGGAGGAAGCAGTGTTAATGTAGAGGAAAAGAGAGAGGGAGGAAGGACTATGTGTGAATGAGCATATGTAAGAAACGGCAATGTGGGGATGAAGATATTCAGAATGTAAGTGATGTGTGAAAGATGAAGAGGAAGGAGGAGAAGAAGGAGAAGCCTAAGGAGATATGTGAGAGAATAATGAATGAGAGAGTGAACGAGCAAAGAATGAGTGAATGATGTAATAAAAAGCATTTATGGGTAAGTGAATGTGAATGTTTGAGAGAGATAAAGTTATATGAAAGAGCTGTTGGTACACATAAAAACTATGCAAAGAGATATATGAAAGTGTAAGAACAATGTAAAATCTTATATGGTGAGAAATCTGTTTATTTGAGACGAATAGCTATGGCTGTATGAAGACTTGTAACTCTGTGGGGGCAAGGAAGATGAAACTGTATAAAAGGAAATGTAGAAGAAAAATGTATTAAAATAAAGATATAAAGATGTGAAAATAGATGTGATGGTATTTAGAGATTTATGGCCATATGTATGTATAGTAAGATATGTAGTTGTATATATAGAACTCAGAAATGTGATGATATATAGCTGAATGGAGACAGAAAAAAATCAGAGACCATTTCAAGAAGTAAATAAAAAGTTACTATCAAAAGGCATGTATTTTTCTTTATTTTACCACTTAGTTAGATAGAGATTTATCCTTGATTATCCTCAGATAAAAAGGTTTCTTATCCCTTCACTACTCTGAGGCATTCCTTTTATTACACTGAAGCAGATCATAGGAGCTGGTCTCTCATGATCTGTGTTAAAAGTCAAATTTAAACAATATCTACCTAGAAATCCAGTCCTACAGAAGGTACTAGAATAAAAGCTCCAACCCAAGGAAGGTAATTAAAATCACAAAAACATAGGCAATAAATACTCTTATACCAGCAAAAGCCAAAGAAGGGAAACAGACAGACAGATAGACAGACAGGCAGACAGATAGACAGACAGACACACACACACACACACACACACACACACACACACACTGTCTTCAATTGTTGGTCATTAATATTGCTCAATATCAATGGACTTGATTCACCAGTTTAGAAAAAAAACAACCCACAGGCTAATAGAATTGATATGAAAACAGAACCCATAATTCTGTTGTATACAAGAAACATAACACAACACCAAAGACAGATATTACCTTCAAATAAAGGGTTCAAACCAGATTTTCTAAGCACATGAACAAGAAGCAAACTCGAGTAATATTTAATATCTAACAAAATAGACTTCCAACCAAAATTAATTAAAGGTGATGGAGAAGGGCACTTTATATTTATCAAAGAAAGTTCACAAAGAGACCATTGCAATTCTTAATATCTGTGTGCCAACCTAAGTGCACCCACATTTGGAAAGGAAACATTACAAAAGCTTAAATCACATATTGGACCTCACACATTAATTATAGGAGACTTCAGTACCTGACTTTCATCAGTAAACTGCTCATTCAGACAAAAGCCAAACATAAATAATAGAGCTAACAGACTTTAGGACTCAAATGGACATAATCAATTTCTACAGAATATTTTATTCAAGTACAAATAAATATACCTTCTTTTCAGCATTTCATGGAACATTCTCCTAGATTGACCATATAGTCAGTCACAAAGCAAGTCTCTACAGATAAAAAAAAAGAAAAAGAAAAAGAAAACTAAAATAACTCCCTGTACCTTATCAGACCACCATAAATTAAAACTGGATTTTTAACAAAAAGCCCCAAACTCATGGAAACTGAACAACTTACTACTGACTCAACACTGGAACATGGAAGAAATAAAGAAAGAAATGAAAGCCTTCATAGAATTTAGTGAAAATAAATACAGAACATATCCAAACTTAGGGAACACACTAAAGAGGAAACTTCACATCAATAAGCACTTTTATAAAGAAAATAGAGAGATCTCATGCTAGTGACCTAATAGACATTCATGAAAACCCTAGAAAAAAAGACATAGTAAAGACAATTTACAGCAAGCCAATGGCCAACATCAAATTAGAGAGTCTATTAAAATAGGGAACAAGACAAGACTGTCCACTTTCTCCATACTTATTCACCGAAGTACTTGAAGTTCTAGCTAGAGCACTACAATAACAAAAGGAGATTAAAGTGATAGAGATTGAGAAGGAACAAGTCAAAGTATTGCTATTTACAAACGATATAGCAGCATACATAAATGACCCCCACAATTCTACCAGGGAATTCCTACAGCCGCTAAACACCTTCAGGAAAGTGGCTGGTTAACAAGTGAACTAAGAAACATTAGTAGCTCATACATGAATAATAAACGGACTGAGAAATAAATTAGGGTGACAGTACCCTTCACAATAGCCACACTCTAACCAAACAGGTGAAAGACTCATATGATAAGAACTTCAAGTCTTTGAAGAAAGAAATTCAAAAAGACATCAGAAGATGGAGAGACATCTCATGTTTCTAGATTGGTAGGATTAACAGTGAAAATGGCCATTGCCCCCCCCCCCCCCACCCAATCAAACTACAGATTCAATGAAATCCCCATCAAAATTTCGATACAATTCTTTACAGAACTTGAAAGGAAAATATACAACTTCATATGGATAAACACAAACCTAGAGTAACTAAAACAATCTGGTACAATAAAAGAAGTTCTGGAGGTATTACTATTCCTGGTTTCAAGCTCTACTAAAAGCAGTAGTAGTAAAAAACTGCATGGTATTGGCAGAAAACAGAGGGGTTAATCAACAGAGACAACTCAAAGACCCAGATATAAATTCACATATGTATGAACACCTGATTTTGATAAAGAAGTCAGAAATTTACAATGGAGAAAAAACAGCATCATTAGCAAGTAGTGATGATGTAACCGGATGTCAGCATGTAGAAGAATGAAAATAGATCCATGTCTAACACCCTGCACAAATTTAAGTTCAAATGAATCAAAGACCTCAAGACAAATTCAGATACACTGAACCTGCTAAAAGAAAAGGTCGGGGAATAGCCTCGAAGCACATAAGCCAGCTTCCTGAACAAAACGCCAAACATGCTGACACTAAGATCAACAATTAATAAATGGGACCTCATGAAAGGCTTCTGGATGGTGAAGGGCACTGTCAAACGAACAAAAAGACAGCCTACAGAATAGAAAAAAATCTTCACCAACCCTAAATCTGACAGAGGGTTTGTTGCCAAAATATATAAAGAACTGAAGCAACTATATATCATCAACCAAAATACACCAATTTAAAAATTAGGTACATATCTAAACAGAAAATTTTCAACTGAGGAATCTTGAATAGCCAAGAAACACTTAAATAAATGTTCAATATCTTTTAGCCGTTAGAAAGATGCAAATTAAAACTACTCTGAGATTCCATCTTCTATCTGTCAGATCGTTAAGATCCAAATCACAAGTGACTGCACATGCTAGTGATAAAGTGGAGCGGAGAGGACCACTCCTCCATTGCTGGTGGGTGTAAAATCTTGTGCAGTTTCTCATAAAATTGGGAATCGGCCTACATAAAGACCCAGCTGTATCACTTCTGGAACAATTTCCTAAGGATGCTCTACTGTACCATAGACACATTTGCTCAATTATGTTTGTAGCAGCTTTATTAGTAATAATAAAGTCTTTTAGGCCTAGTCTTAAGGTTTGGATGTATAGACCCACAGACCCACAGAGACACGCAGATGTTTATATTAATTTTAGGTTGATCGGCCTAAGGCCTAGGCATATAACTTGTTAATTTTTTTAAACTAACTTATGAGTTTTATTTTGTTTAGTTATGTGGTTTAGTATCTTTCTTTAGAGTTGTATAGTTGTTTATTGTATTTTTTGGCTTGTTTGGTAATTTTGGGGTCTTTGTGGCATTTTTGTTTTCTTTTATTTTGGTTTTAGAGCTTTATGAGTTTGTTAGCCTTGTTTATATTTTTTGTCTGTCTTTGGCCAATCAGTGTTTTTTATTAAACTTGTAGGTGGGACAATTATTTACAATTTAACATCATAAATCCTCTACACAACCTAGATGTCCCTCACCTGAAGAATGAATAAAGAAAATGTGACACATTTATACAATGGAATATTTCTCATCTCTTAAAAACAATGACATCATGAAAGGTACTGAGAAATGAACAAAACTATAAAATATCATTCTGAGAAAGGTAACCCAGATCAAGAAAGACAAACATGGTATACAATCACTTATAGTTGCATATTAGCAATAAAGGATAAACATACTACAATCCACAAGCTCAAAGAAGCTAAGTAACAAGAAATGCTCAAGGTGGGGGAACAGCATGAATCTCACTGTAAAGCAGAAATAAAACAGATACCACAGATTGACAGGGTGATTGGTGTGTAGGAGGAAGGCAGCCAGTTGCCCTGACTGGGCAATGGCCTCCGCAGCCTGCATGTAGATGTGCTATAATAACTTCCACATGGCATGGAGCCAATCTGGAATTTGCTACTCTGCCAAGAGATTGCTGACATGGAGGTACACAGAGCCAATGGAGAAAGGAGGATGCATCTCTAGAGAGACCGATGACAGCCAATGGGACACCAGGAGGGGCCAGTTAGGCAGGACTAAATTCCTGCAATAAATGAGCCTGCTTCTGTTACCCACCTGACTCTCAGAGTCTATGTTGTTGACTCTGTGCCTAATTCCCCCGTCCCCCAAGGGGTGCCCATATAGGGCTGCTCACAACACTGAAACAGGGGTGGTCAAGGAAACAAGAGGGATAAGGTTGGGAAGGATGGAAGGAGACAGTACTGAGATAGACGACTGTGTGGTGATACATTGTGTATCAGATAAAGATTTCTTGAAGCTCAGAAGAAAGAGCCAGTCATATAGTTAGCCATAGAGGTCAGGCAATGGTGACACATGCCTTTAATCCTAGCACTCAGAAGGTAGAGGCAGAGATCCGTCTAGATCTCTTGTGAGTTCAAGGCCACACTGGGCTATATGAGATTAGTCTAATCCAGTTTGGGCACATATCTTCAATTCCAGCACTTGGGAACCCATGCCTCCACTCCCAGTACTTGGGAAGGAATGAATCAGGCATGACATCTTGCCATGACTGAGAAAAAAAAAAAAAAACTTGAAAAAAAAACATAAAATCATAAAATATATAATTATTACCAGTCTCTTTTTCGCCTCTCCTGGGGCAAAACAATTACTCTGCTACCAGCAGTGGCTGGAGCTTTTAATTCTCATTATTAGAACAGCAGGGCCTTGCACCTTAAACTATTTTGGCCAATCGTGTATCAGTTTAATAGAATTAATAGTCCCCCTTAGGATCAGCTACACCTCTTTAGAGCAGAGTGAGTCCAAGATCTGACTCATTCACCAAACCAGTGGAGAATGTTATAGATCCCCAGACCTTAACACAGCTGACTCTGTGACTGGAAAACATTTGCACCACAAAAGTCAGAACATAGACAGCATCACCTACTAAAATGAAAACAAGATCTGATCCTTCAAAGCCCATAGCTCTGGGAAAGTCTCTAATTGAAGGGCTCAATCAGGATTGAGTAGGGCAAGCATGGCCCTGGCAGGTCCTGCCCTCCCCCTCCTTCTAACCTCCTTGCTAAACCATTAGATTACATTCCTGAAGCCAAGGTTGATTTCCTCATTTGGTCATTTTCTTATGCCTGATTCATTCCTAAGGTTGTCCACAATATGCAGCTATCAAAACATCAAGGTTCAACAATAAGAAAACACATTAGACTACCCTAATTAACATATCCGATCGGAATTTAGCAACCCTCCCTAGCTCATTCTAACACACACCTCCTTTTTTTATTCTTTTGAAATTAATACCTGCAAAGATATTTATTGCTGTTCTTGTCTGATTCAGATCAGCCACTTTGTCTTGCTTAATAAAGGACCTCTTTGAACTTAGAAATTGGTGTTTGGATGCCTAATCCAGGGTCCAGAAGGGAGCACCCTAAAGTGTAGGGGACCTTTCACTAACCTTGCTTTTTGTTTTTGTAGCTCAACTTCTGGCTAACTCTTCCTGTTGACTGAAGTGTGTCAACCCAGAATATAGTTTTGTGCTTAAAGGGTCACCTCACAAAAGGCTTAGTGCTGTAATGGGATCCCAAACACCCAGTGTAATCACCAGTTGGCTAGTAAAGACTTTCTATAGGCTTAAACCTATGTACAAGCAGTCTTCTTTGGTGGATATTCCCACAATTGGAGTGTTCCAGGCCAAAGTGTCTATCTCTAGTCTGCGTGTTGAATACTGTATGCTTTAACAGTACTAACCATTGATAATGTATGATTACAAAATACCTGTTAAGAATTAATTAGATAGGAAGTAAAGGAATTCATATACCTGTGTGTGGTAGTTTGTTAGTTATTGTGAGTTAGAATATAAATAAAAAGGACATAGAAACAAATATGGTGATTAGTGTCAAGTTTTCAGATCAAAGGATGATGATATATAGGGTTAAGAATAATAAAAGCAAAGGAAAGATAAGGTGGAGATATGAGTTTAGGTTAATGCTAAACTAAAAAGAGTGCAATATGCTCAGGTATCATAAACCAGGTTAACTACTAGACTTTGAGCTGTAACAGTCAGTGAAAAGGAGAATTGAAGAAAAAAATAAAAAATAGAAGCTTAAAGGGGAGAGAGAAGAAGAGAGGGGAGAGACAGAGACATGCACACAGAGAGAGAGAGAGAGAGAGAGAGAGAGAGAGAGAGAGAGAGAGAGAGGAGAGAGGGGAGAGACAGAGACATGCAACACAGAGAGAAAGAGAGAGTGAGAGGAGAGAGACAGAGACATGCACACACAGAGAAAGAGAGAGAGTAAGAGGAGAGAGAGAGAGACATGCACACATACACAGAGAGAGAGAGGAGAGAGGGGAGAGACAGAGACATACACACAGAAAGAAAGAGAGAGAGTGAGAGGAGAGAGGGGAGAGACAGAGACATGCACAGAGAGAGAGAGAGAGAGAGAGAGAGAGAGAGAGAGAGGAGAGAGGGGAGAGACAGAGACATGCACAGAGAGAGAGAGAGAGAGAGAGAGAGAGAGAGAGAGAGAGAGAGGAGAGAGGGGAGAGACAGAGACATGCACACACAGAGAGAAAGAGAGAGAGAGAGAGAGAGAGGAGGGAGGGGAGAGACAGAGACATGCACACACAGAGAGAGAGAGAGAGAGAGGAGAGAGGGGAGAGACAGAGACATGCACACACAGAGAGAAAGAGAGAGAGAGAGAGAGTGAGAGGAGAGAGGGGAGAGACAGAGACATGCACACACACACACACACAGAGAGAGAGAGAGAGAGAGAGAGAGAGAGAGAGAGAGGAGAGAGGGGAGAGACAGAGACATGCACACACACACACACACAGAGAGAGAGAGAGAGAGAGAGAGAGAGAGAGAGAGAGAGGAGAGAGGGGAGAGACAGAGACATGCACACACAGAGAGAAAGAGAGAGAGAGAGAGGAGAGAGGGGAGAGACAGAGACATGCACACACAGAGAGAAAGAGAGAGAGTGAGAGGAGAGAGGGGAGAGACAGAGACATGCACACACACACACAGAGAGAGAGAGAGAGAGAGAGAGAGAGAGAGAGAGAGAGCACAAGAGAACAAGAAAAGGTAGTAAAAGTCAACCCTGGATAAGGTACTTGGTCCATCACTATCTCTGTTTTTTTCTGCAAGGTGGTCTGAAGACCTCACTGCTTTAAAGGACAAACAGGTTCTCAAGAGATGATAACTCATACTCCAGGATACTGTTTCAACAGCATAGATAATTACCTTTATCGTGGTGTAGTGTGTCCTATGTGACTGCTGTTTGTGAAGTCTGGCATGACTTCAAGTCAAAAAAAAAAAAAAAAGTGATTGGAGACCTTACATCACAGTTGAGGAACTACAGAATGAGATGTTTTAATAAGCTGACAGTACAGTGCTTTGGCTATTCTTGTCTTCATGCCATAGCCTTTAAAGGTAATAAAAGATTATTTAGCACTTGTTTCTCTAGATAAATGCTTCTTGATTTATGATCATAACTATACAGTCAAGTAGAATACCTGAGACCAAGTAGAAGATAAAAGACAAAAAAAATGAAGGTAGTGTTGACAGACTGTGGTGATATATTGTATATTTAATAAAAATAGTCTGGAATATCAGAGGACATAGCCAAGTCAAAAAGGTTAGGAAGTAGTGACCCACACCTTTAATCCCATAACTCAGAAGTCAGAGAGCCATCTGGATCTCTGTGAGTTCAAGGCCTAACAAAGCCAGGTGGTAATGGCACACATCTTTTATCTTAGCTCTTGGAAAGCTGAATGAAGAAGTTAGATAGCTGGGTAGGGACAGAGAAGGGAGATCATCTCTACCTGACACTTCCCTTTTTGGCTGAGGCTGGAGAGACTTATGGTCTTAGGATTTATGGAGACAGGTCTGAAGAGGTGGCGGGTGAGAAGTGGCTGTCGTTTGTTTCTATCTCTCTCTGATATTTCAGCTTTTCCCCAATATCTGGCTCCAGGTTTTTAATTATAATTACAAACAGAATTCGTGCAGTATCAGGCTTTCATTCTACTTGTAGAGACCTATGGCACAAGTGAAGAACGATCGCTTTTTAGGAAAATCAGCTTTTTATAACAGCTTTTATTGAACCAAGCAAAGGTTTGAGTCAGAAGCAGATACAAAGCTCACTGTCTAATGTACTCTGTGCAAAAGCTGACAAGTTCTTTGTTTCCTTTCTTTTACTGAGCTCAGAGCTTTGCCAGTAAAATAATGATTGTTATTGTATTCACTACAAATAGCAAAAGTGATAAAGGACACTTAGCTCTCAGCACAATGACTCATCACAGGTTCTTAAATTCTTGATAAAACATGAGAAACTCAAGTGAATATCTACTCTCATCTTATGCCATTTGTTTTAGTCAAATAGAAAAATTCACTCTATTGATACTGAAAGATATCCCTTCAAGTTCTGAAAAAAAAATTGTGTTGGAATTGTAATGGGGATTGCAATGAATCTGTAGACTGCTTTTGGTAAGACTGCCATTATACTATGTTGATCCTACCTATCCAGGAACACGGGAGATCTTTTCATTTTCTGATATCTTCTTCAATTTCTTTCTTCAATGACTTAAATTTTTGTCAAACAGGTCTGCTACTTCTTTGGTTAAAGTTTCCCCTAAGATATTTAATGCTATTTGCAGCTATTATAAAGGGTGGTGTTTCCCTTATTTCTTTTCAGCCCTTTTATCTTTAGTGTATAGGAGGGCTATTGATTTATTTATTTATTTTTTAGTTAATCTTGTACCCTGCTATCTTGCTGAAGGTGTTTATCAGCTGTAGGAGTTCCCTTGTGAATTTTGGGGATCACTTACATATATGATCATATCATCGCAAATAGAGATAGTTTGACTTCTTCCTTTCCAATTTGTATCCCCTCAATCTCCTTTTGTTCTCTTATTGCTTTGGCTAATACCTTGAGAACTGTATTGAATAGGTAAGGGGAAATAGAACAGCCTTGTCTTGTTCATGATTTTAGTGGGATTGCTTTGAGTATTTCTCCATTTAGTTTGATGTTGGCTATCTGTATGCTGTATAACACCTTTATTATGTTTAAGTATTTTCCCTGTATTCCTTATCTCTCCAAGACTTTCTTCATGAAGGAGTGTTGAATTTTGTCAAAGGCTTTATCATCATTTAAGGAGATTATCATTTTTTTTTCTTCCAGTTTGTTTATATGATGGATGCCAACACAATCTTTTACAGACTTTGAAAGAACAATACTTACATTTATATGGAATAACAAGAAACCCAGGATTGTCAAAACAATCCTGTTAAATAATAGAACTTCAAAAGGCATCACCATCTGTACTTCAAGTTATATTATAGAGCTATGGTAATAAAAACAGCCTGGTACTGGCAGAAAAACAGACATATGAATCAATGGAATCAAGTCAAAGAGCTGACCTTGATTTAAACACCTATAAACATCTGATTTTTGAAAAGAGGCGAAAAATATACAATGGAAGAAAAATTTTATCTTCAAAAATGTTGCTGACAAAACTGGATGTGGTATGTAGAAGAATAAAATAGGTCCATATATATCACCCTGCACAAAACTCAAATAAAAGTGGATCAAAGACCTCAATAAAAACCTAGCTACACTGAACTTGATAGAAAAGAAAGTGGGAAATACCCTTAAGCTCATTAGAACAGATAACCACTTCCTAAATGTAACACCAGTAGCATAGAAACTAAGAACAACAATCAATAAATTGGACCTGGTGCTAAGGAAACCTTTAAGAACCTACATGAAGTCCTTAGCTAGGACTCCAAGCAATGATAGAAAGGTTGCCTAAACAAGACTTCTCCTATAGTCCAACAAATGACTACCCTAGATGTCATTATAGAACCTTCACCCAGCAATGGATAGAGGTGGAAGCAGAGATCCATCACTAAGTACCAGAAGTACCAGGTCAAGCTTCCAGTCCAGACGAAGAGGAAGAAAGGAGTAAATATATGAGCAAAGGGATCAGGACCATGAGGAGGAGACTCACATAGATGGCTGATCTGGAACTACTGGGAGCTCACTAAACCAGAAGCAACTCTGAGGAACCTTCAGGGAAAGGAACTAAATCCTCTAAAGGTAGATGACTGTCAGATGGCATGGGCTGTGTGTGGAGCCTCTTACAGTACTATCAGACTATATTCTTGTGCATGAACTGGCATCTCAGAGCCCATTCCCTACAGAGAAAGACTTAACCCAGCCCTAATACTGGAATGAAGAAATCGGACCTATCTCAACTGGATATGCCAGATGGAACTGACCCACCTTGGGACTCCTTGTCCTCCTTGGGGAATAGATGGAGGGTTGGGGTGGGAGGAGGCTGAGGGAGGACTGGGAGGGACTGGGTGGAAGGAAGGGAGGGCCAGGAGTGATATGTAGAGAACCCTTTTTAAATATAAAAAAATATTTAGTTTTGAAACTAAAAAAAAAAAAAAAAAAAAAAGACATTCTACATATTTCAGGCAATTTGGGAGAATAAGATGTTCCAGAAGTGATTCACAATTAGAGAATAAAATTCCCAGGGGGAAAATAACATTAACATCTACAAAAGAAAATGAACTATTGACATTGAAAAAAGTCACTATATTTTTAATTTCATTAAAATCTCCAATAATCAAACACATTTATTCTGTGCTATATATGTTACAGTAAGAAAAGTTAAAAAAAGAAATAATAAAATGAAAAAACAATTTCCAAACTCTGAGACTCCAGTGTAACAGCAATGATGAACTATCCTTCTTAAGGAAAAGTACGGTGTTGTCTGTCTGAAACACTTTAAGTATTAAGAGAATTACTTATAAAATAGAGCAGAATGTTCCATGGGAATATGACCTGGGTACTGTGGGAGTATATTGGATATTGATGGAAAAGAATAATTTCCAATCTTCCTTGAAAATAGAAAATGATTTTTTTCTGTTATTATCCATACTGAATTAAGTTTAATTATACAGTTCTTATCTCCATAATTATCAGGGGGTTGGATATTAAAAAAACTCATTTAAAGATAGGTGCTGATTATTATAAATATTATCTTTTTAAATAATAAAAGAATAACATTATAAAAGTTCATTTTAATCATCATACTTATTCTTTGTTAGCCCACTCATACTTCTACATGTTCATCTCCAAACACTAGAGCAGGACACATACACAAATATTCCCACAAGTATAAGCCATATGACCTAATCCAAGACTCTTGAGTCCCTTGAAATGCTTTTGAATGTCAAGAATACCAAAGGGAAAGAGCCAAAAAACCTGTGAAATTTGAACATATATAGTCTGAATAATCCCCTAAAAAGGTAGTTATTCCCTAACTATCTAAATTTATAAATACACTAGTTCATATGGCAAAGAGATTTCAGCTATGATTAAGGGTATGAACCCTAAGAGAGCACAATACCCTGGATTATCTAAGTGGATCCAAATTTATCTGGTAGAATCACAAAGTAAAGGCCTTTTGTGTGCTTTTAGTTGGAGAGGGGGATACAGAGAAGTGACCCAATTAAAGGACTCGGTCCAGTAGTAGATATCTTTGAAGAACAAAGTAACATGATCTGCCTCTACATGCAGCAAAAGAGCACCATCCTTTTAGAAATATTTTTACTTCTTCTTTGGCCCATTCACCATTCAGCAACGAGTTGTTTCATCCTCATGAGTTTATACTTACTAGAACTTTTTTCTGTCAATTTTGTTTTATTGTTCAACAGTCAATCAGAAGATACATGGGATTATTTCATTGTCATTTGTATTTTTCAGGGTTTTCTTTGTGGCCCAGCATGAGGTCTACTTTAGGGAAGTTTCTATATGCTATTGAGTAAAATAGATATTATGTGCACTTGGATATAATATTCTGTAGATATATGTTAGGTCCATTTGGAGGAAGATATTTAATTCTGAGATTTCTGTTTGTTTTATGTTCATGTGACTTACCATTTGGAGAAAGTGGTGCAATAAAATTGTCTTCAATTATTGGGACTATGTTAATCTGTGTATTTAATTCCATTAGTATTCTTTTAATAAGCCATGTGTACCAGAATTTGATCTATATGTCTAGTAAGTGATATATTCTTGATTGTTGCTTTAATTAGAATGAAGTTCCCTTCTTTGAATTTTATAATTAATTTTCTTTTGAATTTTGTTATGTCATATATAGGATAGAGACAAATGCTAATTTCCTGATCTCATCTGCTTGAAATCTTTTTGAGGTGCTTCCTTTTTTCTTTAAATATATATGAGGAAAGGGAATAAAATGCAAATATATCTACATTTTTATTTCTTTTTATACTTTTATTAAAATACATTTTTTACACAATACATCTGGACCACAGTTTCCCTCCCTCTACTCATCCCAGATTTTTCTCATGTCTTTTTCCATCTGGATCCACTCATTTTCTGTCTCTCTTTAGAGAAAACATTCTCTTAAAGGATAACAACCAAACGGAACAAAATAAAATATAATAAGATTTTTAACAATTACCTAAGAGTTGGACAGAGCAAACTGACAGAAGGAAAATAGCCCCAATGGAAGTCAAAAAAAATCAGACACAGTTGTTCTCACACTCAGGAGCTCCATCAAAGGACTAAAAAGAAAAATACATACACAGAAGACAAGGTGTAGACCCTGTTGGCCCTATGCTTGCCACTCCAGTCTTCGTGATTTCACAAGAGCTTTGCTCAGTTCATTGTGAAGACTTTGATCTCCTGTAGTCCTTTATATTCTTTGCCTCTTATGCTCTTTAGCAAGGTTCCCTGAGCAGTGAAGGGAGGGATTTGATGGAGACAACTTACTTAGAACTGTGTGTTCTAAGGTCTCTGTCTAATGTCTGTGGATCTCTGTATTTGTTCCCATCTACTACAGGAGGAAGCTTCTCTGATGACTCAATAAGGCACTGATCTGTGAATAGAGCAGAAAGTAATTTTATCACTTTTTCTTGATCAATTATATCTAATCTTACCATATGTTCCTGAGTTTGTGCCTAGACTTATTATAATCTGTTATGCCATGTTTGGTTGATACCTCTGAGAGATCTTTTGGGGCTGGGGGGTGGAGGACTGGATCTGGGGGCAGAGAAGAGGTAGAGGGGGCACTGGGAAGAATAGTGGTAGGGAAAACTGCAGTCAGGATGTAATGTATGTAAAGAATAAAAACAAAAAACCACTGAGGAATATTTTGGTTCATAAAAGAACTCATACTCTAATGATATTTTATAATATCAGAAAGGTATGTATATGGTTATAAATATAGACTTCTCTATCTTTTGGCATGTAGAATACTAATAACACCTTTTAATTATTCTATTTACTAATGTTAAAATTCTCCTTAGGTTGGTCCTAGGAGGAATAATAATAAAAATACTTTTGCCACAATTTTTCTCATTGTTAACTGAGAATTGTTGCAATAATTATCTGACAATCCTTTACTGTCATTTTGTCCTACATACATTTAATTTATTACCATTATCACTAATATTAAAATTATTTTTGCAGTGTTCCCGGTAAATGCCCTCTTAAGAATTTTGTATTGATTCTTTTGTTGGCAACCACAAACAAACACTTCAGATATAATCCAGCTCTAACTTATTGGTCACATATCAGTGGAGAAAATGCAGTGAGTCAGGCTTTTCATTTTTGGTTCTAGCAGGAAGTTATACTTGAAAAGATCTGGCACCAAAGCTTAAAAAAAAAAAAAAAAAAAAAAAAAAAAAAAAAAAAAAAAAAAAAAAAAAAGGAGCACTTTGTTCTGGACATGAGCTTTGAAATATTTACCTTGGGTAGCTCCCCACACCTCAAAGAACTCCAAATGTCTTTTTCTTTCCATCCTATAGGGCATGAGTGAGAATATCTTTGATGACCTTTTCAGGGGCCAGTTTTCTAAGCTTAAACTATTAATACAGCTCTCAAAGCATAACAGTCTCAGCCCGAAGGACTAAAATATTACAGACATGCTTAGGAAACATTTGTAGCCTTGGCTTGCTTTACAGTGGTTTTGGTCTTTAGTTTTGATTGCATTGTTTTGCTGAAACATGAAGGGCATTTAGAAGTCAAGGAAGCAGATAGATTCATTTACAACAACATTCCCTAAGGCAAAATCTTAATGTCAGAAGTGAATTATAACAACTTACATTACTGGTGACATACATTATAATTCAAAGCCAGAGAAAACTACATCAAGGTTGGGCTTAGTATTACATAAGAAGAGGCTTTTTAAAATCTTTTGCAACTAGATGAAGACCTTTTTGGGTGAAAACAGCGTCAGCAAAAGGTAACTGAACAAAATACACATCTCTTATAATGCATAAAAACGTTTTCCCCTGAGGCGTCTCCCAATATACAACTATTTTACTAAAAGTTTTCTTTGATTCACAGTCAACATGGAATGATTTCTTTCCAATGTTACAGTAACTTCCAAAACCCTGAGTAAGAAGCACATCTAGAGTTGAAACTGATGTTTTTCTTACTTCAGACTAACACGGTTGAATGATTAGCATTCCAGAGCTTTATAATTCTTTGTAGGTAAAAAGAGTGATGGTGCTTTATTCATTGGCATTTATGTTGTAATTTTGCAAGCTAGATAAAAACCGCAACTGAGCCTTAAATAAGAAGAAATAGCTACTATGTGTATTCAATATATAATATATCTGTTGTATGACTTTGGCTTCTCTCTATTCAATAACAATAGTCTCAACAGCATTAAAATCCATCATGAGCAAATTGAAAGAATTCATAGAAATCTTAAAATCATTTCACCCAAAACCCAAAGATCTTTGAATCTGTGCATAGTCATTCATGAAATATATTTAGATTATTTTTATTCAGAATATTCTTATAAAGCATTCAATATTAGTAAACAAAAACTGCTTTTTCATAGAGGCAAGATTCACTTTCATCTTAGTCTATACTTGCTTAGTTTAAAAAGTTTTCAAGTTATTCAATAATTGAACATTTTTAATAAGATTTACTCATGAAGCAAGGTAATATATCACTTGCAAAGTGTAGTGTTTAATCTTTATTGGCAACTTGAGGAAATTTGGAATCACCATAGTAATATAATTCTTGCCGAGTCTACATAAAACATGTTTTAGAAAAATTAACTAGGGTAGAGCAGTCACCCTACATGTGGGTGATACAATCCCATGGCAGAGATTACAGCTTGATAAAGGAGAAAGCAAGCTAGGCACCAGGACACCTTATTGTCTTCTTTCTGACTGCAGATCCAGTATGACCTGATTTTTCTTTCCAGTGCCTTAACGTTTTTACCAAGGTAGAACAGCTCTGAAGCTATGAAACAAAATAAAATTTTCTTTCATGAATCAACTGTTTTATGTCAGACGTTTGTCATGGGATAGGAAATGTATTGCAAGTGTAACACAGTTTTCTACCATCCTAGTGAATTTGTATACCATAGCTCTAAGAAGACATAGGACAGACAACGACACATGTTTTAGCTACAGTTTTTCTCAGGCTGTAACATTCTTTACCATATAAAAACTCTTCCAATTAAATGCTAATAGCATGATCAAAATGTCTTTAAAATAGAATTTTCTTCAGATGGTAACTATAATATAACATTTGTAAAAATTTTGATAAAGAATTTGTTTCCCAAATGCTCAAAAGACAATTTAAGTGTCCTTTGCTTTCTCTGACTTTATTGACCTTAGTGGCAAAATGCCATTGTCATGGTGGCTTTCAATATGTTAGGCTTTTCTTAGAACCAGCAAAATAAACAGCATTTATTACTCCAACTATACACAAAAAGCAGAAGCCAGATAAATATTCAGTATGGCTGAATAATTGTTTGCTACCCATAATTCTAATTGGAAAATGATTTTAACTTGAAGCTAATGAGTAATGGTTGCTTCATAATTGTTCTGGTCTCTGTCTTTCTGGCAAGGGCTTGGAGTGTCTGTGTTCTTGTAGTGCTAATATAGAATGGCATTATAACAGATGTTTCTAACCAGTCAGTTGAAGAGACTATGATCTTTTTATACGTTTCCCAGTCGAACTTCCTTTTTTGCAATTCACTTTTCTTTCCATAAGCCCCAACGAGGAAAACAGTGATTTAAGTGCATATGAATTTGCATTTTACCTTCCTATATTTTACTATTGATTTTACCATCATTAAAATAAAATACATTTATATTTATGTTGTAGAAATTGTGCTTTGTCTAACTATGCATAACATTGTTGTAGAAAATGATAAAGTATTGTCATGAAAATTTGTCTTTTAAAGTGATTTTCTCTATCTGTTTGTGCTTGCTATATTTGTGTGTGTTTAAGAGAAAGAAAGATGTTTTCAAATGTCGTTAGCATCAACTAGAGTCCACATGTAGATTCTGAAACTTATATTTTTAAAAAATTGTTGTTGATAAAAAAAACTCACTTGTGTATGTTTGTACTAGTTGGAAAGCCATATAGCCTATAAAGCCAGTATGAAATAATTTTAAGGTAGGTAAAATTTTCCACCTACATTTGATTAACTTAGTGGAACAAAATCACTTCCTATTAATTTGGTAGAATTTTATTATTTTAAAAATACTTGCTTCATCTTCTTTTTCAGAGAGAAATTTGTAAAAAAGAAAAGTATTGGCACAGTTATCAAGTCAACACATAAGTAATTATAAATCTCTTTGCATTATTTATGAAGATATATTGTCTTATAACTCATAACAGTCTTTTAATTCATAGTTTTAATAGTCCAGAAGTCTTGTGATGCAGAGAATAGGAACAGAATAAGGAAGGCCTCACTTGAGTACACACTGTGTTTTTCTTACTTATATGATGTGAACAGAACTTACTTTGTTAAAATCAGACATTAATGTTGAATGTTACATACTTTTACTTTTATGCAACTGTTATAAGGATGATTTTTCAATATGAAAATAAGAATCCTTTGTGGGCTTTCTGTTTTCAGGCTACCTCAAACACCTAATTATATAAATACATATGGGACATGGCAACAGAATCACACCTAATGGAGTGAATCTTCTTTACGGAAGGGAGACATCAAACCTACAACGACTCACCATTGGGAAATTCAAATAAAAAGTTTCTAAACTCTGATCTCTCTGGGCTTGGTGGTATAGCCCTGTAATTTTTATCTGCTCAGGAAGCTGAAGCAGTGTAACACCTGCCTAGCTAACTAAGCAATTTCAAAGTCGGCATGGACACCTGAAGACCGTGTCTATTAAAATTTTTAAATAATGTAAAAAGTATGGAGATATAGCTCAGTAGAGAAACACTTGCTCAGCACATGAAAGGCTTATGTTCAACTCTACTACCAATGAAAAATAAATACATTTTTAAAATGTCAATGAGATGCCTATCACACCCAAAGGTTGTCTACTAACTCCCTGCACCAAGCAATCAATGACTTGCTTTCAACCATTACAGTCATTTTTTATAAAAATTTATAAGTGAAAACAGAAAATGTATACTTATAATTTTTTTAAGATTTATTTTATTATTTTGTATGAGTTTTCTCCATGTAGGTGTGTGAACCATGACTGTCCCTGGGGCCCACAGAAGTCAGAAGAAGGCATTGGATTCCAGGGAACTGGAATCACAGACAGTTCTGAGCCACCATGTGGGTGTTGGAAAATATACAAGAGGCTTCTGCAAGAGGAACAAGTGCTCTTAAAACTCTCCAGCCCTAGTATATACTTTTAAAAATTGGCTTTTGTTCATTCAGTATAATCACAGTGATTTATTTATGCTAAGCATGGATTCTTTTTGATGACTGAATGATGTGGGAATGTCTGTCTGTATGCTGTGAATATCAATCTTTAAATAAAGGAGCTATTTTGGTCCTTCGTGAACACTGTAGAAGAAGTAGGTGAGGAATCAGAATAGGTAGGAAAAGAAGGGTGGAGTCAGAGACTGACCAAGCTGCCAAAGAATCAACATGTAAAGAACACAGATGAGCCACAGGCCACATAGCAGACAGATTAAAGAAAATGGGTTGAGTTTAGATGAAGGAGCTGGCTAGCAATGTGCCTGAGCCTTAGGGAAAACACTATAAAGTTAATAGAAGTGTCTGAGTCATTTTGGGGGGCATAAGTAGCTATGGGCAACTAAGCAGTCTGAGAAGGCAGGTCTGTGGTCTGGACCTCTGGCCAGTAAGGGTCAGAAACCTCATTGTAACAACTGAGAATTATTAATCTGTAAGTATATGTCATTTTATTTATTAACTATTTATTTATAGGCAAATAATTATTATAGATCAGGTAAGTTTTATTATTCACCACATACTCCCCTTGTACATCTTCTTAGCTAATAACTCAACTCTCTTGTCTATTGATTCACATTAACTTCTTTCTCCAACAAGATAGATATAATATTCTGTAGTAATATCAACATTCAATATTTGTATTTCTTTGCATATAGTATTGTTTATTGCTTATCTGAATGGTGGGAATGATTAATTTTGCTCTCTCATTTATTAAAAGCTACCTGGATTTTCCCGTGTGTTTTTTGTATGTATGATGTGTTTATGTGTGTGTACAAAAGTACATGCAGAAAGAAGCATATATGTGTGCATACATGGAAGCCAGGGGTAAAATTTAGATATCTTTCTTAGTCTCATCTATTTTTTTCACACCATGTGTTTCACTGCACCTGAAGATTATTAATTCACACAGACTGGTTAGCCAGCTCTAGAGATGTTTCTGACCCGCCCTCACTTTCCCTTACTCTACAATGCTGGGTTGCAAACACATGTGATTCCACTCAGGTTTCTATATGATTGCTGGTATCTGAACTAAGACCTTCAAGCTTGAGTGTGAGTCAGGTTGTTGACTCAGCTACCTCCCAAACTCTCTGCTTGTCCTTATGTAGACCTATAACTATGACTCACTATCCAGAAGCCACTCGATACCATTTTGCAAAAGATAAAACAGACTAAGTGATCTTTCATTTCCACTTTACTATAATGCAAAAATGAAAAAAAAAATCCCTCTTAGAGATGTATCTGCAACTGAAATCAGGATACTTGCTGTCTAGACAACCGAACAACTTTGTATGCACTGCCATTGCTGTAAGAGTTTTCTTTGCCATGCTTCTTACTTTTGACTTGATTAAGGTAGACAAATTTAGTATGTTTCTATTGTAAATACATGTGAAGAGGAATATATTTTTATTGTACACCTGAAAACTCTTTATTTCAGTCAACTTGCCTTGAAGAAAACAGATCACTGAGAATTATTTTTAATCTTGTAAGAGGCATTTTCTATTCTTGTAATTTCTATTGTCAGCACAATAGTGTATTTCTGCATTTTCTTTATGGCCAACTCTTTCACTTGTAAAGTATTCTTAGCATATTTTTTGATTTCTCATCTTCTAAAAATTTTCAGTAGTGTGTGTATGTTGTGAGATTTTTTTCTGAGCATTTATTTGTGCAATAGATATGTATCCTTTCCATTTGTATTCTTGTATTTCTATAAAATTAGAAGATATTATTTTTTAATTATTCCTCTCTCATATAAAACCATCTTGTGTTTTCTTCTTCTGAAACTAACCTTGAAGTGTCTTGATCATTATTGACTTTTTGAAATTGCTGCCATTTGCTCTACAAAAATGGCATTTTCATATGTTCGATCTAATACAACTATACACTTATCTCATAATCATTCTTTTATTTTCTTCCTTTTTTCTTTTCCTTTGTTTCCTGTTAGTATTCAGTGACATTCAGCTCTACTGCTGATTCTAGAAACTGTCTTAAATTCTCAACAATTCTAGAAGAATAAAACCTGAGCAAATATCCACTGTCTTTCTAGATAAGGAGCTGGTATCTGAATGGAGCTGCTTCACTGGTGAAACCCAGATGTTAGATTTAGTTGACATCTTTTCTGATAACGTAAAGAGTAGAATCTTGTAGTCTCTGCCTTCAGTATGTACTCCTAGCTGTTGAGCTTATGAGTTTAGAATCCTCACAGAGTGTAAACTCATTCTTACTTATCTGTATAGTTTTTATCTGTTCTCTACAGTGCCAACAGTCACAAAAAATAGATTTTTTTTGGTAAATTTAGAGAGCTTTTTATTTAACTAATTTAAAAACTCAGCCTAGATTTTCTGTGAAAATACAGGAGACTGCAACAGATTTGGGCACCAGGTTTTATGAAATAACCATGGGTAACTGAGAGAATAATTACTTATTAGAAGGATTCTATTGGATATCAACTTGCTTATACAGGATGAGACAAAACTCAGTCACAGAGTTGCTGAAAAACTATAGACCAATCCATGCTTCTCATGTCATCTGACCTAGTCTACTTCATCATCCAGGAGCTTGAGAGAGAGAGAAGGATCGTGCTTCCATGCACCCAGAATCTTAAACCGGCCCTCTGGCCACACCTGAATACTGGTGCCCAGAGGCCACAGGTATTTCCTAGATCTACACTGGCCAAAGGTCACACACAGAGGCCAAGGTAGAAATACCTGCTCTCCACTATAGTCTAGAGAGTCTTTTACTCAAAGGAGGGCCATGAGCAGGTCTATTGTATTTCTAGAACTTAAAAGGGGACAAATGTTTTATGAAAAGAAATTCTTCAAAGACCTAGACAGGTCTCTAAAGTATATTAAAGCCTCCTTTATCTTTTATAATGACAGAAGACATGAGCCTTTGGCTCTAAGTTCTGATTTCTGGATGTCTTGCTTCCATGTAAATGTACAATAATTGAAGAGTATCTTTGTGGAAGAGATACAGAAAGTTATTCTGGATTGTTGGGATATCTCTTCCTTTCTGTCATTATTTGTAAATTGTTTTTGTAATTATTCCTTAGTACCAATAGGAAAAAAAAATTAAAGCCAATTCTAAATAGTTATTCTCAACAATCTTCGAGGGCAAGATAATTTGTTTTTATACAGTACCAATCTCCCTGATCTGTATTGTAGTTGCAATTTTTGAAGATTGGATACCACTTTTGAAGAAACTACCACTGCAGGCGTGTAAGACTTGTGCTCTTTTCTCTTCTTTCTAATTGTTACTGACATTTATCAATTAGATACTACATTTTGGACTCAATAACTTTACCTCTGTAGTTTTATGACCATTTTCTTATTAACTTTTATGTTTAATAGGATTTGAAAAGAAAGAAATTATAAATGTGTGCTATTGAAATGTACTTTAAGTGTATTTTCACAAAATAGAATTTACTTGTTTTAGACGTAAAATTTGATTAAATTTTTAGAGCTTAGATGCTTAGTTAGGTTCATAGTCAATTGTTTTAATCAGGAATATGTTCATTTCTCATGATGAAAGCTATAAAGGAAATATCTATATTTAAAATGTAGAGAAAATATAGATCTTTTCATATATGTATTCACAAATGCACACACATAGAAACATCTAAGAGGTCAATATAGTTGACAATATATTTAATCACATTGTCCAATAGCAAGCTATTTTCCTAGATAAATAGCATCAATTAGATTAGAATGTGCTATACTTAATGTCCAGTTTCCTGCCCTGAGGACATTTAATGATGGGCTGTACCTGTTAGGTGAAGTATACCTATTTCTTAGCAAGTTTTTTTTGGACACAGAAACAGAAAGTAAATTAGGACAGCACTTAAAATTAAAAACTACATACAGTTTAGTGTGGTGGTTAGAATAAGAATGGCCCCTATAGACTCATATATTTGAACATTCGTGAGTGACACTGTTTGAAAAGATCGGGAGGTATGGCATTGATGGGGTAGGTATAGCCTCGTTGGGAGAAGTGAATCACTGAGGGTGGGCTTTGAGGATTCAGAAGCTCAAGCCAGACCCTGTGACTCTCTCTTCCTACTCTTGGGGTATCTGGATATAGAACTCTTCACTACTTCTCCTGCATTATGCCTGTCTATATGCTACTATGCTTCCCTCCATGGTGATAATGGACTAAACCTCTGAAACTATAAGGAAGCCCCAATTAAATGCTTTCTTTTATAATAGTTGTCATGGTCATGATGTCTCTTCACAGCAACTAAGTCAGTCAGAAACAAAAAGTTTAGTAGGGTGTAGTGATGGATTATAATTCTTGCTTCTTAGGAGGATGAGACAAGTTATCAAACTTCATTCCTTGTCAGGGTTACTGGGTGAGTTTAAGACTATATTAGGCAATTCAGCAAGGTCTTGTTTCAAAATTAATTAAATGTATATTAAAAAACACTGTAACTATGATTCACTGATTGATAAAGTTTCTGCCTAGAATGTTGTGAGGTCCTAGATTTAATGCCATTATTGTAATTTAAAACCAAAAATAAGTCTACATATTTAATTTCTATTTTATGAATGAATGGGAGGGTTCCCAGATGCTTATAGCCAAAAGCAACAGCATACTGCATCCTCCACATAATTTTCCTTCAAAGCCTGCTGAACTTTCCAATTGAGATTTTTAATTTTTTAATTTCTGGTCCTCACAAACACTTTTTTCTTTTGTGGCTGTTTTTCTCTGTTCTTGCCTTCCTTAAACTCCTTCTTTCATAAATAATCCTATAGATTTTGAATCTAGGTAGAGCCCACAATTTTCATTTTCAGAAATTTTTGATAGCTTTACCTTAGCTATGAAATAGATAATGGTGCTTAACTATTAATAATGGTATTCTTCCATATAGGTCTGTTTGCTTTCCCAGCCTCATATCTTAGGATATTCACTCTTTCACTGTCCCAAGTCCTTACCAGGAAACCTCCAAGAACAGGCTACATACTCTAACCTAGTCTTCAGTGCTTCTTTTGCTTCCTTAAATATTCATTCAATACTGCAAATGTTTAAAAGTTATGAAGTGAATTTAAACTTTAGAATTAACTTGAAAGCAACTGAGTACACTTTTATCACTTAAAATATCAAAATAAATAATGGTTACATATTTGTTATATTCTTTTTGTTAATATTAAAATAGAATATATATACAAAATAAATACTTGTCTGTATTAGGCAGATGGCTCTAAATATTTGATTCTAGCACACAGCTGATAGATACGGCAAAAACAAATAAGAAATAGGTTCAGAAGTTGCTCTTCAGTAGACTCTAGTTTTACTTTGAAGAACGTTTTGATTATTCCTAGCGTTTTTCTACTACACAAACTTTGTACATATATTTTTGTTGGCATTCACATACTGAACACATTTCTTAATTCTTAAAATAGAATCTTGCAAAAGAGTAAATAAACATTTCCTCGATAATTGTAGAGGACTTTGCCTAAGAAACTCACAATTAAGCATGAGTAAATTATAAAATATACCACATAAACTTCACTCAGTATTAAATACAAAGAAAGAATATTCTGGAAATTTCAAGGTTTGACCTAAAATTTATGCCAACTTTAGAGAATTTTTATTTTTCTAATATTCTTATATAATCTGATGTTTGTATAGAAAATCATGTATAAATAGTTTAATTCTTGTGCTGTTTTGAATGAAGATGGTCTCCATATATTCACTCATAGGAAGTGGCATTATTTGAGGTAGGGCCTTGGTGAAGTGCTGTGGGACTATGTTTTTATACACTGTAAATATTTGTCACTGTGAATGTTAGCGTAATAAAACACTAACTGACCAGAAGATAGGCAGACAGGAAGTATAGGCAGGTGACCAGACAAAGAGAATTCTAAGAAGAGAAAGAGCCAAGAAGAGGCCAGCCAGAGGCAGTGGAAGCAAGACAAGAATGCTACACTGAGAAAAGGTACCAAGCCATGTGGCTAAACATGAATAAGAATAGTGAGTTATTCAAGAGTAAGAGTTAGCAAGTAATAAGTCTGAGCCCTAGGCCAAACAGTTTATATTTAATATAAGCCTTTGTGTGATTATTATTTGGGACTAAATGGCTGTGGGACTGGCTGGGTGGGACAGAAAAATGTTGACTACATTGGAGCAGGTTGGCCTGACTACATTGGAGTAGGTTGGTCTTGTTGAGGGAAATGTCTCTGGAGTAGGGCTTTGAGGTTTCAGATGCTCAAACCAGTTGAGTGTCTCTTTCATCCTGATGCCTGTCAATCCACATGTAGAACTCAAAGCTCTTCTCTAGCATCACATCTGTCTGCCTGCACGCTGCCCTGCTTTCTCCATGACAGCAATGAACTAAGCTTCTGAAACTATAAGCCAGACTCAATTAAATGTTTTTCTTATTAAGAGTTGCTTGTTCATGGTCATTTCATAACAATGGAAATCCTAACAAAGACAATGATTTTAAAAACAAATATGACTTGACTGTAAAGCATATATTAGAACACAAACCAATTTTGCTATAGTAATACTATGTCAATGCTTACAGGCAGAAGATAAATGTTGTTATTACTTTCCTGTTTCTTGCCATGGAAAGGTTTAGAGTTTACAAAATTACTCTTCTTTACATGTCAAAACAGTAAGTTGATGATACATTTGTAAAAGCTGAAGTAATTTTTAAAAATCTGGTTTCAATGATAGATAACCCAAGTACCTTGTGTTATAAATAAGGAAAAACATTATTAACATTTTTAAGTAACTATATTTTTGTGGCAGAAAGCATCTTTTCAAACTTAGAAAATACCTTTGAAGCTTACTATGATGTACTTGGTCTCTAATCTTTTTGAATATTCTCCATAACATAAAATTGAATCTACAATTGTCTAAAATTCATCAATGTGTTGAAGTTCATTGACTGACATATAGAATGATGGAAGAGTTATCAATACAAATGCAACAAAACTGGGAAGTATATAAAACTATGCTCAGGTTCTCTGCTGTTTCCCTTATGTCTGTTCTAGATGTCTTTTCTATTCTCCAGACTTCATCTACCCAGTCACTCCAAGGTTTCAAACTACTATCCCTTGTAGAGATTTTTATAATGACTCAAGGCAAGAAACTTCTTACTATAATAATTAGAAAATCAGAATGTATTGAAAGGCTACAAAGGAAAAAACATGAACAAAATTCATGTTTTTTTAATTTGAGTTGATTTTCATATAGGATAAGAAATGTAAATCTAATATTTGTTTCTACATATAGATATTCATTTTTCACAGCACCATTTGTAGAAAAAAAACTTCATTTTCTCCAGTGTATGAGCTTAGACACATCTGTTAAAAAATCATGTGACTATAGATATATAAGGTTATTTCTGAATCTTCTAAGCTACTCAACTGGTCTACATGTCTGATATTGGTTTTGTCATTTTGTAACTATAATATTATTTGAGATTGGGTATTGTGAAACCTCCAGTATTGTTCATTTTGCATCGAGTACTTTAGACATCCAGTGTCTTTTGTGGGTTTCCATATGAATTTTAGGACTTCTTTTTTCCAGTTCTGTGAAGGAAGTCATTGAAATTTTTATTGAGATTGTTTTAAATCTGTAGGTCACTTTTGATAATATAGTCATGTACAAAATGTTAATTCTGCCAAATCTTCCCATCTTTTCTTCAATTTGATTCTTTTGTGTCTTTAAAATTTATAGCAGAGGTTTTTTACCTCCTTGGATAGGCTTAATTCTGAGTATTTCTTAAAAGTTACTATGAATGTGATATTTTTCCTAATTTCTTTCTCAGCAAGCTTTTTATTTCTTTGAAAATTTCATTCACATATACACTGGAAAATGATCTTATCTGTTCCCATATTTTAGTCCTTCAAATTGGGGTCCCTGAATGTATCACACAGAGAAGTAAACCCCAAAGAGATAAGAATAAAAACCTGGTTCAGATTGACTTTGCCAATCTGGAACAGATAGCAGGTGGTTTATTCTCAATGGATTTAAATTTAGTACAATTTGAAAAAATTTTCAACTAATACAAACCCCAAAGATGTATGGGGAAAGAGGCATAATTACCTTGAACCCAATTCAGGGTACATGTTATTTCCTCTAAGAAGGTGTTCTAGAGATAGGCTACTTATACTAAATTAACGGCTTAGGAGTCAGTACTGATCTTGGTCATACAAATAGCATAGAGATCATGCAGACTGTTAGCTACTTCTGGTCCTGGTTGTGGGATCTTGGGGAGGGAGGAGTATCTGCCTACCAGGACTATTTAGATTACTAGCCACCTGCAATCTAAATGGTTGTGAGAGCTTGATATAGCTTGGCCTAACAGATAACACAGATCACCATGTTGCTAATGATTTCCAAATATCAGCATTATGAATGGAAGAACAGGTTTTTAATCTTTCCCATTGGTGTTTCATCTTTCCCATTTTATGTACTTGACTTTTGGTTTCTCTTGAGATCTGTAGGCACAAAGAACTTTGTGATATGCTCCCAACACTCCAACTCCACTAAGATTCCTCAAACATTTTTTTCTTCCCACCTTCATACACACTTCTAAAAAAAAAAAAAAAAAAAAAAAAAAACCAAACAAACAAAAAAAACCTCACTAAGACAAGTTAGTGTTGATCATACATGCATCATTGTGCAACCATCCATTAGAACATGGGAAACCTATCAGAGGCCACATTTATTTTTGATAAATAATTTTTTCTAACCCAATATATCTTAAATGCCAAGAACTACTCAGTAAGGAGAATGATCTGGAAAGATTCTCCTCCATTTATGCCAGAATCCTGGCTACTTTGTTTTTGCACAAGTCATATACAAGCTATTATATGTGCCACATAATGTCCAAAAGAGAATTTCATGCTGCTCCTACTCATCCTCAACATGACCCTAGTCAAAATTCCAATGACTTTCTTCACAGAATTTGCTGTCTAGGGCACTTGACTCTTGTTATTCTATGAATGGGAAGTTATTCATTGCATTGCTTATTAAGGTATTTTTTATTTATTTTTAAATGTAGATGAGCTATAAACTTTCCTTTTAGAACTATCTTAGCAATATATAGTCTAGTGATTTTGTTCAGTTGTGCTATAATTTTTATTTAATTAAAAAATTTTTAAATTTCCTCAGTTATATGCTACTCATTAAAGGGCATATTATTGAGTTTTTAAGTATTTGTTTGTGTCTGGTGCTTGTGAGTTCTTGCTTCAATGTCTCTATGATCCAGTGATACAGTGAATTATCCTTTGCATTTAATAAGACTTTCTTTATGGTCTATGATATGATCCATTTTTTCAGATCTCTGTGAAGAATATGTATCCACATCTGTGAATGGAGTCTCATCTATGGGTCCATTAACTGCAATTAATCTACATAATGTTTTAGATCTAGGTTTCTTAAGTTTTAGTTGTTTTTTTTTTAAAAAAAAAAAAAAGAAAAGAAAAGAAAACCTGTATAAAGCTTTGAAGGTTTACACCTCATGATTTGTGCAACTATAAATGAGACCTTGGAGAACTTGCCAGCCTTTTTACACCAGTTCCTTTTCTAATCTCTATCACCAAGCACCCAATGAGAAGCAACTTAAGACAAGAAAGACTTATTTTGGCTCATGGTTCAGAAAATTCAATCTATTCTGGCAGAGAGAGCATGATAGTGGGTTCATAAAATGACTTATCACATTAAGCTTGTGGTCATAAAACACAAGGATAAATGCATGTGATCAGCTGTCTTCTTCCTTTTCCCCTTTTTTATTCAGTCTGGGACCTTTGTCCATGGGTGGGTGCTGCTTACATTCAGAATGAATCTTCTCTAATTCTGGACCCAGACCTAGAGTCACTCCTAGAGAACTGTTTGGAAAATTGAATAGCAATACTACTTTATCAAACACGCAGGACATAAAAAATATCCAGAGGAAATTTAAGACCAATAATAACTGTGAAGTGTGTAACAAACTGTAAGCTACTATCAAAGAGGAAAACACAGTTTGTTCATTTAATCAATCAAAAATTCAATCAATTTTCAACATGAACTAACACTGTCCTTTACCCTGGTAATCTAATTGTAGGAAATGTAAGAGAGAGAAATATCTATTTTAAAATACTGTGATACACACACTAGTATGTACAAATACTAGTAGGTATGAAATAGTACTGAATCATGACAAAACTATGAAACAAAGGCTTTAAGAGTTTAACAATAATAGAAGTCCATTGTATCTATGTCTTACTACTCTTCAAAGTAATCATAGTCACAACTCCACCTAATACCCGGAGAGCTAGCAGGAAGACTGCAAAAGGTGCTGAGCTGGGAAATGACTGAACCAAAGTTGTTACGCAGGTATTTTACTTCTAGTTCTAAGACCTCAATGATATGCACACTCACATGATCTGAGTGCTCTGGAAGGATCTGTTTCTCATCAGGAATATATTTAACCTGAAATTTGAAGAATGTGTAGTATAAATAGGAGAAGGGGGTGCAAATTTTCAACATGTTAAGAGCATGGCAGACTTAATAGATGTACAAGCTGTGAATATTTATCAGCTATATGAGAGCTAGAGATAATTCTTAGAATAATTAAGCTGTCTGAATGGAGAGATAATATTTAATTTCAAATTCCATTTTTAGTTTGCTTTCTGTTGTTAGAATACTTGAGGCTGGATGAGATGTAGGGCAAAGACATTTAGTTCAGGGTTCTATGTGGGAGATTATGTTGTTATATTGTAAATAATTGTCCCACCCACTGGTTTAATAAAAAGCATTGATTGGCCAAAGGCAGGCAGGAAGTGTGGGCAGGGCTACCAGACTAAGAAAACTCTGAGAACAGGAAGCACAGAGCAGAATGCCAGAGAGAAGCCGGAAGAAGCAGAGGACAACCATGCTGCTGTGAGAAAGGTACCGAGCCCCATGGCTGAACAGGTTAAGAGTCATGGGTTAGATTAAGGGTACAGAGTTAGCAAGTTATATGCCTGGGCCTTAGGCCGATCAGCTGAAAACTATTGTAAACATCTGTGTGTCTCTGCCTGTCTGGGGGTCTGGGGGTCTAAACCTTGAAACTAGGCCCAAAAGTCAGGGCCAGAAACTATAAGAGTACTACAGTTCTGGAGGCTGGAAATCTAAAACCATGTGACAATATTTGGCAATAACCTTTTGCCACATCATAACATGAAAGAATATTGGAAAGGCAAGTGAACACCTGTGGGAGACAGAGACAGTTGCTGAACAACAATCTACTCTTGTGGTAATAAATTTACTCGTGAAAGAGAGATGATAGACAGATGATAGATAGAGAAGTAGAAATGCATCCCTCTTATGACATAATCATCTCTTAAAGGTTTTCCCAACAAAACTGTCACTAAAGAAACCAAATTCCAACATGTTTTTTTTTTTAGAGGAAATAGACTATTTTATACCATAGAAATGACTTTGTGCCCTTCCTACATTACGAATAAAGTCTTCTAAATTAGGAATCAAACCTACTCTTTGAGCAGCTGTATCCTCCAATAATTCATTAAGTGCTGAATTCAGTGTCAGTGAAACTTCCAAAATTATTTTTAAATCCAGTTTGTGAATTTCTTTTTGTTTCAAGTATAGCATACTATTTCACAAAGATTATTCTCTTAAAAACATGAAACAGTTAATACCCCCACCAAACACATCAGGAAGCTAATACTTCTTTCATGTAGCAAGTCAGTCCAATATAATTTGTACTTAAATGACTTTTCTGACTCTTCTTCATGTAGATACCTCTGAAGTTAATTAGCACTGTCACTTTTAATCTTCTGTGGTTGGATCTCAACCACTTCCCATTTAAAGATTTTAATTAGATAGATTCTTTTGGCTTGGCTGCACTGACTACATGCTATGTCTGTAAGAAAGCATACACTATCAACATGCGGCTGGGATTTACCAAAGGTTAGATGTTACCTTAATCATAAATTACACAACATTGCCTGGGAATTTGCTTTCAGACTTCCTTGACACTATACCCAGATGTTTCTGGTCTATATAGGCTATGCACAAATGGAAAAGACACCTTGAATTATGCATCTCATCTTAAACTACTTTAGCTCCATGTCTGGCCTTTGAGTCAAGACTCAAAGGTCCTGGGGTCCCCAGGGGGAGAAGAGTCTGCATTTAACAGCAATGTCAGGTATACTTAGAAGCTGAAGATCACGTGAATCTCAAGACAGAGCCCTGCTCTACTGAGCCCTTCTTCACTCAATTAGGCCTTGAAATAAAATAATAGGTAAGCTGAAAAAAATCAAGGACAGAGAAATGGACAAGAAGGTTATATACTTGAGCTAGAAATAAAGACAAGCAGAGAAATTCAAAACATGGCAGCTATAAAATAGAATTCTCTAGTAAGAAAAAATAACATATCAGCTGCCAGAAAGCACAGATTCCACATATTCAGTATTATTATTGGTTTGATATTGTGATAACCACCTTACTCCACTGGGCCTCTTGCTCTGAGTGGCCCTGGCTAAAAATATACAAATAAGGCACCTGCCAAGCAATTCTATCTGATTAGTACATGCTGTCTAGCAACTGGGAAAAAATGTATAATAAGTACAGAAGACTGAGGAATGGTGCACTTCTGTAGGCGGGTGAGATCTGTGCAATCGTATTAGTAAAGAATCTACTAAATGCTTTCTATAGGAAAGCCACACTGAAAGAAGTTACAATTGCAAAGCTTTGTTTTCCTAAGAAAAAGAGACTCAAGTAATTCTAACAAATTTTTCATAAAGCTAAGATAAATAAACTCAACATAGTTAAGTTCTGAACATTTTAATGAATTAAAGCAGATTGTAAAAAAGATTAAAAAAAAAAAGTTTCTGAAATTGCCAGGAAGGGTTTTTTAGAGAACACCTTTAAACAGTAGAGTATAGTCTACTTAAATAAAATAAGATAAAAAGTATTTCCAAGAGGTAGGACTCAACTCAGTGATGCGCTGGCCAGAAGAGTATTGATACACATACTTGTTCCAAAGTCTAGTGTGAGAATAATGAACGATCTTTGAGACAGCATCTGCCCATTTAAAATTAGTATCAAAACAAAGAGATTTTTCTTGTTAACATACAATATCATCAAAAAATAGAAATTTTTTTAAAAGTGGCATTTTAAAGCCACAATAGCAACATCACAGTAAAAATATTTGAAATGCATTGGTATTTTGGAATTGAGTTAGACTTTATTCTTGTGTGGAATTATGTTAATCCTGAAACTCCCCAAAATGTAATAAGATGCACGAGAATTTTTATTAAAGAAAATACATGTAAAAAGGGAAAAAATGACAGAGGCTACACCTAACAGTCTGACCTAAGATTACAGACTGTAGTACAAAGCTGAAGAAATTTTAGCAAGACCACCAGATTCTACAGATGACTTGAGCTTTCTTGCCTTGTAATTCTAGTATTGCCATGCTAGCCAGTATTCTGTACTCACTTATCTGAGAACATGCACAAGAAAGGGGGGGTCTCTAACTAAGCAAATGCTCATGGGTTCCACACAGCAGAAGATTTTTAGGATTTCACCCTTGCCCAGGAAGATTTAAGACATTTTTATGGTCACCATAATCCTGAAATTATACTCTTGGCCATACCACAAGCCTTGAGTCACATATGGCTCACTCTGAATCTTAAAATTTTGTCTAAGAGTGTTACTAGCTATAATAAAAGTAAGGTAATTGTAACTGAAAAATGCTTCGCATGATTGGTAGAATATAAATAGAGAAACCCAAGGGTCAAATATTTCTCAAGTTTAAATTCTTTGGCTCTAAGTTCATTTCCTTGAAACTACACATAAGAATTTGTAATTACTTACTCATTTTCTAAGTTAATGAGCAGGGCTATGGACAACTCACAATCAAGATAGTGTATAAATTACCAACAAAGCTAATGTGTATATAAAAATTTAATAATTCCACTTGGACAACATTTTTTACACTGGAAATTTTATTATAAGTCTAGTTTATAATTCTATAACATTATTTATGGATAGGTGCATATTGTAATTGTATTCAATGCATCCACTGAATCAGGCAATATCAGCCAAGATTGTCTATAATTCCCTTCTTGTTCTTGTTTCTTTTCCCAGAGAAAAAAAAATTCAGAACTTTTGTACCCATTATTCAGTTTTATCAAAGCATTTGGGACTTCTGACCCTACAGTTGAATTTGTTTTACATTGTAACTAAGAATTTAATTTCACATTTATTTTTATATTATTTTATTAACCATAGATTTTCCTTATAGAAAGCTATTAATCTACAGTAACATACTTTATTTGTTTTCTTGCTCAAATTTATAATAATTATAACTTCAATTGCATAATATTATGTTCTGCTCATAGGACCTACTCTTTCTGCAGTGAAATAGTTAAATATTAAATTAAAGAAACTGAAATGAAGTTCCATGAACCCTCAGGCAAGGTTTTCTAGTGAACTTATAAAGAAAAAGTAAAGGTTACAGCTAATCAAATATTTGAGGTAAAATATTATCAGCACAATAGTTTCCAAATATGTATAGTTTCTTTTATGGTCCCTATCAATTACGGTTTTTATTTTTTATTTAAAAGTTATTTTTACATGCCAACCACTGTTCCCCCTTTGTCCCCTCTTTCTGTCAACCCCCCCCCATTCTACCTACACCACACACTCATCCATTCCTCAGAGAGGGTAAGGACATCTATGGAGAGTCTATAGAGTTTGGCATAACAAGTTGATGCAGGACAAAGTCCCTCCCTACAGTATCAAGGATGAACAAAGTATCCCTCTAAAGGGAATGGGCTCCAAAAAAAGATAGTTCATGTATCAGATGTAAATTCTGGTCCCACTGAAGAGGCCCCATAAAGTACCCACGCCACATGACTGCCATCTACATTCTGAGGGCCTGATTCCGTTCATGTTCCCCAGATGTCAGCCCATAGTCAGCGGGTTCCCAATAGCTTCGGACAGCAGTCTCTGGGGGTTTCCTCATCATAATCTTGACCCCTTTGCTACATAATTCTTCATCCCTCTCTTGAACAGGACAAAGAGTTTTACCCAGTGCTTAGCTGTGGATCTCTGCTTCTGGTTCCATCAGTTGCTGGATAAAGCTTCTATAATGACAATTAAGGTGGTCATCAGTTTGATTAGAGGGGAAGGCCAGTTCAGGCACCTTCTCTACTATTGGTTGGAGTCTCAGCTGGGATCATGTTTGTGGATTCTTGAATAATTCCCTAGCACCAGGTTTCTCTCTAATCCCACAATGGCTTCCTCCATCAAGATATCTATTTCCTTGTTCTCCTTCTCTGTCCCTCCCCCAACTTGAACATCCCATTCCCTAATATTCTCTTCCCACCTCCTCTTCCCCCTTCCCTCCCTATGGTCCCAATTTACTCAGGATATTTTATCTATTTCCCCTTCCCAGGGGGATATATAAGTGTTCCTCTCAGGGCCCACTTTGTTACCTTGCTGCTCAGGGGTTGTGGATTATAGCCTGATGCTTTATCTATAAAATACACTTATAAGTGAGTAATACTGTGTTTGTCTTTTTGGGTCGGTTACCTTACTCACGATGGTTTTTTCTAGTTCCATCCATTTGCCTGCAAATTTCAGGATTTTTTTCTGCTGAGTAGTACTCTATTGTATAAATGCTAATTAAAAGTATGGGATTTTGTATTTTGACTGAAGTAGATAGTAATCTCACTAAATAGCCAAGACACACCTCAGCCTTTCCACCAAGCTTTGGAAATAGTAGTTGGCTTACTTGAATGTGCCATTTTTTTGCCTCACTGCATTTTGGCACCAGGCAAACCCAACGTCTTTGTCATTGTGATTGTCACCATGATTCTCCAGCATATAAAATGCTATATAAGCACATTTCCACCAGTCTTACTACTATTCCATTTGTCGTTCTCAGTGAGACCTATAGAAACAGCAATGCTCTACCATTCTTGGGCATATAGCATGTGCTTCCTACCAGATGTCTTCTTCTTTGACTCATCTAAACAGAAAGTGATCAAATCTGAAATGTGATTGCTTAAGAATGAGGCCATTCTTAGGAAAAGTGGCATAGAAATTTTTCATAAAAAAGTTGTTCTCATTTGTCTGGTACCAAGAACCTGGTGTGAGTAGATTCTCAGAGTATACCAGCAGTGAAGTACAAAGGTGGTGACGGAAATGGAAGGCAGAAATAAAATAGCGATATTTTAACAGATACTATTATAGATAGGAAAGGGGGATAAAAAACTGTGGGAAAGGTACAAAACACTTTTCAGAATGATCTCATAGGAGTGACAAATATTTTATGTCACCTGCCAGGAGCTACTAAGGATGATCCATCTCAGGAGTGCCTACTCCCTGCAGTTGAGGTGACCTGATACAAGGGAAGCCTGTTATCCATTTACAAATGCATTGAAAGTCATCCATAGTTATGTGGGGGAATTTAAGAGCTATGAATATGGTACTATAAAAATCTTTTAAATAGTGAAAATATTAAACATTTATTTAAGATAAATACTTTAATTTCATCTTGTTCTCATGAAGTGATGTTGGATTATGGCAAAGATCCTTTTTGCATCTCATGAGATAATTATATTCCTTTAATCTATTAATCTGTTTATGTAATAAATTAAGGGTACTGATTTATGTATATTGAAGTACTCTTGAATCTCTGAAATGAGGCCAACTTGATCATGATGGACAACCTGTGGATGTGTTCTTCAGTGATGTGGGATGACTTTCTATTTGCTGTACATAGGCTTCAGAGAAAAAAGAAAGAGGATAGAGAAAGTCTTTAAAAAGAGAAATACAGTAATAAAAATAAAATAAGCCACATAAAGATAAAAAATAGACACAAAATCTAGATTTTTATTGTTATTGTGTTTTCTTTTAATTTTTTAACTGTTAAAGAGCTAACTGCAAAAAGACAATGGATTACAAATGCAAAGGCTGCTAAATTAAACAAGAATATATATTTTAAAGGTATTTTGATTTTGAAATTTGTGTCTAAGGAGTTATTGCTTTGGAAGAGTTCTGCTTTTGTTTCAACAGAAGATGAGAACCTGTAGATTGCTTCCAGGCAAACACAGTTTCATCAACCAAGACCCCCTAAAAAAACCTCTGATGGGAAGAGATGGCCATATCAGCTTCAGAGCTACAGATTATAATTCAGTCTTAAAAACTCGTAAAATTTTCAACACCCTATACTCAGCAGGAAGCAGTAATGGAAAACTATGCCCCAATTCCCAAAATATTGGTTATAAATGTTTTTTCATTATAACTGGTTATTGGTCATAGTTAATCTCTAAGAAGAAAAAAGGGGATATGGTATATCAATGATTTTTTTAAAAGATTAGATTATTGAATTTACTTAGATCAGAAAATCAGCTGTTAATCTCAAAATGCTTTACATTGGTATAGATTTTGGTTTATTGATACAAATTTAAGGTCAATTTTGTTATGCTGTATGTGTTTTTCTATCTATTCTTGTTTAAGGTATGATGTTCATGTAACTGATTTAAAATTGTAATGTATAATTAAGAACTAAAGGTTAGTAGTCACCTTTGATAATCAAACTTATAGTTAGGTTAGTTAGGATTTTTAGGTATACAAAGATATATTTCAATCAGGTAGGTAATCTTCAAATACTTCTAAGACCTATAGAATATGACATTTAAAATGTTTTAAGATCTTAGACTGTTCTGGACAGTGAGACAGGCCTGCTCCTGGCAGCATCAATATACTTCAAGAAAAAAATGGGCACTAAAAAACTCCATATGGAGTCTATTTGTGGCAATGGTTAGCCACAAGACAAGAACCTGTTCTTATATTGACTGCTTGACAGTATGCTGTTTAAACTGGATATGCAGGTTTCATAAGAAGATGACCTCTGAACTTTGGCAGAACAAGCCAAGATGGTCATTCAGGTTCCTGCTTTACAGAAAAAAACTGTCAGACATTCTTCAGGACTCGAGAAAAAGCTACTGATGAACTGTGCCAGAATGGGCAGAACAGATTTTCTGCTCACTGAAATGAAAAGAGATTCTGGGCCTATATAGGCTGAAGATGGATGCCCCAACTTTATAAAGGAACTTTGGGTGACTGTCCAAGCAGATAGGTGTCATCTCTGTCCTTTCTAGATTTTAGAAGTTGCACTTCTGGTTTACTTGGGTAAATATATCCTTCTGTGGTCTTAGATGTGGCTGGAGGTTAGATAGTTATAGGTATAGTTTTCCCTAGTCACTTCAAAGGTATATTGGATATGAAACTTTAGATTCACAAAGATAAGGTAGATGATAAGAGTATTTTCTTTAATTTTGCTAAATACAAATAGACTAGATATTATAACTATAATTCTTGCTTGATGGCTATTTTGTTATATGTAATTTTTCTATGTTAATATTAAAACCTTCCTTTTTGATTAGACAGAAAGTTGATGTGGGAATGTCTTTCTGTATGCTGTGAATAGCAATCTTTAAATAAAGGAGCTGTTTTGGGCATGACAGGCACCATAGAAGAAGTAAGAAGAAAAATCAGAGCATAGGTAGGAGAAGCAGGACGGAGAGAGGCAGATCGAGCAAGCTGCCCAAGGAACAACATGTAAGGAACATAGGTGAGCCATGGGCCACGTGGCTGACAGATTAATAGAAATGGGTTGATTTAAGATACAAGAGCTAGCTAGCAATGTGCCTGAGCCATAGGCCAAACAGCATGAAGTTAATATAAGCGTCTGAATCATTTCTGTGGGCCTAGTGGTGGAGGCGGGTGGCTAAAGTGGCTGGCGCACAGGTCTGTGGGTCTGGGCCTCTGGCCACCCAGGACTAAAGAAACCCCACTGCTACAATTCTAAAATGTTTTTTATTTCACTCATTTCTGTCTTGACCCATTTTTACTCAGCAGTCAAGTTGTTCAGCTGCATGAGTTTGTATCTATTGTTAATATCCACTTTAAACCACGGTGGTCAGATAGGATGTAGGATGTTATTTCAATTTTCTTATATGTGCTGTGTCCTTTTTTTGTGTTTTATATGCAGTCAGTGTTGGAGGATGTTCCATTAGCTGTTGAGAAGAAAGTATATTTTTATTATTAGGGCATTATATTCTATAGATGTCTGCCAGACTCTGTAGTAGAGAGTTCGCGGGTCCGGGGCAGCCAGAGATCTGGGACCCACAGCTGCCGGGACTGCTTATCTGCGCCCGCCGCCCGGGTCTCCAGAAACGACTCAGACGCTTTTATTTATTTCAGGCTGTTTGGCCTATGGCTCAGGCACATTGCTAGCTAGCTCTTACATCTTAAATCAACCCATCTCTATTAATCCGTGGCCCACGTGGGCCCAGCCCGTAGCTCACCCGTGTTCTTTACATGTTGTTCTCTCGGCGGCTTCCGCGCGGTCTGCCTCTAACTCCGCCCTGCTTCTCTTACCTGAACTGACTCTCCTCCCACCTTTTTTATGGTGCCTGCCATGACCCATCAAACAGCTCCTTTATTTAAAGATACAGCACACACAAATGCATTCCCACAAGACTCATTTGATTTATGGCATTATTTAACTTCATCTGATTGTCAAGGAGTTTCAAATAAATGAAGATGACCTAAGTCCCATCTAATTGTGGTGGCTTTGGGTACCTGGTAGAGTTCTCTTCTGTGGAATAGTGGGAAGTTCCAAAAGAAAGAAGATGGACCAGTAATGGCTAAAAGAGGTTGTGGGAAAGATTATGGGGGCCCTGGACCCTAGGACTACACCAAGAGGCCAAATCACAAGGGAAAATGTTGTTGGCTGGGAAAATTAATGGTTGATTTGGTACATAAAATACCTGAGAAAAAATAAATCTTACATTATAATTTTTAACTTTCATGACTGCAAAATCAATTTGACATGCACAATGCAGCTAAGCTCTTTTGCCAACTTGTGATATATGCTGCCCCTTTAACCATAGACACATCAGCTTGTGTGTGCTGACTCTGGGGAGAAACATTCTGATCAGTTGCTTTCCAGGAGCAGAGAACCACACCAACAGCAGAATCTGTTTCATTTTAGGCTCTCTACTCTACAATTAACTTGCATTTTCACAAAATGGCATTTTCAATGGATGTGTCTTTTTTACATGGTACGGTACTTCCTATTGTTACAGTGAAAGAATGAAGTTTCAAAGTTTCTCTTCAGTAATTAGAGATGTGTTTTCTTCTGCACCTACTTGTCCATAACTAAAAATTTGCTCACTGAATTATCCTTAGTGAACTTTTTAATATTATTATGATGAATGTTATCTTGACTTGAATTTCCTTCACCTTACAAATTATTGTATCATGTTTAAACTAAACCTTATTCAAATCCTCTGGACACTGGTAGAGTGCAGCTAGGTTTTTTGTTTGTTTGTTTTGGGCATAATTTCACACAAATGTCTGAATGGTCAATTTTTTAAAAAGTCATTATTCTCCTCTAAAAATTCATAAATTGGGTCCCTACTATCTGAGGATTTTTAGCATTCTTGTCTTCTGGGTACCAATCAAAATGCATCATTGAATTATGTTTATAGCATTCAAGGAATTTTTTGGCTATCCTGGCTTTAATTGTCAAGTTGACATAGCTTAGAAGCACTTAGAATGGAATCTTAATTGGATTGCCTAAGTCACAATGGCATGTCAGTGGGGCGTTGATTGTTAACTGATGTAAAAGGACTCCAACACACTGTAAACAACACCTTTGGGTTGTATGAGGAGCTGTAACCTGTAATATGAAATAACTGTTTCTCCCATTTAAGTTGACTTTGGTCAAAGTATTTTATTATAGCGATAGGATGAAAACAGAACTTAACCCGAAGTTTCAAACTCTGCTGCACTCCTCCAAACGGGTACCAAAGGCTTAACAACAATATGTTCAGGTTTACCAGAAAACTTCTGGCAATAATTTTTTTTTATATATTTGTTGCTCTACTTATTGCTGCAATAAAATAAGCAACCGAAACAATTTAAAGCAGAAAATATTTATTTTTGATCCACAGTTTCCTGTGAACTTTCTATGACACCTGGGAACTCAAGGTAGTAGGTGACTGCAGTTGATGGTCACATTGCAGTCAGTCAGAAGCAGCATAATAAAACTGGTGTTCAACTACCTTCAGTCTAGAACCAAAACGAAGGCAAATGTGTGGGCTACACTCTCCCTCACACACACACTTTTTAAAGAAAATCTGTCATAAGCATATGAAAATTGTATGTCATTGGTAGCACATGCCTTTAATCCTACAGTTTGGGACTCAGAGAAGATAGAAGGACCTCTGTGAGTTTAAGGTAAGCCTGGCTGGTCTATACAGTGCTTCCAGGATAGCCATGACAACATACAGAGACGCTGTCTCAAAATAAAAACAGAACAAAGCCAACATGACTGATTTTTTGCTTCTAAGTTGATTCTGTAAAGTTGATAATCAATATTAAGTATTATACCTAGATATGTTTACTATAGCAAATCAACTTCAGCCCTATTCTTTGTTACCAGGTCTAACTGATGTGAGGCCATAAATCCACAGGTAGGATTGCAAACATACGCACAGAGAAGTAACACAGGAGATACATGCAGGTAATGCCCAGAGTCTGAACACCATTTCCAACATTGATTTTTATTCATTGCTTTACTGAATCTTCAGAATAACTCTCTGAGGACCAATATTATCCTATAGAAATAAGGTTGGAGTTAGATTGAAGAATACATCTCAAAACTCTTATATCTACCAATTTTTAAGTTTGGAATTAAGCAAATGTCAAAGAAAATATAGGCAGAGAGAGTATTTGAGAATGACAGTTATCTGCTCCAAAGAATGTCATCAGCAAATTAAACCCTGCAAGTAATTGGCTGAACATAGGGGTAGAATTCTGTTGGTGACCAAACACCAAAAATTTTAAACATTGCCTGAAAATAGACTCTCGAGCTTCAGAGGAAAAAAAAAAAAGTTTAAATTAAGTTTGTTGTAGCTGCTCTGTCAGAAATTTACCAAGTGCTGAAGCTACCAGAGCAATTTAAAAAACTCACAGAAGGTAATTAAAAGTCTTAATAGTTCTTGTGATTAGACTGACATTTTAAATGCCTCTAGAAGTTTTATTGTGCCAATAACCTATTTCCCTGGTCTCCAAAAGAAATACAACTGACATTAGTAATTTCCCTAAATATTCTACAGGTAATATGCGCCAAATACAAACCCACACTAAATTAGGAGAAGAATGTCCTTCAATGTATTTGATATAATTTATCTTAAGGAGAAACTTCTCTTTTTAATTTTCCTGTATCTGTTTTTATCATTGTATTTGAGCAGTTTTGAGAGCATAGCCTATTGATGGGTCCTAGGTAAAACACATCACACTTTATGTAGCATAATTAATTCTAAATTCCATATGGTTGTGCTAGAATTAGGTCCTTTGGAGAACAGGGCTTTATTTTGTCATCATCATTTCATAATTATGATTTACTGGAGGATGTTGATTTATTATGAGGCCATTTATTGTAAGAGAATTTTATCTTCCTTAAGTTGCTGCCCTGACTGAGGATTAGATAAAAGGTTTGTTGTTTCGATAATTCATAAAAGATTTAAGATAGTGAAGTTTAAAAATCGAACATATATTAAGAGTTTAGAGCCTGAGATCATCTCTAAATCCACAGTTTATTCCTTGTCCATTTTCACCTCCATCTCATGATGTGGGAATGTCTTTCTGTATTCTGTGAATAGCAATCTTTAAATAAAGGAGCTGTTTTGGACCATGACAGGCACCATAGAAAAAGTAGGAGGGGAAATCACAACATAGGTAGGAGAAGCAGGGTGGAGTCAGGACAGATTAAGCCAGCCGCCCATGAAGAAGCATGTAAGGAACACAGGTGAGCCATGGGCCACACGGCAGGGCAGATTAAAGGAAATGGGTTGAGTTAAGATGAAAAAACTAGCTAGCAATGTGCCAGAGCCATAGACCAAACAGCATGAAGTTAATATAAGCGTCTGAGTCATTTCTGGGGGTCTGATCAGCTGCGGGCAACTAAAGGGTCTGGGGCTGCAGGTCTGTGGGTCTGGACCTCTGGCCACCTGGGACCAAGAAACCTTATTATAACAATCTTATGTATCCCATGCAGAGCTGTAAGACTGTAAATATTTAATGATTTATAAAGTTATGAATCCACCATATAGATGTCATCAATGATAAGAAGTTATGAAATTTACATCAAGGACATAGTCAGCATCAACCCAAATAGGAGACTCAAAGCATTTTCACTAAAATGAAGAAAAAGAACAAAATGTCTGCCCTCTTCATAATACTCAATGCCATACTTGAAATCACAGCTAGAGCAACAAGACAATTCAGGGGAATCAAGAGGATACAATATAAAGGGGGGGGGGGTGTCTGATTCATAGGTAATGCAATTGTGCACATAAGTGACCCTAAAACATCTACCAGGGAACCTACACTTCTGATAAATTCTCTCAACAAAGTAGCAGGATACAAAATTAACACACAAAAATGAGTTCTGTAAGCTTCTTGTACCCCTATAGGCATCTCCTGGGAAAGTTTTCTTCTGTGATTTTCTTGAAGACATTTTCTGGGCCTATGAGCTAGTGATCTCCTTCTGTTCCTATTATTCTTCGGTTTGGTCTTTGCATAGTCTCCCAAATTTCCTGATTATTTTGTGTCAGGCACTTTTAGATTTAACATGTTCTTTGACTGCTGTATCAACCGCTACTGTATGTTCAGTGTCTGAGATTCTCTCTTCCATCTCTTGTATTCTGTTGGTGATACTTGCGTCTGTGGTTCCCATTAGCATACCTAGATTTTTCATTTCAGGAAGTCCTTCAGTTTGTGTTTTCTTCATTGCTTCTATTTCTATTGTTTAAATTTTGAGCAGTTTTGTTTCTTTCAACCATTTGTTCTTACTTGATTTTCTTTAGGAGATTTTTTTAAAATTTTTCTTATGGAATTTACTTATTTTCTTTTTTAGAATTTCAATCTTCATAAAATGGATTTAAAGGTCTTTTTCTTATGCTTCTGTTGTGTTGAAATATTCACGGCTTGTTGTAGTAATATAGCTGGATTCTGGTGTTGACATGTAGCTTTAGTTGTTATTTCTTATAGTTTTATGCTGATCTGTAGATATCTGAGTTTGAGGTAATCAAAAGTTCAAGTACTAATTTCTGAGGTTGTCTTTGTTGGATGGAGGCTTTTCCCCTGTTAGTTTCTTTTTTTTTTTTCCTCTGGTCTTCTGTCTGTGTGGCCTGGGCTTCTCCCAGGCTGTGTGGTCTGGGGGGGAGGGGGGGGGTTGTGTCTCTGCCTTAGTTGAAAGCTGTAGAAATGCAACCAGGATGACACAACTCTGGTGAAAAGGTGGGGTATGCAAAGATACTGAGAAAGTGGGGCAGTTTGTCAAGTAGGCATCTACCTGGACTTCTCCCAGTCTGTGTGGTCTCTGTAGAGCAAGGAGTCTCCACTGCAGTTAGGGGCTGGACTTTTGATGGACTAGCTGATCTCTAGTAGAGCAGAGGAGTCTTTGCCCCAGTTGTAGATTGGGTTATGGTGATTTGGAGGCGGGGCTGAGAATAGAATGAGCAGAGGCCAAGAGAAGGTGAGTTGGTGGGCAGGCAGCCTATCTGAACTTCTCCCAGTCTGTGTGGTCTCTGATAAAGCAGGGAGTCTCTGCCCTGTTGGAGGCTGTGACACAGCAAATAGGCTGGGACTGGGTAGGATGGGGTGGATATAGGGAATCTAGGAGAGTCACTGTTAGGTAAACATAAAACGTACCAGTTGTTTCTCATCGTATGTAAGATAACAGTTTCCTGTATTAGTGTTTGGTGAAGGTACCTGGACCTTGTTTTCTATTATTCACAGAGTTGTTTTTCTGAAGGGTTTATCTCTGGTCAGAAGACTATCCAAGCACACTTGGATGTCTTATATTATTGAATACTGCAGACAGTACACAATAAAGACTGAAGGTTGTGAGGATGTGACAGTTTTCTTCAGGTAACATATGGGATTAATCAAAGGGGCTTTTAACATGAGGGATTTGCTGTATCCCAAACACAACCTTTATGGACAGTCAATAAATACGTCTCTGAAGAGGGGTTTAGGATTCAGTTCTCAGAAACTGTTCCTCCCTGCTGTCAGAGAGCCTAAATTACATTGTTGGGCGACTCTCCTTTGATGCAACACCAAGCACATGACAGAGGAGCTAAGATAGTGAGTGAGTATGGAAGTTTGGGGAGGGGGCACCTACCTCAACCACGTACAACTTCTGAAAGATACAGCATCTCTCCTGCTCCAAAGCTCAGCTTTCTGTCTAGACAAGTGTCTAGACTTCCTTTTATCTCATAACAGCCACACACTCACTCCCAGTTACAGATAGTACTTGTAAACACCCCACCAAACTTCCAACCACTAAGGAAGAGATTCTCTCCTTCCTTAGCATGGAAAGGTACCTCGGAACCTGGATGCCCAACTTTGCTCTTCTTCTTCCCTCTATGAAACAGCTAAGGGCTTCCTGTGTATTTAGATCCAACAAAGCCTCTCATTCCCACTTCCCATGCATTTGAGAGGCACTCCTACAGAACCCTGCTCAGGCTTTTCCAGATCCTGACCAACCATTTATACTGTACACTTCTTTAAAATGGGGGATGGCTCTAGGGGTTTTAAGAAAAATGAGAGGACCCACCTTGGCCCATACTGTTCATCTTTCCAGACAATGACTGGAGGATAACAACCTTCCATACAAGTGTGAGCAGCAACACCGATAGCTCAGGAGGGCTCGAAGTTCACCTTTTGGCTGTCCTCTCCCTGTACCTCTCACTACACTAGATCACATAAGATCCTCTCATTTTGTCCCCTTTTAACCTTCAATTTTTTCACATGCTCTCTTTTCAACCCTGCCATACTCCTTCCCAAGGCCACTACCATCGTTCATTCCTGCCTAGAGTCACTTGAAACCCTTAATTGGAAAACCAACAAGTTTTTATTTCCCCTCTGTCATATCCTGGTTATGATACTTGTTTCCTAGATTGAAGTTCATCTCATAGTCTCACTGGCTACTCCCAAGCAAGAGACTGTGGCATAATTGCCTCTAACCAGATTGTAGAGTTTTCCCCTAGGCCCTTGCTAATCAACTAGATGGCTTTGGGAAATACTTTTACTCACAGGATTGCTAAGGAGATGAGCCGACACCCCTACTACTTCCTATATTCTCCTCTTGGCTTCTTCCAATATTATCTCCTGATCTGAGTCCCAATGACAGGCCCTACCTTCATCATCGACTTTAGCACTCCTGCCACCAGCTGTTAACAGCAGTAAAAAGGCCACATCCATATTGTTCCCAGATGCTGCAGTTCCCTGGTCAGTCCATTCATGCCTAGAAAATCTTACTTCACCTTAAAAACATTCTGACTTTATAATAACTTTGGGTGCAAAAGCTAGATATACTGCTTGCTAATGGTATAAATTTGAGAGCAATAAAGAAAAGTTTAATTACCTGAGTTTCTTAAGTAAAAAAATCTCCAAAATTGAGGCTCAATTACCTATCAGTTTAAATTGATTTCAAATGTAAAAGAAAGGTCTTGCCTTTTTTTAGAGATAAAGCTGGGCAGGTAGGTTTTAATGACAAAGCAAACTTGAAACTACTATGCTGTTGTTACTGACTTAAAAATTACTTCTTACTATTCCTTTACGCTTTATGACTTAAAAAGGACTTACTTTTTCAAGGACTGTCCTCAATATGTAAGTTGTATAAAGGTTAAAATGATTGAGTATTTCTAGACTAAAAGAAAAATAGAAGGTTTATACACATTGTGAGAATTTGAAAAAGAGATATAAGATATGTAAAAATGAGACATAAAAATGATACATACTATGTTAAAACTTCAACATTAAAAAACGTAACTCATTATTAAATGAAGTTCTGATAAGTTATGAACCTAGTCTTGATGACAGTTTTATATACTGATATTAAAGCTTTTTAGAAAAATAAAATAAAACCATAGTTGCAAGCTCAAAAACTTTAAATTTCCTTTGTTTGTTTTCTTCTCTAGATATAAATGTAAAAGTGCTTCTCATAAATAACTCTGCCTAGTCCTTTCACGGTGAGAACAGTAGTGTGAAGGAAAGAATGTTTATTGCTCCTATGCCAGAATCATTGCTTTCCACGGGATTCTTCAGGTAAACCTGAATGTCCTCAGCAGTACTGTAAGATGGAGGGAAATCCACACTAACTTGAGCTGTAACACCATCTTTTGGGAAGTGTCCTCAGCAGGAATGTAAGATGTAGGAAATCCACACAATCTTGAGCTGTAACACCATCTTTTGGGAAGTGTCCTCAGCAGGATGTAAGATGGAGGGAAATCCACACTATCTTGAGCTGTAACACCATCTTTTGGGTCTCAATCTTCTCTTCCTTTTCATCTCTTTACTGGGAGGAAATTTCTATCTCTTTACAGATGAATGTTCTTGCTTCTGTCACGTTGGTACATTTTCAGGCTTTACTTTTGCTGAATCTCCAAATGTAAGTTTACTTAAGCTGCTTTTAGACACTTCCTGTTTTCTTTATAATGAGGATTTCACTACATAAATTTTAAACATACTCTCAAGAAAAATAACCCCCTAAGTCCTCAACTTTGCTTCCTGTCCATAGTCTAGCAGATTTTCACTCAGTTGATAGACACTATCCAGGAATCAATTTTGGCTTTACAACTGCTCATCTCCCTAGCTTCAGGTGGTCCTACAAAACCCACCAGCCCTTAACTGATAGACAGACAAAAAAAAAAAAAAAAGAACCACTTGCTTCTGCCTCCATGAAGAATGTTTCTATCTGAACCATTCTGGCAACGGGGGAAAAGAGGACAAAAATTTACAAAAAATAGCTTGCAAACTGTGGCGCTAGGGGCAGACTGCAAAGCTGTATTCTTGCTCTTGTCCTCTCTGGGGCCCTTGCTTCTACCCCTCCTTGGGCTCACTGGTCTCTATCCTTCTCACAACGATTGCCCCACGCTTCTTCTTCAGGAGAGAATTAGTGAAATAACCAGTTAAAATAACCATGGTCATTAAACCAGTTATTTCTCATGGAATTTCCTCAGGTCTTTTACCATTAATTATCAAAACCCCAAGCTTTGGGTCAGCATTCTAGAATTCCCTCCTCTCAAACCCTCAATCAACAGAAAGAATCCAGAGAACTATCATCATAATTTATCACCAACAAAAGGCTGGAATTTTGCATCCAAAGAGGCCTGTCCCCAAATGGAAATGCTGGTACTAAACAAAAAGATGTTGACTGAATATCTGGAAAAGGAATTATTGGGTAAAATGAGGTCTAAAGGCAGTCTTCTGTTTATTAGGAACCACATTTAATCTGCCCCAAAAGTCAATTATACTGGGCAAGGCCATCTAGTGCCCTCTCAATCCAACAGCCTCTATCTTCTCAAAGACTCCACCTAGCCTGTTTATATTGGGATCTATAAAACATCCGCTTAATGGTAACCAGACAGGAATTATCATTTAGTTAAGGCATTAATGATGCAAGAGCCAGCAGCAATTAGCAGAAGCAGAAGGACCAAAGGCCCTGTGATGGCTGACATTACTATCTAGAAGGAACCTAGAAATGAGAACGGTAACCAGTTATTTACTTCATCTCAGGTTCTCTATTTTTCATTGATTATTTTTTAGTACAACCAGATTATTTCAATGATTCCTGAGTACTATAGAAACAAATTTTCTCTTAAAGCTATATAATAAACTCTGTATTAAATAGAGCAGGCTGAATGCCCTATCATACTGTAGAACTATTTCAGCTAATAAAACTGTCTGTTGACAGATCTGCATCTATTTGGTCTTAACAGGTACCTTTCCTAGTATGCTCATAAGCACTATATGGAGCTACTTTGTTCCCTATGCCAGGAACAAAGTTTCCTTTTGATCTAACAAATGAGCCTTTTGAGGAACAAGGGTCAACATACTTTCTTTTGTAACTACTTCCTAATGAAATCAGGAAATTGTCATGGCTTAGGAAGGTTAAAATGCTAGACAAAGACCAGGATGAAATCAGACATTGGAGGCCATCTAGCTTGCTGACACATCTGAAGAAATGGGGAACATTCACATTGGTTAGACTGATCCACATCACCTTTCAACAAGTCCAGGTCTTGAAGTTATTTGGAGTAGGTTACAGTCACCAGCAGATGCTTGGATGTGTCTGTCAGTCAAGTGGAAACCTTCTGAGACAGATAAACTAGGAAGAGAAGCTAAAACTTAGGAACTAAAAGGAAAATCTTACATTTGAAATTATCAGGCACATAGTTCTAGTAGTCTGTGGAAGAGTCCCAAGACCAGGCTGGGGAGTGGGGGGAGACCCTACCCTCAAGAATAGACAGGTGGAGAAACTTAGGCTGTACTTATCTAGAGTCCTTTTGACCTGGGAAAGGTAGATTCAAGCTTATGACTCCCTACATGATTTTTGTTTGTTTGTTTACAGAATGGCTTAAAAGTTTAGATATATTAGCATTACCAATCTGTACCCAAATTCACATTGTAAAAAAAGCAGGTAACAGGTATCTATAAAACAGTTGGAGTAGACTCACACCTTTGAGTCCTAGCAAAAGCTACTGATTCGGATTAAAAAGCATGAAACTATTTCCTTTGTCCAGAAAGTCAGATACAGATTAGACAGAAATGTCTTGAGCTCAGTGAGAAGCATCTTTAAGTCTATCCTTAGAAGACAATCAAAGGAAATCTAAAATCTTAAGTTTTTGACTGAACATAAGTAGTCAGCGGTCTACCAACTTATCAAAACCCCATTGATCAACTTTAAATCCCTGAACTTCTGAAACATTGGGGTAATTATAGCATTGAGGGGGCAAGAAATCTCTTTTTCTCATATCTTAATCCACTTACTTATACCTTTACAACTTGAATTTATACAACTTAAATAATTTTCTGGAACCCTCAGAACTTACTTAAGCTTTCATGTCCTCAGACCTTTATATATGTCAGACCCTCAGGACTTACATAGACTCTCATAACTTCAGACCTTTACATACCTAAGAACATTTTCAAACTTGCATAGATTTTAATACTTTTTTCTTTCAATCTAATCATTTACCAGATACACAAGCACTTATTACTGAAAACAGTCATTACAAATCATGTTTCTTTAGTGGAAACTTACATCTGAAGCCTGTTATCTTTTCACATAAATCCTGGCAACAGGACAAACCAGTCTACATTTTCTCAACAGGATACCTAGTATCTCTAAAAAAGCAAGGCTTGATTTTTAAATATGAAATGATCTAGCAAAGTGGCTGCAGCATTGGGGAAGAAATTGATTGCCTATAGCTGCTAAGCTAACAAAGCTATAGTTAGCCTAATTATCAATACCAACCAAGATCTGAGAAGGAACAATTATAGCACGAAGTATAAACAAATGGCTTCCATACCAATTAAAATGGAGACTAGTCCATTACTTACAGTCATCCAAGGATCTTGTGGTCTCCATGATATTGGGAGCAGAAGTTGCAGGACAGCATGAGTCTTGGCCACCAGGCCCAGAGGGTGAGAGGTTTTCCCATAGAGGAAAAATATTGGGGAGACTGACATTACCTTGTCTAGGCAAAGTAAGGCTGTTCCAAATTCTTCGCCAGATGTCTTAGGTCACTGTCTTGCTGCATGATAAAATAGAAACATCTCAGATTCTGCTATTTATATATTTGGTGCTCATAGCTGTGGCCTTAATTTTTAACCTTTTTATTTATTTCTATTTAAATTCAAATACTAATAATATAAAACACTTTATACACTTAAACTGTCCCATAACCTTATAAATTTAAATATTTTTAAAGCTGCTTCTTAAAATTTCTTTATTTAAATTTCCTTTAAAACTCAGAGATGTCCTCAAAAAGTTTAAAATCTCTCAACTGTGTGTTCCTGCGACTTCAAAAACTAAAGTACCTTTTTTTTAACTTCAAGAGGGAAGATAGAAGGCACAACCATAATCTTTACAGGGCAAAACCAAGCTTCAACAGTGCAGGCAATTCAAAGCTCAGTATCTGGGATTCACTCTCAACCCTTTGGGTTTTCTCTTGAAGTCTGGATTACCCCTTTGGCCCCACCCTTGGCAACATATACATACTCTTTCTTCTAGATCCTAGCCTTCTCCAATTCATTGTCCCTGGTGCTTCTGGTGACTATCACATGGCACCAACATTTCTAAAATGGTTAATGTCCACCAGGCCTGCCACACATTTGCAAGCCTCAGATGTTCCTCCTAACCCCTTCTTGTTTTTAAAACAAATATCACCTAGGTAACACTTATGCAAGGTACATTTTTACAAATGAAAGCATGGAAGTGTAGCTCTAGTTTATTATTGAAGAAGTATTTTTAAATCCTATCTTTAATAAACCTTGTTTTCAGGACAGGACACAAATCATACAAAAATCTATTCTCATTCAAAATATCTTGGAGAACTGCTGTTTCCTCCTTGGGAGGCCCACTCTAGGTGGTCACCTTTAATCAAGATAGCAGTTAAGTCATATGACATCTGTTTTCTCCAACCCTAGCAAAGATGGCAGCCAGCCAGGTAACTGCCTAAAGATTGCAGCAAGCCGTGTGTTATTCCAAATTAGAGTCATGCCACATGGTTCCTTTAAGATTACCTATGGATAGATTTTTAACTATCAATTCACAGTGTTGCTAGTTTTAATTTAACTTTTACATAGATTTTATAGATTTTTAACCATATCCAGCAAAATAAACATAAGTATTGAAGGCACAATATGTTCACATAAACCAAGTCTACTTTTTTGGCTCTGCCTCTTTGCTCTATTTTTTATGTTACTTTATCAGGTGGCCCAGAATGACAAAGGACATAAAGGAAACTTTTAAATAAGCATGCCTGGATCTAGAGGAGGGAGAGCTAGCTTTCCGATAAAATAGAACACCATAAAACAACTTTAATGTTATCGACACATCTGAACTCCTGCTAACCCAAACCCAGTGAACAGAGAGCTCAGAGAGAAATTCTGAGTCCCATTCCTAAAGGCAGCCATGTGGTGACTGGTGGCTGGTACAAAGAAACAGCAAAAATAATTGACCCATTTTTTTGTCTCGGCACCATGATTGCAACAAAATTCATATACACAGTGGAAAACACAGGCAAAACTTTTCAGCAAAACAGGAAAGAAACAACTTTCTTGAGAAAAAGACAGACAAAACTTTCCATGGGAAGCAAATGAAACTTTCCAACCAGAACCAGATGGGCAGGTGACATTTGGCTATATGCCCTGGATGGGAGAATATCGGGGTTCTTTCAAACCACCTCCATATCCCAATTAGGGATCTCACAAAACAGAACCAGACTATGACTCACCAGGAGGCCTCCATAGATGTTGGCTGGTTTTCTCGGTATGGCAGTTCACTTTGATAAGTCTGCAAATTGAAACAATGTTGGAGCCTTGGAATATCTCAAGGCACATGCCTCATGATGTGACCCTTCACTCTCAGAGTTCCAAAGCACATGTTGAGCTTTAGAACTTGGATGGGTGGTCTGAATCTCACTAGGACCTCCAGAAAATGTTAATGGCAGTGATTAAGAATAAGATCACTACTACAGTTTAATGACCAATTTGAAGAAAGTTTTAATTAAATACTGGCCAGGTGGATATGCTCTGGCCAGGTCTATACCCAGTTTCCCAGGAAAGGCCCTAAATCAAGTTTTGCAGTGGCTTAGGTATTTCCCATAAGGTCTAATCAGGGGCAAGCGGACATCCTGATGTATCTCCAGTCTGTATCCAATGAAGGGCAAGTATACACCCTGATGCATTTCCTGCTTGTGAACCATCTGCCCACATGTGACCAAGCACATCCAGTGCAGATAGGTCAAACAAACTTGTTTGGAGTAGTAAAAACATGTGGCTTGTTATCTCCCATAAAAATAGCCTCCATCATTTCAGAAGCTATCTGTCCTTGGGCAAGAAGCTTACAGATCAGAGACATTTTTGTTTTGTGGATCTCTTAGGCATAGTAATTAAAACTTAAAATGTAAATTTGGCTCTTACATAGTCAGTCAGGATACAGGAGTCCCAGATTTGTGGTCAGCATATGAACTGGAGCAGGGGTGACTTTGTGAGACTATGAAAGTTACAGTTGGAAAATTGAATTATTGGATATAACCTAGCTGCTGGATAGTTGGTTGCATGAATACTATTAGTAAAACATTAACTGTTAGGTGAGAAAGAAAGCCCCAAGCACCCTAAAAGGCAGGCCCAGTGAATTGACGCAAATGACAGCTCAAGATGGACTATAAGATTGCTGGCAGATACTTTTAGCATTCCTCAGGAACAAGTGAGATAGTTTCTGTATTCCAGAAAGAGCCACTTTCCTATCTTCCCTTCCTCTGGCTACTCTTTTTGACATGTACCTATGGTGTATACCAAAGTCAATGCTAGCTTCCAGAGTCATCTGGTCTCTATTCACATCTAAAACCCAGGCTAGCATCCTGTCCTTTCTAACTTCCAGTACCCTAAACTCCCAGGTTGCTCTGGTTCCAGGGTTTTCTCTCTCACCTAGGCATCCTCTTATAATCTGCATGTATTGTTCCCCTCTCATGACCACCCCTGGGTCCCAGTGAATTCTCTCTTCTCTTGAACATAGCCCTGACCATGTCCAATCTGTCTCTTTTTCTTTCTGCTCTGGACTCTTCCATATATCTCTGGCTGTTCTCTTCATCTTACTTTCAATAAAACCCCTTTTTCCCATTGAGGAAGCCACCATTTTGGTGATTCCTTTACTGCACCTCTGTTTACAGTTACCAGCTGGATAAATTGTCTGAGTAGAAATGCTTATTCAAAGTAGCTGATTTAGTAAATTCAGTGAAAAAAAAAACTCAAATGAGCCAATCGCTCCTGATAAATTAATAAATTATCTGCTTGAGAAGAGAAGGCAAATATTATGATAGGTTCCAAATAACTCAGTTAAGAATTAGGCCTGCGTTCCTGCTCCTTAAAACTGAGCAGGCCATTTCTGAGGAAGCCACAACAAAGGGGGACAATCAATCTTTAGGGCCCCTGAAAGCAGCTCAAGGTATAGTAAGCCTGAACCACACAGTCTAATGTAGCTAAGGTAATACCCAAATAAAAACAAAGCCTGAGACTTGTCCAAGCCTGCCCCAAAATGGAAAAGCTATAGCCTTAGCCAGCCCTTACTAGCCCTAGCCAATTAGGAATGTACTAACATATTTGCCAGTGCTTAAGCCAAACATATCAAAAGTGACCTAACTACACTAGAAACTACCCTTGGCTATGTTGAAAAGAAACCCATGTGTCCCTCTTGAGGTCAATACCATTTTGCGTTTGTGTGAGAGGGTAGGCCCAGCATGCTGGAATAAAAATTGTTCTTACTGATTGGATATGTGGATGGTGGTTTTGTTTTTGTTTTTAATGAGAATTCTCCAGGATCCATAACACTGCCAATCTATTCCCAGTATTTTTTCTTATGGACATGTTATAGGCCGGATAAATCTTCTTTTAGTAGGGAGTGGAGAAAGCCCAGCATGAATAAAGTCCTGAGTGAATATGTGTCTTGAAATAAGCTGACCTACCAAAGATTCCAGAGCCCAAGACTCATAGAGAAATGGCAAACTCTTCCCTCTGGAGTGAGATTCAAAGGTAGGACAAAGCCTCCCTCAGGAACTGAGTGAGAGTGTTGACAATATATACCAAGAATGTATACCATAATGCCTCTCCTCTGGCTATTTATATGGTGTGAAGACTGTACCCTGAAGTTACTGCTTCTACCTAGATTAGCTAACCCTGCCTCCTAGACTCTTCCTATTTTTAATCTCTGTGTTGGGTCATCTGTGTTCCTCAGGTCATGAGGAATGGGTCAGGTTGTACTGAGCAATAACCTACAGCCATAAGGAATGGCTTAGCCCTGGTTAGATCTTGAAACAATGAGCCCTATACCAAAAACAACTACCTTTCCCAGTCAAACCACAAAAAAACAGAGCTGTAACTGTCTTTCATTTGAAAATCTCTTACTTTCTTCTGTTTTCATTCCAATTATCTTGCACTTTGGCTTATGCTTTCTTCCTGGGATCCTCCTATATTAAGTATAATTTTAGTGCTCTGATTGTTCTAGATATACTTTCTTATTCTAAGAAAGAAAGAAAGGATGGAAGGAAGGAAGGAAGGAAGGAAGGAAGGAAGGAAGGAAGGAAGGAAGGAAGGAAGGAAGAGAGAAAGAAAAGATGCCCCAGTTACAGGTTTTGTCCTACACACTAGGACTCAGGATTCTCTTCCCCATATTTACTCCCTAGCTGTCTGTCTAGGTGGATCACAGATAATGACAACACAAGTCTTACTTTGCTTTTAAAAAAATACCTTCAGTTTCCACACCTAAGTATTATTTTTCCGTTGGTACAGACACAAATCTTGCAGTCAAGACTGCAAAGGCTCAGACAATATAACTTTGGAGGTGCCTGTTTAGCAAGATTATGTAAACTCACCTCACATTCAAGATTTTTTTTTCCCAGTATCTAGGAGTCTTGTTCAATGAATATTATGGGAATATTTATGTCTTTGTCTCTTTGAAATCTATTTTTCACTCTTTATTTCAAAGATTAAAGTGCCTGGGTGTTAGAACACAGTGTAAGAATGGAAATGTGTGGGGAGAATTCTCACTGCTTGTGAGAAAAGTGTGAGAAAACAAGATAAGACCCTTGTGGCCTATGTTCCTTCTAGGCTTGGGTTTGTTCTGGGGATAACCTTATATGCCCCTCTTGTGTGTAGTAAATAGCAGTGGGTTTACTTCAAATGATCTATTCTTACTTTTGTTATTCAAAACACAGCCTGTGCCTGAATTTGTATACAGCTTGAATTCCTATGAATTTTGCTCATATGACCTTGCTTAACCCTCAGAATAAAAGTTATCTGATGCATTAGAAAGATAACTAGTGTATCTGCAGTGCAAATAGTAGAAAAAGGAAGATATTTAAAAACAAGTATAGCATGAAGCTCCCTACCAGCATCTGTGTCTGAATAACTATGTCTCTACAAGACTCATACAAAATCAGACCAATGGGTTCAATCGAATCCTTCTCTGCTTCTAATCTAATACTTACTGTTGTGTTATTGTACTTCCTTTTACATTTCAAGTGTAGCTCAACATTTCTTATATTGAACCTTTTTAATAACAATGATTTTCTATTCTTCATAAATAGACCCTCTAGTTTTTGCATTTGATTTTATTACATGATCATCATAGTTCCTTTTGGTCACTGATACAGCTTTGGTACCTGTCCAGGTTGCTTTCCCTTCTTACCAGAAAAGGTTTTTCCAGCTAGGAGTCTGCTGTCATTACCTAGCCCCAAACTCTCCATAGTCCTTAGTCTGCTTGTCTACTTTTGATTGATCTTGGGTTTGAGAAGGCTACCCAAATCTCATTGTTAATTTCAGAACTTTTTCTTTCAACTCCTGGTGTCTTTTTTTTTTTTTCTCCAAATGAATGGTAGAAATGTCATTCTTGTGCAATTTCCTATGATAAGAGCATAATAGTTTTTAGGAGGTCTAAAAATTAGGCTTTCTTATTCCCTTAATATACTTTTTAATAATATTCCATAGTTCTGGTTACCAGTTGGGTAACTATAATAATTCAGCTAATTTTGCAAGGAAAAATATTTGCCAATAGGCTTTCTAAATATTTTCTTACAAATTCATGAATAAAAAAAATAAAATTATCCTTTCATCTACTCTAAATCCTTGAACTAATAACAAAACTACATGGCCTCATTTTCCTCCACACATGAAACTATAGAGAAACACATCTGCGTTTTGCGGAGTGCTGTTCCAACATCCCGTGTTTTGCATCAATGCCTAGAGCTGAGGGAGAGGTAAATTTTTGTTCCTTAACTATAAACCCAGACCCCCACTCCCCCAAAAGGTTTGGCTTTAATCTAACACCTTTTTTATTTTATTGATAATAGATTTTTTTCATATAATATATTCTGATTATGATTTCCCTGCCTCTACTCTTTTTTCACCCCATGTCCTATCCCATGTGGATCTACATTCATTCTGTTTTTCTTTATAAAACAAAAAGTTATCTAAGGAATAATAAAATAAGATAAATAAAATACAAAAAATAATAATATGACAAAACAAGAAAAAGAACCAAAGAAAAAGCAAAAGAAATGCATATCGATGCAAAGACACGTTTTCTTTTTTAAAAATAATTTATTTAAATTCATTTTATGTGCATTGGTGTGAAGGTGTCAGATCCCTTAGAACTGGAGTAAACAGACAATTGTGAGCTGCCATGTGGGTGCTGAGAATCGAACCTGGATCCTCTGGAAGAGCAATCAGTGTTCTTAATTCTTGAATCATCTCTCTATCCTGTCACACATTTTCAGTCAGGAACCAAAACTGGAAAATATAATATATACAGAAAAAAAACATCTGTAAGGGAGAAAAATAAAAACAAAACAAGAAACAAAAGTTACCAAAACACAACCTCACCTAACATTCTCTGACAAAGAACCTCTTTGAGATTGAAAGTTTTTCTGGGTATTATAGCCAGAAGTTTTCCTGTGTCCCACAGCCACTCAATTACAAATGAACACACAGAGGCTTAGTTACTATCTGCTTAGTCTATGGCCAAAGCTTATTGCTAACTAGGTCCTTTTTTTTTTTAATTAGCCTATTTCTGTTCATCTATATATCACCACATGTCTTGTGACTTTACCTGTGTTCCCCATCTTGCTCCCGGCAGCCTGCAGTGTCTGCCCCAACTTGGACTTTTTTCTTCCTATATCTTTCTTGATATCCCACTTATCTTGCCATAGACCAAAGCATCTTCTTTATTAACCAATGGTAGTAACACATATTCACGATATACAAAAAGACCATCACACAGCAGGGTATGGGAATCTGAGATGGTCTCTGTGGTCTCTTAAATTTCTAGAATATCTGTTCAGATCCTTCAGATGTGAATCTAACAAATCTGATTTCATATGGTATTTTATTTTTGGTCCATGTGGCTTTTTAATATTCTTTCTCTCTTCTGTAGGTTGAGTGCATTGATTATTATGTGCTATGGGATCTTTCTTCGTGGATCCAGTATAGTTGATGTTATATAGGCTTCTTATACCTTAGTAGGTACCTCCATTTTTTAGGTTAGACAATTTTTCTTCTGTGATTTTGCTGAAAATATTTTCTGTGTCTTTGACTTGGAATTTTTTTTCCCATTCTTGATTCCAATTATTTGCAAATTTGTTCCTTCAGAGTGTTCTGGATTCCTGCATGTTTTGTATCTGAAGTTATTTATATTTAACATTTACTTTGACTATAGTATCAATTTCTTCTATATTGTCTTTAATGCCTGAGAATCTCTCTTCCATCTCTGGTAATCTCTTAGTGAGGCTTCTCTCTGAACTTCCTGTTTGAGTTTCTAAATTATTCATCTTAAGCTTTCTTCAGTTTGGGTTGTGTGTATGTGTGTGTGTGTGTATGTTTTGTTTGTTTGTTTTGTTTTGCTTAATTCTATTTTCACTTACAAGTCTTGAACTGTTTTCTTCATTTTGTTATACAGTTTGTGCTTTCGTAGAGTCAAGGGATTTATTAATTGTTTCTCTAAAGACCTCTAACATATTTATGATGGTTATTTTGAAATCTTTGACCCATGTTTCAATTATATCACATTTCTCAGGGCCTACTATATTAGTATTGCTGGGCTTTGATGAAAACATATTGTTCTGGCTCTTATTGATTGTTTTTGTGTTGGCATCTATGTATCTGGGTTTGGAATGCTTACAACTGTAGGTGCTGATAACTTATTTGGTCTTTCTTTATTGTGTGAGTGTTCTGCTGCCTGGTTCTTACAGTAGGGTAGCTATGGATTGCCTTGTAGGGAATACTTCTTATAACCTGCTATGTGTGGCCTCTGGTTGTTCTAGTTAAATTTTTTTCCTAGTATTGCAATCTGACACTTAGATATGGGCAAGAAAGGAGGGGGTTGGAGACAGAAGTGGTGTCTATAGAGGGGAGGAAAGCAGGGTGTTATATCAGTTTACACAGGAGAGATCACAGCAGGTAGTCTGTTGCAGAGTTGAAGATGATTGGGGAGATTGGGTTGGGAAGGGAGGAGAGAAGATTACCTATTTGTCTACCTAAGCATTGTGGCCTGATCATTCCCAGGAAATGCCTGTGAAGTTCATGCCTTAGACAAAGGGATGGGATTGGGGGAGGTGAGAAAGGCTGTCAGGACAGACTGAAGGTTTGGCTGGCATGGTCAGTGGGTTCTCAGGGATGCCTGTAGAAGTTGGCAGCTGAGGCAAAGGGGTAAGATAGTGAGGAAGTCTCTAGAAGCTCTGTGTTATCTGCTGGAAATGGAGCAGAGAGGAAAGAAAGGGGAGGCCATACCTGGAGGTCTACAACAAAGCTGAGCATGCGATTGGACTTAATCTGACATTTAAGTTTTATTTACAGGTAGCATTATACTTAGAAAAACATATTTTTAAAAAACCAGAACAGACAAAACCATTCTTTTCTGCTTTTTCTTTTTTTTTCTTTTTATTTTTCCTGTCTGCTAGCCAGTCTTGCCAGCCGTTAAGATACAACTGAAAGATTACCTGTGCTGTCCTTGGCTTCTTAATATTATAATCACTGTTCTACTAGCTATTTTTTATTCTTGAAAATAGAACTTGTTATTCAATGGTTCAGGTTAAGTGGCTCTACCTTTCCCAAAATCATGGCAACCATGATCTATACAGTTAGTTCTCAAAAAAGTATTTACATACAAAATGAATAACTCATTCAACAAATAGTGTTTAGAATGTTTTTCTCATCTAATACACTGCTAATAACTCTGAAATTCAGGTTGAATTATCTTTTTTTTTAACATACTTCTACAATCTTGTAAGAAATTCCTGTAGTTGATTCATGTTACTCTGGCATTTTACTATTCGGAAAGTTGATGCCATCAACAAGTTTAGAGATATTCCTGTGTACTTAATTTTCTGGATCACATCTGAAAATACTCTCTGAAAACATCCTTAGAAGACTTCTCAGTTACATTTCTTATATCTGGACAACTTATCACTCAAGAAATACTCCCAGGGATGTCTAATTCTCTCACCTTTATCTGATTATTATTTAACTGAAATATTAAGTTTGGTTAAAAGCTATTGTAAAAGTCAAATAATTCCACAATCTATTTTCATGTTTTTGGAGAACTGTGGGTAAGTTTAGAGTTTGCTATTCTATATTTGTCTAGAATTTAGACTCTAGATGCTTCTGAGAAGATATTGAAAAACATTGTCATTTTGGAAATATAATGAAATAATTTCCAGTCAGTAAAATCTACCTGGTAATATTATCTAGTTGTATGATTATATGTAAAACTATTCATTTCATACATAGATATGGGTTATAATAGTTACTTTAGCCTATCCATTTAATGACAGTTTTAATATAATTTTATCTTACTATGTGAGTTATAGTAGTTATATTCAATTCTAGTTCCTTACATTTTCATCAATATCCTAATTTAAACAGGCACTCAGGTACATGTACATATACATATATGAACACACATGCACATAAACATCAGGGAACATAATGACAATCTGAAGCGCAATTAGGCCTGCTTTGCATTTTATAACTGTTACCACTTTCCATAGTCATTTCTCTAAAATGTATTACAGTGGTTGGATTATTGAGCTATCTTTAGCTCTATTTTATTATCTGCATAAACTATAACCAATAGAGGTAAAAAGAAGTGGTAATGTAGAAAGGCAGTGAAACCCTTCATGTTTTGAATCTTTTTAAACTACCTTTGTGTGTCAAGTAAAAAATCCACATTTTATATCCTGTAATAGTTCTACAACTGTATTTATTTTCACTGGAAGAGTTTAAATTCTGTTGTTGGTTGGTGTATTTATTATATTTATTAGTTTTTATTTACCTGGGAAAAGTTAAATTTTACTTTGAATACCTCAATTTTACTGCCACCCCCTTTGTGTATGGGATTGTGTGTATCTATGTTAGTGTGTGAGGGCACATACAAAGCAGGATATAGGGGTTCCCTCTACAGTTCTCCACACTACCTTGATTCAGGATTTTACTGAACAACAAGCTGTGCATATGGCTAGCCTAGGACTGAAGTCTCAGGATCTGTCTACATCTTCCTCTAATGTTTCAGTAACAAACATGCACAGCCCTCCTGTGCTACATGAGTACTTGGGATTCAAACTCAGGTCCTTATTTTTGCAGAGCAAGTGATTTTTACCCACTATATTATTTCCTTGGCTTCCTTTATAACTTTTATAATGAAAAATTTATGATAATACATGATCACAACAATCTCCATCCCTGCACTTTATCAAAATGAATTCATAGGTGTAATGATTTTTCACTGAGTCTCTCACATGTGGGAGGATATTATTACAAAGAGTATCGTACAATTTATAAATCTTAGCTAAAATGTTTTAGCCTTGATTAGAGTCCTTACTTTACAACGGACAACCAAAGCTTAAATGAGTCCTCAAGTCTTTCTTCCTTGAATCTTCCCATGTAAACCTACATACTTGTGTCTGTTGTTATGAAAATTTCCCCAAAGCTATTTGGATTTGGATAACTTTATGTAACTCAGTGTCTGATCCTCAGATTCCTTGTGCACTGGTTCCTAACACCAGTCAGTCTGCTGTCAAGGCCTTATACACATTCTCTATCCATCTTTCATTTCACAATTGTTCTATTCCCATTGTGAAGGGAAAAGACAAGCTTTCCCTGTTCCCAGTCACAGCTACAAGAGCTAAAAACAACATCTCTGAAAATACCTAGAATTCTGTCAGAAAAATCCTCACTCTCTACAGCATGAAAGCCAAAAAGAAACCGATACTGTGTTTCTGTTGTTCCTTGTTTCAAATATCACGTGCACAGGCAAACATCCAGGGTAGGTAGTAAATTCACCTACTCTAAATAAACCATATGTCTTTGAGTAAAAGAAACATAAAGTGAAAAAATGATAATTTTTCTTGAGCAAATAAACTTATAGAAAAAATATATTGTTTTTCCTTAGTAACTAGACGTTACAGTTTTATGCTTAGTTATCTAATACTCATCTCAATTTTTTAAATCATGGTTATATTCACAAGTTGTATATTTCATTTATCTTATACGGATGGAGATTATATAATAGATTTTAATCACCACTGACAACAATAATTTATAAATCAATTATAAATTCACCAAAATTTTATGACTAATTTTTGTTTCGGTTTATAGTTTTTGAAAAGTAAATAAAAATATATTCTTTAAATTAGAATATTTCCTTCTTATGGGTAAAGTCAAATGTCATCAAATTACAGCTTATGACATAATAAACCTCCTTTATTTGATTAGGTTTAATCACAGCTAGTGTATTGTGTAATTCTAAAACAAATGTATTTTCAGTTAATTCTCATAATGGTTAAATATAATTGCTTCCTTACCTTGATAATTCAGGGACATCTTTCTATCATTCTTTTGTCTTTATAAACTCTAAAAATTTCTATGCAAACTGAATTCATCATTAAATTTATGGTTTCATTAACCAATAAAAAATTCTAAAATTAACTTGTTTCATCTTGTCTTTTTTAATTTTAGTTCCCTAAGTATTTAAGGGTCTATTATAATATAAAAAACTTAATTAACATTTACTGTTGACTTTTATGGACTAGCTACATAGTTATATTTCTCAAGATTTGAAGAACTTGGTAAATCAGATAAATAAATAAATTTACTACAAATCAGAGGAGAAATATCTGCTAACCATATGCTTTTAATAATATTAGAGTTTAAGAGCTGGCATAGTAAAATAATACTGATTATAAGCATATATTTTGGCACATAGTGAAGAATTTTTATATAATTTATAGACATTTTTATAATAAAACTAGTCTTTTGTTGATATTTACATGACCAAGTTACAATATCATGTATTTTTCCCTACTAAGATGAAAAAAAATAGAGTTGATATATAATTTTATCTACATATAGAAATATATAATCCTTATTAGTAAACATATTTGTTGCATGAATAAATGAGACTCAGGGATGGATCTCTGAGAAAGTCAGAGATATTAGAGAGAATAAACACCACAGTCAGATCTTACCCAGCTATCTTCCAGCTTCCTCAGCCTGACTGTCCTTGGCTTCCTCCTCTATGTCTGCCTTGAGCCTTAAATATTCTGTTGGTAAATTGGCCCCACCACTGCCTGCTTGGGAGCCTGGAATTCCTTCTGTAATCTAAAATGACCTCTGCTCAGTTGGGATTAAGGTCATAGGTCACCACTCCCAGGATACTCCTTGTGCTGGGATTAAAGGTGTGAATCACCACTCTGATTCTCCTAGACTGACTGTGGTTAGAGCTCGGGAACTTCTGGAGCTTTTATTAAATACCCACATAGACTGTGGATAGATTCCCTCTGATATTTCCGAAGCTTCTGAAGCTTTTATTGAATCCCCACACATATTAACTTACAATAATTCTACATTGCACCTTCAGCTGGTTTTAAATAACAATGTTAATTTTATGTAAAATGAGTATTAATATAATTGTGTTATCTTGATCAGCAATATATATCTTTCAACTAGTATAATACTTTACTTGAGATTCTTGACACTGGTTGAGAGCATAATTAAGTGGTAGAATAATTGATTAATATGCACAAAGCCCTGAGTTTCATTCTCCAACAAACATACATACATACATACATACATACATACATACATACATAAATGTGAAAATAAAGAACTAGATTGTCACTCTCCCTTAAAGTGATTGCTGACCAGAAGTACTTGTTACCATCATGTAAAATATGAGTTATCCATCAATGAAATGTAATTAAAACATAGTATACCCTACCCTTCACAATTTTACATATTCCATTTCACATGTTATGCTAGTGATAAAGGCAATTCTTTGTGTTAACACATATACATTTTCCATCATTGTCTCTAAATAAAATTTGAAAATGTGTATAACATTTTCACACCTTTAAGGAAATATTTTAAACATTCTTCATTGTTTTCTCTTTCTGTCTCTCTCTTTCTCTTTCTCTTTCTCTAGACATACATACATATACACACATACATATACACATACATACACACACACTTGTGCACACACACATCATTACATATATAGCTATATATAATGATAATTCATCTGAACTTGATCTGATGTATTAACAATAAAGGCATTTGGACCATGTAATGCCATTTCAAATTTGATGCTTTATGCTTCAAAAATGTTAATTTCATAGAAATATTTTAAATATAACAATTGAAGTGAAAAAAGTTTTTAGTCAAAATGCAGATTTTCCATGACATAACTTGATTCACTTCAAAAAAGTCAATAAATTCTATTGCACATCTTTTGGGGTACCAAAATGTATCAGACATAAGCATAGCAGTCACAGATTAATTCGGTTCCTAGATGTGTGCCTGAATTATTTAAAACTTATAATACCAGTAGATTTTTAGTTAACAATTGTTTAAAATATCATTTTACGTATCAAGGCTTGATATTTATTGTATGGCAAAATAGTCAGCCATATGTTAATTTGTTACTATTTCATAGAATTATTACTGGCTGATAATTTACTATCATCCTTTCTACAAAGTCTTAATTATTCTGCCATCAATTTCACTTTCATAAAAACAATACAGTTCACATGACTGTATACTTAATGTAGTATGTAGACTAGTGTAGACTAATATTTATTTTTTAAAAAACTACAAAATAAAATGGCACAGCTTTATTTCTGAAAACATGTATTCTTCTTCAGTGTCTCTGCAGTTCTCAATATAGTCAATGTCAGAGTATTTAATATGGCCCATTTTTTATATAGAATAATAGTTCCATTTGCTGTGCTGTGATTGATAACACAGTGTGATATCAATCCCAAAAGCTCTGATGCAGGTCATGGACCTCTACCAGAAGATTTGTTTCTAGGCTATCAATCTCACCACTCCCCACTGTCTCTGAGTCCTAAATCAGAAGACTTGATAGGTCTCCACTTTTATATTCCTGCATCAGCAGTCTGCCTAGGCACAGCCATCACTCACTAGCAATGTTCAGTGCACTTTCAACAAATACCAAACAACTTTCCCCATCTTAAGGCCAAGTGTGAAATTCTGATACATTCTATCATTTGGGAATCTCTGAGCCAGAAGAAACCATTTTGTTGCATGCCTTTGGAATGATGACAAAGTTCACAGGATCATTGTTAGATTTTGATAATGGACCACAAAAATAACAGATAGTAAAATGGAAGCAATATACTTCAACAATCAAAGATTAAAGCGATTTATCAGCAATACTGGACTTCTTCTCTAGAAAGAGTAATGTTTGTAGAATTCATATATGTTCAGTACCATTTTTTATTAATTGTATAAATACTGGTCCAAACTGGTGAATTCCTATAAGGGTCGGCTTCAGTTACAATGATAGCTTGGGCTAGGAAGTGCTGAATCAAGTCCACCCAGTAGTGGTTCTGATAAGACATTTACTCCCTCCCACTTTCCAGCTACACACATTAGTTTTGTCTCAATGTGACTGTGAGCCCTTCTGCTCAGGTACGGTTAGCTAGACAAAGAAACACAGCAGTATCTCACTTCAAACCACAATTTTTCCATCACATACAAAGCAAGGAGAACTGAAAAATCACATCAGTAGTTGGATAAGTTATCTTTAAAAGACTCAGAGCTAGTGGCATTAGTGCTAGGGCCAGAACCGATGAACAAAAACTTCCAAAGTAAACGGCTTTGCTGCTTAAAATAAACTGAGTTACCAGACATTGAAACATTGCAGCTCCTAATAGCTTACAATCTAGTATCTCTAATAGGTAGGAATTGCACTCTGTGGTGAACGGAAATAAAGGAATAAATATTTCTGTTCTATTTGACAGTGGTATACCTGCTCATGACCATGATATCAAAGTATTCTTTCCTTCTTGTCTGGTAAGAACAGGTATCTTATTTTGCTGGACAAGTTACCTGAATTATTTAGTTATGCTATGCTATTAATTAAATAAAATTAATTAATAATTATAATTCATACTATTGTCAGATGCAAATACATAAAATATTTACAATATTATTTCTACCAGGAATAAATCAAAATGTTTCCATTTCATGTTAGAAGGTAAATGTGAAGAAGTGTAATACACGCTTATCCAGTCAGGGATTATTTTTGCACTTGTACATGCAGATACACGTGCGCGCACACACACACACGCACACATACACACACATGAGAGAGAAAAAGAGAAGGGCTCTATACGTGGTATGGTTAGAACACATCTGCTCATAATTCATGAGAACCTGTGTATCTCTCTAACTCTCAGAGTTCCTGTGTTTGGAGAGAAAAGGGGTTACAATGCTTCGTTACTCCCTTATTATCAAGGGAATGGTACCCTCATTGTTTCTTTTTACCACTTACATGATATGTGCTTTTCCATCTGGATTTTCATTTTTTTATTTGAAAACTCAGTATTTAACAGATATTTCTATTATAACCTCCTTTTGTCTATCATGTATGTGTTTTTACGGAAGCTATTGTAGGAAGGAGCTTCTCAACACTGAGAGGTGTGTGTGTGTGTGTGTGTGTGTGTGTGTGTGTGTGTGTGTGTGTGTGTGCATGCGTGTGTAGTGTGTGGTGTGGTGTGCTCCACTCTAGGAAAACAAAAACCTGCTGCAGTTATAACATATTTTGTCACATGTGCCTTATGTGCTTCTATTTTCTATTCTGATCAAATGAGCAAGACTTCGTGCCATTGATAACTTTACTAATGTGTTTTTCTGTAAAATGTTTCTCATTCTCTCTTCACCTTGGGTTTTTACTGCTGATTTATATTTGTTTTAATGCCAACCTTGGAAGTTCATGCTATAAAAAATGCTTCTCTAGTTTCAGCCCAGAAAAATATTGCATGACATTTTATTTTCTCCATGTCAGTATTGTTGTGAGAATGCTGTAGCCTTGTTTTCTCTATATACATTATGTGTTTCCACTGTTGCAGAATATTTAATTATGCAAAGGTGTGTTGCATTTGTTTAACTATGTAAAGGTGTGCTACATTTACTTATGTGGTGGAATATTTGTTAAACAATATAAGCATGTGTTGCATCTGTTTAATTATATAAAGTTGTGTTGCTGTTTAACTTGTCTGCCTAAGGCACCTGATTTGTCTAATAAAAAGATCAACAGTCAATAGTGAGGGAAGAAGTATAGGTAGGTGTCCCAACAAATCTCACCTGCTATATATTAAATACAGATAAATGTTTACTCAAAAGTAACTTAATACTCACAATTACAAGTTAAACCTTAGGATGATTCTGTGGCGATAGGATGAGCCAGGGGATGGATGCTGATCTGATCTCCAAGAAGGCAGGAACAAAACAGGGCACTCAAGATCCCAGCAGCCCCTCTTGAATGGGGCTGGCCACATCCCCTTCAGGAGCCTGGGACCCTGTATAAGTATCTTCCGACCTTATCAGCTGACACCTGAATCCCACCACAGGTAGGACTCTTGGTAGGGATAGTCAGTAGATGGAAAAATTTAGGCGTGAGGAAGAAGAAAGAAAAAGAGATGCTAGGGAGACACCAGGGGCCAGATAGACGTGAAGAAAGCAGGTAAGTAGGACACACAGAATGAAAGGTAAAAAATTCTGAGGCAAAATGTAGATGAATAGAAATAGGTTAAATTAAGTTAATCTAGCTAGTAGGACAGGCTTAAACTTAGGCCAAGAATTCATAATTAATAAATTAAATCTCTATGACCTTATTTGGGAGCTGGTTGGTGGCCCAAAGAAAACTCCAACTAGATTCCACCATCTGAATACCATTTAAGCTTCTTGGAGGGACAAACCTATATGTAACACATGTTTGAAGTGCTTGAGAACAAATCAAAAATGAAACAAATGGATGGAATAATAAATAAATATAAGTAAAATAGATATGAGTTTGTTTTTATGAAATTTATTCTACATTAAACTTGGGTATTTACAGTGGGAGATAGATATTTGGAGAACTTATAGCACTTCAAATCATCACAACTAGAAAGGTAGCTGAGGACTTGGTTATCTTTTCACTGGAAGCTGCTGTAAGATTGATTGTTATATCATTGAACTGTGTGGCCCTTTACTATTTGAGCAAAGAACCCTTACTCAATCAGACACTAGAAAGGATATGTGTATCTCCCAAACGAAAGCTGAGTAGGGATTGAAGGAGGGCACTAGTCTGGTCCACCTGCAATGAAGGAATTGAATTGAAATTTAAGTATTTTATTGCTGTTGTTTCAGAAAGATTTGAGAAAGTACGTAGAAAGACAAGAGCACCTCATGCCTGGTCTAGAACAAGTTCATTTTCATATTTATGAAATAATTCCTCTGGGATTACTGGTGTGTCCTGGAGGGGATCCTGCAGGTGTCAAAGCATGCAGTGGACCATGAAGATGGGAATGAAAACCCAGATTTATCAACCTGGATCAGACTTTGAGGAGTCTAATGCCAATTAGTTCATTGTCAACATATTTAAAACACAGCAAAATTGGGGAAAAGGTTTCTAGGCAACAAAAATTCTAATATCAGATGCACATTAAGCTTGAGATGTGGCTACATAGAAACTCCTTTACATAGTATGTGTGACCGTAGTAAGAAGTTTCTGGCCCAGACCACCACCAAGGTCTTAACCTTCCCTTAGCTGCTTAGCTCTGCCTAGCTTTGAGATCCAGATCAGCAGTCTCAAAGACCCAAAGAAACACAGAGAAGCTTATATTAATTACATGGTCTTTGGTTTATGGCTCAGTCTTGTTGCTAGCTAGCTCTTGCATCTTAACTCATTTCTATTAATCTATGCCTTGCCATGTGGTTTGTGGTTTACCTGGGTTCCTTTACATCTTTCTCTCTCAGTGGCAGCTCACAGCATCTCCCTCTGATTCTGCCCTTCTTCCCTTTATCTATGCTTGTATGTCCTACCTGCCTATAAGCTGGCTTTCCATTGGCCAGTTATTTTATTACCAATGATAATTCACAGCATACAGAAAGACATCCCACACCATGTGACCTAAATTAAGGCGAGTTATATAGCTAAAAGGCCTAGAATCTAATGTGGTCTCTGACTGAAAGTATAGAGATAAGTAGGCAATAAAGTACATATAACATCTGCCCTAAGTATAGATAATAGTCTAGGAAAAGAAGAATCATGGATAATCATTCTGGGGAATTTTGGTGAGGTATGACATTATAGCAAAAAGTAGGTGACATCTGCCTCCACAGATAGTGAAAGAGTCACCAGGTCATTAGCAGCATCTATTACAAGTATTCTAAGTGAGTAAATGGGGATTTTATCTTCTTCATTGAGAAGAGGTCTCTGTGTTTAACATTCCTGGTTTTCCTAGTGATCTGTGAACACAAGGACTTTTGTGTCCCCAATATTAGCCAAAAAAAAAAAAAAACAAAAAAAACAGACATCATATATTTATTTTAAAATCCCAATCCTAATGCCCTTATTTTGTTATTAATCTGAGTTCTGTTTTTCTTCATGGAAAACAATCCAGTTTTTCTTTAGGCTGTAGACTTTACCAATACCCATGTCTTCACTTTGTCCTTTCTGAGCTCAGTCGTTGACTCTTCTAGTTAATGTTCAACTTGGCACTGCTCCCTAAAGTCAGTGAGTTCCCAACAGCTCGGGACAGCTGTCTCTGTGGGTTTCCTCATCATGATCCTAAGGAGAGGGACTTTTAATGCCTCCACAGTTATCTGAATTTCCTATGTACGTCGGGCAATGTCTAATTTATTAACTTTTCTTTTGTCCTTCGTCTTTTGATTAATGTCACTAAATGTGTCACTTTTTTATTTTCACAAAGAAATGATTCTTCATTTCCTTGATCCTTTTTACTGTTTTTTATTCATTTATTTCCACTTTGTTGATTTTAGCCATGGTTTTGATCATTTCATCTCACTCTTTTAGAATATTCTTTTTCTGAGATTTCAGATCTATAATTAATTAGTATGATATTTTTCCAGTTTTTTGCTCTGTGTTTATGAACTTACTTCTTACACAATTTTATTGTGTCCCATACATATTACATGTTTTTTTTTGTTTTCATTGTCATTCATTTCTAAAAAGTTTTTAATTTCCTTCTTGATTTATGTCTTGACTCAGTTTTTTGTTCAATAGTCAGATGTTCAGTTTCCATGAGTTTATATACTTTCTCTTCTATTGTTATTGATGTCCAGCTTTTATTCATAATGGCCAGATAGAACTCGTGTCTCCTAATATGTGGTCATTTTGGAAAAAGTTTCATGAACTTTAGAGAAGAAATTGCAGTCTTCAGAGTTGCATGGAATGTTCTATAGAAATTTGCAAGATGCAATTGACTTATAAAGTTACTTAACTCCTGCATTTCTCTGTTTAGTTTTTATCCTAATGACTGCTCCCCTGAAAGTGTGATACTGAAGTTACTCACTATTACTGTGTTAGGGTTGTGTGATTTTAGCACGGTGGTATTTCTTTTATGAATCTGGATGCCCTTGAGTTGATGCATAGATGTGTAGAATTGCAACACCTTCTTGGTGATGTTTTATCCTCTCATGGGATGCAGTGTCATTCCCTGTTTATTCTGATGAGTTTGAGTTTGTACTTTATGTTGTCCAATATTGACGTGGCTACCGTGCCTGCTGGCTCTTTGAATCCATTTGCTTGAAATAACTTTTTCATCCTTTTACCCTAAAGGGTTATACATTATTGATAATGAGGTATGGGTTTTTTTTGGGGGGGGGCGCTTAGCAAAAGAATGGATCCTGTTTTCTAATTCAGTATTTTTACTATGTCTTTTCATTTTGGAATTTAGATTACTAATGTGAGAGTTATTAATAGTCAACGTTGATCAATACATCTTTTTGTTGTGATGGCATAGGTCTCTATGCCCCTTTTGATTAAATATTCTGAAATTACTTAGTATTTGTTTTATGTTGGACCTGGTTTATCTTATATTCAGATAACATATTCTTTCTCTTCGATGGACCCTAATTGGTTTTAATAAAAACCTAGAGTCAAATATTTGGATAAATGATTGATGGTCAGAGAAATAGAGGAACAAGCCACTAGAAAATCTTTTTGTTACTACTGAATCTTCAGGCCAAGGGAGAGGACCATGTCTCCATGAATCCTCAGACTGAAGGTTTCTGGGTCCTCAGCCAAAAGGGAGGTTGTAGAGAGAATAAAAGGGTGGATTATTGAATCTATTCTAAAAAGAAAAAAGGGTAAAATGGATATGAGAAGATAAAAAGGTAGGTTATTAAATCTGCTTTTAAAAAGCCACTACTAATTAAATATTTTACATTTGATTAGATTTTTATATATTGTATACAAGTTATGTATGTTGATACAAATTTGAGATTAATCTCTGTGAGTTAAAGGCCAGCCTGAGCTAAATGAGATTAATCCAGTCCAAAAGAGAAACAAAGCCAGACAATGGCAGCACATGCCTTTAATCCCAGCACTTGGGATCCCAGGCCTCTGCTCCCAGTACTTGGGAAGCACACATGCCTTTTGTCACAGCACTAGGAGTGTTGAGCAAGAAAATGATATGGCTGGACAGAGAAAGAAATATAAGGTAGAAGGAGGAAGGAGTTTGGCTTGCTTCCTTTCCCCCTTTCCGCTGAGGACTCAGAAGCATTTAATCTGAAGATTCTTGGAGTCAGGATCTTTTCCTTTCAGCCTCAGGATTCAGTAGTGGTGAGAAGTTTCTATAGTGGCTTGTTCCTCTGCTTCTCTGATCTGTCAACATTTCCCCTATATCCCGCTCTGGGCTTTTATTATAAGTCCAATTAGTATTCATGAAACATCCTTCCACTAACTTTTGTAGAGCCTTATTAGTAGGCATAATTTGCTTCAATTTAGTTTTTATTAGAAAATGTTTTTCCTTTCTCTGTTGATTGTGATTGATAGTTTTGCTGGGTATCGTACTCTGGCTTGACATCTGTGGTCTCTAAAGTTTGTCCACTCAGACCTTTTTAGATTTCACAGTAGATTGGCTAAACTTTAGCTTGGTAAAATTTAAATTTAAATGTTTAATCAGTGATTTTATATTCAGAGAATGAAGTAAGTACCACTTAAAGGAACCCTGGGCCTTTACCTTGTTTTCTGTTAATAAGTATAAATTTTTAAGACCTGAATATCATTGCATCAGATCTAATGATTCTGGTATATTATAAAGATACATTGGAATATGGCTTAGAACATCTGTGTTTTAATTTTTCTCTCTAGCTAATGTAACCCTGTATCAGGATAAATCAATCAGTTGTTCCTCCTTCATCAAACAGCAAATAGTATATTTTCACTAGTTACCTAAGGACTTATAAAAATAAAATTAATACAATCAATGTAGATATAAAGATGTAAGAAATTATCTGATACAGAATATAAAACTCATTCCTTTCTTTGCCCTTTTCTATGGAAGAGATAGGTGGAAAGTCTCTAGTGTCCATTTCTAAACATAGACTATATAGTAGTATCTCTACTGTGGTATGTTCTTGGGGTGTGTCTGCTATAATGTTTCCATGTATTCACCCCCATATTAGCCTTTGGTGGCTAACACATATTATAAGCCATTCTGTTTGCTTAGTATCTTTGAGTAGCTATGAAACCTACCTGTGAAACATGCAAGGGCTGAAACTTCACTTTGCTCTTTCCCTATAGCTATGAGTACTTGATATATAAATTAAACAAGTGTTGCCTAGTCCCTCAGCTACTTCTGGCTGTAGGACAGAAAAATAGAATAACATCCAAAGAGAGTCGGGGCAAAAAACATAGGTAGGGGAGAGTATGGTTGCAACCAAACAAAAGGCATACAAATAGTAAAAAAAAATTTTAAAGCTCACAAGAAGAAAAATGTTCAAATAAATTACCATTTTATAATTTCTTTTTGTTGGCATTATCCAGGAAAATGTGTGTTTGTGTTTTCTGATTGTCTTTAAATCTAAGTGTCATCCACCTTTTATGCAAAATAAAAAAGCTAACTTTCTGTGATTGGTCATTCCAAAAGTACTTTCTCTTAAACCTGATTCTCTTTTGTTCTTTGGTAGCTACAATTTATTGCATCTCTTCTCTGTGCATGTATAAGTGGTTTCTGCCTTCACAAACACAGTCGTGGAATTGGTTTTGCACCTTTTAGTGGTCATCTTTGAGGACTTTTAATGTTTCCAGTGCAGGTGTCTGCCATCCATAATTATACTAGATGAAGGGTTTACATGTGAAGAACACAGCCAATGTGCAATGGAATTGTTATATGAATATCTATAATGAATTTTATTTTTGCAATTCCAGAATTTGGCACTTCAAATACAACTGAAGTACTGCCTTATGATGACACATAAAATATTGGTAATTGAAAGAACCTTGGATTTTTTGAATGCACTCTGTACTTCCATATTTACTAAAACATATTAAATAAATACTTAATAGTTTAAGAATATGTAACATGAGAAAAATGTCTATACAGCTATTTGTTTGATTATTAACTAACTAATGAAGGCCTTTTCTCTTTTCTACAGTTAGCTACAAGAAGAAAAAGAAGAATATTTTACCCTGTGCTTGTTTCTGAAGGAATGTTTCAGTTAAGAGGTTTAATCTTGGATTCTTAGCTGAGCTTAAAAGTCTAAGGAGATCTCAGTGGATGGAGAGTAGACAGTGGAAAAAATGAAAGATTTTGTCTAATTAATAGAATATACCAAAAGAAATGTGGAAGACAGAATGAAATGGATGAATAGGTAACTCCTTGAGAGGGAGTTGTGCTTTTGAAGACTCTAGATGCTGAGTATAGAAAGTATTGTTTCTAAGAATCATGACTGAATTGTCTTCTCTAACAGCTTCAGTGCAAATTTATTCTTTTTTCTCCATGCTTTTTTGCTTGGTTTGCTTTGGTTTTTATTTGTTTTTCAAGATGTGGTTTCTCTGTATATTTCTTGCTGTCCCAGGGTTGGTCTCAAATCTGGAGATCAATGTGCTCCTGCCTCCCTAGTGTTGGGATTAAAGGCATGCACCACCACAGCCAAGCATTCTCCCTGCTCTTGAAGGTTGTACTGAGTATATTTATTTTTCCGGTCCAGATATCTCTTTGTAAGTTCTTCAGGGAGCTTTTTAACATGAGTGATGACTATCAATAGTATCAATGAGTATCAATCAGTACCCAACTATCCAAGCAATCTGTATTATTTTCTTTAGAGTAATATTTTCCATAAATATGATAGAAGGCTGATAGTGAGCACAAAAGTCTTAAAAATGATTCTTCATAGGAAGAATATGTGGCTAAAGGACCAGAACTTTCTTACAGGCATTTCTGCATTTACCATGAGCAACACAGATATTATTAGGTCTTGGGAGATCCACATTAATGGCAATATTTATAACACAGAGAGAAGATGATAAAGATATTTCTATAGCAAAATAAGTAAGTGGCGACAGATGGCACCCTTCCGGACTTTTAGGTCTGCAAGGATCACAAAAACCCACCTGGAGTCTGTCTGACAGGATGATCATCCTGCCAAGTATTACCCGAGGTCTCTAGGCTTGGGCATGGGCAAGAGGAAAGGCAACAGCTCCATTCCATACTTTATAGTGGGCCTGACAGTTACTCAACCAAGAGCCCTGGAACTGGCGCTAGACAACTAGGCACCATTATAGCAGAGAGTACAGGGTGGGAAAATGAGAGAGAAGGAGAAGTGCACTGGGGAAAGAGATGGACTAAGAGATGGGGTTGTGAGAACAAGCTGATGAAGATGGCCACTGAAGTTAGGGAAATGTCTGGGACTGGACAAGGGCCATGTCTTGATCTGGATCTCGGAAGCAGCTAAAGGGGTCTGAGTTGATGTCTATGTTATGTTCCGTCATCCCCTGGGGCCAGGTTAGAGCCTGTGGCTTGGGCCACCATTTTGATGCCCAAGGGCCACACTGCTCTGAGAACCATGCTAATCTGGATGACCTGCACAGCCACCTAGGACCATCATGATAACCTGCCCCAGGCTTCTGCCAAGGATCATTGTGGTGATATATTGTGTATCAAATAAAGATTGTCCAAAGATCAGAAAACAGAGCCAGCCACAGAGTTAGCCATAGAGGTCAGGCAGTGGTGACACACACCTTTAATCCTAGCACTGGGGAGGCAAAGGCAGAGATATATCTGGATCTCTGTGAGTTCAAGGCCAGACAGAGCCAAGCAGTGGAGGCACTGCATCATTAATCTCAGCACTAGAGATCACACACCTTTAATTCCAGCACTTGGGAACACACACCTTTAATCCCAGTACTAGGTAGGTTGAAACAGGAAACAATATGGCTGAGCAGAAAAAGTAATGTAAAGCAGGACTAAATAGGAGTTCACCCCCTTGTGGTATTCCTCTATTTCAGCCTATGCTTCCCTCCACTTCCCCATTTTGTCTGAGGATTTGTAGAAACAGGATCTACCCCTTTGGCCTAAGGATTCAGTACTGGTGAGGAGTGAGTGACTGTGGCGTGTTCCTCTGTCTCTGATTTTTCAGTTTTCCCCAATATCTGACTCCAGGGTTTTATTATTAGATCAATTAAGATTCAGACAAGAGACCATGTCTAGGTTCAGGGTCACACTCTGGCCAGGATCTGTGGTTTCCACCAGGGTCCAGTCCAAATGGATGCCCAGGGTCTGGGACACAACCTGTGACCAAGTTGGTGTTTGAGAGCTGTCACTGGTTGATTTGTTTGGCCAGGGCTGCCAACTGGGGTGATGGTATAGCCAGAACCAGGGCTGAGGCTGAGGGACAAGTTTGAGCCCATGGACCTCTTTCATTTAGGGCCTATATTAATGTCTGTGGCTCCTGAGAACATCTAAGATTTTGTTGACGCCAGGGGTCTAGGCTGCTACTTGGGAATATGATACTGCTGTAGGACCCATGCTGACTCAGATGACCTGCACTGCCACCTGAGACCATGGTGACATATAGGCCTGGGCTACTGCATAGGACTCTGTCTACATGAGACCCTACCAAAGCCAGGGTCTGCAGTAATGTCTGTGGTACATGTTGCCACCAAAAGCTATAAGGCTGCCTGAGGTCTGGGCTGCAACCTGGGTCCATGAGAGCACATGAGAGTATGCTGCCACCAGAAACATGCTGATTTGAGTGGCCTATACTATCACCTGGGCCCCTGGTGTTTTCTGGGCCAGCGTTACAGAAGAGGGCCATGTCTGTGTGCATGGCCCTACAGCAGCAAGGATAGAGATGGTGACTGGGACTCCTGTTGTCGCTGAGGGCCATGCAGAAGACAAGGGTCTGGTCAGCCATGTTGGACCACATCAGTGTCCAAAGACCTGGGGCCATGCTGATCTGGGTGGCCAATTCTACCACCTGGAGTCATGGAGACTTCCAGGACCAGATCACTGTCTAAGGCCATGTCTGGGTCTATGGTCCTGCTTCAGCTGGAGTCTGTATGAATATCCATGGACTATGTTAGCAAGGGGGGGTCATTGGAACCATGTTGTGCTGAGCCAGCCTTACCTTTCATTATCCCTGGGATGGCTGTTCCTACCTCTTACTGAATAGTGCAGCAGGAGAGCTGTCTCTACCCCTCATGGGAGAGCTCACACCTGAATTCAGGAAAGACAGTACCATCCTTACCTTAAGCATGCACCTCATCTGGTCGGCAATCTAGAATTGACCCTCTGGTCAGAGACAAAGTTGAGCTGACCCTGATGCCCCTGCTGCCCCCTCACCTGCCATAAGGTAGCATGAGTGAGGGAAAGATGCTCTCCTTCTTTCACCCATTACCACCTGCAGCAGGTGAGAAAGCTGGCTCTGGAACCACAAGAGTAGGAATGTTAGCCCTGACCCTCAGCAGCTGTAGTTGAAGAAGAAAGCAGCCTCTGCTTCCTGTCTGGGCAGCACACTAAAGCTGACTTTGTTGTCTGAACAGAGATAAGCCAGGCCTGAGGGTGTGAGCACAACAGTGCTGTCCCATTCCCTACCCCCTTGTCTGCCATGTGATGGCATAGTTGAGGGAACAATGTCCTCTACCCTCTACCCCTTGCTATTTGTCACAGGAAAGAGGGCCCCAGAGTTCACAAGAGTGAGAGAACTAGCCCTGCCCTATACCAACTACAGCACATGGGATGATGGGCACTGACCCTACCTGGGCAGCACACCAGAGCTGACACTGTTATCTGGTGAGCCAGCGCAGAGGGCATGAGAGCAAGAAAGTTGACCCCACCTCATGCATGAATTCTAGTTATAATAATGAAAATCCCAAGCCAGATAATGGGGGAAAGGTGGACTATCAGAGAGATAGAGAAACATGCCATAACCACTTCTCATCCAGCCAACTCCCCAGGCCTTTGTCCCAGAACCTCCAACTACAAGTCACCGTGTTCTCAGCGGGAAGGAAAGGAAGTCTCTGGGAAATCTCAGAAGCCCTCTTCTCTTGCTCTTCCCAGCTCTCTTAACTTTCTCTTTTCACACTTCAAAAGCTAGGAATAAAAGTGTGGGTCACCCCTCCCTGACTTGGTTGGCTTTGTGATTGATTCTGATATTTCAGATTAATTTTATTAAATATATATAACCACATATTCCCATTTGTGTCAAAATTTAAAAAGGTTATAACAATTATGAGAAAAAACTATATACAATAGATACAATAACTGTATAGAATATATATGAGCAATAATTACATAAGAAATGCCCAGTCCAGAAACAATTGACAAATTCAAAGAAAATATTCTATTATTTATCCTATGTTGGTAAATCCAAAAGATTGTACCTAATTCACTTTCTATCTAACTTGTATTACTAACTGAAAACTATGTTATGATATCACTCAACCTTATACACTTCAACATCTTAGTGAATTTATTTTCTAAAACTGCCACTAGAAAACTATAACTATCTCATCTTCAACTCCATCAGAGACCTAAGAAGGAAATAACATTAACTAAATAAATAGGATATTCAAGCAAGTAATTTCCAAAAAATGTAAGAAATGAAACAGCCGGCTGCCTATACAGACATTCAAAGTTCTTCTGTAGCATTGGAGCATCCCTCCTTGACTCATAGGCCTAGCATATCTGACAGACCTCTCTGTGAAGCAAGATATTCTTAAGAACTTTCCTACCTCATTCTGGTAAGGTTCAGCTGTTCTTTTTTTGTGTGTCCTGCTTATCTATTTTGGACATCATACTGTCAGCAGTCAAGGCAAGGGCTTACATTGATAGCTTTTGCCATAAAGAATATCAACCCCATATGGGGTTTCTTCAGTGCCCATCATCTTTTCTGAAATAGATTAGTGCTGCCAGGGTCAGATGTCTCATTGTCATAAAAATAAAAAGAAAATATGTTATCAAAATATCTTAATTATCATATTTTGTAGATCTCTTGAATGTTTGAAGATGACCTGTCTATCTAAAACATATCTCTGTTTGAACTTGAAAACATATCTAATATGGGTATAAATTTTATTGTAATGTCTAACTGCTAACTTGCTTTTCTTTATAACCTAATTAGTTGATAATAATAACTTTCAAGTACTAACAATTTGTATTACAGTGTTAGTTGAATTGTATAGGTAAAATACCTTGAACAAGCACAGAGCTATATGCACAGTAACAAAATTAATCTCAACTTTGTATAAATATGCACAGTTTATATGCAATATACAGAAATCCAATTCAATATAAAATACTTAAACTAGTAATTACCTTTTAAAGTAGATTCAATTATCTATACTTATATCCCATCATATCTATATTCCCATTTTCTCAGAGTAGATTCAACAATATACCCTTCTATCCTACCATATCTGTGTTCTTTTTTCATTTCCTTTTTTTCAAACAGAACCATGAATCTAATCTCCCTTGTTTAGCCCTTTTCCTAACCATAACCAATAACAGTTTGTTACCAACCACCCTAAACAATGACAATCACTTATAATCCATGGAAAAGCCAAAAAGCACCCATCCCATCTCTTGGGAATGTGGGCGTCATGTTCTTAAATTTATTTCCTGCAGCCTGAGGATGACGACGCCTTTAGGGAATCCTGACAAAAAAGAATGTTAATTGGTAAGTCCTGAAATAAGGAGTTCCATTATTTGTTGTCCAATCTCTGCATGATGGGAAGTACAGGACTTGTCTCAAGTCCTTGCTAGAGTAGTCTGTTAAATTGGTATGTCTCAGATAGTCACCTCAAAATTGTCCCGAGCAGTTTGTAGTCCAAATCCAGTCTTTGGTTGGTATTTGTCAACCTAGTGGAGCTGTCATAGTCCATGTGAAATAATCTTTTGGGGCCCCATCTTCCTTTTGGAGACTACAAAAGTCACAATTAAGCATTGCTGTGGTTCACTGAAGTAAACTAATAAAAGACTCAAACCCAAAACACTGTACAGGAAGCTAGATAAAACCTTTTTTAGCAAGTAGTTAGTACTTTATATGATCATTAATATTATGACAAAGTGTTTAAAACATATATATATATATTATAAATTTTATATAAAATTTATACTAAAAGAACATGAAATTAGTAGTAATAGATTAGTTTCTTGATTTTGGTTTTCTTCTGTCCCATGTCAGGTGGCTCTTCTGATATGATACAGAGATTTTGCATTTCCCTTTAATAAGCATGCTTGGGTTTAGATAAGGAAAGAGCCACACTCCAACTTCAAAGGCAGTTTTAATTTATACTTAAACTTGGTCTCTATCTTTCCTTATACATAAAAAGATAAATGCTGGCAGTGAGACTTTACCCTGTAGAGTATACTGGTACCGATATGTCTACTATTCCTTTGCTTATTGCTCTTTACTTGACAGCCTTCCCTTCTGCTTTAGACATATAGATATCTAAGGTCTTTTGACTTCTTGACGGTGGGCATTTCTAGTTTTCTATAAAGACAAAAGCAAATATCTGCCCCGATCCTTGTTTGGTGAGTTTTTCTTACAACTTAAAGAATTGTCACATGGGAAGATTAGCCATCAATTTTCAATATCAAAAAGTTTCTCCAGTTCAAATCAAGTCTTTATTAATTTTCACAGTATCCATAGTTTTTCTTCACCTGTTGAAACAAAAGCAAAACCCCTTCCCCAACATAGCACATATTCTGGTTTCCATTCTGTTTCTGAGGACAACACATCTTTGAAGTAGACAAGCTGATTTAGCTCAATTGTTTTTTTTTTCCTATAGCCCAATGTCTTTCTAAAGCTATTCTTCCTTCCTCATTAGCACTGAGAAAATTTAAAGTTAATAAAGCAGTATGTAGTCTTTGTTACTTCTTTCTGTTTATTTAGCATATACTTTAGGTTCAAATTGATCTCTCTGTGACTGCTTGCCCTGTAGAATTGTGTGGTATTCCTGTAATATGCTTTATATTGTAATAAGAAAAAAACTGTTTCATTTTACTAAAGACATATGCTGAAGCATTGTCAGTCTTAATTTGTAAGGATATTTCCATGATGACCATGACTTCTAGGAAATGTGTGATTACAGAATCAGGCTTTTCTGAACTTAAAATAATAGCTATTCATTTGAATCAGCTAATAAGATATTGTCCATGTATTGGTAAATGATAGGTTGTTAAAATTGCTTACACATCATTTCTAATTGCAGTTAAAGAAAATATTGACACAGAGTGGGGATATTTAACATTCCCTGTAGTAGGACTCTCCATTGATATCTCTTTATAGACTGAGAATCATTATACGTGGGCACTTAAAGGCACAGTTTTTCTTGTCCTGTTCTTGTAGAAGTATAGTAAAGAAACAGTCTTCTAAATCAATAGCTATAATAAGCCATTCTTTAGGCAACAGAGAAGGCAAAGGAATTCCAGATAATAGAGAGCCCATAGGCTGAATCACCTTGTATGCCACTCTTAGATCTGTTATCATTCTTCATTTTTCAGATTTCCTTTTGATAACAAATACAAACGAATTCTAAGGGGTAGTTGATTCTTCACTATGCTGAGCACTTGCCCGATCCTGTACCAGCTGTTTTAAGGCCCACAATTTCTCTTTTTGTACAGACCATTGTTGAACCCATATAAGCTTATTTGTTAACCATTTTAAAGGTAGCCCTGTGGGTGCCTTTGAATGATCAGGTGGTATTGTATCTTGTTTTCATAAAACCTTAATGGTTGGTGACTGTTTCTCATAATACCTTCTAATATTTTTCTCATAAGCATCATAAGCATATGTTAGTCATGGTTTGTTTCTGAGATCAGAGAAATGTTAATCTGAGTATACCACTGCTGTAAGTATATCTCATCTTTATAAGTTAATAACAATGTTAACCACATGTGGCTTTAATTTTCCCCTCTGTCTTCTGGCCCTATACATTTGAGCCATCTTGAACTCTGTTTCACCTGGGATAATGTCCTAATTCCCAAAAGCTGAACACTTACCTCTGAAATAGCCAATTTGAATGCCAAGAGTATGGTGAAATTATTATTACATCTGCCCCAGGTTCTAACAAACTTTCAATGACAAAATCCTTTATTCATATTTTTAACTTTGACCTTTGTTCACTTATATAAGTTGCCAAAATATTCGCTTTATGGTTTTTCCTGAACTTTTGTTCTCTTTGGTATGGCTACTCTATAGTCCAGAGCAGTGTGGGATTTTATAAAAAGCTTTAGTTTCTTTAGTTGCTCTGGGAAGGCATTTCCACCATGATGACAGGATAAGATTGAATTGGATTTTAATATGAGGGAAGGTCCTTCAAAATCCCCTTCAAACTGTTTCCCAAAGGCAACAAGTCACCTAGCCTGTCCCTTGTTCACCTGCACTTATTGGTCCCATGCTTGCCTTTGCTACACCTTACGCATATGCCAGAAGGGAGTGGTGTTCTGTTGTGGTTATTCTTAGCAAAGACATTTTTTTATTGGAATGCCTTGTTTACAATCTCTTTTTACATAATCTTGCTTTCCATAGTTAAAACATTTGATATTTTGATTTTTCTTTAAACCTCTAGAAATAATCTTTCCCTCAATTATCATCATAGTTATAAAATTCTCTATTAATTATATCACGCATCAAGTCCTCCAAGGGTGCTGACCCTGTCTTTAACAGCATAATTAGCCTTTTTCATTGTGAGTTAGCATTTTCAAAGCCAGGAGATTCAATTATTGTTTGCCTAGCTTCTGAATATGGTGCCATTCTATTTACCACTTCAGTCATTTTTTATAAAAATAAATAAATAATAATAAAATCTGTACAGGTTTCTTCTGGCCTTGAGTCACTTTTATAAAGGATTCAATTTTCTTTCCTATTTCTTCCATTCTATCCCACGCATTGAAGGCTGCCATTTGGCATAAAATCGGGGTATGATAAAGATTTCCTTCCTACATTAGCATGACTTCCTCCACAAGAAATTGGTCTTGTGATATTTTTATGCTCCTATCTCTGCTTCCTTGTTCTATTGTTTTAGTTTCATCTTTCCACCCTGTCTTCTGTAACTGTAACTGTATAGTAACTGCAGCTGGAACCATATCTGACCAGTCTTTAGAGATAATTCGATTACAGGTTGGCCAACAATTTAACATTTGCTTTACAAATCAGGAGTGCACACCATAAGTATGACTATTGCTACTTTGAATCTTCTTAAATCTAACATTTGTACCAGAGTCCATTCAGTTTCTGCACAATTTGTATCATTTGGCAATTCCTTACATTTGCTGCATATATACTAAGGTTGACTGTTGGAAAGCCTTAGACTGTTTCTCTGTAATGTTATACAATGTTAAGATTGGGTTTTTTAATTTCTTTGTCTGGACCTGAATATCTGTTTTAACAAGCTTTTCTAAGAATTTGATTTTGGTCTTTATATTAACTGACTTTTTAAAAGATAAAACAGAAATAATCAAACAAATAATATTTATAATAGACATTACAACAGCCCCATTGACATTATTTATCTTCTCCTTTTCCAGCTCCATTTTCAAACTGGCAAGAGTAATATCAAACAAAGACCAACCATCTTCTATCATACTGCTGTTTCCTGTTTTTAATGTGAGAAAAATTGTCGCTCTGCTTTAATAAAACTCTCCTTTTTAAGAAATCCTAACTTACTCAGCAAACTTGTTTTCAATGATGATTCAGGTACCTGTGAAGTGGAGCAGCTACATAGTGTAGTAGCAGCCCAAGGAGGGGTCTAGACAGAAAAAACAAAAGTTACAGCTACCAGGAGAACAAAGCCACTGTCTGAAAAACTCACCCAGATGAATGTGGAGAAAACACATGTGTGGCGGGCTCTGCCTAATGCTGTAGACTAACTCAGAACAGAAAACCTAGCCAGCCAGGTAATGACTCCAGCCATGTGTAGCTCTAGCCAATAAGCAGCTTTTTTTTTGCAAATTCATGCCCCCAAAGTTGAGTGCCAAATATTGCACAAATTCTATTTGGTATATACTGAAAACTTGGACCCAGATACAGAAAAAGACTGGAAAGATGGTTCTCTCTTCTGATATTCTAGACTATTTGGGTTTTGTTTGGTTTGATTTGGTATGGTTTGGATTGGATTGTTGAGACAGGGTTTTCTGTTAACAGTCCTGGCTGTCCTAGAACTTGCTTTGTAACCAGGCTGGCCTTGAACTAATAGATTCTTCTGCCTCAGCCTTCAAAGTGCTGAGACTAACAGAGTGGGCCACCTCTGCCCAGCTAGTACAGTCAGTAGATCTTGAAACTCTTAATCTCAGGATCATGATTTCATGTCCCATATTGGGTACCAAATATTGCACAAACTCTATTTTGTGTATAATGAAAACCTGAAGCCAGATACTGTGAAAAAGCTGGAATATAAGAGAGATAGAAAAATAAAGTGCAGCCTTTCTCATCTGCCAACTTCTCAGGCCTGTCTCCCTGAAATCCTCTGATTCTAAACCTGTCTCTCCTTAGTTCACTAAGAATATGTCTAGAAAGCTGAAAAATCTCTCTTCCCTTCCTCCACCCAGTTATATTAACTTCCTCTTTCTAAATTCCTAAAGCTAGAATTAAAAGTGTGGGCCACCACTCCCTTAACTTTATGGCTTAACTCTGTGGTTGATTCTTTGATATTCCAGACTAATTTTATTAAATGCATATCACTATATAAATCTATGGTGTCAGCATCAATAGTCTATATGTTTTGAGTTTCTATGGCCTCATATCATGAACGTTATTAGTCTTTGACTCTGTTCCATTTTTTCCCTTCATATCACCTATATCCTTATGTTCATCTCTCAAGCCACTCCCCACAGTCCCTTTGTATTTTTCTGATTTCTACATTTATTCCATGTTATATTTGAAGATGTATAATTAAGAACCTCTGATAGAGAAAATATGCAATGCTTGCCTTTCTGGGTTTGTAAAAATCCCATAACGTCATCTGCTCATCATCTGCTCATCATTTCCTTGTGGACTCCTGGCCAACAGACCATGAGTAACAGGGAGAGCCCACAACTTTCTAGTGTCTTTCTCATTCTCTTTCCTCAAAAATTTGACATTTTTGTTTTAGAGGTCTTCTACCTCCTTGGCTATCATTTTGTTTTCCAAAATTGGTTTGCCTTTGATAATATTATAAATGGTAGTATGTCCACAGTATTTTTCTTGGCATATTTGTTGTTGATATATTAAAAGGCTCCTAAATTTTATAAACTTATTTGTTTCCTGCCACATTGCTGAAATTTTGATTGTTTCTAGAAGTTTTCTACTAGAGACACTAGCATTTCTTATGTATAGCACCATACCACCTGAAAATAGGGATAATTTGTCTTCTTTTCCTAATTGTGTCACTTAATTCTCTTCCCTAACCGATTTTTTTAGCTAGTACTTTGATCACTGTATTGAGAAAAAATGGTGATAATGGGCACTCCTGTCTTATTGCTGAGTTTAATGCAATTGTTCTCAGTTTGCTTACACGTGGAGTAATATTAGCTGTGGGTTTGTTATATATAGCTTTTATTATGTTGAAGGATATTCCCTCAAGTCCTACTCTCTCTAAGACTTTTTTCCAGAAAATTATATTGAATTTTGTCAAATTTTTGTTGTTGTCTATTTGTTTTTCTCCGCTTCTATTGAGATAATCAAGAAGTTTTTGCTTTTAAGCATATTTATATTATTTATTATATTTATTGACATATGTATGTTTAAATATCTCTGCATTTCCAGGATAAAACCAACTTTATTATGGTAGATAAACTTCTTGGTATATGTTACTGTTTAGTTTGCTAGTATTTTATTTTTAGGACTTTCACATCTATGTTTATCTTTAGTTTTGGTTTCTTGGATGTGTCTTTATCTGATTTGGATATTAGATTAATACTGGCCTCATTGAAGTAGCTTAGGAGTAATCTTTTCATTTCTATTTTTTAAAATTAATTTCAATAGTAATAGTTATAGTACTTCTTTGGGAAAAAAAACTGGGAGAATTCTAGAATTTGGCTATGACTCTACCTTGGACTGAATCTCTTTTTCCCTTTTGTCATAGGATTTTTATCTCTGTTTCAATATCTTTATTTATTATGGATCAGGTTATTGGTCTCTTCTTGCTTTGATTTTGGTAGGGTGGATTAATCAAGAAACTCATCCATTTTAGATTTTCTAGTTTAATAAAGTACATTTTTTTAAAGTATTTTGTTTTAATACTCTGCATTTCTTTGATGCCTGTTGTAATGCTTCCCCTTTACTTCTGGTTCTACTAAATTATGTTATCTCTTCCTTCAATTGGCTAATTAGAATGAGGACCTGTTAATATTGTTTATCTTCTCAAATAACCAGCTCTTCGATGCATTGATTCTCTTTACTGGTTTTTGTTTGTTTTTATTTCATTAATTTCTACTGTGCTATCTTTAATTTTTTCTCTTGTCATTCACTGGGCTTAGGATTGATTTGTTCTTATATTTCAATTTATTGAATTGTACCATTAAGTCATCTATTTGTGTACTCTTTCTGATTCTTTAATATAGGTAGTTAGGGCTATAACTTCCTCCTTTAGAAGTGTTTATGATAATTCCCAGAGATTTGTTGTGCGGCCTTTTCATTTTCATTTAAATTCCTTTCTTGATTTCGTCTTTGATTAATCATTCAGTAATGAGTTTTTATTATTTCAGATGGAATGTAGACTTTCTTTTTTGATTGTATGTTGGGTTTTAAACTTTGTCCTTCCTTAGATTTCTCTAATTCATGAGCTGGGTGAAGAGAGCTCTGTTGGGCAAAGCTGATGAGTGAGTTGTTTAATTGTACCAGAGAAAGATAACTGTCAAACCATGAGTTTAGAGTTAGGCCTGAAATTATAAAGATGATAGTGACTGAAAAAAAACTATGAGAGATAAAAAGTAATATCTCATTAGTCAAATCTTGTGCACAAAGCAGGTTTGAAGGCATGGATCTGAATATGAGTAAAGAGTTGGCAACAGGTGGAGTGAAGGATGGGAAAGGTAAAAAGTGATTACCTGTCAAAGACGACGTGAGAATAAACCTGATTCTTGGGCTGCTTCTCTGAATCTTGTTCTGTAGATGTAGAGAGTAAGGTGGTGGATTAAGGGGGGGGGGTTGTAAATATGAAGATGGTATAAGGAGTTACAGATGAAAACATAAATTGCCATTAAAAGATGTCTTGGAACAAAGAGAATTCAGAGTAAAGGTCTAGGACTAAGTTGGTGGGTATGGAGATGAGAGAGATTTGAAGGCAAATACTGAAATATGGAAGAGACAAATCATGCCGAAAACGTAACTCATAAACAAAGATCATCCTCAAAATATAAATTTAAAAATATATTTTGTAGTGTTGGTATACACACATTGGGCATTTGTACTAATCAGTAAAGAACTAGAAGTCTATGTCCCACCATCAAGGAATTATTTTCTTACCTTTGATACAAATAACGTGCAGGAAATCATCAAGCAAAACAATGTTGTAACTTATGTGTTTTTAGAAAAATAATTGAGGAATGTCTTCTTTTGAATAGCAAAGTGACGGCCTTCTGTGCTTCCTACAACTACCACCCTTTGTACCCACAAACTTTCAGCCTCTTGTTGGAGGTGTTGCACAGGGAACTAGCCTAACCTCCCTTTCTGGAACCCACAAGGGCAGCCCAGGACATACAACCAGTGACCCAGAGTATTTTGTACTTCATATTAATTGCTTCTTTGTTTTGTCCTAGTATGATTTGTTAGTTTTATTTTTATCTTATTATATTTTTATTATTCTTTAGAAGTCTCTTTTCTAACAGGGACAAAAGGGGATAGGTAGGCATGGAATAGATGGGAAGAAAGGAAGAACTGGGAATCATAGAGGAGAGAAAAAAAACTTTAATCAGGATATAGTTTATGAGGAAAAAAATTATTTTTGGTTTGGGGGGGAAATGTTAAGAGTGAGAGAAATAGTCTTCCCCAAGGAAGACCTCCCCAATTAAGATATATGTGTATATACATTTATATATCTGTATATACATGCATGTAATAATAATTATTCAAAAAGAGGACATTATTTAAAATATAACAAGAGGGAAAGAGAGGAAGGGAGGTTGCAGTTATATTAGAATTGAAAATAATTTTTAAATTATAAGTAAAAACTACCCAAAAAGCCCTACCCAATTTATTTGATCAATTGAGTCAATTTAAGGAACAAATAATATTCAATGTCTCCTATACCAACAGATACTTAAATACACATAAATGAACTTATCTCAGAGCATTTAACAACAGATTGTCAAATTTGACCCTCATAGAATCTAACAAACTCTGATACTGGGTCTAATACTTCTTAAATTTCTCATCCCATAAATCTTTTTGCCTGAAATAATATGTTTATTTGCTAATCATCTGCTTGTTTTTATTTATGTAAAGAGTCCCCTAACCAGAATATAAGCCTCAAAAGAATAAGAACTTCATTTATTTTATTACTGCACCATCCCTGGTTAGATTCAGACACTAAGAAACAAATGTACAGGATACTTGGTTAATGAAGTACTAAATCAAATGGAGTCTGTGCCTTAACCCAGAGGCTCAGTGATTTACAAAGACCATTATAAACCTCTTTTGCTATTATTCTCCTTCCTTATGGGAAAATATCACCTACCCTTTGCTGTTGACCTTCAGGAATATTCTCTCCCTGTTCTCCATCAAATTTTTTTTCTACAGAAAACTAGAGCCACATTCCTCAGTTTGCCTAAGTTAATGTGAACAGAGAGATTCACATTAATAGACAACTGATCATGTCTCAATGGGTCTCACTTTCAGCATTACTGGCTCCAAACCAGAAGATTATTAGATCATCCCCAAATGGGCATTTTGTGAAGACTGATCCAGAAGCCATGAGTTCCAACACTGGCTCCATTCAGCTGTGACAATGCACCTAAATGCTAATGTAAGTCTTACTGAAATGTAGACTGAATGCCAGACTTCATTTGCATTATCAGACTCATATCTTACATTGCTTTTTTATTTGTGTTTGTTTTTAAATCTGGGGAGGTTTCAATAGGATTAAATGGAGACTTTCTAGGTGGAAATGAGTGCCTTCAACTATGTATAAGCATATTCAATTAAACCGGATTCATTGTCTGCATGGGACAAGTTAAAAGAAAACTAAATAGATAATGATTACACATTATTAAGAAAAGAGTCAGTTCTGGAGACCAAATTCTTTTAACACATCATTAAACCGAGCTCATTTCATATGCACAGTTTAGCACCAGCCTATAAGGAGAACATGTTTTGAGGAAATCAGCAGAATGTTTATGAGCTCTAAAAAGCTTTTAATAAAATGTAATGTTTTAGGGAAGGAACAACTTCCAAGCTTCACTTGAATGTGCTAATTAAAGAAAGAGAAGTTCCTACTCATTCTGAGATCTATTTATTCTTACTTCTATGCTTTTAAGTAAATTATATTAATTCTCTAAGACTTTCATACATACAAACAATGTATTTTGATCATATGCACTCCCCACTCCTCCTTCTAACTCCACTCAAGTCCATCCTGTCCCTCAATTTCATGACTTCATGTCTTCTTTTTAATTTTATTTTGTTATGACATTTATATTGTCTGTATACTAATGAACCATGAGCACAGTCCATCTATACACACTGACAACTCTTTTTCCTCCACTAGAAGCTATCAGCTCTCAATATCCCCCCCAGTGAGAATATGGGTCATGAGGTTCCCCCATCATGGTAAAATGTTAGCTGGCTTGATTTTGTGCACATCTTATATAGACAAGCAAAGATGCTTTAAGTTCATGAGTGCAGTGACTTTCCACGTTCTCTCGGGTCTTCTTCTACCTCTGACACAGTCTTTCTCTAATTCCATGATAATTCTTTAGACTTGTGATATAGATGCATCATTTGTGGCTGAACATGCCGTAGTCACTATCCTCTGCCCTATAACCAGTTGTGAGCTTCTGTGTTAACCATCATGCACTGCTAAAGAATATTTCCTAGTGAAGTCTGAAAGCTACACTTCTCTGTGGATAGAGGGATGTAAACTTATAAGGCTGTTAAATACTATGTTTATTTGGCAAAATAATAATAGTAGGTGTCTTTGCATTTTAAAAGAATTAAAACTATGGTTTATTTGGACAGACTTCCCATAACAGACATGTGTTACAATGTGGTTTCTTGGCCCTCTGCAGCCAGAGGCCCAGACCTACATACCTGCAACTCCAGACCCCTTAGCCATCTGCCGCTGCTGCTCAGGCCCTAGAAATGACTCAGAGGCTTATATTAACTTTATGCTGTTTGGCCTATGGCTCAGGCACATTGCTAGCTAGCTCTTACATCATGAATCAACACATTTCTATTAATCTTTCCTGCCACATAGCCCGTGGCTCACCTGTGTTTCTTACATGTTGCTCCTTTGGGTTTCTGGCTCTGGTCTGTCTGACTCCGCCCTGCTCCTCCTACCTATTCTTATTCTTCCTCCTGCTTTTTCTATGGTGCCTGTCATGGGCCAAAACAGCTCCTTTATTTAAAGATTGCTATTCACAGCATACAGAAAGGCATTCCCACATCAGGCATGTGCATTTTATTGTAGAGCAGGTTTTATATCTTATCAGAAGGCTTTGGGTGGCCCTCATACCATTCATTCTACTATTAAACTTATGGCCATGTTTTGCCAATGTCAGTCATCGTAGTAGCTCACACAGTTCATAGCTGAGACTTCCCTCATCTAGCAGTCTACATAGCACTTTCTGGCATTATGGATGTTAGCCAGTAGGAAGGAAGGCTGAAGTCAGTACTAAGTTGATATTTCCATGTCCTCATGCTAAAGTATGTGGTGCTCTAAGCAACAGGGTCTTATCACAAAGTTATAGTGGGCAACCAAGAACAATGCAAGTAATATGATGGGGGGGGGGGTCTTCAAGACACTCATGACCAATACTCAAAGGGTCATAGCCATATCCCATACCTGCATAGTGGAGATTTTTGTTTGTTTTGATTTTATTCAACAACCTATAGCTTCCAGGAAGAGCATTATCCAATATGTAGGATAATTCCAATTGATATTATATGTGTGTAAGCGTGTAAATATACATTCATATATACATGAACCTTTAAGATAATGAATTTTTTTAGCTTTTCAAGTATCCCTATTGTTAATTATCCTTCCCTCTCCTCCATTGTACCTGCCTACATACTTTCCCATTTAAACGCCCCTTCTGCTTATTCCCATTTTACCTCTTCTGTTCTGTTTTCCATCTACCTGTCTAGGCTACATTACATTTTTTTTAATCACTTATAAAAATGCTCCAGATTCCTTATTCAAAGCATGTCAAATTGACTACAAGTTATAGGGATGTTTAAAAAAAAAAAAAAAAAAAAACACCCCAGATTCTGTCAAATTGGTGGCTTTATCTGTCTGGGTACTCATCACATAAACCCATCTAGAAATTTTTAATAAAATCTTCATAGCAGATACATATCCTTTAAAATATTCATAACTATTGATATCATTTATTTTGACCAACAATTTGTCATTACCATGTTATTCATCTTAATCCTGATAATAGCACTTTGGCATAACTTTATAGCATCAACTCTCTTTTCTTTGAGACATTTTGGCCCAAGACATACTTACCTTTTAGTTTCATGGGTTTCCACATGTCAAAAACTTGATTACTAGAATTCAAATTTATTTATATTTAAAATATTGATTCCAGGAAATGGGTATCAAACCTGGTAATTTTAGATAGAACTATGGTAAATGAGACACCCTTTAAGAGTGCTAAACTTGTAGAGCATATATATTAGCACTGCTCCACAGAAACCATATAATCTCCCTGACTTTAATTTGAATAAATACACTTACTCAGATGGGAAAATTTTTATTGTTTAAAATAAGAAATTAAGACCCACAGAGCCCTTCTTCATCAATTCCCACCACCTCACTGTCTACCTAAATTCCTATATCTTCCTCAAAAAGAATCACCTAAACTCCAGAACACAGAATTTATAAGAACAATCATAAACTCCATCAAAGAATCCAAGGAATTCAAATAAGGCACCAAGAAACAGCTCAATAAAATTAAAAGAGAAAAAAAGTAAGAAGAATTAATGCCTGATTGATACCAAAGGAAACACAAACATAAAGCTTTTGAAATTAATGGGAAAAAAAACAAGAATTAGGAACAGAATCCAATAAGGAGATAGAAACCCTGAAGAAGAATCAAGCAGAAATGAAAATGAATTTGCAAAATACAAGTATACAACTAGAAAACTCAAAGGAAAACTATCAGTAGAATTAATTATGCAGAAGGACTCAAAGGACCCAGACAGAATAGAAAAAAACAGGCTAAATAAGAATGGCTCAGAAGTTAAGAACATTGGCAGCTCTTCCCAAGGCCCTGAGTTCAATTTCAATTCCCAGCAACCACATGGTGGCTCCCAGCCATCTGTAATGAGATCTGGTGCCCTCTTCTGGTACACAGGCATACATGCAGGCAGAACACAATATAAATAATAAATAAAATCTAAAACAAACAAACAAAAACAGGAAAGGGTCATGAAGGAAATGTGAGACACCAAGAGAAAACAAACCTTCCACTTACAGGCAAGGGGACAGAGAATATCAAATTAATAGCATAAACCAGATCTTCAACAAGATTATAGAAGAAAACTTTCTCAGACTAACAAAATACATACATATACAAGAAGCACACGGAACATGAAATAGACAAGACTGGATTCTTAAAATATTAAGTTTGTACAAAAAGAAAATATATTGTTAGCTGCAAGAGAGAAAAATTGAAGTTACATGTAACGAGAAAACCATTAGAATAACAGTGGATTTCTTAATGAAAATGCTGAAAGGCAGGAAAGCTTGAATCAATGCGTTTTAGTGCTAAAAGGCTATGATGACCAGGCTAGACTAATATAACATCTAAACTACCTGCCATATTAAAAAAGAAATAAAACATTCCATGACATAAACAGTCTAAAAAATACTTATATCTAACAAACACAACCTAAGAAAAATATGTAAAGCAATTTTCAGGTTAAATATAGGAATAAGCGTAACAGAGAGACATTGGAAAGAAATACAAAACCATAATTATTAAAGCATGAAGTACCACTGAAAACACAATCACACCAAAAATTAGCAACATGATGTCCACAATTAATACATAAATTTAAATAGTAATATTAAAAATAGTTATGACCTCAATTCTCCAATCAAAAGACATGAGCTGACTGAATAGATCAAGAGAGAAAATCCATATCTCTTTTGTCTACAAGAGCTGCATCTTTGATTTAAAAATAATTTCCACCTTACAATGAAAGAATTAACAAAATACTTTAATCAAATGGGACCAGAAAATAATCAGATCTCATTTTCCTAATCGGTGATAATATAGACTTCAAACTAAGATTAATTAGAAAAGATAAAACATTTTATTCTAATCAAGGGAACAGTTAAGAAAGAAGGCACTTTTATCCTAAAAACATACGCACAAACTCCAGTGTATCCAATATCATAATTTTTTTTTAAAAAAGACTCTATTACTGGATTTAAAGTCATAGGTTAATACCAATCCATTAATACTAGGTGATTTCAATAACTTACTTTCTCCAAGAGATGGATCATCTGTGCAAAATGTCAGAGTTCATTGACATTGTGCATCAAATAAACTTACCAGATATCTATAGAATATTATACCCAAACACAGGAGAATACACATTCTACTCTGTGGTATATGGGGAGTATCACAATAAATCTCACTTGCAATATACCAAATATAGGATTAATATTTATTGGAAAGTAATTTGGTTACACCTTAAGAAGACGTTTGAGTAATCGGATGGTACAGGCAATGGATGCTGACCCAACATCTCAAGAAGGCAGGAACAAAACAGGCCACTCAAGATCCCGGCAGCCCCTTTGGTGCCCGGGACTCTGGATACATGTTGCCTTCCAACCTTATCAGCTAATACCTGAATCCCACTTCAGGGAAGCTTTGCTAAAATAGAGCATGTGGGAGGTTGTGTTGTTTCATTTTAAATAATTGTCCCAACCACTGGCTTAATAAAAAGAGCTGATTGGCCAAAGGCAGGCAGGAAGTGTAGTAAAAACTCTGAGAACAGAATGCCAGATCAGAACACCAGAGGGAATTCCAGAGAGAGGCCCGGAAGAAGCCAAAAACAACTATGCTGCCCTAAGAAAAGGTACCAAGCCCCATGGCTGAACAAGAGACATGGGTTAGAATAAGGGTAGAGAGCTAGCATGTGATATGCCTGGGCCTGAGGCTGATCAGCCAAAAACTATTGGAAGCTTCTGTGTGTCTCTGTGGGACTGCGGGTCTGTGGGTCTAGACCTTGAGGTTAGGCCCAAAAGTCTGGGCCAGAAACCTCATACTACAAGAGCACATCCTGGAACATGAATAAAAACTCTACAAATTCAAAAACAATGAATTTATTCCTTCATGCTGACTGATTACAGAGGGGAATAAAAATCTTAAAATTAAAACTCATAGAAATTGAACAACTCATATTACTAAATGATGAATCATCCAAAGAATAAATTAAGAAAGACATTATTTTAAAGGGAAAAAAGCTTTAAATAAGAATTTTAAAAATGAAAGCACAATACAACTAATAATTTGGAGAAATTGAAAATATTTTTCTAAGAAAAATTATAGCCCTTAGGGCCTACATTTTAAAAAATTAAAATAAAATAAACAGAAAGAGTTCAAATAAATGCCTTGATGATACAACACAAAGTTTTGGAAGAACAATAATAAACTAAGTCCAAACCCAATCAACAACAAGAAATAATAAAAATCAGAGCAGTAATCACTCAAAGAGAAACAAAAAATTTACAGAGAATCAATTGAGCTGATAAACAATATGGACAGATGCTTGAACAAACTAACAGAGAGAGAGAGAGAGAGAGAGAGAGAGAGAGAGAGAGAGAGAGAGAGAGAGAGAGAGATTCAAATTAACAAGATCTGTAGTAAGAAGTTTCTGGCCCAGACTAGCCCTGAGATCCATACCACCAGTCCCAAAAAAAATCACACAAAGGTTTATATTAATTACTTGCTGTTCTGCCTATAGCTCAGGATTATTGCTAGCTAGCTCTCATATCTTAACCCATTTCTGTTGTAGTGGGGTTCTCGGTCCCGGGCGGCTAGAGGCCCAGAGACCCACAGACCTGCCGCCAGAGACTGCTTAGCTGCCCAGCCGCCCTGGTCCCCAGAAACGACTCAGACGCTTATATTAACTTCATGCTGTTTGGCCTATGGCTCAGGCACATTGCTAGCTAGCTCTTACATCTTAAATCAACCCATTTCTATTAATCTTTCTGCCACGTGGCCCGTGGCTCACCTGTGTTCCTTACATGCTTCTTCTTGGGTGGCTTCAGCTCATCTGCCTGACTCTGCCCTTCTTCTCCTACCTATGCTCTGATTTCCCCACTTACTTCTTCTATGGTGCCTGCCATAGCCCAAAACAGCTCCTTTATTTAAAGATTGAGATTCACAGCATACATAAATGCATTCCCACATCACTTCCCCCTTTCTGTCTAATCAAAAAGGAAGGTTTCAATTTTAACATAGCAAAATTACATATAACATAATAGCTATCAAGCAAGAATTATAGTTACAATATCTAGTCTATTTGTATTTAGCAAAATTAAAGAAAATACTCTATCATCTACCTTATCTATATGAATCTAAAGTTTCATATCCAATATACCTTTCAAATGACTAAGAAAAACTGTACCTATAACTATCTAATCTTCAACTACATCAAAGACCACAGAAGGATATATTTACCCAAGTAAACCAGAAGTGCAAGCGACTTCTAAAATCTAGAAAGGACAGAGATGACACCTATCTGCCTGGACAGTCACCCAAAGATCCTTTATAAAGTTGGGGCATCCATCTTCAGCCTACAGGCCCAGAGTCTCTTTTCATTTCAGTGAAGCAGGAAATCTTTTCTGTCTATTCTGGTACAGTTCATCAGTTGCTTCTCCTTGAGTCCTGAAGAATGTCTGACAGTTTTCTCTGCAAAGCAGGAACCTGAATGACCATCTAGGCTTGTTCTGCCAAAGTTCAGAGGTCATCTTCCTATGGAACATGCATGTCCAGTTTAAACAGCATACTGTCAAGCAGTCAATATAAGAACAGGTTCTTTTCCAGTGGCTAACCATTATCACAAATAGAGTAGACTCCATATGGAGTTTCTTCGATGCCCATTTTTCTCTTGAAGAAGATTGGTGCTGCCAGGAACAAATCTGTCTCACTGTCCAGAAAAGTCTAAGTTTTTAAAATATTTTAAATGTCATATTCTGTAGGTCTTAGAAGTATTTGAAGATTACCTACCTAATTGAAATATATCTTTGTATACCTAAAAATCCTAACTAACCTAACTATAAGTTTGATTATCAAAGGTGACTATTAACCTTCATTTCTTAATTATACACTACAACTTTAAATCAGTTACATGAACATCATACCTTAAACAATAATAGAAAAACACATACAGCATAACAAAATTGACCTTGAATTTGTATCAATAAACCAAAATCTATACCAATGTAAAGCATTTTGAGATTAACAGCTGATTTCCTGATCTAAGTAAATTCAATAATCTAATTTTTTAAAAAATCATTTATATACCATATCCCCTTTTTCTTCTTATAAAGAGATTAACTATGACCATTAACCATTTGTAATGAAAACAAACATTTAGAAACAATATTTGGGGGATTTAGGTGTAGTTATCTATTACTACTTCCTGCTGATTAAGGGGCGTTGAAAATCTCACGGATTGTTGAGACTGGATCATAATCTGCAGCCATGAAGCTGATCTGGCCATCTCTTTTCATCAGAGGTTTTCTTCAGGAGGTCTTGGTTGATGGAACCATATTTGCCTGGAAGCAATCCACAGGTTCTCATCTTCTGTGGAAACAAAAGCAGAACTCTTCCGAAGAAATAAATCCTTAGACACAAATTTCAAAATCAAAATACCTTTAAAATATATATTCTTGTTTAACTTAGTAGCCTTTGCATTTGAAATCCATTGTCTTTCTGCAGTTAGCTCATTAACAGTTAAAAAATTAAAAGAAAACACAATAACAACCAAAATCCAGATTTTGTGTCTATTTTCCATCTTTACGTGGCTGATTATATTTTTATTACTCTATTTCTCTTTTTAAAGACTTTCTAACCTCTTTCTTTTCTCTCTGAAGCCTATGTACCTTTTACAAACATTGTAACCCGTTTACAGGTTTTTCTTTTTATCTGAATCTGTTTTATTGTGAATCCTTAATCATCTTCTAACCGTAAGAGTTTTTAAAATACACTCTATAAAAAGAAGCATAGTTTTTGTAAATTAGGCTGAATCACTAAGTTTTCTTAACGGGACCGTGTCTCTATTTGTGGCCAGTAAACAGAGCACACCCAAGAAAATGCTGCTACGAAGAAAATTTGTTTCCTTTTTGTTCAAAATAAACAGAAATCTAAAATCAATCACATGCTACTGAGTCTTCTGTGAGATTTCAGGAACCTGCCTGATTGCAGCTTACACTGCCTACAACCAGTCCGCCGGCGCCATTTTGAATGGGATCTGGTGGCCACGCTTTCTTTGTACAAAGACCTGCTTCGTATACACAATTTGGAAGCTGCCTTTGCTCAGTTTCTGTTAAAACCCTTTTTAAACTTTGCCATCTGTAGTAGTGGGGTTTCTCGGTCCCAGGCAGCCAGACGTCCGGAGATCCACAGACCTGCCGCCCAAGACCGCTTAGCCGCCCACCACCCGCAGCTCAGACCTCCAGAAATGACTCAGACGCTTATATTAAGTTCATGCTGTTTGGCCTATGGCTCAGGCACATTGCTAGCTAGCTCTTACATCTTAAATCAACCCATTTCTATTAATCTGTCAGCCACGTGGCCCGTGGTTCACCTGTGCTCCTTACATGTTTCTTCTTGGGCGGCTGGCTCGATCTCTATCACATTTCTATCAATCTGTCTTGCCACATGACTCATGGATTGTCTGTACTGCATTACAACTTGCTTCTTGGGCAGCTAGATAACATCTCTGAGTAACTCCACCCTCCTTCCCCTTTATCTATAATTTCCTGTCTGACTATAAGTTGACCTACCATAGGCCAAAACAGTCCTTTTGTTATCCAATGATAATTCACAACATACAGAAAGACATCCCATATCAGAATCAGAAATGAACAGAAAAATATCACAGCATATATAAAAGAAATTCAGCATAGTATAAAGGACTGGTTGAATGTTTAAATCCTGTACTCGGTTCATCTGGATATCCTGATAAAACCTGATAAATTCCTAGAGGTGGCCAAACCACTAGAATTAAACTCAAGGAACTAAAGCATCTTTAGTAAATGGTACTAGAAAAACTAGATGTCCAGACAAAAATAAAATCATATCTACTGCCTTGTACAACAACTAATTCTAAATGAATCAAAGTCCTAAATGTGAAACCTGATGGACCAAAACTTCAATAAGAAAACATAAACAACACCCTACATAATATAAGTATAGAGATTATTTTCTGAGTGGACTCCATTTGCCAAAGAATGACAGCCAATAATTAATTGGTAAGTAGGACTTCATAAAACTATAAAGCTCCGCACAGCTAAAGAAACAATCAACCTTGAAAGAGGAAGCCCATAGAATGGAATATAATTTTTGCCAGCTGTACATATGACAGAAAATAAATATCCAGAATAGATGAAAAACTCAAAAAACAAAAAAATCAAAATAGCAAATACCCTATTTATCAAATGGGCAGAGGATCTAAAGAGAGGGGTCTCAAAAGAAAAAAAGCATATCTAAGAATTATCATTAAAACTGTTCAATTTCCTTGGCAATTAGGGAAAATGAATATCAAAACAATTTTGCTATTTCTTCTTACCCCTATCTAAATTGCAAAGATCAACATGACAATGGACACTAAGTGAAGGTCATGTGAGAAAAGGGAACCCTCATTCACTGCTGTTGGGGTTGCAAACTGCTGCAGTTCCTATGGAAATCAGGGTAAGTAATTTGCAATTTACTAGAAGTAGATTTACCATTTGACCCAGATGCACCACATAACCAAATGACTCCTATCATAAAGATAATTGCTCAAGCATATTCATCACTGCTCTACTCACAATAGCTAGGAGATGGAAACTATCTAAATGTTCACAACCACAAAATTGATAATGAAATGTGATACATATACCCTATAGAATACTATTCAGCTATAGATAGAATGAAATCATGGACTTTGTGGGTAAATGAGTGAAACCAGAAAATATTATTTTGAGTGAGATAACCCATTCCAAGAAAGACTGAATGTTCTCTCTCTCACTGGAAGCTCCTAGATCCAAAACTTCAGATGTAAGTACTAGATTGGAGTAACTGCATAAATAATTAAAGTAATATGGGACCATTTCCAGAGCAGCAATTTTAGGGAGCAATGATGAGGGGAATAGCAAGAAGCAAGATCTGATCTGATGAGAGAATTGGAAAGGGGAAAGGATCTTTTTAGTTAGTGGGAGGGAGATAAATAGAGAAGTAGGGAGGAGGGTGATATGTAATATCAGGGTACCAGCAACTGGAGAGGGGAATGGGGGAAAGGATGCTCTTTGCAGAAGGGGGAGGAGGTAAATACAGATGCAAGAAGGTAAAATAACAAAAAAAGTCTGTAAACATATTAAAGAATCCAGCTCTAATGATTAACTAAAATCTTCTATAATAGAAGTAATTCTGTGTATAAATATATACTTTTAATAAACCTTTCTCATCTGGATTGGCAATGTTTCCTCCAAGAGCAAAAGACCAATACCAGATAGGAGAAATCCTTTTCTGAGTCAGAAATGTCCAACCCCAAGCATACAGCCTATTGGTTTCCCTTCAGATGTAGAAGGCAAGTCTCTATTGCTCAAGATACTCTGCATTTAAAAAACAGGGCCAAGGGACCTCTGAGATAGAACTGACCTGGCTTTCTTCTCCCTGAAGACTAGTTTTAATGATACAAGAAAACATCATGGAAGCTTTCAAGGTAGGCAACTACAATGCTTATGAATCACATCATCAACCACTTGGTATTAGACATCCAAGTGATACTTGCTTTTCTTAGGGAAGACCTCCCTGCTCAGCATCCCTTAATTGCCTATAGTTCTTTGAGTAAGATTAAGACCTCATGAGCTTTCCCCTATTTACTCTGGTATGTCTGCTGCTGCTGTCTTTTATATTTGGGTAGTCACATTGGCAAGAGTTTATAAATATAGTTTGGACATTAGTAGGAGACACGATGTCACAGCAATCTTTCAAATCTTCTGGCTATTTCAACCCTTTTGCTAGCGCTTCCAATGTTCTCTGAGCCTTATGTGCTGGAATGTTGTGGAGAGTCAAAGTTATGAGTAGCTCATGTGATACATCAGTCTCAGTCCTTATTAAAATACACTCTCATTATATTTTCATCATAAAAGGGCAATTATTAAAATATTAAAACATAAAATCCAAGGGTCAATTCCATAATTTTCCAAAATTAAACAATACATGATTACTGGAATCAGTAGTGTTTTTCCCTAAAGAGCTAACATGTAGGCCAATGCTTATTGAATCAGACGGCCTATGATACAGAAACATCTCTCTTAAAAAATATTTCAACTTTTATTGTCTGTTTGTTATAGTTTATAAATGAATTAGTCTTCTGGTAATAGTCACTAAGAGCTTGAAACCATAATTTTGTGACTGAGTATTTTCTTTTGGAAATTTTTTCTAGAATGCTGAAGAGATTTGTATACCATTATAGTAAACTTTAGAGTGTAGTTTGAGAATGAGAAAATTAAATTATCATAGTAGTCTAAAGTCAACTTTCCCCACCATCTCAAGTAAGGTACTTGGCTGTTTTGATCATTTGTATCTTTACTAAATTGAAATAAAAAATCTCATCTAACTCAAAATAGTGAAGGGGTGATGAAATGATAATTTAGATTTTAAAACTTTATCCTGATGAGGGTCTACCTCCTTATAAATTTATTGCCCCTGGTACTTTTTATTCAGAAAATCTTTGGTATCAGTCTTTAACTCTGTGGATTATTTTTTCTTCACCTTGAGATTCTCTGTTATTCTGGGAACTTTAACCTTTTATATTTTACTTGAGGGTTACAGAGATTTAAAGGAAAACAGTCATTTTCTGAAATCTGTTCTTAAATAAACATGCAAAATCCAAACCTTTCCTTTCCCTTTAGAAATAAACCAATATAGATAAAACTTTCTAGCATCTAGCATTTAAGCTCGCTTGAGATCATTAAACTCATTTTCATGGATGACCTCTACTTGAACTCATTTCTCTGGAAATAAAAGTTTAGTGGATTACTAATTCAACTTAGGAAGTAATTGGAAGACTTCAGCAAATGAGGAAAATTCTCATTTTATAGGGACTTGGGACTAATTCAAATGAAAAGAACTTCATTGATGACATGAGTTAATTATGCAGTTAACATGAAATAACCTTACCTAGAATCACAAAGACTCTTAAAATATCCTTTTGCAGGTATCAATGATTAAAAGACTATTTAACAGAAAAACATATTATATAGACAGTCAGGTTAATTCTTTTTATAACCACATTTAGTAGAACACTATTATAATTCCCAATACTAGACATTAAGATGAAATTTCTTCGGATTTCAATCTGTCTCTTTATTATCCTATTTTAATAGTTACTCACTTTTCATTGAATTATTACCTTATATCTTGAAAGATCAGAAATCCTGAGGTTCCTACTAATCTTCCCCATCCAGTTGCATATCTACTTGGAGATTCCATCTGTTCCTCTGACTGTTGATAGCATTCTTGTGCTACTGATACCAAATTCTCCACCTCACAGTCATATCAGCCCACTTTCTTACCATCACCACTTCAGCATTTGTTCTCATTGAGGAAAAAAAAGTAAGCGAAGGAGAGATTGAGGGGAAGATTTGTGTATCTACCATCCACACGGACACACTGGAAATTATGGAATGTAAGTTGTATACCAAAGCTGTCCGCACCTTGAGGACACATGAGGCTCCTCTTTCCCAGGAGTAAAAGTTCGAAGAGATACTTCCTGAGAACTCCAAACTATTGCCTTCTTGCTAAAATTCTCCACAGAAGATGGATTTAGTGAGCAATTATCATTTATATTCATTGCTTTGGGGACATGAAATGGCTAGATCAGCAACAGGAAGGTGGGGGGAAAGGCAGCAATAACATCAATCATAGGATATTTAAAAGAAAAATTATTTTGAGAAATGGGCATGGAACAAGCAGGAGAAATGAGGCATATCAGTGGAATTTAGAGGCCAGCTTACAGAAACTGGTTCTCATTCACTCAGTGGGTCCCAAAAGTCAAACTGGCATCACCAGGCTTAGCCCAAAGCATTCAATACTCTGGAACATTTTGCCAGCTTTCTTTTTAATTAAAACTCCACAATATTTACTAACTACATATCAAGTTCACCCATATTTCTCTGTCTCCATTCCCAGTAATGAAAACGCTTTCTTTCTGTTTTACACATTATAGTTAAAAGATAATTACACCACTTCACCCTTCTCCTTTCTTCTCTCCCACAGGTCCCTCACAAGACCCCCTACCCTACACTCCTTCCGCTTCCCTCCCCAACTGATAACCTCATCCTCCTCATGCAACATCTCAGATCTACCCACTTTGTTTTACTTTTCTTATTTCTTGTCATCAACTGTGGTTAAGTTTCGTTTGTTCTTTTTCCAAGTTTCTTGAGTTGCCTCATTGTCTCTTTCTGCTCTTTCGATGTAGGCACTTATAGCTCCAAACTGCTTTTTACTATACCCCGGAGGGGTATGGGGTATGTGTGTGTGTGTGTGTGTGTGTGTGTGTGTGTGTGTGTGTGTGTGTGTGTGTGTGTGTGTGTGTGGTTTCCATTTTTGTTTACTTATAGGAATATTTTTATTCGTTTCTTTACTTCTGTGACCAATTCATTCAGAAATGAGTTCTTTCATCTCGAGAGCTTATACACTTACTAGAGTTTTGCTTGTCCTTGATATTGTTTTATTACTAAATGATATAACACATAAGATAAATTCAATTTTTGTATTTGCTTTAGTTTGATGTATGTGCCTGAATGTTTTCTATTTTTATTCTTCTGAGTAGAATGCATATTCTGTTCTGTTTAGTTGCAATATTATATAGCTATTAGGTCCAGTTGATAGATGTTATTTAGCACTAAGGTTTTTCTGATTATTTTTGTCTAAATAACCTATTTGAAAAAGTGAAGTTTTGGAATAACCTATTATTGAGTTTATGTTAATCTGTGTCTTTACTTTCATTAGCGTGTGTGTGTGTGTGTGTGTGTGTGTGTGTGTATCTATGTGTGTGTGTGCGTGTGTGTGTGCATGTGTGTGTGCATGTGCATGTGTGTGCGTGTGCGTGTGTGTGTGATTGGATACAGCAGAACTTGGTATATATATATGTTTGTTATTGTGATAACTCCCTGATTAGTCTTTTCTGATTAGCTTTAGTTCACAGTCTATTTTGTCAGATAATAGAATGGTGATACATACTTTCTTCCTGATTCCATTTGCATGGAATCATTTTTTTCCATCCTTTTATTTAAGGTGATGTCTATCTTTAAGATAAGATATGTTTAATGTAGAAACCAGTAGATGGATTTGAGTTTTCTATACATGAGTCAGCCTTTTTATTGGATACTTGAGAGGTGTGTAGATTACAAGTGATTGTGTTCTTTCCTGTGCTTTGTTTTTCATGGAATTACAATATTTTTCTTTTTGGGAGTCTCTTGACTTGCTTATTCTCTTCAGCTTTAAGTTCTGTCTTTAATATTCTGTTTAAGATTTTTAGTTTTTATTTTCTGGGTAAAATTGCTTTCTTCTTCAACTATGTCAGATAGTTCTGATGAATACAATAGTCCAGTATTCATCAGAATACTTTGTAGTATTTTAGTCTGAATGCATTATTTCATGTTCTTTTTTCATTTTCCATTAGGAAATCAGGTTTATTCTGATGCGATTTCTCTTGCATGTGACTTGTGGTTTTTTTTCTCTTGCATATTTTGATATTTTTTTCTTGGTTCCATATATTTCGTGTTTTAACTCTGATGTGCTGTGGGATTTTCTTTTCTGGTGTTGTTTATATGGGGCCCTATACACTTCTTGTACCTCTCATGTTTATGTTCATCTTTTGCATGAGGAAGTTACTTCTAGCATCTTGTTAAAGATCTATCTAGTCAGTGCATTGACCTAGGATTTTTCTCCCCCTTTTATATGCCTGTTATTACTGAGTCTTTGGGTGGTATCCCACATTTCCTGAGTGTTCCTTGCCTGTGCTTTATAATTTTTTATATTCTTTGCTCATTTCATCTAGATCATGCACTTTCCCTTCAAATTCTGACACTGTGTCTTCTTCTTGGTTCACTCTACTTGTAAGATTTCCCCTGAATTTTCTAATCTGAATATTGACTTTTTCAGCTCCATTTTTATTTTTACGTGGGTTCCGTTATCATAAATGTTTACATCTCTATCAAATTCTGTTTCAAATCCTAAATTTCTCTTTTCAGTCAGTTGTTTATGTCTGTTTTAGGGGGGGATCTTAGCCACATGTTTATTGTCTTCTTGAAGTTCAATAAAATATTCCTGTTTTTTTTTAATTCCTTGAATTCTTTGATAAAACTTAGCATTTCTTTTTAAATTCTGTGTCCTGGGGTCAATCTAAGTTGTTAATCTTAGGCACCCCTCCTACAGTACTAGTGGGTTTAATGAGAGACATATTGGCTTGTCCATTAATAAATATTTAGTGATATTTTTTATAATTTGACTTGGGCATGTTATTTTCTTCCTTTGGTTGGGTGTCTAATCTGATAACCTGGCCTTTCTTTTATTGAACAATTACATTAAATACATTACCTAAGGTAAGCCAGGTAAAAATGGTGGGTCAGCTATTTAACTGGATCAGACAAAGATGGCTCCAGAGATGCCCGTGCATGATGAGAAGGATGATAAAGGGATGGAATGTCTCATTAGTCATATGTGACTCTTTAACAAAGCAGGTTAGAAGGTAGCAGGTAGGATGGAGGATGGGAGAAATTAAGAAGGGATGAGAAAGAGAAGATGGAGCTTCCAAAGGCAGTTTACAGCTAAGAGGGGTATTGGGAAGCTGGCACTAGGTTTGTGGGGCTACAGATGGAGATGAGTTAAGGGAAGGTAGGAAAAGGAAAAGGAAGACTTTCCCAGGAAAGCTGGCTCCTTAACCAAGTGGGCCACAGGTCTGGAACAAGACTTGTGGATGCTGAGATAGTGGTGATGAGGTTCAGTTTGCGAAAGAGAAGACTTGACTTACCAGGATAAGATGGTTCACAGATAAAGCAGGTTTATAGTCTGGATATTTGGAACTAGGCTTGTAGATGATCAAGGGCTAGAGGAAGGTTCAGGACAAACCTGTCATGTCTTATATAGTTTACTACTTCTAATCAATGTCTGTATGCCCACCTTTACTCATCAGCGGTATACTGTTCCCATGAAACCCAATTTACTTTTTTAATAAACAAATATAGTCATTTTTAGATTACTTAGTAGTTTCCTATTGCCTCAATAATTAATTTAAAAGTAAAGACTAAGATCTAAAAGGTGCTAAGAATAAGGTCTCTGTCTGCACATCAAACTTTCTAGAACTCTTTCTGGGAAGCTAATCTTGTGAGGTGACCTTTTGTCTATTTCTCTCTGGGCGATTGTTCTTCTGGTGAGAAAATTGCTGCCAGATCTCTGTGTGCTTGGCTCTTTCTTATTGCCCACATAGGTAGTTCAACTGTACTGGTGTGGAGCAGCTTCTCCTCACCAATGTAGCTCATTCTATTCAGCTAGCTCTAGTTATGGCTGGAAGGTTATTTTTCTCCAGAAAAGCTAACAAATCATCTCAATTTGATGCATGAAACCAAAATATCAACATTCCATTAGCCTTGGTATCTTGAATCATTTTATTCAAGGAATAATTATGTAGCTTCTCTCTTTCCTCTCAAGTACTTAAATTATAATCCAGTAAAAGCTCTTACATTTTAAAATTTATTTTGCTTACATTTTTTTGAAACATTTTTAGCTTCCCCAGAATGGTCATTCTTTGGAATAGGTTGATACATTATAAATTGAGGGCATGTCCTTTTGATAATTCCCTTTCACTTCAGTTGCTTTCCTGGTCACACTCAAATGCATAGGCACATTCCATGTTCCTTAGTTTGGAGCAAGGGCAAAACTGGGTGATGGTGAACTGGCCGATGTCCTATAAGTTTGAAAGGCTTATTTGTACCAAAAACTGCTTATTCTCTTTGAAGCTAGGGGATAGTATATGTGCTGTTTTCCCAAACAGCATTGTATTATATTTGAGATGATTACATGCTCTTGAATTTCTGGTGTTTACACCATTTTCTCCCATATGTGGTTTTGAGGTTCACATTATCCAAGTACTAGCATGTATTCCAGAGACTGCATTTAGAACAGGGAAAATCATCAAGGTTGGACTGATAAGGTAGGGAACACAAGATCTGATGTTGTGGCAGAGTTTTTGGAAGCTGTCAGCTATGAAAAGTTATGGGTTTTGTGTCTCCCAGACTTCTGCTTTCCAAGGATTAAGTTTCTAAGGATGAAACAACTTGTTCAATGGCAATGGGATGCTTGCTCACTGACAAAATTCTGTCCACCGTCTTTTATCCCCATACCAAGTTTGATTTGCACACTTTATAGGCAGGGGTTCTGTTACAGTGAGGTTTCTTGGTCCCTGGCAGCCAGAGATCCAGATCCACAGACCTGCTGTCCCAGACCCTTTAGCTGCCTGATGCTGCATAGGCCCCCAAAATGACTCAGCCACTTATAGTAACTTCATGCTGTGTGGCCTATGGCTCAGGCACATTGCTAACTAGCTCTTTCATTTTATCTCAACCTATTTCCATTAATCTGTCTGGCATGTGTCTTGTGGCTTACCTGTGTTCCTTACATGTTTCTTCTTTAGGCCTCTAGCTCAGTCTAGCTCAATCTGGCTCTGACTCCACCATTCTTTTCCTGCCTACTCTGATTCCCCACCTACTTCTTCTATGATGCTCACCAAGGGCCAAAACAGCTCCTTTATTTAAAGACTGATATTCAAAGCATACAGAAAGACATTCCCACATCAGGAGTCTTTTGGCCATAAATGTCCAAAATAATTCCATCTAGTTTTCTTCTTCAACCAGTATAGAAGATCTCAGACTTTCAGATTTGTAGCCACTTTACAGCAACTATTCTCATTTTTAGAATCTCTGTTAAAACTCAAAGACAAGGAAATAAGAAAAGCCTCATGTAGCACCTTTGAAGGCAGAAATTCTCTTAAAATACACCAGTCCAAGATTAATATTTATTAAAATATAAGCCAACACTCACAATACAGGTAACAGCTTATATAGGCACCTCCTAGACTGGATTATCCACGCGATGAATGACGAATGCCGAGCTGGTCTCTCCAGCAGTCAGGAACCAGGAAAAAAGGCTTTCCAAGATCCCAGCAGCCCCTTATGAATGGGGTTGGCCACTCCCCCTTCAGGAGCCCGGGACCCTGGATAGGCATGTTGGGACCTTATCAGCTGACACCTGAATCCCACCACACACCTTGATATTTATTTCTTTTTCATCCGCGGCTTACTGAAACACAAACTATGAAAACTCCAATCTTGTCCAATTGGTTGCTGAATCTGGCATACAGGATGAGCTCAATAACTATTTACTAAATAAGTTATTGATAATATTTATGTAACTACTTTCACATTTTACATAAACTTGTCCTTATAAATTTGGATATTTTTAACAATAAGATAAAAGAAAATATTAAGCATCTAAAGGAATAGGAGTGGGCATCAGATATAGTTGGTATTAATAATCACTAGCAACTATTTAAAAAGTTAATAATTATTAAAGGGTTATAGGGAAGCATTTACTGATACAAGAGATTAAACAGTTGTTAGTACTTTGTCCAAGAGCAGAAGAGGAAGGGAGGACAGGGTGTATATGAATCCTTTCATAATCTGGCCCTCTGGCTATATCCCAAATACTGGAGCTTCAGGATCTAAAGGCCATTCCTCCACAAGGTGATAGTTCCTGCTACACTACAGAGGCTCATTTTTATGAAGTAATCTTTATGTGGGATCTGAAAAATCATTGACTCTAATCAGTCTAAAAGATTTACAACCCCCAACCACTCATATTGATGACTCATGGAACTTTTGTTTAAAATATAGTGAATTGTTTAGTTACTTCATTTTATAATGGTTCATGGTCAACTTACCTCAACTCATTTATATTCACCTTCTATTTCTCATAAATCTACATAACATGTATACAAGGGGAAGGAAGAAATGGTTTTTCAAACTAGTGACATATAGACTTCAATCTTTCATTAAACAGAAACTAAATATTTTCTGAAAAATAAATCTTGAATATAATTATTTTCCTTAATTATTATTATATGTTAACAAATGTCTTAGCTAGTCTTTTGTACAGAGAAAGTAATAATCCAACTAGTGTGTATTTTCATGGTAAGAATAAGCAATAGGTTTTGAAAAAAATAAAAGTTAAAAATAAAAACAATGAAGGAGAGAGGAGGAGGGAAGAAGGGAGGAAGGAAGGATGGTAGGGAGAGAAGAAGGGAAGGAGGGAGGGGGGAAGACAAGCCTGACACCTGTAAACATTTCAAAGGAAAGGCAGTCTTCTGGAAGTTCTCTGGGCTGAAAAAGCCATTAATTTTTCTTTACTGAGAGTCTCTCACACCAGAGAAAAACTTTTCCAGAGTCATGCTGGCGAATGCTATAATTGGATTCACAGAACCATGGAAAAAGTCAAGAAGACAAATCCTACTCCTGAATTTTTTTGACCCCATTTTCTCCAAAATCTTGAGAGGAAAGGAAAAGTAGTGAATTATTTCAAAGGACACCTGTGAGACCATCAAGCTTATTATCAAAACCAAATAACATCAAGCCATATTTGAGATCAGAAAAGTGTTAAAATAAAATTTCATCACTCCTAGTAAGGTGCTTAGAGGCTGAAGATGACTTGGAGTTCTGGAACTGAAAGGGAGGAGCCTCTTTCCTAGAAATGCACCGTGGCATTGGTGGGGCATCTTTAGCACTTTCAATCAGTGTGGAACTCTGACTAGTGAGAAAATCTCTCCTCCTCAATTTATATTATTTTCTACTTTCTACCTCTTGTAGTATGCCAGTGCACACAGGGAAGTGAAGACTTATATGACTGCCCAACTTAATAAATACAAGGCTGAGATAATGTGGTAATATGCGCTGCTGCATTTAATGTGTTAGCTCTAAGAATTAGCGAATAATATTATATCTCTTTATGTAAAAAATAAAGCCAATAATTTAAGTGATTATGTGAATCTTGGAAAGATTCAGTAAATAATATAATAATTGATTTTTGTAAGAGATAGAATTTGGTGAAGCAGATTTCCCTGGGATACCCTCTGGGATGAGTTGGATCTTGCCTCTTACCTCTTCCCCTGCTTCATTTTAACTATTGTGTGGAAGATGTGATCTATGAACAATAAAAAGATCTCTGGTTCATCAGCATTGTTTTAAATATTTATAAATTAATAAATGTTAGGAGGCATGTCATCAAAATACATCCTATATCTTTAGGTAAATAAAAACTACAGATTGTCCCTCTAGAAAAATCATACTATTCTGCTCAGTTCAAAGTTTTGTCTGGTCTATGGCTTCTTGTAAAAGAGTGCTATGTGAGACTTACTCTAAACACTAATAGCCTTTATAATATGATACTTTAGAACTGTGCTTATGAATTTGTGAGCCACAAAGCAGCATAAAGGATGTCTTCAAATCAGTGTGACACTGGCAAAGGTAGGGAATTCAGAATTAGCACTCAATTCCTAGTTCAGACCTGACCATTATAAACTGAATAGAGAGAGGTCTGTCTGTGATAAGAGCCAAACAATCCTCAAAGAATGAAGAGAGTTTATACAAAACTTATTCCTCATTACCTGTCAGACAACTATGTCCCCCAACAAAACCCAATAATCTTAATATACACTTTAAAGGACAAGCTTGAATGTGCTTTGGAGCCTGAGTGTTATCATAGGCATCTTCAGATCTTCTGGAGCTGCTAACGTCTGACTTTTAGCAATGATTCAAGTCTTCTCAATAAATCTACTCATGAAGCTGTTGGCCTCATCGACTGGTCTGATCTCCTTGTTGTACTCCGTATCACAAGAATGGGGGAACAGTGAAGGTAGAAAACTGACTATTTCCTATAGGCTATGTTTTCCAGCGTCCATAAGCACATCTTGTGTCTTCACACACTGGATGGTGGTATTGCTTACTTCTGGGTTCTGGCCTCTCTACTACTTGATTGCTCTATCTTTTATAATTTTAGATTGTTCTCTGTGTTTGCTTTTACATGAACTTGTTACTGCTTCCTTATGTGGAGATAATCAGTATAATAATAATTAGCATTATAACTGGTTTTAGAAAAGATGGCAGCAGTGAGGTACGATAACTCATGAACTTGCAATACAAAAAGAGTAGGCTATGAAGAATGAATATGCTGAAAAAACTTTAGGTCCATAAAATGTGGATGGTCCCCAAAATGTTAAATTGCTGGAGGGAAAGAAGTTTAATGTTTTCCACTTACGGTTTGGGAAATATTATATGCAAGTATTTACTACATCAGAACCCTAGTCTTTAATGTTAGAGTATTTTGTATATTATAAGAATTGTTTCATTCTAAAAAATTATTTATTGCTGCGAATTTTCCTCTGAGTACTGCATTAGCATGTTTAACACATCTTGATGCATTGTGTTTACATCTTTCCTTAATTCAAAATTCTTTTGCATTTTCTTTTTAAATTTGTTTTGGCCTATGTGCTATTTAAAGGTATCACACATTATATCTAAATAGAAGGAAATATTTTAGATATATTTCTGTTATTGCTTTCTAATTTAATTTTTTCCTGTTTAAAAAAAAAGACATTGTTTTCATCTGGATATGGTGCTGTAACCATGTAATTCAAGGACTTGAGAGGCCAAGGCTAAAGGACAATAGTTCAAAAACAACCTGGGCTATATAGAAAGTTTTAAACCTGCCTGTGCTACAACATGTAGAAAGCTTTGGGGTGAGACATTAGAGTATATTTGCCTCTGTTTGTACCAAGAAAAAAAGAAGTTGGGATAAGGAAGAGTCTATTCCAAAGATAAAAGAATGAAGGAACATCAGAAGTCACAGAGAAAGTCATAGAGTAGTCTGGGGAAACAGAAGCACATGTCTGTAACTATATAGTTCCCCGCAGAGGCTGAAGAAGTGGAAGGTTTATGCACCAGGTAATCCCATAAATTCTACTAAAGAGAGATTGACAGTCTTATCTACAACGCAACTCAAATTCCTTCAAGACTAAAGTCTAGTCTGATTTTTATGGCACAGTAAATGCTCTGACTAGACATGTCAGCAGTGGAGACAGGTACATTTTTATTAATCCCATGACTCAGTGGACTATTTCTGGACATTGTCTCAAGAGGAAACTTTCTTTACCCTCTTTATTATATTCAATTACTTCTCCAAATTTTAACCTAAATAATTTTTAACCTCATAGCTTACTCTACATTATTTTTATCTTTTTCATTTATATTATTATTGGTTCTAATCAATTTAATGACTATCCACTTTACTTCGCTGGTGTTATTTCAACACTTCATTTTCTTCTCTCTGAGTTGTACTGATGATTGAGCCTTCAGACAAGAACTGCTCACTCAGAGCACTCCCAAATAAATCTGTGAGAGACAAGCATCCCAACAGATGCACAAATCACAACACAGACAAAAAAGGAAAACAAAAACTCCAAGCAACACACCTCCTCCAATACATTCTAACTCCTTAGTTACTAAATACAAAAAAAAAAAGGCTGAAATGAGTAAAATTCCAAAGAATTACAGGTTCCCTTCTCAAGGTGACCAGTGATTTCCAAGAGGATAAAACTAAACAAATGAGTCAAGAAAACCGATTCAAGAGGTGGAGAAAAAAGTCAACAATGTAAACATGAAGGTCAGCAACATTGATGGAAGCTTAGCAAGGAAAGGGAACACGTGCTGTATGAATGTAGAAGAAGAGACTATTGGGGGTATAAAGTGTGAGAAAAAGTAGGACCAGGAGATAAGGAAAGCAGAGTGGAGGTGAAGGATGTAAAATTGCATAAAAGTCTACAAATGTCACAATGAAATCATTAATTTATATGATAATGTTAAATAATTTAATGGAAATGTTATCATACACACCTTATATTGTGTTCTCACTGCTTTTTTTTACATACAACACATTAATATTAATTGTAGTGAAGTTGTGTAATGGACTTCATGAATTTATCCTTCTTAAATGGGTCTTTGGCTGCCCCTCACATCTCTCGAATGTCTCTCCTCTATCTCTGTACACTACTTTCTGCTCCTTGAATTCAGCTCTTTAAGAAATGTAAATATGAGCATGTTCAGTTTGCATTCTTCTGCCCCTAGTTCACTTCTCTTAAGATAGTGTCCCCCAAAATCATATGTATACAGAAGTGACATAATTTCCTTGTTTTCTTAGGCGAAATAGTCTACTGTGTGTATATGTATATATTGTCTTTGTCTCTTTGTCTATTTATTGACACAGAGGCTAATAACATATTATGATATTGTGAATACCCATGAAGTAGATAAAGACTCAAAAAAGATGAAGACAAAAATGAAGAGGAGGAGGAGGAATCATTTCATACTCATCAGGGAATAAAAGTTTCCAAATAGCAGCCAAGAGCTTTGTAATGCTCATGATGGGTGATAGAGATGAACACTTAAAAATAAATACATTAAGACAGTATTCTTGACACACAATTCACATGGTGACAGTGTTCTGTTCCTTTAATAAAACCAAAAGGATAACACCTTTATTGGTCATTATATAATTATAAATAGATGTAACTATGTGCCTTACTATTTTAGGAATTTGGATGCATGACAAAATAAAACAAAACTGTGTCAAAAACATAAATAGCAACCTTTTATCTACAAAGGTGTACTACCTTCAAGATATGCTAGGGAAAAGATAGTACAAAGCCCATGGAAGCAATCAACCAGTAACAAATTAACTTCAGGAGGTGTAATCCATTCTTGATACTGCCAAGAACCTGAGACTATATAGTCTATGGACCTATGGGAAAAAAAACCAAGTAATACTAGTATTAAAAAAATAATGTACTGATAAAATGACTTCAAATGATATTCTGCTATTCAGCTGTCATCAGAGAAGCTTCCTCCAGCAGCATATTATAACAAATACAAAAGCTCACAGCTAGACAATACACACACACACACACACACACACACACACACACACACACACACACACACACACACACACGGGGAGGGAGGGACTTTGGAACACTCAGCCCAAAATGGGATGTCTCTATCAAATCCCTCCCCTCAGCTCCCCTCAGAGTTCAAAGAATCCCACTGTAGAGGAAGCAGAAGGATGTAAGAGGCAGAGGACATGGAACACACAAGGAAACAAGATCCTCTAAATCACGATGAATAAAGATCACATGAACTCACAAGACTGAAGCATCTTATGTAGGACCTGTACTGGTCTGACCAGGTTTATAACCAAACTGAAACTAAGAAGGTCCCTATAGGGGAGACCGAAGGCATGAGGAGGCATACTGCATAACTAGGGAGCACTGTGAGATAAGTGTAAGAATGGATTTTAAGGGTGTATGATAAAGTTGCAAAGAACATAAACTGTATCAGGCTGAGTTTATCAATATGAGCTCACTGAGTGGAGATCTCAAGTCCATATGAAAGCTCACACAGTTAGAAATGATAGCAAAGTTTGGTTAAATAAAGTAGTTTTCAAAAGATGGCCTACAAAAAGGAACTGGTATAGCAGTGTGGTTTCTTGGTCTCAGGCAGCCAGAAGTCCAGAACCACAGACCTGCAGCACCAGACCCCTTAGCCACCCGCCGCTGCTTAGGCCCCCAGAAATGACTCAGACACTTATATTAGTTTCATGCTGTTTGGCCTATGGCTCAGGTTCACTGCTATAGCTCTTACATCTTAACTCAACCCATTCTCAATAATCTGTCTGCCACGTGGCCTGTGGCTCACCAGTGTTCCTTACATGCTTCTTCTTTGGCAGCTGGCTCGGTCTCTCTCTGACTCTGACCTTCTCCTACCTAAACTCTGATTTCCCCTCCTACCTTTTCTATAGTGCCTGTCATAGGCCAAAACAGCTTCTTTATTTAAAGATTGATATTCACAGCATACAGAAAGACATTCCCACATCAAACTGAAGGTACTTGGTATTGTTGAAAGAATTTTAAGGCTCATAAAAATCGCAAAGCTAGAGTGGATATGCTGGGTAAAACCTAAACTTTCACAATGGGAATTCCACAATGTCCTTCACTAATCCTCTAAGATAGAAAGTGGTCACATAAACTTAGAGAACAAACTCTGCCATTGGGGAGAGTATCTGTTCCCCTATGACTTGCTGGAATCCTCTCCCCTGTGTTGAAACTCTAGGCCCTTCCCCTGATTCACTGCAATTCAGTCACCCACTATGACTGGCATCCTGACACCTGGGGTAAGGCAGTTTCTAAAAGATAAAATGGCCTTGTCTGGTCAAACAACAACTCGAAACAGAGGCTGCAGATTGCCAAGTAGTAGAAGCTACAGCTGCATTTAACTTCTCCATTCCCCAAACCTTCTGTATAAACTCCAAGTGTCTCCTTCCATCCTCAGACACACCTCTAGTCCCTCCAGAGAGCATCTGCTCCCACTGTTGGAAATAAACAATCTCTTCTGTGGAGTTGAGACTGGTCTCTTTCTGCTCTTGTTTCTCTACACTACCTCAGAAATCTAACAAACAAAGATGCAGCTTGAAATTGTTAAGCTATTAAAAAAAAAAAAAAAAAAAAAAAAAGACCCAGGAATTAAAGATGGAAGCCCTGACAGATCAAGCCGGTGCAGCACAAAGGATGCCCTGGTAATTTATAGTCTACAAGCAGCCCTGGAGTTCATTATCATGATGACAAATGCACTGTCATGGTTAATAGAATATTTCCTGGAGAGGACTTCTTGTTATGCAAGTCAGGTTGGGCATGCCATGCAGCATTATAGCAATAAAGTCTACAAGAATTTGCAGTGAACTTCAATTACTAATACATTATAGCTAATGGGAAATATGTGCAGTAAAGATATGGGTTTTTATATGTGCCTTCTGGTATTCTATGAATCAATGATTTATACTATAATTTATATTAGCATTTTTCGGCATGAAACAGCATGGTTAGGTAGAAAATCACTTTATAATATGTATTTAAAATAACTTTGCATGCAATATAAATAAAGATACAGCATTAGACATTTATTTATGTATAGTATTTTATTTTTAGTGAACACAAAATAACTCTTGGTTAAAAATTTTTACTATAAAACAGTAACATGAGAGATAATGTCTTTAAATTGAATCTAAAATCTTCTGTGTTCACTTGTTTGTTTAACTCCATTCTGTAATTAAGAACCTAGAAAATGTTAACATTTGCTATATATTGATGCCTTGTTTGCTTTCAAGTATTATTATAAATTAAGAAAATGCATAAGCATATATGTTAAATTAAGATAAATTTGTAATCCACAACATTTTGCTATAAAGATCAACAGCTGTATTATAAATACCCAAATGACCTGTGTGTATGTGTGATATACTCAGACATGTAGATTTATTCATACTGTAATGTTTAGTTTTTGTTAATTTGACAGAAACTATAATCATCTGGGAAAAGAGAACCTTTATTGAAGAGGTCTGCCTTTGAGTATCTATAGGGAGTTTTTCTGATTACTGTGGAAGGGACACATCCCACTGTTGATGCTACTATCTCTGGGGTCGGGGTGAGTATATAAGAAAGGTGGTAAGTCAGTAAGATTTCATCTGTGGTCTCTGATTCAGTACTATCATATGGCATTCACTAGAAAAGGGTTTAAGGCATGGCTTTAAGCCATTAGAAAATCTTTATAAGCCAGTCATGACTACACTGGATATTTAAGGTCTCAATGTATCCCTGAACCTTTCTCAGGGTAAGCTTTTAAGTACACAAAAAGCATGTTCTGGGTTGACATCCTTCAGTTAGCAAGAACAGTTAACCAGAAGCAGAACTACAGAAGCTAAAAAGCAAGGTTTAATACATTTTTACATTTTCCAAGACTTTGACTGATTAGGCCTTTGTGTAGCTTTGGCAGATGGTACTGTCTATATGCTGAATTTTGCAGCCTGATTCATACTTCCATCATGGAGACAATTATGCTAAAGTCTAGGGTCCCATTCCCCACTGATGTTAGTAGATGAGTCAAATCATGGACTCATCCTGTTTTAGTTTAAGAGTCAGAGCCCTGCTGATAATCCAATCAGAAGAAAGATTAAGGACACAGACATTTAATAGTTAATAGTTGAATAATTATCCAAGGGGACTAGAAGAGCAAAGTCTGGTACCGGCTATTTTCCTAACAAAGCAAGATATTTTTTCTATTACTTCTGATAATTAGCATAGAAATAACTGCTGTTACTGTTGTTGTTGTTTTCCTAAAGCCATACATAGTTTTCTTAATCTCATAGCAAGTGTGGTGGTTTGAATAGGTATGGCCCCTATAGACTCATATATTTGAATGCTTGGCCCGTAGGGAGGGGCACTATTAGTAAGTGTGGGCTGTTGGAGAAGGTGTGGCTTCATTAGAGGAAGTGTAATACAGTGGAGGCAGGCTTTGGAGTCTCATATATATTCAAGCCATATCCAGTATGACAGTCTCTATTTCTGCTGCCTGTGGATTAAGGTGTAGAACTCTCAGCTCTTTCTCAAGCACCATGTCCACCGGAATGTCACCATGTCCCACTATTATGGACTAAACTTCTAAAACTGTAATCCAGCAACAATTAAATGTTTCCCTTTGTAAGAGTTGTCATGGTCATGGTGTCTCTTCATGGCAATAGAAACCCCAACTAAGACAAAAGGTGGTACCAGGAGTGGGGTATTGCTGTGATAAGCACAACGATGTTTTGGTTTAGAAGTGTGCAGTCTTTGGGACTGTAGATTAGAAAACAGTTAAACACTTTAAGTGGGAATTAATGAGCCATACTATTAGAAAGATCAAAAAAGTGGTTCTGGGGGTGATTTTAACTGTGGGGGGGGCGTCTAGCTCAAGATAGTTCAGAGGAGGAGAATGTTAGTATGTGGCCTGGAAGCCAAACTTGTGATATTTTGGTGAAGAATATGGTTGCTATTGTCCTTAAACGTCTGCCTCAGACTAAAGTGGAGAGTATTGGCAGAGGAAATTTTGGAACAGCATAGTATTGACTCTATCATGTGGATATTAGTGAAGATCTATAATAAAAAGGAGCAAGCATAGCAAGGAAAAATACAAAGTGGTCAGATCAAGGAGAAGGGGCACCAGAAATGGAATGGAACTAAATCTTTTGTTCAAGTTTATAAACAGATTAAAGGAAAGCCTGATGTTAAATGGAATAAAGAGAGTGGTGACCTCAGGAAAAACTTCACACAGCTAAGCTTCCGACTTGTGAAAAGAAATTAAATGAAAGCATAAATCCAGGTGTGGGACACACTTTTAATCCCAGCACTCTAGGGGTAGAAGCAGGTGGATCTCTGAGTTTGAGGCCAGACTGGTCTACAGAACAAGACAGTCAAGGAAACCATGGAAAGCAGAAAGGTGGTGAATAGGGGGCCATGTTCCAGCCCCACCAACTAGCAGACTTGCCAGTTTCAGCCACGTGGTCCTGGCTTTAGAGTCAAGCATACAAGAAAAGGGTTATGGAATCTCCTTCTACAACTAAGGAAAGCTGATGAGGCCAAGAATGTTGCAGAAGTGTCCCTGCATGGAGGCCCAGAGAGGCCATTATGTGAAGCTGAGAAGGTGAAGCTTGTATTGACTTGAAGACCCAAAGATGTTAGAGATACCAGAGTTGTATGATTCCTGCTGAGGAGAGATGCTAACAGGGACTGGAACCAAGCCAATGAGGGAAAAGGTGTTGCAGTCAACAAAGCTGAAAGGAGTTGGAGATCTGAAGAGAATTTTGCCATCAGACATGGAGATGTAGAGTTTAGAGTTTGTCAGTTAAAAGACTATATGAATCTCAGAAGAGACTTTGGACTTCGGACTTTTAAACATTGTTGAGACTATGACAGACTATGGAAACTTTTAAAATTAGACTAAATGTATTTTGCATTGTGCTATGGCTATAAGTCTCTGGGGGCCAAGAAAAGGAATGTAGTTTGAATAGGTATTACCCACCCACCCCACCCACCAACCCCCCCCCCCCCGCAATAAACTCATGTGTTTGACTACTTAGCCCATAGGGAGTGGCAGAATCCAGGATGTGTGGCCTTGTTGGAAGAAGTGTGTAACTGTAGAGGCGGGCTTTGAGGTCTTCTATATGCTCAAGTCATGCCAAATGTGATAGTTAATACCTATGCTGCCTGAGGTAGATGTGTAACTCTCAGCTTCTTTCTAGCACCATGGCTGCCTGCACATCACCATGTCCCACCATGATAATAATGAGCTAAACCTCTGAGACTGTAAGCCAGCACCAATTAAATGATCTTCTTCATAAAAGTTGCCATAGTAATGGTGTCTCTTCACCGAAATATAAATAATAACTAAGGCAAGAAGCAAGTCTAAGTCTTCTTATTTTGTAGGATCATTTCTGTGAGGAATCTGTTGTTTTGATTCAGAAATGGAAACTTTTAATACATCTAGATCCTGATTAACCTGGCTACAGTTGAAAACGCATCAGTACATGTCCACCAAGTTGTTTTAGAGGTTTGGTAGTACAACTATTATCCAGATGAACTGACACATAAGTCTGTAGTTAGAAATTTCTGTGTTCCACCTAGCTGGTCCTGCAGCCATTTAGTTCCACATAATTACACAAAGACTTGTATTAATTATAAACTGTTTGGCCTATATCTAGGCTTATTACTTGCTAATTCTTATTCTTAAACCAACTCATGATTCTTAGCCATGTTTAGCCATGTGGCTTGGTACCTTTGTTTCAGTGCAGCGATCTCATCTTGCTTCCTCCTCATCTTCCTGGCATCTGCTGTGCTCTTCCTCTTCCCAGCATTCTCCTTGTCTGTTCACCCTGCTTATACTTCCTGTCTGCCTAGCTTCTGTCCAATCAGAATTTTATTAAACCAGTATTTACAGTGACAGATATTGACAGTGTACAAGCCCATAATGCCACAGCCTAAGGCAGAGTAGCAGGCATCAGAATGGGAGATGTGCCTAGGGTAAGTCCTTTAATGTTAATTAGAGATGTTTTTCAGTCAGTATACTGACAGTTTGGTAGTTCATATCCCTATGCAGTGCAAGAGCCAAGTATCTAAGCATAGCCAGTAATCCTGGCCAATTTCTGACTGTGGATAATTAACTCTATTCCCAGGGTCCCTTTCTGTGGCATAGAGTCTGATTTCCAAGATTTTTCTTGTGTTTTTTTAAGTCATATTTTTTCTAAGGAAATTTTTAGAAAGCCTTGGTTTTACAAATTCAACTGTTGTAATGGATACTCCCCTGTTCCTGTCAACTTGGGGTCCCAGCCACAGTGCATGTATAGAATTTTAAACTGTATAGTTCTATCTCATAAGTAAAAATTCATAGCTTTACTTTTCTCCATTGTAATCAGAAGTTTCTGTCCTGCCAGAAACTCTCAAATATCTGGCATCTGCTTCCCAAATAATTGACTCGGATCCTTAATATTATAGTAACTGCTGTGCCAGTAGCTCAAGCTTATTACTATCTAGCTCTTACACTTAAATTAACCCAGAATTCCTATCTATGATTTTCAGTAAGACATTCTTATCCAGCTAGTATCTCCTCTGCCTTTCCTCTTCCCATAATTCTCCTAGTCTGAATGCCCTTCCTTTACCTCATGCCTAGCTACTGTCCATTCAGCATTTTATTAAACCAATATGAATAACAAAACCTTACAGTTAGAAAACAAAAATTTTCCTTTTTCTTTTAGAAACAAGAACACTGAATCTAATCTAATCGTTTCACTTTTTCCTGACCATTATCCAAAGAAACTTATAACCAACATTCTAAACCAAGACAAAATCTATAGTCCATTTTTGGAGAATGTGGGCATAGTTCTTTATACAACTTCTTGTTGATTGGGGATACTTATGGGAATCCATAAATTTAGAAAATTTAGGCTTATGGTCAAGTCCAGAGTATAGTAGTCTGTGAAGCTGAATCATCTCAGCCTTGAAGCTGTTCTGGATGCAGAACTCAGAGAAAACTTCAACAGAGGTGCTCTGAAGCATTGGATCATCTGAACCATCAATTCGCATCTGAGAATTTTCAGGGGGTTTTTCTAGATCAAACATTTTCTTTAATCAAGAATGAATCCACAGCCTCTTATTTTCTGTGGATATAAAAACAAAACCTCTCTTCCAAAGTAACGTATCTTTTGACTTAGTTTTTGAAGTCAAGATATTTTTAAAATAAATAGGTTGGTTTAACTTATCAGCATTCATAATCAAATATGTCTTAGCAGCTATTTCTCCTTTCACAGAAGTCAAAAAAACTCAAATATAAAACAATAACATACAGTATCCAGATTCTTTGTGTATATTCCATCTTTACTTGGCTTGGTTTTTTTACTCTATTTCTTTTTAAAGTATTTTTTCTATCCGTTTTCTTTTCTCTCCCAAGATATATTATTAAACACACTGTAAATCATTTAGAAGTTGTTTTCTCCTGAATCTGTCTTTACTGCATATCTCTATCTTTTCCTGGTCATACAAGCCTTTAATCTGCTAAAAGGCATGGCTAGGATTAAAACCTCAGCTATCATGGCTGGCTCCACCCAGCTCCTTGGTCTGTGGGAGTTTAACTTAATGACAGAATTAATGGCAGAAGTTACATTTACCATTCCAACTCTGGGGAATTTCAGGGTCCACACTGCCACCAAGTAGAGCACCACCATCGGCCACTCATAAACCTCGTATATTCGTGTTTGGCAATAGAACCTCTTAAAAGAGTCTTTTGTTTTTTGCCCCTAATGCTGAGTTAGAAAGTCATTCTTAAAGGAGCCACACCTCTGCTTACCATCAGCAAACAGGCCCACACAAGAAAACACTATCAAAAAGCCGTGCTTGTGCTTGACTTTGTTCCCTCTTTGTCTGTATGTGCAATAACCTTAAATTGGTCAGATGCAGTTCATGCTTGTACCAAGGCTCCTGTGATAGTAGAGAAACCTGCCATGTTGCAACTTGCAGCTCAAGCCTGCATACCACTTTCTCAGGTTTTATGTGGATGAGTGTGTACCTTGTTGGAGCACCATTTGCAGTCAGAAGGTTCTATACTGCCAGAAACTATCAAATACCTGGCAGCTGCTTCCCAAATAATTGATTCGGATCCTTAATATTAGAGTAACTGCTGGGCCACTAGCTCAAGCCTATTACTATCTAGCTCTTACACTTAAAGTAAGCCATAATTCTTATCTATGTTTAGCCACATGGCTTGGGACCTCTTCTCAGTAATGCATTCTCATCATGCTTCCTTTGCATCTAGCTGGCATCTCTTTCTTTGCCTTTCCCCTTCCAAAAATTCTCCTAGTTAGGTCGATCCACCTCTACTTCCTCCTTGCTACTCAACAATTTGTGTTTTATTGAAATAATATGAGTCACAAATCTTTACAGTGTGAAAAAGCATAATAGTCAGATGCAGAGGAAGCAAGATGAGAATGTTTCACTGAAGCAAAGCTACCAAGCCATGTGACTAAACAAAGATGAGAATTATAGGTTATATTGAACAAAAAAGCTAGTTAACAATAAGCCTGAGCTACTGGCCCAGCCGTTGCTATAAAATTCAGCCTCCAAGTCAATTATTTTATAAGTAGCTGCAGAACTGTGGGTAGGAGAAATTTGTTCAGACTACAGGCTCTGGTAGGACAGAGAAACTTCTGTCTATACTCCAGAAACTTAAAGCAGGTATCAGCAAGTAAAAGGGAAGATAAAACATGAGTTGCTGCTGAGTAGTCACACAAGCTAAGACCTTCCTTGTATCCATTTTCCTCAGTTCCTAGACCCAGACCTCAGCACTGTGGGGATTTGATCATAGCCATGTATTCATAACAAATGCAAGCCTCACAAGGAGGTAGAGGTCATGAACTGGAAGGGCTTGGAGCCCAATTAAACATTGATTCAATGAGTCTATTGATGTGGGGATGTCTTTCTGTATTCTGTATTCTGTGCATATTAGTCTTTAAATAAAGGACTGTTTTGGCCATGGCAGGCACCATAGAAGTAAGTGGGGAAATCAGAGTAGTTAGGAGAAGCAGGGCGGAGTCAGGACAGATCGAGCCAGCCACCCAAGAAGAAACATGTAAGGAACACAGGTGAGCCATGGGCCACGTGGCAGACAGATTAATGGAAATGGGTTGAGTTAAGATGAAGGAGCAAGCTAGCAATGTGCCTGAGCCATAGGCCAAACAACATGAACTTAATATAAGCATCTGAGTCATTTTGGGGGAACTAAGCAGCATTGGGCGGCTGTAGGGTCTGGGGCAGTAGGTCTGTGGGTCTGGACCTCTGGCTGCCTGGGGCCAGGAAACCTTATTGTAACAATCTATAGTCTGGAGACAGTTCACTTGGCAGCAGCATCTGTGGATTCTACTTTTTTGATCTGAGTGTGGTGGAACCCAGGTATAATGTCAGCTACCTTTATCGCCATAGGATTGGAGAGAATCACCTTGTAGGGTCATGTACAGGTTAGTTCTAGCATTTCCTTAGCTACTTATTTGACCTAGACAGTATAACTGACCTCAAACAAGGGTAAACTGAGGTGACCTAATCAATCTTTTATGGAATGGGCTAATGGACAGCTTAAATGCTATTTAAAAATGGGAGGGGGGATAAGGGAGTATGGCTACTCCTTGAAATATTTTATCTTCTGTTTTATATACTTTTTTTTTTTAATTTGGGCAAGGATGGTCTTACTGTTAGTGAATGTTTTTAGACTCCTCCAAAACAATTAATAGATTTTTGAAGAGATGTTATGTCTGGCCAAGTGAATGGACAAGATCCAGTAATTCACTGGAGCTGTAGCTATATTTGTGTTTTTCCCTCCGAGTATTGAAAAGCTGGTGTGAACAGTTGAAAGATTAACTCAGCCTGTGCAAAATGGACAAAGAGGTTCCAAAGATGCTGCAGAGGCTATATCTGAAGGAAAGAAAATGGAACAGCAGAGTCATCAAACCAACAGAGCCTCCCTACAAAAATGACCCATTTAGTGACTGAGGGAAGAGAGTTGATGAAATCTCAGGGGAAGGGTATGACTGTAAAGTCGCTGTTTTTGCTATCACATCTTTGTTGAACTTCTCTATTACTGTTGACATATTGGGTTTAAATCTCTGATCCTCTTATGCTTCACTTTGTTAACCGGGAAGAAAATAATACCCTATTTATGTCAATGACTCTGAGATTGTGGGTACATCTACTGCTGATCATATTGTTCCCCCAAACAAAAATGTTCACATAACAATTTAAGTATTGATGTTCAAGTCTTACATGATAAATTATTCAATATTTAAAGTTAAATAAATTCTTCTCCAAATCTCTTATTTCTGCCTCATTGCAGACATTCGCTGCTACAATGTCTTAATTAAGGTTTTTATTGCTGTGAAAAGACACCATGACCACAGAAGCTCTTATAAAGGAAACGTTTAATGGAACGGCTTACATTAAGAAGTTTAATTCATTGTCATCATAGTGGGGAGCATGGTGGATGGAAATATAATGGCATAGAGGCAGACACGGAGTTGAAGTAACTGAGTACATCTTGCATCTTGCAGGCAACAGGAACTGAACTGAGTCACTGGGCATATTTGGAGCATATTTGAAACCTCAAAGCCTACTTCCACAGTGACACACTTTCTCTAAGACCATATCTACTCCAACAAGGCCACACCTCTAGGGACATTTTTTTTTTCCTTTCAAACTGCCACATGTGGTATTCCCACACAATTAAAAACAGATTATGGTCATGCTTTAACTAGTACTAGTAGGAATTTTTTCTCTTTCTTTCTTTTAATTTATTTTATTTAAAAAAAATGTCATTTTAATCTATGTATTCCCCTGCTCCCTCTTCCTTCTCTCCTCCCAGTTCCTTCCAGTCAACCTTCAGCCTCATCCCTCCCCATCCACACATTTCCTCCCCCAAAAGGGCAAGAAGTCCCAAGGTGGGTTAACTTAGCACGGCACATCCACCCCAGGCAAGTCTGACCCACTCATCCCAAAGTCAAGGCTGGACTAAGTGTTCCTCTGTAGGGAATGGGCTCCAAGGTGCCAGCCCACACACAAGAACAGTCTAATCCCAATTCTCGAGGCTCCACACACACTGTTCATGCCAGTTGACAGTCGCCTACCCTTGAAGGGCTCACTTCTCTTTCCGGATGGATCTCCTGTGGCCACTCCTGATTCACTGAGTCCCTCGGAACTCCAGCTAGCCATCACTGCAGGAACTCTCCTCACAATCCCCATACCCTTGCTCACATGGAGACCCCTCCTCTGCTCCCAGCTGAACCAGGTGCTCTGCTATGAATCTCTGCCTCCACCTCTATTGTTTGTTAGATATAGGTTCTGTGATAACACCCAAGGTGGTCACCCACCTGACCACAGGAGAAGTCCTGATCAGGCACCCCTTCCACTATTGTCTGGAGAATTTTAAAAAATCTGAAGAAAAAAAAAAATGACAAATCCAAAATATCACTAGAATCCTTTATTATCCTCAAAGTCAAATATTTATAGAATGCACACATTCCACCCTTAAGAATTTTTAAAAACTATAAAGGGGGATACCAGGTAGTCCCCAACAGCCAGACAGCAGGCTACACAACCATGGCAACCACCCACTGGATTCTGTTCTCCCAAGACCCACTTCACTACCCAACCTCACCCACCTTATCATCTTCTCTGTGACCAGCCCTTCCCTCCAACTCCATAGGAACAGATATAGCCCACACCATAGAAATAGCAGGAGGATATGCTCAATTTAGGCACCTAAAACCCCACAAAATTCAGCTGAGACACCCTACTGGACCTGAAGACAAGGGAGACACATGGATGGAGACACGGACATGGCCATTCAGGCAAAAAGACAATAAATGAAATAGAAAATAAAGGATCAAAACACCCATTCAACAAAGACAAACACAAGAATCAACACAAAGACCTATCCCAAAGCCAGATATAAAAATACCAGTGTAAGGATGCATGCAATAACAGAAAGGGAAATATGGCGCCACTGGAACCCAGTAATCCTACAACAGCAAAATCTGAACATTCCAATCCAACTGAAGCACAAGAAAACAACTCTAAAGAAAAACTTCATGAAGATGATCAAGTCCCTTAAAGAGGAAATGAAAAACTCCCTTAAAGGAATTGAGAAGACAACAAAATTAAAGAAATCAATAAATCCCTTAAAGAAAGCCAATAAAAACAAAATGGTTCAATATTTGAAAATTTAAATAGAAGCAATGAAGAAAACACAAACTGAGGGAATTCTGGGAAGGGAACGGTAAGCGAACAGGAAGTATAGAGCATCACCAACAGAATACAAGAGATGGGAAAGGGGATCTCAGGTGTTGAAGATGTAATAGAGAAAATATGTTTATTGGTCAAAGAAAACATTAAATTCAAAAAATTTCTAACAGAAAACATCAAGAAAATCTGGGACAACGTGAAAAGACCAAACCTAAGAGTCTACTGCTAACTGGAGTAGAAGAATCCCAGCTCAAAGGCACAAAAGATATGTTCAACAAAATCATAGGAAAAAATCCTATGAGACCTAAAGAGGGGATGACCTTTAAAAAAAGTCCCCTCACCACATAATAATCAAAACACTAAACATACAAAATAGAAAGGATTTTAAGAGTTGCAAAGGAAAAAATGCAAGTAACAAGTAAAGGCAGGCCCATTAAAATAACACCCAACTTCTCAGTGGAAACTCTAAAAGCCAGAAGGGCTTGGACATTTTGTAGACACTAAGGGACCACAGATGTCAGGCCAGACTACCATACCCAGAAATACTATCAACCCCCATAGACAGAAACAAGATATTTTATGACAAGATTAGATTTAAACAATACCTATTCATAAATCCAGCCCTACAGAAAGTACTAGAAGAAAAACTCCAACCCAAGAAAACACAAGAAATAGATAATCTCACACCAGAGAACACACACACACACACACACTGCCACCAAAAAATTCCGAGAATTGACAATCACTGGTCATTAATATCTCTTAATATCAGTGGACTCAATTTGCCAATAAAGACACAGGCTAACAAAATGGATATGAAAATATCCATCTTTCTAATGAATACAAGAAATACACCTCAACTTCAAAAAAGACATTACTTCAGATTAAGGGGTTCAAAAAAGATTTTCCTGTCCAAATGCACCTAAGAAGCAAATCAATGTAGCTGTCCTGCTATCTATCAAAATGGACAAAGCATCACACATAGTGCTTTTGCATCCAAAGTTATATTTTTTCATGATTTGCTTTAGGATGTCAATGACTCCAAACAAAATGAGTTCCCTAAAATTTAAGAAATGAAAAAGGGTTAGATATCAGAACACAGCCAAAAGAACGGCCCATGAACTGTGAGGAAGGCTCTAGGGGAAAAGGCAGAGGGTCTTTTTACCTCAGGTGCATTTTGTTCTCTGGATTGTTCATGCCTCCTGTGACAAACATTTACATTGAATATATAAAATATGTTTATTCTTGTTGGATGTTAGATCGTAGCAATAGGGCCTGATCTGGTCATTATTCCCTGAGTTTGGATTTGGCCTTCTGCCTTGCTTTTCTGCTTTCCCAGATATAATCTATAGTACTGCCAAGCAACTGTGTGTAAGTTGGTAGGTCCTGAGAAAATTCTGGGAAATGGATACCCTGTTACTATTTGGTATGTTTTTACTGATATTTATTAACATCTTTTTTCTGATCATTTTTAAAATAGTTTTTGAAATTCTATCTATTTTTAATGATTTATTTCTATTTCATGTGTGTTGGTGTTTTGTCTACACGTGTGTCTGGTGAGGGTGTCAGATCCCCTGGAACTGGAGTTACAGACAATTGTGAGCTGCCATGTGGGTGTTGAAGATTGAAAGAGCAGCCAGTGCTCTTAACTGCTGAGCCATCTCCCCAGCCCTTGATCATTTGTATGAACTCAAGACAATCTAATTTGGACCATGCTTTCTTTGTTACATTTGTTCATGCAAGTCCATTGAAACTGCAGTAAGGTCTATAGCATTGCACTGTAGTCTGTCCTGTTCTCAGATTCTCGGATGGCTAGATGACAAGGTCTGTACTAGTCAGCTGACAAGTTGGCAAAGGTGACTGTCTTTTAGTTTTTACAAAAGGTCTTCTCCCAACAAGTTTTCTATTGTTAAATACCTTTAGGGTACTTCCAGCAACTAAGACCTACTTATATCTTCAAATTTTTTAAACTTTAAAGTTTTATAAGTATCTGAGGATGACTGGGTCACAAAGGAAAATTTTTTTAAATCTTTAAATACTTTAAATAAGGGGGCTGGAGAGGTAGTTCAGAGGTTGAGAGCAATGACTGCTCTTCCAGAGGTCCTGAGTTCAACTCCCAGCAACCACGTGGTAGTTCACAACCATCTACAATAAGATCTGGTGCCCTCTTCTGTATACTGTACACATAACAAATAAATAAATCTTTTTTAAAATCCTTTAAATAGGATCTAACAATGGTTGTGTAAAGTCTCCTTGGTCAGTCTTGGATAGAAGGGGAAATTCATTATGTCCAAGCTATACTATCTGGCAGCAATGCCTGTGCCCAGTCCAGGAGAATTTTTTTGTTTTAATTTAGTATTTTTAGAGAAAGTTGGATTTGCTGATTATTTCTTTAAAACAAGACATGAATCATGAAAAAGGAAGAAGTAGAACTTTTTTTCCTCCAGGATCCTCCAGGGTAATTTTCCCCTTCCCTGAAGCTGCACAGAACAGGGAGATAGTAGAGCAAAGGGAATAATCACCTAGGGGAACTATTTTTTCTTCCTGTCTGTATTTAGCTTAAATAACAGGAGGCCCTGGATGAGAGGCCTGGCCCCTTCCCACCTCCACACAGGGACCAACCCTAACTATGAGCAGGAGTTAATACACAAAACAAGTAAGTATTCCTTCCCCCAGAGTGGGATGGAGAGGGGTATGTTCTGTGTTATTCTGGGTAATTTGGCCAAACCAAAAGAATTTGTGTCACCAATATGAGGGTGCACAAGTCTTAAACAAGGGGATTCTCACACCAGAGAAAGCTCCTATACAATACAGGGAAAACAGAACTGACAGGGACACATAGAAAGACACACAGAGACACACATACACACAGAGGAACACAGTAAAGGCAACCAGGGGTGGCCTCCACATATTCATACACCTTAACAGACGGAAGGATCTAATGATATCTCACACGGATCCCAGATCCTAGACCAGCAGCCGAGTCCTACCTCTTCAGAAGGCACCTTAACAAGATTTATTTCTAGAGGTGATAGAGCTTGGGACTCTCTAATTTCCTTTTGGGGTGTAGGTGTCAGACTCCTCTGACGTGTTAGGCAGCAATTGATCAAAGAGAGCTCTGGGGATCTGGAACATTTTAGGTTATGCACCCTCTAGAAGTCCCCTAGCCACCACACTTTTCCTCACTTCAAGGGGTTCTTTGATGGATTAAACCTTTGTTTTAGTTTTGACAGGTGGTGCTGTCTACTTTTGCTGAGTTTTACAGCCTGAATAATACTTTCATCACAAAGACAGTTGAGCTAAGGTCTAGGCCCTGTTACAATCTGGTGGCTGATGTGGGAATGCCTTTCTGTATGCTGTGAATCTCAATCTTTAAATAAAGGAGCTGTTTTGGGCCATGACAGGCACCATAGAAGAGGTAGAAGGAGAAATCAAAGCATAAGTAGGAGAAGCAGGGCAGAGTCAGAGGCAGATCGAGCAAGCCACCCAAGGAGCAACATGTAAGGAACACAGGTGAGCCATGGGCCACGTGGCAGACAGATTAATAGAAATGGGTTGATTTAAAATGTAAGAGCTAGCTAGCAATGTGCCTGAGCCATAGGCCAAACTTAATATAAGCGTCTGAGTCATTTCTGGGGGCCTGAGCAGCAGCGGGTGGCTAAGGGGTCTGGCGGAGCAGGTCTGTGGGTCTGGGCCTCTGGCTGCCCTGGGACCAAGAAACCACACTGCCACAGGTGGCCTGTTGCAAAATATTTGCTTTCAAGTTCCTGCTTTGGCTTCCCTCGGTGATGGACTTGACAGGGCAGGGTAAATAAAATAAACTCTTTCTTTCCCAAGTCAATTTTGTCAGAATGTTTTATAAATGCAACAGAAAGCAAACTATAACCATGCATTCACATGCATAAAGCCTGTATGCATACACATATACATTCTTATTTTTAAAACAACAACAAAAGAATTAAATATGTAAACAGTAACTTAGAAAATATCTGGGCAATGATTGCACATATGTTTAATCCCAGCACTTAAGAAGCAGAAACAGGAAAATCTCTGAGTTGGAGTCTAGCCTGGTGTACAGACCAAGTTCCAGGACATCCAGGACTACACAGAAAAACCATGTTTCAAAAAAGAAAATAGGCATTCAAAAAGTAAAAATAATTTCCTAAGGAATTTCAAATTTAAAAGCACTGATGGATAAGCTTGGTTATCAACTTGAATACATCTGGAATCAATGAAAATCCAACCTGCTGAGCACACCTATGAAGGATTTTCTGGATGGGATCATTTGAGATGGCAAGAATCACCCTAAATCTGGGTCAAAACTTCTGGTGGTAGCCCATAGAAAAAGAAAAGTTTTGATTTTTGCCTACATGTCCTCCCTCTTGGGAACCAGTTTATCTCTCCAGTTACTGAGGCTCTCCTTCACTGACATTATAACCTACTCCTTTGGGATTTCAATACACTGGCGACCCATAGCTCTCTCTAAATCCCCAGGAACCACAGCACCATATGACATTCAGCTTCATGGACTGAACAACTACCTGGTGTGTGCCCTTTCTGTTGGGAGGAAGCCGTTATTGGACTAGCCTGACCAATGGGCAAGCGTATAAATTAAAATTATGAAAATACAGCAGTCATAACTTTGGAAAATTCTGGAATGTACATTACAACTACTGTGTGTGTGTAAGAGAGAGAAAGTGAGAGAGAGAAAACACATGGAATAGTTATGAGGATTTATTATAGTGCTGTTAATATTTTTAATTATTCTTAGAGAAAAATATATAATGGATTTCCAATTCCTCCAAGTTCTCTCCACCAACATAGCTACTTTCTAACTTTTTAGCCTCATTTTTTAAACCATTGAGTCAAGTTCTTGCTTCCCATTTATGTTTCATTCATATATGTAGGGCCATCCCATGGATCATGGGTAACCAGCCAATGGCCACATCTCCCCAAGGAGCCATCAAATACTAATGGTTCCTTCGCTAGGAGTGGGGCCTCGTGTTCTCCTTCCATCTCAGTGTTAGATGCTGAATGGATTCCCTGGTGCAGGTAACCACAGCTCTGGTGCATTCATGTATACTATGACCATATTATGTTAAAAAGATGGATTTTTAGCAAGTGTTCCCAATCTATGGTTCTTATACAATTTCTTCTATGTCTTTCATGACATTCTTCAGGCATTGGAAGAGGGGATGATGGAAGATGTCCGTTTAGGGCTGTGTACTCCACAGTTACTTAGTTTCTGTACTTATACCAGTTTTTAATTCTCTATATTAACTATAATCCAATGCAAAAAAAAAGAAGTTCATCTGATAGATAAGAGCTACAATAATTTGTGAGTATAGACATTAAAGCAGTTTGATGTCATGTCCGTTTAGCAAAATAATTGCAGAAGGATTTCTTCTAGGATTTGATACCTCTCTAGAAACAGAGTCCCAGCCAGGATACAGTAAGAGAGTTGAATCCCCTTTGTAGAACTGAACTTAAATCCATTAAAATATCACCGGTTTCTCACATAATATCTATGCTACTATTGCACCAATGAGCATATCCTGCCAGCCAAGTCATTATACATAATGCATGGATCACAGCTATATGACTTTTAAAGACTTTTCATCCTCAGCACCTTATAGATACTGCACTTACACCAGGGTGTAAGTGCAGTATCTTAGAAGAAACTTCTAGTTCAGCATCATCTTGATGTCTGTGACCAAAATCTGTGGTGTCTTCCGTGATGAGGTCTTATCAACAATCACATGGGAAACAGGAAGCAATGCAAAGAGCTTATATTGTCTGTAAGTTCTCTAGCATCCTCTCGACCAATATCTTGAAGGAAAATATCTCACACCTCATGCCTGACACTGAGATTTTTGAGCCAATGGTGCCTTATGCCTGTATCAATATGTCTAAGTGTATGACACATTATTGTGTGACAAAACTTTTCTGGGGAGGACACACACACACACACACATCTACTCACTCTAGATAAGAAGTCCATGACAGACCAAAGTAAAGATACTACCAAAGTCCAACTCAGTGAGGCAATGGCTTTTACTGGGGTTACTTATAGGAATATGGGTGAGAGATTACTTAAAGGTACAAAAAAGACTAAAAGACAGCTGCATCACCAAAGTCCACACCAAAATGGTAACAGTTCACAAAAGCTGGAAACCCATAGCCTACCTCACAGACTTCAGGTACCTCAACAGCTTAAAGAGGGTCCTTTCAAGGTGGTTCTGTTGGTATAAGCCTCCCACAAGGAGCCAGGCTGGATACTGTGTTTATTTTGGGTGGCTGGGCTTGTTTCTTGAGATTCTTCTTTGTAGCTTTGTTTGAAAGTGACTCTCGGCAGTCTTTTCTGTTTGTTCCTAGGGAGAGAGGGCCTAGTGAATCTGGTCAGTTTCAGGAACTTCCTAAAGCTATTTTGACTATTCTACTTTCTGTCCTAATGAGCTTCACTGAAGGATAAAAATATTTCAGTCTTTGGTTAAGCTGCTGTATAACACACATACACACAAATCATTTAGGTATGCATTCCCACATTTATATTACAGTGTTCATCTCTAGGGTATCTACAGGATGACGTGTAAAATATATGGTCTTTAAGGCTGCAAATATGGCTTATTTGGTAAAGTGTATTGTGTACAAGCGTGGGAACCTGAGTTTATAACCCAGTACATCTGGGAACTGGTATATCAGTGTCAGAAAAATAGAGACGGTGGAACTTTGGAGTTTACTGACCAATCAGCAAAACTAAATTGATTAGTTTTAGGTTTATCAAGAGACTTTATCTCGGAGAGAGAGGGGAGGGAGGGAGGGAGGGAGGGAGGGAGGGAGGGAGGGAGGGAGGGAGGGAGGGAGGGAGTCTCCAAATATAACCCTCTTGTCTTTACATTCATGCACTTGCACATGCACCTGTACCTACGTGAATACATATACATGCAATACATACATACATACTCACAAGTACAAAGTGTCAACTGTAAACCGACAAAACATATTTTTGGCCTCTTCCCTTTCTAGTCCCTGGATTCATTTTTTAAAGGTACCATATGATATCTTAAAAGTGAAAATTTTGATACAGACATAAACATCTATGCACTCACTGCTATTTTTATTTGAATAGTCAGAGAACCCATTTTCTCTGAGTGGTAATGCCTTTAAGAATCATAAAATCCCTGGTAAACATTTGAATTGGCCTTTGAAGGGAAACAATTCTAGAAAAGACAGGTTATCCTACTTCTTATCTTATACTTTGTCCAAATCCATCTAAATCTATTAAATCTAAGGTTTTATCAGAAAAGTGAAAATAGTAATGACTTATTTTTCATTGTGAAAATTAAATAAAATAACATAAGAATTTTATAGTCTGACACATAATAGACAATTCATTTTTAATAACATTATTTGCAACACTTAGAGATACTAGTCTGTATAGGTAGGCATGATGCTTGGTCTAGCTTAATTCTCAGTCTTACAGAATTTAGAGTCTACGTAGGAGACATTGTTTTGTGTGTTTCTGTGAGGGTGTTTACACCCAAAATCAACTGAGTGGATTAAGACAAGTCTTCAAAGCAGTCAGTGCTTGCAAATGGATGTCTGAGGATAAGGCAGTCACTTGCTCTCTTGCTGTTTTGAATGTTTGCGTCTACTGCAGCTGCTCCTACACTCTATTAACATCACTCTAGCCTTTCTGAATTTCTGTGTTGCTTGAAAGTCTGCAGCTCCCCCTCAACACTTTTGAGGCATCCATTTTAATGCATAGAACAGGCTGTAGATGGTCACTGTTTGAATGTCCAGGCTCTTAGTTTAAGCCAGCTCAATAAATCAATTTCCCTAGTGGTTTACATTTTATTATTCTTCTTCTTTGAAAGAACCCTTCCCAATTAGTCAGAAAATTATTTTTATCTTTATAATTATTGGTATTTATTTTATTTATTTGATTTCTGAATTTTTCAAGGGCAAACTCTGTAGCTCAAGTTGATCTGGAACTCACTATGTAGCTCAGGATGGGGATTCTGGGTCTATGGTCCTGCTGGGCTGGTGTCAGAGTTGATGTCCATTGCCCATATTAACACAGGGGCCCATGCAAACCATATGTTGAACTTCTATGTGTTGAAGTACAAGGGTGTGATGAGCTGGCCAACCTCTCACTGGAGAGATGATCCTGCAACTCACCTGCCCTGGGCTAACAAACCCTAATGAATGATCCCAACTCAAATGAGCTGGCTTCTGCACTAGGAATAGTTGGCCCCACCCTTACCATTGTGGATGGGGGAGCTGGCTCTGCCCCTCACCTGAGGGGAGTTGCCCCAGCAACTGGGACTTACCAATTCAGCTATCACTGGGGCACACACTCAGGACTTTCTCTCCCTCTCCCATTCCCTCTCCCTCCCCTTCCTTTCCCCCTCTGCTTTGAGTTGGCAATCTCCAACATCTACCTGCTGATTCAGTGAAACCACATCTCAGGATCTCCACAACTCTGGGCTACAGCAGGATATCTGAGAAGAGTTGGATAAGGTTCATTATGGTGGACCACGAGCCAGAGATCTTGAACCTGACCAACAGCACATTACACGATGAACATTTGCAAGGAAAGCTGATTGGACAAAAGGGTCTACTGCGTGACACACCGCAGCTCCCGATATCACCAGAGGAATGAAGAGACAATGACAGAGTGAAAAGATGGAGAGAAGTGTTTCATTGTTCGCCTTTTGTTTGTTTGGTTTCTGTTTGTTAGTTAATATCTTTATATTTTCAAATTTTTTCTTTTTTTTACGTTTTCCTTGGGGGAACACTACAAGAGTGAAGGGCAGATACATAGGGACTGAGAAACAGGTGGGATTGGGATGCATGATGTGAAATTCCCTGAGTCAATAAAAATCATACAAAAAATATGTTCTTAAAAATGGTTTCTATTTTTTCCTAGAAACCATTCTGATGTTGTAAACATATAAATACACTTTCATTATATTTTTGTTTATTTGTGAAACTGGTGATCAAACCCATACTTCTACAAAGCAAGCACTCTATTAACACAACTATATATAAAAATTGTTTAAAAGACAAAATATTATGCAATAAGTATTCCTATTAAATACATATTTGAAAAGCATTAAATTTACACTTGAATTAATCCCACCGGTCAAGAAGAAGACCACCACCATAATTTAAAGACAAATTTGAATCAAGTGTTTATTAAATAGTGACCAGGTTGATGTACCCAGACCAGATCCACACCCAGGTTCCCCGGGGAAATGGCCCCACATCATTTCAGTTTGCAGGGGTTTCAAAAGGTCAAACCCACAATTCACTAAATTTCCCATCAGGTCCAATCAGGAGCAAGCATACATCCTGAAGTATTTTTTGCCTGTGAGCCTCCTGCCCACAAATGATCAAGCACATCTGGTATAGTTGGGCCAAACAAACTTGTTTAGAGAAGTGAAAACATGTGGCTTGTTATCTCCCATAAATCATAGCCTCTAGTATTTCAGGAAGTAGCTGTCCTTGGGAAAGGGGCTTACAGATTAGGGATCTCTTGACACAGTATTTAAAACTTTTAATATAGCTTCAATATAGCTTTGGTTCTCACAGTTTTGCATAGCTTTATAGAAGACTACAAACATTAATTCTTTAGAATTTTTCATCTCATTTTACGAATGTGGAAATCATTTATTTTTTCCTGGTTAGTGGTAGAAGAGCCAATTATAGGCTGCACATTTTTATAATAAGAAATATCAGGCCTTACCATACTGTGTACCACAGTATATTTCCTGACAATGACCTCTAAGAGCAAGTGCCAGACAGAGTCCTAGGTAAGCTCAAATTTGTACTAATTCTAGGGAAAACAACTCAGTTTGGGTAGAGGGTAGATTTCTTTTTTAAATGATTCTATTTTTCTTATTTCTCTTTTGGTTTACTTTTTGTTTGTGGTGGGGATCAAACTCAGGGCCTCACGTATGCCTTGCCACTGCTCTAGCACCTGTTTAAGTTCTTCAGCCATATTTACAACACTAAATTAAACACACAGTATAAGGTTCAAAGAAAAAAATTCATCAGTCATCCTGTCTATCATCTACCATATGCAAGGTACCACACGACACTGAGAGATTCATAATGATATACAAAATAGCACTCCAATTTTATGTTGTGTTGTTTTAAAATATTAATTGTAAAAGCAAACTTGGAAAGTCAATATATAAATACCCCATATCTTTTGTAATATCAAGTGATAAGGAAAAAAATCAATAGTTGCATCCACTGAAGCTATATGGCCTTCTGTAACTGAGCAAGACAACGGCAAATACAAGGCCCATCTTGTTGAGGCTACTTCAGGTTTAACTAGAATTTGATCTCCTTAATGGAGAACCCTATAGAAAATTTCCCAACTCCAATTCTAGGAACCCAAAGTTGGGATGTCCTAGGTAATTTTTCTTAAACCACCTACAGCTAATGACTTAATTTAGCTGCTTCTGTTAAACTGCTGTCTTCTGCAAAGCTCAGTACTCCAACCCCTTGTAGCTGCTGGTTGAGGTACCAGGATGTGGGTTTTGCCTTTTAAAACCCTGTGGCTGGACACTCAGGGCCACATTTAGTTCATTCACATATCAGGGTTCGGTCCCACCCAGTTGGAATGCTTTAAACTGGCTATAAACTTTGTCTGAGTCGTCATCTCTGCTGGGCTCCCTGTAACACTATCACTAAGTTTTAGGCATATGTGGAAATGGTTTTCTGATTAAAACAGTATCTAGTAAGCCAGGCACAGTGGCTAACCCTTGTAAATCTCAACATTCAGGCTGATAGCACAGGCTTACAATGAGGTGGAGGTCAGCCTTTTTTACACAGTTAAAGACAGTCTGGTGTATAAGAATCTGTCTCCTAAACACAAAATAAGACAATTTAAAAAAAAAAAAAAAAAAAAAAAAAAAAAAAAAAAAAAAAAAAAAAAAAAAAAAAAAAAAAAGGAAACAAAGAAGGCTGTATGAAAGTTACAAATTACCATGTTTTATTTTTATGTTAATTTTTCATTTCTGTGCACTGGTGTTTGGCCTGTGTGTGTATCTATGTGAGGCCATTGGAACCCCTGCACTGGAGTGATACAGACAGTTGTGAGTTGCTATGTGGCTTCTAGGACTAAACCCTTGTCCTCTGGAAGAACAGCCAATGCTCTTAACCTCTAAGCAATCTCTCCAACCTCTCAACATACTTTATTAAGCAAATTAAGAGTATATTAAGTCCTTTAGCCAGCTGACCAAAAGCAGGCTTGTGTGCTGTGGATTAATCTTCTTGTACACTGTAAAGATTTGTCAATCAAATTGGTTTAATACACTGATTGGCCAGTATCCAGGCAGGAAGTATGGGCAGAGGTGACGGAGGATGATGGGAAGGAGAAGGGCGGAGTCAGGAGTCACCAGTCAGAGGTAGAGGGAGCAGGAGGAAAATGTACTATCTTAGTAAAGGTACCACCATGTGGCAGAGCACAACTAGAAATATGAGTTAATTTAAGTGTAAGAGCTATCTAATAATAAACCTGAGCTATTGGCCGATAATTTATAATTATAAATATGTCTTTATGAGATAACTTGGGAAGTGGCTGTTGGTTATTTGGGACTAGGCAGGTTGGAGAGAAAGGTCTGCTTACACTTGTGCCTACCAAAAAATCACACCTGGTACAGGCCAGCGGGTCTTTACAAATATAACCTTTACCTTTGATTTGTAAGACAAATCAAAAGGCTAGTCCTCCAAAGGAATCAAACTGTTTTTATATAGCAGGAACTTTTCTCAGCAGGGGAAAAGTGTTGTGAAACACAAAGATGAGTGAAAAGCCAATTATTAGGAGCAAATATGGCTCCCAAAGGGAGGAGGTACAACCAGGGCAATTTGAATTGTCTTAAGCTACTTCATTGTATATTTCTGTTGTATAAAACTAAAATAGATGGAAATTTATTTATCCTTGCATTTTCTAGAAAAGACCTATAGGAATGAGAAAAAGGCTAGATTTATAAATAACAATCTGTGAATATACCTATTTCCATCATTAACCAGTGCATCCATTTATTTTATTTTATTTTATTTTATTTTATTTTATTTTTTGTACAGAAGGCTGTAATTGCTCTGGAGTCTGAATTTGATCTTTCTGTTGAAGTTGGCCCATCCCCAACACTCATTCATGAATCACAGACTTACTCTGATCATTCAGGGGTCTTATTTGGGAATCTAAGTAACTGTTGCTTACTTACTATATTTTATAATTTAAACAATTGACTAAAGCTGTCCAAGAAAATACATCAATATAAATCAGGTTTTACTGATTATAAAAAAGCTTGGTTATTGTTAATGTAAACAGATTCTAAGCCATACAGTGAGCAATGATTAAGAAAGGGCACAAGCTCTTCAAAGTTGACTATCCTACAATGTAAGTATAGATGGCACATGTTTTACTGCTATTTTTAGAATTTTCAGTACAATAATAAAATGGAAAGAATTTTATTATCAGTAAGCCAATGAAACTCAAGCCATGTTTTCAGTTATGCTTAGCCTAAATGCTATCTTTTAAGGACAAGATATAACTAGATGGAAGCCCAAGAATGTCTTGGAAATTTGTAGATTTCATTTATAAGAGAAAAGATTATATCCTTATTATAAGATTAATTTTAACTTTAATATGTAAATGTGTTTAATATGTAAATAAATGAGCAATTGCTCAAAGTAAGCATGTTCTGAGCAATCATATGAATTTTCTGAACACTCTTACAATTTATAATTATGCCTCAACCACTATAAAACTCAGATTATTATTAAAAAGTATCTTCCCCTCTTGTTTAACACTAAATTCAGGTCCTTGAAGATCTTTCATCATATCTGCTTTGAGATCGGGTGGCGCTGTTTTGTTAAAGTAGCAGGTTTCAGTCAAAAAGTCCCAAAGCAGCTCTCCATTTTCACTACCATCAATAAAACAGTCTGTTATGTCCATGGTGGACAAAAGATCATAACACTCGTACTTAATCCCCAGGTTATCCAGCATCTGAGTGAGGTCAGAAGATGTGACATACAGGCAGAGGTCATCCCTGGGGAGGCGAGATCCATACTTTTTCCATAGTTTGTTCCAGCTACTAGTTCCTAGGCAAAAGAACAAAGTTCACATTTTCTTTATTTTCTATTCCATTTAGCTTCTTTCAGTCTTTAAATTAGACATTTAGAATAGAGAAGTCAACAAAATAATATTCATACTCTTTGTGGATCTTGATTTGAGCAGCATAACAAAAGTGTGGAGATAATTAAATAACGAAATACATGTCGTCTGAGGTAAAGTGTGAGTGAATAACCAATCATAGATCAAAGACATTTAAACACTGCTGCTCTGCCTGTGGCGATCGTGGAGACTGTTTAAAATGGTGACATTTGAACCAGATCTGACAGGAACCATGCAGGCATCACAGGGAAGGTCTCTCCAGATGCAGAGGACAACTACACAGGATCTGAAGCAAACGCAAGGCTGGCACAGTTAGGAACTGGAGGAATCGAAGAAAATTGGAGGAGGATGAGCAGGGGGAGGGAAAACACACCTGTGAAATATTTTAGTGCAATGTTCTTCGTTTAAAACAAAATTCAACTATTTTGTACTTATTTCCCCTTTGTTTTCATTCACTTTTCATATTGATAATCAAAATATTTTGTTGTTTATCACTAAGTGAATATTTACTGAGTTGGGATTGCTCTATAATAGAAGCACAGCAACACAGAAGACAATATAAGATCAATTATAGTATACTGACAACCGAATGATTTTATTCTGATTTCAACCTTTCTTGTCCTGAGTAGTTTTACTTGTTTATCCTAGAAGGTTTTGTCCGACTATCCCCATATCCAGAATATATGCCCATAAGAATGTATGTTTGTACTTCACCAAGCCTTTTATTTCAATGTAAACACATGTGCAAATACACAGTTTCTGTGTTATATGTAGTCATTCTTGGATGAATCATAGTCTCCTCTTTTGAGTTGATTTTTAGAACCTTGTAGTTCTGGGATCACAAAACACAAATAAACAACTATTCAGTTGAATCCAAACACATGTTGAGATTTCCTGTGCACCAAGGTATAGTAATAGACTGAGAGGCAAAGGCACTGACCTTAACTTTTTCTGAGTTCATGAGAGTCTCGTGTATAAAAGCAGGCAAGCCTCAGGGAGGGGGCAGGGGAGGGGGTTACACAAGATACTTGGGATACAAACTATAGTCATTTACTCCCTGTTTTGTTAGGTGTGAGAGAGTATGATGGTTGGAAAACTAGGAACAATCTAGATGAAAAATGACCAACATATTTGGCAGTCTACTTCCTTCCTTGAGTTTATTAGCTTCTTAATGGCAAAGCAAACTTAGAAAAAGTGAATTTTTAAAATATCTTAATTTATATTTAATTGATCTATTTAGTATTTCTGACAAATGTAAGCAAACCTCTGAAATATCTCTTCTTGTCTTTACTCAATGGTTTCTTTAAAAAGAGATTAATGTGACATTTCTTCTCCGTGGTAAATTTCTCTTCCAGGACCTAGTGACTATGATGATAGGAAGACCTCGCCTGAGCTCCAGTTCAATGAACTCAACAGACTTAGTTCATTCTCATTTCTAGGAACTATACCTTAAAAACACTTACCTATTTTATACAACACTGTCCTGCTCTTCAGCCAGTACTGAGAGTTGTGAACCACTTTTTAAAAGTGAAAACTATCTCTACTATCTGAAGTGCACTGACAGTAATTTCTGACGAAAAAAAAAAAAATAAGTAGTTGATTCTCTTTACTGCTTTTTTTGCTTCCATATAAAAACATACATTACTCATCTGGATCCCGTGTATATGGATACACACAAATGGCAGGGATGCTTTGTTTTTGTATTTCACTCTGGGAGTTAGCTGTATGCACGAGTTACTAGCTCCAAACCCTCACGTGAAGTAAAGCACTGGATAATAAGCAACAATTGCATCTGCCATTTTAAAAAATATTCTATGTGCAGACAAATTTTGTGGCAAACAATTTGAGTTCATGGAGCTGCTGTCTGGTGATGGTAACAAGGACTGTGATGTATTTAAAAACAAGCCACCTAGCAACAAGAAAACAATCCACTGAAGAACTACTACAGAGATAGAGCATGGTGGCACGTGCTCGAAACACTCCAGTAATTTTGAATCCAACCTCCACTATATAGCGAAATCTTATGATTACATTAATGTTAATGTTTCATTTTCTAACTTTTACCTTTGTGACATGACCCTGGAAATACCAAACTAATTAAATGTCCTGTCTGAGAAGTAAAACTATAACTCAAAATAAAACAAGTGGATTATTTTAAAGCTATATGAAAAAAGCTGTAATGAACTGTGGTGCTAATGGCAAATTAACAGCATCTAAAACATTTAACATTTTGCTTACTTATTGGTAAATCTCAAAGATGGGAGAAAGACATAAAATGGGTAAACATGAACAATGCCCTTGTTTGGTCTCATGTTAAAAATACTATTCCTTGAACTTTCTGTTCTATAAAACAGATGTGGTGCTGCCTGACTTTTGACAACTTAACACAAATCTAGACACACTGTTGATGAGGTATTCCAATCAGATGAGCCTGTAGGCATGTCCGAAGGGCACATTTTTTGTTGTTGTTGTTATTGTGAATTAATGTAGGAGGGCCCAGTAGAGAAGGTGCCATCGGTAGGCGGGTGGACTTGAAGGCAAGCCAGTAAGCAGCATCCCCCACAGTCTCTTCTTCAGTTCCTACCTCCAGGTTCCTGCTCTGAGTTCTTGCTTTGATTCCCCTCAATGATGGACTGTAAACTTTGAGACAACTGACCCTTTGTCTCCACAGGTTGGCTTGGGTCAGTGTTTTATCACAACCAACAGAAAAGTGACCAGAGCAGATGCATATATACAAGTCAAAGAATTTTCCTTTTCTTTCTTTGTAAAGTTCTATTACCGTTTATTTTCAATTGTGCATGTGTGCAGGTGCATGCATTAAAGTTACAGGTAGTTGTGAGCTTCCTGAAGTAGATGCTAGAGCCAAAATTCCAGTCCCCCACAAAATCAATGTGTGCTCTTAACCGACGCATCTCTCTAAGCTCCAATAAGTTCATTGTTCTGAATATATGGAAGCAAGAGGATTTTAATTCCACTAGGTTCTCTAAATGAGCAGTGTTGTAAATGACATTTCTACAAGCCTAAAAATTAATTTAAATGAATTTCATAACACAGACAAAATAGATTAGCTTTATCTAAACACATGAATCCATATATATGTTCACAATTGCTATTTTAAAATCCAGCTCATTGAAATGGCTTACCTGACACAAGAATAATGAGAATCTTAGCATTGGCCGCTAAGAGGCTATGGAAGAATCTCAGGGTAGCTGGGATGTCCTTTACATAATAAAGCATCTAGATGGGAGGGAAAAGAGACATGAGATGCTTCTAGACACTCAGTGAAAGTTCAAGGTTTTCCCTTTGAGTGAATTACTATCAGGAAAAATCTTCAAGTGTTTAAAGGTTAAATATGTTTCTTTGTGACATCACCAGCCTAATAAAAACTACTTGACTTATCTTATAAGAATGGATTGGGCACAAAAAATAAACTTGGAATTGTCTAGAGTTTGACCTGGAGGCAGGCAGTAGAGAGGAAAAGAGAAGGGAATGAGTGTGTATGAATGAGAGGATGCCTGTTGTGCTGAATGAGGGATGCAGAAAAGTAAAAGGCTGTGCTGGGAAATGTTGGGCAGAAAGCTGCACATAGGGTAAAAATGTACATATGTGGGTATTCGATGAGGTAGAGATATGCGGTGGTTTGGATGAGAACAAACCCCATAGACCGATATATTTGAATGCTTAAGGAGAGACTCAATTTGTTCCAATACGTGTGGTTCTTTTGAGTAAAGTATATTACTGGGGAGATCCCATCTCTTTCTGTTGCCTGAGGATCCAGATGTAGAACTGCCAAGCTATTCCTCCTCTACCATGTCTGCTTGCATGCCACCATGCTTCCCACCATGATGGTAATGGACTAAACCTCTGAAACTGTAAGCCAGCCTCAGTTAAATGCTTCCCTTTACGGGAGTGGTGTTGGTGATGGTGTCTTCACAGCAACAGAACACCACTAAGACAGAAGTTGGTGCCAGGGAATGGGGTATTGCTGTGATGGCCTGACCATGCTGCTCGTTGGAAGAATGTGGACTTGGGGACGTTGGATCAGGAAAGCAGTTGAATGCTTTAGCCAGGCTCAGTGGGCCAAACCAGTAGAAGCATGGAAGACAAAGGTATTGAGAGCAATGTAGATTATGGCAGTTTGGCTCAAGAGGATTCAGAATATTAATAAGTGCCCAAGAGACTGTTCTTATAATATTTTGGTGAAGAATGTGACTGTTTTCTAGACATGTTCAAAAATATGTTCAAGACTAAACTTAAGAGTTTTAGATTAACAGCATTGGCGCAGATTCCAAGAAACCAGGTATTGACTGTGTTTCTTGGCTATTAATGGCCACCATTGGGCAGATCTATAATGAAAAGGAGCAAGCTGAGAAAGGAAAAACACAAAATGTAAAGTTTGCAGAGAAAAAGAAGCACCACAAAGTATAAGGAAGATAAGGCCAGTGCTGAAGATTTTATTTTTAAAGCCTGATTTTAATAAGTAAAAGGAATTATCACCTCAGGATATGACTTCACCAAGCTTAGCTTACAATTTATGAAAAGGATTCAGAGAAAATGTCGAGCAGTGAAGGGAAACATCAAAACAGAAACCTGGTTTTTAAAAAAAAAAAATAACAAGGGGTCCATGTTCCAGCTTCAGCAAGCAGCAGAACTTGGTAACTTTGACCACATGGTTCTGGCTTTACAGTCAAGGATACAAGAAAGGGGTTACGAGATCTCTCTCCATGACTAAGGAAAGCCACTAAGGGTGGGCATCCCCGTATGGAGGCCCAGAAAGCTGTAAAGGTGAAGATGCCTGGATTGCCTTGAAGACCTCGAAAAGTTGGAGATGCCAGAGTCATGTGATTCCTGATGAGTAGAGCTGTTAGACGGGTGTAGAATTAGCCCAAGAGAGACAAGTGTGTTGTAGCCAACAAGGCTGAAGAGTGGAGATCTGAAGAGCATTTTGACATCAGACATGGAGAGGCACCGTTTGGAGTTTTCTCTGTTGGCTTTGCTATTTACTTTGATCCAATATTTCATTACGCCTTCTTTCTTGCCTTTTAAAATTGCAATCTATGCCACTGTATAATGGAAAATCTGCTTTTAAATTTGACTTTATAGGATGATACAGCAAAGTGATTTCTTTGAGTCTCAGAAGATTTTGAACTTTGGACTTTTAAACAGCATTGGGACTATTATAGACTATGTGGATTAATGCAATTGACATGAATACACTTTGCATTTGGATATAGCTACCAGCCAGTGAGAGCCAGGGAGTAGGATGTATTGGTTTGAATAAGAACGGTCCACACTGGCTCATATAATGGGATGCTCCCATTTATAAGAATTGCAATGGTCATGACGCCTTTTCCAATCAATATAACACTGACTAAGAAAGAGGGTAAAAGATGAATTTTCAGTGGATTTTTTTTGTTTAAAAGTATGAAGTAAAGTGATCTGATCAGGAGCAGGCTTCAAGAGGAGCCAGGAGAGAGAATAGTTTCATGAGGATGGAAAACACATCTAGAGAAACAAAGCATACAATTTCTGGATATGCTAAATGTCTCCTGACAGATAAATTATATGTTTCCTAAGAAAACAGAGGTGAAAACTGCTCAAATATGTTGACTTTAGACCCAACGTTTTCTTTGGGTTCTTATTTATACTCCTTTGAAGTCACTGTGATTATGGACAACAGGAAGAAAGTTGCTATTAATTAAGTGTTCTATACAAAACAAAACCATTGTCCAATACTAACCAACTTCTAACATGGATATTCTCTTTACTATCCAGAAATTTCAATGATGTTGAAAATTGACAGCTCAGGCCAGTAGTAATCATTGCTTATTAGTCCATTGCTGCTGAATCATGAAAATAAATCCTATTAAATGACTGGCTAACATAAGTAACATATTGCTGATCCAATATTATGAAACATAGTTCTTCCTTAATATATATAAATATAAAAGAATACTCCTACTAACAGAAAAAAAGAAGATTCAGAAAAAGTCTGGAACATTTACTTATATACTGGTCATCTAAACCAATAGAGCCATTGATAACTCGCTAGAATACATTTTCGCTCTGCAATTCTAAAGAACTGTCCTTTTATATTGCAAAGAGAGTCTTTGTATTTATCAACATTTTTTTAAGGCAGAAACTGTTCACTTATAAAACAAGTAACCAAAATATTTCATTTTAAAACATTAAAATAATATGCATTCTTCATACAAATTTGTGCAAAATGTCTTCTTGGCTGCATATTATGAGACTATTTCTTACCTGAATCATATGAATAAAGTCCCACTTTTCAGAGACTTCTTCATCCAGCATTCGTTTTTGATACTCAGATGATGTCTCCTTGTGCCAAGCAAATTTTACATTCTCCACATTTGACGTCTTGGCTACAAGCTCTATAATACCCAAGAAAGGTAACCTACAGTAAGTTTTTAATTTAATTACATATGGAACCCATTTTCATTTAGAATTTTAATGTAATAAATGTTATATGATTGTAATGGCTAATCTTGGTTGTCAGTTTGATTATTTTTGGAATCAAATAACACCCAAGAAATGGGGCACACCTGTGGGAACTTTTGAGATTAGAAGGACATATGCCTTAAGTCTGGGCCATAAATTCTGGTGGCAGTTCACATAAATGGATATGAAAAAGAAAGCTTTTTGCTTTTTGCCTGTTTGCCTTCACTCTTACTGGCAAGTTCATCTAACCTGCTGCTGAGACATTGCTATACTTTTATAATTTTATAAGTACTATAACATTTCTTTGGGATTCCAACACAGACTGAAGACATAAAGTCATTCAGCCTTGTGAACTGAACAACTGCTGGATTTTTGTCCTTTGGATCCAAAGGAAGCCATTAGTGAACTAGCAAGCCCACTCTACATCCTATGAACCACTCTACTACATCACATTTTAACAGAGATGGATTAATTCTATCAGTGCCGCTCCATTAGGGAAACCCTAATACAAGAACATAAAAAATAAAAGGCACATATTTTTCTTTATTCCGTCGCTCAGAAAATTAAGTTTGTTAAGACTTTCCTAATACTTGATAAAACTGGAGAAAAAAGAAAAAAGACTAAGAACAAATTTGAGAATATGGTAAAATATAAATTACACTATCAAAGTATAGAGATTAAATCAACCACAGAATTTTAGGAATAGAAATTTAATATAAAATAGAATGATGAATGAAGTCATTGAAGGAATTCATGTATTCACTGTTAGCAGTTTCAGGTAATCATTCCTGCCTGCCAAGAATTAATTAGGTTTCTCTCCAAATAAACTTGCCAAATACAGAGTAGTCAGTGTGTTATTGACCATATGAGGCGCACAGAAGAAACCCGCAAACAAAATGAGAAGGTAAGCTCTAGAGATAGAATTTAGCACATACCTTTGTACTTGACAATCTGCTCAGCACTTGGCTCAACAACTTCATTGTTGATACAGATTCCCGGGTACTGAGCTTGGACTTTGGAGAGAATCTGAAGGTCAATTTCACCTAGAAGGTAAATAAAGCAGGTTACACTGAAAACAGTAACTCAGAACAACCTGGGCTGATTTACAATCTGATTTACATTTGGAAATATTTGCAAAAAGATTAACACTCAACTGTTGCTTTGCCTAAATATTTATGATGAATAAACACTATATTTAAAGTAAAAATAATAATCTGATGTGAGAAGGGGTATGAATAAAATTTACTTATTCCTTCATTTACATAATCATCATTCATATATCTATTACTATGCTTTGAATTACAAAGTTGTCACGGACTATAAGAGGCAATGAATAAGTTTTGTAATAGTCACATATAATTTTAAATATTTGTCAGTTGAAAGATATCTCTAAGCCAGATATTAAAATATGAGGAAAACACAACTTGGAACTGATAACTATGCTGCTTAGCGACTTTAGTCACTCTGCTTTATAACTCCCTTATTCACCTTCCCTGCCTTATCAAGTGCTTTCTTAATGAACAAATCTTTGCTTTCTCTTTTTTGTTCTACTAGTATTGCCCTTGTTCTAGCTGAAACCTTCCAATTCCAAGACCAGCACAATAACATCTAAAAGAAAAGACTCTTCTTCCATGCCACCACTTTAGGCCCAGCTGGGAGCCAAGCTGTGGGCTCTCTATATATGGTTCAGTTTCTTCCTCTCCCTATTCCCAATGCCCAGGCTCATGCAGGAACTGTGCCTGTGAGTACTCTTGCTGAGTCTAACCCAGGACCCTTATTTTATAATACCACTGCCCCCTCTATTCTGTCTCTCAAGAGAAACATAGAATCTGTTTCTGTAAGGTCTCTTGGCCAGGCCCATGCAGGATCCATATCCAAATGATATCCTGTTGATTCTGACCCAGGTCCAGCCGCCCTTTAAACCCTGAGTACTGCCCTGCAAACTCAAATCCAACCAGAAGTTCCGTTCTTGCATACTTTTCCAGGGATGTGTGGCCCCTTTTCCTGAGCTAGAAACTGCCATAGGACACTTTGTTGGACTTCAACCAAATACTCTTACAGTAACCTTCAGAATCCTGTATCACATTAATTTCCAGCTAACTGGAAACATGCTCAGAATCTCTAATCAATAATCAACACTGAGTAGTTGAAGGACTGACCTGATTACTCCTCCAACCTCTGGTAACAGGACAAACATAACCAACTATCCATCCCAAACAAGCAGATCAGAATCTCCTATCAGACCTGCAACCAAGGAAATAAATCCATATGTCCCAGTCCCGTACAAAGTCACAAACAATATGAAAGATTAATAAAATACAGCCCCCTTAAAGACCAACGGCTGTGTAGAAACATTTCCCCAACAGAAATGGCCTACATGAATTTCAAAACACAAAATTTAAAAGAACAATTATAAACATCATTAAAGAATTGATGGCGAAGATATAAGCAACCACGTGGGTGAACATAAAGAGGACAGAAATAAGCTTTCATTGAAGTTCAAGAAAATACAAACATATTGTTGAACGAAATTACAAAGACAATACAGGACTGAAGGTGGAACACAATTAAAATAAAAAAAAGTAGAGATACTGAAAAAAACAATAGCTGAAACGAAGACAGATTTGAAAAAGTCAAAGACCCAATGAGAAAAGTTAAGGGTGAGCCTTACTGCAGAATGCACCAAATGGACCACAAGTTAAGGGTGAGCCTTACTGCAGAATGCACCAAATGGACCACACAATATCTGGACTTGATGATAAAGCAGAGGAATTGAACCAATTAATAAAATAAAATAATAGTATTTTTAAATACAAGAAAGGAATATCCAGGACAAAATTCATTCATTATAAATAAAGCAGTATGAAAAGAATACCAGGTCAGTGGAGTAGAAGATTTCCAATAGCATAAAAGAAAACTTCCTTACATGAAGGAAAGACAGAGCCATAAGCATGCAGGAAGGGCATGAAACAAAATAGACAGCGCATAAAGAAAAGAGTCTCCCAACGTCGTAAGTACAACACCAAAGTCTGGATCATCCCGTCTCATAAAAAGCTACCACTGACTTGAAGACACAGATAACTTGCCACAACATACAGGTCACCTGATGAAAAATAAACAGTGAAACATCAAAACTAAATGATATCACATATCAAATCCATCTAACAGATATCAGTAAGCTGACTATTCCACTCAGACATCAAAGAAGTTTTTATGCAGCAGCTCTAGAACTAAAATGGACCACGTTCTAGAACACAAAACAAGTCTCAGCAAATACAGTAAAGGAATTAATTCTGTGTTGCCTGTCTGACTTCAGTAAGGTCCGACTTGGAATGAACAGCAAAACAATTTCTAAAAATTACCAAATGCATGGAGATTAAATAATACACTACTAAATGGTGAATGTGTCAAGAAAAATCAAGAAGGAAACAACAAATTTCTGACAAATAAACAAAGAGAAAACAACAAAACTTATGGGGTGTATGAAATGCAGTCTTAAGAGGAAAGCGTAGAGCTCTAAGCACCCACACTAAAAATATCAGAGAGGACTTAATGATACAAATGACTTAATGATACAAATCAAGAGTTTGGAAATGCAAGAACCAAATCCAAACCTGATGGATGGGAAGAAAAAAATAGAAAAGGGGGCAGAAATTAAAGCAATACAAACAGCAAACAAGAGTACAAAGAGGCAACAAACCCAAGAGCTGCTTCTTTGAGGAGATAAAGACAGGTGGAACCCTCGGTCAAAACAACCAGGAGAGAAAGAAAAGAACAGGGTCTGAGAACAAAGGAACAGTGCGACATCGAGGACGATCAGTTTGTCCTAAGGGAACACTTTCAAAACCTATATTCTTTGGCTAGAGAGATGTCATGTAGAGAGCAGAAGATAAAACAGACTTGAATTATCAAACAATTCAGAAATACACAGCACATTCGGGAGTAATTAAAGGCCTGATCTAGAGAGAACGGCAATGCAGGTTCCATTTGCTATTTCCACTCATGTGCAAATATTAGTAGTCCTTACTCAGGAAGGGCCACTTAGGCAACTTATTTTTGACATCCTGAGACTTCAAACATATAAACACCTAAAGTTGTTGTATTTACTAAAGGCTTAACAAGAAAGTCTATAAATTTTTCTGTGGAAAATGCAGGAATATTAACTGGCCATATTTGAATATATCAAACTTATAGTCTTCCCTCCTCCTTTGTGAGTAGAACAGCAAATTAATGATTTTTGGAGTCTGGGCATGTTACGATTCTCCATAACTGATTTTTCTCTGTTAATTATTTTGTTGAAGTTAAGCAATTAGGAAAATCCAAATATGTGTCAGCGTAAACCAACATATTACAGAGAATATCTTTTCAAATCACTGTGCTTAGAAAGATTTAATTAGAACCAGTGGTAACTTCAGGATGCTGACATTACAGTTCCCACTCTCCTATAAATCAAATTAAAACATTTCTATAAATAAATTACCTATAAATTAAAACATCCTACAGATGTTTAAATTATTTTTACATAAGTTGAATATTTTTAAAAATTAACATTGTTGTTAATTTTATATATCAACCCTTCCAGAGCATGAGGTGCCCAGAAATTTAGTTAAATAGTATTGTAGATATATTTTTAATGATGTTTCTGGATTAGAGTAATATTTGAATTGATAAATTAGGTAAAGCATATTGAAAACCAAAACAGAAAACTCTGAACTGAGAAGCTCTTTTTTTTTTTTTTTTTTTTTTTTTCGGGTTCTAAAACTTAGTCTTATACTCTGTGATATCAATACATAGAATTTGATAGATTAGACAAATCCAAATGTGTGACTCCTCTTGAGACTCCAGCATTTGTACTGGAAGCTGGAATCACAAATTCCTTTGTGTCTCTAGCCTACAGACCACAGACCCTTGGGTTTCTCAGTCATTATCATCATCATCATTTGAATAGACCTGTTATTACTTTACATATCTATTCTTGCAATTCTGTTTCTAGAACATCTCCACCATTATACTTATAATAGCGCTGTCCTACAGCATATCATTTTTATACTCATGACTATCCTAAAACCAAGTATGGAACAAGTACATTAACAAGTTAGTATTCAGTTTAATGACATTATTTAATGACATCTCCATATTAATGTCCTTTTAAACACTGGAATTGCTGGAGGTAACTGAGATCAAAGAGAAGAAAAATTCCCCCAGCCTACTTCGTTTTTGTTTTCCTAATGGAAGTTTACAAATTATTCTCTGTTAGACGCAGCTCTAGGAATCTACAAACAAAGCTTGCATTTAGTTTCTGCCCAGATACTTAGCTTCTTATTTATTTTCCCAACCTCAGAAGCCCAAAAGTACTATCCTTGGTGCTCTCATCTCTGTACAAGTCAGTTGTTCTTCGTTGAAGTTCCTTTATGCACAGTATCAAGCCACTGTTTGAGTTTCTTCTCGTGGCTGTTTCTCTAACATAATGAACATCAATGAACATTAACATGTATTTCTCTTATTAATCTATCTTTCTGTATAGGGTCCACAGAGCTCAAGGGAGGTCTAGGAAGGCAATATTTGCATTCCCTAGAATTCAGGATCATATAAAATACACAATAGGATTTTTTTTTGATGTATAGATTGCCAATAGGGCACTTCTAACACATTAATTGCAATAATTATTACAACCTTTTATGGAGTTTTGCATAGCAAATGATGAAATCACAAAGACTAAGTTATAACTATTAAGGAAGCATGCATGCATGGGGTGACCAGGGAACACTGTGGAAGAGATAAGCCTTGGCACATCTATGTGCTTAATGTTAGCTCTGCTGGGCTTTAAAACATTACAGTAGAATTCTCACATTATTTGGAACAACTGGTAGGTTTCTGTATGATGTTTATATTTGGTATTCTCTTTAATAAACAGAATTACTAAAGGCGATTAAGGCTTTAGGGAAAATTAGACTTGAGCTTGTATTTCAGCTCTCAACTCTGCCATCCTCTACCAGATGATAAATATCTTGAAGCCTTTAAGATGGCAAGCATCTGAAAATGAACTTCAATATTTTTAAATAAAGCCTCTAAGAAATGCTAGGAAAATAAAACACAGTAACATATGCAAGAGTCAAGTAACATCCTAATAAAATAACAAATATATAATAGCTCAACTCCTCTATTATTCCTCTCCTAAAAGCAAAGTGTATAGATAACTACCACAGCATATAGAGAAGGAGAAAACATTTTAAAATGCTTTGGTTACCAGTTGAGTGTGTGGTGTATATTTGTAACCTGAGCACTAACAATCTGAGGCAGAAGGATCATGAGTTTAAATCCAGCTGAAGTACATAGTGAAACCTCATGTAAAACAAAAACAAAACCAAACCAGAGAAGCCCAAGACAACAGACGTATTGACAAATTTGGAAAGCTGCCTGGCTGTACCAAGATCACATGCCAATTTGTTCATCCTGTCTTTATGTCTCATATCTTCTAGTCTGTGCTAAAGAATTACTAAAAATATTACAATATATGGACAGACATTTCCATAGGGATTGAATAAATTGGAGCTATTATATATTAATTCAAAAATTTAACATTTTAACATTTATTTTATTTGCTTTTATTTATGTAGACACATATTTAGATATGTATACAAGTGCCCACAAGGGCCAGAAGAGCACATTGGATCCTTTGAAGCTAGACTTACATGATGTTATAAGCCCCCTGACATGGGTACATAGAGCCAAGTTCCAGTCCACAACAAGAACAGGGCATGCTTTTAACCCCTGAGCCACCTCCCCACCCCAGTGTTTGTATACTAAATTGTATTATCTTATTTGATTGAAAAGCTCATGCAGAACCCCATTCTCCAGTTAGGTGACTATATCCCAACAGACACAAAATCTACAAGATACAAATCTGTATTTCAGGAAAATTACAATACCACATCACGATCTACTATATGTATGTGTGTATATGTGTATATGTGTATATGTGTATATATGAGCTCACTGCTTCATTCTTATTAGTCCTATGGCTACACAATTAAACTTAATTGCTTTTCAAAGTACATAATCTTTTCAACTTTTAAAATTATTGTTTTCTATATGTATATCTGTGAAGACACAGTATATCTGACTGTATATCTGTGAAACATAGGTATGTTATGTCCACAGAGGCCAAAAGAGGACATTGATTTCCCCTGGAGCTGGAGGTACTTATGGCTGTGAGCTTCCATGTGCTGCACCATATAAAGTCTTCTGATTTACAAATGATGATTGTTTTGTCTCCACTTTGTCAATTATCACTTGTTTTACTCTTTCAAGCCTTATTAAATTAGCTCCAAGAATCCTGTGTCCTGCTCATATTTCTGAAAATAAAGAGTGACCAAAGAATATGAGCACTAAGTGGTATAAAGCACTGTTGCTAAAAACTTCTTCCCAGAGGGAGGTGAAACTACGGTCTATGCCCTCTCCTGATAAAGATACTAATCTTCCTTACTGAGCACAGGTGAGGAATTGATTAAAGGGACATGGGTATGCCTTCCCCACTGGCCACCACCTGGAACACCTCAGTCAATAGGAATGAGGGCTCCCCATGGTCACATAGATAGTCTCCTCTCTAATCTTCCCCTTGGCATACAAATAAATATAGATGTGTGTGTGCGTGTATATACATATGTGTGTGGATGTATATATGTATATACATATATATGAATATGCAAAATATATACATATTCAATTCCCTCCTCTGGGCCATGTACAGAGCTGCCAGTTTGTAAGGAGCAGTTGGACACTTGGAACAGGTGTGAATTGTCAACAAGCCCAGTGAAGATGACCTTTTGCAAGAGGACAGAGCTTAATGCTTCCAGATGGCAGTTACTTAGCTCTGAGAACAATCACCCATGATAAGGAGCAATTTCACTTATGGAGATTTTAGTTTCTTTGCTTCAGGTAGGTGTTGCTCAATTGTGCTAGGAGAAATGGTATTACTGCTATGAATGGCATAAACATTTTCACCAGAGGTATGAAGAAAATCAGCTGAAGTTGCATATTCATCTGAGACTAGAAAATGTAGACAGCGAGACCAGAGTCCAGTGAGCTAAGACTGTGGTGAGCTCCTATGACGTGTACTGTGGGGACTGAGCATAAAGGACAGCATAATACAGACCAATGGCTGTACTTACAAGAAATTAGACTTCAGAGACTGATCCAGAAGTACAATCAAGTTCAAGGATGATTACAATAATTAACCTCTTAATGGGAGAGGTAAAATATGAAAGGCACTGATTCTAAAAGGCAAGGATATGAGATTCCACAATGGATAATGCTTGTCTTTGGGTCATCAGATCCTTATTCCTCAGTTTTGTTTATTCCATTTGGTTAATGAAAGCTAAGAATATAATTGGACTTCTTCCTTCAAGTGCTTCTTATGTTTCTGATCAGTTTCTTAGGAAGAATGACCCTAAGGAAAATCCATATTTTCTCTAAGATAGAGCCTGGTTTAATTAAGACAATGTTCAGCCTTCAACAAAAGGACTCAAAATATTCTTCCCTTTATTTTCATGAATCTTGTTAGCACCTAGGTGCATACTCATGTAAAGAATTAGTGCAGGCTGAATATTCTCTATAAAATAGCTCATAAAACTATGGGCCCAAAGCTGGACAAAGTAGTGCATGCGTTTAACCCCAGCACTCACTTGAGAGGTAAAGGCAGAGAGAACTTTGAGTTTGAGGCAGCCTGTTCTACAGAGCAAGTTCCAGGATAGCCAGGGCTACACAGAGAAACCCTATCTCAAAGGGGGAATAAAAAGAAAGAAAGAAAAAAACAAAACAAATGTAGGGGACTGTGTTGTTTCATGGTAAATAATTGTCCCACCCACTGGTTTAATAAAAAGCACTGACTGGCCAAAGGCAGGCAGGAAGTATGGGCGGGACTACCAGACTAAGAAAACTCTTGAGAACAGGAAGCACAGAGCAGAACGCCAGAGAGAAGCCAGAAGAAGCAGAGGACAACCATGCTGCTGTGAGAAAAGGTACCAAGCCCCATGGCTGAACAGGATGAGTCATGGGTTAGATGAAGGGTAGAGAGTTAGCAAGTTATATGCCTGGGCCTTAGACTGATCAGCTGAAAACTATCGAAAGCATCTGTGTGTCTCTGTGGGACTGCGGGACTGCAGGACTGCAGGACTGCGGGTCTGTGGGCCTAGACCTTGAGGTTAGGCTGGAAAGTCTGGGCCTGTAACCTCCTACTACAAACAAACAACAACAAAAAAAAGTAACCACAAAAAAAGAAAAATATGTGGATACATTTGTATTAGCAATTCAATTATATTTATATTAAAAGACAATTAACTAAACAGGGATAGTGATTATTTTTAATTATTGTTGCTTGTAGGGCTTTTCACATTCTCTGAGCACATGTAACACTACGAAGTTATAATCTGCTACTTGGAGGCTATCTGGAACTCATCGGAAATTATTCTCTTCCTTAAGTGAATTAAAGGACATCCTTCAGGTAATTCATCACTATTTCAATCCTGTGCCTGGAGTGTGGGGAAGCAATCCCACAGTACCGAACACTCTCCGCAGCATGATTAACAACAGCAACCTTCTTGATTTGTCTTTCTGCTCTATCTGTGTGGTTAAAGATAACAGAGCAAATGCGTTTTTAGGATTAGCCCTAAGTACATTACAGCATACTGAGTTTTATGAAAACTGAACAAATAATGCCACCATAAATGAGCTATTTTTTTTTTCACTGAAAGACTCTTGATTTCCTTTGTGCTCACATGGCTACAATCCCTCTCTTTCATGTGGCACTGTGCATTTGTATTTAGCAGGCTCAAGGACACTAAGAAACAAGTGTGGTATAGTTCCCACTTAGGAGGCTGTGGTCATAGCTATGTCAGCATGCTTTAAATTAACGTATTAAGTCAAAGATAACTAATACCTTAAAACTGAAACAAATACTAGCCTTTGAGAAGAAACTTGTTGTTTTTGTGTTTCAGAGAAGGCACAGCCTTTGCCTTACAGGACAAATAGGGTATCTTCAGCACTTTATAAATGCTTTCTTATTACAATCCTGAAGATAACACTCAGTGTTTCCATTTTACCAATGAGAAAAATCTCAACTTATGTATCCAGTCAAAGTTACACAGTGTATTGGGGTAGTTACAAATGATACGTATATTTATCTGCTTTTTCAGAGTTAGTATTTTTCTTCTAGATTAGAAACTCTTAATAAGACCAAGTGATGCCCAAAAAACACAGAAAAGAACGTGCTCGAAATGATTAAAAAATACTTTTAAAATTCATTCAGAAGAAGTGAGTAGTAAGGCCAATACATTTTAGAGATGAGGAGACAACAATGTAAATTAACTATGATATTAAATATATATTTGCCCATATTGAGATGTTTTTAATGAGGGGAGATGTGGATCAATTTACATTCTGGTGAAAGTTTCCAGTCCTCACATGGACCAGTAACAGGTAAGCAGAAAAGCCAGTCCATGGAGTATTTTTTAAAGGGCTCAAGCTTAAAGAACTTCTGAAATTTCCCTTTTCTATAATTATGTAAGTAATTTGGATAAGAAATAATCTTCAAAGTTATCCTGGTTTTTTACTTACAAAAATAATAAGAAAATTTTTTTTCTTATCTTTCTTACAAACTCTAATGAAAGCTAATGTCTAAAGACTGTGAATCTATTGAGGGTAATTAATTTTAATTGAATGATGCTGCTAATATTTATAAGTTGATCTTCTACAAAGGCAAGATGGAAGTGATTTTCTAGAGCATGAACAATGTGGCTATAGTAGAACATAAATTTATATGTTTTATTCATACCTGCACCTCCGCCTATGCTCAGAATCTTAATTTCTGCTTTGGCTTCTCCAATCCTGAAAAGCAAGCAGACAAACAAAATTATATAACTTTAAAAATACACAAAAGGTGTTCTGCCAGTTCTTCCTATCAAGTCCATCGAAAATCAGACTAATCAATGAGCCAACGTGAAAGTGTTGCCAGTCATGTCTGGGGCTCCTCATTGCTACTGCTCTGTATGGAGTACCTGAAAAACACAGACTCTGTTCTTTCAACTTGGAGACACAAAATCACCACTATAATCATCTCACATGTAAAAAGTGGCATTTTTTTGGAGGCTGGAACACAAGGACACATAGTTCTGTGGACCTTTTACACTGATAATATGAAGCCTGGGCCTGGAAAAGGACTTGATGGTCCATGCTACCTCTATATGTCTTTTTCTTCTTCCTTCCTTCTGTTTCTCTTTCAATAAACAAATATGTATTATGTGTTTATCGTATGCCTATCCTAGGGATTAACTTTTCAAAAAAGTGACAAGATAGTACTTTCAATCTACAATCAAAGTGCACTCCACCCATGGCATGAGGAGGAAATTCTTAGGGCTTCTTTCTGATGCAGGTTTAAGGGGGGGAAGATGCCTGAGTGCACAATGTCTGCCCTGGAAGAGAAAGCAAAGAGACGGTGCTAGAACCCTTGGACAAAGATAGATTGATAAAAGTTTTCATTGAATCGATCAAGTTTTATTTTTTAAGAAACTTTAATTCAGCAGATATTTGTAAATGAAGAACTTTAAAAAATCAGAATCAATGATGAATTCCTGAGAGTTATCATAGTAAGCTCAATATTCAAAATTTTTCAAAATTGAGTAAACAGAGCCAAACCCCAAAAAAATCATATCTCAAAAGTATAGTAAAATTGAAGAAAACAATTTACTACAAAAATGTAGTGAAATTGTTATCTAATTTTAAAAATCATTTAGATCTTAAAATTCAAATACATTTATTTAAAAAAATATTACCTTAAGTATGTAATTGATGTACCCAACCTCTGTCTTTAGCAAACTCTTCCCTTAAAGACACAGGGAGGTTTGGGAGCACTTTGCAGCATCATGTAACTTTTAAAGTACTTCAAGCAAAGAAGTTTAGAGGGCCTGAAGCAGAATCTAATTTCAGAGAAAAAAATATATTCTCTTTTTTTCTTTTCTCTTTCTTCTTTTTATTCTCTCTTTTTATTTTTCTTTGTTGCTTTTTTTGAAACAGAGTCTCACACTGTGGCCCATCCTGGTCTGGAACTCAAGGCATTCTTGCCCTTACTTCCTAAATGCTGGAATTATAGCTTGACCCCATGTCCAGCAAAACTGCTTCCTTAATAATGACATTTGGATTCAGATATTCGTAACCTTACATATTACTACTAAAACGCGAGTTTAGTTATAACCAAAAGTTCATGAGTTTTTCACATATTCTACTGTCAACATTCCGTCCAGACTGGATGCACTCAGAAGACAGGGAAGGGGGGTCATCCTGTGTCATGCTGTGAGGCTGAAGAAAATCAAGGATCTGGTTAAACTGAGGGATGAATGTGTATTTGTCTAAACTGAAAAAGTACTCAGGAAGTAACCCATAACCTAGATTTTTAGAAATGAGTGGAAAGGTCCAAAGAAGTAAATTATACTTTCAGATAAAACCTGTCAACTCAGTATCTGCTTTAATATTTTAATGTTTTCTAGTCAGAAAATGTCATACATGTCCATGAAAGGTTTTGATCAAATTCAGCCACTGTTCTTTCTCAAGAGACACTAGCCCACTCCAGCATGTGGCTCTTCTTCCCAGTTCCCTCTGCCTTGCTAAACACTCTTAGATTATGTCACTAAGACTAGCCACCCTATTTGGTCACTTCCTCCTCCTCAAGCTGACTACCAAGGTCCAGCTATTAAAGTCCAGCAGTCAAAAGCCCCCATTGGTTCACCTAATGAAGATGCCCACTCAAAACACCTCACCACATCCTAGCCCATCCTAACACCAACTTCCCTTCTTCTTCCCTTAAAAATGACACCTGTGAAGTCATTTACTGCAGTTTTTCTGTCAGTCAGAAGCAGCCACTTTAACTTTTCTTCCCCTCTTAATAAAGGATCTCTATGAAAACAGGTGTTTGGTGTGGTCTGTGCTTAATCCAGGGTCTCCTTAGCTTCCCCTCCATTTTCTCCTCTATTTCCTCTCCACCATACTTCTTGTGCTGTTGACTGTAAATCCTAGATCCACTTATACTTAGTGGAACCTATGTGTGCGTAGGGTGGGGTGTAGAGCCCAGGATTTAGTTTTTATACCTTTATCCTATTACTTGTCAACTCATTAACCTTGTTAAGACAGAAAATACAAGACTAGGGAATGACACGGTAAAGTGTTTAACAAAAGGAAAAGGAGGAGGAAGGTCAGGGAGGAGGAGGGCCTGGGAGGAGGAGGGGAAGGAAGGAGGAGGGCCTGGGAGGAGGAGGGCCTGGGAGGAGGAGGGTCAGGGAGGAGGAGGGCCAAGGAGGAGGAGGGGCAGGGAGGAGGAGGGGCAGGGAGGAGGAGGGGCAGGGAGGAGGAGGGGCAGGGAGGAGGAGGGGCAGGGAGGAGGAGGGGCAGGGAGGAGGAGTGGAAGGAAGGAGGAGGGCCTGGGAGGAGGAGGGCCTGGGAGGAGGAGGGTCCGGGAGGAGGAGGGCCAAGGAGGAGGAGGGGCAGGGAGGAGAAGGGCCAGGGAGGAGGAGGGCCAAGGAGGAGGAGGGGCAGGGAGGAGGAGGGGCAGGGAGGAGGGGCAGGGAGGAGGGGCAGGGAGGAGGAGGGGCAGGGAGGAGGAGGGCCTGGGAGGAGGAGGGGCAAGGAGGAGGAGGGGCAGGGAGGAGGAGGGGCAGGGAGGAGGGCCTGGGAGGAGGAGGGGCAGGGAGGAGGAGAAGAAAAGAAAGGACAGAATTCTGCAATTGCTCAAGTCTGCTCTGGTAGGCAGGGGAACTACCACAGGAAACCAACTCATAGAGAAACTCAGACAGCAAAAGATAAAATACCAGATTGCTTTTGTGGTTTGTAAATTAGGTCCACAGTTCGTCACTTCTTACTATTTTTCATAGTTACCTCTTGAAACAGAAGGAGTCAAAACAATTTATTCCCAGATAGGTGACTGGATTATCTTCAGCCCGTGGAATCTGTTACCTCAATAATGCTTATCAGCTTCCAGACAAATTGAACACATTAATCAAAATAAATGATAAATAAGGGAGTTTGTGAGAAGGACAGAAACCAGTTTCACTGATAATGGTAAAATGATCCTCTTTTCAGGATTATATTGATATTAAATTGAAAGAAAAAGGCAGCGTCTGGGAGAATGATTATGATAACAAAGAAAGGAAATGCACTTAAATCAAAATTATTAGAATTGGGAAGCACTAATTCTATGCCCTGGAGCAAACAGTATTCTGCAATTTACCTATATTTGATTCTAAGAAATGAACACCAGACTCCATCTGACACTTAAAAAAAAATTGAAAGGTTAGAAAAAAGATCTTTTTTTTTCCAGATAAGGTTGGCCTTGTGCCTTTCAAGCCTTCAAATAGTTAACAGTTATCCTGTGCTCTGGCTACACAGCACAAATCAGTCTTTCGCTATTTAAAGCAAACACAGAGCTGCTTGAGCCAGGAGAGAGGCCAGCGGATTTAGGCAAGGCGACACAGGTGCAGGCAGCTGTGATCTGCTCCGACTCTAACCCCAGGGCTTCCCTCCTCTGCCTACCGGCTAGGGCTCAGTTCCAGCTATCTGTCTTTGGCCCCACAGGTTAGTCCATTGGCAGGAACGCCATTTGTTACCTTGCTATTATGCCTGGCAGCTTCTTGTCCATGAATTCCTGCATGCACTGGTGTTCCGTGGAGTTATTTAGAAACCTCCGGAAAGATTCAACGTATCTGCCGTGGTCAGAAAACAAACTCCTCATGCGAGATGCCATATTGGGTTTCCTAATAAAGACGAGGAGGGGAGCTGCGTTTTACTTCCTTTCTTCCTAGTTCCTTCTTTTCCCGGTTCCCCTCCCCTCCCCCACCAGTTTCTATAACCCAGCCGTCCCCACAACCCCACCAGAAAAGGGGGGAAAAAAATACATGAATAAGAAATAAACCACAGCACGTAAACCTGTTTTGCATTTGACAAGCACCCAAAACTCTCAAGCAAGACTTTGTCTTGGAGCTTTAACCCTGAACAGCTGCTTTGGAGAAGAGAGGCAGCCGGAGGTCCAGAGAAGCTGTAAAAGCATCCCAGTCACTTCCTGTTTTTTCAGCAGCGGTCACAAGTTCCAAGTAGATGAAAAGGCTGTTTTGTTTTGTTTGTTTTATTTTTAAGGTAAACTACTAGACTGACCGGGACTGCTACAAAATGACGCGGCACCTTCAGAAACCTGCAGTTGCAAAAATCTAGGACAACCAACAGCTGGCCCTGGGTGGTTGTTGTCCAGAACTTTCCTGCCTTTGAATGTTTTAACCTTTGATACTTAAGATCAATTGCTTAATTTGTTGGCATCAAATCCGGAAATTTTTTTAAGTCAAGGAGGGGCATGAGAGCTTTAAGCTAAATTTTAAAGTAGCAGGAAGGTTTCTACATTCTACATTCTACATAAAAGGATAAGCACAGGTCATCTGAGCCTGTGGAAGCTGAAACTTTCACTCAGGGTTATTTAGTGCTCTCTGTCGTTCCCATTGTTATCTCTAGGTGGTTGTCAGCTAATAAAGGCAAGAACAGAGGTATAATCGCTGTCCCGAATAAGTTACACATAGCCTTGTGTTTTCTTAAATGGTTGAAAATGTGCTAGTGCATTTACATTACCAACTTTACTCCCTTCCACTAGCGAGGTGCTCTGTGCTGTTAATGGTCTAGTCCCTTTCAGTATCAAGTGCAGCTAAGTGTTCCTGGTAGCAGACTTAACTCCATTGAGTTCTTACGTGTCAGAAACAGCATAACTCTTTCAAAACCTAGTTTAAGGATTGCTTTTTGCTATGCCTCCAGGAGCTCCCTCCCAAGACTCATGAGAAGTCTGAGAGTCTAAGAAGCTGAGTACTTTTGCTCAAAGCAAGGCACTGAAATGAGGGAAGGGCTGGAGAAGATTTCAAGGATGTTAAGTCACAGCACCCGAGCTTTCAGTAAAATCTTTATATTCAGTCCAAACCTATCGCCTAGGACCTCCTAGATAGCACTTCCATTTCAGTTTGCCTAAACTAAACTAACAGCATACAAATAATCTCAAGAAGAAGAGAAAAAAACTCTAAACTCACCCCACATACACCTACATACATGAGGAGAATGCTATTCCACCTAAAACTCATGGAAAACTAATTAACCATGGAAGGGCGCCATTTCCTTAGAAACTGAACTGTTGGTTTGGAACTTTGTAAGACTCTTAATCCAAAACATTTAATGTGATTCTCCAAATTCTTTGTCCACTCCTAGCAACAATGCAGAACTGAATTGCTCATGGTCTCTTTAATTCACAGAAAACACCATGCTTGTCTATGACTGTGCTAAGCTGTTGCATGATAATTGTGAATATTCATTTTCATTTCGTTTCGTCGAAAATAAATAAGTGAAAATAAATAATATTCTCTCTGTTGGCTATTTACTCTTCCTGCTCTGCAGAGTTCATGCCCCCCCCCTTGTTCTTATTTCAGTTGGATCCTAATGCTTTTCCTTATGTGTGTGTGTTCTTTATAAATAAAATATGTTAATCTTTGTAATGTTTTAACAAGCATTTTTCTTAATATAACATTTACCTTTAAACAAACAGTCATTGTCCTGAAATTTGCAGACAAGTGGATGGATCTGGAGAGTATCATCCTGAGTGAGGTAACACAGACCCAGAAAGACAGACATGACATGTACTCACTCATAAGTGGATTTTAGACATAGGCAAAGGATAGCCAGACTACATTCCACCCCACTCTCACCACTCTCCCCACCTCCACCCCAGCAGTTAGGTAACAGGAGAAAGTTAAGAGAGACATCCATAGATCCCCTTAGGAAGGGCAAAAAGAGATCTTCTGCCTGAGAAAATTGTAATCATATGGGGCAGAGGAGAGACAAGGGGAGGTGAGAAGAGAACATGAGAGATTGGGATTGGGGAGCAGATGGGAAAAGCAAAGAAGTGGATATCCTGATAGAGAGAGTCATTGTGGGATTAGAGAGAAACCTGGTGCTAGGGAAATATTCAAGAACCCATAAAATGAGCCCAGCCAGGAGAGAGTGCCTAAATTTGCCTTTCCCTATTATCATATAAATGACCACCCTAATTGCCATTATAGAACACTCATCCAGCAGCTGATGGAGGCAGATGTAGAGATCCACAGCCAAATACTGAGTTGAGCTACTGGTCCAGCTGAAGAGAGGGAGGAGAGATTGCATGAGCAGATGGATTGGGATCATGATGGGGAGACACATGGAGTTGGCTGTCCTGTGCTGTTGGGAGCTCACAGACTATGAAATGACAGCGGACAAGCCTTCATGGAACAGATCTGGACCCTCTATTTGCTGGTGACAGTTGAAAGGCAAAGGCAGTTTCTGGAGTTTCTTGCACTCAGACCAGAGTCTATCCTGGGTCCGTGAACTGGCTCCTTGAAGCCCATGCCTAGTGGGAAAACACCTTTCTCAGCCTTGACACTGAGGGGAGGGACACAGTCCTACCTCAACTGGATATGCCAGATGGAATTGACTCACCTTGGGGAGAAGGAGCAGTAGTGAGTATGGAAAAAAAAATATACTTTTTAAAAAAATAAAAATAAATTAATACAAAAACAATCATTGAAAATTTTGAAATGAAGACTTAGGACATTACTCATCTCATAGATATTATATTTTTATATAATTTGCTCCTTGATTCTTCTTAGTTGGAAAGACACTGTGTTCCTTAAAAAAAAAAAATACAAAAGAACTGGCACTTGTGCCAGATGGAAGTGGTAAAAGCCTTCCATCCCAGGACTCAGGAGGCAGAGGCAGGCAGATCTCTATGAGTTCAAGGCTAGCCTGGTCTACAGATCTAGTTCCATGACAGCCTGGGCAACACAGAGAAACCCTCTCAAAAAAACAAATAAGCAACAACAAAAAATGGCACCTGTAGTCCAATAATTCATTCAGTATGTCTATTTGGGTATTCAAAATATATATTAGCACATCGAAATTGTATATAACCATTTTTACATACTTTTGAAATATTTACTTTACATCTCTGGCATTTTTCTAATTAGTTTTGCACACAGATTTTTTTTTTTTTTTAAAGAGGAGATTTTGTTGCTTTCTGCATGACCTGCATTTTATTTAGTGCTGGTTTCAGCAATCACAACTTCCTTTTAACACTTCTATTTTTCCCAATCCATAATTCATCTAGAATTTTCCTGAGGAGTGAAACGTGAAGCAGTCTGGTTGGAATGGCCAACCCTGACAAATCCTCCTTCCCCTTCCTTCAGAACATCAGACGACACACTATAACATCTGTCACGGCAGTAACTTTTCAATGGTAATGAAGTCATTATTGCCTTTCCAAGGCTTTCTGCACATGAGAAGGTACTTAGACAATTTTCAATGAACTTAAGATTCTTATTTATTGGTTAACCAAACTGGAGTTCCCATTCTATGAGCTATCATTTATTATGCTTTTACCACGTCAAAGTGCCCTAAATACATTATTTCTTTAAGTACCCTAGCCTCCTGGGTATGGAGTTACTGATATTGGTAGATAGGGTTCAAATTCCTTCCCTAAGCTGTACAAGACCACATGACACCCACAAGAGTAAATTAGTGTTTGACACAAAGCTGCTTATTTTTCTTGGATTATTCCCTACTTACTATTCTGTACCATTTCACTGTGAAAACTACTTTATATTATTATTTTCCTAATTAAAGCATTACGTAATGGGGTAGTCCTGTATTTCTCTCATGTAGGTATATTCCTAGGACACCATCTGTGCTAAACATAAAAAAATGAAAAGAAATACACACTCAACTCCCTCTTCCAGTGTACCCTGTGCCTAAAAAGTACGCAAACTAAAGAGAAAAAAAAGAGAGAGAAAAAAAATCTAGAACATCTATTTGTTATATAAACATTCTTTACTTTATCTACATGAACTCTGACTTTTAATATGAGGAACAGTGTTCTCCGATGGCTTCTTATCCTTTATTATCTATATCCAATTTCCGAATAATTCCAAAAATATGAAATTATTCTTAATGAAATAGTTCAAAGAATCTCATTTAATTTTATTGTTATTTGAACATAGATTCTTCCCTCATACAACACATCCTAACTACATTTTCCCCTCCGTTCACTCCTCCTGGCTCATACCCACCTCCCCTCTTTTCGGGATCCACTCCTCTCCTGTCCCCATTAGAAAAGAGCAGGTCCTCAACAGCCACACACGATAAACAAAATACAGTAAGACAAGACAAAAGCCCTGTCAATGAAGCTGGACAACCCAACAGGAGGGGAAACGTCCCAAGAGTAGGGAAAAAGTGTCAGAGATACTCCTTGCTCCCACAATAGGAAGTGCCCCCCAACCCCCCCCCCCCACACACACACACACAGAGCACCTGGTGCAGACCCTGCAGTCCAATTTAGTCTCTGTGAGTTTTGTGAACCCATATGCACGTTTCTTAGTTGATTCAGTGAGCCATATTCTCCTGGTGTCCTCCATCCCTTCAATCTCCTACAATTTTTCCTCCCCCTCTCCCATGGGATTCCCCAAACTCCAAGGGGAGGGACCCAATGGAGACCTCCAATTTGTACTTTCCTCGATGTCTGGCTGTGGGTCTCTGTATCTGCTATTTGTTGCCGGAGTAAGTCTCACTAACAACTATTGTATAAGGCACTAATATATTAGTCTCTGCGTAGAGCAGAATGTCATCTTCCATGGATTTTTCCCCCTGCCAAATATGATAGCCAGTCCGCATTGCTGAACTATCTAGGTGGTGTAGAGCATGGGCTCCTCTCATGGCGTGAGACTCAAATTAAACCAATCATTGGTTGACCACTCCCACAGGTTCTGCACCACTATTGCCCCAGCACATTTTGCAGACCAGATAGATTGTTGGTCAAGGTTTTGTGATAGTGTTGGTGTCCACATTTCTCTTTTGGTAGCCTACAAAGTATCTCCCCATGCCAAAGAGACTAGAACACAGGGGTAAAGGCTCCATGTAAGCCCAAGCTCCACCTCTCCACGTTCAGTGTGCTGTGTGGATGCTGTCCTCAGCAATGGGGCCCTACTGTCAATTTGCAGAGAGCAATCTCTTATCCCAACATCATCTCCATGGGATTACACTCGGCCTACAACTCAGCTGAATGCAACTGGAGCCATGTCTGGCTATAAGAGATGACCAATCGAAATTCCATATCCGCTATTACTTATGTAATATCCCTTAAGTCCTCACTAAGATCACCCTCATAGATTCCAGGAATTTTCCACTTCACTAGGTTTCCACGCCCCACCAGTGCCTCCCAGTTCCAGCCCCCACTCCCTACATTGTCTCTCTCCATCCAATCTCCCTGCCCCTCCCTGATCTCTCCTGCTCCTGTCACCCCATCCTAGTCCACCTGCAAAGTCTAATTTATTTCCCCTTCCCAGGGAGAGCCATACATCACCTCTAGAAATCTGCTCTTTACTTAACCTCTCTGGGTCCAAGGATGGTAGCTTGGTTATTATTTACTTAGCAGTTAATATGTACTTGTAAGTGAATACATACCACATTTGTCTTTCTGGGTTTGGTTACCCTCACTGGGGATGCCCCCCAGTTCTATTTATTTAACTGCAAATTTAATAATGTCATTTTTTTTTTAGCAGCTGAGTCATATTCCATAGTGTAAATGAACCACATTTTGTTTATCCCTTCTTCTTTCGAGGGACATCTAGGTTATTTCCAATTTTTAGTAGTCATTAATGATTAAAGCTGTTGTAACATAATTCAGCTAGTGTCCTCCTTGTGGTAGGCTGGAGCATTCTTTAGGTTTATACCCAAGACCGGCATAAAGAGATCTTGAGGTAGATTGATTCCCAACTTTCTGAGAAACTGCAATATTGATTTTCATGGTACATATTCAAGTTTATACTCTAAACAGCAGTAGAGGAGGTAAGGTACCCCTTGGTCCACATCCTGGCCAACATAAGCTGTTCCTCATGATTTTTATCTTAGCCATTCTAACAGGAGTAAGATAGAACCTCAAAGGGGTCTTTTGACTTGCATTTCCATTCCAGCTAAAGATGTTGCACATTTCTTTAAGTGTTTCTTGGCCAGTTGAGATTCCAACACAGAATTCTCTGTTCAGATATGTACCCCATTCTTAAATTAGATGACTTGGTTTTTTTTTTTTGATAGTTTCTTGAATTCTTTATGTATTTTGGATATTAATCCTCTATTAAATCTGAAATTGGTAAAAAAAAAAAAAAAAAAAAAAAATCTTTTCCCATTCTGCCTTACTGATGGTGTCCTGTAGGCAGAGTTTCTCTTAAAATACACCAATCTAAGATTAATATTTATTAAAATATAAGCTAACACTCACTATACAGGTAACAGCTTATATTGGCATCTGATAGACTGGATTATCCGAGTGGTAGATGATGGATGCCAAACTGGTCTCTCCAACAGTCAGGAACCAGGAAACGGGGCTTCTCAGGATCCAGACCCTGGATAAGCGTCTTTGGACCTTATCAATTGACACCTGAATCTCACCAGAGTCCTTTGACTTACTGAAGCTTCTTAGTTTCTTGAAGTCCCATTTATTAATTGTTTATCTTAGGGCCTGTGCTATTGGTGTTCTGTTCAAAAACTCATCTCCTATGCCAATGCATTCAAGGCTATTTCTTACTTTGAGTAAGAAATTTGAGTTTTGTACAGGATATTAGACATATGGGTCTATTTGAATCCTTCTACATGCAGCAGTCAAGTTTGATTACACCGTTTGTCAAAGATACTTTTTTCCAGTGTGTATTTCTGGCTTCTTATCAAATCCAGGTGTCCTTAAGTGTGTAGATTTGTGTCTGGGTCTTCAATTCAATTCCATTTATCAGCATGTCAGTTTTTAGGCCAATACCAAGATATTTTTAGTACTATAGCTCTGTAGTACATCCTGAAATCAACGATGGTGATACTTCTGGAGGATCTTTTATTGTACAAGATTGTTTTTACCTACATCGAGTCTTTTGTTTTCCCATATGAAGTTGAGAACTGCCTTTTCAAGGCCTATTTAAAAAAAAAAAACTGTTGGAATTTTGATGGGATTGCATTGAATCTGTAGATGCTTTTGGTAAGATGATCTATTTCACTATGTGAATCCTATCAATCCATGAGCACGGGTGATCTTTCCATCTTCTGAGATCTTCTTCAATTTCCTTCTTCAGAGACATGAAGCTTTTATCATGTAAGTCTTTACTTGCTAGGATAAGAGTTACCCCCAAGACATTTTATATTATTTGAGGCTAATGGGAATAGTCTGTGTGATCCACAGATGTGAGCAGGGGAAGAGAGGTTGTGTTCTGTTGCAGCACTAGAGATGAGCCTGGGGGTTTGGGTCTGGAAGAACAGAGAGAGTGGAGCAGGTCTATGGACAGCCTACCTAGTTTTTCTTTTTTCTTGATCAGAATAAAAGAACAATGCATTAATTAATTGATGAATTTGCTTTAATTCTTAATAAACTTCTTTAATTTTTGTATTGAGTTTAATTTAAGCATCAGACTTTAGCTAGGTGAAAATGAAAAGGAGGTGCTCAGATTAAGGGTTTAGCACATTCAAACTGAGTTTATTGTTCCAGTCTCCTATTGCTCATGGGCTGGCATTTTTCTATAATATCCATTTTCTTGGAAGATCTTTCACAGACAGATCCAAGTAAGCAGGGAAGGGTCAGAGTGGAAAAGATAGTAACCTTCTTTCCCATCATTTACTCCAACTTGTAAAAGAAAATACTCAGGCATAGCCCAAACTTGTTGGTCAGTTGTAAACATTGGCTTTATTACCAAAGTCTGTATATAGTATCATAGATAACTTTCTTCATGGCTCTGGTTCTAAGAGACAGTGGTTGCTATGTCCTGGGAGGTGATTAGATTTGCCCACATCAATCAATGCCAACTCACTGACTTTAGGCCAGACTTTTCTTTGAAAAATTCAATGTCTTGTAGCTGGAACCAAGAATTAGTTCATTCATTAGATGTAATGTTCTTCCTTTTCATGGATTAAATGCATTGGTGATTAACTGTGAGTCACCAGTGATGTACTGGTGTTGTATTGAAGAAAGAAATAAAAGAACATCTCCTTGGAGTCATTTAAATACCTAATAAAAATACATTTAAATGCTCTCCTTCCTGCTTCCTGTTGTCTCAGTCAGTGCCTGCCTGGAGAAAGCTGTGTTGTTGAATCTGTCCCTGTGTCTGTGATATTTCTGTGTGTGGCTCTCTGTGTATTTATCTGTGAGTGGTTCACACCTTAAAACAGAACTTTGCTCTCCTTTTCATTGAACAGCATAAAAAGCATCACATGGAAGGGGATGGGATACTTTACAGCAATATTTGACCAATAGAAATTTGAGGATAAAAATCCTGATCACAGCATATCACTGAGGGAAATCAGGGCAAGATCTCAAGACAGGAACCTAGAGACGGGAGAAGAAGCAGAGCCACAGAAGTATGCTGCTCACTGGGGTATTCCCACTGGCTTGCTGAGCCTCTTTTTAAGGTATATAATCCAAGACCACCAACCCAAAGAATGGTGCTGTCCCAGTGGGCTGGGCCTTCTTGTATCACTCATTAATCAAGAGAATGTGCACAGGTTTACACAGTCTTACTATCTAACAGCATTTCCTCATCTCAGTTTCTTCCTCTAGGTGACCTTAGCTTACAATCAAATACAAAGCAAAACCAATATCAATCAAATGCTTTAGCTCAGGGTCAGCATCTGAAGCTCATGACCTCTGGACATCAAGCTAGGCAGCTGCACTTCCCTGATTCTACCCTCTGAAATATATAGTGTGGCTCCTGCCAGCCACACTGCAACACTAGTCATCTTTGGCTGCCATCCCACTGAACTGGCATCTTCAATAGTCCAGGTTCTCCACTATGACAGAAACTGTACCTTCACTGATAACCTCTGCTGGGACCTTTTAGCTACTCCAAGCTAGTCATGTCAATGACCCCTTTTTTCCTGGAGTTTCCACTGCAGCTAAACATGCAATGGCCCTGGATCTCTCACAGTGCTAAATTTAAACTGCTCTGCACGAGCCTTTTAATCCTGCAGTTTCTATGGCACTAAAATTAGTACCATGTAGGGGACTGTAACACATTACCTAATCAGCGGCCAACCTGAGATGCAGCTTTGGCTCTGAAACACAGATCTGTGTGCTAACCCTGAGAAAACTATACCTCAAGGATGCTTATCACAGCTGATGTTTCAGCTCCAGCACCAATTATCCCAGTAAAACAAACCTTTCGCTTCAGTAGTACTTGTCTCTAGTTTATGAAAACTGACTCTTCAGTTGCACCCCACCAGAAGCCACTGAGCCACTGCTCTCAAGTTGAAGGGAATAAGAGATATTTAATTTTGAAGCCATTTTCAGTGACCATTTCCCAAGAACATAGATTTAAATTATCTCAAATTCCATGTTCCAATGTGGAGGCAGTTTCATGAAGTTTTTAGAGTTTTATAGAATAAATACATTTATAAATCAAGGCAAGTTTCAAATGCATTGGTGGTTACATCTGAAAAGAGGGTACAGTGAGATAGAAGGAACCTTTCTGTGGATCCAAGATGCCATCTGATGATGCTATATTCTTAGATTTGGGGCTGGTGGAAGCTAGTGGCCTGCAAATGTAAGAGATTTTTTTAAAAAATTTTTAAGTCTAACAATTCACAAGATGCTAGTTCTGACACAGAGGCAGGCAAGGAATTGCTGTCACAGAGAGCTAGAACTAGCCCAAAATAAGGTAACCAGACTTTTGGACCTGTAACAATCCACTCTCTCCACAGCCCTAAAATTCTAATGAGCCAATTAGTCTCTGCTGACATGGCTTATTTTCAGAAGTTTTGTTTACACTCAAATAGCCCTGATAGTGTTTAAGGGCCTCCCTCTGAAATTTCATAAGCCAAGCTTCCATTGTCTGAATTGCCCTCTGATTAGGTAGAAGCCTCGGCTCCCTTTCTCCTCTGACTCTGCCTTCCCAGACCCATTCCTTCAAAACCTGCCTAACAGCAGACCCTCCCCTAGAGCTGCTCCCTTCCCCCTGAGGAATCTCACCAAAAGCCAGCCCCTCCCTGGAGCTGCTCAAGACCATAACTACAGGTTACTTAAAGCCGGGTGTCCATATTTGCCATTGGACTCTTTCCCTGCCATTTCAAGGGTCACTCAGGATTGCTTTGCTGTTCATTAAACCCAGATTTATTAATTAAGCTTGATTGGCTTATTGCACCAGCAGTGGTGGATCCCCAGGAACCAGGGATTTAAACTTAGCATCCTCAATATTCTTCCAAGTTCTCACAATAGCTCATTAAGCTTTGAAAACTCAATGGCTTGTCTAATCCAAAGTTTCAAGCTCCTCCCACAATCCTCCTGAAAGTAACAAAGTCTGGTCTACTGTAGCAACACACTACAAACCTGGTAATAATACCTACGCCAGTTTGCTTTATATTGCTATGGTGAACACTGTAACCAAAAGAAACATGAGGGTGAAAGGGTTTCAGGGCTTACAATTTTTGAAGAAATTCAATGCAGGGACCTAGAGGGAAGAGCTTGGCAGAACCACAGAGGGGTGCTGCTTACAGTTCATACAAATGTCTGTGTGTTTCAGTGAGACTGTTGGCCGCTAAGTCTGGCCATGAGACTAGACCGGAAAGTCTGGGCCAGGAGGCTAGGCTGGAAAGTCTGGGCCAGAAACCTCATACAACCTTAAGGTTTTACATGAGAGCAGGATGAAGAAGATGACAGAGACAATGCTGTGAACAGACCCCATGACCATGGTAACTCATAAAAGAAAGCATTTAGTTTGGGCTGGCTTACTGTTTCAGAGGGCCAGTCCATCATCGACATGGAAAGGATCATGGCAGCACCCATGGCACTGGAATGTAGCTGAGAGCTTCATCCTGATACGAAGGCAGAGGTTGGGGCTGGGCCTAGAGTAGGATTTTTAAAATATTACAGCCCATCCACAGTGATACACTTCATCCAATAAGGACACACCCTTGAATCCTTCTCAAATAGTGCCACTGCCTGTGACTAAGCATTCACATGCATAAGCTTATGGGGGCTAACTTATTTAAATGACCACATTTCACTCTCTGGACTACATAGGGTTACATTAATGTCATAATACAAAACACATCACTACAATTTTTAAAATCCCCATAGTCTTTCAGTTTCAACACTGTTTAAAAGTGGTGGAATTTTGATGGAATTGCATTGAATTTGCATATTGCTTTTGGGAATATTGCCTTTTTCACTATGTTAATCCTCACAGATCCATGAGCATGGAAGATCTTTCCATCTTCTGGTATATGCTCCAATTTCTTTCTTCAAATATTTCAAATTCTTGTCATACAGGTCTCTCACTTGTTTGGTTAGAGTTACCCCAATGTATTTTATATTATTTGTGACTATTGTAAAAAACAAACAAAAGAAATCTTAATTTCCCTGATTTCTTTCTTAGCATGTTTATTATTTGTATATAAGAAAATTACTGATTTGTTTGAGTTAATCTTTATCCAGTCACATCATCAAAGATGTTTATCAGCTGTAGGAGTTCTCTGGTAGAATTTTTGGGGTCACTTTTATATACTGTCATATCATCTGCAAATATCCATAGTTTGACTTCTTCCTTTCCAATTTGTATCCCCTTGATCTCCTTTTGTTGTCTTATTGGTCCAACTAGAACTTCAAGTACTATATCGAATAGAGGTGGAGAGCCTTTTCTTGTTCCTGAGTTTAGTAAGATTGTTTTTGAGTTTCTCTCAATTTAATTTGATGTTGGCTGTCAACTTGTTGTATATTGCCTTTATTATGTTTAGGAATGTTCTTTGTATCACTGATCTCTCCAAGATCTTTATCATGAAGGGGTGTTGAATTTTGTCAAAGGCTTTTTCAACATCTAATGATATAAACATCTCCTAAAGAAATGGTTGTGTGTGTGTGTGTGTGTGTGTGTGTGTGTGTGTGTGTGTGTGTATTTAAGTTTGTTTGTATGTTGAACCGTTATTGCTTCTCTGGGATGAAGCCTACTTAATCATGGGAAATGATCTTATTAATGTGGTCTTAAATTCACTTTGCTAGAATTTTATTGAATATTTTACACCAATGTTTAAAAGGTAAAATGCTCTGTAATTTTTTTCTTTATTTGTTGAGCCTTTGTGTGGTTTGAGTATCAGTGTAACTGTAACTTCACAAAAAGAGTTTGGCAATGTTCCTTTTGTTTGTATTGTTTGAATAATTTGAGAAGTATTGGTATTAGCTCTTCTTTTAAAAAGTCTTGTTGAATTCTACACTGGCTCTGAGTTTTGGGGGGCCAGAGGGGACCTTTAAATGAATACTTCTATTTCCTTAGGGGTTATAGATCTACTTAAGTTGTTTATCTGGTCTTGACTTAATTTTGGTATGTGCTACCTATCAAAAAAAAAAAAACATTTCTTTTAGATTTTCTAATTTTTTGGAGTACAAGTTTATGATGACCTAATGGTTCTCTGGATTTGCTCCATGTCTGTTGTTATACCCCCTGCTCATTTCTGACTTTGTTAATTTGTATATTCTCTCTCTTTTAGTTATTATAGATAAGGGTTTGTCTGTCTTGTTGATTTTCACAAAGAATCAGCTCTTCGTTTCATTGATTCTTTGTAATAGTTTCTTTGTTTTCATTTTATTAATTTCAGCTCTCAATTTGATTATTTCCTGCCATCTACTCCTCCTGGGTGTGTTTGCTTATTTTTGTTATAGAGCTTTTTAGGTGTATGAGATTTTTTTTTTTAATGTAAGCATTTAGTACTACAAATTTTCCTCTTAGCACTGCTTTCATGGTGTCCCATAATTTTGGGTATGCTGTGGATTCATTTTCATTAAATTCTAGAAAGTCTTTGATTTCTTTATTTCTTCTTTGACCCTGTAGAAATTCAGTTGAGCATTATTAAGTTTCCATGAGATTGTAGGCTTTCTGTAGATTGTGTTGTTGAATTCTAATTTTAGCCTATGATTATCCAATAAGTTACAGGGGTTTACTCCAATTTTCTTAGTATCTGTTTAGATTTGCTTTGTGACCAAGTATGTGGTCAGTTTTAGAAAAGGTTCCATGGAGTGCTGAGAACAAAGTATATTTTTTTGTATTTGGGTGAAATGTTCTGTAGGTGTCTGTTAAGTCCATTTTAGTCATAACATCTGTTAGTTCCCTTAGTACCCTAGATTCTATCTGGAAGACCTGCCCATTAGTGAGAGTGGGGTGTTGAAGTCTCCCACTTTTAATGTGTATGGTTTGATGTGTGGTTTAAACTTTAATGATATTTCTATTACATATTTGGGTGCCCTTGTATTTGGGGCACAGATAATCAGATTTGAGAAATTATCTTGATACATTTGTCCTTTGATTAATATGAAGTGTCCTTTACCATCTCTTTTGACCAATTTTAGTTTGAAGTCTATATTGTAACAAGCTACACCAGCTTGCTATCCTAATCTTTTCCCAAACCTTTACTCTAATGTAATGTTTATCTTTGAAATTGAGGTGTATTTCTTACAGCCAAAGGATGGATCCTGTTTTGTATGCATTCTATTAGCCTATTAGCCTATGTCTTTTTATTGGCAAATCAATATTGATATTAAGAGATATTAATGACCAGTGATTGTTAATTCCTGTTACTTTTTGGTTTTGGTATTTGTGGTAGTGCGTGAGTGTGTGCATGCATGTGTGTGTGTGTGTGTGTGTGTGTGTGTGTGTGTGTGTGTGTGTGTGTGTGTGTGTGTGTGTGTGTGTATGTGTGTGTTGTGCTTTTCTTCTTTTGGTTTTGTTGATGTGAAATTATCTATGCCTGGGAGCAGCTAACTTCTACAGGTTGGAGTTTCCTTCCAGTACTTTCTGTAGGGCTGGATTTGTGACTAGGTATTGTTTAGATCTGGCTTTGTCATCATGTATCTTGCTTTTTCCATCAGTGGTAATTGAAAGTTTTGTTGGGTAGAGTAGTGTGGGCTGGCATCTGTGGTCTCTTAGTCTCTGCAAAACATCTGCCCAGGCCCTTCTGACTTTTGGAATCTCCATTGAGAAGTTGGATATAATTCTGATAGGTCTGCCTTTATACATTACTTTGCCTTTTTCCTGTGTGGCTTTTAATATTGTTTCTTATTTTGTACACTTAGTGTTTGAATTATTATATGGCAAGGAGAATTTTTTGTTCAGTCTATTTGGTGTTCTGTAAGCTCCTTGTAACTTTATAGGCATGTCTGTCTTTAGGTTGGGAAAGTTTACTTCTTTGAATTTTGTTGGATATATTTTCCATGCTTTTGAGCTAGGATGTTTCTCCTTCTTGTATTCCTATCATTCCTAGGTTTGGTCTTTTCATGGTGTCCCAGATTTCCTGGGTGTTTTGTGTTAGGAATTTTTTGGATTTAACATTTTCTTTGACCAATAAAAAAAAAATCTATACAGTAGAGAACTATACAATAGAGATTGTATCTTTAATTTTTATAATTCTTTCTTCCATTTCTTGTATTATATTGATGATGCATCTGTAGTTCCTGTTCACTTAACCACAATTTTTATTTCTAGAATTCCCTCTATTTGTCTTTTTTTATTGCTTCTGTTTCGATGTTCAAGTTTTGCTGTTTCCTTCAGCTGTTTGATTGTTTTGTTTTGGTTTTTTTCTTGGATTCTTTGGCTTTCTTTAAGGGATTTATTGATTTCTTTTAATTTTTGTTTGTCTCTTCCTCAATTTCTTTAAGGAAACTTTTTATTTCCTTCTTAAGAGCCTCTATTATCCTTATAAAATTAAATTTAAGGTTGTTTCCTTGTGTGTCAGCTGGGTTGGGATGCTGAGGTCTTACTGTCATTGGATAGCTGAGTTCTGGTGGTACCGTATTGCCCTTTCTTGTAGTGAATATATTCTTACACTGGGCATTTACACATCTAGATTTGGAATGACTATAGGTCTGGGTATTGATTCTTGAGTCTGTCTTTGTTGGATGCATGTTTTGTTCCTTTATTATCTGTTTTTTTTTTTAATTGTCTTCTGACCTCAATGGCCAAGAGTTCTGGTGACTGTCAGGTCCTTGGGTCCAGTAGAATGTCTCCACTGAGGCTTTTCTAACTGATGTGGGCTGTACCTGTGCCTATTAATGCAAAGTCTTCTGTATTCCTCCAACAAACAGCATAGTCCGGCATGTTACCACAATTCCTGGTACCAACTTCTGTCTCAGTCACTGTTCTCCTGCTATGAAGAGACACCATGACCACAGAAATTGCTATAAAAGAAAGCATTTAATTGGGGCTTTGCTTACAGTATACAGGATATGAGGGGAACAAATAAAAATTAAGGCATTTTGAAAAGCTATATGAAAACCTATGATTGTAAAATCTTCCTAAAATATTATATACATATATAAATATATATACACACATATATACATATATATATATATATATATATATATATGGATTTTAAATCTCACCCAGCTACAAACTTTATGAGTTACAGTAAAGACTGGTGTAGCACAAATGAAGGAAACTCAGAGCCAGATCTCTGGGAAAGGCTGAGATATCAGAGAGTAAGCCCCACAGTCAGATCTCACTCAGTTGTCTTCCAGCTTCCTCAGCCTCGCTCCTCCTGGCTTCTTCTGCCTGCTCTGTCTTAAATATCTTCTCAGTTAAGGCGTGGCCCCACCACTGCCTGCCTGGGAGCCTGGAACGCCTTCTGTAAACTAAGATGACCTCAAACTCAGATCTGATTGGATTAAAGGCGTAGGTCAGCACTCCTGGATATTCCCTGTGCTGGGATTAAGGTGTGAGTTACCACTGTCTGATCCTCCTAGATTGACTGTGGGTAGGTCCCTCTGATATCGCAGGCTGTTTTTATTAAATTTGAAACACAGACTTGCCTGTAAAATATTCTGAGGCAATAGAGGCACAAATGTTATGATACTAACCAAGTACTTTTTGCTTGGATATAAAGCTCACTTCATAAGATGGAACTTAATGGATACTGTTAATGAGTCCAAGAATAGGATATTAGTTAGTTCATGGGCCCAAAGGGAAATCCTAACATCATGATGTTAAATGAACCTAGCAAGTAAATGACTCCTAATGACGCTTGTATAAGCATAGATCAGCACGACCCTTATGAGAGAAGAGTCTTCTTATACTGGATGGTAATTAACACAGAGACCCACAACTGGCTAATGTGTAGAAAATGAATTTGATACACTCAACCTTAAATAACATGCCTTTATCAAACTCTGTATTTTAAGACTCGGGATCTATGCAAAAGGAAAAGCAGAAAGATTATAATATTATAAGAGCTGGAAGTGAAGGACAACTTCAAGGAAATAGTATTTGCCAGACAAAAACAGAGCCAGTGTACATAGAGACTTTGATAGCATGAACAAAATCTGCACTAAGTTCAAGCCAGACAAAATTCCAACATAGAGAAGGGAAAATTGACCCAAAGACCCACCACTGACTAATCTATTTGTAATTGGTAACTGCTTGGAAGATGAAAATATTTTCTCCAATAAACTGACACTGAGATTATCAACAATACTCCAGAGCAGGTCCCATGCTCAGGAGCAGTTGGACAACATAAAATGTACTCCATGTGTTTTGTCTGCCTTTTCTGTTTGCTTATTTGCTTGTTTATTGTTTGGTGGTTTGGTTGCTTGGGTTGCTTGTTTTGAAAAACATAAAGTTAGGTGAGATTGGGGGATATCTTGGAAGTGTTGGGTTAGCGAAAAAATACCACCAAAATATATTTTATGAAAACATTTTAAAATAAAATATAAATAATGCTAGGTCTTATATAGCAAAATGAGTATAAGAAGGATTCATGTACAATGGCTTTTTATAAATAAATGGGAAATGTAAGCAAACTTATCTGGCTCTTAAAAGAAAAGCATTTCTTAAGTATAGATTGAGCTAGAACATTTTCCAAATTATGAACAAAGACTAAAAAAAAAAATGTAGATATACTCCTGAAGAGCACCAAATTTAATTTCAATAGACACAAATCTCAAATGTATGGATCTAGAGTGTATGTATTATCCATATTGCACAGATTAAATTCTAAACTATATCCAACCTCCCAGTAGATAAACTTATGTTTACATACCTAGCATTTTCTCTACTCTCAGCTAATCAGCTTCAATTTTTATCTTCTCTATTTTTGAATTGCATAAGAAAAAAGACATATGAAATCTACTCTTTATTGTTTGCATTCTTAGCTAAATCTGATATATTTTAAAAATGTTTTCAATTGGTATACTAGCAATTTATTCCTTCTTACAACTTTATGCTATTTTACCATAGCATACTTTTTTTTAAAAAAATCATTTTCAGCTGTCATTTGAGCTGTTTTTACTCTTATAAATTAAGTTCATATGAACAGTCTTGCATTTTGCCTTGATGCGTAACCAAACTTATTACTGTTCTCATAAAAAAATGAAATGTTTACCTTTGAGAAATAGAAAGATCTTACAATTTTCCACAAACACCAAGGTGTTAGTTGTTCCATAGCTTCACCAATAGTATTGCCCATCATTTTGTGCATCTCTTTCTAAGGGATATAAAATAGCACCTATATTTTATTAAATAAAAAATTAATTGAAGAGATAAAGGATATATGTGGGGATTCAATAAAAGTTTCAGAAGTTTTAGAGATATCAGAGGGAATCTATCCACAGTCTATGTGGGGAGTTAATAGAAGCTCCAGAAGTTCCAGAGCTCTGACCACAGTCAGTCTAGGAGAATCAGAGAGTGGTGATTCAAACCTTTAATTCCAGCACAGGGAGTATCCTGGGAGTGGTGACCTACACCCTTAATCCCAACTGAGTCAAGGTCACTTCAGATTATAGAAGGAATTCCAGGCTCCCAAGCAGGCAGTGGTGGGGCCATGCCTTAATTTATTGAAAGGGTACTTAAGACAGGATAGAAACACAAAGGGAAGCCATTCCAAGGGAAGCAAGGTTGAGGAAGCTGGAAGACAGCTGGGTAAGATCTGATTGTGGTGTTTATTCCCTCTAATATCTCTAACTTCTTCAGAGATCTATCCCTGAGTCTCATTCATTCATGGGACAGATATAATTATATTATAATCTCAAAAAATAAAAGAAATAATTAAAAATTAATAGCCTACTATGTATTAAACTAATGATAAAATAGAGCTGCCTTATAATTTCAAGAATATTATGTATGGTTAGCTACAGTACTAAATCAGACATTAAAAACATTCCGAATCAGACACTGATGGTGACATTCACATGATAAAAATTGCAAACTCTATTGATCAAAACTGTGGTGATGTATTATACATTTAATAAAAATAGTCTGAAATATCAGAGAACAAAGCCACCCACAAAGCTATGAGAGTGAGGGAGTGGTGACCTACACCTTTAATCTTATCACTCCTAAGGCAGAGATCTGGATCTCTGTGAAGTTGTGGGACAGACCTTTAATCCTAGCTCTAGGAAATTTAACTAGGAAGTAAGCTGGGAGTGGGGTATCTTTTTGTACACTACAATATGCTTTATTATCATTGGTTAATTTAAAAAAAAAAACTGTTTTGGCCTATGGCAAGGCAGTTTAGAGGCAGGCAGGAAATCCAAGCACAGATAAAGATGAAGGAGGGTAGAGTCAAAGGGAAAACTAGCAGGCTGCTGCCCCAAAAGCGAGATGCAATGGGACATGGGATAAAGCCACAGAGTCGTGTGGTAGTACATAGATTAATAAAAATGTTTTAAGTAGTAAGAGCAGGTTGTAATGAGCCTGAGACATAGGCCAAACAGTTTGTAATTAATATAAGCCTTTGTGACTATTTGAGACTAAGCTTCTATGGGCGGGTCTATATCTTGGGGCTAGGCCAGGCCAGAAACTTCAGGCTATAGCTGGACAGAAGGAGAGAAGGTAGAAGTTCAGCTTCCCCTGGGACTTCCCTTGTTGGCTGAGGACAGAGAAGCTTGGAGTCAAAGGTTATGTGGAGAGAGGCTGGAAGAGTTGTCTGGCTGGGAATTGGCTGCGGTTTGTCCCTTATCTCTCTGATAATTCAGCTTTTCCCCAATATCAGGCTTGGGATTTCTGTTATAATACCAAATAGAATTCATGCAATACAAAGGTTTTTTTCGCTGATGAGTAAAACTTTTATGAGCTTTTCTTTGTTGTTCCTCTTCAGAAACAGATGATTCTTTGGGTCTTTTCTTTTCACAAGTTACAGGATTAGCCAGGTCGAGTCTCGTGCTCAGGGCACCATTCCCTTTATTCCATTTTTCTTTGGGCATTTTTTTTATCTCTTTCAGCATAAGACATTAAATTTCCTTTTTTTTTTCCCTACGCAAACTACATTTTGCATTTCTTCTTGCCCTGCTTGCTCTTTTTCATTGTTATATTTACATAAGACTTATTGTCAATAACCATATGACACAGTCAATACTAGGTTGTCTTGAAATCTTCTCTGCCAATGAATTAGTCCAAAACTCTTCAATTTAGCCACAGGCAGATTCTTAGAACAAGGGCAATAAAGTGGTCAAATTCTAAATATTACAGAATGGTCTGCAGGTCAGTTACTAATATGCTGCTCTGAAATCTCTTGTCCTGGGACTCCATAGTCCATGATGCTTTTAGCATAATAGTCTTCTAAATTTCTATTAGAAAGTTCTGTTAATCCCCATATACAGCATTGAACTGATTTCCTAATCCAGAGTTTCCCAAATTCTCCAAAACAGCATGGTCATTCCTGTTAAAGCCATATGCCACTCCCTCATACCAACTAAGAATACACTTAAAACACAACTTTTGGAATTGAGAAAAAGCTAACAACCTGTCAATTCTGTCTGTGTGGTGCCAGAAGTTCAAGGATCACATATCTATTTAGCATGTCAGAACCTCATTTATTATTGAAATGAATGAGACATATGACTTTACCAACTAAGAATATTTGAATGCTTGGTTTTCCATTGAGGGAACAGCTTTAGAAAGACTAGGAGGTCTGGCCTTTAGAGGAGGTAAGGTCTTTTGGGGGGACACGTGGCCATGTTGGAGACCCCATATCTAGGACTGAGCTTTGAGTTTTTAAAAACTCACATACTATTTTCTTTCTCTCTCCTCCCTCTTCCATCTACTGTCCTCCACTTTGTGGATCAGTAACTACTGCTTCTGTGCCCTGCAGGCCTGCTGCATACCATGGTCTCCACCACGATGATCATGAACTCTAACCCTCTGGAAAATTGAACACCCAATTTAATGTTTTCTTTTATAAGTTCCCTTGATTATGTTGTCTCTTCACAGCAATTGAAAAGTATCTAAGAACCTGGAAAGCAGATTGTAACTCACTCTCCTTTCTTTTACATATCCATTTCTGCGGGAACGAACTGATAGCAGCTGACAGAAAAGTTTGGATGATGTAACTTAAAAGGTTTAAACTTTTTAAATGCCAAACAGACTAGGGAAAGTACCAAAAAGGAACCTGGTAGGAAACAGTCAATAATCAACAGTGTTTTCAGTACTAATTTGTTGTGAAAGTATTTTAATTTTTCAAAGTATGAAGCAAAATATGTAGAGCATAGTAAGTTCTTTTTTCTTAATTAAAAACTTTCCTCCATACCCTCTCTCTACCTCCCAACCCACACCCCCCCCCTTGACTCCACAGAGAGGTCAAGGAATCCCACGGTAAGTCAACTCGGTCTGGCATATCCAGTTGAGGTAGGATCAAGGCTAAGAAAGATGTTTTCCCAACAGGCTTGGGTTTCCAGAAGCCAGTTCATGGACCTGGGACAGACTCTGGTTCAAGTGCAAGAGGCTCCAGAAACTGCCCATGCCTTTCAAAGTTCATCCACATTCAGGGGGTCCAGATCCATTCCATGAAGGTTTTTCAACTGTCATTTCAGAGTCTCCCAGCAGCACCTACTCCATGGGTCTCCCCATCATGATCCCAATCCCTCTGCTCATCCCAATCTCTCCTCTCTCTCTTTAGCTGGACCAGTAGCTCAACCCAGAGTTTAACTGTGGATCTCTACATCTACCTCCATCAGCTGCTGGATGAGGGTTCTATAATGGTAATTAGGGTGGTCATTCATATGATAATAGGGAAAGGCCCTCTCCAAGGCACACTCTCCACTATTGCTTGAAGTCCTAGCTGAGCTCATTTTGTGGGTTTTTGAGTGTTTTGCTAGCACCAGGTTTCTCTCTAACTGTAGTAGTAGGGTTTTTTGGTCCCGGGCAGCCAGAGGCCCAGACCCTGCCGTGCCAGACCCCTTAGCCGCCCACCACTGCTGCTCAGACCCTCAGAAATTACTCAGACGCTTACATTAACTTTATGCTGTTTGGCCTATGGCTCAGGCACATTGCTAACTAGCTCTTACATCTTAAATCAACCCGTTTCTATTAATCTGCCTGCCATGTGGTCTGTGGCTCACCTGTGTTCCTTACATGTTGCTCCTTGGGCGGCTTCAGCTCGATCTGCCCCTGTCTTCGCTCTTCCTTTCCTACCTATTCTTATTCCTCTGTCTACTTTTTCTATGGTGCCTGTCAAGGGCCAAAACAGCTCCTTTATTTAAAGATTGAGATTCACAGATACAGAAAGGCATTTCCACATCATCTAACCCTACAATGGCTACCTCTATCAAGATATCCACTTCTTTTCTCTCCCTCTCTGTTCATCTCTCCATCCCTCCTTCCCACTCTCTACCCCATTCTCTCAGAACATAGTAAGTTTTTATTGCATATTAAACATAGTAGGACAGTACAAATAAAACTTTACTACTTCATAGTAATATGTTGAGGGAAGTTAATATTCAGGATGTGGTAAAGGGATGAGATGATTTCATGTGGTCATTGACTCCCTACAGACATTAAGAAGGCTTATTTGATGAGCAGTGTGTTTGACAAGAAACTTCTTTTTGAATCCATAAGTATATTGGGGAAGTTATTTTTTGTCAGGTACAGCTTTGCACACCTCACAAGGACTGTCAGCAATGGCTTGGAACTTCTATAACTTCTAAAGAATTAGCCAAAGGTAGGAATAATTGGCACCATTCCCCTCCAGAACTCAGAGAATCAGTAATTACAGTATTTTTTGAGGGAGATTCTACAATATTCTTCAACATGAGTTTTAGAAAATATTAAGTTTAGTCAGGCTTTCATATTTTCCCAATGAATTTAAATCTAATTTTCAAATTATTTGAGTAAAATTTGTTAAGTCAGAGATGTAATGTGGGGATGTCTTTCTGTATGCTGTGAATATCAATGTTTAAACAAAGGAGCTGTTTTGGCCCATGACAGGCACCATAGAAAAAGTAGGAGGAGAAATCAGAGCATAGGTAGGAGAAGGGCAGAGTCAGAATGTTTGAACTACACACCCAAAGAAGAAACGTGAGGAACACAGGTGAGCTACGGGCCACGTGGCAGACAGATTAATGGAAATGTGTTGAGTTAAGATGAGAGAGCAAGTTAACAACATGCCTGAGCCATAGGCCAAACAACATGAACTTAATATAAGCATTATGAAGATGATAGAGGTCCTTAAAGAGGAAATGAAACAATTCCTTTAAAAAAAATCCAGGAAGAGGCAAACAAAAAATTGAGGGAAATGAATCAACCACTTAAAGACGTTTCCTGAACACTAAATAGATTGGATGAGAAAAAAAGTCCCCTAACCACATAAAAATAAAAACACTAAACATCCAGAACAAAGAAAGAATTTTTATTAAAAACCACAAGTGAAAAGGGCCAAGTAACATATAAAGACATACATATTAAAATTACATTTTACTTCTGAACTCTAAAAGCCATTAGGGCCTGGACAAATGTGCTATAGACCGCAGACACCAACCTAAACTACTATACCCAGCAAAATTTTCCATCACCATAAATGGAGAAAATAAGATATTCCATGACAAAGTTAAATTCAAACAATATTAACAAATCCAACCCTGCAGAAGGTACTAGAAAGAAAACTCCAAATCAAGGAGGTTAACTACACCCACGAAAACATAATAAATAAATAATTCACACCAGCAAAACCAAAAGAAGGAAACACACACACTCACACACACTACCACCACCACCAACAACAACAATAATAAAATAATAGGAATTAGCAATCATTAGTCATTAATATATTTCAATATCAATGGGCTCACTTCCCCAGTAAAAAAAAATAGACTAACAGAAAAGATGCAAACCAGGATGCATCCTGCTGCTGCATACATGATACACACTTCAACTAGAAAGGTAGACATTTCCTCAGAGTAAAAGATTAGAAAAAGATTTTCCCAAGCAAATGGACCTAAGAAACAAGCTAATTTATTCATTCTAATATCTAACAAAATAGACTTCAAACTAAAATTAATCAGAAGAGCCAGAGAAAGAACTTCATACTTATCAAAGGAAAGCTCTACCAAGATGAGCTTTTAGTTCTGAATATTTATTCCCCAAATGAAAGAGGACTAATGCTTATAAAGAAATACTACTAAAGATTAAATCACACATAGATAGTGAGAGAATTTAATTCTCCACTATTACCAATGAACAGATCATCCATACAAAACTAAATAGATAAATACTGGAACTAACAGATGTTAGGAACCAAATGAACCTAATAGATATCTACAGAACATGTCACCCAAACACAAAAGAATATACCTTTCTCTCAAGAGATGAGTATCTCGATAGAGGAAGCCAATGTGGGGTTAGAAGGAGACTGGATAATAGGGAAACCTCCAAGAACTCACAAGATGTCCCTGGCTAGGTCTCCAACCAATAGTGGAGGGGGTGCCTAAACAGGACTTCCCCTATAATCAAATGAATAACAACCCTAAGTGTCATCACAGAATCTACATGCAACAATGAATAGAGGTGGAGGCAGAGATCCATGGCTGAGCACTGGGCAGAGCTCCTAGTCCGGCTGAGAGCAGGGGAAGAGAGTCTGTATGAGCAGGGAGATAGGGATTATGAGGAAAATTCCCACAGTAATGGCTAGATGGAGCTCTAGGGGGCTCACTGAATCAAGAACAGCCACTGGAGATCCATCAGGAAAAGGAGCTAGGCCCTCCAAGGATAGGCAACTGTCGACTGGCATGAGGCTTGAGGGGTGGGATCAGAATGTTCCTGTGCATGTGCTGGCACCTTGGAGCCAATTCCCTGCAGAGGAACACCTAGCTCAGTCTTGACTTTGAGATGAGTGGATCGAATTTGCCTGGAGTAGATGTGCTGCAATGAGCTGACTCACCTTGGGACTCCTTGCCCTTTTGAGGGAGGATGTGGAGGGGTGAGGCTGAAGGCTGCCTGGGAGGGATTGGATGGAAGGAAGGGAAAGGGATGAGAGTGGGATTCAGGTGTCAGCTGATAAGGTCCTAAGACCTTATCCAGGGTCTTGAGCTCCTGGAGGGGATGTGGCCAACCTGGAGGGGGTGTGGCCAACCCCATTGATAAGGGGCTTCTGGGACACGAGGGCTCGCTTCCTGGTTCCTGGCTGCTGGAGAGACAGGATCAGAATCCATCGTCCGTCCATTGCTCATCCACCATTCCAGACTCTAGTCCCTGTTCAGGTGCTACTATAAACTGTTACCTGTACTGTGAGTGTTGGTTTATATTTTAATAAATATCTATCCTGAACTGGTGCCTTCTAAGTAAACTTCACCTACATCTGGCGCCCAAATGACATTTTTATTAAAATATAATAAAAAATTATAAGAAAAAAATACATGTTTCTCTCAGAACTTCATGGAACATTCTCCAAAACTGACCATATGCTTAGTCACAAATCAAATCAACAGATATAATAAAATTAAAATAACTCTGTGCACCCTATCAGACTACGTTGTATTAAAACTAGATTTTCACAACAAAAAAAACAGCATAGAACTTATAAGGTCATAGAAACTAAACAACTCTCTACAGAATGAAAACTGAGTCAAGGTATAAATAAAAAGAAACTTAAGCATTTCTAGAATTCAATGAAAATAAATGTCCAACATAGCTAAACTTATGGGAACAATGAAAAAGTTGCTAAGAATAACGTTCCTGGCACTAAGTGCCTTCATAAAGAAATTAGAGAGATCTCACACTAGTGACCTAATTGCACACTTAAAAGCTCTAAAACAAAAAGAAGGAAGTTTACCTGAGAAGGCAGGAAATAAACTTATGACTAAAATCAAGAAAATAGAAATAGAGAATAAGGAAAAGAATCAATGAAACAAATAGTTGGTTCTTTGAGAAAATCAACAAGATATACAAACCTTTATCCAAACTAACCAAAAGACAGGGAGAGAATATACAAATTAGAGACAAAATGGGAACTAAACAATAGACCACCTAGGAAATCCAAATAATCATTAGATCATCCTTTAAAAACTTATATTCCACAAAATTGAAAAGATCTAAAGAAATGGATACTTTTTCTCAATAGATAACAACTAATTGAAGTTAAATCAAGATCAGACAAGAAATTTAAATACACCAAGAACTCTTGAGGAAATAGAAGTCAATAAAATTCTGGCATCCAATGAGAGCCCGGGAACAGACAGTTTTGAAGCACAATTCTACCAGACTTTCAAAAAAGAGATAATACAAATACTCTTCAAATCACTCCACAAAACAGAAACAGAAGGAATATTGTCAAATTCATTTTCAGATGACATAATCACCCTGACATGAAACCCAAACCACACAAAGACTCAACGAAGACAGAGAACTACAGAAAATTTTCACTCATGAACACCGATACAAAAATACTGACAAACTGAATCCAAGAGCACATCAAAAATATCATCTACCATGATCAAGTGGGCTTAATTCCAGAGATACAGGAATGGTTCACTGTACAAAAATTAGTAAAAGTAATCCACCATACAAACAAACTGAAAGAAAAGAATCACATGAACATCTTGTTAGATACTGAAAGGCCTTTGACATAATCCAACATGCCTTCATGGTGAAAGCTTTGGAGTATTAGGGATACAAGGGACATACATATAAATTCACATACCTTTGGATGCCTGATTTTTGATGATACAGACATACACAATGGAAAATAAAGAATATTCAATAATTGTGCTGATCTAACTAGATGCCATCATATAGAAGAATACACATTGATTATTCACAAAATTCAAGCCCAAGTGGATCAAAGACCTCAATATAAAACAAGATACACTGAACCTAATAGAAGAGAAAGTGGGGTATAGTCTTGAACACATTGGCATAGGACACAACTTCCTGAACAGAAAAACAATAGCACAGGCACTAAGAACAGTCTATAAATGGGACCTTCTTACAGAAACTGAGAAGCTTTTGTGAGGCAAAGGATACCATCAATAGGACAAAGACACAGCCTACACACACATACATATAACTGTAAAGAAACTAGGGATAAAAAAAATCAAATAATCCGTTTTAAAAATGGAGTACAGATCTAAACAGAGAATTCTCAATAGAGGGATCTCAAATGGCAGAAAATGTTTAAAGAAGTGATCAACATCCTTAGCCATCAGGGAAACGTAAATTAAAACTACTCTGAGATTACATCATATATCTATCAGAATGGCTAAAATCAAAAACACAAGTGATAGTTCATATTTGTAAAGATGTGGAGAAAGGAGAATACTCCTTCATTGCTGGTGGAAGTGCAAATTTGTACAGGTATTTCGTAAATCAATATAGTGGTCCCTCAGGAAATTTGGACTTAATCTACCTCAAGACCAATCTATACCACTCTTGAGTATATACCCAAAGGATGCTACATCATACCACAAGGACACTTGTTCAGCCATGTTCATTTCAGCTTTATTCATAATATCCAGAAACTGAAAACCTAGATGTTCCTCAGCTAATAAATGAACAAAGAAAATGTGGTACATTTTACACAATTAAATATGACTTAGTTGTTAAAAACAATGACATCATAAAATTTGCAGGAAAATGGAAGGAACGAGAAAAGATCATTTTGAGTGAGTAACCCAGACCCAAAAAGACAAATATGATATGTACCCACTTATAAGTGGACATTTGCTCTTGGGATTAATGCTACGATCCACAGACCCAGAGATACTAGGCAACAAAGAGGGCTCATGGGTGACACATGGATCCCTTTGCTAAGGAAAATAGACTATATTTTGTGGGTAGACTGGAATAAGGTGAGGATGGGAACACAAGGGGTCATGGGGTCACAAAAACAGAGAGAGATGACTGTAAAACTATTGTAAAGGGCAGGCATCTAGGAGGCATATAGAAACCTAATACAATGGAAACTCCCTGGAATTTATGAGAGTAACTCTAATGATATCTTCTAGTAATGGGGTATACAGAGCCTAAACTGGCCATCTTCTACAACCAGGCAAGTCTCCTAGCAGGGAGGACTGGAACATCACCCCAGCCACAAAACCTTCAACTTATATATAATCTGTCCTGCCTGCAAGACTTGTTGGGGGTAATGGTGGCCAAGAGCTGGTGGGAGAGGCCAACCAATGACTGATTCAACTTGAGGTCCATGCCTTGAGGGGAGCCCGTACCTGACCTCTGCTTCTTCCGGCTTTTCTCTGGCAGTCTCTCTGGCATTCTGCTCTGGACTTCCTGTTCTCAAGAGTTTTTAGTCTGGTAGCCCCACCCACACTTTCTGCCTGCCTTTGGCCCATCAGCGCTTTTTATTAAACCAGTGGGTGGGACAATTATTTACCATGAAACAATACAATACCCCTACAGAGACTCACAGCCAAACACTAGGTGGAGCCAGGGAACTTCATAGAAGAGGTTGGGGGAGGATTGTAAACCAGTGTCTTCCAGCCTCAAGGACACTCTGGGAAAAACACAGCCCACAGAATCAACTAAGCAAGGCTCACAGAGGCTCACAGAGACCAAGACAAGAAACACAGACCCTGTGTGTTTGAACCAAGTCCTCTACATATATGTTATGGTTATATAGCTTGGTGTTCTTGTGGGATTCCTAACAGTGGGAGTGGGAGCTGTCTCTGACTTTTGCCTGTACTTAAGACCTTTTCCTCCTCCTACTGACTTGTCTTGTCTAGCCTTGATATGAGGTTTTGTGCCTAGTTTTACTGTAACTTTTTAGATCTTTTTTGGTAGATATCTCTGGGAGACTTGCTCTTTTCTTAAGGTGGGAAATAGATGAATAGTACATCTGGGGGAGAGGTGTGGTAGGGGTAAGGGACTGGAAGGAACAGAAGGGAGAAGGGAAGCTACCATTGGGATATAATGTAAGAGAGAAAAAGAAAAAATACTTAAAGATTATTCCAACTTGGGATTCTCCTGAAAAAAAATTATATTTACTTTAATAAAGAATCTTTCTTATTGAGAGATAATTTTAATTTCATAGCAATGTTGCAATTCTGTTTTAAAAATGATCTCCTATGAAAGCATGCTCATTCTTTCAGATATAACCTCTAATCCCCAAAAATTCCATTTAGCATTCTTATAAAAGAACATTTGCCAAAACAATGGTAAGAATATCCTAAAGACATCAGAACTTCTATGAACTTTACTAGTATGTACTACAGTACAATTAAAATCTAGACAGAGGTCAAGAAAAGCCAAAAGCCCATTGGCTATATGTCTTGGTATGGATGACATATAAGGTGAGAGGGAGACCAAAACATTTAATTAGCTTTTTCATTGCATTTTTCCTTATGGAAGACCTTGTGGTTGGAGAAGCTGCTGTTCTATTGGATGAATTACAAGTCATAGTTTTAATTGGACATTGGAGTTTCAGGGACTTCCCACTCCCCTCTGTTCAATCCAAGATAGTCTGATTTTGAGATATTAGGCTATTTTCTCTTTAATCAGACTATGAACCCCATATGGCTAAAATATCAGGTCAAGGTAACTCATGGAATCTAATGGAAAGTGATTGGATAGGTTTCTGGAGATCCAGGAACCCTTCTCTGTCTCACCTTGAGTCTCAATCAGTTCAGGGCTCCAGAAGGCCCACCCATCTTACCTGAAATCTCACTTGGATAAAAGTTCTGGGAACATTCCATGGCAATGTAGTCTCTTGACTCCCTGAAAATACCAGGTCTTGGAATACACCTTTTACTTTCCAGGTCTGTTTGATCAATCTGAAATCCAAAAGAAATCAATTATGCCTGGGTAAAAGAAATGGTATATATTGGTATATCTATATATCTTACAATATATACCACATACCAATATATCTCACAATATATACCACATACCAAAGTTAAATAAAGATTAGATAAGAAATTTAATATAACCCCTAGTGAAATAGAAACAATAATTTAAAATCTCCCAAACAAAACAAAAAAAAAATCAGGGTAAGATAACTTTAGCAAAGAATTCTACCAGATAGTCAAAGAATAGTTAATAGCAATAAATACTCCTCAAATTAATCCACAAAATAGAAAGAAAATGAACATCGCCCAATTAATTTTATGAGGCCACAGCTACCTTAATACCCAAAAACATTAAGACCAAAAAAAGAAAAAGAATTACAGATTAGTTTCCCTTAAGAACACAGATACAAAAATTCTCAACAAAATACTTGCAAACAAAATCTAAGAACACATCAAAAAGATCATCTACTTGATCAAGTCGGCTTCATCCCAAAGATTCAGGGTTGGCTCGCAATAAGTAAATCAATAGATGTAAACCACTATATAAACAAACTGAAAGACAAAAACTACATTGTCATATTAATAAGAGATGAAAAAAGCCTCTAACAAAATCTAACACACCTTTGATAAAAATCCTGAAGAAATTTGAAATATATTGAACCTACCTCAACATAAGAGAGGTAGTTTACAGCAAGTCTATAGCCAACATCAACTTAAATGGAAAGAAACTCAAAGCAGTTTCACCAAAGATTATGAACAGGACAAGGCTGTCTGTTCTCTCAATGCCTGTTCAATATAGTACTTGACGTCTTAGCTAGAGCAATAAGAAAAACCAAGGAGATTAAGGAAAAACAATTTGAAATGAATAAGTCAAAGTACCTTTATTTGCACATAATATGATAGTATGCATAAATGAACTAAAAATTTCACCACCAAACTCTTACAGCTGATAAACTTTCAGCAAAGTAGCTAGATGCAAGATTAACTCAAAAAATCCAGTAGCTCTCCTCTTTATAAATTACATACAGGCTGAGAAAAAAATCATGGAAGCAACACATTTAACAATAGCCTTAAATAATATAAAATACCTTGGAAAGACTTTTACAATAAAAACTTCAAGTCTGAAAAAAATTAAAGAAGGTATCAGAACATAGAAAAAAATCTCCCATACTCATAGATCAGTAGTATTAACGTAATAAAATGGTTATCCTACCAAAAGTAATTTTTTGATTCAATGCAGTCCCCATCAAAATTCCAATATGATTCTCCACAGATCTTGAAAGGACAAATTTCAGTTTCATATTGAAAACACACTGTGTGGGGAAGAATAAACAAAGAAATACTGAATAATAAAAAAATCAACTGGAGGTATCACTATTCTTGATTTCAAGTTGTACTACAGAGCTATGTTGATCCTATGAACATTAGAATTTTTTAAAAATAAAGAGTTCAGAAATACATAAGGGAAAAAAAGACACTTTCTCCAACAAATGATGTTGGTCAAATTGAATGGCTGAATGTAGAAGAATTAAATAGATTCATCATACTTATCACACTACACAAAACTCAACTCCATATGGATCAAAGACCTAAACATAAAACCAGATACACTAAACCTAATAGAAGAGAAAGTGGGGAATAACCATGAGATCGTGGAATGGGAAATAAATTTCATCTGAACATCATTAGCACACTGTACTAACAAATAATAAATGAGACTTCATAAAACTGAAAAGCTTCTGCACAAGACACTGTCATTTGGACAAAGGAGCAGTCTACAGAATGGGAAAAAAAGATTTTTTTAATCAAGTACACATCCAACAGAGGACTAGTATCCAAAATAATAAAGAACTCAAGAAACTAGCTATCGAGACAACAAATAATCCGTTCAAAATGTGAGATATATATCTAAGTAGAGAATTCTGTTTAAGCCAAACAGCCTATGGCATTGTTTTGGCAGCCTAGATGACTAAACCATGGCCTGTCTCCTCTGCTTTATTGTAGATTCAACTACTATAGACTAATATTTACATTATGCAAAAGAAACTTGCATTTCTGTTAAATCACTGAAGTTTCAAACATTTATAAACAAGCAGGCAGTGCTAATCAAGAATGTGGACTGTCTACTTTCAATTTTTATTTTCTGGATTTTTTTAAAAGATAACTGTTTCCTCTTAGAGTAATAAAAGAGATGTGTTCTTTGTAAAGGAATACCCTGTCCCAGGAAGCAAATACTCTGACCCAGAAGAAGATTACCTGAACTTCTGAATCAGGTACAATAATCTTCCTTCCTTCTCTCTCTCTCTCTCTCTCTCTCTCTCTCTCTCTCTCTCTCTCTCTCTCTCTCTCTCTCTCTCTCTCCCCCTACTTCCCTCCCTCCCTCTCCCCTCTCCCTTCTTCCCTCTTCCCCTTCCCTTCTCCCTTTCTCCCTCCCCCTCCTCCTCTGCCTCTCTCCCTCCCTCTCTCTGTCCCTCCTCTCACTGTATATGAGGTATGTGAATAGTGCCTGTAGAGGCCAGAAGGAGTTGGAACAGAGGCCCTGGAACTGGAGTTACAAACAATTGTGAGCTGCCATGTGGAACTGAACCTGGGTCCACTGAGAAAATAGCAAGTGCTCTTAACCACTAAACCATCTCTCCAGCTCATATTTTCTAGATTTTATCATGCAAAAAGTTACAGATGTATACACAAAATAAGTTAATGCCTCATGAACAATGTGCACCTAATGACAATGTACTAGTCTTTTAGATATTTTAAAATCCAGTCAAAATGTTCAAAAACTTTATGAATTATTATAACTCCATTTTCATTTATTAAAAATATTTTTTCAATGTATATGTTCTGGTCATGATTTCCCTCCATTATCTCCTCCCAGATTCTCCCCATCTCTGTACCCATCCAACTCCATGCTATTTTCCTCTCTCTCTTCAGAAAAAAGACAAATAGAAACAAAAGCAAACAGACATGCACACACATACACAACTCACAAAAGTCAGTAAATATAATATACAAGCTGAAGACTCAAAAGGCTAGAAAAGGCCAAACCAAGCAATAAGAGACAAAAAGTCTCCAAAGCCACACTGAGTTCATTTGTGTTGGCCTTCTACTGCTGGGCTTCAGGGTCTTTCCCTAAATGTGCTTTATAGGCCAAGTGGTACTCCATTAAAAAAGCTATTTTTTTCTTTTGCAAGGGGTTATCAATTGGAGATATACTCTTGGTTAAGGATAGGAACTCATGTCTCATTGCTTCATCTGCTGGGACCTGTGCTGACCTTGTGCATGCTGCCACAGTGTCTGAGTTCACATGTGCACCTGTCCTGTAGTGTCTGGAAGACAATCTTTTGTTTTGTTTTTTGTTGTTTTGTTTTCTGAATCATTCATTCCCCTCTGGCTCTTAAACTCTTCCTACCTCCTCTTCTGCTTAGTTCCCAGACCCCTGACAGGAAGAGTGTGGTGCAGACATTTCACTGAGGGCTAAGTGTTCCAAAGCCTCTCACTCTCTACACATTGTCCACTCGTAGATTAGAACTGTATTAGTTCCCGTTTCCTACAAGAGTCCTATTAGAGCAAGGGTCTAACCAATGAGTATAGCAGAGTGTTGCTAGGAGTCAATTCACTGTTACAGATGCTCTTTTCAAAGTTTGAACTCTGAGACTTGACTATCCAGCTTGAGGAAAGTTGTTAATATATACAACAACCATGACACAGGCCAGAGTTAAAAATGACAGGAAATGCCTGTCCTGCCGTAACCAGGGCTTCAAAGGAGCTTTGGTAAAACCATAACCTATTCATTCCCTGAGCCATAGTAGGACATGGAGCTATGAGGAACAAGCTTCCCAGAAAATGCTGAGGTTATCAGACTGGTAAATTAAATAATTGCAAATGTATTATTATCCTGAATTTACTTTCTGTATTCTTAGACATTTTTACTCTAGTCACTACACATTTTCTACCCTAAACACACCGTAATTTGTACAAAGTTTGTAAAGCCTAGAAAGAAGTAAAAGAAAAAACCATTAGAAAATTGCATCTCATGGGAGGATCCAGTGCCTAACACAATACAAATAACAAAGTTCATAAATAGTAGTTTTTCAATTGTCATGATAAAAGCTGTATCTGCATAATACCTGTAATACAATGAGCTCTATTGGAATGGCTTTGGCATATTTATTAAATTATATTTTAATGAAAATAGATTTTAATAGATTGTTTTACCACAAGCAATCACAAGAAATGGCTGAATGGAAAAATAAGCCCAAGAGTATTCAGCAGAGTTTTTGAGCCAAAGCAATTATATTTTAGACAAATAGATGGTTCATAAATTTTAGCCCTTTATTATACAAAACTGTCAGTTCAATTTACAAAGCAAAGAAATATTTGATGTGGTTATCAAATTATATTCACTGTCTTGTGAAAACACTAAAAATGCAGTATCTTGAAAGAGTCTGAGCACATTCTATTCTTAGATCCCCACTAATAAATTAGTTAAGCAAGAAAGGAATAGAAAGAAATTAAACCAAATACTTAGAAAATCCACAAAATAGTAGAAAGTCATGCATACTTTCAATAACAACTCTGAATACAAATGATTGCCGTCGTCCAAGTAAAAGACAATCTAGGTACAATGACAGGATTATAGCTTTGTTTTCTTCAACAAACACAACTAACAATAAAAAATAATATTTTAGAATGAAAGGAAGGGAAAAGTACTTTCAGAAAATAAAGCTAGGATACAGGTAGAAGTCACTGATCTAACAGCTTCCAAAACATACTTTGAAGGGACTCTGACCAGCCTGAGTTTGGCAAACATGGCTCTGGCAGGCCTTGTCCTTCTTCCTGATTCCCTCTGCATTGAAAAAAAAAGGTTATATTCCTAATTCTTTAGGCTGACTACCAAGGTCCAGCTATCAAAATACGGAAATCGCTTTGATTTCAAAAACTATTTAAACATAAGTAAGAAGCCATCACATGGTGTATATAAATATTTTAGTTATTAAGATTAAGCACAGATAGACATAAGGTAGATGAAGATATGGAGTAGGTGTTAGGGCAATCAAAAAGCCAGCTTTGGCTCACTTAATTAACATGCCCAATTAAAATTAGTACTTTATCCTAATGCAAGGATCCCATTTTTACCTTTATAAACTTTCATTTGCCTATTGTCAAATGGAAAGAAAGAGATGCCTATCAATGTACAAGAGACATACAAAACACAAAATAGACAAGCCCAGAAAAGATGGTCCCCATGACACATAGTAATCTAAACACTAAATGCATAGGACAAAGAAACTGTATGCATGGGGGCACAGTAAAACTCAGACATGGTAGCACCATGATTAAGGAAGAAGGTTTTTATAGAAGATTGAGAGACAAAATAGCTAGAGACTTCCGGGGGTCTTCACGGCTGCCTCTTGGGGAACAAGGAGAAGAGAGAAAAGGCAGGAAATGAGGGAGGCTGGCAATTGCCAGGACTATGGAAGCAGAGAAGATAGCCAGCGTGGTGGGGAAAACCCAGCAGGAGAACAGGCCAGCTGGAAAAGGCTGGAAGCTAGCCTGGGATCTGATCTGGGAGGTGTTTGTTTAATAGAGAACTAGAAACACTCTCAGGAGAAGAGCTCTGGGAGGAGGCAAGAAAGTAATGAATGTCTTTTCCTAGCAAATAAAAACTTACCTTACAAGGTTTCTGATGAATGTTGGGTATTTTCCATGTCAGAGTCCAGCCTTAGCTGAGCCCAAACTGCCATTTTGCTGGGTTTAGACTTGACAGAAGAATACTGAAAGGTGAAAGGGAAAAGACCCATGACCTCTCAATAGGAACTTCAAAAGCCAGAAGGACCTAAACTGATGTTCTGCAAATTCTGTAGGACCAGAGATGCCAGCCAAGAAGATTATTTTCAGAAAAATTATTAGACATAATCAAAGGAGAAAGAAAATTAGTTCATAATAAAAATCATACTTAAGGAATTTATATCCACTCAGCCAAGCAATTCTCAACCTGTGAATTTCAACTGCCATAAGACCATTGGAAAACAGAGATATTTACATTATAATTCATAACAATAACAAAATTGCAGCTATAAAGTAGCAATAATATAATTTTATGTTTGGTCGGGGTCACCACAACATGAGGAACTATACTAAGGGGTTTCAGAAACTGCAGACTTAGGCAGCTCTGCAAAGGCTACCAGAATTAATATTTCACTATGAAGAGAAGATTGAGCACACTCAAGAGAGCAGAAAGGAATAAATAATCTTAGAACTATTAATAAAAGGAAGTTAAAACAATTCTACTATAATAAAATAGCAGAAATTTATGAATATTATTTAGAAATAACTCTCTGATGTGGGATGTCTTTCTGTATGCTGTGACTTATCATTGGATAATAAAGGAACTGTTTTGGTCTATGGCAAAGCAACTTATAGATAGGCAGGAAATCTAGGCATAGATAAAGGGGAAGGAGGGTAGAGTCAGAGGGAGACACTTTGAGCTGCCACCGAGAGAGCAAGATGTAAAAGTTCAGGTAAGCCACAAGTCATGTGGCAAAACATAGATTAGCAGAAATAAGTTGAATTAGGATGCAAGAGCTAGCTAGCAATAAGCTTGATCTATAGGCTGAACAGTTTATAATCAATATAAGCCTTTATGTGATTATTGAGACTAAGCAGCTGCAGGTAGTCTGAACCTTAGTGCTAGGCTGGGCCAGAAATTTCTGAATACAACTCTCAATGTTAGTAACCTAAATTCCCCAATAAGAAAACATAGACTACCACTGAATTAAAAATGGAATCCATCATACATCTATCAAAAACAAACACTCTCTGTGGGTAATAGAATATAAAAGATATTCTAACCAAATTTTGCTAAGAAACAAGCAAATATTCTAATATTTCACAAAACAGACTTCAAACTAAAGCTAACCAGAAGAGATAGGGAAGAGTACTATGTATTCATTAAAGGAAACACCCACCGAGAGAATATTACATTTCCAATTTTTTAGCCAAATATAGAGGCATTCAATTTCATAAGAGAAGGAGTATTTAATCTAAAATCAAAAACTCTATAACATGGTGAATAGTGGTAATTTCAATACCCTACTCTTACCCATAGACACATCATACAGAAGAAAACTAAACAAAGAAACACTGGAATTAAATAACATACACAGAATGTTCTCATTACATCCAAATACTAAAGAATAAATTTTCATCTCAGAGTTTGTATCTAACTACAAGAGAATGAAGTTGAATATCAGCAATCAGAAACAATATGAACTATACAAACTCACGGAAAATAAATAACACACTACTGTATGGGTTAATTGGGCAAGATAGAAATCAAGACGGAAACTTTCAAACTTACTTGAATTATATGAAAATGAAAACACAACATACTCAAATCTAAGGGGTTCATGAAGGAGGTCCTAAGAGGAACATTTACAGATCTAAGTGACTACACTATAAAATGGAGAGCTCTCATTTAAATCATGTCATACTTTAGATAACCAAAACAAACAACATCTAACAAAAAAAAAATATATACAGGAAGAAATAAACTTGTGGCTTAAATTAATAGAGATTAAAAAAAGACTAAATTTAAAAAGAATGGGATCTTTAAAAATAATAAGATTGATAAACCATTGGCCAAATTAACCAAAAGAAAAGAAGATAAACAAATAATAAGATTAGAGGTTATAGGAAGACACTATAACAGACACTGAGTAAATTGAGAGGATCATAAGGTCATACTTAAAATATCTGTATTCCAGAAAACTGAAAAACCAAAATAGGACGAATTTCTACATTGATATGAACTATGAAAGTTAAACCAAGATGTGGATGATTTGTACAAACACATAACAACCAAGATAAAAAAATACTTAAAATATCCCAACATATAAATGTTCACAGCTAGATGGATTCAGTGTGAAAATCTAGAATCTAGACGTTCAAAGAAGGACTAACATGAACACTGTTCAAGTTATTATCAAAAATAGAAACTGAAGTGTAAGCAGAAGTTGTCCTGTATCTCACAGCTGCTTGGTCCCAAATAAAATACAGAGTCTGATATTATTTACAAACCATTTGGTTTATGGCTCAGGCTACTACTAGCTAGATCTTGCATCTTAAAAGAGCCCATTTCTAGTAATTTATGTATCGCCACATGGACTTGTGGCACTATCTATTCTCTCACATCTTGCTTCTCTGAGTGGCTCCCAGAGTCTCCTCCCACACCTTTCTTCTTCCTCTGTCTTGACTATATCCTGTCTGGCCATAGGTCCAAACAGCTTCTTTTTTAACCAGTGGTAGCAACACATATTCACAGTGTACAGAAACACCATCCAACAGCACTAAAGGAACATTCACAAAATCATTTTTTGAAGCCATTGTCATATCTACATAAAAAACCACCCCAGAAAAATCCAACAGAAAAATTATATAGGTTTCCAATGAACAGACAGTAAATTCTCAATAAAATACTTGCAGATTGAAAAACTCACCAAAAAAAGATTATTTATCATAATCAGATCAGCTGATTCCATGAGAATCAGGGTTAGTTCAACCTATATAAACCAATGCAGGTAATTCATCACATAAACTGACTTTTGAAGACAAAAAAATGCAGCTCTATTAGATGCAGAAGGCCTTCGACAAAATCCAAAATCCTTTCATTATAAAAGTTCCAAAGAGATTAAGAATAGAAGGGACATCCCTCTATAATAAAAGCAATTTACAGCAAGCCCACAGCCAACATCAATCTAAAAGGAGAGAAATGCAAGGCATTTCCATTATAATCAAGAACAAGACAGGAATGCCCATTCATTTCATTCCTGTTAAGTATAATACCTGAAGTCTTAACTAGAACAATAGGACCACTAAAAAACAATCAAAAAGATACAAACAGGAAAGGAAAAAGCCAAATATTCTTATTGGCATATAATTTTTATACATAAATAATCCTAAAAATCCCACAAAATTTAATAAATACATTCATCAAAGTATCAGAATACAAACATAAGACAAAAATCGGGGCCTTTCCTACGTACAAACAACAAGAATACCGAGAAAGAAATAAGGGAAACAAGACCAATCAAAGTGTCTTCAAATTTCTTTAGAATTAATCAAATTAAGAAAGTAAAATAATAAAACCTAAGACAATGAAGAAGATGGAACGACTGCCTATGCCCTGGGACTGGTAGAATCAATGTTGTAACAATGGCCATCCTACCAAAAGCAACCTAGATTTAATATAGTGCCCATTAAAATTCTACCACATTTCTTTACAAAACATTGGGAAAAAATTAAATTTCACATGGAAACATAAATGTACACACATATAAACCAGAATCAAAAAATAATACCAAATATTTTATTGTTGGAAGAACCACACACCTTCCCGCATCTGGCGTTTGATCAGGTCAAAGGGACACATTGGAGAAAATATAGCATTTTCAACAAAGAGTGCTTGTCAACTGGATGGCTGTGTGTACAGGAATGAACCCAGATTCGTATCTCTCACTCTAAACACAACTCAACTTCAAACAGATCAAGGATCTCAATATAAAACCTAATACCCTAAATCCAATATAGGAGAAAGTAGAAAATACTCTCAAACTAGTTGGGACAGGAAAGGACTTTCTGAAAAGGACTCTAGTACAGACTAACAACTGACAAATGAAGCTAAAAATCTACAGCCTAGGATATATAATGCAAGGAAGAGGTAGCTTAAAGATGGAAAATAAATCTTTACCAATATTATGATTTACAGAAGGTTAGTAACTAGAATATACAAAGAACTCAAAAGTAAAACTAAACACACAAAAAAATTAGAAATGGATCTGGAGTGGCACTTTGAAATAGTGACCACATTCCAGGGCACACTCATGGTCCAGGTGCAGTTAGAAAACAGAAACTGAGCTCAATGGTTTTGGGTTTGTTTCCTTTAAGAGAAAGAAAAATAATATGAAGTTGTGAAGGTAAGGAGATAAAAGAGGATCAGCTGGGAAGTGGGGGAAGAAATTAATATTATCAATATACATTGTATGAAGTCCTTATGTGACAATAGTTTGTAATTTCTTAATGATGACATTTTCTGATTGAACAAAAATATTTTAAAATTTATTTTACAGAAATATTAAAACATGTATGGGAAGCTATAGCTTGAATAATATGGATAGCAATGCTGTCTTCAATAGTGAACACAATATTCAAAGGAATGCAAATGAGTTTAACAGAGTATTAAATAACACTTACTGGAAAGCAAATGCAGTTCATCAATATATCATTTTGAGTAATATAAAATACTAATAATGCTAAGCTCCATCATCAGTGAGAGCCCTTCAGTACCAAATGTATAACATTTCTAATTTTGCAAAGCAAAATATAAAAGCAAAAGATACATATATACGCATATATACACAAATATGTTAGTGATCATTTATGTACACAAATACACACTTCTAAAATAAAAGAAACAATATTTGCACAGAAACCACACGGTGGTGATAAAGGAAACACATGACATATTTCTACCCTAATTTAATGGACTTACATACTTTATGGGTCCTTTTAAATTATAAACATGTACTATATAATAAACATATACGTTTCTTACTTAAAGTATCTATATGTAAATTAATTGTGAAATTTTAACTTATTTGGTACTATTCGCTCTCAGAGCTCCCAAAGACATTACATTGTTTTTCTTACTTACATATCCCACTACATTTTAAATTCACACATCACCAAAATACTGTCTTCTTTTATTATAAGCATTGTCAGTCTCTTCCTGACCATCCAGCCATTTCAAAGATTCAGGCTTGTCAGTCTATCTTTAATCATGTCTCTGTAGAGTTATATAGTTGAAGGGAGAAAGTTACAGAAAGGCCAAATCAGAGTCCTTATAAGCTGAAGATTAAGAGCAGGCTCTGAGAACTTTCAAGCACCAAAGCTCAGGAGGACATTTTTTGATGATAGAAACCACAATGACACTATTGTCAAGTGTGCATCAGAGGACCCTGGTAATACTGTTTGGGCTACACATTCAACAGATATTTTGGCTATGCATCTGGGCCATGGCAGTCCGTATCAGGGAAAATTCCAGATACTAAGACAGATATGACTGTTCAGAGGGCTAGGAGCTGGAAAGCTTTTCAGCAAATACAAAATGAAATCAGGATAAAACAACAATGTCCAGAGAATACAGTGTTACCTCAGTCACCTCAGCAACAGTAGACCTATGGTCTCAGATATCTTGTTTTGTTTTTTTTTTGTCTTCAAGATTTGGTTGAATATGAGCTTTAGTTTCTATTTAACATGAATGATGGTTGACAACATTCTTTTTCTGATTCTTATTACTAATGAGCAAGAGTCTTCAGGTTTTGATAATCAGTTCTATCTCTAGTAAATTGTAAGCCATACTCCCATTAAGACTCTATTGCCACCTGAGATCTGAGAATGAGTATGTATGAGATCAGAAGAAGTACATTCCTCTAGTCCAACAACTCAATGGACTCAATAGTCATTTAGTTATGAAGTGCAGAAACGTCAAGAATATGAGTAATAAGGTGATGGAATTGGTTCATATTTATCATTTGAAATCCATAAGAGAGAAACTTGTTGTGTAAAAAAACACAACTGAGAGTAAATGACAAAGAATATGAGACAAATAATATTTTGCACAAATTTCTTATTTGGCTGTCATAATAGTCTGGTTCTACAAAAGTAGTTCTCAACCTATTGGCCAAGACCCCTTTGGGAGTCTAACAATCCTTTACAGGGTTTGCCTAAGACCATCAGAAAACACAGGTATTAAATTATAACAGTAGAAAAATAACAATTATGAAATAGCAATAAAATTAATTTTATGGTTGTGGGTCATTACAATATGAGGAACTGAAATAAAGGGTCACTGCATTAGATAAGTTGAGAAACCATAGTTCTATAAAAATACACTCTGGAGAGCATTTACTAGTACAACTTATATCTATCTGTGATATAGCTAGTCTGTGGTGCCTCTGCAAATGACTCTTACTCTTCTTCCCTAAGGGACCTACCCTAGATCCTCATGATAACAGGATTTCAGTCACCTTTACTTACAGCTGCTGAATTGAGTATCAGCTCTCCTTCATTTTACTCTTACTGATTATCTAGAGCTGTATATTCTGGAGAAACAAATTTTTTTTAGCTGATCTCAGAGTCTGTTGGAACAAGTGTAAAGGAATCTTGGGTGATACATATATTGCAGCCTCCAAGAGTGATTGAGCATGAACCCCCAAATAGCAGGGTTACCTTTTATTTGTGTTCATGGGAGAAATGGCTATGCCAGTATCTGCTACTTCCTAATACATTGAAGAAACAAGTGACTGGTCCCTGATGAGTCCCTTGTTAGCTACTCAGGGATTTCTAGATGAAATCTGTGTTTCCATGTTATAAAGGTTGATTTGGACAACCGTTGATTGAATAAGGATGGCCCCATGGGCTCATATATTTGAATGATTAGTCATCAGGGAATAGAATTATTTGAGAAGGACTAAAAGGGTTTGAAAGTGTATCCTTGTTGTAGCTGTGACCTTGTTGGAGGAAGTATGTCACTGGGACAGACTTTGAGGTTTAAAAACTCCATGGCACGTTTAGTTTTTCTCTCAGTCTATCGAGCAGCTACTTCTCCAGCACTATGCCCGTTCTACCACCATTCTCCCTTCTGATCCCTGTCTTGATGACAATGGACTAAATCTCTGAAGCTGTAAACAAGTCTCAAATTAATGTTTTCCTTTATAAGAGTTGCTGTGGTCATTGTGTCTCTTCACAGCAATAGAAAACAACTAAAAAAAATTCATGGAAATGAATCTTTGGGCCTGGAAGAATTAAGAATTAAGTCAGGGATTCCTTAAGATAGTCTATAGAAATATGAGGATTGCATCGCTTACAATTAAGAGACATGTAGTGTCCAGGCAGCACCAGGGTGTGTGGGGAAAAAACATCAGCAGAGTAGCAGAGCTTAGAAAAAAAATTCTCATCTACCTAAAGATCTTTAGGAAAAAACTTATACAAACTGATGGTGACTTTCTTTATTATTGCATCTTGAAAAATGCTCCTCTAAAAGTCTCTCCACATAGCTTCATTCTACAGTTACGTTCTCCATGCATTCTCCACACATGTCTTCACATTACATTCCTTGCCATTACATTCTCCTTACAGCCACATACCTCTTTTACATAGTTACATTTCTTTTCTATACAAGTTCATCCTCCTCATCTCCACACAGTTGCAAATCTCCACACAGTTACTTTTTTTTTTACACACAACTATATACCCTTCTTTACACAAATACATTTCTCTCCTGAACAGCCATCCATTTCCATATATAATTACATCTCTTTTTTATATAGATTCACATCTCTATTCTATACTCATTCCTTCCCTCTACTCTGCTACGTTCCTGCACACATTACTCCATCCTTTGTCGCTCTTTGCTCACTCTCTCACACTACTCTCATGCTTCACCTTTGTCTCACACTTCATCTCTCAAACTTCTTTCTATGTACACTCAGCTACATCTCTCTTTCAGACACACATCCACACACACTTCAAAACTCTGGACAATTATATGTTACATTTTCAAGGTTTGACCCATTTTCATAACACATGAAAAGTCACACAGATTTTTCTGAACCAACAGAGGTCACATTGACCAGCCAGTGAGTAATGCTGGGCCATACACGTAGACTGAGTGGTTAAAGCTCCCACACAGAAAGTAACATGGAAATTCAGGACATAATAATACATAATTAATTGGTTGAACCTTGAGTGGTAGAAGTACATGCAGAAAGTCAGTGACTACAGAGAGCTATATCTTAATGCTGTCAGCCTGACTTTGGTTTAACGGACACTCGGAAACTTGTCCTTGTGTATTCTCTGCAGGGGCAGCTAATCTGTTTTGGATTTGCTCTAAAGTCTAAAATTAGCTGTTTTGTGACTGAGAATGCAGTTAATTTTCTTTTTCAGTCTGAGTAATAAAAAATATCCTAGTATGTTTCTATTCATCAGTATTATACAGATTAAGGATAAATCATCTTCCTGACCATCCACAACTATATGTGTGGTCCAAAGATGGAAGATATACATGAAATAAACACACAGGCAGTGGCAAAATACTCACAGCTGTTTTGAGTGAAGAAATGTATTGGCGCACGAGAAAAATTAAAGAAAGAAGCAACCAGTCAATTACAAATCAGTGACCCCATGGCTTTGCCAAGTGGAGCTCCCCATCAGAGAGTTATTCATATGGTGAGTTGACCTGTGAAATATTAATTGTCACCTGCTGTATACTGCTGTATCCTCTAGCAGACAAGTAATAGAAACTTTTCCAAGTCCTGTTGCAACACTTTCTGATTCTTAAGCTGAGAATAATTTTAGGATAATCATGGAAATAATTTCTCTAGCAAATCAGTTTTTCTAAAGTTTAATGAAGATTTTAAGACCCAAGTTACACAGTTTCCTAAGAGAATATGTGAAGCCAAGGTGATGGGAGGGATCAGAAACAGTGAAGAACACTGGGTACTCCAGAGACATGTGCAAATACTACAGTAGCTGTTACCCAGACTCAAGAAGTCATCATTAGGGCTCATTTCAGTTCTGCTTTGGAAATAATGGCCATGCAAAAAATAGCTGATTAGTTTATTTTAACATTAGTTTAATAATATGCAAAACATATAAATCAACTCAACCATTTTTCTTATAATCTAATAATTTAAAAACCTCCTAAAATGCTAAGTATATTATAAGAAATTACATATAACATTCTATCATGATAGATTGTAGGCTATACTTTTATCATTTTATCTCTGTCATTTTCTTGTTTACAAAGAAGCTTATATGAATTATACTTCTTTCTTATTTATGAATGTATTGAAGTACAAAATATCTCTTGGAAATTGTGTCACAAATCTGGTATGCCATAATATATTGGGGAGTCTGATTATATAGTTGAGAGGTTCAATGCTTGCCTAGCATGAAAAAGGCCTTGGGTCTGATGCTCAGCACAGCAAAAATAACTAGAAAGTGAGTAAGTAAATAAATAAATAAATATAAATAAACCCTAATGAGCATTAAATGTTGTTTGGGGAAATGTTCTAAAAATAAAGAGAGCTGGTTATAATATTGGACTATGTTCAAGGAAGACTATTAACAAATTCTTCTTGCTCAATATGTTCTGTTCAAGTAATCTGAAGACATGGATCACTTACCCAATGTCCACTGGAGCCTTAAAGCTATAAATGAGTTATTCCATTTATACAATTCTATATTTTAAAACGTGCAGAAATTTACATTATTATCCAGAGAAGGTGTTTTGTCTCCACAGGAATATTCATAGACTATTAAGTGAGTTTACATTGAATAACATTTACGGTATGATAGCAATGACTTGTTTTTTGTTTTGTTTTTGATGGACTTTGGTACCTGCCACCCATGCCCAGTAAGTCCTTTTAACTAAGAAGGCCAAAATGCTCATTTGTTTGCCATCTTCTTTCTGAAGGAATATGAGAATAAGTTTCTACATTGTGATTTACTTCAAGCAAAGCAACATTTCCTCCTGAAAGATGACAGCTTCCTGCTATACTTAGAAACAAATACAAAAATGAAGTTTTCTCAAGAATCAAATAACAGGCTGAGCAAGAACAAGTTACTTTACAGATTAAGTTTTAAGATTTTCTAAATGACTAGAAAGGCGCTTTACTAATTAAGACCACTTCTATTCTTCCAGAGGACGGACAGCCCCTCGTCCCAGTACTGATGCAGTTGACAACCATCTGTAACTCTAGTTCCAGGGCACTCTATGACTTCTTTTTGACTCTGAGGAGACTGCATATGGTGCACAAAGACACAGGAAAAACACTACGTGCATTAAAAAAAAAAGTAATCTTTTACCGAATTTTCTGAACTGCCATCACATTCAAGGAAAGTTATGAGTAAAAGAGTACTCTCTGAAGTAATGCCTGACAGTTTCATAACACTATTTTCAAAGTACTTTCAGGAACATTACTACACACAAAAAGAAGATCTCATAAAGTGTCATTTTCACATTCAAAATATATTTGCGAATAAAAGTGCAAAATCTATAGCTTTATAATGTATATTCTAACTATATGGAAGTTCAACAAGATGCATGTAGACAATGAGTCTGTTTAATCTTGGTCTGTGGTGCTTTTTTATTTCCACATTTTATAATAAAGTTAACAAATTCAAAACATCATTATATAAGTTAAGAAACATATATGCTCCACAAATAGGTATCACTGATGGTAAAATGGCATACTCCTAAAAACTAAATCTTGCTTTTAGATATCATATAAATATGCAACGTTAAATAATGCAAAAGATACAGTATGGCCCAGATGATGGCAAAAGACAATATATAAAATATAAATATATCAGCTTCCCATAATAAAGGATTGTGATGGAGGGCTTTCAGGAACTTTTTTATTTATTTTTTTAATTATTCTTCAAGCTTAGATTGATTGTTTGCAGATTTCACTTCATGTATCCTGACACCACCTATCTCTCCATAATCCTCCCTCTGCCCCTACAACCTCCCTCCCAAAACAAAGCAAAACTTGAAAGAAAACCCCAAAACCAAACAAAGCAAGCAGACAAAATAAAACAAAAGGAAAGAGGGGGGTTCATCGATGAGGCTGCAGTGTGGCCCGGTGTGTCATACAGTTCACTATTTAATCTTTGTTTTCCCGTTCAAGTGCCAAGAGTCACTGGTCTGGTTAGAGACATCTTGCCTCTGCTACACCATCAATAGTGGCTCTCACTGAGACTTCTCCTGGACGTCTGTTGTAGTCTTGTGTACGGGGATCCTGCAGTTTTGGATCTCTAAGTTTGTCCCCTTTGTGTGCTCCAACAGTTCATAGATGAGGTGGATGTTGGCGTGGGCCAACCATAGCCCTGCTTCTGAGCCTGGGTAGTAGCTGGGTTGCTCAGCTCACCAGCTTTCCCAAGATGAGCTCTCAAGCACTACCTCAGCCACCCACCTACTACAGCCTGAAGCAAGGATCTGGGCCAGTGCTCTTGCTCTCGGGGCCTCGGTCAGGCTCACCCACACTCACACCACCAGTGCCAGCTCCACTGTCTTGCCCAGGAGAGGGCCCTATCTCCTGATTGCTGTAGGGGAAATACTAGGGAGTTTAGGGCCCTCAGGGATAGCTCACCTGTGCCGTCACCAACTGGGTCAGCACTAGTGTACTGCCCAGGTGGGGTACAGAGCCCACTTTCCCATGTGCTACAGCCAGTTTTCATGATCCCAGGACCAGCCTCTCACCTGCTCCACGTAGCAAGAGGTGGGATCAGAGATGGGGGTGGGGTGCTCTTGCTCTCATGCCCTCAGGGCCAGCTTACTGCATCCCTAACAATAGGATCAGATCTAGTGTGCTTCCCAGCCGAAGCACATGCCCATGGTGAGGTCTGGGGCAATCTTTCCGGATTGCAAGGGCCAGCTCTCCTGCTGTAGTAACCAGTGAGGGGCAGGGCGAGCTATCTCAGGGCCAATGAGGTAATGAGGGATAGGGGTAGCTCAGCACAGCCCTCAGACTTCAACACACATGGTTTCTATACGACCTTTCACTCCTCACAATAACACAGGCCATGGGCAACAATGCAGACCCCAGCCACAGCAGGACCACAGACCTATACACGCAGATCTTGAAAGCAGTTTAGACCCAGGCATCACCATGGCCTGGTGGCAGCACAGGCTTCCCAGATCAGTATAGCCCTAGTGGCAGCATGGCCCTTGGACACCAACATGGTCTCAGGTGGTGGAACAGACCCTAGGCATTGACATGTGTGGAGAGCTGTATGTAGCTGCACCCAAAAGATGGCGCTGGCTTCCACCTTCCACCTTCCCGATGATGAGTGCTCTCAATGATAAACAACTCCTTATAAGGCTAAGGCTAAGACTGTGGCTTGCTTCCGCGTACCTGGACCTATTGGTGGTGCCCAAGTGGCTTTCTGAGATTGGATGCCCGGAGGGTATTTAGCTATTGGGGGGGGGGGTCCCCTGAGAGAGAAGCTTTGTTCAAGGTTCCTGAATAAACTGCTGAAAGAAGAGCCTGGTGTTGCGTCGTCCTTGCTGGCGAGGTTGTGCGCGACAGACAAGGCCCGGACCACACCATGGCCCCATTGACAATACAGACCACTTGAATCAGCATGGCCCTGGTAGAAGCATGACCTCCAGATACCGACATGACCACAAGCTGCAGCCTAGACTGTGAGCATCTGTATATCCTTTAGTGTTAGCATGGGCCAAGGACATCAATAAAGACTTCACTCTGGTAAAACCACAGACCCAGACATAGTTTTAAGCAGCAACCCAAGATATCACCATGGCCCCAGGTGGCAGCAAAAGCCCAACCAATCTGATTGGTCCTCATAACAGCATAGTTCTCTGACACCAACATGGCCCAAGGTGTCAGCCCAGACCCCTGGCATAGATAGGCATGGCCTTCGATGGTATCAGGATCTGTGGACACCAACACAGACCCTAGCTGTGGTACAGCCACAGATCCAGACATGACTCTTGGCAGCAGCCCTGGCCCAGATGACACTATGGTCTCAGGTGACTAGTCACTCAAACAGGTATAACCTTGGTGGTAACACAACACTTGACACCAAGGTGGTCACAGGTTGTGGCCTATACCCTGAGCATCTGGGTGGCCTTTGGTGGCATCATGGGCCACCAGACATCAACACAGACCCTGGCCATAATAGAACCACGGATTCAGATATGGTCTGCAATAGCAACCTGGGCCTGGATGCCAGCATGTCCCCAGGTAGCAAGCAGTACAAGACACTCAGATCAGCATGGCCTCTATGGCAGCATGGCCCTCAAACATCAATATGGCCTCAGATGGTGTCCCAGACTACAGGCCTCTGCATGGAACTCAGTAGTCATAGGAACCATGGGCATCAAATCAAACCCCTCAGCTGCTCCAGGGCCTCTGACCAAGACTGGCTCTTAGCAATATCCCAGGCCCAGGACATCACCTTGGACCCAGGTGGCAAGATGGACATTCACATTAGAATGTTCCTAGCCATCCTCACCTCCTTAGATCCACCTCCCTCCCGACCCCATACTCACTCACTCACATGGCTCTGTGCCTGGCAGTGTTTAGTTGAGTCCTGGCCCTCCCAGCCTTATTGCATGGTGCAGAGCTGCTGCAAATATCTCTGAAATGAGTCTCCCTGGAAGATGGAGTCTGTACAATTCATACAAATGTTACCATTTGCCATGGAAACTTTAGAAACCAAGAGCTTGACCTTCATTAATTTATAATTTCCAACCATGACTCTGTTTCTGCAAAATCTTGAAAGAAAAATATAGAAACAGCTCTGATTCTTAGAAAAAAAAATTCTACATGCAGTTTTATCTCTGTAATTCTATTTCTCACTTAAAGGATCAAAATACCACTAATCTACTTTCTCATGCTGTAAAGTATATTTGAAGTCAGCGTGATAGCTTACTCTGCTTTCATCCTGTCTTATATGATTTTATCTTTAACCTTCTGGTGTTATTCACATACATTTCTACACTGCAGGACTCCTATCTCATTCATCCACGTTATCTGTAACTTCTGCCATTCTAAACAGTTCACTGCTGTAAATATATAGACTTGGATCAGATTTACTTCCTAGGTTCTAACACTATAATTTTCTTCCCAATTCACTTTTAGCATATAAATATTAATAGTTATTAATGTACCTTATACATCATGGTAGTTATTATGTAAAAATTACTAATGTGTCAGGAATGAATTATTGGTAATCATCCCCCCAAACAGAGGCCAATTTCAGAGCTTCTTTATATATATATATATATATATATATATATATATATACACGTATGTATGTTTTTCTTTCTCTTATCTTTTTCATATCCCCCCTCACCTGTCTTCTTTCTTACTTCTTTTCTTTGTCCCTTCCTTCTGCTGTTCTTAATCTTGTAATGCAAAAGAACCACAGGTAACAAAAATAATTGGGGAGCAACTTACTTATACAGAGCAATAGCAGAGTCGCTGGAAGGCTACAGAGTGATTCACGTCACTCACGCTATCTGATCCGGTCTTCCCACCATCCAAGAGTAAGCATGAGAAGGTGCTTGCGTATGTGTACCCCGGATCTTAAACACTCCAAATTCTGGTGCCCAGAGACCATAGGTGTTCCCCAGATCTACGCCGTCCAAAAGGCCATGCCCTAAGGCACTCTGTTTCTTATTTGAATTAACTCAGAAAATAAAAATTAATAATTTATGTAAGTTAAGTATGCCAACACTGACATCTAGTGGGCAACAAAAAAATGGCTTACTGTACAAACTACTGGAAGCTTGGGGGAAGTTTTGTGTCTTTAATGTAGAAGTATCTTTCTCAAATAAAAAGTGTTCTAAGTTATAATTACCAGTGTGGGAACTGAAATAGATAGAGCTGCCTGAATGGAGATGATTTTCATATATTAGCCTCATGTAAAGGTCATCAGAAAGAAAAAATTACTGATCATGAAACATCCCCATTCAATCAGTATATTTTTCCTCAATTCGAACACATTTTAAGCAACTGTAAACCCAGAAAGTTGATAAATAACATAGCTTCTCTGGCTCCATATAAATAGTGTTTACAGAAAGCCTTGTAAATTTCTCTGAGCCCATTTCTCAGGAGTGGGTGTATGTTTATTGCCTACTGGTCCCCACGTTGCACTTCTACTTACTTCAGACACACAATACCTAGGTAACCCCCCACCCAAATTCAATTGTGATTAGTGAGGTGTCTCAGCAGATAAAATTACCCACAGCATGCCTGATGATCTGAATTCTGTGTCCTGCACTCACATGGAGGACAAAGAACTGAGGACCACAAACTATTCTCTGGTCTCCACCTTACATCATAGTAATCTTGCACCACACCTCCCCCCCCTCCCCATTCACATGTGAGCAAATAAAAAAATAAATAAATAAAAGAAAAAAAACGAAATATAAAATAGTTAATTGATCTTCATCATTATGTAAAGTTCTAAAACTGTATCTGATTCTTGGGAGACATTTGTTTTCTGACTCAGAAAGCCAGCACCTGTGGCTGAGTGCAATCTGCCCTCACTCTCCTCCCTGTATCCCTGCTCGTGTTATCATCACCTTGTCAAATATGAATTTGTTAAAGGTCCGTGTGCTCATGTTTGGAATTCAGCTTTTTTCAGTTGGTCTCCATGTCTGTTTTTGTGTCAGCATCATATTCTTTTTATTGCAATGGTCCAGTAATGAATCCTAAGGTTTGTAATGTTAATCCCTCCATTGTTATTCTTTTCATTCACTGTTTCAACTTTCTGAGGCTTTTCCTGGTTCCATACTAAAACTATAATTTTGTTCTATTTCTATAAAGAATTAGATGGGGATTTTAATTGGGAACATATTGAATCAGTAAATAGTTTTTGGAACAACGATTATTTTCACATTATTAATTCTACTAATCGACGGGTATTGGGTATCTTGCTACATAATAATATCTTTCTCCAACTCTTTCCGGACCGTAAAAGTTTTCATTATAGAGGTCATTCACTTTCTTCTCTAGGTTTATTTCTAGATACTTTATTTGTTGAGTCTAAGGAGAATGGGCGTGTGTCCATGATTTTTTTTCTCCATATATTTCTTCTTAGTGAATAAAAGAAAAATGCTGATTTTTGAAAGTAGATTCTGTATTTTACCATCTTTCTGAATTTTCTTGCAGTTTTAGAAGTTTTCAGGTAGAAGTTGTAGGATATCTAATGTATAATGTCATCTGAAAATAGCGATAGATGTGTGTTTCTTTAATTTCCTCCTCGTATCTAATTGATGCAGTGAATAATTTGAACAAAATATTTAAAAAGGAGTGGGGTTATTAGACATCTCTGCATCACATCTAACTTCAGTGGAATTGTTCAAGGCTTTTCCCAGGTACTACAATGTGGTCTGGAGATCCTTCTGCCCCTACATTCTCAAGGACTTTTTAATCATGAAGTCATGTTGGATTTTGTCAAAGGCAAATTGGATAAAGCCAGTTTGGCTGGATAAAATCATTTTTATCATCTTTTTTGTATGTCTGTACTCTAAAAGTATTTTATTGAACACTTTTAGTAAATGTTCATTTGGGATTTGGGTCTTAGTTTTCTTTCATACTTTTTTTTTCTATTTACATGTAATAGTTTTAGAAGGACTGTCTGGTAGAATTTAGATGTAATTCCATCTGACCTTTTAGCTAGAAAACTTACTACTCTTTCAATCTGCTCATCTGTTAGGGGTCTGTTAAGGCTGTTGAGTTCTCGGTTTAATTTTGGTGGTTTGACTGAATGTGGAAATTTATTCATTTCTTTTAGATTTTCTAGCTTAATCGAGTACAGTTTTTTAAAAAATATTCTCTTATAATATTCTGAATTTCTTTGGTCTCTGTTATCACACTTTGTGTTTATTCTTGATTTTTGCTAATTTGGGATCTTTATTTCTTTTGGTTAATTGAGTCAAGGATCAGTCGATTGTAGGGGGATTAGGTTGTTTTATTGTAAATAATTGTCTTTGCCTATGAGTTTAATAAAAAGCACTGATTGGCCAAAGGCAGACAGGAAGTGTGGGCGGGGCTATCAGACTCTAGGAACAAGCAGAACACAGTAGAATGTCAGAGAGAAGCCAGAAGAATTAGAGGACAACTATGTTATTTTGAGAAAAGGTACTGAGCTGCATGGCTAAACCATGCATTGGTCATGGGTTAGATTGGGGGTAAAGAGTTAGCAAATAATATGTCTGGGCCTTAGGCCAATCAGCCTAAAACTATTATAAGCATCTGTGTGTTTCTGCAAGTCTGTGGATCTGTAAGCCTAAACCTTAAAGATAGCCCCAAAAGTCTGGGCCATAAACCTCCTACTACAAATGGCAGCCCAGTGGTGGGGCCATGCCTTAATTTACCAAGAGAGTATTTAAGCTTAATGCAGGCATAGAGTTGGGGGAAGCCAAGCCAAGGGAAGGGAGGCTGAGGAAGCTGGAAGACAGCTGAGTAAGATCTGACTGTGGTGTTTATTCCCTCTAATATCTCCAACTTCTTCAGAGATCTATCCCTGAGTTTCATTTATTCATGCGACAACTGGCGTCCAATTTTGTGGCACGAATTCCTCCCCTCCCTACCCAAAAAACCAGACTTGCCAGCCAGAACAACACATGGCTGGAGGAGTAATTACTAGTGGCTAGGCTTTCCATTCCGGGTTAGCCTCCAGCCTTGGGCCTTAGGCCAATCAGTGCTTTTTATTAAACTCATAGGCAAAAACAATTATTTACAATAAAACAACCTAATCCCCCTACAATCAATCTTTGTTTATTTTCTTAAAAAAAAATTAGCTCTTAGACGGATTAACAAGTAGGTGCTTCTATTTCACTAATTTCTGCTCTGAGATTTTACTCTTTCGTAGCATTGATTGAGTTGGGTTTGTTTCGTTTTTATTCTTGTTTTCCCAAATTTTCCATCCTTATTACTAAGCCATTCAATTCTGACTTTTCTGATTTTCTATAATGTTGGGACTTAGAGGTTAAATTTTTTCTCATAAGCCCACTTTCAAAGTATCTTAAGGGTTTAGTTGTGTTTTCATTTTTATTTAATTTCAGAAATCTTTTATATTTTATTTCTTCTTTGGCCATTCATCATTCAGTGCTTAGCTGCTTAATCTCCATGAGTTACTAGATTTGTTTGATGTGAATTTTAAGTTTTAGACCATTGTGGGCAGGTAAGGTGCAAGGAATAACTTCAAGGCCAGGAGGTGGCAAGGCCAGGTGGTGGTGGCACATACCTTTAATCCCAGCAATGGGGAGGCAGAGGCAGACCCAGTGACTTCTGAGACACCCAAGGCTACACAGAGACACCCTGTCTCAAAAACCAAAAAAAAATATATAAATAAATAAAGGAGTGAGTTCAAACTTTTCCATTTTTTATAAGATTATATAATACCTGTTTGTTCTTGCTTTTAGTGAATAGCTTTGTGTTTCTTGCCATTAAAATTGGTGTTGGCTATAGACTTGCCTTAAGTTGCCTTTATTATGTTCAGGTATATCACTTGTCTCCCCCATCTCTCCAAGACTTTAATTATGAAGGGAAGCTGAATTTTGTCACAGGCTTTTTCATCATTTATTGAGATGATCATGTGGTTTTCCAGTTTGGTGGAATACAGATTGTCTAAGTATGTCCTTGAGGTTCTTTGAATTTCCTTGGTGTCTATTGCCCCCACATCATCTCTAATTGTATTAATTTGGATACTCTATATTTTTTTGGTTAATTTGGCTAAGTATTTATCAATACTGTGATTAGGGTCAGAGCTAGGATTAGACTTAGGACTCAGGTTTTTAATAGAATTTGGAGTAATATCAAGTAATGAGTAATGTTAATGCATGAAATTATCTATGGTTAGTTTGGTGGTTTGAATTGGAATAGCCTCCATAGACTAATGTGTTTGAATGCCTGGGCCATAGGGTGTGGCACTATTGGAAGGTATGACCTTGCTGAAGTTTATATGGCCTGGTTGGGTGGAATGTGTCACTGCATAGGAAGCCTTTGAGGTCCTATAGGCCCAAGCTACGTCCGGTGTAGCACAGACATCCTGATTCCTGAATATAAGATGTAAAACTCTCAGCTCCTTCTCCAATACCAAGTCTTTCCACATGTTGCCATGTCCCACTACGATGATAATGGACTAAACCTCTGAAACCCTAAGCCAGGCCCAATTAAATGTTTTCCTTTATAAGAGTTCTCATAGTCATGCTGTTTCTTCACACCAATAGAAACCCTAACCTAACTAAGACCTATTTTTAAGAGTTAGGACAGATATAGTATTAGGGTTAATGCTTGGGCTATTATCTGAATGGGTTTATTATAGGGTTGGGGTTAGGATTTTGATTAGAGTTAGGGTTACAGTTAGAGACAGTTTTAAGTTTGTTTTTATAATTAAACTAAGACTTAGAGGTAAAATTGGGGTTATGTTTAGGCCTAGGTTAGTGTAAGCATGAGGAACAGATCTAGGAATATATTTATGGCTAAGATTTAAGTATAAGATGTGATAGGATAGGGATAGTAAAATGTTATTATTTCTAAGATTACTGTTAAAGTGGGAACCTGGCTTACGATTAAGGGTAGGGCTAGGTATGTTTTTAGGCTCAAGAAGAATAGCTGACATTACAAATTGTTTTGTGGTTAGTTTTAGTGTGCTGGCTAGATTTTCTTTGAAGTATGGGTTTGGATAGGATCTGATGAATTTTATTATAGAGTTATGGTTAAGGTTAAGTTAGAGTCAAGTGTTAGGGTCCTATAGAAGTCCCATAAAAGCCCACCCTCCATGTATGCAATCAGGAAGAGTGTTTATTATTCTAGCATGTTGGGGGCGTCCATTCTGCACAAAGGCAAAATGATGATGAACCCAAGAGAAACCCACAGGTTCCTTTTCAGCACAGCCAAGGGAAGTTCCTAAGGCTGTTAGATCATCTTAGGGATGATGGTGTACACAGGCTACAGCTTTTCCATTTTGGGGCAGGCCTGGACAAGTCTCAGGCTTTGTCCTTACTTGGTTATTACCTTCAGCTGCTGAGTATGGCTCAGGTCTGGTACTGCATTTACCTGGCCTCCTCATCCTTGCTGTGGGAGGTGTTGGAAATTGATTCTCCTTTGTTCATGGCTCTTCCTCAGAAACTGTCTGCTCAGTCTCAGGGAACTGAAATTGAGGCCTGATCTCTGAGAGAAGACTGAGCAGCCTGTTAGGGTTTTTCCTCAGTCCTGGGTTAGGGCTTGGTTTTGTGTTTAAGGTTAGTGTTATAGGTAGGACTGATGTGAGGGCTGGAGATAGTTTAAAGCTTATGCTTAAGATTAGTGGTAGTGGTAGGGTTCTTGTCTTGTAAATCCTGTGGTTAGTATGTATAAAGGTTAGGCTTAGGCCTTGATCTTGTAGTAAATCTAGAATTACAGTTATGGATCTTATAATATTAGAGTTTGCTATAAAGTTAGTGTAGGGGTTTGAGTTATGTTAAAACTAGGACTTGGGTCAGTTTTAGATCTAGTTTTACAGATTGGGATGAAGGTAGACCTCTAATTTCCTGCGGTGTTAGGAAGATGCTTAGAGATAGCATTTGAGCCAGGGTTGAGATGAGAGCTATATTTTTGGGTTAGCATTCAAGTTAGGTTGAGGGTTAGAGCTAGATAGGCTTAGGATTAAGTTTAGGATTAAAATTGGGGTTATATTAAGAAATAGTTTAAAGGTTAAGACTAGGAGTGCAGCGAGTGTTTGGGTTAGCTGTAGAGCTCTGTGTTACTCTGAAGGTAATAGATAGGGTTAAGCTCGATTTAGGTGAATGGTTAGTGGAAATGCTATAATTATGGTTATAATTAATGTTGAAGTTATAAGGCTACAGTTGTATTTATGGTCAGCTGTAGTTATGGGATCAGGATGGAGCTAAGGTGAGGATTAGCATTACACCTAAACTTATAGAAAGAGCTATTCAGGGGTAAAATTTAGGGTAGGGGATATCATTAGCATTGGAGCTAGGGTTACTCAGAAATCATGTTAGGAATAAAGCTTGGAGTGGCATTAGGGCAAGTGGAACAGTTGATGTCAGAAATTGGATTATGGTTGTTTTAGACCTAGTTCTTATTCTGGTATATGTAGGGTTAGGGTTAGCATTTTGGATAGGGTCTTGTTAGAATTACTATAGGGTTAGGGTTAATATTAGGAAGGTTACAGTTAGGGTTACACAGGGTTAATGTTAGGATTAAGGTTTGGATTCAGGTTATAGCTAAGGTCAATGTAAGAACTGAAGAGAGATTGCTGTTCTTGTGCCTGTGTGTCCCTGTGTGTCCATTGGCCTGGTCCTTTCTGTTCCCACACTTGCTGAGTCCCAGTACTACCGTGATGACCAAGATAACCTGTTAACATGCCTGTCATATGCCAGCACTACCATGCCATAGGCTAGACATCTCTATTAGCAAACCTGACCTTCCCCAACACAGCCATTAGGCAACCGAGGCACTCATGTCCTACCACACTACAGCCTAGGCACACAGATTTACATGCTACCATGTACCAGGGCCAACAAGCAGCAACCTGATAATATCTATTCACACACTAGCCATGTCCAAGCACCACCTTTGTAAATTCCAACCCTAGGAATTCCTGTTCACAAATTTTCTGTGTCCCAGAGCCACCATGTGGTAGCCTGTCCCAGCTTATTTGAATGGCAGCTATGTCAAAGAGCTGCCAAGTTGGAGCTTAGGCTCACCTGCATACTTGTGCACCATGCACCATGTCTGTGGGGTCAAGTGCATGCTCAGATAGGAAAATGAATCCAAATGGAACTGTCTTCGCTTGAACAGATCAGGGTTGTTCTTTGTTTTCCAGCTATGAGGAATTGAGTCATTTTCCTGAGCAAGAAGGGATTGAGGCGCATTAGAAGCTTAAGTTATAAAAGTTTGCTGAGGCTGCTTGGTGACCAGCTGTGTGCCTCAGGCATAGAGAGCAAAGTATCTTTCCTTCTTTGTACGGTCTGCCATCAGGCTAGGGCAATGAATGGACTTTCAAGTAAAACCTCGTGTATAATTCCCAAAGAACTTCAGTAAGGAACTCAAAAGGAATCCCAACACTCAGGGAATGTGGTTATATGAACTGGAATTTTACCCAACCCCAAACTCAAATGATGAAGTCTACCTGGTAGTGGATGGAGAAAGAAACCATACGTGAGCTAGTTCAGGCTCAGAAAGGCAAATACAGCACATTCATATGTGTAGCTGCCACTTTTTGTGTATAGTTACATAGTAGTGATGTGGTTTCTAGGTCAGAAAACCAGAAGATGACCAATGGCAGAGGAAGGTTGGTAGAGCACATGTGATATGGTGGAAAGGAAATATGGAGGACAGAAGAATAATGGTGGGGAGGATGGGAAGAAGTTAGGGGAAGAGGGAGGAAGAGAATCAACCAAACAGAATGTATCCGGAAACGCCCTAAGGGGCCCCGTTAGTTGGCTCAGATGTATGGACTATTTACTGCTCCTGAGGAAGACCCTGGTTCAGATCCAATGCTCTCTCCTGACTTCTAAGGATACCTACGTGCATACGGTGAACAGACATACACTCAGGCGCACACATACACATAAAATTAATTAATTAATTAATTAATTAATTAATTAATTAATTAACTAAAATTTAAGCTAATTTCTGAGATAAGGCCTGCCTGTATCACTGGCTATCCTGGAACTCACTATGTTAATCAGTCTGGACTCATATTCACAGAGATCCACCTGCCTCTGCTTCCCAAATTCGGTGGTTAAAGGCCTGAGTCACCACGCCAGCATGTGTTGTTTTAAAAAAAAGAAAGAAAATTCCATGAGGAAACCTAATATTTTCTATTATAACATTTTAAGTTTTAAAACTAAAGAATGTTAGTAAAAGGTAAAAATATGAATAATCTACCTCAGGAATTTCTAATTATCTGTGCTTCAATGCATGTATGTGAGTGTATACAAACATACTGTATCACAGACTGTGTAACTATGCATGTGTGCGTGTTTGCATATTCTCATGTGCCTATTAATGGTTTGATTTTTTTTGTTTTTTTTACATTTCTGTGTTCATTTCTCCATTTTCTATTTGATTTGGTTTGTTCAACACTTTATCTTCAGTAGATGAGATGAACACTACTCTACCACTACTTCCACAGCGTTATCCCCCAGCCCACTTTGTGCCTAATTCTGATGCCTGTTGTTTTTCTTTATAAATCTCTCAGATTTGTTTTATAATTTTATGTGTATGAATGTTTGCATGTTTGCTATGTGCCTGGTTGTGGGAGGTTGTGTTGTTTAATTTTAAATAATTGTCCCAACCACTGGTTTAATAAAAAGAGCTGATTGGCCAAAGGCAGGCAGGAAGTGTAGGCGGGACTACCAGACTAAGAAAATCTCTGAGAGCAGAATGCCAGAGAGAGCACCAGAGAGAAGCCAGAGGAAGCCAGGACAACTATGCTGCTCTAAAGAAAGGTACCGAGCCACATGGCTGAACAAGAGACATGGGATAGAAGAAGGGTAGAGAGCTAGCAAGTGATATGCCTGGGCCTGAGGCTGATCAGCCAAAAACTAATGAAAGCATCTGTGTGTCTCTGTAGGACTGCGGGTCTGCGGGTCTGCAGGTCTGCGGACCTGAACTTTGAGGTTAGGCCCGGAAAGTCCAGGCCAGAAACCTCGTACTACACCTGGTGACCTGGGAGGTCAGAAGAGGATCCTATTCCCTGGGATTAGAGTTACAGATGATTGTGAGCAAGTTGCTCTGTGGGTGCTGGAAATCAAACCCCTGTCCTCTTAAAGAGCTGAACGTGCTCGTAACCACTGAGCCAACTCTCCAACCTCTTTACCTCCCTGTTTTCCTCTTTATTAATATATATATATATATATACATATATATATATATATATATATATATATATATTATTAAAGCACTCCTAAAGACTACAATGCTGTTTCCACGTTTTGCAAGTGGTGACGGTGGTGTAGTTGATATTTGTCTGATTTCCTTTGACTTACCATCGTGACAGTTCTTTGCCATTCTCTTTCGAGGCATGAGGCTCCAGTCTTCCGGTGAACTATACCCAAGCTAACTAAAAGAAATCGAATCGTATTGAGTTTGCAAGTATAACCAACAAAATGTTGGCATAGAAACCACGGATGCAGAACAGAATGCATCAGGGGTGAGTAGCCCAAACCTCAGTGACCTGGCAGGTATTCCAAGATACCCTTGTGCAAATTGCAGAGCCATGCAGGAAAGCCTGCAGAACACCCATGGACATAAAACAAGGAGGTGGAGGAGGAGGAGGAGGAGGGGGAGGAGGAGGAGGAGGAGGAGGGGGAGGAGGAGGAAGAGGAGGGGGAGGAGGAGGTGTTGGAGGAGGAGGAGGAGGAGGAAGAGGAGGGGGAGGAGGAGGTGTTGGAGGAGGAGGAGGAGAAGGAGGAGGAGGTGGCAGCGGTGGTGTCAGCAAAGGAACCGGTGATGTCTGCCTTTCTGAGACAGGCTTACTTTCACTAAAAGGGTTAGCTCCAGTTGAGTCCATTTATTGCAAATATGTAAGTTCGGTCTTCTGTACGATTGGGGAAAAATTACATTGTGTATATAGCCCACATTTTCCTTTCCCATTCCTCTGTTGTGGGATAACTAGGTTGTTCCCACAACTTAGCTGTTTTAAACAGTGCTGCAATTAACATTGCTGTGCATATCTCTCTGACATGCTCACTGGGAGTCCTTAGGACAGATACCCAGGAGTAGTGTGACTGTCATGTGGAGGCAGGCAGTAGCTGTCTGCAGGTACTGAGGGAAAAGGGCCAAGGGTGAGAAATGAAAGCTGCTCTTGGGTATTGTGGTGAGGGTCGGGCTGTAGTTAAAAGAAAGGTTAAGGGTTAAATCTGCCACACTGAGAAAGACAGACAGATAAGAGAGCTTATGGCTGGGTGTGAGTTAATCAAGACAGACAGACCAGAGCAGGGACTAGTCTCCGGACCAGTCACAACAGCCCAACTGGACACTTAAAGCACCTTAGTATGTAAGGCATTATTGTCCTTCCGCATACCCTTCCTTCTAATATAGCTCATTGTAAGTCAATAAATTATAATGCAGCTTTCAACAAGCCTGAACTCACTTCCGGGGAGACCCCAGACTCACTGTAAATAGGGAGCTAAATATGAGGTAACCCCAAAAATATTAGCCTAGACCTACATTCTGAAGTGTTTTCCTTATAGTTTTAGGGTTTCTGGTCGTACATGAAGGCCTTCAATTACTTTGAGTTGCTTTTGTGCAAATTTAGAGATAAAAATCTGGTTTAATTTTCTACATATGGATCAAGTCTTCCCAATAACATTTGTTGAAGATATTATTTGCGTGCGTGCGTGCGTGCGTGCGTGCGTGCGTGCGTGCGTGCGTGCGTGTGTGTGTGTGTGTGTGTGTGTGTGCGTGCACATATACATATATCTTTGTCAAAAATCAGGTATTAGTAGACTGGTAGCTGTCTGGGTTTGTATCTTGTTATTGTATTATTTTTTTTTTTACCTTCAAGTACATTGATCTTTAAGTCCAAACAGTGGAGCAATCTGAGCATTGCTCATGAGCAATTTCGTGTACATTTTTCCCATTTTAAGCTGTCAGCTTTCTTGTGAAGTCCACTCTATCGTCGGCGTTTGGAGGATTTGTGTCACTTGACATAATTAATCTTCTCGTCGTTGGTCACTTTAAAAAGACTATTCAGCGGTTGTTCATCTTCCTGGAAGGGCTCTCATTTATTTCTACCCGCGTGCCCGCTCCAAGTGGTCACGGGGCCAAGGTTTGTTCCCAGCTAGCTCGAAAACCACATCAGGGTACAGGACAGGGTATTGCTGGCTGCTATTTTCAAAAGGAAAAATCTGCCATGTCCAGTGTCACCAGGCTAAACAACAGGCAATAAGAGGCTCACTGAACCTGGAGGAAGGCTTTCCCCTGAAAGTGAGCCTCCGCTGCCCTCTGCTGGCTTAGGTCCACATCACAGGCACTGTCAAAGCAGAGGCAGCAAGGATAACTATTCTGAGACACTGTCAGGGACAAGGCAAGGAACAGAGCAGTGTCTTTGGGGAGAAAGGCTGGGATGTACTTAGCTGCAGCTCCACTTGGGTCTGATAAATAATGGCAGGACGCACTAGAAATAACCAAAACGATCCAGGAAGCAGGGAAGGGTGTTAGGGGAAGGCATGGAGAAGAAAGGGAGATTGCCAGGACATGCATGCTCTGTGTTTAGAACTAGAATGAGGAAGTAGTTCTAGAAAGCACATAAATGAAATTTTAATTAGAATTTAGAATTAGACACGAAAACAAAGAACTCGAACCTGTGTTTCATGCAACACTATCAGCCCAAAGCAATAGATAGAGTAGAAAGCCCACGCCAGTCAGTGGGGGCCTGGGAAGGACGGAGTTCTGAGTGCAGGTAGAAGTATGTCTTGAGAACAAGACCACAGAACATGTGCATGCAATGCATGTACACATGCTAACACATACACAGTGTGATATTAAATTTAAAGAATAAAAACACAGTCTTATTCAGAATTTATTTGCATATGATTTTGCTTTCATTGTTTCTACACTTCATATATAATTAATTACCAATCAGCTTGAAATTCTTACTTAGTGTTGATAGGTGGCTTTTTGTTTTTTTAATTTACATTATTTCTTTAATTTCATATTGTTACCCTCCCCCACATCCTTCCAGATCCTTTCCCCCTCACCTAATACAACAATAAAAAACCCCCAAAATCAATAAAACAAAACCACACCCAAGAGAGAAAAATAACAAACTGTACACAAAAACGTGTGGAGTCCACTATAAGTTAGTCAACTACTCCTGAGCATCAGGCCGTCCTGGAGTGATTGATATACACAGTGCGAATCTACTGGGAAAAAATGTTTCTCCCTCTCCCAACAGGTGCAAGTGACAAATCAGTTATTAACCTTTAACCTAGTGGCTAGATTTTCATTCATTCATTTTTTAAAATTATGACAAATTAGACTGTAATAAAACGAAACCAAAACTATCACATGGAGTTGAGCAAGAAAAACAGAAGGAAAAATCCCCAGAGGGAGCACAAAAATCAAGAACCCCACTTGGCGGCCTGCTCAAGAATCCCGTGAAAACTCTACACTGAAAACCATAGGAGCACAGAGGACCTGCTGCAGACCCCTGCAGACCCTGTGCACGCTGTTCTGTCTCTGTGAGTTCCTGTGAGCTTTGTGCGTTTTCAGTGAGAGAGAGGCTCTTGTTTCCTTAGTGTCCCCCATCGCCTCTGACTCTTACACGCTTTCTGCCTCCTCTTCTGAGGGTTTCCCTGAGCTCTGAGGAGCGGGATTTGATGGAGACAGCCCATTTAGGGCTGAGGGTTCCAAGGTCCCTCACGTTCTGCATAATGTCTGTCTGTGGGACTTTGTATTTGTTTTCATTTGCAGAAGGAAAAAGCGTCTCTAATGATGGCCGAGCGAGGCATTCATCTATGAGTATAGAAGAATGTCCTTAGGAATCATCTTATTACCACGTGGTTTTGTTGTTGCTTTGGTTTTTTAGACAATTATTATTTGATTTTCCCAACGTCTCTGGGCAAAATCGTCTCAGGTTCTTGTTTACCCAAGCAGTATCGGGTATGGGTTCCATCATGTTGAGTGGGCTTTAAGACAAATAAGATATGGTTTGGTTATGCCCAAGCTTTGTGCACCCTAAGATATCCTGCAAGCAGTGCAACATCATAGATTAAAAGGTTTGTGGCTGGGTGATCTGTAATAAGATTTTTCAAATGTAGTTAAGACTTCCATTTTGGGGACTTCCAGCTCCCCAATAATTGCACAGAGACTTGATATTAATTATGAAATCTTGGTCTTTAGCTCAGTATTTTTCCAAACTAGCTCTTATAACTTAATTAACCCTACTTTTATTAATCTATGTTTTGCCACGTGGCTTGGTTACCTCTCTTCAGTACCATATGTCTGACTTGCATCTCACTGGTGTGATCTGAGCTGCTAGACTCCTTCTCTCTCTCTCTCCCTCTCTCCCTCCCTCCCTCCCTCCCCATGAATCCCACCTACTAGCTGTTGGCCATTCAGCTCTATATTAAGCCAATCAGAAGGTGTCTTGGCAAAAATATGTCTTCACAGTACACAAAAAGATTATCCCACAACAGTGATTGTGTGTCTCTTTTGATGGCATGCAGAATACCTTCCTGCACCAAAGACACTAGAATGCAGAGATGAAAGCTTTATGTAGGCACCACTTGGACTTCCCCGTATTTAACGCTATCTACATGGTGTCTTCAGCATGGGGCCTTGCTGTCAGTTTGTGGAGAGCAACCTATAGTATTGGCACCAGCCTTGCTGTTTGGGGATTCCCATGGGACCCCTTTGGCTGACAACTCAATTAGATGTGACCCAACCCCAATACTAGAGGCCTCATTTAGTAATAAGAGATGGTTAGTTGAGACGCCCCATTATTTGATGATTTCATTTAGATTTCTTTAATTTGTGTATATATTTTAAGAGGTTTATATTGAATTCTGTTTCCATACTACCTATCAAATAGCCCTTAATGTTAGCTTTCTATCCCCACATTTGTTCCCTGTGCCCCCCCCAACTTATTCTTCTACTTCAGCTCCACCATCCATTAACCTCCATTCTGTCTCTGCTTCCTAATGGGATCTGTTTCCTCTAGCCCCTTAATCTATGTTACCCTCTGTGGTTCTGTGGACTGTAGCTTCGTTATTGTTGACTTAACAGCTAATGTCCACATATCAAATACATACCATTGTCTTTCTGGGTCTAAGCTACTTCACCAAGATGGTTTATTCTAGTTCCATTTAGTTGATTCTCAAAGTAGTTTTGACTTGTATTTCCCTGCTGGCTATGAATGCTGAACATTTCTTTAAGTGTTTCTCAGCCATTTGAGATTCTTCAATTGGGAATTATCTGTTTGGATCTGTATCCCATTTTTTAATTTGATTGGTTTTTGATATATATTTTCTTAAGTTCTTCATATACTTTAGAATATTAGCTCTCAATCAGAAGTGAAGTTGGTAATTGTTTCCCATTCTGTAGGTTGCCCCTTTGTCCAAATGACAGTGTCCTTGGCCTTATAGAAAATTTTCAGTTTCATGAAGTTTCATTTATTAATTGTTGATTTTAGTGCTGGACTAATGGTGTTCTGTTCACACAGTCTTTTCTGTGCCATTGAGTTAAAGGTACTATGAAGTTATTATAATAATAATAATAAGCTTTATATAGCCACAAAACAGGTAAATTGGTCAATGGAATAAAACTGTAAACCTAGACCATCCACACAACTTGGCCACCTGATTTTGATAAAGAAGGGAGCATCTTCAACAAATGGTGCTGGTCAAACTGTATGGCTGCCTGTAGGAGAATGCAAATAGATCTATACATATCACCTTGCCAAAACTTAACTCTAAATGGATCAAAGCCCTCAATATAAAACCAGATACACTGAACCTGATAGAAGACAAAGTGGGGAATAACCTTTGGCCTTATTGGCACAGGAAAAGACTTTCTGAACAGAACATCATTGATACAGGATGTCCATTTTTACTATGTTATCTTACCAATCCACAAGCATGGAAGATCTCATCTTATGATATCGTCTTCAATCTCTTTCTTCATCAACTTGAAGCTTATAATATACAAGTCTTTTCCTTGCTTGATAAAATACCCCCAAAAGTACTGTTTCCCTACTTCCCTTATCAGACCATTTGTTGTTTGTATACAAGAGAGATGCTGGGTTTTGTGAGTTATTTTTGTATCCATCTATTTGGCTGAGAGTTGTCTATGAGTTACTAGGTGGAATGTTGGATAGCTGTAGTATCTTCTGAAAGTAAAGATATTTTTATTTCTTTCCAATTTGCATCTCTTCAATCTCCATCAGTTGATCTCCATCAGCTGTCAACTATTATTCTAGCTAAGACTTCAAGTACTGTACTGAATGGGTATGGACAAAGTGAACCATTTTGTCTTGTTTTTGATTTTAGTAAAATTGATGTTAACTATGGGCTTGCTCTAAAATCCTTTATTTTGTTAAGGTATGCCCCCTGTATTCCTAATCTCTCAGGGACTTCTACCATGAAGGAATGTTAGATTTGGCCAAAGGCCTCTTCTGTTGTTTTTGTCTCTCTGTTTTCATGATGGGTTAAATTTATCAGTTAATGTTTGGTGATACATCCCTGCCTCTCTGAGATGAAGCCTGCTTGATCATGGTGAGCGATCTTTTTTTTAATGTGTCCTTGGATTCCGTTTGCAAGTATTTTATTGAGCATTTTTGTATCTAGGCTAATAAGGGAATTGGTCTGTAATTATCTTTGTAAGGTCTTTGTGTGGTTTGGGTATCAGGATAACTGTAACCACATGAAATGAATTGGGCAGTGTTTCTTCTATTTCTATTTTGTGGAATAATTGAAAAAGTGTTGGCCTTAGCTCTTCTTTGAAAGTCTGGTATGAGTCTGTACTTAAACCATCTGGCCCTCGGCTTTATTTTAGTTGAGAACTTGAATAACTGATTCTACTTCACTGGGGATTAAATGGTTGTTTAAATCACTTAGCTGATCTTGATTTAACCTTGGTAAAGTGGTAGCTATTGAGAAAATTATTTCTTTTATAATTTGAAATTTGATATAGTACAGGGTTTTTTTTAAACATATGTCCTTATGATTCTCTGGATTTTTCTGGTGTCTGTTGATATATTCCCTTTTCATTTCTAATTTTATTGATTTGGATTTCTATCTCTGAATTTTAGTTAATTTGGGGTTTGTCAATCTTTTTTTTTCTCAAAGAACCTACTCTTCCATTGGTCATTTGCATAATTTTTTGTTGTTTCTATTTTATTTTAGCCCCGATTTTCATTATTTTTTTGCTATCTACTATTCTTGGGTGTGCTTACTTCTTTTTATTCTAGAGCTTACTGGTGTCCTGTAAGTATAAGATCGCTTCAATCTTTTTATGTAGGCAGTTAGTGATAAGAGCTTGCTTGTTAGAACAGCCTTCATTTTGTTCCATAACTTTGCATATGATGTGTATTCATTTTCATTCAATTCTAGAAAATATTTAATTTCTTTATGTCTTGACCAATTTTTCATTCAGTGGAGATCTGTTTATGTCCCATGAATTTGTAATCTTTCTGTTGTTTCTGTATTTGTTGATATCTAGCTTTAAACCATGGTGAGAAAGAATGCCCTGGCATAATTTAAATTTCTTTGTATCTGTTGACTTGCTTTGTATCTGCGTATATGGTCAATTTTGGAGAAAGTTCCACTAGGTACTGATAAGAAGGTATATTCTTCTAGTGTTTTTGGTAAAGTGTTCTCTAGATATCTGTTGGGTCCATTAGATTCATAACTTTGATTCTAACATTTCTTTGTTTAGTTTTTGTCTAAGTGACCTGTCCTTTGGTGAGAGTGGGGTACTGAAGTCTCCCACTATCAACATGTGAGGGTCAACACGCCATTTAGGCTGTTGAAATGCTTTTGTTTTGTCTTTTTAAAAACTTGAGGATCCTTGTGTTTGAGGCCTCAGTGTTAAGAATTATGTCATCTTGGTAGATTTTTCCCTTGATGAGTATGTAATGTCCCTTCCTAGCTCTCCTGATTAGCTTTGGTTTGAAGTCTGTGTTATTAGATATTTTTAAAAAGGCTATAACAGCTTGCTTCTATAGTCCATTTGCTGGTAATATCTTTTTCTAACCCTTTACCCTGAGGTGATGTCTACCCTTGACATTAAGGTATGTTTTTTGGACACAGCAACCAAATAGGTCTGTTTTGATTTATTCTGTTAGTCTGTGTCTTTGTATTACAGAATTGAGACCATTTATATTGAGAGACATAAATGACCAGTTATTGCTGGATGCTGTGGTGGTGGTGTTCATGTGTGTGTTCATTTCCTTTCTTTTGATATTTCTAGTCTAGATTTATTCATTCCCCATCTTTCCTTGAATGTAGTTAACATTTTTTAGGTTGGAATTTCCCTTCTAACACCTGATGTAAGGCTGGATTTGTGTAGAGATATTTTTTATTGTGAAATGTTTTATTTTCTCCTTCTATAGTGATTAAAAGTTTTGCTAGGTATATGTGGTAGTTTGAACGTAATTGGCTTCAGTAAGCTCATAGGAAATAGCGCTATTGGGATGTCCAGTTTTGTTAGTGTAGATTTTGGAGGAAGTACATCACTGTGGAGGTGAGCTTTGAGGTCTCATATATGGGGTCTCAAGCCATGCCCAGTATCTCAGTTCACTTCCTCTTACCTGTGCAAGATGTAGAATTCAGATACCTCTCCAGCACCATGTCTACTTTCACACTGCTATGTCCCACCATGATGATGGATGATTGGCTGAAACTCTGAACTGTAAGCCACCCCAGTTAAATGTTTTCCTTTATAAAAGTTGCTGGGATCATGGTGTCTCTTCACAGAAATAGAAACCCTGACTAAGACAGTATGGTAGTCTGGGCTAGCATTTGTGGTTTCTTAGAGTGTATAACATATCTGTCCAGGCCCTTCTGGCTTTTAGGGTCTGCCTTGAGAAGTGTACTTCTAATAGGTCTGCCTTTATGTTACTTGGCATTTGTTCCTTGCAGCTTTTAATATTGTTTTTGTTGTTGCTGTTGGTCTGTATATTTAGTATTTTGATTATTATGTGCCAAAGGGACTTTTCTGCTCCAATCTGTTTGGTATTCTTTATGCTTCTTGTACTTTGTTAGGCATCTCCTGTAGATTAGGGAAGTTTTTTTCTATTATTTTTCTGAAAATATTTTCTGGGACTCTGACCTGGTTTCATCTCCTTCCTCTATTCCTATTATTCTTAGGTTTTTGTCTTTTCATAGTGTCTCAGATTTTCTGGGATATTTTGTCATAGGATTTTTTCAGATTTACCATTCTATGGCCAATATATTCACGATCTCTACTGTGTCTTCAATGTCTGAGACTCTTTTTCCCACTTGTATTAGATTGATAAATATTCCTCTGTGGTTGGTTTCTGTTCAAGTTCCTAAATTTTTCATTTCCAGATTTTTTCAGTGTGAGTTTTCTTAATTGATTATTTATTTCCACTTTCAGGCCTTGAATAATTTGTATCCACTTCCTTCCACTGCCTATTCATAGATTTCTTTAAGGAATTTGTATACTCTTCATGGACCTTGACCATATGCATGAAGGCTGTCTTAAAGTCTTCTGTGTTTCACCTACACTGGAATAATCAGGGCCTGCTGTGGTAGTGTTGTTACTAAGGAGGCCATTGCCTCGTGAAGACCTATGTCTAGTGATGACAAATAGTCCTTGCCACTGATGGTGCTCTTGTGCTGGTGTCTAGGCATCTGGGATTGGGAAGATTGTAATCCTAAATCCTGATATCCAGTGTTGATAGAGGGAGAAGTGGATCTGCAGTTAATCTACATATTTCCATGGTCAGAGCAGTGCCCAGGGAGTGCCTGCTGGACTTGGAGGCTGAGACAAGGCAATGAGTTGAGGGGAGTTTAGAGGGGAAGGTGCTCTACTGGTGATGAGTGCAAGATGGAGGAAGGGAGGCAGCCACAGGTGATCTGCTACAGGGCTGGGATGAGACTGGGAGATTAATTTGAAGGAGCAGGTAATTAATTTGGGAGCTGTTAAGTTCTGCAACCTGCCTATTGTTTCCCTGGCTGGAGTATGATAGTGGATTTTTCATTGACCGCCTTGAGGTTTCAGAAATGTTGTCATACTATCTGAAGATTAAAAAAATGATTTAACATTTTCCTTTTTATTTTACTCTTATATCTCTATATTATTATCAAGTATTAACTAGAGACTTTGATACAACATCGCATAGAATCCCATGACAACTTCTAATTCATGCTAGTGACAGGCTTAAAATATTTTCTTTCTCTTTTCTGACCACGGCTCTGTGGTGTAGGTAAATATGGTCCCGATTTAACCAGTCCTGGTAGCTTCACTTACCAGGTTGGGAAACAATGGGCAGCTCTTCTGAGACCTCTTCCAGGCAAGCTCTTCCTGTGCTGGTCCTGAGGAAATGAGGATGGACATACAAGGCATGGGGTGACATCTTGTGGAAAGTAAAATACTAGTGCATATGAGCAGGGTCTTCTGCCTCAGTTGCTTGGTCCATTCCAAAGCCAAGAGTGTGGGTAGAGCTGTTTCCTCTCCCACACAGTATCCCAACCCCAGTCAAAGAAAGGCACACTCGATCTCCAGTGAGATTCACATTTTTATGCCTCAACCTGAACACTATGGCACTTAATGTCACTAAACAACTCAGGCCATTGTCTTCTGTCTAGTCCAATTGCATATTTAACTGCAAATACTGAGCTAAATTTTCTCACTCTACATGCCATAGTATAATTTAGTCATTATCTTGAATCCCACAAAAAAGTTGTATGTTTTATAAAATTAATTTGCTCATTATAATGAGCTAGCACAAACTTAATTGTTTTGGTAGTGGGGCACCAAGAAGAAACTGCCTGATGTGGTGGTGTTGGCTTTTAGTTCAAGTTCTCATGGGGGAGGAAAGGGGCAGGCAGATCTCTGGGAGTAGGAGACCTACCTGATCTACATAAATAGCTCCACAATAAACACAGAGAGAAATTCTTTCTGTTCCAGAATGCAATTTTTTTTCAGTAAAGTGGCACCCAAGAAGAACTTGTCATTGCAGATATAAAGAATGTTGTGTTCCATCCAAGTGCAGAGTGTAAGATCAAACTTCATCATTTCAAGAGAACATTCATTTCAGAAACCTAGCAACCAGTGTACTACAGACAAGAACAGAGATGAGTCAAATGGTATAAAAATGTAAAGCCCACAAAAATATACATTTCACATGATATTCTGCAAGCCACACTAACTGAATAATGTGATGTTGTTAGAACACACAGGTTAGGAAATTCATATTTGGCTTAGAAACATAATTGCTTACATATACTCCAATATTATTTTATACTATTTTACAAGTATACTGTTTTTAATGTCAAGTTAGGAATAACTATGACCTGGTTGATAATATACTTGCATTTGTACATTGGATAATTATATCATGTGCAGGCATAATTATGAGCTGGGTACTGTTTGCATTTTGAAGTTAATCATGGCATAAGGAGATATGATTATGTGTCACGTTGACAAAGGGTAGGCTTGTCATGGTTACTCTTGGTTGTCAACTTGACTACATCTAGAAATAACTTAAAACCCAAAGTGGAGAAACACACTTGTGTGAGAGTTTTGCTTAATTTAAAGGGCTTCTAATCTGGATCTTTGAGGTAGGAAGACACACCTTTAAATCAGATGTTTGAAGGTGGGAAGACCCACTTCTAACCAGGGGTCTGGAAGCCGGTATCAGGACATGGGAAAAGGAATTTTTTGTTCTTTACCTGCTTGCTTTTGCCTCACTAGAAAATCTATTCCTTCACTGGAATTAGAACCTACCTACTTCTTCAGCATTCCAGCATATACTGGTGACCACTGGGGCATCCAGCCTCATGATCTGAACAACTACTGACTTCTCAAACCTTTCACTCCTAGGCAGTCATTACTGGATTAACTGGATCACAGCCTATAAGTCATTCTAATAAATCCCCTTTCTACAGATAGAGATACTTTCTACAAATTCTGTTACTCTAAAGAACCTTGATTAATAGAAAAACACTTTAGGGCATATACCCAAAGGATGCTTCGTTTTACCACAAAGATACTTTTCCAGCCATGTTCATTGCTGCTCTATTCATAATAACCAAAAATTGGAAACAACCTAAATGTCCCTCAACAAAAGAAATGATAAGGAAAATGTGGCACATTATACGGTGGAGTATTACTCAGCCATTAAAATGACATGATGAAATTTATAGGCAAATGAATGGAACATCATCTTTGCTGAAAGATTCCAGATCCTAAAAGACAAATATGGTATGTGTTCATTCATTTGTCTATATTAGCTATTCAGTTAGTGACAACCGAACTATATTCCATAAAACCACAAAGGGAAGGGATAGAATAAGGGACTACAGAGAACAGATAGATCTCATTAGGCAAGGGAAAGAAAACAGTTATGGTTGGAAGAGGGGCTGGAACAGGAGGATCAAATGGGGAGGGGAAGTAGATGATGAAGGAATATAGAAAGAACTGAAATTAAGGGCCATTTGAGGGGATTTATAATATACATATATACTTATATTATCTCTCAAATGGCCATAATATAAGTATTTTGGAGGAATGTAAATTATGAAGGCAATGATACATATGAAAATGTGATTATATATATGTTACAAGTATAAATAATAATATATGAGCATATATAACATGTAAATATTGTATATATTATAAAGGCAATCAAGATGAAATTGCCAAATAATGAGGGAGACAGAGGTTCAACTGGCCATCTCTTGTCACTGAATGAAGCCTCCTATACTGGGTTTGGGTCACATCTTAATGAGTTGTCAGTCAAAGGGGTCCAATGGGAATTCCCAAACAACACAGTTTAGCGTCAATACTATAGGTTTCTCTCCACAAACTGACAGTAAGGCCCCACTGCTGAAGACAACACCTGTATGCAGTATTAAACATGGAGACGTCCAAATGGTGTCTACATAGAGCCTTCACCTTTATGTTCCATTGTCTTTGGTACAGAAAGATATTCTATACTTTCTCAAAAGAGAAACATAATCATCAAGCCAGACAAAACCCTTTAATCTATGATTGTGTCCTGCCTAGAATATATGCTAGCGCAATGATGGCACAAACCTTGTGGAAATAACTGACCAGTATCGTGCTTGACTTAAGGCCCACAACACAAGATGGAACCCATACCTGACTCTGCTTGTGTGAACAAGAACTTGAGACTATAAGGCCCAGAGACCTAGGGGAAAACCATATATATATAATATTATATATATATTTATATATATATATATATGTAGTGATGCAATGACTCCTAATGATATTCTGCTATAGTCACAATCAAGTGTCTTGTTCAGCCATCATCAAAGAAGTTTTCTCCTTTGACAGATTCACAGATACTCAAAGCCAGACATTACTTGGAACACTGAACCCTAAATAGGAGGTAGCTATCATATCCCCACCCTCAGAGCTCAGGAAACCCCTCAGAGGGGATGGAAGACATCAAAAAGCCTTCTAAATGAACATGAGCAAAGCTCATATGAACTCACAAAGCAGAATGCACAGGTGTGTGTGTGTGTGTGTGTGTGTGTGTGTGTGTGTGTGTGTGTGTGTGTGTGTACATACATGTGTGCGCATGCCTGAAGTATGGCTTCCAGTTTAGTGTCTCTATGGGATTCTTGAGTAAATATGTTGGTCTCTGATTCTTGTCCCTTCTCTTGGGCTCCTTTCCTTCTGTTTGTCTTCTGCAACTCCATGTGATAGTTTCTGTTGCATCCTATTTTATTTTGATATGTCTTATTAGCCCTTAGAAGCCTGTTCTTTTCTAACTAGAGAAAGGAAATAGATCTTGATGGAAAGGGAGATGGAGAGTGACTGTAAGGAGGAGGAACCATAATTAGAATTGTTATTTTCAAAAATAATGAAGAGGAAAAAGAGGAAGGGGGCAGGAGGAAGAGGAGAATAGGGGAGTCCTCTTTAGGTTAAGGCAAACAACTTGTTAGTGTTTTTCAGCAAGCAGTTCTTGTTCTATAAATGAGGGTGTTTTGTGGTGTCTGGTCACAGGTTACTCTGGCTACAGAATGGTCTGTGTCTCCACTTGGGTAGAAGCACATCTGGGGATTTCAGACTAGGGAAAGCTTGGTGGGCTTTGGTTAAAATTAAAACCTGTACCCCACCTTGTATGCCTCACCTCAAGTTTATGACTATGTGTGTTTTGCCTGCTTGTATTAGTGGATACACCTTATGAGTGCCGAGTACTGGTGGAGACCAGAAGAGGGTGATGCATATCCTGGAACTGGAATTTCAGGTGACATTAGCCTTTCTTTGGGACTGAGAAGCAAACCCAGGACTTTTGAAAAACATCCAGTTCTCTTAATTTCTTAGATATCTTTCCAGGCCCCACCCTAATCCCTACCATGTTCTTATAATTTCTGTACAGTTACGTCTTGCCAGAACCTCATTGCCATTTACTGTTAGTGTTTCCAATGCAGAAGAATATATGTAATAGTAATGAAAGATAGGAAGCCCAACGCAATGATTCCCAGGGTTACATCATCCTTTTTCCAAAACCAGAACATTCCTGTGACCCTGGGTCTATCTCAAGATACAGTTATGACTGTGAATATTGTTTTATCATGGTCTTCTCACTCCAAATGTCAGGAGAGAAGCAAATGGAAGCAGCCAGGCTGTGGTGGTTTGAAAGAAAATGTCCCCCATGGGGAGTGGCACTATTGGGTGGTGTGGCTATGTTTAAGGAAATGTGTCATTGTGGGGGTGGGCTCTGAGATCTCCTGCTCAAGCTGTGCCCAGAGTGATACACAGTTGCTTCTGCTGCCTGTGGATCAAATTGTAAAACTCTGGGCGCCTTCTCCAGCACCAAGACTGCCTGCATGTTGCTGTAACCCACCATAACTAAAGGACTAAACTGTAACTGTAAGCCAGCCCCAATTAAATGTTTTCCTTTATAACTAACAATTACCATGGTCATGGTGCCTTACAGCAATAAAAATCCTAACTAAAATAGGAGCTATCTTAGGGGTTTGTAAAAACCTAGGAATCATTCTAATGGTTTTTTTTTTCCCCCCCTCAAGGGACTAATGACATTTGCCAGGAACAACAGAAGGTGGGTGGCCTGTCTGGCCTAATATGCACTTCATTTCCTCAGGAAAAGAAGAAAAAAAAATGCATAAAGACCCATTTGCCAGAAGAGGTCGCCCAAACACCGTCTTTAGTTTTTTATCCATTGAATTTGAACCTGTACACATGGGACAGCACATTTCTGTGCTGGAGCCCCTTGATGTATTCATTAGTTCACATTATCTGTGAGGGGTAGGGAGAGTTCTACAGTGCCCATGTCAAGGCCAGAGAACAAATTCAAGGTCATGGTTGGAGTTAAAGAAGCCTGAAAAGGGGCCTGGGTCCCAGGTGGATTACAAAGGTCTGGGCAGGGATTCTGAGAACCCAGATTTCTTCTACTCAGTGCCCTTGAGAGGCAGGGCTGTAACATTTGCTGAGTCACAGTGGGATGCCTCTGTGTCTTTCTAAGCATAGTAATGGGGTGTCCCAAGCATTCTTTTCTCTGCAGAAGGTGACGAATGGAACAGGGAATTATTCATTTTATTTACTAAAGATACTTTTAAGTTTGGCTAAAACCGCAGGAAGTAAAGTTGGTAGAGTTTTAAATCTCAGAACTAGTTTGAAGTTTGGCTCACCTTCCTCATTATTTCCTGTGGGATTTGGAGAAAACCCCTTGACCTCCGTCCAATTTTCACTTGGTTGTGAATATAATTGTAGTATCTCCATAATGTCCAAAGGTTAATACAAAAGCCTATAGCAGCCTAACACTTTACAAACATGTGGAAAACATACTGAGGGCACAAATCAAAGCTGGAGATTTTTGAAATCTGGTTCAGTTGCTTCTATGTAGCTTGTGCTGCCCTACAGTCCCAAACCTGGTGTGGCAGCCTCCTGGGCAAGGGGATTACAGGCAAGTGCCACCAGCAAAGCCAGAAAACTGGGTTCTAGTGGCTCTCATCTTTACCTGCCCTCTGTGCCATGCTTTAAGAGACTGTGGACTTGACTCCTTTACATTTCTTTAAAGAGAGGGGATTTTGTATCAGACTGTTGGATATGCCTCTAAACCACTGTGGAGACCAGAGATGTGGGGCTCTAGGTCCAGTTGGACCAATGATTTTCAAAGCATGGCTTCAGTAGGCTGTTCACTACAAATGCTCTGAATTCTCTCCAGTGGGTCTCGCGGCCCCTGAAGTCACTCACTCTATTGCTCAGCGCTGCCTCCTAGGGACCAAGGAACATTTCCCACACATTCCACCTGAAGACTAAAGTCTACCTTCCAAAGGATAATATCAGTAGCCATGTAGGGCCTAGAGCCTGGATCACAAGAGCAGGTTACCTGTCAATCTTCGTGTGTTCATCACCAAATGCTGGTGACCAGAACCTAGCTAGATCTTTGGCCTGAACTCTTTGATCCTTCTCCAGAGTCTGTTTAAATACAATCAAAGAGTATAAGAATCAAAAAGCCCAAATTCCCTATATATTTTCCAAATAGCTTTCCCTAAACTAGAATGATTCCTGAACAAACACACATAGTACTATTAGCACAGTAGCAGAATAGCTGAGTCTTGCAGCAGCTGGAGAACAATTTCACATCTCAAACACAGTCTTTTAAGGTTTGGCATATTTCATTGACTCTCCCAAAGTGATTTTGACAGTATCTGTTACCAAAGGGTCTGGATTCCATCTTTTCTATACTTCGAATGGAAAATTAACAACAAAAAAACCTAAACATGACTTTCTATTGATAGCTATAATATTACAGATATTATCCAAATATATACAGTCACTTGAAATTTCTATATTTACTGTCTTCAGAGAACACATTTAAATACATTACATACTTAAAAATAAAGTAAGGACTTAAGAGGCCTCATTCTGGCAAGGCCTGAGATGTTTCAAATTCTGAAATAGGTTAACTTGTTCTTATGTTTTATAATTAAGTAACATACAAGAGTCATATTTTGTTAAGAAATTTTCATTTCTTAATCATGGTTATTCACACAGAATCACCTTGTAATAAAACAAACTGCACTTTGGCATATGTAGCAAACCCTGTTGCCAAACCCAGGCAAAAATCTAACAAAAACCATAACCCTATTAGCATAATAACAGGGGCCGCTAGAAAGCATGGGAGATTTCTACAGTTGTGTGTGGAGGAAACCCGTTCTTCCTCTGCTGTGCTAAAGCACATATCCAAATCACTACAGTATGAGAAGCCCACAGATAACACTCAGATTTTCTTAAAGCTCTCTAGAATAGGATACATGTTTTCAAATGCTTCGTAGATCTCAGAACGCTCTTTGGCACCTATAAAGAAATCCAAGTATATATAAACTTTAAGAACAACAACATTTTTAATGCTAAAATTTCATTTCACCATGTTCAATTAATATTTCTTTTATTTTGGGAAATGGTCTAGCTAAATAGCCCAAGGTGGCCTCAGAATAGATTCATCTGTGTCTGCCTCGCCAGTGCTGGGATCACCAGGATCCCAGTTCTGTGATGGTTTCTAGATGACACCTCTTCAATTCTTTCCAGTAAGTGTCATTTCTTTATAATAAAGAATTGGAGAAGAGGCTCGAAAAAACAGATTCCTTTAGTATTTCCTCTCTGTGGGTGGGTGTTGCCTTCAGTCATACACGGCTCCGTAGAAATATAGATGAAGTGTCCCACAAGTGTGCTACAACATTACATAAGAGTGACATCCCCAGCTACTAGAAAAAATTACTACCTTGGATCCACATATTTCTGGTCAGTGTTTTGTTTTCATAGTACCAGACAAGGTAGAGGCATTCTAAGGGTTTCCAATTTTTACACAGAGGAAGTAATTGGAGGGAAAAATCATTCTATTTTCATTCTTAGAGTCTTAGGTCTCAGAGATTGTTAACTATGGTATTACTGAGATGACCTTACAGCACTAAAAACAGATTAGACACCCTCCCTTGGAAAACATCTATCCGTACCCACTTGACTCTCACCAGCAACCATTAGTCATCACTTTTTCCACCTTCAAAAGTTGGTAAGAGACAACCCAGTGGGTGTTATGGACTGGTTTGAGGTTTCAGCTAAATAGGAATTAGTTTCCCTTTTCAAAGAGATCAGTTTTATATAAACCAAACAGTGAGACAAAGGCTACTGAAGAACTTGCCTCTGGCTTGTGTCTGGAATAGGCTTCTTGCTGGCAGAGAATGGCATGTGATGGGTGATGGAAGCATGCACATCAAAGCAAACCCCATGGCAAGACAGTCTTTTTACAGTTCACCAAGGAACAAGGCATCCAGGTCCAGCATTTATGATAAACACTCATTTGCTTTTTCCATAAGGTTTTACATAAAATACTGTACCTAAGAATGCTGCATTCAAATATGAAGAATATGCCACCTGGAGACCTCTGGGAAGCAGAAAGACAGCCGATATTTTATATTAGCCATAATGATTTCTGACACGAGAGTATACAGTTCCCTTATTTCATAAATGGGGGAAGTGACGCCCAAGAAACTGAAGTTACCTAAATCATAAAGTAGCAATGAGTGAGGTGTGCAGTCAGTGTCCCTTCACATCAGAAGCCATTAACAGAGTGCCACCTGTGTTTATTCTCATGCGTGAAAAACAAGATTTTGTCAGGTTAGTACTAGATCTGGTGGGAGATCAGACCCAGGGCCTTTTACATTCTAAGCAAACTTTTTTCCATCGACTCTGTCCCAGACCTCATCCAGCATTTCCTTACTGAAGTATGAATATCAAAGGAAACTTAGTCTCATAGTCCAATTAGCAATCCATAATGAAAGCCCCTACCTTACAGCAGCAGCACCAATTAGGTGACCCCAACATTCTAAGCAAAGCTTACCATGCCTTTTCTGTGTGCTTCATTAACTTTAAGATACACACTATTCCTAACTCTTATCATTGAGACAGCAAGATGTACTTGGTATGAGAAAGGGGGGCTTTGAAATCGAGTACTAAATGGCAGTTGTACCACTAACTTTGCAATGATAAGCACTTCTCCTGACCTCCACGTCTCAGGTTCTTTATCAGAAAGACGGCAACCCTTCTCCTAGAGTAGTATTGAGAGGCTCATGTGCACCAACATTTGTGCAAAGTCCTTTGAAAACCATAACATTTCATGAAAACCTAGGCCACTTTATTGTCCTTGAAGAATATATATATATATATATATATATATATATATGTATGTATGTATGTATGTATGTATGTATGTATATATGTATGTATAGTAGGATTAGGGAAACTGGGTGGTTGATCTAAGTATTTATGGCTTATCCTCTGGTTCAGTGAGACACAGTGCAACATAACTCCACCATCTGTCTCCATAGTCCATAGAGCTGGACTGCTGCCAGATAGGTATTTGCATCCTAACACAGTACATGCACCTGGTAGGTACCCAAAATTAAGGGTCCAGCATTTGGGCATCAAATTTATGAATACATGTCTATATTTTACTCAGCTGATACACCAGCCAGCAATACAATGACTTGAACTAGGCAAGTTGTGTGTGGGGGGGGGGGGGTCTTGCTGTATAACTCTGGTTAGAAGCCTAAAATTAAAGGCAGTAAGCTGACTCTTTCTCAGAGATTTGCCTACCTCTACTACCCAAGTGTCAGGACTAAAAGACAAGTCCCACCATACCCAGTCTTCTGTACAATTTTTAAAATGCTGCTGAGGTTTGGCCAAATGATGTTTAGATCACAGTTGTAAGGAAAGTTTTGATATAGACAGATATATTGTACATGCCTTTGAAAGAATTTGAAAATGTATGCTAAGAACTTTGAAGACAGTAATATGCTAAAAGTCTGACTTCTGAGGACTTGCACTAATTCTCCACAAATAAAACAGTCAAATGCTTGTCATCTATAAGTAACAAACACAAAGGAACATAGAAGATCTGCCACTGGGGGGATGAATTGTATTCAGTAACCTGTTAGAATAGTCAGGAAGTGAAGAGCAGCAGGCATAGCCTGCTGAATACATGTGTCTGTTGTGACCCAAGAATGACTTCTGTATTTTTAAGTGATTGGGAGAAAATAAAAGAGTACTATCATGTAACACATTTAAATAACAGTCACATAATTCACAGTCGAAAGTCTATATATGATGCCAGTTCCAGCAGATGCTCTTGGGGCCACAAAGTAAAAATGTATGCCAATTAGAGAATATATGCCAATCCATGCCTTGGGAACATTAAAAAGTCTCCTTGAAAAGCTTGAAGCAGCAAGTTAAACTGTATGAACAATTGGTTGATATAATGCAGAACAGCAAGACAAAAATACACATCAATTAATATGAAACACGAAAATGTATTATTTCAGGAATTCAGATATGAGTGATGTCATTTTCCCTTACCCTTTCTTTTCCCCAATATAGCAGAAATTACCCCGATGTGGAGAAAAAGCCTCTCAGAAGGAAAAGCAAAGCATAAGCATGGCTTTCCATCTTATGAATGTGAGATACTAACCTTAAACTTACCTGTCAACACAACTTTTCCAGATGCAAAGATGAGCAGTACCACCTGTGGTTTCACCATCTTATAAATAAGGCCAGGAAACAGTTCAGGTTCATAACTGCTGAGACACGAAAAGTGATAAACTTCACTATCGCTCACTCTTCCAGAACACTAAAGATCCCACACATTAAACTTCATATCACAAGTATAAAAAGTGCCATTTTAGTAAGAACCTCTCAGCTTTCTTAGCAAGAGTAATGTCTTGAGTATAGACATTTTTCATGCTAGGATTAAGCCCAGAACCTGCACATTTTAGGCAAGTGTTTGTGACATTCAAAAACAATTTTTGGTTGAGCCTGCCCTGGTGGCACATACCTGGTTATCCCAGCACTTATGAGGTCAAGTTTATGACAAGTCTGGGCTACATAGTGAGACTGTCTCAAGAATGACTAAATTTTGTTTCGTAAGCTGGGAATCTCATCTGTTTTCAAGACTGGTCCAGCACTTGTTATGCATAGTAAGGCTGCCTTGAGTTTGTGATCTTCCTGCCTCAGTTTCCTGAGTGCTATAATTTCAACCTTAGACAGATATCACCAAACTTAGCCCTTGGTTTGTTTGGTTGATTTTGGTTTGGTTTGGTTTTTGGGACAGCATTTATCTGTGGAGCCCTGGCTGTCATAGAACTTGCTCTGTAGACCAGGCTGGTCATGAACTCACAGATCTGCCTGCCTCTGCCTCCCAAGTGCTAGGATTATAGGCATGTGCCACTGCCACCCCTGATCAAGCCCAGACTAAGAGCTAACATTTGATAATATTGTTTCTCTTATTTGTAAGCCACCCTATACTGTTAGAAGTTGAGATTAACTTTCGGCATCAGATTTGATATTGAAGAGCCTCTCAGGTAAATGTTTCTATTTTTCATCACTCAGAGCCAGTAACACCATATAGACACGTGGTTTTTGGGTTTCCCCCCCCCCCCGGATTTACCAAGTTTCCATAATAAGAACATTTTGTGCATTTATAAGTAGCTAGACATTTTTAGCAAACAGAACCTAAAAGAAGTTCAAGACCACAGATACTTGTCTTTGGACATCTACTATACAAAGGAACCAGATTGTACTATGCCAAGCATGTAAAGTTCACAGTTTGTTTCTATCAGTGGTAATTCACTCGGACTTTAGAAAACATATACTGAATTTTCACAGAGCAAGAGATAAGGCTTAAGAATTGTGTCTCCATGTTTCATCCCAGAAAAGGGCACAGAGTCATAGAAATGGTTGTAATGTCTCCCTTGCAGAAGTTGGGAGGTCAAGAGAAGGGTATGAACATAGTGTTCATAGTAATTTCTCATGGAGAAGCAGAAAGAAGGGAAACGGGACATCTGAAATGTGGTGCACAGGGATCTACCCAAACCTTCATGCAGAGGACTAACCAAACCCCACCAACAAGTTCCTCAACTAATAACACTGGAGCAACCCTTGCTAGAAACAGAGAGGTGATCACATTGAGGAGGTGATACTGACAAGTAGGTAGGCCACTTCCAAAACCATTTTTATTAAAGTGACAGGCACAATGAACTCCTTATTAGAGACCTATTATCCTGTGCATCACTGTAAATAAAAGAAGGCTGAAGCCCAGAGAAAGGGAGTACAGAGAACATCCAGTAGACTGATTAGCAAACACCAGATGATTCCTCAGCTAGTTCAGCCTTGAAACATCTTCCAGTATCACCCCTCCGGAAGCACTTCTCTGACTCTCCAAATCTGCATAACACAAAACATCCTACTCAGGGGCCTATTGCACACAGAGGAGTCTTAGCTCCATTGTGAATTCCACAGTTCAACACTAACACCCACAGTTTGCCTTTATTTTAGTCAGCAAACTTCATGTGGGCCAGGGACTAGAGTTGCATAGATGGCCATTAGAACCTTATCATCTACTACACAATACACACTTGGATTTTAGACCCTTAACAAGTATTTACTATCCGCATATTTCTGAGTTTAAAATGAAGTGGAAATACTCATAGAAAACTATGAAGATGATTGTGACATAGATTTATACAGAAGGTATCAAGAGAGACATGACATAGTGGTGATGTGGCTCGGTGATAGAGCACTTTCCTAAGAGATATGTCAATACCCTGGACATGGTGGTACATGCCTGTACTCCTAGCACTCAGGAGGCTGACACAGGAGTACTATAATGTGAAACCAGCCTGGATTACACAGCCAGACCAGATTTCAAAACTAAATACAAAACTAGAACACACCAGTATTAGATATTGAAATGCACATTTTAGGACCCTAAATTAATGATGAATTTGAGGGGTATTAATGTAAGACACATGACCTGACTGTGACTGATAGATAAGTGTGATGTTTCCCATAAGCTAAGGCATTGAAAAAGAAACACTTTAAAAAATCCCTTTCTCTGCTTAGTAAAGTATCCTTACAGCTCCCAAAGTGGAGAATACACACATGCAAACATACACATACATATCACAGTTGAGATCCCTATCTTGAGAAGGAGGCCTGACAGAGTGCATCTGAGGGAGGCCAGCACGAGACAGTCTCTGGAAGACGGGGTACACTTTCCATCCAGACGCAGCAAACATGGCTGTGTTCTGGGAACAAGAGACTAGTGTGGGCCTCTTCTAGAAGACAAACACCAGGCAGCTGGCTCTGATCTTGTTCTTTGGGCACTTTTGCTTTCCAGAAAGTAAAATAGTGACTAGAAGCTTTTACTGTTAACTGCGATCTCTCTGTATGTTGTTAAGAAGGGAGAGAAAGGAGGAAGGGGAATTGCATACATGTTGAGTCCCAAGTGGTCTGAAAGGAGAGCAGAAAGTCTACCTCAGCCACGCTCTGAACTGAGGCGGACCTCACTTGTGTGTTCTGAGAAGGGAGACTGGAGTCCTGGGGCTCAAGAAACTGGATGATAAAATGTCTGTTCACATATTTAAAATGGAGTCTGTACTGTCTATAAATTACCCCGGGTTGAAGAAGAAACCACAGTTGGAGGTGATATATACCTCATGAGGAAGGGAGGAAGCTGTCCACGGAACTGACTTTTGAAAAATAAAAACCATGACGGGTATCATATTCACTCAATAAGCAAATTGAGGGAAAAAAAAAACAGTTAGGAGGAGAGGAAGAGGAGGAGAAACAGGAGGAAGAGGAGGAGGAAGAGGAACAGGAGGAAGAGGAAAGTAAAGACATTTTAAGCTTCTGCTGAGGTTGGATCTTGAAAGCCAACAAAATCTCTCCCACTGCTCCTTAGCCATGTGGCTGAACAGACTCCGTCTTCACTCACAAAGAAGGTAAAAGGTCGGAACACTGAACTGACCAAGAGAGTGCAAAGGCATCTGCTATTCTACCTCAGCCACTTTGACCCCGATGTGTCCAGGGGTGGAGGGTGTGGTGTTGATCGCTGAAGCTCAAGTTGTCAAATCTGGGGGCTGAGCTGAGGCTAGGGAGTCAGTCTCACTGTGGAGACTAGGGTTAAAGAAGGCAGGAAGGTTAGGATGTTCCTTTAGGATAGAATCCTGTAAACACAGTACTGCCGGGGCAGTTACACTGAGACACCCCCTCCCAAATAAATACAAATAGATAGGATCACATTGTACCATAGCCGTCTTTCCTCCACTCCAACCCTTTCTCCACCTTCCAGTCAGCCTCACCCCTTCTCTTACACTGCCATCTGCAAAACCACTTGGATTTTACAAACCTAATCAATTAGTGTCCTTGAATACAGAACTTCAGTACTGACTCTGGGTTTGAACTTTGCAGGTTGCAAGCCAAACCTCTTCTGGTGGAGTGGTCCAATCAGAGATGTGAGCTGAAGTTGCCCAAGTGATCACCATGCAATTTCCCTGTGAGAACCACTATTTCAAGACCTTGGCCCATACGGTAGCTTTTTAGGACGAGGCCATGGCATCCTAATCCATTCACCTACCCTGCATCCTCCTCTAATTTTTTGGCAAGTAGTCACGTTTTCTGACAGCTATCTTGTATAAACATCCTGAATTGTACTAATTGCTACAGCTTAGCAAGTGTGAAGTGAAAGCCACTGTACCTACTGAACTGCCGATGGGTTAGCGCCAAAATCTCCAGCTTGATGGGAAATTTCACATCACAGCTTCCAACCATGTTCTGAATTTTAAAGTTGAGGAATTTGACAGGGAAGCCAAGCTTCTGCACCACCCGGGCAAACTTTCTAGCTGCCAGTCGAGACTCCTCTTCACTGGGGGGAGGGGAGGAATGCAAACATAATTAGAGACACTTTTGTTAATTTGTGAGGTAGAGCTTGTCTCGATAGCCCAGGCTAGTGGGTAAAGCAATCTTCCTGTTTTCAGCCAAATGCTGAAATTACAGTCATGCATCACCACCCCTAATTAATGTCATTTGCCATTAATTAAACTGCTCGATTAATAGCATCTTTCTGCCTGTCTCTTTTACTGTTTGTATTATATTTGTAGCCTGTGTTTCTGAACATGTCTCTGCTGCTTGTTCTATATTCACTTTTCAATGTGCATATGAGACTGTAGGCTGCAGTGTGGCTCAGTGACAGCAAACTTCCCTCACATGTGCAAGACTCTGGATTTGATATTAATCCAGAATATTAAAAAAAAAATGAGTGAAGCTTCATAAGAAGGATTTTCTTCCCATACCTTTGTCTATAGTGTCCTGTTAAATATCTGAACAGTGGATAATTAGTTGTTGAACTGATCCGAACCCATTGCCTTGATTAATCATCTCTCATCTATGAGGTATTTTTTTTACTTGTTTTAAATGGTGTTGGAAAAACTAACTACTGTACTATTTCTCAAAGTGTGTCCTCAGAACTAAAATCTTGTTAGAGGGGCCATAACTCAGGTATGGCCTTTGACACACAGGCACTCTTGTTTGGAGACCAGCAAATTGCTGTCTACCACCTTCTAAATGCTCTGGTACTCACCTGAGCCTGAGAACTGTCCTGGTCTAAAAGTGTGTGAGCCATTTGTATAGAAATAAAGATAAGTACAAAGACATGAAAACACACACACTCACACACACACAAAGAAGAAGAAATATATGTGCCAAGTGGCAGAGACCTAGGTCTTTATAAGACAAATTGCCAAAAACAAATTTTAATTCCTTAAAACTTACCCAATTTTTCTCAGCTTTCTCACCCAATTGCTATGAGACTCATACTCTGCCTGGGGAAAATGTACCCAAACTCATAGCTATGACCAACCCCAAATCCATGTCAGATAATGTGACATCCTAAGATCATTTAACATTGTCCACTTGCCTTAAGAACAGTGAGCAGCAGGGGTTGGTGGACAGGGGCCACTGAGAGTGAATTATGTGGACACAACTCTCCATGAGGCACGTACCCATCTTTAAGTTATAAATCAGCATTTCCTCAAAGAAAAGCCACTGTGGCTCAGAGTGCCTGAATCAGCCAAGTGTTGGCTTCTCTTCCCTGGATCCCTCACTGCCCTCTTATGTAGACTGCATCACTGTCACCTTGTGGGCATTTCACTCCCCTAATCCTTGTTTGCCCTACCCACTTCTAACTCCTGACTTGGCTTCAAAAGATGTTGTCCTAAATTAGCAATGGAATTGTAACATTTGTAACAACATGGACATTTGTAAAGGAAGTCATGCTTTGCTGAAATTTCACAAACTGGTTCCTGTTTTAACCACAGCTCAAACTCTGCATATATATTCATTGTGCAAACTTTAGAGAAAAGATGTAAAACCCCAAGATAAGAATGATTTAAATTTTGCCTTCTGCACATATCCCTAAGCAAACATGTATCCTTATCTTTATCATTACAGAAAGTAGGTTTGGATAGAGTGTGGACAATAATACTGCTCTCTTACATAAACCAAATGCTCACAATTGATTATGTGAAACTCAAAAGCCAACTGGATTTAGATAACCTGTGTTTCTATCTGAGCTCACTATTACCATCTGAATTTCCCTTCCAAATTCCAGACAGTTACAGTGTATGTGATATGAGCACATTTTACAAAGTTAGGGAACTTACAATTTCATCTGCTCCCCAACCAATCACGTGCCATGCTACTACTTTAAACTCAGTGTGTATGTACAGCTAGTACAATTTCACTTTTGACTTAAATCAAAACCTTCTTCCTATTTGATATAGATTCCCAACTTAAACTGTTCTGAAAGAACATTCCTATATATTCTTGTACAGATGTCCTCTGATTACTTAGGAATGGAAGTCTGGGATCAGAGATACATAGACCGATAGAATAGAGGGCCCAAAAGCTCATTTAGATACGTGCAAAGAACCCAGTGTGAAAAGTCAAGAGCATGGGGCCAGAATGCATTCTTCAACAAGTGTTACTTGGATACTGATTGGTGGTTTGAAAAATATATATATTATCTTAAACTGAAGTCAATTCTGAACCTGCTCAATCTAATTAATTTAAATATTTCTTATTCTTAACAGCCACAGTAACTAATGGGCAACTCCAGTGGGCAGCAGAGAGTACAGGGCACACCCTTCAGCCAGAGCATGCTCTAGACCAGATTCTGAACCTGTGGGCTATGACCCCTTTGGCAAACCTCTATCTCCAAAAGTATTTACATTATGATTTATAAAAGTAGCAAAATGATAGTTATGACGCAGCAATGAAAAAAGCTTATGGTTGTGGTCACCACACCATGAAGAACTGTATTAAAGGGTCAGTGTTAGGAAGGCTGAAGACCACTGCTCTACATGAATCAAAAAGTCGCTGTCCTTTCTCTACTATTTCTTTCACAATGTAAGACATGGAAAAGGCTGGAAAAATACTGGAGGTCAATATATCATGTTCTACATGGGGAACGCCTCTCCAAACAAGATTCCAAATGATCATAGAGCGGGAGAAAAATGAATCGACTAACTTTATACCAACAACTTTAAGTTGTGTTTTTAAAACCTCCTTTAAAACATGATAAATAATAAACTGGAAAAATATTTGTACACAAAATTGCAAAATACTTAAAATACAAAAAGGCTGTCACAAAAAAAAATATCTCTAGGATACTGGAAAAAAGATAAAACACAAATTTTACACGCTTGTGAAGAGATGTTTGATCTTACCAATCATGAAAATACAAATTTTCTGATACAAGAGGAAACCATCTCTCCTGTAGCTTTTTCATGAAAGAGCAAACATTAGCCCAGGACTTTCTCTGTAGGAGATCCAGGAAAGACAAACCTTTCTAGGAGAGAGAAATCTTTCTAGTGATATCTCCTGAGTAAATGCTTTAAGAAGGTCCCATTTAGAAAATTCTACCTTCTTACAATGCAATGAAGAAAAATCCACAATAATGTACCTAGGCTTATTATATCTTCATGACTTCTGCAGAGGAAAAATACTGCTTGTGCATACACATGAACTTGATTTTAACATATATATGTTATATGTAACGTGTGTGTGTGTGGATAATATACACATATGTATATATGTTAAGAAAAACAAGTGATTATAACCCAGTTTTAAGTTATTTGAACCTTAACTGAACATTTGGGACAAGAATAGCTTAGTATTAAATATATAACTAAGAATTTTTCTTTGTTTTCAGACAGGGTTAGTCTGTGCAGTTTTGGAGCCTGTCCTGGATCTCACTCTGTAGACCAGGCTGGCCTTGAACTCAGAGATTTGCCTGCCTCTGCTTTCCTAGTGTTGGGATTAAAGGTGTGCACCACCAGGACCCCCACTCAGCTGAGACTAAGAACTTATGTTAACTGTTTGGTAGATTAAACTGTGTTGCTCCTCCTAAGAAGTTTTCATACAAATGCTAGGCTTCTTTTCTCACATAGTGAGCTGCCTGTGGGGGAGAAATGGAAACTTCATCATACCTTTTGGCTCCTGTGCAGACCACTTTCCCAGAGCTAAATATGAGGGCTGTCGTCCTTGGCTCTCGGATCCTCATTATGACTGCAGCAAACCTCTGCACACCAAAGCCAAAGAGAGGATTATTAGTCTCTACTGGGAGTTAACCGGAGTCCAGTTAGAAAGTTGAGCTCTTTAAGAAAATCTTAAGGAAACTGAAATGGACAAAGAAAACCAAAAACTTTCTGGGCCTATTCTCCTCCCTTAATTATAAAATGTTATTTATAGCTGTTTTAAAGTAACAGATAAAGTTAGAATAGCTGCGATCTAGCGCTAAGGACGTCTATATTTTCTCTCATTTATACATATAAGACTAACAGGTCCACTGTTGTCCTCATTTAACAAATAAGAAATGAAGTATTTAACCTGCACATTGTCAGAACTTGGTAAAGATATAAAACCACAAGTAGTTAGATTTGTAGTGAGATACTTCCTTGTTCTCCTAAGAATCCTTTAAAAAGATAAGAATAAGGGTGCCAATGACAAGCTGAGGCTGTGGCTCTGTTGGCAGAGTGCTTGCCCAACACACATGGAGTCCTAGGTTGATTCCCAGCATAGAGTAATTAATCCAAGTTTGGTGGTACACCTGGGAATCCCAGTACTCTGGAGGTAGAAATGGGGGAGGGGGTTTCAAGGTCATCCTTGGCTACATTTAAAGTGAGGCCAGTTTAGAATACAGGAGATCCTCACTTCATCTCAAAACAAAAAATAAATGAGGCCTGAGCCTTGATGTGGTACATGACTGTAATCCCAGCTTTTAGGAGACTGGGGCATCAGGATTTCAAGTTAAGAATAGGTTGTGCTACATAGCTAAATCCTATTTCAAGAAAAAACAAAGCCTCGCCACAGAAAGAAAAAATATACTTTTATATATGTTATTGCCAAGATTCTAGAATATACCAAGGCAACTAAAATACAGACCACAATATACATAATAACAAGCATGATGACAAAGGGTAAAATCTGCTTTGTCAAGTTCTAGCCTTCAGAATCCTTCTCAATGTGTACTCCCAGGCCTACTCATTGAGAAACCCTTCAAGAGCATGAGGGCCCGAGACCAGTCAAGCTTATCGTATAGACACCAAATGACCTGCTCCAGTGATCCTACACACTGTCGTCTCAACTTTCCTTTACCCATCAAGCCGGTGATGACATTAGAGTGGGTTCTGGGCAAGAAAACTTCTTGTGGGGACCATCTACTCCAAAAGACCATGGATCACTTCAAGCTCAGACAACAAGCTGCAATTTGAACTGGAAACACCAAAAATCTGAGTCACCGCCAGAGAGTGGATAGTACGTCTTCATTAATGTTTCTCATGTGCTTACTAAAATGTATCACTTTCCCTGGTGCCCATTAAGGCAAAAGAGAGAAATATGCATCCCTCACTATACAATCCAGGCAAATAGACTCATCTTCCAGCCCCACTTCTCAAGTGCTGAGATTACAGGTGTGAACCACCCATTTTGTTTTTGGAGACAGGATCTCACTATGGCACCATGGTTGGCTATACAACTCTCATTGTAGACCAGGCTAGCCTTGAACTCAGAGGTCTGCCTCTGCCTCTCAAGAACTGGAACTAGAAACATGCACCACCATGCCTAGCAACTGTTTTCTTCTTATTGTAATGTTGTTAAAATTTTAAATTAACTCAAGCACCAACCCAGATTTTGCATGTAAAGTACAATTTCAGACAGATCCTTCCACAAAAGAGGGGGGAGCTGCAGATTGTGAGTAAAATACGTATTAAATGAAATGGTTTTCAATAGTGTTATTGGACATATATAAAAATTGTATCTCAAAGTTTTATTTCTTTTCTTTTGTGTGTGTGGGGGAGGGGCGGGGTAATCAGAGACAGGATCTCACTATGTAAACCAGGATCACTTAACTCACTATGTAGACAAGGCCGGCCTTGAACTCACAGAAATTCACCTACCTCAGCCTCCCAAATTCATTCACCACCATGCCCATCCTCACCAGTTATTTCTGTCCATACTCTAGCCAGGTATTAAGACGTAAAAGAAAAAGCTAGTTTGTATCTGGAAAATATGTGTGTAAAACTAAATTCAGATGTCAGCAAATGCAAACACTTCATCTATAAGACTTGATTCACACTGTCTCTCCTACTATTGTGGATTTTTAGCATCTGACCCACAAATATTTCACCAATGAATCCAGGGAACTGTTTTCCATCATGGCAGTGAGGTATTACCACTGTACTCCTAGTCCAGGGCTTAACCTTGAATCCTGCCCTCCTCTACAAAGTACAGGTGCTGAGAAATCATTAAATGTTGAGGGGGGCTAACAGATCCAAATTCTGAAAGCAAATAAGCCAATGAATACACATGACTGCCTTTGCTAAGACACAAGAAATAGATTTTGTTAAACAGCAGCTGGATCACTGAGGAAGAGGCTAGATGACATAGTGAGAAAAATTTTAGGTGGGGAATCATTGAATCATCTATGAGTAAGCAAAGGCTTGAGCCTTATCACCAAAGTCGGTTTGTGTGTGTGTGTGTGTGTGTGTGTGTGTGTGTGTGTGTGTGTGTGTGTGCGCGCGCGCGTGTGTGTGTCTGTCTGTCTGTACTGGCCTTAAACTCACAGAAATGCACTTGCCTCTACCTCCCAAGTGCTGGAATTAAAGATGTGTGCTGCCACCACCACCTGGCTCAATTTAGCTTTTTTGAATAAAAGAAACATGAAAAAAGGTGAAAACATAGTGTCAGTTATGTGGGCCAACATTTAGAAAAATAGTATTTCCAATAAGGCATGGTTACACAGAACTATAATCCCAGCAATCCAGGCTGGATTCCAAATTCAAACCTAGCCTAGGCTATATTGCTGCAAGACATTTACAAAAAAAAAAAAAAAAAAAAAAAAAAAAAAAAAAAACTTCACAGATTTGCACAGATGTGTGATGACAATTCAAAAAAAAAACTAGTGTTCACTAAACTAAAATAGACATACCGAAAAATGTTTTTGAATGGCAAGGACAAATCGAGTTTTAGGATTATTCAATTGTTGCTTTATTCAGCACTGAGAATGAATGTTTTTATAACTAGCCTTCTGAGTTAACAGGAATTTTCACTAAGAATTCATTTTTAGAAAATAAAACAACGAGCCAATGTTATAATCACACAATGAACAAAACCTAGAAAACTGTAAAGGTTGAAAGGGACACCGAGGAATCTTACCTTAGGGTTATATTCTGTGTTTTTGGCATTCAGTGTTATTTTTCTCAGATCCAATTTACAAGCCAGATTTGCAGTGGAAACTACATTCCTGAACAAAGAAGCCAACCCAGAAGTTCATAACAGTATAGTTTCAACACCAACTAACTTATTTCATAGACTTGGCCTTAGCAACTTGCTAGGGGAAGAATTCTCAGCATGAAGTGCAAAGTAATTTGGTTGTAAGTGAAGTGTAAATCCCAATGTGCTAAAATTCACCTTTTCTTACATTTCATAACTAAAATTAAGCTTTAAAACTTAATTTCATAATTAAAAATACTATTCCAAAATAGAAACCATAAGCCCCAAAGAGTTTTCAAATCAAACTCAATTTGTATCCTCTGTGTTTACCCAGCCCTAACTATCATTCTTAAAAACATCAGTGCTTTTGTATAAACAATACAATCTTTCAAAAATGTGTCTGTTAATCTTGACCCTCCTCTTATAAAAGGAAAAGCAAGTTCTTGGTCTTCTAAGTAGCCAGACTATCAATAGTTATGACCCATTATGAATAAGGCAATCTGAAATTCTCTTTACACCATTATTCTGAAATTAGTTTGCATGTTCTTTACTGTAAAAACTTTTAAACAAGTATACTTACTGTAATTGAGGTACAATTCCAGACCAGTCTGGAACAGGGTTCTTTGGTATCATTGACAATATGGATGCCACAGGTAAAGTATTGGAGTTTGGTTTTTCTGGAAAGGGCTGGTTGGAATCAACACCATCAGGGAGCAGATGGGAACGGAAATCTGGAGAACTGTGTCTGTTCCAGCTCAGCACACTGCCCTCCTTACCAGGCAGCTGTGGCTGACTTTGCTGATTTTGAGTTTTACAGCTTGACTCCATTTCATGCTTGTTTCCAGTGACAGTCTGGTCTTTATTTTCTTGGATAAGCTCATCTGGTAAGAAGCTTAGATCCACAGGTGAAAAGTCACTGGGTGTTTCTTTGACTCTGCCAAGATGTGAATTAAATGTGGTTTCTGGATTGGACGGATTAAGTGGGTTCACATCGAAAGGTGCTCCTGGGCTGAACAGTTGAGACACAGCTGGAGGAAAGTCATCCTAGGCAGTTTGCAAAGAAAAAAAAAAAATCAAAACACCAGTGTGTTACACCTGTGGACTCCACTGTAGCAGGAGCCGATTGCTTTGGTCTGCAAGGCAGTTCAAGGTTGCTTAAATACACACCCTGCTCCCAAAAATGACCACCATGTGTTTCTATTACAGAGTTCCAGCATGCTTAAGAGTATATCTCAGAGCTGGAAAGATGGCCCATAAGAGTACTGACTGCTCTTCTCCAGGGTCACGGCACCCACATGGCTGTACTCAATCAACCATCTGTAACTCCAGTTCCAGGAGATCTGATATCCTCTTAAGGACTCATTCATTAGGTACCAGTCATACACCTAGAACGTATACATACATGCAGGCAAAACACTCTACACAGAAAATAAAACAAATAAATCTTAAAATATAGAAAAGGCATTTATCATACAATGATCTCCCTGCTTCAGTTTTAGCCTGCTAAATTGGCCCTAACTCCAGCTGTGTCATAGGTATAATTGAACTCAAGATAACTATAAAATTGAAGAGAGCAGCTGCACGCTATTAGTTAGTTATAAGCATCAGTTGACTTAAATGCTTTTTTCGTCTTAAATTCACACTTGAAGGATTTATTGTTTTACTATCGTTTTCATTATGTTTATGTGTGTTTATGTGGGGATATGTGCACTTGAGTGCAGATGCCTAAGGAACACAAAAGAAGGCATTAGCTGGCCCTGCAGCTGAAGTTACGGAAAGTCATGAGCCACAGACACGGTGTTGGCAACTGAACTCAAGCTGTCTGAAAGACTGGTACTGGCTCCTAACTATGGAGCCACATCTCCGTGGTCCCACAAAGTCACATTTTAGAACAAGCATGTGAATATTGGGACATAGTCTTAATTGACTATGAGTGGATGTGCCACATTGAGCTGATCCACCTTGCCCTTTTTGGGGAGGGGATGGGTGGATGGGGAGGCAGGGAAGGGAGGGAGAGCAGGGGTATACGTTGATAAAAATGACATTTTTTAATAATAATAATAATAATAAAAAATACACACACACCCCAAAAAATCCTAGCACTCAGGAAGCAGAGGAAGGTGGATCTCCGTGAATCTGAAGGTTTCTACATAATGAGTTCCAGGTCATCCCAGGCCACATAAAGAGAACTGTTTTTTTTAAAAAAAAAAAAAAAAAAAAAAAAAAAAAAAAAAGGAAGAAAGAAAGGAAGGAAAGGAGGGAGGAGGAAGGAAAGGAGAGAGAGAGATTGACTAAACAAATAAGTTCGATCATAGGTGGTAGACTGCTGCACCTTTGGAAGCTGAGTCAGGGGCATAGGTTGAGCCTAATCGTTCACTGTCAGTTTGAGAAGAAGTCAGATGTGCACTGATCCTGGCCTGAACCTGACAATGACAAAGTAGAAGCGCTGGAACCCGATGTGACTACAGGGAGCATGTCCCTTTACCACCAGGACCAGGCCATGAAAGCTAGGTGACTGGCAACTCTAGTTATCTCTGAACTTCCAAGTTTAGCCCAAGGACCTGACTCTCAGAGAAGATTTAGTATCTCAAAGAGATTTCCCCAAGGCCAACACCAGCCATGGTTTGAACCAGCAATGCAGCTGCCAGGCTCACCTGGGCGGTATATGGGTCCAGGAAGAGGTCCAGGTACATATCCTCCTCCTCCATGAGGGGAGAGCCTACCATGTATAGCTGGGGACAAGCAAAGGGATCAGCATCCAAGCAAGTCAGAGCAGCTTTGGTGGAACCAGACCAGCTTCAGGCAAAGATGCCATTTATCAGCCTTGCAGCGAGGCGGGGCCAGCTCTGTCTAAGTCTTGCACAGATGGTGTGAATGAACTTCGGAACCAGGTGGGATGCAGAGGAGCTGATGAGGCAGTTGATGGGACACAGCTTGTGGCAGGCACTCGGAGGAAGAGGGGGGTTACTGAGTTTGCTTGAGCAGGCTAGGATTGGTTGCTCCCAGTGCCACCACTGGGTCTGCACGTGTAGCCTTGCCTCCAGGAGAGCAGCATAAGGTTTGCAAAGTACACAGTGAGAAAAGACTTTTTCTATACCCCCTTTTCTTCCTTTCTCTCCCCCCCCCACCCCTTCTAGGCTATGCACAAACTGTCCTCCAGTTCCTGAGTGCTGGGATCACAGGGCACACCACTATCTCCAGATTTCTCAGATGTGGTAATTTTTACTGTTTATTTTTCTCCGTTGGTGTGTGCATGCACATGTGCACACTAAAGAGCTCATGTGATGGCCAGATGACAGGTTTTCCGAGTGGGTTCTCTTCTTCCAGGGTGTGGAAGGAATGGGAGGGTCGAACTCACGAGTGTCAAGCTTTACCCACTGACCCATCTCACCCACCCAGATGTGATATTTCTTTTGTTATTTTTCACCTTCACACCCCAGGTAGACTCTCACCGATTACAGAGAATTCACCCACAGCTGTCTTGCTCCACAATGAGGGTCCAGACAACTCAAAAAAATAATAATAATGCAAAACATGCTATCCAGAGAAGATTTTTTTTTTCTTGAAAGCTTTAATTCAAGTGCCTTTGCTTAACTGTGCTGAATGATTCTAAACCAGACACTGTGATGTGAATTCTACTGGGAACCGAACTCCCAACCTCTGAAAAAGCAGCAAGCACTCTTAACTACTGGGCTATCTCTCCAGCCTCTAAAATAAATTTATAACTATGTTGCATAGTATACGGCAGACAGAATGCTGAGATGGCTTCCTAAATCCCTGTCCTGATGAACCCAACATTTACATATTTTCCACTTATCCAAAAGCAAATCTAGGTGCCCTTGGGTTTTGCAGATGTAATTAAAATTCTAAGTCTGTTGTTTGGAAAGGGAGAGGATCCTGGCTAAGGCTGGCTTTACTTGCTGAGCTGCCAAGAAGAACTTGGTTGCTCTCTGGGAGGGATTTCAGATTTCCTCATTTCCGTGAGAAAGATTCTTTACTACTGACTTTGAAGATAGATGGAACCATGGTACAAGAAATGTTGGTAACCTCTAGGACCTGAGTGTGAGCCACACTTGATAGCTATGGAACACCTAAGCTCTACTGTTATAGGAATTAAATTTGTCCATCAAAAGCTCCTTCCTAAAGCTAGACCTATCGCAATAAATCTCACTTGCAATATACCAAATACAGGATTAATATTTATTGGAAAATAATGTAGTACTCACGATAACAGGTTATACCTTAGGAAGGCAGGAACAAATGGGGTGCTCAAGATCCCAGGAGCACCTTTTGAATGGGGCCGGTCACACCCCCCTTCAGGTGCCCGGGCCTCTGGATATGTGCCTTCCAAACGTATCAGCTAACACCTGAATCCCACCACATAGACCAGTCTCTAATCTCCGTATTGTTATCTAGCCCATATTAACCATACAGAACACTGAGTTTCATTAGGCATGTTCATTCAATCATGTGCTATTCTTCAATCATCTACTACTTTACTGCTCTCATGTGCCCCTCCCCCACCTGCTTTCCCTTCCCTTGGTAGCTCCTTCTACTTTCAGACCATCTCTGTGTTTTCTAGGCTTCACAGATGACAGAAAACATGTCACACTCATTTTTGTATGTGCGTGGCTTTGTTGTGTGCCTGTATTCTTCTATTTAAACACAACTATTTCCAACCTGGCAGTTTTTCAGAAGTCCTCCCTTGCTGTGGGAGGGACTCATCAGTAATGTAGCTTCCTGGAAACTGCCCAGAGGACCTCTTGGAGATGCAACTACCTTTGAGCTTTGAGTCACTCATATTTCTATAATTAACCACAACAAGTTTTTGTTTCTCTAATTTGGACATTTCCCCCTGTGGAAACACTAATGGACCCAAGCTCATGCTGGTCACATGCAGCTCTTTGGGCTACCAGCACCCTCCCAGATTTCATAGAGATTTTTCAACTAGTTTAACCTGGTTATCTCCAGTTTGGTCTATAAGATGATTTTGTTCTTCTTTTTGGCTAAATAATGACCCACCCTTGACCTTGCACCCAGGCAGATGTTATAACTTGGCTGCTGTGAAAACCACATAGACATGCAGATCTCTTTCTCCCGTAGTGTCTCTGTTCCTTCAGGGATAAACGCGTGAATGCAAAACTGGATGATTTGTGAATTTTATTCTTTAGTTTGCTGAGGACCCTCCATGGTGCTTTACATAGGAGATGGATCGATCACATTCTCACCAATGGTACATAACCCCCTCTGCCTCCATTGAATCCTTACTGGTGTGTGTTATTTGTTTTTCTAACTGTAGCCATTCTGACTAGGGTGTGGTGAAATCTTAAGATAGTAGGGGTTTTGTTTGTCTGTCTGTCTGTCTATTTGCTTGAGACAGGGCCATACTATGAACCTCTGTCTAGCTTGGAACTTACACCAATCCACCTGCCTCTGCTGGACTTGATGGTATAGTTTAGATTTGTGCTGCTCTGGTGCTAAGGATATTGAGCATGTCCTCTTGTAATTAGAAAACCTATCTGTGATTTTACCTTTAGCTGTTTTCCTGGTTACATTATCATCAGCTATGGGTCTATATAAACATGACCTTACAAGATGCTGTAAATAGATAAATGAGTGGTGATCTGTTGCTAAGCAATAGAAAATGAGTAATCATGAGTTATGAATAAGCTAGGCATTGTGGCTCATGCCTAAATCCCAACACATGATAAAAAGTAAGAGGATCAATTCACAGCCAGTCTCAGCTACCTAATAAATTCAAGGCCAGGCTGGGCTACGTACGGTACACCCTGCCTCAAAACCCCAAAATCAAAAACGAAAAATGAGGTATCAGTAGTAATCAGAGATCTGCAGCTTAGGTGACAAAGAAAAGGACTAAGATGTAATCTCTAAAGCAAATTTTGTTTAAAAACTTGCTAGGCAAATATTATTTCAACGTTAATCTCTGCAACTTTTTGTGCATTTGAAATTATTTTAAATGAAAAGTTTTAAAAGATAAGATTAGTGACTGTCTTTTGGGGTGATGTCAGCTGTTTGAGTAAACATTCTCTAAAACTTTAAGTTGATCTTTGCTGGGGCTAAAAGAGGGGATGGTTCTATTGAAGGAGGGTCCCCCACATGAGGCTAAGCACTTCACCTATCTGGATCTCCTTCAGTGTCATAACAAAGCTGGGAGTGAGACCCCTCCCCTTCTGCATCACTGTGGGTTGATGTAGGGCCTCATGTACACCAGGCAAGCACATCATTCAGCTACACTCCCATTATCCCATTCAGTAGCTGAGTATCCTGAGCTGTCCCAGTTTATAAATTCCCATTCAGAGCGAGTGAGTCTGGACCCATATTCTTTGCCTGGTCCTTTATCACCAGTCTATACATGCCATTTTAAAATGACATCTCCTTTTAATCTCTTTTGAGTCTGGCTTAATTTTAAGAATTTGTAATTTGTTTTTACAAATTATAATGGCAAAATAATGGTGGAAAATTACAAACAATAGAAAAACAAACTTTATCCAAGGACGTAAAGATACTTTGTTCTGTTTTACTTTTGCTGGTGGTGAGCTCTCCATCTGTATTTCCCGGGGAAACAGCGTAGTACCAAGTTAAGGGAATGGGCTTTGGATTCACTGACCCTGAACAAATATATGACTGGTTGAGTTCATCCCGCTTGGCTTCAGCCTTCCTGTCTGTGAATAGAGAATATTTAAAGCAATTGCCACTAGGCACAGTGGCACACACCTGTCATCCCAGCCCTCAGAAGGTTGAGGTAGGAGGATCATGAGCCAGCCTGGGCTATGTAGTAACTAATAGTCTGTCTCAAATCAAACACACCGACAAACAAAACGATTGCCCCCAAAATTATGTGCGAAACTTTTAGTTCATTCACAGGGGCTCAGGCAACTGCAGATATATTTCTAGGAGTCACATCATCTTACTAAAGCTTATTATTTTCTTTGCTCCAAACTTTAAATTTAAACTGCAGTGATTTGTAATAAAATGCAAATCTCTAAGCACGGAATCAGAAACAAATACAAAACCTCTCTGGAGCTCTGGTCCCCAGGCACCCCTCTCATGCTCTCTAGTGGCACCCAGTGGACCTCTCAGGCCCCTCCTTTGGAACTTTCTCCTAGTCTACTCCCACGTGGATGACTCTCCCTTGATCTCCCATGGCCCAGTCATGGTGTCTTTTCCTCTGGATGCCTGTATCATGTGACATGAGCTCAGTTCAGTCTGAATCTTGTTCCACCTTGTCCTATCTTTGACCACTTCCTCTTCCTTCTGCATGGAGATCCTTTTGAGAAATAGTAAGCCAGGCAGCCTTCCTAGACACCCACCCTGCCTGGCAGAATTCCTGAGAGGGGTCCACAGCAACTCCAATGGTTTTTAGCTGCAGTTTGCTTACAGAGGGGCTAACGGGAGAGAGTTGGGAAACAATTATCTAGATTCTTTCTTTCTGCCTCACCCAAGCAGCAACAGAAATAGGGCTCCTGGGTCTCTGGATGCTTGGCTATCCTTCTTCAGCCAGCTCTTAGCTAGAAAAAAAAAAAAAAAATAGAAATCCACCTACATCAGAGGCCAGCCAGGGCCCCTTCTTCCTGAGTTAGCAGGTGTTAAATCAAGCTGCTACCCACTTACCCCAAAGACCCACAAAGCAGCCAACTCATTACCTTGGCATAGAAAATCATGAGAGTGAGACCAAAGTTAGGCCGCCTGGGTAGTTGAGGGGCTGCCTGTTTTGGGAGGAGATGGTGGGCCATGCTGCCTCCCATTGCTCATTATTTATACCACTCTCTGACAGTGAAATTGGGAGCCAGATGTCAGCTTCCAGGTGTTTCTAACTTCTGCAGCTGCCTGCACTTAGCTCACTTTTCATGGTTTAGTAAAGATAGTCTCAAATGCCATCCATATGTTGCAGGTAGTTGAGCTACACTCTCACAAGGACCTTGAGAGTGTAAGACCTTGAGAACTCTGACACAGGGCACAGGAATGAGGCCAGGCCCCCTCCCTCTCTCAGCTGCTACTTTCTAGATCTCCTCACTCAGCATCCTGACTCCTCATGCTGTCACCCCCTGAAGAACCCAACTACACACCTACACATTGATGCTTCCTCAGAGGCCACAATTCAGGGCTATATTGAATTTAGTGAATACTTAAGCAATTGTGTGTGTGTGTGTGTGTGTGTGTGTGTGTGTGTGTGTGTGTGTGTGTGTGTGTGTGTGTGTGTGTCTTGGTTAAGTTTCCATTGTTGTGAAGAGACACCATGACCATGACAACTCATATAAAGGAAAACATTTAATTGGGATGGCTCTTTTATAGTTCAGAGGTTCAGTTCATTATCATGGTGGGACATGACGTGATCGGGCAAGCATGGTGCTGGAGAAGTAGCTGAGAGTTCTATATCTTGCAGGCAACAGGAAATGAACTCAAACACTGGGTAGTATTCTGAGCAAAAGAGACCCCACAATGACATACTGTGTTATGTATGGATGTCATGTGTTTGATATGATGCGGTGTAGTTTTATACATATATGTGAGTTATACAATTTGGTAACATGGTGTATATGTTTGTGGGCAAGTGTTTGATGTCATACATTTGTGTAGTGTAGTATGTATATGTGTGGTGAGGGTACTATGGTATCCGTATGTGGTATAGTGCATGTGTGTGCTTGCTTCCTAGCTACAGTAATGAAGTACCACAAACTGAATGATCTAGTCAAGAGGAATGCATTGTCTTGTGGTTTTGGAAGCATCTGGAAATATGGTGTCAGCAAAGCTGTGCTTTCAAGGCTCTGTTCCAGGTCTTTTCTCTACCATCTAGTAGTTTCAGGGTTTGTGATGGCATAACTCCAACCTTCACATGTCATTCCACCCATGTGCCTTTGTCCAAATGTTTCTTCTTCTAAGGACAACAATCATATTGGATCAGAGGTTTGCCCTATTTTTCAAGGACCTCATCTTAACTCCATCTGTAAATATCTTATTATCAAAGAGTATACATTTGGAGTCACTGGGCGTTAGGATTTCACCATAGGAAACTTGAGAAACAACTCAACCCACAGTTGTATGTTTTTGTGGATGGGTTAGGGTTGGGGTTGCATTAATTATTTCTATGTTACTGTGAACAAACACCTGGCACAAACACAGACAACTTAAAGGAGAAAAGACTTACTTGGACTGTGGTTCCAGGGTGGGGTTCAGTCCACAGAGTGAGGCGTAGGAGCAGGGTTGGAAAGGAATTTTTTCCACCATTTCTCAGGAGGCAGTACTGGGGAAGAAGGCCTGAGGGTATATATGGTTCTCAAGATGCACTCTCAGTGACCCTCAGTATTCCCTCACTGAACTAAAGCCTTGGCCCTCAGTTCATATTCTTAAAAATGGTTAAAGACTAAATATATTTGTCATCTGTGGGCACACTGATTCTCCTGAGAGAGACTATGCTATTTTGCATTCATATTGGTGACTATCTTAAATGTCAACACAGATACTCTATTAGGTAACTGATGGAAGCAGATACAGAGATCCACAGCCAAGCCCTGGACAGAGCTCTAAAAGTCCTCCTGAAGAAAGGGAGGAGGGATTGTATGAGCCAAGGGGTTCAAGGTCATGATGGGAAAACCTACAGGGATAGCTAACCTGAGTTAATGGGGGCTTGCAGACTCTGGACCAACAGCTAGAAAACCTGCATGAGACCGACCTAGATCAGTGTGTGTGGATGATAGTTGTGCAGCATGGTCTGTTTGTGAAGCTGCTAGCAGTGGGATCAGGACAAATCCCTGGTGCATGAGCTGGATTTTTGGCTTTGCATCTTGAACAACATACCTTACACCACTGACCTCACCTTGGCTCTGTTTGCCTCTGCACCAGTTCCACTAAGGGGGCAAGAAGCTACCACCCTGCACCTCCCCTCCTCCACCAGCAGCCACAGTCATTGTGGAGACATTTCTGAATGAATGAGAAAATTAACTCAAAATCAAAGGGCCATGAATATGAGATGTTCCTGATAGTGCTTATCTATGGGTCTTTCATCTTCTTGCAGCCTTGGTTGCGAACACGGGCATGCACAACATAATTGACACACCATACATCATCAGCAAACACTGCCTGAGACACAGCAGTTCGGATCTGAGACTGTTCTGTTAGGAATTGTAATATGGCTTTACTTTCTCTTTGTAGAAACATAGGGGTTTAAGCATAAAAAACTAAGACCTTTAATAACTCCCTATCATCATTCCTTGCCAGAGATTAGTACGTTAGTCAGAATGTTCTGTTAACAACAATTTTATTAGAATGTTCCATTAAAGAAATTGCTATTTTAGTTGCTTATGGCTGAGGATGGAGACAAAATTTCTAAGAATTTCTGAAATAGCCCTAAACATAGGATACTGTCCTGGTGAGTTTCCCAGGCTGCAGAGTGTCTGTCTCCATTTGGCATCCTAAGTGTAAACTCTTCCTTTCCTGCAAAGATCTCCTATTCTACTGTCTTCTGGAATAAATGATTTTGTGACGAAAAGGCCACTATATTTTTCAGGTTTAAATAACTTTTTTCTTTTTATGTACCTTTTCTTGTCCCTATCTGGTTGGTTCTTTGTTCTTCACCAGAATATAGCTATTTGGTCATTCTAATTTAGTCTCTCCTGGGAAACTGTGGCCTTTTGTCTGAAAATTAAAGGCTTTATTTTGAAATAGTTCTATAATATATTTTTTAAACAGACGTAAGCATTGTCTTGAATTCAAACAAGAACAATTGCATCTCAGCCACTTGGGTTAGAAGGATGTGTATATAGGAACAAATGGTATACAGGTATCTAGATGGTTGGATGTGATGGATGGATGAATGGATGGGTTGGTGGGTGGATGGATGGGTGGGTGGGTGGGTGGATGGTGGGTGGATGGATGGGTGAATGGGTGGGTGGATGAATGGATGGGTGGGTGGGTGGATGGATGAGTGGGTGGGTGGATGGATGAGTGGGTGGGTGGATGGGTGGATGAATGGATGGGTGGGTGGGTGGATGGATGGGTGGATGGATGGGTGAATGGGTGGGGGGGTGGGTGGATGGGTGGGTGGATGGATGAGTGGGTGGGTGGATGGGTGGATGAATGGATGGGTGGGTGGGTGGATGGATGGGTGGATGGATGGGTGAATGGGTGGGGGGGTGGGTGGATGGGTGGGTGGATGTGATGGATGGATGGGTAGGTGGGTGGATGTGATGGGTAGATGGATGGATGGATGGATGGATGGATGGATGGATGGATGGGTGGGTGGGTGGGTGGGTGGATGGATGGGTGAGTGGGTGGGTGGATGGATGGATGGGTGAATGAATGGATGGATGGGTGGGTGGGTGGATGGATGGGTGAATGGGTGGGGGGGTGGATGTGATGGATGGATGGGTGGGTGGATGGATGTGATGGGTAGATGGATGGATGGATGGATGGGTGGGTGGATGGATGGATGGGTGGATGGGTGGATGGATGGGTGAGTGGGTGGGTGGATGGATGGATGGGTGAATGGGTGGATGGATGGATGGGTGGGTGGATGGATGGATGGGTGGATGAATGGATGGATGGGTGGGTGGGTGGATGGGTGGATGGATATATAGGTAAGGACAATAGTGACTATTTCCTAGATGGAATGTACTCAGTTGATCTCAAGCTATTATTAAAAAGTCAGAAGCATTTCTGGCACTAGGGTCTGTCTGTAAAGTACCTCCAATGACTCTTCTTGTTTTTTTATATTTACAATATGCTGAGAAACTATGTAGGAATAACCAGCTGGGGTTATTCAGGGTTAATCCTGGAATTTATGGCAAAAAAAAATGGCTGCAGTGTCTACTGGTTTCTTTGAAGCTAAGACTAGGGATGTCTAGGTAGCATGTCTGGGCATCGCTCAGCAAAGGTCTGGGGAGGGTGAGGTTTATTACCAAGACTTCATTTAATGGTAAACAGGCCTAAGTGCAGTTTGAACTGAGATAGATGTGAGTCTAGGATCAGAGGTGTAATTTTTACACTTAAGGTTTGGATATTGAGTTGACTTGAGATAGTTCTTCATTGCCAACTTTGCTGGAGTTAGGGTAAAGCTATTTTTGTATCTATAGAAGTGTTTCCAGGAAGTATGAATTGAGGAGTAAAGAAGATTTTTGGATAGGGACAGTACCATCCCATTGGCTGGGAGCCTGGTCAGAATAAACAGGACAAAAGGAGATAGCCAGTTAAAACACTGGGATTCCCTTTTCTCTGCTTCCTGGCCACTATGCTGTAATAGGATGCTCTGCCAACCCTTCCCTACTGCATTGACTGAACACATTGAGACAGTGAGAGCAACTAAAAAAATTCCTCCCCAAAGAAATAAAGAAGAAAGTCACTTGCAAAATATAGTCAGCTTTAAACATCTGCCAGAACTAAAGTCCAAGGTCATCTTCTGCAAGTCAGAGAGGTTTTCTGCCTTGCTGTGGCTCCCCATTACATGGAGAGTCAAAACAATTTGGATGAGAATGGAAGCATGAGTCTATATATTCTCTTTTCTATTGTAAACTGTTTGGATGCATCACACCCTGAGAGGAATTAGAAAAGTTGTGAGACTAGCCAAGTCCCATCCATAGGCAGTGGAATAGTACTTGCTTTATCTAATAAATTTAAAAGGAGAGACAAAGATGGCCACGTTGTTTTGTAGTTATAGTGGAAAAGTTCAGTTTGTTATGGAAACAAAAAAAGATTGTTTGGCCTATCTTTCATCTGACATGGGCCCCGGAGAACCACTCAACAGGAGCTATTAGGCTCTGTTACTACAATCTCAACCATGTCTGCATGGCTGAGCCCTTAGATCTAGCCCCTCTGGTATGCCCATGGGCTGCAAACATTTGGCTACACACTGTTCTAGAAACATACCATTGGCCAAGAAGAGCTGCTCTTCAAGACATAGCTGCTGTGCTCTCCCAGTGCAATAGCTAGCTCATGACTATAGGACACAAGGCACATTCCAGAGTTCTTCACAGCATCAGTCTGAAGGAGATACCTGAAGGGCTAGGCCTTGGCTAGCCTTTTCTCCTATCCTGTGTGGCCCTTCCCCTTGAAGACTTCCTCTGAGAGTACTCATCCAGTAATGTCTCATTTGCTCCTTCTCCAGTTGTGCTACTCGATAACCAGTTTGGGATAGTTGGTGACGGCTTTGAGTACGTGACCTTAGAGTCTTCATCCATCAGCTCATCAGGAGGCTGAGGAAGGAGGATTCATTGAGCTCCAGAATTTGATACTAATCTGGGCTACATAGAAACAACCTGCCTCAAAAACAGAGAAACGTTCAAGGGTCCAGTGAGATGGCTCAGAGTAATGGTGCTTGCCATACAAGGCTGATCACTTGAGAGAAAGAAACAAATAAAAGAATCAAAACAAAGCCATCATAGTGGAGCATATTTTTAATCCCAACACTCTGGAGGCAGAGGGAGGAAGATCTCTGTGAATCTGAGACCAGTCCTGTCTGCTCTATACAGCCAGTTCCAGGTCAGTCGCCAGACCGATCAGTATCTCAAGCCAGATACAGTGAGACTCTATCTCAAAATAATAAGTAAAACAAATCTTTGCAGGTTATTCATCATGTTGATCTTTTATTGATTTGCCTAGAAATTCCCAGATTTTCTAATTCCCTGAACTAATCCAAATGTAGATCCCAATATGAGGTTACTAAATTTTAGTGTTTTTACCCAACACTAAAGTGGAGAGATCACTCAAGTTCTTTTCCTACAATGTACATGGTAAAGGGTGAGGATAGACTCTTAGCGGTTGTCCTTTGAGGTCACATGTCTGTGCACACACACAAACAGAAATAGATGTAGCAAGTTAAATTACTTTAAGAACTAAGGGACTCAACTGTACCTTCCCCCCTGTTACAGACACTCCAGTTCTGTGTTTACCCTCCCACATTCTTTCCCTTGTCTTTAGAATCTCAGTTCTATTCAGGTGCCCTGCTGTTAGGGGTTTCAGGCTGAATTGGGCTCCTTTTCCACAGAAGGGGAAACTCCAACCCTCATGTCAATGGTTTAAAGTTTATGAATGGGCCTTGACTTAGTCTGAACAAATTAGAAATGGCCTAGGGAAGGTTTGTCTTCAGAAGGCAGACATCTGGGCAAGGCAGGGCACCTGCAGCCCTAGCTAACCTCAAACTGGGATTGGAAGGACTCCTGAGGACTCAGGAGTGTGAGACTCCACCTCAAAAGAGAAATGGTGGAGAAAAAGCACTCTGGGTAAATATCAAGACGGTAAGGTTTGAATAATATGTGACTTAAGGCTTTTTAAAGTGACAACAGTATGAGATTCTCTTACTGTCCTATAGTTTACATATATATATATACATATATATCTCCAGGAGAATGTATCACTGGGGCTCACCTATCCCTTCCACTCAGCAAGACTTTGAAGGAGCCTGAGAAATAAAAGATTCCAGGCATTTAGCTTCCTTTGTTCCCTGGTAAACCTTTCCTGCAGCCTCCCTCTTTTTGGGTATTGTTATCTTCATGTACAACTGGAGCCACAGCAGCCACTTGACTCCATGAAGAAAATCATCATGAGAGTACAAGCCAACACGCTGATGGCCCAGGTTAAAGAGCAAAGGGACTTTGTTAGACTCACTGATCACTTAGAAATGGGAAACTTGACCCCTCTCAGTGCAGACTTGTTCTAAGTGAAATGGGAAATGGCTTTATTGAGTTATTTTCCAACTACTTTTATGGGAGGGCAGCCATACAGTGGTGTGTTGAGGTGTTATTGAGAGAGACCAAGAGGCATGGCTTTGAGGTCTTGAGGACACTGGATGGGGTGTGGCCAGCGCCCTTTTGAAAACCAGTTGCACACTGCCTGCCCTTCCTATTTGTTCCCTGAGTTCTCAGAGGGAGAATTGCTGCCCACACCCATGTGGGACATTTCAACCCTCCAAGAATTGCCCCAAGGTTCAATCTTGTATCAGTAAGTATTTCATATAAATCCCTTAATAAATATTAATCCTTTAATATAATCAATTGGCAGTAAATAATTCTTACAATATCTGGCATTCCAACATGGGTCATTTACATTCACATAAAGACTGATAAAACTTTAAAAGGAGTGCTAGATCACAGAAACAGAGCTAAAAGCAGCTTCTGAATTGTGTCTCTGATATGGATCGTGATACAGAGATGGCGTGGCACGTAGGCTTGAATTACAAAATGGCGAGGTTGTGGTGGGCAGCTTAAGCAGCAACAAGGTGGATTCCCAAAGTCTCACAGGAGCCTTGATGTAATCACAAGATGCATAGGATGGGTTTAAGTTTTCTGTTTATACAGACAAAATGGAACACAATCAAAGATGGCTTCTTAATAGCAGAATATTCTTGAGTTAGGTTTGTTTGCTGGAAGTGAATAGACATGCGGCTCCTTTAAGTGAAGCTTCCTGACTTGACTCAGCCTTAGTGGTAAAAACTGTGTGGCTCTTTAAGAGGCCCTGCTATCAAATACTTAACTGGAGTTCATGAGCATCAGGCAGCAGTATTCTACTTGGTAGCAATGTGGACCCTAAGATTCCTTAGAGTTGGAATGGTAAATAGCTCCACAATATTTAATACTGCTTCCCAGAATTGGAAAGATAAGCCATGGCTCTGGTACCTCCACCATGTTGAAAAGCCAAGTGGAGCAGAGTCAGCAATCAAAGCAGTTCAGCATTTTAAAAACTCTTCTGGTTAGAAAATGATTATGATACACAATAAAACATATTTAGATGGAAAAAACCAGTATGTGTTATAATGTGTGTAAAAATAGCAGGCTTAGGAGAGAAAAGAAAATGGATAAAGAAAGTCCTTTAAAAAGAGAAAAAGAATAAATAAATAAATATATATGCTATGTAAAAATGGAAAATACACAAAGAGTCTGGATTATGTCTATTATTGTATTTTTATTTTTAACTGTTAATGAGCTAACTACAGAAAGACATTTGATTGTAAAGGCTTCTAAGTTATGCTTTTGTTTCCACAGGAGATGAGAACCTGTGGATTACTTTGAGACTAATATGGTTTAATCAAGGAAGACCTGCTGAAAAAAATCTCTGATGGGAAGAGATGGCCACATCAGTTTCAAAGCTGCTGATTAAGATGATCCAGCATCAGGACCCCCATAAGACTGCCAATACCCCTAAACAGCAAGAAGTAGTAATAGAAAACTATGCCCAAATTCCCAAAATATTGTTGATAAATGTTTGTTTTTATTATAAATAGTTAATGGTCATAGTCAATCTCTTTCTAAGGAAAAAGGGGGATATGATATAAAAATGATTTAATGTTGTATGTTCTGGCCCATACTTTTGGGCCTATCCTGATGGCCCAGACCTTCTGGTCTACAGTCCCTTAGTCCCACTGAAACACACAGACATTTATATTAATTGTGCACTGATTGACCTGGGGCCCAAGCATATAACTTGCTGACTCTTTATCCTTAAACTAGCCCATGATTCTTATCCTGTTAAGCCATGTGGCTCGGTACCTTTTCTCAGAGCAGAAGAGGTGTTCTCTGCCTCTGCTTCTCTGGTGTGTCTGTGGCATCTCTGTCCTGTGCTTCCTGTTCTCAGACTTTTCTTAGTCTGGTAGCCCCATCGATACTTCCTGTCTGCCTTCAGCCAATCAGTGCTTTTATTAAATCAATAGGTGGAACAATTATTTACAATGTAACATAATCCCACTACAATTTAAAAAGATAGATTACTGAATCTACTTTAATCCAAAAAATGCAGTTAATCTCAAAATATTTTACATTGGTATGAATTTTGGTTTATTGATATAAATTTAAGGTCAATTTTGTTATACTGTGAGTATTTTTCTACTGTTTAAAGTATTATGTTTATGTAACTCATTTAAAATTGTAATGTATAATTAAGAAATGCAGATTAATAGTCATCTATGATAACCAAACTTATCATGTTGATTAAACTTTTGTATGTATACAAAGATATATTTCAATTAGCTGGGTAATCTTCAAACACTTCAAAGATCTACAGAGTATGGCATTTAAAATATTTTAAGAACTTAGACTTTTCTGGACAGGGAGGCAGGTCTGTTCCTGGCAGCACCAATCTACTTCAAGAGAAAAATGGGCATTGATAAAACTCCATATGGAGTGTGGCATGTGGCAAAAGTTAGCCATTGGACAAGAAACTGTTTTGCCTCAATTGCCTGACAGTAAGCTAGCTGTATAAACTAGATAGTTTATACAGATCTATAGGAAAGTGACTCTGAACTTTGGCAGAACACGCCAAGATGGTCCTTTCGGTTCCTGCTTCTCAGAAAACTGCCAGACATTCTTCAAGACACAGAGAGAAGTGACTGACAAACTGCCAGAATTGGCAGAGCAGTCCTTCAAATTTCCTGCTTCACTGAAAGGTATGCCAGAGACTCTAGGCTTAAAGGCTGAAGATGGATGCCCCAATGTTACAAAGGAACTTTGGGTGACTGTCCAGGCAGCCATATGTCATCTCTGTCATTTCTATATTTTGGGAGTTGTTTGCACTTCCTGTTTACTCAGAAAATATTATATCCTTCTGTGTTCTTTGATGTAATTTAAGATTATATAGCTATAAGTATATTTTTCCTTAGTTATAATAAAAGTTAAGTTAGATATGAAACTTTGGAGTCACAAGGGTAAGGTAGATGATAGAATAATTTCTTTAATAGACTAGATATTGTAATTGTAATTTTTGCTTGATAGCTGTTTTGTTATATGTAATTGTGCTATGGTGTAATTGAAACCTTCCGTTTTGATTAGACAGAAATAGGAAAGTGATGTGGGATGTCTTTCTGTATGCTGTGAATTATCATTGGATAACAAAGGAACTGTTTTGGCCTATGGCAGGGCATCTTAGAAGAAGGCAGAAAATCCAAGCATAGATAAAGGGGAAGAAGGGTGGAGTCAGAAAGAGACTGTGACCTGCTGTCAAGAGAGCAGCATGTGAAAGTAGAGGTAAACCACAATTCATGTGGCAAGACAGATTAAGATGCAAGAGCTAGCAACATCAGACTAAGAGAATCTTCATCCAGCAATGGATAGAGGCAGAAGCAGAGATCCATAACTAAGTACCAGGTTGAACTCTTGGTCTAGCTAAAGAGAGAAGAGAGAGTATATGAGCAAAGGAATCAGGATCATGAGGAGGAGGCCCACAGAGATGGCTGACCAGAGAATTGGGAGCTCACTGAATCAGAAACAATCACTGAGGAACCTTCAGGAAAAGGAACCAAACTCTCCAAAGATAGATGATTGTCAAATGGCATGGGCAGTTTGTGGAACCTCTTGCAGTAGGATCAGACTATGTTCCTGTGCGTGAATTGACATCCTGGAGTTCATTCCCTACAGAGGAACACCTAACCCAGCCTTAGTACTGGGATGAGGGACTCAGACCTACCTCAACTGGATATACCAGACTGAGCTGACTCACCTTGGGATTCCTTACCCTCCTTGAGGAATGTATGGGGGGATAGAGTGGGAAACTGATAGAGGACAGGGAGGGACTGGGAGGAGAGAAAAGAGGGGGAGCAGTGGTAGATATGGAAAAAAAAACTTTTTAAATAAAAAAAGATTCATGAGCTAGCTAACAATATGCCTGAGCCATAGGCCAAGCAGCATGTAATTAATATAAGCATCTGAGTCATTTTTGAGGGGCTAAACAGCAGCAGGCAGATCTAGACTGCATGGCTAGGCCAGGATTGAAACTCTTACAACATCCAGACAGAGGTAACTATAGTCCATTCTCTTTATCATTCCACACATATCACAAACAATCCTATATCTGATGAAAAAGGGGGACTTTTACTATTTTTTAAAGGGGCTGTGTGTGTGTCTGTGTCCAGCATGGTATGAATGGGGTGGTCAGATAATATCTTCCAGAAATCAGTTCTTCTCGTCCATGTGTGGGTCCCAGGGATTTAACTTAGGCAGTCAGGGTTCATTGCCAGTACTCTTCCTCACTGCCACCCTTCTTTTTGGCCCTTTACTTTATATTTTGAAATTGGGTCTCCTGTATCCCAAGCTGCCCTCGAACTCTCTATGTAGGATGACTTTGAACTTTGGATCCTGCCTCTCTTTCAATGCTGGATTACAGACATGTGTCACCACACTCAAACTATGTGGTGCTTACTTAGCAAGCAGTCTTCTGACTTGAGATATACCCCATTGTCACTGTCTCTTAGTATAGGTTTGTTTTATGAGTCAAAAATAGTAGGCATGCAGCTTTTAACTTTGAATCCTTAAGAAATGATAAATTACTGCTTAAAAAGATTTCTTTTAATTTAGTTACTTATAGGGTGACAATAAATCCTAGTAACTCACAAAACATTTGAAAGAACTCACGCATAATACCTCAACACGTAACGATAAAGCAAATGTCTTACTTCTAAATCAAGGTCTTATCTAAATGATTAATAGAACTTAAGCCAGACATATTACAACTACACAAAGCAGACCCAGGCATAATGATGCACTTCCCAGTCTGTTCAGTATAATTTCTGGTGTTTGGGTATTTTTTTTCCCCAATCTCTTAATCCCCATAGAGCAAGCATCTTGAGCACAGAGAGCCAGGCCTTTCCCTGCATCTCTATCCTCTGTATGTTTCCCTGCTCTGCAGCTTTTCATCTCTTTATTACTTTTTTTTAAATTAATTTAAATTTTCACGTATATGTATGCATGTGTATCTAAGTGAGTTTAAGTCACATGTGTTCAGATGCCTGTAAAGGGCCAGAAGAGGGCATCAGATCTTCTGAAGCTGAAGCTGCAGACAGTTGTTCACTTGGGTGCTGGGAACCCAACTTAAGTTGTCTAAAAGCAGCAGCAAGCACTCTTCAGCTATGAGCCATTCCTCAAGCCTCAGCTACTGCTTAATTTCTTATAATCCTTCATTGATTAATATAGTATTTAAAGGATTATATTTATAATATATTGTAATTTATTATGTTAATATAATATAGAGTATTATATTTCATCTCTTATAATGCTCCTCACAACACTGTTTCTTTGATTTTTTTCCACAGGACAGTCTTGCCCTGTTGAACTGTCTTGGGCTCTGATGATAGCAATTTGTGTCTGGTGTGTGGATTCCTCTCTAGAACCACACTCACCAGACACAAAGCTTGAGTTAAGCGGTGATTGTAACCCACCAGATGCCAGTCTCTTGGTAGCTGAAGAAAACACAGTGGAGTTCCTCTTTGTTATTGCTGTTGCCTGTGGTGGTTTAAAAGAAATGGCCTCTATTGGGAGTGGCACTATTAGGAGGCGTGGCTTTGGCCCAGGAAGAAGGTGTCACTGTGGGGATGAGCTTTGGGGTCTCCCGTGTTCAAGCTATACCCAGTGACGGTTCATTTCCTGTTACCTGCGGATCAATATGTAACTCTCAGCTCCTCCAGAACCATGTCTACTTGCATGCCACCATGTCCCACCACGATGATAACGGACCTCTGAAACTGTAAGTCAGCCCCAATTAAAAGTCTTCCTTTGTAAGAGTTGCTGTGGTCATGGTGTCTCTTCACAGCATTCAAACCCCAACTAAGATACTGCCTTTAAATTTTAGATTAGCTGTGTTCTGCTTCCGACTTCATTTTGATAAGTGACTTAATTTCTTGTTTCTTTATGATGTTTACAGAAATGAACTTTTGGTGGACCTCCAATCAGTCAGTCAAGTCATGAGGGAGGTTTCTCAACAGCCATTTGCCTTTAGCTTTTTAAGTATTGAGGTGGAAGAAAGATTGTCCTTGACCCTTTGATCTGCTGGAACTACAGAACTACAACGTCTACAGAAATATCAGGTAGTTTCATAGAAGGCACCAAATTTCCTGGCAGCGATTTTCTATTTTTTGTATGTATTGCATTTGGGCCATTTTGCATCCTCTCTAGAACCCAGTTCTTCTCATTTCTGACCTGGAACTCTGAAGTTGCAGGTGTCTGCCATGACTGACTTCTTTATTTTGCTCCGTTTCATTTTAAACATCCTAGAGAAAGACGACTTATGTGTCTCCTTTAGGTATTGACTAAACATATAAATTAACAATTTCTTTGCTTGTTTTGTTATTGTTGTTTATTAACTCATTTAGGTTTTTTTTTTTAATTCAACACCCCCCCCCCTTCATTTCCTTCTTTTTATGTTTTTGAGATAGAGTCACTATGTAGCTCTGGCTGTCCTGAAACTTACTACTTAGAGGAGACTGGTCTCTAGCTCACAGAGATCCACCTGCACCTGCCTCTAGAGTGATGGGATTAAAGATGCACATCACTACACCCTGCTTTTCTTTTCTTCTTTGAGAAAAGGTTTTGTTCTGGAGCCCAGTCCAGCAACAAACTCCCTTTACTCCCGTAAGAAAAGTGAGACAGAGAAACAGACTCTATCCCTATCCCAGAGAGACTGCTTTATTGGAACAGTGAGGGGCCTAGACCTTTCTGCAGAATAAAGAGTGTATTTAGAGAGGCTGGGGGATGTGTGTGTGTGTGTGTGTGTGTGTGTGTGTGTGTGTGTGTGTGTGTGTGTATCTGTCTGTGTGGTGTGTGTATATATGTGTGTGTATTTTGTTTTTATAAGTTTCATAGTTAAGAGTTGTTTTGACTGTCAGAAGACACTTTGGACTTTTGTACAGTGTTGGAACTGTTAAGATTGGGGAGCTTTTAAGGTGGATTTTTACATTGAACAATCAACATGACAGTTTAGTGACCATGAGTGGGCTGTTAGAATTTGACATAATGTGTTGAGCATCATGTTGACAAGATGTAAACTTGAGATGGATCATGTTTATAGTCAACCTAATTGGATTTAAAAATCACCGAAGACTTACACATTTGGAGATGTTTGTTAGGCAGTTTCAGGTTAAGCTGAGGAGATTAGGACTGACTCTGAACATAGGTGGTATCATTCAATGTCCTGAAATCACAGACTGAATAAAGATGGAAAAAGTACAAATCCAGCTAAGTGCCAGTTCTCCTTGCTCTCTATAGTGTGAGAAGGTGAGGAATCACAGTGAGAGTTGCTTCTGCCCTGTGCGTTCCCTGCCATGGTGCCCTGGGCTTTCCCTGCCATGGTGCCCTGGGTGTTCCCTGCCACAGTGCCCTGTAAGCTCAAATCACAAGCCAACAATAACAACAGCAACAAAACCCTTTCCTCTTTTGAGTGGCTTCTTGGCTATATCTGGCCACAACAATGAGAAAAGAAACATCTTTGCAAACTTGAAGATGCAAAAAATTATTTAATTTCAGATTTTTTATATGGGCAATGACATTATTTCTTGTTCCATTTCCTTGCCTGTGTTTACCTAAACTACTGCTGAGATATAGTGGAAGATTTTATTTGTTAGTTCATCTGTTTGAGACAAGGCTATGTAGCCCAGGCTTGCCCGGGATTTACTATATTGCACAGGCTATCCCTTTATTTTATGATCATCTTGACTCCAGCCTTCCAAATAATGGAATTGCAAATGTAAGCAATGATAATATATGATTGGATATTGAGCCTTCTGTGTTTTGGAAAACTTGGGGAATTTTTTGATGAGAGGTTGTAAATGCACTGTTTTGACTTACTTTTGTTAGGCAAAAATCAGGCTTCTCTTGAGAGTCATTAAACTATGCAGGAGCTCATGTATTATTCCTAACATTGCTGGCCAGATGCGCCTTTCTCCCTTCCTCACCCCCCTCTCTCTCACACACACACATCAGCCCTCCTATAGCATTCTTAAAGCAGCCATGAATGATATGTTAACAAGGACACAACTATTTCCTAATAACATTTTAATACATTTTTTTTTCTAGATTTGGCACATAGCCTTTCCATTCTCAGAGTTAGAGCTCTGTATTTTGAAATTATTTTATTTTTATAAAATACTTTGAAAAGAGCCACAAAAATACAATCATGGTCCGTATGTTGACACTATAAACCATCATAAGTAATACACTGGTTTGGAATAGTGGTAGGGCAGAGCGCTTGGTTCACCCAAAAGCCTTCCTGGATGCAGTGAGCATTTCTGTCAAGGATGGCTTCCTCTTCAGTAATTAGAGACATTCTGAGTGTTATCCTGAGGTGAGAACTGGCTGTAGCAGATTCTCTTCCTGTCAAAACAGGCCCTGAAACTTCATCTTACCTCCTATTTCATCAATGTTGAGAGCATCTGTTTTGGAGGAGAACTCAGAAGTAAAAATGGATTGCTATTACTGTGAAAGAGATGAGCCCAGATACTGCTCAGATCAGATTTGGAAATCTCTACATCAGAGACAAAGCACAATCCTGAAATGAGGCACATGCTAGCTCTGTGCCTGGTTGCAGTTTTTTACCACAGGCTTAAGATGGTTAATAAGCCTTGAAGCTTCCCTAGCTAATGAATTAGACAAGAGAAGTCTTGGAAGGGAAGGAAAAGTTTTGCTACATGTACCCACCTGCTCAGGTGATAGTCACGAATCATTTCCACTCCGAGGTTTGAGGCCTTGGGCTCACTCACAAAAAGACAGCTCTAGCTTCTAATGAATCTTTCACCTTCCATTCTGCCCAGGCAGATGATGGGGCCCAATGGGAATGGCTTTCTGAAGCCAGGTTGTAATTTTCATGGAGGAAGAAACTTGGGTGTCTGCTCAAACATGGCAATGAGAGGATGCTTTTGTTCACATGACTGTCTGTGTAGAATGTCAAGGGTAAATCTGCAGTTGGTCACAGGCTAACCCTGTGGTTAGAGTGTCTCTGTTTTACAATAATTACATTGTATATATTGCTTTCTCTCTGCTACGTCTTGTTTCGCCCTCCTAAGTCCCTACAAAATCCTACTTGATTGTCTTCATTAGCTCTTCCCATAGACTCAGCCAGAAATCCTCTGGAGACAGGCTCAAGACAGCCCTCTGTGACCTTCACTCATTCAAGTGAAGTCCCAGGATGGAACCTAGAGAATATGGCATTTAAATGTTTTAGTATTCAGAGTTCAGCTAAATGAGAGACATGATTGCTCCTGGCAACTCTGTCCCTTTCCTGAGAAGATGTTGGACATCAAAGACACTCCACATGGAGTTTGTCTTCCTTGGTGGATAATGGCCTGTTGGGCAAAGAACTGCCCTTACCTCAGCTGCTGACAGTAAGCATGCTGTTCAGTCCAGATATGGAGGATGGAAGATAAAAGACCGCTCAACCCTGCCAAGACAGGCTAAGACAGTTTCTCAAAATACCTACTTCTGAAAAGATCTGTCAGATATTCAAGTCCTATAGCCAAAAAAAATTGGATGCTCCAACATTGCAGAAAAGCTGTGGGTGACTATCCAGGTAGCCAGCTGTCACTGTCTTTTCTTACTAAATTTTGGAAGTAGCTTACTCAGGTAACATATTTTCCTTTCTCAGGTGTTTGATGGGGTTGAAGACTAGATAGTTACAGTTATGACCATCTCATATTTTAGCTAAGAGCATTTAGGTACTAGATTCATATTATTCAAGATATACAGCTTTGGAATAATCTCTGTATCTTACCACTTACCAATATTATGGACTCTTAATATATGTTTTGTGTTTGTTCTTGTTAGTTATAGTTTGACCTTGTTTATGTTACTTGCCTTTCCCTCTCCTGGATATAATTGTTTCTGTTGAATATAGCTTTATATTTGGGTTTAGAACTTTTTATTTGGACGAAAGGAGGACATGTAGAAGAGAAAAGAGAGCAGGCACTATCACCTTGACCTAGAGGTGTGGCCTTTAGGACCTGAAGCCCCAGCATTCAAGGTGTGACCAGGTCAATTTAAGAATGAGCGCACATATGCCCTGAGCTCTCTTGTGTTCTTGGATCTGACCAGCTAAGTTTCATCCGTGGATCAGTCTACTTTTCCAGGAACCACACAACTGTTTAATCTCTTGTATCAGTGAGTGTTTCCCTATAAACCCCTTAATAAATATTAACCTTTTAAAATCAGTTGTCAAAGATTATTATGCCAACTATACTACACTGCTGCTAAGCCCCACTTCCTGAAGGTTCTATTACTTTCCAAGAGTATCACCCTCAGGGAAATATGTGTTCAAAACAAGTCAGGGGTATGCTTCAAGTTCAACTTATAACAGAAGTATTTCTGAAAATGCTCAATGATATTTATATTTTCAATAGAAAACATCTCATATCTATATCCACAAAGCTTTTGAGCCCTTTCATATTGTCTCTCTTTGTCCATCAATCCTAACTATTAATATCATGCTGTTGATTTACCCAGTCTTACCCAACTCCCTACACTGAAATAATTGTCTTAAGTTTTGCTTCAATCCTGACTTAGCATCATAAAAGACAGACCCTCATTTGGAAGAAAAATGATGAACTGGATATATAGCAATATGACCTGTCCTGTTGGCCCCAGACTCCCTACCTAAAGACATTTTACTGCATAAATTAAATACACTTAGCACACATGTAAGACCTTGTGATGTTTTATCTTGCAGTCTACACATTCCTCCCCGATAGCAGGGAGTTAAGTATTAAAAATAACAGAGCCTATCATTTGGCCTGGGTTCATTTGAGGGTAGCTATTAGCCAATGAAAGCTGAAGATGTATTAGGCTATTTTGTGAGATAATTAAGTCAAAACCAAAAGCAGCTTGTCACGCAGACTACATACTACCCAAGGCTGCTGAAGAATTGAAGGGACAGGGTAATTCCAAAATATTGGTAAATGCTAATCACTTCCTGCTTCATCCAGTAAGATTCTATCAAGGGACAGATTCAGACCTGTTAGGTGAGATCACACCAGGGATGGAAGTAACAGGAATTTGCTGAAAGAAGCTCTGGTCTGCATCTGGCCTGCAGCTTGTAATCTAAACTAATGAGTTTATTTGAGATTCTGCCTGGAAAGCCTCTGTCTTCTCTATGGTAAACAGAAACTACAAAGCAGTGCCTTTCACAGTGGATGAGAATATCATATCACAAGATCAAGATCTGTCTATGGAGTACAAAGAAATCCTGAGAAAGTCACCAAGACAGTGTCTCAGAATAGTTTATAGACAGTGATAAAGCATTTCCAGCACACACAGGTCTCTAGGGTCAACCCTAGCACTGCAAAATAAATAACAAATAAAAATATAAAAAGCCAAATATGTTTCCCAATTTGTACAATAAAATATAGATAGCTATTTTTATAATTCCTACCACACACTGAAGGTCTTTCATACATCATTTTGTTTATTTGAAAAGTCAACATCTAACTCACTTTTTTGTCAATTTAAACTTCTGTGTGTTGTCTCTTCAGTTTATAATGAGAGAATTAACATAGTCTTTTTTTTTTATAATAACCAATGATATGGTTTAGCCAACTGAGAAATTAAATAAGTGCTATATGAATGAAGCATGAATTGAAATGCAATTGTATTATTTTTCTTCATAGGAACTAGTTTAGAATGTTATTATGTAAGTGTGGTCTAACAGTGCTAAGTGACTATTAGTAAAATGCTTGTTGAGTGAATTTACTCAATGTTAGAAAAAAATTTAAAAAGTTAAACTCTACTTCTCTGTGAAGACATGGCTTGAGGTCCATCGTAGATGTATGAAACTATGGATATCACATTTGAACTCTCCTCCCTGACAGCATGGCCTATGGCCTATCATGGATGCATGAAGCTATGGATAGTATCAACAACATTTTAACTCTCTTCCTTGACAGCATGGTATAAGGAAGACGTATGATGGATGCCTGAAGCTGTAGGTAGGGTCAGAAGTTTAACTCACCTTCTTTGTGAGGACTAAGCCTATAATGTATGCTTAACTCTATGGATAATATCAACAGTTAAACTCTTCTGTTGAGGGCATGGTGGAAAGCCTATGGTGGATACTATCCACATTTAACTTTTCCTTCTTTGTGGGGACATGGTCTTAGTTCTAAGGAATAAAACTATGGACAGTATCTATAGTTAAACTCTCCTTCTCTGTGAGGACATGGTGTAAGGTTTAATGAATGGATGCCTATAGCTGTGGATAATATCAAATCCTATACATGCTGCTAGGCTTTTTCTATGATTGCATAGCTGTTTCAAAGTTTAATTTTTCAGTGGAAAAACTATAACTTGTCATATATTTCAGCAATTTCATCATATTTCTCCTCCTTTCCTATTACATTGAAAACTTTCTCCTTTTCACTCAAAGAAAGTACTTTATAGCTTCTCTCTCTTTGGTGTTATCTGATCCCTAAGGTGGACAGCATCACTGAAAACTCTAGGACTGTGGAGCTATTATGAAGTACAATAAGGGCTAGTTGAACGCAGCACCAGGATACCATGAGAATAGATCCAACCACTGAGACTGTTAGTTCCGTGTGTGAGATGTAGTCGCACACACTACCAGATGCCACACGAGAGTTTATTTAGGGGAGTTGCTGAGTGGATAAGATAGAAGGGGGAGAGAGTGGGGGGAGAGTTTCATGTGGCAGGGAACTCCTTCTTTAGAGAGTGGATGGGCTCAGATTTACGTAGCCATGCCTAGGGGTGTGCCCACCCCATATGTGGTGTTCTGCTGGTGCCATGTTGGGTTTACCATGTGAGGGATACTATGTGCCAAGAATCATTACAGAGACAGATAATAAGTAAGCAACAGGTAGACAGTATATACAACGCGGATACACTGGACCAATGACTGATTTCTAAGTTATGGGGATGTGAGATTTCATCACTGTATTTGGAATGGCACACAGTATAAGAAACTCATGAGTTACCTATTTCTGGAAATTTCCAATTAAATATTATACAGCATTTATAATAATAGAAAATGGAAGGTTTAAAGGCACTGCAGAGGCATACTTATTTTAATTATATATTTTCACTGGAATGTTAAATCTTGGTTTTCATCAAGTGCTGTTTGTTTTAATTTTGGTGTTAATCATGAATTTTTTAAACTCTAAGCCAGTAGATGAATCAAAAGAGTAACTAAGCTAATATAAACATCAATATTCTCAGCTAGCTAGTGATTGCTGTAGCTCACTAGTTGATAAAGGAAAGGCATAGCTGAGACTGGGTAAAAGTTGGCACATAGGGTCTTTCTAACAGATACAGGCTGGTAAATAGCAGAGGGTCATGCTATCTTCCTAGGGCTTTCCTAGGTGCAATGACAGGAATCTTCTACATCAAAGCATTAAATATATTGCATGCATCCCTCAAGGTTAAATGCACACAACCTTCTCTCCAACTTCAATCCTATGCTCCAAGTTCCCAATCTGTTTCCCCTTTATCTGATCCTGCTGGCGATCTGGAGCTGGATCTCTTCTGAATGGAATGCCCCATTGAGTGACAAGGGCCTTGCTACTGCCTTCAGGTCTCCCAGAAGCCAGCTCTGCCTGCCACCTGCTCCAGACCCTCTTGTCATTGCTTCTTCCCATCTGCTCAAACTTGATGTTCCACCTCTCCCTGGGAAGACTAGGATATAAAGTGCCGCACCATGCTTCAGAAGCCCTGGGGCTCCACTGAAACTTTTGTGTTTACACTGCAGCTTAGTGAGTTCCCTAGAACCCAACTCCTACGAGGTGCAAGAATAATCTGAAAGCCTAGCATCTTCCAGTATCTTCTGGAAGAAATAACTCACCAACAGGCTGGTGATATGGAATATAGAATCATCCAGAGGAAGTCTGATATGTTTTAGAAAATACAAAACCCCTTTGAGGTTTGAGATTGTTTGTAGTAAGAGGTTTCTGGTCGGGACTTTCTGGCCTAGCCTCAAGGTTTAGACCCACAGACCTACAAACCCGCAGAGACAGATGCTTACATTAATTTTAGGTTGATGCTTACGTTGATCTAAGGCCCAGGCATATAACTTGCTAACTCTTTACCCTTAAACTAACACATGATTCTTATCCTGTTCCGCCATGGGACTCGGTACCTTTTCTCAGAGCAGCATAGTTGTCCTCTGCATCTTCTGGCTTGTCTGGCAACTCTGGAGTCTCTGGGTAGACCCGCCCACACTTCCTGTCTGCCTTTGGCCAATCAGCGCTTTTTATTAAACTCATAGGCAGGACAATTATTTACAATGTAACATAATAAATCCCCTACAAATGGTTTTCTCTGTAAAGTTATTTCAGCCTAGAAATTTAAAGTTAACTAGAAGCACTTTAAGAAATAAATGAAACACACACACACACATCAAAGCCTCAGGCTTGCTGACTGAAGGAAGCATGTATATTGAGAAGTTATTCCTATTTGTTGGTTAATGTCAGACTGAGACAAAATTCTGCGGTCATAGCTGGTCCAGCCACCAGCCTATTCTGTTTTTAGGCTTCAAGCTCACAGAGATTCAATTTACATTTACAAATTCAAAGTGGGTATTTTTCTGTTTCCCCAGCTCCTTTGTCACTCCCACAGGTTGTCTGGGTTTGCGGTAGGTGTAGATAAAGTACCCTTTGTTGGCAGCTGATTCCAAAGTGAAGTAGGAGCCTGCCTTTTCCTTCAAGAAAGTGAAGGGCAGGAGCTTCTCAGGGCTCAGTGACTTCAGTTCTTTAATTTTCTTTTTGAAACACAAAGGAGATTTTGTTAGTAGCTGCTACTGCTTGGATCTAGAACATCCCCCAAAGGCCTACCTGTCAAAGCCTTGGTCCTCACCTTGGGGGCCATTGGGAGGCGATGGATCATTAAAAGAGTCTTAGTCCTTGAGCAGTGTGCCCTCAACCCCTTCTTCTTTTGCATCCTAGCCATTAAGTGGGCAGTCTGCACCCTGTACCACCCCCACCCCCCACCCCCACCCCCACCCCCATCCCCGTCCCCATCCCCGTATGCCTCCACTGCAGTGTGCTACCACAGACCCCAGAGCTTCAGGGTCAATTAGCCAAGACTGTGAACCAAAGTGATTGCTTAGGTATTTGTTACTGTGACCGAAAAGTGGCTAACTCAGGACCAGGCTAATAGGGGAGGTCTTGGCACTAAGGATTTCTACCTCCATGAGCTGAAGGACGGGAGATTTCCTTAACACTCACCTTTAATTCTAGTGAGGGACGTTTTGGTTTTTTGACTCTGTCACAACACAGATAGAGGTTTCCCTTAGATACAGCCAAATAGATCCTATTTGCCTTTGAATACCTGGGTTTCCTGTGTGAAACTGACACATAAAAGGTCTCTGGGGAAAGAAAACTTTGGTCAGCTCTGGAATAAAAACCTTGACTTTTTCCCTATTTCTTCCTGCTCATTTTCCTGTTGAAGTTTCTGGCATAGCAAGCCTGATAATTCCTCGCATTCACATTGATTCTGGAACTTAGAACATTCTGGTTCTCAGAATCTCCTCTCTCCGTGTCTCTGATTTTGATTGCCCCCTGTCGGCAGAGACTCTTTATGATTGGGAAACATCTCTGGTTCCCTCAATCACCGCACTCATGCATTGCTGGCTCCAAATTCAGCCCCTAGATGCTCCTGCTTTTAAGGGGAGGAGGAACCAAGTGGTCCCCTTGGAGAGGGGCAGGACCAGGACCCGTGGAGCCTAAGGGGCCTGTTATCTTGAGGGTTACCTCCACATTTGCCATGCTTGTCTGGAACTGCCATCAGGGTGCTGCCTTGCAGGACTAGAATCTGCTGGTTTGTGTCACGAATAAAATATTTATGTGGGGAAGAGGGCTTAATTGTTGGACCTGGAAAACAGTAAGAGAGATTGCAAATAATGAACCAGTCTGAGCCCAGCTATAAATAGACTGCTGTGTGCTTCAGGCTCAGACAACTGTGTAGTCCTCCCTTATTATTATTCCTTTTTAACCCAGACTCACCGATACAGGAACACTGAGTGCCTGCCGACTCAGGAATAATCGCCTCCCTTCAATCAATGTCTTCTATCATTCATAAGATAAGTTACTAAATTTCTCCAAATATTACTTTTCAGACCCATGAAATGGGGATTAAACAAGGTAACTATCTTTCATGGGGTTGATATGAAAATGGAGGCACTTTAAAGGCTCACCATTATTCTAAGTAGTCATGGGATTGAGGATTTGCTTGTCTGAATCCTCTCCCTGCTGGGCCTGTGCCCTCACCTGTGTCATAATGCCATGGATTCCCCCCACCTCACCCCTCCTGCCCTGTACTGATGGTGAGGGTAATAGAAGGGTAGGGAGAAAGGGGTGGGGCAGGAGGCAGCCAGAAGCAGTAACTCCGTGTCAGGAAGGGAGAGGCAATGGGAGATTGCCAGAGGGAGATATCTGCATTTATTGAGACTGTCTATGTGGGCAGGGCCAGCTGCAGCTGTGACTGGGGATTCATCTGAATATGGATTCACTGTGGACAGAGAAGTTGTTCGTGTTTTCCACCTCTATTAGAGCAGATGACTTGTCTGTGAGTGACAGAGGTCAGATTTACATGAGGAATGAGTATGAGCCAAATACAGGGCTGGTGGCTGAATCTACTTAGAATAGCAGGTGATAGTGTAATAGGTCATCAATTGCACTATATAATTACATATTATCTGCAAACATCACACACGCATGGGCTTATCCCTCCCCTCATAAACACTATGCCTTCAACTGGCACCCCCAATCTGGCACTTCTCACTATCATCTATTACCATACCTTGCTCACCCTATGATGTGTGCTCAGTCTGACATATGGTTTCTTTGCTGACAACTGTCCTTTCAGTGGGACACCAAGCCTTGTTTTAATTTTCAGGGTTTATTCCATTTGAAAAGTTAAGATTTTGAAGTTTCAAAGGAAAGGAAGGTACCACGCCACCCATGGTTTAGATGTCATCAGAAAGATAGCATTGCTTACTTTGTTGAGAAGATTGAACAGTCTACCACCCCTATTTGTCACCCCAGAGTCCCTTAGATGGTCACCTGAATGATTGGAAACCGTAGCAACAGGGCTGGGATCTGACAGCCGAGGGCATTTTGCTGTTGAATCAAAGACAACAGGTTAGCATCAATTCCATTAGCTAGGAGTTTGTAGTTAATTGGACTATGGAATGACTTAATTCCTAATGTCTACAGTCCCTAAATCATGATTATAAGCACATATCAGAAGGCATGGAAGTGCTTTTAAAGAGATTCTACATCTATTAATTTTGGATGGTTCCAGTTTCAACAATGTGAAGTAAGATTATTTTATAGCATGAATTCCCAGATATATTTTCTCAAAATATGTTGATAAGAATCACAAAAGTTGGGGGCTTGAGAGACAGTGTTAATTTCTCTTCCAGGGGACTGGAGTTCAATCCCTAGCACTCACAAGAAGTCTCATAACTGCTGGTGACTCTAGTCCCAGGGGGATTGAATGTCTTCTTCTGGCCTGCACAGGAATTATATATGTATATGCACTGATGCATACACAGACAGAACACCCAAACACATAAAAAATAAAGATTTTAAAGTAATTTTCTAAATTACAAGAAAATTTATATTTTATTGACCTAGCCAAACATTCCTCTTATCTGAAGGGTAACATATTTTGGTGATGTTTTGTTTTAGTTTGTGCTTATTTATTTGTTTCTTTTTAAGGAAGAAAGTTTGGGGGTTGCCAAACAGCCCACTGGGAAATCATTGCTTCAAAATTTTTCATCTGAACATATATCTAAACTTGGTCTATAGGACCAGCAAGGTACCTCAGTGGGCATGAACACTTGCTGACAAGCTGATGACCTGAATTTGATCCCTTGGCTTGATAATAGGAGAAGAAAACTGGGCCCCCAAAGTTGTCTTCTGACCTCCACACGTGCGTGCACCGCGACACCTTTCCTGTCCAATAATTTAATACAATTTAAAAACATTAAAAAAAAAAAAAAAACTGTGTTTGCTGACGAAACACTTGAGGTACTGAAACTTAACATGTCCATCTGCATCACTGCCCTTGTCTACTTAATGTCCTGGAGGAATTCCTGCAGCTCAGATGTCTTGCAGGTTGGTCAGAGAATGCACGGCTTCTGTAGGTAATTTTAAGTACAGTTCCCTGTGTTTGGAGACCATGTTTTGAGGACAGGGATAGGTTTGAAGATGTTTCTTACCTTTTGTCTCTGTATGGGATTTAGCCTTGTTTCTGCGTTTAGGGTAAATTTTCACGTCTGAGCAGCTATGTGAAGATGCCATTGCCTGGGCTGAGTGAACACAGTGGGAGAGGTGAGAAAAAGCAGGACCAACATACATAGGGGAATTTTGTGTATGGAAACCTTCAACCCTAGGAAGCTTCCTCTCACACCTCTAATACCTGCAAGTTCTTACCTTCTGTCTCTGTATGAGATTCAGCCTGGTCTCTGTAGCGTTTAGGGTAAACTTTCACATCTGAGCAGCTATGTGAAGATGCCATTGCCTGAGCTGAGAGTGAACACAGTGGGAGAGTTAAGGGAAGGCAGGACCAAAACACAGGGGAATTTTGATTATGGAAACCTTCAACCCTAGGAAGTCTAATTTCTAATACCTGCAGGACATAACCCTGTCTCCACTTTGAAATGCTGCATCAATGCCACAAGTTCAGCTCTTTCCCATTTATTGTGTGATTCTAGCTTAATTTACCTATAAAGGTAATTCTGGGTTTTCTTTTCAATAGGAAACTGATTTTTTTTTTTTTTTTTTTATCAAGAAGCCAGAAATACACACCGGAAAAAGAGCATCTTCAACAAAAAGTGTTAGTCAAACTGGATGCATGTAAAAAGAATCCAAATAAATATACCTCAAGACCCAGCTACATTACTCTTGGGCATATACCAAAAAGAGGTTCCATCCTACCCCAGAGATATTTGCTCAACCATATTCATTGCTGCTCTATTCATAATAGCCAGAAATTGTAAACAATATAGATGTTTCTATACAAATGAATAGAAAAAGAAAATGGGGTGCATTTATATATTAGAGCATTACTCAGTCATTTTAAAAACATAAATTTACAAAAAATGGATAGAACTAGAGTGAGGTAAAAAGACAAATATGAAAGATGTGATACATATTTGCTTATGTGTAAATGTTATCTATAAAACCACAGAGGTTAGGTACAGAGGAAGGGATTAAGGGGTACAAATGTGTCTCATTAGAAAAAGAAAATAGAATAGGTAGTTATGGATGGATGTTGGGGGTCTAGAACCAAAGTACCAAGTGGGAGGAGAGTGGGAAGAAAGAAAGGAATGATAAACACAAGTAAAATTAAGGTCTATTTGAGGGGAATTATAGAAACCTAATACAGTAGAATCTTCCTAGAATATGTACGTTTATGGAGATGAAATTGCCAAATAACGGGAGTGAGAGTGTTCCAGTTGGTCATCTCTTGTCACCAAATGAAGTTTCTAGTACTAGAATGTGGTTATATCTAACTGTATTGAGTTGTTGGTCAAAGAGATCCCAAGGGAATCTTAAAACAACCCAAATTGTAGTCCATATACTATTGGTTGCCTTCCACAAAATGGCAGCATGGTCCCATTGCTGAAGACACCTATACAACTCACTGAACATGGAAAAGTCCAGCTGGAGTCTACATAGAGTGAGTCTTCACCCTTGCATTCTAGCATATTTGGTACAGGAATATACACTGCATGCTACCAAAAAATAAATGTAAACACCAAGCCAGCCAGAAATCCTCTGATCTACAATAGTGTCCTGCCTGCAAGATATGCTAGGTCAATGGTGACACAAAATTTGTACCACCATTTCTACATAATAATAATGATGGTGATGATGGTGGTGATGAAAATGGCTCCTAATAATATTCTGTTGTACTCAGATTAGTTAGTGCCTTGCTCAGACATCATTAGAGAAGCTTCCTCCTGCAGCAGATGGGAACAAACACAGAGGCCCACAGCCAGATATTATGCAGAGACTGTGAGACTTTGGAACATTCAACTCTGGTTGGAAATATCCCTCCCCTCTAAATCAGAATAATCAAAGCTCATATGAGCTCACAGAGACTGAGGCACCTTGCTCAGGACCTGCATGGATCTGCACCATATATATTAAAGCTTCCAATTTAGTGTTTTTTATGGGACTCCTGAGTGTTTGAAAAAGTGGGTCTCTGTTTCTTGTGCCTTCTCTTGGGCTCTTTTTCTTCTGCTTATTTGTCTTGTCAAACCCCAGTGTATTTGCTTTTGTTTTGACTTACTATGTTTTGTTATAAAAATAAAATAAAAACTTTGGCATATGTGCATCGACAAAGTCTCGTCATAAGACTGCAAAGAACATGAAGGGGTTTTATTGTACCTTTATAGGTAAAGGAACAGAAATTAAGAACTCTTCCTAATTTCAGAGCTGGAATCACATGGATAAGCCATTCAAAACCCGGCCCTTAATGCTTTTCCCATAATATAGCAACTCGTGCTGGCCACCAGTCGTAAATGTTACACAGTTAAACTATCAAAGTACCCTGGTCTCCTAAGGACACACAAAGGTATTGGTGACACAGTTATCCTTGAGCTCACAGATAAGCACTAGAGAAAACAGGAATGTTAAACACTCAGAATTGTCTATTTGAAGGACTAAATGTATAGCCTGTTTTCAGACCAGAGGCTGGGAATGGAGGTGGTTAATAGTATAGGTGACCTCCATGCTATCTATAGAGTCAGGCCACACCTGACTCCCCACCCCCGCCCTCAGACCCTAATGAGCAGGAATGGAGGTGATTATTACCTTAGTGACCTTTGTACTATCTGTATGACCAAGACCATACCAGATTCTTCCCCCAGCTCTTAAGATGTCAGACATAGTTTATCTATAAAACCCATCTTCAAGGAAGAGGTGACATGAACTTTGAAAAGAGCTTTGATGTAATTTTGCCTTAAGATTTATTGAGCACATGGGATTATGTTAGAACAGGAAACATTTTTTTCCAAACTATACTGTACTTAAATATCCCTAAAATAAACTGTCCAGTGTCAGAATCTAGAAGTTTGAACTAACACTGGCTACTAAATTGTATTGAACTGGCCTTACTCTGGGGGCTGTAATCAGTTAAGAGACGCCCCCATACACACAGGTGACATGTTGGGAAGAATGACACCCTGTGATTCAGTCTAGGTCAGAGGATCTTCACAAACTTTAAAGTGCATATTAATTAACTGTGGCCTTTCTTAAAATGCAGGGCTTGTGTTAGTATGTCTGAAGTGGGGGGCCAAAACTTCAGTATTAACAAGCTTCCAGTGAGTTGAGGTACAGTAGACCCATGGACCACACACTCAGCCCTGGCTGTATCTTGGTATCAATGAGGAGCTTTCAAAATTCTAGGTCTCTGGCTCCATTTTCGAAGTCCCGGACACAGTCGTTCTGACATTGATAAGTTTGAAGAGCTCTCCGAGAGGCCCAGTCGAGACTCAGTGTGATGCACGGTTGGGCTGCTAAGCAGAAACCAGTTGGGCTTCTGGATGACCTAGCATTTCCAACAATGACTCCTCAGTTCCCCACCTAGATTTTGTGATGACAGGCAGGTCATTGTTATCTCTCACTTTATACCACTTAACTGCTGGAGTCTTTGGAAATCCCACAGAGAAGTGAATCTATAGATCTAGATGTTTGGCTGGAACAGAGTACTGGCCTGTTTGTATCAGATTGGGTCTGCTATGGATGGTGGGACACACAACCCTGAAATCTCCTCCCCACTCATATTCAGTCTCATTTTGGATCGGATGCAAGCACCAGCTTAGTCTCAGGCATGTCTAGCCTGCAGCCAGAGAGTGCATGTGATTGAAGGAAACTATGCAATCCAGCACAAAATTGTATATTTACCAAGTTGTGATTTTTTTTTAATAAATGTAATCGATTTCATGGTTCTCAAGCATGAACTTCATAGATGACAAGGCTGTGTTATACAAACATTGGACATACCTGATGGTGTTTTCTTACCTTGCTGTGGAGGCTTGACACCACATTTCTATCATTCGTTATCTTTGAAGCATAGTCCCTTAAGTATAGAACTGTAGAATACCTCAGCACACTCATAAAGGCTCTGAGATAAAGTTCTTAAATGAAATATAAAAATACAGACCCAGCCAAAACTATTAGGTTTTTTTCAGTTCAACTGTTAATAAGAAGAATCATCAAGTATGTCTTTTAGCTTAAAAGTACCTTGAAAAATAAATCCCAAATGTCAATTAGAAATAGGTAGCTTTAGGAAACTATGGTTTAGAAGGACTGCCTTAGAACCGATTTAAAAAACAAAAAACAAAAAAACGAAAACTTTTGATAGTACATTCAGGGGTTAGAAGAATGCTTTTACAGTGTGGGCTTGGGGACAGAACAAGAACTGAACTGCCAAATGAAGAAGGAGCAAGTGGTACAAGCATAAAAAAACTGAGGGAAACGTAGAGGTCAGGGAGCTAAGATTAGATGTGCACGAAGGGGTGGGGGGAGCACCTGACACTGACTCCTCTTGCTAGGCATGTCCCTGATGTTTAGAGGGAGCCACTGGAAGCATATGCCTGCTAGCTTTGACTGTACTCTATGGATCTGCAATGCTAGCATGGTCTACAGAGTGTCAGAAATGCAGAACCTGTGGCCCAATCAGAATCAGAGCTTGGATTTTAACAAGATCTTTGGTTGGTTCCTTCTCACACTTGCATTTTGAGGCGTATTGTGCTATGCGGCATTTTATTCATTATGGCTGACATAAGAATACCTAAAGAAATTTAGGAGGGCATGGAAGATTCTAGACATTCTTACTGAATAGATTTAGAAGGCAAACTCAACAGTAGTTGAAGAAATATTGGACTAATACATATGCCTTGTGAGAGTGTTCATTTTATTTTATTTGAGGTGAATAAGACCACAATTTTGAATCAATTTAGTACCAAAGGGAAAATAATTTAAATTTTGGGAACAAAAATAGCAAATATAAGAAATCAGTGACTCCCACACACAAGAGCCATCTATGAAATGTTGGGACACTGGATAAGAAAACAGGGATAGGAGTATGGGAGTCGAGCTTTACTTCAACTTTGCAAACAGGATGATTTCAAAATCTTTGAGGATTTGAGGTCATCAGGGGACTGATGGATGGTCCAATAACAGTCTGCTATGGATTGGATGTGCTTTAGCTCTTTGGAGTTCAAGTGTTGGAAAATTGGTTCCCAATGTTAACAGTGAGAGCCTTCATCAGATGGAGCCGAGCTACAGGTTATTACTGATCCCTCTCTTTTCTGACATGAGTGATTCCCTCCCACAAACATCAAGAGCTAAGATGAGGTAACAAGAGGAGTTCTTGCAGTAAGGCATGCATCATGCTATTTAGGATGTCAACCTCTAAAACCGTGAACTAAACCTTATTTCCTTAAAAGCTATATAGCCTTCGGTTGTTTGTTATGATAACAGTGAACTGATAAATATACAGACATCATTGGTCACCAGGCAGACAAAATTCTTATCAGTCCTTTAGTTGGTATCTACCCAGATGACATATCCATTCATTTAAAGAAATGCTATATTTAATTGTCAGGGATCAATGTCTATCTAGAAAAGAAAATGCCAAAAGGTGGGCTCCCGAAGAACTTTCCTAAGGCAAATTTGCTATTTACCTTTAAAAGCCTTCCCCATCACTATCAGAGGACCAAGTGATGTAAGCAACACTCTGCCACAGTGCATCAAGGAATTTTGTCCTCAAACTCCATTCTCTACCTCTGCCCAGACTTCTGAGAACTATTCATGTTTGATACAAGTTCCACTGGGTAAAACGTTTGCTCTAACATCTGTGCAAATTGTTCAGCATTCACCTTAGAGCTAAAATTTGAAAAGATAGAAGAGCCACAAGGAAAAACACACCAAGTCAACTTAACAAGTGCCCTGCCATTTTCCCCCAGTGAAGCAAGCCTATATTTAAGGAATAATAATATTTAAGTTTTTGTCAGAGGTGGTAAGGACACAGGTACCACAGCCCAAAGGGTATGCCAGGACTACATACCTTGGTCACTGATGTGCGATTCAGTAGCTCTGAGCAGAAGATAGAAGCTCTGGAGTATCTTTGAATGCAATGATCCCAGAGATTGTTGCTTCATTTGAAGTAGTAGAATGGGAGTGGATAGATATGACATTATAATAATAATTATCATCCAATTGTTTTGTTGTCTTGTCACATTGAAGATGACTACACAATTCTTGATGACTTTCCTCTTGTTTGGTAAGGTCCCGTCCTCTCATTCTCTGATTGCTAATCATCAATAAGCAATGGAAGTGTTGGACTCATTTCCAGCATCTTCCTGGCAATAAAAGTCTTTTGCTTCTAATCCCTTGGAATACGTCTTACAACATAGTTGTGTGGGTGTAAGAAGTCCGAAGCTGCCCCACTGCATGACAAGACCCTTGTTATTGACAGTCTTCTGATGTCTGATTCTTATCAGACAACCAGCATCAACTTATCAGACCAATAATTCTGATTAGCTGCCTGGAACATAATAAACTACCTCAGCTGAACTTTAAACTCACAGAGTTATGAGTAGAATAAGATACTAATCTTTAGGTTTGTTTGTCCCAGATGACCAAAAAGGAATTTGGGACAAGGATAGAATGCTCTGGTAGCTGATGAATAAATATTGGCTTTGATTCTGCACAACAGGTAGAAGATAGATGAGCACGGGAAAGCTGATAGTAATGACCGAGGAGTGAAAAAATCCTACAAAAGTAAAGAAAAAGTAATGTATGTTATAGAGTGATTAGTTTAGCAAAAGTGTAAGACCTCAGAAAGATGTAACAACATGTTCTCCAAGAGATGTTGGTACCTGTGCACTGAAGGTTTACAGGTGACTCAAAAGCTATCTTGAAAAAAAATATAAATGTATATTGTTTCCCCCATCATACTGGTCATACAGTAATAATGTAACTGCTTCTAATAATTGTACCTGCTTATGTTAAAAGGGACAAAGACACAAAAGAAGATAATTATATATGCATTTTGCAATAATTTTAATTATTGAATGAGATTTGAGAGAAGCAATGTGAAGGAAGAGGGCATTTTTATACAAGGGGAATATAATTTGTTCCCAAACGACTACCATAGAATAGGAATAAATGCAAGTTCCTGGATACTTCTTCTGAGAGATGTTGCCTATGTCCTCCTATCAAGATACTATGACAAGATGATCCCAAACTCTACAGATGGATAACTTCTGCTCTTTCACATTTCTGTAGTCTAGATGCTTGCTCTTGGCATTCAGCTGCAATTCCATAAAGAAAACCAAAAGGCTCCATGGAGAGGAGTTGGACTCTTGTTCAGCAACCTTAGACAAACTACAAGTAACATTAAACAGACTGACTGGGTTGTACTTAGGAAAAACAATTAATAAAGACACAGGATGTGAATTTGAAAGAGAGGAGGGATTTAGAAGAGTTGAGGAAAGCAAAGTTTCAAATGATACAGCATAATCTCAAAAAGGAAAGAAAAATTCAAAAAGCTTAAGTATGTAGTTATCAAATATCCAAATACTAATTTCATGAATTCAATAACCAAAAAGAAGCATTTCACACCAGCACTAAGGAAAAATACCATTTTAAAGTCTGTTTTTAGGGGCTGAAAAGGATAGCTGAGCAGGTAAGAGTATCGACGGCTCTGACAGAGAACTTGAATTCCTCTTATAACCCCCATGGACACCAGGCATGCATGTAGTGTACGTATGCATATGCAGGCAAACACTCACAGCTATAAAATTAAAATAAATCTTCAGAAGATACAAAGTCCAACAATTCGATTTAATGAACTGATTTAATTCACTTCAACTGTTCTTTGCCTTTGTACTTATTATAAAATTATTCAACTAGGCTATCAAGTTAATATTGAAGGCTGGCAATGTTTTTAAATGGACAAACTGAGACTCAATGTAAAATGTATTTCCAGCATGGGCCCCAGTGAATGAAATGTTAAAAAGAACAGTTCTACAGCTATGACCACAGTCTTAGCCATGGTCCGCCAGCCACTTGTCTATGCTGTGGACCCTAGTGCATGGTTCTTTAATGTCATCATGCTGCCTTCTGCTGAACTTGGGAGCCACAGTTCTGAGAGAAGCTCTCATGGGACAAAAAGGTGACTGAAAGGTAGACTCTGGTGTCTCTGGCCAACAGCCCCTCTCAGTAGTAGGACCCAGGCGGTAAGAGGTAAGGATGTCTCTTTAAGGAATTTGTGGTGAGTTGAATGTATTAATTTAAAAAATCTATGGTAAATAAGCTGTTGAGCAGTGAGTTGATAAAAGGTACCAGGTCTTGCCACTGTACTAGGCCAAACAGGGCCACTGAAAAATTTTACACAGGGTGTGATGTGATGAGGTTTGTACTGTAGGAGGATTTTGCAAGCAACCTAGAGAGATAACAGTTTGAGGTGGGTGGATAGTTATGGATTGGATCAGGTCCATGTGACAAATAGCATCCTTTGGCCTCAAGTGAGTGGCCCATGTATCTCCACCTGCTCTGTGCCCATGAGACATACCTATGGGCTATTCCAGTTTCTCTGTCTCTCAGTTGGGCTTTAAAAATGGGAGTTCAGAAAGAGAGAGGTGGTTATTGCATGAATTCTAGTTGGTATCTAATGAAAACCCAGAGCCAGATATTGTGGAAAAGCTGGAATAGCAGAGAGAGGAAACCAACCACAGCCACTTCTCCCCCAGCCAACATCTCAGGTGGAACAGGGTAAGTGCTATCTTCACAGGTCCTCAGCCTAACTGGTTCACTTATACAGAATGCTCAATTTCTTCCTTTTGCCTTATATATCTTTCCATGCCCAGCTATTTTGCTTCCCGATTCAATTCTGTATCATAATCCTAGGATGAATGATGTGAGCTACTAGTGCTTGGCTGTTAGGCTTTAAACTCATAGAGATGATGGGAATAAAGGTGTGGATCACCACTCTCTGACCTTCATGGCTTGACTATGGGTGATTCTATCCTCTTATATTCGAGATTTAATTTATTAAATATACAATATATCACCATGGGTGGTCAAGTGGTGTTCCCTCTTCTTACAAGTTGGCAAGGACTACATTCTACTACAGATGGCCACAGCTTCTGTTCTTCTGAGCCTCAAGAAATTCTAGGTCATGCTGTATGTTAGTGTCCTAGTTAGGGTTACTATTAGATAAAGTACGATTACCAAAAAATACTCTAGGGAGGAAAGGGTTTGTTTGAAGCCTGAATCATAACCCACTGGGGGAAGCTAAGGTAGGAACTCAAACCATGGGGAACCAGGAAGCAGGGACTGGTTCAGAGACCATAGAGAAGTTCTGCTTACTGGCTTTCTCGGCGTTCTTTCTCACAGAATTAAGGGCCACCTGCCCAGGAACTGCCTCACCCACAATGGGCTGAGGCCTTCCACATCGGTTAGTAATTAGGAAAATGCTTTACAGGTTTGTCTACAGCCCACTCTTATGGAGGTATTTTCTCTACTGAGCTTCTTCCTCTCAGATGACTGTAGCTTATATCAAGTTGATACAAAGCTAGCCAGGACACCTGTCAGGCTCCCAGCCTTTCTCTAGAGAGGATAGTGAGTTTCAGCTGTCAGCAGCCATATGCGCTTCCTTATTATATCTGCTATTATTATTACAAACACTCTCAACTTTGCAATCCCTCTCTTTAATCTCTTGCTTACATGCTATGTCCATTGTCAGGACCTAGGTCATGCTAGGGGGGTGAAATTTATTCTTCAGAGAATGGTGAGTGGGGTATCAAAGGGCATTAGATCATTTGGTATTAAGGGCTAATATGCTTCCTGAAGAGAAGTGTTAGGTATAAATGAGTTGGATAGTCTGACTGAGCTTGAGTTAAGCAAAGCATGATTAAACAACAGTAGGAATATAGATGACAGGTATTGAAAAGGTACCTCACAATCTTGGATCAGGAAGGGAAGGAGGAAATTAGGCATTAGATGAAGATGTAGCTATACACATTAATTGGTAATTAACTTCTACAAAATGAATACGCATAAAAATATCAATAGCAATAATATTCTGTTTTTCCCTACCTTGCATTTCCTGACCCTTGGCACACATCTAGACCTAAGATAACAGATTCCATGTTGGCCTTGCACCCAAAGGTATCTGGGACAACAGTATCTGAGACAATTGTTAAATATCTCAGGTGAGTATTCCATCAAAATACTATATAAGCTGTACATATACATTACACATGTTTGTAATCTGAGGCTGGCCTTGACTATGTAGCCCAGGATAGTCCCAAACTCATGATCCTTCTGCCTCAGCAACTACAAACTACCCCAGAATCTATAATACATAGGTGTAATTTAAATTTCCTTGGAGCCACTTGGAGCTGTAGAAATTGACCACATATGGCTCTTGCAGAAGATCTGAGTTCATTTATCACCTGTAACTCCAGCTCCCAGGTGATAAGTACAGACACCTATACTCATGTGTGCGTACCCAGCAACACACAGACATCCATATGAAATTAAAAATAAGTAAATTTTGTAAATGATTCACTATTAAAATTGAATTGAAAATAAAATTTAATAGTCACATTAACAAAAACAAAAAATAAACAGGTGAAATTAATTTTAAAAGTATTTCACTTAATTTCATGATGTTTTGAATAATAAATGTCTCCCACGGGCTGAGGAACTTGAAAACTTGGTCCCTGTAAATGGCACCGTTTGGGTAAGTGGTGCAACTTTGCTCGAGGAGGTCCATGTCTTGTGCCAGACCTTGAGTTTCCATGGCCTCATTCAGCTTTCTAATTGCATCATGTTTTCAGAGGAAAGTGTGATCCAGCTCCAGCTGCCATGCTTCCACTATCAGTATGGGCTACCCCTCTGGAACTACTGGCCAAAGTAAACTCTTCCTTTTATAAATTACTTTGGTTATGGTGTTTTATCACAGTAACAGAGTAACGAATACAACTTAATATTCAGAATATTACCAATTCAGGTTTTACTAGATACATTTAAGGCATTTTACATTTTTGTGTTAGTTATTTTTAAATTTGAAAATAAATAAAATCATATATGCTCAAGATCTATGATGATGATGGAGTACATGTGTACTGTGTGTCATAGTTACTACAGTCCAGTGTTTTCATTAGTGTTACTGCTGCCTGGGGGACCAGCCTCCAGCAGTTGGGGCTCTAAGGGAAGCCACAGAGTCAGTGTTTTTTTATCTGAGGGGGTTGGGGGATGATGCATACTCCTTTGGTGATTTTCTTTAGCCATTTTCTTTATTCTTCTTTTGCATTCTCTATTCTTTATTTTTTCTGGTGATTTCCTTCTCTGATTCTTGATTATTTTTTTTTCTTCTGACTCTATCTCCATTCTTGATGTTTTCTTTCTAGTTCCTTTTAACTCTCATTCCTACGTCTCCCTTCTGGCCCATTTTAACTCTATTTTTTCTTACAGCTTATATATCCCAGCAAAGTCTTTCAGGTTATACAAAAATTACAATGTGGTTACATTCTGCTTTTTAAGCAAATGGGTTACGATGAAACAAAATAAAAAATTTTAAAAAGCACCATGTTTTCCATATTCCTTACATGATTAAACATTTTATGTATAATGGTGAAAAACAAATTATCCCAAGAACCCACATCCATTCAAACCCAAGCAATTTGTTACAGATTAACTCTGAAGGCAAACAAAGTTATTTTTTTTTTCAGCCAGGTCTTTTACTGGCAGGCTGCAGTTTTGCCTTTGCAAAGAAAGGGCCAATTACTTTATTATCTTGAAAAGTAATTGTATAAGGAATCTTAAAGGAATCACAAGCCTAAACTTTTATATATGAAAAAGAATCAGTCAGCTCTACTTGAGATCTTTGGGTGCATACCCACTTATCAGTAGTTTCTTATATCAGAAGATTGAGAACAAAAATTAAACACCACCTTCGATCACCAACCAAACCTAGCAAGGAAAGTATGACAGCTGGCAACAGTTGGGCTGCTTTATATTTTTGACTCAAGCCTTATGAATTTATAACTCAGCTATGCGTCCTTGTGAACTTTAAATTGTTTTCACTTTAAATAAATTATCAAAACATTTGATTTAACCTAAAGTTATTTAAAGCTTTGTTTCTCCTAATGATGCACACCAAAACCTGTCCCTGCATTAGTCAGCATTAAGAGAATTAGAACCAGCCTGGCCACTGAGAGGACTTCAGTTGTTTCTCTTAATCATTTACTTGAGCTACAATCTATGAAGCTCCTTAAGGGGATAAATAAATTAATGGATGGATGGATAGATAGATAGATAGATAGATAGATAGATAGATAGATAGATAGATAGATAGATAGATAAATAGATAAATAGATAAATAGATAAATAGATAAATAAATAAAACCAACCTCCTAGGCCCTAGCATTTTCTTGTATTTACTTTTATTCATCAAAACTCTGTATAAGCTAACATTGTTATTATCTATTAGACAGTACATCTTGGAGAGGAAGTCATCTTCATAATAATCCACAGGTGACAATGCCCAGTAGAATGAGCTGTTTCCATGAGATAAACATACTACATTAAAGGCAATTGGGATCTCCCCAGACCCACTCACACCATTCCAGAGACCAGAGAAAGATGGCAGCAGCAAACATGTAAAGACACGGCAGAAGCAAAAGACATTCTGGAGCCTGGGGTCTTGGGGCCTTATCTAACCAAGAATCGCCCATCAGGGGTTTTTCCTCCCTCTTGAACTTCAAGTGCCACAAGCTGCTCCTCTGACATGGCCATTGTCACAAATTACATGGAAATCTAGTGAGCCTGTCTGGACACCTCAATGGCCCCACTAAAGAAAAGTCTCAGGCTCTTTGTCCATTAGTCAGAGAACAATGGAGATGGGCCTATAGAACCTCCTTTTTCTCCCGGGAATTCTCCTCTTTTGTAATTAAAATCTTGTAAATAGAGACTATTGATTGACCTACATAATGTTAATACCACCATGTGGCAAATTGAAACTCTATAGTCTGGTTTCCCTATTGCCCACAGCTATTTCTAAAGATTGGCCTTTAATCATTTTGGATTTCAAGGATTGCTAATACAATATGCATATTCATACTTATAATAAGGTACTTCTCACATTTCCTGTTCCCTCACTCAATCATAAAGAACCTCAGCTCCAATATCAACAGCCTGTATTATATCAAGGTATGATAAACTGCCCTATTATGTGTCAATACTATGTAGATGGGGTTTTAGAGCCTGTGAAGCAGGCTTTCACTCCAGCTTATATGATTCATTATAGATCCTGTTAGCCACCTCCAAAAAGAAAGAGCTACAATCTATATATGACATGACTCAAGATGTGCTACATAAAAATGCGATTAGTACTCTACCTGAAAAAGTAAAAAGGTAAACATTATGAAATATTTGGGATAAACAGTTACTAGAATAACTGTTAAACCACACACACACACACACACACACACACACACACACACACACGCACACACACACACAATGTCCATTAGAGAAGACAAATTAAAAACAGCTAATGACTTTCAGAAATTATTAGGAGGCATTAATTAGCTAGGTCCTACTTTGGAATACCTAATTATGCATTAACCAATCTATTTAAAACTCTAGAAAGAGAGGCAGCATGGGACAGACCTTGCATATTATATTGAGAGGCAAAGGAAGAACTACAGCCTAGAATTCAGACTAAATGATGCATTTGTTTATCACATCGATCCTTTACTGTCTTCAAACATACTTACTTCCCCCACTATACTGTCGCCTACTGGTATATACCACAAGAGAATAAACCTTTGGAATGAATTTATTTTTACCATAAGGGTCAGAAATACTAACTTCTTATCTTACTCTTCTTACTCAATTAGTAAATCAAGGGAGGACCCAATGTCAATAATTATTTGAATTTGATCCTTGCTGTTATTTTTATTACCCTTACCTCCCATGTCTGTCCACCACCTTTATAACCTTTCCCCACCAAAAAGAAGGAGGAGGAGGAAGAGAAGTAAGAGGAGAAGAAGAAGATGAAGAAAATGGGGGGAAAGGTCCATTTGTGTTGTCTATCTACTCAATAGAGCATGATCAAACTCCCAGTGGCCAGCCTTTTAAAAATAATTGAGTTTTTCTCCACCTGCAGCCCTTCCAGAAGCCATTAGTTGTTGAGAGCTACACTTCAGTATCTTTATCACAATTTTTTTAAGAGCTCTCTTTGATGGTTTTCTTTTTAGGCTGTTACTTTTGAGGGGCTAAGGGTTGTCACAAAAGCCTTCTATGTCCCTCTTTCTCAACTACGAAAATTAGCTTCCTTGCCCTTTACAGTCAGTGGAAGCATGTGCTTCTACATGGTTTCTGGTAACAACACAGACTATGAACACCAACATGGTCTCCAGCATCACCATGTCTTAAGGTTCTCTGTTTGGTCCTTGCACATAGTGTAGGCAATGGATATCAACACAGCCCTCTGCCAAAGCATGGACTATAAAAGTACCTTCATAGCCTTCAGGCAGAAACACAGGCCAAAGACATCAATATGGCCTCTGTTGAAACACAGGCCACAGACACCAATATGTATCCTGGTGGCAGCCTGGCCCATGGACATCAACATGGCCTCAGGTGGCAGCACAGACCACAGACATCAGCATGGCCCCAGTTTACTTCACAGCCCATTGACTTTGACATGGCTTTCGGCAATGGTGCAGATCACCAACATCCTCCCTACCTTAGGTGGTAACACGGGCCATGGATTTCAACACAGCCCCCAGCTGCAGTAGAACCATGGAACCAAACATGGGCCCAGCAACAACATGAACCACAGACATCGACAAGGCCTCTGGTAGCTGCACAACAACCCACATCAACATGGTCCCCAGTGACAGCATGGCCCACAAACATCAACATAGCTTCAGGAAGTGGCATAGACCATAATCATACACAGGGTCCTTGTTGCACAAATAAATGAAACTCAGGGATAGATCTCTGAGAAAGTCTTGATATGAGAGAGAGTAAACACCACAGTCAGATCTTACCCAGCTGTCTTCTAGCTTCCTCAGCCTGGCTTCTCTTGGCTTCCTCTAACTTCTGCCTTTCTATGCCCACCTTAAATACTCTCTTGGTTAAATAAGGCATGGCCCACCACAGCCTGCCTGGGAGCTGGAACTCCTTCTGTAAACTAAGATGACCTCAAACTCAGTTTGGATTAAAAGTGTAGGTCACCACTCCCAGGATACTCCCTGTGCTAGGATTAAAGGTGTGAATCACCACTTTGATCCTCCTAGACTGACTGTGGGTAGATGCCTCTTATATCTCCGAAACTTCTGGAGCTTTTATTAAATCCCCACAGGTTCTCAGTGGTAACATGGATCTCAGAGATCAATACAACCTCTGGCTATAGTGTGGCCATAGACTTAGACATAGCCTTCAGCAGCAGCATGTACTACAGACATCAACATGGTTCAGGGGGTAGCACAGACTACAAATATTCACATGGATCTCAGACTTCATCACAGACTAAGGCAAGTGTGAACCATGGATACCAGCATGGCCTCCAGAGGAAGTATGGACCACAGAGGTCTTTTGAGAAGGTCCACTCTAGAAAACAGACCATTCTTCATCTTGGACATCTATCTGCTACACTTGGGAGAGGCACAAAAACACATCCCGAGAGCAAACCCATGTTTTGAGAGAACTGAGATCTCAAGACTGAAAGAACTGGGGTCTTGTTTTCTTGGTGTGTTCTCACAAGCACTCAGTTCTCCTCAAACAGCTCCATTCCTAGACCGTGCCCTGATCCCCAGTTGCCAATCCTAATCTCACTTTTATTTATGTAATCTCTTCTTAATCCATAGCACAGTGAATCCAAGTCCCTCATAGGATCATTTCAGTAAACACATGATCTAATACTTGAAAACATAACTAGTTTCGGTACCAGGCTCAAAAGAAGTAGTAATCAAATAACTGTTTACTCTTTGTAGTGATAAAGCCCTTTTATACTTGAGTATTTTTCAAACATCTTACTATTTTGGCCAGAGCCTGTAGTAAAGAGGTTCTCAGGTCCCAGGCGGCCGGAGACCTGGACCCACAGACCTGCCGACCAAGACCGCTTAGCCGCCCACCACTCAGACCCCCAGAAATGACTCAGACGCTTATACTAACTTCATGCTGTTTGGCCTATGGCTCAGGCACATTGCTAGCTAGCTCTTATATCTTAAATCAACCCATTTCTATTAATCTGTTGGCCACGTGGCCCGTGGCTCACCGGTGCTCCTTACATATTGCTCCTTGGGTGGCTGGCTTGATCTACCTCTGACTCCGCCCTGCTTCTCCTACCTATGCTTTGATTTCTCCTCCTACTTCTTCTGTGGTGCCTGCCATGGCCCAAAACAGCTCCTTTATTTAAAGATTGAGATTCACAGCATACATAAACGCATTCCCACATCACTTCCCCCTTTCTGTCTAATCAAAAAAGAAAGTTTCAATTTTAACATAGCAAAATTACATATAACAAAATAGCTATCAAGCAAGAATTACAGTTACAATATCTAGTCTATTTGTATTTAGCAAAATTAAAGAAAATATTCTATCATCTACCTTATCTTTATGAATCTAAAGTTTCATATCCAATATACCTTTCAAATGACTAAGAAAAACTGTATCTATAACTATCTAATCTTCAACTACATCAAAGACCACAGAAGGACATATTTACCCAAGTAAACCAGAAGTGCAAGCGACTTCTAAAAGCTAGAAAGGACAGAGATGACACCTATCTGCCTGGACAGTCACCCAAAGTTCCTTTATAAAGTTGGGGCATCCATCTTCAGCCTATAGGCCCGGAGTCTCTTTTAATTTCAGTGAAGTAGGAAATCTGCTCTGCCCATTCTGGCACAGTTCATCCGTTGCTTCTCCTTGAGTCCTGAAGAATGTCTGACAGTTTTCTCTGTAAAGCAGGAACCTGAATGACCATCTTGGCTTATTCTGCCAAAGTTCAGAGGTCATCTTATGGAACCTGAATGTCCAGTTTAAACAGCATACTGTCAAGCAGTCAATATAAGAACAGGTTCTTCTCCAGTGGCTTACCATTACCACAAATAGAGTAGACTCCATATGGAGTTTCTTCGATGCCCATTTTTCTCTTGAAGAAGATTAGTGCTGCCAGGAACAAATCTGCTTCACTGTCTAGAAAAGTCTAAGTTCTTAAAACATTTTAAATGCCATATTCTGTAGGTCTTAGAAGTATTTGAAGATTACCTACCTAATTGAAATATATCTTTGTATACCTAAAAATCCTAACTAACCTAACTATAAGTTTGATTATCAAAAGTGACTATTAACCTTCATTTCTTAATTATATACTACAATTTTAAAACAGTTATATGAACATCATACCTTAAACAAGAATAGAAAAACACATACAGCATAACAAAATTGACCTTAAATTTGTATCAATAAACCAAAATCTATACCAATATAAAACATTTTGAGATTAACAGCTGATTTCTTGATCTAAGTAAATTCAATAATCTAATTTTTTAAAAATCATTTATATACTATATCCCCTTTTTCTTCTTAGAAAGAGATTAACTATGACATTAACCATTTATAATGAAAACAAACATCTAGAAACAATATTTGGGGAATTTGGGCGTTGTTTTCTATTACTACTTCCTGCTGATTAAGGGCCGTTGAAAGTCTCACGGTTGTTGAGGCTGAATCAGTCTGCAGCTCTGAAGCTAATATGGCTATCTCTTTCCATCAGGTTTTTTCAGGGGGTCTTGGTTGATGAAACCATATTTGCCTGGAAGCAATCCACAGGTTCTCATCTTCTGTGGAAACAAAACTATTCCGAAGCAATAAATCCTTAGACAAAAATTTTGAAATCAAAATACCTTTAAAATATACATTCTTGTTTAACTTAGTAGCCTTTGCATTTGCAATCCATTGTCTTTCTGCAGTTAGCTCATTAACAGTTAAAAAATTAAAAGAAAACACAATAACAACCAAAATCCAGATTTTGTGTTTATTTTCCATCTTTACGTGGCTTATTATACTTTTATTACTCTATTTCTCTTTTTAAAGACTTTTTCTAACCTCTTTCTTTTCTCTCTGAAGCCTTTGTACCTTTTACAAACATTGTAACCCGTTTACAGGTTTTTCTTTTTATCTGAATTTGTTTTATTGTGAATCCTTAATCATCTTCTAACCATAAGAGTTTTCAAAATACACTCTCTAAAAAGAAGCATAGTTTTTGCAAATTAGGCATTAGTTCTCTTAAAGGGACCACGTCTCTATTTGTGGCCAGTAAACAGAGCACACCCGAGAAAATGCTGCTATTAAGAAAATTTGTTTCCTTTTTGTTCAAAATAAACAGAAATCTAAAATCAATCACATGCTACTGAGTCTTCTGTGAGATTTCAGGAACCCGCCTGATTGCAGCTTACACTGCCTGCCTCCAGTCCGCCGGCACCATTTTGAATGTGACCCAGACCAGGCTTTCTTTGTACAATGGCCCGCTTCGTATACACAATTGGGAAGCTTCTTTGGCTCAGTTTCTGTGATCTAGAACCCTTTCTAATCTTTTTCAGGTTTTAAGTGGATAATCGACCCACATTGGATGCGCCATCTGTAGTAAAGAGGTTCTCGGGTCCCAGGCGGCCGGAGACCTGGACCAAGACCGCTTAGCCGCCCACCACTCAGACCCCCAGAAATGACTCAGACGCTTATACTAACTTCATGCTGTTTGGCCTATGGCTCAGGCACACTGTTAGCTAGCTCTTACATCTTAAATCAACCCATTTCTATTAATCTGTTGGCCACGTGGCCCGTGGCTCACCCGTGCTCCTTACATATTGCTCCTTGGGCGGCTGGCTTGATCTGCCTCTGACTCCGCCCTGCTTCTCCTACCTATGCTTTGATTTCTCCTCCTACTTCTTCTATGGTGCCTGCCATGGCCCAAAACAGCTCCTTTATTTAAAGATTGAGATTCACAGCATACATAAACGCATTCCCACATCAAGAGCCCCAAAAAAGTCATTACTGAGTTAAATCGTAGCTATCTATTTTTTTCCCCTAGGCTTTTGTTAGTCGTGGGGATTTGGGAGATGGCAAAAAAGTTCCTCATACCTATTGCCACACTTTCCACCTGATATTCTCAGGCAAGCAGAGGCCTAGGGTGGTGCTCCCAGTGAATGCTCCTATATAGGGTGACTGGAAGAAGAGAACTACCCAAGAAGGGAAGCCAGAAAATCCCGTGTGAAACTCAAAGCTTTAAGCACTGAGTTTATTCAGAACATCACTAGAAGATAAACTAGATGCCATGGCCATTTTTAGTCTGTCCACCTACCCAACCCCATGTCAGCTGAGTCTTACTGAATTATCTTAGGCAACATCCTAGGACTCCTGCCTTTAAAACACCTTGAGATGATTTTCTCCACAATTATGTTTATCCCTTCTCTAACAGTTTTCTGTATCCTGTAGACCTCTTTCTCTTTAGTCCAAAACTACATGAAGGGCCTCAAAAATAACAGCTCCTTCCTCCTGAATTCACAAAAATGCCTGAGCTGGATAATAAATACCTGATAGAAATTTCCCATAATCCTAGGGGATGGGAAGTCCATCACAGTTGGTGTCTGGTGAGTGCTTAAAGTCTGCTTCATATGGCAGAATGTTTGCAAAAGGAACAACAGCTGTGTCTTCAAATCCTTTTATCAGGATACTAATCCCATTTACCTAATTAGCTCCCAAAGGCACCACTGATTAATACTATGGTATTGAGAAGAGAATTAACTTCCAGAGCAGGTTTGAGTGAGTTACAAACATTCAAATCTTGGCCCTGTTTAATGCTGAAAGACCAGCAATTTGTTGTATAAATGTTAGGAAAAAAGAGGCTAACTGACCGTCTCTAAGCCAGAGTCCTGAGTCTTTCCTCTCTGAGGACCTAATGTTCAAATACTTGAGCCTATGGGAGGTATTTCTCATCCACAGAACCTTAGTAACCAAGAGTAGTGCCAATATCTCACTGACCAACAACCTCCAAACTGGTAACCCATTCCTGGTACTGGGATTTTTGTTAGCCTATGATGTCGAGGACGACCATTGTCATGCCCCCTCCGGTTACAGAGTAACTTCATTTAAGCTTTTTAAATGTGTATATGACTGAATTTTAGGAAGCTTGCACAGGAGTAGGTTCCGTTATAGCTTCTCAAAAGTTCTTTCGTGTTGATTATCTTTCTCTGTTCTCCTTTCTCCACCCTGAACTCATCCCAACCCCACTTAAATTCTTCTTGTTCATTATTTTACATCACCTGCATCTTGTCTACTCTCTCCTTAGAGATCCTCCCCAATGATTCCTCGATGGTTCCTTGAGCTCCATGGGTACCCCAATTAATCATATGTATCTGAACTCAAAGCTAGTTTCTACATCTAATCAAAAGCATGTGAAGCTTGTCTTCCTGAGTTGGTCTGAGTTACCTCCATTAGAATGATTATTTGCATTATTTCTGTGAAATTTTCATAATTTCATTTTTTAACAACTAAATAACTTTCCGTTGTGTAAATGCACTACAATTTCATTATTCATTCATCTGTTTATGGGCACCTAGGTGGTTTCCACTTTCTTGCTCTTGTGAACAGAGCAGCAATGAACATGGGTGAGCAGGTATCCTGAAAGTAGTATCTATATATGAATCAGAGGGTAGGCATATTTCTAGCTTTTTGAGAAAAGCTCCACACTGAGTTTCACAATGGCTGCACCAGTTTCTCCCCACCATTAGTAAGCAAATTCCCCTTTTCCCCACATCCTTACCAGCAATTTTTTCTTTCTTTCTTTTTTTTTTTTTTAATCTTTGCTGTTCTGACTAGAGTAAGGTGAAATCTCCAGGCAGTTTTGATTTGCATTTTCCTGGATGCTAAGGATGTTGAATATTTTACCAAAGTGTTTCTCTGTCATTTTTATTTCTTCTTTTGAGAACTCTCTGTCTAGTTTAGTGGTTCTCAAACTTCCTGACACTGAGACCCTTTAATGCAGTTCTTGACATTACGGTGACCCCAGCCACAAAATTATTTTTGTTGCTACTTCATAACTAATTTTGCTACTGTTTTGAATCTAATGTAAATACCTGTGTTTTTGAATGGCCTTAGGCAACCGCTGTGACAGGGTCATTCAACCCCCAAGAGGTTGCAACGTCTAATTCCATTTCTCACTTTTTAGTTGTGTTGTTTCTTTGCTTGATATTTGTTTGCTTTTCAGATTCTTTGTATATTCTAGATACGAACCCTCTATCAGAGGCACAGCTGCAAAGGATTTTCCCTATTTGATAGTTGAAGGATGGAATCTTTCCCTGTATAGAAACTTTTTGGTTTCTTGAGGTCATATTTATCAATTGTTGGCCTTAATAGCTGGGGTATCAGGTACTGTTCAGAAAGTTAGTTTCTGTGCCAATCAGTTCAAACATAGTCCCTGCTTTGTCATATTCAAGGCATCAGGTCGCATGCTGAAGACCTAATCTGTTTGGAGTTGAGTTTTTTCAGGGTGAAATAAGGATGGCGTCTCCCTCTTCTGCACAAGTAGATATCCAGTTTGACTGAACATCATTTATTAAAGATTCTGGGTTTTTTTTTTTTCTACAATGGGTATTTTTTACCTTTTAATCAAAAATAAGATTGCTGTGTATGAATTTATATCTATCTCCTTACTTCCATTCCATTTATCAACACATCTGGATTTTTAATGCCCGTATCATGCTGGTTTTATTACTATATTGTAATACAACTTGTAATCAGGGGCACTGACATCTCCAGAATTACTTATTTTTACTGTCCTGACTCTTTTGACTTTCCATATGGAATTCAGGATTCTTTTTCAACTTCTGTAAAAAATGACATTGGAATTTTGATATGGATTCTTTCTGGTAAGATGGCAATTTTCACAAAATTAATATTACCCATGAACATGCAGATCTGTCATCTTTTCATATCTTCTTCAATTTCTTTCTTCAGTGTCTTTACATTCTTGGTGTCAAGTATTTAACTTCCCTAGTTAGATTTATTCCAAGATATTATTTATATGCTATTGTGAATGGACTGTTTCTTTCATTACTTTCTTAAAATATTTATTATTGATCTCAGAGAAGTATATCTTTTTTAACTTATTGTTTTGTTGGGGGCTTATTTGTTTATTCTTCTCTCCTACATTATGTCCCGACAGCAACTTCCCCTCTGTCCACTCCTCACACACACACACACACACACACACACACACACACACACACACACACACACACCCCTTCTTCCCCAGATCCACTTCTCTTCAGAAGAGAGCAGGCCTCCCAGGGCCATCAACCAAACAGGGCAGAACAAGATGAAATAAGACTAGGCACAAACCCTCATATTACGGCTGAATGGGGTGACCCAATAAGAGGAAACGTGTAGAAAGAAGTTTCTGGCCCAATTAACCCCACAGTCCAGACCTGCCTGCGGCCACTTATCTGAACTACCAATCCCAAAGTCCCAGAGAAACACAGAGACGCTTATATTAAGTTTGGCCTATGGCTTAGGCATACTGCTAGCTAGCTCTTTCATCTTAATTCAGCCCATTTCCACTGATCTGTCTTGCCATATAGCCAGTGGCTTACCTATTTTGTTACATATTGCTTCCTGGGCAGCTGGATAGTCTCTCCTAATTCTACCCTCCTTCCCCTACCTATGCTCTGATTTCCCTGGCTACTCCTATGGTGACTTCCATGGCCAAAACAGTCTATTCATTTCACAGCATACAGAAAGACATTCCCACATCAGAAATGGGTCCCAAGAACAGGCAAAATATTCAGAGATACCCCTCACCCCCACTGTTAGGAGTCCCACAGGACACTAAGCTACATAACTGTAACATATAAAGCAATGAAGCAATGTGTCTTTCTTCTACTTGATCCATTCTATTGACTAGGTTTTCCATGGAGCTTTTATTTGCCTTACTAAATTTTCACCTCAAATTTTATTTCAGTTTTACTTTTCTTACAAAATTCTCCCTTTATTAGTTTTTCATGTCTTATATTTTTTCTTTATTTCATTTGAATGTTTGTGGTTTGTAGTCTTCTTATGGTGTTTATTCATATGATTTTCAAGTTTATTAGATATATTGTCCTTGGTGTGTATAGGGAAGCCATGAGTCTTTCAATATCTTTCTTCATGACTTTTCAACGTTATTTTTTTGAGACAGAGTCTCTCACTGGACCAGAGCTCACTAGTCTGTAGATTATCTGGTCAGCAAGCTCCAAGGAGCCTCCTGTCTTTGCCCCATGAGTTTTGTGGTTATAGATGTCTATCACCCTGCCTAGAATGTTTTTAAAATGTGGATGCTATCAATACAAACTTGGGACCACATGCTTGCACAACACTTTACCAATCTCCCCAATCATACAGATAGTAATTTCCATCATGACCCTTTACCTCTGTTGATAAAGACTAAAACCAAAGTGACCATATTGACAGTTGAGTCTCTGAATTTTGAATCATTGACAATTAGAGGCTAATGTAATCAGAGATGAACAAATTCTATTTAAACCAAGTTTCAGAAAAATAAAGCATTTTCTAGGGTACTTCATGTCATGCAACAGCATAACCAGAACTGAAGTATGGATCCCTTGTGTGTGGCCTATCTAACCCTGTTTCTTGAAGTTGAATGTTGGGAGGTAATTCAATAAGATGAGAAATGGTGTAGAGTAGGTGACACACTCCAAGTAAGCCTTGGATCTATCCCTCAAGGGATGCATGACTCATTCAGCAAGGGGAGCTTGCCCTCCCAGCTGGGCACCTAAACTCCTTTCAAAATGACTAACAGACTTTCTGAAATATGTATATTTCCTACACCTCTGCAGGTGAATCATGTTTTGTGAATACCCACAAAGATGAGTCAGGCATGATGGGTCACTCCCAGCACTTGGGAGGCAGAGGCAGGTGGATCTCTGACTCAAGGCCAGTATGGCCTATAGAATGGGTTCCAGGACAACCAGGGCTACACAGAGAACAACAACCAACAAAATACAACCCACAAAGAGTCTGATACTATTTGGTACATTATTCTTGCATAGAAAATCATTCATTTCATTTAGGCTTTACACAAGGCTAAAAGAAGCTAATGTCTGTAATTTTCCAATTTTCTTTTTGTCTTCTCCATTTTCATTTCCCTCCTAAGTTATTTTGCTCTTTTCTAGTATTTTGTAGACGTCTTCGTGTGGTAGGCAGCCATTCTACCATTCAGCTAGACCTAAAGTCTAGTCAGAGAGAAGACTATGGCTTGGCTCAACCATAGTACTATTGTTTTTTAAGTAAAGAGAGATTTTTTTAACACCTATCATTTGTTGGTTTGAATTGTCACTAGGCCAACTCTTTTTGGGCCCATGTCAGTGTCAGTCTTGAGTGGAGGAAAGATAAGTGTCATTAACAAGAAATATACTTGTTATGACCCAACAAACTCTATGTTATGTTGGGTCAGGAGCAATGCCACAGACCCACAAAGAAATTCGAAACAGGAGCTGTAATGAAATACATACTCTCAAATTTTTGATATTCTAAGTAGAAGAGGCCAGTCAACATGGCAGGAAAATGAAAGAATATTCTAGGATCTCTTTTCCCTCAATTCACTGGGTAAAAGTAATTTTATGAAATGATTTTACCAAAGTTTTGAGGAACAATTAATTTCTGTTGTACCAAAGTCATTCTAGGGAGAAAATGAAAATTTATTCAGATTCATAAGGATTATAAATGTTTTCATCTTAGAACCAAGAAAGAATGATGATATCAGTAGGCAATGCAGTGTCATACCATCTTTGGTTGCCAATGAAAATGTTTGAAAATGAAAAGCAAATGAACAAAATGCCAGCAGCTCTTCAAATCTAACGGTATGTTAAAATATTTGTACATATAAGGTTTATCCTACAAACACAAAAAGTTCATTAGAAAAATTGTTACACTAATTAACAGTTGAAATTATGTTAGCTCACTTGATACAAAAAAGCACTCGGTAGCTTTTATTTCCAACTTAAAATAAAACTTTACAAATTAGAATAGTGGAAGAATATTTCCTTAACATAGATGCTGATTCTCTTTAAAAATCAGTAATAAAACAACAGAGTCGCATTATAGTGCAATTCGGTACCTCCATAATACTTTGGGATAAGAATTGAGAATCTAGGTGTGCTGGCCCACTCTAGCCAAGCCCTCTACCACTAAGCTATGCCTCAGCCCTTGTCTTCCTAATATGCTTGGGCAATGTCCTGAATATTCCATTATAGGATAAAGTTAATTTGTTAATAAATTTTGGGTCTATTAATTATTTTGTGGGACTTATGGTACAATATTTTTAAAGATAAAAACTATTTAGAAGTTAATTCTCAGCTAGGTATGGTGGCACATGCCTTTAGTCCCAGCAGTTGGGAGGCAGAGGCAGGCCTCTGTGAGTTCAAGGCCAGTTTGGTCTACAACGTAAGTTCCAGAACAACCAGGGCCACACAAAGAAACTCTGTCTCAAACAACAATAACAACAAAAAGAGTTAATTGTCTGAAGCCATAAAATTTTCTATCAGTTTTGCATGGAAATAGATTTTACTGTGTCACAGATATTTATTTTATGATCAAAATCAATATTAAGCATAATTTTGATTAAAACTGGAAAGTGTCAGATCCCCAAGGCAGCCATTATCTACTTTAATAATTTGCTAAAAATCACCAGTGAGGGGCTGGATCACTGAATACCTCAGTTTCTATTTGACTGCTCCATTCAATACTTTATACTCCATTTTAATACCACTGCTGTGTTTCTTTTTTATTTTTTTATTGATGGTGGCAGCGAAGGAAGACCAGTTTCCAGGAGTCAACCCTGTCATTTGTGTTCTTTGAACTTGCAGTCTAATTCCAAACTGACAGGTCAGGTTAGCCAAGCTCTGGGAAAACCCCATAGTCTCTCCCTTTTGAGAAATCTAAAATTGATCATGACCAATGGGGCTGGGCTCCAAACATTTATAGAGGAGTTCATACAAATCACACTCACTCTGAGCTTGAGATTTCTTCACTTGAGCCTCCCAGGAGCAAGGTTCTCAAAGAGGGAACTGGATATTTTCCAAACTCTACATTTGCCCCACCCCACAAAAGAGGCTGGAGCCTCCTGCACTCACCTAGATAAATGACCCAGGCTAAGTCAAAGCCTATCACCACACCTGGGAGCTGCCTCAGCTGTGATTTAGTCTCCTGGACTTCTCATAAAGCCTCCTCTTACCAGGTAGAGCCTATACCTACAAACCCCTCCATTCCTGGGATTTTCTGTCCTTTGGGGCTCAGTGAATGGGAAAAATCATATTGCTATGATTCTGGGCCCTGCTCTGTGTGTGAACCTCTGCCTTTTGCTTCTGAATTGCTGGGATTCTGGCCAAGCTGCCCAACATGAAGACCTCCCTTGCCTTAGGCAGAAAGAGGTGGCAGTGAAGGGGAAGGATCTCTGGAGAAAGTATGTATAAGGATTCCAGGGCTGGAGAATGTGTAAGAGTGAATGTTATTTATGGCCTTGAAACTTGTAGGGAGATAGTGTTGTTGAGATTTCTTGGTAGAGGAGAATGTTGCCTGCTCTTTTGTCTCCAGTGCCTTGAGGTAGCTTTGCTCTTCTCACTAGAGCATCATGTCCAGTTATGCATTTCGGTTCTGTTCTGAATGAGAGCCTGGGAATCCAGGGTCTTGGAAATGTCTCCTGAGGTTTATCTTTCTTCCTGATGTTTCCTCCCCCAGGTACCAGGACAAGGGCACTATGGAAAAAGAAAACTTCAGATATGGAGGTGATTTGGGGATGGGACACTTGAGAGCTATTTGTATCCTCAGCTATGTCCTCTGACACCCAAGAATTTCATCCTGCCCCTCAGATATGGCTCTTGGCACATGACAAGGTGCCCATACACCACTAGGTCTTTATTTTCTGGGTATAGAGACCACTGCTTATGTGCTGCTCTACCTGTGGTTCCCAGCATCGGGCAAGCACAAAACAAGCACAAACAGGAGCAGCTAGTCTTAACACATAGGAGCTATGAAACTGCTTGTCATTTTATCTTGATGGTTTGTCCTCTTGGAAGTGTCATCACCCTTAGTAGCTTTTGTTTATCATGGATTTACTGCGAAGAAAGTCTGGGTTGATGGCTGAAGGCTGACAGTTTGGAGATGTAAACCCCCAGGTGCAAACCTTCACTGCAGAAAGGGCCTGGATGTAGGTCATCCTTCTCCTATTCTTGAGACTTGACCGTCATTACTATCATTTGTTTTCATTCAAACAGTAAGAAATACTCCTCATTCTGGGGTGGTTTCTGACCTGGACCAGCAGGTGTGGATCTTTCGCAGTCAGAGGCTCGTGGTGGTTCCGAGGAATAGCAACATAGCCCCAGGTCAGTGGTTGTCTCCTCACTGCTTTGCTCCTTACATAGACTTTGTTAAAGAGCATGTTAATACCCTATTGTGCAGCAGGATGGCCAACAGTTAACAGGAGTTAGAAGGAAGTTTCTTGAGTGTTAGACTGCAAATAAATGTTAATATATAAGATGAAGGATATACCAATTTCTCTGGTTTCCTTGTTGTATGGCATAGACAGGTATTAAATCAATACTTAATACCTCCAAAGTATGTCTAGTTATGTGTCAAAACCAAGCTTAATTTTCCATGGGGTCCACCTGGAAGGGGCATAATTTTACATATTCTTGGAAAGAGAAGTCAGGGAGAGGTTTGTCCCAGACTTGGGTAAAGCAGTCAGTCACTAGCAAATTCGTCCTATGGAAGGGGAAGATGTATGTCTATATGACATCAAAGCATCCTAAAAAAAAAAATTATTAAATGAGTGAAAAACACAGAGAGGTAAATTTCAACATCACATTAGGCAAACTTTGCTGATGGTCACGGCTCTCCAAGGTCCAGAGGAATGGTTTGGAGGAGGAGCTTTGGCTTCCAGGTGTTTAAGTACAAGTGTGAAAATCTAAATCCTACCATCTGCTTAACTCTGCGCCCACCCCAATAACTTTTGGACTATGCTTGCCTATTGGGATATATGGCTGAATTAGTGGATGACCTTCTGGTTGGTCTGGGTATCCAGGGTTACAGTCTTCAAGTGTCTTCTGGCCTTGCTCGGCAAGTGTTGCTGTTCAAAATCAGAACTATTGGAGCATTCTGTCTTCCTAACCTCAGAAGGAAATTGTTATCTTCTTATCTTCTATAGTTACCATCACTATCCTCCCGTGCAAGTATCCAGAGTCTCTTGAGCAGGGCAAAGGGATTCCCATTTACATGGGAATCCAGGATCCAGATAAATGCCTGTCATGTGAGGAGGTTGATGGACAGCCCACTTTGCAGCTCAAGGTCAGTGACCCAGGAAAAAAAAATAGCATAAAAATAATAAGCCTACATTTCTTATATTTTCATTTTTAAGTTATCATGTAAAGCATAAGGTTGCAATGTAGCATTTTTAAGCAAAGCGCGTAGCGCGTCTTAGTAGATTCTCCCCGCCCCCCCCCCCCAGCTCCCTCCTTCACATCTAACTCTCCACCAGCCCCCTTTCCTGTTTCAGGACACACATGTCCTTTTCCTCCCCCACTTTGCTGCCACTTCCTCCTCACTCGGTCTTTAAGGAAAGTCCAGGTATCTTTACATGGCTTATTTGGCAGGAGATCAAATTTGGAATTAAAAATGAATTTTATTTTCCTAAGCATGTTTATTTTTAGCCCCTTTTAAAATATCATGTCCTGTAGAGGACTACCTGAATTAAGTCAATAGATGTGGGAAAACCAAGCCCACTATGAATGGTACCGTTCTCCAGGCAGGGGATCTGGACTGTAGACAAATGTAAGCAACTAAATAGGCATGTTCTTGGATATGATGTGACCAGATGCCTCAAGGCCCTGCTGTGACTTACCAGAAGTGATGGCCACCAGTTTGGTATTATAAACTAAGTAAACTCTTTCTCCCCTGGACTAAAATTTTTTAAAAAAGAGACATGTAATTGACTTTTTAATTTATCTTGCCCTTCTTTAGTTGAGGATTTTGATCTTTCTTGCATATTAAGATGTCCTTGGTTATTGTGGCTTTATGTATGTCCTCATTCTAATTCTCCTGTATTTATCATCTTAGAATTTCTAGTCACCAGTCAGAGGCCTCACCTTGGTATTTTTCTACTATCTTACACAATTGCGCGTTTTCTTTTTTTCCACTGTTTATTTACTTATAAATTCGTCTTGCATCCCGAGAGAGTTTCTTGGCCAGTGTATGCCATACTTTCTGTCCCTTCAGTGTTTATTTATTTATTAGCCTTATATTCTAAGAGAATTTCTTGACATAATACCCAAGTTTCTAATTATGCTTTGTCTTGTCTTATCTGCTACATGACCCTTCCTTAACCTTTTTGGAAAGGCTCTTAAGGGTCTCTTAAAACCATGTTATCAGGTGACATTGTAGCTGCTTTAATTGTATAAGTACATTTGCAATGTTGAATCAAGAGTGGAATCACCAGTGATTAGTCTCTCAGGGTGTAACTGTCATTAGTGACATGTCTGTGTTTTTTTAACATGAAAAGCAAATATGCAGATAAGAAGGATTAAGCAAAGAAATAAATAGTGCATGAGAGAGCTTTGGGATGGCTGGAGGGATGTTCTTGGATAAGTGAGTGAAAGAAACATTGTCTATTTCTTCTCAGGTAGGGAGTCACAGCTATGGGTGACATGTCCCTGGTCAGTGGGTAGTTTGGAGACATTCTCACCCAATCACTTCAGCTTTCTCGGGGAGTTGGAAACTGGGGGTGAAGATGCAGGAGAGCTGTGGCAGTTAGAAATAAGAAGGCAGATCTTCACTGTTTGAACAGTCAGCAAATCTCTGCTGAGCCAAACGTCAAGACAGTAGTGATCAGGTCTGACAAGTATTTATGGTTAGTAGGTAAAAATGCTCAGTGTAGAGGGTATTTACTGGTGAAGGAAAAAACCAGGACAGAGACAGTGATAGGCAGAGATTTGAAACCTGCCTATCTGCCTCCTTCCTTCCTTCCTTCCCTTCCCTTCCCTTCTTCTCTTCTCTTTCCTTCTCTTGCCTTCTTTTTCTGCTTTTTTTTCTCTCTCTCTCTTTTTGTTAGGAGGGGTACATTAGTGGAGACTGAATTCAAGGCTTTGCACTTGCTAGGGATGCTCCACCACTGAGTTAAATTTCTAACTCCTAAAGTGACCTTTTCTTGTCCTGTTGTAAGAGAGGCTTCCTTAAACTCAGGAGTATGTATTGGTTATATAAAAAATAACCTTGCCTATTTTTGCTCATGAGTATTCTTTCTCACATGTAGGAGGAGAAGATTTTGGATTTGTACAACCATCCCGAGCCCCAGAAGGCCTTCCTGTTTTACCACACCCAGACGGGTAGAACATCCACCTTTGAGTCAGTGGCCTTCCCCGGCAGCTTCATCGCCTCCTCCAAGAATAACCAGCCCATCTTCCTGACATCAGAACAGGGGAAATATTACAACATTAACTTCAATTTAGATATAGGGCCTTGAACTCAGCATAGGGGTGGAGGGATAGTAAGAAGTCTTTGTCTTAAATTTTTGTTTGATCTGTGGTGTTTTCATCCTGAGAGGTGAGCAGGCCCAGCCCTATCACATTTCATAAATGAAGGAGTGATGAAGTAGAATGTGTACTCCAAAGTAGGTGGGATGGGAGCAGTGTAAGGCTGTCCTCTAAGGCTGAAGGGCTTCAACCCACAAGGCATCATGCTTGAGAAGTAGGCTGCTGGGCCCACTGTATAAAACCCAGAATGCCCTATGAGTAGAGACATTCTTGTTTCCAAGCCTTTGGTCTAATTTATACCAGATTTTCGCACACTTGTAATATCAAATCTTTGTACTCAGATAGCAATGGCTGTATCCTGAAGTTTTCTGATTCGTCTGGACCCAAGGTCTGGGCAAATCTCTCCCACCAGCTGTCCCACGGCTATTATAAAATAATAACTCAGAGGCTTATATTACTTATAAACTGTTTGGCCTATGGCTCAGGCTCATTACCAGCTAGCTCTTATAACTTAACCCACTTTTATTAATTGATGTGTTGCCACGTGTTTCACGGTTTCACCTGTGTCCCATTTATATCTTTCTTTCTGAGTGACAGCTTGCAATGTCTGCCTGAATTTACTCTTTATCTCTGCTTGGATTTCCCACCCGCCTCTAAGCTGCCTTGCCATAGGCTAAAACATCTTCTTTATTAACCAATGTTAATAAAGTATATGCACAGTGTACAGAAAAACATCCACATCAAGTGGCTTCACTATAACATTCACTGCACTTTGGATCCTTTTGTAACTGACTGCTGTTTGGAGCTTGACACACCAGAAAAGGACATAGGTTCCTGGGTGAATGAAGAGTTTCAAAAATGACTAGAGCTATACCTATATTAGGGTACAGCAATTGTTTCTTGAAGAGTGAGGATGCTGCCTGGTGACTCATAAATAGCTACAATTAACTCGGCTTGAGCCAGTGAAAGAAATCCTGGATTAAGACCTGAGACAATGAAATACTTTATCTCTGCACCCAGAATCAAAGAAATGTTACCTGACCCCAAAGAAACACACTTTGGCTCTAGTATCAGAGCCAGTGAAAGAAATATTCCCTGGCCCTGAAATGAGCCCAAAAGAGCCAGTGAAAGAAATATTTTGGCTCTGAAACGAAAAACGAAATCAGCTGTGGGGGGACACCCACCCTGGAAGTCTCCCTAGAAAGCTCTGCCCCTCCCCCCAAGAATCCCTATATAAGCCCTGAACCCACAGCCTTTTCCCTGCTGCCCTTTCCCACCCCAGGCTGAGGCAGTCACACTCTCCTGGACCTTTCCTTCCTAATAAATAAATCTCTTGAATGAGGTTTGGTGATGACCTTTGAAGCTGTAACACTCCTTCCCTGGCTGGGCGAGTTGTTACATTCCCTGAGCAGAGAACAGCCAGCGGAGGGGAAGCGAAGCCTTGGGACTGTACAACTTCACAACGGGAGGCCCTCCCTGACCTTCCTTGCTGAGCGGGGCTGTTAACATTGGGGAAGCCTTTCCCTGAGTCAGGGCTGTAAGCTGCTGCCTTTGCCAGCTGTGGCCTGTGGGGGCTCCTGACTGCTGAATACTTGTTCAGTATGTCTGGACTACTAACTGCCAGGATCTCTTTCCATCTGTGCTGCACAAATACCTACAGTAAGCACTGAGTCAAGCAGAGTTGTACTTACTGGAAGTGAGACTAGGAAAGCCTGCTCACAGTGGCCCAGGATGATATTTTTACCTTTCTTAGGATTTTATTATTTTTAAGTGTGAGTGTACATGTGTATATTTGTGAATTCAGGTACTTGTGGGGGCCAGGTGAGACTGTTGAATTCCCTGGAGGTGGGCATTTCAGGAGGTTGTGAGCTACCTGGATGGGTACTGGGGACCTGACTATGGTCCTCTGCAAGAACTGTACATACTCTCAACCACTGATCTCTCTCTCCAGTCTGTGGATAAATTTTTAGATGGCATCATTTCCTCCTGCCTTTTTAATTTATGAACGAGGACAGGAAGGCAATGGAGTGAAGAAGGAATGCTCAGAACACCACTGACATTAAGTATACAACCGGAAATGATCACATTCTTGATTTGGGGACTTTACATTTCTGTTTGCTGGAGTTGAGTCTTTATGAAACACGGTGTAAAAAATCTAATAGAAATGATCCTGAGTAAGATTAAAATGATCCACATGAGATGGTTAACGAAAACCATGTTAATTAGGTCAATTAAAAGTTTTGTATTCTTTACTAATGCCCAGACCGAGGGTAGACTCACATCTCTGGAAAGTCTCTTTGTGCCTAAACTCACGGATACAGCATTTTAAAAGATAAAACCATAATTAGATCAATGCTATGCGGGAGGTGTTACATTAGTGGGAGTTGGGAATTGCTTAGTAACATCTATTTTCCTTACAAGGCTCAGCAGTAGCTTCCAGACACTACACAGTATGTTTGGATCATGGTCAAGGACTATCTCAGATGTATTGCCAAGGTGAATGTGGCTGTTGAGAGTGGAAGGCTGAGAAGTGACCAGGAAGGCACAAAATGCTGTTGATAGAATGGTGTTACCTTAGTTATTTCATGATGGCATGATGAATGTGGCAAAACTTTTCCTGGGGAGACACAACACACATATCTATTCCCCCCCAGAGAGAGATCCCATGACAGACCAAAATATAGATATCACCAAAATCCAACTTGGTAAATCAATGAGTTTTATTACAGTTACTTACAGGGATATGGGTGAGGGGTCACTTACAGGAGTAGAAATGACTCAATGACAGCTGCATCACCAAAACCCACCCCAGCATGGGTGACAGTTTACAAAAGCTAGGAAACCTAGAGCATAGTGCATAGCCTGTAGGCAGCTCAACAGGTTGAAGAGTGTACTTTCCAGGTGCCTCAGTTGCTCTAATCCTCTTCCAGCCAGCTCGGCTGGTTTCTGCTCTTTTAGGCAGGTGATGTGGTCTTTGTCTTCTTTGCAGCTTAGCTCCTCTAAGGGGAACTCTGAGCTCTTATTGTTTTCTCTGGCAGGGAGGGGCCTAGTGAATCTTGTCAGTTTCAGGGACTTCCTGAGGCTATTTTGAGTTGTTTACTTTCCTGCTTAAGGTGCTTGCCTAGAATATAGAATGTTTCAATCTTGGTAGGAACTGTAGTATGACATATGGCAAACTCAGAGCCAACTTACTCCTATCCTTGAGGCTGCCTTTACCTTGCACCAACAGATGACTCACCCAAATGCAGTACCTCTGGCCACCCAAATATGATTATGTAATGACACAAAGGTTGAAATGTACTAATTTCACTGCATTTCTCAAACTTGAAACAGTATCCAAATTACAGGGGCAGGTGCTCAACTTTTAGAAACTCCACACCTAGTAAAATAAAATCCCTTCTTAGACATTGCAACATGTTCCCTAGGGTTTTCTGAGTAATGTGTTTCTGGATCTTCTCAGTGTAATTTTCCATGCAGATATACTCAGAGTATATCGAAATACACCAGAAGCCATTGGTGCCACACTTCATAGAGGAAAATTATTTCCATGGTAGGTCCTTACATGATTTATTGATTAAGAATAAAAGTAGAATGAACCCATTCAAAGAAGTTTATTTTCACAGGAGGCAAGGTGGCACAGTGAGTAAAAATGCTTGCTGTCCGAGCCCGATGACCCTGGAACCCACAGTAGGACAGTGGAGGTGAAGACTTACCTATACAAGTTGTCCTCTGACCTTTAGTTACCTGCCAGAGCACACTTACATGTATACACACACACACACACACACACACACACACACACACCACACAAACATACTCTGTGCAATAAATAAATTTTAAGAGTTTAAGAATGATTTGTTTCCATGTTTTGCTTTAAAAACTACTAAAGAATGTGTCTGCATAAACAAGTGAAAAAATGTGGTCTCCTTAACATAGTGTATCTTCACCAGAGAACAGAAAGGTGAGCCTGCCTGATTATGGTAAAAGAAGACCCCAGAAGATAACCAGGCAGAGTGGGCTCAGCAGAGATAAGCAAGCCATGTAGACAGTGAGTTTAGTATATTTAAATGAATTAGAAAGATTTTGATAGTGGGGAAATTTTGTGGGGGATAATGAACTCCATACAAAAACAAGCAAAAAAAATCTGTAGTACATGTCTGTAGTCTTAGCATTCAGAAAGTTGAGTCAGGAGGATAATGAGTTTGAGGCAAGGCTGGATGAAAAAAAGGAAAATATGATGAGAAATAAAAGGAAGAGAGAGAGAGCAGAGAAACAGAAAAGATAAAGACACTAGAGCAGATCCTGATGTCAGGGATGCCAGTGAGCCTGACCCCTCCACATCTGCCGTGCAGTGTCAGAGATAACAAAAAGATGGTCTCCCCTCCACCCCTTGCTACTGTGGTAGGCGAGAGAGGGAGCCCTGGGGTCACAAGAGAGAGAACTAGCCCTGCACGTCATCTGGGCAGCACCCTAGAGCTGATCCTGTTGTTGGGTGTTGGGAAGATCCTGGTTTTTGGGTCAGGAGTTGGGGTGGCCTCTGTGCTCAGGGTCCTGATAGTTCCCCTTGGAAGAAGCAGGAAAGATGGCGGCATGGAGAGCAACGACACAGCCTCCAGGGACAAGTTGAAACAAGCAAGTCCAATTTTATTATAGAGGGGGAACCTTGAATACTCTTTTCCAAGATTGCCCCCACCCAGCCAGGGGAAAGGGCTTTGATTTGCTGGTATCTGTGGCTGCGTGTAGTGGTCTCTCGCTCATCTGGGAATGTTGTATCCAAACTCTGTCCTCATCAAGGCTCCAGGCACAGGCTTATTCGAAAGTGCTTAGGAGCACATGTCTTAAGGCACTAGTTATCACCAGTTTGTACTGGCTGAAGCCAGGCTGGTCTCCAGGTCCCTTAGTAGCCTCAAGGACCCATACATTCTATAGTTGGGGGCTCAGGTGACCCAGCTTTGTGGGCATGAGCAGGAGAGCTGACACAACCCCAACCACTTACTTGCATGTACCCTACAGCAATCAGGAGAGAGAGCCCTGTACCTTGCTTGGGCAAAATAGTAATCTTGGCCCTACCAATGTGAGTATGGGTGACCCAGATCTAACGACTTGTGAGCAGAACTGGCCCTGGTCCTTGCTGCAGGCTGCACTGGGTGAGCTACCCGAGGCAGTGACAGAGAGCTTGCCTGGATAATGACCATGAGGAAGAGCTAGCAGGCTAACAAATCTAGCTACCACCCAAGGCCAAAACCTGGGCTATGAGTTGGCCCAACCCAACATTTACCAAATCTGTGAACTGTTGGAGCATGTGGAGGGAATGAACCTATAAATCCATAACAGCAGGATCTCCATGACACAGGACAACAGAATATCCAAGAGATACCCCAGTGGTTTTAATTTGGGAGAATTTGCAAGGGCAGAGGGCAGATATAGGGGAAGAGGAAGATAAGTGGGATCAGAATACATGACGTGCAATCCACAAAGAATCAGTAAAAGTAAAAAAGATTAGGTGAGGCAATTCTTTATTCCAGCAAGAATGTGCTCTAGGAGAAAAGGATTGATAAGATTACTGTATGAGACAGGTTTGTTGTTTTTACACTATTTGAGATAATGATCTACCTTTTAAATTGCATTTTATTTTATTTTGATTTATTCATGGAATTTTAGCAAAGTTGTTAGAGGATTTTAATGAAGGAAAGAGATTGTGGCAAACAATAAATGGTTGTTACTGTTGTGGTGTTTCTATTATTTCTAGAACATTCAGGAAATCTCTTTAGAACCCACTTTTTGCCCCTGTGGTTCCAAATAAGTGTTGAGTGAGTGTGAAGGTTTGCACTACATCGCCTAGTTAAAGAAACAGACTTTTGGAAGCCTCACTTGTCAATCCTCTTTTCCATCTCCTTCCTTGATTTCTTAAATCTCTGACACCTCAAATTTGGTGGACACTGTTCCTTTGGACTTCATTATACTACAACTGCATATATGAACGTTCCTAAAATATGTGCTGTTGAGCTTGATATGTTTTAAATTTTTTGTAGAGATGAAATGATAGAGTATGCATTTACCTCCAGCCACATATTATCAGTAAAGATGTTTTTCAGAGAAGATGCCAAGAGTCTAAAGGGGGAAAATACTTAAGAAAGCCCAGCAGAGAGTTGTCAGGAAGGCAGTGAGGGACTTCTCTTTCATATTTTATAATCTGAAGAACAATATCCCAGATTTGATTGTATTCTGGAAACCTAGATTTCCTCTCTGATTTCTTCAATGACTCGCTCATCATTCAAAAGAGCAATGTTTAGCCTTTGTGTAGTTTTTCTTCCTATTAACTTCTGGTTTAAATTGAACTATAATCTGAAAAGATATAATGTATGATTATGATTCTTCTGTATTTAAAAAGAGATGATTTGTTGCTTAGAATGTGGTCTATTTGAGAATAGATTCCATGGTTCTATTTCTGCTGGGTGGAATGTTCTGTAGATACCCTGTAAAATCTATTTGCTCTGTGATACACTTTAACTCTGAGATCTCCTTAATGATGTTTAGTTTGAATGACTACATGGATCTGAGAGCAGAGTCTTGAAATCACCCCTTTTGCTGTATCAGGATCTTTTACATCTTTTAAGTATTTTTTTTATAAAATTGAAAGTGGTAAGTTTGATGCATGTGTTTTATTGTTACTATAATTTATTGATGATGTATTTCTTTAAGTAATATACAGTACCCTTTTATTGTCTCCTCTAATTAATTTTGGTTTGAAGTCTACTTTATAAGATATCAGAATAGCTATGCCAATTTGTACACATTCTAGTTTCCTATCTTTGACTCTAAGTTTGTGGTATGTCTGTTGCTGAAAACAGATATTTGGGTATATATTTTTAACTAAGTCAGGCAGCTTATATAAATTTTTATAAGTAAGTTGAAGTCATTTGCACTTAGTATTATTGTTGCGATATATTCATTACTTTATGTAATTTAGTTTGTTTGGGGTTAAATTATTATTTTTTCTTTACTTTGTTCTCTATTAATGCCAAGGATTTATTAATTTACTATGTCTGACAAAATGGTGGGACACTATGCTTTCCTCCAATTTATTAACCCCTTTAAACCTTTGGCCTCTCTCCATTACTAAGAATCAGTTCTCAATACCTAAAAACACATTTTGTCTGGAACCTCCAGTGGCCACACCTATCAAGTCCGCAGAAAATTTCCTGTCAGACAACATAGCCACCACATTCTCCTAAAAATCCAAAAGGAGAATGTAGGGTAAAACAGGCCAATGAAAGAATACCCTGAGATCAGAGCCAAGGAAACATACTCTGGCCCTAACCAACTCAGAGCTTAAAATCCAAGCAATCCCTAAGCATGTGCGCGCGCGCACACGCACACGCGCGCGCACACACACACACACACACACACACACACACACACACATACACACAAATCTCTGAGTATGAAAACAAAACAATCCCTGAGCATGAAACTGTCCCACGCTCAGGACTTGAGATCTTACCAATCCCCACCCTAGAAAGCACTGCCCTAAGAAACCTTATATAAGCCTTGTGGTTGTTCAGTTTTGGGCTGCCTTTTTCTATCCTGGCAGAGGCAGCCACTCTCCTAAATTTGTCCCTCCCAATAAATCTCTTGAGTAAGGTTTGTTGTAATGAATTTCTTCCCTCCAAGTGGAGCAGAGATTTAACAGCATTTGCCAGAGCAGAGCAGAACTGTAATACTTTCCCTTATTGGAGCAGAGTTGTTACTCCAGGAAAGCTGATCAAAGCTTTTAACACTTCTCCAGAGCATAGTAAAGCAGAGTTGTAACAGCCTCTCTAGGGAAACCTTACCCTGCCAGAACAGAGTTGTTACACTTGCATTGGGAAACATTTCCTGGAGCAAGCACTATGCTTGGGGAAACCATCCCCTGTTGAAACAGACATAACACTCCTGTTGGAATATCTTTCTCTTCAGAGAGATAGGTATTTCTTGACTTCCACTGCCAGGATACTTTTTCCTTCAGAGCTCTAACACTTACAGAAACAGAAACCAAGGAACAAAACCGCCCAACAAAGACAAAACCAGATACCAGCACCCAAAACTATAATTTTCCTGATCCCAGATGTCCGGACACTGGTATAAAAATACAATCAATAACAGGACAATATGTCTCCATGAGAATCCAGAAACCCTAATACAGCAGACTATGAGTATTCCAACATAGCTGAGGCATTTAAAAAGGCCTTATTAAAACAGCCTCTATGAAGATGATAGAAGTCCTTAAAGAGGAAATAAATACATCCTTAAAGAATTCCAGGAAAACACAAAAAGTGAAAAGAACTGAAGGAAATTGTTCAAGATCTGAAAATACAAATAGAATTAATAAAGAAAACCCAAACTGGGAGGATTCTGGTAATAAAGGATGTAGGTATTTTAAAAGGTACTACAAAGACAAGCTTCAACCATGGAATGCAAGATGGAAAAGAGAATCTCAGGTTTTGAAGACACAATAGAAGAAATGAGAACACTGGACAAAGAAAATGTTAAATCAAAAAGACTCATGACACAAAACACCCAGGAAATCTAGAGTCCGTGGAGAAAGGGAAATCTAAGAAAGAATGATAGAGGTGGAGACAGGAGAAAAGACCCAGGTCAAAGGCCCAGACTGTATTTTCAACCATATAATAGAAGAAGCTTTTTCTAACCTTAAGAAGAAAATGCCTGTAACAGTACAAGAAGCTTACAGAACACCAAATAAATTGGGCCAGAAAAGAAAGTCCCCTTAGGGCTAGAAAGATGGCTCAGTAGTTAAGGGCATTGACTGATCTTCCAAGGTCATGAGTTCAATTCCCAGCAACCATATTATGCATGGTGGCTCACAACTATAATAGAATCTGATGCCCTCTTCTGGCATGTAGTATACATGCAGATAAAGTACTCATACATAAACAAATTAATTTTTTAAGAAAGAAAAGAAAAAAGTCTCCTCAGCACATAATAACCTAAACACTAAATGTACAGAATTTAAAAAAAAAAAAAGAATATTAGAAGTTGCAAGGGGAAAAGACCAAGCAACATACAAATGCAGGCAGGCCTGTTAGAATTACACCTAAATTCTAAATGGAGACTCTAGAAGCCAGAAGAGCCTGAACAGATGTGTCACAGACTAAGAGACCACAGACTAGCACAATCCACCTTTTTTCCTGCATCCAGAAATCACATCTCAATATCATGGATAGACACTACCTCAGGGTAAAGGAAATGGACCTAAGAAGCAAGCTGGTGTAGCCATTTTAATATATAGCATAATAGAGTTCAAACAAAAACTAATCAGAAGAGACAGGGAAGAGTACACACAATCATCAAAGGAAAAAAAAAATCGAGAGGACATTGCAATTCTTAATATCTATTCCTAAACCCAAGGGCACTCAAAGAAATACTACCACAGCATAAATCATGTTTTGACCTACTGTTTGACACACTGATAGTGGAAGACATCCATACCCCACTCTTACTAATAGATATTGTGACCCGAACAAAAACCAAACAGAAAAAATGTTGGCACTAACTAATGTTATAAACCAAAATGAACCTCACAAATACTTACAGAGCATTTCACCTAAATATTAAAAAAATATACCTTCCTCTCTACACTTCCTGGAATGTTCTCCAAAATGGACCATATACTCAGACACAAAGCAAGTCTGAACAGACACAAGAAAATTGAAATAACTCCCTGAATCCTGTCCGTCCACCACGCATTAAAGCTGAATATCAACAGCAGAAAACCTATAGATTCGTGGAAACTGGACAACTCTACCGAATGAAAAATAAGCCAAGACAGAAACGAAAGACTTTCAAGAATTGGGTGAAAAGGAATACAGAGCATATTCAAACTTGGCAGAAGAGACAGAACTAGTGTAAGAGCCAGAGGAAATGGAGAACACCAGGAGACCAAGGCCTTCTAAATCAACTGAGCAATGCTTATATGAACTCAGAGATTAAAGCAGCAAGCACAAAGCCTGCTCAGGTCTGCACCAGGTCCTCTCGGCAGGTTTGCATGTTTATGGAACTCCGAGTATGGGAACAAGAAGTTCTCTGAGGTTCGTTGTTTGGGGGCTATTTTCTTACTCTTGGTTTGCCTTGTTCAACTTCAATGCGGTGACTTTTGTTTATCTTATTATATTTTATTCTGTTATGTTTTGTTGTTATCTCTTAGAAGCCTGTTCTTTTCTCATGAGGAACAGGAATGGAGTGGATCCTTGTGGGAGGGAGGAAAAGGAGAGAGGAGGGGAGGAGTTGGCAGTCGTACAGGAAGAAAACTGTAACCAGGACATATACAAGAAAAGAATCTATTTTCAACAAAAAGGGGTATCTTTGATGGATATAGTACTGTTGGTTGGCAGTTCTTTACTTTCAGGGCTTAAAGTGTATCATTCCGTGATTTTCTGTCTTTGAAGGTTGCTGATAAGAAATATGGTGTTATTCGTATGTCTGCTTTATAGATGAGTTGGCATTTCGCCCACACAGTCTTTAATATTATTTCTTTGCTTTGTATTTTTGACATCTTAGCATACTATGTTATGGAAAGGATTTTTCCCTGGTCATGTCTATTTGGACTTACACTTGAATGTCTGCTTATATCTCTAGATGTGAGAAAATTTCTGCTGTTATTTTGTTCAACACAGTCTTCACGACTTTGGTGTTTGCATCAGCCCATCCACCCTGTGGATATGAGGTGTGATCTTGTGATGGTATCCTAGATTTCTTGGATGTTGCGGTCATACTTGTTCATTTATTTTTCTTTATTGCTGTTAAGATTCAGCACTTCATAAATCCCCTCCATTCCTGATACTTTTTCCTCTGCTAAGATGTTATCTACTATGTTCTTTACTTGGTTCATTTAATTTTTCATTTTCAACATTTTTATTTTTTTTTCCCCTGAATCTTGTCTGGTTCTGGAATTTTCTTTGAAAGGAGAGGGTTTTTAATAACAATTTCAATCTCGTTGAGTCTGCTTAAGTTGTTCATAACTTCGAGGCTTAGTTTGGTAGGTGATATGCATATAGACACTCTTCTATTTTTTCTGGCTTATCCAGTTTTCCAGCAGATAAATTTTGATAGTAATTTCTAAAGATGTTCTATGTTTCTTTGGGGCCAATTATAATAACAAACCCTTTTTATATAAATTATTTATTATAAACATTATATATGCATATTTGCTATACATAAAGTTTATCTTTATTATAGGTCTTATCTGCTCATATCATTTTTATTTCTAATTTTACTACTTAGTCTTCTCATTCTCTTTGTCAGACTAGCCAAGAGTTTGTAAATCTTACTAACTCTTTGGCTATATTATGCATTGTTCTCCTGGTCTCCATTTAATTAATTTCATTAATGTCAATTTTCTTGGCGAACTGTACCACCATGTAGTCAACTTTTTCGTACACATTGGTGAGCTTTTAAATTTCATTTTGCACACTTTTTCCTCTATAAAAGTCACATATTGGATCCACCTTATTGTTCTTGATTATTTTTACCACTAAACACTGAAATATTCATCTGGAATTGTACTTATTTCGTGTTCAATAGGATCTTCTGGAGAAGTCACGTGCTGCTTTACTTTTTCATGTTTCTTGCAATTCCGTGTTGCAATTTGTGCGTTTGTTGGTCTTCATATCTCTTTGGATGGGTGGGGGTTATCTTCTATTGCGCAGCCTACCCTTCAAGTCTCAGTCCCCAGTATCACTCAGTAAGGAGAAAGCAAACTCCTGTAGCAGAAACGCCTTACACACGGGATACAGAAATACACTTAAAACATACTATATCCCACTACTACATCATAATACATCATCAGTGACCACAAAAAAAAAAGAAAGGAAGTACTACTGGGAAATGTGCTATGAAGTGAAGAATCACTTATGGTAATAATGGAATAGGAAATTAACGGCATAAAGGAAGGGTAAGTGAAAGAGAAAAATAGGGAAGCTATTAAGTTAAATAAATGGATGGAAAACAAAGTAGGGGTGAATGTTATAGAGGGATAGAAAAGGAAGGAAAGGGCTAGAAAAATAGGAAATTTAGAAATGGAAATCTAAAAATTTACCAATGATGAAGAAGTTCAAAAACACAAATCAGTTATTAAAAATAAAATGTTATCAAAATTAATTCTCAACCCTCTTAATAAGATAAAATCAAAATACTATCAAATGTACAAGGCAAGAATAAAGGGATAACACTGAGCTAAAAAAAAATTTAAAGAAATTAAGGAAAAGAAAAATATTCAACCCAAATGGAAAAAATTAATAAATAAAATTAGATGAATGTATGCAGGAGAATAGCAAACCAGAAAACTGAGAAATACAGCAAAGTTAAAATCCTTTAGTCATGATGGTAGGGGTGGAGAGAGAGATTGCAAAAGGTAAAAGGAGGAACATGGGATGTCAGGTTAGCTTCTTCCTGGGCCCGCAATAATTGGAAACCGCCCATTGTATCCAAGGAGTGGGCCAAGGGTCAGTTGAGCTGATGGGTGCATGTTTTTATTCAATGGTTTATGCTGTTGCTGAATCTGGAAAGTGCCTGGTGTCCACCAAAGTTTTCATTACGGTGGTAGCTTTCCTTCTCCAAACAACAGGGGCCTTTGCTGTCAGTGCTTAGCTTTGCATTGCACAGGCTCCTATATTATCTTCTTCTCCTAAGACTGCAGATCACAGGGTCTGGCTAATATTTTAGCTGGTGTGTCTTCCAAGTGCATCAGTAGTCTGGGAAGCAACCAGCACAGAAACTGGTATGGGTGAAGAATATGTCTTCATACTCTCAAGACATGCCATGCTGAGTATTAATTTCCCTCCTGGAGGGATACAGTTGTGGGTGTCTCCTTGTGGAGGTTTTAATGAAAATGGCCCTCATAGACTCATAGGGAGTAGCACTATTAAAAGATGTGACCTTGTCAGAGTAGATGTGGCCACATTGCAGGAAGTGTGTCATTGGGGGCAAGCTTTGAGGTCTCAGATGCTCCATTCAGGCCCAGTGTCTCACTCTGTTTCTGCTGTCTGTCAATCTGGATGTAGAACTCTCAGCTACCTCTCCAGCACCAGGTTTGCCTGTGGCTTGTCATGCTTCCTGCATGATGACAATGAACTGAACCTTTGAATGACAAGCCAGCCCCAATTAAATGCTTGCCCTTATAAGAGTTGCTGTGGTCATGCAATCTCTTCACAGTAATAGAAACCCTAAGACACTTGTAAACCCTGGAACTTCAGAGTTCTATAGCAGTGACTAACGGAGGCTCCCAAATCACATCTACATACTGACCTCGGGCTCAAAGCTACCAAACTCTTAGAGCTATTTTTGGCTGATGAGGTCAGTTTCTGACCATCCAAGGTGGACTGTCTGTCCCTGTGCACTTCCAGCCTGAGCTAGGCCTTTTCCTGCTTGCTTCCTTTGTCTTTCAAATGTCTGGTCCTCCTGCTTTGCACACCTGCTTGCACATGCCTTTCCTTACACAGAGGTTGGTTCAGACCTGAGTCCCTGACCTCTGGATATTCCCTAATCAGTCCTTTAGGATAGTTTTCACTTTTTTTTACCAGCAGATTCTCAAGTGGTTACCTGGCTATTGCCCTCTAAATAATACAGTTTGACATCCCAGGCTTTCTCTCCACTGCTGTCTCATCTTCTCATTAAAACCCACAACTTCACTTGAAGCTTGTAAGGGCTGTGGTTTGTTCCAAGGAAAGGATCATTTGCCTTTTAGGAAGCTGCTTCTGTTTCCCCTTCCCTGGACCTGTTGAGATTGTGCTAAGGTTACTTCTCCATGTTCTGTTTGCTTTACTTTGTTAGGAAACCTTTCACTTTCTTCTTGGAATCCTCTAGTTCTCTCATTGAGATAAAGTCTATTATTTCATATTGAGACTCCTACTCACCTCATACAGAGTCAGCCTGTGATCAGCCATGTTACCCAAAAGTCCAGGTGAGCTCAGCTTTGAGGACATTATTCAACGGTCTTCTTGGTCCTCTATTGCCGGTCTTTGGTTTCCGTGGAGGGAATGAATGTTTATTATTTGTTTGCTTTACTATTTGACTTTTGTCTTTAATTTTATGAAATCTCATTTTGACATAGTTATGAGTACATTTCTTTTATATAATCTAAGATCCTTGTATCTGTTTTCATGACTCTCTAGAAATGGCTTCTTGTCATGTCTTTCTCTTTCTCTCCTTCTGTTTGGTTCCAACAAAGCCCATCGGCTTAGTTTTCAGATATTGGAGAAAAAAATAGCTTCAGGGCTCTCAGTGTGTTCTCTCCAAGCCCCAGGTATGCCCTAAGCCCCCACTTCTTTCTTATTATGTTAATTTGATTATGTTACTGAGAATGGATGTGTGCTATAAACATAGAAGGCATGGAATCTCTCTACATAGTCCTGGCCATCCTGGAACTCACTATATAGACCAGGCTGAGTTCAAACTTATACACAGATTCACCTGCTTCCAGCTCATGTGTGCTGGGATTAAAGGCGTGCACCACCACTCCCAGTGATGTAGCAATTTTAATGTTCTTTTTTTTTTTTTCAGATCTTGATTCTGTAGGTTGGAGTAAAGCCTGAGTTTATGTATTTCTGACAAGATGCCAGATGATGCTAAAACATTGCCCGTAGCCTTCACTTTAGAATCAGGTGTGTTCACAATTAGTAACACTGAAAGGTTTATTTTGAATACAAATATCTTCCTTTTGAACATTGAACTACTGTCTTAATTGGGGTTGTCCTTATAGCAGGGAACTTGACTAGGAGATGAATCCAGGAAATTCAATGCATACTAGTTACTTTTATAGGTAACAATGCAATTAGGGGCCCTCTGAAAAGCCTGAACATTGTCCCACCAGGGGACATGGAGGCTTATCTACCAGTCCCTTTAACTCATTGGTAGCATTTGTCCTTGAGATGAAAGTCAATGGCATATGAAGGTGATGTGTTCTGGGATCTATTGGAGGCAGACTGTGAACTCAGATACGGGATAAAGCATCAAAATCATTGCCTGAGTTTCCTTTTGGAAATATCTAATGATAGGTACTGTTGTTTCAGACCATCTGACAACTAAGCTTTAAAGGGCTCTAAGAGGCCCAAACATGATAAATAAGGCAGAGTCAGGCCCGCCTCCCCACCCCTTCCCAGTTCCCTCTCTCTTGCTAAACCATTAGATATTCCTAAAGCTAGCCATCAAGGTCTATTCCCTTATTTGGCCGCTGCCTTACTCCTGGCTCCTTCATGATGCTAAGTGCCAATGTGCAGCTAGCAAAATTTTCTATTTGGCTACACTGACTGACATGTTCAGTGAGAACCTACCAACTCATCCTAGCTCATCCCAACACAGACTTCCCCCCTTTATCCTCTTTACAAATCAGTCTTACAGAGCCATTTCCTACTGTTTCTGTCCAATTCAGATTCAACCACCTTGTCTCTCTGGCTTGTTTACTAAAGGATCTCTTTGTGTTGGAAATTGGTGTTTGGATGTGTTCCAGGTCTAAATGAGGTCCAGAAGGGAGCACTCTGAGGTGTCCAGTTTCCTTCTGGCTTCCTTGTCCTATAACAAGATAATGACTTAAATCTGCTGAAATGTGGGCAGGCAGTCCAGGAGTTGGTGCTCTTTGGGTAAAGATTACTGGTGGAGAAGCAGCATGCAAGTGGGCTGGGAGAAAGTGAAACATCCCCTCCCATCAGTCTAAGGTGACTTGGACCAGGCTAAAATCTACACAGGACTTAAAATTCAGTCTTCTCCTCATTGACCCTTGCAGGCTCCTACTAAATGAAAATATTCTAGTACCTCGTTTTACATCACCTAGTCCAGTCAGTGATCTACCCTGGGGAAATCCCATAATATTTCTTTCCTCAGTCAGTCAGAATCTGTAACTGTATTTCCTGCTTGCTGCTCTTATAGAATTAACATGCCCTCTCACTCCAAGGCACTCGGATAAGTCATAACCATGTTGCCATTGACATTTATTCCAAGCCCTCCAGCATGAGGAACCAACAATTATCTAGGGTGCCAGGCAGTCCCAGATCCACTGAGGCAGAACTTTCTTCCTTCCTGGTGTGGATAAAAAGGCATGGGCCCCAGCAGAGCCTGTCAGAGAAGCTGAGCACAGACGGAGCTGTAGGTCCGTACTAGACAGGCACAGTACAGCAGCAGCCATAGTTCTGTAGCGCACAGACACAGCTCCTCAGGAATCAGGTTGGGGATGCAGCCTGTAGCTTTCAGCCGCTGACCTCTGATCTCTTGCTATTTCACTCTGTCTTCCTATACCCGGAGTTATAGAGCAGCTGCTTCTCTTGGTCCATACGCTGAGTCTTAGGATGTAGAGGGATCTTGGTGAGACTTGAGTTAGAGTCTGGCTGTTAGCAACTCTGATCCGGGGTCAAACTAGAACTTAGGACCAACTCTGTTCCTCTCCTAGGGTCAGTACGCCCATATATGACACCGGAAGTAGGCGGGAAGTTCTGAAATAACATCACCATCATGGATATGAAAAAACGTAAAGATCTTCATAGACAAGCAAAAGATTGGAAAGGATGAGTGGGGGTGGGGGGGTGTTCTGTGCCTTTGTCCTTACATACCTGCATTTTTACTTTCTTTACAGAACTAAGCAGAGCAGTACCTTGGCAAAGACATATTCAGGACCTTAGTAGTCGAGTGTGGGTTCTTCATAACGATGTCCTCACTGCAGACCCTAGGAAAGAGCAAACAGTTCCGGGTGAGTAGCCCAGGCTCTTTGTAGCAGCCCCTCCTGCTAATGCCCATTTGTCCTCGGCCTTTCATTTCTGTGCACGTGTGTTAGCTTGCCTTACCTGGAGGAGCATTGCATGGGCACTTTAGAATAGATGGCAACCATAGGCTTGGATAGCTATGGGATGGGCCAATGGAAAGAGAGGTGACTCTAGGAAGACAGGAAAGTTAAGGAAATGGTGAGAAACCTTTTTATCTGTGATGTTACAAAGAGTCAAATAACAGAGAAAGAACTACGAATCGATGAATCTTTGAATCCATGAGAAGCTGACTTTTCTAAAGGAAAGAGTTACCCAAATGGGATGTCTGTGTGAACGAGTGGTGAAGAGCAGGTGACAGGAAGGTCTGTGAGGAGATTGGAGCCATTGTTTCCTTGTGCTTTGGAAGCATGAACTGAACCCTACTTTCTGCCCTTGCCTTCCCAGTCACTGTCACCTTACTCCCTTGCCAATATCTGGAGACTCTTGAGGACAGGGGAGACCCCATGTATCTGGGACTGAACAAGCCTACATGCTGCCTGTTCTGCACAAAGGAAGGGGAGCAGCCGGTGCTGCAGCTTAAGGTGAGTTCAGAAAAGAAGGCTCTGCTTTCACTTGACCTGGGGCCCATCTATCTCATAAAGCTATCATTTGACAGAAGCCGTGATTTTTAAATCTTTTAAAAGGCAATTCAAAGATTATCCCTACACCAATTTATTGTTCCCCTAAGGGTGCATGCATCACTAAAGAACAAGAAAAAGGTTGTAGGGGTATTTGAAAGTAGTTTTCCAAAATAACTTTTTGTTTTATTTTACAAAGGTAAGTTTTGTTAAGTAAGGTTTTTAGAATTACAAGGGGAAAGGGGTGCTCATATATGTGATCAAGTGTCTATGTGCATGTGTGCACACTTATGGGTATAGCTCAAAGGCTGACACTGAGTATTTTCCTTCATATCTCTCCATATTATTATTATTATCTTTGAGACATGGTTTCTCTGTGTTAATAGTCCTGGATGTCTTGGAACTCATTTTGTAGACCAGGCTGGCCACAGACTTGGAGATCTGCCTGCCTCTGCCTCCCGAGTGCTGGGATTAAAGGCATGTGCACCACCGCCTCCCTCCCTACATTATTTCTTAGACAAGATCTCTCACTGAATCTGGAGTTCAACAACTGGGTTAGGCTGGCTGGGACAGGTGGTGAGAGGGTGACAAAAACAGCTGGTCATCGTGGCACCTGCCTCTCATCTCAGCATGGGGCAAGAATCTGTCTCAAAACATTAGAAATACCAAACCATAGACAAATCAACAAATTTGAAATTTGTGTCCCAATGTTTCTACTTTATTCTTGACATATATTTGGGGTGTATGATTCTTAATACCCTAGTAAGAGACAGAAGTCTCCAGGACTGCTTTGACAGATGGGGACCGTTGTTAGAGATGACCCAAAAGTTCAGATGGTGATGTTTCTTCCCACGATTTCCTTCTCACCCACCAGAAAGGGGACATACTGGAACTGTACCGCCAAAAGAGACCTGTAAAGCCTTCCGTCTTCTATCACAAGAAGAGTGGTACAACCTCAACATTCGAGTCTGCAGCCTTCCCTGGATGGTTCATCGCTGTCTGCTCCAAAGGAAGCTGTCCACTCTTTCTGACCCAGGAACTGGGGAAAACCCACATCACTGACTTTGAGATGACTGTGGTGCATTAAGGTCGGTTTTGTAATGGGTGTTGTCTGCCTAGCAGAGAACCTTGCCTTTGCCTCCACCATTCTAGCCCTCAAAGCTGTTCCTAGCCCTCAAAGCTGTTCCTTCTTACATGAGCATTGTTATCCTGGTCTGTCCTTTATGGGGAGGCAATTTTTTTTTCATGCTATGCCAGTTAGTTTTGTCAACCTACAACAAGCTAGACTCTTCTGGAAAGAAAGAAAATCAGCTGAGAAAATGCCTCTATTATATATATTTTGTTGTTGTTGTTGGAAAGTCTGTGGGTCATTTCTTGATTAGTGATTGACAAGGGAGGGGCCCAGACCACTGTGCCACACCTGTGGGGGAGGGAGGGGCTGGAGGTATAAAAAAGCAAATTGAGCAAGCCATGTAGAGAAACCATCATTTCTCTGTGGTCTCTGCTTCAGTTCCAGCCTCCAGATTCCTGCCCAGTTCTTGCTCTGACATTTCTCAGTGATGGACTGTTACTTGGTACCCAGAAGCATAAAATGAAATAAACCTTTTCCTGGAAAAGTTATTTTTACTAAATGGTTTATCATGGCAACAAAGAAGCAAACTAACATATACATTCAAGCACAGGTAATAAAGTCTGAGCCTAGAATAGGAAGAAAGAGTCTTTTTGTTGCTGGGCTTTTTACTCAGAGATGATTAGTGCCCTCCAATAGGCTGTCAGAAAAAATGGTAGTGGTGTATTGGACATCTTTCCATAGTTAATTGAGGACACCATCACAAAATTAACAAAGAGAGCTCTAGCTATATGCTGTATAATACATACATATATATATATGTATATCTGCTAATATCTAAACTAGGAACTGTAATAGTGACCATCTGCGTTCACACTGGGTTTTCAGACACATTACTCTATGGCACTCTCTCAAGATCTCTCGAATCCTGACAAAAAAAGCAACCATTACACCCCAACAAAGCAGAAGACTGAGAGGAAAGCTGAGCCCTCCCGTGGTTGGCTCCCCCTGAGGCAGCTGGATCAGATGCAGAACATCTTACCATGTTTCCATCCAAAGAATTACTGCTGGTTTTTATAAGGAGCAAATTTTGCGAAATAAAATTGTTTATCTCACTTGCTTTATTGACTATGATTATTTTAGTCAAATAAACTAGTCATATTACTTTTGCATTTATAAGGTTATAGCTTGTAAAGCAGGTTCACATGATGTTGTTCTCTCTCTCTCTCTCTCTCTCTCTCTCTCTCTCTGTGTGTGTGTGTGTATGTGTGTGTGTGTGTGTGTGTGTGTGTGTGTGTGTGTGTGTGCATGTGAAGACCAGAAGTCTGATCACCTTCTATATTGAAGCTCAGAGTTGCCAATTCAGCTAGTGCAGCTGTCCATCTTGCTGATGGAGAACTCCCTGTCTCTACCTTCAGAGGGCTGGGATTACAAATGGTGGGACACTGTGCTGGTTCAGCTTTTTTGTCTACTTAACACAAGCAAGAGTCATCTGAGAAGAGGGAACTTCAACTGAGAAAATGCCCCCCATAGACTGGCAAGTCTGTAAAGCATTTTCTTGATTAACAACAATGTGGGAGGATCCAATCCACTCTGGGAAGTGACACCTTTGTGCTAGTGACCCTGTGTTGTATAAGAAAGAAGGCTAAGAAAGCCATGAGTTACCCGATAAGTAGCATCCTCCATGGTCTATTCTTCAGGGCTCTGCCTTCGGGTTCCTGACCTATTTGAGGTCTTACCTTGGCTTAGGTGGTGGTATGAATGAGAATGCTTCTATAAACTCCCTAGTTGGTGATCTGTTCAGAAGGATTAGGAGGTGTGGCCTTGTTGGAGGTGTGGCCTTTTGGGAGGTGTGGCCTTGTTGGAGGTGTGGCCTTTTGGGAGTAGGAGTGTTGCTAGGGGTGGGCTTCAAACACCCACAGCAGGCCCAATGTCTCTTTCTGCCTGCTGCCTGAGGCTCTGAGAGGATATAAAGCTCTTGGCTACTGCTCTAGCTCCATATCTGTCTGTTCCCACCATGATAACAATGAACTAACCCAAATTAAATGATTTTCTTCATAAATCTCACCTTGGTCATGATGCCTTTTCACAGTAATAGAACAGTAACCAAGACAGCTTCCCTTCGTGATAGGCTATAACCAGAACAAGTAAGTCAAATAAATCTTTCCCTTTCCAAGTTGCTTTTGGTCATAATCTTTATGAAAGTGATAGAAAGCAAACTACCACAGCCACGATGCCTGCCCAACACTTACATGGGTACCGGGGATTTGAACTCTGGTTCACGTGCTTGAGCTGCATCTCCTTTACCCCCCAATTCCCCTCCTCGGTCCCAAGTTTCTTAGTTGTTAGAACAAGCAAGATTTCTGAGGAAGGTCTCTTTTGAAAGCAGGTTCTTCAAGGCCCAAATATGGATGACTAGGACAGAGAGGACCCCATTAATAAAAAGTATATTCTATATTTCAGTGCATGATGCAGATGTGTAGCTGACAGAAAATCTCCTGCCCCCATCCTGGAATCTATTTCTGTGAGTATCTTTTGAGTTGTTTTACTTTGAACTCATCAATCATAAACTGACTTGGCTTTCATGTATGATGAACATATTCATTTTGAAGATTTATCCTTTCCCATATCCTTTTAAAGTGTAAGAATAATTTTAGTAATTCTTTGAACATTTCCTACAATGTGTTTTTATCACATCCACTCCATCCCCCAACACTCCAGATCTGCACCTCTTTCCTTACCCACTCAATTTTGTGCCCTCACTTTTTGTCTGTTTATTTTTAAACCTATTAAGTTCCATTTCTGCTGCCTTGCAGGAGGAAGGTGCATTCAGGATTTCCTTTTATTATGTATACACACACACATACACTCACACACACACACACACACACACACACACACACACACACACACACATGGAGTTCAGTTCTTTGCAGTGTGGTGGTTGATAAAATGATCTCTTCAGTCTGTCCTGCTGGAAAAGACAGTAATTCAAAGCCTGCCTCTACCTCCAGTGAAAAGAACCCTAGCAGGTTCTTTCAACCATCTCCTGCACTACAAAACTTGGAGAAATAAACTTTTATACTCAGATTTTTTTTTACCTAAAATCTGTGCCAAATCTTTTTGAGGACACAACCAAGTAGACTTCAGAAGAAACTGATTGTTGTTCATCTTCATCCAGAGTGACAACTGAGCACTATAAGAAATGGAACCCAAGAGCCCATTGCACATTTCTGCTAGATGGTTCTTCTATAATACATTTCCTAAATCAGTTTATATTTAGGACTATTAAAAGTTATGGACATTTTTCCCTTGGTATACTTTCTAAACAATAGACATAACAATGATCTTGGTTTTATAATACTGGAACTGAGGATGCTGTTATTGCGTGACTTAAAGAGAGAATCAGACCACAAGAGCAGGGCTGGTATGACTGCCAGGCTGTCCCCAAGAAAAGGGAAGGCAGCACTACTAAAAAGGAGTTTGGGGCTTATAGGGTGCTTTTAGCTGTGTGGAGCATGACAGGAGAGCATTAAGGAAAAAGGACTGTCTCGGGCAAAGGGGACTGCAATAAGCAAAATTATCTGGAGGCTGAAGTTGGGCTCCTCTGCTGAGGAGAGGAGTCATCAGACCTCTGAGAAGTGTAGATTATTCCATTTTCGTTGTCCTGAAGAGGCTGGATCCCACACAAGCCATCCATCTTGATATCTTAGGGGACTCCCTCTTGGGCCAAAGATCTAGGCCAGTTGAGCAAGTATGATCTCTTGGTCAAGATTTTTCTCTGACTGCTTGCCTACCATGATTGTCTACTGTAACAGATCATTCTTGTCAGACTCTTCTTCTTTTGGGACCACCATCCACAAAATAATGACATGGAGACTTATTATTAGTTATGAAAGCTTGGCCTTTAGCTTAGGCTTATTCCCAACTAGCTCTTATAACTTAACCTGTTTCTATTTATCTATGTTCTGCCACTGTGGCTTTTGACATCTCCTTCACTCTGTATGTCCAACTCCCTTCTGTGTCTTTCTGGTGTCTCTTTTGCTTGCCTAGAGTCATCATCACACATTCCTCTCTCTGCCAAGAAGTCCCGCCTTAACCTCTCCCACCTAGCTATTGGCCATTTGGCTCTTTATTAAACCAATCATAGAGACACATCCTGTAAGTCTTCTGTGTTTAAACAAAACTTCACATTTAATACTATTCACAATTTTGTTCCTGTCATGAAATGATTACCATTCAATATAAAACATCAGGTTTTAGGTGAACAGAGACTTATTTTAAGGCTTTTCCCAAAACCTTCCATTTTGAAGGCATCTCTATTTTAAAGTTCGATTCCTAGAGCTACAAATAATAAAACTTCCTATAAAGGGGGGGGGGGATTAACAGAGCCAACCAATTTAATTTCTGTGTTGCTATTGAAATTTAAAATGTCAAAATATAACAAATATATAGACATCACAATTAATCTGTTAGAGCTACCTTTATTTCATATTATTGATTATAGATGTGGTAGATGTCCCATAGTATAGGAACTCACCATTCCTACAAAACATAAAACTCTAATTAATAAATCCAAAGTCCAAATTCCAAACATTGGAATTTAAAGAAAGGGCACTGGGAAGAGTTAGGAACCAAAGGTTGAAGAGCTTCCTAGACTCTTGAAAAAACGGACTTGAGTGTATCATCAGACACCAAGTTGGTCACTGGTGATCTGCCCTAGGCTCTAAAGAAGGAGCCATTTTATCAGAAGGACTTCACTATTCATCCCTAGAAAGATGTCTTATCTGACTACAGGGAGCTGTCATGTTCAGAATGGAGGGCTCCCATATGGTTCTGCCATTTCACTTCCAGTTTGCATATTCTGGGGATTTCCTTTACCTTCTTCCCCTGAAATTCTCTGACCTGGTCTGCAATTATCATCTCCCTCTTCCAAAGCTTTACCAGAAATAAGCTTCCTAGAGACAAGAACCTGCACATGCTCCCTTAGCCAAAGGCCAGAAGCCCTACCTCAGCAGTCAGAGCATAGGGTAATTTTTGTAAGAAAAGCCACAAAGACCAAAATACATGTATACCTGTACATGGGCCCATAAGTGCTTTCATCAGGAGACAGCTGGTGTCTTTTCTGACAGATCCCACCATTAAATTAACTCCAGCCATGGATAAGGCTCTTTGACTTCAAGGGAACTACTGTTTCTCGTTGAGCGAAGAGTTGGTGGGACCATGCTCTTTGTTCTTCATAACAAGGCTAAGTCTGAGGAAAATTAAAGATCCTGTATCATCTAGCAACAAAGGAAAAATTTTCACACTGCTCATGAGGTTGTATTGGCAAGGCTGCAATGTATCAGGAACCATATTCCTCCGAGGATTTACTGACAGAGAATGGCACAAAAAAATTGAACACACAATTTAATTATTCATGTAAAATAGCACGATAAATGACTGTTACAGATTTTATGCCTTCCCGCTATGAAGTCAGAACTGGAGCTGCTTAGATTCTTAGGAGTCCCAAGAAAAAAGCATCTGCTCCCAAATTTGCTAGAGGATAATAATCAGTTGTCGTAGGGAAACAGCCACCATCACAGTTAGGGTGTTATTGCTGTGAAGAGACACCAGAACCACATCAACTCTTATAAATGAAAACATTTAACTAGGGTGGCTCATTTACAGTTTTAGAGGCTCAGTCCATTCATTATGGCAGGGAGAATGGCAGTTTGGAAGCAGACATGGTGCTGGAGCTGAGTGTCCTACATCTTGACTCAGAGACAACAGGAAATTAACTGAACATCACATGGAGAGAAGCTTGAGCAAAAGAGACCTAAATGCCCACCCCCACAGTGGCACACTTCCTCCAACAAGGCCACACCTCCTAATCATGCCACTGTTTGAGGGGGACCTTTTCTTTCAAACCACACAGCTACTATGTCCCTCCTGGGCCCAGGGTGCCAGACAAAAGCACTCTACAACTGTCTTAACTTTCTGCTTTGAGAAGACATAGTTCCTGGATCAGCTTCACATCCCTACCCTGATACAAACCCTGTCCAAGGCACACTTTTTGATTTGATCATAAACATTGTTCTACCTAAATTCCACCTAAGTACTACCCTTCTCCAAGTCCCCTGATGACTGTCTTCCAGGAATAAATCAAAAGGTCGGACTTTACTGGACCTCATAGTTGTTACTGATTATTTCAGACTCATACAGGTAGGGGTGTGATAATTAGGCCTGAGCCTTTCACAACTGGATCCTGGTGGCACACTGAGTATGCATCATGATATTTTATCTGAATAATTAACCCACATTCACTATCCCAACCAATATTCATTCTCCTTCATAAGCACTGCCAAGATGCTTATGACTAGTTGATAGACTAGTTGTCTATCTGGAATGAAAAGCATTAATACCAGTGCATTAGACTTTTGCTATATTAATTTCTAGTCTCTTGAGGAGGGGTAGGAATCCTCCACCTCATCATCGAATTAAGCACCAATTTAAAATTTTACAAAAGGCTAGTTTTTATAGACTGATATATTATGGAGAATGTGGACCATGAGGTGGGCACACACAGCATTTTGTGGGCAGCTTTGTAGTGCCACGTGCCCTGCCTTGTGAGGACGGCTCTCATAACAGTGGAAACAAAGAAGAAGCAGTATGATGTTGAGGCTTTCTTTGTAACATTTGGTTCTCAGTGGGAAGTAGGTAGACAACATCCCGGCCATGCAATACGTTTCTCATAAGGCCACATAATATGTATGTTTGAGAGTGACAGGGATAGTGTCAGTGATTATGAATGAGTTGTGGGCAGATAGCAATCCTGTTGTTCTCTGTGACATCAGAGGTTGGGAACAGGTGAGTGGGATTTACTTTGAGTAGAGCTAGTCCGGCTATTTTTCATTAGCATAATAAATGGCTGAGACAATCAGCTTAAAAGGAAGAATGTTTTGCTTGAGCTCACACTTCTGGAGGTTTTGATTCATTTACTGACTAGTATATTCCAAGATTAATCATTAAGGATATAACAGATACTGTACTGAGGACTTAGTGACACATTGCTAAATTGGCAAACATCCCAGTGAGTGGGTATTTTATAAAGCAATGGGGGAGAGAAAGGGAAGACAAAGGCAGAAGAATACAACCTGTGTAAAGAAAGAACGGAGATATAAAATACAGGAGATGGGAGAAGAGAACTTCAGACATGGTGGTTAGAAGATAACTCAGAGGAGGCAGCACAATATAAACAATCCAGGTATGCGGATGTGAAGGAGCATCATACATGTAAAAAGCTTGGCAAGTTCAAGGAACTGAAGGATTAGCATAACTGCTAGAAATAGAGATTCCCAGAACAGGAAGGGTGATTATCTAGGCAAGCCTGCAAAGTATATGCAAATGGGAAGACTGGGAGACTCTAAATACTGATAGATAGCCATGTAGGATACGGATTTAATGGGGGTAGCTGAGGATAGAGGGCACCATTTGGCTGCTGACCCTCAATCCAGCTGAGCTGTGGTGTTGGCTTGGCGATTAGTGGTGAGTGGCAGGGTTCTTACACAAGGATGGGTAGAATGAGATGTACCGAGGTAATCTTTGAAAATGAGCTTTCTGACGGAGTGTTGGGCTTTAGTAAAGGGAGGAATCAGTGATGACTCCTTGGTTTCTGTCTTGAGAAACTGAGGAGGAAACTGGGTGTGGAAACAGGCAGGCTATGGGGAGCGTTAATGACTGTGCTTGGCACATATCCATTTGTAAGCTCTGAGACAGTACAAATCAGCACATTTCCAATCTGCAGCTTAATAGAGCTCTGAGCCAAAGACCATCTGTTAGTTTACACCTAGAACTTAAGTTCAAGAACACATAGTACCACCTTTTGAAGTATTATGGAAGGAGGAGTCAAGGTGAGTCCAGAGATGCTTCAGCCTTTAGAAGTCTCGTGAGGAGCAATCAACAAGCAGTATTAGGAACAGATCCGAGCAAGGTTGGGGAAACCCAGACAAGACTTGGTGCAGAATATCTGGTATATGAGTAAAAGGTGTGGAGGTGTGAAGCTGCATCTGAGACTCCCTGAGGTGAAATGGCAGCATCCTCTGGACTAGACAATAGACAGAGGTATAAATAATGATGCTCCAAAAATATGTTTGGGTGGAAAAATCAGACAAAGAATTTAGACTAGAGTGTACTGAATAGTGAGTGGGTAATTAATAAGTGGTAAACAGATTACAGTAACAATGAGATATACGTCTTTTATAGTGAGCTATCAAAACTCTTATAATCTAAAGCAAGTATTAGGCAAAAAGAATAAAGATGCCTTAGAAGTGTTTAAATGGGAAAAGTCCATATCTAAGACAGAGAGCTCTCTTGAAAATAAAAAGTGTACCTACTCCATCGCCCCTCAATTCACATTTCTATTCTAAAGAAAGCCTTGCTTGTATTTGCAAGATAAGCACCTGTGCAAATAAGTCTTTAGGAGGATGCTCATTGCCACTCTGTTGATGAAAACCTCCCAGTCTATCTCTGGAGGGTTGGCTAAGCAAATGACAGTAAAGCAGGTCTATTGGAAACTGGGCAGTAGCTATACAGAGTGAGCTGAAGCTATCCATACCAGGATAGTCATCTATTCAAACATATGGCTGAGTGGGAAAGTACATGTAGTCTATCATGCCAATCAAGGAAATATATGTGAATAAGAAACACACACATTTACAGATATACAGTGGCTCACAGAGAAAAGCACTGTGTGTTTTCTTTCTCTTTTTTTTTTCCCTGAGACAGGGTTTCTCTGTGTGGCTTTGGAGCCTGTCCTGGAACTCACTCTGTAGACCGGGCTGGCTTCAAACTCACAGAGATCGGCTTGCCTCTGCCTCCTGAGTGCTGGGATTAAAGGTGTGTGCCACCACCGCCCAGCAGTGTATTTTCATATTGAATGAACCAGAATGATATAAACACATCATAGTGGCTACCTTTGAGTTGAGGGAAAGAAAAATTAGTATTTAGGGGATACAATTTAGGCTTATTTGCTGAATGTATTATTAATAACAAGTAACAATATTTTAAAGAGTAAGGACAGATATTTGTGCGTGTACATGTGTGTGTTTGTGCCCATACGTGCGCATGCCAAGTGTGAAGGTTAGAGTCAGTTTTCTTCTTCCACCATGCAATTACTGAGGGTCAAACTCAGGTCATCAGACTTGGGAGCAAGCACCTGTACCCTCAGAGCCATCTCACTGGCCTGACATTTTTAACGTAGAAAGAATGTGTTATGTATAAAGAAATTATATATTAGCAGAGGTTCTGGGTTTTCAAAAACTGAGATGGTTGTCAAACGCTGGGTGATTGAACATTTTCTATCCAGATAACTAACGCATGGTTACCTAACAAGGTACTGGGCAATCATTTCACAAACAAATGACAACAAATGATGGAGGGGTGTGGAAAGGGGTAAACCTAATTCACTGCTGATGGAAATGTGAACTAATCCAGCCACTGTGGAAATCAGTATGTGGTTCTTCAAAAACTTAAAAGTAGATCTACCATGTGACCCAGGCTGCCTCTTCTCGGTGTTTTGAAAGGCCCAAGTCAACATATTACAGGGACACTTGCACGTCAGTATTCACTGCAGCAATATTCACAAAAGCTAAGTGTGGGAACAAGCCTAGGTGTCCATCCACAAAGGAGTGGACAAAAGACATATAATAAACACACACATATGAATTTTTCAGACATCAAGAATAATGATATGTAATTTGCAGGAAAATAGATACAACTCAAAATAATCCTATTAAGCAAATTAAATATTTCAGAAAGGCAAATATTTCTTTAGTTTGTGGTTCCTAGAATTTTTATAGCTACATAAAGCACGTTGTAATATATATCACTAAAGTAGAAGTGAAATAACCCTTTGAGACAAAGGTCCAGGAGGGGGTAGTTAAGAAACAGGAAGGCAAGCGGGCAGGGACAGCATCTGACCAAAGTACATTATATACTTGAGTGCAAGTGTTCTTTTGTAGTATAGCACTGTAATGAATTTCTGTCAATAAGAAGAAAATAGGAGCTATCACTTCTTCCTTACGCTAAGACTGGGAGATCTGGAGAAATCACTTTTGTTACCACACATTTTATGTCGACATGCACAAATATTCACCTTTATGGGTGCACACTGTGATATCTATATGCATGTGTGCCTTGTATAATACCCACTTGTTTCTATGGCTACTTCCCATCCCTAAAAGTAACCCCAAAAGTGGTTTTTATTTCATAAGCACATCCACTTTTCCTCTTTGATATCACAAATGTTTTCTTTGCCTGCTGTTTATATCATAAACAAAATCAAGAGACCCTTCCTGACCCGCAAAAGTGACACGGGTGTTCAGTTTTAAGTAGTAGAGACTTTAAAATGTATTTTCCAAATAACAAAGAAAATCAGATGTGAAGAAATAAAAAGATATAGATACTATCACAACATATGAAGGGAAGAATAGGTGGAAAAAATAGAAGCCTATGAAATGGAGTAAACAAATGTGTACTCATGTTGCTGAATGGAAGAGATCCAGGGGGAACCAGAATACAAGAATCTCCTTTCTAATCACCCTTGAATATGGTCACCCCCAGTGGCCTCCAGTTTAAGAAGGCAAAATAGCATCAGCATCTTTTGCAGGGTTAGACTATTTCATTGACTACAGGGAAAAGTCATAAGGACATGTGATTCGGAGATTAGAACAGAAGAAATGACATCATGTTGCATCCTCTCTCCATCTATTTTTTCTTGTGTACAAGTGCACATACACTAATTCTCTTCAGGATACAGACAGACAAGGAGTTTGTCTTTCTCCTGCAAATCTTGGGGCATGGCTTTATGGAATTGCTTTCAGATGTCGACCATGCAGAGACCCATTATTCTTGAGCCTCCTTCTCTGGTCTCTAGCTTCAATTCATGTGACAAATACTGTAAATACTGTATACATCAATCCAGTGAGGCAAATAGAGTATTTGGACACCTCCCAAATATGCAGCTTCTTTCTCTTTTCCCCCTTCACCATGGCACCTCACTGATGATGGTTCAAGTAGATGGGTTCTCTCTCTCCTACTCAAGTCCAGAGTCTGTGGACCTTCTGAACTGTTTATAAGCACAATCCAGGACTGCACTATGTTTTCACTACCACTGGCCATTCTTTCTATGCGCCGGTGCTTACAGAACTCAGAATCTTTGTAGCCTGACCTACTATGTATTAACCTTCGTTGTTGGAAGTCCCTCCTGGTCACCCTTGAAGACGTCTTGTTTTTTCATCTTTGCTCAGTCCTAGAAAAATATTGTCCCAATGAATTCTTTAGATTCCTTCTCCCATGTCACTCAGATGTTGTGCATGTATGTTGCATGAATTATTTTTGGTATTATAATAAAATCTGGAGCCAGATTTTGGGAAAAAGCTGAAATATCAGAGAGACAGGGAACAAAACAAAGCCAGTTCTCACCCAGTCAACTCCTCAGGCCAAATGGGGTAGGTCCTAGCTCCATGAGTCCTCAGACTGACCCAGCTAGCAGGAAAAGGGAAAAACACCTGCCTTCTTCTCTGTAACTTTCTTTTCCCATCCAGCTATTTTAATTCCTGGATCAACTTTCCTAAGGCTAGGATTAAAAGTGGGTACCACCATTGCCTGGCTCTGTTTGGCCTTGAATTCACTAGTGATAGGATTAAAGTCATGGGTCACTACTCCCTGACCTTTATGACTTGGCTTTGTGGGTGGCTCTGTCCTCTCATATTCTAGACTATGTATCACCACACATGTACCTAAAGGTATGTGATAGGAGACTCAAAAAAAGTACAAACCCTCAGACTGTACCCAGAACATTCTGAGAGGCAGTCAGTGAACACTACTGGGGTGGGGAGAGACTCCAGGAATATTCAGTTCTGTTTTGTCTGCACCCACCTCTTCCTAAGCTGACATTCTTTCACGGCCACAATTCTCTGGGGTCACAAGTATCATAGAAACAGAAGTGTCATATAAAAAAAAGAGGAGTAAATGATTTGCGATGTTACTAAGCAACCTTTCTGTACTTTTCAGCTCCATGTTCCTTGAGGATTTTAATACCTACTTAGGCATTTCTTGAAGTTAAATGCAGCCTCTGCACAATGTTGTAATGTAAGACCTTGCCAACACACTTTGGTATTGATGCAAGATGCACACTATGCAGTGATAATTTATTTTAGCAACATTTCTTGAGAAATTAGTATGCAGCAGTCAAGAATAGCACAAAGCCAAACAGAAGAAATCGTCTTTAAGAAAGTAAAATGTTTTTTGTTGTGAGCCTAGCCTTCTCAAAAAAACCTCCATTGTCCATGCTGCCACCAGCAGCCGCGTTGACGAGTGTGGTTTGTGTTCCTGCTGGAGATCATATTCATGTCCTTTATCTGTGCTGCCACCTGAGACCATACTGGTATCCCTCATCAGTGATGTCATTGGGAGCCATTCTGATCTCTGTGGTTTGTGCTACTGCTGGGATCCATGTTGATGTCAGTGATCCCTGCTACCACGAAGAGACCTTGTTGATTATCCGTGCTTGATACTCTCACCAGAAACCGTGCTGGTGTTCATGATCCATGCTAAGATTGCGTTAATGTCTGTGGTACATGCTGCCTCTGGAGGTCAGAATGAGGTCCATGGTCCATGATGCCACTAGGATTGTGTGAATGTCTATGGTCCATTCAGACATGAGAAACCGTATGGAAGTCCATGATCCATGCTGTCACTGACGGTGATGAGCAAGGAAGCATCTGTTGCAGTGGTATTGACGACTGCAGAGTTGGAGCTTGGGAACTGGAGGAGGAAAATGAGAAAGACTGATGCAGGGAGGTGATTCTCAAGTGCAGTGCTTCTGGGGAACAACATGATTGTGCTGCTGAGGAACACAAGAGAGCAGCTCTCCCTGATCTGCCCCCACACGCACTGGTCAAGGATTCTTCATAGAACAGCTTTTTCTCACTTCTATGCTCATGCATGTATGAACACCAAACAGGGCTATGACCATTCTTCCCCAGACGTGCGAGGGAACTGGAAGATATAACCATTGTGACTGAGATAGCAAGCTTCTGTGGTAGGCAGTTTGAACATAATTGGCCCCCATAAGCTCATAGGAAGTGGCACTATTAAGAAAGGTAGCTTTGTTGGAGTAGGTGTTGCCTTACTGGAGAAAGTTTGTCACTATAGGGGTGGGCTTTGAGGTCTATTCTGCTCAAGGTACCCCTACCTCAGTATACTTCCTGTGGCCTGAAATCAAAGATATAGAACTCTCAGCTCCCTCTCCAGCACCATGCCTGCTTGTATGCCACCATATCTCAACATGATGATAATGGACTAAACCTCTGAAACTGTAAGCCACCCTAGTTAAATATTTTCCTTTGTAAGAAGTGCCATGATCATGGTGTCTCTTCCTGCAGCCCCCCAAAAGACACTGTCATATAATACTTCTTGAAACTTATTGCACTAGTTGCAGAGAAATGACAGGGCTAAGAGATAAGCTATGAGATGTAAGGCAGAGTTCAAGGAAAATCCCAAACAGAAACATTCATTGGTGATGATGTTATAGGAGATAATACCAAGACAGGTTTTGGAACATATTTTGCCTGGTTAAGAACTTTGAACTCAGCAGTGGCTTTACAGCATTACAAGGCCTAATTACTGCTTTGCATATTGGGATCTGAAAGAAGAGAGATTATCATACTCATGTTTGTATTCGATTGCTTGGCTGTTGTAATCCATGTGGCTTTTAGCTAAAGTAACTCTCTATCTTAGTCACTGTTCTATTGTTGTGAAGAGACACCAGGATCTAGGCAATTCTTAAAGAAAACACTTAATTGAGGGCTTGTTTACAGTTTCAGATGTTAATCCGTTATCAATTACCATGGCAGGGAGCATGGTGGCACACAGGAAACATGGTGCTGGAGAAGTAGCTGAGAGTTGTGCATCCTGATCCACAGGCAGAAAAAAGAAAGACAGGGCATGGGCCTTTGAAATCTCAAAGTCCACTCCCAGTGACATACTTTCTCCACCAAGGCCACACTCCTAATTCTTGTAATTCTTTCAAACAATTTCCCTCCTTGGAAAACTAAGTGTTCAAATATGAGTCTATAGGGGTCATTATTATTCAAACCATCACACTCTCACTCAGCAAACAACTGACTTAAAACTATCCCACAAACACTCCTAAAATTCTGAAAAATATAAGAAAATGTCAGAGCTGATCCTTCAATTTCCAATCACTTTATGAATTTAAATAAGGATAGTATAATTAGTTTGGAATTCAAATCAATGTGAATGACTCATTGAAATTTGGATTCATTTTACATTCACTTTGGTTAACAGTCACCATAATAAAAGATAAAGGTGATTCTTGGGCTTCACACTGGAATAATGTTCAGATGAGTGTCACTGCAGAAATGTATGTCTGGGGAAGAGGTGACACAGTGGTCTTTTAAGATGTCTTCCTGTGTTTTCGAGTGAAAGATTCTCTAACAGTTTGATTCTTTGTCCTGGACTCAGCCACATACGGCCCATGCTGGATTTTAATCTTCAGGCTCCAAGTAGAAGTTGGTATTATTTGCTTCGCCCCTCTGCTGTGTGAGAATTATTGCCTGTCTTGCTGTTGGAGAGGTGGCTATGAACCAGCCAGGATAGGAGACGGACTGAAAGGCAGAAGTGGAGCCCTCTATGCTGTGGTAGAAGAGAAAATCTTTCTGTGCTTTGCTCTCCGTAACGTTGTATATATCCATAATGTTTCTATCCTAGGGTAAGAAAGAGGTTTGTTAATGAGAAGGACCAGGGAGAAGGGACCATGGTAACTAAGCACTGAGTACACATCACGGGAGTCACTGCTATATCCAATAGGAGGGACATGAGTTGGGGATACAGGCAAATGAAAAGACAGCTGCTATCACAACAGGTACCCACTAGTTTCCAAATAGCCTGGCTTTTTCCCATATTCCATGATACAAGGAGTTACTGGTTCTTTGGGGCATTGCATTCCCTGGAAGAGAATGGGGTAGGGATGGAGGGTTTCTTATTTGCATCTATCTACACTACCCAACCTCTATGTGAATTTATAAATTACAATTTTCCTCATTAGCAAGGGATGAGACTTTTAACTATAAAACTTTTCTTTTAGCACACAGATTTGAATGGCAATTTTTGCCTGAGTGTGGCACATTATCATCTCTGAGGATGACTAGGAAGAAGTTATTCATGATTAAGGACAGGGAAGCCACTGTTCCTTCACTTTTCAGAAACATTTCCACGATAGGTTTGATTTCTGATTTTCACATTTAAATCTTGTTCTCTGGAGTGCTGTATCTACTTAGTGGCATTGTTCTTATTTGGGAACCAGCCAAGTGAGGGTTCCTTCCTTACTCTGAATAGGGCTTACGGGGATATCATTTTTATTCTGTAACCTGGTGAGCTATCTTAGATAAGTCTATTTGATATGCCTCCTCACAAGTTGCACATACTCACCTTAAGCTGCAAAGTTGGTGTGCCCCCAATTTCAGTACAATGGAGGCAGAGATTTTTGCTCTGGATTCCCAGAAAAACTAGATTACCTTTTTCATTATCTTCGAATTCTGTGTTTCTACATGATATCAAGCTAAGAATGACTGGAAATGCAAGGAAAATGGGAAAGATGTCAGGCTCCAAAAAAAAAAAAATTAAAAATCAACCTTTTGACCCATACCGCATTAATCCTCCAAACCATCATCATCACCACCACCACCACATCCTCCTCATCATCATTTCCTCCATCAAAGCTCCCTGTGTTAGTCACATAATAGTGATTATTAGTTGCTTTCCTGAGACTAATTTTCTATTTCTTCTTTTTAAAAAAGATTTTTTTATTTATATGTATACATTGTTCTATCTGCATGCCAGAAGAGGGACCTGGATCTCATTATAGGTGGTCGTGAGCTACCATGTGGCTGCTGGAAATTGAACTCAGGACCTCTGGAAGAGCAGCCAGTGCTCTTAACCTCTGAGCCGTCTCTCCTGACCTCTTTTTCTTCTTGATACCAGAATCTCGGTGATATGGGAATGTCTTTCTATATGCTGTGAATAAAGGACTGTTTTAGCCCATGACAAGCACCATAGCAGTAGGCAGAAAATCGATGCATAGGTAGGAGAAGGAGGGAGGATTCAGAGGGAGATCCATCAATTCAGCTGCCCAAGGAAGCAACATGTAAAATAACACAGGTGAGCCATGGGCCATGTAGCAGGACAGATTAATGGAAATGGGTTGAATTAAGATAAAGGAGTTAGCTAGCATTGTGCTTAAGCCATAGGCCAAACAGTATGAAATTAATACAAGTGTCTGAGTCATTTGGGGTGGGGGGGGTGGCTAAGTGGCAGCAGGCAGCTAGACATCTGGAATTGCAGGTCTGTGGGTCTGAACTTCTGGCTGGACGGGGCCAGAAACGTAATGTTATAGATGGCTTCCCAACATGGGCCAAACACCCGCCAAAAGTCTAAGAAAGCTTAAAAAGAGTTCTAGAGCACAAAAATAGAGCCAAAAGCAGCTTCTTGATTGTGTCTCTGAAGTGGGTGATGGTATAGAGATGGCACAGCCTTAGAGCTTAAATTACAAAATGGCACCAGACTCACAGCAGGCAGATTAAGCTAAGAAAAAGCCAGGTTCCTGGAGTCTCACAAAAGACTCGTATAAGCAACAAGCTGCATATGATCAATTTAAGGTTTTTGTTTATATTGAACAAAAAGGAAACAGAGTCAAAGCTGGTTTCTTAGTGGCACCATTTTCTTCTGTCAGCTCTGTTTGTTGGCAGTGAGCAGATCCAGCCCCTTTAAGAGAAACTTCCTGACTCAGCTTTATCTGCAAAACCTGTGTGGCCCTTTAAGAGGCTCTGCTGCCAAACACTTAAGTAGAGTTTATAAGTGGCTGTAGCAGTGCTCTACTTGATGATAAGGTAGACTCTAAGATCTAAGATTCCCCAGGGTTTGGGTGGTAAAAGTTTCCATGATATTTAATACTGCTTCCCAGAATTGGGAAGGTAAGCGTGACTCCGGCAACCCCCCCCCCCCCCATGTTAGTTTAGAAAGAGATTCCTAAGAGTCTGGGCATTCTGTATGTATGGGCAGAGGAAACAAATTATTCAACAACCACTAATTATGCACCTAAGACAAAGTACTATGTGGACATGGGAGATTTGGCTTAGGGCAAGCTATGAAATACTTCCCTCAAAGTCTCATATATTGAAGGCTTGATTATCACCTGGTGGCACTATCAAGACATGATCAGATCATGAGAGTCCTAACTTCATCAACAGATTAATCTATTAATGAGTTCACACTTGAGTGAGTTATTGGATAAACGGGCACTGGTAATGTTCCTTTAAAGAAAGAAGGTTGGAACCTCCTCCAGTTTCCTGACTACCACGAGGAGAACAGCTCGTGGCCACCATACCATGTGTCTGTCTTGACACAGACCTAAAAAAGCAATAGAGCCAGCCAGAAGACTCTGAAAACTCTGAACTTATTAGCCCAAATAAACCTTTAAGTATTTCTTAAATTATTTTTGGTGGTGGTAATGATAGATTGTCATACTAATGAAAAGCTGGCTAACACAGATGGTAAAAGGAACAGAATGTGAGAAGGGAGAGGAAGTCTCAATATTAAAACAGGGAATATGATATGAGAGCGCTCTCTGTGATGGGCGGGTTAAGGGGAGAATTAAATAAAACATGGAAGTTTTAAAGAAGTGGGACAAGGCTTCTTGGATTTCCTGTTGATGGGAAGAAGGAATATTTCACCATTATTAGAACAGATGCCAAGAGAGAAGAATATATAACTTTGACAGTAGAAAGATGACCGAGTTTGAATCTATAGATATGGGTAGGTGCAAGCTGGAATTTGAATGAATGCCGTTCTAAAAGAAATGTCATGATTGTGGGACACAAATCTTTCCTACTGAAGACACTTTAGTGAGGGGAGTTGCTGGCCCCTTGTACTATCATTTCTATGTATACAGTTCCCTTTGTGGCACAGGGACCATCTTTTTTTCCTTGACTTTCCTCTGAACATCAGATTGATGACCAGGTAGGGAACAGCAGAAGGCTTGTGCAGACTCATGTCCACTCACTGTGGACTTGATGGCTCTTCAAGAGTAACAGTATCCTCACATGTCACTTACCAGGCTTGACGTTGTTGCTAGCAGGCACTGTTGTTAAAGAATTTCCAATCAGGACCCACACCATCTGTTGGGAGTCATAGATCCTGAAGGTTCTAGGATATTCCTGACCTGCCAGATAACAGAAAAGCACAAGACGCAGGTGTGGGTATAATTAGCATTAACATTTGAGCTCCTTTCTAATAACAATGAATTGTGAATTTCTGTGATAGATATTGTTTTGAGAAGCAATGGCCATAAAAACAAAGGAAGAGAAATATGGCAGGGCTGGTTTATGGATCAAGACGCAGAAAAGTACGGAATACATTCCTAGTTGCAAGAGATGTTCAGTGCTTGCCAGTTCTGGAGTTATCTTTCCTTGATTTATAAAGTCTCTGCGTATGTATAGCAACAGCAAGCAAAACTACTTAAAACTGCATCTGTAGGTGGATAATTTCTCTTTTTATCATCTTAATCAAAATGAACAAGCAATTATGTTTTAAATAATCCTTAACTGAGTCTCTAGAAATTTCACATTGTGCACCCCAATCTTGTTTCTTCCCAGTTCCTCCATATCTGCCCCTCACCCCTTAAGTATGCTCCCCCAACTTAATTCAAAACAAAACAAACAAAAGACACCTCGTTCTGCCATCTCTCCAACACCTTCTTCATTCATCTTAGTGGCATTGGGAGCTGCAGTGTGTCACACTGTAGTAAGGGGTTTCTGGCCCGGACTTTCAGGCCTAGCCTCAAGGTTTAGACCCACAGACCTACAGATCTGCAGAGACATACAAAATGTTTATATTAATTTTAGGCTGATGGGCCTAAGGCCCAGGCATATAACTTGCTAACTCTTTACCCTTAAACTAACCCATGATTCTTATCCTGTTCAGTCATGGGACTCAGTATCTTTTCTCAGAGCAATATAGTTGTCCTCTGCATCTTCTGGCTTTTCTGGCAACTCTGAAGTCTCTGTGGCATTCTGCTCTATTCTTCCTGTTCCCAGAGTTTTCTTAGTCTGGTAGCCCCACCCACACTTCCTGTCTGCCTTTGGCCAATCAGTGCTTTTTATTAAACTCATAGGGGGGACAATTATTTACAATGTAACATCATAAATCCACTACATCACACAAAATGTCCATTGCAATGCATCATCATCATTGGTCTGGTTTAAGGCTTCTGGTTTCTGGCACACCATCATCACTAGCCCTCATTAAAATGCCTCTCGAATATCCTTTTGTTGCCTGAGTCCTGGAGATTCTGTGGTTATCGTTCCACAGTACCAGTCCCACATGGATGCCCAGGAGCTAGGTCGCATCCTGTAGCCCATGTTGGTGTCCAAGGGCCGCTGGAGCTGTGGTGCCATCTGGGTCAGAGCTGTTGAAGAGGACCATGCCAGTGCCCATGGCTGTTAGCATTTAAGTATGACTTGGCCAATAATGAGGCAGTACTTTGGCCAAATCAGGATCCTGACAATATCATCCTACATAGCCCGTTTGTGCATGCATTAAGCCCCCTCTTCCTCCCTGCTTCCCCTTCTTCTCTCCCTCCTCTTCCCACAAGTCTGCTCTGTGGTCATTCTGCGCTCCCTTTCTCTCTCCTTTCTCCCCAACCCCCCACCCCAATAAAACTCTCCACATAAGCATTGTCTGCATAGTGTGTCTCTTGCCTACCGTGGAACCCTCAGCTCCAACCATTTTTAAAATTTGCTTGGTGCCTGACACAACAGGCCCTCCCCGCACCCCAAGGTGCACCTGGACCTTGTTCATCTACAGCAGCCCAATCTCCAACTAACTGGACCCTTTCACACAACACTGGCTGCTACAATTGGTGCATTTCCCCTCTCCCAGTCAGCAGAAATGCTTCACGGAACCAATGGGAATGACTGCTGATTGTCTGGCACCCCAGTAGTGTATTGGAAGCAGAAAAATCCCAACCACCACTTTTAGGGCTACAGCTGGTTCCTTTTGCTGACAGTCACCCCTGGCCATTTCCCCACGACTGAGGTTTTATTTCTCATCTCTATGACCAACCTGTCCCTCAGGCTTAGCTTCTCAGACCCCTGGCTTTTGCGTGAGTATGATGACTCACTGGGCAGCTTGTGTCTTATCTGATTCTTTGTTGTTTTTTTGTTTGTTTGTTTGTTTGTATTTCTGCCTCACTCATGGGTAATAAACCTACCAGCAATATAAGCCCAACATCTCTGGGATGTCTTTTAGAAAATCTCAAACCTCTATGCTTAATACCCTATCTACGGTTATACTCGGTCCCGTATGCTTAGATATCAATCCAAATAGCTTGCCCCATATCCCGATACCTCACAGGACCTTTGTTTGCCCCATATCCTGATATTTCAAGGGACCTTTGCAACTTCTGCCTAGATGGAAGAGGGTTCTCTGTTTTCAAGCTTTCTCCTATCTCCATTCTAAGCCCCCCTTACCCAGGATTCTTGGGCTGCACACTCCTGTCCCTCCCCCCCTTTCTGTTCTGTTCTCCTATTCACTCTCCTCTCCCAGCAGCCTGGAAAGGCTGTCAGGCCCGCTGTATGCCTCCCTTATGCCCTGCTTCCTGCTTCTGTGCCTGTCAGCATCTCATACTTTTGCTCAAAATGTCTCCTTCTTCTGTTCTGTCTCTGTTTACTCCCTCCTGCCGTGCCATCCCCGGGAAGGTCGGAGGGGGTAAGAGGGTGTCCTTTCCCGCCAGGCTGTGCGGCTACTCTGTTTCCCAGTTTCCTCTGCAGCACCTTCTCTGTGCCCTAGTGCATGAGGCATTGCTACTTGTTCCTGGATTGACAATGCTCGGCTGCCAGCAGCAGGCTGGCCCAAATCGAGCAGCATCCAGCACCCCTGCCTCCACCACCTTGGCCAGGAAATGTCTTTCATTCTTAAGGTTTCTTACATGCTGCTATATACTGCAAACTCTTATTTAAGGATTTTTAACTTGGTCAGCTGACACCGTTTCCTAGGGAAAGTTTTGTTCTTTCTGTTGGAATGTGTGTGTGAATAATGTGGCCACAGTATGCTTTCTCTTAACTGGTTTTGAATGGTTGGGTTTTCACGTGTTTGTTTTTAACTGATTTTTGAATGCCTGAGATTACAAGTTCTGTGTGTCATGAAAAAAACAGATAAAAATATTGAGTATGGTTTTAAAATCTGTAAAACTTGTAACTCCAGATTTAAACTGCTCTGGAAAACACCACGTGGTGACCACATGGGCAGTCGCCATCTTGGCTAAGGTTAAAAAGAGAGTCATGACCCTACTACCATCTTTAGTAAGCGTGACCACATGGAGATGGGTCCACCAAGAGTCATCAGGTTTCCAGATTAACTTTGATTGAATAGATTTCTATGCGATAACTCCTGTCCTGTCCTAAAAAGAAAGTTTATAAAAGATAAAATTTAAAACAATGCTGGTTTGCTGAGATATTAAAACTGTACCTCTGCATTCATGTACAGGGATAAATCTTGCTGGCGGCCATATTTTGTAACCTAAGAGTAAGCCTTGTTGACATTGAAACTAAATTGTTTGCAATGTTACAACTTGGTCTTAGCTTATATATCTTAGGACCACAGCTGAAAACTAGAGACTAAATCTTCTTGTTTTTACTAACTAAACTGTAACTAACTGGTAAAACTGTACTTTCAGATTTAACTTATATGTGCTCTCAAGTTAAACCTAAACAGCATTTATAAAATATAAATATACCTAACAGATTTTGTTACCCTGATCCTTAAACACCTTTAGAGATCAGAGAATTTAAGCATTTAACATAAAAGCTTTTTATGATAGAGAGACATGCCAGCTCCTGGCAACATCCTATATCTCCTCCAAGAAGATGGATGGTCACAGATGAACTTCCACCTGGAAGCTTACTTTAAATGTGACAATGCCAGACACTGAGCAGAAAACAACCTTTCACCTCAACCACTACCTAGACTCTGTTTGGACTAGACAGCAGGACACTTGTGGATGGATTGTTCCACATTACCAAGTCATGGTGGATCACTCTTACCAAATTCCTACTCCACAAAAATAATCTGTCAGGTCTTCTGGTTTTGGCAGCTAAATAAGTTCTGCCTCTGGGATTTCTGTTCCCTAATGACCACAGAGAGACTTGGGACTACCTAGTTAGCTGGAAAGATGTCTCACTTCTGCTTGTTTGCTCATCCTTCTCAGATCTGATGGTGTTTGATGACTGGGATACTAATAGATTTGCCAGTTTAACAGCTCTTCCCCCAGACAAGGCTACAAGCATGTTGGTAGCTCATTAGTAAGTTTCCTGTTAAAAGTACAGACAGGTGTGCCTCATTCACAGACTTCATGGTACGGATAAACTGGTTTCAGATGTAACTTTGAAGGTTGAGAGTTTTATCAATGATAAATGCAGTTTTAATAAACTGATAGAATACTAACTATAATTTTCAGGACTCCTTAAGTTCCTGTGGATTTTACTAGTCCCAACTTTTAGAGACATGCTAGCATTAAAGAGGTCATGGAAGCCTCCCTCCTGCTCCATCACTCACTCAATTACTTTCATTCAGTAAATTTCCTCTGGTTATAGATTTAAAGATCTGTTTCATTGGGCTGAAACCAGGCCCTAGGAAAATGTTCATACCTGTTAACCCAAAGTCATAGCCTTATGATATGACACCAAAATATAAATCTGTTCTAGTTGTTTTACAGACACTTTCAGGTCCCTACACAGGTCCATCCCTCCTGCCAGACTTATGCCAAGGCCAACCCACAGGGGTCCTCCAGATATGCCAGTCCCTGTGCCAGTTCCGATGATACCAACCAGGTGAATACTGGCAAGTCAACTTTACCCTCATGCCCACTCATAAAAATTCTGTATCTTCTAAACTTGTTGATACTTCTGCAGGATGAATAGAGGTGTTTCCAAACTCCAGAGAAACAGTGATGTGATGGCTCATGTATTCCTAAATAGAACATCATTCCTCAATTTGACATGCCCTCCCATACCCCATGCTTCTGGGGCTTCACTGCTGGTACCACCTTTCCAGTCTCAAGCAGGCACCTACCCAGCAACTAGAACCTAGTTTTCCAAGATGTCCCAATGAAGGGCCTATCTGCTCTCATGTCTCACTCACTCATCCCTGCCTCTTATATACAACCAGGGCGCTTCTCTGTTTCCTTCTTCCTGTCAGTTATCAGGCTTCCCATGGCTAGCCTCACTTGTAGAGCCAATGATAATAATCTATTTTTCTCCTAGGAACTTCTTCTCAGCTCCCTCAAGGAACAGAAGCCTGAGGTCTCCAGGATGGTAGCTAACTGATTGCTTCTCCACTCACACCTCCTGCTGTTTGCGACCCCCTACTCCCAACTCTATTTCATCCCAAGTCAATAAGAAGCAGTCTCAAGAATCTGGCACCCTCATTTCTCCCCCCACTTACTACCCATAATTCACCTTTTTATAATAAATAAATGGGAAGAATGTTAGCATTTAAGTATTATCTGGCCAACCCCTTGGGGACCTGGCCAATAAGCATGAAGTAGTTAGGCCTACTTAGGGTCCTAATAACATCATCCTATGTAGCCTGTTTGTGCATGCACTAAACTCCCTTTAAGAGGTGGGCCCTTGTTAAGAGGTGTTAAAAATCTGAGGGCTCTGCTGAGCTAGCCCTACCCCTTGCACAGACTCAGAAGAGCTGACCCCACCCACCACCATGGGAGAGCAGACATGGCTCCCTCCCTAACCGACTACCACTACCACAAGTGCAGGAAAGCAGGCCCCAATGGCGAAGACCTAAGAGAACTGACTCTGCCCCTCACCAGAGGGTTAGGGGACCCAGTGGCCAGAATCAACCAGCTTAGCTACCACCCAGACCCTGTGCTTCGAGTTGGCCCACCCTAACATTTGCCCCATCTATGACTTGCTGAAGTGTTCAAAGGAACAAGCAATTCTAAATATAACTAATAAGAAAAGAACTAAGTGCCTTGAGATTTCAATATGTAGGTTTCTGAGTATTTCACCCAGAGCTAATAGAGTTGTGGTTAAGAAAGTGAAACAGGCCCCTTGAGCCCTATTGTCTTTGGTGAGAGTAAATGGAGATGGTCCAAACTGGCCTGTGATTCACTTACTTTCTTTGTTCATTAGTTTGTCTTCAGAGCTTTTATGAGGAGGATAAAGTTTACTAGATTGTAGAGAGGAAGCCATAGTTGCCTGGTCCTGAGAAAGAGAAAGGAAAATTATTCTTCTTATATGCTCCTAGAATTTTACAAAAATTCTTTAGTAAGAGCTTCCCTAAGCCCTCACCCCATATTCATATTAAAATGTTTTAATGACTTATCTATTGCATTTATGTGTATGAGGATTTTGCTTACCTATATGTATGTGCACCAAGTGTATGCCCCATGCCTATGGAGATCAGAAGAGGAAGTCTGACCATATATGGAACTGGAATTATAGAGTTGCCCTGTGTAGGTGACCCCTGGTCCTCTGCAGGAACAGAAAGTTCTGTAAAGCACTGAGCCATCTTTCTAGCACCTAAATTAATGTTTTAAAATGGACCTCATGTTACAATTAGGTTTCTTGGCCCAGGGCTGCCAGAGGTCCAGACCCACAGACCTGTGGCCCCAGACCCCTTAGCCACCCGCCGCTGCTTAGTCTTCCAAAATGACTCAGAAGCTTATGTTAAGTTCATGCTGTTTGGCCAATGGCTTAGGCACATTGCTAGCTAGTTATTTCATCTTAACTCAACCTATTCTCATTAATCTGTCCTGTCGCGTGGCTCACCTGTGTTCCCTACACCTTTCTTCTTTGGTGACCGACTCCATCTGTCTCTGACTCTGCCCTCCATCTCCTAACTATTCTGATTGCCCACCTACTTCTTCTACGGTGCCTGCCATGGCCAAAACAGTCCTTTATTCAAAGATTGATATTCACAGCATACAGAAAGACATTCCCGCATCAACCTAGACAACATATTTCAAAGGCCAGTCAGCCCTGAGTAGACACTGCCATCCCTTTAGTGACTGCTGTGGTCCTAGATCTCCAGGCTGTGATGGCTTTAAAATGCCATCCACCATCACATTTGGATGGTAAGGGAGTTCCATCACCCCAGGTGCCACCTTTTGGATTGAATCACCAGGCTTAGAAGAAAGAAGAGTGTGCATGTTCATCTCTGCTCCAGCTCTCCCCACAGCTAGTGAATGACTACACTTCCTGCTTTTAAGCTGAGAATTCCTGAGCATCTTTTAGCAAACTTGCCCCCTTGACATTTGTATTCCTTTACTCTTCATCCAGAGAGGCACCCCCAAGGATTCTCCATGTGGACATTCACGGCCACATCAGTAGTTTGTTTCTCTAGAGATTTGATTCTGGTTAATAGCACCAAGTATACAAAGCCCACAGTCTCTTAGAATGAGAACCGGTTGTTCACAGCCTTACCAGTCCAGGCCCCTCAGTGCCTCACTTGAGAGTTGCCTTTAAGCAAGTTAAGCACATTGTAAGCAGCATTTTATTATAAGCAATTTAATTTCTCCAATACCTTGTACCTTGGGTCAAGGTCTCCAGAAGCTCACAGCTCTGAACAGAAAGCAGTGGAAGGTTTACCTCAGAAGGCTCTAAATAGTAAAAATTACCTTTGTCCAAAGAAGTTCTTGTCTCTTGAATCAAAGTTTGGCTGCAGCCTTATCTGCAGGCACTGAGAGTCAGTCTGGGATTTCAGGGCTTTTAATTAGTAAGGCAGTGGCCCTAGCTCCTGACCCTGGGTGTGCCCACTTTAGCAAGAAGCCTGTGCTGGCAAGAAGGGCCTGGGAGACTTTGGAGGGGAGGCAGGAAGGCAATACAGGTGTAACTGGTCCGGGCTCCTGGAGAAAAAAAAAAAAAAACGCAGACCAACACCAGGAAACAATAGTGAGGAAATGCACAGGCTACAAGTTGAGTCACAGTAGAAAACATGGGTTTTGGAGCTGCCTTGAAGCAGGGGAGTGGCTGTCTTGACTCAGTGAACAGTGTGGCACCAAAGCCCTATTTACAAGGCAAATGTAAATATGTAAATGTAATTATGGCAAATGTCAATCTGGATCCCAAGAGTTTTTACATATTTAACATACCACAGCTCCTAAGAGTTTATTTTGTTTCTGATAAGGTTGTAAGAACTCTCCTTTCCGGAGTAATCTTTTAATTTACACAATAGTCCTTTACAGGCCGTCGATCTTTCCCACAGAAGAAAACATGCCTTGAGAGGGGACAAAAAAAAAAAAAAAAAAAAAAAAAAAAAAAAAAAAATCACATGGGCAGAATGCCCAGTCAAGTGTGAAAGGGAGTGTTTCTTCTTGGGAACTGTTTGATGTGGTCTTTAAGGGTCTTGATAGTACTGTATTAGAAACACCAAGGGGGCCTTGGGCTTCACTCTTGTGTCCAAGGAAGCAGATGGATATGCAATGAAAGGGTTTTGAGTTTGTGAGTTCCTAACTCTGCAACACAAGTCAGCCTGGACCTTGCCAAAAGACGGAAACTTTCAGTCCCGGAATAATATCGCGGATCAGTGCTAAACACTCAAAGAACCCCCCTCATTCGGTTCCAAAATTTGCCCTCAGGGAACTTCCAAATGCTAGTCATGGTTGCATTCTCTGAAATCCACCCTTAAGTCTTCTTTTTGGAATTTTACGATAGTCCCTAACTTCTGTTCTTCTGACCGGAGGTGTTCTCACTTAATCAAGAAACCTGAGCTGGCACGGGAGGACCTGCGAAGATCTGGAGAAAAGAAAGCAGAGCACATGGCGGGAAAGTGCTTTTTCCTGGACTTAAATATCCACCCAGGCAGCACCAGGGTAAGATAGAAATATGGTCACATGCTTCCATGCTCAAAAGTCTCAAACAGTGTCACTTCCTCAACGGATACTTAGAGCTCTTCCTGTGGTCACGGGGCCCACAGGACCCGCCCCTGCTTTCTTTCCTTGCTGCTCTGCCCCTACACTAGGATTTCCTTGGCTTCAGTTCCTACTGGATTCTCCCAGCTTGTTCTGGGTGTTTGCATTTAGCGCTTGTGTTCTTCGAAAACAACCTCACCTTTACAGGGTTTTTAAAATAACAGGTCGTCTTTGTTTTCTAGGGTGTCTAGGGTGAGGGAGGTTAAGCTGTTTATTTCTTGTCAGAGTCTGAAATTCAGCTATTTTTCAGAGGTGCTGGATATTTTTGTTTGGGAGGTACAATTTATTCTGGCCTACAACTGGGGTATTTGAAAAGAATTTGATCCTTATGAGCTTGCGGCTAAGATCTGATAGGTAGACCCGCAAGCCTTTGGTTTAGGCCTAATTGTTTTCTGTTTCTTAAGGATTCCTTCTAAATAATGTATCCCATGCTTTCTGAATTATGAGTTTTCCAGGCATTATGCTTTCTAATCTTTTAGAATACTTTTATCTCCAGCCTTAGGGGCAGGAGAAATTGGAACCAGACCATTATATAAAACCCTTATGATACATTTTAAGTGGCATGAAATAATTTAAACAGCCTCATTAATTAAAGACACATGAGACCAAGGGTAGCCAAAAAATGTAAAGATATAAATATTGGGTGAATTGGTAAATTGAATCAGAAAGCAGTGTTTATATAAGAGAGGGCAGAAGTTGTTGGTAAGGATAGAGTAAACAGAGAATAGCAAGATGGTAGATATTAAATCAGCCACATCAATATGAAAATTAAATGTAGATGCTCTAGACACACCAATCCAAAGACTGAGTTTTGCAGGTGGCATAAAAACTCAAGATCTATCCAGGCAGTGGTGTCTCACACCTTTAATCCCAGCACTTGGAAGGCTGAGGCAAGCACATCTCTGAGCTGGAGCCCACTCTGATCTACAGAGCTAGTTCCAGAATAGCCAGGGCTACAGAGAGAATCCCTGTCTCAAAAAACAAACAAAAGAACAAAAAATTTCAAGATTAAAGGGCAGTGGCTTGTGCCTGTTAGACTAGCATTGGGAGGTTGAGGCAGGTTTGAGGGAGGATAGATAGTAAGTTCCAGGCCAGACTAGGCTAGAAGAAGACCCTGTCTTGAAAGAAAGAAAGAAAGAAAGAAAGAAAGAAAGAAAGAAAGAAAGAAAGAAAGAAAGAAAGAAAGAAAGGAAGGAAGGAAGGAAGGAAGGAAGGAAGGAAGGAAGGAAGGAAGGAAGGAAGGAAGGAAGGAAGGAAGGAAGGAAGGAAGGAAGGAAGGGAGGAAGGAAGGAACCTAATTAAAAATCTAAAATGTAAAGACATAGATGAAAGTCCTAAATGGCAAACCAAAGAAAGCTGTACCAGCTCTATCAATGCTAGAGAGAAACAGACGAGCCATGAATGAAGAGGAACAGTCTGTGGTGCTAAATGTGTCAAGTCTCCCAAACACAGAACAATTCAGAATGTTTATTTGCCTAATGATATGTAAATGATATGATTCAAAACCAAGGAAGGGAGACTAAAGGCATCCCTCCCACTGCTTCGGACAATCAAGCACTCCTTTCTCCATAACTAATAGCTTAAGCAGATGAATGACAAGATAAGATACAGAGCTGAGCGACACATCTTGCTGACTAGACCAAAGTGGTATTTATACAACATTTCACCTGACAACAGGAAGAAGCATCCCAGACCTGGGGATGGGACAATGGGAGTGAGGTCAAGGGGGAGGAGGGTGTTAAATAGTACTGGGAATATTTTAAAAATTCATAGAGAATCATACTGTTTCATGGTTACACTAATTACATATAATATGTAGGTCTCTGTATGTATGTGTGTGTGTGTGTGTGTGTGTGTGAGAGAGAGAGAGAGAGAGAGAGAGAGAGAGAGAGAAAGAGAAAGAGAGAGAGATTATAAAACTAAGGGTAACTACCTAACAAAACCCCTACTTTCAAGTTGTTAGAAGAATCTAAGAGACTTCCAAATCATGGGCTATTTCTATTGCTTGGTGCATTCCAAAGAAAGAAGAAAAGATCCCATTGCTGAAGATACCACACACTTCAGACTTTGGGTAATCTATCTAGATGCAGTCCTGAAGCTTCCTCCTCCCTTAGAACTGGCTGTCAGTGTTGAAAGGAGTCATACCAGCTACTAAGGGAGGAAAGAAGTTAGTCCTATCTGGCTAGAATGCCATGAACCACAATGATTAGCATAGCAAGATATTCTAACAGGTGCAATAGTAGAGCTTATGTCCTCCGGGTAACCAACAGCCACCAAACTGGACCTAAGACCTTCTCAATTAGTGCGTGATACTTTAAATTTAGCCTACTCTCTGTGATTGCTTGATTCCATGGACTCTATAATTCCTAACAGTATTCTAAATATCTATCCTTATATCCACACATAAGTGCCTCACCCCTCACCAAAGTAGCCTTCTTTTGCACCAGATGAAGACCATCAAAAAAACCACGACTGGTCAAAAATGACTGTGGGGGCCAGTTCTTAATTAACATATTTGCAACATAACCCCTACACTTAAGGCTCAGGGGACATCACACAAAGAGAGAGGCAGAAGATTGTAAGAGCCAGAGGATCATGGCATCTGCTGCAAGATAGTCTCAAGAGGAAGGAGGAGGAGGCGGCATGAAGTAAGGGGCTAAGGAGAAGGAGGAGTCCTGGGAAAATTTAGGGAGAGGGGTGGGCATTGAATATGATCAAGGCATCTTGTATTAAATTCTCAAAAATTAATTAATATATATTATTAAAATAAAATTTTTAAGTCAGGTGGTGATGGCACTTTAATCCCAGCACTCAGGAGGCAGAGAAAGGCAGATCTCTGAATTGGAGGCCGGTCTGGTCTACAAAGCTAGTTCCAGGACAGCCAAGGCTACACAAAGAATCCCTGTCTCGATAGACAGACAGACAGACAGACAGACAGACAGACAGACAGACAGACAGACAGATAGATAGATAGATAGATAGATAGATAGATAGATTTTAAAAGTTGTAATTAATTTAAATAAAAAGATTGCCATAAGATCTAGCTATTTCATTTCTGGGAATATATTAAAAAGAATTAAGAGCAGAGACTTGCAAAGCCAAGTCTTCATGTTTGTAGCAGGATTATTTCCAAGAGCCACTAAGTGATAGAAGAATGAAGCGAAATGGGTATACACATTGGGATATACTCAGACTTACAAGGAAATGACAGTGTGATATTAAAGAACCTTGAGAACATGGCATTAGGGAAACAAGCTGATTCAAAACGGAAGCCACACCCTGTCCTGAGTGCTGACGTCAAGCCCCATTTAAAAAGAATTCCCACAGCCCCACTCTCCTCTCGCTTTCTCAGGAGCTCTCTTTACCCCCCCCCCCTTTTTCTTCCTCCCTATTTCTTTCTCCCTCCCTTCCCCCTCTCTGTTATTACAACAATATCTCTAATATCTCTCTGTTATTATAATAATAAAGTTCTACGTAGAAACAGTCTCTAAGTGTCTCCTGCCTCCCACCCTGTCCCCTGCATAGGGCAGGAGGCCTCTCCATTCCTAGACACCTGCTAACCAGGTAAAGCGTTATCCTATCATGCCAGATCAAACACGTGATCCCAACATTTGGTGCCTCAATTCAGCAGGGATTCTCCTGGTTTTTACGCATCTGCAATTCCCTGAAAGAAGACTCTAAACTTTAAACAACCCTTCGGGGGATTTCATTACCACCTACATTTCATTTCTGGCAATAACTGAGGCCTTTGTTGTTAGGTCGCTGGACCCCCCGGGTTGAGTACCAGTCACGAACCCCTCCAGACTCAGTCCTTCCAGGAAATGCCCCTGACCTCTGTGCACTTTCTGCTGATGAGCGATCGTCACAGTTGGGTCATTTCTGCCAGCCCACACTTTTCTTTTGGGGTGCCAAGAGATAAACTTTTTGGGCTATACCAAGACCTCACATGGGGACATAGCTTCACCTAACTAGTTTTTTTTAGGCCTGACCCCTCCTCCCCGCTGTGTGTCAGTCTTGGGCCAACCACCCAGACTTTTAACAAACAGAGGCCCTCTGCTCAAAGCCTCAAGACAGCGCATATTTTCACTGCTGGGACACAGCTGGCTCCACTGAGCTGGGAAACGTTTGCACTGTGGGACCCAGAACTGCTGAGTTCCATCTACCTTGTCCCCTGATTTTTGCCAACTTTTAATTCAAACAAGAGCGGGTCACGTGGGCAGAAGTCAGGTGTTCGCTATCTTTGATTTGGGCAGAAGCCAGCCTTTGCTTATTTTGATGGAAGACAACAGCCATCTTTGCTCTGGGTCCGCCATGGGCAATCCCTCACTGTCGTGGGGAGCCAGGAGACTCAAGAAAAATTTATTCAGCAGGCACTTACTTGTACAACCTGCTCTGTCCCTGGACAGCAGGACACCCCTTTTAAGCTCTGATTATGACAACGATGACGACCAATTCCAGTTTGAAGCAGCTACAGAAAAGAATTGTTGTCCCTTGCCCCTGAGACAAGCTACAAAAAAAGTCCAAAGCCGTAGCCTGTGCCATAGCCTGATATACCAAAACATAAGCCTGTCCTGGGTGTTTTTCAGATCTTTACAGATTCCATGTGATTCCAGTGTGACCTATCTTCTCAGCTCCTCCAAGAGACAGATGCCTAATCGCCAAAATGACAGCCGGATACCTCATCCACACCTTCCACCGTGGTCCTATCCTCCTATTTCACCCAAAATCCTCCAAGACAGAGAATTCTGCATCCTCATTGATCCCCATCAATAACCCACCATATATATATATATATATATATATATATATATATGTATGTATAATCAAAGAATGAGGAACACCAAATGTTGGGATTGTGTGTTTGATCTGGCACATATAATAACACTTTATCCGGTTAGCTGGCAAGAATGGAGAGGCCTCATGGACAGGGGATACGGTGGGAGGCAGCAGCAGGCGGCAGGAGACACTAAGAGCCTGTTTCTACATAGAAGGACTTTATTATTATAATAACAGAGAGATGTTGTTATAGTAAGGGGGGAAGGAGGGAGGGAGGGAAGAAGGGAGAGAGAGAGAGAAGAGAGAGAGAGAGAGAGAGAGAGAGAGAGAGAGAGAGAGAGAGAGAGAGAGAGAGAGAGGACTCTCCTGGGAAGAAAGAAGCAAGAGAAGGAGTCTGTGGCAGGAATTCTTTTTAAATGGAGCTTGACACCAGCACTCAGGGCAGGGCGTGGCTTTAGAGGTTAGAACAGAATTCTAACAGCATATATTTTATTACAAGTTAAAATTAATTTTGGTGAATTATATATGGCAGTACTTAGCATGTTTTGATGTGGCACGTGGAAATGTGGACCTATGGTGCTTCATAGGAACAGCATAAATATAATGTATGTAACTATAAAAAGCATTACTATTTTGAAATGCATGAAGAAGTCAAATGTTTAGATACTTACATAAAATGCCAAAAGCAAAGACACATGAGCAAATGGGTGAGTGAGAGATAGAGAACATTAATAACCGTGTATCTTACAGCCTAGATGGCCACCAGCAGATGAATAAATAATTAAAATGTGGAACATATACACAGTGGAATTTTATTAAGCTGAAAAAATATGCATTAGAAAATAAAGGACCCATGAAGTATAATATTAAATGAGATGATCCAACCTTAGAAAGACAAAAATAGCATATTCTCTTCATCTATGGACCCTTGTTGGTAATATACATGCATACATATTCACACGCACATGATAATTATATACATATTGTTATGGGTTAAAATGGGTACTGAGGAAGGTTGAGGAAGGTTAAGTACATGTGATTTGAAAGATGTCTTTGGGGAAGATTATAAAAAGAAAAATAGGAGGGGGAGCAGACAAGAGAGAAGATATTTTTAATAAAACACTTGTTCAAAATGCCATAATATCTTGCATGATAATTAAATTTTGTTTTATTAAAAAATAGTCTGTTTTAGAGTTCACAGGAAGTGGTGCTCCAATTCTTCCCCCTTAGGACCAGGCCTTGCTGATGAAATTAAGGGGAGCTGACGTACTCTCAAGAATACCCTCATGAGCCCAGGCCAAGTCTTTTGTCTATGGGTGTTCCCTGCCTGGCTGAGCTATTCAGATCTTTTGCAGAAAGAAATGGGAAAAAAAGGTACATGAACCAATCATGTGGCTGTTGGGATGTGCGCTAAATGCAACCTATCTAGTTTATCTTAGATGACAGCTCCCTCTGCTGTTTGGTGTGAGACTGGCAGTTCAACATGCTTCGGGGTCCTGTCTGCAGAGCAAGGGCAGACCAGAGTGTGTGAAGCCAGGCTGAATGCAGCCAGACTCACATTTTTCCTGACCTAGCAGCTTTTCTTCTTCACTTATGGCTAATTTCAATTTAATACCAGGTTCATACCAGAAATGGGCAAACCTTACATGGAAGAGACCTCGAGGTCTGGAGACTGCTGAGATATTTATTACAAGGGAAGTGCCTGAACCTGCTCCTTAGGGTCTGACCTGGATCTCGGACCTTAGGGTGGCCCTTTCCCTCGGTGACTCAATCAGAAGAAATTGCCTGTGGGTGTTACACACTCTGGAGCCTCACCCACCCTGTGGGTTGTCCACACGTTAGGACCAATCCTAGCTGGTAGAACTGGCTGCTCCCCTTACCACTTCCCTCCACCTCCACCTACATCCCCTCCTTGCCACATGATACCAGCTGAAATCCTGTGACATTGGCTTCCCTCTGTGTCATGGTCACTTTACCTTTTCCAAGTCTCTTCTCCAAAGTTGTTCTGTCACCCCCCATGTCCATTGGCCCCCAGGATGGTTTTACAATGTAGCTCAATGGAAGAGGGATTCCGGGTGATAACTCTTGTGCTCACATCTCCATGCCCTCCCCTGGGCCTCAGTAACATCTCTTCTGTGCCTTTATTCATCAAAACTGCCCCAACTGGTGTTGAACTTCCACAACACCAGAACTACATCCTACTAAATTTATGGCCTTAGGTGAGTATTTTCATCTAAATGGGAATAAAAATAGCTCTTGCCTTTATGACTAATGTGACTAGGAGATAAGAGCTGGCTGTCCTTTAGCACACCATAAACTTGTATCAGAAGTTAACCCTTCTTGTCAGAGCTTTGAAAACCCAATAGCAAATCCTGTAATCATTTCACAGAGTGAGTTGGGTGGAGAAATTTCCCAAGTGCATGCAAGGTGGTATTTAGTCTTGAAACCTGCCTCAGATTTAGGTCAACGTAAGCTAGGCCTCTGCTATGTTCTTTTTAATACTTGGGATGAGTGCCGAAGAGGTGGGGGAAGCCTAGGGGACAGGAAATCTGTGACCAGGATCTGTACTACCTGTTAATCCAGTTCTTCACAGGCTCTGTCTCATTCAGTCCTGTCAGGGAGGAGGAACCTACCATCCTCTTTATACAAAGAATCAAATTTAGGAGGGTTGACATATCTATCAGAGAGATAAAATAAATCTCCCAACACTGATGGAAATAGTGGAGACTGGTGGTGAGGATGTTAGTGGTGATGGCAAGGCTGGTGCTGATGCTGATGCTTGTGGCAATAATGATACAGCCACTGTTCAAGTTCCTGCTATATGCCAGGCACTAAACACATGTAACAACTCCATAATAATATTATTATTATCATTTTAAATTAATTCTCACTTTATATATGAAAATTCTAAAGTATTTAAAGACTGAGTGACTTGGCCAATATTCTAGAAAGTGACAGATTTAGACCTGATATGAACTAGCCTATACATGGCTATGCAGCAAATATTTTCTTTTTTGGCAGATTATGTAATTTCCCCTCAGAGTGTAAATGCAACCATAGGCAATATTTCAGCAAATTAACTTTGCTGTATGACAGGAAAAAACACTTTATTTATGAAACAAGTAATGAACTGATATTCATATTCTAATCCATGCTCTTTTAAATTTGGTGGGGAGAATGGTTGTGTAAGTCTCCAATCCTAGCAGTTAGGAGGCAGAGGCAGGCAGATCCCAGTGTGGCTAGCCGGGTCCCAATGAACTTCAGGCAAGCCACAGCAAAACTCTGTCTCCAACAAAAAGGATTTTTTTTTTATTTGTTTTCCTGAATGTAAGTATGTACGCCATGTGAGTGTATGGATTCCAGCCTGTGGATTCCAGAAGTCATCAATGGTTTCCATGGAACTGGAATTACAGATGGTTATAAGCTGCCTCATGTAGGTGATAGAAATTGAACTCTGCAAGAGACAGCAAGTGCTCTTGGCCACCAAGACATCTCTCCAGCCTCCCAATCCATGTTCTTAACTAAACAAATCAAGAAAATGAACACCTATCAGTGCCAAGTCTCTCTGGGAAATAAAAATGATAAATTACTAGACAACTCCTTAGGCTTTGTAAAGTGAGAGAGTATACGATTCATCCTGCTATGGTATCTGTTTATAGAAAGGCATTCTATCTATCATAGGACCATCTGAAGGGCTTAGGTTTTATCCATCCACAAAACTGACCTCCCCGAATGTGAGTTTAGCATCCAGAAGTATTAGGCAGGGGAACCCAATATTCACAATGGGATTTGATGGATTATATAATATGCTAAATGGTGGTGAGTAAGTACCACGGGGGGAAAAATGAAGATGGTGAGGGAGAGGACTGTGGGAGCACAAAGCAGATGCACACAATGGTGACGGCAGATGGAGAAGGCAGCCTTGACTCAGACCTAGAAGAGCAAGGGAGGGAACATTGGTGGAGAGCTCGCTGGGCAGAGAGAAAAGTGAGTGCAGAAGTCCTGGGTGGAGCATCCCTCCCTGGCTTTCAACAAAGAGAAAAGCATCCATGTTGGTGGCTCTCACACTCCTTGATGAAAAGAGAGAACCATGGTGTATAGTAGCCTTACTTTATAGGGTCTTATAATCATAGTGAGGATTTTTCTTTTATCCCCTGTACCATGGGGACCAGAAAAATAAGGGTTGACTCAGGTAACAAAAGAATTACTCTGACATTGCTTGCTATCAACAGCTTGGGGTTCAGGTTCCCTAGTCTCAATTTTTGCCTTATTACGTATCAGTAAATTAGAGACTCTTTCTGCATCCGAGTCTATATTCATAAAACAGAAGTAGTAGCCACACAAGTATGAGAATATGAAGTGGAAAATGTCAGGCAACCCATTAGCCTAACTCTAGGGGGGCCTGGACAGTGCGCATGTGCTCAGAAAGTGAATGCAGTGTTGCTACTTTGTCTGTCCCTTCAAAGGTACTGCCATTCCCACAATGGTGGTAATGGGTCACCTGAGAAACATGATGTGGGACAAATGAAGACCATATATGATTGAGATGTTTGCTGAGAAGGGGAGGAACGCACTGACTATTGTGGAGGATGAAAAACGAGTACAGACTTCCAGTCATTGTGACAAGGTGTCCTCGTTAGTAATTCTAACCTAAATCCTAAAGCAAAAACACATCTGGAGTCAGACGCTTCCTTCATCATCAGGCTGCAGGCTGCAGACCAGGTATCAGATGGGGCTGCAGGTAATAAAAGGCTCAAGTGTGGTAGATGGAAGACCTGCCTCTGAGCTTAGTCCTCACAGAACGATGGCATGAGACCTCTGGTCAGCATTGTGCGGTGCTATGACCTGCAGCCCTTTGGGACTGACCTAAGGTGATAGGAGATAAAGAAATGAAAAACGCGTATACAGAAAAGCTGCCATTGGGTGGGTCACGGGCTTCGGTGGAGATGAGCCAGATGGTGGTAAACTGGTACGTTTATTCTACACAGCTGATGAAGGAGGCAGGTTTCTGGTACACAGCTGGAGTAGGTGAGACAGTTAGCTAGTCTCAGTAGGGGTCTCTGTAGAGGAGCAATCCCAGGCTGCAGTCATTACCAGATCAGGAATCTCTGCCTGATACTTTCTGAAGATACTTCTTTTTTTTTTTTTTTTTTTTAGCTAAACATCAAATGTCCACCAACATCCATTCTCAGGCCAGGGGAAGGCCTTGCCATTCCCATGAGTCTGGGGCTTTGAGTCCTTGACAGGGCTGTACTTGGACCAACAATACACCTTCACTCAGGGCATCATCTCTCCACAGTGTGGGCCTCTCTGTGAGATCACTTGAGTGTCTTTATCATGTGGCAACTGACTTCCCCCAGGTGATGAATCCAGGAACAAGCCACAAGGAAGCTGCACTGCTTCTTATGCCTGGCCTCAGGAGAGGACACACTGTCATTTCCTGCCACAGAACATTTACTGGAAACAAATCACCCACTCTCAAGAGAAGGCAAATGAAGTATTATCTCTTGTAGAATTGCTTTCTTTGTTAATTTTAGTTGGCATACAAAGTAACAGATTTCCATATGACAGTGTCATGCGTGTTTGTTCTGCTTTTCCATGCTCACTTTCTATTACTCCTCCCCTTCTGAGATTTCTAAGAATCTGTGAACATATTTTGAATCTGCCCAATCCACTTTTTGTTGCCTTGATTTATACAGAAAAAGAAAGGATCATTTAACTTAACTATAAAGCCTGGAAAGTTGAGGTGGGCTTTTGCATCTGGTGAAGCCTCTCTTTGCAATGAAGATTCTTCAGAAACCCAAGGAGGTGGGTTAGGGCACGGCCAAAGGCATATACAAGAGGCATGGCCAAGCTGGCTTGTATCCCAAATCCCCACCCTAGATAATCCAGCAAATTTATGAACCTGTAATTCTTAACTAGATTAACTCATCCCTCTGCCCTCAGAACTTAACTTCTCAAAGGTCCCCACTATTCCCACTTCTTAATAGTCACCATGAGGGTTAAATTTCAGCATGGGTTTGCTCTTTGTGTGCATTCATTAGTTATAAAGTGATGGGTTCTGTCATGGCTTTTCCGTGCACGTGGATAATATGCTTTGACCACAGTCGCTCCTTCTATAACCCTTTATGGTTTCTTTTCTGCTTCTGTATCTCTGATAACCATCTTTTGCCTTCTTTGTTTTTTTCTTCTATCTGATTTCACAAATGAGCCAAATCATGCAGAACTTGTCTTTATGAGATTGGCTTATTCCATTTAACGTGATGAGCCCCAGTTTCATTCTATTTCCTGAAGTAACACAATCTTATTGTTTATGGCAGAATAAGACTCCATAGCACGTGTACACCATATTGTCCTCACGCATTCATTCACTCATGAGTACCTGATTTTAGTCTTTGTTTGTTTTTATATTCTTTTTAAAAATATTTTTATTATTAATGTTCCTTTGACAAACCCTTCACTATTCCATCATCTCCATCTCCTTCTCCTTCTCCTGATCCCCCACCTCTCACACCTCCCCCCCCACCCTCCATCCACTCCTCAAAGTGGGGGTAAGGCCTTCCTTGAGCAGTCAGTACAGGCTAACATATCAAGTTGGGGCAGGACCTATCTCCTCCTGCCCCTTGTATCAATACTGAGAAGGCATCCCATCATAGTGACTGAGCTCCAGATAGCCAGTTTATATAACCAGGGTATTTCCTGGCCCCATAGCTTAGGCTGATTTTATAGCTTGGGTATTGTGAATAGTGTAGAGTTGAATCCCAGCTTGTGTCTCATTGGAGATACTGAACCATAGGCATACACTGAGACCTAATCCATAGTAATCAACAGGGGATATGTTCTGAAGAGAGCTAATTGTTAGGGAAGTCTGTTTCATGTGGTGCCAGAAGGAGATCCAAACCCCATACTGACATCATTTTCTTTTTACGTCAGCACATTTCACAGCAGCAATGCTGGCAGAGACATCCCTACTTGTACACCCAGAAAGCTTGCCACATCCCTGCAGGCCAGTCACACATAAACATCATTCTGTCTCAAGCAGAAAGTGGAGACAGCTGTGTTAGGGTGCCATAACCCTCTCCAGTGGACACTTGGGCACAATTTATTGGAGCAAGGAGTCAGGGAGGGTGGACTGGAAAGATGGTATTCTGGCTTTTTAAAAATTTTTATCTATTTATATTTTTGAGAATTTCGTACATGATTACTGTATTTATATCATGTCTGCCCCTCCTGATCCTCTCTATAACTGTTCCTATATCCCTTCTATTCTCTCTCAAATTGAAGGCCATTTCTTCTATAATTATTTTTACACACACTCACACACACATAATACTTAGTCTGTTTAGTGTTGCTTGTATGTACATGCATTTAGAGCTGGCCATTTGGAACTGAATAACCTATTAGGGAGTTTATCCCTAGAAAAACTAAGTTCTCCATCTCTCAGCAGGTGTAAGTGCCTATAGTTCATCTAGGAAATAGGGCTTTGTGAATTTCCCCATCCACAATGATGTGTCACCTGATGTGGTGATTATGCAAGTCTTGTTCGGGCAAACACATCATGGAGATTTCTTGGATGCAGTATCCCCATGTCCAGAAGACACTATCTCTCAACAGATGTTCTAGCTCTCTGGCATTTTTAGGTGAAACAATATTGTATTCTCTGACAGATACAAACAACCTTTTTTATAACTCTAGTTTGCTTGTAGGTTGCTTCTTCCTGGAATTCTGTTTTGTTTTTAGATATTATACTCTGGTTCTTGCTTAGTCAACTAATAATTATCTGACAATTTTTCATATGACAGCTTCTACTTTAAGTTTACTTTTTGTCAAAGATGTTTTAACACAGTAACAGTCAATATCTAACATTTTTGTTATGCAATGACCCTTAGCTCTAATTCTGTCACAATTTGTGGAAGTATTAAAAACATAATTACATATTGTTTTACTAGCCAAGTATTTAAGACAGACAAAGTATAGAAGTGTAGAGGTTTATCATAACATAGTGGTCAACAGCAAAATCAAGCAAGCAAACAAACCCAGTTGTAGGATGAAGCAATGTAGATGAGTGCACATGAATGATGCTACAGCTACATTTATGCTACAGTACAGAAAATATTATACAGCTATCCAGACTTACAATGTCATTATCATGTTTGATATAGACAGATATTATGCTATATTCCTACATAAAAATAGAGGCTGAAAAAAGTATAGTTTCTATGGTGTTGTCATATGGAAAGATACCTGTGGTTAAATGTGTACAAAAGAAAAGGTGTTGACAATGTTATTGTTAATGTATTCAAACACGAGTAAGCATGCATATTTTTTTCTTTTTCCGCATGTCTGGATTTTCTGGTTTTTCTACAACTGTTGCCTAAACATTCCTAAGCAGATCTCCGCCTCCAGCAGCTCCATAGGTCTGGCGAAGGCTGGAAGGAGGGACTGGAGGAACGGAGAGAGAAGGGAGAGAAGAAAGCTGTTCTCTGGCTTCCTGGTCCTACAACCCGAAGTGGCTGAGTGTTCCTAGAGAGCTGGGAAGGCCAGAGGAAGTCCTTCAGAACCCTAGGGAGAAGACTGTAGAAGTTTCCATCACTGAGAGAGAAGGTGCAGCAGAAGGTGCTTTGGGGAGTTTGGGATGGTGTGAAATCATTCAGGGAAACCCCACTCCTCCCTAGTGAGTTTCAGGGCTCCACCCTGGACCATTAGGTGTACTTCATGTACTTAAAGGACCAAGGTATCTTGGAAGAGCAGCCAGAGAACTGTAGGTTTCTGCTTGGAGGAAGGAGACATCTGAGCGATCCTTCCTGGAGTCTTTCCTAACTTCCAGATCCAGAATCTCCTGCTATGTACAGGCTGTTCACATGCTGACAGGCTCTAGAATCTGCTTTTCACTCAGGCCTCTGATTTCCCAGCATTTACTTTGCCTAAAATTTCCTGCTGTTTGTTTCAAAATAGGGTCTACATAGTGTGGAGTTCATGATGGTCCTGAGTGGGGCACTGTGCTTCCGGTGAGTATTTGGCCAACTGATTTGGTGGTGTTCTCAGAAAGTGAGCTTCAAGTAGACAAACAGGGTTGATTTCCCAGCTGGGCTATCACAGGTAGCTGGGAATATGGAACCAGTGCTGTCCTTGGAGTTCTTCTGGCCTTCTTCAGTCTGGGGAAGAGTGTGCAGGATTCTCATGGGGTTCCTACTTCTAAATGTGCTGGATGGGGGTTGGGTCAAGTAACTAGGAAGTCTACAGCCACAGCCTGTCATTCTTTATGAAAAGGAGGGTTGGTGTTTCTTATAGAGCTCCACCTTTGTCCTCATGGCCACAAATTGCCATCAGCCCAGTCACTGTACTAATTCCTCCATGATCCTTTCTGGGGGTGGGAATAACACAAAAGCATGTCCATCTGTTTCACCCTGATATGCAAAGATCCAGGTACCCTACAACAGATTTTGCAGCAGTCACAGATTCAACACACGGAACTGAAAATACTGGGAAGAATTTGCACATACATGTGGGAACATACACGGTTTTCCTAGTTATTATTTCCTTAAATAACAGCAAAACTATTGTTGTACTGTTTGCATGATGTTAAGTATGGTAGTGTAGAGATGATTAAAGTATTCTGGAGGATGGACCCCAGTTAGACGTAAATACTACAGCCCTTTCATATAACAGTCTTAGCACCTGTGAGCTTTGACATCTGTAGGGGGTCCAAGAACTAATCCTATGCTACCAAAGGGTTGGAGAATTTCTCAAACTATGCTCTGAGGCTTAATCCCATGAAATACTTTGTACAATAGTATTTTCTGATTGAGTAAGGTGTAGAATGCTGCTTTCTCATAATGTTTGGGGCTAAGGAGATGGCTCAGCAGATGAAGTTCATGTTAGAAATATGTGACTTCCAGAGTCCATATCCCCAGAATCTATATAAAAGCCTGGTGGGCATCTGAAGCCAGTCTCTAATATCAGCATCTGGGATGAAGAGCCAGAATCTCTGGGGCAAGGAGGCTAGATTAGTCAAGTTGGCAAGCTCCAGATGCAGCAAGAGATCCTGCCTCACAAAAACAGCCAAGGAAGAGTTGTGGCTCCATGTACATGCTCAGACTTGTGGGCAACACACACACAGGCACAGGCACAGGCACACATGCACGCACGCATACAAAACAAATATTTGGTCAGACGTCAAAACAATCTTTACACTGTAAAGTTTTTCCCATATGATATCAGCAGACTTCTACTTGAGTCTACTAAAGGTCTACTTAAGTATATTTCACCTTACGTAGTGTCAAAAAAAAAAAAAAAAACACAAAAACAAACAGCTGATGGAATATATGGTCCAGTGGAAGCAAATGGGCTTTGAAATGTTCAGTAACGGAAGGAGCTGAGAGGTAGAATCAGGCAGATCTCTATGGATTTAAGGCCAGCCTGATCTACATAGGGAGTTCCAAGCCAGTCAGGACTATAAAGTGAGATCCCGCCTCAAACAGCAAAACAAAACTAAAACCAAGCCACAGACTGGATTAGGAAGAGTTCTGGGTATTCTTCAGTCCGCTGTCAGCAATGAAGAGCTGTGATGAAAGAGGACAGTGTTTTGTTTGTAGCAGTTCATCTCCAAACCGTCCCGTGAAGAGTTAACTCAGGTAGAAGCCTCTTCTGCTCACAGGGATCCCTCAGGGCTAAAGATGTCTAGACATCTTGAGACTCAGCAATACAGGTTTAATAAAAAGATGCCTGTGTGTCAAGGACATCAGAGAAGGTTGGAGAAGTGGTCTCCTGGCTTAGAAGGCCCCAGAGCTCCAATTCATAAACCCAGCAGGGAGGGTGTTGTCTGGGATATTAAAGGTTTAAGATGGGGAGAGAACAGACCTCAGACACAGATGTGTGGCAGAGTGTCATCTTGTAGAGCTTGGGCTGAAAGTTGGTAGCTGTGTCTGACACAGTGGAACTAGAAGAAAAGACATCTGAATTTTGGGGAGACCTTATAGAGTTGAGACCAAGGTAGAGTGCCCATCCCTACCCTTACAGAGCTTTGTCCCTTCCTGATGTTTCAGAATGAAGGATTCAGCCTTGAAGGTACTTTATCTGCACAACAACCAGCTGCTGGCTGGAGGACTACATGCAGGGAAGGTCATTAAAGGTTGGTATCTATGAGTCCCAGGGGGTTGGGGGGAGGTATGTGTTTAGAAACCTTTAAATGGCTCTGAAAACCAGTGGCAAGCCTGCAGACCCAAGAACGACCATGTCAGATAAGGTACCATAAAAATAGGCTTCAAGAAAAGTGGGGACCCCAGAGAAGCCTAAGTGTAGAGGTGAGATATTTTCCAGAACAAACTACTTATGTTTCCATCACACACTATTTTGGGTATTCTACCTCCTTTGGAAACAATATTATGCAAAAGGCTAAAAGAGGTCTTCATTCCCAAGTGGGCAGGCTCTGCTCCTCCATCCTTCTCTCTAAAGATCCTTAGTTATGTCAATGCTGAGATCTGGTTAGGGGAGGCCCCTCTGGCCTCTCCTTTACTCACTGATTCCTCATACTTCAATAGGCTTTTCCACACTGGTGTATACATGTTTACTTGGGCACCTTATGGGGTACTAGATCCATTTGCTTCATGTGTGCATATGTGAACACTACATGAGAATGTAGCTTTATATGAATGCATAAGCTCATGTATATGGTTTAGTGCTTACGTATGTATATGCATAGTATATGCACACGAGCATTGTATGTATGTGTGCCTATGATTATACGTTTTGGTTATGTGTAATATGTATGGTGTGCATATATATGTGTGATTTATATCTATGTACATATGCATGTATTGATGTAATGTGTGTGTGCATGTCTGTGCATGTTGTACATGGGGTGATGGATGATGTACAGAGTGAAATCCTCATTTGCAGAAATCCCACAGGGGCTAAAGGCATCACACAATTCTAACAGGACAAGGTCCAGAAAAGAGGCCTGAGAGTCAAGGGAGATGAGTGGGGTGGTGGGAGGGATGATCTATTGGAATTTTAGCAATCTCTCAAAGTTTGACCCCGAGCAAGAGGGATGGGGTAGGAAGTTGTAGCTGGATCTTCTGTGCTTAGGTTTACAGTCTGGGTCTGGTGGCAGGAGATTAGCCTGACCCACGTGTTGGAAGACAGGAAGCCCCACGTTGGTTCTAGTGCCTTGAAGGCTCTACCTTTAAGGTGGAGAGTGAACAAAAGGACAAGCAAGTTCCCAAACCTTGCTTTTTTCCCTCTAGGTGAGGAAATCAGTGTTGTCCCAAATCGAGCACTGGATGCCAGTCTGTCCCCTGTCATCCTGGGTGTTCAGGGAGGAAACCAGTGCTTGTCCTGTGGGACAGAGAAAGAGCCAGTTCTGAAACTTGAGGTGAGTCTTACTGCAGCGGCATCTTCGCCCTCCGGGCCTGAGCCAGGAGAGGCAAGCACACTCTGCCATGCTACAGCCCAGGCACCTTTGGACGCTGGTGAGGAAAGTACTGTTGAGCCAGCGCTGTTTCCTCTCTGAGGACCTTTTGCCTTATCCAGCTTGTGACTGATCATCTATCATGCCCCTTGTCTACAGCCAGTGAACATTATGGAACTCTACCTCGGGACCAAGGAATCCAAGAGCTTCACCTTCTACCGGCGGGATATGGGCCTCACCTCCAGCTTCGAGTCAGCTGCCTACCCAGGCTGGTTCCTCTGCACTGTGCCCGAAGCTGACCAGCCTGTCAGGCTCACCCAGATCCCGGAGGATGCCTCCTGGGATGCTCCCATCACGGACTTTTATTTTCAGCAGTGTGACTAGGGCTGTGTGGTCCCCCACACTCCCTTGGCAGAGGCAGAGTAGGCAATGGGGGGAGGGGGAGGTGTTGAGAGAGCAGCTTCATGGGGGGGGGGGTGACATTCCTTTCCCGTTCCTTGGGAGTCCCACTTCCGACTTAGGAGGCACACAGCCATTCTCTTCTCCCGGCCCCCAGTGCCAGTAAATTCTTCTGGTATCCTGAGTTCAGTGGACTCCTTCTGCACTTCATGGTACTACCTTTGGTGTGGAACCTAATACAAACCCCATAGAACAAAGAACAATATAAAAGATTCTTGGGTCAGAGTATTGGGAATTGTTCATGCATTGTGAGATCTGACACAGCACCTCAAAAGCTCTGCCGTTCTTTACTGGGAAGGAAGAGGAGGTGCCACCGAGGTCTTTGAGGCCCCTTTCCTCAATCCCACTGCTGACATCTGCCACCTCTTTCAGCCCTGCCCCTTCATTCTTTGGCCCTAGACTGAGAGAGTGATGTCAGGACAGAGGACAGAGGTGGCCCAGGCACACTGTTCTAGTTTGAAACCAGAGATGCAGTAAGAAAAGAATTCCTGATTCTGGTTTCTACTCACACAGAAAGATACTCATGAACCTCAGGTGGGAAGAGCTTGCTACAAAGTAATGTATCTTGTATTTTCATCTTAATTAAAATATACTTGTCTAGATCTCCTGAGTAAATTGAGAGCATGGAAGGGGGATAAGGGGAGGTGGAAAGAGAACATGAGGGAGCCAGATGGTAGAGTTTGGGGAGGGACCGAGAGAAAGAAAGAAAGAAAAAAAAAGACACCTTGATAGAGGAAGCCATGTGGGGTTTAGGGAGATATCTGTGTTAGGGAAACTCCCAGGAATTCCTAAGGATGAACTCACCTGGGACTCCTAGCAATAGCAAAGAGGGTACCTGAACTGGCCTTCCCCTGTGATCAAACTGATGATCACCCTGTTATCATCATAGAACCTTCATCCAGCAACTGATGGAGGCAGATACAGAGATCCACAGCTAAACTCTGGGTGGAGCTTCCAGTCCAGTTGAAGAGAGGGAGAGGGGATTACATGAGCAAAGGGGTCAAGATCATGATGGGGAAGCCCACAGAGACAGCTGACCTGAGTACTGGGAGCTCACTGACAGCTGGGGAACCTACATGGGACCAAACCAGGCCCTCTGAGTATGGATGACAGTTGTGTGGGTGGGCAGTTTGCAGGAAACAGGATGTATCCCAAGTGTATGAACTGGCTATTTGGAACTCATTTCCTGTAAATGGATACCTTGCTGAGCCTTGTTAGGGGTGGAGGGGGCTTGGTCCTGTCTCAACTTGATATACCAGACTTTGTTGACTCCCCATGGGAGAGTCTTATCCTCTCTTAGGAGTGGAGGGGTGGGGGAAACAGGGAGGAGGGGGTGACTGGAGGAGTAGATGGGTGGGGGAACTGTGGTTGGTACACAAAATAAAAAAAACCTTTCGCATAAAGAAAATAAAATATATACTTATCTATAGTTTCTATTTCAAAGGGATCTGGAAGAGTTTACATCAATTGTAGCAGTGTCCAGATGGGGGCAGCATAGACGACTTCTCTTTTTATTTGTGTTTATTAACGTTTCTATTATGGAGGTGTGTTACTTACATAAGAAGAAGAAAAGGAATCAGTATGGAGGAAAATGGAACAGACATAACTTCTGGTCAGTCTCACTCTGTTACAGAGAAGTGAAATACAAAGAGCTAGGCTGCTCTGCGTGGCAGGAGCAGAGAGCAAGAGGCAAATCCCAGAATACCTCGAAGAAGAGTGTGAAGAGTTTGTGCTGGAAAAGAAAAGGAAGGGAGGGAGGGAGGGGAGGGAGGGGAGGGAGGGAGGGGAGGTAGGGGAGGAAGAAATGCAGCCCCCATTCACAGTGTCTGTGAGTCAGACAGTTTCACGATGCGTTTTCTACTTGGGGATGTTATACCCATCCTGTTTGCCTATAGAAATCACTCACTTTTCAATACCCTGCTAAGATATCACCTCCTGTAAGAAGTGTTTGAAGAGATGAACTCCCTGCTCATTTGCTATAATGGTACCCACAAAAAGTTGGCTCAGGGTCTGTGGAACCCAGATGACCTTAAGGTTGGAACTGCATCAATCTGTTTTTGAGCACATAGAATAATACTTGGCAAACTTTAGGAACATGGTGAGTACAGAATGTGGAAACTCACAATTCTGGAATATTCTCCCCCTCTCCTCCACCCATCTAAACCCTTATAAAAGAGTAGGTCAAATCCTACCTCATTCTCAAAGGTTGCTTCATCCTTAGTAGGATGCAAAATACAGAAAGGCTTTAACCTAGATGAGCTGGCATTTCCAAAGCCAGGGGACAAAAAGGAATAGAAGAAATACATTTGGTTTGTCACCATTGTAAAAGTAGCAGTAAAAGGAGGCACTTATAGCCTGAGAGAGTCTAGCATCATAGCTGTTCAAATGAAAACAACCTAGTGCCTTTAGATTTCAATAATTTGGTAGAAGTCACAGACCTGGATCTATATTTTCAGAGGAAATGCCCATGGCAATTAGAGTTTGTGTTAATTGCAGGTATTGAAAAGAATAAATGTTCTAATATCAGGGCATGAGGGGAGGGGTGAAGGAGGTGACAGCCTTTATCCTGAAAAAGTTATATACAGCCCACCTCATGCTTAAAGCATCCAAAAGTCTGAGGTAGAAGAATACACTTGCTTTTCATAATTCTAGAAAGCAGCAGTAGGACCATGGGCTACAAATTATTGGAAGACATTTTTGGCTGAATGACCTCCCAATCTTAACCTTAAAGATCATGAACAACCCACTATGCTTCTCTCAGGGGCTATAAAGTCCCTGACCTTGGAGTGTTTGGGGAAAAGCCTGACCAACTATTTTTCAGGATGCTGCAGCAATTGTTCACTTGAAGGGGTATTTTGATGTCCAGTCTAAAGGATTTATCTAATGCTATTGTCTCTCATGTGCCCTTGGCTTACAGTTGAGTGTGACTGTTGTGGCTTAGCTCCTCAGCTAAATTGAAAAGTTCCTCAGCAAAAGAGACAGTACACCATGTGTTCAACACAGCAGTGTAAATGCGTGGTACACATCACTGACTGCCTTAGGTGACAATTGCCTCACACTTTTGGTACTGTCAACAGAGAAGTGCAAAGTTGTAAAGAACAATGAAGAATGAAAATTGGCAACAGAAGCAAACAATGGGTATCCCAAACCAAGCTCTGAAATTATTTCAGGGGTGAAGAGTCTTTAAAAATGCTAATCATTTCATTTATTACTTGTTTATTTATTTAGTTAGTTAGTTTTACAGCCTAACCACTGTTTCGCCTACCTCCTCTCCTCCGGGTCTGTACTCCCACCCACCTCTATTCCCACCCCACCCCCAATCCATTTCTCTTCTGTTTCTATTCAGGAAAGGGCAGGTCTCCCATGATTATCAACAAAACACACCATATCAAGTTGCAATAAGACTAAGCACTTCTTCATGTATTTAAGCTCAGCAAAGCAATCCAGTATGAGAAATCGGGTCCCAACAGCCAGCAAAAGAGTCAGAGACAACCCCTGTTTCCACTGTTTCAACTCTACATCTGATGGAGGGCAGATTTGCAAAATATATAAAGAACTCAAGAAACTAGACATCAAAAAAAACAAATAATCCAATTAAAAATGGGGTACAGATCTAAACAGAGAATTCTCAACAGAGAAATTTCAGAAGTCCAAATATTTAAGTAAATGTTCAACATCTATAGCTATCAGGGGAATGTAAATCAAAATGACTCTAAGATTCCATCCTGTCAAAATGGCTAAGATCAAACACACAAATGACAGATCATGGTGGAGAGGATGTAGAGCAAGGGGAACACTCCTCCATTGCTGGTGGGAATGCAAACTTAAACAGCCATTTTGGAAATCAATACGGCAGTTTCTCAAAAACCTGGTAATTGATCTGCCTCACCATTCTTGGGCATATACCAAAGGATGTTCAATCACACATTAAACATTTTATTTCCTCAGAACAACACAATACACGAAAATGAATGATTGTGAAACATTGTTCAAAGATAAAGTGAAAGTTTTAAACAAGGAATAAGGATTTTGTTCTCAAAAAAAATGCTTAGGATGGCAGAAAACATTAATTGGATTCTAAAAGAATAGTGAAAATCTAGTAAAGTGTTACAGTAGCTTCCATTAGCTCATACAAAATTAGTGTGTCTAGGCAGATATATGTCATTGGCAAATTGTTAGTTTAAAACAGTAACAACAATAACAACAACAAACCTTAGGTCTCATCCCGTCTTATCTTTTCTTGTTTCTTATTCTGTGGTTATCTGGGTCTTCCTCATCAAGTCCTTTGTGGAAATTTGCAAATGACCCAAAAGGTAGAATTACAACAAGGCAGTTAATCTCCAGAGAACACTCTGTCCAATTCTTTATCCTTAGTAGTAGACATATAAAGGGGACAAATGGATTGGTGTATAGATGAATAAATGAATATGTAGATGGTTGGATGGATAGATAACTAACTGGGCAGAAGAGCGGATAGATGGGGAAGAGGATGGGCACAGTTATGTAATGTCAACTGGAGAACTGAGTCTATTGACCCTGCACTGTTCACATTCTCATATGCTCCCTAATAGTCCGGGGAACATAGCTCTTGTACAGTCTCCATACAAATCTAAGACCAAGGTCTTCTACAGCTGTGCTTCTGTAGATACTCTGTCTCAGTAAGTTTGCATCAACTAATTAAATCTGAAAAGCAAAGAGTTTCTCATCTTTCCAACAGAGCCACACTCATGATGTAAGCAGCCCCTGCTTTATTATGGCTCTCTGGATGCAGCTGGCAGAAGTTAATAGTCTTTCTATTCTTGGTCCTTCAGACCTCTCCAAGCCTCAGATGGAACCCAATGGAGCATCAAAGGTGTTTGACCCCAGCATTGTTTATATAGCTGCAAAACCACTAATAACACAGTCAATGACAGTAGCTACAGAGACTGGAGGTCACTGTCTGGCCTCTGTTGAGGCTTTATGGGTGACTCTCTCCCCTTCCCACAAACATTCATTAATCTCCCCACCTCCTTATTATTTGTACTGTGTTGAAGATATTATGAAATCCCTGTGTTCTTCTTCCCTCATCTAGAGCCAATTATAGATTGCTGTAGGTCTGACCCACCCTGACCAGACATTATAAACACAGTGTTGATTCCCTGAAGAAATCAGTTGGAGGTTCCGGGCATCAGAGTCCCAGATACCAGGATCTACAGGTCAGTGATGACAAATAGACTCTCTCTCTCTCTCTCTCTCTCTCTCTCTCTCTCTCTCTCTCTCTCTCTCTCTCTCTCTCTCTCTCTCTCTCTCTCTCTCACACACACACACACACACACACACACACACACACACACACACACACACACACATTCTTTTTTCACTTTTCTGCCAATGCCTAGGCTCTCTAGGGGATAAGGAATGCCTTTTATAGAATGTTGTGTGATGCTCTGTAAGTCTATAAGTTCTTGGTGGGATTTAAGGAGAAGTATAGCTTGAGTCAAAACAAGATTATTATATGTTTAGAGCCACAGAGTATTGAAAATCATTTCAAAAAAATCATCTAGGCCAGGAGTATTCAAACAGTGGTTTGTTTGTCATACATGGACATTACAAAAGAGAGAGGGGGAGAAATGGAGGAAGAGAGAGGGAGGGAAGAAGGGAGGGAGGGAGGGATGGAGGGAGGGAGGGAAGAAGGGAGGGATGGAGGAAAAGAAATATTGTGAAACTTGAAACAGTTTAAAAAAAATAATAATCTTCCCCAGCATCTCATTTCAATAGGAATAAATTTGAGGCCCAGGGACAAAAATAATCAAGATGAATTGATAGCAGGGTTACTTCTGGAATTCAAACTTGCTATTAAAGCCTGATCCATGCTTTCTGTATTCTAGTCTTAAGTCCCTGTGTGCATCAATCATGTTATTAGATAGATCTTCAGACAAGCTATATACCCCATGCTTTATGATTTCGGATCTTAGTTTTATAAGGCAAATAATTGTCTTAATGCACACGAATATAGCAAAGTTTAATATGAGCTCAGAGTAGTGTTATAGTAGTAAACACGAGAATCACTAAATTTTGAGTCATGGAACCATAGTTTGACCTAGAAAGAACTTTGACAAATAGTCTAATGTCATGAACCTTAAAAACGGCCATTAGGGGACATGACCCTGTGAGTTTGAGCTCTCATTCTCAACTGTGACATAATTGGATAGTTAAGATACTGAGCCCCTATGTACTGAATTGATGGTCTTAATATGAGCAATGTGAATGGTCAGTGATGAAGTGGCTTTTGAAGAGGGAAACCAAAGCCAACGCTGTGTTGCCCTTGGAGAGGATGGAGGAGGTGTCCTGGAGAGAGAGATGAGATAGTATTGCACAAGCTGACTAGGGCCAGACGGTAGCAAAATAGTGGCCATTGTAGATTCTAGGACTGGGAAAGAATGTGTCAAAGACATACTTAAGAAATGAACTCTATATGCTTTCCATAGGTTGGGTCTGAGGTACAGCAACCAGGAATGCTAACATATTTGCAGTAGTGAAGGCAAAATAAAAACAAAAAAAAACAAAGTTGCATTTTGTTTTTCTTCTCAGGGTTTGAAGTTCACTGGTGAGAGGAGTATTATAAACAAGGGACAAGTAGAATTGAGAGAGATAAGTGGCTTGAGAGGAGAAGATAGTTAACCTAACCTCGTACATACTTGGTGTACACAATGACAGGACACCCAAAGAGGGGGGTACTATGAACTGCTGAAGTTTAGTCTAGGTCTGGGAAGCATTAGGCCAAGATGGTCATTGCAGCTGAAGGAAGTGATGGATTGCAATTCGTAGCTGTGGAAATACAAGTCTATATGACATTTCCTTGTGATTCTTAGCCTTAGGGATGACCTTAGGAAAGGGACTCTGCAACGTGCCTGTAACAAAAAGAAGGGAAAGAGTGAAGAAACCAACTAATGTCCAAGATTCCAAGGAGGTAGTAAAAAAATAGAAAAATAATTCTTAAAATGCCTTTGGTTCTGGCTCCATGAAAGCTGATGCTGTTCTTGTGGACAACAGCCTTCATATAGACAACATAAAGAGGATGAGGAGAATGTGCAGGGGTCTCAGCACTATCTGTTGGTGGCAACTGATTTGGGACAGAGGAATTGAAGTCTGAGTCAGCCAAGGTCTATAACCAGGAATAAATTAGAGAAAGCAAAAGGGGGACATAGCCCCAGACTGACTGAATGATTGTCTGGGGGGTTTACAAGAAAGGGAAAATTGGGGTAATCAAGTGTATGGCACACTGGTAAGAGCATCAGGATGCCAGGCTTCCTGTGTGACTACAAACTAGCACAAACAAGTGACCTCTTACTCTTCTATTGAAATCTAGCCAGAACCTAGGCAGAGAGACCCTATATGGGAGTCTATAGGAAACTTGGAAGTCTGAGTTGTGCCAAGATGGGTGAGTTCTAGAGCCCCAAGAATCCAGCTTGATAGACCAGTACTTTTCTGTTGCCTGTTTGAGCTGTGATTGACCAACAGTTGAAGGCAGTGGCCTGGATGTGCAGCTTCATCCATTCCTACCTACTTCATTGGCCCCTCTTGGACACCATTCCAGCTTCCTGGCTGCTCTAACAACCTCTGCCCCAACCAAAGGAGCTCAGTGGTCTGGCTCAGAGGGAACACGTCATCAAACAGGCTTGCCCTGAGGCTGTGCTGCTATTAGAGTACCTGGGCTAGAGGAATTCGCCATTCTTTACTACTCCAAGTGTGGTCCGGGGACCAGCAATATTATCAAGACCTGGTTGAATGTTTAAAATGAAGTATCAGGCTTCCGTCCAGACCTAGAGAATAAGACTTGCTATTTTACTAAGAATGCAGGTTATAGAAATATGCATTAGAGAGTGAGCAGTGGGAAAATGACTTAATGGGTAAAGGGCTTGCCATGTGGCGTGAAGATCTGAGTTTGGATCCCCAGAGCTCACACAAATCTGGATTCAATAGAGCACATTTAAATCACAGTGGTCCTGTGGCAAAATGGGAAGTGAACTGGAAGACTCCCCAGAAGCTATGGACTAGCTAGCCTGGCATGCACAGCAGTAAATAAGAGACCCTGTCTTAAACAGGGTGAAAGGCAAGGGCCAATACCTGAGGTTATCCCATAACTTTCATATGTACACCATGACATGTGTGTGCCTATACTCATACAAACACATTACACACATTCACACATACAAAACCCACAGAGTGAGGACAACTGACCTGACAGCCATCCCCAAGCCTGGCTCATTACTTGAACCACTTCAAACACTTGACTAAAGACAGAGGAAAAAATATTTACCAAATGATTCAGATATGCGGGAATGTTTTGGCATCTATGACTTTAAGTAAACACTTGGTGTTGTAAAAGAATAATCCTTGCATTACAAAAGAAATCGAATCTACTACAGGAAAACTATTAAAGAATATTAACAATCATTGACAATCCTGGCAGCTGTGGGAACACCAATAGTCTCTGTTCCCACATGTGCATCTCTATACAGCTATGAATTTAATTGGCATTATAAGGTGCACATTATTTATAACCTACACCTTTCACTTTGTATATTTGGCAATTTTATGCCATGAATGGCATCACTAATGAGCATATACTTCTTATTTGCTGGATTTGCTGTTCCTTTTCAGCCAATTGTCTATTATTAAACATTGAGAGCATCTCCAACTTCCCAATCTTGTGTAACAGAATGTTGGTGGAATATTTTATAGCTAAACATTTGTGCAGTTTATTACGTCTTCCTGGAATACAGGCAACAATACACGCAATCACAGAGCAGACAGAATGCTTAGTGCCTGATTCACAACACCAGCCTTTGCGCAGAATCATTGTTGTCGTCAGCGCCCTGTTTTCCTTCACTCTGAACAGGTCTTAAACTTTTGCCCAGTTACTTTCCACGGTGACAGAATCATATCATCAGTAATAAAAGCCACGTGGGCTACAGTCCCACTTTTTTTATAATAGCAGACCATGGATTTCAGTGACACCAAGGTGGTCTAAATTTCTGCCCTCAGCATCAACCTTGTCTTCCTTATCTGGCTTCCTCAGTGCCACTTCTTTTATCTCCAAGTCCCATTCCTTCCCACCTTCTTTTCCATCTCATTTTCTACTTTCTTATGTAATTAATTCTTTTTTTATTCCCCTTTCTGCTTGTCACGAATCAGATCTGCTCAGTAAGCCTCGGGTCCAGTCATCCCTGCATTTACCCTTGGAAGCTGTTCTCCTGCTTTGATCTGTTCTCAGTTTACTGTGTGCTATGCTGGATTGGACTTTCTGGGTAAACATTTTAAGGAGGAACTCTGGGATAGGATACTCCTCCCGGAAGGAACACAGTCCTGTGAATCTTTGTGATTCGGGGTTTATGTAGGCCGCTCTCTTGACATTGAGGGGCTCATTCTCTGTGTATTGGTTCAGATTTTCACCTGGGAATAAGGAGAGTGTTTGAATAGGCTCTTCACTCATGTTAGCAATTCCAGTTCCCAGGACTGACCTAACCTTCAGACCCTGCCATTGTCCCCAGCTGAGGTGTTCTTCCCTGTGCTATGTGCCTTACTCCTTGCCTGATAAGGGGGACAAAGCAGGGTGATCATCGGCCAGGCTGGGAAACAGGACTGGATCTGCGCTGAGGTTATGCCCAACCTGTGGAGCACCCACGTCCCAGCCTGGGAAGTGAGATAGTGAATCTGCTCTCTAGTTCTAAGACAGCGTCAGCAGAAACGAGTGCTGGGCTCACATCTCTCCTGTCTAAATCTCATCTAATGTCCAGGAGTAAGGAGAAAGCGGAGCTGCCTGGAGCTGGGAGGGCTGGGAAGACCTTGGTGGATTCTGTAATGTCTGGGGGTGGGAAGAGTTTATGGCTGGATAACTCTGATCTCTAGCATGCCTGACCCCAAATACATACCTCTGCTTTTCTGACAGCCTTTTTTTCCTTTCCCCAGCAAAGACCAGACACTCCCAACTGCAGGAATGTGCTCCCTTCCCATGGCAAGATACTACATGTAAGCAGTTTCTCAATCAAGGGGTCCGGGAATCACATAAGAAGGAAAAAGGCTGAGTCAAAGGAATGAGCTCTCTCTGGAGGGAAAAAAAAAAAACCAAAAACCCTCAAGCATTGAACAATACTGAATAATTAATTACTCTTCATCTTTGTTAAAAATAACAGCCCTCTTTCCTGGTGGCAGACTAAGAAATCTGTAAGGAGAATATTATTAAGTTCATTTTCCAGATCTGGAAATTGAGGCTCAATAATGGTTGTAAATTGAGGTTGAATAACTTCTCTCCATGCCATACAACTACCCAAAAGCAGAGATTAGGATGAGCCTCTGTGTTCTCTGAGCTGACATATCAGTTAGAAAGCTTAAACAATCTTGGGGACAATGGCAGCATCTTTATGGTGACCTTAACTGATGCCTAAATCTTAAAAAAAAAAAAAAAAAAAAAAAAAAAAAAAAAAAAAAGTTTCACTCTGGCTAGGCTGGAACTTGCTATGCATGTTTGGGTGACCTCGGACTCACAGAGTTTTTTCACCTCTACCTCCAAAGTACTGGGGATTAAAGTATTTACCACCATTCTGCTTCTCTGACAATAACTTTGTGGTGCCCAAATAAAATGCTTCCAGCAGGTAAACATGAAGTCCCGGTTCCCAAAGTCAGTCGAAGAAGAATGATAGGTGGCAAGATGATCACAGACCTTTGTTCTTAATGTACGAGTGAGCCTGCTTTAAAAACAGTAGATGAGCCATTCTTAAACAACCATTACCAGCTGTGGCAGAGTCAGAGTCCTAGGGGTAGTGGCACTGGTCCAGATGTTCAGCTCTCAAAGGTATTGGGAGCTCCCTGGGCTCTGAGAGCAATTGACGAGCATCTCTGAAACCAGCTAAACAACTCGGCTAATAACAAGCATAGTTTTGATGTTCCACATTCATGACAGTTTCACTCCGGCTTCCCTGGGGCATACTCACCCTCCCAGCCATCCTCAGAGACTAATCAGGTTCTGATCTAGTTAGTTCTGGCTCGGCCTCCTATATTTGGCCCACCCAGAGTGTACCTCACCATGGCCTGAATAGGGACAGAGTCTAATGACATAGACTTTTTCCAGATTTCTCAGGGGTTTTTCAAGTTTACAAAGCAAGCCACACTTACTACACCCTCAATGCCTTCATTAATGAGTGATTCTGTCCATCTAAAAACATAAAAAATGAAAGCAGGCCCAGAAAACCTGGGATAGGGATTATTGTGTCTAGGATACCCGAGTCTCAAAGCAACTAGTCAGACAGCCATACAAACATCCTCTATCTCTTTATGAGAAGGTAATAGCTACTGTCACATACAGGAGCCCCTGATGATGGTGAGCCTAGGAAACAGTTCTTGCTTTGGGGTGAAACCATTTCTGCCCTTACTGTGGCAATATCCCTCTCCTCTCTGGAAATAGAGAGTTCACCAAAGCCTCAGTGTAGTGGTCAGGAATACAGGGCTTGAAGGACACAATGATCATTGAAGGCAGCAGGCCATTAACCTTGCCCTCCTATTTCAGAATCAAAGATGCACATCAAAAGGTTTTGTACACACGGAATGGCCAGCTCCTGGTGGGAGACCCTGATTCAGACAACTGTAGTGCAGGTGAGTCTCAGGGGACCCTCTTCAGGAACCTGCCCAGTCTCCATCTGTTACCGGCCCTTGATTTTTCTCTCATGCCTTTAGACATGAGAATTCTGTCCCCATGACAACGAGAAGAGGTGAGGGCAGTTTCAGCCTGTCCTGGTGAGTTCCTCTCACCCTGCAGTCCCCACGCAGAAACAGTCCAGGTGTGCCCAGGCCCAGGGGCTCCTTGCTAAGCCGTATCTTGCAAAAGGCCTTCCATCTGGGATCCCTCACTGACTGAATTGAATTCTGTCTTACCTCCCAGAGAAGATCTGTATCCTTCCCAACCGAGGCCTGGACCGCTCCAAGTTGCCCATCTTCCTGGGAATCCAGGGAGGAAGCTGCTGCCTGGCATGCGTTGAGACAAGAGAGGGACCGTCCCTGAAGCTGGAGGTGAGAGACTCCTCATCCTGCAGACACATAGGATCAGTCTTGCCCCCAGGTTGCCATGGCATCTTTGCACCCGCGCGTTCCCTCTCTCGTCCCCCATCTCCCTTTGCCTCCAGTAAAGAGATTCTCGCCTTTTGGGATCTACAGAAGAAACATCCCTGAGTAAAAACTCTTTCCTATTGAATCCTTTGGCCAAGCTCCAGAGCCATTAAGGATCCCAATCAGAACACTCTTCGTCTTTTAGCTGCCTCTCTTTTTCCCACAGGATGTGAGCATCGAGGACCTATACAAAGGCGGTGAACAAACCACCCGTTTCACCTTTTTCCAGAGAAGCTTGGGCTCGGCCTTCAGGCTCGAGTCTGCTGCTTGCCCTGGCTGGTTCCTCTGTGGCCCAATTGAGCCCCAACAACCAGTGAAACTTATCAAAGAAAGTGAACCCTCTACCCGTACTGAGTTCTACTTTGAACAGAGTCGGTAAAGGGGTATGAGACTGGGGTCCAACCTAGTGCCTCCAAACTGAGCCCATCTTGCTCAGAGTCTGTGAAAGGCAGAATGACGTCCACCAAAGATATCTAAGTCTTAATCCCCAGAATCTTTAACGATGTTACATTAAATGGCAAAAGCAGCTCTTCCTCCATGGTCCATTTGGGCCCAGTGAAATCGTATGAGGCCTCATGAAAAGAAAGGAGTTGGAGATTAAACTGTGCTACTAAATTTGAGGATGGAGATAGAGACTATAGATGATGAATGTGAGTGATTTACAGAAACTGGAAAAGGCAAGAGCTCTCCTGACATGAATTTCAGAGTTGTCTGGCCTCCAGAATTGTAAAATAATATACTTCCATTGTCTTAAGCCACTGAATTTGTTATAGTTTATTGAAGCAATCATAGTAAGACCTGTGTTTCCCATACAATTCAAGGGGCAGAGGCGCCCTGGTGATTTCTTGGAAAGACACCAAGATTTTCTTGGATGTCGAGTCTAGGGTCCAGTGGAGTCCCTGTGTTGAGGGGATGTCACAACCCAGAATATCAGGATTGACTCTTGTGAGAGTTTATTTATACCCTTTGCCCAAAAACCCCATCAGGTTTTCATTTCATAAAAAGTCCCTGTCCCTGCTCTAACATGGCACTATCCTGTCCCTGTGTCCCTGCTCTAACATGGCACTGCCTAGCCTGTACTGTTCAGTGAGGGGTGAGACACTGTCACTCTTTTGTGTCACCAGTGCCTTGGGCAGTGCTGGAGCACAAAAGATACTGAGTACAAATCTTGACTGGGGAGGTAGTCATGAGGTTCTGGTTAGATATTCAGGGTATGACCCAAGCAGAGCTACCGTGGCCTGAGAGGAGGGCTGCCCAGGAACAGGACTGCATAAAGGGACAGCTAATCCTGGACTCAAAGGAAAAAGAGTTTCCCTGTCAGAGAGCATGGGGTCAAGCATTCTAGGTAGAATCAACAATTCAGGAAGGTGTGATGGAGGGGAACCCCAGGCATGTCTGGGGTATGGCGTGTCATCCATGTGGCTGGAACCCAAGGCTTGGGGTCGAGGAGTTGCTGAAAATTAAAACAGGAAGTGAGTGGAGTCCAATTTCAAATGACTTGCAAAGGATTTTAGGCCAGAAAAAACATCTGGTATTCTAAGCAGGACCCCTGTGATCATCCCTGAACTGACCTAGATTCTACCAGAACCTCCATTCAGCCCCACATCCTTATCCCGTAGTCAGGTACCTCCAGAGGTCAGTTTCTGTGCTCTGGGGAGCCTGACCCTGCATCATCTTCTCACAGTGGTATACCTCCTTCGATTATGAGCTAGAAGATAAGCTTTGGCACGTTAGAGTTTGCCTGAGTGATTCGCGACTCGGGCAGCACCAAATTACAAGTGTTTATAGGGCCTTACCAAGGGGGAGGGATTTATTGGAGGATGGGGGATAGTTTTAGAAGGCGTTCAGGAAACAAGGAGAAGAAAAATTTGTTTGCTTAAAGTGGAAAGTCCCCGCTTAAATGTTACTCGGTAGTTTCTAATTGTTGGAGTTCTAATTAGAGGTTAGTTGGCCGTTTCTGGTTAGTTAATCTGAGTTTCATTTTCTTGGTCTATGACCATTCTCTGCGCTGCACATCGGTGTGATAAAGTAGGAACTCAAGACTTAGAATAGCCTTCGGCTAATTATTTTAACAGCGAACACTCTTCTGTTGGCTTCCTCCTGGAGTCTGTGCCCATGGGCCAACTCAGCACAGCAGTCCTCCCGGTACCAGCCGAAACATAATTCTCTGCACAGACAAAATGTATTTTCAGTATCTGGAATTTGCTAAGTTTACATTAGTTCTGGGGAGGGGACGCAAAGAGCGTGAAGCATGGCCTCTGCCCTCCAAGGACACGCAGTGTCGTGGAAGAAGACCTGACATAGCAGATCATCTTGGTTCAGATCGCTCTGAACTGAGGCTGAGTGCTCAGCTTAATGGTGCATCACTTGCCTGCCATGTCCGGTGCTAGGAAAACCGTGGGTGAAGTGTCTTGGGTGGAGAAGGTATTCATTTGCTATGAGCCTGATGATGTGAGTTCGATTTCTAGAACCCATTGTGGTAGAAGGGAGAGAACCAACTTCCAGACCTTGCCTTCTGACCTCCACATGTAGGCCATGGAACATCTTCTACCGACACCCCACTACACCAAGATAAATAAGCAAATTAGAAAAATCAAGTAAAAACACATGTGGCACTGGGGGAGGGGGTCAAAAAACAGGTAGAATTCAGGAATCCCAGGGATGCTTTTCTGTCATCTCCCAAGACTCATATTTATTAAATTATTTCTCCTCCCTATAAAATCACACCATCTTCTCAACCAGGTCACGGATGTTATAATTATGAAAATGTGTGGGAGAGACACACTTAAGACCTTATCCACTACTCTACATCTCAGAATGGTGGATGCAAGGACAGTACTGGAACTGTGAAGACCTCTTAGGAAGCACACGGGAACTTGGTGGGTGGGCAAGGAAATGCATGTGGCCATATGTGTATGGTGGGCATTGTGTGTGTGTGTATGAAGATACACGAGTGCCCTGGTATGCATGCTGCGTATATCTGCCAAAGATCTAATGTGTTCAGTTCATTTTGGGGGATTTCAGGAGGTTCTAGAACAATTCTACCAGAGAGGGCAATATGTTCAAAGTCTCCTAAATCATTTAACACAAAAACACACATTTTACATTGATATTTCTCTTTGGACCAGATTTTTAAAGATACAAACATGAGCATCACTGTAGACCCAGTAAACAACTGCACAAACCACATGCAAAACATCCCCAGATACATGACACGTGTTAGTTCAGGTGAAGGCCATCCAGGTTCAGGAAAGGAAAGTGAATAAAGCTTTAATGGACATCACGTTATCCTGGGTTATCAGCAAAAATCAAACCGTTGTTGCACTGGCATTGTTAGACCACATCTTAATTTGGATTTCACATTTGCATAACTAAATAGTTTACCATGATTCTATGTGGCCAAAGAGTCTACCTCCTAGAGAAATTCCAGTCTCTACTCTACCTACCAAGGTGCCCACTCCTGAGCAAGGAAGGATCCTTGAAGCCTCTCTCTAAGATGAGGAGGAACTGGCAATGTATCATTTGGACTGCAGGTGGCGACAGAGTTCAGCTTTGCTTTGTGAAGCTGTGAGTCCTGGTGAGCAATTTCGCCAAATTTAATTTGAAGGCTTCATAACGCCAGTCTCCCAATCTCTGTGCCCCACCTGGCCTCGCTTTCAAACCCGAAGTGCAGCTCCTCATCGCTGAAAAAACTGCATCGCTGAAGAAACTCTGCCTTACTGTTTCTGCCATTAAAAATTTCACAGCGTATGCGTGACAGGACTCCATGGACCCTGTTCTCAAGAAGCCTGAAGCCAGTGTGTCTGTGTGAGAGAGAGACAGAGACTGTGTCTGTATCTTTTTGCGCAAGTGTTCTCAGACAACACGTGCCTTCTTCCCACATTAGCTTGTTCATGCAGACTCAAGTGTCTCCTAGCTATGTATTTTCCAAACTGGCTTTAAAGAACCTTATGCAAGTATGAGGGGGGGGGGGGGGAAGAGTTGTCTACGACCTTTCCTGCATCCTCTTTTCTGTCCCATCCTGCTCCTCACAGCTGCAGTCACACTGTTCTCCAAAGACAAGTACCCCAGACACCTATGCTGTCATAGGTGTATATCTCGTCCAGACAGCACCTGCTAATATTTCCAAGCTTTTATGTCATGGAATGAAGAGCTGGACTCTAGACACACAGATAGTGATCAAAAAGAAAGCAATTTGTTAAGGAATGGATGTGGCCTGGACCAGGACTGAGACTCAGAAACCCCTGGGCATAGCACCCTAACCCCTTATGTGTCATTTAATAACACCCGGTATTCAGAATTCACAGGTCTTTTTTGAACACATTCCGTTTTGTTCCATATAGTCCGTTTAGGTGAGCTATCCCGGCTTCTGCAACACATTAATCTTGATGCATCCTGCTCTCCTGACCCACCTCCACCTCTGAGAGCTGTAGCCCAGATATCTTTTGGGGCACTTGAATGATTAGGATCAGTGTTCTATAATTTTGTCTATGCTGATGAGGGACTGAGACTGTCTTAGAGCAGGACAGCAACTTAACTCTCTCCATACTTTATCTAATGACTGGGGAGAAAGGATTGAACTACATGTACAAGTTACAGCATGAAAAACTATCATATCCTGGAAGACACAAATTTTACAAGATTAATGTACAAAGGCCTAAGTAAGAGTAACATAGTTATGCCAGTCGATGTTTCTTGAAAGAACAAACCCCAGGGATGTTACGGCCAAGCTTGTTGCAGAAAAACCGTCTTTGGTTAGGTTCTGGGGCCATGGTCCCTTTGACTATTGAGAAAAATACACTAAATGATTGAGAATGTGGAGATATCCAAAACTACACTTTTTAAAAGGAATCTAATGGTAGAATAAGCCAAAAGAAAGCTAGTGTATGATTGTAACAGCATGCCAACAGTATCAAAATAGAAATACATAAATAAAGCTAAAACGCAAAGCAAGTCTACAGCTATTTGCTTATAAAAAGATCACATTTTTGTATTTAAGAAGCTAAGATATCCTTTCTGTTTGAAGAGGCTCTTGAAGTCTTTTAGCCTTTTAGCTGTATGTGCAAGTGGCCTTGTCCTTGAGCTGTTCCTGGGGCTGTGGAGACACAAAAAAGTAAAGAATTCAGAGAGGAACTATTGACTTCTTTTGGTCTGAGTAGAATGGGTCTCCACCTACCCCAAGGAGGTGTCAGTAAGCATCAGAAGGCATTTATATTCTTGACAAGAGTCAAACATCAGAACTGCTTTAGTTCCTTTAGTTTACAGGCATCTTAGACACTCACTTGCTGCAAACTTTAGGTGGGAAAGTAAGCTACAGGTCTAAAGCTTTGACAGTCCCAATGAGGTACCATGAGTGGGGCGGTTCCCAGCCGAGACTGATAGCAGAAACTCTTTTGGCTTTGGAACATTTCCACCAGCACTGGTGACTATGCAAGTTCCTGAGTCACCAATTAAGGGAGAGAACAAAGCCCTGATAATTCTGATATTGGGAAAGAAATCACATTTGGGGTGGTGGGGCTCTTATTAGGGAGTCATGAGTATCATTGATCTTTGAGGGGAGCCCAGCCTTCTTTCACACTATAGGACATCTTCCTTTGCAGAAAGTGAGAAGATTTCACTTCCCCAACTGAGAGCAGCTCCTTCTCAGCACCCAGCTTTCCCATAGTTGGGGCAAGACTGCCCCTGTATAAATGTTCTCCAGCCTAGGGCATACTTAAATGTTCTCCAGCCTAGGGCATACTTAAGGTAGTAAGTGCTTATATGTGTAAGGAAATACTGTATTTCCTAGAGAAAAGCTATCAATTGAGCCTGTAACTCGCTTTTTCTGAACCTTAACTGTTTTCCCTCCTGCTGTTGGAAATACCGATTTATTTGTTTGCTTAATTCAGATCTACTTTCTTTGTAATCTGTGTGTCTCATCCACCTGTATATACATCTGCCCCTCTGTCTGTCTGTGGGCCTGAGTATTTCAGTTCAAGTGCCTGCAGAGGCCAGAAGGGGGCTTCGGGTTCCCTAGATCCAGCGTTACAGGCAGCTATGAACTTCCCATTATAGGTAATGGAACTGAACGTGGTTTCTCTGCAGGAGCAGTATGCATTTTTAGACTCTCAGCCATCCAAAACCAAATTGAAAAGGTCAACTTAGGCTATCTGGGTTTGTTATTTCTTTTTTAAATTTTCTCCTAGGGAACAGGGACTTCTTCAGACTTCTTGAAGACATAGGACTGAGGCAATGGTCAACCAGATAACATCTTGACAAAGACTACCCAGTTACACATACTTCTGTCCTCTGATCTAAAATTTTAGTTAAGTTGTAAATTAAAAGAATAAAAGAAAATTGGTTACATGTAGAGAAGATATATAAACATTAGATACACATAAAGATAGATTTAAAAAATAAAGTTTTGCGACTTTCATTTAGATCTATTGTTTTTTTTTAAGTTAGAATGTTGATCTAATTATTTCCTAAATAGCCTTAAACAAGTCTAGATTCACACTGACATAGTTCTTAATATAAAGTAAAAGAATTTGTATCTCAAAGACATTGGCCCTAAACTGATCAGTGACACAATTCTCAGCAGGCTGAGCAGGGTGTCAACAGTCTCTTGTTGTTTTCATTATGTGCAAGTATACATACCCACATGCCTCTCTCTCTCTCTCTCTCTCTCTCTCTCTCTCTCTCTCTCTCTCTCTCTCTCTCTGTGTGTGTGTGTGTGTGTGTGTGTGTGTGTGTGTGTGTGTGTGTCTTGGTTCTCTCATTTCACCATGTAGAATTTGGCAACAAGTGCCTTTACCTGCTAAGCTGCCTCACTGGTCCCAACAGCTTGTTTTCAAATGACCAAGTTGTTACTAGATTTAACTCTGACAAGAACTTTGCAAACCTATCTATTTGGGTTTTTTGTTGTTGTTGTTGAAAAGGAGAGCATGGGATAGGTGATAGTTTTTATTTCTCAATGTCACAACTGTACGTTAAATTTTATCTTAAAATATATTAGTTATTATTGTTTTCTTAAAACATAATAACTCATTTTTATTGAATATAGAGTAAACTTACCTATATTCTGAATTGTATTTCTTGCTGAGATTACATTACCTGAATTTTGATTGTGAAAAAGTCTTCAAGATATATATATAATTTTTCATATTTTATAGTCTTTGTAAATCTTACATTTATCACTTGTGGATTAAGAATATTCTTGAAAAAGAAATTCATAGGAATAGTCTAATAGAAAGGTTTTAATGTATATCATTTGAAGGTGTTTTGTTAACATAAAGTGCCAATGGCCATGGGTGTATACAGCAGAGGACAAACAGCATTTTACAGGTTGTCCAACCAGATGAGTAACTCTGTGTTGGCGAACCTCACTAGGCGCAGTCCATGGAGGAGCCCCACTAAACAAAATCTGTGGAATAGCCCCACTAGGCAAAGCCTGTGGGGTGACTGGCTGTGGATACCAGTTGCTTTCTGTCTGTAACTTTCTCGGGTGCCATTGCTATGTCTCCCTACTAAAAACAGCTGTGGGATTCTTTCCACAGCCCTTTGGTAGTGTGTTTTACATCTTTGGGCACACTAAGAGTTGTGGATAGTAAAGCCTGAGGTATAGAAATAATGCCAGAACATTCTTCTTTACTGACACAGGAAAGTAACCCTATTTTCAGTCTCAAAGACAATTAGTTTTAGACTTAAGAACAAGTTCAGACTAAACTGCTCCTGAAGTACATACACAAAGACTAATTCCCAGAAATCGTTTATTGCTAAATCAAGGCCAGGCTGTTTTGGACATAGCCCCTTTGCAATAGCTGACTTTCTGCACGTTCCCTGACCACTCAAGGTTCAACCTGCTACTGTTATTATGTCCTGAATTTCAATGTTGTTCTCGGTCTGGAAAGAAGTTACATGCAAGGCCAAGCGTTTACATTGGCCGGTCTTTGTGACTGTACTAGCCTGAGAAAAACTGTATAACTTCATGTGTTATGAGAATGGGTTTGGCCCTGAAAATTTAGCATTTAATTGTCCAGAGTTTGACGAAGGAGGCAGGGAACAGCAGCAATGTAGGGTGGGGGGAGAGGAGGAGAGTGAGTATGTATGAATGAGAGTTTGTAAAAGCAGCAGCAATGTAGGGGTGAAGCTGTGCAGCATGTGAGTGTGTGTGTGCTGAATGAGAGATGAAGAAGAAGCCTAAAGAGAGAGGGATGTGAGTGAATGAATGGAGAGAGAGTGAGTGAAGCAAACCATTGGAGCTGGCCTCTTACAGTCTGTGTTAATAAAGTGTTTTGTCTTTTTATTTTTTGCTATCCTTGACTATAAACTTAAATTTTTTCCCAGAACCTAATATGAAAAGAAATCCTTACCAAAATCTGTATCCAATGTTAAATTTCATAGCTTAATAACTCCACTGAATGTTGGTTTTTATAAATAAGTAGCATTTTAAGGTTTTATGAAACATTTAATGAATCCAAAAATACCATAGCATCCACTAAAGTTAAAGGGGAATGTCTGAGTTTATAAGGCAGCATGCATTTATAAGGCCTTATAAGAGAGCCCCAGAAAACACACACACACATACAAACACACAGACACCCATGCACATATTTTTTTAGAAACACGATTTTGTACTGATTCTTTGGGAATTTCACATCATGCACCCCAACCTTGCTCACTTCCACGGCCATCCGTATCTGCCCCTCACCTTTGCAACAGGCCCCCCCATTAAAAAGCAAACAAACAAACAAAAAACCACCTCACTCCTCTGTCCTTACAACATCTCTTTATTCATTCTAGTGGCATCCGGAGTTGATGTTTGTCACGTGGGATACCCTTCGTCAGTCCGTCAATTGTACACCCAACTAGCCCTGCCCAAAAATGTTCACTGCAATGAATCACTGGTCTAGTTCAAGGCCTCTGGTCCCTGGCACACCATCATCACTGGTCCCTCACAAGGTCTCTTCTCAGACATCCTGCGGTTGCCCTGAGTCATAGAGATCCTGTGGATATCTTTCCACAGGATCAGTCCTTCACTCGCTCCAGCAGGTCATTTTTATTTTTAATTAGGCGTGCCCAAATATTTTTAAGTTCGAAATGAAAACCATGTGTTTTGTTTCTCTGTTACTTCAGAAAATTCTAGGAGCCCACTGACCTCCGTCCCACGTTATTTTAACACAATATGACATGTAAACAATTACATAAGTACAAAGGCTCAGTTACACTAATATCCAGAAAGGAGGTGGGGTTGGAAACTTGTAAGGTTGACACCAGCTTTTGTGTCTACAAAACTGTTTCCCTGGGCACCTTTACTTATGTAAGATGTTCCTACCAGGACTTAGCCCTTTCCTTTTCTAAGAACAGGGCCAATCCTCTGGAGCCTTACATCACAACCATGGGCACATTTGATATGTTCATGGATCTGGTGACCTGGGTCTTCATATTTGAAGTAGACCTAGTTTGGGTTTATCAGAGGGATTACTTGACAGATGAGCCTGGCAAATGGTGCCTACAAGGGCAAACACAATCATTTGGACTTCTTCCTCTGTTCCTTCCTGCCTTTTTTTCAGTCTAGACTTTGAACATAGAGAAGTCAGTGTTTATTTAACACTTGAACCTGTAGTCAGAGATCATATCAGTGATGTCTGAAGCTACCTATAGTTGTCAGGGACTGACTGGTTAAGAATATGGTGACCCAGAGGAACTTTTCCTCTGGGGTAAGAGGGTCCTAAATTGGTGAACTTCCTAAAAGCTTCTATTTGCCTGTTGAAAATGGAATAAGGAAAAAGCAAAGGGGGAGGGCGACTTACAGCTCTGCTTGGGAAGGGGAAACAGAAGAGATCTCCTGGGTAGACTGGAGGCAGGGTGGGGATGGAATTTGAGGAATCCAGTGGCGGAGGGGAAGAAATGGGTGAGGTATTTCTGTGTCAGGAAACTCCCATGAATCTCCAAGGATGACCCCAGCTAAGACTCCTAGCAATGGTGGATACATAGCCTGAACTGGTCGTCTCCTTTGATCCACATTGGTGACTAGCCCAGTTGTCATCAGAGAGCTTTCATCCTGTAGTTGAGGGAAATGGATGCTTGGGGAATCTTGTGGAGGAGAGGGTAAGGATTGTAGGAGCCAGAGGGGTCAAGGACATTATAAGAAAGCCCACAGAAACAACTAACCTGACTCATAGGAACTCAGAGTCTGAACCAACAACCAAAGAGCCTGCTTGAGACTGATCTAGACCCTCTGCATATACATGCCAGTTGTCGAGTTTTCTCTACTTGTAGAACTAACAATGGGAGCAGAGCTATCCCTAATGCTTTGGCTGGCTCTTGGGAGCCTATTCCTCATATTGGATGGCCTTGTCCTGCCTTAATACAAGGGGAGGTGCTTAGTCCTACAGCAACTTGATATGCCACGTTTTGTTGATAATCATAGGAGACCTGCCCCTTTCTGAACAGAAACAGAGATGGAGTGAACTGGAGGAGCAGATAGAAGGAGGGGAAGGGAAGAGAGGAGAAAGCAGTCGGGATGTAAAATAAATAAATAAATTATTAAAGAAAGAAAGCGAACAGGGCAAGGTCTTAGTGGCCCTCTTTGATCTTGTTACAGTCAATGTGTTTGTCAATATATATTTTCATTTCTTTAACACCCTCTGTTTTCTTCATCTCTGGGCGCCTGTCAGGACATTACAACCAGGCAGTGGGTTTCTGGTGGCGAATATGCACACTGGACAGACAGAATTAGCAAAGAGCTTTGAGCAAATGGCTCATCTGCATGCTGGTTTTAAGAATCTTCCTCCCAGATCCTCTTCCCCCCCCCCCCAGGGATGCAGCAAATAGTCAGAACTAAGCATAGGCAATAGAATTGGTATCCCTAGCCCTGAGGCAAGAGCATACCAGGAAGATGGTGCAGTAAACAGACCAGAACTCCGTGGGAATCTGTGTTTCCTGTCATCCCAGTGAGTCCTCATGGAATGGAAGGAAGGAAGGAAGGAAGGAAGGAAGGAAGGAAGGAGGAAAGAAAAGAGGAAATGAGTCAAAAGCCTCAGGTTCTGTGGTCGTCATGTGCTCGTGGTGACGTGAATCTCAAGCTGCTACGTGAATGTCTTTGTTTTATTAGCACCATCAAGACCACCCCCATATGGGCACCATTGCAGTTGCCCTTGTGACTGCCATCTTGACTGGCCATGTAATTGTTGTCCTGTTTGATTGCCCACACGACAGTCTGGGGTCAGTGGGTCAGCTCTGTGTATGCAGGAGCCCAGTTATTAGTAGAACACAAGTCCCCAGGGGCATCACAGCTCTGTTCATCTCCAGGCTTGGCCAGAGGTCTTGTGGCTCTGTGTGTGGACTTCACAGGTTAAATGTGGATCTTCCCAGGCAGGTGTGAGATCGGCAGCTGCTGGCCAATCCACATACTTCTTTGCCTGAAGCCCCATCAACATACCAAAAGGGAAGGTCACACCGTAGGCTCCCAGCCTTGAGGTTCCATTAGGCAAAGAAAGAGCAGGCAAGGAAAGGGGAGGTTTGAATCTGGTACCCTGGGAGCAATACAGAGATTTAAAAGCCTAGGCCATGCCTTCCCTGATCCTCAGCAGGCCATTTCTGTTGCCTCTGTCTTCTGCATACAGAGATCTCAGGGCTTTTCTTGACATGTCTTCTATTTTATAACACGATGTAGGGAGAAGCTTTGTCTTCCTCTGCCAGATGCTTTCTTTTATTTGGCAATCTTCATGTCCTTCCCATCCTATCCCCCTGTTTGATGCTTGAGGCATCAGGCTTCAGTTTGGAAAAAATTATTATTCCTTGATTATCTTCATACCTCACTTCTTTGGTGAAGGCCATTCTAGTTACTTCACTTAAAATTATCATGTCCCCAGCACCAAAATCTCAGCACTCCCAAGTCACTTACATTATAGCAGCCAATCACTTTCTATGACATCCCAACACTTTCTGATTTATTTTTATTCACTCTCTTTTCCTTTCCCCCATCTTTCTCCTTCCCCAAAATAGAAGATCCACCAGGCAAAGGTTTGAGTCTACTTAGTTTATATGTCACCAGCATGTACAAGTGTTTATGGTATGTAGCAGAGATGTTTTCAAACAAATAAGCACAGAGCCAATTTGGGAGAACACTTGCCTAGTCGGGGTACCAGTGCCAGAATAACCAAGTAGAAGAATCAAAAAGAGTCCAACTAGGGGATCTGGTGCTCTAGAGAACTGAACTGCACCTGTGCAAAGTCATCAGAAAGGATGGTGTTGTGAAGAGTCTGGGCTCCAAAATGATGGGTACAGAGGGGTGGTCTGGTTATCCAGCTGTGTCTGAAAATTTGATATGCACCACAACTCAGTTATCTATTGCTGTGTAACAAAACAACCCAGAATTTAGCAAGTTAACACAGCCATTCATCACTTGTTCTTACCTGTGTGTTGCGTGGGACACTCACATTCAGCTGAGGGGGTCTGGGTTAGACAGTCCAAGGTAGTTTCAACCACATAATTAACAGTTAGTGTGACTGTTTAATGGTGGACCTTGGATCTCCCTTGGGAGTCTTCATGTCCTCTAACAGGCTGAAGTGACTTCATCATGTGACCGTCTGGGTGCTACCTTTCTAAGGAACAGGTAATTGTTATGGCTCCCCTTGATGTCTGAGCTCCAGAGCTCACATTGCTATGCCTGTGACATCCTGTTCAAAGGAGTCACAGGGCCACGCTCAAGGCGAGAGAGAGGATAGGGAAATGAATTCTACCTCCTAAAAGGAAGAGCTGCAAGGAATGTATTTTCCAAGTCACCATGAGCTAATGGGAGAGGAGAAGACTAAGCCTAGACTGACCATCCCTGAAACTACACTCCCAGGCACCCTGCTATATATTGCCTTTACAAGAAGCTCAGTCGTGAGTTGTACAGCAGGAAACCCACGGTCCTTTCAATGAGTGAAGGCATGAGTCAGCTCCGACAGAAGTCAAATCTCAATCATAATGTCTGACACAGTTTTGGTCATGTTTCCATGACCAAACCGAAATAATTAAATAGGAAGTTGATGATCAAAACATAACTGCCCTCTGCAGAACCATGTGCCGCAATTGTGACCCAACATGGTGTGCTCGGCTCAGCTGATTAGTCACAGAAGATCATGGAAAATCATCTTCATTTTGAGAAGCTGCATGCTGGTCATTACTTCCCCCACACACTTCCTCAAGAGAGGCAAACAGACAACCTGACAGAGAAATTCAAGGAAATGTCATTCCTCTCCAACATGATAGGTGGAGAAAGCAAGAATTCAGATTTCACTTGAGGAAGAAGGTATTTTTCCCAAGCTAGATAGTATGGGAACAATAGTGTGGGTTTTTGGTGACAATTCAAGGGTATGCTGCTCCCTTTCCTGTTTGGAGGTCAGATCTTTCTCCTTACAGTATTTTCTTGTCACAGCTTTATAGACCCTGAGAAGGCCCTCCCCAGGCCTAGCCAATCATATCACCAAGACCACAGATGTTCTTGCTCTGCTGAGATCCCGACAACCAAATATGGATGCACTGGTGCTTATCTGCATGCAGCAGTGCAGACTTCTCCTTCATCCACGTTTGTTCTGTGGCCTTGGAGTATGAGTTCCAAAGGCGGGAGCTTTGATACTTTTTATTTATACATATTTATAAATCAACATGAAGCTCTTGGGACCTTCCCCGGGGTGTACAAGCTTTACTGTATAACTCTTACGGTCACTACCTGTGTTCTGAAATCATAAACTTATTATGACAAGACTCTCTAATGATTTTTCTAGTTGATGGGAATATAAGTAAGAAAGAAGGACTTTTACTCACTCACTCTAAGAAACCTCACATGGGCAGAGCAGAATGTCACCAGACAATGAAATTTATAGAGGTGCACTGAAAGCCTTGTTCTTATCAGGGAACTGTGATGTCCCTACAGATGGCTTTAAGTAGTCAACACAGTGAGAATTGCATCCTAAAATACCTTTTCTACCGTCTTTGAGAATAGGCTGTGAGCAGTTCCATAAGAAACTACACAGAATAGCTTCCTGTCCCAGAGTTTATCACCTCTGATCAGACTAGAAGATGGTTAGTGTCCAGCAATTGCTGAGAGAAGTTACTTGATTTGGGACATATTAAGAATAAATAACTGATCGATGTTAGTGAATTACTGAATGTAGTTGGAGTTTCTAATTTTGTTGTCTATTATAATACTTCTACTAATGGCTGCTAATTGTATCTCCTGTCAATAGGTAGAATGGAGGAGAAATGATATGCTGTATTTCTGAAGAGCTTAGATGTTAAGGGGTACCTAACCCTGCAGGTGAAGGCGTTCAGTAGGCAGTGACATGTATATATTTGGAGAGAAATTTGGAATGAATATGCATAGTTTAGAGTTTCCAGGTAATAACTGAGTTGATAGAGAGAGTGGAATCTGGAGAGAAATTAGTGTAGAGAGGAAGAGATAATAAGGCTGGTAGGGCAATCAGAAAAAACATTAATTCTTCTCTCTAGGAGGTGGAAACAACCACAGTCAGGAGACATGCATTACGGAAGTCGGAACTGGAGTGGGTTTTTCAGAGCAAGACCCATCAGCATAGAACACTGGCGTAGATCAAATCCAGTCAAGTTTATTGGACCCAGGAGCTGAAACTGGAGCAATTCCAGAAGTAAAGATGGAGGTCAAGCATCTCTGGAGGGTGTGAGAGTGGGGACATGGGCATCACGGTGATGAGTCCTTTTATAAATTTGGCTGTGAAAAGGAGGAAAACTAAAGAGTAGAGTTGGAGGCAGATACGGAGCTAAGACAAGATGTTTTCAAGGTGCAACAGTTTAAAACACATGCTTCTGAAGGGAAAATCAGAAAAAACAGGTGGCCTGTGTGAGCTTATGCAGTGGTCTGAATTAACAATCCTACTCTACGCTTCATGCTGAGTATAAATCATATAAGTATATGTACCCAGGAAAAAAGCTCAATATTGCAGAATTACATGTTTTTATTGTTCCCTGATGCATCTGAATAAAAAAATGCTAATGGCCTTCTTCAGAATTAATAAGACTTAAAAGTATCTTTTTTGCTACTATTTCCAAGACAAGCATTTCAGCTTTTTTTCAATATCTAAGAAACAACACATCTCAAATGCTAGAGGCTCAGAGCAAAAAGAAGACATTAATCTTGCTCATGAATCTGGAAGTTGCCAGAGCTCAAGAGGACCTCTTGTCCACTCTAGCGAGTTTACGCTGAGTGGGCTCAAAGAGTGGACTTAGGAGTCATCTGAGAGAGTCCCTCACAGGTCTGTCTGCAGGATTCTCAATGACACAGCCAAAATACCTTTCACACCCCCGCTTTGTCTCATACAATGGGACCAGAAACAGTAGCTACTATTCTCTAAGGCAAGTCCTCTACCCTTTGGCCTTGTGTCTTATATAACCTCCTTGAAGTACTCAACACCATCAGTCATTTAGCAAGCACCTCTGGGTGCTTGGCATATTTGAGATTACTCAGCCTCCTCCGAAAGCCTGTGATGTTTTTGTTTCTACTTGCTCAAATTTATGCAAGATGGAAGCAAACTGTTCTAAGCTATTTATTCCGCTATTACTAAGTAAGATCCTATTTAGTCCTTATTTCAAAGTTCGAAAGCCTACTTGTTTGCTTGCCATACAGATAATACAGCTTATAGTGGTAGTATTCAAAATTAACAGGGAGAGAAAAAGTCTCAGAGGCTCGGGGAGTATCTCTTCTCCCTCACGGCTTCAGTAGAAGAGATGAGGTTCTGCAACATAAACTTGTTCAGAGACTCCATTTGAGAGCCACTGAACTGAGAACAGCCACAAGCTAGCACTTTCTCCCTGCACAATTATAAAGAGTGTAATGAATGCACATTACCATCACCAATTCTGATCTTGGTTAAAAGAAACATGCCCTATATGTATTTGAGCAAAGGCGTCTTATTATAGCTTAGGAGCTAAAGAAATTGCTGTATCCCATAGAAATCACCACCTCCACCCTTCTGGAAAAGAGACCTGGCATTTTAATCTATTGTTTTTATTGTAAATGTGTTTTTGAGATTTTGAAACCACAAATCTTGAGATCTTTATTAGTAAGAGGTGGGATCTAAGTTCCCTCCCTTTGAGCTGCCATTAGCAAATAGAATGGAGGGGGAGTTAATGGATGATGTCTGAAGTAAGGTCATCAAATTATACACTGCAGTTGTCTGCTATTTTTCCAGACATTTGCTTTTGGAAGCCCGTCACCATATTATGGGGAAGAGTGCTTTCATTCGCCTGAAATAGAGGTGAAAGAGTCAGGAGTAAGATAGGCAGCAGTAGTGCATGCCCTTAATCCCAGCACTCAGAAGGCAGACCCAGGTGAATCTTTGTGAGTTCAAGCCCAGCATGGTCTACAAAGCGAGTTCCAGGACAGCCGGGGCTACACAGAGAGACCCTGCCTGGAAAACCAAGGCAAACAAAAGACAAGAACGATGACCAACCACAAGCACGATGCTGAGCAATTCACATGCCCTGGAGTGGATGTCAGAAAAGGAGCGTGTCGGTGGAAGTCCCCAAAGGTGAGAAAGTCAAGGGGCCTGCAAGTCTTATTGTTGGTCATTCAAATGGACATCAAGGACCTTTGGGGTTTAGGACAAAGAGGAAGAATTGGTTGAGAGTGCCAAGTGTCTGATAAATAAGAGGAAGACGACCAGGAAGTCAGCAGCTAAATGCTGTGATGACAGGTACAGGAGAGTATAAACTTTACAAGACCAGAGCTTTGTTTGCTCGGGTTGGTTTTGCATTTTATTAACATCAGACAAGTCATCATCTGCTAATTATGGCAGCGAAACAACTACATGCTTGCCCATCTTCCTGAGTCTGAAATATCTAGAGTACAGGAGCACCGGCTCTTTCTTCTCTTTCTTGAGAAAGCTACAAGAGACAAGCAATCCTGGAGAAGAGGCAAGTTTCATCCATGCTGTGCAAGCTCTGAGTGTGATAGGTTTCAGACACTAAGACACATTTGTGAATGTGATATAACGGAACATATTATATTCCATTGCTCCGAACAGGTCAAAAATAATACCTGAGCAAATACATACTCAATATAATTTTGGAGAGTGATATGACCTATGAAGAAACAAATAAGGCTATTAAGTGGAGGCTGAAGAACGTGTTCAGGAAGTGAAACTTTTTTATCACAAATTGTATTCTCCAAAGAGAAGGGAGGGTGTCCTGGGAATTGTGTAAATAAGAGGCCCAGATAGATCGTATTGGATGAAAGCTGGCTAGAGTAAATTGCTTTGCTGAGTAGCAGATGGAGGAAAACACATTAAAGTTTACTAATCATTGCTGTGGGAGCAATGATTTTGCAGTCATTATCAGGACTCTCAGAACCCTTCCTCTACTGTGGCCCCCTGAGAGAAGCTGTGGTCAGCTGTGTCTGCCCTACTTGCTGAGCCTGAAGACCAATGTCAGACAATTGCAATACCTGCCCACAGGCCCCATAGGTCACAGATCCCCTGGAGAACAGAGCAGACACTCACTGTGTGGGGGTGGGAGGTAGCATGCGAGGCAGTTTGCATGCTGTGCAGGAACTAATGGTCCTCCTGGGAGTTGAGCAAAGAGAAGTGGCAAGTACTTCAGACATGACATCCAGTGAAGCTTGGAAGAGACCTTTTTAGGGCAAAAGAAAAGGAAGTTTGCTTCACGGGGCACTAAGCCACATAAGGAACTTTCTTAATGGGTCTCTAAACAAAGGCAAAGAAGATTCGAAACATGCTTGGCAGGTAGAGCCATTCCTGACTGATGGTGAGAAGCAGAAATATTTGAGATGGCCCTACTCTAGTCAGCCTCAGAACAGTGGCCCCAGATCTTGTAATCCTTGGTGCTCTGATTATCCAGAATATTGGAAATGCTACCCAGGCTTCTATGCTTGCTCCCTTGTCTGATGTGGCTCTATAAGAAAACCCAAAGCCCGTGTGTCTTTCTAAGGGTTTCTGAATTCCTGCCTTCCCTTGAGACCATAAAAAAAAAAAAAAGACATCTGTAATTTAAGCTCCTCCCTTTAAAATAAATGACCAAATGAACCTTTATTGATTCATTTATTTCTACCTGTTAATCACTTATATCCAAGACAGTATTGTAAAATATATAAAGACTTTAATATACAAAAGTGTAACTTTAAGCTGCCAGGAAGGGCAGATACTTTGAGTGACATTGCCAAATAATATGAATGTTGATGTACCCTACATTCCATGTTCTCTCTTTTGCTTCAAGGCTTCAAACATGATGTGTAGGTATTTGTCCCTGGGGGACTGTCCTCCAGAAGCTAGGTCTATATGTAGAACTGCTGCCTGAATCTCTCCATTTGGTGTCTCTCACCTGCATCTCAAACACTGAACGGTCCAAACTGAGTTCACCTTCCTCCCATTTCCTTCAGGAATACCCTGCTCCTCTCCAAGTTTCCTCCCAGAAATGCTTATTGCCTTCTAATACCCCAGGTATCTAGGCTGCAAAATAAGAATGTCCTTGGTCCCTATTTTTCCTTCACATTCAATAGTACCTCTTTCCTTAAACAGTTACTAAGTCCTGTTAAATCTACCATTGTAATACTTCTATCAGATTCTCCATCCCAGAAGGCACACCATTATTGTCTAGCTCTTGTCTCCTAATCTGTGGGTCACTGAAGCAAGTTCCCACCAAGTTCCATACTGCAAAGTCTGGCCTTGTTCCAAACCTTAGTCCACACTGCTTCCCACCTGGAAGGATGGATGCCTTTTCTTCAGTGGCTTAGCATGTGTTTATATTACTGATTTATGCCTCAGGCCATCTGTCAGTTGTCTTCACATCTCCTTGCATTCCCTGTATTTAGGTGCCATGTCCTCCAGGACCCCAGAATCTCTCCCAAGTTTCATCCCACACTTGCTGCCCTTTTACTGTAGGAAATTTTTGCTCTTCTATGTGTAGGCTAATTGTGCTCATATTTCTAAGCTTAATCAAGCAGTAAAACCCACCAGAACACCCTGTAGAACTCTACACCCAACTTATATTGCCTGTTTTCTATTCAGCTAGAGGACATGATTCACTTCCAACATAAAATTTAGCAAACTAGACTGATTATGAACCTTTTCTAGTAATCTGTCATCAACTTAATGGTAAAAATTGTGTCCTACATGTTATTGCAGTCCTAGTGGGTTATTTACAGTAGATATTTAATGTACGTGTGATAAATAAATAAATGAAAGGAAGAAGGAAGGAAGAGAGGCAGGGAGGGAGGGAGGTATAAACATATACCGTGTACGGTGTTGAAGAAAAGCAGCCATAGAGGTCTGGAGAATGCCTCCTTTTCCAAAACATTTGACTCAAACTTTATCACCTCTTTCTTGACACACTTACCCCCTATTTTTTGACAGAGTCAAGAGTATCCGCTGAATCATAGAAATAGGAAAATGGTAAAATTCTAATCTGTCAGTGTAGTTCAGTACCTAGAGAGTCTGTGGGTGAGAATAGCCATGAAGACTGGTTCTCAGAGGGGTCCTCTAGAACCGGCTTGCTGTCATCTGTCACTTCAGCATCAGGAAGATGCCATTACACGTCGGGCTCAAACTGCCTGCCACTTGAGCTTGGTTGATTCTAGAAAAACATGGCTTTAGCTGTCCTCAGAAATCAAAACACTGCCTCTAGAAGCATGATATAGTAACTAAAATCTACATTGAGAAAATTAACTCTTCACAGATGGTGCATTCTAAAGACACATTGGGTGTCTCATAAATGTTTCTTCTTAGTAGAATTGAAATTACAGTTGGAACTCTCGCTCTGAGAGAAATGTGGTTGTGTGATCTGGAGGTGGCTTATCTCCCAAAGGCATTCATGCTGAAACTCTGGGCCCCCGTGAGACAGTACTGAGGTAATGGAACAGAAAGATGTAGGTTGTGGGGCCTCCCCTCTCAGGAATGGATTAAATGTTGTCTGGGTGGAATCTGCTTATCTCTTGGGACTGGATTCATTGGCATGAGGATGGGCTGTCTCAAGTGAACTTGCCGCCACCCTGGACTCCGGCCCAGGCGGTTCCCCACACAAGCTATCCCAGTGCTGATTCCATTGACTGTGAACCCCTCTCTGGAGTGAAGCAGAAGCCATTGCCACACTCTTGTACCTCCGGAACTATAAGTAACATCAATTTATGTTCTTTATAAAGTATCCATACTTAAATATTTACATAGCAACACAAAGCATGCAAGGATAATGGTTGATTTTCAGGCACTATAGGGACAGACTGAAAAGCTGCTTTAAAAAAAAAAAAAAGCATCGGGATGCATCAAGCTATGATTTTTAATGTGCTTTCCTGAGTTTGCTGTGGTGTAAAAAGAAGAAATAACCTGTATGTGAAAGTGGAGAAGCCAGAGTAGTATTCAAGGTCATTTCTCCCCTCACCCAATTGTGCCAGGTTTGCTAGATGCTTATAGTAGAAAGTTAAGCCAACATTTTTTGTACCCCCCTTCAAGGACTGCTGTGCACTTATTTCTTGGTTTTTAGTTGGCAGTTGAGCATCCAGCTTAGCATCAGGGTGTTTGGGTGGTGTTCATGTTACTTCTGACTCATAGAGACACACTGATATTCACTGTATGTGGTAGCAGAAGATTTGTCCTTTTATGAGTCATTCTCCTTTGCAATTGTATGATCCTGGTTGTGCTGATTTGAAAAAGAATGGCCCTCATAGGCTCATATATTTGAATGTTTAGTAACCAGAGAATGTCACTATTTGAGACAGATTAGAAGGACTAGGAGGCATGGCCTTGTTGGAGGAAGTATGTCACTGAGAGTGAGCTTTAGGGCCCAGTCTCTCTCTCTCTCTCTCTCTCTCTCTCTCTCTCTCTCTCTCTCTCTCTCTCTCTCTCTCTCTCTCTCTCTCTCTCTCTCTCTCTCCCTTTCAATCTCTCTCTCCATCAGGATGTAGAACTCTCAGCTACTTCTCCAGCACCAAATCTGCCTGAATGTCATCATGTTCCCTGCCATGATAAGAATAGATTAATCGATTCTCTACAACTATAAGCAAGCCCACAATTAAATGCTTTTTTAAATAAGAGTTGCCTTAGAAATGGTGTCTCTTCATAGCAACATATTAAGTTTCAAAACTGAAACAAATAACTGAGGTGCCTATCTAACATATCAAAGCTGGACCTGGCCACTAGGTTCTCTCAGTATGTCTCAGTCCATATTCTGTTACAGGGTACGGCTTGCAAATCCCACCCTCTACGCTGAACTCTCCACCCAGGGACTGGGTTGCACTTTCTCCAGAGGCTCTTCCCTATATAATCCAGACATTGTGGTTGCCCTTCCCTTTGGACCTTTGGCCGCCTGGCTGTTGCACCTGGTTCCAAGCTCTCTTCCCTTCCCTTCCCCCTCTCCCACATGATCCAGCTCAGTCTGGTCATGTCCAGTCTGGACTCTCCCAGCTATCTCTACTTCTTACTATGCTCTCCTACATATCTATAATACATTTTCCTCTCCACCACACCTAGGACCACTCATGGCCTTTTCATTTTATTGCTTTTTTCTCATTCACAGTAGATCAGTAACTAATACACAGCCCAGGCACTTCAGCATCCTGAATCTCATCTGATAAAATCAAGTATATAGCAATCCATATACCCACTGCTGCACAGCACCACGGGAAACATAATGCTTTCTGTGTCTTTGTGCCACCCCATCAGCCTCCGAGTCCCTAATAGAAGCACACGTTTTCCCTCTTTGCTCATGTGTCTGTATTCTCCCTACCATCCAGAGAGAAGAAAAGGGTTGGTTCTTTGAGGCCAAGACACATAATGCAGAGCTGTAATCCAGTCCCAAAAGACAACCCTATTCCAGGCAGATAGCATAGTATCCCACAAAGACTCGGCTAGTCGGAGATTTGTCTTCTTCTTAATGGGAGGCATGCACAGTTAGTGGATCACAAATGAAAAAGCTACTTTACCAGGAAAGCATGCATCATTGTATATATTTTTACATGGAGAGTGCCCATTTTACCTCCTCCTGAACACCAGTGGATCATAACTACCTAAATGTTTTTCTGTCGAATCTTAACATAAACAAACAACTGCACTACTAAAACATATAAGCATTGTGATGGAGAACTGTCATTGTGAACTAGACTGGGTTTAGAACTACCACGAGAATACATCTCTAGGTGTGTTTATGGGAGCATCCGGAAAACTTTAACTGATGAGAAAGGCCTGTTTCTGAATGAAGTCCACAGCATCCGGTGGGCTGGAGTCTGGAGTAAACGAAAAGGAGACAGTGAGCTAAGCACCGGCTTCCTCTCTCCCTGCTCCCCTGACTATGGATGACATGTGATCAGCTGCCCCACCCACTTGTCCCCATGCCTTCCCTGTCGGAATGAACTACAAGAAAAATCAAGCCCTTTCGTCTTTCCTGTCAAGTTGCTTTTGTCTGGTATTATTGTGACAGCAATGAGGAACATAACTAACCCAAGCATTCGAAGAACTGAGGTCACCTCCTATGACACCAAAGACAGCAGCACTGCCTCTGGATGTATTTGTGCATACACAGTGTGTGGATAATATTAGTATGAAAAACCAATCACTGTCAGTAGGCCAGGTGTATTTGTCTATTTATTAAAGTCTATTGAACAAGAAATATATGTAAACTTAAATGTATTTAAATAGACTTTTTAAAAATAATTTTAATTATCTTATAATTTTCAGAAATTATTCGAGACGGCTAAAAAATTGGCTTAGAAATGGTCAAAGGTTAAGAGAGAAGAGTTTCAGGTTCTGAAAGGAAAATTCAGAGACTAGAGAGAAATGCCTCACCGAGGAGCATTCTTTTCTGACATTCAGCTCTTTCTTAACAGCCAGAAAATGAGACTGCTTTGAAGGTAGATACATTGATATTCATGCCACAAGAGCCCTCTTAATGAGGCAGGGGCTGATAAGGCACACAGACTATAGGAAGGGCTGAAGTGATGCAGTCATGAACTAAGGAACGTGAGTTCAGGTGTGGAGACAGAAAAGGAAATGATCCTTTCCTGCTCACAATAGAGGCCATGCTCCATACCCCTATACCAAAGACAAGTTAACAAAAAAAAAAAAAAAAAAAAAAAAACACCACATAATAAATCTATTTGATCAAACTTGAAGATCATAAACTCAGGGTAAACTAATCAATTTTTAAATTAGTTACATAGTAGTTTCCATGTGTTTTTTTTCATATATCTTTAGGTTTTTAGCCCCAAATCTCCACACCCCCATCTTCCCATCTCTGTTTAAACTTCCCATCTCCAATATCCTCTCTCTGTAGTTTCTTATAGGAAGTGTTCTACCCTCCCCCTGCCTAATTCTTCCCCTCCTGGGTTCTTTTATAACTTTCTTGGCTCTATAGACACACATTCAAACTTAAATACCCAACTCAAAAACTATGAAGCTGAGAAATGCACAGTGGTGAGGGCTGTTGATGCTTGTTGGCATCAACTTGTTGGGATCAGCTAATCTCCCTTGTCAATTGGACAACACCCAGAATTAACTAAACTCCAAACTGCTCAACACATTTATGAGGGATTCTTCTTGACTGGATCAATTGAAGTGGGAACACCTACCTTAAACCTGGATGATCTGAGGTCAGGAAGACCACCCTAAAACTGGGCCACACATATAAGAACATGAAAGAAGGACATCTTTGCTCTTTGCTTGCTTTCCTCACATCTAGTCTTGTGAATATAATAACTATAGGATCTTTGACATTTCTATCAGGAGACAGTCATTATTGGATTGCGCAGTCTATAAGCCATTCTAATAAATCCCACACATATATTGTCTATCAGTTCTGTTTCTCTAGAGAACAGTGATAAATTTGTCTGTATTGATTTCTATCATCCATTCACATGTAGGTTGATTCCATTTCCTGGCTGTAGTGAACAGAGCAACAATGAACATGGATGAACAAGTATCTCTATGGTATAGCTGTGTTATATGGAACTCTATTTTTTAGCTGAAAAACTACACTGATTTCCATAGCAGCTGCACTAGCTTACATTTCCATTGATGATAATAACATGAACTGTCCGTTTTTTCATTTAAATTGCAGGAAATATAAGCAAACATATAGAAAAAGTGATTATCCAATAGGATCTAAGGATACTACATTAAGCAGAAAAACCAGCTGTCTCAAGATTCTACTTGGCCACTAGGCAGAATGAGACAGGACATCTTCCAGAATGGGGAGGAAATCTTGTACCCTAGAGTTAAACAAGGTGTGTTGGATATTTCTTTGTGATCAATGTTAAGATGGAAAGATGGGGGGTGGGCATTATACTTTAAGCTGCATGTCTTATTTGGGAGGAAACGAGCTCTTATTTCAGTGACTGTCTCATCTTGAGAAAAATAAATTCTATTGTTTGGGCTTTCCTTGTGGGGAAGAAAGTCGAGCAAGAGACAGGGGGACAAGAAAATCCCAGAAAGAAACTGCACCTTGAGCTACTGCTTTCTGAGCACCCTATTCACTGGAAAAAGCAAAGTAATGAATTTTCTCTGAGCATCTACTAGGAGGAGCACGCTCTTGGTGACACCTTGATTTTAGTTCACTGTCACCTGTGTCAGACTTCTGACCCCCAGAGCTACAAAAAGCTGGATTGTTGAAGACATGACGTCTCTGGTAGTGTGTTTATAGCAGGAATGGGAAGGGGCACAAGAAAGGAGTAAACTGTGCAAAGAAAAAAAGCAGTGAAAAGAGAGGGCTTGTTTGGGGGGGGGGGCGATAACAGGGGGGGAGACTCTTTTGCATTCTGGACATAACATGTCCAACAGCTGTGATTTTGAGAATGGTAAGCAACGAACAGCAAAATTTTAAAAGGGAAAGAGGTAGGCAATGACTAATTTTGCTAAGGAACATGTATAAGGCTCGTGGTTTTTACCAAGCTGCCTTTGTTATCGGCCAAAACAAAGAAGACCTCAGACCCAGATTTCTCGCAAGATTAAAAAAAAAAAAAATATTACATCCGCGAATGGGCTCAAGGCAAGAAGATAGCCAAGAGCCCCGAATGTTCTCAGGGTAGAATTTTTATACAGCACTTTAGGTAGGGGAGGGGGATACAGCACTCTGCTAAGGGGAGGGGGAGTTCTTATGGTTACTCAGGGTGGTCTTGCCTGAGTTACTACATGCAGATCAGGCTGACTGGGCAATGTGTCTCAAGAGTGCAAGAAGCAAGCTTTGTTTAGAGTGGACATCCTACATGCAGCTGAGAAATCCTGTAAACAAAGCTCTGAGTCCTTGAGCAGACAGTCACTGAAACTCTGCCAACCTTAGTCAGCTTCGGGGGCCTCAGAGAGGGGTGAGGGGGTTTCAGCTTGGTGGGCAAACAGCTATCGTGACACTAGAGAGTTAAGAGGGAAAGAGTCAAACAGGATTTTTCTATTATTTCACCTTGTTTGACTCTCTCAATATCTAGGAGGTGGCTTTGGCCTGGGTAGGTAGACTAAGGTTAAGAAACTGGATTATAAAATCACAGAAAGTAATAGATAGACTCTAGATAGGCTGGTCCAATCTCATTCTAGACTGAGCAATTTTCATGATTAGGTAGTGTTGGGTTGCACCTATTACGCAATAAGGGAGGATGTGCCCCCCAGATCTTCTCAAATGCATGGAAAATAAGAGAAGCATCATCACAATAGGTATTAGAGATAGGGAACCACTTATGTGGTCAGAGGAGGCGTTAAAGGAATAGTAGTGGGAAAGGAGATGAATCTCCTTTCACTCGAAGAAATGTTTCTCAGAAGGAAAACTTCCTCATGATGTTAGGTCACCGGCTTCAAGACCAGCAGTGTTTCAGGTGATGTCAGTAATGACTCATTGTCGGGCCAGGGAAGGGAGTGGTGGGCTGGGATGATAGGGGATCTGACTCCCTATTCATCACTGTGTCTATTCCTGGTTTTCCTCACTGTTGGAGCAGGTAGTGTGCCAAGTGATTTCTCTAATGTCTGGGGTCTCTGAACAGTCAGGAAGAGGAGTACCTAATATTCAGATTTAAGAATTGATGTCTAACTGGCTTACAAGGTTGTGGTCCTCTGAGTCTTATACATGTTCTTTGTTGTGAAACTGAACGACAGCCGGAAGACTTTGGCCTTACTCTTCTCCAGTGGCTCTCACACTAGAGAAGTATACACAACTACACACTAGAGATGCCTACACAACTCTTGTGGGGTTCTTAACACTGGCCAGTGGTCTTTAGAAAGATTCTTTTTCTGACTTACACTGTACTTGTAAAAAAAAAAAAAAACAGAAGTCTAGAGAGATGCAGTAGCATGTTCAAGGTCACATAATAAGTGGGACAGCTAAAATTTGAAACTAAGATTATCTAATTCTGAAATCTGTACTTGATTCATTTTTATCATGGTTCTGATCTATAGAAACCCTCAATCTCAAGCAGATAGGTTAACAGGAAGATACAGTGAGATGTAAAAGCAAAAAGGGCCAATTGGAGACCCCAAACCCTCCTGGTCCACAGCTGACTAAGAGGTGAGTGGCACTCCAACCTTCAGGCCAAGTGGAGACTGTGGTCTCCGAACCCTGGCCCAGGAACATAGACCCCAGCACCCCAACTACACCCAGCACTGCCCTAAACTAAGCAAAGCTAGGAGAGCCTCCTAAGCCCAATCCCCAGCAAAACACAGCTGGAGGGGTCAAACTCTGCCCCAACCACAGTCTGCGCCATCATACACTGATAAGTGGAGACCCCAAAGCCTCCTGGTCTACAGTTGACTAAGAGATGACTACAAGCCAACAAAGAGTCAACTAAGAAGGACCCTTGCTACAATTGGAAACACACAGCTCCTTGGCCTACAGCCAACTAAGAGCAGCTTCTGCTATTACTGGAGACACACAGCCCCCAGGCCCACAACTGACTAAGAGCTGACCAAAAGCTGACTATAAGTGAACCGAAGAAGCAATAGGCAGGCACCAGCGCAAGAATATATATAACAATCTAAAGAACAGCAAGATACCACCAGAAGAAGCTGGTGGTTCTACAACATAAAGACATGAGCATAAAAATGAAGAGGAAACAACCTTGAAAACTTTATGAAGATAATAGATACTTTAAAATAGGATATAAAAAACTTAAAGAAATAAAAAACACAAACAAAAAATTAGTAAAGATGAACAAATCCCTGAAAGAAAATAAAGAAAACCAAGAAAAAGAAAACAAACAGGTGAAAGAAACATTCCTGGAATTAAAAATTGAAATAGAAGCAATAAAGAAGGCACAAACTGAGGCAAAGCTGGAAATAGAAAACCTGAAGAAACAAACCAGAACTGCAGATGCAGCATAACCAACAGAATGCAAGAGATGAAAGAGAGAATCACTGGAGTGGAAGATTCAATAGTGGAAATAGATACATCAGTCAAAGCAAACACTAAAATCAAAAAAGTCATAACACAAAACATCCAGGAAGTTTGAGACACCATAAAAAGATCAAGCCTCAGAATAATTGGGATAGGAGAAGGAGAAGAATACCAGCTCAAAAGAACAGAAAATAGACTCAACAAAATCATAGAAGAAAATTTTCCCAACCTAAAAAATGAAATGCCTATAAAGACACAAGAAGCTTACAGAACACCAAATAGACCAGACCTTCCCCCAAAAAAGTCTGCTTGCCACATATTAATCAAGCCACTAAACCTACAGAACAAAGAAAAATACTAAGAGCTGCAAAGGAAAAAGCCAAATTACCTATAAACACAGATCCATCGGAATAACTACCAACTATTCAATGAAAACAATAAAAGCCAGAAGGTCCTGGTCAGATGTTATACAGACACTAAAAGAACATGACTGACAACCCAGACTACTATAGCCAACAAAACTATCAATCACCATAGATAGAGTAAACAATATACTTCATGACAAAACAAGGTTTAAACAATACCTATTTACAAATCCGGCCCTACAGAAAGCACTAGAGGGAAAACTCCAACCTAAGGAAACCAGATATACCCATAAATCCAGAAACAATCAATACTCCTACTAAAGAAAAACCCAAAGGAGGGAAATACACACATGCTACCACCAAAGATAACAGGAAATAACAATCATTGGTCATTAATATCCCTTAATATCAATGGACTCAATTCACCTATAAAAAGACATACCCTTACACAATGCATACTAAAACAGAAGCCATCCTTCTACTGCATACAAGAAACACACCTCAACTTCAAAGACAGACACAAACTCAGAGTAGAGGATTGGGAAAAGACTTTCCAATCAAATGGTCCTAAGAAACAAGCTGGTGTAGCCACCCTAATATCTAACAAAATAGATTTCAAACTAAAAATCAATCAAAAGAGACAAGGACAGGCATTACTTATTCATCTCAGGAATATTCCACCAACATGAAGTCTCAATCCTGAATATTTATGCTCCAAACACAAGGGCACCTACATATGTAAAAGAAACACTACTAAAGCTTAAACCTCACATCAAGCCCCACACACTAATAGTGGGAGACTTCAGTACCCCACCTTCATCCTTGGATAGGTCAACCAGACAGAAACTCAACAGAGAAATAAAAGATCTAACAGATTTTATGACCCAAATGGACTTAATAGATACATATAGAACCTTATACCCAAAAACAAAGGAATATACATGTTTCTCAGCACCCCATGGAACTTTCTCTAAAATTGACCATACTTGGTCATAAAGCAAACATCAATAGATACAAAAAAGAATGAGAATAACTCCTTGTATCTTATCAGACCACCATGGTCTAAAGCTAGGGTTCAACAACAACAAAAATCACAGAAAGCCTATAAATTCATGGAAACTGAACATCTCTCAATTGAACCACCTCTGGGTCAAGAAAGAAGTTTAAAAAGACTTCCTAGAAATCAGTGAAAATGAATCCACAACATACCCAAACTTATGAGACACAATGAAAGCATTGTTAAGAGGAAAACTCATAGCACTAGATGCCTATATGAAAATCCTAGAGAAATCTCACACAAGAGACCTAACAACACAGCTGCTTTAGAAGAATTAAATGCAAACTCACCTAGAAGGAGTAGATGGCAGGAAATAATCAAACTTAGGGCTGAAATCAATACAATAGAAACAAAGAGAATAATGCAATAATCAATGAATCAAAGAGATGGTTCTCTGAGAAAGACAACAAGAGAGATAAACCCTTATCCAGAATAACCAAGAGGTAGAGAGAAAGAGTATCCAAATTATCAGAAATAAAAAGGGGGACATAACAACAGATACCCAGGAAATCCAGAGAATTATCAGGTCATACTTTGAAAATCTATAGTCCACTAAATGTAAAACCTAAAAGAAATGGACAGCTTTCTGGACAGGTACCACTTACCAAAATTAAATCAAGATCAGATAAATTACCTAAATAGACCTATAACCCCAAAGGAAATTGAAGCTGTTATTAAAAGTCTCCCAAGTAAAAGAAAGACCAGGACCAGATGGTTTCAGTGCAGAATTCTATCAGACATTCAAATAAGAACTAATACCAATACTTCTCAAACTGTTCCATACAGTAGAAACTGAAGGAACATTGCTGAACTCTTTTTATGAGGCCACAATCACCTTGATAACCAAGCCACTCGAAGATGCAACAAAGAAAGAGAATTACAGACCAATCTCCCTCATGAACATTGATGCAAAAACACTCAATAAAATTCTGGCAAACCAAATCCAACAACATATCAAAAAAAAATCATCCATTAGGATCAAGTAGGCTTCATCCCAGAGATGCAGCAATAGTTCAACATATGAAAAACTGTGAATGTCATCCATCACATAAACAACCTGAGGGGAAAAAAACATATTATAATCTCATTAGTTGCTGAAAAATCCTTTGGCAAAATCCAAAATTTCTTCATGATAAAGTTCCTGGAGAGATCAGGAATACAGAGAAAATACCTAGATATAATAAAGTTGATACACAGCAAGCTGACAACCAACATCAAACTAAATGGGAAAACAGTCAAAGCAATCTCACTAAAATCAGGAACAAGACAAGGTTGTCCTCTCTCTCCTTATCTCTTCAATATAGTTTTTTTTAGAGTTTTACCTAAAGCCACAAGAGAACAAAAGGAGATTAAGGGGATACAAACTGGAAAGGAAGAATTCAAACTATCTCTATTTGCAGATGATATGATCATATACATAAGTGACCCCCAAAATTCTACCAGGGAACTCCTACAGCTGATAAACACCTTCAGCAATGTAGCAGGGTACAAGACTAACAAAAAAAAATCAATAGCCCTCTTATACATCAGTGTTACAGTAAGGTTTTTTGACCTTGGCCAGTCTGAAGTCTAGACCCATAGATCTGTAGCCTTAGACTCCTTAGCAGCCCGCTGCCAAGGATAAAAGGGCAAGAGAGAGAGAGAGAGAGAGAGAGAGAGAGAGAGAGAGAGAGAGAGAGAGAGAGAGAGAGAGAGAGAGAGAGAGAGAGAGAGAGAGAGAAAGAAAGAAAGAAAGAAAGAAAGAAAGAAAGAAAAAAAGAAAGAAAGAACATCTAACTTTATAATAGCTGCAAATAGCATTAAATATCTTGGCATAACTCTAACCAAAGAAGTAGCAGACCTGTTGGACAAAAACTTTAAGTCATTAAAGAAAGAAATTGAAAAGAATATCAGAAAATGGAAAGATCTCCCATGCTCCTGGATACGTAGGATCAACATAGTAAAAATGGCAATTTCACCAAAAGCAATATGCAGATTCAATGTAATTCCCATCAAAATCCTAACACATTTTCTTTACAGACCTCGAAAGAACAATACTCAACTTCATATAGAATAACAGGAAATCCAGGATTGACAAAACAACCCTGCTCCATACAAGAACTTCAGGAGGAATCACCATCCCTGACTTCAAGCTATACTATAGAGCTACAGTAATAAAAACAGCCTGGTACTGGCATAAAAACAGATTTGTGGATCATTGGAATCGAAGTGAAGATCCCAACATTAAACCACACACCTATGAACACCTCAGTTCTGACAAAGAGGCCAAAAATATTCAATGGAAAAAATAGTATCTTCAATAAATGGTATTGGCATAACTGGATGGTAGCATGCAGAAGAATGCAAATAGATCCAAACCTATCACCCTGCACAAAACTCAAATCCAAGTGGATCAAAGACCTCAACATAAACCCAGCTACAATGAACTTGATAGAAAAGAAAGTGGGAAATTCCCTCCAATGTACTGGCACAGGAGACCACTTCCTAAATATAACACCAGTAGCACAGACTCTAAGAACAACAATCAATAAGTGGAACCTCCTGAAATTGAGAAGCTTCTGTAAAGCAAAGGACACAGTCAATAAGACAAAATGACAGCCTACAGAATGGGGAGAGATCTTCACCAATCCTACATCTGATGGAGGACTGATCTCTAAAATATATAGAGAACTCAAGAAACTAGAGCCCAAAAACCTAAATAACCCAGTTTAAAAATGGGTTCAGAGCTATAAAGGGAATTCTCAACAAAAGAACTACAAATGGCTGAAAGGCACTTTAAAATTGCTCAACATCTTTAGCCATCAGAGAAATGCAAATTGAAACAACTTTGAGATACCACCTTACACCTGTCAGAATGGCTAAGATCAAAAACACAGATGACAACCTATGCTAGAGAGGATGCTGAGCAAGGGGAACCCTCCTCCGTTGTTGGTGTGAGTGTAAACTTGTACAGCCACTCTGGAATGCAGTATGGCAGTTCCTCAGAAAATTGGGAATCAATCTCCCCAAAGGATTCAGCAATAGCACCATTGGGCATATACTCAAAAGATGCACATTCGTACCCCAAAGGCATTAACTCAACTGTGTTCATAGCAGCATTATTCGTAATAGCAAAAACCTGGAAACAACCTAGATGCCCCTCAACTGAAGAATGGATTGACAAATTGTCATTCATTTATCTACACAACAGAATACTACTCAGCAGGAAAAAAAAAAAAGAGGTATCCTAAAATTCGCATGCTTGGAAAATATCCTCCTGAGCAAGGTATCACTGTTGGTTTCACTCATGAGATCAAACAAACACACTACCAGATATCACACTAGAGTTTATTCAGGGGAGTTGCTGAGCAGGTAAGAGAGAAAGACAAAGAGGTGGGTGGGAGAGTAAGGAGAAGAGAGCAGATTTTCACACGGTGGCTTCTTTAAAGACAGCGGGTACACAGATTTATGTAGGCACGTCTAGGGACATGCCCTCTATACTTGGTGTTCTGCTGGTGCCGTGTTGGGTTTACCACATGGACACTATGTGCCGTGAATTCTAACAATCACAAGCTCAGAAAAATAGGCCTGGATATATTCACTCATAAGTGGACTTTAGACAAAAAGCAAAGAATACCCAAAGTGCAAGCCACAACCCTGAACAGCTTGGGATCAGAAGGAACTTAAGAGAGAAATCCAGAGATTCCCCTAGGAAGAGAAAATAGAGAAGATCTCCTTAGCAAATTGGATCATAACAGGTTGCAACCAAGAAGAGGTGGGAACAAATCATGAGAGGAGATGGTTGAGTGAGAGGAGCAACAGAGAAGGAGAAAAAAAGAGAGATGGAAATCTAGATAGAAGAAGCCAAGGTGGGGTTGGAAAGAGATTGGGTGCTAGTGAAATCTCCAAGAACTCACAGATGTTCCTGGTTAGGTCTCCAACCAATAGTGGAGGGGGTGCCTAAACAGGACTTCCCCTATAATTAAACGAATAACCGCACTAATCGTCATCACAGAACCTAAATCCAACAATGAATAGAGGTGGAGGCAAAGATTCATGGCTGAACACTGGGCCGAGCTCCTAGTCCATCTGAGAGCAGGAGAGGAGAGTCTGTATGAGCAAGGGCTAGGAATTATAAGAATACATTCCAAAGAGATGGCTAGCTGGAGCTCTGTGGAGCTCACTGCATCAAAAACAACCACTGGAGATCCATCGGGAAAAGGAGCTAGGCCCGCTAAGGGTAGCCAACTGTCAATTGGCATGAGCCATATGTAGAGCCTCGAGGGGTGGGTTCAGACTGTGTTCCTGTGCATGGGCTGGCATCTTGGAGCCCATTCCCTGCAGAGGAGCACCTAACCTAGTCTTGATATTTGGATGAGGGAATTGGACTTGCCTGGAGTAGATGCACCAGGCTGGGCTGACCCATCTTGGGACTTCTTGCCCTTTTGGGAGAGGGGATGGGGGATGGGGAGGGGCAAGGCTGAAGTCTGACTGGGAGGAATTTGGAGGAGGGAAGAGAGAAGGAGCAGGGAGATACATAGAAAAAAAGAGAGACTTTTTTATAAATAAATAAAATAAAATGAAAAGCAAAAAAGGCATGGGAAGTCAGGGCATGGGAACCTAGCAGAAGGCTCTGACGTCAACAAAGGCAAATATGATAGAAAGGCTTCTCAGAGAAGGTGGGCTTAGGGCTGAGCTGAGGTGCACAAGCGTCCAACAAACCATATATTCTTAGTAGAAGGACATAGACAAAGGTGGACATGGCAGATGCATTTCGGAAGCATGAGTAGACGATGACAATGAGTCAAGGGCTTATGACATCTGGAGCCACTGTTGACACAGATGATGATTGCAGAGTCTGTGGAAAGAAAACCTTCACACCTCATCTGAGTCTTGGAGCCAAACTGAAAATAATAGCTGTTCATAGACATTTGAGATGCAGGCGTTGGGCTAACTTGTCCTCATGCTCAGTAATTATGTTGCTCATTAACTTCATACCAGGGTAGCTTTGTTGGTGACGATTGTTTCCTTGGAAATATAAATTGTATGAACATAGTCAAGACCTCAGAGTGTATCACCTAATACAGTATGGTCATCCTTTCATGAGGCATGGCCATGTACTCAGAAATCTTTAAATAAGAAAAATTTGCATGCTGCTTTCATAAACTCTAAGAACCTCACAAATCTTTCCTTTTTAAAATTTCTGTTAGATGGCGTAACAAGTTGTTTCATACTTACCCCTCAGTTTTCATAACTGAACATTTCAAATGGCTGTATACTTTCCCACAAATACAACCTGTTTCTTAGCCATCATTATTATTTTGTATATTGAATTTTCCTCTAATGTTTTGATATTTTCATTTGTGGTGAACCAATCATACGGATTTTACATTTTGAATTATTTTCTGTGAGAGTATTCCTGAAAAATGAGATTAATATATCCATTCTCCTTCCCTTTGTAACATTTAAGATGCATTGTTACAATCTTGTACAATAAAGGAACTTCTGAAGGCATCACCATCCCTGATTTCAACCTCTACTACAGAGCTACAGTAATAAAAAAAAAAAACCAATTTGGTATTGGCATAAAAATAGACATATGGATTAATGGAATTAATCTGAAGACCCTGACATCAATCTATACACATATGAACACCTGATATTTGACAAAGAAGCCAAAATATACAATGGAAAAAAAATATCTTCAACAAATGGTGCTGGCATAACTGGATAGTGGCCTGTAGAAGAATGCAAATAGATCCATATGTATTACCCTGCTCAGAACTCAAGTCCAAGTGGATAAAACACCTCAACATAAATCCAGGAACACTGAACCTGATATAAAAGAAAGTGGGAAATATCCTTAAACAATTTGGCACAGGTGAGCACTTCCTAAATATAACACTAGTAGCACAGACACTGAGAGCAACAATTAATAAATGGGACCTCCTGAAACTGAGAAGCTTCTGTAAGGCAAAGGACACGGTCAATAAGACAAAAAGATAAGCTACAGAATGAGAAAAGATCTTCACCAACCCTACATCTGACAGAGAGCTGATCTCTAAAATATATAAAGAACTCAAGAAACTAAACACAAAAATACCAAGTAATACACTTTAAAAATGGGCTACTAGGCTAAACAGAAAATTTTAAACAGAAGAATCTCAAATAGCCAAAAGGCATTAAGGAATTGCTCAACATTCTTAGCCATCAGGGAAACGCAAATCAAAACAACTCTGAGATAGGATGTTGCATCCGTTAGAACGGTTAAGAACACTGATTTCTGCTCATTGCTGGTGGGAGTGTGAACTTGTACAGCTACTTTGGAAATCAGAATGGCGGTTTCTCAGAAAAGTGGAAATCAATGCACCTCATGATCCAGCAATGCCAATCTTGGGCATCTATCCAAAGGATACACATTCATTTCCACCTCATGATCCAGCAATGCCAATCTTGGGCATCTATCCAAAGTATACACATTCATACCAAAGGACATTTGTTCAACTATGTTCATGGCAGCATTATTCACCAGAAACTGGAAACAACCTAGATGCCCCTCAACCAAAGAATGAATTTAAAAAAAAAAACTTAACACTTAAACAATGAAGTATTACTCAGCAAGGAAAAAAAAAAAGACATGTAGTTGGAAATTTCTCTGTACCATCCAGCTGGTCCAGCAGCCATTTAGCCCCAAATAATCACACAGAGGCTTATATTAATTATAAACTGTTTGTCTTATGGCTAAAGTTAATTACTTGCTGATCTTACTCTTAAACTAACCTATAGCCGTAAATCATTGGCAACTGATAAAAGAGGGATAGATTTTATTTAGGGGATTCTGAGAGGAAAACTCACTAATACAAGAGATTAAAGAGTTGTGTGGTTCCTGGAAGGCTAGACTTGTCCATGTGGCTGAAGCTCAGTGAGTCAGGTCAGGTCCTCTATCCAAGAGCAAGCAGGAAGCAGAAAAGTATTTGCCTATGTGCGCCCGATCTTCTGCTGCTCTTTAACCATGGTCTTAAGTCTGTAGCCTCGACGGTCATAGGTGAGTCTCAGATCTACACTGGCCAAGAGGCCACACCTCTATGTCAAGTTGCTGGCACCTGCTCTCCACTACACTAACACATGATTCCTATCCATGTTTAGCCACGTGGCGTGGTACCTTTTCTCAGTGCGGCATTCTCATCTTGCTTCCTCTGCATCTGGCTTGTATCTGCTGTTCTGCCTTTCTTCTCCCAGAATTCTCCTGGTCTGGTTGCCCTATCTCCATCTCCTGCCTTTCTGCTGGCCAATCAGCATTTTATTGAACAAATACAAGTGAAAATATTATCATTATTCCACAAAGACATTTCAAAATTTGCAGGCAAGAGGATGGAACTAGAAAAGAACATCCCGAGTGAGGTAACTCAGACCCAGAAAGACAAACACAGTATGTACTCACTCATAAGCAGATCTTAGACGTAAAGCAAAGGATAACCAGGCTACAATCCACAACTACAGAGAAGCTGGATAAAACAAGGAGGGCCCTGGGAAGGGGAATAGATAAGAGCTCCTGAGTAATGGGAACGTGGAGGGAAGGGGTAAGGAAAGGTGAAAAGAGAAGACAAGGAAATAGGATGATTGAGTCAGGGGAGGGACAGAGAGGGAAAGAAACAGGTACCTTGATGGAGGAAGCTATTTGGGAGTTAGAGAGAAAACTGGTGCTAGGAAAATTTCCAGGAATGCTCAAGGATGGCCCCAGCTAAGACTCCAAACAACACTAAAAGGGTACCTGAACTAGCCTTCCCCTGCGATCAAACTGATGACCACCCTAATTGTCATCATAGAACCTTCATCAAGACACTGACCAAAGCAGACATAGAGATCCACAGCTAAGCACTGGTCTGAGCTCCCAGACCATTCAAAGAGAGTGATGAGGGATTCTATGAACGAAAGGGGTCAAGATCATAATGGGATAACCCACACAGACAACTGACCCCAGCTATTGGGAGCTCATTGACTGGATTGACAGCTGGGGAGCCTGTATGAGACAGAACTAAGGCCCTCTGAATGTGGATGATAGTTGTGTGGCTTGGGCAGTTTGTGGGGCCTCTGGCAGTGGGACCAGGACTTATTCCTAGTGCATGAACTGGAAGAATACCTTGTTTAGCCTTAATACAGGGAGAACAGGTGTGGTCCTGCCTCAACTTGATATTCTACACTTTGTTGACTTTGATTGGGAGGCCTTACTCTCTCTGAGGAGTGGCTGGGGGTGGGAAGGGGGGAAGCTGGGGGTGAGTGGAAGGAGGGGAGGGAGAGGGAACTGTGATTGGTATGCAAAATGAAAAAGAAAAAAATAAAATATAAAGAAAATAAAAAACAAAACAAAAAATAAAAGATGTATTATTTTAGCCAGTTTTTTATTATTGGAATGAGAGATCCAATTGAGGCAAAATGGAGCAGTGTTTCTTAAAGTGTTGATACATTTCATAAATCACGATTTGGCGAAGTTAAACATGATAGCCTACAGCCGGTATGGATTTTACTACAACAACACTGGGAAGAACATTTTTCCTAATTTTTGCTAATTTATTAGATATGAGTGTTTCAACCACTGCTCTCCTGTTTATGACAAAAGTTCAGCATTTTCTATATTTCTGTCTTCATCTTAAATTCTACTTTTTGCACACTTCAGTGTTTTTTTTTCTTTCTAATTTGTGATTTCAAATTATATGCAAAATATATGCCATGGTTCTTTCTTCAAATCCACATAAAGGGAGACTTGATTGGAAATAAGAGCAGTGAGGAGTAATAACAAAGATACAGAAATACTTATCAATTATTTCTATGAAGCTCCTACAGAATACGGACTTTTAAACACTTTTGAGATTGCACACACTTTTGAAATATAGATTCTTATCCTCAGAATGAGCCAGACATATAAGGTCCTGGGTTCCTGAAATATTTTTATAAAACCTCTCAGGTTAAGAATCCTTGCTGAACTTTGGGGTGTGTTTGTGTCTTAGTCATTGTTCTGTTGAGAGGGGCTCAAGGCTTAAGAGCATGTGGTGTTCTTCCAAATTTCCTAAGTTTGGTTCCCAGCATCCATGTTGGGCAGCTCACAGCCATCTGTAACCTCGTCTCCGGTGGATTTGATGTCTCTGGCCTCCAGGACACCTCAGCTTTCCAGGACACCTCAGCTTTCCAGGACACCTCAGCTTACGTACACGTATTCATACACAGGCATACACACCTATGCATAATTTTTAAAAATAAGAACAAATCTTTAAAAATGAGGTGAAGATATTGACCTCTGTCTCAATATTTGTGCACATAAACATTAGCATACATGTATGCACATAGTTCATATTATTTCCTTCTGTGCTTTTGTGTGTGAAAAATTTTTAATTACTAAAAGGTTTCTTTTGGAACTGGATGCTGTGGCCAGCATAACCATGAGAACAAACACGTGGACCTGGGAAGGAGAGTTAATGGCAGGCAGACACAGGGCACTAGGTTCACTGCAAGAGCAAACAATTTTATGTTTGCACTGCTGTTTGTATATCATTTACTCAGCTACTAGAGATACTTGAGCAAACAATATCGTTGACCCCATAATCTAAATTTCTTCATCCACATTGCCCTGCCCTTGTGATCTTCTTTAGCCCTAGAGGACATTCCTCCCAGGCACTATCTTGTGTTGTCATAGTCAGATAGCCACATCTTGGTTTATACCTGAGAAAAGAAGAATAAACCATCTGTAGCCCAGCATTGGTGGAGACGGCCCAGTGGGCGAGTGTGCCTTCTGAGCAAACATGAAGATCTAAGTTCAAACCATCAGATCCCTGTAAAAAGCTGCCATGACTATGTGTACCAGGGTCTTGACTGTTGCCAGGGCAGAAACAGAAGGAATTCTGGGACTTGCTGGATAAGAACCTAGCTCCTAGTTCAGTGGGAGATCCTGCCCCCAAGCATTAAGGCAAGAGAGTGATAGAGCAAACACTCCTCATCCTTCTTTTTGGCCTTATCCTGTAACACACACACACACACACACACACACACACACACACACATACACACACACACTCACACACACACACTCACACACACATACACACACACACTCACACACACATACACACACACACACACACACACACACACACACACACACATTAAAAAGATTTGTTTGAAAATGAAAAAAGTTAAGTCAGACAGGATAGCATATGTCTTCAAACCCAGCACTTGGGAGGCAGAGATTGGTGGATCTCTATGAATTCAAGGCCACCCTGGTCTATATAGAGAGTTCTGGGAAAGCTAACATTACATAGAGAGACCTCATACTAAAAACAAATAAATAAACAAGTAATAAAAAGAAAATTTTATAAATCTTTATAGTCATTTATCTTATTTTATGCGCATGAGTGTTTCACCTGCACATATTCATGCACGGCACTGACATTACCATAGTGAACAGCCAAGGTCACACGGATGTTGGGATTTCAAACTCAGGTCTTCATACTTTTATGACAAGCACTTTACCACCCAAGCCATCAATCACCAATCTCATGAACTTCCATGTGCCTGAAACACATTTTCACGGACATTGTCAACACAAAGCTGCTCTAGTTCAATCGATTCTCCCTGCAACTTCACTACTGTGGTATTTTGAAGCTGATACTAGGCGTCATAGTGTTCCATCCATAAATACTTCAAAAACACCTCTAAAATATGATTCCTTCAAAACAAAACCAAAATACTATGTTTAATTTCTAAATTAATAAAAATATCTTTAATATCAGTAGCTACCTGATCAGCATTAACTTTCCCCAGTGGCCTAGTGGGTCTTTATTCAGTTGGTCCACTTAACACAGGGACCAATCAACACAGAGAATTACTCTGTCTCCTGGATTTTAACCTATGGCTTCAGTTTTTCTTTTATTTTTTCTAAAACTTATATGTTAAAGAAACAAAGTTGAAAAAAATCTTTGCTGTATTAATTGTGTTAACCCAAACGTTTGTATAAACAATTTTTTACTTGTTTTAACAAAGGCCTCCTTTATTATATTAGTAGTTGATGTTAATAGAAACTTAATGTGACATTTCTTTTGTTCTTTCTGTTTTGTTTAGATTTTTTTCTTTTTTGATGTGTTCACAACGAACCAATATGAAGCAGAGTTGGTATCTTATTAAAAAAAACAGGAAGAAAAAGGGCTGGAGAGATGGCTCAGTGGTTAAGAGCACTGACTGCTTTTCCAGAGGCCCCTGTTCAGTTCTCACCTGTCTGTAACTTCACTTTCAGGTTACCTGACACCCATGGCAAAGCTGCTAGGATTTTGTGTGGACTTTGGCGTGGTTCACATATACCCGGTTATCGGGCGGCAGGTGTCTATGGTTGCACAAGGGAACGCAGGAACGAGGGAGATAGCAGAAGACTCTTAACACTGCTTCTTTGTGGAAAAGAGCTTTATTGTCAGGTGAATGTGGTTATGATTAACAGAGAGGTCATGATGATAATAGCAGAGAAGGCAGGAAGAACGAGAAAGGGAAGAAGAAAGGAGAGAGAAACGGGGAGCTCCCAAGAAAGAACGAAGGAAGAGAGAGAGATGCACCTGGGAACCTTGCTTTAAATGGAGCTTAGAGGGCGGAGCTCTTAGAGACTATTAAAACACCAATGCACATAAAATTAAAAAAAGAAAAAACAAGAAGAAAGGCACTCAAGAAAAAGAATTAAAAACACATCCGAAATCACAGCTGTGGCCCCATAAGAAGAATCATGGCTTATTAGGAGACAATTTCAAACACAATGTTAAGCAGGAAGGTACAGAGACAGTTACTCCAGAAAGGTCTAAGATACAGCTTCAGACACAGTATCTTAGCAGCAAACGTAAACCATTTAGGAGATTTTAATTCCCATCTCAAAGCATTGCTAAGAAGCCTGCTTTCTCTCTCTCTTTCTCCCCCCTCCCCCTCTCTCTTTCTCCCCCTCTCCCTCTCTCTCTCTCCTTCTTCCCCCCTTTATCTTCCTCTCTCAGAATTAGGCTATAGGCTGCCTTGGATCAGATTTTAATCCCCATAAAGCAAAGCCAGGTGTCACCAGAGTTACCACATGTTCATTCCCTGAAAATGGAATTTCTACTGAGAATCCAAGAAAACTGCAGATTTTCAGCTGAGACGGGAAGAGAGGCTTTAAGTAGTTGTTAGTCATGCTTAAATCATTTTTAAAGTTCATCTTTATTTTGAGTTATGGGTGTATGTGTGGGGTGGGACTGTACACATGTGAATGCAGGTCCCAGGAGGAAGGGTCCATTAGAAGTCTAGGAGCTAGAGTTACAGGTAGTTGTGGTGCACTTTAACCACTGAGCTGCCTGTCCTGGAATTCAGCTACTGAGACACTTCAGCCAGACTCTGAAGTCAGGGGGTCTTTATTTCTTTCTATGTCACCATAATTTTCCCTAGCTTCTATCCTGACTCAGACCTGTAGCTGGAAGTTTTCCTGCGTCCTACAGCCACTTGGTTTCAAATAAATACACAGAGACTGATATTAATTACAAACTTTTTGATCTATGACTCCGGCTATCACCAGCTAGCTCTTGTATCTCTGTGAGTTCAAGGCCAGCCTGATCTACAGAGCTAGTTCCAGGACCAACAAGAAATCCTGTCTTGAAAAACAAAACCAAAAAATAAAACATAAAACAAAAAGCCCTGATACATTTGAGAAAAAAATTGAACATTTTTATTAATGTTAACTGCTGAAATTGAAGCTTAAATAGAATGACTAAAGCAGTGATATCAAAAATTAAAAGAAAACCTGCTACATAAGAAGAATTTAAGAATTCACAGAATGAAGAGTCAGCTCAAAAATCCTAGAATTATAGAAAGCTTATACAGAGAAGGATAAGCAAGAACAAATTTACTAATAGGGACCTTTAGACTGAATCTACAAAACACCGCTGCTGAAGAAATTGTTTGATATTAAGGTATGCTGACAAGTGACATAGTAATGGAAGCCAGGAGATCGTTGAAGGCCATCTTCAAAATGCTTCAAGAAAAATTAACTGCTATTAGCAGAACAATAATAGTGAAATGATTTTTCAGAAAACACAATAAATATATTTCCAGATAGACAACACATGGGCTTTCCTCCCAAAGAAATAACTGAAGGATATTTCTAAGGATACATGATTTCCAATGGGAAGCACACTGGTTCCTTCATAGTGCTCTATAACAAATCACACAAACTTGACAGCGTGGCTCAATGGGTAAAGGCTCTTCCTCCAAAGCCTGAGTTCAATCCCTGAAGCTCCAAGCCGAAAAGAAAGAACTAATTCCTGCAAGTTGTCTTCTGGCCTACAGAGAGAAAGAGAGGGAGAGGGAGAGGGAGAGAGGAGACAGAGAGACAGAGAGACAGAGAGACAGAGAGACAGAGAGAGAGAGAGAGTACCCATATCTGATAACATACTAAGTAAGTGTAATTGAAAGTTTTAAAAATATTAAACTGTCTTATAGTTCTGAAGTCAGACTGGACACAAGCCTAAGTTCTTTCAACGGGGCTCTTGAAGGCTATGTAAAAGACCATCTATCTTTTCTACCTTCCAGAGGAAACCTGCATTTCTTAGTTTGTGGACCCGTCCATCATCTTTAATATAAACTGTAATCCTTTAATCATCTTTTCCCCACTGTAGGTCATTATTAAATTAGACCCACCTAGGCATCTAAGACAGCCCCTCTATTTAAAGTCATCTGAGTGAAAAATGTAATTCTCCCTTTGCCATGTAACATACATGGCCGTAAGCCCCAGAAATAATGTGTGGAGATACTGGAGATGGGAGATGCAATGATCTGAACGAGAATGGCCCTCATAGACTCGATATCTATAATTAATAATTGGAACTTCATAAAACTAAAAGTTTCTATAGAGCTTGTTTTTAATGTTCAATATCCATAGCCACAAGACAAATGCAAATCAAAGCTACATTGAGATTCCATCTCACTCCCGTCAGAATAGCTAAGATCAAAGAAATAAATGACAGCAAAGGCTGGTAAGTATGTGGGGGAAGAGGAACATTTATTCACTGCTGGTGGAAGTGGAAACTGATGTGGCCACTACGAAAATTAGTGTGGAGGTTCTTCAAAAGGCTAAAAATAGATATACCATATGATTCAGCCGCACCACCCTAAAATATATACCCAAAGGACTCCATGTGCTACTCTGGAAATGCTTGTTCATCCATGTTTGTTGCTGCTGTCTATAATATCCATGAAATGGAAACCACCAAATACAATTTGTGCAATAAGCCTAGATGACCATCAACTGATGAATGACTAGTGAAAATGTAGCATATTTACATATTATTTAGCTATTAAGAAAACTAGAATTATAAAAATTCCAGGTAAATGGATGGAGCTGGAAACAATCAGTCAATGAGATAACAACTTAGACCAGAAAGACAAATGCCACATTTCTCTCATCTGTGGACGCTAGCTTTGAATCTCCAGATAAGTGTGTTTCATTTGAAATACCCATAGAGGTCAGGAAATTACTAAGGAGCTATAGGGGAGACTGTTGGGAGCGGGGGTTGACTGCACTTGTATAAAGAGTAAAAAGGGAATAACAGAACAGGAAGGGTTAAATCGAGGTGGAGCGGAGGTAGAGGAGGGAGTGCAGAAAGAATAAATAACACTACAGACCTTTTAAGAAAGTTGTACAGAAACCAACTACTGCAGAAGCTTCCTTAAAACATCATATATATATATTTGTAGACAGAGGTAGAAAGATATAGAGAGTTAAAATGGAGTCACCCTATTGCAGAGAAACAATGCCTCTACTAAGAAACAGAGACTAACAGGCAGTAGTAGCGCAGGCCTTGAATCCCAGCACTCGGGAGGCAGAAGCAGGTGGATCTCTTGAGTTTGAGGCCAGCCTGGTCTACAAAGTGAGTTCCAGGACAGCAAGGACTAAACAAAAAACAAATGAAAATCCAGGTGCCAGGAATTGGTAACCTCTTTTGAAGTTCTTGACCAGTGAGGTCCCACAGACCCCAAACTTTATGGGCTACTGCCAAAGTTCTTGGTGAGCCTCTAGAATGTGATGGATCCTGAAGACACCACATACTCGAGTCCTAGGGACATGGAGAAATCAGGCTGATGCTGACCTCAATGATTTATCCCAATTGGTTAACTTTCATGGTGCTGAAAGATGCTAATGCACACTACTGGAGGAGAAGGAAGTCATCCATCTCAGCCAGCTATAAACCTTTGAGAAGACACTTCCTCTCGAAGCCACAATAATCTCAGTTAATAGAAATATGTGTATTTCAGAAAGGGGGAGGAGAGGAAGTTGAGAGGGGAAGAGGGGGTAGTCCTTATCACCTGGATACCCTTCTATATGTGCTGGACCCTATGGTTTCCTGTTATAATCTGGGAAGTAAGTAAGGACATCAGTAAACATGTGGGAAAATAACAAAGACTGCCTTGTCTTAAAAGAAAAAGTTTAAATTGAGGTTAGAAAAGTGGAAACGTGGAGTCATTAGCTAATACTATTAGATGGAAAAAAACGCTTAAGTTTTTTAGAATGGCTATTCTATCAAAAGCAAGCTGCAGATACGATGCAAATCCCATCAAAATTACAATATAGCTCTTCACAAAACCTGAAAGAATAATGTTAAATTTCATATGTAAATACAAAGGACTCGAAACTGTTTTTTTTTTAATCCTCAACAATAATTTTAAAAAAACATAAAGTTTTCTTTAAAAATTATCATTCCACATTTCAAGTTATAATACAGAGCTATAGTTAAAAAAAAATGGCATGGTACTGGTGTGAACACATACACATTGATCGTTGGAATAGGATTGAGGGCCCTTATATTTACTTATATTTATTTATATTTATATTCAACAAGCCACCTGGTTTTTGACCAATAAATAGTGACAGTCACATAGCTATTCAAAGAAAAATAGGGTTTCTCTCTAGTTTTGGGGGCTGTCCTAGAACTCCTTCTGTAGACCAGGCTAGTCTTGAATTCACAGAAATACACCTCATTCTGCCTCCTGAGTGCTGGGATTAAAGGCATGCACTACCAACACACAGTGTTGCTCACGTCTTATCTCTCAGTCTGTACAAAACTCAATTCCAGGTAAATCCAGGATGTCAACATAAAATTAGGTATCTTGAGTCTGATGGAGTGGGAAGTAGAATTGATTCATGAACTCATTGGCACAGAAAAGACTTTCTGAACAGGGTCCAGATAATACAGGCACTAATATCTTTAAAAGTGTTCTCCTCATGGGCAAGGGTACCCAGATATCTAGGGTCCCCGAGATTATAAGCGCCAATTTATATGCCCACTTTTGCAAATCTTTGTTAGTGCTGAAACACTGGACTTCAGGCTTCTTGGGTGTTCAGTATCCTATACCAGAACCCTGGTCACTTCAGAGCTTTGTGTCATGGGCCAGAAGAGAATTCTAGAGGGGGCAATGAGAGGCTAAGGTCTCCATATGTGGTCTCTCCCAAAAAATCTAGGGATAGGTCACCAGAGAACTTTCCAGCCTTGTGTGCTGATCAGACTGTAATGCCTGGAAGCCTAGATTGTTCTGTTGTTCTGTTGACCAGCCTTAGTGTAGATCAGACCGTAGCTTTCTGCTGATACAGGCTCGCTCTCTAGTTCAAACCTGTAATTATTTTAGCTGACTGTCTAATCCTCCTCCTGAACTTTCCAAAACCCATGCCTAGAAATCTTTGTGAATATCAGAATCCATGGATACTAAGTCTCATATAAATTGACAAGATTTTCTAAGATGTATGCACATCTTCCTGAATTTTAAATACTCTCTAGATATATAATACTGAATGCAACATTAAGTACGTAGTTATTTTGTACTACCTAGGGAATTATGGCAGAAAAGTCAATATGGAAGTATGTTGGGGGGATTCATTTGTGTGAGTTCAGGCATGTACACAATGGCACACGTGGGGGGCAGAGGACAATCTTGGATGATGGATGGACCTTGTCCTTGCCTTCCACCTCTTTTTTTTTTTTTTGACAGTGTGTTTTGTGTTTGCCACTGTGTATGACAGGCCCCCTGCCAGCAAGCTTTTGGGTGTTCTGTCTCTGCCTCCCATGTATAAAAATAGATGTGTGCTGGGATTATAAATATGCATTATTATTTAGTTTTATGCATGTTCTATGATCCAAACACACTTACGTGACTGACTGAGTCATTTCTCTTGCCCCCAAAAACAATTAAAAAAAATATTTGTGAGCCAAAGTCAGTTCAATCTACAAGTGCAGACTCTGTTTCTACAGATACCAAGGGCTAATTGTAGTGAATGCTTACTGTGTTCTAAGTACCTTACATGTGTCACTTCAGTCTTCCTCACAACTCGTCCCCACAATAAGGTGACAAGAGTCTGACCTTCCTCTTACAGATGATACCAAAGTCACCAAGATACAGTTTCTGAGGTTGAGCTTTGAACCCCTGAGCTCCATAGCATGTCTCGGCACATGACCTGCTCTTGTCATAACAGATCTGCACACCAGACAGGCTTCACCAGCAGCTTCCAGACTTCCCCTCTAGCCCAGCTCCCCAGATTTGCAAAGCTGGCATTTGTAGAGTTTCCAGACTTACAAAGTCAGTTTCTGATTATTCACAAACACACGTTTCACCACAAAAGCTCTTTCCTGGTGCTTAATCAAAGCTAAGAGGCCCAGACTTTCTTGCTTGGTGAGCCCAAGCTAATGAGAACAGGAAGTAAGGGCCCCATGGGAAGTCCCTGCGGTTAGGAGTGCCCAGGCAGGGATCCTCTCTCACCTCAGGGGCCCAATACATCTAAGCCTAAGTCGGGCTCAATAGAGAGGCCCTGGGAATGAAGCCAGATCAATGCACAGCAAGAGGGAAAGTAAAGGGCTCTGGCCAGATCAAAGAGACAGGCGAGCAGGTAGGGTTGCAAGCTGCAGCATGCTCACCTGCCCTTTCCTTCACCTTGGTACTAAGGCATTGCCTGGAGCAACGCCTCCTTTAAGAGAACACAATTTATACATTGTTTTATGGTCTGTATATCAGTCATCTTTCAAGCCAAACAAAATCTAAGGCAGGGCAGGGAGTGTCAGGCCTATTTTACTTCTATCTAAGTAAGAATGACATGGCCCGACTCTCTCAAAGAGAGTCACTGTCATCCTGGAGATCAGCCTGAGGATCTCTTGCTGCCGTTCCCCACCTATCAGACTGATGGTTATTAAGTACACACAAGTTGTCTGCTCCTGGTGGAAAGGCACAGAGCATGAAACCACAACAGGTTGGTTCTGATTCGCAGAGGAACAGGGCTCAGAGAATTGGGAACTTCCAGAGAAAGTTGAGAGAACACATCTGGCCTTCTGGAGAGAGTCTTGACAACGGTCCAGCTGTGAAATGCAAGCGTAGATGGAAAAGAGTTAACACTCTAAGTGATGTTTGTGACCACACCTGGTGGTCTGCACAGAGCCCAAACCACACAAGTCCAGGACCAGGCCCTCTTCCTTTGCTGTTCCCTGTGATTATATTCTTATCGTTCCCGAGCTCAAATGCCACCTTTCTCAGAGAGGCCTTCCTGATCCCTTTATCTAAGATACCTGTCTGGGTCCGCCAGAGGTACTTCATGCTTTTGATTCCTCCTGTGGCCCTTACCGACTCCCCCGCCCCCACCCCAAGAAATTAGCTTTCTACTAATTTACTGATTCCACCCCCACTTTCTTCCATTGGAACACAAGTGGCCTTGTTCAACTTGCTGCCAGTGCTTGTGAGACCCCCACCCACCCAGGCAGGACTAAGCCAAGATGTGTTTTGAATAAATTTATGTATACGCGGTCTGGTAACAGTTGCGTTTGGGGTAAGACAAAGTTCCCACCTCGTAAATCCAGCTCATTTCCCTCATATGACCTCCAGCTTTAAGCAGATAAGAACCAGTTTGGCTTCTGCTAGCCTGAGTCACCCCTCTGGAAGCTGGGCCTGCCTTGGCATCAGTCATCAGCAACCCACCTCCTAAAGCTGACTGGCTCAGTGTGGGTGTATGGGAGGGGCCAGCTCCCCCTCTTATTCTGCTTAGGTAGCTGGGAAGGTGGGGTGGTTCCACCCTGGGAGGATCTATGACATAGGTGCTGCCTGGGTGTTCCTTTATATGCAACACCTATTTCTGGAGTGAGGCGCCAGAAGACAGCGGAAGACCTTGCGTCCTGTTAAGCTCTCCCATGGCTTCAGGTAAGCTCTTTGAAGTTGTATTTGTCTGTTTGAAAAATAAGGTCTACTACTAGTGTTGACCCAATGCTGGATGTCAAGTGCACGGAGCCCTAGTCTATCTAGAAGACCTGGCTGATGAAAAGTTACAGCATCACAGCATACCTAGATATGCTGGGGCAGAGTGGGTGTGTCCACTACAAGAAAAATCTCTAGAGGTGTTGGCCATTCTTCACTGTTAATAGAAACAGAAAGTGGATGCAATATCTTCTTAAGGTGGAGGAGAGAAGTGTGCACTTAATGAAAACTATTGATAGGAAGTAGCCTTTGTCCCCAAGGCTGAAGAGTTATGTAGAAGGGTGGTGTCTGCATAGAATTAAAGTGTTGACACTAGACAACTCCAAGAGATGTTTGTCATAGAGAATATGGGCTCAACCATGCACCAGTGGTAGACATTTCTTAAGGAGAAGCCGGATATTATCTGTGGTGCTCTGGTTAAATATAACAACAAAAACAAGCAAAATATATGTATAGCTTGCCATCTCAACTCATAACATATTTGGTGCAAATAAATCTCAGTATCATTTCTAATTTCAGTTAAGCTCTTGCTAAACCAACCATTTATCAGGTGTCTCTCTACTCTTGATATTTTAAAAAAAAAAAAAAAAAATCTGGCAAGCCCTTGAAGGGACATGAACCCATAAGCCAAGCACTTTGCAAAGCTTTCAGATGGCTTATGAATTGAACACTCACAATGCCATATGAAGAAAGACTTTAGTGTTCACATTTTCAGAAGAGGAAATAGATGAAGAAAGATTATATAATTTGTCCAAGGCCATACAGCCAGTATCAGGGGATAATAAGCTAGTGTTGACTGTAGATGGCTCTATCTCTAAACTATGCACTATGCTATAGGGGCTGTGGCTAGGGGAGATCACAGAGTGGAAGTTAGAAGAATAAAAATTAGAAACAAAAAACCACATTCTCTCCTTTGCCCCAGTGGTTACCTTCTCTTTTGTGGAAAGTATGACAATGTTAGTCTGTGCTCTTACATAGTTTTTCAAATGTTGTGAAGTAGAATTCTGGGGTGATGTTCAGAATCTAACAGAGACTTATTTTAAAATAGTTTAGGCCAAAGTATTTAGAACTAGCAAACACGTAGGTGCTATATGCTGTTGAGCATGAATTGGGTTGACTTCAGGAATCAATGCAAGTACCTAGAAGAAGGAATCAGAAACGCCAACAAACACCAAAGAGGTGGGAGGTTCCAATTGTGGCCGAGCAAAGAACATGGCTCTAAGAATTGAGAAGTTAAATGTGTGGTTAATGAAGAAATAGGAGAGTGAAGACAGAAACAAAGATGTACCATTTGCCTCTCCGGGCCTTTACCGTCCTTTACTCCATCCATGGAGTCTCATTACTTACCTCACAGATGATGTTTCTAAATAAAGAGATAAAGAGGTGATGGAAATGATAAGTCCCATTTAGGACCTAGTGGATGTGGTTGTTCTTTTATTTATTGTGGTCCCTTCTTGAGTGAGAAACTCATTTTGGAATTTTGTATACTTTTGAGTTCTCAACTGGTCTATCTGTCTTGTTCATCATCTCTGAATTTGTCTGTCCACCTACCATCTAAGTTACCTATCATCTATCTAAGCAGATCATGAATCTTCCAACAAGCAAAGTTAAATTGGCAAGGGACAGTCATTAAGTTAATTGTGTTTGCAATTGTGGCACCATTCACCAGAGTTATAAGCTCATTTTAAGTAGAGTGAGCAAAGGACTGAGGAGTTCCCTGAGATACAGAATATTCAGTAATAAAGCTAGTCACTGACAAATGAAGGCAATTTGCTGTCCTAGTCCATAATCAGATAAAATGGCTTTCATTACAGCCTATACTAAGATTTGGAATCATCTTTTCCTTACATTTCAAATGTTTCCCTGTGTCTTCAAGCAATTATAAACTAACTAACCAGTCCATACAGATGAGTTAGAGCCAAAAACAGCATCATAAGAATAGAGTTCTTGCCTCTGTTAACCTTGCAATGAAACAAAGAAGTGAAACATTCGTGACCTCTTTAGCAAGACCGTAGTATGGGAAAAAATGGAAAAAACCAAGTTCAGATCTTGCCCCAGACTGTGTCTAGAGCAGGTGTACTCTTTCTGAGCCTTGAGTTTTGCTCGACAATGTATTTGGGCACATTCCCATTAAGAGGGTGGCACTTTGGTGTCTACCTTGCACAGGGGAGGTTTGCATGAAGAATGTGGTACAAGCTAGGGATCATTCAGTGGCAGAGTATATTTGTGGCAGTTTGAATGAGAAATTCTCTATATAATAGCTTGGGCATTTGGACATTTGACTCCTGGCTAGTGGTGCTGTTTGGGGAAGTTTAGCATGTACAGCCTTGCTGAAGGAAAAATGTTACTGTGGGCAGGAGAGTTAACACTTCACTCCAGTTCCAGTTCATTTCTGCTTTGTGTCTGTTATTGATGATATGACCTCTTAACTGCCTATTCCAGCCACCATACTTCCCCTACATGATGGACTCTTACTCTGTCTGGAATCATAGCCAAGATAAACTCTTTTTTTCCCCCATAAGTTGCTTCGGGTTATGGAGTTCTATCACTGTGAAATAAAAGTAGCAAATGCAGTAACAGAGATTGGGGCCCAGAAGATGACAACACAGTTGTGCCCTCAGAATTCTTGTCCATATTCATCATTTCTTTCCCTATGGAGTCAATCCTCAAAGAAAAAGAAGACACGAACCTTTGAAAACTCAATAATTATACAAATGACATCTTTCAGAGCCAATCTGTATTACATCCACACACCCCGGAAGTAAGAACCATCTGGGAAGACTTGATCACCACAGGGATTCAGGGAAAGGTTCCTATTTGGATCTGGGAAGAGATTAAGCTTTTTGCAAAGCACTGCTCTGCCACGGTTGGTTTATGCCCTGTCTCCTAAATGACCTTTACTAGCCAGTTAGAGGACACTCTGGCATTAGAAAGCTAGAGGGCTGAAGTGTGGGTAGAGACGGCCAGGATAACAGCTGTCTCCCAAGCCTGACCTGCTGCCCAAGGGGAGCTTCCAACAGACTTTGGGATGTTATTAAGATGAGCTGGAATACCTGAGGGAGTAGAGTGTTAACTAGGAGCAGATGAACAGAGAAAACACTAGATCATGAGGTGCTGTACTCATTTGTCTTTTTGTTCCTACTTCTTCTCAACAATAGTACGTTTATACATGACTTGGAAACAACTAGTTTTCAGTAAAAACTAGTACAGTTGGGATAAATCTGCCACTCCTGTATGGTGTATACCTTAACACTCAGCCATTCAGTGTTGGCTAGAGGCTATGAGATGATGTTGTCAGAGCACACCAAAGGCATGCGTCTCACGAGCAGTACCAAAGTGACACAACTACAGCTCCAACAGGTCGAGCTGATGCTCACATAAGGATTCACTAAAGTTTCGACAGCACAGGTGTATCGGTTAGGATGCAGGGGAGCCATTTGGAGCTTAGAGAAGGAGTCTGGTATATTGGGTCAAATGGAGGTGGAAAGAGGAAAAGCCAACCAAATGCTCCTGCCCTCGGTTGTCAACTTCCCCCTCGCTGACACAGTGTTGGTGGCTTTAAATCATCCTTGGTGGGAGTATTTAAGCTACAGTTGGGAAATGCTATAAATAAAATTTACAGGAAGAGACAGAGTGTTCAAATACCACATCCTTCTGGCTCAGTCACCCTACTTCAAGCATAATCTATCTTCTGGCCCCATGACTCTCTGGATAAAGCCAGCTTGACAGTACTCTCCAATGTGATTTTCTTTAAGACAGAGCCACGATCCTTGGGGTAGCATTAACAGCATTTCTTGTTCTGGCTCCCATCCAGCTTTTCTATTACTTCTTCTGACTCTACCCCTAAACATGGTGAGTATGAGTGCTAATGTAGTCCTTTTGGTAATATCTAGCATCACCTAGAAGATAAACCTTCGGGTATGTCTGTATGGGAGTTTGTAGATTGAATCAGTTGAGACAGGAAGACTTGCCCATCTTTCTTAGTTAGGGTTTCTATTGCTGTAAAGAGACACCATGACTATGGCAACTCTTCTAAAGAAAACATTTAATTGAGCGGCTTGCTTACAGTTTCAGAGGTTCAGTCCATTATTATCATGACAGGGAGCATTGTGATGTGCAGGAAGACATGGTTCTGATTCTGAGAGTGTTACAGCTTACAGGCAACAGGAAGTTGACTGACAGACAACTAAGGGAAGCTTGAGCAAAAGAGACCCCAAAGCCCACCCCCACAATGACACACTTCTTCCAACAAGGCCACACCTCCTAATAGTGCCACTCCCCTTCAGGGCCATTTTCTTTCAAACTACCACCATCTGTGGCCATCATCAGCCTATGCTGGGCCGAGGATTGAAAACAATGAGCTGAACCCTTAGCGGTCATTGATTTCTGCTTTCTAAGTGAATGAATGTCACTAGCGTATCATGTGCCTTCTACCACGCATTCTCCACCGTGATGAACATTCAAACTGGGGTTCAAAACAAACCCCCTTTCCTTAAATTGTTTTAGTTGGGTTTTTAATCATAGAAATGAGAAGAAGAGATTTTTTTTTTTACAAGATATTTTTGAATCTATGACACAATGGCCAAGATTATAAGGAAACCCCGGATCCAGGGAGATAGAAGCTAGCTTTGGGTCTCTTTATCCATTGAGCATCTATGAGCTTCAAAGTCTGCAAATTCACTGGGAATATAGCTCAGCAGTGAAGCATGCATTTAGCATGTGAGAAGTCCTGGGTTAAATCTCTGGGAGACCTCTCCTCGAGCTGAGGTTCTAAGGATTTGTGGGTCTTGGTTTAAAGATCTTAGAACAAACTGGTTAAAATTTATACATTATGTTATGCTTAGGAAAAAGGATCCTCATAAACTCCATGTAGTCTGGGTTAGACTCCTGGAGAGTTTGAAGTGAGCCAACAATGGAACAGCCCTCTCAAGTACTCAAGCCCACTTACAAATGAGCTCAAGTCTTATTTAGATAAGTGTTACCTGGGACTTCCATGCTCTGGCCCAATTGCCCAGCAGAAGAAAAATGACCCATCTCAGGATGACAATAACAGTGTACACAGCCCTAAATAAATCTCTACAGCCTAAAAATACACAGTGTCTCTGCATAAATATAAAGAAACAGACGTGCTGTGTTAATGAACTTTGTGTTTATAGAATAATAATAGCCTTATTGAGAGAAGGGATTTAGTCGGTTCATAGTGTTGGGGCGTCTAGTCCAAGATTGGGTGAACTTGTTGCTTTGGGTTTTTTGTGAGTATATCAGATATTAATACTGCAGAGTTTTCACCTCATCAGCCAGGAAGTAGAGAACAAGAAACGGGTAGAGGAATTCTGTTCCAGAGTATGCCTCCAGTGACCTGTGCAGGGTCTACCATATCTCACTAGCACCATTCTGGGAGCACTTAAACAAACCATAATACATACCTATGAGGCAGTTTGTACATTAAAGAAAAACGAGTAATAGGATATTTACAAGGGATTCAAATAATGGAGTTATCAGGAGCAGCATTTAAAAGGCCCATCCAGGGATGAGAAAATGGGTCAATTGGGAAAATGCTTGCTGTATGAGCATGAGGAACTGAGTTCAGATCCCGGCAATCCCTGTTAACTGGACAGCAGCGCCTCATGAGCTTTGAGGTAGCATTTAATCACTGTGTAGCTGAATCCATTCAGGGAGAAAACATACCTCAAAAAAATGAAAGTGAAGAATTATGGAGGAAGATACCCAACATCACCATCTGTCCTACACAACACACATACACACATACACACACACACATACACACACATATACACACACATACACACACACATACACACACACATACACACACATACACATACACACACACATACACACACATACACACATTCACACACACATACACACACACACACACACACACACACACACACACACACACACACACACACACACACACTAATAGAAAGGCCTAGGTATAATATTTCCAAAGATTTGGAAGACAAGTTTAAACTTTTGATAGAGAGCTACAAATACTACAAAAAATAAAAAGGTAAATCAAGTAAAAGTTATAGAACTGAAAGATGTCAGTAACAAATTGAGGAATAGCCAAGAGTTCTTAGAGACTCGCTCCATGGCTAACGCTGTGTTTAAAGCATTGTAGGATTCAACAGAAGACAATTTCAAAGGTGGTCCCTCCTTGCAACCTGATGCGAAGGACTCTTAAGGCCCTGGTCCATGAGAACACTTCTGTTTATACTCCACTGTGTCCTTAAAGCTGCCTATTGCCAGTCCCAGCATGTGGATAGCTTGTGTTTTCTATCTTCCTGCCTCAACGAAGCCCTTTGAAGCTCTTGTCACCAGTGTCTAGTAACACAAGGCTCAGCGGTGAAGGCCAGAGCCAGAAGTCAGGGGGAAAGTGGCTGGTTTCTGATTGTGTTGACATCCTTAAGCTTTGTTCAGGAAGCAGTGTTTCTGCAGAGGCCCAGAACTGAAACCAAGGCTGGGCAGAGGTGATGGTGAACAGAATTGCCGCGAACACCTATAATAATACCATAAGAAAAAAAATTGAGCGGAATTGAGGCCAGGAGGTGAGAACAGAAAAAGGACTTTTTCCTTCTTCCTCTTTCTCCTCTGATGAGGAGATGTGCTTAAGATCACCACAGGACATCCGGGACCTTCAATATCTTCAGGAAAGGAGCATGGGTCAGTAACAGGGAATAGAGGGCTTGTACATGCTTGCCCGTGTGGGACAGACTTGTAGGGGTGGAAGACATTATGACTCATCTCTCCCATTTTACCTGAGGTAGAGAGGTGTGTGCAATCACTGCTGTTTGAGTAATCTCCACGTGCCAGGGTCAGGGTAAAGTACATCATGTGAGAGTCTTGTTTAATTCTCATAGTGATCCATGATGTGGCTTCTGTTATTAAAACTGGTTAATGGGTAATGAAACTTGACATCTAGAAAGTCTACACATCTGTCTGAGGTAACACAGTTCAGGATGATATGAGAGGTTGTGACTTGGGGTCCACCCACTGACTCCTTCCCTACAGGCCTTTGGTGGAGGTGGGGGTGATCCAGGGAAGAAGTATGGGAGCCTATGTTTTGGACCTCTAAAAATAATCTCTTTCTGTTTGAATTTTGGCCAAAGTCAGAGGATTTACCCAGTAGGCATGATGTGGGTGGGATTTTGCTTGGACCATGGTCTGAGGCCAGAGACTTGGGTAGAGCTCCTCCATTCACCTTGACAAGTGGCTTCTGTTCCTCAATCTTCAAGGCTGTTTGAGATACTGATTAAATGTTTTAACAAAGTGTCACCATTTTTCTTAAAGTTGGCTCATTTTGACTTTTATTTTCATTTAGAAGTTCGCAGGTTTTCGCTGGTTGCTATATTAGTATCTACCAAAAGCATGGGGGAAAAATTATAGAAAATTACATAGTAGGAAACTAACAAAACATTTATAGCTTAATGCCATTCTTGTAATATATATGTATGTCTGTATACATATTACAGCATTTGAACATATAATTATATTTAGAGGACAACGGTGTTCAATTATTTGTGCCTCACTTCAACTACAGAGCATTTTTGGAAACCGTCTTTTTTTTTTAATTGTCTTGTATTTCTTATGTTGTTTTTGTTTTCCTATGAATGCATCATTAATAAAATTTTAAATATATTTAAGGCATAAGCTTAGTATCTTGGTATATATTATAAAATTGTCATAATCAGGCTAATGAACATATCTACCTCCTCCCCTAGCTACATTTTCTTCTCCTTTCTTCTTCCTCCCCTCCTTCTGTCCTTCTTGTCTTCAAGCTCCTTTCCCTTCCTCTTACTGGGGAGAAGTAGTGAGACTACTTAGCAACCGCTCTCAGCAAGTTTCCACATGTAGCAAGTATCACTGTTATTGTCATAGGACCCCCAGATATCCAGAAGTCACTCAGCTGAGCAACTTGGCATGTGCTAGATTTCTGAGGCAGCATAAAGACAGAACAAAGAGAGGCATCTGATCCTCAACCCCACCCGACTGTGTTTATTAGCACAGGGGGGCAGTCTCTCTCCCTCAGGAACTTCCTCAGGGGTCCACCAAGAAGAAAAGGTGCTACAACTCTTTATGGGGGCAGGGAGGGCAGGGAGCTTGGAAATGAGGAAATTGGTCCCAACTGTGGTGGCCTACGTGACACTCCTGCAGTGACACTCTCCTTCCTGAAATTGTTTGCCCGAGGCCAAACAGACTAGGCTCTCTGGAGTGACTGACTGATGACAGTTGAACAAAGCCATCTCTACTCTCCTGCTTTACAGTCGAGGCCCTTTATTAGCATATTTCACTCTGCATCCATTCCCTGCCATCCATCAACTGCCTTTGGCAAGTATCCACCTGTGGCCTGCTTCTGAGTTTTAATGTGAATTTTATTAATAAACAAGATGTATGTAGCATTTGTACAAATAGATAGGTATATAATAAAATAAGTCCAGAACACCTTCAGATGTATCATAAGACAAGCATGAGGGAGCTTATGGTAGTTGGTCACCAGCTACTTCCCCCTTTCAACAGGTATGATGACAATATTGTGCACCTGGTGACTAATGAATCTTCTAGAAACTTTAAGGCTTAATTAATTCAGCGGTTTCTGGAAGTTGTAAATAACTGAGCAAGTTCATACCCATCCCCTCCTTTAGCTAGCTTCACATAGGATTTTTAAAACCAACAAAGAAATGAGCAAACAGAACATCCCCTTGGCCCTCTCAGAGAGTGCCTCTCTCTACAAGAACTCAAAAAGTATGTGTGCTTGTCATTTTGACTCTCAAAACTATCACCCAAGGTTATAGCAGCAGAAATGTCCCATTTGTTGGAAAAGAAGAGCTCTTTAAAGGCTTGGCATGTGTTCTGTAGCCTCTCCGTGAAAGGATTTCGCTCTCCTTTGGACACACTCTGGTTTCTTAGGTTGAAGATAAGGTCAAATGCTGCCAAGCAGTGATGATGCACACCTTTAATCCCAGCACTCAGGAGGCAGAGGCAGGTCGATCTCTGAGTTCAAGGCCAGGCTTGTCTACAGAACAAGTTCCAGAACTGAGAAACTCTGTCTTGAAAAATAAAACAGAGAGAGAGAGCGAGAAAGAGAGAGAGGGAGGGAGGGAGAGAGAGAGAGAGAGAGAGAGAGAGAGAGAGAGAGAGAGAGAACTAAATGCACCAAGATCGATGATAGAATGACCTGAGTTTTTGGTCCCTTGCCATTAACAAGTTTTATGACCTTTTCCTCTACTAGTCTTTCAAGCCTCTTTGTGGAAGGCTGAGATAAGTAAGGCCTATGCTCAATCCAGTTCTGAAAATTCTAAAGCTGCACTCCCGTGACAGCGCTCTCACTAGGGAGGACACACAGGGACTCTCTTGATATTTCATAACATAAAATAGGAAGGCCCTTACCTTTCCCCAACTGTCTAGAAAACTTCATGAAAGGAAGTTAATGTTTATTAATGTCCACTTGGGACCAAGACTTAACTTCCTTCCTTCCTTCTACCTTCAAGGAAGACGAAAGTCCTCCTCATTCTGAGAATGAAGAGGCAGAAGCCTAAATAAATGAAGTGACTTTTTCAAGGTCACATGGATGGCAGTGACAAGTGGCAGAGGAGGAAGCTGGACCTCTTGCTGTCTACTTGCTTTGCCCACTTTTCCAAGACAATGATTTGGGAATGAAATCACCTCTAAAAGGCTCCAACTTTCCAGATGTGGGACTGAGGAAGGATGGCTGATTCTAAAGCACCCCTTGGGAGGAACTCATTTCTCTAGAGAAGGGGTCAGCAAACCTCTGTGTTACATGTGATCTGTTCCATGTTTTGTAAACACAGTGTATCAGAGGAGAGTTGGGTTTTCTGGCTTACAAAGTGCTTGTGGGTGCCTCTGTACCGTGGCAGCCGAGCTGAGTATTGTGTTGAGCTTAGATGGTTCAGAAAACACCAAATATTTACCATCCGGTTCTGGACATAATGTTTATCCAGAGTCTGGATAAACTGTCCCTTCTCCAAAGAACACAGTAACAGTGACGTGAGACTGTCCTTTGTCCACCAGACCCTATCACTTGCCATCTGATGAAAAGGGGACATTTCTGATCCCATCTGCTTTGTGGGAGGGAAAAATCAGCAAACAGGCTCAGAGTACCTGTCATGCAAATGAGAGAGTCTGGTTTTCATCTCATTTGTCTTCCCAGGAACACTATGAAGGGGAAATAGAGAGCTCAATTTTGGGGAAATTGCAAAGGGTAAAAGGGGGAGGAGATCAGTTACAACACATTATTGCGACACTCAGCAGGGCTGAAAGTGACAACAGCAAGGGTTTCTCTTTTTGGAAATGTGAGGGTTTTTCCGCTTCTGACAGTGGGACACAGTGACACCAGTGGGGCCGGTGAATGACTACTTTCTTTATAAGCAACCACCCTGAGCCTGAAATGGCAGTCTCTAATCTCTGCTGCCTTGCTGTGGCCTCGGGATGGAAATTGACAGGAGACGGTATAGTCACCTAATCCCTCTCCTTCTCTTCCTTCTGTTTCATTCAGAGGCAGCCTGCCGCCCTTCTGGGAGAAGACCCTGCAAAATGCAAGCCTTCAGGTAAGTCTTCCAAAGGCACGGGGTTGCATAGAGACACATGTCATACGTCCAGGGCACTGGATCTGAGGGATGGGATGGAAAAGGATATATATCCTTGATTCAAGAACAGCTTGCTACATGTACAATCTTTAAGGCTTGTGTTTTAAAAGGTGCTTCATGCATGGACAACAGAGCAGTCAGCTGTTCTCATTTTCCCAGACACCAAGGTTTTCCGTAAGTGACAGAATAGAAGGCATCTAGGAATGATGTTAGCTTTGGGATCTAGCAAAGAGGACACAGTCAAAAGTTCAGACCAACAGGCTGTACCATGTGTCTGTGTTGACTTGGAAGATAGCTCTCTCCGGAGTCCCCAGTTTCCTTATCTGTGACATGACACTGGTTCAATGATAACCCTTTGTGTGCCTTACAGGGTTGAGAAAAGCAAATGCACGATTGAATGTTCTGAGACCTGTGCTCTGAGAACAGTAAAGCGTCTAAAAAGTGGCTTGAGTTTTAAAATTAGATCAAGAGCCTTGGGAGATAGCATGGACATCATAGCAAAAATGGCAGGCATTTGTTTTGATTTAAGAAACAAAGAGATTGTTAGTGCATACAATCTGTCCTTGATTCTTTCTGAGGATGAAGCCTGTCTTCAGTTACTTCCCCTTTGACCCTGTCTGCTTTGAAACCACAACTGGAGGCTATGTCTCTGGCTAGCAGTGCATGCATTCATCCCAGGGCTAGTCTGTCCCACGAATCCAGGAACTGTCTGTTCCGTGAGGTTTCCCACTACATCCTCTTAGCAGCCCCCAAGAGAGGTGTGGGGTCCTTTCAGCAAGGCTACTGAGTACCTACTGTTTGAAGCTCACTGTAGGGGGAAAGTCACAAATACTCATTCCTTCACATGCCGAGAACTTGGTTTGTCCTCTGCCCTGCCCTGAGTTCCTGGGCTGCTCCAAGCTACTCAAGGTGTCCTGTTAGTTCCCTGGATAAATAAAGAGATAACATGCAGATTTAAGGTCATATCACCAGGGCACTATTATCACAGCTCACAGCTGCCTGCCTCCCAGCCAGGGAGCCCTTCACCAAAAAGACAGGGAATGACCACAGGCCACTGGGTGAGCTAGAGAGGACGGTGACTTGTTTTCAGGGATAGCTCCCTGTTAGAGACAGAGCAGGTCATTGGCAAGAGAATGGGAAAGTCCTAGTTACAGACTTCCAGGCTTAAGGTTCAGAGTAGCTTGGCTGCCAAATATTCTAATCCTTAAGCTTGTAATGCCATGATGTTACCCACTAGTTTCAAGTGACCATCTAAATTTATATATAAATGCATGAAAACAGAAGAAAGTCATGTAGCTGGCAGCTCCCCTACTGAGTAGGGTGCATATCGGATGTGTTTTCATTACTTAAGATACTGTCAGATAGTGATGCTCTATAGACAATTCTGCTGAAGCAGCTGGTGTCTATGCTGGGATTCTGGGGTGCGGAGCAAGAAGAAGAGGTTTTCTGTTCACCAGTTGTAAGAAATGGAGCCATCTTATGTAGTATTGACTTGAATCTCATCATCTGTACTATGAACTCCCTAAGGACCACACTTCCAGCAGATCTAGAGATAAATTAGATGATGCTCAAGAAATCAGACACAGAGCTGTACTGTCCACTACATCCGGGTCATTTTGTTTTTTTAGAATTTGGGACATTAACCAGAAGACATTCTATCTGAGGAACAACCAACTCATTGCTGGCTACTTACAAGGACCAAATACTAAATTAGAAGGTAATTGGATAACAGGGAAGCTAGTGTAATGTAGGCATGGGGTGACTGTGCCCTGTTCTTCAGGCTGTGGGTGGGATATCCTCATTTCTAGTGATTTTTATATGAGAGACATGACCATCAGGAGACATATGTGGGCCTCAAAAGTGGAAAAAGGTAGAGCCTGAGCCCCAATGCCCCAGGGGCCCAGCTGGGAGGAACAGAGGCTAGCAGTCACAGCCACACATCCTTAGTCCTTCGGTGCTAGTAGACCATCCATGTTTCTGGGTTATTCAAACCCTAGCCTCGCCCTAAGCTAATAAACCATGTGCATGGCTGAATAATATTCTTTAATGTGGATACTACCCTCAGCATGTATCCATCTATATTTGGGACAAAGCTAGGTGAACTTGAAGGAACATCACTCACAGACTCTTCCTTTTTTTTTTTAAGAAAAAATAGGGCAGTGAGTTGACAGAATTTGAATTTCCTTTAGCCTTGGAGTTTAAAGTTCCCATGTCTCTGCAATATGGAGAGACACTGCCCTATCTCTTCAGTATTCCCAAAGCCCATTCTTGGTTTTCCTATTTTACCCAGAAGTTCTAAGACTGGCTTTTCCTGTCTTTCTATTGACCTAGTAATTCTTTCATGGACATGCTTTAGTATGGAGGGGTGAAGCTGGGTTTTCTGCTGCTACCCAGTAGTAGGTGGGAAAGGTGGACTGTAAGTCCACAGGCTTCCTGGAGCCTACTCACTGGCCTTGTGAGCATGGTGTCTCTATCTATTAGCAGCATGTCTGCTGACCTGGAGGCCAGGTTTCTTGGAGAAAGAAAAGGAAGGTTTGGGACAGTGTGGAGCAGAATCTTATCCTTAAGGATAAGGAGGTGGAGTGTTTCCTTGGATCTCTTGTAGGGATGCAGACTAGACAGACAGGGCCTTCCTGAACTTCTGACCTTAAAATTTTAGTTAAAAGAGGAGACAGAAAATACCCACAGGCTCTTCCCCACTTCTGCCTCCTCTTCTGTCTTTCTAACTCCAACCTCTGCTCTTCTACAGAAAAGATAGACATGGTGACCACTGACCTTCACAATGTGTTCTTGGGGATCCACGGGGGAAAGCTATGCCTGTCTTGTATTAAGTCTGGAGATGAAATCAAGCTCCAGCTAGAGGTAAGAATCTGGTTTAGCTATCAGACCATTAGAGAGCTCAATGGCTTATGACAACCATAGGCTCTGAGTGTGTGCGAATGAAGGAGGCGCTTGCTTCCTCAGAGACTTTAGGGTCACTGTGAAGTAATATCCACCTGTTCTTGGTTCCTATTAGATGTCTGGGATGGTTTCCCAACTTCTAAACCATCTTTTCTGTTACTTCTTAGCATTCAGTAGATACCCTGAGCTCCCTTGTAGCATGGAGACCAACCTTTATGAGGGAATATTCCAGAAAGGTGGGCCACAATGTGAAAGTGCTTATTAAACTTAGACTTATATGAGTTTATTGGCAAAAACCTATGACACGGTTGATATGGACTCATTGTTGAAAGTTACCACACAAGGGTTTAAACTCTAGAAGGAGACAGTTTTCATAGAGGACCACCTCTATGACACTATCACAGGATCTGAACCACCCATAGGTCTTGTGCTGGGCCTCCTAACCCACTTAGACCTACCTTCTTCTAGCAAGATCAGTGCTCAACCATGTACCCCAATCATTATCTGTGCTGCTTTTTGGCATCTCACACAGAACAGTGTCACTCCTTGACCTACCCAAGAGTAACGGGCTATTTAAACATTATCTTGAGGGCAAACTAGACAAACTTTTAACCCAACTGCAAGTAGCCAGAACCTTGAATTTGGCAATAACCCTTACCAATGAACAACCTTTGGGGGATGGGCAGAGAGGAGTGACTGTCCTAACTATAATAAGGATGAGAAAGGTATCTCATCCTATGAGCTCTGAGACTCTCAACCCTTTCTTTATATCCTTCTTGCCTCCCTGTTCCTCGCCCCTCCTGATAGGGCCATGTATTTGCTAAACTTACTGAATCATGGCCACAGAGGCATGATTTTTAGTGCAAGAGCTGATAACAGGACAATCCTTCTATTTGTGCTATCTTAAGAAATCTGAAGCCTGTGTTCTTTGGCAAGGTCTCTAAGAGATGATTTCTCAACCATCAGAGGACTGACAGCCTAATGAGAGGTGTAGAGATAGACAGCCCAGGACTTTCTGGGGCCCCAGAAACCATATGATTATTTCTTGACTTTCAGAAAATTAACATCACCGACCTGAGCAATAAGAAGGAAGAAGACAAACGCTTCACCTTCATCCGCTCAGAGAAAGGCCCTACCTCCAGCTTCGAGTCAGCCGCCTGTCCAGGCTGGTTCCTCTGTACTGCACTAGAGGCTGACCGTCCTGTCAGCCTCACCAACACACCCGAAGAGCCCCTTACAGTCACAAAGTTCTACTTCCAAGAGGACCAGTAATATTACTGCCCAGACCCACCTTTCCCCACTCCTGGGCCATCAGCGACTCCACCAACTGCCTCCTCACTCTGGCCAGTAGGATCTGAAGATCAGCTTTCCGTAGGAGAGGTGGAAAAGCCCCGGTGACAGATTTCTGCCTTCACCCTGTTGACTGACCCAATCCCCATGATGCTTTCAGAATGCTCTTTCAAATTGGATCATGCCAAGCCCTTGCTCAAAACCCTTTCTAGTGGCCTCTGCCCTCTGCCCACGTGCTTGGCCTAGGTACCTTTTTTCCCATTGTCTTACAGGTCTATAGAACAGACCAATCAAGTCACTTGACAATACCCTTCCAGTGGCTCCCTTCCCATTTGGTAAATCTGTGCTGGTCTGTGGAGAGAACTTTTATTCTTCACCTTGCTATTCATTTACTTTTTGGTACTTGGGATAAAACCCACCAGGTCCTCATGTATGCTAAGCCCCACCACCAAACTATGCTTCCAGTTCACAGGGAAGTTTTTAAGGATCTAGAAAACAGAAATTAAGGCTCTCATAAATGTGGGAGAAGTTCTTGTGGAGGTGATTCCTTTCTGAGAGGAACTGGGGACTAAATGCTCCTACATTTGTGAAATGATGGTAAGCATGGAGAAATAGACAGTAGGCCATTCTCTTTTTCTTCTGAGTATGATGCTCTAAAGTGAAAAATTAAAATTTAGTGGACTATATTATCCACATAATCCTTTTTTATTTTTTATTTTTGTTTTTTGGACATTTTCAATAGTCTGAATCCCTCTGTCCAACCCAAACACCATCTCCACTCCAAACCTTCCACAGCCACCTGCAGAAGCTCCCATCATCACTGTGCAGATGTGTCTCTCAGACCCTTCCTGCTGTGGTGAATGAATTCACTGATTATTTTGTGACCACGTTAGCACTTCTAACCTTGAAACTTGTGTGGAAGTAGCTATGGCCTCTGTGTGTGTGTGTGTGTGTGTGTGTGTGTGTGTGTGTGTGTGTGTGTGTGTGTGTGTGTGTTCAGTCCCTACTCTGGCTCTTGGTGGGCAATCAGTGAATGTGTTATAAGTGTGGGTGGAAAGTTTCTTACTTCTCCTTGTTACTTCAGCTGCATTTTACAATAAAACACTGAAAATGTCTGTCTTGCTGGTTGTGACCATGTGCCCAGGCTTAAGGCATAGGGTGCTGGGGAAATGGGGAGGCCAGGGGATCTTTTTAATTCTATGGCTACTGAACAGTTGTCTCCTCTCTGAAGGCCTTCTTCCTCATTAGTTCTCATGTCAAACATCCTTGCCTATAAGTTATAGACCATTGTTGTTCACCATGAACACCCAAGTAAAAACAATCCAAATGCCTATCATGGATGAATAAACAAGCATGTGTCAGATCCGCACCCATCAGTACACCACATTTGCAAAGATAATGAGTGAACCACAGCAATCTTCACCCAACACAACAGATGAATCTTAATAAACATTGCTTCAAAAATCACTAAAGCTCAAAGGCTCTCAGGTCAAACATCAGCTAACAAGTTAATAGTCAACCCAATAGGAACCCACTACTCCACTGAGTCCTGAGAACTTGTGGTCATGCTTTGATCACATATATGCTCAGGGGGAGCTAATGCCGAATGAGTTAGCACCTTTGCAATACTCTCCTCTGATGAGTAGCAATGTGGTTGCTTTTACCAGTCCTGGAGGAGTCAGTGCCCAAGGACTCTACTTCAAAGCTTCCTTGTTTCAGGTATGATCCACGATTATTAACAGCACCACTTGGAATAAAATCCAGGCTCCTAGGCTTCACACCAGACTGACTGACTTAGGAGTTCACCTTAACCAGATCCCCAGGTAAACATACCGGCTACAGTTTGAAAAGCATTTGAGAGTAGATGGCTCGTGCCTTTAATCCCAGCACTCAAGGACAGAGGGCAGGCAGATCTCTGAGTTCAAGGCCACTTGAAGTAAGATGCCCTCTTACTGAAGGAGGGAGCTCCTTACTAAGTCAGCCACATATTTCCACTGTGCTCTCGTGTAGACTGAATGTCAGAGACAGAGCCCTTGGCTGGTATGTGTGAGGTCATGGGTTTCACATCCAGCCCTGAAAGGTAGGAATGAGGACATTGCTGATTCTTCAAAAGCATATAAGCGGCTGAGGCAGGAGGATTGTGAGTTGGAGCCTGCGCGGATTGGAAATGGAGATTGCTTCGCTTTAAGGAAAGTGGGAATTGATAATTTCCTGCTTTCTCGATCATAAGGTTAGCTAAGACACTTGGCATAGAGAGCACAAGTTAGAGTCAGCACTGGAGAAACCAGGATTGTCAATCCTACAGGCCTATTTTCTTCTACAGAAGGAAATGAACGGTGCCTGATACATAGAGCGTTGGAGTGATGTGGTCGAACAACCTGGAGATCTTTTGCTATTCTCATAATAGCCAGCTCTCGCTTGAATCCACCCCCCAATATCCTGGGCCCTAATCCTGGGCTTTTCCCCTAGATGAATAGAACTCATTCCTAAGAAAGAGGCCCCACTTGTGTCCTCCACAAATAGAAACTATCCTTATGCCTAGCACAGATTCTTTCCCCCCTAAGCTCTGTTTATCAGCCAATAGAACTTACTCTTGTAAAGGTCACCAGTGCTGTGAAACACTCCTAAGCTAGGGAGTTTCAGTGTAGCTACGCCTAAAACTTTGTTGTGGTAATTGTCATGTGGAAACCTTTTTCTGATGTTTTACTGAGTTTAAATGTGTTAGAAGAATAAGCCATGAGGTCAGACCATGGAGGTTTTGACCCAGTGCCTACAAATAGTGTCATCCTTCTCCCCAAGGATCGTCTGCCCCCAGCTGTGAGGCTTGAGGGGTACCCCACAGCTTCACTCTTTTTGGCATATAGCTAAACAATGTCACAACAATCGTTGCTAAATTGTTGATTTTTCAAATCTTGAGAAGCCCAAATAATGCTGCAGTTTCGTGTCTAAAATCTCACACTAAAAGCCACAGAAGCAAATGTCAAATGTTTCTGATCAAGCCCAGTTATCTCAGAAAAGTATGAAATAAAAGGGGTTCTTAGCTTAATAGAAGAATAGAAGAATCATGGGCTTTGGGTCTCCAGCACAAGGGGGCAAGAAAAGAAGTTCAGCAAATTTCCACCAGAGGGCAGCCTTTCGAAAAAGAATCCTAGGTAGATGCCCCCAGTTCTGGTCGAAGTCTGGTTTTTCAGACTCCCCAAGGAAATATGCGCCCTCACCCCACCTCCGTTCCCTTCTAAACTTATTCTTACTCACCAGCCAAGCCAAGTCAATTTAAGGTAGTGATATAGTGCACAACCCCAACACCTCACCACCCGTCGGGACAATGTCTCCAGGACTGCCTTACTCTGTGTTTCTCCTGGGGACCATTCCTCCTGGTTGTCTATCTCTCAAACCTTAATGTTCCACTTTTTGTTGCTTTCTTCCGAGAGGAAGCTGGCATCTCTCCCCCTCCCACTCAAAGAATCAAAGGGACCTCGGGGCATCTTTGGTCCTACAAACAGAGAACTGTATGTTCCAGAAAAACAGAGTTTGAAAATTACAGTTACAGACGGGTGGGGCCCGCAGCTGCAATCCATCCCAGCGTCCTAAAACGAATAAAAACGATTTGAAAGCCCGGTCCACGTGGGTGTGGGTTATATTTATAGCCAGTCAAAAGGAAATGGCATGCAGAAAACAGAAGTGAGGCTCACCGGGCCGCCGAGTGGTTCTCTCGGCCTCTCTTTTGTTTGAACAGTTGGACGGCTCTTTTCCCCTTTGATTGGTTGACACTTTACAACAGAGAGTTCATTTGCATTCAAGTTAGGCTGTGGTTTGCCACGTGTAGAGAAATCTTTAGACCAGACTTAGGAAATGCAGGAACAGCTTTATGCTAAACAGTTCAATTTAACATGAAGCAGTATCTCATTGTTAGTATTCTACTGTGTTCCTCTTAGCTGCTCATCTTTTCCTGACATCGTTATTTTTTTTTTAATATTTGGGGGGGGACTCCACCTTTATATTCTCTTGATAGCCTCCCAGTGTCTGGATTCTCATATGTATACTGCCACGAATGTTCTTTGATGGTTTTGTTGTTTACTGTTATTTTAAACTGAGTGGTTTATTATTATTACTCTCATTGTTATTATTACAAAATTTCTGTGCGGTGCACGCATGTTGTCTGTGTGTGGCTGTGCTAACCTGTGTTCGTGTGGAGGCCAGAGACTAACTTTGAACGTCTTCATCTGTTGCTCTTTAATTTTTTGAGAAAGGGTCTCTCCTTGACTGGGAAACTTGACATGTCAGCTAGACTGGATGGCTTTCTAGCCTCAGGGATCTACGTGTCTCTGTCCTGCTGGTAGCCCTGGGTTACCAGCAAGCACCACCACGCCCAGTTTTTAAATGGTGCTGGGGTCTAAACATCAGGTCTTCATGCTCACACAAAATTTACCATCTCTTCAGCCCCCAAAGTAGATTTTTTCCTCATTGATTTATAAGACTTGTGCTCTCTAGATGTGCTAATTTGCACACAGTCTGTCCTTTCTGCTCTGTTCTTTTGGCAGACCCCACCCTGTGCCACCCAGACTGGCCTGAATTTGCTTTCCTTCCATGCCTTTCTTTCCAGCATCCAGTGTTGGGATGTAGGAAGACTCCGATGTTGTTGACTTCTCCATATTTTTATAAATACTTTTCCCAATCTGAGGATTACTTACTCATACTCTAGAGAGAGCATTTTGATGAGCAGAATTTTTTAAAACCCATGATGTTTACAATTATTTTTTTCCTAAGAAATATTATCTTCCAATCAGTTTCAAGTATTTTGTCCTGTTGTTAGAGGTTTAAATTTTGCATTTATGCCTGTGAGTCATTTCAGGAATAACTCATGTAAGATATATGGGAAAGAGTCATGCACAGTACTTTCATTAAAATACAGGTGTATTAATTCATAATATTTGATTTATCTATTTGCTGTATAATTCAATTTTAGTAACCTCTGGAGCTTAGTAATAATTGCCATAAATGTGATTTAAATTTAATATTTTTAATTGTATCACTGTAGCGGCTGGAGAAAGGAGCCCCGGCTGCTCTTCCAGAGGATCTGGGTTCAATTCCCAGCATCCACATGGTGGCTCACACCTGTCTGTAACTCTAATACCAGGAAATTCAGTGCTCATTTGTGCCCTCTGAGGACACCAGGCATAAATGTGATGCACAGACCTACATGCAAACAAACACATGTAAATTTATAATAAATAAAAATTAAGAAGAAATTATCACTCAGAGAGGAATTTTGTGCTCATTGAAAGCAGTCTTCCATTTTCCCTTCCAGACCCACTTGACATTCACATTCCAGCTCTGTATTTTGGACATTTGCTATAAATTTCATTATATAATACAGTCTTTTATAGTTGAGTACATTATTTAACACATTTTCAGGGTTCATTCATATTATAGGTTGTAATAAGCAGTAGTCTATTTTATATCTGAATAGTAATTCTTTACATAGTGCATTTAGCATAAAATACAATATATTTTGGCTACTTTTAGTTATTACATGTTATTTTGCTCCAAACAGCCAAGCACGAATTTTGCAATGGCAAATACCTTTGTTGCTCTTGGTATATATCTGATTAGAATCACTGACTCATATGAACATTCTGCATTTAGTACTCTTAGTCACGGCCAAACTGTTTTCCAACACAGCTGAGGCATTTTACAATCCCACCGGTCCCAATTTTGACTTTCCTATAGCATTTCAATATCAGTTATTATCTATTATTCACTTTGAAGTTTTTCTAAAATACTCTAGCACTGAGTTTCACCCTTGACCCTGCCTATTTTCTGCTGGTTTAAAATCAGAACCAATATATGGATATATCGTTGTGACTTCGTTTTGCATTTCCCTAATAGCTAATAAAGTTAGGCATCTTTTTGTGTGTTTGTTAGCAATTTGCCCAGCTTATTCACAGATATTCTGTTTAGGTTCTTTTCCCTTTTTTTTTCCTGGTGCTGGAGATTAAACTCAGGGCTTTTTGCATGCTAAGCCAACACTGTATCGATGGGCTACATCTGTAGCCTTTTTATTTCCAGGCAGAGTCACACTAAGTTACTCAACTTTTTGCAGCTGAAATTGAAGGCCTTTGACACCAGCCCTGGCCTTTTGCCTATTTTTGAAACTGTATTATTCTTTTCATATTGAGTTATAAAACTAATATATTAAATAAAAGTCTTGTTTGTACCAGAACCACCTGCTGAAGAGGCTTTCCCTCCCCTGCAAATTACCTTGTTGCTTTGGCTAAAAGGTTGGTCTTTCTTTGGACACCCCAATGCTGCTGTTTTGGCCTCTCTTTCCATCAGTTTGAAATGTTTCCTCATGTTTCTCATGGTTTATTCTTTGACCCATATCTTGCTTAGAAGTATATTGCTCGATCTCCAAATGTCTAGTGTGGTCTTCTAGATAAGATACTGCCGTGTATTGTCGACTTAATGTCCTTGTGAGTAGAAAACATGGCCGTCTGATTGTCTTCATGGAAACTTAGAGTCTCTGGTAGTCATGCATGGACTACCAGAACAATCCATATTACAAAGCAGTGAATAAACTCTCAGATAATGGAATCGAAACAAGAACATCCAACAAGATCCGTTTTGAGCCACGATGTTGGTCTAAAATTTCATAAAGTCAGTTTGGTCAGGTGGCTTGTAGTGTAGCTTAAGTCTTCTGCAGCCTCACCAATGTTTTGTGCATCTAGTCCACCAGTTAACAAAAAAAAAAAAAAAAAGAGTTTGGATTCCATAGAAATGACTATCTTTTTCTTCCATTTCCCTCAAAGCTGCCAGTTTTTACATAGTGGATTTGGTAAATCCCATGTTGAGTTTACGTATATTAATAATCTTATATTTTCTTAGTAACTGGGCATCTTTTTTCCCACAAGTATATAAACTACTTATTAACAGTGAAGACTCAGGGACTCATTTCTTCTTGGACACACCCTCACAGTACAGCCCCGGCAACAAGTGGTGTTCTGACCTTGGACACAAAGGCCCCAAAAGTGGCACGGCCCGCTATAGGCCCTAATCGTCTTCAGTTGCTCCAGGTCCTCACATAGCTTGTTGTCTAGATCATTGGCTAGAATCCGGCTATCCTTTCTGTTCTTCACATCCTTCTGTCTGTTCAAGAACCAGTCTGGATTCCGCATGGTGTTAACCGCGTGTTCTGCCTCATCCTCTGTGAGTTCTCCAGCCCTCTTGATGAGGTCCATGTCTGCTTTCCTCGAGACCACGAGAACATATCTCCACCCCACACCGTTAACGACAGTGACGGCAAAGGGTGTTTCCACCACCCACGGATGTTGGTGTTGAGTGCTCGCAAGATGTGCTGGAACCTCTCGGGGATCGCTAGAGACATGGCAGCCGCACCAGCGGTGTGTAGGTCTCCTGTGGAGGAGCCTAACTGGACACTGTTGTCATTTTAACATTGACCCTTGTTATTACCTCTACACTAAATTTTGAAATTGAGCATTGCGCAAGATACTCCCCCACCACTCTTTTATTCTTGAAGCGGGTGCATGTTTGTTGAGAGTGTGTTTCTTTCAACCACAATGCAGACAGACCTTGTTTCATCAGCCTTTTGATAGCTTTGTACAGTTGAGATCCTTAATTTGTCATTCTGAGTCACTTTCTGTATTCTGTTTGTATAGTAGTAATTACCTTTATATGTTCTACTGAATTTGGTTCATTATTCCTTTTATATTCTCCTTTTGTGCTTGGTGACTTTTATACATTCTGCTTCTATATAAGCTAATAAACTTCATCATAATGTTACTATTTCTAATAAATAAACTTTTAGTGTAATAGAAGCAAGAAAAAGATTTGTTTTTCCAGTGTTCTAATTTACATATTGTCCCCCTCATTTTGAATGATTTATTAATCATAGTATTTAATAATTAATAATACTAACAAAAATTATGTTGATTTTTGTTGATATAATAAATTATAAATATGTAAAAATATTTAATAAATTATAATGTAGTTTATTTGAGAAACTGATTTACTTTGTTCAGATCTTGTCTTCTTTTATTGTTCTTTGTTTGCTTGTTTGTTTTTTGAGACAGGGTGTCTTTGTGTATCCTGGAACTCGCTCTGTAGCCCAGGCTGCCCTCAAACTCAGAGATCCTCCTGCCTCTGCATCCCAAGTGCTGAGAATAAAGGCGTGCACCACCACCCAGCTTCTTGCTTCTTATTTAAGATTTAATGGATACAAAACAACAAGGTGACAGGTTAATATTTATTTTTGTTTACTGTGTGTGTGCATATGTGTGTCTGAGCGTGTGTGCCACATGTGTGTGGGTGTGTAAGGGTTACAAAAAGGATATCAGATCCCATGGAGCCGGGGTTACAGGAAGTTGTGAGGCACTCAGAATTGGTGTTGAGAATTAAACTGGGGTCTTCTGCAATAGCAGTCTATGCTCTTAATCACTGTACTGTCTCCAGTCCCACGTTTTTCTTTCTAAGCCCCTAAAGATGCCATTTCATGTCTTCTGGCATCACAGCTTCTAACAGGAAGTGACCTCAATCCTGTACGCAATCTGTAATATTTTTGCTCTGGATGCTTGTTAGGTTTTTCTATTTACCTGTGTTAGGTTAGTAGCTATGAAATGGTTTTAATCTATATTCTTTTTTGAAAGCTAACCAGTTAAGTGATCACAATTTCATGGAAGACTGTTCATTACAGCAGAGCAATATTGCTGAATAGTCTCCCTGAACCCCAGTGTCTACAGTAATGTATGCTCTTCCTTAGGTCCTAAGTGTACCTGGGCCCAGCCTTTAGTGCCATTGAGAAGAGGTGAACCCTTTCACTGATAGGACAATAGGAAGAAGAAAGTTGGGTCACTAAGGGGCACACCCCTGGGGGGGGGGATATTATCCTTTTCCTGTCTCCCTTGTGTTTCCTGGCTACCATGACATGAACAGCCTTCTCTGCCAGTCATTCCCCATCATGATGCCCTTCCTTGTCACAGGACCAAATATGACAGATCCAAGTGACCTTAGCAACCATGATTCAAAAAAAATTTTTTTAATTTCTCTTTATAAGTGGTCTATCTCAGAAACTCTGTCATCGTGTGAAAGATGACTAATTCAGAGAGTGTACTAGATCGTGTGTTACTAGAACACAGTGGACTGTGCTGCAGGAAAGAAACCCCAGCAGTAGGAGGTCTTCATCTTAGAGCTCTTGCAAGCCTGCCCAACCCGCCCTCTGGGTGACAATGACTGAGAAGAGATTATCATTACTGAAGCACATTTACAAATACTCCATGCAGTACTTTTTAATTGAAATTTCTCATCTCTTTACTCACTATATCCTTCCCCTCAAACTTCCTTATAATATTAATCACAGTGTTCATTCTTACTTCCTTAATCTTTAAATCCAAAAGCTTGGTTGTCTGTGGTCTTGCTTCAACTGATGATTGGCGGCAAAGCCTAGCATCTTGAAGACACTGTTGACAAAGCTTCAGTACTTGGATTTGGATGGTTTGGACTAATCCTTCACTGCCCTTGGTGGACTTGGCTGCACAACTCTTGCCTACTTCTTTGACATGTTTAGTGTTTGAATTCCTTGTTGTCAAGGGCCCCTCACTGAAGGCTAGAGCTGGGATAATATAATACTTCTTATAGAAGCTGATTTTAGTAAGAATAAAATTTATGGTGGTTCCCTAGTAGAATGCAAAAAATTGAGTCATCTATGGAATCTATTACTTAAGTGGTATTAGTAAGCGTGAGACATGGGATTTGGAAAAATATTAAAGAAGAAAAATCTAGGGAAATTTTAGAAGCTAACAAAGCCATTAGTCTTTCATATTTTACCTCAGAAACACAGATCTAGTGTGAACAAGGATAAGATTTTGATGATAAAATTAATGACAAGCCTGGGTATCCTCCTGATGTGGGAATGCCTTTCTGTATGCTGTGAATCTCAATCTTTAAATAAAGGAGCTGTTTGGGGCCCATAACAAGCACCATAAAAGAAGTAGGAGGAGAAATCAGAGCATAGGTAGGAGAAGCAGGGCGTCAGGCAGATCGAGCAAGCCACTCAAGGAGGAACATGTAAGGAACACAGGTGAGCCATGGGCCACGTGGCAGACAGATTAATAGGAATGGGTTGATTTAATATGTAAGAGCAAGCTAGCAATGTGCCTGAGCCATAGGCCAAACAGCATGAAGTTAATATGAGCATCTGAGTCATTTCTGGCGAGCAGCAGCGGGTGGCTAAGGGGTCTGGCACGGCAAGTCTGTGGGTCTGGGCCTCTGGCCGCCCGGAACCAGGAAACCCCACTCCATCATCCTCCTGAAGGCAAAGTAAGAAGTTTTAGGAATCTTGATGTTATTTTACTCTTTTTGGGATTGTAAGAAAGACATAGACCACATTGAAACAAGAGCTATGGGGGAGACACAAAGAGAAATATCTTGGCTCAGTGACCTGCCTGGCTTCCTGAGCAGACTTGTCAGGTCAGTACCTTCCTTCGCTGCAGAAAAAATAAGGAGCAGAACATGGTGTTTCAGAAGTCAGGGGAAAGAGTGGTGGTCTTATGTCAGATACAAAAGAGAGAATTTAAACTGGAGACTGAGGCCTTAAGTTTCTATAGAAAGATCAGATAATCATCTGATAGAATAATACAGGTGAAGCTTGGCATGACAGGTAGTAGGAAATAACTTCTGATCTATGAACTCAGACTAAAGCAGGGAAGCTTGTCTACTTTTTCTGTAACCACAAGGCTTTACAACAGCAATATTTTAAATCTTTGTTTTCTTAAGTTTTTTCCCATACCCACCACTGCTCCCTCCCTTTTCGCCAGTCCTCCCACAGCCCCCCCCCACCCATCCCCCATCCATTCCCCAGGGAGGTCAAGGAGTCTCAAGGTGGGCCAATTCAGTCTGGCATATCCAGTTGAGGTAGGTCTGAGTCCCTTATCCCAGTATTAGGGCTGGGTTAGCTGTTCCTCTGTAGGGAATGGGCTCAGAGATGCCAGTTCATGCACAGAAAGAACATAGTCTGATCCTACTGCAAGAGGCTCCACAAACTGCCCACACATTTGACAGTCATCTACCTTTGGAAGGTTTAGTTACTTTCCATGAAGGTTCCTTGGTGATTATTTTAGAGTCAGTGAGCTCCAAATAGCTCCAGCTGTCTCTGTGGGTCTCTTCCTCATTATCCTGATCTCTGTGCTCATAGACTCTCTAATCTTTCTCTCTTCAGCCGGACCAGGAGTTTGACCTGGTGCTTTGCTATAGATCTCTGCTTCTGCCTCCTTCTGTTGCTGGATGAAGGTTCTTTAATAACACTTAGGGTGGTCATTCATTTGATGTAGGAGAAGGCCTGTTAAGGCACCCTCCCCACTGTTGCTTGGAGTCCTAGCCAGGGACATCTTATGGGTTCTCAGGTGCCTTCCTAGCACCAGCTTTCTCTCTAACCCCACAATGGCTTCTTCTGTTGTAGTGGATTTATGATGTTACATTGTAAATAATTGTCCTGCCTATGAGTTTAATAAAAAGCCCTGATTGGCCAAAGGCAGACAGGAAGTGTGGGTGGGGTTACCATACTAAGAAAACTCTGGGAACAGGAAGAACAGAGCAGAATGCCACAGAGACTTCAGAGTTGCCAGACAAGCCAGAAGATGCAGAGGACAACTATACTGCTCTGAGAAAAGGTGCTGAGTCCCATGGCTGAACAGGATAAGAGTCATGGGTTAGATTAAGGGTAAAGACTTAGCAAGTTATATGCTTAGACCTTAGGCTGATCAGCCTAAAATTAATGTAAGCATCTGTGTGTCTCTGCAGGTCTGTGGGTCTAAACCTTGAGTGGTATTAGTAAGGCTTGAGGCTAAGCCTGAAAGTCCAGGCCAGAAACCTCTTACTACATTCTATCAAGATATCTATTTCTTTATTCACCTTCTCTGTTGCTCCTCCCATTCAGCCATCTCCTTCTCTCATAATTTCTTCCCACCTCCCCTTGCTCGCTCCCTTTTACAATCCCACCCTACTCAGGAGATCTTCTCTATTTTCCCTTCTCAGGGAGATCCATGGATGTCTCTCCTAAGTTCCTCCTGTTACTTAGCTGTTCTGAGGTTGTGGTTTACAGCCTGGTTATCCTTTGCTTTATGTCTAAAATCCACTTATGAATGAGTACATATCATGTCTATCTTTCTGAGTCTGTGTTACCTCACTCAGGATGAGACTCTCCAGATCCATCCATTTGCCTGCAAATTTCAGGATGTCAATTTTTTTTCCTGCTGAGTAGTACTCAATTGTGTAGATGTGCCACATTTTTTTAAAACCATTCTTCAGTTGAGGGGTGTCTAGAATGTTTCCATGATCTGGTTATTACAAATAATGCTACTATGAACATAGTTGAGCTAATGCCCTTGGGGTAAGAATGTGCATCCTTTGGGTATATGCCCAATAGTGTTATTGCTGGATCTTTGGGTAGATTGACTCCCAGTTTCTGAGGAACCTCCATGCAGATTTCCAAAGTGGCTATACAAGTTTACACTCCCACTAGCAATGAAGGGGTGTTCCCCTTGCTCCACATCCTCTCCAGCATAGGCTGTCTTCTGTGTTTTTGATCTTAAACATTCTGACAGGTATAAGATGGTATCTTAAAGTTGTTTTGATTTGCATTTCTCTGATGGCTGAGGATTACACCAATTTTAAGGAAAAAAGATACTGAGTTAAAAGAATTGATTTTTTGTCATAATCTTACATTTTAGTTCTCATAAAATTTTGTTTGCTCACTTTGCTTCTTTTACTTTGTTCTGCTTATGTAATCACGAAAGACTTTAGAAAAAGTATGTGCCGTGAAAAGACTTTGTGATCAATGATTAAAGTCCACCAGGAAGTGATTTTGTTTGTAAATAAAGCCTGTGAGATTCAGGTTGTCAGAATAAGACAAGCCATACAGAGATGCACTTCCTCTGACCATCTCTCCTAACACCAAACTGAGAAGTTTCTGTGTCTGGTTTCTCCATCCCTGCTCTTGTATCCATCCATCTTCACACCCCCCCCCCACCCTCATCGGGAGCTTGACTCTGCATATTGCCTATTTCTTCTTGACAACAATCTATATGCTTCTACTATACTGTGTGGGGAACATTGTGGATGATTTGTAGCTGTCTGAATTCTGTCATTATCTTCTGAACAATGCTAAGGAAACTAAATTATTGGAAGCATATCTTGGTCTTGTATAGACTGGTTTTATACGTTACTTGGATGATTCCTTTCCATTCTGTCCCTAACTCTAGGGTATATCCATCACTCTTGGGGTTCAGTCTTTTCCTCTAGGTGTGATTATCCTGAAATTTCAATGGGAAACTCCATCCAAGTGGTTTATGCCTGGCTGCCTGAACTATCAAAGGACTTAAAGTATATTCCAAGGTTCATGATTGCTTCCTTTGATATTTGCATTCCAGCTCCAGCGCATCTACGTGGATTATCACAAATTTGAAAGAGGTTTGTGGGCTTATGTGGGGCCTCCTGCTTAGGTGGTTCCTTCCTTTGTTAGATTTTTTTTCACTCTCAGAGAAGTCATGGCCCCTCTACCCTACACCACACACACACACACACACACACACACACACACACACACACACACACACATGCACACACAGTATGCTTATATCAGTTGGTGCATTTAATTTCTCCTGTTACATAGTGCCTACCCAGTGTCTGGCATGCTCACAGGAAATACACAAGACATAGTTCAGAGTCAGTAAGAATTTGTAACAGCATCGGGCATGTCTCTCTCTCTCTCTTCCTCCCTCCTACCCCACCCCGTGTGTGTGTGTGTGTGTGTGTGTGTGTGTGTGTGTGTGTGTGTGTGTGTGTGTGTGTGTGTTCCCTTAGTGACGTTATTTACTCCACATCCTACCTTGAAAGTTGTGATGATTAGATGTGTTAAGGCATGCAATTTTATGACCTGGAGCCCAACACTCCACACATATTAGCTGTGGTCTTGCTTTTAGAGCAGTTTTTCAACTATGTTTTAGGCAGCTGGCTTTTCCAAGTTGTACGTTTCTAGGGTAGATACAATGTCACTAGATACACAGAGTACATGGCATCGCTACATTCAAAATCCCACTCTGTACCTTACATAGTGACAGTGGAATACAAGCTGGATGGCGCCAGAGAGAAGCTTGTTGAAAATAGAGTTTCTTGCCAAGTGTCAAGCTATGGCTGAGACTATGTTTGGGAAAATGTCTTTGCGTCTCAAGTCGCAACTGTTTTCCTGCATGCCGGCAATCCAGACCAGTTAAAAGTTCACAGTGGGTCAACAGCCACAGGCAGACGACGTTCTGGTCTCCAATAATGCATTCTTTGCCTGTGTCTACTGAATAAGAAATCATGGATTTATGGGGATGCTCAATTATTGTCCCGCTGCCGGCATGCAGGTTATGTGGGTCTGACCAGTTTCCGGTTTATGTGCTTGACTAAATCAACCAGATGAGGCCGAGGAGCGCTGCTCTCTGCGTGCGCTCTGATTGCGCCCAGCCCTACCCCGCCGCACCACGGTCAGACCAGTCGGACGGCTTCACTCCAGTCCGGCCCGCCCCGGCCCGACCCGCCGATCGCCGTCCTCCCGGAAACTCGGCTCCCAGCTGCACCGCCCCGCAGCCCTTGCCGCTCCGGCCGGCGCCTGGGCGCGCAGCCAAGGGGGCGTCCGGGCTGCGGGAGCCGCAGCAGGAGCCCGGCGGGACGTGGGTAAAGGCACGTGTGAAGGGTTCGGCTGCAGTGGCAAGAATTCAGTCTGTCGCCTCCCCCCTCCCCCGACGGTGGCTTTCCTGTCTCCACCGTGTCTTCTGGGTGCACCGGCCAAGACCAGAAGGTGAGCACCTGAGGAGAGCTACTCTAGGGCCAGGATGTCAAGGACAAGGGGTCTGAGCTAGGGAGAAACTGCAGGACGCTCCAGAGCTAACAAGGATTCCAAAAGTAAGGCCTAACTGAAGATAGGGTTTGGCTGTGACCCACTGAATATCAGTTGTAGTATGGGGTCCTAGTAAGGTGATGGATCTAGGTTCCAAGTCCCTAGCAAAGCAGGGAGCAGGGCTTAGCTTCAAATCTCCTTAACGGTCCCTGGTGTCTATGACATCCGGGGTGCCCCTCCTGATGATACATGTTTGGTGGGAGATTAAGGGCTGCCCCTAGCAATGCACTGGTATCTCGGGAGTACAGGGCAACCCTTTCCCACACGGTTGGCGCAGGCCCCTCTCCTGAGCTCTTCTTGGTATGTCTGTCCAGAGCACAGCAGACATTCCCGGGAAGGTAAACATCTATTCAGGTGACAAGTCACCTTCCTGTGTGGTTCCTTTCTGGTCCTAGTATTCATTCAGCCTCACATGTGCTTTTAATAGGAAGATGATGGGACCGAGGATGTGAATTAGGCTGGGCTTTCTAGAATACAGGATGGCTTTTGTTGCCCTAGTAAATGCATTCACCAGACCCCTTTGTCCATGACCTGTATGTCTAGGTGATGAGACCAGCATAAAGTGCTGGACATCTCCAGTCTCACATGCCTGTAAACCTCATTAGCCCAGCCCCTTCTCAAAGCCCAGAGTTGATTGGATGTAATTAGCATCTAATTGAATGTCTATGGTTCCTCAACATGAGAAACACCTCAAAGTCAAGTTCAGACACCATGAAGTGCAGTGGTTCGTTTTTTTTCTGTTTGGGGGGGGGGGTGATGGGAAGAGCCAGCCCTGCATTCATTTCTTCAACAGATACTTCCAGAGCAGCTGCTGCTGCCAGGCACAGAGGCATCATGACATACTGCTCCCCTTTAGATACAGTTTGCTGGAGAAAAGAAGGCGAGCAGATGAATTGTATTACCTTAGCATGACGAATGCTATAAAACTCACAAACAACATTGAGAGAAAAGATGTGACAGGAAAGAGAGAAAAGTTATCCCTTGGCTAGAAAGGATAGCACAGACATCCTGTGTCAGGTGGGGAAGTGATACCATCTTCGAGGCCTACAAGTCTGCTGCACTGAACACTGGTGGTGCGTTACAAACTGCTTATAAGGCTTCAGTGAGCAAAACAAGAGGTGGAGAGGAGACCCCTGAATTCCCAAAAGCATTTCTTGTTGGACGTTTAAATGTTAGATAGAGCTATGCCTTCCCAGGAGACACGCCCTGCTGCCTTATTGGTTCATTCATTTGACAGATATTTACCCGACATTGTATATCTTCCAGATCTAAAAACCCATCAATGAACATGACAGTTCTCTTCTTTATGGATGTTATTTTTTGGTGGAAGGAAGTGGATAATAAACTATTTACTTATGAGAGTCTTGCTATGTGCTATGTTCCACAGGTTAGCTTTGAACTCTTGATCCTCCAGAGACTCCAAGGTTACAGGAGCTCCATGTTCAGCAGATCAATCAGTACAGGCTAGAGAGAAGAGGTGTGACTTGGGTAGGGGCTTGAATGAAGATAGGAAATAGCCATGTGCAGAAGATTCACATTCACCCAAGGGAAGAAGATTCCCACCCAGGGAATAGTAAGTGGAAAGGCTTAGAGCAAGGTGTGAGTTCATTCTACATATAAGAAGACCAGGAAGGAGGCAGCCAGGAGCCGAGGCCGATTAGAAAGCAGGCAAATCCCTTAGCTGCATCTGGGAAGGTCTGTAGTCAGACCTGGCAGTCTACACCAAGCAGGGTGAGTGGCTGTACTTTTGTCCCCTCTGTCACAAAATGCCTGACAAAAACAAGGTAAGGAAAAGGTCATGGTAGCCCATAGTTTGAAGGTAACGTACATCATGATGAGAAAAGCCTGGGGACAGGAGCCTGAGGCTGCTGCTACCATTGTGTCTGCAGCCAGGAAGAAGAGAGAGAGGATTGCCAATCAGCACTCAGGGAAGATGGGGGTCTTCTTTCAGTTAGACTTTTCTAGAATCACCCCCATAGAGATACTCAGAAGAATGTTTCATTGGTGGTTTTCTATCTAATCAAGATGACAATTAGAAAGTCAGTAGGATCCATCTGTCAAGAGAGGTATCTGTTCAGACTCAGTACCCATCAATATGTTCCTGGTCCACACACAGAGCATTAAAGTGTGAACCCTGGGATTTGAGGATGGCAAGGAAAATTGTTGCCTTCTGGGAAATTCCTAACCATCTTTTTTGTATCCTGAAATAAGTTAGATGATCCTACTAGCAGGATTTGACAATAGATAGATAGATAGATAGATAGATAGATAGATAGATAGATAGATAGATAGATAGATAAATAAGGAGCTGGACAACAGAGTAACTAACTGCATTACTGAGTATGTGCTACATACCAGCCCTTAGCCTTCTATGTGTAGTAATAACATAGTTAAAACTCATATCAGGGCTTTGGAGTACACACTATTGTTATCCCGTAAGAAAGTCAGGGCCCAGAGAGAGGAAGAAAGTTGCCTGAGGTTGCATAGCAAGTAAGAAAGGAGTCCAGCTTTGCCATCTGAGGTCAAGCTCCAGGCCCACACTGCTAATGCTAAGTTCTATCAGTGAGCTCTGTCTGTCACTCCAGCCTTTAGAGACGTGTGGCACTTAGAGAAGATTCCTACACAAAGCAGTGGCATCTGTGGCTCATTCCTATAAGCACTAGTCCCAGGCTGTGGGAAGATGGACGCGGGCGCAGGATCAGCTAGTCCTACCCCGTGTGAGGGCTAGCCTCATGCCCAAAATTCCATTCCCACTTCCTTGTGGATGCTGGAGCTCCTTGCTGTCACTTTATTCCTATACTTCCTTTGGTTGCCAGCCCTTTGCCCAGCACTTCCTTTTCTCTGGTCTGAGACAAGAATAGCTGAGGTTACGTTATTTATTTTTGGTTAAAATCAATGTTTCATTTACAACATGGTCCTGAAGCATGACAAATCGGAGATTGGGTTGCCAGAATCTGACAGGGACTTCTTATTACATTCTAACAGGAAGAGGGCCTCACAGAGCCAGATGGAGGAAGCTAGTCAGAGTGGCCTTTATAACAAAGTTACTCTTGAGATGCTCCTTAATTAAACATTCGTTCATGAGAGCAAGAACTCTGGTGACCCAGTCGCTACTAAAGGTTCCACCTCTCAAATTTATGTGTGACTGACAATTAAGTTCTTAACTCAGTAAAGGTAGGGAACACCTTCAGTTCACAGTAACTGGTGTGGCAATGGGCTTCTTTGATTTTTCACACAAAATAATTGAGTGATGAAAAGGCACTCGTCACCTGTAGCACAGGTGAGGACAGTCTCCTCAGAACATGACTATAACAATAATTGACACAGGGGGTGGGGGCAACATGGTGATTCATGCTTTATAGTTATTTATTGTTATTATTATTACTGAAATACTCCCAGGAGGCAGAGGCAAGCCTGGGCTACATGAGGAGACCCTATCTCTAAAAGCTAAAAAAGGGAAGACACCAGAGCTGTGAGTACATTTGCCCATGTTATTTTTTTTTTTTTAAGACAGGGTCCCATGTAGCCGAGGCTAGCCTCAAAATGGCCTTGAATTCCTGATTCTCCTGCCTCCCCTTCTTAAGTGCTGGAATTACAAGCATGTACCACCATGAGCAGTTCTACATAGTTCCAGGGTTCAGTAGGAAAGCACTCTACCAACCTTGCCCTTAACAGAGACTCTACACTCCTTTTATCTATAGGAGGGAATGATTGAAGAAACATGTGGCTGGTCACATGTTGATCTGCATCAGTCTTAAAGGGAGAAGAGAGAGATTCAGGAAGTTCTGGGTGAGTCAACCTTGTGCTCTGAGTTTAAATGATTAGCAAGGGCTGCATGCTCAAAAGACACAAAGTTTTCTAGCAAATGATAGAAATATGGTTCAGTACTATGTAGAGGTTGTGGGCTAGATTTTCTTTGAACCATAAACATGGCTACATTCTCAAAAGATATTCTTAAGACCACATATTCTATTTGTAAACACACACACACACCTCTTTTTTTATCTTGTTTTTCTTTTACGGATAGTAAAAAAATAATACTCAGGCCACTAGCAGCCATTCTCAACAATTAATCATCAAGATATATAAATGAACTTCACCATTTCTAAACAAATGTTGAGTGGGTGTACAATGTTAAGCTGGTCTACAGGTTATTTTCCCTTGTTTGCTCAAAGAGACCATAATGTCTGCCTGCGTCTCATGTGTCTTGTAAGACCTGCTTCAGCGGTAGCAGAAACTTATAAATGTGCTCTAAAAATTATGTGTACACCAGAATATTGATGCTGTCAGGCTACTCTGCAGTGACACAGCATGACTTTTACTTATGAAAGTGGTGATTTCCCAACACTTCCAACCCAGAGAAGCATCAGCTTGTTGGTCTTGTTTCAAAATATCATCACCTTACAGTTTTAATAGGTATTGCCTTCTGATGCATTATATTAGCAGTTTCCCATGTTTTAAGCTGTTTGTCTTTCTGAATATGCTTCATATCCTCAGTGTGTTCGTTAGCTTCATATTTTTATAACAAAATAACGGAGACCAAAATAACTTGTAAAGGGAAAAGATTTATTGGGGAAGCAGTATTGCAGGTTTTAGTCTATGGGCAGCTGGCCTGTGGTTTGGGGCCTATGATGGACGGTAGATGAAGATAGGAATATGAAGCAGAGTGAAGCTGTTACCCATGAATGAAGCTGTTACCCATGCCTGAGAAACAGAGAGAAAAAGGAAGTACTGGGTACTATTCTGTACTATTCTGTTTGGGATGCTTCCAATGACCTAAGACCTCTCACTAGTTCCTTCCTATCTCTTAAAGGTGATGCTAAATAGCATTATGTGCTGAGGACTAGGCCTTTATTGCATGGGACTTCCAGATAGGAACTACAGTGCTTGGCCTATTCTTTAAGTTGGATATCGGTCTTTTTGTTATTGAATTATAAGGCGTCTTATTTTGCCTTTTTTAAATTTTCTTGTGGATATTTCATTATGCATCTTGATCCCACTCATCTCCCCATCCCCTCAAATCTGCCTTCTGCCCCTGCAACCTCCCCCCACCACCACAAAACAAAACAAAGTTTAAAAGAAAAACCAGAAACCAAAACTACTTGTAAGTCTTTATTGGTCTGGTTCAAGGCCTCTGGCTTCTGCTGCACCATTGATGCTGGGCCCTCACTGGATCTCTTGGATGTCCAGTTGTTGTCCTGTGTTGCAGAGATCCTGCAGCCTTAGATCAGCAGGTCTGGCCCCTTCATATGTGCCTACTGTTCATGGATGCGGCAGGTGTTGGGGTGGACTTACTCACATGGTTCTGGGCCTGGGTAGGTCGCTGGGTTGGTCATCCCACAAACTTCCCCTCATATCACCACTCCGGCAAGCTCTTCAGTTCTGCCCCAGCTAGCTCACCCAGTGCAGCCTGCAACAAGGCACAGAGCCCATTCTCTTACCCTCAGATTGCCATGTCCAAGTCACCCACACTCACATCACCAGGCCAGCTCTACTGTTCTGCCCAGGTGAGGTACAGGGCCTATTCTCTCAATTGCCATAGGGGCATACGTGTGTGTGTGTGTGTGTGTGTGTGTGTGTGTGTGTGTGTGTGTGTGTGTGTGTGTCTCCTGCTCTACACTCTCAGGGTCTACTCACCTGAGTTCCACCAACAGGGTCAGCTCTAGTGTGCTGCCCAGGTGCAGTGTAGGGCTGCATGTACTGCAGCCAGTGAGGAACAGGGCTAACTTTCTCACTCTGTGACCCTGGGGTCAACCCTCCACGTGAATTATAAGGAGTCTTGTGTCTCTTGTCTGTTACCTCCCCTACTCAAACCTGTGAGAAACAACTACCCTAATGTGTTTATAATGGGTTTCCTTCAAGCTGGACATATTTTTAAAAAATATGATGTTGACATATATGCATGGATTATAAATTACATTATGCTGTACATTATAATTTTTCTTAAAAATATCTTTTATTTGTGTAGAGGAGTGCCAAAAGTCCTCAGGCTTGGAGGTTGGCACCTCCACCTGATGAGTCAGATTGCTGGCCCCATCATCTTTTTCTTACCTGCTAAAGATATTTTTATTTTGTTTTCTTTGTTCGTTATTCCCACCCCACCCCCCAGTTATTAGATCACCAATGATATACATATAGCTTGCTTTTTCTGATGGCCACATATAGCTGGAATTTGGGAAATATTCTAACAGTTATTTTGCATGGGTCTAGAAAAGATGAGTGGAGTGTTGTGGTGGAAGCCCAGAGGGATGGAGAAGGTTGTACAGGAATGGGGAAACGCAGAGCTGAAGAGGACAGTGGAAGGCCCATACCAGAGGGTGTTCTGTTCTGTTCTGTTGGGTTTGGGGGGGGGGGGGGATGTTGTGGATAGAAGATGTCCAATCAGTGAAGATTCCCAGGGAAAGATGATGTCATGTTGGTGGGAATGTAGGCTGGGTTGAAGACCTGATACCTAAAAGGTCAAGAGACCTTGCAGCTCTCAAATCAGACATGAAAGGTCACAGTACCACTGACCCTCCAGACATTAGATGAAAAGGTCCAGGCTGGTGGCAAGGCTGCTCACAAGGAAAACCAGCAATTCTGAGGCTATTTGCTAGACCGGACCTGGGAGGGGCAGGCTCCAAGGCAAGGGTAAGGGTGCTCTTGGCACATGATCAGGGTGCTAAGTCTGACGTCCTGTGAAGAGTTCATCTGCAGGTAGGACTCTGGGCTGATAGGACTTGATGAGTCTTCAGTAAATGCCTGGGAGGGGAATATGTGAGAATGAGATCACCCAGAAGAGCAGAGTGAAGTGCTGGGTAGGCCTGAAGCTTGGCCTGAATGAGAGCCCCTGAGGCAGCTGTATAAGAAGTTGATGGACAGCCTGGACCAGCTGAGGAGACATAGTGCATTTTTATTGTACTCTCTGTTATTCTGGAATTCGAGCCTGAGTAGGGGTGGGGGATGGGCGTTTAGACAAGGCCTAAGGAATTGTCTCTTCCTGCCTGCCTTGGAGGATGCTTGGACTAAAGTTGTCAAATGGTCTAAGAAGCCCAGTGTGCTGACTCAGTTCCTCAGGCTGGGAAACCCAAGCACTGCTCCTGCAAGGAGTTGCCAACCCTGAGGGTGACAGGTTGGAGCAGCTTCGTTCTGTCCCCACTGGTACAGACTGCTCTGGACATCTCAGGGCTTTGCTACTATGGGCAATATTAATTAAACATGGCACTCCCAGGGGAGTATGTGATCTTTCTGATCACCCAAGAAATGCTTTGGGTTGTCTTTCTCCTACACCCTGTCAAAGCATACCTGTTTTTTTTTTCTTTCTTTCTTTCTTTCTTTTTTTTTTTTTAATAATTCCATGCTTTGCTGCTAACTGTAATACATACCTGGTTTTCCAGTCAATGATTAATGGCTGATCAGAATGAATGGGCACTGTAAAGACCTTCTGCCTTTTCTCTAAAAGGGAAAGTGCAAAAAATACTCAGACCCAGCTTTGGTGTCGACTCAGTCGTGTGTCCTTGTCGTGATTTTTGGTGGGAGAGATTTTCTTCTATAGTATTTTTATTTAATACTTTAATACTTTTCTCTGAGTGCATGAAGCAGGTATGTTAGCATCTTCCCTTGATAATACCATCTGTGAGACTGAGGCTTGCTAGAGCGGTTGAAATTCTCTCCGTGCATAGTCAGGTAAATGCTTAGCTATTAAAAATGCTCACCATGTATATTACACCCACTTAGACAGACACAGCCTTGGATTTGTGTATTCACAGAGGGGTAATCTTGGAGCCGAAGCTTCTTCCCAACCCTATGCAAGAGAGGATAAAAACTGTTTCCTCTGCTTTCTTAGTGACTGGGAACCGAAATGAAACAGACGAAAGACAGATAACAGGAGTGGCTAGATTTTTAAATGGTTACATTAAAGGTCCATATCTAACTTAGTAGAGAAAAAGAGGAAAATGCTCCTCTAGGAAAAATAAATAAGCTTCTTTTGGGAAGAATGATAGATTAGAGAGAGGAAGTTTGCCATACTGGTTGTATAGGTACAAATGGTCTCACTGTCTTCAGGATCATAAAACAGTCCCAGAGAAGGGATTGGCTGAGGTTTATTTTTTGTCCTTTCCAGGACATTTTCCAAAGCAGCCATTTGTACCACCTTATTTCTTGAAGGTTGCTGCCTAAGAAGGCTCCATTCATTGCTGAACCTTTAAATGTCTTTACCATGCACCCAGTTTATCACAGGGACCTGAAGCTCCTTGATTAGACTAGGCTGGCCCGCTATTGAGGCCCCAGGACCCCTGATGTCTGCCTCCCTGGTGCTGGGACCATAAGCAGGTGCCACACAGGGTAGGTGTGGGTGCTGGGGATTGAACTCATGTCTTCTTACTTGTATGGCAAGCAAGCATTTTAGCAATTAAGCTAGTTCCCTAGTCCATAAACAGTTTTCTTATTTAATAATACACTTGGAGCAAGATCTTTCTGCTTAAATACTTTTTAAAAACAAGATCGGTAAGGTTTGCCTGGGTTCCTCTAGCTGAGGTAGAGGATGTGAGCTCGTGTGCTCCAGTATACTGTTAGTGAGTGCCTTTTGGTGAGGAAGGATAATGAACTATGGAGACCACTCATGGACCGCATGAGAGGGGTAGATAAGTGACTATATAAAACTGCTCACGCTAAAACCTTCCAGCCATGAGGTGAGGGTGAGCTTGGGGAAAGAAAGGGTGAACTTTCATGAGGGGAGAGGAAAGTGGGGGCACCCTGGCTTGAGTGCTGTCCCCAGGAGTGCCAGTCCACAGACACAGAAGTCTTTAATTTAACCAGACAGGGTAGAAAGGACTGCTTCCTCAGGTCACCTGACCCAAGCAGCCAATGCAGAGATAGATTGTAGCAGGCTTTATCTTTCTTTGTGGGGGAGGGTTGGGGCAGGCAACCAACCAGTTCCCCAAATTAAGTGACAGAGACTTCTTATTAGTTATGAGTGCCCGACCTGGCTTGGGCTCGCTTGGGCTGGCTCTTTTATCTTAAACTAACCTGTTTCTCCTCCTTTTTGCCTCTGAGCTTTTTACCTTTCTTTATTCTATATGTCTTTCTTTCCTTCTTACTTTGTGGCTGTCTGGGTGGCTGGGTGGGCGGGTGGCTGGATTGCTGGGTGGGTGGCTGGGTGGCTGGATTGCTGGGTGGGTGGCTGGGTGGCTGACTGGCTGGTTGGGTGGCTGGGTGATTAGGTGACTGGGTAGCTGGGTGGTTGGGTGGCTGGGTGGCTGGCTAGGTGGCTGGATAGCTGGTGGTTGGATAGCTGGGTGTCTGGGTGGTTGGGTGGCTGGTTGGGTGGCTGGGTAACTGGCTAGCTGGCTGGCTGGGTGGTTGGGTGACTGGGTGGCTGGATAGCTAGGTGGTTGGGTGGCTGGTTGGGTGGCTGGGTAGCTGGGTAGCTAGGTGACTGGGTGGCTGGGTGGCTGGGTGGCTGGCCTCTGGAGTCTCTCTCCCTCATTCTGTCCTCTCTTCTTCTCTCCTCTCTCAGAGCCTGGATTTCTCCTCTTATTTATTCTCTCTGTCCACCAACCCTGCCTATCCTTTCTCCTGCCTAGCTATTGGCAGTTCAGCCTTTTATCAGACCAATCGGGTGCCTTAGGCAGGCAAGGTGAAACAAATTTGACATAGCTTTACATAATTAAACGAAAGTAACAGAACTTCACACAGGTAAAGTATTCTGAACCATAAACAAATGTAATACATCTTTACATAGTTATAATAATGTACTACAACAATAGATACTTACACTCACTTTTTTTCTTTTTGAAGGAGATTAAAACAAGCATGCTAGATAAGCACTCTGCTGCTGAGACATATACCCAGGCCAGGTAAGCACTCTGTCAGAGATGTATACCTAGTCTGGCTTACTGTTTTTTGGGTTTGTTTTTATTTTTTATTTATTTATTTTTTTGAGATTGTATGTCACAAAATTGCTCTAGCTGGCTTTGAACTTGCTTTGTAGCCCAAGCATGTCTTAAACTTGCCATCTTCCTGTTCAGCCTCTCAAGTAGCTGAGTGCAGCCTGTGCTGCCCATAATCACTTCCTGACTTCTTCCGGAAGCTGAGAGTAGTACCAGTAGCTACAGCTGTATTGGGAGCTTGGCAGTGGCATTACCTATGCATTCTTACCTCATCGTTTGTCCTGACTCTGACAGATGTCCCACTCCCCAAGACACAAGCATTCAAGAGGTAAGGCCTTTGGCCCTGCCATGGTTAGCCATTAAAGACCTGACGCACCCATTTCCAGCTCTTTGCTCTGATCTCTGAAAACCCATTTCCTGGACAGTGTAATATAAAGACTTAACACGCCAGAGGGAGATGTGGAGAGGCAGGTGCCTTTCTCTCTGTTCATTCTGGGGACCCATACATGCAGAGCTCAGATTGCTGGCAGGGAATGGGGCTCTACCTGGAAACAGATCACACAGCTGCCTTATTGCAGGCTCCTCCACAGGAAAGAGCTTTTTCCGAAGGCAGATTTAAAGACCTGAGCAATCCCCCGTCACACTGCCTGCTGCTTGCCCAAAAGTTCAGCATTTCAGCTCTGCCAGCCCTAGAGTTTTGAGATGTTCTGGTTGAGAGAAAAGGTTTCAGGATTCCACACAGGAACCCCACTGGTTTGGAGAGAGGTCTGCCCTTTACCTCAGTTTGCTTCTGTCTATAGCACGTGGATGCTAGCGAGGTAGAGGAAGGCTATTTGCTGGGCTCTACAGTGCTATTTACTGTACAAGCTCCAATAACTGTTGGGACTCCCAGTCTTCTCATCTGTCTGGTGCATTGGACAATGACACTTCATCCATAAGCTCCCAAGGGAAAGTACCAGTGAATTAGGAAAGCCTGTCTGAGGGACATCTGCAAATGCAAATGTCCGTGCAAAGGCGGAAATAATAATAGTCAGGCTCTAGCTCCCTCCCTCACACTTCTCTCTCCTCCCTCTGGGACTCATGAGGGGCTCTTCTCCCAGGAGATGTCCCTTCCCCCTCCCATGCTCACTGTGTGAGAAGACACCTCTCACTGCCACCACCTGAAACACTTCCTCTGTGAGCAAACAGGAAGCAGCTCGCCTCTCAGGAGCAGCAAGGAGCTGTCTGTCTTAGGCTCTGTGGACTGTGTGCTGCGGAGTGTGTGGTCAGGTCAGGATGTATTTGAGTCCTCAGGAGGGGATGGTGGGCTGGGGAGAGACTCATGAGTGGAAGGAGAAGGGTTAGCACAGGTAAAGCTCACTAACTGGGACTCCGGGACCGAGGGCCATAACGTCCCTGTAGCTGGAGGACCTCTTGGCCTCCACCAAGGGATCTTCCACTCAGAGTTCTGCTTCCTAGAGTATCAGGAGATGAAACTTATAGGAAGTGCATGCAGGCTGAGGATTCCAACAGTTAAGGAAGTCCTTCGTGGCCCCCTGCCTGGAAGGGAATCTGAGAGAGAGGCAGTTTTCTCTTTTGTTTTGAAGTGACTCCAGGTGGCCATGTTCAATGCAAGCTCAGTTCCTTGACTTTCCAATAGGCTTCAGCATAGCCAGGCACCTCCTCCTTCAGAAGCAACCTCCTCTCTCTCTCTCTCTCTCTCTCTCTCTCTCTCTCTCTCTCTCTCTCTCTCTCTCTCTCTCTCTCTCTCTCGATAACACTGTCTTCTATTCACTTTCTTGATAGTTTCTCAGCAGCCTCCTTTAAAGACCTCTCCCCTCCCATCCTGGTGAGCCCCACCACGCCTGGCTCAGATATCTTCCTGGAGTCACACCAGTCAGTCCCTAAACACCGGGCATGATGTTCAGTTGTCTGCCTGAATTTCACGGATATTTAAACCCAACACTTAAAAAAAGCATATCTCCTCCCAAAAGTGTCGTCTCCTGGTGCTTTTCCACTCTGCATGTGCTGCTGTTAGCCCAGTTGCTCAAACAGGAAGCCCTGGGGTGGCTCTTGATGCCCCTCCCACCTTTACACCTCCCGTCTGCTTAAGCAGCCAGACTTGTCAGTTTCTAAGTCCCCAGTCACAGGCCCACCCCTCTCTGCCATTACTGCTCTCTCCCAGAGAGAGTGCCCTCCCTTACCTGGACACTATCCTCACCCCAAAAGCCGCCTGAGGGTTGTTCTTCATTTAGTAGACAAATGATTCCAAAAAAGAACAAAATGCACGAACACTCCTTTGGCCCTCAGCTACCAATGCACCTTGGTCTACAGTCGTGGACCCAGTGAACTCCTGCAGGCCTTGCCCTTCCTTGTCCCAGTACCAGGCCTAGTGACTGTTACCTGGACATTAGACTCTTCCCATCACAGATAAGGATCTGATTGGGCCTGTAGCCTACCCAGCTCTTCCATGCCGGGTCCTTTCCACATGGGTATAAATAACATAACTGCCTAGGCCTCCCTTGACCTCCGCAACAGTAGGCTCACCCTGGTTTCTCTCCACCTCTTCCTGCTAGCACTCTAGGCCTCCAGTGAGCAGTGCTGGTTAACTAGTGTGCGTACTCATTTTCCATCTCCAGATTGGAAGCTCCCCATGATCAGGCAGCATGTTTTATTCCTGACTGATCAGCAACTTCTAGCATGAAGACAGAAACAGAAGGTGCTGGCTAGAATGCTCCATACCAGAGGAGAGGCTAGAGCCTGGGGCAAGATTTGCTTCTAGGTGAAACATTTAGGTTTCAGGTTTCCCCAGCTGTGTGGAGGATTGTAAAATCCTTGAATGCAGGAGGTATTGCAGCTTGGAGGAGAGAATTGACTAGGATGTGTTGAATTGAGGGTGTTTGTGAGATTAAGCTGTGTACAACACTTGACAGTCTTATAAAGTGGTTGGCTTGAGCCTGCCAGGACCTGTAGGGTTTCATCTGATATATCAAATATATCAAAGTTAGGAGAAGCTGACAAACTGTCATATTAATTGAGTGTTGTCTTCCTACTTTAAGTTCTACCTTAGTAGCAGGGCCAGGTCTGAAGCAGAATTCTCAGTCTTTCCATGTGTTTCCAGGAGCAGAACTTATTTTCATCTTGCTGCGCCGCCCCCCCCCCCCCCCGTGGCCCCGCCTCTCTTTCTCTTCCTCACCCTGATCCTGGTCACAAGCTCAGGGTGGGTAGGTGGGTGGGGGTTGGGTGACTGGAGCAGGAGTCTAAGCCCTACCCTCTACCCCACCCTCTCCTATCAGCACTCCAGCCTCCCTATACCTAGTTTGGGGCTGTACCAAGTTGCAATGTGCCTGGGGGGAGGGGGGAGAAAGGAGCAGAGCAGCTAAACCAAGTAGGAGCATCTCCATGGGTTCCCTGCTTCTATAAGAGGAGGAGCTAGAGGAGGGCCTGAGCCAGGGTCGGGTCATCCACACAAGGCCCATGACTCAGGCCTTGAGAGCACCACTGTTGTGGGCAGGTCCATAAAGAAGGCCCCGGGAAGGTAGGTGGGTTTATGAGAGCTAAATCTGGAGCTAAGGAAAGCTCTTTGGATCCTCAGCAGAAAAATGGTGGAGCTGAGCCTGAAAATATCTTGATTGTTTACACCAAGGAGGGCTTCCCACTCCTTGTCTCATACTTCTAGACACTGTAGCCTGTCCCAGGGACTTGTGTCTGGAACTCAATTGTTGGGGATGGGCAACCGTTGTTGGTTCTTGTGTTCAAAGGGCCTTGCAACTTCCCATTTATGCAGCTGCCTCTGTATGACAGGAACAGTCATGCTTGTGAGGTCAGAGTGAGAACCCTTAAGGAGCTTTTGGAGGAGGGGTGGCTTTTGGTAACATAAGGTAATATCTCAGGTGCCATCATTATCAATAGTGACAAGGGACATAACCACTGAAATGTCATATGTGAGAAACAAAATGCTTGACCCTTCTGTCTCCCATTACTGACTCCCCAGGGGCCCAAGCTAAGGCAGAGCCAGAACCTGGAGCAAAACCACGGGCAGGAAGGAGGAGGGGCCTGTTCACACCCAAGCTTCAGTATCTTCCCCTTTGGGGGGGGGGGGGGGGGAGAAGGCCAGTCTGTGGCAGGTTCATTTCTGGATGGTGCTTAGGGTAGCGGCTTCCAAGGAGCAGGTGGCATTGATAGGGTATGGGGCCCTGGGAGATGCTGAAGCCGGAAGTGGAGGCCCTTGTCTTGTGGGCAGGAAGTGTGAGGTACTGAGCTGCTCTGAGGGCTGGGGAGCTGGAGGAGTATGTGTCACGGTGGTGAGGGGAACGGAAGTCGGAAGCGTCCTCCGTCGCCACATTTACAGGCGGGTAATTGCAGCAAAAAGTGTTCCTGGTGCAGGGGAGTCCAAGAAAGCTCCTAACATCTAGTCCCTGAAGGTGAGCTAGGCTTACTGAAGGGTGGGGCTGGGGGAATCTGGGTTAGGGGACCAGAAAGCCCTAGTGGTTGAAGCTAGAAACAGATATACTGGATGGAGACTGGTTTCTGGGCTTGATCAATCACTACTTGGGTACCTGATATGAGCCTGATCTCACTGGACCCTTGCCTACCCCTATCCTCCCTTCATATCCTTTACCTAACTCTCTATCTGGCTCTTCTGTTCATCCCTCCATTCTCCAGAGCCTCTAGAAACCTATAAGATGAAGGGTGAAGGGGCAAGGTAACCTGTCTTAAGCCTTCATGACTACTGTGGTTGAGGCCCCAGCTTGCCTTGACTTTAGACCCTGGAAGGCTGGAGTCCCAGGAGAGTGCTGGAGCAGCTCTGGGTGTGGCCACTGCACTAATGGAGTGTAGGCTTCAGCCATGAAGATGCTCCCTGTCCCACCCTATACTATGGCCCCACCCAAAGAGGCTGGAGTTAGGAGAACATTCTCTACTTGTTTGGCCCTGATTTAGGACTGTTTTCCTGATGTGTAAGAGGGACCATGTCACTCCCAAAAATGTCCCTCTATGAGACACTGTAAGACCCATTAGTGTCTCTTGGAACTGGTTCTCGGCTCCTGTTTCTGTATTTCAGGGCCTAACATTTTATAGTTAGAATCATTCTTCTTTTAGACGATTAGGCCTTAGCCTAGCTTGAAAGAATAGGCTCCAGCCCTCACTATGGGGCATCATACCTCCTCCTCTTCCAGCTGTGAATAGGAACCACTAGTATAGAGATCATAACCTAGGTACCGAGGTGTGAGGACCAAGAAAGGGAAGGACCGACCTGACCTCCTAGTGGTCATTCCCCTTCTGTGGTCGGAGTGATTCCTGAGCTTTGATTTAGGTGGGTTACCCTCCTCCAGCCCCACCCCACCCCCCACTCCCATCATCCTTTGCGATCTTTGTGAATGGTAGCTGGTTTCATTATGGGTTATGGAGGCTCTTTAGCCCCCACATTTGCATGAAGGGTCGCTTGGGAGCAAGATATGAGACCTCCCCTAGACAGTTCTCACAGTGCTCTGAGCCCAAGTTCAGGTAGAGGAACCACCTGTTCCTCCATTCCAGGAAACTCCGTTTGGTGTGAGTGTCTTGATTTGGATGTTGTGTATGCCCCTTCCCCCAGGGACACTGCCTTTGCCTGGGCTACACAGGGACAAGACAGCTCACCTCAGGTGTCTCTGGAAAGGTCAGGGAGTTGTGGGGTAAAAGTAAGAAAGCAGGCTGTCTTGCTATGTCTGTGAGCTTAAACTGGAGTGTGTGTGTGTGTGTGTATTCTGTTGATGTGTCTGTGTGTCTGTTTGTTTAGAGGGGTGTCATATTCCAGACAGAGGGCTAAGGACTGTCTCCTCCAGCAGGCTAAGAGCTGACAATATGTAGATCTGGATAAGCCTGATAAGGAGGCCTCTGTGGTGTGTGTGTGTGTGTGTGTGTGTGTGTGTGTGTGTGTGTGTGTGTGTGTGTTATTTACTTTTGCTTCTCTGGGTGAATGGCAAAGCAACAGAGTTGGGCTGCAAAGACATGACAACCTTACTGCATTCCATGTTGCTCTATTTCAAATTTCAGAATTTGAACCCAGAGAGCTCTTGTCTGGAAGTAAGCTTAGAAAAGGCAAGATCCCATGGGCTTCCTGTTCATGGTGGAGTCTCATTATTGGGGTAGTGTATCATGTTCTCCCCAATCCCACCCACAAATATCTTGGAATCATTATCTTTTAGTTCAAGTAGGTCAAAAAAATTCAAGACTAGATATGACTTGAGATGTTACAGTCTCTTTATATGATCCCTGGGGTTCCAGAGCTTGAAGATGACCCCCAATTCCCAAAGGCCAGGCCATATGGGTGGTGTACACCCATGGGGTCATGATGAGGTTACTACATTTATCAGATAAACAGGTAAGGGCTCTCGGCACATGTGATAGAGTATCTATCATGTGCAAGGACCTGGGTTGATATCCAATAATGTTTTTAAAAAGAATGAAAAACAAACAAACAAAAAATCCAGCATACCCAATATCTTTGACATGCTAGAAACATCTTACTAGTTTATCAGAAATTCAAATTTAACTGAGTATTCTGTGTGTTATATGGTAACCCAAAGCCATGGGAGAAAGTACAGTTAATCCTCTCCAGCTCTTAAAATGGGCTTCTTATCCAGCTGTACAGCCATAAGTTCATTTCTCATCAGGCTCCCCATAAATAAGGCAAGCCAAAGCACCCACTTCTCTCTAGCAAGGAAGCTAAGGTTCAGAGAGGTTCACATAATTTTCTGGGTGGCTCAGTAAACATGTGAGAGAGCTGGGATCTAACCTAGATGTAAGGCTCCCCTCAGCAACACTTGTTTCCCACCCACAAGTCAGTGCGCTTCTTCCTTTATTTCATTCCTTCCTGAATGAGTGGCTTGAGTGACCTGAAGGCTGTAATCCTTCTAATGGCCATCTTAGCTGTCCTAACGGTTATGGGAGTGAAAAGTGAGACCAGTGACACCCCCCCCATGAAGAAACAAGAAAGCAGAGTACATGCATGTCTTAGGCATACTTCTAGAAGTTTCTTGATTTTTTCCCCCTTTTAGAAGAAGACTTTGAAGATAGAGACAGGCGTGTATATTAGCTCCACCCCATTTCTCTGACCTTCTCACACAAAGTGATGTCTATTAGGTAATCTTAAATAGCAGGTAGCTATCACCCAACCTTGGTGTAGAAGCTCTGAGGATCACCTTCTGTTGAATGGCAAAGAGTAGGCCAACCTTGAGTTGACAGTGATGGCAGCTTCTCTCTGAGGTAGGGTCCTCCATAAATGACCCTCAGTCACAGGGCTGACTTTCTAGGTCTGTCCACTCAACTCTCAGTGGCAAGGAGGGGTAGTTCCAGGTCCTGTGGTAATTCAATCACCTCCTCACTTTCTTCTGCTTGACATGGAGGAACTGAACTGTCCCCGTGGGTTTTTTAAATATTCTCAGGGCACTACACACCAGGTAAGACCACCCTGACCCTCTTTACCAACTGTCAAGGTGTAGAACCTGGGAAAGGGTATAAGGAGGTGGCACTCGCGCAGGCCAGCTAGACAACAACTTCCTGTGTCACATGTGAAGCCATGCTTCAGCAGGAGAGAACTGAGGTAGCCATGGAGTGAAAGGTAATGGGTCTGAAGTGAGAGCTGAGCCAGGCCTCCCTTCCTAGCTGTGAGTCATTAAGCCATTTTCAGGCTGTGGCTTTCTTGTTTGTATGACAGGGAGACAGCAGGTGTATAGTCATCTTCCACTTGCCAGTGAGCATAAGTATAACTAACTAGACACATAGGAGGGGCCGTCATTCTGGCTGGGAATAGCTAGAGACTGGGAAGTTGTCTTACATGTTCATTTATACTCTGTTCTCCCACATATGCCAGGACAGTTTTCAAGCACACCGATAGTTTTTTAAGATAGAATTATGTTTGAAGAAAGTGAGATAAAGGGAAACTAAAGAAATATGTGATGAAACCAGAAGTGTGTTTAGCACTGGAAACACAATGTCGTGCATCTGTCTACCTACCTCTGCATTTCCTGGGGACCACATCAGAGGGAAGAAGTCCCCAAATCATGAGTTTCAGTGTCCAGTAGATTAAAGCCAGTCAGTCACAGAGAGGAATCAGGGCTGCTCTGGCAGCCCTGTAACCGTACCTCTCACGTGGATGGTAGAGATGGTGGAGGCTGCTTCTCAGTGACATTCCACATGTTCTTCAGCTGATCTGCTGAGGGCCCTCCTCAACTACTAGAGGGAGAGATGTATTAGAAAGCTCGCTTCATATTTGAAGCCTTGGACATACATGGCCATTACTTTCTGGTCTCACCCTCTCTGGAAGTCAAGACTCTCCTTCCCCTTTAGGAAAAAGTGCTGTGGGATTTTGGGGGTGGGGGCAGGGCAGGCAGAAAGGATGGAGCATCCCTTCATGAGACTGAGTGGGTTGCCTCAGCCTTAAGTTGCGCAACTGCATAGCACATAAGTAAGCAGTCAATGAGTTGGCCTTGTGAATGATGCAGGCCCATAAACAGGACCCATGCTCTGAGAAAGTGGGAAGATGGTGGCTTTGCTGGCCTGGTGCCTGCTCCTCCTGGGAGCTTGCTTCTCTCTCCTTGCCTGTGTCTGACTCATGCTTACTCTGGCTTACAAGTCTCTTCGGCTCTCTGCTATTCTCATGGTACCCGGGGTGCTCTAGCTGTGTTCTGCTGTACCTACCTCTGTCTCCACCTTCTCTGATCCAAACTCCCAAGAGAAAGACCTGATCTGACCTATGCATTCTTTTTGTACTGAGCAACATGGGAACCCTTCAGCCAACAGATGGGTGTCTGTGGAACAAGCACCATTCTGATGCCAGTTTGAGGTTGTGGGGTCATAGGGCATGTCTACTACACTCTTCCCCATGGCAGCACTAAGAGGGTAGGTCCCTTAGCAGATGCCCCGGGCATGGGTTCTGGACATGTCTAGCACTTTGAACATAGGACTTCAGTGGATTTTAGTCCTTCTCTAATCTGTGATTACTCTGGGCATTTACAGGCTGGATGTGGATTTCCTGTCCCCACCTTGGCTCATGCACCAAATGATTAATGAGATGGGATTGTGAAAACGGATACTACCAAGGGTTTTGCTCATCTTTTGCTCTGTGGATGATGGGTGACAACAGACCCTCGGAACACCTCAGGCCCATGGAATTTCTCAACATTCACCTGGAGGACAATCTACAACCCTGCCCAGGGACACGTCCAAATGAAATACATCACCATCCAGGCCCTTCTGAGCCTCACCAGGAACACTCTTGGCCCTTTGACCCCCCTGAATCCACCAGACCTGATGCTCTTTGTGGTAGATCTGGTTTGGCACCCACTCACCTAGAAAGCTACTCTTTCCAGGGGGAGGCCAGGCAGGCTCCAGAATCGCTGCAGTCAGTGAGGGACAACTGCTCTCTGGAGAGTCCACAGCAGAACCCGAGCTCATCCACACAGGTGGTGTTCTGGGCTGGCATCCTGCAGGCCCAGATGTGTGTCCTGGACCTGGAAGAGGAGCTGGAGAAAACAGAGGGACTCAAGGCAGAATTGAGATGCTGCATCCCCCCACCCTCTAAGGACTTCCTCGGTGATGTGGGCCTGAGTCCCAGCCTGCCCAAGGAGGATGGAGACTCTGCAGGTGACAGCAGTGAGCCTGAGGAGGAAAACCAGGCCTGGCCTAGGGGACAAATGCCATGTTCTTCCCCAGAGTGGGGTGCTGAGGAAGACAGCATCTTCTTTGACAATCCCCTCTTCTTGGACAGCCCCGGCTCAGACACCAGTACTGAAGGAGAGTGCTTTTCCTGGGGGCACCCAGATTCCCACCCAGATATGATGCCTCATAGCTCTCAAGCCCTGGATTCTCCACTCCAAGAAGACATAGGGCTCTGGAGGCCAAGAAGCGAGTTGGATTTGGGGAGCAACACTGCTGATCATAGTGGGTGTACCACCCCGCCATTCCCTGTGCCCTCCTATAAGCTGCACCCCTGCTTGACCTTACGGTCCACTGAAGGGGCTCCCACAGTACCTCCTGATCAGGAAAGTGAGGTAAGTTAGCTGAGGAAGCCAGCTGAGGGCTGTGCTGGGGACATGACACTGTTTAGAAGGTAGAATTGGAGGAGGGGTCTAAGATGAGAAAACACCAAACTGACTGGTGTGTGTGCTGCTGGGGAGATGGCTCAGCGGTTAAGTACTTGCTGTACCAGCGTGGGGACCTGAGAACTTGTATAAAAGCTGGATGTGGCAATATAAACCTATAACCCAACGCTGAAGGGAAGAGTGTGTAGATGGGATCCCCGATCTCAATGACCAGTTGGTCTAGCCAAATTGGCAAGCCCCGGGTTTAGTAAGAGGTAAGTGGAAAGCAACACAGGGGAACACTAGCTTCAACCTCTGTCCTCTGCATGTTGGACATGTTCACCTGAAAGCACCTCACACATACAGAGAGAGAGAGGCAGAGACAGAGAGACAGAGACATGGACATAGACATACACATATACACATATACACACACACACAAAGATCAACTCATGTAGCCTTCAGAATAATGAGAAATTTTATTAGTACTATAATGTCATTTGGATAGAGGCAGTTAAGTCCAGGAGTTCCCCAATGTCACCAGCTTCTAGGAGCTACGACTAGATGACTGGCTGGAGGACAGGCAGCCCCTCCCTTTGGTGTTCCAAGCCATTCTGAGATCCCCCCTCCTTCCTCCCAGGCATGTCCAGCTGTCACTGAGCAGCCTAAGATGACCTTTGTTCCCAACAAAGAGCTGTCTATTTCAGGAAACTTATCCTCTCTTTTGAAAGATTTCAGCATCTTGTTACTTTTAGTTTGGGATCTTTTATTTTCCTGTTGTGCAGGGTCAGTAGATCAGGCCCTTACAACAGGAGCCTTGGTATTAATCAGGGCTTGTCACAAGTTATGAGAGACCATCGGGGGACAGTTTTCCCAGAGATTTTCTGCTTTAGAGATAAGGACTCAAGATGGCAAAGAAGGCTGTAACCTTCTAATCTCTCTACTCCCAACGAACAAGGGCCATCAGAGGCCGCAGTCCTCTGGAGATGCCTTGTCTCCCTCCGAGGCTCTAGGTCCTTAGTAGGAAGCCTGGGAACCCCTCCCAGGACAGGGTGGCCATCATCCTTTCTATAACACACTCCATCTGGGGTGGGAGCAGCCACACATGGGGCCAACTGGGCAACCTGTGAGGAGGAAAGGTCTTACAGGAAGTGAGAAAGAGCCCAGAGCAATTTCATGGGCAAACTAAGGGTCCTTTCTTTCAGACTTCTCTGGAAGATGGTCTCAGCCCTGGCTTACCTAAGGCATGCTCTATGGACCACAAATTGATCCAGGAATCAGAAAACTTTGCGTTGGACTTTAGTCCTGCTACCTCACATCCTGTGCAGCCTCAGGCAAGTCTCTTCTCCTCTGTGCCTTACCTTCTCCGTCTGTGAGGAGCCCTGACCCCACTGGTTTCCAGGGCTCCTCTGATGTAGTGCCTCTCCCATCCACATTTTCTATGCTGAACTGAGAACCCAAACTGCTGTCCCTGAGTTCTGGGAAGCAGGACTTCTAGGAGGGAGGGTCTTCCATGCAGATTTATTTCTGATTTTTCCATTCTTCTCTAAATATTCACTTATCTTGCTTCCCATGCTCACCCCAGTGCCTCTCCAACCAGGCTCCACCCATATTTGACGACTTGCGGTTAGAAGATCTTTCCTGGCCCCAGGAGCCTCTTATTGTCCAGAATGGAGGTGAGAGCCAATATTGGAATCTGGGAAAGTGAGTGTTGGGAGGCTTAGGGATTCAGAATGGAGACAAAAGTCCTTGTTAGATTTATTTTACGGTGTTGGAGCCTGACATGCTTAGGATTAATTTTCCTGTGCCTTCATAGATAAAATGAGCTTTCCTACTTAAAGAATGAAGGGCTATACACAAGACACAGCATTTCTCATGTCTGGGTCTTACTGGCTAAGCAAAAGTCCTCAACCCTGAGCTATCTGAGGACTAGAGTCCTGGAAGCTGCCACCAGATAGACAGAGAGAGATCACTGTCTGCAGCAGAGTGGGATATCCTGCCCAGTTCCAGGGAGATAGCTAAGGAAAGAAGTTCTGGAGGCAGCAGCCAGCTGTCTTCCTGTCTTCAGCCCTAAATGTGCTCATTCCCACCATTCCTCAGGTGAGAAGGATGCTGGCTGTTTCCAGGAGCCTTTGCCCCACACCTTGGCCACCTGGGGGAGCCAAGCCTCTTTAATGGAGCCCAGCTGCCCAGAATCCGAAGGTGGAGGCTCTTGCCCCAGGACTAGCCCGGTGTCTTCCCAGGAGGGCAGTCCACAAGAAGAGCTCCACAGCCCCAAGTGGCCACAAGATGCCTCACACCCTTTGCTCCTGGAGAAGAATGAATCAGAGTTAAGTTCCCTGAAGAAAGAGGAGACCGCAAGCTTAAGGCAGAAGGCAGAGTGTGAAGATCCAGTCAGGACTAAGGAAGCTTCAGCTGCCTGGAACCATGTTCCCTTGACTTCTGAGGAAGGGTGAGTCTCGGGCCAGCTGGCTCCTGTGCTTCTTAATTGTCTTGTGATAAAAATACCCTGGTTTAGGTGGAGCTTGAGAAATGCACATTGAATTTAATGTGCTAATGCTTACTTCAGTTTCTATGACCATGTTATATGGATTATATAGGATTACATGCATATGCTTTCAGAAGACGGGAATGTTTAAAAGCACACAGAGCAGAGAGTTACAGAGTCAAGACTTAAACCTATAGAAATGGAATCATTAGTGTTCCCAGCCAGACACTAGGAGAGGAAGAAGGGAAGAAGTCTGAGAGATCTGACTGGAGCCCTATGAAGGCTTGGAGGATTGTAGGTATAAGCTAGCCAGTAGGGATTACAGATTGTTTTGTACTTGACTTTAATGGGAGAAAATCACTGACTTGTCTAGGCTGGGGTGTGCCTGGGATCTCAGCAAGGGGACTCTTGACTAGGACTGGGATACATTATCTTGGAGTCCATAGCAACAGTTATGTAACCTCAGAACTGCAGCATAGGTAGGAACGGGGTCACAAGGAAGTCTACTGAGATGACTACCTTCCCCAGCATACTACTCCAGGGATTTCAGCCCTTCTGAGTCCATATGGGGAAAGGGTTTTCCTTCTGGATAGCTAAACGGGGTCATTTTTAAAGAGACTAACTCAGACAGAACCCCAGTAATAAATCAGGCCAAAGCAAGTCAGTTCACCTATAATGACGACCTTTAAGAAAGAAAGAAAGAAAGAAGGAAGGAAGGAAGGAAGGAAGGAAGGAAGGAAGGAGGGAGGGAGGGAGGGAGGGAGGAAGGAAGGAAGGAAGGAAGGAAGAAAGAAAGAAAGAAAGAAAGAAAGAAAGAAAGAAAGAAAGAAAGAAAGAAAGAAAGAAAGAAAGAAAGAAAGAAAGAAAGAAAGAAAGAAAGAAAGAAAGAACAGGTGTAATTTACCTGGGTAAATGATACCAAATACAGCATAAATAAAATTAATATTTAAAACTATGTAGGAATTTTGATTTTCCTGGCTTCACTCATTTATATTTGACTTTTCATAGTGAGACCATGACATTTTTAAGATACAGCTTTATGGAGCTAAAACTCACATAACTGGTATGATTCACTGATTTAAAGTATACAGTTCCACATGCCTTCCTATCTAGACATAGTTTTGACAATACGATTGTCTAAGTCATTTGTTAAGTCATATTTTAGGGCTTCCTTGACTGGGTTATCCAGATGGTCCTCTTTAGACATGACGAGTGCCTGGCTCTGTTTATTTCCTCGTGTTCAGTGGCTCAGTGGACTCGCCCTTCCCCATCATCCGTGATTCCCCTTCTGATTCCTACAGACTTCTAACACTCCTTTCATGGACTCCATGAAATCCTGGTGTTTTGAATTTCACTTTTCAGTGACTCTCTGTTGTATTTATGCACTGTATGTATTGATAGTGTATTTCTTACTGAGGGATGGGATGTTTAGCAGGCTTAGGAAGCAAGGAGTTACCAGCAAAGCACACACACCCCATGACCAATGTGTGAAGGAAGCTGTTGGGTGAATTCCAATGGTCAGCCATTTCTCAGTGACTGTCTTCACATTAGACCACCTCTTCTGCTCCCTATTTGGAAGCTTAGATGATAAATAGGTAAATACCTACAATACCTGACATCTGCTTGTAGGGTTTCAGGGGAACAGGAGTCAGGTGGGGCTGGGATTGGGAATATTAGTTTTACGTGTTCTCTGTGGTGTGGCTTGCCTGGGTCTGTGTATGCCTGTCATATAGGTCACCAGCCAGTCTTTTGGTAAGAGCTTTGGGGCCGGGGAAAAGGTATGTCAGAAACCTCCTCTGTCTCCTCCAGTCTTTGCCTTCCCTAAAGCCAGACTGACTCCATGTTCTACACCTGACCCTCACATCTTACACCCCCCCCACCCCCACGGCTCCAGAACTAAGAGTTGGGTATGGGGCTGAAGCTGGAGCATGGAGGTATGAGGATGGCTGCAGAGAGAGGTGATCCTACTTGTCTGTGTGGGGGTTTCTAGTGCTGGGATGAAACACCATGGCCAAAGAAGCTTGGGGAGGAGAGGGTTTATTCAGCCTATACTTCCACATCACTGTTCATCATGAAAGAATTTAGGAGAAGAACTGAAGCAGGGCAGGAACCTAGAGGCAGGAGCTGATGCAAAGGTCACGGAGAGGTGCTGTGTACTGACTTGCTCCTATGACTTTGCTCGGCCTGCTTCCTAATAGAACCCGTCACGGGCTGGGCCCTCTCCCATCAATCACTAATTAAGAAAATGCCTTACAGCTGGATCTTGCAGTGACATTTTCTCAGTTGTGGGTCCCTTCTTTCTGATGACTCTAGCTTATGTTAAATTCACATAAAAGTAGCCAGAACACTACCTCATCGCGGGTGGACAATACACCACTGAGGTCCTCAAAGGGCTCCACCTGTCACTCAAGATGAGATAAGCTTGAGACATCTTTGTGGCTTACCTGGAGAAATATTGCACCAGGTTGACTCCAATCCCATGGGTCTGGTTTCAGTACCTCTTATCTAAGATCTCCTGATGTGAGACCAGCCCAGCCCAACTTTGACCCTGTCTTTCCATGCTGAGGACTCAGGTTCAGCTTCTAGAGACCCCAGCATTTAAGGCCTGAGAGTTGTAGTTCTAACCCAGAGCTCTGGCCACGTCTTCCTATGGCCTTGAAGGACACTTGACATGCATGTCTAGACAAGTGTGAGTCTGAAGACACCAATGGATTTTTCTAGGCTTCCTGAGAGCCCCATGCCACAAGCTCAAACTCCAGAGGAAGAATGTAGGCCATCATCTAGATACAAGTTGGCTAATAACATCAGAAATGACAAGAGGGCCTGGGACCTCGCCTTCCGCCTTTATCACCTGAATGGTTTCCGGAAGTCTGAAGTGGCTGCCCACCTTCGCAAGAAGTAAGGAGCTTTTGAAACACAAGGGTAAGGCAGTACAGGAGGGAGCTACCCATAATCTTCCTCCACTGACCATCCCCCTCTTGCCTTTCCCTGACCAATATCCTCTTTATTTCCCTCCAGCCTTATCATGGCCTCTCATTCCTTTATCTCCATCCTGGGTCCTCCCCATCCCATCTCATCTCCCCACCCCAATTCTCAGCCAGCTCTGCTTCTCAGTCTCACCTGAAACTCCTAACTCCTCCCCTTGCCCACCCCGTATGGCCTATCACAGGTAACACTGAACCAAGTAGCAGGGCTAGGTTAGCCATTGACTGCTTCCTTGGGACCTGGCACCCAGCTGGTTATACTTCTCTCCTATTTGGCTCTTGCCACCCTGCGTCCCTGCTGTACCTGCAGCTAAGCCTGATCCCGATTCCCATCTCTATCTCCATTGCCCTCTGCAGCAATGACTTCAGCAGGGCTGTGGCGGAGGCATACTTGTCCTTCTTCCATTTCGAAGGCCAGAGCCTGGACCGAGCCCTCCGGTAAGGCCTTCTGACCCTCTGAGGAGGTAGGAGTTGGGTGTGTGGGTGGTTAGGGATGGCTGCAGGCCAGTGGTCCCAAGCTTCCAGACTGTGTGTCTCTGCTTAATTCTGGCTTTCTTGGGCAGGGGATTCCTCCAGGCCCTGGTGTTGAGTGGAGAGACACAAGAACGGGAACGGATTCTCTACCAGTTTTCCAAACGCTTCCATTACTGCAATCCTGGGGCCTTCCCCTCAGTAGGTATGGAGTGTGGGTCCAAGGGTGGGACAGAAGAACTTTGGGGTAGCATAGAAATAGCCTGTGTTTACTCGGGGTCCATTGGGCAGCAGCTGCTGGGCGTGTGTTGGGGCTATAGAAAAATGGGGGCATCACCCTTAGTGTGCACAGAAGCCACAAAAGTACAGATTCCAATGAGCTTTGTACTTGCCTCTCTCTGGGCAGATTCTGTACATACCCTGACCTGCGCGATCATGCTCCTTAACACAGACCTGCATGGACAGGTAAGGAGTGGGAGAGCGACTAGAAAACTGATGTGGGGGTCTGGGGGGGGGGGCTATGGCATGGTGAGAGGGGAAGAATGGACCAGAGGCTGAGACTATGTCAGGCCAGGGCCCTGGAGTTCCCCAGTAACCACCTAAGGGTATATTCTATCAGGGTGAGGTGTTCAAAGTGTCTCACTTCTCCATGACCACAGAACATTGGAAAGAGCATGAGCTGCCAGGAATTCATAACCAACCTGAGTGGGCTGCAGGATGGCAAGAACTTCCCCAAGGAGCTGCTGAAGGTAAGGCTCCTTACAAGGCCAGGATGCCTTCTCGGTCTGCACCCTGGAACTCTAGTTCCAAGAGGAAATTAAAGCTCAGACATGGCTTGAATGAAGGGTCCTTGGAAGGACAAGGTTTGCCTATATGTCCTTGTCTGATGGTGTCAGTGGTATCATGGGATTTGTTGGCTGTGCAAATTGACACCTCTACAGAACTACACTCTGTGCATCTGAAAATGTTCTGTTACATTCTCAGGGGACTGTTACCCCTTTGGAGTCTTGACAGGTGCTGTGTGTTGAGTGAATGTATGACACAAAGTTCCATGTAAGGAAAATTCTCATCTCAGGTTGGGGAGCTGGGTGTCCCCAGTTTGAGCCCTAGTCTTGAAGAGAATGCCTGAGAAATGACCACCTCACGATGTCATTATCAAGATGAAATGAAAGATGTCAAGTGTCATGCACTATGCCTGGCTCACACATTTCATAAGCAACTGGACCACTGGCTCTTCCTTCTACTTAGTGATCATTTATGGAATATTTCATGTGTACCAACTACCTTGCCAGGAACATCAAGAGCTATAAAAGCAAGAAAGAGGCATTACTTCAAAGTTCTAACCCAGCATTCATTCATTCATTCATTCATTCACCAATTATGTATTGTGTAAATGTTGTTCAGCCAAGCTCCTTGTCTCCCAGATACCCCTGGTCAGGATAGTATGAGGAGGAAACATGTTCTCTCTCAAAGGACTGGTTTAAAATTTACTAAGCTTGTGTGGGGAAGAGCCTTGGCTTCTTTGATATCTTTATGTCTCCAGTCCCCAGCATAGGGATGAATGGGTGAACAGATGAGTAAATGGATCATGCATGCTTGCCTGCTCAGGAGAAGAACTATGATGTGGTGGAGGGATGAGTATGTATGCCATAGATGTCTACTAAAAAAATGAATTTAGGTACCATAGACTCTCCACTCATCTGTATGCTTCTATTCCAGGCCCTTTACTGGTCTATCCGAAGTGAGAAGCTTGAGTGGGCTGTGTAAGTCAGAACTCCTTTCTCTCTGCTTCTTGCCCTTCATCCCTGCCTCTGAGTCTGTCTACCCACTATTAGCCACATGAGAAGTTCAGGGCCCTACACAGTCTTCCTTCTGAGTGGGTGATGCCAGAAGCTGGGGGCTGGGCCAGTTTGGGGGAGTGCAGAGGAGCTTGGGCACTACTGGAGAAGCCAGAGCTGGTGAAGGGTGGGTAGAGCAGTGTTTCCAGGGGCTGACAGGTTGGCTTATAAGGAGATTTTCCTTGAAGAGCTTCCCATCATGTTCCTCTCCAGTAAGAGATGGTGATGAGTCCCTGAGAGTGGGTACTTGTCTCACCAGCATTGATACCCTGATGCTCTGCCTTCCAGAGATGAAGAGGATGCAGCCAGACCTGAGAAGGATGAGCCTTCTCCCTCAACTAGCAAGATAAGCAGCCCCTTCCTCCAAATGGCTCAGGACCCCACAATGCCCATCTATAAACAGGGCATCCTGGCTCGGAAGATGCACCATGATGCTGACGGCAAGAAGAGTGAGTGTCTGCTGCCAGGAAACGAAGTGTATGTAGGGAGAGCTCTGTGTAGGGACCGTGCCCTGTGTTGTGGTGCAGAGAAAAATGAGCAACTTATGTCTCTTTCCTGAATGGTAACTGAATGCCGAGATAAGATAGTCTGGCTATTCCAAGACCCCAGAACCCCTGTGAGAAGGCAAAGACCAGATAAGCAAAGAACACTGCAGAATCCACTCAGGAAAGATGTATGGCAGCAACAAAAATCTGCCATAATTGGTATCTGGAGCTCATTCCTAGGGCAACTGAAAGCTCCTGAGCAGGGCAGCTGCCTGACCAGAGCAGAGATGGTTGTAATGGAACCACAGATTAAACACTGTGTGGTGGTTAAAGCTGTCCTGAGTGGATGCCCTAGGATAACTATAGAAAATCAGGCCTCCCTCTGGGCAAGTGGCTTTGACCAGATTTTGCCCTACAAGGCTAGGATGAGGAAATTAGGAAAAGAGAGAAAGAGGGATTGGGGCTCAGAGGGTTCCCCTGCATTCCGAGTGGGCAATCACATCACACTTTGTAGGAGGGGAGCTGAGTAGAATCGTTTGTTACTAAGTATGTGTTCTGGGGTTTGGGGAGAGCTGATCTCCACGAACATCCGTGTATAACCCAGCAGTTCCCTGGGTTTGTTTCTGTGTATGGACCCTTTCGATGTCTATTTTGATTGCACATGTTTTCTTGGGTTGGTGTACCCAGTGTGTTCATGTGCTTCCTAGTGAATGACTGGAGGTAGTGAAGGGCTGTGTGCCAGGACTCTGTATACTTGAATTGAGATGTAATGTAAAACATACTTATATCTGGATGTAATGCCATCACCCACCTTTGTGTCTCCTCTTGGGGCAGCGCCATGGGGCAAACGAGGCTGGAAGATGTTCAACACCTTACTGAAAGGGATGGTTCTCTACTTTCTGAAGGTAGGAAGGGAGTCAACAGCATGAATTATTGACTTCCCAGGGGTAAAGAAGGCAGGGAAGAGGGATAGAAAAGTTCTTTGTAGACTAAGAATGGTATCTTAGGATACTAGTTACAGAGGCTTTAGGAGTGTAAAGCTGATGGGAGCAGCATTATTTCTGATGCATGTCAACTGTTAGGATGCTACATAGAATCCAGCTAGTAGGAAGAGGGAGGAGTCCAGAACTGCAGGGTGGTGGATGGGTAACTGACAACCTCCGCACTGACCCCCTGTGTTTGGTGGCAGGGAGAGGGCCAGTGGCCAGATGGACAGAGTGTGGTGGGACATCTCGTGGATGAGCCCGTGGGAGTACATCACTCACTAGCCAGCCCAGCCACCCATTACACCAAGAAGCCACATGTCTTCCAACTTCGGACTGCAGACTGGCGTCTCTACCTCTTCCAGGCACCGTGAGTCCCTAGCATGGGAGAAAAATGGCAAGGCCTCAGTGCCCCTGACGTTTCGATATTTATTGGTCCCAACCCTGACGAGAGCTACTACTTTGACCAGGAAACCTTAAAGCCCTGTGCTAGGAGAGAGAATGCAGACAGAATGTGTGAGCGCAGCTGACTCCTCTCAGCACTAACCTCTTCCGTGTATGTTAACCGAAGATTCTAGAATGCCACCAGCGACTGTTTTTGACATGATAGAAACTCTATTGCCATCCTGGATTTTCCTCTGGCAGATAAAATTCAGTCACCCTCTACCCCTCGCTAAAGTTGGACTTCCGGTTTGGGGGGTGCAACAGGAGGCAAGGAAAGGGCAGATGATAGGGCTGGCAAACCCCTGTTGACACATAACTTCCTTTGCCTGCAGCACTGCCAAGGAAATGGCTTCCTGGATTGCACGCATCAACCTGGCAGCCGCTACTCACTCATCACCCCCCTTTCCTGCCGCTGTGGGCTCCCAGCGTAGATTCGTGAGACCCATCCTGCCCATGAGCCTAGCCCAGAGCTCCCTGGTACTACTGCCTTACCTAACCAGTCAGGGGTGCAGGGAGGGCAGAAGTGGGTGTAGGCCCCCTGAGCAGTCACCCAGCTGGAGGAAGAGATGGTCCAAACGGAGCACCAGACATAGGACAGATTGGGGGGAGGGAAGCGACCAGGAACCGGGAGGTGGAGGAGGCTGCTTAACTTGGATCCGAAGTTCTAGAGAGGCAGGGAGGAGCGAGGGGGCAGAAGATGGGCCAGCTTCACCTTCACCTTCGTCTCCCAGGAGGAGCAGCATCGATCTCACGAGAACTGCCTAGATGCTGCCTCCGATGACCTGCTGGATTTGCAGAGGAACCTTCCCGAACGACGGGGCCGCAGCCGCGAGCTGGAAGAGTACCGCTTGCGGAAAGAGTATCTGGAGCACGAGGTAAGCAGCTTCAGGCTACCCTGGCCAGCCGGACTCTTGGCTGGGCTCTCTACCGCCCTCTCCTGGCTGCCTCTGTCTCAGAACCAGGGAGACTGGTTTAGGGGACACATCAGCATGCAGGAGCCAACACAAAGTGAGCAGAGTCTGTGAGCACTAAAGACCCCTGCATCGCAAGAACACGTACACTTTATCCTCTAAGGTGTATATTTAACTTTTCCTATGATGAAAGAAAACCTATATTGCTGAATTGTCTCCCCCTATTACCCATCTAAGCTTTGATTGCCTGTGTGGCTTATCTCTAAGCAATTCTGGAATAGTAGCGATAGTATAATAGAAATGAAGAAATGAGATATTAAAGATTTGTCCAGGTCTACTCACTTACTCCCTCAAGTCACGTGTGTACGTCACACATGGTCTCAACTGGAGTTGATTCTATTGATTTTAGTCCCCCTCACTGACCTGCCCTCCATTTCTGCCCGGGCCTTGTACCTGTGCCCACTCTGGGACCCTAATACCAAGTGCCAGCTTCAGTGGCATTAAAGACACTTGTCAGGATGGAGACTTACCAGAAAGAGTTGGCCAGGTGGAGTGTGGGAACAGAGTGAGCCAGATACCATCTGGAGGGAGGCTGGAGGCCAGGAAGAGACATAATAAGTTTACTGCTTTTGCCCACCTGAACCTTATGTAGACCGTTCCTTCTCTAACATTCAAAGTCCCTGCCCAAACCTTTATCTTATTGGTTATCTTCATGGTGATGACTGCCTGGCTTCCTAGAGGTCTTTGGGTTAGGTAAGGACCCAACTTGTCCCAATCACAACCCATCTGGACCCTTTGTCTATTGAGAAAAATCATCCTTTATAAAGCGCATGAAAATAATTCACACCCAGCTAACCTCTTAGGGAAGGATCCAGTGGGGTTGTGATGTGGGAATGGTATTCTAGATGCGAGGATGCTAGTCCCAGAGGCCTTAAGAGTATTAGCAGATGAGAGCTGTCAGCATCATGTTCCACAGGTACCGGTTGTTCAGAAGTATAATTAGACCCCATTAGGCTCATGCCATCTAGATGCTTAAGAACTGTACAGAACTATTAGGCCATTCCTCTAGCACCATAGCTCAAACACTTGGGAGATACCCTTAGGAGCTGAGATCACGCTAAAGTGATCTGGTTATGTGTTGCAGAAAACTCGATACGAGACGTATGTGCAGCTTCTAGTGTCCCGTCTACACTTTCCTCTGGGGGATCTGGCTCTGTGGGAAGATCAGCTTGGGAAGGAAGCTGAGGAAACTTGGGAGCCAAAGCCCAGCCTGAAGAAATCCCACTCAAGCCCATCCCTGCACCAGGATGAGGCCCCCACCACAGCCAAGGTGAAACGCAATATCTCAGAGCGCAGAACCTACCGGAAGATCATTCCCAAGAGAAACCGCAATCAATTGTGAAGTCATTGCTGTCTCACAGACACTGACCCTGCTGTTGGGTAGACCTGAGATGAAACCTATGTTTCCAGGACCATGGTGAGGGATGAGGCATCATCCCTTCTGTCAGGAAGGATGGGGCTCATTTCCCTGTGTCCTCCATTCTCTGGTTCTCTAGAACTTTCTTAATCCTGCCATACTTGCTCACTATCTCCCATGGCAGATCCTCCATCACCCATCTCCAAGTATTCAAGAGGAAGGTTGAGTGAGAACTTGCCTCCATTTACAGTTTATCCCACGTGTGCTTCATCCCCTAAAACACATAGCAGTTTCATTTCCTGGGCACATGGGGGCCAGAGTTTCTAGGAGGTAGCTTGAGGCAGTCTAGCCAAGATGGCATCACTGGAAATGGTCTTGTTTTGGAATTAGGGGGCTAACAAGGGAGAGTCCCAGGAGGATAGGGCAGGACATGTCGGGAATCCCTGTAATCAACATCTTGTGACCCAGAGAGCAGGGTCACTCCAGCACTGCCCACTAGAGAGCAGCCTTCTGAGGCCTTGACAGGTTAGAGGCTCAGGGAGGCTGTGGGGCTTCAGGCTTCTGATCTTTAGCCTGCTTTATCCTCTATAATCAGCCAATGCCTCCCGGGCAGATGAGAAGGCCTCATGCCCAATTGTTAATCAACAGAGCAGAGCCTGTGGCCTGCGCCAGGCCACTCAGTAGGAGTGGGGCCCTCTGCAGCTCTATGGAGAACTCTTGGAACAAGAAGCCTTTGTTCCCTGAGAGGAATGAGGGCGGCTCTTCAAGTTTAGACCACTGTGGAGGGTGAGGCGGTGAAAGGGTGGTCACAGTTCCCCTTGGGAGTCTGCCTGGTGGTGGAGATCGGAGGGAGACTGGGTTCTCAGCCAGACTTGGGGCACTGCTTTCTGCAGCTCCTTCCCCACCCTCACCCTTGATGCCCCTCACAGCTGCATTCCTGAAGGTGTCAGGACCTCTTTCCATTCCCAGGGCAGCTCCCAGGGATCTGCTGCCTTGCCTTGGGAAATCCCCTTGAACTTCTTTTTGGCTTCTTCCCAGGTATGCCTGTTCTCCAGGGGAGGTTCCGGAGACTCAGGGACTTTGGGCTGTGCCTGTAGGGAGGAGACTGGCTCAGGGAGCACCCACCATTGTCTCTGTTCAGCCATGTGTGCAAAGAGGTTTCTGGCCAACCCGGGGGCCTCTGCTGCCCACCCTTTGACGGAGGCATTGCCTCTCCTACCTTCCTGCTGGGCCACACATCCTCCCTTCCAATAATGTTTGTAACAACTCTGAAGGCTTGGGGCTCCACAAAGTGGGGTGGTTCTTAGGGCCATGGCAGGGGAGTCTCTGGCCAGGATCCAGGACTGGCCCAGGCACCCAATGGGTGTGCAATAAATAAAGCCTACCAAAGAAGCATGTGGGGGGGGGCACCTGGCCTCATCTTCTTTTGCCCCTTTGTGATAATATGTTTGTCTATGTATTTAGATGCCCTGTGTTCGTGTGTGTACCCCCAGTCACACAGTTAAAACCTCCTAAAGCTCAGAAACGTTGTTCATCCACTCCTCATTTTTATTTTCATTTTAAAGATGCTATATGGTCAGTACTGGGAGATTTGAAATGAACAAGTCCCTGACCTTGGGGGCTGTCAGTCTTGCCCAGATGTCAGTATGAAGATGCACTTTCTCCTTCTGGAGAAGCATCTGTTCTTTCCTATTCCTGCCTCACAGCCAGACATCTTTGACTCAGTGGACCTGTTAGGTGCATATGCATACGTATTTGAAACTTCTTAGGCAACCCTGAACCCCCCCCCAAAGAGTACAACTGCCTCATTGCATTGAGGAGAAAACTTAGTGTGGGTAGATAGGGTATGGCCCAGGACTGATACTTACAAGCCAAGTGGGTGTGAGTGAGTTCTTGGACCTCATTAAGCATCATCCTGATTTCTAATACCCGAATAAAAATAAAGGTTTGTCCACATCATATGAGATGCCTAAAACTCCTTTTGCTCATGTAGAAAATCCATTTTCTTTGGAGCTGGGAGCTTCTAACTGCTTGGCTTCTCCAGGTCCACGATGCCTAGCAGTCTACCCTAGCTAGGCATGTCAATCTGGAGTCCCGCAGAGTTGGAGATGTGATTGTTAGGCTGCAATTTTAGCATATGGCCACTGGAGGGCAGGCATACACCACCCAGTCATTGGGCAGGTCAGGTGCTAAAGTTAAGGAGCCCTACTTATAAAAAAAAGAAGTTAGCTTAGGGTCACCGCATTAACCAAAGACATCTCCCATGTCTTTAAACTTACAGTAGCTCAAGTCCAGTTTCCAGTGTCTGGAAAAACCTATCCCAGGCAAAGGCTAGAGGTACTGCTATCTTTCTACAGACAAACAGGAAGACTTTCTGCAGCTTTCTGGATGCACCTAAGGGCTCCCCACAGGCTGCGCCCCTTTGCCTTGAACAGTGAGAACTGAGTGAGCCCCATCTGCAATCCCAGGGATGGGCAGGTGAGGTCTACTTCCCACCTATGCACTGTGTGGGCCTTGTGCTCCAGGAAAAGGGGGGTAGGTGGGGAATCCTAGTGATGAGTGCAGCTCCTGTGGGATCATGTTGAACTCTTCTTGCATCTAAAGTACTCGGTCCCTGGGGTCCTAGGACTACTGCATAGCCCAGGGTGATGCCTGGTGGGACCTCTTCCTGGTTCCCAGGTCTCTGCTCTGATAGCTTTCTCTAAGGGGACATGTATTTGTTGTCAGGCACCATGGAAGATTTAAAATAAAATCACTGTGGTCCGAGGGCTGGGTCCTCTGCCATTAGCTGTTCGATGTCTTGTACAACTAGGGCAAGGGGGCTATGTGGGATCGAAAGTAGGGAGAAGGTCAGAATAAAAGGACCAAGGGAAATTGGGCTGTCAGGAGGTACTTACTGAGTCTGGATCAGAACGGCTTGAATATAGACAAGTGTGGCTTTTGTGCAGTGTGGTGTTTAAGCAGAGGCGTGCTAGGTGCATGGCTTGCTTTCAGAGGGATGAGCCAGACTGGTGGATCATGCACGTAACCCCAGTACTTGGGAGGCTCACGGAGGAGGATCCCATGAGTTCCAGGCCCACTACATAGTAAGTTTCTGGGCCACATAGTAAGTTCCAGGCTAACCTGGACTTCATTTATCTTAAAAACAGAGATGAGGTGAATAGGTAAGGCCAGTAGGGGCCAAGCCATGGTCCTACCCTTGCAACTTTTATGTACATCTGAATGATTTCAAAATTTTAAAAATATAAAAGGGTAAGATACAAAGATAGCCTATAGTCTTGGAACAACCCAGCCTTCCCAATCTACCCCAGACTGGTCTCCCTAAAACCTGTCTACATTGCTCCTCGACCACACCTTGGCCTCCAGCTGTTTTGGCTGCCAGTATGCCCTGCCAGCTTACTGGCTCACCCATTTTCCTGCTCTCCCCGTCTTTTCTCCTCTGAAGCAAGGGTAGTGCTTGAGTGTTGTGATTACAAGGCCAGCGTGGACTTTCTCCTTCCTTCGGTAGGCCTGCTTTCTGCCTGTCCCATTGTCTTGCCTGGCAGATGCCGTGCAGTGTCACCAACAGGACAAAAAGGACATCAGAAGCCTTCCTTGGACTCTGCTGCTTCCTGTGGCCAACACTGGCTTTCCTCCTGTCTGATGAACTTCCAAGATGGGTGGGCCTTAACAGCTGCTTCTTCCTTGCCTGAATCCCATTTCTTCCCATCCCTTCCTTCCTTCCCTCCTTCTTTCCTTCCTAGCCCCAGCCCTCTCTGAAACACCCATGAAGACTGTTGATGACCTTCATCAAACACATTGTCTTCTCAGTTTTCATCCAAACTCACACCAAGCAACCTTTGACCCCATAGACCACATGATCTGTGTGGCTTTTGATCTATGGTTTGCACTGAGGTCCTACAGTCAGACTGCCTCAGGTTGAGTCCCAACTACATTTTTTGTTTGTTTGTTTTGCTTTGCTTTGGTTTTGGTTTTTGGTTTTTGGTTTTTGGGTTTTTTTTTTTTTTAGCTGTATGGCCATGGGCTAGTTACTCTGCCTCTCATATTTCTGTTTGCTTCTCCACAAAACACGGATAATAACACCACTTACCTCACAGAGGAGGGAGTGGAATTATGCACATAAACACCTCAGACAATGCCTGGAAGGAAAGCCTGTCAGGTTAACTATTAGCCTCCCTACATCACACTAAGAACCCTCCCTACCTGCTTTCTTTGGGCTGTGACTTAAGTCCAGTCTTTAGACAGCCATCTTGTTTGGAGCTGAGACCTCTGCAACTGACTCTCCTCTGCCCAAGAGTTCCAGATAATGACTTTGGCTCCAGTAGGCATTAGCATCATCTTTGTTCATGTTTGAAACACAGATGAAGTTTCTCTCATTCCTCTGGGGCTCCAGATCCTGACCTAGAAGGGAAGAACAGCCCTCAGGGTACCAGGAGGGCCTCCCAGCTCCCATTAGTGTGGACTCTAACAGAGGAGACTTATCTCCTTCCTGGAAGATTCTATCTCATATCTGTGAGTCTGTCTGAGCTAAGCGGCCTTGGATCGATACCTGAGTCAATCATTTAAACCAATTTCATCTTGAGAGATGGTGTGAGTGAGGCCAGTATCATCTGAAAGACCAGATGCTGAGAATCTCTGAGCTCTAAAAGGACAAATTAGGAAGAATGCATGCTGGGACAAAGCCAGCTAGAACCAACATGGCCACTCCCTCCATGAAGCCTCCTTGGGCCTCCTACAGTTACACTGAAGTAAAATGATCCCCTTTCTTTATTTCCCCCCCCCCCCCCCGCCCTTTTCTCCATCTCTGTGTCCCTTCCCTGCTCTCATCTCTGAGCCAAGAGGAGTGCAGCCTTTTAGGAGCAAGAACTAGGACCTTGCTCCTGGGTCTGTTATCTATGGTCAAAAGAGAACACATCTCAGAAAAAGCAGTTCCTCCCTGAGCCCACCAGCACCTCCTGGGGTTTCTTCTTTTCTATTGGCCTCTGCTGTCTTTTGGTTTTCTAACTCAACAAGGTGCCTGTGCCCTCAGGTCCGCATGGGCTGACTCAGGACTTTCAGAAGAACTTCAGGGATGAGTCTCTACAGGAAACCTTTACCCCAAATTTTTTGTTCGGATTTGGAGTTCTGTCTTTAAGACATGCCCACGCATTACATCTTTCTGCAAGTGTCAAGTACTATACAGATGTCACTTATTACACCCACAGTTTGACTTGGTGTCATCTCCCCAAGATTTATCTTCTGACTCCCCATACTAGGGGGAGACAGTTCTTCCCCTGCTTTGAAAGACAATACCTTGGGACATAAACGTATTTTACCCAGTGGCTCTTTGCCTCACTGATTTCTTTGTCTCCTATCATGAAGGACCTAACACAGGGTTGGACAGACTCCTTTGAAGTCTGCAAAATGTGCTGCCCACGTGTCCTAGCCCCTCTTCCTGTATTCAGTGAGCACCCTCGCCTTAGGTTGGATCTGGTTCAGAACTTGATATCCACTACAAGTATCTCCCTTGAGACCCAAATCTTGTTCTGTCTCCTACACCTGTGCTCCAAAACTCACCGGACCTATGTCCCAGTGATGAAGGGCAGTCGAGTGAGCATTGAGACCAAAGATATTCTGAATCTAAATCTCCCACTGGGCAGCCTCTGGGATGGTCCATGTTGGTTGTCCCTGGCGGATGCTGCCCTAGGCAGTCCTGTGTGAATTGAACCTGCATTGGATTGAGCATCTCTGAGGGATTCTTCCTCCGTTTGCTCTCTTTCCTCAGGGGCAAAGTAAATCATTTCCTTTAGAGTCCCCAAGTGCTGTCTCCTGCGACTTGGAGAATGAAGGCCAACAATGTGACCATGGTCACGTTTTCACTTTACAACTGGAGTCTAAACCAGCTCTGCTACCATGCAGACAGAGCCCACTTTCCAACCCATGGTATATTTTCTATGGTCTCGATGCTGGTTTTTATACACATCTAACGAATGCATTACATGCATTTCCTGTGAGCTGTCTCAAATCCTCCTAGGAACAAGGTGGGGATTTCATTAATATTTAAAATAGAATAAACAAAGTGTGTGTGTGTGTGTGTGTGTGTGTGTGTGTGTGTGTGTGTGTGTCTCAGTTTGGAAATTCCTTAAAGTCAGAGACCATGTCTGTTTATATAGCACCTGGCACAGTGTCAAATTAAGGCTTCACAAATGAATTTAGATGAAAAGAGTAAAGAAGCAGCATAGACCCCTCTGGCTCAGTCCTCCAAACTCCCTCTTTGCCAAAGGATGCCTCATGCTGACCACAAATTCTCATCCTGCTTCTGACATCCAGGTTTGGCCTTGCAACCCACCCGTCCCCATACTTGCCATAACTAACCTACCTGATCCTTGCACATGCTGAACTCACAAATGAGCTTTCAATCTCAGACAAGACCACGCCCATACCTGCCGCAGACCTTCAGCCCCAGACAACCCACCTAGCCTTTCACACACTGACCTGGCCTAGCCAGCTTGCTCAAGGCTAGGCAGCCACACATTTCCTAGGAAACACCACCAGCAGAGGTGTTTGAGGTTCCTGTCCCTACACATACCTTGGCCTGGTGGGGGCCTCTAGCCAGGCAGGGACCTGGCAGAGGGAGGAAGAGGGGGTAAAGCTACTTCAAAACTCCAGATGCAGCAGTTAAAAAGAGGACAGAGGCAATGATCCTTCAAATTGCCACATCTGTATAATCTGCCTTTTATTTTCTGCTTCATGAAGTTTTATTTCCTATTATTTATTCACCTCCCCGCCCTCCCCTCCCCCGCCTCTACTTCTCCTTAGCAGGCGACATGCTCAGATGAGTCCTAAGCCTTGGCCTGGGTCTGGCCACCCCCACCCCACTTAGCCCCTCCTGGCTGGCTGCTGAGAGAAGGCACCTGCTCCCCCTTCTCTAACTCCTTTGCTAGCTCACCCAGAGCATCTGGGGGCTGCAGCTCTCCAAATCTCTGTGTTCCAGGCTTTGAGTAATCTTCCTCCACGCTCCAAGTAAAGCCCTGATAACATGCCTGTGAGAGGGTGGGGGTTCACTGAGGTAAGGCTTGCCACTGTCACCATCGCCAGAAGTCCCGAAACTCACTGCTAGGTGTTGTCTCCAGTTCTATATTCTCCTCTCTCCCTTCCTGAGTTTATATCTCCCACCCTCCACTGGCCACCCTAATCTCTCTGTTATGTGGGCCTGTGGTCAGGACAGAAGAGGGACAATGTACCAGTAAAGACATGCAGGAAGGGGCATTCTGGGTGGTGGTGTTTGTAATCTGCCACTGCTCAGCTCCCATTCCCTACCCAGGTACAAAAACAAAGAAGCACATCTAGGAGGTGCAGGGCCCAAGTGCCAGCCTTTCCAGCCAGCCAAGGCAAGACCAAAGCAGTTGGGTCCAGTGGCCACGTGGGCATCGAGGAAAGGATAATAACCCTATTTTTTTTTTTTTTTTCTGATACTGAGGATTGAGCTCAGGAAGCCCTGTGTGGTGGACCAGCACTCTTCCACTAAAGCCACATCCTTAGCCTGGCATTGGACAATGTGAGTCCTCCTTGCCTGGTGATCTCCTGATGCTTTTTGGGGTCATAGATGAAAGAGAGCTTACTGGCAGTGCTCCTAGTGACCAGCTACAGAAGACCAGCCTTGCCAGAGGCCTGGCAGCAGCCTGAGAGATATTCAACTACTCCGTATTCTATATGTGTTCTCTCTCGTGATTTCATTACCCTCCTGTCTGACTCCATGAACATGTAAAAATCTCAATTCTAAACACTTAGGGTTGTTCTTCTTGGAGTGTACGTGTGATCGTTCCTATTTGGTTCATCTTGTTTTTTTCTTATGTGTTTGTGGAAGGGAATGGCTCCATAGCAGGCGGTCTGTGGGAAACTTCTCAGTGAATGGACTGATGGGTTAACATGAGTGGAAATCAGAGTGCTCACTTCTCTTCTTGCAATGACTGTGCCAAGTCAGTGTCCCCTGGCTTCTGCCCCATCCCAGGGTCCTTTCTTTAGAAGTCTCATTATAGTTATACAAATTGAGCTAGAGTCTGGGTAAGTAGGGTATCAGAAGCTACCCAACCAAAGCTCACATTCCAAACATGTATAATTAGATATGTTGACACACATATAATCAGGAGTTAGAGGCAGGAAGATCAAGAGGCCAAGGTCATCCTAGGGTACACAAGTTCAAAGTCAGAGACGCTCCCTGTCTCAAAAAGTAAACAAACAAAACCCAAGCACCCAGATAGAGAAATATGCTGTTTATTTGATGGATAGAAAATTATCTAGGACTTTAGAAGAGGCTTCTTACCCAAGAAAGTCAAGTTAGACCCTTCAGAGGTTTGACAACCATCCCATCAAAGGTCCCCATTCTGAGGGAAGCCACAAAGTTCCCAGTTGTGAACTGAAGAACTGAGAAATTGCCAGTCAGAGGGCACAGGAGACCGCCACAGCTCTACACTCCATACCTGGGTTCATCTAGCAACATCCTTTGGCCAGGGGAGACTAAGAGAAGATCAAAGGTCTCATCTTGAAACAGTAGCTAACGGATTCTCATGACACACAGGTATAACATGCAGGTCAGACCTTGTCCCCTCATCAGCCAGGGGGCAGTTCAGGAAAGAAATGGTCTCACTTCTACCCTAAGAAGACTCTTCACTCCTCCAGAAATAGAAGGCCAGACCTACTCTCCACCACCTCCCAAGCTCCACCAGCACCACCAGCACCACTCACCAACCCACCCAACCCTCATTCACTTGATGGACAGCTTCCTCCTGTCTGCACCAAGTCTTCAGGGGTCTCTCATCTCCCCAGAGGCACAAGAGTCACTAAAGCTGTCCACATCTGGGAGTCTCCGTTCTGGGTCCCCAGGAAGACGACCCAGGTGGGTAAAGTGACCTTGGTGATAGAAAGATAGATGGTCTGCAATGTGAGCTTCCTGTCTGCAGAGACATTTTCCATCAGGGTCCTGGCCTCTACTGAAAAAGTTAGTAACTACAAACCAAAAGTGTCATGTTTCTATATGAACAACTTTCTCATTTAAGAACAGTTCCTGGAGTTTTAGCACCAGGGCTGTGTGTGTGTGTGTGTGTGTGTGTGTGTGTGTGTGTGTGTGTGTGTGTGTGTGTGTTCCTGAAACTAGGGGGTATGGTGTCTTAGCAGAGAAGAGGATGTGAAGAAGGCAGGGCTATGGGAAGGGCACCCTTGGCTGGGAGTCGGTCCCTGGGCTGGGTGGGGCCAGCCATAGCTGGATTGGGGGGGGGGGTGCCTTGCTAATGGATGTGCTAGTTTTGAGCAGGTGCCCTAGCTGGGGTAGGAGGATAGTGCCTTAACTGTGGAATAGAAGGGTAACCTAGCTCTGGGGAGAAGTCCATGGGAGAGAAACATTGTGGAAGAAAAGGAGGGAGCAGGGGGTCTCAGAAAGGGGAGAGGGTGGGAAGGGGGGTGTGATGAGGGGGAGGGTGCTGGCTTCATGCTGTTACTACTTTGATTTATCCCTAATGAGTTCTCAGCACATGGCTGCTCCCGGCTCACTCCAGGGGCCAGCACGGCCTCCTGTGGGCTGAGCCCGCCCCGACTTCGCAGCAACAGCGGCTGCTCGCTCAGAAAAGAGCCAATTTCCACGCTGCACAGTCCGCTTCACTCAAGGGAAATCACATTTCCCTGGGAGAGCTGCAGGCAGTGCTTCACTCCCCAGCCTGGCCCTCTGCCACAGGGCACAGATGTGGAGGAGCTGCCTGTCGATCCTCCTCCCCTGGACCTCCTCCCTGCACCCCCATATCTCCCGAAGCTGTTTCAGGGCCCGGTGGCTCAAGAGAAGGAGATTGCCCAGAGGAAGGGGAGACATGTACCGCCTGCCTCCTCCAGGGAAAACCAGGTGCTTGGACTCTGTTTATGGGGCGCGGAGTCGCTGCGGTGTGAGTGGTGCCCGAACACACATGCTGTGAATCTGTCCAGAGCCCGGGGACAGGAGCCAGCCATCCAGGTAGTGCCCATTGCAAGGTCTGTGTTACAGAGGGCCAAAGCAATGAGAAAGAGAGTGAGGGAGGCCTACTTAGGATCTCAAAGCTTTTCTCAAGACCCCTGAAGATGACAACGTCCTTCACAAAGAGGGAAAAAATAACTTATAGCTCAGAAGAGAGACAGTGTCGTCGAGAGAGGAATGAGGTGGAAAGACAGACAGAGGAGAAAAAAGGCAGGAAACCCTTGTGGGAGGGAGGGGGCTTTCCCCAGAATCACAGAGATGCCTGGGCTCTGATGTCACAAGGTAATTATGGAGGAGTAATCCGCTCCCCTACAGAGGGAATGCTTTCTCATTCTAAAGGGTAACTGCCAGTAGGTAGCTGAGAGAACCTGCGGCCAAGGGTAAAAGGGAATCCAAGAGCTGCCTGGGGCAGCACGTCTTGCAGATCCCACAATGCCTTCTGCTGCCTCCTGAGCCTTCTTCTCTCCAGAGCTACTGCCAAGTAACTCTACCTGACCCAGTAACCTCTGTCCCTCCCCACGAGGAGAAGGGAAGAGAAGGGCGTGTTTCTCGGGAGCATAGCCATGGCCAAACTCCAGGCCTCTACTAAGGGGTTCAGTCACAGTCTCAGGCCTTCTGTGGACCAACTGATGACCTTGGTAAAGCTTTTTTTATTCTTAGTTCCCCCAAAGGTAAAATGGAATCAGTGTTCAGAATCAGAGACATCAGAGAATGTACTTTCTAAACAAAACACAAAAACAGACCTTTGTGTATTCAGTGAGGGGGTACCAAAAGTTCTAAGACCCAAGAAGAGACAGAAAGGTTGTCCACAGCTCCCCTCTGATAGGCTGATGGTGAGGCACAGGGCTACTAATGGCCGTCCCCTCTCCCTTGCCTACTGGAAAGGAAATTATCTTAAAGGATAATTACAGTTACACTGGGGAAAGATACATCTGGAGAAAATAAGAAATCAGAAAGATGGGGGCAGATGAGAATGGGGAAACCTTGGTGAGTCACCTCTAGGTCTTTATTTCAGGATTTGTAAGTTATGTTCACTGAACACTGTTCCTGCAGCTTTATATGGAGTATGCGTATGCCTGGCACACTTAGGCAGAAAATACATTTCTTAGTAACAGCTTGTGGCAAGAGTTCTGGAAAGTCAGGGAAGGTAGGGGAAGGGGGACTTACAGACAGCCTAGGGCTGGCCTTAGATGGGGAAATCCCAGCTTCACTTCCCCAACTGTCCTCCTGACTTGGAGCCTGAGTACATAGACCAGAGAGTCTCTGCCAGCCCTACCTGTGTACCTGGGGCCCATTCTTCCTGTAGCAAGAAACATTCATTGCCTGTTGTACTGTCTTTGGCTTGCTGCAAGCTCCTGGTGAGGTCCTGGGAAGCAAGGAGGATTGACTGGGGGTAGGAACTGGGGAATGGACAGTAAGTGCTACCTTTAAAGCTGTTTTCAGAGAAAGTAGGAATGGTTGCTCCAGATGCAGTGGAGGAGGTAAGAAAGGAGCTCGTGCTTTGGTAATCTTCCAGGCACATACCTCATCCCAAGTGCTCCTGCTGACAAAGGCTAGTCCTCCATAGACCACAGAAACCAGTGTCCCCTACTCCCCCTGAAGAGTGAATTAGTTCTCTCAATTTGCAGTCACTCATACATCGGTCCCTTACCCCATCCACAAGGTGGACATGACCCTTTAGCTCAGCTCCAGTGGCCATTTCACATACTCTTATATGCTAAAAGACTTCTCCCAGAACCCTTCTAGTGTTGAGGTTCTTGAGTCTCTCTCAGCCAGCATATAAATTAGTTTGTTTTCTGAGCCCCAAAGGAGCCTCTAGTTTGACTTGAGATATAATATCTGAATAGGTCCTGGAGAGTACTTGATGTGGGATCTTCTAACATCTCTCTGAGCTGAGTTTCCTGCAGGGACTAGCTGAGCTCAGAAAAGGGAAGTTAAGCTTTGCATCAGACATATGTCAGATCTCTCTGTCATTCAAGTTAAATTAAACACAAGTGTCATTCAAGACACAAGTGCCTGGAGTGATTGCCAGGGAATACACGGTGTCTCTGAAGGAGTTTTGCTTATAAACGCAAGGATCACTGTGTAAGCTCATAGAACACCCTGAATTTCGAAGTGATTCCCAGCTGCCAGTTGCCTTAGAGGACTCATGAATCCAGTGTTTCAGAGACATGAGCAGCCTGAGTTGAGAGAGGCTTCAGATTCCTGCTGCCAAGCTTACAAATGGAGAAAATCCCTGCGGTTGAAATCTGAGTCTCATTCCAAATCCCCTATGAACGGATGAGGACAGGGTTTCTTCATGAGAAGTAGCCCCTTATGACACAATCGGGCACCCCTGCCCCTTGAATGTTCCTGGCACCTCCTTTGGGGTAGACCTAAAGAAGTAACAATCTTAACTCTACTTCTGTCCCCACAACCGCGGAGTCCCCTGGAATGGATAAGGACACCTCCCTCCCACTAAACTCTATCCCCACTATCTTCCCAAGCATCCTGCCCTTGCTCCATATGGGTCCAGCCTGGAGGGAGGGGTCACATAGATGCCAGATAGCTCCCCGACCAAGTAGGGGCACAAGCACACCTGTGGAGAATAAAAGAAAATAGACCCTTGGTAGCAACACCCCTGACTATCCCTTCCTTGTATAAAGGGCCCTGTGGTGTTGGTTGGATTTAGTGGTAGTGCTGGATTTAGAATAAGAATACCTAGTTGAATCCATGGCTTCCCACTTTAGCCACACCATCCCATGTCTCTCCAAGCTCAGTTTTCTATATGTAAAGTCGAGCTAATCGAAACTTTTCTTCCTCAGTATGCCCAACACTACCTGGCACAAAAAGCAAGTTCATCTTCTTGTCTGCTTCCTTCAGAACCATGAAGCCCAAAACTGCTGTTTATGGGATGCTCGGCTTGTAGTTATAGATCTCTGCGTTTCCGTTAATACCACCAGCAACTGCTTATGGGGAAAGTGTGACCAGCGTGGCACCATGTCACGGGCTCACTTTATGCTGGCATCTACTTAGTAAATGAACCCAAAACTTGGAATAATTGATTTAGCCAGCGCTGCACATGTATTAAGGCAAAGAGAGAAGCTCATCTAAGATATCCCTTTTAAGCTGTATCTTCAAAGTGAGTTTGTCAGTCACTTGGTTCTGTGTGCAGAGAAAAACCACCCCCAGGGTGCCCTCAAAACCTGAGACCAAGAGTAATGATTTATTGAGTCATGTGGTAACGGTGGGTTGTCTTTAAAAAAAGAAAAAGAACCAAGAAGAAAAAGCCCAACATAGTAGGGAAACAATTCACTCAGAGGCCAAAGTCTGGGGGATGGAAAGAGGGAAGCTTGACCCAAATAGAGCTTCATTTACGGTATTTACAGTGAGGTGCTGTTGGGGGACGGAGCTGGAGCTGGGGAGCTAGAGAGGGAATCTTGTTGCTGGCCTTGGGTCTCTTCAGTGGCTGCATGGGCTGGAGCTGCAGAAAGCACACTTGAATTGGCAAGGCTGTTGAAGGAGGATGTGGTGGTCCCAGCTGTCATGTCCTGTACTTTGCGTAGAGCCTCGCTGGCTGCACTTCCCAGGCAGGGGACAGGTTCACTGCTGCCAAAGGGGTGACCTACTGGTGAGAGGCCAGGGGGTACTTGTAGGCTCACAGCAACACAAAATGGAAGGTCAGCTGACATCCCCAGAAAGTTGCTGGGGACTTGCCCAGCAGGTGGTAGAGGCTAAAGGTAGTAACTTCTAGGATGACTGGTAGGTAGAGCATTGGCCCTGGGCTCTGGCTAACGGCAGAAGGACTTGCTTACACTCCAAAACTGCTGGAGTTGTATGGCTGAAGATCACATCACACAGGTGGTCCTTGTGCACCCCCACACAGGTCTCCCTCTAAGTTCTTTGTGACCCTTTTTTCTCATTTGGTGGGTACCAGCCTGGGTACATTTCTCCTCTAATTCCATCTCTTTTGAAATGGGATGCTTCTTGCTTCCTGGAACTCCTGTCCCCACAAAAGGAATCTCGGAGGACAGTTTGGCCTTCTCCAAGGTCATCCTGACTTTCATGGTTCATTAAATTGACCGCACAGGGAGTGAGCCGCAATGCTGGAATTGTGGTTATTTTTCATGTAATAAATAAAGATTCCTTTGTGTGACTCTCTGGGGCCTGTCTCAGGCCAAGTAAGTCCTCTTGTTGCCTGGTTGTTCCCACTGTCCCCATGACAACTACAGATGGTCAAAGGCCGTGGCAGTGGTGGGCGGTGCGCTCGGCCTTGTTGTAGAGCTGTAATAATATGGGGAACCTGAACACATTAAAACAATAACATTGCTGGTCAGAGGGGAAGTTGTACCACGGTGTTCCTCCACATCAGCTGACCTTTAAGACAGCACACGTTAATCATTTATCCCCCGCCCATCTGACCATCAAAGACTAACTCCCCTCTTGCCTTTCCTCTTCCTCCAGCAGCCTCCTCACCTTTTGAGTTTCTAGCCAGAAAAATGATGGCTTCTTGCCTCTACCCCTCATGACTGCTTTGACCCTCAACACTTTTGCTTCAAGGAGTAGGCAACAGGGAGCAGCTATGTGTACCATCTCAAAAACTGAGCAGAGCAAGGGTTGCTGGGATGCTCTTTAATGTTGCCTAAATAATGGCAGATCAGAGGATCTTCTTAGGACCACAAAAAGAACTGTCTAGGCTTGAGGGCCTCCCACCGAGATCATCAGGAAGACCCTCTTAATCCCCTCCCCCACACCCCCAGCCTCATTGTCTTTGTCCTTTCTGGCTTAAGGGAACAAGAGGTAGCTTGGAGCTGAATATATCTGGCTTGAAGCTAAATTAAACACAACTCGCTAACAGAATACAGGTAAGTCTCTGCAGGTCATTTCTGGGACTCTAAGTTACGACAATAAAAGAAGGAATTTTAGGGAATGGATGGTCCAGTCAGTTTGTCAAGGTGTCTATAGAACTGGATATCCTTAAGACCACTGTTTCTGAATCAGATTTGCACTAACAACTGATTGGGCTACCACTCAAGAAGGTTCTAGAAGATTTCCGTAAGGTCTTTGTAGACTTACTTTCCTCAAAATCTTCCCCAAATAGTTCAGGGACCCAGAACAAGCCATGGGTGAAAAAGCAGTCTCAAAGCTCATTGAAAGCCGCTTTCTAAATATCAACTGGATGGAACAAAGCTTTGGTGGTGACTCATGACTACTTTCAACCAGTTTAGATGACTGATGAGCAAGGTGGCATCTTGGCCTTAGCTCCTGGGACGGAGAGCAACTGTGGCCTCCTTCAGTGCAGGGAACTCCTGAATAGGTCTCCTGGCAGGACCATAACCCCCTGCAGGCAGCTCATTCTTGAGCTTTGCTAGAATGTAACCTTGCCCTTCTCTATCCTTGCCCTTCAAGGCTTAATTCCTGAATTTGACACAAAACAATTTTAAAAAACATGACTGGAAATAGAAATATGGAAGCTGTAGAACGTTGGCCTTTAAGTGTTCTCTCCCCTAAATCCACCAGATACTGTGATCTGCTGCTGGATTCTTCTATGACAAACACCTGCCTCCTCTCTAGACAGTCCATCTAACCTGGGGCCTCCCAGTTCTTTGGTCTGGCTTATATTCCCCATCACAACCCTCCCCTTGCCCTCCAGAGGGCCTGAACAACCCTGGAACTTACTCAGCAGGCTGGAGTTGGGGAAGCGCCAGGCCTCGCTGTAGGAGGAGTAGGGGGTGTGGCTGTAGGCATTGCCAGAATATTCACTTCCTGTTGGAGCACACAGGTAAGAGACCTGTGAGGTTCATGATACCAGCATGGGGACTGGGGTGGGGATACAGGTCTGTAGGATTGGCAGGGCTAGACAGGGCAGGTAAAACCACAACAGGGGCAGTGGAGCTCAGGGGGGTCCCACAGTAGATTCACTTTGGGCAGTTCCTTGACCACTGCAGCCCTTCCAACAGCCCTGGGAAGCAGATGCCACAATCCCTATTTTCCAGATAAAGAAAGGGAGACTGACTCTCTATGCAAAAACTCACACAAATTGAAAATCTGATGTGTGGAAATGGTCAACTCTAGGAGTTAAGATTCAAATTCTGATTTTTCAGCTACCGGGGACTGCCTACAGAAGGAACTTTCCAGAAGGGGCTGGTGGTCAAAGAGAAAGTTAATTCTCAGGAAAGCTGCTGTGCTTTGCTTTAGGCAAACATGGTATGTCAGATTGCCTCTTTCTGTCAGTTGATCCTTGGCTTTCCCAAAAGAATTATTTTTGTCAAAGAATTTACTGAAGAATTCCCTTACACAGCAGCAACAATGTCAAGCTGACTGCCACACTTATCACCAGTGTGTGATTCAAAGCTTGCAAGGTACGTTTCTACAATCTTGCCCTTTTTATCCCTCTCAACTACCCTATGAATTCTCCCACACTACCAGTTTATAGAATGGGAAACCAGAGTGGATCCTGTGTTAACAGATTGTCTCAACTTGAACTCTTGACCGGTGATGGACCATGAATTTGACCTTAGAACGCTTAATCATAAATTCCAGGTTTTTCCTTTAAGCATTTACCTCATTTACAAATCCAGCCAGATTCTAGCCAACTTAATATTCAAAAAATGTTTACACATTCTTTTGGAAACTCACCTATGATTTCTTGTCTCCATCTCAGAATTTGGAATGAAGGTTTAAAACTCCTCAGCTCTGGAATTGGCTAGTCTAAAGTCAAATCTACTGTCTACTCCCGGGCTTAGAGATGTCACTTTCTCTCTCTCTCAGCCTTGGTGTCCTTGCTATCAAGTGGGCAAATGCTTGTCCCTATCTCATGGGATTTGGAGAGGAATTAAATGAGATGTTGAGTATTAAGTGCTTAGAATCAGGTTCTTGATAAAAGCAGCATCAGTAAATGCTGGCTTTTTATTTTCTCCTGAAACAGGTGCAAAAAAAAAAAAAAAAAAAATTCATGAGCTGTGAGATGGCTCGGCAGTTAAGAGTACTGGCTGCTCTTCCAAAAGACCTGGGCTCAATTCCCAGCACCCACGTGGCAGCTCATGACTGCCTGTAACTCCAGTTTGAGGGGATCTGACACATTCTGTGATCTCACACAGACATACATAAAGGCAAAATATGAATGCACATGTGATAAACAAATTATTTTTAAAAGTTCAGTGGACACTCAGATTAGCCACACAATAAATTTTAAAGGCTGGGCTGGGGCCAGCTGGACTGCTTCTGTATTGAGGAGCAGTCTGTATGAGTGAAAACCAGAGGAGAATCTGAGGTAGGGGAAGGTTGCTGAACCTTCTTTGTAGACAGGTTCAATACCAGGCAGAAAGCTCGTAGCAAGAACGTAGGGACTTTCTTTGGGTTCAGAACAGACCCAAAACCCAGATCTGGAAGAAAACGCATGTAAAGAAGGAAGCAGAGAAGGAGGAAGATGAAAACTAAGAAATTATATAACCCAACCATTTACTTATGAATGAAGAAACTTCTGTGCAGAAGGTCTCAAGGCTTTTCCCCAAGGCCACAATGCTAAATGAGAGACTGAATTGAAGGCTAGCTGACATGTTCCTCTGCCAGTGCTTGCCCCTAAGCCTGTTTACTGCCGGTGTTCTCCAGCTTCCCTGGTTTCAGCATTGCCTTGGAGAAGGCCAATTCTGTTCTGGCTGCTCAGCAAGGAATCCCATGCCCTTACACTGGCCTCCCAAATGCTGAACATTGCATTCTCTAAAGGACAAGGAAGAGCGTTGAGAAACACAATGTGTTTGTCTTCCTATTTTATCACTCACTCATGCGTTCGCTCACTCGACATGTTATTTATTTAATATACATTCTGCGTGCCTCTCTGCCTCAGTCACTTGGAAGCTGGCATAGAGGCTGCATCTGGGTAGATAGCACACTTTGAGTGTGGTACTTCTGTTACCAGATCTGTCAGCCTGTATATAACCAAAGATAATGAAATATCACCGAGCCTAGGAAAGGCCAGTTCCCATTGTTCTTAAATCGAATACCACTAGCCCTTCCTCTGTGTCAGGGGGTCTCTGTCTTCATCTTCACATTCTATTCCAATCAGGCCAATGCTGGTATAGGCAAAGTGACTTCAAGTCAAAGCTGGTAACTCCAATGACCACTTCAGTAGCAGCAGCTCCCTTGGCCACTGAGTCCCTCGTTTTCTTTGGAATCTGTGATACTCAGTCACCCACAGTGCTTTGCAACTTGCCTAATTTGTCTCCTTCCTCTCTTCCACTCCCCTCTTTGTCCAAACTCCACATTATGTGGAAGAACCAACCCAGCTTCATTCGAAGCCTCTGTAGTATCAAGCTTTGTATTTAGTTAATCATCTCAACTCTGTTATGGCCTCGGAACCTGGATTTCCTTCACGCCTCTTCCTCTCTTGCTGTCCCACGTGTGTACTTACCACCATCATCCATGAAGCTTCCCTACCCCAATCTATGAGGCATCCCCCCATGTTTTTCATCTCTATGTCTAATCTCTATTGTCAACTTGCTGGCAGGTTTGGTTCTGTTTGTCACCAAAGCACATTGAGTGTCTCTCTTATCCTCCATGCCTACTTTCCTAGCTAAAGCAACCATTGTCTCTTACAAAAACTAGAGCAACAATCCTCCAACTTGTCTCTGTGTCTACAATCTGTTTCCTCAAGTGTCTGAGCAGCGTTCTAAAGCATGGCCCCGAGGTCATCCATTGCTCCCTACTCCGTGGTGCTTTCTCCAAGTGCTCACCACCCTTTGTTTGATATGCTCACTTTCTTTTGGTAAACTGTCATGCTAAATTAGCTTTTCCTGCCTCAGAGCTTTTGCACTTGGTCTTCTTTTGGGCCAGGGATGGTCAGCCTCAGTTTATCACTTGGCTGACCACTTTGAAAATCTTTTCAGAAAAGCCTTCCTGCCTATTCAATCTAAAGTAGTTATCTGCTCTCCCTGTGGCTCTTCATTACATCATCACATTTTATTGCCTCTACTAGTTATCTTCATGTGATACTATTTTTTTATTTTATTCATTCATTGACTTGCACACTGCTTGTTCTTGTCCATCGTTACCAATAGAGGGATGTGCTTTGTGCATTTCTGCAGGCCCAGTAGACCTTCACTAGTACTTATGAACTGAAAACATGTGTGGATAACAGAAGTAAGGAGAGAATGGATGCTAAAATGGCTGGAAAGGGGGACAAGTAAAAGTATGGATACATGGGAACAAGGAAGAGATATGGATGGATGGATGGATGGATGGATGGATGGATGGATGGATGGACGGATGGATGGACGGATGGAAAGACTGATGGGTAGAAGGAAGAATGGAATTATATATATATAAAGATAGATGGATAGAAAGGAATATAGTTGGATGAATAAGAAAAAATGGAAGGATGGGAGAAAGCATGGATAGATGTCAGGATGAATCTAACTATCTATAATCTGCCCATTCAGTTTTCTAACTGATCTGGAAGCCATTGACTGTTCATAAGATCAGGCCATAGCTTGCATCTTTGTGGTATGATGGAATACAGTGTGGGGAGACGGAAAGAGACGTTAAATGGAAAATAAAACGCTGCTAAATCACTAGACTTGTGTTTGAACAACTCAGTCACTTAATATCATTCCTGAGCACACCGTCTGGTTCTTGTAGACCTTGGTTTCCCTGCTATAAAACTTGGATTATACCAGCCTCCAAGATTTATTGTAAGGATAAAAGAGAAATAAAGTTATGCATATAAATGGCCAGGTATGCAGAAATGCATAATAAATTACCACTTATTCCTGTGCAAAAATTGATTGAAGAATGTAGCTGACATGCCTTATTTGAAGCCCTTATTATGTGCCTCACATGTATGCAATAGATGCTTAATGAGTTAAGTGATTTTAATGGAAAGAATCCCCATTCAGTCAACTGAAGGATCATAGGCAGTGGTAAGAGATGGATATGGTGTTATTTTTCTACAAAAGGCATTCTTCCTTCAGGAGTCATTTGCACAAGAGTGCTCTTAGGAACCAGGTGATTCATTTTAATGGCATTGCATTTCCTGAAAACTAATGTGAACACAGCTTACTGGAAACCCACCCACCATGTATGGTGAGGAACTTCCCTTTTTTCGATTGCAGCCTATGTGGTGGTGTGGGAGTGCGTGGGTGAGGGGGCTTGCACATACACACTGTACATGTACGCTTCTGTGTGAGGGGGTATTTCTTCAGAGCACCCACATTAGGAGAGGTCTTCCTAGAAGCAAACCTTCCCCTGCCTTCCAGTGACCTCCCTTGTCACACTCTGGTCCCAGGAACCCCTTGCCCTGGACCTGCCTCCATGATTCATTCATAATTGAGAGAGAGAGACAGAGAGAGAGAGAGAGAGAGAGAGAGAGAGAGAGAGAGAGAGAGAGAGAGAGAGGTCTTGCTTTATGTTGCTTCCTTCTTCTCTAAGTAAGCAGCAGGGAAAGTGGGGGGCCTGGAAAGGGGAGGTGCCGGAGCAGACTGGAGCCCAGGATTTTGATTGAGAGGCCCCATTATCCACACTCTTAAAAAAATAACCGAATCTTTTCCTTTTTTATCTTGACCAATCTCATTTCACGCTCCACAAGAGGGAGGGAGGGAGGAGAGAGAGTCGGGGCCAGGAGGGAGAGAGGAGTCAGAATTCTGTATTTTCAACGCTGCATTAACCACATCGCCACGGTAACCAGGCAGCAACAAGTGCCAGCTCAGCAGGTTCCCAGGGAGCAAAGCCTCCCCTCCTTGCTCCCTCCCCTCTCTCTGCCTAAGAGAACTCAGCCCACCTGCCTGTGCACAGGGTGCCCAGAGTGGGTGGGTGGCTGGCAAAGATTAACCCCTGCCAGGGGGAAGCAGGCTTGGTGGAATTAGGCCAAGTTTTTAGAGTCAGAGCCAAAGATATTGGTAGATGGTTGGTATTGGGGGTTCACACGTGGCCCTGAGTTCAGACCCTTTCCCAAAAGTCCTCATACATCTATGTGGAGTGTAAAAAATGGTTCCATACTAACCACCCATCCATCACTGGAGCTTTCCCAAGTGGCTCCTAAAAAACTGAGACCTTCCCAAGGAAACTGTCATTGTCTTACTCATTTGTCCAGACCCTGAAGTCCTGGGTCACTGGATCATGACTGGCAGACAGAACTCATACAGACTGTCAAGCAAAATTCCCAGGACATTCCAATGAGTGTAAAAAACTCTTAGCCCATACTCTGTGGTGTCCTTAGAGTCCATAGAACCTGGGCCCTACTGATTGCTGAGTGAGTGTGAAATGCAAAGGAAGATGTATTTCATTCATTTCATCGTTATCATCTCCATTATCACTATTATCTTCATCATCATCATCACCATCATTCAAATTCAGATTTTATTGAAGAGGTAAACTGAGATCCATCTGGCTTGATTTAAACCCCAGGAGACCAGGGGTGGGCATCACAGCGTGTGTTATGCATCTTCCACCTTAAAGCAGTGGAAGAGGATAGGGGAGCTTGGATGTGAACATAGGCCTGTCTAAGTGGAAGGTCTAGGAGAAGAATGCTAAGCTGACCTCTCAGTCAAAGAGCCAAGATGGCCCTGGAGAGTTCCCCTAGGTGTTCATATGAAGGCACCCCTTTGGCCCATTCTTCAATGTCCTTTGAGAAGTTTGTGAGTGGGACACAGCCTATCCCTTGTCACCTGTTGAGTCCCTATTTCTTCAACATTTTCCTTTCAATGCTTACGCCCAGTCCCTCAACCCTTACCTGCCACCATGCCTGCGATAGCGGAAGAGGCATAGCTGCCCTGTCCACTGGTGGGGATGTGGGGTGGGTATCCAGGCAGCGTGGGCCCCACCATCTCTCGCCCTGGTAAAAGACACCAAAGAGTCATTAGGTGGTGTGTAGGTGGCTCCTATGTGCACCATCCCACCTTGCTGAGGCTCTACACAGCCAATACTGCTATAGCCACAGCCTCTTTCTCCAAGCCTACCACCTCTCTCCTCTGGGGCCACATTTGTGTTTTCTCACCAACAAGGGCCTCTTACAACTTCAGTTCTACCTTTTTTCTCCATTCCCTAGGAGCTTTCTTTTCACAAATATTATTTCATTCCTCCAGAAAAATGTCAAAGTTTTGGGTGCCAGGGGTACTGTCTTCTTAGTCTTTATCTCTCTGCCCAGCATAGTAGTTGGCACCAATGGGCTAAGTAAATTCACAAGAAGCCACTGGACTCAGTGCGACACTTAGCTTTCAAAAGAATGACAAAACCAGGCCTTGTGAAATACAGGGAGAGAGGTGACCCATTCACTATCCTTTGGGGAATATGCGGCAGACATTGCTAATCAACATAGAGGACATCCCTACTGGTTGGCCTAGACTTCCAGGAAGATGTAACTCATCAGACTAGTAAGGGGCATGAAGCACATTGACTATCCCTGGTATAAAAGGAAATGTCACTGAGAGTTTGTTGCCTTTCCCACAGAATCAAAAATGGCATTCTTATCAATTGTACTTCTTTTAAAAGTCATTTCCAGTAAGTCTCATCCCTGATCTATCTCTGATTGTCTATGATTTGTGTTGTGCTTACGTCATAGTGACACCAAGGCATTCCTAGGAGGCCCCATCTCCCTTCATACCAGGAAATGAAAGCTTCCCTTTCGGGAGACCTCACCTACCCTGCCCAATAACCATAATTCTTCGACTGCTTGCCTCCTCATCACTCCTGTTCTGTGGGACAGACCAGAGTCTGCACATCCTAGTTTTCTAAGATCTGTTTGTGTGATGACCACTGACTGAAAATATTTATGAACAATGGCCGTTCCACTCTTTAAATGTTCCAATGTGAATAATGAATTATTTGGGCAAACTAGGTCTTAGTGATGCTTGTAGAATTACATCTCAGTGATACTGACATTATTGGCTGGTAAATCCTTTGTTGTGTAGCTGTCCGGTACATTAGAGGGTATTAGGCAAAATTCCTGGCCTCCACCCACCAAATTCCAGTACACCAGTGAGATAACCCACAGTATCTCCAGACATTGCCATGCATACAGTTCCCAGTGTGGAGGGACCAGGGGATTAAATCACTGCTGGTAGAAAGACCATTGTGTTAGTTGATAGCCATTCGGCCCAAACGTTTTCTGCTTCCTTCCTGAAGGGTTACCTATGAGCCTGTTAACCAACTCACCAGACCTATCCTCTCTATGCCACAGATTGTCCCCTCCTCCCATATGCCCTCCCAGATCCTTCCTTCATACCAAAACTTCTTGAAAGGATACCTGGTTAATGATGACATATGGAAAAACACATACCCTAAAACCCTGTGCATTGTCAGCCCCACAGCGACTAACCCTCTCTTACCTGTGAGGATAACTCTTTCAACCAACACATACTTATTGAGAAAGTTCTAAAAGCTAGGCGCTTCAGAGAGAGAGAGAGAGAGAGAGAGAGAGAGAGAGAGAGAGAGAGAGAGAGAGAGAGGAGAACAAAGCTTGACACTAAGTTGAGATGGGTCTTGGACTAAGATGAGCTTTAGGTCCAGCCCAGGGAACAACATCCGCACTTTCAAGTTCCGCCTTTTTCTAGAGAGAAAGGCTGGGAATCAGAAGGCTGAGGTACGTACTCCTCCTGCTTTTATGGCTGGCTTTCTGTTTTCCCTTAGACCAGCCACTCTGACCCTAAGCCTATTTCCTCATGTGCAAAATGGGGATGATAGTAAATTTGACAGGCCTTATACAAACTAGTCCTACAATTCTGAGGTTGTCAGTATATTCAGCCTGCCTCATGCTCCAGGTAGATCCTAATTTAGTGAAATGGACACAGTCTAGGAATGCTCGTGTCAGTGAAGTTCTTACAGAAAAACATCCTGTCAGAAATAAGCTGTTACCATTTGTTATTTAAAATAGCATTAGGATTTTTAGATTTCTGAACACTGGTTCAAACTGACCCATCTTTACTCTGCCTGGTCCAGGACTAGACAAGTGGTTTCTGTTCACTTGATATAAGGACATCAGAAGCACAAAGGAAGGGCTGGAAATGCTGGGAAAGAAAATGGAAATGTGACATATTTAGAATGAAGAATAAACAGAAGATTTACCCAAAATGAACTTTGGATTTGACATGGAGTCAGCAATGTGATGTCATTGTTGGGGACAATGGCTGGGCGAAAAGGTGACATAAGGAATGGGAGCAGGGTGGTGGGCTGCCGGGTGACATATTAGAAAGAGATGGAGGTGGGAGACTGACAAGCTTCATAGATTTGCTTTTCTTCTTTCTTACCTACTAGAGGGAAGAAGGAAGCAAGAAAGGGGAGGGGAGGAAGAGGGAGAGAGAAGGAGGGAGAGAGGGGAGATTTTAAAACTGAGACTGAATACTAGATCCAGGCAAGACTTTGAACCAATTACTTACTTTCTCCAAACCAAATCTTCCTAACTGCCACACAGGGATTTAATTCAGAGAAGAGCTTGTAACTGGGGTTCACCTTGGTTGGCGGGCCTTCTTTGTGCTCTCTGTGGAGGATTTTGAGGCAGGGTCCATGTCTCCCATTAATTAAGATTAGTTAAGCTCTCTGGCCATCTATTTGCTAACACTAGTCTGTTGTTCCTTGGGCTTTCTCTGATGCTAGAAGCCTGTGGTCCCATGCCTCCTGCCCTCCTGGCCATTTTCTGTCACCTGAACCTATAGCTTCTTCCTCTAGGCTGTCTAGTGCACAGAGTTCCTGGGCACATACCTCAGGCCACAGTTTAACCCACAGTCTCTATCAGTGGGTCCTCACCCCATGAACTCTAGCTCTTGCAAAAGAGTTCATTGGTCTCTGTCCCTCTATTCATCAGGTACTTTAATATTCATTTCTCCTCAGTTACCTAATTTTCTCTCAGCAAAAAAAGATTTCTAAATCAATGGCCCAAACCACTGAAGACTTCCCCTAAGAAAACCTGGCCCTCCTGGAAAGATAAATAAATCTTTTTCTAGGACACCACCCTACCCCAACTGTGCCTTCATAGATTGTCTTAATTGCTCCACAAAACTCTCTGCTTTAATTTATTTTATTTAAAAAAGGTGTATTTGTTTATGTATTTTATGTATATGGGTGTTTTGTCTACATGTGCATCTTCCAAGCAGAAGAGTGAATAGGATCCCAATGGGACTGCAGTTATAGATGGTTGTGAGCCATCATGTGTTAGGAATTAAACTCAGAACCTCGGAAAGAGCACCAGCGCTCCTAATTGCCTCTCTGCTTTAATTTCTTAAAGAACAAGATTTTGTGGAGTGGGAGTGTATCTCTGTAACAGAACACTTGTTATTAATTTAATAATAATTTAATAATATATTTTATAATGACAACAATAATTTAAATGGCTTGAATTTAATGCCCAGTACTGGAAAAACAACAAAATGTTTTTCAGAGAGTCAAGAATCTTGAACCACACCAGGTGTGATGATGCACACCTTTATTCCCAACACCCAGGAAACAGAGGCAAGATCTCGGTGAGTTCCAGCCCACCAGGGCTACATAGCGGAAACCCTGTGAGACAGTTGGAGACAAACACACCCTCTGCTCAGACCCACTCTTTAACCCATTCTGCTTTGAAGACTCTTCATGATGAATTTATCCCCTGCTGTCTAATCCCATCTCCTTTACAGTGGGGTTCTCTGGGAAAGCTCTGGTCCCCCAGAACTCTTGGTAAATATTCTAATTAGAGGCAGAGAGCAGGGGCAGAAAGCCATCAACTAAAGGAAGGAATCCAAAGGATAGAGGTGATTTTAGACTATTTCATCTGACCCCTTTGATGTCCGCCCTCTGTGTAACCCCTTTTCAATGCCTTATCTTGTTCTCAGAGCAAGGAGAATTTATGGCAACCCAGAAATCTCTTTGGCAGGACTAAATATAATTTGTACAAAAGAATGGAGGAGGATACTGGGCTCCTTGATGATAAAAACCTAACTGCAGCTTTCTCGTCGGCTGAGCTGTAGTCAGCCTTAGAACAGCAAGGACAAGGGTGTCCTTGATGTCACCATTGTGGCCAGGGAGTTGGAATCCAGCAGGCGGCTGGGTGGTTGGATGGGGGTGGTGTTCTAAAGGGGCTATCTAGAACTGGAGGTAAATCTCATTGTTTCTCAAATCCTAATGTTTCCTATTTCTTGGATGACGAGGAAGAGAGAGCAGACCTTCTTGAGACAACACTCACAGAACCCTTGGGCTAAGAGGATAGCTCAGAGAGTCTGTGAAGCAGGTAAAGGAGTTTCGGTAGATGACGGGTTTCTTAGGCAGGATCACACAGAAGAGGGGACTCAGAAGATCCACACAGGACTGAGCAAGGCTGATTTCAAAATGAGACCTCCTGACTCTCACTTCCATCCTCCTTTCCTGCAGAACATCCCAGGAATGATTTGCTCTCTGCCCCCCCTCCCTTTTTTTTTCTCAGATTTAGCTCTTTTTCCCTGGTTGGCATGTTATAGTTCCCGAACTCTGAAACTCATCCTGTTTCTAACATTCCTCCAGCCTACTATGTTCTCTCGACCCCATGAACCTCAGCCAAGTGGCAGGGATTTAGGTTTAGGCCTCAGGCAGGAAGTCTCCAAGTTCTGCACCCACCCCCTGAGCTCAGCTGAAACACATCTGCCTTATCCCTAAACTGAAGATCTGGGCTCAGCTCTCCAAACTCTAGGCTTGTTTCTTGCTCTTAGATCCCTGGACCCCAGATCCCACAAGCTTGGTCACTTTGTGTTCTTCTTAGGGTCTTTACCTCTATACTAGATTTCCATACTGTGGCCAGTCATTTATGGGTGATCAGATCTAGGCCTAGCTGTGGGGGTCGCCTGCCTGAGGGTCTGATAAACTACATATTGGGTTACCTAATGCCTGGGTGACCACTTGGTATCTGTTGTCAGCTGCTTTAGCCCATGGGCTGGATGACCTCCTAGTCCTGCAGCTGACTTGGAGAGGGGACTCGACCACTAAATTAACAGATAATAAAAGCAGGAAGTATCAGCTCTGATCGTTGTGTTGAAGGGACACTTCCAACTTTAAAAGGCGATAGGATGAGAGAAAGTGTGGGGCTTCAGGGGAGGGAGTTTGCCCTATGCCGTTCTAACGAGAGAGGAATAGCCAACATATCCTTTGTCAAGGGGCAGTGGAGGCGCACACCTTTAATCCCAACACTTGGGAGGCAGATGCAGATGAATCTCTGAGTTCAAAACCAACCTGCTCTACACAGTGGGTTCCAGAACAGCCAGGGCTACACAGAGAAACCCTTTCTCTAAGGGGGGGGGGGGGGAGAGAAAGAGAAACAACAGCCTATGTCTGTGATAATTTGTCTATACTTCCAGATGCTGTCTGTCCCTCTCCCTCAGCCAAGTCTCTTGAGCTCACACAGTAATGGAAGAACTGCTCTGGATCACATGCCCCTTCAGCCATAGCCCTTACGGCTTCCTGACCTCTCATTCCCATGAGACAGACATGTGCCCTGCGATGCAGCCTCTGCTCCCACGGCAGACATAGGCGGTTCTTTCCCGCCTCCATCTCCCAGCCCATGTTCTCTGGAGGATGGAATTTCACTCACATCACAGGTTTGTGCCTTTTAACCACTTGGCTCCAAACAAATGAGCCATCTCTGCTGACTTCACCCTCTTGAAATTTCAAACTCCAAGGCCACACTTTGTTTCCTTTCTTAACCACTGCCTGTCTGTCGTCACGTTGCCCATCTCCATCACCAGGACAGATGGATGCACAGGGAAAGGGAAAAATTACCAGTTGTCAGACAGACAGAAAATGCTGTTGCTTATAAGAACGCATGCCTAGGCTGAGATCACAAGGCTTTCGGAATCTCTGAGCCAGTGGGAGCCAAAGTCATATCTCTGTGGATTCTCAGGCCTGAGGCCCTCTGGAAACAGCATGCCTACTTCAGATGAAGTGACTCTGCTCTGACTGGGACACCTGGCTTTGGTGAAGGCTTTCATTTCAAGTTGCAAGAGAGGTCTAGAATATTGGAAAACTGGTTCAAATGGCCCAGACTGCCCAAGTCCCAGCTGTCTCTACACTGAGATCCCTGCCTCACTTATTTCTGCTTTAATTTTTCAAGATGAGGGCCAGGGAGCAGGAGACAGGGAGGCATGCCCTTTGATATTACTGTCCAGACTCAAATGGAGACAGCTCTCTTACACAGGAGACTTCCAGTGCTCAGCTGGAAACTAGCTGGCTTCCTTTCTTGGTTCTGGGACCTCCCAGGGCCCCTGTTTTAATAGTCAGATTCTGAAGACCTGTACCCAAACCAAACTTTGAATTGCTTAGGTCCAGACTGGTTGGGATACTGTCCTGTTTGGAAGATCCAGTTGGGATTAGACATATGGGTGGTCAGCCTTTGCTCTGTTCCCAACTGGAGACTGTAGTTAGGCCTGCTTCCTCTGGAACTGTCACTGAGGTTTGCTCTAGATGTCGCTAACCTACTTTAGGCTCTAAGCCAGAACAAGAATATCACCACCTCCAGCTGTGAAGTTGTACAGTCACTAAGGCTAAGGCAATGAGATATGCTCTGGGGCCCTTTAATGGTGTTCCCACACTCCTAGGCATGAAGATGGCCATAAATGTTGACATAACATTCCTTTTCAGGAAGTTGATCCAGAAACTGGCTCAAGAGCCTTTTCCCCCTTCACATTATGACTTCATTTCTTTTTGAACCTATACAAAAAGGTTCACATTTTACATCACCTAACTCCTTTGTATGGGTGCCTGTTTTCTTATAGCCTTCTGAAGTAATGTATCCCACTTGCTGGCACCCCCAAAATGGCTGATTTTGATTCCTGACTTTTACAGGGCAAAAAAAAAAAACATGTTTTGTATAAATTAGAGACATAGTGGCTGTGGGCTAGATTTGGGTTAAAAGCAGAACTAGCCTCAGACCAGAGGATTTGGACATGGCCTTGATGACTTCCCTCCCACCCCACGACACGACACTACAGAGCCCGGGACCTCCCTGCCGTACCTGAGAGGAGGGCCTGGCCCGTGAACTGCCCGTACACGGAGGCAGCATGGGGAAAGGCATTGAATGGTGGGACCGAGGCACCTGCTGGGCCCCCAGAGCCGACTTGCTGCAGATCCAAAAAGGCGGAGCTAGATAAAGAGGAAGGGGTGGAGCTAGAACTGGAGAGCTCTGGGGTTTCCTGCTTTATGGCGAAGGGTGAATGAGGATCTGCCGGGAGGGAGGGAGACAACAAGGAGAGAGGGGTGTGAGATGACGGGGTAGGAACATGCACAAACCAAGCCATGAGATGGGGCCAGGGTGCGGGGAGAGGCAGGCCTGGCTGCTGTAGGAAGAGTCTAGGGTGGGGAGCTGGGGATACGGTGTTCTTTGGATGGAATGAGATGGGGAGCTGGAGGCTCGGCCTCCCTGCTATGCCTTCTGCCAGTGTAAATGAATGGGGACACTGAAGTATGTGTGTGCTCAGCCTCTCCCTGAAAGAGGGAGTGAGGAGATCCAGGGGGCCAAAGACTGAAGGCGCCACCCCTTTGCTCCACCTTGAGGCCCAGTCTTGAACAGCCCATTTCTTTCCAGGTCAGACACTTCTGCCTTCCCCTGTCCCAAGCCCATCCAGGCCCTCACAGTAGGGTCCAGGTGGCTCAGGAGCCTCTGGGTATCCTACCTGCCACCACTGGATAGGTCTGGTGAGTCGAGAGGTTGCGTCCCAGGGGTGTATTGGAAGGTGTCAGGGTGGCCTTCCCGTCATCCAGGGCAGTGTTGAGTAAGGGCAGTGGGTACAGCCCCTGGAGAACAAATAGAAGTCAGCAGGAGAGAGAGAGCAAGGCTAGTCTTCCTACTGACCCTAATGTCTGGTCTCTAGAGCCTGCACCAGTCTCCCCAGGGAAAGCTCATTGTGCCTTCCTTCTTGCTCACTGATAGCTCAACAGGGCATGTCTGATGGGGCCACGTTCTCCCACTTGGCTTAGGGCTTTGGTGACATAGAAGCTCAGGTATGTGATGGGGAGTGGTCATCAGAGGATCATGTCCTGACTGGGTGCTGGTCTCCTTCCTATTTCTTGACATGGTTTGGGCCCATAACACAGGACAGGACATTGCCTAGGTCTGGAGCAGGTGTGTGGTGGTGGTGGTGGTGGTAGTGGGGGGTGCTTCAGTCTACTAATAACTGGTTCCTACTTAGATAGGAAATTCTAGTGCAGAGCTAAAGAAACTCATCCCTTCTCTTGGGGAGGTGGGGGGAGGAAGGATCCCAGGTCTGGTGCTCATACTATCAACAGTCACTCTAGACTAATGGCAAGCATCACTTATACTTGCAGAGAGACCACATTTGGGCCTTGCTACCCTCATTATTATTGAGCGATCCAATGCTATGAAGCAATAAGACTATATCAGTTTTACATTACATGTGCAAGTAGGAACATTTAGTTTCACCTTGAAAGATACATAGGATTCATTTTGTTTAGAAAATTCTATCAAGTACTTGGGGACATCTTCAAAAAGAGCTTGTTTTGACTCCTACTGGTGTTCTCTGATATGAGCATGGCTATGGCCTAAGGCACTCCTTGAAAAAGAATAATTTGTTAGGCTAAAGACATGAGCACAGCCCACCCTTCCCTTGGCTCTCTGCTGTTCTTCCCAGGGAAAGAACAGCTCATATCCACTCCATACGCATTACAGGTCACACATTTCACAGAAAAAAACACTATATGAACTGTTGTACAAGTCTGGAATCAAGGAATGTTCCATGGTTATATAACAGTTCTCCTGAAGACAATTGTTTTCAGTAATTTCCTTTGAGCTTGCTTCTCCAAGGAGTCACAATGCTTTCTGGTTGCATGCAGGGCACTTTTGGAAGCTGCAGTCAATTCTGGAGGCCACCAGGGCACCATCAGCATGTAGCAGCAATTACTGGTTAAATGGCACTCTGGTTCCATTCTTCCAGGGGGGCCTAGTTAGAGGCAAGGTGGAGTTGCTCAGAGCTAGATTCTAATGAAACTGAACAACATACCTAATTTGTAGAGAGTGTAAGAAAAGTTTGAAATGTCTTGTGAATGTGTTGATTTGACAGCAAAACACTTACTCAAAAATCAAGTTTCTGTTCCAAATCCAGGCCAAAGAGAAAAGGAAAGCTGTATAGTTAGAGATTTGGATGGTGTTGCGTTTAATATCTTAGCATGCAGATGATGGCTGGATTATTTTCTCTGGGCTTGAACTTGAGGGAGGGGCTGGAGAGCATGTTTCAGAACTGAAATGACTTAGGTTTTGATTCTTCTACAATCTGCAGTAACTGTGGATTGTCTGAACTCTCTGAGCCTTGGTTTTTCCCCCACCTTTAATGATAGGGGATAGTAGAATCTACTGCACAAGAGTGATTAAATATTAGTTGTGATTTTAGGCAAACTGTTGCTTGGCACAGAATACTCAGCAAGCACAGATGCTCAGCAAGAAGTGATGATAGCCATATTTTACTACCGTAGGAAGAGCCGGTAACCACCACATTCCTGGCCTGTCTTCATAACATTCTCTCTCATTCTGTTGCTTCCTACGGCGATGGCCTTAAAACATAGAGGGTGAGCTACACAGATTTCTAATAACACCTGAGGGGACATGGCAATGAGAGATGAGGTCACTTCCGCCCTTGTTGATTTTCCAGACAAGAAATGTATGTCCTTGTCCCTTGCTAAGACCAAGTATGAGTACCTGCCTCATCTTGTCACCCAAAGATATAAACTTTATTCGCGTGGATGAGAGAGCATGTTCCTTTGGGATCACATACATACACACACACCACACCACACACACAAGCAGAAGAGCAAGGTTTAGGCTGAGTGTTCTCTGCCCCTCACAATCTAGCCTGATGAGTAAAGAAAGGAGGGAGGGAATAGCAAGGGACACTGACTGGGTTGGGCTTCAGTTTAGTCCTCTAGGCTGAGGGTTTAGAGAAGCATAATGATTTCCAAATCGTCTTGTTTTATTTAGTCTTTGCATAAGAACACCCTGGCGCACACCTTTAATCCCAACACTTGGGAGGTAGAGGCAGGTGGATCTCTGTGAGTTTGGGGTCAGCTTGGTCTACGAAGCCAGTTTCAGGACAATCAAGGCTACACAGAGAAACCTTGTCTTAAAAAGTGGGAGTAGGTAGGAAGACAAAAAACAAAAACAAAGAACCACACCAAAGTGTGAGGTTGTAACATCCATGGAATTGCCATGTCAAAAATAGGTGAGGGTAAATCAATCCATATGAATGAAACTAGGGCTGGCAGGCCTAAAGCCTGTGATCATCGGCTTCCCCAAGTTTTTCTATGCCCCAGGCCCTAAGTGATCCTAATACAAATTGAAAAGCTAGGCTGTGTGGCCACCAAATCTCCTGTAGTTCTAAGAGTCTCTCATCCTAAGATGGTGCATATCCACCAACATGGCACAAGGGTTCACTCCAAGCAAGGTCCTTTGGAGGTCTTATGGATAAAGCTAGAAAATGGCTCTGGGACCTAGTGGGTACCAAGGGTCTCCTTGGTAGGGCTTCGTTATTCTGCAAGGGTAACTAGTTTATGCACATTGCATTTTGCAGGCTCACCACCATAGAATGAGCTTCCTGCAGGCTCAACACTTGCCTCCTGGAGCCATGCTCTGATTATCAGATGTGCACCCAGGCCCTCTCCCTGGGTCTGCTGATAGCCAACTTTGTCTACACCATTCACAGCTGTCATAGCCAAGGCTGATAAAAATCACTGACGCATATTGCCTACCCAGCTGTGGGGGTTGGCACAGGGCCAGCAGCCCAGCTATTCAACATTGGCAATGTTTCAGCTGCTTGTTAGCATCATCATTGTCTCCCTCAGGTCTTAAAGGTGTATATATAGGCTTGCCTCAAGCCAAGATGAGTGATAGGCCATACCCCAAAGAGTTTCCTGAACTATGGGATGAAGGGAGACAGACATTGGAACCATTGACATATCTCAGTGGTTGATAGCATTATGGAGTATTTGTTGGCCTCAGAGTGGGCATGTTCATCTCTATCTGCCTTTTACAGAAGCCATTTCATTATAACCCATTTCAGGAAAATTCCCTACAGCTTGCGTCTTATTATTTTCAATTTCTCAATTGATTCATTGGTTCATTCATTTGGTATAGATTTGTTGAGTAGCCATTAAATCCTGGGCTTGAGATGTCCCTCAAAGACAGAGGGCTTATCTAGGGTGTGTGAAGTCCTGGGTTTGATTTCCATCACCACAAAAAGTGATAATAATTATTAATAGTAATAATGTTAGGCTTTAAAGATGGGGGCAAGAATGTCTCAAGAGGCTTCCAAGCCTTTAAGAAGTCTGTTGCCTTCACACCCCTGCCCATTAGAGTGTTAGGATGAACTATAAGTCAATAGAAGCCATGTGTGAGACAGTGTCAAGGGCCCGAGGAGTGAATCATAAGTGAGGGGCAGGGACAAATTCGTGGAAAGGGTGATTGAGCTGAGTCATTGCAGCCAGCTGGTATTTTTCCAGGTAGAGCTGTGAGAAGAAAGGCCTTATACAAGGAGGGCACATGGTGTACCAGGGCAGAGAGGTGTGAATGAGGTCAGCGTACTTGAGCATATGAGTCACACAGAATCCTAGGCTATGTAAAGGAAGAGGTTGGAGGTGGAGCTAGGTGTGCTATTGAGGTCATCAGAAGAAGGGTGTGAGCCTTAACTCAAGTTGTGGGTCTGATTCTATTGTTGGAGGAAGCCATGGATGGGAAAAGGATGGCCCTGCATGCAAGAACTAGGTTCAGAGTTCAGATTTGGATTATGAGGAGAAGATGTCAAGACTTCTCGTGAATAAGGCATGATGCAGTTCATGTGTGTGTGCTGAGCCCATGGGAGCAATTTGGAGCTGTTTTGATGGCTAGAGTTCATGCTCTGCTCTGGTCCTTGCCTACCCTGCCTATGTCTTGCACCCCACCTTCTTACCTGCTCGCCTTTGGTGTGGCTGGGGGAGGCGTAGGCCTCCGAGTAGTGCTGTCGCTCAAACGGACAGTCGAGCGACTCAAGGTGGTGCTGGCTGAAGGTGTCTGTCCGAAGGTGCTTTCGGGGACCACTGCTGCTACTCTGTGAGTCAATGCTCAGCCGACAGCTGTCCTGGTCACCTAGTGCCCCCAGGGAGGCAGAAAAAAAGCTTTCAGGGGACCTAAGCCACCAGACCAAGTGGCCAAAGTAGAGGCACAGACCAGCTGAGGGGGGGGTCAATGGGAGAAAGGACCCGTGGTCCTGCAAATAGCGGGTTTCAGACCCCACCCAGTTTGGAGCCAAAGGAAAGGTTCATCTTCCTTTCAAAGCTTGAGCAAAGTGGGATCCTGGTCTCGCAGCACCCCCAGATCCCCCGAGAACTCACTGTCATCCATCTTTCTCTTGTCATTGCCAGGCTGAGCAATTCCCAGGAGCCCGTTGATAGAGTAGGTAGAGCCCAAGGAATCCGACTGGGGTGATTCTGGGGGTGTTACAGCTGAGCTGGGGACTGCCAGGAATAAGAAGAAGGTCAGAAATGGGAGACGATACTCCCCCACAGCCCCTATTGCCACCATGGGTTCAAGGCAGCAGGCTATGCTGTGGACAGAGTCCCTGGAGAGCTAGTCCTTCCTTCCAAGGGCCTGCTTGTGGGTGAGATTCCTAGAATGACATCTGTATGACATGTGTCCATTTCCCCACATTCCTGTGGGTCTCCCATGAGTGTGGAAGTAAACTTTGTCTCAGGGTAATAATTCAGTCCGTATACAAACATATAAGCACTTGTATGTTCTGGTGTGTCTCTATGTGTCTGTGTCTACAAGGGTGTGGAGATCGGTTCTACATTCAAAGGTGTGGGAACAGCCAAATTCCTAAGCACTCACTTAGTGTGTGCCCTGGGCTCAGAGACTTGGTGGCCACACAGCTGTCCATGGGAAGGTTGAACGGTTGCTGCACTTTGGTTCGGATGATTCTGTGAGGAAGCAGAAGAAATTAAGAGAACGAGGTTGAAATGGGAGCTATGGCCATCCAGGATCCAGTCACCTCTCTGACAACCCACTTAGATATCTTACATGTGTCTCCATGTTTCTCCAGATCCCGTGTCCTAACTAGAAACATGGGTCTCTCAGGGAAGAAATACAGATGCAGCTTTACAAGGTTCTGTCAATTTGACCTTGATGGCCTGCCCGGAATTGATCCTATTTTATATCTCGTTGTTTGTATCTACTCTACCTACTCAGGCCCATCATGCTTCCTACAGGAATCTTCCAAAACCCTAGGAGGGCACAGGAAGCTGCTCTCTCTCACCTGTTGATGGAGCTGACACTGGGTACAGTGTCATTGTCGCAAACGCCTTCTGCCAGGAGCCGGTCCCGGATCTCCCAAGCAAACATGGTAGGGTTCTGCCGCTTGTAGTCCCCTATCTTCTCCACCACCTTGGGAGTGGCCACCTTGGGCTTAGAGCCTCCTATCACTCCAGGCCGGATGCTGCCAGTCTCGTAGTACCTACTCCAATAGACAACCCCCCCAAATTACCCAATAAGCAGGTGGGGACTTTAAACAGGAACCTGTCAAGAGCTGCGGACCCCCTCTGACTTAAGTGTGGGAGTGAAAATGCCCCACCCCCGACTCTTGCTCAGCCTAACCCTGGATTTCTCTCCAACAATCCATTTCTCTTCTTTGGGTACATTTATGTAGCAACCAATGCAAGGACCCTCTGCAAAGACTTCTTCATCCTGGGTTCTCTGTCTTCTGCCTCTGGCCAGTATCAGAAAGCACACAACGATCTCCCTTGTAATGAAGGACACTGTGAAGTCACAGACCTGTAACAGTTCTTTTCTCTTATCTACCTTTTCTTAGCATGATTGACTCTGTTCCTTTGCTCTCCTGGCCTTATTCGGGGAAGCCAGCTGGAGTCACTGACCCCTCCTGCTGGGTCACCTTTGCCTTGTCCAAGTCTAAGCCATCCCCCTTTGCTCTCTGGTTTTATACCAGGTTCCAAGGTTCAGTTTGAAGATACTTCTCCAAGACTCTGAAGTCCAGCCTCACTTTGAATCCCTGGCCTGATTCAGCCCCTGGAGATGAGCCTCCTCCTCCACCCCACAACTAGCTGGCTGACAGATTCGTGGCATGATCAAGATGCCCTCTGGCCTCCTTTGGTCTCTGGCCTCTTCTGTCAATGAATAAAATGGTCTTGTTTTTATTGTTGTCACCACTCAGAGCTCATCTCCTCTCGGGTCTCCACAATCATCTTACTAATACGCCCTCCTTGTCCCAAGAAAAGCTTCTTTCCTGTTAATAACATCAGGGAGAGAGCCAGGAATCTCTATGGTTCATTAGCCCAGTCCCTTTACTTCCGTGGGGCAGAGTCTTCCTTGAATCTATATAGGGTTTGTGTGTGGTGGGTTGGGAGTAGGGTGGACAAGACATGGAATTTTGGAATTTCCAAATTCTCTACTCAGAGGATATTTCTGATGGAAGTGTCAAAGTGTTTCTTGTCCCTCTGAACATGCGCCCTGTGGTTCTTAGCCCTGACTAAATTAGAATCCCTGAGTGAGGCAGAGGTTACTGCTATACATAAAATTGAATCCATTTCCCCCTATTGTCTGTACTGGAGCCTAAACCTTGACCTTCTTATTTATTGGGAGAGTTTAGAGCTTCCTGGCACAGCCAGGGCTGTGAACCACCACACTGAGTCTTAGAGATCAGTGCTTCTCAGACCTTCATATTTCTGAGTTTTGTCCTTCCTGGCCATCTTACAAAAAGCCACAGGCCTAGCTGAGAGGCTGACTCAATGGGGCTGGGCTGTGATCTCATCAAACACTCTCTAACAGATACTCTGAAAGTTGGCAGCTGGAGAAAGACAAGGTCATGTGGAACGTGGGTCGGCAGCTCTGAGGTGGACCACAGAAGGCAAGGCTTGCAGGGAAGGTGGTGTGTGGTGAATTTCGTGCTTACCTGCCCAGGATCTTGCTGACACAGCCATGACTTACACGGAGCTGGCGAGAGATATCACAAGGCCTTACGCCCTGGTGGGCCAGGTCCACAATGCGTTGACGGACAACTTCCGGCAGAGGCCTGCCATTCACAAAGGCCCCTCCCAGCTGATTCAGCCCTCCGTGGCCTAAAAAGACAGGATTGTCAGGGACAGATGTCAGACCAGGTGGTAAATGTTGGGTGAGTATTAGCCCTTATATGAATACTGTGTAGACATCTGAACACTGCATGGTCAGTTCCTTCAGCTCTCCCTCTATATGCACTCCATCTTGCTCAGAAACACGCCTCCTGGGAAGGCTGTCAAGAGTGGTATGCTTGTGACATACCATTGTCACTTGACCCCATCTGTCACATGAGGGGTCAAAAAGAGAACATCGCTATCAGGTAAGACCCTTTAGACCTCTTTATGCCAAGTATCATTAATGTTCTCTTTCGCCCATTTTCCTCCATTTGCAGACTTGAAAGGAGCAGAGGATTCAGGATTTTTTTAAGCTCATACTCTAAGCTCTCTGAGTGAGCCCTGTCTGTCTGTGCCTGTCTCACCTAAACAACCCCAACCTTTCCTCTCTCTTTGACAGATCAGAGAACTAAGAACAGCAAGCTGAGAACTCACTAGGTCACACCCCACGAGTCCAGTACCACTGTATTAGGCTGGGATAGGATCAGTACAGCACATGGCAAGCCCAGCCTTATCTGCTTCCCTGACTTGATCTTCAGTACTCTCTGAACTGATTCTATGCTTCATTCCGACCACACATAGCTAGTCAGATCCATATCTACTGGGTGCCTAGTATGTGACAGGTGCTTTAGCAGGTTCTGAAGACCCCAAGGCCATCTGCATACTTGCTCCCATCTCACGGGGCTTATTACAGCAGGAACCTAGACCAGCTAATTAGCATCCCTCATGATCTCTGGAATCTCATGCTTAGAGAGGTAATTATGGAATCAGTAGACCTGGCCCTGGTCAAAGAAGCATAGGAGGGTTCTTAGAAAAATTCAAGCTAAGACTCAAGGCACAGATGTGCTAGATGAGAAAAAGGAGAACCTGCTTGAGCCACAGGAATAGTAAACACAAAAATTTTGAGGTTAAAAGAATGTTAGTTAGATTTGCAATACTTTCAACTCTACAATCCATGGTGGAATAATTTTAAAACTGAGATGTCCAATTTCCAAAAAAGAAAACCTTGAAGAGCATTTCAGTGGCTTGATTAAAATGACTCAGCTTATTTGAAGAGCAGCTAAGATCCAAATAAAAGCTTTGGGATCCAATCATTGCTGCTTCTGTGTGGGCCCTTGATTGATGGCTAGGGCTGACCCTGTCTCTGCAGCCTTATGATAGTGTCATTGCCTAGGCATGACTAACATCTTTTCATACCAAGGAATGGATCCGGCGATCTAGCTTAGGGAGGTTGATATGGATCAGAAAGGGTTGAGCCCGAATGCTCGAAACCCCAGAGAGCTTACTGCATTGTGGCCAGTATTGTACAGGGAGTCGTGGAGAGTCAACCAGTAAGAAGGGAAAGGTGATACCAGGCCAGTGTGACCAGTTAACAATCTGTATGAACAAGGGTGGAAAGTGCCTCTGCTGGGCACACTGTGCCCATTATCACCCACTGACTTAGCACATTTGGAACCACCTCCTTCCCTTCAGGAGCCCAAGATGTCTTCAACAGAACAGGTAATTTCCCAGAAAACAAACAAATAAGGCCCAAAGCCTCTGTTCTGGGCATTAAAGTCGGGAGGAAAAACACACTGGCTATGCACCAAGCATGGGGAACATGACGGTCCATCTTCCAGGCACAGCCACCTGTCCTGTGAATACTTCTCCATGAGGTGCACGATGTCTCAGGGACTTTCAGTTCAGCCCAGATACTGAACAGTGTGGCTCTTACTTGCTCTTAAACTTATTCCTCTGTCCCCTCCCTGGCCATGCTGCCCTTTGTGGAAAAACCGCCCCTCACTCGTTCTTTGTCGCCTTTTGGCTCTGGGATCTAGACACTGAACACCAGGTCACATCAGACAGCTACCCAAGTGTACAAGACTTCAGGCAGGCCTACTTTGTCCTAATTTTCCAGAATTTTTACTGCATGAGGCATAGATCTAGAATCTATCTGGAAGTCAGATTTCATAAATATATGAAATGAAGTATCACACAGGGGTGATTTGTAAACAAAACAAAAAGTACAATCTATTCATGTGGTTCTCCAATAGGCATAGTATAAACTATAGTCCTAAATTGCCCTAAGGGCTAATGCAGAATCCTTAGAAATCCAGATCCTCAGCACCTTACTGAAGCTTACTGACCAGTCTCGTCTTTGGCCCCTAAACTGTGACTAAGCATTTCTTTAGCTTACAGTCTTGATGTAAACATAAATGTTTTCACTATAGTATTAACTTGGCTGAATGCTACCACCCTGGCTGGGCCCTAACACTTGGGTAGTAGTTCTCAAACTGAGACACACACTAGAGTCACTTGTTTATTGAATAAAATGAGTACAATATCTTCAGTTTTTAAATTAGTTAGTTGGTCTGGGGTAGAACCAAGAATTTGTGTTTGTCAGAGACCCACAACTGTTCATTGTGAAGAGAATATGTTACTTTGGAGTGATCAGCCCTAAATGGGACATATATATCTCACATTCTCCCCTTAAGGCTCAAAGATATATGCAGAACAGGGGGGTGAGAAGATTTAAGAGCCAAAGGTGGTAGGTGACTTCAAGGAAACTGTTATCTGGACACACCAGAGCAGAACACATACGAACTCACAGGAATTGTGACAGCATCTACAAGACCTGTACATGCTCAAGCCAGACAAAATCCCAGGATGGAAGAAGGAAGGAACAGAAAGCCCCAACTCTGGCTGAGAATCTGTTAGTATTTGATTGCTGATAGACAGGAAAGGGAAAGTCAGTACTTTGATGGTGTGACATCTGGTTCTACTCCCAGGAGTAGTCAGCCAATACAAACTGGACTCAATGGATTGGTGCACACATACAACACACACAGACACACACTCACACCACACACATACACAACACACCACACATGCACCAAACACATACCACACACACACACACACACACACACACACACACACCACACATATACCACACACACACACTCATACACACACATACATGTGCTTGCACACACACACACACCACACTACACACACATACCACACACCACATGAGAAGGTGTTGGATAGATAGGAAGGAGAAGAATCATCTAGAAAGAGTTGGGGAAATTGGAAGAATGAATATGATTAAGATACATTGTAGGAAATTCTCAAAGAATTGATAAAAGCTTTTCTTTTTAAAAGGTATGTTTCTAAGAAGCTTTCAGATGGTATGAATGATGATACTGTGAAACCATTCACCAGTTTAGGCTGGGCATTAGGCAATGGCTGAAGAAAAAAAAAAAAAACACAAAAACTTGAACGGATCATAGTCTCTCTTCTTCCAATTCTTCCCATCTTTTCCCAAGTTGTAATCATTATGTGTATTTAATGACTTTGTTTCAATTCAAGACATATTAACAAAATGTTAGTGGTGATTCAAGTGCAAAGCCCTGAGTGTGTAACCTTGAACAGCCATGAATGTTTAAACCCTTTTCGGGGGAACACAGACAGCTTAACTGGGAATCTCTGTGTTAAGGTAGTCCCTCGGAGGAGCACACAGGCAGTCAGTGAGGAGTCAAAGGAGTGACATGGGGAAAAACACAAACATCCGTAGGACATAAGAAAAGGTTCCTTGCATAAAGCCCTGGTGCTTTGATCCAGTTGAATGCCATTTACAGCCTCTATAGATCATGTATGAAGAAAGACCTGGGAAGGGCCAACTGGGTGCATATGAAGGTGGCCTCTATGGGCTGAGGTTTTGAACTGCATTCTGTAATGGAAGGGCCTTTGTATTGTCTGTGTCCTGTGTGGGTGATTCGCCACCGAATGCCCAGAGGTGGGTGCAGGCTTCCTTCCTGCCTTCAGTGAGGGGATGATGCCCACTATACTAACCTCCTTCCCATGCTGCTTTGTACTTTATGGGCAGGTGGGCCTTAAGGCCGGAAGCCAGTGGTTAAGTAGGAGCTCCCTGGTTGGTTCCGAGGTAGAACTGAGGAAAGTGTAAACCAGGAGGGTGTTTGATGCTTTATAAGCAAAGGCCTTTTGTCCGTCTAGAGTACTGTGGGTGGGGAGAGGTAGATGTGTAGGAGAAAGCCTGGCTGGATGTACAAAAGCTCTTGACTATGGAGGTCTTTGGATAGGGAAACGCAAGCTTCCCTGATAAGAGAGGAGTTAGCTTGGCTTAAAGGGATTGGCAGGGCTATAAAGCTTTAGGTGAAGCTTGCTATCTGGAAGCATCCTTTGGAGAAAAATGACCATTTCATGAGGTCCAAGGACACTGTTTAGTAATTCCTTCTTTACTTTGAAGGCTCTAAGAAGTAAAGACAGAAGAATTAAACAGAGACATCACTTAAAATTCAAATTAAGACGGGAGTGCACTTTTCCTGATCCCCACCATCCTTTGCACCATTACCCATCATAACACTAAACTTTATCTATTTGATTTCTTTATGAATTCCTCAAGGGTAGAAGCCAAGTCTTTGTTTACATAGCACTTGACTCAGAGTTTCTATTGTGGAGCCCTCAAACAGTATTTCACAGGACTTTCTCTTCTCTCTTATCTTCTTGATTTCTTAAAGCCCAGCCCCAAAATAACAATAGCTCAATGTGCTGTGCTGTCAAAAACTGATTTTACTACCTGTAGATTTTTGCTTTAGCGCCAAAGAGTCAGGGTGGGCAGATGTTTGACCCTTGGCAAGACTATAGAAAGATATGCAGTGGCTGCCTTAGGTTACCCTTCAAACCCTGCTACTTCCCTTCCATGAAGAGTAAGCCCTGCTGATGCTAATGAGTCTCCATTGTTCTCTGTCTGGTGTTGCCCATCCCCAGGACACTGGTTTGCAGGTCCACAATGGCTACAACCCCCCTGCATCTCCCTCTTGGCTTTATACCTTTATAAAATAAAAGTCCAAGGTCTTTGTATCAAACTGTGCCTAAGGAAAGTGTTCTGGGACCATGGGATACCACTGTCCCAAGTTGGTACCAGATCTCTTCACTCCATGACGTTATGTGTGTGTTACATCATTGAGTTTAGAGAAAATGAACTCTAAATGAACTCCTGCTACATCATGCATCCCTTCTGCCTCATCTCTCTGTCTGACCTTTTGGTATCTGTCTGTTTCTGTGCCCAACACTTGTCCTTCTAAGGGAAGCTAGAAAAGAGAGATGGTGACAGAAGTGGGCTATTGTTTACCTTTCTCATTAATTTCTCATAGATGTGCCATGCTCTTGAAAGTGACTCTATAATATATTGCCCTACTTTTAAAAGTTTTTATCACCCACTGTCTACTAGGTTCACACTTTGAATCTACAAATAAAATGAAATAAATCCATGTACTCTCTCTAGCCCCTCCCTGAAAATTCTTTCCTTGGCTGTGAAACTGTCTTCCAATTCTTTTAGACCCGAATACCTTAAGAAGTAATTCTATTTGTTCGTTCTGTTCCTCCAGTTTCCTCCCTTCTGTTTCAAGGGTCAGCTCTCACTTAAGTGATGTGTGGATAGAAGGTTCCAGACTCTTCCTCTTCGAGAGACTTCCAAGACTATCTCCTGGTTGTTTGTATGATCAGTCTAGCTTTTCATTTCTGTTTATTGGGGTACATCCCCATTTCCCACAGTGTCTCTCAAACCTCAGTGCTGTTCCCGCTCTACACACCTTCATCGGGCAGGGCAGCCCATTCTTACGGTTTTACCTACTACCTGCCTTTTCATAGAGTTGTGTGTACAGAGGAGCCTCCCCTCCCCTTTACATTCAACCTCCCATAAGAAATCTCTTAAGTAATAAATAACCACTGCCCCCTCCCAATACCCAGGCCATCTTGGCTGATGATAACAGCCTGTGAAGACACAGCAGCTGCCCCTTCAACTTCATCACGTGTTGTTTTATACAACACTCTCCATCACTCGTCTTTAGCACGTGCTGTTCCCTCCACTTAGGACTTCTGTCTCTTCTGTTTCCCTTTTATCTAATTAATTCCTGTTTAACCCTGTCATTCAGCATGGAGTGGCTGACACCAAGGCGGAAGTTCTCTTAAAATACACCAATCCAAGATTAATATTTATTAAAATATAAGCCGACACTCACGATACAGGTAACAGTGTATATAGGTGCCTGATAGTCTGGATTATCCACGCAATGAATGATGGATGCCGAAATGGTCTCTCCAGCAGTCAGGAACCAAAAAATGGGGCCTCCCAAGATCCCAGCAGCCCCTTTTGAATGGGGTTGGCCACTCCCCCTTCAGGAGCCCGGGACCCTGGATAAGCGTCTTCGGACCTTATCAGCTGACACCTGAATCCCACCACACTGAGGAGCATCACTTTGTATACAGACTAGATTGAGCCTCTGTTTAGATGGTTTCCTAGCATTCTTTACGTTTATTACATAGTGTTCATCAAAATGCAGCATCAATTATGACTTTTTTTTTTTTGTAGAAACTTGTTTGAAAATGTGAGGGAAACTTTCACAATCAGGAGAAATTTTGAATGAGGAGAAGGGTGTGTGAGATGATCCAAATATCTTTGCATAATTATATAAATGAAAAATGACCTTCATCTGTTATCAGACTGAAAGCCACATGAGGTCAAAAGTATTTGTTTTGTTTGTTTTGTGACATGTTAAATAAATATATTCCATTAAATTAGCCAACCATCTTTAGCATTTTCCAGTCTCCCATACAGAATACTCACTAATCCATAACTATCTCTACTTATACCAGTATCTTCTAGCTGTCTTCAGCGTTCAAAATCCCACACAGTCATCACTGTCTCATGCACTATGTCGTACCAAACACTTTAGCAGAAGATCTCTACCTTCAGGGAACTTTTAGTCTAGTGGTAAGAATCTAAGAAGAGTTGTACATTTGGTATATCCACACACAAATGTTTAATAAGTACAGAAGATTCATGCAATGACACAATGGATGCAGAATTAAAGAATAATGAAAGGGGAAGAAGAGATGATGTGAAGGAGATGAAGGGAAACAGTCCCATAGGTGACATAGTCCGGACAGGTAGGAGCGGTTGGATAGACTCATTGGTCCGCTCCAGCCTTCCCATGCAGTTCTGTTAGGAGGTTAGAAATCAGCACATCAAAACCCATGAGCCACTCCCACCCTTAGGAATGTTTAAGAAAGTGGACGGCATCCTTTCCTTCACGGTAAGATCAGGCTTCTAAGTTTGGCAGACAAGACCCACCGTGAGTTTTTGATTCTCTCTTAACTCATTCCCCACCTGTCTAAGCCTTAAAATCAATGTCCTAGTACACATAGTTGCTTACCATTTTTGTCATAATACCCAAGTCCTGCCCTGAGCCCTCCATCATGCCATCCCCCATGTCTGCAGTGCCATTACCCCATTTTCTCCTGATTGATTTTGTTTACATCTTAAGAGTTAGCCTCCTACAGGAAGTCCTCCATGCCTTTTCTTGCCTGCTTCCTCTCATCCTTTCTGTTAAAAGAGCCAGCGCCCAAGCTCGACTACTATATTTAGCAATTTATAAGTGCCCAGCTATTGACTGTGCCCTGCTGCAGAGACTGACTGTTTCTTGAGGGGTTTTATTAGTACTGTTTTTATTATTGTTTATTTTTATCGCTACTGAAACCCTAGATTCCAGAGTAATGCTTGTTACACAGTGATACCAAACTGTGCTTATTTAATTCATTATTGGAAGGAAGAAAAACGGAAGGGAAAGGGGAGAGTGAAGGAAAGCAAAGAAGAACATAGAAAAGGAGGGAAGAAGGCTGACCCAGAGGAGATTTAGAGAAGACCACATTTTCTTCGCCTTCAACGGAATTCTGCTCCCACAGACTGTCGTGAATGTCTGAAGACATATCACAGCCTGGGGAGAAGAAGCTCTCATGGCTTCTGCAGGACCTGGGGAATGAACGCTGCATCCTTTCTCCCTGCTCTGACATCAAGCCGCTGATGGTCACAGTCAGTGTGTGAGCCCTTCTAGAGTGCATACTTTTGTGAGGAGCCAGCTTTACAAGTGAATGTGGCTACATGTTCTGAAGGAGAAATAAGTGAGTGCTATTGTTACAGCTTTGCACCAATGAGGAAATTGTCACCAATGTGGGTCTTAAAATTCCTCCTTAAGAAACCTTTTGTTTTTAACTCTGGTTGCAAAGATTCCGTGAAGAATAACACAGCTCTGGCCTTGTGAAGCTTACAGTTCTGTTGGGGAGAGAAATCCATGTGTCACAGCTCAAGCAGAGGAGACAGTAGATTAGTTGTAGAATTACCTTCCTAAGAACTTGGACACCTGCTATGGAGAAATTTTTGATTTGTGCCTGTGTGGTAAGTGCTACTTTGTGCCTGTCTGTCACAGTTCAGTCAGTAAAAAGGAAAAGAAACATTCCTGCATCCTATTGCCTAGGAGCTCAATACTCTCTCCAAGGACAATGACAAGGACAATCCCATCCTAATACCTGGTTCCTCTGATTTTTTTTTTCTGGTAGCTTCATTCAAAATATGATCAAAAGACAGAAACCTAGTCCTAGAAATTTCAGAAGGGTTTTAACAAAATTTCTTGGATGACAAGGGATATAAAACACAAAGGAAGAAATGAAGTATCTCTGAGACACAGGTTGATCGTTCCTAATCTAAATTCCCCCAATACGAAATGTTTTCAAAAATCATAAACTTCTTCAGTACCGACAAGCTAAATGTGTCCAACCTGACTTCTCTGAATGGTGAATGAAAACACAGTGTACAGAAATCTCACACAAAATGGCCTCCAGGTTATATGCATCATAAAAGAATGTCCCATGATGAGACTCGGGTCTTATTCTCAAGATTGTGTGCATGAGTGTGTGTGTGTGTGTGTGTGTGTGTGTGTGTGTGTGTGTGTGTGTGTGTGTGTGTGTGTGTGCAAACATCCCAAAATCTAGAAACACTTCTGGTCCAAACACCTTGGCTGGAGAAAGCAAAAGGAAAAGCTGATGCTGGAATCTAGGTGCTCAAAGGACGTTCATGGGATCTGGGACCTAGAGCTGCAATGGGATTGATGGTTTTGCCCAGATGTTGCTGGAGACATGTGAGACTGAGTCTAGAAAAGATGGAATCTAGATCAGCTGCTGCTACTGTGGTGAAGGTGCCAACAACCACTTGGCATAAGAAGGAAGTCCAGCCTTCTACTACCTGTCAGTTGGCCCATTTAGCAGTTCATCATAGACACACCAACTGATGAGCAGCTTCCCAGCATGTGTTTTGACAAAGGTTCCTGGGTGGAATTCATATATTCATTGATTTTTGCTCTCTGAAGCTATATAGAATAGAGACCAGAAAACCTGTGCATGAACTTCGCTTGCCTCTGCTTAGGTATGTTGTTTGAACCTGGACTCAGTAAACCATTCACAGAGGTTTGCTGTGAACATTCCAGTGTTCATTTTGATATCCATGTGTTGGGGGGTAATGGTTTCATGGATGCTTCTTCCTGTAATAGTTTTAATTTTATTTTTCACATTTCAGCAAGTAGTGAATTCCCCACCACATTTGCCCCTCATGCCCGGTCTGTTTTCTGTTCTCGGTACTTCAGAATCCTTTGAGATGAGAAAAGCTTGGTCCTGGATGCCTTGGGATCAAGAATAATGCCAGCGCTCTGTTTCATCCTGAAGTGCATGACTAGGTGGTTACTCATTGACTCCTGGGCATTCCTTTGGATGCCTTCCTCTGATCTGCCCCGCTCTGCTCCTATACAAGCTGTAAGGCAGTTGGGAGAAGCAATGGCAGCTCTGGGTCTCCTACCATCGGAAGCTCAGACAAATCAAACCAAGAGTATCTCCCAATAGGATTAAAAGGCTTCCCCTTGAAGGCAGGGGAAGATGCCCTACTTGGACCAGCCCAAAGGGTGGGGTTGTTGAGAAGGCTTATTACCATGATTTCATCTCCAGTCCTCCAGTGTGGAGAGGGGGCTTGGGGGTTCAGAAGAAGGGATGGGTAAAGAGCACTCCTTTGGATTAGGCTGTTGTTGAAAAAGACTGTATTTTACCATTATTGGCCCTTAAAAGGGGGGAAAGAGAAGGAAGGCAGGCAAGTTGTGCTCTGTATTCAGCCCCTTTCCTGGATTAGTTAATGCTTCGGTATAATGGCTCCTTCCTGAGCCAAGCAGAACAGTCTACGTGCATTTTTTCTGTTTAATTCACATGATAGCTCTTGGATAGAAAGCACATTGCCTCCATTTTACATTTGACAGGGTGAGGAGCAGAGATGGTACATAATTTGCCCAAGGCTGCACAATACAATAGGGCCAGAAGTGACCCTCAAGCTGGAGGCTTTCCATGTGATGCCTACCAAATACTCTGCACTTCACGGCTCCTCCACCCCTGGCAGCAAGGCAGTCATTCCAAGTACAGTCAGACCCTCCCTAAGAGTGAACAGGCCTTCAGTACCACCTACCAAGTGCATGCGTTTCCCAAACCCATTTTAAAATTCCTTCCAGATGTTCATATGTCGGAGGACTCATCACTATTTGATTTTTTTTTCTCTGCTGTGAGAGGAAATAAAAATCCAGTTCTTTCCTGTCCCCTACTCTGCCCTGTTTGTCTGTTTTCCTCTGTTCTGTATAAGTCTGTTTCTACCTCTTCTGCCTTTCTAGCTGTGGGTTTCCCCAGACTTCTGTCTCTTTCAATTGCTTTACTTTATTTGTGCCCAGTGTTCAAGGTCCTTCTGACCTGCTGTCACTAGCAGGTCCCTTCTATGTCCCCTGTTCTTTCACCTCTGTCTCCCCTCTCTCCATCCTGGCTCCTCTGGCCACCCCCTTCCCTGCATCATCTCCACTGCCTGCTTGACTGCCCAGGTTCTTTATCCCATCTCCCTCTCAAAGGCTTTCGCAGCTCTTCTGTTATCCTTGTATTAGCATTGAACCCATTAAAGCTAATTTGTTTGCCCTAATCTCCATTTATTTTTCCCTAGTTGATATTAGATTTCCCTTTCTATTGCTCCAGCATGATTTTCCCTTTGTCTTCCTAATGGTCTACCACCCCCTCCCTTCCTCTATTAATCCGGTTGGCTTCACTGTGCTTTCAAGGCCCTTTTCTTTCTGCCTCCCCCAGCCCTTAGATTAACCCTGTCACCTCCTTCTAAAAAGGGCCCCCAGTGTTTGTATTTTCAAGGATGAAGCTGCCACGTAAATGCCAATAAGCCTCTAAGCTTCCTGGGGAAAGTTCTGCTGATTTTCCTAAGGACCATCTGTAGTTTCCAGAGCATAGGGGCCAGTGCTCTGGAGGCACCTGGGTCATGAGCTGTGTTGAGGCTGAAAGTTACCACGCTCTAGTTTTTCTTAGATAGGATGAACTTTGGGGCTTTCCCAAAGATTTTTGAAGGCTGCTTCCAGCTTGCTTATGTCCTATATTATTTTATTAGTAGCCTAACTTTCTCCTTGTGGCTGAGATTTGGTAGTTTCTTGAATAGGCACAGTACTTCACCTTCCTAAAGACGTGAAGGCCTGTGACTGCGATTCTGGGCATGACTGCTTTACACACTGCTCTCTGGCTTCCATATATCCAAAGAGAGAGGCCTACCAGGAGCAAGGTTCACTAATGTTCTCTCCTTGCCAGCCTTGCCTGTGAATCTTGCTCTTGGGGCTGCTTTCTGGACCCTGGGAAGCTCAGAGGCAGCGATAGCGGCAGCAACTCCTCTTATAAGTATAGACTCCTTTCTGGGGAGCAGAGTCCTTCTTCTCCCCTTATTACTCACTAGACTCCCCTGGGAAGCCAGGTACTTTTTACCTTAAACAGTTCAAAGAGGAGGTTTTGGCATAATGTCCCTGATCCTGGGTCTTTCCAAAGGTCTTCTGGAGAGTGCTTATAGTTTATATCCACTCTGAAGAATATAAATAACTATGAACCAAAATCAATAATTAGTTGATAAAACATGAACTTGCAACTAGAAGCCCCCCAGAGCTTGGGTTAGAGGTCTTTCTTCTGGCTCCTCCCCTTGAGTTCCTGGTACCAAAGGTTTGGACAGTGGTAGACATCTCTGAGCTACACAGCAGGAATCAGAACTTGGTAATTCAGAGCAGGTGAAGACACCTGCCGTACACACTTTGACTTCTCCTTCCTCACAAGTCACTCCAGACTCCCCCTGGACTCAGAGGCTAGTGGCTATCAAAATGCTGTTATTGTTTTAAGAAAATGGGTTGATATTGAAACAATGTTCAATTAGTGAGATTTTTAATTTAATGAGTGCTCACTCTTTGATAGTATTCTGGGATGCCTGTAAACCAGTTGAAGAGGCTTCTGAACAGACTTGCCCTTGAGAAACATAAACATTAATAACCTTTACTATGTTACCAAACCTTAAGGCGTTTCAATCTGTCACCATGAATCACACGTAGAATACCCACAGGTGATATATGTCTGCCTGAGCGGGGATCAGTGTGTGCAGTCAGTGTGTGCATCTAAGTGTAGGGCAAGTAAACAACCCAAGTTATGTTATCATGTGCTGCTAGGTCACTAGGTTCTGTAGCTCAGCTACAGGGCAATATACTGAGTTTAGTGAAAACGTATTTTAAAATGACAGAATATGTAAGGAGGAAAATAGAGAGGTGCCTAAAAGAACCCCTAGTGAGGACAGAAAAAAAAACACATGAAAGTAGGGAGGGAGAAGACAAGAGGATGTAGAGGGGGTGGAAAGGAGAGGATGGAACAGTTGGGGTGACTACAGTGACTAAGAGGCCAGATAAATGAGGAGTCTTTACTATAACACAATCACAAAGTAGAAAAAAGATATGCTTTCCCCCTTTGAACTAAGCCGTCTCTGTTTCTCTCCAGCTCGGGGTTTCTTTGCCTTTGAGATCTTAACTAAGAAAAGATGAAACTGACAAGTTTAGAATCAGACATGAAAGAGTGTATGTATATGTGAGGAGGGATGTTGTGGAAAGGAGCCAAAGAAGAAGAAAGACTGGAGTTGGAGCCCTTATGGCAGGACAGTGGGAGTCTGGTCACCCTGAGTTACACAGGTAGGAACGTAAAAACCTGCCTTTCTGAGTACAACATATCAAACAAAATCGTCAACAATCCATGGTTTCCCTAACTGTCTGAGTTAGGGTTTTCTATAGATGTGAAGAGACTCTATGACCATAGCAGCTCTTATAAATGAAAACAATTAACTGAGGGGGCTTGTTTACAGATTCAGACATTTCAGTCTGTTATCATCATGTGAGGAGCACAGCAGCACACCAGCAGACTTGGTGCTGGAGCTAAGAGTCCTACATCTTGGCTCAGGCAACAGGAAATTGACTGAATGTCACACTAAGGGAAGCTTGAGCAACCTCATAGCCCAACCCCACAGTGGCTGCACTTCCTCCAACAAGGCCACACTTTTTAATAGTGCCACTCCTTTTAGGAGCCATTTTCTTTCAGAACACCCCACTAACTCAGAACCTGGCAAAGGGGATTGTTTGCTCTAAGGCCACACCCAGAGTGCTGAGAAAAAGCATGGAGTTGCCTGCATGACCTGTGACCACATTAATCTGAGCCTAGGTTTCTGCAGAGCATCTGATTCCAGAGGCCTAGTACTCCAGGGCTATCCTTGGACTCAGGGGCTAAGGTCAGAAGCCTCCTAAGACAAGAGAAAGCTAAGGTTGAGCCCTCTACATGATACCAGCAGGGTGGTCCTGAGGCTGTTGTAACTAAGTAAGAACAGCACACTGAGGATCACAGAGGTTCCTGTGTAGCCTCTGTGGTGGTGGAGTAGGCTGCTGTGATCAACAATCTGCAGAAGGGGACACGTATCCATGCATACCAAGGCTACTCTGAGAGTGCCTACAGCAAAGAAAAGATGACCTAATGTCCAGGCTTATTTCCTTGATGAGCCAGGACAGAATTAGTTTTCTGACTTTTTCATTTCCTGTCCATGGAGGCCCTTTGACAATCTTGATGCTATTACAGTAGAAAAATATATGGCATAGACTGGGTGGAGCATCTTCAGAACCAAGGAGTACCCTGAAAGACAGTGTGTTCTCTCCTCAGCTTTTCTGGGTTGTCATTTTAATCTTTTTAACTTTAAATCCATATATAAGGCTCTCATATGAAGTTCTGTGCTTGGCATCAGGATTAAGTCCCCTCCACCACAGAGAAACAGAAAAGATTTTAGACAAGTGTTGATGTCCCCTACTCCATCGGTCTCAAACCTGGATTTCTGCACTTGATGTCACAAGGACTCAAATTAGCTACAGGTAAAGTCAAGATTAGGAAAGGGGTACTTATATTGTTATGAGCTGCACTGTGTCCTGCTCATCAAATTTCTATGTTGAGGTCTTAACTCTCAGTGCTTCAAAATGTAATTTTATTTGGAAACAAGATGTTTGCAGATGATAGGGTTAAAATGAAGTCATAGGATGGGCAATGATCTGTCATGATCATGCCATAGACAATAGTGTAAATCGGGACACAGGAATAGGCAGATGGGGAGAGCATGTGAAGACCATGAGCCAAAGGTCCCCAGAGACTGTCATCACACTGGCAGGTAGGAAATAAAAAGGAAGTAACTTTGATAATACCCTGACCTGAAGCTTCTGGTCTCCAGGGCTCTGTGATAAGAAATTTATGATGTTAATTACATTCTGTTTGCCTATTTTGTCTCCATAGCCCTAGCAAATCACACAACTGGAAGGATTTTGTTTTGTTTTCATTTTTTGTGTTATCTGTGTCAGTGTGTGTCTTGCTATGTGATCCAGGCTGGCCCTGAACTCTTCATTCCTCTTGTCTCCGCATCCTGAGTGCTGGGATTATAGATGTTTCACCCAAATGCATGTCTGTGAATCTTGTGGTGTGCCAGAGGCCAGAAAAGGGTGTCATATCCATTGGAACTGGTGTTACAGAAGGTTGTGAGCCACCATGAAGGTGCTGGAAATTGAACCTGTGGCCTCAGGGAGCTAGTTCTCTGGAATGCTCAGTAATCTGCCCAGCCTCCTCAATGGGGTCTTAACTCTGAATTGAACTCAGCAGATGGAAAGGCCCTCTGAAATACTCTTCTGAGGCACTTGACTGTCCTATAACCTCGCTCTAAAGGGTCTTCTAGTACAAATTTAAGCAAGACTCTGGGGATAATCTCGTTAAACATCACACCCACATCTCCTGACATCACTGTCTCCCTCCAAAGCCAACACTCTGGTCTTTTTTATTCTTGACCCTTTTATTTTGTTGTGGAATTTTTTTTTTCTCCTTAGAAGAGCACCAGTGAATTGGCACAGCAAAGTAAGTTTCAACACACATCTCTTCTCTTGTTCTGTGTTAGACAGGGTCCCTGCTAGGGTACATACAGAAGATGCCAAATTCACGGGGTAGCCTCAAGTTGTACCAGCTATTATATAAACAATGCATTCCTGAACCGATCACCCACTCCCCTGTGACAAGCATGGAAGTGCACCTGTGAGCTAAACACTATTCTTGGGCTGCTCTGTCTCCAACAGTCCAATCACTGCTCAATACCATCACACTTAGGACTATATTAGTCATTTTTTTCATTTGCTGTGAAAAAGCAAGGGTTTATTTTTGGTTCACAGAAGATATCATGGTGGGGATGGCAGGAATATGAGGTGTCTGGTCATTCTGAGTCCAGAGTCAGGAAATAAAGCCTATGAGATGGTGCCCCCCACAGTTAGGGTGGATCTTTATCCTTTGGGTAAATCTTTCTGGAAATACCCACATAGTCTCAGAGGTGTCGTTTTGTGATGAATCTAGAGTCGGTTGAGTTGACAATGGAAATTAACCATTACAGAGGCTAAGCCTCTAATGCATGAATCTCTGTGGTCAAACCAACATGCCATAGCAGTGACCTATTGAAATCATCTCTTTTAGTACAAAGAATATAGCTGGGTGTGGGGGAGGTTGAAGTAAAGAGGTTTAGAAAGGAAAAAAAGGGGAAAGAGAAAAAGGAAATGGAGAGGAAGGTGAGAGAAGGGAAGAGGAGAAGGAGGAAGAGGAGGCAGCTCCTTTGAATTGGCAAATTCTTGTTAAGCACTTGACTACACATCTACACGCCAGGTATTGCCTGTAATTTGAGTCTTAGCCTGCAAGAATCTAGAAACTCTCTATTGCCGCGGGAGTACTTGTCTTTAATCTAACCAGCCACCCTGCCAAGCAGCCTGTGTCCACCAGGCAGACCCCTGGGTCAGAACTGCCAGTGTCTGCCCGTGTTTGCAACTTCTGGTGGTCTTTGTAGTCCAACCTGGCTGCCCTGCATTTGACCTCTCCGGGCTGGAGAGGTGTGGCCGTGGGGAGCTCCATCCATGGGAGCCGCAGCAGGTTTGCCAGAGGGCTGCATTCCTTATTTCTTCAGTCTCCTGGTTGTCATTATTATAAAGAAATTGAAAAGTAATTACATCATATGACATGGAAAGAGTCAGGTATGGTTCCCGTTGGCCTTCAGTCAGTAGGTAAAACAATAGAATATGTTATTAAAGAAGCAAGTGGAAGTTACCCACAAAGACATTCATGGGGACTTCGCTCCACATGGGATTCTGTACAGCATGTAAAAGCTTTTAACTTTCATCTAGTTCAGAGACAGAACACCACAATCAAAGCTAAAGAATGTTTGTTGGTAATGGGAGCTGAGTGCTAGAGAGGGGGACAGAGCAGATGGGGTTGGAAGTCAGGACAGCGTCCAAAGTTTGAGGGTGTCTGAGAGTCTCATTGAATGGGGTGGAACTGAGCAAAGTTTTGTCAACGTTGTGGGAAGAGAGTCAGTGACCAGGGGCTAGCATTGAAGGGACCAAGGTCCAGAAGTGGGAATGGACATGTGTGTGCTGGAAGCAATGACCAGTTCACTGAGACATGGGTTTGCATAAAGAGATACTGGGAAATACTGTGGGCAAGGTGGAAGGGAGTCATCTCAGCTCCCAGATGAGCAGTTAACAGCAACAACAAACCTGTTAATAATTGGATTAAAAGGAAGTACAAGCAAGGATCCAAGATAATTTTGGAAAATCACCAGGCTAAGTTTTTCTGGAGTGGCACCAGGGGAGGAGAGAAATCAAAACATTTTGATAATGTGAATAATCTAGCTATCAAAACGTACTGCCACAGCTGTTCTCTTAATAAAAACATCAAAGTCAAACAGACTCTGGCAAGAGAGGGGGGGAAAATGTACATGAGAAGTGCCCAACACAGAAATGTGGAGTCAGTCAGGCAAGGATGGAAGTTTTGTGAAGAGGCCGGTCAAATGCTCTGTAAGCAGACTTTCTGTAGGCAGAACAGAATGGATATCCCGGCCTGGCTTTGCTAAATTCCACATGGCTGCTCTGCGTCATATCCATTAAGTATGTCCTCCTTCACAAGGACACACATCCTAGAATTCCCCAGCTCTACTTGAGCTACCTTATGTGACTTCACCTCTGGCCCTCTCTCAGCTGTACCCACAAGTCACAGGTTAGCCTGCCTCCTTCTCCCCCTTGCTCAGCATTTTGTGTCTGTGTGGACTGAAACCTTTCCTTGGCTGTCGAAAGTCCACTTTGCTTTTCTATCTCTGGAATGTCAGCGTGATGGCAGAGGTATCCAGTTTTGAGAAACTGCCTATGACAGCGTTAAGACTCTCTGTCCACAGTCCTGCATCTTCAGGAACCAAGAGGCTGGATTCTGGAAAGGATGAGTCATTACTACTGTCTCCTTGGTAGCTTTGTCCTTGCCTTCTACAGTGAAGGACTAAGTAGGTATTTATGTATTTAACTGAGTGGTTTAATGCTAATCCTGATTAAAATAATTTCGAATTAAAACCTGTGGCTTGGAATAGGTAATCAGGTAGGGCACAGGGAGAAGATTTGGGAGACGGAAATGAATGCCAATTGTTCCTACTGATGAATTTGCAGAGTGTGCTCTGGGTGGCCAAGGGAGCTTTAGAGAAGGAGTAAGGTGTCAGGGTCAGCGAGCAGAGAGGTATGGAGGTGCTTCCTGCAACACAGGATGCAGACTGAGCATCTACAAGGTGGAGAAACGGGTGGGTCGGTCAATAAGAGGCTCCCATGGGAGAATGGGAGGCTGGGAGTAGGATCCTTCCCAGAGAGGGGACCAAATGTGTGTGCTTTCCAGAGGGAGACAAAAGGAACCACGATAACTATGGGTTTCTAGGAGGGACTCTTCCGAGATGACAAGACCTTCAGAGGAAATGTCAAGGAAAGGCATCCTGGCCTCAGGTGTAGTTTCAGTTGTCGACTTGACACAATGTAAAACCACCTGGGAAGAGGAGTGTCAACAACGGATTGTCCATATTAGTTCGGCCTGTGGATTTGTCTTTGTGAAAGGGTTTGGGTGTCTTGATTACACTAATTAAGGTGAGAAGACCCACCTAACCTGATTGGCACCATTCCCCGGATTCTGGATTGTATGGGTGAGAATGTAGGAATACTAGCAGACACGCATTAATTCATTGCTCTTTGCTCTGGACTGTGGGGATATATAGCGAGACTGACCGCTTCAAGGGCCTGCTGCTTTAACTTCCCTACAGTGGAATTGTGAGCCAAACAAATCCTTTCTCCTTTAAGTTGCTTTTGTCAGCAACAGGAAACGAAACTCGGTGTTTACCAGGAAAGCTGAGAGAGTGAGACCATAGCAGCACAGATGTGTAATGGGTGAGTGGGTGCATGCCTGTGAAGCTGAGTAATGGAAGGCGCTGCTCCAGTAACCACGTCACTCTATTTCAAAGCACCTGGGTTCCTTAAGTGACCAATATATATGAACTGTATCATGTACCTAGAAAGAAGGGGCATTGTTAGGAAAAATCAGGGCGAGTCCCAGAGATGCTCTCTGATGGAGAGAGGCATGTGTATCTCATTATTGCTTGTAACTGGAGAGGCATAGTCTTTGTGTGGACATCACACCAATACTAGCTATTCTGACATGTATTAAGTCAGGACTGTCAGATTGTTCTGCAACAAGCAACTTGAAGCAGTGAGCTTGACAGGACTGCCGAATCAGATCCTAGATCCTGGATCCCAAAGAACAGACAGAGAAGTTCGTAAGTGGAAAAAGTTACACCTTCAACTTGAAGGTACTTTGTCTACAAATGCACTGTTCCCTGCTAGGACTTTAGGCTCTGTTGCATTGATGTGCACCTCCTCTGCTCACCTACAAGAAAGTATTGCTTCTTATGAAAGTGATAACTATTTGTTCTCTGGGTAAAATGTACAATAATCATAAACACTACTCTGTGGGTGCTTTCAACAGTCTTGGTCTCATATGTTCCCGAAATTCACTAGCTTTTCCTGTTCCCTTTTGAGTTTTGCCCAACAGACACCTGTGTGAGCTTAGATGTAGCTGGGCAGTAGGCTTGGGACAAATGCCAAAGGGCCCCAAGGGGATGTTCTGCTCCATAATTCTAAATCAGAGCAGAAGGTTAGCGATGATGCTTTTGAGCAGGGGATCCTGCCTGCTCAATGTATGCTCAATGCTCCAACTCAGGGTACAAACAAGCTGGATTCTGCACAGAATAAGTTTTTCGGAAATTGCCACTGATGACTTTAACCAGGGAAGATCTGCCAAGAATTCAAGAGAGCTAGTGATGTTAACAGTGGCTGCTAGCAAAGGGTCACCGTTCCTGAGCCCCAGTTCATAAAAAGTAATGCTGAATCCAAAAATATCCACTGAAACTCCATGGCCATTCACATTCTTTAACTTTATAAAGGACTGGGGCTAGGGAATGAGAACGTGACTAAATAAAGCTTATTTCTCTATTGTTATCTAAAACTATAAGCTGTACAACCCCAAGGTTGTATGGGCTATTTCCACATGCATAAATGAACCCACAAAATGAAGCAGAAAGCCTGGGGAGCTTGTATTCTGCTTTACCACTCTATCTATTATTACCTCCTTGCAACTGTGGGTACAACCAGGACCTATCAGTTACACCTGTAATTTCATAGCTGAGTCTCCATGGCTCTCTGAGAACAGAGGAACTTCCATTTCCCATTTATCACCTTTAGTCTTAGAGCAGTTTCTAAGCATTGTAAAGTATTTGGGGGGGGTTGTTGATGTTTTTAGAGGCAGGGTTTCTCTGTGTAGCTTTAGAGCCTGTCTTGAAACCCATTTTGTAGACCAGGCTAGCCTCAAACTCAGAGATCCACCTGCCTCTGCCCTCCAGTGCTAGATTGATTAAAGGCCTATGCCACCGCCACTCGATGCCTTGTAGTCTTATTCCTAGTGTGTTATGTGTCTAAGAAGGTAGTAGTACATGTCTGTATGTAACTTACATCTGCAGCATATTTGGTATGGATATGAGTGTGTGTAGTATCTGAGATTGAGGACTGAAAATGGCCAGGTGTCCAGACTATAAAAATTAAGTAGCCACTCACTCATTCTCAGAACTGGCCATGCCTTGTATAAGCCCACAAGAAAGTTGTTTTTACACCTTTATACCTCTCTAGTTCCACGTCTGGTTGTATGTGTGTGTCCATGTATTAGGTGTGAGTATCAGGTGTGTGTGTGTATGTGTGTTGATATGTTTGCATCTAGGTATCTGTGTGTCTCAGCAGCTCTCACTAGACTTCAGCCTGTAAGGGAGGCCCTTTCTCCCCATTTTCTAACCCTGCTCACACAGAGCAGGCCACAGACAACACACTCTCTCACCTTAGAGCCTCTAATCCAGACTCACCATACTTTAGGGTGGTACCATAAGGTCACCCAGAGAGAGCCCTGTTTTTGAGAAGAGGTTCTCCATCTACCACAAGGACTCTAGGACCCCGAATCCAGCAAACTTTTAGTCATCTCCTATCACTGTGGTGTGATGAAAGAGCCTCACCTGTGACTCCCCCCACCTTAACACTTCTGGGGGTCAAATCCTATGCAGTTCTTGTAGTTTGTGTGCGAGTGGCCTGACAGACCCTCAAATAGCTCAAGCCTAGAATGTAGGAGCCACAAAGAGAAATACTCGGTAAACAAAGTAGACTACAGTCATAAAGACACAGCACTAGAATTTCGGGGGAGGACTTGGGGAGAAGAGGGGATCACAGAAAGCTGGAGATCGCTCAGATATAGGCAGCAAGCGGGTCACAACTGACTGACAAAATCAAGTGCTCCTGAGGTCACACAGTTGGGAAGAGTTTCAAGGCTGGGCAGGTGTGACCCTAGAGGCCAACCTTTTTATCACACTATTTTGCCCCTTAGCAAAGGGAAATTTTAGGTTCTCTGGGCTCAAGATGGGTGCTGTCTGTGTGGGGCACATTGAGGAGCACACACACACAAAATCTGCAAATAGTCAGAGGTCTGCAGATACCAGAGATGGGTGGCAATGATGTCCATCCTAAGATAAGTATGTGAGTATGAAGAAGTCACCCACAATTGCTACCTCCATTTTGAGACTTCTCAAGAACAGGGGCAGTGTTCAAATGAAAGAAAAATTGGGTCTACACTGCATGATACCCTGGCAAAGGACCCCTTTCAGCTGGTAGAACCTGGCATTTTAACTCTGCAGAAGTGGGCATCTGTCCATGATTCTGACACCTTTAAGCTGTCTCATTTTTGAGATGTCCAGTCATATGGAGATGAAACTCCAGTGTAGGCTTCCCTGGAACTTACTGGTCCTACCCAGGCTCCCAGGATACCTTTCTGGAGCAGAGCACTTCAGAGATCCACCAGACCACAGATGGCCACAGGGGAGTTAGTTGTCAGCTGTGAAGATGTGGTTGCTCTGTGGTGCCTGTTCAAGATAAATGACCTGAGCTTCCTGGTGCTCCTGACAGACCTCACCTGTCTGTCAGTGTCTGTCCTTTGCCCTGTATCTGAGTTGTTATCCCCTTTCTGGTTCTATGGGTCTGTTCCCTTTACAGGGATTCACAAGAATACACTTCCCTGCCTTGAGTATGTACCTCTCACATCCTCACCATGAAAATCCAGCCATTGACCTTCTTTGTCCTAGCCACAAATGCCACCATCACTGGCATGGTGCCCTGAAAATGGTAGGTGGCAGTCCATGTAGGCTAGTTAAGCTGAAATAAACTGCTGCCTCTCAGGTTCCAGCTGTTCCTAGATTGACTCTGGTGCTGTTTCTTGCCCACATCCTTCCTCCTCACTTCCACCTCAGAGTCAGAATCAGATACCCATCCTAAGATGGGTCTGTGAGTATGGGGAGGCCACTCACTATTGCCACTGCCATGTTGAGGCTTCTCAAGAGCAATAAAGCCAAGCTGAGGTCAACAACTAGTGCTCAGATCCTAAGACTTAAATGCCAACCAGGGTCTGCCGTGAGGCTCAAACTGGGTTATTATCACACAAAGCAGCAAAATAGAAGACAGGGGTGCATAGAGAAGGGGGTGGAAATAAAAGGGAAGAAATCAGAAAGTTGGTGATTTTTTAATTTCTAAAAACTAAGTGGTATAGGTCTATTTAAAAAATAAGTTTCTAAAGCAAATGTTTTGTATGTCCTGTCTTAGCTTCATAGCGCTCATGCTGCGTATGAAGCTAAGGCACAGGGGCTCTCAAGAAGGTTCCACAAGACCCTAGCACAGTGGTTCTCAACCTTCCTAATGCTTCAACTCTTTAATACAGCTCCTCATGTTGTGGTGACCTCCAACCATGAAACTATCTTTGTTGCTGATTCTTAACTGTGTGTTGCTACTGTTATGAATTGTAATGTACATATTTTTGGAGATAGAGGTTTGCCAAAGGGGTCATGATTCACAGATTGAGAACCGATCCCCTAGTTCTATTAAAAGCTCAGTACTTCTGGTACTAAGCTTTCTTGTAAAATGAAGCAAGAAATGGTTTCCTAGCTAGGACAGTGCAGCAGCCGACTGTGCCAACAGTGGCTACAGTCGACATTTCCCAAGTGTCTTTCTGTTTCATCTCAATGTCCCTGTAGGATGGGCCTACTGTTTTGTTTATGTGAAATATAAAAAGGTCTTGTCTAAATTTACAAAAGAATAAAATTTTAGTTCAGGGTTTCAAGTTCTCCATTTAAAGTCTTGGAAGACCTACTAAAACAATGTGGTATCTGGCAATGTGTCCTAGACTCTCAGTGCTCCAGTGGCCATGATATGTATGTATATACACATATATGTATATACATATACTATGTGTGTGTATGTATATATATACATACTATAGCTAGTGATGTAGCTCAGTTGTCCCCTCTTAGAGTGCTTTCCTGGCATATAGGAATCCTGGAGGTGACCCTCACCACCTTATACTCCAGTCATGGTGGCTCCTGCTTGGAATCCTAGCATTCAGAAGGTAGAGGGAGAGGCATCAGAAATTTATGCTATCTTCTGATACCTGGGCCACTTGGTCTCTTTTTTTTTTTAAATTTATTTACATTTTTATTTATTTTATTTTTGGTTTTTCAAGATAAAGTTTATCTGTGTAACCTTAGCTGTTCTGGAACTCACTCAGTAGACCAGGCTGGCTTAGAACCCACAGAGATCCACCTGCCTCTGATTCCTAAGTGCTGGGCTTGAAGGCATGGGCAACCACCACCTAGCTCTTAAAGTTTGTTTTGTTTTAGAAAATGAAAAAGAAAGAAAGGAGAAGAAAAGAAAAAAAAGAAAGCCACTATGTGCCATCGTGAGGATATTAATTTCTTTTGAATATATTCAATATATTTATATTGATTTATTTAAAATATGTGTGTATTATATTCATTGGGTCATTAGTTTTACATATACTGCTTCCTAGAAGCCCTGAAACATCTCCCAATTTCATACAGATAAAGTAGTCAACCCCCAAAGGACAACAGACTTGCCTAAGGTCACAAAAAGAAAACATGGAGGGCCCAGGTCAAGAACAAAGCCTCCCCAGCTTAGCCCCTCCTGCTGCCTTTGGAACAGGGCCTTCTATGGAGAGAGGCGCCAGGACCCTGGCTTCACAATCATTTGGGAAGTCCCCATTCTCTTGAAGCCTCACAGGCCCTGAGCTCATCTTTCTCAGATATTGGAGACACCAAAGGATAAGAATTACAGCCCAAACAGAGGGTTGTGTGTGTGTGCAAACACACAGGTTCACAGGATGGCAGCAGATTAAGCCATCTCCCTCCCTCGTAGATGCATCATTCAGCCAGACCAGGCTGCTGCCCTGTTCTGACAGTGGTAATATGCCCCAGCAGACTAATTAGCACTGACTGCCAGGTCACTCCAAGGCCACTTAGGAAAACATGTGAAAAAGACAAAACCAATGGCCATTGTGAATGAAGACAGAAAGAAGACAGACAGACAGATACAGGGAGAGACAGAGGAAGGGATGGATGGAGATGGGGAGGGGGAGACAGGAGAGAGAGGGAGAAAGGATAGGGCTAAAGATGCCCTTCTTTTAGTTCTCTCTTAAATCAAAACATCACAAAAATTGTAACCAGCTCAGCAACTAATAAAAATGTTGAAACGAACCACATTATGAGCTGATGTTATAAAGGAAGCTGTAGAGGCTGCAGAGGAGCAGGAGCCTTGGCTTTGATGCCCTGGGGGAGAAACCCAGAGGAAGCCACAGAAGAAACAAAACCGAACTTGGAGAAAATGCCCCACACCCAGCGTCCCAGCTGCATGGCCAGGAGATTGGATGACTGGCCCCTGGCAAACTGGAAAGACCTTCCTGGATACACCAACACTTTTTTTTTTTTTTTCTTTTTAAATCACAGACACTCAGTCACCATTCCTGAAGTGAGCCCAGGTACCTGGACTAAATGTCATTTTCAGCTGCTACAGGAGGGAATCCGTTTCCTGTGGGTTTTCAACTTTCTAAGATTCCAGTGATGGCATTTCTTTGGAGACAGACAGAGATGTGATAGTTTGGAAGGATGGAAAGACTGGAACCCTGCTGCAGACACATTTTAGCTAATGGCTAGAGCCTGGGCACAAGGACAAGGCAAACAGGCAGACCGAAGGCTCTAACAGTGCCTGCTGGTACAAGCCCTGCAGCCTCCTTACCTGTGTTCTGACTGAGCTTCTATCAAGTTAGCAAGTGTGGACAATCCGTCTGTTGCTACTGAGTTTTAATTGGGGTGAAAAGGGAATGGATTGAGCTCTGCCTCTGTTCATGGGTTCCTTTTCATTTCTCCTGTCAGGCAAAGTCATGAGGATTAACTAAGATGATGGATGTGCCAGTTCTTAGTACAGCGCCACACCTCTAACAGTCCTTGGAGATGAAAATCTCAGCTTCCTGGCACTAAACTCCAGGGTAAGTTTGGCTCAAGGGGACTGAGATTTTCTTTCTTTGACCATAAAAGTAGCATTACTTGTACAGGAGGGGCTGGGCAGATGGCTGTGCAGGGCCTAAATATTCTTGGCATCTCATGTGGCATTTCAGACTATGGAATCAATGCAGAAAAGAGACCCAGGAGTTTATGAGGGATGCCTGAACTCCCTTACCCCTTATCCTTGGATAAAGATGCTGGTTTCCAGCAGCCCCATTCCTATAGACATTTCTTCAGTTTAGGCAAAGTTAGCACTCAGTGACATGAATGAATGGTTTGCCCCCAAAACCTTGCCACGGAGATTTTTTTTTCTGGTTTCTGTAAAATAAACATTTGATCACCATGTCCCCATGAGGTCATGGGAGTGGACTGAAGGGTGTTTGGAAATCCAAGCAGGCTTACTTGACTGACTCTGGACGTGAGGAAATAATTATCTCTTCCTCACAGATGCACTTTAAAGCATTAAATCTGTTAATGCAGATTTAAAAATAAAAAAGTTTGAAGCTTCTTCCCACCTGTTTGGCTTCAGTTATTCCCTTTCAGATTTACTCTGCTGTGCTGGGGGAACTGGGGTTAGCTCAGCTTCCAGGAGCCCAGAGCCCCCTGATGGTTATTCTTTGTATTTTTTAACCCCAGAGAGACCCATCTAACATTGCTTTAGGAACGGTCTTTGAACACATTTCATATGCCTTGACTCCCTTCTCCCAAGGAAGCTGGGCTAAGTAAAGCATTGCCACCTGAATCCAGAAAAAACATTAATGATATGAGGTAAATCCTTAGAACACATTTGGACCCTGAAGTTTCAACTCTGAAGCAAGTGGGCGCTCAGAAGGGGAAGTGCCTCAGCTTATATTAACTATCAACTCACAGGCAAAATGATCCCGTCTTGAATGGGAACTTATTCTGTGCCCCCTCCTTTTAAGTCTCTCTCTCTCTCTCTCTCTCTCTCTCTCTCTCTCTCTCTCTCTCTCTCTCTCTCTCTCTCTCTCTCACACACACACACACACACACACACACACACACACTCACGTTTCTTTTATCTCTCATTCTCCACTTCAGAGCTCAAAGCTCCTCAGCTTGCTGGCCCTTCCTGCATTGATAGACCGGCTTTAAAATGCTAAGAACTGAATGAAGACCAACTGTGGAGAGAAAGTAAACACATCCAAGCACCAGTCAACTCTGGCAAGAGCCTCACTCGCTGACATTACAAATTATAGTTCCTGCCTGAGCTGGGGAGGATGCCCTTGCAGTCTGGGTAAGGGCTGAAACCACAAAGCAACCCTCTCTGCCCTGGTTAGCTGTGCCCCAGAGGAGGCAGGTCACATTTTTTTTTTTTTTTAAACCTGGTTTAGAAGTTCCTAAGCAAAGTGGAGCCAGCTACACCAGTGTGTACCTCCCTGGTTTCATGTTTAGAAATGTATCAATAAGAGAGTGAAGACAGCTTAATTTTTTTCCCACTCTAGAAGGGTTTTCCTTAAACTCTCTATGTGCAGGTGAAACTTGCCAATGAAAGAACCGGAACACACACACACACATTGTTTTTATGAAAGCCAATTAATAAATGCTAATTCATTCAGGCATATCTCCACTAAATTACTGTTTCATTTAATTGCAGGGGAATTTTCCATTACTAAACTCTCCCTTGCTGATTTTTTTTGCATTATTTATATATTTTTCCAGTTTCACTAATAGTGAGGTTGGTATGTGATATTATCTGCTGTTTGTACGTCTTAAATTTCATTTTCATTTGAAATGTTTCCTCATTCTTGCAGTTCCACATAATCTTGGAGAAGCAGAATTAAAAGTAGGCAAGATTTTATTTTTCACATATATGATTGAAAAAAGATACTGGCTGAAATTGGTCTGACAAAATGCATCTCACATGTTTATATTCCTGAAGTTCACAATTGTGTGTGTGTGTGTGTGTGTGTGAGAGAGAGAGAGAGAGAGAGAGAGAGAGAGAGAGAGAGAGAGAGAGAGAGAGAGAGAGAGAGAGAGGAGGGAGAGAGAGGAGGAGAAAGAGTGTTGGGCTAAATTCAGGAATATCTTCTTATGTCAAGTCATGTTAATTGGTGTGCATATGCAAACAGAGATGGGCTTTCAGAAAAATAACAACACCACCCAAATCTGTGTGTGTGCTCCTAGAACACGGTGAAGTTTTGTTTGTTCCTCTTCATACATTTCCAAATCAAAACTTTGAAAGCTGGATGCCCAGTATCTTAACCAGTGGCTGCTCAAGAATTCGCCTCTTTATAAACATAAAAAGGAGGGAGCTTGGGGTGATATTTAGGGATGGCTCAGGGACTGTGGTAGAGAGTACACGTTCAAAAGAATGAGTTCTGAAATTAGGATTTCAATTTATTTTTAAACCAAAGATCCTAGTCACCTGCGCTGAGCCATCTCCTTCCCAAGGTAATGGTGCACTTTCTCACTGATCTCTTTCCTCCCTCCCCCATTCCCTTCCTTTTCTTTTTCCTTTATTCTTTCCCGTCTTTCTCTCTCACAGTACAATGTGCTGGAGGTCAATGATTAAACTGTTTACTTCAAGGTTTAGGTATGAGACAGCATGTCACCCACCATAAGTAAAGTTTCACCTTTATACCCAGCTCCATCAATAATTAGAGAGCAAAGATGGCTGCTAGTAAATCATACAATTAGCTCTTAACAAACCTGATTTTGTCTGTTCCAAGCCTTCCAAGTTTCACTGATTTTACTTAAAAAACAAAACAAAAACTACAAAGAGGGAACCTGATCCAAGATAAAGACAGCAGCGCACAAAGAGCTAGTAAGTACATCCATGGAAAATGTGTGCCCATAATAGTTAGCTGCACTCATTGAAATTGGAGATCTGAGGCTGTTCTAGAATGTTCTGATTTGGTTTTTAATAGATAATCTCCTTTGAACCAAAATGATTCTTAATCATTAAAATTCCATGGAATCGATTTATATTTTGTTTCCTTGGTGTCCTTTGTCCTGTTCAGGAAGAACAAATAGCAAAGTCCTTAAGGGTACAGATTGATAAAATTAATTAACTTTCCTTTACTCCGAAAAGGTCTCAAGTAAATGCTTCCAATAGACATCAAAAAAGTGTCAATTAGAAATAATTACTTCTTATCAATCAGTGGGGCAATTAAAGTGACAACGCTTGAAAAGATACTTATCTTAAAACTAATTCACAGGGCAACTAAATTATCTCCTAATTAACTTGCAGAGGGTGGGAAGCTAGACCATCCTCAAACAAAGATGAATTGAGGAACCCCAATACCTCTTTATGTTTCTGGACACCAGCTCACCTCTCAAGAACAGCCCCCCCCCCCCCGTTTTTCCCCCTCCAAGCAAGGCAAGAAACCTGGAAAGATCCTTTCAATTGATCCTTCCCCAGGAGGCACCGGCTTTAGGTATAAAGGCAGCTTAGATGCGTTCGTTCTTTCCCTAGAACTTCTCATCTGCTGTTAGAATGATATGTTTTCAGGACGAACAGTTTCTCCATAAGTTTTTTGAATATTACTTTTAATGGCAATCTGCTTTCTCTTTACCAGATCCTCTTCTTCATAGAAATAGCATTATCTGCATTTTAATATTTAAGTGGAGATCATTTCTCAAGCATCTTTCAAAATATTTTTTAAGCTTCTGATTTTTAGAGAATGTTGTACCCCGGTGCAACAAAAAAAAAAAATCCTGCGGATCTACGGAACGCCCAGCCCAATGCTGACCTACAGATGTCAAAATAATTCACTCACAGCACGAACTCCCCTCGAGAATAAAGCTGTAAAGATGACCTTTTTGCAAGACTAGATTAGCCCGGGAGGAGTGGACGTGAAGGGTGATCCGCCTTGGCCTGAGCGCCAGTGCGACGGAAACTTTTGCTGGGTAGCTGGGATGGCTGGACCACGGGAGTCTGGCCTGGCCTGGTTCTGGCAAAAACCTGAGGACTCTTGCGCTCTGGAGTCTGCTCCACAGAAAACTTAGACACGGAGACTTCACAATAGCAGGCAGAAAGTGAGGTTCCGGCAAATTTGTGGTCTAGCCGCTAAACTTGAAAGATGGGCTTTTCAAAAAACCAAGAACGGTCAGCTTCGAATTTTCTCTAAATCAGTGGCACGACGTCAAATACAGGATCAGAGAAACAGAGCATCTCGGGATCAGCTTTGCCTACACAGGGATCAGGAGAGAAACGCGGAACTGTTGGGGTTCCTTTAGGCATTTTTCGTCTTTAAAAAAACCATGGTATATGGATGGAGAAAGTCCTTTTTACCTCCTTCGCAATTTTAATTCTTCCTTTGTCTGGAGGAAGAAGAAAAAGAGCCTCCTTTGGCTTTCTCCGACAAACTACCTGGTGGGGCCAGAGACAGACGGGGAGACACTCACACCCAAGGGCGATCCGCACCTGGGCTCCTAGGGAAAGTGAGGCTTGGGGCAGTCGCTGATTAAGAATAAAGAAAAAGTAAATGGTGTCTTTTGTCTTTTTTTATTTTCATTTATTCTAAAGAGTGTTTTTAGAACGAAATAAAAGCTAATTCCGACAAATTCTGACACCCTTATTTCTGCCTTAAATAGCGTTTGAAAAGAGTCTCGCTCACCCTAGGGAGTGCCCACTCTTATCACCATCTGAAAGGTCAGCAGGAGGTCGGGGTAAACCCGAAATGCCAAAAGCTTAACCAGAGAGGTTAGCAGCAGCCAGTCCTCATACCCCGCTAGGCCTGGTTTAAAACCACCCAGCTCCCGGGCGGTGGCGTTGTCCAGTACCCTACGCTAGTTTGATTAAAGAGTGAGGGGTTAAAATCTTGCCCTGGCCTTAGGAAGTAGCACAGGGGCGCGCTGGGTCTCCAGAAACAGCCGAATCGGGGGTGCCAGACTGCTTCACTGGTGGCGCCAGGGAAGCGCGGAGAGGTCTCCAAGCCACAGTCCCTGAAACCATCCCAAGTCAGCCAGGCCAGCTAAGATCGCTAGGGTCCCACTTTGGGAGCGGGGAAGGAGGTGGGGAGTGAGCATCTTGCGGTCTCCTCGGCTGCTTTACAACCAAAGGGGTTATGAAACCTTCCCGAGCGCCCTAGGCAGTGTCCCTTTCAGTGCGGTCTAGGCCCTCCCAGCCGAGACTGCGCCGCACGGTCAGACGCTGGCAGCTAAATAAAGATCTCAGCCGCGCGGAGCGCGGGATCCGACCCTCCTTATTATAACAAATGTCCCGTTTGCTGAGCGCGACTTCATATTCTCGGAGAATTCATCTGAAATATTGATTTCCTCTCACTTGACCAGCCCAAATCGATCGCGATGCGCCCTGGCCCCATAAATCGCCTTCCTAGCGCCCGACCTGGTTCCATCCATCACCGCGGGCCGAGTCGCGCCTCTGCCAGCTGTCCGCACTGGGTGGCGGGCGTCCACCAAGCTCTCGCCAGCCTGAACCCTAGGGGTCCTTCTCCGAGGACACCCTGGCCCGGGCCGCAAGAGGGCCGGATCAAGCACCGCTGCAGGGAGCTTGGGAGCTTCTGAAGGCCCTGGGCTGGGGCGCAGGTGGGGAGGAAAATTGGGATCTTTTGGCGGCCAGCATAGTCTGCACCAGCAAAAGCCCTGAGCTGAGCGTGTGTCTCCGCCTGGCTCAAGCCAGGTAGGAAGGCATCCAGAAGCAGCACAGTGCGCCACCATTCCCAGAGCACCAGTCCCCAGAGTCCTTTTTCCGTAGGACTAGACATTGCAGAGGTGGGGGGGGTGGGCGCCCTAGGAGAATCTTGGGAAAAACTACGTACACCCAAAGACCAAGGATTAGGGGTCGCGGCAAGTTTACAATCTGCTTGGCCTAAGGCCTGAGAGTGTAAGGATGTTCACCCTGTCCATTGGCTGTGCAAGATGGTTGGGGGGTTCAAAGGACAACTCTTGTGACCCCACAGATAACCCCTCACTGCTTCCTGTGGTTCTCAGAAACCAAGGCCTGGAAAGAACAGCTTGGGCAGAGGAGGACCCAAGAACTAGAGAGCAGAAACGCAGTCCCCAGTGGTGAGCCAGGCCCGAGGCGCCCCTAGCTGCGTCCCCCCACACACAAGGTGGGTCCCACCAGCCTGGAGCATGAGCTCCCTCGCCCTACCCGCCCAAGCGCACACAGACGCTCGGCCGCGCGAGGGCTGGGGGTCCTGGCCCTCCGCGGTCCTTACCGGATCTGATAGAGTTGTGAGGCATCGCTGGGGAGTTGCTCGCCTCGCAGCTGCGGAACACTCGCGGCTTTCTTACGCAGGTCCTCGCGGCGCCAGCTGCCACGCTGCTACCCTGCATAAACCCAGGGCAAAGGGCATGAGACTGGAAGCCCCAACCCCGCATCCCCTCCCCAAGCCAGGTCTTTTGATTTCCATTGAGTGCCAAGAGTAGGGGATTTATTTGGGTGAAGTGAGGCCAACCTCAGCCTGGCCTAGCGAATGCTCTTGTTGGGAGGATCCATAGTTAGGAGTCTATCTAGGAAGCCCCACACTCCAGTCAGATACCCTGTTCCTCTATTGCCCCTGCCTCATCCCACTTAACTTGAGAGAGAAAAGGCTGCTAGTCTTCTTGGGACCTTCTCCTTTCTCACAGGCCAGCTGTTTCCCATCCAGCTCCCTTCTAGCCCCTAGGCAACATACCTGGCTGGCTGGCCTCAGGCCCTCTCTGCCTGGGTCTGCCCCTGAGGGTGCCCAGGGCCCAGGTGCCTCTTCTTCCTTCTGAAGTTTGCTCCCATCCACCTGGCATCGCCAACCAGTTTTATCCCGCCGAGGCCCTGGGAGATGTGTCTGGCGAGGCTCTCAGGCCGCGGATTGGCTGGCTGGGTGCAGGGGGGTGAGGGAAGGGGAGGATTTTGCAAGGGGGACATGGCTGAGTGGACTCAGGAGTTAGAAACATTCGCTGGAGCTTCTGTTTCCAGCAGAGGGAAGAGAGGACAGCAGAGACCTAGCTCAGCAGGCCAGGAAATACTGGGGGAATAGAAGATGAAAGCCTTGGGGCCTGGGGATGTAGTTCTTTGGAAACTCTTGGGTCACTGACCACCAGAGTGGGCTCAGGGTCACTCTGCGACACCCTACAAACTTCCTCTGCCCCTGTTCATGGGGAAAGGGCCTTTTCCTTTTTGGATGAGAACTTCATATGAGGGCCTGGTTCTTTGAGTAAAAGCCCACTCGTGCAAGATAGTCTTACTTGCTGATACGGCCCTCTCTAGACAGATACCTGATCATCATGAAGCCATTTTCTCTGGGCCATAGAGACTTAGTTAAGAGAAATGGTTAGTACTAAGGCCTTAGGCCCTTTCTCTCTTCTCCAACACACACAGCCACCAGCTTTCTCTTTCATTCTTTGGAATTAGAAATTTGAGAGAAGAGTTTAAAGGAAGTCCTCAGAGCTTAGATTTCAACTTATCCCGTGCCTTCGAAAAGGGAAGGTTTGATCTGACCTGTGGCAATGACTTCTGTGATGTAGACAGATTCCTTTGGTGAGGAATAGGAGGCCCTTAGTGGTGGCAATGGACACTTCCACCCTCATGGTTATTCTCTTTGATACTGATTTACTGTTCAAGGGGACATGATGAGCACGTGGGAGCAAATGTTCTGGAGAACCTACAGGCCAGTGAGTCGTGCCCCCTCTACCCACCGGCAATCTCAGACTAGATCTCTGGATTTAGGATTATAGCTGAGAGGTCAGCCCCGTGGGCAGGAGGGATCGTTCTGCCTTGAGGGGTAGAATAAGCTGCTGGAATAAGGAGGAGGCCAGGACCGGGGAGAGGACCCTGGGTGTTCAGAGAGATGTATGCATAGCCTGCGTATGAGAACTCACACTTTTTTAAATTAAAAAAATAAAAAAGTAATTTCCCAACCCATCTATCCTTTCTCACATCTCAATTTAGGAGAAATCTAGTCGTTCTGTGAAAAGAAAGAAAATGTGTGTTTGTAAATGAATCATTAAAGGGCTCTAAATGATAGCACTAGTGCATTATTGTTTTAAATGCTTCTGTGTTGTTATTTAAGACTGCTCTATGGTTTTGGAAGGTCCAGATAATCTGACTCCACCATAATATCCTCCCGGGGAGAGAGGATTGAACTGTGTCAGGATGGATCCAAAGCTTCCATGGGTTATTTTCAGTTCTGCTCCTGCCCTTCCATTGGGGGAAGCTGTGGGATGAGCAGGCCACACCAGAGATTGGAATCTGCTCCTTCTCCACAGGAGGCAGTAATCCAGTGTGGTCTGAAAAGTCTTGCCCACACAGTTTCCAAACCTGAGAAGTTCTACCCAAGCCAAAGGTCTAATAACCATTAAAGTTAGTGAATCTATTCTCTTTTTACTGACCAACAAAATAGCCTTCTTTTCTTCCATATTTAGTTCAACAGCAAGTTATTATAATATTCTAGTATGAAAATGTAATGTGCAGCTGTGCTTAGCTACTTATCATGGAAAAACAGGTCCATATGCCTCAAGGGCACCCCTGCTTCAGGCTACAGGTGACATAGATGGCCATGGCCAGGAGGACACTGAACAAGGTTGATCTTCTAGAACCAACCATAAGTAAGAACACCATGCCTTGTTTTCTAGTTACTGGCTTCCTGAAACCTAGGCAGAAAAAGAAATATCATTAAATAGTACCCAGGTACCTAAATGGAGCTTCTCTGGTATCAGTCTCCTCTTTTGGAAAATAAAAAAGGCTGAAAGACGTGTATTTACTAAAACTTTTTCTTTAAGCCTTTGGGTCTCAACCCTCTCTTTGACTTTAGTTAAAAATTTCAAAATATATTTATATCTTGACTTTTAGTTCAGTAGGAAATTACAGAGTTCCCTTTAAAATACCAATATTCCCACAGCCATTCACCCACCCCCACCCCCACCCCCATCCCTGTCCAAGCTGTTCTTCTTCAGCTTGATGCACATAAAGCTTTTCTTGTAGGGCTATCAACGAGCAACCTGTAGCTTAAACCCAGTTACAAGTTTTTGATTTGGGTTTTGGTGTTTTGCTTTTGGTGGACAGGGTTTCTCTGTGTATTCCTGGCTGTCCTAGAACTCACTCTATCAACCAGGCTGGCCTCAAACTCAGAGAGATCCACTTGCCTCCTCCTCCTGAGTGCTGGAATTAAAGGTGTTGCCACCACCGCCTTCCCCTGCCCCTCCCTTTCCCCAGTTACAAGTTTTATACTCTGTGTTTTCCTGAGAATTTTAATTTGTTGCCGATATTATAATGTAACAGTGAGTAACGCTGGCTGGCTTCTAAAAATCTGAGAAATTGGCCACATATTTCAGCTTTGGTGGAAATAAATATTCCTTTAGGCTTAACCTTCCATTCATTTCTGGTGAATGTGATGATCCCATGCAACAGTTGGTAAGTCTTTGAGTTTGCATTATATCCCGGGACTTTAATGCAACATTGGTCTGGTGAACTTTCAAAAGGTGGTCTTTTGGCACCAGGACACTGGTAATAGTAGAATGAACTTTCTGGATACTCCTGGTTTTGAGTTTTCAGCACTAAACCAGTACTGCCCTGGCAAACCAAACTGAGTTCATCATACCAACTGACGGTGGGTTGGGTCTTTTGTAAGTAGCCCAGAGTACTGAATGAGTATGGGTGTTTGGTTATACAGGTGGAATCCTGGGGCCTGCTGGCTTAGGTGACCCACCCCTTGAACTTTATCCAGCATACTCAATGGTACCCCAAGTACCACAGCAGAGGAGACCCAGAACCTCACCTTCCCTTTCCGCATGCAGGCACAGAAGTTTCCTTGTGCAGTCTTCCTGGGGGACAGACAGGGCATCAGGCTCCTATCACACTAACAGCCTATCTCTCCCTACTTAATGACCACTCCTGAACCAAAATGCATCCCTGAGGGATAAGCGAGCCCTCCACTCTGAGTTAGAAAGTGAGTGCTCCAGACCTGATTGTGTGGAAAGGGACCATTCCTTCTCTCTGAGCCTGCACAGAGGTAGAGAGAAAGGGTAGGCCTACCTCGCAGCTTTGTTGCTGAATAGACTTACAAATGTGAAAGCCCTTTGAGAACCAGCTAGGTACAAAAGTTAATTATTATTAGACAACAAAGGCCAAGGCAATACGCCCAAGGAGGGCAGAGTTAAAACTCTCCTAGCCCTCTAGCAGTTTTCAGGAGACATCAGTTCCTTTAATTCTTTCCTCAAAGCAGAGTTGAGTTTTTCAAAAACCTCCTGAGTGAGAACCTCAAGATAAAGGGGCCAGTGAGCATGTGCTTGTGCATGCAGGCGAGGGAAGGGCCACTGAGAGAGGGACAGCAGTGTCCTTTGACCTAAAAAGAAGAAAGCAGTGTGGTTCTGGCCGACACAAAGGGTCAATGCTGTGGCCTCCTTTAGTCAGAAAACTTCGTGGTGGGTTTAGTTTGCAAAGGATAGACTGCTTTGGGCACCTAGAGCCTTCTCACTGTTTGCTCCCCCCAAGAACAAGCCCAATCCTGCCATGGCCTCATGGGATTTCTACTCTGTCCTCACACTTTGGGGAAATGGCCAGCAGCCTACCCTGGGGCCTCCTGGTGGCTATGCTGGAGAATCAATCATTAATTATTCTGGTCCACTTCCCTGAGGCTTTCAAAACAGAAATAGAAATACAGGTCCTGGCAGGTGAGAGGAAAGGGGCCCCTGGCTGAAAAGGCAGTTTGGAAAAAGCCACAAGTGGCATTTGTCCAGTTGGGGAAGGTTGGAGATGTGACCTGGCTCACATCCCTCGGGTTTTTGCCCATTCTGTAGCCCCTTGGCAACGTCTACCTTGGCTGTTAGAGGGGGAGCCTGGTACTCCTTTGGCTGAATAAGAAAAAACCCTTACTGGGATAGCATAAAAAGGGGAAATGGCTAAAGGAGTTATAGGAGCTCTATTAACAATAGTTTTAAAGTTATTAATAATGAGCTGGTTTACAAATGGGAAAACCAAGCATACAGAAGCTATCCTGACTAAGGGTGCTGGATCAAAAAAGGCGTAGTGACCAGACCTTGTGTTAGGTGCTGGCATTTCTGCTCATTCCAACCTGGTTCTTCCCTCTTCCAAGCACCTACCATTCTCCCACTAGGAAGAAGGTTTCTGGAAGTCTGGGTGTGGCTAGTGTGAGGTCAGACCCATGGTGGGAACATAGCCCTGCCATGAGATGGAGAGCAATCAGCTCAGCAATCAGGAATGCCCTCCCCTGGCCAGGACCCTGTGATCCAGCCTAGGACAGCAGGAGTCAGGTTGCAGGAATCTTTCCACCCATTCCAGGATGCCAAGTGGGATACCTTCCTGACAGCTGTTCTTGGGGACATGCCAAGGAAAAAACCCAGGGCCAGGGCTGGCTCTATTCTCCATGGGCCTGGAATGCCAGAGGTTATTGCTCTTAGCAGGAACAAGAGAGTAGGGTCAACCCAAGGTACCAACAGAGGGACCACCAGCCTTAATGACTGGAGGTTGAATGGAGGTGTGGGGAATGGTTCAAAGTATAAAGAAGATTTGGGAGAGCTAACCTGACTTTTGTCCCCAACCTCTCAAACTGTCCTCTGAAAACCATCTGGCACATTCTGAGAAAAACAAGCTTAAGTGTTATATGTCTCCTACACTGTATCTGGAAGATCAGAGTTAAGCCTTAAGACCTCATTTTTCTCCTTTTCTGATGGCTTCCTCATTGCTTATGGCAACTTGAGTGGATGGAGCATCATATTGAGAAGATGCAAAGTACGGAATCCTTGTGGTAAAAGCACCCGTCACCACTGTTACTTGCTAAGTATTACCAAATGCCAGCAAGACTGATTGCCCCACAGAACGCCCCCATTGATCTACTATAGTAGTCAGAGAAGTCAGGATCTAGAGGCAGTTGGGACATAGACCTTGCTCTGGGTCACGGAGCTGCTAAGTGGTGGAATCCTGGTCTGATCTCAGATGCAGCTAATATCCAATCCAGCATGGTTTCTTCTACCTCATGTCTGGATTAGGGTGTGAATAGTAGCCATGACTGCAGGGAAGCTCTTGGACTAAACTCAAAAGGAGAGAGTATGTGTCAGTTTCAGGGACTTGGTGGCACTGAGAGTCCATGGTGAGGAGGCCTGTCCTCTGTGCCCTAGAAAGGCTGGCCAACCAAAGACTAAAAAGAGTCAAATGCTGTGATACTTATGTTTCCTGCCCAAATGCATGCAGCAGTTCCAAAGCATTGATACTGTAGACATTTTTTAGGCATCGGTCATCTACCTGTGCTTTTTCCCTAACTTTGTTCAAAAACCCTTTCTGATTTTAGACATCTCACTACCAAGAGAATTTCTTTTTCTTGGCCAATCTAGGGCCCCTCCTTGGGTGCCATGCTGTATGCAGCAGCCCTGGTTACTTCCGTTTATTTGGCTCACATTTCCACCATGGGTTTGTCAGTCTTCCCTCCCTCCCTCATCCCTCCCTTATCCCTCCCTCCCCTTCTCCCTCCCTCCCTTCATCCCTCCTTCCCATCCTCTCTCTCTGCCTCCTTCTCTCCCTTCCTCCCCCTCCTTCCTTCCCTCCGTCTCTCTCTTTGCCCTCCCTCCTTCCCTTCTTCCCTCCCTCCCTCCCCCTCTTCCTCCCTCCATCCTTCCCTTTCTCTCTTTCCCTTAGGCTCATACCAGAAAAGGATGGAGGAGGACCTGGGGACAATGTGGCACAGGTGTGAGTGAAATGTGTTTTCCTCTATGCTCTGGGAGGAGAGGGGTCTGAGCAGGTACTCACCAGGGCTAAGGTCTCTCTCCTCCGGCATTGCATTCCCACATTCATGGACAAAACCTTCTCTGTCCTCTCTAATCCCATGTTATATTCCTCAGCTTGGGCTGAGAGAGGAGTTTCCACTTCCAGAGAATGCTCCTCAGTTCTAGAGCTATGAGCCTCTGGATATGAAAGTCTTCAACCTCAGGTGTCTTCCTTGAACGTATAGGGAATCTCTCACCTTAACTTTGTGGTGACCTACTTGAATTTATTGAAATTCTGTTTCTAGAAAACTGTTTTCTGTGGTTCTTAACTATTAAATATTATTATTTTTATAAAAAAAGATTGTGTGTGTGGGTGTGTGTGCACGCACATGTGCAGACATTTATGCAGGTACCTGTGGAGGTGAGGGTGCTGGGACCCATCAGAGCTGAAGTTATAGGTGTTTGTGAGCTGCCTAATGTGAGGTGTGTGTATTGTGTAGTGTATGTATGGTGTGATGTGTGTGGTATAGGATATGCAAAATAAGAACAAAAGCTTCTTTAGTCTGTGTGGGATGTGTGGTGCCTATGTGGTATGTACATATTCTGTATGGGCTTGTGTATGTGGTATATATATATATATGTAAGTGATATGCTGGGTATGTATTGTAGGGCATTTGTATGCTTGTGCATATGGTTGGGTGTGTGGGGTAGTGTGTGTTTGATATGGCAATATATGTAGTATGGGGTATACAAGTTAGCATATGGTATAGTGGGGTATATGTGGTATGTATATGGTGCTAGTATTTATATAAGTTAGACTATTAATGATATAGATTATGTACGTGGTATGCAGGGGCACTATATAGATTGTGTACAATAAAGTAAGTGTGGTGGGTGTATGATATAGACAGTGTGTGAGTGGTAGGGTATGCATAGGTTATGTGTGGTATGATGTGGTATGTGTTCGGTGTGAATAATGTATGTGGATAGGTGTGGTATACATAGGGGTGTCTGTGGTATAGTGGAGTGTATGTAGTATGAATAATGTGTGTGCTTATGTGCAGTGTAATGATGGAGTGTGTGTGGTATGGTGGAGGGTACAGGTAGTGTGTATGTGGTGGAGGATGCACAGGGCATGTGTAGTATATGGTGTGTGTGTGTGTGTGTGTGTGTGTGTGTGTGAGAGAGAGAGAGAGAGAGAGAGAGAGAGAGATGAATAGTGTGTATGGTATAGTGGAGTGTCTGTAGTATGTGGTGACATCTGGGGGATGTTTGGAAAGTGTACAGGGTTAGGTCATAGGCCCCTGAAGGCATGTTAGGGAACTTGGACTTTGTACTAAGAGCAGAGGATTTTAGTGCAGGAAAGGGATAAAATATATTTGGGGTTTAGACTGTCCTTCCTGGGCTGAGAAGTCACCTACCACATATGCTGCAGCTACTGTCATTGCTCAGTCCTTCACAACTGTGGCCATATGCTACAGCAAAGATTATTTCTACTGCCCAATTTGTCAGTAAGTACTCGAGACACCATGTAGACTGCAGTCTAGCAGCATATAGAAATTTTCCTTGGCCGTTCCAAAAGAAAGCAGACTACATTGTCTCCTATGTATTGGAAATGTGCTGAGCGTGGAGAGAGCATGTGAAGACTGAACTGCAGATCTTGCAAACATCACAAAGAGGTTTTCTGGTACTTTGGACGCTGTGCTGGATGGATTAGAGTCTATAGCATGAGACATCATTACAGATGTAAGAGGCTTTGCTGAATAGGGAATTTCTTCTGTCTATCCAAATTGGGCAGTAGAGATTTCACAAGACTCAGGATCAAGCACAGAAGGGGAAAAGCCATAGCCAATAGTTCAGAAGTTACCCAGGTAATCCCACTTATAGATAGCAAATTTCTAAATAGGATCAAAAATCAAAATTTGCCAAACTCTTTTTTAGGACATGTTCCTGCAACACATCCTTTCTGAGTGTGGAAGATCAGAGGATAGCTAGCTTCCAAGAAACGGTCTTTTCCGTCCACCCTCCAGTGAGATTGAACTCAGGTCATCAGACTTACCAGTAAGCACTGGCATCTGCTGAGCCATCTTGCCCTGAGTAATCTTTCCAAGTTTGCAATGGCAACCTGGAGATGCATTTGCGTCTTTGTACCTGTCAACTGCCATATTTAAGGAAAAATTCATGAAGTCATCATTTCAATGACTCAGTGTGAAGCTAACAAAAGTAATTCAGTCTGTCATATGGTGTATGGTGGGTAAAGCAGCAAAGCTCAGGGTGTAGTCAAGTAGGGAACACATATTTCCATAATTCCTGAGGAGTGAGAGAGTCCTGGGGGCAGCACTGATGTAGATGAGATGAGGCAAACATTGTCTAGCCAGGTTTTAACTATGTTTTATCTTTGGCTACATGGCAATAGGCTGTAACCCTCTGGTGACCAAGCAGGGGGTTGACGCTAGCCCCAGGTTACCTTCCCAGGTCCTCAGCTGGGATCAAAGCTTTGGGAGCATTTTCCACCTCAAAACTTCCAGTGGCCAGGGGAGGGTTCTATATGAACACAATCAGATATGACAAGCCAGGAGCAAAATACTGGTCAAGAACTCAAATGGCCACATAAAGAAGGCAAAGGAAGAGAGAAGCCATCTGTCTGAAGTTTCTTAGGGTTCTAGAATTGGGGTTCCACCCCAGTCCTGAGCAAAAGAGAAAGCAGAAGCAGAGAAGAGTATGGATTAGTACATTGGCTTCTGCCTGGGGTATGTGGTACTATTGGTTACTTTTTGTTTTGCTGTGAAAAAAAAAAAGCTTAAGAAGAAAGTAAAGGTGTGTTCTGACTCACAGTTCACGTCCATCATGGTGAGCGGGTCAGCAGTAGAGCCTGAAGAAACTGGTCATACTGTATTTGCCACGGAGAAGCAGAGTGAGAAACTGCACGCTTGCTGGGGTTCCACTCAGTCTCTCCTTTATACAGTCCATGATCCCTTACCAAGGGAATGTTCCCATTCATAATTAAGACTACCCTTTAAGCCCAGAACTCAGAGGGCAGAAGCAGGCAGATCTCTATGACTCTGAGGCCAGCCCGGACCAAATAGAGAGCTCTAGCCAGGCAGGGCTACATATTAAGACTCTGTCTCAAAAAAAATGTGTCTGTTCATATCAACTAATGTAACTAAATTAATCACCCATGGGCGAGCCAGAGTCCCATCTCTTAGATGTTTCTAAATTCTAGTCAAGTTGACAATTAACACAATCATTATATACAGTTATAATATATAGTATATAAAATAATAGTTGTTTGTAATATGAACAGTTGTTTCATGGTTTGAGGGTATAGTCTATCATGATGGGGAGGACATGGGTAGTGGGAGTGTGAGGTGGTTGGTCATATTGTACCTGCACTCAGGAGACAGAGAGTTGAATGCTGGGATTTCACTCATTTTTTCATTTTTATTTAGTCCTGGTCCCCAGCTCAGGGGATAATGCTGTTGACATTGGAGACCAGTCTTCCTGTCTCAGTTAAACCTCCCTGAAAACGCCTCACAGACACACCCATAGGTGTGTCTCCTTGGTGATTCCCGTCAAGTTGACAATCAAGGTTAACCATTACAGGCAGTTAAAAAAGAATTCCTGTGAGTCAGGAAGCTAGGTTTCTAGGCTGGACACCTAGAGGCTCTAGAACTTTGAATAAGTCACATACCTTTCCTGGGCCTCAGTTTCCCATCTCTACAAAGAAGGAGCAAGACAAACCTTTCCTAAATCCATACCTTTAATAAATCCTTTAGGACTTTGGCAGTGTGTTTCCTTATTATCAATAAACTTGCTTAGGAGAGCTTTAATCCCATTGGTTGGCTCTTGTGGACAAGTGGATGTAAAAACACCTTGAAGTCTATACTTGTAACAAGGCTGACCAAACTTCATAGGGAATAAGTGTTATCATATACATATATCCAGGATTAATTAGCTAATTCATAAGCTCTCTCTCTGTCTCTCCCTGTGTGTGTGTGTGTGTGTGTGTGTGTGTGTGTGTGTGTGTGTGTGTGTGTACAAATATCAGTAAATGGTTCTGGCCTTCCACCTGACATTTCTGCCACTGTACTGTACATGCCAGGCTACCAGCCCTGCCAGCTCCTGCCCAGTTCTCCTGTCTCCACCCCCCTCCATCTTGTTGAGCGCTATAGGTTCTGAAGATAAACTCTGCTCATAAGGCTTGTGCAATGATCACTTTAACCCAATGAACCACTTCCACACTTAATACATGTGTCAACTTTCATATAGTACTGTATGGCTATATGCTTCCACTATGTAAAAAGTCCATGCTGTATCTAAAGCATATGGTGTGTGAATGTGTGCATGTGCGCGCACGTGTGTGTGTGTGTGTGTGTGTGTGTGTGTGTGTGTGTGTGTGTGTGTAGTCGTGGGATTTTAGTATATTCTATTCCAATTCAGTAGCTCCCTAGTTCACTTAGGAATATTGAAACATTCTTGCAGTGGTTTCTAAAGTGCTACTATGTCCCCATCTTTGCCATGGCCCACTCTTTGTCTCTTTCCTCATTTCCTTCTATACGCTGGTTCTTTATTCTGCTTCAGTGTCCTGAACTCTGCTTTCTCCAATATTCCATGCTTTCTCTTCCTCTATGTGTTGCTGTCCACTCCCTACATAGTCTAATGTCCATTCCTTTACCTCTGTGAATTCTTCCCTAGTTCTCACTCTCGATAACATCTCTGCTCCCCTAATCTTATCCTTGGCCACTGTTTCATCTCTTTCCACCATCCACATATTTTAACACGCTTCCGTTTTTTTACTTCTTCATTTTACCATCTGTTCGCACAGTGCAGGAGGCTCTTACCAGTTTTGTTTGTTCCTGAATACTCAGCCTGTAACAGTGTCTGGCGTGCAGGTGACATAAACATATGCTTGCGTGTGTGTTTCATGGAACAAATATGAGCTGCCAGGGTAACACAATGACCTCATTGTGATGTTGTGATGCCAGGCAGTAGGTACACAGACGTTAACAGGACAAACACAGCGCTGGAGTCTCAGCTGAGTAACACCTTACTGGATTTTGGCCATTACCAGCAGAAACAGAAACTAAGCAGTCCCTCGCTTTTACCTGGGGATGCTACCTGCTTTTTGGTATTCTTTCTCACTGAAGATGAGGCTCCTCTGAGTAGGGTGGGACATGCGGCTATGAACAGACTCAGGGAATAGCTTTCTCTGTATTCCAGTGACAGTAGAGACAGCTAGGCCTCCCTCCTCCTCCTGCCACGGAGGGCTCCCAACCCCTGGGCAAAGGTTATAGCATCTGCTGCCCAGGGGACATGTGACCACTGGAGCGCTACTGGGTTGGAACAACCTGCACAATCAGGTCATTGTGCTAAACACACAGGTTCCCTGTGCCAAGCCACACCCCATTCCAGTACTACCAGACTATTTGGAGCCCACTTTACAGGGTCCTGAAAAAGTGGGTGCTGTCCAAATAAATCTGGGGAGAATAATGTCTCTCTTCTCTCATTTATTCTTGCCATCCTGGGAGAAGCAGACAGGAGAATGAAGACGCAAGTCCATCCTGGCTTGAGATAATAGACAATGGCAGGACCGGTCTGGTTTGCCTCTTGGTGACACTCATTCCATCATTGCTCATTCTCCTTCTACACTTGCTTTGAGTGGCAAAAACTGCACCAAGTTTTGGAAGTTCAGTTTTCCTCCTATATCACCAGCTCCAAGCATTCCCGTCTTCACCATCCGCTCTGCAAAGGGAACTCTCTTCGTGGAACTTATCCTCTGGGCCAGTAAAAAAAGAATTAGGAGCTAACTCTGGGTCACCTTGGACAAACTTAGAGAGACCCTGGCAAGGTTTCTGGAAGAGCAGATGAAACCTCTTTTCCACTTGAAGGCTACATGTTCTTTGGCAGGCCACCTATGTTCCCTTCGCTTTAAGGTCACAATCTATAAAGCGGAGATGGTGCCGTAGATGACCTGAAAGCGAGTGAGATTCACACAATACTGCCTTTCACAGAGAAAGTGCATTTGCCTCTGTCCTCCTAGACATGAGCTCTGTGGGGGCTCTGCATTCTGTTTCATTCCATGGGACCATTCAGTGGCTTTAAGAAAATTCCATTCTACCCAGGTTATTGTTCTCACTGTGGATGACCTTCAGAGAGATCGCACGGTGAGGTAGCATGAAGCTTGGTCACAGCAACCTTGGTTCTACTGGGCAGATTAATCAGGGTTATTCCTCCGCTTGGAACGTGGTACGTAGTGAGTGTTGAAAGGGGGTATAGATGAATCAAGGATTTTAAAGGCCAGTTTAAATCCTGGATGCTTGCTATGGGTTCAGAGACCTCAGTTTAGCTTTATTCTAAATCCTCAGCATACCAGTTAGCAGAAAACGGAAAAGAACAGTAATGGAGCATCTTGATATCAAGGCTCAAGTCCCAGATACAGTGATCTGAGTCCCCTGGATGCTGGTGCCAAGCAGGTGATTTTAATCTGTCATGATGCTGCTCTCCAGAGTCATCATCAAGGGAAAACGTAACTGTTACAATGACTCCCCACCTTCTATGCAAATATGTTTGGCGCTGTCCAAGGTGCTGTGTGCCTACCATTTTTACTCATCTTGATGCCTTTGTCCCAATGAAATGGGTCCTGTGACCTTGAACTTTGAAGCTGGACAGTCATGGGGACTCCTCTGTACCACCTTGTATCTTGACAAGTGATGTGGTCCTCCTGTTTAGCTCTTGTGAGACCGGATAATTTAGGACATGTATGTGCTGGATTATGAGGTTTAAGGAGAATGGAGCACATGACATAGGGCTTGTGTGTGAGCCCTCTGCAAACTTCATGATGACAATGATGATGATGACGATGATGATAGCTTTAACTCCTGCCCTTTCTTAGCCTAGGGGATCAAGTTACTTCTTGTATTCCTGAAGGCAGGAGCAGGAATGGGGAAGAAGGTATGAAGCCTAGAAAGGGCCTGGGCATCCTCCCCCTCTCAGCCCAGTAGCATCTGCAAAACAAGTTTGTTTGTTTGTTTTGTTTGGTTTGGTTTGTTTGTTTTTGTAGTTTTCTTTCCCCATTGCTGAGTCTCCAGGCACCTTCCTTTAATTAAACGTATTTATCCTCCATGACACTGACTTCCATTTGCTTGCTGTTATTCTCTTTATGCAGCCTTGAAATCAGAAAGAGCCACAGGGTTAACAATTTTCCTGCTATATCCTGGGACACACAGCCAAGTAAACACACCTAGACTGCCTGGACTGTCCCTGGGACTCATCCTAAGAGTGTCTCTCACTGCTGGCCCGTGGTAGCTCAGCCTGGTTCGGATACCTGAAGAACACACTTGGGCTTCTGCTGGGAAGCATGTTTATAGACCATATTAGTCCTTAAGGACAAGACTGGTCCTGGGTGTCTGAATGCAAGAAACTGCCCCCCACAAATTCTAATCAGAACAAACGTTATTGGATATTGCTCAGAAACTCTGATGTAGAGCAGATGTTGGGTCACAACTATGGAAAGGCTTCATTCAAATGCACTGGCGTGCAGAGGAAATTAGAATGTGACCTGTCAGCACTGGACCCAAATTCTTATTTTAAAAAAAAATCTTCTGGGGCTGAGGTTGAACAAAGAACCTTGATATGTTAAGCATTGTCACTACTACTGAGCTGAAACAGCCTCTCTTTCTTGTTTCTTAAGATTTGGGAGCCCGAACATAGATAGTAACACAGTTACAATTCCAGAACTTGGGACAGTTTTGAAATGGGGGCAGGAGAATTGCAAATCTCAGGCCAGTCTGAGAGTGAGATCCTATTTCAATAAAACCAAAACAACAAGAAGAAAATACAGCACACACACACACACACACACACACACACACACGATTGAAACTCCCACAAAATTCTCCCTCTTTTACTTTTTAAATTTAAAAATCCATATTTTTAGAGGTGACAAGATGGTGCAGTGGATAAAGGTACCTGTTGCCAAGGCTGACGACCTGAGTTTGATCCCTGGGGCCCACATGGTGGAGGGAGAGAACCATCTCCTGCAAGCGTCCTGCACACACTCCTCATACCAGGGTGTGCACACACAGAAACAAACAAAAACAGAATGCAATAAAAATTAAAAGTATTTATTTATTTTTATTTTTATGTGTATGAATTTTTTGCCTGCAGTATGACTGCACACCACATGCGTGCACTGTCCAAGGAAACCAGAAGAGGGAGTCAGAGCCCCTGGAACTGTGATCTGCCAGGTTGGTGCTGGGGACTGAACCTGGATCATCTAGAAAAGCAGAGAGTGCCCTTAACACTTGAGCCATCTCTCCAGCCCTTTAGAAATGCTTGTGAAGTTTAAAAAATGAGGAAAATTCACCAGTGTCGTGCAAATGGTGAAAAACAGGCATGGAAACTAAAGCACAGACCAGCTGGCTTCTTATCTTTCCAGAAGAGAATAGGCATGACTCTGAGGGAACGGGATTTCTTCCTTGTAGATGCTCCCACTGGATCCTGCTGTGGACCCAAGAGATGGTGCTTGCCTTCTGACTCAGACACCTCTGCCTCCCAGTTGGTTCTGAGTTTTCCTCAAGCTTCCTATCTTCTTTCTTAGACCAGTGTCTACCTCTCCAACTGCTCTGTCTTGGGGACAACAAGGCTAGAGAGATGCGCCTCAGCTTATCTCCTCCCTTCTCTGCTCCTGCTTAGTGTTTATTTCCTACCCAGTCTGAAGCAGAAGACACACCCTCCCAACTGCTAAGTGCTATTCCAAATCTTTGTTTTAGGAATCCCTTTTCTTCTTGCACTAGGGAACAGTGTGTGTGTGTGTGTGTGTGTGTGTGTGTGTGTGTGTGTGTGTGTGTGTGTGTGTGTGTTAGCACCAAGGGTATGATACAGAGTAGACATGAATGAATGAATAGATGAATGAATGGATAGATGTGTCTGATGCAGAGTAGACATAAAGTAATGAATAGATGAATGAATGGATAGATGGGTCTGAGATCAGTGCAGACTTAAGCTAGACCGCCATGTTACAGACAGAGGAGGAAAGAATACAGGCAAATTGAGAAAGGGGTGTGGGGCTGCTTAGTCACTGACATGTTTCCCACTAGCTCTTTCTTCTTTCAAAGTTTAGATCCAAGGATCACACACTCCCCATGCCCTATGTAACAACCTTGAGGAAATAAACAATATTTTTCATTTCACTCTGTGTACAATGGACCTCGTTTGCAGTCTGGACAGACAGCCCGGCAGACATGAGTATAGGCAGGCAGACAGAAGGTCAACTACATGAAAGTGCAGGCTAGTCAGTGGGAGGAGAGAGCAGGATGAGGTCAGGATTTTAGATCTGTTCTGGGTACCTCTTGAGAGGCTCATTCTTCTCTGACAGTCAGCAAAGCATAAGAGGGTGAGAGCTCTCCATCCGTGCTTTCTCGGCCGTGCGCTGTAGTGTGTGTTTGCTGCTTTTCCATCTCCTTTATTGTGAGTGCTCTGCTGAATGGGGGGAGAAGCTACAGAACCACTTGGAATAATCCAGAGAACTTTCAAATAGCATGATTTCCTATCATCTTAATGCTTTTCATCATTGATCAGCGGATGAGGTTAGCAATGATCTGTTTTACAAAGAAGCAAAGTGAAGCTCTAACAACCCAGGAATGGATACAGAATCCTGAGATCACCCGTTAGAGCCTTGTAAAGAGAGGACCCACTCTCTGCCTGGGAGAACATGCTTGTCTCACACTGTGTTTGACATTAGACAGAATGGGACTATACAGAATTTATCTTCGTGAATGGAGTTTACAGTTCTCAAAGAAAGGCAGATGAAATTTTTTGAGGCTGCATAGACAACTCGGAACTTTCATCACTGATCTGTAGAAGACTTGGGGCTTCCCTGGAGTACTCTTGTGCAGTTTGTGGGGTCTAACAAAGAGGTTATTATCTTAGGTGGAATGAATAATGGTAGGATTGTGACATGGTGATTTTTCTGTTCCTGCTCTTTTTAAATCATATCAAATTTGGATTCATAGTTCTGCACTACCCTAAAAGGAGTCTAAACTTCAAGTTTGGGACAGATCACCTGACTTGGACTTGAATGGTAGTCATTGCCTTCATGGGAAGTTAACAGTCCATAGCTGAGAATATTCTTAAATTGGAGGTTAGATGGGGATCCTGGGAGGAAGAGACCTTTGGGTTGGGAGTTCCTCAACCTGACGAATCATGTGAACATCTAGGAAAGTTAAACAAAACTTGACTCCACCTAAGATCTCTTGAAGAAGAGCCTTGAGTTGATAAGAAAAAGACAGGCTGGCTTTCTCTAATACCTTGAGCAATCCTGGTGAGCAGCTGGATTTGGGGACAAGTCAATCAGAAATCTTTTAAGAAATGTTCAGCCTTGGTTCATTAGTATGGACTTGCAGCATTAACATACGGGAGGCTGAAGTAAGATGATCTCTTGAACCTGATAGCTGAAAACCAACCTAAGTAACACAGTAAGACCTCAATATTTTAAAAGAACAATAAAAAGCCTTTAAGTCCAAATTTTCATAAATGTATCTATACCTAGTGTTTTCCTCAAAGCAGCAGCATCAAAATCATTTGGAAGCTCCTTCAAAGTGCAGACTTGTGTATTCACCCCAGGTCTGTGTAATCAGCAGCTTCAGAGGTGGGTTTAAGCTGTCTGTGATTAAAACATGGGAGATTTTAATGCTTTACCAAGTGTGAGAGCCACTGCTCTTCGGGGCATAGTAGTTAGTTTTATCACAAAGCTGACTTTAACAATTTCAGGGTTAGTTTTAGTTCAGTTTATACTGGAGTGTTGAGCTTATCACCTGATATGTTACAGCCTGACTCAAAGCTGTACCCCCCAAAAACAAGTTCAAATAACTCCTGGCTGCTATTTATACCCTCTGTAGTTCTTTCTAATATGGGATCAAGGTCAGTCTATGTGACCACCAAAGTGTAACCAATGGTACATTACTTCTGAGTCTATGACATCACAGAAAAAAATCTTCTATTCTTTATTGGGTCCTATTTCTTGGAGAAACCAGCTGCCATTTCTACAGAGAATCCTATGCTCTTCATGAAAAATTGAGGTTTCTTGTCCTCAGGCACCAAGAGGGGCTTCCATCAGTATTTAAGTGAAGAACACATCTTTAATGTGGATCTTTAGTCTGTCAGCCACATGCCTGATAGGCAGCATGACCACAAACAACTTCACAAGGAACACTGGAGCAGATTCACTCACTATCAGCCTCCAGGCATCTGACCCTTGGGAGTAAATATCTCAGCCAGTTAGTGTTATGTTTGGGGAACATGTTACTTACTCACAAAGAACTCATACAGACTTCATTTTCCTAGCTTCTCTGAGAATTTCTGTCCCTGACCACAGGAGTGTTCTTCATTGGATTTCTCCAAACATGCTTCCACGCTATAGAAGAAAACGGATTTCCTATTAGTTTTCTGAGTTCTTTTGAGCCTCATTAACATGAGCTTCCATCATGCAGGTTTGGCAGATGTACGTCAAGATTACCATCAAATTCCTAGAGGAAATTGTTCCAAAGGCAGACTAAGAGGCCCATCTTTCAGAATTAAATAAAAAAGAGAGAAGAAAGGTTAGGTCTTACTCCTCATGATATTCTCTCCATTTACCACCTAGTAATTCTTTCATCAGTTAGAGGCCAGAGCAGTACTGGCCAGAATCCTTCTAGTTCATATTTCCTTTCACTAAGCATGGAACTTCAGAGGAGGCAGTGCAGAGTAAGGAGGAAGTACATACACAGCGTCTCTGAGGTCCAATGCAAGGTCAGGAGGAGCGTTTCTGGTCCCATGAGGGCGGTTTCAATGCTTTAGCCTTCTTCCTGGGAGTCTAAGACAGAGTCTTAGATGATTCTTTCCATCGTTTTGGGCCTGTAATTCAGCAAGTGTTACCACATGGTGGAATATCTAGATTCCAATCTCAGGTGACTTACCTATGACTCTCCATAGGAACAGATCACTGAGAAGAAAGAGCTTTACCATCACTCTCTAAAACATTGCTTCTAAAATTACTGAGAGTGTGTGTGTGTGGGGGGTGATAATTAGGAAGAAAATGCTTGTCCAAAAAGTTTAGTAAATCTATAAAAGACATCACTGTATAGTTCCTTCTTGCTGTTACAGCTGTTGTTGCTGTGACAAAACACCATGACCAATGCAGTTTATAGAAGAAAAGAATTCACTGGGGCTTGTAGTCCCAGAAGGAGACTCCATAATAGAGAGGAGGCATGGCAGCAAGGTGTAAGGCGTGGCAGTGGGAAGCCCCGAGCTCACATCTGCAACCTCACTCGGAGTGGATGGGAAATGGAGCAAAGATATGAACTCTAAGGTGGCTCTTGGTGACTTACTTCCTCCCACAAGGCTGCACCTCCTATAGGCTCCCTCAACTGGAGCCAAGTGCTCAACTCTCTGAGCCTATAGGGAACATTACTCACTTAAACCACCACAGTATCCAGCTCTCTCTTCAGGCTTTGTTGCCTCATCTTTAAAGGGAACGTTTTGAGAAAAGAGAATCTAATGTTGAAGTCTCTGAATTTCCAGGATGTCACAGTATAGCATTTGTCACAGGCCCATCATTTTTGAATTGCCAAAGTTTTAGGTTATTCACACAGTTTACCTGAGCTCTTTCCAATAATCCTGAAAGCTAATCTCTCCATCATCTTGGTCTTCTGCCTCTTTATTCACACCCACTTTTTCCTTCACCTGTTGGACACTGACTTAGTGAGCTTCCTTGGGCTGTCTCAGGTGTTCTTGGTCCTTCTCTGCTATGCTGCTCATGGGCCATTTTTTTCACTTGAAAACTCCAAAATACCGTGATAATGAAGACTGGATAATGGAACCCAGATCTTTAGGTTCAGTTTTTGACTCTTGGGTTAATCTTGATTTCTGGAAATTGAAGAATGGTGAAGGTCCTCCTCTTCCTCCTCCTCTTCCTCTTCTTCCTCTTCCTTCTCCTAGTGGATATTGCAGAATATGTTTAGAAATCTTAAAGAGATGCCCACATGCTCCATGAGTGATTTGTTTGTATCTGTGGTGGTTATTTCTCTGTGCCAGCTTGATATGCCATGTGATCTATTTCTGGGTATATCTATGGGATGGCTTCTGGATAACATATATTTGAATTAATAGATTGAATCAGGCCCTCCCTTGCAGTGTGGAAATTCCAGTCCAAGACTTAGGTCATAATTACACCATTAGCTTTCCTGATGTTGCAGTTTACAAATACAGAAGGTAAGAATTTTAAGCTCTCTAACATGAATCAACTCATTGTGATTAATTTGTCTGTCTACCTCTATCTTTGCCTATTTAACTATCTGTCAGTCTGTCAGATACCTCAATATCTACTTACTGATATACTCATGGGAAATCTATATTCATATGTCTTTATTTTTTCAGAGAACTCTTAAATAGCATCTTTACAGCTCATTATGAAGTAGTTGCTTGAAGGGGGATTATGTTGTTCCATTGTAAATAATTGTCCCACCACTGGTTTAATAAAAAGCACTGGTTGGCCAAAGGCAGACAGGAAGTGTGGGCGGGGCTACCAGACTAAGAAGACTCTAGGAACAGGCGAAACAGAGCAGAATGCCAGAGAGAAGCCAGAAAAAGCGGAGGACAACTATGCTGCTCTGAGAAAAGGTACCGAGCCCCATGGCTGAACAGGATAAGAGTCATGGGTTAGATTAAGGGTAAAGACTTAGCAAGTGATATGCCTGAGCCTTAGGCCGATCAGCCTAAAACTATTGTAAACATCTGTGTGTCTCTGTGGGTCTGAGGGTCTAAACCTTGAGGCTAGGTCCGAAAGTCTGGGCCAGAAACCTCTTACTACAGTCGCTGGTGCCCAAATGCACTTAACCCCCAAGCTTTTCAGCTTCCCTGGCTTTCATGTTTTCTTTACCCTCACCGTCATGGGCTTACGCTCTTCCTGTCCATATAACGCCACCATTTCACTCCTTGATCAGGCTCTGCTTTCTACAGACCCTAGGCTAAGATGTCCACACAAAGTGTCCTTCTGGTTTAGGGTTTATGTTAATGTGCTCTGAAAGCACATATTAATTATGTACAACAATGAATGTTATCATGACATCTTTGTATATATCAATGTGTATTTCAGTTACATTTGCCTGTTTCTTTTTCTTGTCTCCTGTCACTGTTGTGATTCCCTCACTCTCCTCAGTTAGCCTCTACTTTCGTAGCCTTTTAAATTTAATGTGTACATGTGTGTATGTGTGTGTGCATGTGTATGTGCATGCATGTGTGCATGTGTGTACGTGTGTGTATGTGTGTGTATGTGCATGCATGTGTGAAAGTGTGTGTGCGCACATGTGTGATGCATGTGTGTATGTGTATGGGTGTGTGTGCATGAGTGTGTGTGTGGTGCATATATGTGTGTGAGTGTGCGTGTGTGTGTATGTGTGGTGCATGTGTGTGAGTGTGCGTATGTATGTGTGCATGTGTGTATGTGTGTGTATGTGCAGGCATGTGAGTGTGTATGTGTGTGCATGTGTGTGTGAGTGTGTGTGTGTGTGTGAGTGTGTGTGTGTGGTGTGACTCATTGAGTTTCATTAGAGTTGCTTAAAGGAGCATGAACTGGGGGTTATTTCTAGGGACATAGGCACCTTAACAGTGGCTACATCACTGAAGAAACTGTCTCTCCTGGTTCAGACGCCAATTGTGATGCTTGAGTTCTCATTTCAGTCTCTTTCTCCTCCTTCCACGTTTCAATAAATATTATGCTAGTTTTCAAATATGCTGTTCTGTGGATTTTTATTTTAATAATTTAAAAAATCACTGTTTGAAATGTTCACGCATAGAATGCATCATTTGAAACCTCCATGTACAGAAGACATTCATCTAACCTTTGCATGTATGATGCATCTTGATCAAAATTACCTACACTTTCAACTCCTCCCCACATCCATCTCTAAATTCTCTTGTTACTTGTTTATATTTAATAACTTGTGGAGCCTGATTAGTGCTGCTCACATGTGCATGGGTGGGGCCATCCCCTGTGGCATGGACATCCTACCAAGGACCATGTCTCCAAAGAAGACTTACTCTTCCTTCTCTAGCATCTATAAATACACTTAAGTACTCCTGAAGAAGCAAAAAGCCTTCAGCTATTTAATCGTATCTCCTTACAGAGTGTAACTTGCTGCTTCAGCCAGGGCCTACATCATAACATATGACAGCTTTGGTGGCTGAGGGAGTCTGAAATGTCTTCTCACAGTTCTAAATGCCTGAGCTCCAATGGAGGTACTGACAGGACTTTGCTCCTTCCTCTGCTTTTGCCTCTAGTGGTTCCTTGGCTGTGACAGCCCAGCAGTGGGCCTGCCTCCCTCTACAGGAGGCTTCTCTCCTTCTGTGTTTTCACATGACACTCTCTTTTTCTTACAAAGTCACATGTCATATTGGATAGAGGACCTTTCCTAATAACCTCATATTGACTTGATTTTATGTGTCAAGCCTTTATTTCTAAATAAAGTCGTATTTTGAAGTACTAGAGATATTTTTTGGCAAACACGATTCAACCTATGATTTCCTTCATAAACATGCTCACTACCAAAATTCATTCTTTGACTTGTAAGGTATCTTATTAACAGTCTATTTATCTATCTATCATCTATCTATCTATCATATAATTTATATATTTCTCCCTCCCACATACCCTCTCCTCTCTCTCTCCGTTTTGTCCATCCTGGAGAAGTACTCTACCACTGAGCTACACACCAGCTTTTCTATCAGTTTTTATTATGTGGTAGCAGTGTTTGTGAATTATTTTGAGACTTCTAAAAATATTCATGGCATTCAAAATGTTGAGAAACCCCCTAAAATGGAGTGATAGACACCCAGCATAGTGCAACTTATTGTCATTATTATAATAATCATATTTAGACACAGCCTACTGAGTTCTTGGGATGTCTGGTCTGCATCTGATTCAATTCACTGAGATTTTTAACTTTTAATTTTTATTTTATCTGTTTTTGTTGCTGGGGGGGGGTATGTGTACATGATTACAGGTATCCACTGAGACAAGAGACACCAGATCTCCCAGAATGGAAGTTATAGATGGTTGTGAGTCACCTAAAAGGAAGGGGTGATAACTGTGAATTGAACTCAGGCCCTTTACAAGAGTAGTACATGTTCTTAACTGCTGTGAAATCGTGATCTTGTACATTGTAAAGATTTGTCATTCTTAATTGATTTAATAAAATGCAGATTGGCCAGTAGCCAGGCAGGAAGTATAGGTGGGGTGACCAGACAGGGAGAATTCTGGAAAGAGGAAAGATGGAGTCAGAAGTCACCAGACAGACACAGAGGAAGCAAGATGAGAATGTTGCACTGAGCAAAGGTACCAAGCCATGTGGCTAAACATAGATAAGATTTATGGGATAATTTAAGTGTAAGAGCTAGTTAGTAATAAGCCTGAGCTAACAGCTGAGCATTTATAAGTAATATTAAGCCTCCAAATCAATTATTTGTGCCAAGAAGTGGCACAGAAATTTCCATCTGCACTTAACTACTGAACTGTCTTTCCAGCCCCTGATTGAGATTTTAAAACAAAGCTAACAAAAGCACATGTAGGCAGAGTCCTGGTTAGTTTCTCATTTGTGTGTTTGGGTGGGTTTTCCTTTTGTTGATGTTTTGTTGTTGACATTGTTTTGTCAAAAACTACAGTCAATCTGGGGAGAAGAAACTTCAAATGATGTAAAGCCTGCATCCTATTGACCTATAGGCAAGACTGTAGAGCATTTTTTTTTTTTGATAAATGATTGATATGGGAGGGCCCCACCCACACCCACTGTAGGTGGAGCTGGGTAGGTGGCTCTGTATTGTCCAAGAAAGCAAGCTGAGCAAGCCATGGACTTCTAAATCAGTAAGCAGCACTCTTCCATTGTCTCCGTTTCAGTCCTTGCCTCCAGATTCTTGCCCTGTTGGAATTCTTCCCATGGCTTCTCCTCCTGGAATTGGGGACTGTGATTGGAATAGGAAAGCCAAATAAACTCTTTTCTCCCTGTGTTCTGTGACAGCAACGGAAATCAAGTTATGGCAGGCAGATATATACGGATACTTATAAATTACATTTGTGATCCCTAACCACGTAGGTCATATGCTAAGCATCAACCACACCAATTGGGTGATATCTGGCAAGCAGGTCTTTGGGATATAATTAGGTCCCGTGAGTGGCACCCTTGTGATGAGATTAGTGCCCTTATGAGAGGAGCTAGGAGTCAGCTTACCTCTTCTCATTCCCCTAATAACAAATCAAGTGCCAATTATGCCGACCTTGGAATGTAGCCTTTAACTTGCGGCTTTAACCTTCTAATGTGTGTACTAATCATTTGTTATTTAATTAATCTAGACCATAGTAGAAATAGCTATTGAGCTAATACTTGGACCTAGTTCAGGTCCGCATGTATACCCTTTTTCTCATATGTGGTTTGTCCGGAATCTGTGATTGTTAAATTAGTTCTACATTTACTTCAGAGCCTCTGAACCAAGAAGCTCACACACAGCCTTCCTGTAAATGATCCTGAGTGATGAACTTTTTTAGCTGCTTATCTCAGTCATAAAACCTCTTGTATCCAGAGACCTATTTCTAAGTAGCTGTTATTTCTCTGCAGCTCAGTTCCTAGAGCCTTCATTCCTGTTCATCTATGACAACATAACAATGATGGTATGCAGAATTCAAGACTAGAGTGGGTTACAGAGAGAACCAGCTTTATCAATAAAAGGGCAGAGTCTGATTCAGATTGGCCATTCCTGGAACGGTAGAGAGTGTTATGACTCCCAGCCTGCAGAGTGGCCATGGTACAGGATACAGCATGTCTATTCCGTGCCATCTCCCACTGTGTTGTGGAAATGCTGCTTGGCATCAAAGTCTCTCAGAGATTTTCTTGGATGAATCCTTGGGTATGGAAGCCTCATCAGAAGGAGATAAAAAGTGGTGTTGAACAGTTGCCCTGTGTTGAGAAACAGCCTGTGGACATCACTTGCATTCATATAAAAGCCAAGAATATGTTTCTTTTTTGTGTACTCTGTGTGGACTTCATATGGGTCCAAGTCTTTGTATAAATCTGAAAGTTGGTGTTGCTCCATATTCAGAAGCCCTTTCTGGGGAGACATGTTGCTATGCCCCATCTTTGCTTAGCAGTTTATACAATACAAGACAAACCAGAAGTGAAGATTGAATTGTGTGGGTTTTAATGTTAGGAAGAATGTTAGACAGTGTCTGAGGTCCAAGAAAGCGTATTCTTACAGATGGAAATGTTTTAGGAATCCACACATTGCTCCAGCTTGTGCTGGAGTCTAAGTAAAGCAGAAGAAGACTATAGATGTCACAAAAGGATGACAGACCCTATGTTCTTAGCCTCAATCCTTGGCAGCCTTGTCCTTATCCAGCACTAATACTCACTGCATGTAGATTAACTCAGCAATCATTACATAGGCCTTGATCTCAGGGTGACTTTAAGGATGGAATAGAAGAAAATAGAGGTCTAGAAGCTAGAGCCATCCATAAAACATCCCTCACTTGTTCCTAGAAAAGCCAGAACTAACAGCTCTTAGGACCTCTGTTCTCTTCCTTGCCTTCACCTGGTTCTATACTGTTCACCAAGGATGGCAGAACCTAGCAACCACATTAAGTAAAATCTTTTTCATGGACCTATTATGTGTCCATCTCTTGAAAAACAGTATCTTTGGGTGCTTTCCATAGCTTTACGAATAGGTGCTGGTTTCATAATGCTATGGTTAAGACATCTCAGTTGAGACATCTTCTGTAGCTGTAACTAAATGCTGTAGACTGGTTAATTTACAAAGAACAAATGTTTCTTTAGTTTAGAGTTATAGAATCTGGAAAAGTTCAAGGTTATGGGGCTTCATTTTGCTGGCGAGACTCTGGAATCTTCAGGTAGCAAAGGGCATCATCACACGGTGATATAAAAGGATCCTAATTGGCCTTTACAACTGAACTATTCAAAAGATAATCCACCAACCCATTGATTTTTAAGTAGTTTAAACTGTATACAAGATCTCATGACTGAATCCTTTTTTACAGGTTCTGCTCAGTTACATCTCTTAATACCCCACAATGGGTATTAGATTTCACTGTGAATTTTAGTGGGGTTACTCAGGCCATGTCAATGTGTTTTGGCCTTAGAGATGTTTCACAGCAAAGTTACCCAGATGTTTGCAGTGGTTGGAAGAACTGGGGTGCAATGCCAGGCAGGGTGTGTGTTCCTGAGCATCCTCTGCACAGAGCCTGCCCTGAACTCTCTAAGATAACAGCTTCTCCAAAGTGCAGCCCTCCAGCCAGATACAACTATAACAGTCTGGTACCTGGACAGGCCAGTGCACACTGCACAGCTGCCGAGTGATTCATGAAGAGTGTTACCTCCTGCCTGACAGGCAAAAGATAAACAACTCCCTGTTAAATCTCATTTAACGCTGATATTTATAAATTTATTCAGCCTGTGTTTACTGAATTGAGAGAATGCCTAATCATATAATGTGCTTCATCTCACATGTTCCTTCTAATGAGAATGAAAATATGTACTGCTTAATTTCTTTTTTTTTTTTTTAAGCGCTTTATTTGTTTCCCATTCCCTCCGCCCCCTTATGTGGGTGGCAGTTTGAATTTTCATTTGTTGTCAAAGTCTGCAAAGTTTGAGCCTCGTAGGTGTTCATGAGGACCTGTTTGGTAGTCAGAGGTCCCCAGGTTGAGCTCTTTCCCCATGCACAGTTCATCTCATGAGACAGGGGTGCCTATGGAGCTGGAATGCTAACAAGCTGCAGCACGTGGAAAGGAAAGTGAAGTGCATTGCATTCCTTGCTACAGCTTGGGCCAAGGTTGAGGCATTTGGAGATTTCAAGAGAGAATTTAGAGCATAAAGGAGGTGGCTGGTGTCCTTTATTCTGGACAATAAGAATGTTCAGAGAGACCAAATTAGTATAGGCAAATTTGTAGGACTGTGATGCACAGGGATGGGGCATGTGCTAACCCTATCATCATTATTGTTAAAAATGAAGGACCCCTCTCCCAGGATGAGCTAGCTGTGTTAGCTGCAAAAATACAGACCTGGGATTCCCCAGGCAGGGGATCCCATCAGGGCAGGGAGAGATGTCAAAGAGAACAGCCAAGCTTGTGGGGGACAGGAATCTGGAAATGCTTTGGAATAGTGGGGTGAAGGTGGGGAGATCTAGGATTGTCAGAACTGGAGTCGTAGGGAGGGATAGATAGTAATAGATGGACAAGCCATGTTTGTCTGGTCTTGAAGGCTCAGGGGTGAGGACCCGAGTAAAGTGGAGGGAAGACGCCAGGTAAAAGTCTAGAATCAAGGTGGAAATGTGCAGGAGTCATACATAAAAATATGCAACCTTAAACAGAAGTTGAATGGAATCACACTTGTCTATCAAATTCCTGTGTATTCAAACTACTTGCAGATAAGCTATAAACCTTTTTATAACCTTCAACTTCAACCGATTGCCCTCCCACTCTGTCCCCTACCTTATATGGCAGCTGGAGAAATAGCTATAATGTAGGTGCCTAACTTCTGGAGTCTCCATGGGTCTTGGGAACTAAACAAAGCTTTTCTTGGTAATGAATTCTGTTTGAACACCTCCTTCTGGGCAGACAGAACTGGGTGTGGTCATAATAGCTCTGGGAACAGTGGCCCCTGGTTTTCTTTTGTGTGAGAGGTAGGGTAAAGATATCTTCCTCAGTAAAAGGCATTTGAGCATCTGAGGGTGCTAATTAGGCCTTCTGGTATTACCCAGATTTGGGGATCAGAGAGCCTAAGGAGTCTGGAACAAGGAGGGAGGCTCCAGCCAAAGCCAGGGGCCTAGATTTTCTCAAGAGCAGGAAGTGTGCAACCCCCAAGTTTCAGTCCAACCTATCACTGGGTCTGGGCCCTCGGCAGGTCATATCCCTGAGTTAGTCCCTGCCTACTGAAAGCAGGCATCATTATATAAAGAACAAAACCTCTGCAGCCATCTTGGCCTGTTCCCATGGCCATTCATGCGGGCAGGTGTCCACCAGGTATTATCACACCTGCTTCTACTGCTACCAGGCTAGTCTGGGCAGTGGTGTGAAGAGTGGCGGCCTGTTCTCTCAGAACTGGAACATTCTGGTCCACCTAGTTGGCCTCTCTGAGGGTAGAACATGGTGTGAGTTAAAAAGCCTTAGGCCCAGGTTCTGCTTCTCCCCCTTTTCCTGTTGCCCAGTTCAGTCCTATTCACCTGTGGCCTGTATCCTCCCGAATCTGCTTCTCACAGCTCTGAGGGCTCTCAAAATGGCCCCACATGTCAGCTTCTTCTGTGTTCCTCAGCAGCCACACCAGGCACTTCACTTCCTCTGGGCCCTTATCCCCACCCAAACCTCCCTCTGGCCCAGCTCTGTTTAAGATTCCTCAGGGGAGGGGAAAGGGGGCTGAAGCTCATCCTCTCTTTTGTGATGCCTTTCCCACCCACTTCCGCTCCCCTAGCTGCTCCAGGTGACCTTTCACCCCTCTCTTGGAAGTCCCTCCAAGGCAGCTCCTGTGGTTAATAACTTTGGCTGGCAGCCCCACACAAAACCAGGGCTGGGAGCTATTGTCCCTAGGACAATGGCAGAGTAGCCCAATAATGAGGCAGCCACAGTGTTGTCTGACATCCTGGGTTGCCCTGGCAAAGAAGGAGGGGCAGTGGGGCTTGCCATGCCCTCATCTCCTGAAGTTAAATTATCCCCCTACACCCCCACCCTGCACACATGGTGACTCCTCTTTCTGAGGAGGCACCAACCACCTGTGCTCTCCAATTGGCTGCCTGTGCCTGCAATTGCATGCTGGATGGATGTCACTCAGAGTGCTGTTCCCACCCCCCAGCAAATACCACCTTTCTCTTTTCTGTTCCTGGGTCCTGTTCAGGGAAATTTGAATGAGTGCCACATAATATGGCTATTGATTGGTTCTGGCAAATGGACAAGGGAGGGGAGACCTCAGCTCGCTGCCTGGTAGGCACAAGTGGCATCTGGAAAGAGCCAGTGCCCTAGAGGCAGCAGGCAATGATTCAAGTCTTATTCCTAATACTCTAGATGTGTGAACTTGGGGAGGCCACTTGATGTCTTTGAGGTTCTACTCATCCACTAAAGTTGTGGTGGGATTCAAGAAGAAGGAAGGTTCTGGAAAGTTAGCTCAAAGACTGCCATGCACTTGCCTCTCCATAGATGACTTAGATATCTCGAACTATGGCAGTAGCCCTACCACAGTTATAAGATACCTTCTTGTGCAGGTCCATAGCCCAGGTTCCAAACAAGTCAGTGCATTGCAAAGGGACAGAGAGAGTTGTGTGTTGTCCTCAGTATGTTATGGGCACCTGCAGGGTGTCCCATGAAACCACAGAACTGGTTGCTGGCACCTGTAGGAGGGGCTTGAGATGCTCTCAGCTTTGTTACCCACTAAGATTACCCGACAATGTTTAAGGAGTATCCAGGAATATTTGGAACTGTGGTCCTGTGAATTTGTGTGTGAGACAAACAGTGATACATAGGCATATAGCTAAAGGAAGAATGACTCATGTCTGCAGAAGCCAGTTTGTGTTCTTAACAGCATGCCTCTTGTCTAGGAGAGAAAGAGACTGTTTTGTAAGACAGACGTCGCAATCTAGCTATTACTGCTTCCCTTTGGGTCAGTGTGTTTAGGCACAGTTTCTCGCTAGCTCAGTGATATTGAGGAATGGATTATCTATACTACAGTGCATGCCTTGGAAGAGCTCCATTTGCGAGTTCTGACACGCATGTGTGCATAGAACTACCTACCCTAAGGAAGACACAGAATGTCTATCTTTCAAGTTGCCCCTAGGACTTGAGGTTTTAAAGGCTCTCCTGGAGACCTCAGTACTGAGCTCCCATCCAATTTTTCCATCTGCTCTGGAAACTTAGAGAAGCTATCCGGAAGAGGGCCGGCTTTCCCATGAGCATGCATTGACTGCACCACCTGGAGACCTGACCAAACACACACTCAGTCCCATGGTGGAGCCAGGGACCCGATTTCTAACAAGTGCTGGCCATGCTGTAAAGTCTCTCCTCCTTGTGGGTGGGAACACTGAGGCTCTGTATTGAGGATTTATTCAAGTCGTCTGAAAACTCCAGTTTTGAAGCTCATGAGCAAGGAGTCATGACAACACATTGAACACTCAGTCTTCCTCCCAAACAGGAGACGCAGCCATGACTGTACCTGGCTTTGCTTCCCTTCTTCATTCTTGTTTGATGCTCCTTCTGCTCTCTCCTGCCCTGCCCTGACCCAACTCACTCTTGGGGGGGGGGGGTTGTCCTCTGCTGTTATCTCCGTATTTTGCTTGTGTCTATTACTGCCTGCTTCCCCTGGTACATCCCATTCTGCAGCATTCCACCATTCAATTCAGTGTGCAGAGTTTATTCATTAAGCAATAGTGCCAGCCATGTCTTATCACACCCTGGAAAGGGAAGAAAAGCCAGAAGTTGACTGAAAAGGCAATGGATTAACAGGCCATGCTGCCACCCAGATCTATTCCCTTATTTTCTAGACAGCACTTAATAGGATCAAGAAAGATGAGGGAAAATGTAACATGAAAGGAAGGATCTGAAGAAGAGACAAGACAGGAATTTCAGGTAGACCAGAAGGAGGCCTTGATGATAGAAATTGGCTTATATATTCTTAGAATTTCCAAATGCCTAGATTGCTTACAAGACCTAGTAAGGCTGATAGAAAAACTTCTGGTGGGACACAGAGGTGATGATAGCTCAGTTCTTATCTAGGGCTACTCTGAGAATGAGAAAGAATATGACCTCTAGGGCAGAGTGTGTGTCTGGTGATTAGATCCACCGAGCACTGAGACCTGATGTAGGGAGCTGAGGAAGCTTTAGTAAATGTGCAGAGAGTAAATGAAACTATGAGTGAATGTGTATTGTTGACATGGACACCAAGTCAGGGACCAAGGCCTCAGAGCCATGAGAAATTGGCAAAGTCTTCCTCCAGTCTAAGTACAAATTTGGCAATGTATGCAGAAGCTAGCAACAATTTCCTCCTCCTGGATGTTTAAACTCCAAACCTGCTCACTTACAGAGACCTCCTACCAAGACTAGCTCACCCCCTCCCCTGCTTGTGCTCTATATAATAAAGATGCTACGGTTCCAGGTTGCTATGGTAGTTGATACCACTTCTTCAGAGTGTACACAGCCCACCTGACTCCAGATCTTCAATATGTATGCCTGTATGTCTGTCCTTCTTGGTTTCCTTCACCAGCCTTAGCCAGGTTCCCTGGACTGGGTCATGCTAGATGGGGCAACCTGGAGACACTTGTTTGGGTCACAGAACTACAAGGTTGTTGATGCCAGAACAGCATGATATGATTAGCATTTGAGGGTACATTTCAGAGAGAAATGAGGAATTCTTGACCCCTGGGCAGAGTAAAGTTCTATAACTCTTAGAAGTGGATTGACCAAGCTCAAGAGGAAAGGATTATAGTTCCTGAGAATAGAGAACTGAGGAAGACAGATGGAGGGTCACCACACTCTCTGTCCACTCCCTGAGAGTCTGGGAAGGAAGTCAGTCAGCTTGATGACACCCTGCTTATCTTCATATCTAACTTACACCTACTTCCCCTGTGATCCATGAGCTGGGAAGTACGGTCCATTTAAATTTCCCACAAAGATTCACACCTACAATGTAAAGGATGTAGCCAAAAATATACATGATTACACAGTTGGGGGGGGGCAGCAATAGAATTCTATCAGGTTGCATCTGATGGATCTTTGAATACCTAAAATTAAATTCTATATTAAAATAAAAGGTTAGCGTTGAAGGCACAGATATAGTTTAAATAACGAGGAAAGACTTATCCAAGGAGACCATGTGGATCCATCATCAAGGCCTGAACATCTTGTAGGATTTGGGGAAGGATCAATTATGAATGGGCTTGATCAGCAGAGGGGGGGGATCTTTGTCTTATCCTGGCAAGTTGGGTGTCTTTGACAAGTATAACAATGGCGAGTCTCCTCATTACATGCTGGTGAGATTGTTCTCAATAGATCTAAAACTTCCTCCAGTTAGACACACTAGGATTTAAGTTCTAAGGTTTTAGGCTTTGATCCAAATTCTCATATAGCAATGGACATCATGGCTGAGCTGAGCCACCTCAGAGGAATAACACGGTCTATGCTCAGCATGGATGGCCACAGTTGTACTTGGAAGTGCCCCAGGGGAGCGCAGAGGTACACGGTAAGTGCAATTTCAGGTAGGAAGAATAAATTGGATTATCCTCCATCCCTTCAGTCAAGCATTGCAGAAGCTGTGCCTTCCTGCCAAGTGTCTGCCAATCAGACTGAAAAGGTCCCCATAGTACCTCACAGGGCTGCTGGGTCCATGTTCCACAAAGCAGGAACAACTGCTGGTTAATTACTCAGACGTGAGGTGCAGAGTGCCGCTGTTTCTGGAGCTAACTCACAGGGAACTGCAGCTTTTGCAGTGAGCTACAGCCTAGTGTCAGGGACTGGCTCTTTTAGCCCTAGGAAACAGGATCCATGGGACAAGAGTACCTCAGAGTCAGTGACCTCAAGGCCCCCATACTTGTTACCCCTTCCTTGATTTGCCTTGCCTATGTCACACCTGCTGTCTGCTGGGAGAGCAGGACTTCACACCTTTGGGTGGCTCTGCTAAACAGAGAAGAACGTGGCAGGGAATCTGAGCCTTCAGGACTTCCAACTTTGGCTCAGTTTTGCCTGAAGAGAGAGAGAGAGAGAGAGAGAGAGAGAGAGAGAGAGAGAGCACATTCTTAGGAGCCTTTCTGGTTTACTTGGCCTAAAGGATATTGAGAACAGCTTTCACAAGGGAGAAACCAGGAAGCTAAACAATGCCTCCCACATCCCACACTCTTCCCCATGGAACCAGATGGGCCTTAGACCAAGTCTCAACATAACAAACATTCCAGTCAATGGCATCGCCGCATGAGATGTCTCCTTGGCATTTCTGGATTCAGAGTTAGACCCAACAATAACTTTGGGCTTATACATCTGACAGAGTTCTTTTGGCAGGGGCAGGGGCAACATGGATGATACCAAATGCCCAGAGCTCTTGTGATCATAAGACCTGGAAGTTGATGACAACAAAGATTACTTCTTATTATCATTTTCTTTTCCCCTGTTTAATCTCAATGGAATAGGCTTATACAAGACTTTGCTTCTCTTAATATATATTTATTTTACAAAATTACAGAGTTCATGATGACGTTTTCATACACACACTTGACACACTTCTGTCACACTCATCCCCATTATCTTTTGTGTCACCACCCTTAACCTACCTCCACCCTACTTGTCCCTTTATTCCTTTAAATAATTTATCTTCTATTTTCATGTGACTTTAAAAAAAAATCTAGGTTCTGCATATGAGAGAAGAAGCGAAGCCTGTCTTTCTGACTTTGGCTTATTATGCTGAACATCACCATCATTTTTCTACTTACTTTCCTTAAAGAGCAATTTGTAATAACATGGGGGGGATATACACAGTTTTGGGTGGCTGTCCAGTGAGTGGCATGTAACACATTCTTACCAAATGTGCTGAAAGGGTGAGTGAGGAATGAATAAAATGCAAACTCTTCTCCAGCATTATTAACCCTGTGCATGTCTTCACACACAAGAAAAACCACCACAGTAAAAGCCCTTCCCAAGGGAAAGTAGTCCCTGTAAACTTCAGCTTCTAGCCAATGAGATTTTGCTGTAGAGACATCTCCCGGCTGCAAATGAACTCTAACTCTTAGATAGCATATCTGTCTTTAATAATAAGAATGCATTGAATACTCTCAAGGACGACAGTCACACCTGCTTCTTTTCCTGTTGTCCGAAGTACCGAGATACATGGTAGTTGAGGTGGCAGGGTTTGGCTTGGGCAGAATGGGTTGGACATTAACTATTTTATTTTCAGTGAGGGAGTTGGGACCTAGGGCTTTGTAAGTGTAAGATAAGCACTCTATCACTAAACTGTATCTCCAGCCATAATCTTCAACTTTGTAAATTTTTACTTTCCAAATAACCAGTCCACTTAGCTTTCTTATTATTATTAATTAAATTTTTTCATTTATTTTACATCCAGACAGTGTTTCCCCTCCCCCTTCTTCCATTCCTTCCCCCCAACCTCCCAGTCTATTTATTTAGCTTTGATGTGTCTTCATTCAATTCTTCTTGCCTCCCCCCCCCGCGCCCCCCCGCCCCCCCCCCCCCCCCCCCCGCACATGTTCCTCCCTAATTGCGTTTGACTTACAGTAAGACAACTGTAAGACAACACAGACAACAATGAATATGTATGTGGGCAATGCAAAGTAGGTTGGCATGTGGGAGTCATTTGTTTCTCTGTCACTTAGACCTTCCTGATAGGGTCTGGTTTTCAGATGCAGAAGAGTCACCAGTGGCGGCTTATTGTCACCTACGGGTACCAGGAGCTTGAGGTGATTACGTGTCTGCAAGGCAGACTTTCTTGCCTTCCTTATTGTTCTTTTTATTTTTTTTAAATAAATCTTTAGAACATGTGTATTTTATGTATACGAGTGTTTTACACGCATGTGTATCTATGCACCACTGGGTGCCTGGTACCCAGAGAAACTTTGGATTCCCAAGAGCTAAAGTTTCAGACAGTTATAAGTAGCTGTATGGGTGCTGGGATTGAAACTCAGTCTTTTGGAAGGACAGCCAGTACTCTTAACCCCTGAGCCATCTTTCCGTCCCTCATCCCTGAGCTTCTAGGAGCTTGTCTCTCCAGTGCAGAGGATGGAGGTGGCAGGTTGGTGAGCATCAGTGGGCTAGAAGAGAGACACAACTCTAGAGAGCATAGAGTTCTATACACCTAAGAAGGAGCAAGCAGCCCAGCATCCCTGTCTCAATCAATAGGATCCCAGATCCAGAGAGAAGAAGCAGCTTAGGTAATCAGAGAATTTAAGAAAACAGTGGTTTAGGTCTCTGATACCCAGTCCTCTGTACGAATGAGAGAGTACTTCCTGTTCTCTTGGAAGTATCATCTGTCTATGGAGCCAAGATGAGAAGCTGTTGGAACTGATCTTGGGCTTCTGGGCAACCTGCATTTTACATGTAATTTTTCCAAGTTTTGTATTCCCATAGAACTAAATGCATTTGTACATTCTAAAATGGTCTTTAAAATATTTAACATGCCATTTCATTTCTAAGCAATTTTGAAGCAGAACCATCATTTCCATTTTAAAAATGAGAAAACTGCAGCTGAGGCAGAGGTGGTGAATTGTTTATTCAAAGTCACACGTATAGGGAGTGGTGAGGTGGACTCTGGAGCTCTAGTCCTTGGACTTTGATGGCAGACCATCCAGCTGGGTCCACAGGAAAGCCTGTGGGGGTCCCTAGTACAAGACTTGATCTTATTTGGGTATTTGCTGCCCTGAAGCACGCATTCTTCCATTTGGAGAACTTTAGATTTCAGGTAATTGCTAAGAATAATGGAGATTTTACCCTGTGCCCTGAAAAGTTTCTTAACCACCATAAGCTTCACTGAGGTTCAGAGGGAAGTGAATATGTAAGAAGTTTACTGTAGAGTGTTTCTGGGTGATTCCTGTGGGAGAAGAGAAGAAGGGCAGGGAGAGCAGAGAGAGACACTGAGCAGCAATGGGGGATAGGCAGGGCATGTAGAGCCCTGAGCAAGGGTGACTCAGCACTGTTTCTGACTTGGGATAACAGAGCTAAGGCTTTCAACAGAACTTGCCAGTAGCCCAGTGGAAATGCTGTTCCACCTTGGATGAGCTGAGCTTCTTCATCCAAGCACAATCAGCTCTGGAGATGTGTGAGAGGGAAATTAGTTCTTCTGTCTCAGGTAGGGTGCACTGGGGGAATATGGGACAGTGTCAAAGACTAGCACTTGGCAGTGTTTCCTAAGAAGAAAATTAAATGTTTAGAATGCACGTTCAGGACAGGGATCAGAACAGAGACTGTGGCCAGGCAAACAGCACCCTCCTCCTCCCCTACCTCACCCAATATCTTATCTTTCCTAAGTAATCTGACCATCCTCTAGGAAAACCTTTCTGAGGCATCATCTAGAGACTTCACACAATCTCAGAGACCTGGAGGGAAGGATCTTGGCCTGGGACCTGTTTCCTTCCTTTGAACAGCTTATTTGCCATGTCACTAAGAAATATGAAAAGGTGTGTATGCACAAGTTAGTGTGTTCCCTGTCCGGTTATCTCTAAACACTTCACAGAGACGATCATGTATAATATATCATTATCATTTCCTGAATCATACTGTGATCAGTGCTGAAGGTCACAATGAATTTTTTTCAACATGATTTAAATTTAACTACACAAAAGGCATTACTGTAATGTATAGAGGGCTAGACCTAACAAATGATAGTCATAGAAAATACAGGCCACATTTCACATAAAAGAGACCAATCTCTAACCTAAAAATCTGAGATCCAAAATGCTCCCAAATCCAAAACTTTCTTAGTGTTAACATGATGCCACAGGCGGAAAAAAAACAATCCTATACTATGAAAACTTGTTAATGAACAAAATTATTTTTAAATGGTTTAAGGTGCCTTAAAATTATACATATAAGGTAATAGGAGTCATAAATGAATTTTGAAAATATTTCATTACATTCATCCAAATAATCTACATATCTCTCCTCTGTCTCACACACATGCGGCATGAACTACTTCTGCTCCCAAGCATTTCAGAAACAGCTTTAGCTTGTGCACCATTTTCTTTTATCTTGAGGAACGTCATGATGGTAGCCAGTGCTCCTATCTGCCTTATGCATGCCGTCCCCTAGTGTGGCGCAGGGTGGTCAGGTCAACAGAAAGGGCTGGGACTCCATCCAGAAGTCTGCTCAGTACAGTGTTTTTTTCTCTGGCTGGAAGCTCTCTATTTTCAGAGAAAAGAAGATCTGGAGGCATCCAGGAGAAGCAAAACCAGAAATGAAGTCACAATGGGTTTCCATCCCACACGAGGAGCTCAGAGGTAGGGAACCTTTTCTCATCTTAGGTGAGGAGGACGCGATCGAGAACAAAGGAAAAGTCTCTGGCTAGAAGAAGTTTAGGACTTGAAAGAAGACTGTGGCGCTTCTTCCCCAGAGGCTTCAGCAAATAGGACACCACAGCCATCAGTGACAATAATCAGTGGCTCGCTGCTCGTCGGAATCTAGGTGGGCTGATAAAATATCGGCCAGGGTCAGCGGGGCTGTCCCACTTCTGGAAGACATGCTTTGTGAGGACCAGCTCGCAGACAGGAAGGCTGGGGGTAGCTAGGATTTGGTCATCTTGAATCCCTTTATCCCTCTCAGGGACCCCTTAACAAGCAAATCTCCTCGGTGCATTTAAAATTGGTCTTGGATTGTTTACATAACATCTCAGAGTTCCACCTGCTGTATGAAGCTGTCTACCTAAAGGCTCTGCAAGAGGCTGTTCCCTTTATGGAGAGCCTGGAGGGCTCATTTCTTCAGGCGTTCCCTTGGCCCTGACATATGTGATACTGAGGCGTGCGTTGTGGAGTACCTACCTTCTTCAGTACCTTTCTCTCATCCTTACTCCTGGAGATTTCTGCATTTTGCCATCCTCCATTCATGACTTCCCACCTCCAGGCCATTTTTATACTTTCCTTCTTCCTTATTTTGGTTTCCCTTTCATATACATCCCACATTGATCATTAGGGCCTTTAGCAGCCCCTTAGTAGAGGAATCCACATACACACCTAGCTCCAGGACACTCACTCACAGACTTAAAGAAAGAGCTGCCAAAGACAGAGACCTCAGCTCCTCAACCCAGTGTCTGTGGCATCTCACTTGAGTCTTCTTATCTCTAAGTGGAGACGGTGTTTCTTGTTTGTGAGCGGTGTGGCTATCCTGCAAATAGTGTGGCGCCTACTCCAAAGATGCTCTACATAAGGAGGATGCTACAGCTGAGCAGCCTCTGCTGGGGTTGTTTTTATTGTCTGACTGGATTAGGAGGGGAGAGACCGGCAGATAGAGAATCCAAGCATAGTAGAGAGCCCTCAAGTGGTGGAGAAGTTCCCTTGGGTTCTGTTGCTTCTGCTGTGACCTGCTGCTGCCAGCTTTGCAAGAATCTCAGTGTGGATCACGGGACAGATGTTAGGGAGCTCTGGATAGATACTGTACTCAAAGGCCTGACACTTCCAGGCCATTAGCAACACTCTTAAAGTCTGACCTTCCCTCCAGTGACCTTCTCTCCAACTACCAGGTTAGTTCCAACTTCTCAGACCAGAGAACAGAACTCAGAAGTTCTGATTTGGGGTAGAAGATGTTACAAACCTGCCTTATGTAATTCTAAGATCAGCAGTCATCATAGCTGATGTGCATCTAAAATCAGAGGAATGGATGGGACACAGAGGTGCTTTCCACAAGCCGTTAAACATTGCGTCTGAGACTTGGGTCTATCAGCTCTGTCGGTGCTCATACTTACCTGATCCCTCTTGTAGAGCCAGACTGTGAGGGGATGTTCATAGGATAGACTTTGAGGGAGAGCAACAAAGGCCATTAGGTATGTTCAAGGGCTTTCCAGACTGGTAGCTCTGTTTCTTCACAACATCTAATTCTATCTTCTAATTCAGACAGATTCCTTAGACAGTGCTCTTGCATTTTCCAGTCACTGTTCAGATCTATTTGGTTCATGAATAGAATGACCAGGAAGAGAAAGCAAAGAAAAAAATAAAATCACAATGAAAAGGAAAAGGGCAAAGTGAGGGGGTGTGTTTCTTAAAACACTAAAACAGGGTTAATTGTATACACAAAGCAGTTTAAAGTTTGCTGCACTGGATCCTGTAGGAAAGAGACAAGGTGTGAAGAAGGACAAATGTCCACTGGGCAAAGACAGAGAGCAGGAGAGAAGCATGGAGGTTGACAGTCACCTGTGCGTGGAGGGGACAGCTCAGGGGACATGCTAGCTGGGTGGGTCAGTGGTGGGAAGGGGAAGACAGCTGGTAGAATATTTTGAAAGTCCGTGTATATAGTTTGAGATTATATATTGTCATAACTAAGGTCATGCGTTACAGAGAGGACTTTGCGCTAATGGCAGTGAACCATTCTATGATCATCATTATCAGGTCATCATGTGATTATTATCCCATTTTATATCAACTTCACTGGTCATATATGGATACAATCCCCACTTTGTTGTAATTCCTGGAGTACAGTGATGAGAATAAGCAGACGCAGTGTCTTCTTTGGAGTTTATAGTTCTGTGGAGGAGATAAATACAAATAAAATAGTATGGCACAAATGCAAGTCTGCATCCGTGCTCACCATGGTGAACTGCGGTCTAGAAAGGAGAGCTGTGATCTGGCACTGTCTGATCTGAAGCTGCCCATTAAAGCTTCTCTGAGGAAATGGCGGTTGAACTGAGACCTGCAGGGCAACAGGAATCACGCGGGCAAAGAGGCAAAGACAAGCTGAGCATGGCACAGTAGGCGGCAGGTGCAAACCAGATTGGCAAAAGGGAGACAGGTAAGGATGGGACTCTCCAGGAAGGAAGAACGCGAGTCGGTGGACTTGGAAAATGGGCTCAGACAGACTTTATAGTGGAGAAAAATGAGGCACAGAGCCGGTAAGTGAGAGCAATATCACACCGTGCAGAGGAACCAGAGCCGGGCTGTAGTAGTGGGGTTTCTCGGGTACCGGGCAGCCAGAGGTCCAGAGACCCACAGACCTGCCGCCCGGGTCCCCAGAAAGGACTCAGACGCTTCTATTAACTTTATGCTGTTTGGCCTATGGCTCAGGCACATTGCTAGCTAGCTCTCATATCTTAAATCAACCCATTTCTATTAATCTGTTGGCCATGTGGCCCGTAGCTCACCCGTGCTCCTTACATGTTGCTCCTTGGGCGGCTGGCTCGATCTGCCTCACTCCGCCCTGCTTTTCTTACCTATGTTCTGATTTCTCCTCCTACTTCTTCTATGGTGCCTGCCATGGCCCAAAACAGCTCTTTTATTTGAAGATTGAGATTCACAGCATACATAAACGCATTCCCACATCACTGGGCTGTCTTCCTAACTTTGAAAGCCTGTGGCCTCCATTGATGTGTTTCACATAATAGGGGTTTTGTTTACTGTGTGCCTGGCAACAATGACCTTACCCCTCATTAAAATATTAATATCGTTATGTATCATTAAGCATCTAGAATACACTTTATAAGCCACCATCTCTCTTTAAAAAAAAAAAAAAGTATTTACTTATTATGTATTCAGTGTTCTGTCTGCACGCATGCCTGCATTCCAGAAGAGGGCATTAGATCCCATTATAGATGGTTGTGAGCCACCGTGTGGCTGCTGGGAACTGAACTCAGGAACCATGTGGCTGCTGGGAACTGAACTCAGGAAGAGCAGTAAGTGCTCTCAACTTCTGAGCCATTTCTCCAGCCCAGGCCATCATTTTATTTATTTATTTATTTAACTTCCTAACATTTTCTGACTATTACAGCTATGAATATCACAGTATCATGAATAATTCCTCCTCTATGGAGCTGAGAGGAGCAACACCAGTTTTACAAACCCCTTACCACAGGCAATAGCATGCAGTGTGCTCAGGATTGCATACTTGCAAGTCTTCAGTATTTTGTGTGAGAAACAGTGTGAACTCTTTACTAAGCTGAATTTTGGAAATGAAAAAAACCTATAGAATATTTTCTTTTAAAACTATGTTTTATGTGATCATGCATTTGTATAGCAAAGCTTCTTAAAAAGCAGAACTTCCTTGTGATACACTGCAAAGTCATTTAGTAACTTCTGAGGGATAAATGTTAAACACTGAAGTAATACTTTTGGTGTTTTCGTGGGAGAAGATTGCTCCAGTATAGATTACAGTTCTACGCTATATATTTTATTTTTCACCTGATAGTTGTAATATAGGGTCTGTATCTAATGTTATGCAGCTCTTGCCACCTGGTTTTCTGCATTGGTCTGGAGATCTTCTTGGCATAGATGGCTCGGGATGATAGAAGCTTGGTGGCTGACCTTCAAGGTCTCCTGTGCAGCCACATACAGCATTGTAATGGACTCTTTTTCTGTGCCTTGTGCCAAAAGCCATTTCAAATGCCCTCCATTTGGCTTTTCAGACTCTTTGCTCTTATCTGCCGTATGTCTGGCCCCTCTTACTTCTGCGACCTCTGAACAAGTTTTCTTCTGTCTCTCATGGTTATTTTTTTTTTTTTTTTTTTTAATTTTTTGTACTGTCTTTTTGCTTTTCACCAAAACTCACTTGACAACTTTCAGTCTCTACCTTCTCTTGTTTACATCAAGCCTCTTATCACTGACAACTTCCTAGGTCATTTTCTCATTCTTCTTTCTGAGATTTTGTGGCAGACCAGAGGTGCGTGCCTCGATGTCAGAGTAGGGACTTTAGAAGAACCTTGAACTCGAACCTGATTCCACCAGTTATTAGTATGTGACAATGGCAAGTTATTGAAACCCCAATGGATATCAGTAATAAGGTAAGGATAAGTAAAGATTCTAACCTGGGCTATCCTTTTGTATGGGTTTATGTGATAAAGTACACATATCACTTGGCATCTCATAGATGGTAAGATTAGATAACCTTTATTTTACTTCAACAGAGGGGTGAAAATGGGGGGAAATCTCAAAGGTGAGCCTAAAATATCAACAGACTCCTATTGGGTTCAAGGAAAAAGCAGAGAGTAAAAAAAATAAATGAGTTGTGACCCTAAATATAAGGAGTAGAGGAGCTAATGAGTTGTCCAAGCTTGAGGCTCCATTCTTGATTCACTGGCATAGGCAGCCTGGCCCCCACTCTAGAAATGGCTGTGGTCTTTTAATGGGATAGGAATGTGACTTGACAATTACGCCACCCCTCTGAATTTTTTCTGTATCATTCCCAGTCCTAGGAATCCTCCTCTCCAAAGGTGATTGTCCTGTGCTCTTCCAACCATGAGACTATTTTATATGTGGGTCGGTTTCCCATTAACTGTTCTTACTTCAATCACAGTGAGTCTGAGTCTGTGTCACTTTGAATAAGACTCCGAGTTTCCAGTCAGCTATTTTTATCTGTGATGCTAAATGTCCACTTGGCTCATCAATAGTGTTAATGTCAGCAGGTCCCAAGTTAGATGCTATAAAATTGTGATGGTTTTATTGACCAATTAGCATAGGCTAATGATGATTGTTTTTATGAAAGTTGATGGGTCACACTCTGGACAGCAGGCTGAACAATGTCATTGAAGTTTTAATCATAGATCATAAAACGTTAGAACTGGAAGATCTCAGAAACCATGTAGTGTGGCCTTCTCTGTTTATAAAAGAGGAAACTGAGGCCTAAGAAGGTTTGTTTCTGATTAAAATGGTCAGCAAGACAGAGACATGAAAGTACCCGGAAGAACAGCTATTTCTCATAAATCATTTATTGAAGAGTCTTATCACAGGAGTTCACTGCCAATATCTCCTGCTCTCCCCTTCCTGCTGCTGCAGTGGGGATCAGCTTCTTCGGAGGTCTCACACGCTTCCCATTCCTGACTGCACTGCACAGTCACTGAGCTCTTTTACATTGTTAGTGGGCTCTCATATTTGTGTGGCAGGTGCTTTATCAACTGAACCATCCGCCGTGTCCTCTGACCTCTTCCTCCCTTCCTTCCTTCCTCCCTCCCTCCCTCCCTTCCTTCCTTCTTTACTCCCTCCCTCCCTCCCTCCCTTCCTTCCTTCTTTACTCCCTCCCTCCCTCCCTTCCTTCCTCCCTCCCTCCCTCCCTCCCTTCCTTCCTTCTTTACTCCCTCCCTCCCTCCCTTCCTCCCTCCCTCCCTCCCTCCCTTCCTCCCTCCCTCCCTCCCTCCTTCCTTCCCTCCCTCCCTCCCTCCCTTCCTTCCTTTTTGCTTGATTATCTTGTTTTTCAAGACAAGTTTTCTCTGTGTAGCCCTGACTCCTAGAACTCACTCTGTAGACCAAGCTGGCCTCAAATTCACAGAGATTCACCTGCCTCTGCCTCCTGAGTGCTGGGAGTAAAGACGTGTGTCACCACCATCCAGACTGACCTCTTTCTTACAATTATAAAACATAGGTCTTCCAAATATGAGGCACAGAGACACTTCTACAGTGGGATTTTTAAGGTCAACTTATGTGGCTTGAGATACTTTGAAGGATGGATGACTGCTGAGATTTTTACTAACTCGGATATTCTATGGCATTAAGTTGCAGGGAACATGGGATACTCTACACCTAAAGATACATTTATTTAAATAAATTCTTTCTCTTGGAAAAAAAGCCTTCTTTTTAATGTGTGTGTGTGTGTGTGTGTGTGTGTGTGTGTGTGTGTGTGTGTGAAAATGTGTGTGCCAGAGGTATCCCTGTGCCTAGCTTTTCCTGTAGATTCTGGGGATCTGAATGTAGGCTCTCATATTTGTGTGGCAGGTACTTCATCAACTGAACCATCCGCCTTGTCTTTTAGCTCAATTTATCAGTTACCTTTCTCCTTGCTTCAAACAAATACCTGACAGAAAGAAACAGGGACAACAGATTTGTTTTGATTCGTGGCTGAAGAGGGTACAGCCCACCACAGTGGGAAGGCCAGGTGGTAGTTCAGTAGTTAGCAGCAGCAGAAGCATGCAGCTTAGGTTCCCTCACATCTGGGAAGATTAACAACAGGAGGAGAGGAGGGAGAGAGAAGGCCATGGGGGAGGGCTCTGGAATTTATCTGGGCTTCTTATTTATTTAGTTCCAGTCTCCAATCCATGAAATCATTATACTCAGTACCAGATAAGAAACTTCAAGACTGCTGTATAAAAGGGAGATACAAAAGTTAGTAGAACATAACAGAATCATCCCAATAAAGCACAAAGAGAGAAATAAGTCTTCCCTCCTAGATTAAACTTTATCAGAAATGCCCTCACACATGTGTCCAGAAATGTGTCTTCTAGGTGATTCCAAATCCAGTCAAATTGACACTGAAGGTTAACAACCATCCCCAAGAGTCTGCATGAACTCACTTTAGCTGTGACTACATGCACAAGACCTGTACAAGAACAAGCTGGCAAGATCAGTCAGCTGTTTAGAGAGCAACGCTGATTGGACTCAATGACTTTCAAATAAGGAGGGGGAGAGGAGACCATGAAGGTGGGTGGGGTGTGTGTTGGGTGTGTCCAGTGGGACAGGAGTGGGGACTTAGAGGTTGGTATGATCAGGATACACTGTATATGTGTATGAAATAGCCATAGAGTAAATTAAAAAAATATTTTTTCTAAAAATAGACAAACAGAGAATGATTGGCAAAATAAGTTTTACAGATGAGGATAAATTTAGGTCAACAAACAGCTCATGGCCATGCTGCAGCTCCTGGCAATCAGGCACAGAATCTGAGGTCTCTGGCTCCCTCAGCCTGTTGCCAATAGTTCCCCACACAGCCAAGGAAAAACAGCCATAGGCATCCTTGAAGCATGCTGGTTAGAAAAAGGAAAAGATGCCAGAGAATCCATTTCCACTGGCTTCACACTTCAGCATTCCACATGTTGACTGGCCCCTGTATATGGCTTCAAGGCCCAGACGGTTCCACCCAAAACCATATGCTTGTTGTCTGTGTCTCAGTTCTCACGTGGAAGCTCTAGTTACACCTAGAAGGGCCCTGGCCGCTCCAGTTCCTCTCTGCCTGGCAACTTCCTGTTCAGAGCAGCTACACTGATGGATTTTTTTTTTTTGGCTGGACCCTGCTCAACGCTGTTGATCAGAGAGATATTCATCATCCACCAGAGGTTACAGCTGCTGCGTGCATCCCATCAGCAACGCGGAGGCAGTGATCAAGATACACAGCACACGTGCATGAAACTGCTACGGAATAGATGAAAAATATTCTTTCAAAAAAAGATAGACTGAGGCATGGGGCCACCTTGGCTGGAAAAAAACATAAGTTTTACAGATGAAAATAAATTCAGGTTAATAAACAGGTGAAGAACAAATCCACCAAGAGTTAGTTCCCAGCCAGAATGTTCAACAGCCGGCAGGAGGAAATCAGTCTATACGCCAGCCTCCACTGTTGGTACTGGGTGGCAATGTGACACAGTCGGACAGATCACAGAGACAGTCTCAGGTGTTGAATGTTCCTTCCAACTGGCTATACACCCTTCCTCTTTCCTCCCTTCTTCCTCCCATCTATTCGTTCTTTTCTCCCTTTTCTTAAGTATTTATTGAGCATCTACTCAGTACCACGCATGAAACTTCGGGGCTGCTGTAAAAGAGGGGATACAAAAGTTAATAGGAAATGACAGCGTCTTCCCCATAAAGCCATGAAGAAAGTAAGGCCGTGTGTGAATGTAACGGTCTGAAACTCTTTCAGAGGCTCCATTACGTGTTCTAAGGCAGGACCACACAAGATAAAGGCAGAAAGAAGTCTAATGCTTACTGTGGGTCAGAGAATCATGGCATCTGAGCTATCCTAGACAGAGTCTACCCAAGTAGAAATGGCCCTTTTCCTGTGTGATTCTGGAGCCTTCTCCATAATACCGTCTGCATGACTCTGGGGCTGGCTCTGAGAATGCTTTCTCTCTCCTGCTGATACACCGAGGTTTCTGCCCTCACGGGTTTAAAATGCAAGTCAGGTAGTAATGTAGACTTCTATATTCAGGAACCACACAGATCAGACAGTATGTGTTTTGAAAATGGACTTTAAAATGTCAACCATATCTATTATAGCAACACACAGAAAAGTGCAGTTTTTAAAAAGAGATAAAATACCTCATGCGTATAGCTTTCAAAGATGAGCAGTGCCCTTTGGAAGGATTTTTCAAAGCATCCTTCCATCCATCAGGCAGACAGTCCAGGAGAGCTTCATGGAGGAGATTGCCTTTAGGGACTGGCAGGAGAAGATGGCCTAAGCTAGATGCTGGTGTGGGGAGGGGTAGTTACTGGGTATGGCCTGAGTCTAGAATGTGCAGGAATGCGCCATAGATAAATGATGTGGGTGAACATAGAAATGGTAAGCAAACTAAGAGCAGGAACAATGGGAAAAGGTTTCAAAGACTTGGACTGAAGGAGTCTTGGCATCAGCCCTGAGCCCCTGGGGAAGGGCTCTGATGGGTGGGTGTTGTCCCTGGGGAATTCAGATTAGGCAAGATAACTCAGAGCAGAGTGCTTAGATAATACACATGAGGCTTTGGGTCCAATCCTCAAAACAGCCACAAAATGGTCTTTAGGAGACTAGACGCTTTGCTAGTGCAGCATCCTGTCTCCTTGTGTCTCCTGTGCCTTTGCCTCCTTCTATTGTATGTTAAGCTGAGAATCCAAGGTAGCCATGGGGCCAGTCCAGACCGAGCTACATGGTTTAGGGACAGAAAGCAAAGGCCTTCGGTGTGACTGTGGCCGAAGAAGAGGATGAAGATGGCCTGAATAATGTTGGACAATTGAGAAGAAAAGTCACTGAAGGTGTCAAAACAAAAACTGAAGATGCCTATTTATTGCTGTGTGTGTGTGTGTGTGTGTGTGTGTGTGTGTGTGTGTGTGTGTGTGTGTGCGTGCTCAAGTGCAGTACCTCCTCAGAAGATGGGCACTGTTATTGCCCCATTTTATGGAAAGGAAGATAAGGCACGGAGATGTAAGATGATTGTTCAGAGGTAGCACTGTTAACAGTAGATCTGGAGTCGATTTTCCACTCCTATAGAGCTGCTAGCCACTGCTTTTCCTTGCCTGCCCTAGCTGGTTCAGTCACAAGGCTTGCTTTGAGTTTTTATTGTTGTTTTGGTGAGGTGTAACATGGAGGCACCTGCAGTCCTTGGGGTTCAGACCCGGAACCAATGGCGGTGTTCGTGTCATGTGAGAGGATGGGACCTCAGCTAAGTGAGCTGGAGACCTGCATCAGGCTGTGAAGAAGAAGAGCCCTCTCGTTTGTAAAGCGTTTCCACAGCGTTTTGCCTTGATGATTTTCATGACAGCCTTGGGAATCTGGAATTTTGTTGTTCTCATTTTCCAGTTGAGGAACCAGAGCCTGGGAGAGGTGGGAAGAATTGCCTAGGGTCGTCTAGTTGATACAAGGCAAGGGAGCAGAACCTGGCTCTCTTCCCCAGACTCTAGCTGGGATTGGATACGAAGTCCCTTAGTGCCTTTTCGGAAGGGGAGGGAGCAGAGGAGGTAGAGATGGGTTCAAAGAGCCTATTGAGAGTGGCTGTGTGGAATGTAACTCTGTCCTTGAATTCCTCCTCAGGGTGGAGTGCTCTAAGTTGAGGCAGTGTAGCCTGATGCTCAGAGCTGGAGGACAATGCCAATAAGAAGGATGAGTTGAACAGAATGGGGTGCCCTGTGGTAACTTTCTCTGGAACCTGGAGGGTCAGAAGAAGACAGGGCAGGTGTGGTAGTTTGAATAAAATGGCCCCCATAGGCTCATAGGGAATGGCACTATTGGGAGGTGAGACCCTGTTGGAGTAGGTGTGGCCTTGTTGGAGGAAGGGTATCACTGGGGGTGAGCTCTGAGATTTCAGAAACTCAAGCCCGGACCAGTGTTGTTCTCTCTTCCTGCTGCCTAATGATCTAGATGCAGAACTCTCAGATACTTGTCCAGCACCATGCCTCCCTGCAGGATGATAACCCTCAGAACTGTCAGCCAGCCCCAATTAAATGCTTTCCTTTGTAAGAACTTCTTTGGTCATGGTATCTCTTCACAGCAATAGAAACTCTAAGATGGCAGGTATTGTAAATGTGGGTCCCTTTACCATTATTTTATACTTCCTGGTGTCTCAGATATGTGGGGATCCTAAAGACCACAACGGCTGTTCATGTTGCCCTGCTGATGAGCACTAGGAAGCCACAAAAGGGGCACAAACTTTTAGACAGTCTGCTCTAGACTCAAACACCTCCCTTGGGCTTGCCACTTCCTGTCTTGGCAATTTTTGTCTCGGTTTCCCTTTCTATAACTAATAACTGCATCTTTACAGTGATAAGGCATGCGTAATGAATACATAGTCACAAAATTAAATGAATTTTATTCATCTCAGGGGCCCACCACTTACCAACAATATGATAAGAGCTGGGGATAATTCTGTAAGGTCCCTGACTTCAGGCAGTTTAAGGTGCTAACAACCCATTTCTCTTCCCAACATTTTCCACTTCCCACAACTAGAGATGCTCTTCTTCCTCCTCCCCTCCCCTCCTCCCCTCCCCTCCTCCCCTTCCCTCCTCCCCTCCCCTCCCAGATCCACTAGTGGCCAGGAAGGAGGAGGGAGGGAGTTTTAGGAAGATCAAAAACTCAAGCCTTGTGAGTTCCCAGAACTGTCTGAGGGAGGGGCGTGGGGTGTGGTGGGCGGGGAAATAGAAGCCTCTGCCTCTTAGGACTTTCCCTACCTGCTGTTCTTGCACCAGAAGCCCAAAGAGCTTCACAATGAATGATTGCGGTCCCCTGCTCCCCCAGCAAGCCAAAGGCAAAGTAGAAGGCACTGGAGTGTGCTTTTGTTGACAGCTGCTGGATCCCAGAGTCTGGCTCAGGGTTATAGGCTGTAGGGGTGGAGAGATAGTACACAGCACAGGCTTGGAAGATCCAGCACCTCTGCCCAGAGTTCTAGGACCAAGTTCACCCTCGCCAGTTCAAGGAATGCTCTCCTTATCCTAATCACCAACTTGCTCTGGGCCCCGATTTCCAGGCAGGGCTAATGTTCCTAGATATGCAAATGAAGATTATTACTCCCATTTGCTAGATCAAGAAACTGAGGCTTGGAACAATGGGGTGCCTTGTTCCATCACAGTTACCCTAATACAATACAAGATCTCTACTTCTGCCTCCCTCTCTCTCTCTCTCTCTCTCTCTCTCTCTCTCTCTCTCTCTCTCTCTCTCTCACACACACACACACACACACACACACACACACACACACACACACGCACACGTGTGTGCGTGGGTGTGCCAGGCACAAAGACACCAATTAGTCTACAGATGGAGCAGAGGAGCAGGAGTCCACAATAGCTCAGGGTGAGGGTGTCAGGGAAAGCAGAGGCCCTCCATCCCTTCTGCGGGGTTCACTTCTTCACCTGATACCTTTTTTCTATTTCTCACGACTCCTCTTTTTCACACTCCCCCCTCCCGCTTCCTCATCCATCCCTTGCTCCTTCTCCCTCAACACTGACTGGGTCTTTTTCCTTTCCCTCCCTCCCTCCCTCTCCCTAGTGTTCAGAACTCGCAGGTTTCTTCTTTCTTCTCTCCCCTCTTTCCGGTCTCTTTTGTCTCTCCCCTCCTTTCTTCTTCCTTCGCTCTCTCCCCGCATCCCCCACTCCCGGATCTGCTCTCCCCCTCCGCGCCCCCAGCCCTCCCTCCGCCCTCGCCCCGCCCTCGCCTCCCAGCCTCTCCCCCTTCCTTCTCCGCTCTCTCGCTCTCTGTGATTTATTACTTGCCCTGCTGCTTCTGACAAACTATTTGTAGGAAAATGAGATTTGGTCCGCGCTGGATGGTTCCTCTGGGAGGCAGGCGTGGGGGTCGGGTGTCGGAGGCCCCGTGTGGCGCCCCCGCCGGAGCCCCACGGCGCTTACGGAGCTCTTTAAGATAAATGAGCAAAATTAAGAGACTCACTGGGGGAAGAAAACCCTGGCTGGCAGCAAGTGAGAGCGGATGGTACATGGTTTCCTCCCCAAAAAGGCATCCGCGTGCCCCCTACTGGGGCCTCCCCCATCCACCGCAGTCTCCAGGGAACTCCCTCCCCCGGGAGAAGAACTTCCAGCCCCAGGGCAAGAGCCCCAGGATGTGGCATCGACAAGGTCTAAGACCTCTAGTAAGGTGCTAACAACAGACTGGGGACCTCAGTGGGGCAACAGCACTTGGGTGGCTTGGAAGAAAACTGACAGAAGAGAAGGAGCAGAGAGCTAAGCTGGGGTGATTGTGGATATGATGTTGGATATCATGGTGAAGGAACAGCCCCAAGCCACTGAGGCACGAGATAATGTAGCCACACCCAGTCCCATTTGGGGTATAGTTATAGTCACCACTCAGGAAGACAGGAGGCTGGGCTGTCTCCAGCCTCAGGCTCCAGAATATAGAAGCCCTGGAGGCTCTGGGTAGAGGTGAGCTCTGAAGCCTCTCCTCAGAGTCAGGGATTTAAATCCTCTGTTTATTGGCGAACCTTGTGTGGCTCTGTTTAGATTTCCTGCAGTGCCGGTGGGCTGCCTCACCTTAGGTGTTAAATATTATCTGTGAAGTGAGCACACGAACAGCCAGCGGAATATCTTGGAAGCTCAGGGCTGTGTTTTCAGCTCCAGTAGAAGGTGCAACAGAGCCAGGTTTTCAAATCCCCTCTCTTTCCTCTTAATTTTAAAAGTCCTTTACTTTCCAGGCAGGCGAGATGAGAAAACAGAGGAAAAGCAAAGCAAAGGGTGGAGGCTGAGTGAGCATGGAAACAATCCCCAGTTCAGTTTCCAACACAAGGTGGGGGGGGGGGGGGCGGACCTAAAAAGGCCACCTGTTATTTCTGCTATTGACAGTTTGGTCTTCTTCTAAATTTGATGTATTAAAACTAATATGTTGTAAACATTTGTGATCTGCTTTTAGCTCCTCAACATTACGTCACAAACACCTTTCTATTCTATTTCATATTCCTCCTAAAATGTAATTTCATTACATTTATTGATTTTCTTTTGCAAGTGTTTATGTGTATGTGTGGGCCAGAGGCCAGTTTACAGGTGTTGATTCTCCTTTCCTACCACGTCTGTCCCAGGGTTGAGCTCAGGAGGTCAGGCCTTCCCCTGCTGAGCCCGTTCATGGTTCCTAGAACATAACTGAGTGAATCTGGTGCTTTACTTCTTCATATGTTCTGTATATGGTTGTTTTAATGAGGGCCGTATTCTGCTCATTCCCATTATTTTTATGGTTTTTGCTATTCTAAAGGTGTTGATGTGCCGTTTGTCTAATTGCCTTATTTTTATCACATTGATAGAGCAGATATCTGCTCCTCCCCAGTTTCCTAAGAACAACATGTGGTATATATCAATATAGTAGTTGACAGTCTCCTGGGCCTGGCTGAGTTCTCAGGCTGGATCAGCCCCTCTAGAATTTTGTAGGTTTCCAAGGACATTGCAGGTCTGCAAGTCAAGACAACCTAAGAATGTTCTGCAAGGAAATGGGTAAGGCTTCGGCTGCTACAAGTATCAAAAAGAGATAGAGTTATTTAAATAAAAGAATTATTCCGTTTGGATCTATTGAGAAGTAAATATAGCAAATTATAATAAGGTTGCAATGATCTCTGTTGGTGTTTTTATATATGATATTAATTGCAAAGTGTATTAAAATGTAAGAGCTGAAAATGATGAGGTCATCATCCTAGGACTCCGGCATGGAAAAAAATACTGATAACATATATTGTAGAAGAAAGGGGTAGGTTGAGATGGAAACACAGTAGAAATAAAAATGAAAACTGTGTGTGACCCTGCACAGAGGACTGATACTTTGACATACAAGTTCACTTCTCTTCCTTGGAGGACAAAGATTTGTGACTATGGCCCTATCTGTCTGGATCTCCTGGTCTCAGGAATTCTGGGAACTAGCATGAACGTTTCCATATGTTCTTTTTTGGGTGCTGCCATCAACACTTTTATTGGAAGCAAAATAAAGTACACGTACATAGGATTGAGTTTCTTTCTAATACAGCCAATCAGTTTCTTAGGGGCGTGCTTTTAACTTCAATGCTGGGTAGCTGAGCAGCTCTCTGAAACAGAATGGTGAAAGTGGGGTTGGAATGACAGGAACAAGGAATATGGCGGGGTGGAGCCCACGGACTACTTCACTATTGGGGAATGATCACAATAAGGTATCTCAAGCCAGTAAAATGTCAAGTGTTTTCGTTTGGGGCTGACTTATACCACTTAGCATCCTTACTGTCTCAAGTGGGTTGCTCTGACCGGCTTCTTCTAGGTCTTTGATTCATAAATAAATGAACAATCCAAGGGTTTAATAATTAGTCAGTCTAGGTTTTTCTCACCATGAAGGCGTTCGCAGCTGGATGACAATGGGGTCTTTGATGGAACACACGGCTCAGAAGAGGCTAAGCTTTCTATTGTGCATCTCCTTACTGATCAGCTACCCTTGAAGTTTTCAAAACATGCCCAAACAAGAAAAGACTCTCTTGGTCCTAAAATGAACATATGGTAGGGATTTTCTAGTTACCTCATCCCAAATCCCTTTCACACTAAAAGGAGAGAATGGTGGGGTCTTTCTTAGGTAGGGTGGAGCTGAAGTCAGCAATTGGTTACCGAGAGAAGAAAGATAACTGTAGAAAACATAAGCTAGACGGAGAGCACACCCCATAGCTAGTTCAGCCTGGCGACCCCCTACCTCATTTTATTAATAAGAAAAGATGTGATGGCAGACGTCAGGGTGACAGGGAGGGGGGGAGAGAAGAAATTAAAACACCATGATCCTTTTTAATATAGTCCAAGATTTACTCTGCATAATCTAGTCATATTTTTGATAGGAAATTCATGGTTCCTCTGTCCCCAGTAACAGAACGGTGATCTTTATGGGGCCAGCATGAGGAAGCTGGCGGGCATGGCCCCCGTCACATTAAACTGTCTCAGTGAAGAGGCAATTTGTTTGATATTAAGAGTTATAAAAATATCAGTGCAGAGCGGTTATGCTGGGGATATTGCACCAGCCAATCTGAATTTTAATGTAGTGTGAGCAATAAGCACCACATTCCCCAGGCTCATGCCACTTTCCCTCTCTGCAAATATTTGAAGAGAAAAAAAGCTGGGGCTTGGAATCTATGCTCTTTTCCTTTTGGGTCTCATGTGGGCTCACTCCTCATCAGATTCCTGCGAGCTGACAAGGGTTTGTGGGCACCTGGGAAGAGGATTCTTGGAAAACCACCCATCGAGAATGGCCACAGCATCTTTGGCTGGGGATGGCTGAAAAATCAGAAACATGGCTATGTGGGGACTTGTCACCTCATTTACATCACCGTATTCATGCTCCTTGTTGATGTAAATAACCATTTCAACGTCCCTGAGGTTCAGCCCCCCCCAATCAATATCTTGAGATTTTCACCCCAGCTATTTCTTACTCCTCCCAATCCTTGATATCCATCACACAATGTCCTTCTCATTCTCTCCTACTCCATCACACCCCATCTCTTTATCTCAGTCTGTGGCCCATGGGCGCATACTCTGACCTCTCCCCTGATTCTCCCATCCGTCTTATTATTATTTTCATCACCGACATTCTTCTTCCTTCACCTCCCAGTCACCTCTGCCCAGCCTCTTCTCCCATAAATATCCATTCAGCCTTCCAGATAGAGCCTCCTGATACACACTAACCAATGAATTCCATCTTAGCCTACTTTGTGTCATGCAGAGTGACAGGGGAAGGCACAAACATGAACAGGATCAGTAGTTTGCTTTCTGGTGTCTCATGGTGCGGGTAGTAGGAGGCAGTGAGGTGCACCTGTTGGTACCAAGCAATCACTGTGGTCATTTTAACTCAGGGCAAGATGAGATAAGATTCCCAGGACAGAGGCATCAGAGGGAAGGGAGGAAATAGGGAATATGTTGTAGACGAGGTGGACAGTGACCGGGCCTCTTGGAAGTGTCACAGAGAGCTGGCAACTGAAGAGCAAGGTGAAGAAAAGCCTTTCTTAGAGGAAGCAGTGAAAAGAGCAATCAGGAAAATCATGAAGAAACATTAAGAAGTAGTGAGTCCAGCTGGAGAGACAGGTGAGCAGTTCAGAGCACTGGTAGCGCTTGCAGAGGACCTGGGTTCGATTCCCAGCACCCAAATGGCAACTCACAACTGCTGTAACTCCAGTTCCAGGGGTTTTTAAAAAAGGAAGAAAGAGTGTGTCATTCACCTCAGGCCCAGAGACATTCAGGCTTAAGCCAAGATAATGAAAAGACACATAGGAGCTGGTCCCCAGGAAGCCTCATTCCTAGTTTGGAAAACATCCCATTGCACCGCAACAGTGACTCCCAAGGTATCATATGACACCTTTAGACTTCCCAAGACCTCCCCAGGGTGTAAGTCTCCTTCTTGTTCACCAGCATGAGCAGTGGGATTTCCTATTGTACATGTACAAGGGCTGTATAGCTCAGCACGCATACATTTCCAGTTGATCAGATGCAGAGTTCTAAAAATCATGCATGGAAGGAAGCATCATCCTCTTAAGATGCAGGGTAAAGCAAACCTTGTGAATCAAGAGAGTACAAATACTTTACAGATGTGTCTTCATATTTCACTGTACTGCTAGTCTTTAAGAAAGGCAATTTGTTGGTTGTAGAGATAGCTCAGTAGTAGAGAATTTGGTTAGCATTTTCAAAGCCCCAGCATCAATCCTAACTAAGGCCCTCATAATAAGAGTATGTGCTTGAGGGATGGGCTGGGAAAGAAATTTTGAGGTAGTGTCTAAGAAGGATGTCTATAATTATCTGAAAAAGTGATTAATATACTTCCTATTTTATGTATCTGAGACCAGATTTCATTCCAAATACTTTAACATATCATAACACTGAAAGCAGATATCAGAATCTTTGTCTTCTATGAAACAAAACTATGCAAACAAATATAAAAATGACACTTAGCACAATACTTTTGAAAATGTAGTTATCTTATGAAAGATATTTATGTTAACTGAATGGACTTACTGTATTATTGATCTTAAATCCTTCATAAATATGTTAATAATTCTGGTTTGTATATGACAACTATTAATACCTATAACCACATAATCAAGTATCCCTAAATATTTTCTAAATAACGTTTTTAGATTATAATGTCTTGAGATCAAAATTTTGAGAACTTTTGGACCTCAGAGCAATTATAAAAGTTTAGTAGTTTCACTGGCTTAGAAAGAATAAGCCTACTCCCTGGCCTCTGCCTTCCCCACCCCTCCTTGCTCTCCCAGCCTGCTTTCTCTCTGGCCCCACTCTGACCTTTCTTTATTACACTTTCCTCTTGCTCTTCTTCGCGTTTCTCCTCTCTGTCTTGCCAGTTACCACATCCTGCTTTACCCCTTTAAGTCCTTCTAGAAGGTTACTTCTTTTCTCATCTACCCCACTTCCTATCTGTAACCCTCCCAACCTGACTCCCTCACCTCCCAGATTCCATATTTGAGCTATTTAAATTCCTCTCACTGACCTCTCTCTCTCTGTCACTGACATCTTCTTCCTCCCCAGCTCCACGCATCTTAGCAGACAGCTCTTTGTTCTAAAACACAGTGGCCAAGCCATTTGTCCTGGTTTGAATGTCACTGGCTCACATAAGCCCATAGGGAGTGGCACTATCAGGAGGTGTGGCTTTGCTGGAGTAGATATGGACTTGTTGAAGGAAGTGTGTCCTGTGCAGGTGGGTTCTGAGGTCTCCTATATGCCCAAGCCACACCTAGTATCCTAGATCATTTCCTGTTGCCTGCCGATCAAGATGTAGGACTCTCAGCTCCAGCACCATGTCCCACCATGATATTAGTGAACTAAACCTCTGAACTGTAAACCACCCCAATTAAATGTTTTCCTTTATAAGAATTGCCATGGTCATGATGTCTCTTCACCGCAATAGAAACCCTAACTAATTCACATGTACACGCTCATCTTTGCTTTTTAGCTTCTCAAAGCTTCTGTTTGATGCTGTAGGGAGAAAGAAGTCTTCGTATTTAGCCTAAGAATTGTGCTTATCATTTTTGGGACAAAAGGGACTCTTCCTGTATCTCCTTATCCGGCTCCCCTATTCTACCTCATGGAAAAGGTGAGGAATGTGGATGCTACAAAAGAAAGAAGACAGTCTGAAGAGGCGAGTACAAGTCAGAGTCTGGACTTTGCCACACATTAACGACATGGCTTTAACCAGGTCACAAGGTTCTACTTTTATGAAATGAGAATAATAATTTAATCAGAATATACATATATTGGGCAGAGCATAAATGCTCGTCAAGATTCACTATTATCACCAGAAAGAAATGTGTTGGCAACCAGTAAATATGGGTATTACAAGCTAGTTAATTATTTGTCTGCCTGATTTCAATAACCTGTAAGCTGGGTCACAGACAGTGAAAGCAGAAATCTCACAAGGCGCCCAGAAATTTTTGTTTAGTCCTTTAAGGATGGAGGCTTCACACCTAGTGTAGCAGACACTGCGGGATTCGCCCATTTTCTACAATCTCACATTGTTGGTTGTTTTCTGGGACTTTCAGTACTTAAGAGACTGCACAGGCTGCCTTTGGTGGTGATGATTGATATCCCGCATGTCACCCACCAATGCCTTATTCTTGCTCAATGGCTGGCTCTCAATGTTTCACCAAGATGCCCTCCGCAGTCCTGCCTCTCACCCACCCCACTGAAGGTGCACACGGGAGTCAGGAGGCCTTCAGTTTAACCTCTGATGTTTTTTAGTTCTTACTCTTTACTCATAGAAGTGAGGAGAGGTTTATTTTCTGAAGACACTGTGAGAGTTATGTGGGCTAATGTGTGGGTGGGCCTCTGTAATGTGCTCCCCAAATGCTAATTTTCTTTCTCAAAATTCCATTAACCTATCGGTGAGAGTGAGGAACAACAGCCACTAATCTTTCAGGCTTTCACATCTGTGGACTTCCCATCGCTCCCAGGACAATACTGTCTTGGGGTGGATGAGTGGACCGGCTTCCCGCCCCTCCCCCCACTTCTCATCGAGTCCTGACTGACTGTCTCTACTTAGCATTCTCAAAGAGCCTCAGTGCTTTGAGAATGCTAAACGCAGCCCTCCTGTTTTGCATTTCTCTCTCTGTCATTCCTCAGACCTGCCTGATGTACCTTGAACAGGATGATGCCTTATGTAATGTGACCACTTCTGCACCTTACTGCCAGAGGGTAGAATGAGATCACATGGAAGTGTGGGCGTGGCTCTCGAGACTAGAGAGGTCACACCTGGGCCTGGAAAATATATTCCCAGCTCTATCTTTGCCTTGGGCTCCTTCTGTCCATCTCACATGGTCCCTGGGAATGTGAGGATAGTATCACAAATCTCTTTGAGCTCACCTGCTGGTTGCACCTGTTTAGCTGTGTCCCGTCTTCCAAAATCACTTTGCCAAGTGATCACCCTTACTCTTGGCAATGGTTATGGTAACAATCTGGGCAATGAGAGGAAAAGGGGACCCGAGATGTTATGGCTTTTTCAGCTTTGCATTTTCTCTGCAAATGGACTCCAGACCACCACTATGGCTTAGTTGAACACTGTTAGTGTTGCCTTTGCGCCATACACAGCCGTCTGTCCACTGCTTGGTCTTGGATTATTTGCCCGGATGTTCTTCACTGAAAATCAGCCTTTGTGAAGACCCCAGAAATATCACAGACTTGCTTCCCTAGCTTTTCATAAATCAGTAAGTATGAATAGGCTGAGAGAGGGGTGCGACACAGGCTTCCCTGAGACATGTAGCTATGCAATCATCTGTGCTAAGATGGGCTCAAATCCTCCCCCAGCTCTTCTCATTGGAAACGCCTTTTGATGGAATTAAGGTTGAAGTTTGCTATGGGAGGTGGTAAGGAAGCCCATGCTGACAAAGCGAAGAGTTACTTTGTCTTTATTCTTTTGATTGGTTATCTATTTATTTGGAAGATATCATCCTAGGGAAGATTGAAAAGGAGCACATGATCACAAAGCACTTTCTGGAAACAGGTAAAGGAAGAAATTGGGGAGGGTAGAGTCAAGAGAAGCCCACTCAGCTGGGGAACACACCTTTGTGCTCCTTTGGGCAATCCGATTAAGCTCCCAGCCTCTGTCCATCATGACTCTTTTCCCACCACTGTGTGAACACCTCTAACTGGAGAACAAGCCCCACACCCTGGCAGATCTTTCAGGAGCACAATGGGACAGAGGCACTATGGGGAGGGAGCAGGCAGTGAGTTTGGGAACTGGTTTGGGAATGACATGAACTTGATGGGTCTGGAAGACCCACGTCAATCCTCTGAGAAATGGCTTAACTCTTGTCCAGGAGGACACAGCTAGAGACAACTCTGTCCTTGAGGAAAATGTATGCAAGACTGTTGTATGAAATTTCTGGCCTGGCCTTGCCTCGTAGTCCAAATGAATCTCTCCTGCCCTCGGCCTGGCCTAGCCTGAGGTTCAGACCCGTAGCCCTGCTTGGTCCCAAATAATCACACCAAGTCTTATATTAATTACATGCTGTTTGGCCTATGGCTCAGACTTATTACTAACTGGCTCTCATTTTTATTAATTTGTCTTGCCACGTAGCCCGTGGCTTACTTTATTTTATTACATATTGCTTCTTGGGAGGCTGGATCATGTCTCTCTCTGACTTCACCCTCCTTTCTCTTTATCTATGCTAAGATTTCCCAGATGACTATATATATGTATATATGTATGTATGCATGTATTATGTATGTACGTATGTATACACACATGTGTATATATATATATTTATATATATTTATATATATATATTTAGAGAGAGGGAGACACCTGAAGTGCAGTCACTCTTGAGCTCAGCTGTATCAGGAGGGTGGTGACAGATGATGGGAAACTGCCAAGTGGTCTCAAGACAGAGAGTAGAAGCCTGAGTCAGAGAACGTAGACCCGGGAAGAGCTGGCTGAGAAAGAACAGAGGGAAGCCAAAAGGGAGTTAAATGCCAAGACAGGAGAAAAATGAGGAGCAGTGACTAGACAGTCCCAAGGCTAACTGCTCCACTGGAGAGAAATTGGGGGGAGGCTCTGCTGAGGAAAGATAAAAAACCTCTGGTTTGGACAAGTTTCACTGCAGAGATTGGAAGTCAACCAAACAGATCTTACACAGACGGTAAGAAGTATGTGACAGGTGAAGGGTGAGGGGTCGGGAAGTGAGATGTAGGTTGAGCTGCCATTGACAGTGTCAGCAGTGCCTGGATGGTGAGGCCCCTCATTTGTCTTTCTCAGAAATGTTTATTAAGTGCCTACTGTGTGCCAAGCATGAATTTGACACCTCAGGTAATGGTGGTGATTCAGATTGGGAAATCATATTAAGTGATTTGTGTGAAGAAGGAAAATATGTTTCATCAAGACGCAGTGGGAGTCAGCACAGGATGTGGGCCAGGAGAGAGATAGACAGTATGATGCATCAGTTAGGACCTAAGGTGACCTATGAACAACAGAAGACAAATCGTGGTAGATCAAAGAGGAAGATATTTACTACCCTTTCACAATGCAAGAAATATGGAGGTGACAGCCCAGTACTGACACAGGGACCCTATCACTCAGGAGACATCACATCACCTGCCCTACAAAGCATCCTCTAATAAGAGTCTTCTCTGGTTGAAGGTTGTGTTTCCTACACAGAACCCTAAGGGACTGTGGGGAAGCCTTGGGGAACCAAAGGGCAGGTACTGTTATGTTTAGCACTTTAACTAGGCAAATGTTTATTACCTACATTTTACCCATAATTTCTCTGTCTCAGTAGAGTCCCTAAAAAGACAGAGCATCAGATTGACTGCTTATCTTTCTGTACCAGGTAGGGTCCCATTTACTAAGTCTACTGCTTCTGCTAGAATCAGTTTACTTGGCTGGTGTGCGTACACATGTGTGTGCATGTATATGTGTGTGCACGTGTTCATGCTGCAAATGTGTCCTAGACTTCCTAGACTTGTATGCATCCACCGTGTGTCACCTGCTGCCGTATATATCTCCTCTACTCACTGTCCCAATCCCTTGCCTTCCAGTCACTCCTCACCCAATCTAGAGCTGAGATCTTGTCTCAGATTCTTCTGAACCACAAGACCATGCAACCTGTCTATGTGGGACTTGAGCTGAGATTGGAGAAGACACAAAGAAACAAGACAGGAAGGTAAGCCACAGAAGAGGGACTGGAAAACAAGCCATGACAGCTCTTCTGACATGTCTAGCCTGACGGAATTTCAGTCAGGAGATCACAGTTTTTACTCCTTATCAGATCATCCCGAATAGATGGAAGGGGATTCACATCTGTTCAAAGACTGAGTTTAGTGGCTGATGTCATCATAGGGCTCTCCTGTGACCTTTGAATCGTCATATTAACTTTGCAAAATAGGAAACTTGACCCTCATTTTCTAGGTAAGGAAATCTTGCCCTTCTGATACATTAAAGCTGCTGTGAAAGCCAATGGATTGAAATAAAGCTTAGCCAGGGATCGTCATCTGTGAATAAGGGTTATCACTGGCTAACCCGCCAGTCCACCAACTTAAATATCTGAAGAACTTCATCTCCTCTCTTTGTACTCTAAACCTGCTAACTAGTGGAATGGGATGTTGAAGTGAGAACAGTCAAGAAGATAGCCTTATTGCAGATACATTAGATACAAAGGCTGTTTGGTATAAAGGCCTCCAGAGAAGCAGTCCAGAAAAACAAACAGATGAGTGTGCATCACAGATAGACTACGCAATTCTTGGTTTAACTTCTTCCAGTTTTATTTCCTCCATCTGTCTAATGGGATTCATTATAGGATACACCCAAAATGGGGAATGGAAAGGAATATATAAAAGATACCTACAAAGAACTTTTAAGTCTTTGCTCCTGGGCAGATTCAGACACGATTAGCTTTGGGCATTATGTTTACAAATAGGGAGACAGAGGTACACATTCTCTAAACTCCTGTCTGAGGAAGGGATGTATCAGCAGACTTTGGACTAATTGTCTCAGAGTTCAGACTTCCTCCCTCCCTGTCATGCTGGGAGCTTAGCACTCTAGAACAGTCCAGTTGTTTACATTTGTGTGGAGGAAGTGCCAGCGAGGGAGGGTGCAACCCAGGAGAGACAGAAAGCCAAGTTTTCCCTGTCTCCCTTCCCAGGTTTATTCAGCTCCTTAGTATCCCTTCCTGCCCTCTTCCCTGCTCAGGCTCCCACAGTTCCATCCCTGGAGGATGGAGGAACAGTAGGGAATCTCTTTCCATCTCACATCTCTTTAGTCACCTAAAAATGTTTCGAGAGCATACATAGGAATGAGATTTCCTTATGTTGTCATGGCCACAAAACAAGATTTTCTAAGAACATTTATCTTCAACTTGGGAGACAGATTGGTGGAACTATTGTAAAGGAAGGTCACCAAGGATGAGGAACATGAAAGAAAGAGAGAGAGAGAGAGAGAGAGAGAGAGAGAGAGAGAGAGAGAGAGAGAGAGAGAGAGAAAGGGAGAGGGTCAAAAATGGGGTGAGTTACTTTTCTATGCTGATCTAAGCAGGTCTTTAAGACCCTGTGGATTTGAGAAGGTCTCCCATGAGGCTGTGGCCACTTTCAATGTGGTGCCCTGGCAGTACTCAGGGCAATGAGACTGATCAAAGGGAACGTGAGGTGTGAGCATATGAAGGTGTCACCCAAGTCTTGAGTCTCTCAGAGTTTGTCAGTAAAACTTTTCACAGATCGGAACGTGCATGCCGTAAGGGCCCTATAACACATCATTTTCAGGATTCAGGAAGCCAGAGCTGGCATAGGCAAGAAGGGATGAGCTGAAGGATAAGGGGTGTCTGAGCCCCAAGGTCAGGCTTGGAAGCACCATAACTGTAATTCAGAGGGATACTGAGTGGAAGGTAACAGCTGAATGGGAGGATTGTGTGTGCGTTTTGTGATTTTTGTTTTGGGGCGGAGGGCTGGATTGCATGCAGCAATCATTGCATGCAATGGTGGACATTGCATCTTAAGAGGATGCATGTCACAAAGTTCAGATTAGAGACCATGGCTACAAAGTGGCGTAACTGGATACAGTGTATTTGTCACTATTATCATGTCCACTCCTCTTCTAGCCCAAGTGATTACCCTGCATTTTAAGAAACTCACAAGGACTAGAGAGATGGCTCAGTGGTTAAGAGCACTGGTTGCTCTTCCAGAGGTTTTGAGTTCAATTACCAGCCCCGACATGGCAACTCACAACCATCTGTAGTGAGATCTGGTGCCCCCTTCTGGTGTACACACAGGCAGAACACTGAATATATAATAAATAAATACATCTTTTAAAAAACCTCACAGATGTAAAACAATTGCTATCACAGAAGTGTATGTTCTCAATCTCTTGACGACTGCCTCATTGAGGCCTCAAATGATGACTCCTAAATTCTGAGTTTCAACCGGCTACCTTTGGGCTCCCATCTACTTACCTGCATTCCCTCAATAGATTTCTCAAGAGATAGTCTTTGCAGAGTTTTTAATCTGGGGTTCACTTGGAAGGTTAGACAACTCTCTCTCTCTCTCTCTCTCTCTCTCTCTCTCTCTCTCTCTCTCTCTCTCTCTCTCTCTCTCTCTCTCTCTCCCTCTCTCTCTGTCTGTCTAGAAACACCACCATGAGGAACTTTCCTCTCCTGACTTACTTCTAACTGCCTTGTTAACCAGCTCTCAGAGACCAGCACGGTGAGCGCTCCATGCCCCATTGGATGACTTTTGAAAGTGGGATTGCCTTGATCCAAAGAGTCAGAATCTAGAGACACACCTCTTACAATTTGCAAACATTGGACTTTCCCTTCCTTGTCTTCAGGGCTGCTAAGTGGGGAGAGCATTCTAGTTTAGTTTGGATGTTGCCCCGCTCCTGAGTATGATTCATCTTAAATAACTGGCTTCCTTTTGGGTACAAAATCATAAAGATTGCAAGATATCTTTTTCTGGGAAGGATCTTCATTTGATGAGAATTAGGATTCAAATAGACTTTGAAGTAGATCTGTTTCTTGGACTTGGCTACTAGATTGTACATGGGTTTCTTCTCTGGCCCGAGTAGGTGGAGCTTCTATTCCAATTAGCAGAATTGGTAGGGAAAAGGGCTGTTCTGAAGACCAAACCTACTGAAATGGACACCAAAGAGATAATTACTCTAACCCACCTAGTTATCACTATAAGGCTTAGGACCATCTTCCCATTTCACGGGTTGAACATTGCACAAGACCTCTGGAGCTTCTGCCATCTACTGTCTTATGCAAGGGTATGGTAGAGACCCAGAAGGGTGACAGGCATTTGCTTTAATTCCATGGACTGTAACGCAAGGACACTACAACAATTTCCCCCAGTCTGTTTAGATCTTGGCTGATATTCCTGAAAGAATACAGAGTTCCCTTTGTCGGACACATGAAATTTTGTGAAATACCCCCCCTTTGTTTTCTATTTGGGGCCGGGTACTAACGTGTATCTCATCAGATCCTTGTCATAACACCCATACAACTCATGGCGTTTCCTTTTTCCCCATCCCTTTCTTCCTTCTCTCTTTCCCCTTCCCTGCTAATTACTGACTCTGTGCCGCACACTCTGCTGGGTACCAGAGGGATGAAGGATGAGGAAGACATTGTCCTTACCCTTGAAGGGCAAGCACATCATACAGTGTGGAAGGCAGATGTGTACACAATTAACTATAATAAAATATGGTGAGTGATATAATGGAGATCTGCCCAAAGTGTCATGGGAGCACAAAGGAGAGAGAAAAGGAGCTTCCTGAGAGGTCATCAGGAAAGCCTCAGTGAGAAGGAGATTTCGGATCTGCTTTTTGAAAAGAGGGTAGGGAAGGGCAGTGAAGGCAGGAGACAATGGGACAGGGCCTCGAGCATTATTTGGTTAGAGTATAAAGGAAGGGATGTAGGGTCATTGAAAGAGGTAGGTTGGGGTTCTGTCTGACGGGCTGAGTCTCATACTGAGAAACAAACATCCTGCTTGGCTTATGAAAGACAGCAATACATAAACTCTTTTGTGGTGCAATATCGCTTGGGTCCAAAGATAATAACTATACTCAAAGTGAGTGATGAAAACGTGTATACAATAGAGGTGAGGAAGCTGTGTTTTTATTAATGACCAGTATGTCCCAAGGTCTATTGTTAGTGATAGTAAGGCCACAAAACAGACGTCATAGTTCATTCACACACACCTAGAAAATACTAGAAACAGCAGAAGGGAATACTGTGCAAGATTATGAAGTTGAATGGTTGGTTGTGGGTTAAGAATGGAAGAGTATATAAAAACTGAATGAACTTCCTGAATGAGGGAGTCTGGTGGATCGTTGAGAAGCAGTTTTTCTCAGGGAAGTCATGAGAAAAGACTGATGTATTTGGTAAGTGCAGATCAAGGTCTGCCTAAATGTGGGTATACCTTCGTGGCCACAGAGGCAAGGCCAGATGAAGGAGGAACTTGAAGCCAGGGGAACACATCACAGGACTTTGGGGTACAGAGGAACCTTAAAGCCCATCTAGGAACATTCCATGTCTCATCCCTCCTAAGTGTGAGAACTCTATTAGTATCCATACATGTGCTGACCGAGTTTTGTTATAACTCAGATTGACACGGGAACACCTTTGGCTATGAGCTGTCTCTGCTTGCTCTGGGTCATGATTGTGTCCTTTGTCTTGTGGTCCCAGATGCATCTATCCAGGCCAGTCATCTTTCACCCCCTGTTGCAAAACAACTCTTTTGATTTTCAGATCAAATTTCTCCAACTGTTCAGCTTCCCATTTCTAGTTTGGAAAGTGAATTTTCCTTCCTCTTCTTCCTGGAGGAGGCTGTGGCTGGGGCTTCCTCTCAATATTCTCTGGTGTTTGTAGGTAGCTTATTGGGCCGTAATTCTATCCCATGCCCCAATTTATTTATTTATTTATTTATTTATTTATTTATTTATTTATTTATTTATTCATTCATTCATTCATTCATTCATTCATTCATTCATTTCCTTTCTTCTTTCTTTTTCTTTTTTTAAACAGGTTTCCACGGAACACAGGATGGCCTCAAATTCGATGTATTATAGGGTAGGTTGGTCTTAAATTTCTGATCCTCCTGCCTCTTCCTCCTGAGTGCCAGGATTACATACCTGCTTTACAATGTCTGGTTTATGTGGTACTAGTGATCGAACATGTGCTTTATGCAGTCCAGGCAATTAGTTTGCCAGCTGAGTGCTATCCCCACCCCATGATTCTCCTTACGACTGATATCTGCCCGGAGCTATGCAGTCTAGTTACAGTTCAAAAGGCAGTGACTAGTCTCAGTGAAATAGTGTTCTGTGAAAGCATGACAGATCCCAGGATTTAGAATGCATTTTGATTGCTAGTCTAGAGGCAGACAGAGCTGGGTATGGGGGGGGGGGGGGGAGCTGACTGGAACGTAGGACTAAGACCTGGATCAAATAGATGCTGGGTCAGGAGATGAATAAAAAGATAATGAAATTAAGGGACATTTCAAAACTTTTATGAAATAGAACAATGATATCCTTAAAATGTGCTATCTTGGAGACTTAAAAATGGCATTTTTTTTTTTTTAAATTGAGGAAATGGCAGCTGACTAGGGAATGGTGCTGGATTTGTTTGAAGAGCAGGGCATCTATTCTGTGGTACCTCAAAGATGGCTATATACGAACTCTGGAGCCTGGGTGCTTTATTTAGGGTTAGACATGTGGGCTCTCTGGAGTCTTGAAAGGTAGAAGCCTGGAAATGGCAGGAAAATACACAGAGCCAGAGTGAGTTATCACAGAGGACTCTTGGGGAGTCTCTCTGGACAGACAGGACTCTATAAAAGGGACAGCAGACAGCTTTCAGTAATAGAGCAGTGTGGAGAATGCCCCAAAAGAGGTAGCTATTAGTGATGTCTAACACTCAGGAGCCCAAGGAAAGCAAGACAACTGTACTGGGGGGGGGGGGGATCAGTTTCAGGAGATTGGTAGTGGTTGATGTGACACTGAAGGATGCTCAAAAGGGCCTGTTGTCCACATGCTCTCTCTTTAAACTCTAGCCACAAAGGGCCACCGTTTCTCCACCGCTACCTGAAGGCTGCTCAACCATTTTTTGTTTTTTGACATCTCGTCTCCCAACACCCAGCCAGCTATTTAGGGATTTCCCCAGTGGCATGGCTAGGTCACCTTCCCCAGGGTGAAGAAGCTTTCTATCTTTCCTAAAGAAAAACAGACAAGGCATGGGTCAGCAGTGAATCAGCAGGAAACCCATCCACTGGGGTATGGTAAAAAAGACTGGGGTTCTGCTCTGACCATGCCAATCTCACAGTCTCCTCTGGAATGTAGCCAAACTGGCCACTTGGTTTCCAGGGACAAAGGATAAACTCAGAAAAGATTCACCTCTGCCTCCTCCTGGCCAGCCCTTTGCTGCCTACCTTGCCCCACCCCCTTCTCACTGAACCTTATATCTCAGTATTACTCGACCTTCCTCCTCCCTTTTCCCCTCGACTGGTAGTGTACCCCTTAGTATCATCCCTTTATAACTCAGGAGCTTATCATGGACTACACCAAGGGCAAGTGTGTAAGCTATGCCTAAGCTTCCATGGCAGAGACCCCAGAATTCCAGCAAAGAACAAGGCAGGTTATGCCAAGCCTGCTCCTCCCAGGATGCACTGGGAGCCTGGGAACCAGGAGGGAGGGAGGAGGCTCAGCTGAGGAGCTCAGGATTTAATTCTATGCATCATTAAGTAGTCCTCTGAAAGTAGTGTCCTCCTATACATCATCCATGCTTAGTAAACAGCACGCTGACATTACATTAGCGGCTGGAAATGAATTTTCTCTTTTATAGGGAAATTGAGAATCCGCCAAGAAGAAAGAAAGAAAGAAGAAGAAGGGGAAAAAAACCCTCAAAACCAATTATCTAGGCATTTATGAGTTCCACCCTGGCCCCTCTCTCTCTTCTCTCTCACTCAGATGCAAAGAAGCATTTAATATTTAATATATTAAGAAAAGAAAGAAACTTTGATATATTATGTGGAATCTGGCATTAATTCCCTCTACCCCCTCCTTACTTCCAAACCCACACTTGGTTCTAGCTGACATTTAAATGGATTAAGGTGTTCAGATTTCCTTAATAGTGTTGACATTTTGGAAATATTTCTGGCTTTTTTTCCCCCTCTTCCTGAAATAATAATAATAATAAATAAATAAGGGAATAGATCTTCCCCCTCCACTCACTCAATAGACATGCTCCAGCTTTGTCCTACTCTCTAGGGCAGGCACATTTACATATTTTCCATTCTTATTTACAAGATTAAGGACAGAAAAGAGAGAGAAGCTGAAGTCCTCCTGGGCAAAGGGGGGGGGGTGCTGCAGGTGAGGATGTGGGCACAGCCAGTCAGAAGGAATCCCAGTGATCACCAAGTAGTTTCCCAGGCCTTCCTTTGCTTTCTGGCTCTCCCTGAGCTGGTTAACCAGTCTCTGGTCCCCTCCCTCACTCCATCCCTGCTTTGATGACTCTTCCTTCCTGGGATTAAAGCACCTCCATTATTCCCTGCCATCGATCCTGGTTCATTTATAGACCCACTCTCGAGGTTCAGGCATATGCACCCGAGTCCTTGTCCCCGGAAATACAGCCTATTAGAGAAGATTAGAAGGGATGGGCTTGGCACTTTCTGCTCACTCTTTTCTTTGGGGTTAGAGCCTTTCTTGTGTTGTGTTGTGATAAATCACGTCTAGATGCTGAGTCCCAGTGTATGGTTCCTTGGAGTTTTTATATCTGCTCTTGGCTCCTACCACATTGCTCGGTACAAGTAAATACTTGTAAATAATACAGCAGGCAGAGAGGGAAAGAAGGATTGGAAAAAGGATGGATGAAATGATGGGAAAAAGACGAGAGAATCAGGAGAGAGGGAGAAAGCAGGGAAGCAAATAAGCAAGCAAGGAGGCATGTGGTGATATGTTTCATATTTAATAAAAACCAGCCTGAAATATCAGAGATCTGACTCTGAGTTTCCTTTATTTGTGCAACAGAGGCAGAGGCAAAGAAATGGAAAAAGTCATCAATGGGTAGCATCCCAGAGCCCTGCTGTTCTGTGTAGGCTCAAGACCAAAGCAAGTCACCAGATGTATTGAGTTGTGTGATTCCTGCATGGTTTTCCTGTGCTGATGCTTGCCGGCAAGCTTCCCACTGCTTGATGGTGGTGTGCCCTCCCAATAGAGAGAAATAGCTCACAGTGTTCACAGAGACCCCCATGTTCTCAAGGGATGGATGCCTCTTCATCAGTATCCCTCAGAAGAAGCTGAAATCCAATGTCTCTGGAAAACAGACTCAGCGTGGTGATTTAGCAGGGGCGATCTATTCCTCAAGATCCCATCCTTCTCACACAGAAAATGGGATAACAGCTCCAACCTTTTTACCACAGTTCTATGTATCACGAGGATGGAGCATGTTTGCTGATTTGGAGACCAATGTATAATGAGTGGTCCACAAGCTCTGACTCTTTCATTGCATAACAGGTATTTAACCCAGAAAATGGCGGTGATATTTTTAGCTTGGTTTAACTAGCCCAGATATTAGACTAGAAGAAAGTAAGTGTCCCAAAGCCATCTCTGAATTCTATCGGAGACCTTCTTTACTTACTTTGGGAAGGAAGAATTTATTGTATAACTAAGATTAGGCGCCTGGATAGATTTTTATTTGTTTGGCTTTGATTTACTGTTTGTTTTTTAAGGCAGGGTCTCTGTGTAGCCCTGGCTGTCCTGGAACTCCATCTGTAGACCAGGCTGGCCTCAAACTCAGAGAGATCCACCCACCTCTCCCTCCTGAGTGTTAGGATTAAAGGCATGTGCTACCACTACCAGGCTAATTTTGTTCTTAAAGAGAGTCTCCAGCAGTTTCTACTAGAAAAATTGTAAGTAGGTTTTGGCTACTAGGTCAGCTTTAGATCAGGATCAGTGAAGAGATGAAGGCGGTAGTCTTAACAGGTAAGGGCACCATTAATTCCAACAGTGCATCTCTGCCCTTCACATTTACCTGCTTATATTTCTGCATCTCTTCCTGGCTTGGTCACCTACCTGGACCTGCCAAGGTGCTCTCATGTGAATGTTTTCTAGAGATAAATACTGGAAAAAAATAATTTTCACTTAGAAGACACCATTTTTACAAAACTGACTTTTATTTTATCCTCCAAAAATATCTGAGTCCAAACATCACAGAACTACTTTCGCCTGCTGCAGGGCTGCATGCGGCCTGTTAAGCATCTTACAAGCACCAGACTTGCTTGTCTTAGCAGAGAATTCAGCAAGTCTACAAGGTTTAGTTTAAGCAACTGCCCTCCACCCCACAGTCCAGGGTCTGCTCTGTGTTTTGTTTTGGTTTCTGTTCTGAACTTAGTAAACTCTCTTTATTCTTTTTCACTCACTTAAAATAGATATTCCTGTCTGTGAATTCTTCATACATGTGTTTATGCTATATTATGCCATTCATTTATTTCACATGAATTTGTCTAGGATCTACTTTGTATCCCCCTCCACACACACACACCTTTGGTTTTGAGATCCCTATTCTGCTGTGGTTTTTGAGCCACTGGCTTAAGGATCAATGTTTTTATGGTCTGCACCTCAGTGTCTGTTAATTCCAAAAAAAGCCTGTGTTGTCTAGCAATCTGCCAGATACTGCAGTAGGTAAGACATTAAAAGATGAGTCAGATGTGTTACCTTCCCATAGGCCTTACCTAGGAGGCACAGGAAGGTGGAAGCTGGCAAACCAGTAAACAGTGTCCCTAATCAAAGCAGGTCCAGGAGATTGACTTGCAGGTTTTGGAAAAGAAGGACTGGATTAGGACGCATGGGGTCAAGAAGAGACAATTCTCCAAGCAGATTGGTGAGGGTGAGGTGGTAGAGAACAGAATTAACATATGTATAGTGTTCTTCCCATTTAGGAAAGAAACATTTAATTAGGCTTATGCTAAATTAGATAACCCTAATTTATCTGATTGAATTCGTTTGCAAGATAAGAAAAGGGGAATTCCGGTTGCTGACGGCATGTCCTTACTCTCACTTCCTTTTTTTAGTTATTAGCTATTTTTACTCGCTGTGAACTTGAGATGGTCATCTCATTCACTTGCTCATCTACCCACCAACCAACCCTTCAACTAACCCTCAGTCACTTATTTCTTTCTCATTATTCTTTCGCATCTATACTATACTAGCTAATGAGCCAATGTTGACATTTGAATCTAGTGAGAAGAGCTAAGAGGGTCAATACTAGATAGAAATGTGCCAGGGGTGATAGGTGACAACCCACAGTGTTTATAAACGCTAGTTGATGTCTTGATGAGGTTATTTTGTTTTGTTTTGTCTGACCCTGCTATGAATCTCACATTTGCAAAATTTCCTATATGGCGTGTATATAAAGCACAACAATTGGCCAACACCCATGTAAATACCAAACACCTTGAGAACAAATAACTGTAAAGTCCTTAGTGGCCCTGGGTGCCTTCCATCAGCACGACTGGTCATTATTGTGAGCTCTGGGTTTTTCATTATTTTATTTTTCTTTGTCCTTGGTCTCTTAAATTCCAAACAGTCCCTTGTTTGTTATTTCACATTTTGAATTTTATGCAAACGGTAGCACACACTATGAGTGGGTATCTTTGGGAAGCTTAGTATTTCTTGTTGTGCAGTAGTGTTCTCCAGGCTCCTGTGTGCTGACGTGTAAATGTATGGTTCACACTTTCACAGTGCGGGAAGGTATAGGAAATCATCTGTTTACTGTTAACCAACATTTGGCCTTCTGCTTTGTTTCTGGGGACTTTCTCCTTTGCAGCAATGCAGTTTGGAAAATATTTTTAATATCTCTTGCTGCAGAGCCTCACTGGATTTGTGTGTGTGTGTGTGTAGTATTTATCTGCCTGTATAAATTGAGGAACAGGCTATACATGTTTGCAGATGTACTATGTGATGCTGACATGCTTTCCAATGTGATTGCATTGTTGTGTATTCCTGCAGCAGTGAGAGCTGGCTTCCTCTTTCTTTTCCCCAATACTTTGTACTGTGAGTGTTTTACATGTAGGGGCAGATGAGCTTGCTGTTCATCATGGCTTTCATTGCTGATGAGATGAAATGGATCTTTGTATGTTTATTAGCAAACTGTGTTTCTCCTTTTTAAAGTGAAATGCCTAAAATCATATTTGTGCTATATTCTTCCAGGCTGTCCACCTTTTTCTTTCTTATCTGCAGAAATTCTTTTTTTGAAAATCTGTTGTTTGTTAGGCAAGTTTCAAATATTTTCTATATATATAAACAGAAAACATATATATATATGGTTTTCAAGTCAATCTCTTTCCTATACTGGAGTCATAAAGATATCCTCTCATATTTTCTTTTGAAGTTTTAAAGTTTACCCTTCACAGTTAAGTTAGTAAGCCATTTAGGATTGATTTTGTGCGTGCTGTGAAGTGGAATTCCAATTTAGTTTTTCTCACTGGTTATATGGTTGTTCCAGCAACATTTGTTGAAAAGACTCTTCTCCCTTTACCGGTCTGAGCTGTCACCCACGCTTTTAGCAAGTGGTACTCTACGAACGTGGATCTGATCTGAGGTCCTGTAATCTGTTTCACTGAGTGACTCAATCCTTCATCTTATTTTTGCAGACAAACAAGCAGGACTCAGAGGTACTCTCAGGTCAAAAATACTTTGGGAAAAACTTAAAATAATTCTTTTCAAGGAAGCAGTGCATCTAGAGGTAGAAAGCATTATGGGAAGAGTTAAGACTAGTTCTGACGTTCATGTGCGTGCGTGATGGTGGACACGCCCTTTTCTGCTTTTCTGAGCCTCGGTGACTTGACTTCATCTGTTAAGTAGTTTATTTGCAAAGGTGAGATACACTGAATTTTATGTCTTAAATGAAGTGAATGTGCCCAGTATTAAAGAGTCTACGGAGTGCACGTCATACAACCCAAGCTGCGTGGGTGAGGTCTCAGAATGACCTCACAAGAAAATGAGCCTTAACCCTCCAGATGAATTATTTGTTTCAGTTCATGGAACTCTTTTTCCACACTTCCTGACTTGGTTCCAAACTCATTTCACAGGGCACACGGCTGTGACATTTTCTGCTAAAAATGATCAAGAATAGCTGGCCAAGAGAAACTTGTTTTGTATTGCTGATTCGGGAACAGCAGGTGTGGATAAAAGCCTTGCAAGGAGAGTCTTTGTCAAACACTTGAACCTTAGGGTCTTCATTCTTCCCAGCATGAAGAAACACATGCCAATTGCGATGTAGTTACAGCACCTTATAACTGATGAAGTGGTCTTTTTTGATTTGGTCCATTGTATTGCCTTAGCACTGTGAGATGGTCTGAAACAGGAAGTCAGTTGAGGGCATTTGAGACAAGTTTGAATTTCTGGAGTGAGGGAGGGAGCTGTGGTCAGCCCAAACTGTGCCCTAGCCTGTAGAGACTTGTTTGAAGGTGCTTCCTTTTTGTACTCACAAGAGTAACGCTGGACTCAGACTCAAGTCAGGCAATTCAGCATCTCTTTGTCTTACAAACAGACTTCACCCGTTTCAAATAAGTTCTGAGCATTCTCTGACATAGTCTGCGAAAGTACACGGCCAGATCTCATTGTCCAACTTGATGTTCAAAAAGCATTTGCTGAGTCACAGTTTTGAGCTCGGCTTGATAATTTTTCCAGGTGACTGATGAACTCTTCCTAGTCTCAAAATGCAATGAGGTTTTTTTGTTTTTTGTTTTTTTAATGTATCATTTGTATACACTGATGGAAATACCTTCTAATATGCTTCCTTAGTGTTTTTGCTATAAATTTCTAGTCAGAATCGTGATTCTCTGGCAGTATGTTGACCTTAGGACAATGCAAAGATTGGTAGATTACAGCTCATGTGCTAACACAGCTTCAGAAAACCTAGGCCGGACTGAGAGATCTCAGAGGAATGGCCTAGGCACTGGGACCTACCCTGATAGTACGTGAAAGCATCATGCAGGGTAATAATCCCTTGCTTGCTCCAGGCTACCCTTTATACATATAAATATTGTTCTCCCTAACCCCCAGTCACATCTACCAATCTTAAAAACTCTAAGCATCTCCTCATTGTCTTTAAATTTAACACCCTTAGCGTCAGCCCCTTTCTTCATTATCTGGCATTACTGCCTCATTTTTACTTAAATGCTTCTTCCTCCTACTGGAGAAGATAGCTCTGTGGTCCAACACACTTTCTCTGGTATGGCTTAGAATTCAAGTCTTCTGCCTTGGAACGCACATCCAAGAAGCCATATGCACCTCCTTATGGATGATCTCCAAGTCTTCACCACTCGGGGCTATTGATGAGAACTTCAGTCTCCCCCTTGTGCTCTCCTAATGCTTTACCTTAATGGTAAATGGTGGTGTTTCCCGTAGATGGTGAAACCATTGCACATATTGCTAAGAATTGCCCTTAGCTCTTGTCCTGTCTCCCCACCTTGCCAGAGGGCATGCACCTCCCCCCTTCCTCCCCTTCTCTCTTTCTCCCCATCTATCTACATATCTATGTCTCTCTCCCCAGTTACTCCCCCCACCCCCATTCCTCATTCCCAGTGTTCCATCTAGTAGTCAAATCTTATTGGTGTCTCCTTCCCATCTGCTTCTAACTTAGTTGTTAAGATTCTGTGTTCAGGACGTGCTCCCTTGCTTTCCTATGAGCCATTGTAATGTTCTATTGCTTCGTAAAGTGCCTTATTCACGTCAGCCCTTACACGATCTCTATGTCCCTTCTAATGACGGGCTTGACTTTACATATGCACATTCATCATCACCAGGTTTATTTGAGTTCCCATAGAGATCTTTAAGACTGTGCTTATGCACATGTAAAATTTCCCACACGACACTTCTCTGAGTATCTTGGCAAACTGCTCATCTCCATGACATCTCTGTTTCCTGTGGCTGTTCGGTCACAACTCTGTGTCTTACACACCTCTGGTCATTCCTGCCCCAGCCACTTGCTGGCTCAGTGACACAGAGAATCGCTAAGGTTAAAGGAACTGATAGATTGTTGCAAATGCAACAGAAGGTTGTCCTGGGCCCCTTTGATCTGTTTCAGGCTTGGACTAATTTCCTATATGCTCTCTGGCTACCAGAAAATCTGCCCATTAGCCCTCACCGAATGCTTTGAAGAACTAGGATTTCATCTTCTCAGCAGTCTTGACAAGCCCTTCCTTCCCCTTTGGAATACAACTTTGGTTCACTCTGAATACTCAGGAGCTCAGCACACTTAGGCTTCCGCAGCAGAGTTAGTGGGAAAAGGTGACAAGTCAGAAGCCCTTTCAGCCTTGGAAAAGTCACTTTTCTTCACTTACACTGGATGAAACTCTCTCACTTGAGAACAAGAGACAGTTATCGCTCCCTTTTGGCAGATGCCCGGATGAGGTAGCAGACATGGGAAAACCTTTCAAACCTTGAAGCTAAGTGAGCTCTGGTCAGCCCCACACTCTGCCCTTGCCTCCGGATACTTGTCTAAAGATACTTCCTTTAACGGGTACCTGCTCTCCCTGATCTGAACTCCTGGCAGCAATGCCAGATTTCCTGTTGGCATTTCCACTCCCAAGCATCTGAAACATTTCACATACCCCCAACGACTGCTCACCTCTCTCAACTCCTGTGCTCCTGTCTTCCTGTTTGTAATCAAGGAGAACTACAAACCATCCCTCATGCTTTATAAAAAAAAAAAGTTTATTAATTCATTGATAATGTCATACACACATACCATGAGTCTTTATCATAATGATCCCCGTTTCTCTACCCCAACTTCCCCACAGAGTCCGACTTGTGCTACTCATATGCTCGTGGGTACTGGGCATCCACAGGAGGGGCAGTCACCTCTACTAGGGCCTCCATTCTTTCCTTAATGTTTGCATTTCTCCTCAGCTGCTCTTCTCAAACTATCAGATGCCCCCACCTTCTCAGGGCATGTCTGCCTTCATTCTTCTGCAGAATCCAGCAGTGCAGACCCTGCCTCCCTCCTTTACCCTCTTGCCTCACTTTTCACGCCTTTATTTTCACTGCGCTGTGCCCTTCCCATAAGTGTCCTGTTTCTAAGCCGACCCCCTATTTTTTGCTCACTTTCCATATTCTTATATGCCAGCTTTTCCCCAGGCACAGTCTTCCTCCATCTGCTCCATCCCAGACTGGGAAACACTGTAACATCTTAACTCCATGTTATTTGAACCCTAGCCTGAAGTATTGTGTTTACTTCTCAGTTTTACCTCCAGTGAGAATAACTACAGACTCAGGATTATTCAATAGGGAGTGAGCAAGATGGTTAGGAAGCTAATACATCTCAGGAAATGCTTTAGAAAATAGGATATTTGTTTCTATAAGAGAGAAATTCAGAAGAAAATCTCTTCTGTCTTAACACATTTTAAAGGATAATAAAAGGTTTTTCCTTTATTGATATTGATTACTGCAGAAATTATAATGTGATAGAAATTACAGAAGGGTAGATATGGAATCACTAGTGAGCAACATCTTTTAGACTTATGAAGGCTCTCCAGCCAGATAATGTGGGTTCAAATTCACCTTTGTGACTGAAAATCTATGTGATCCCAAGAAAACTATTTCGCTTCTCTGTGCTATCATTTCATTGCAACTGGGCCATATGATGGTAGCTCCACCTCATGATTCTCTTTTGACGGTCAAGTAAGATAATATAGATTATTTAGCAGAATGCCTAGCACCAGAGGCAAGGACTGCTTGGTACAATTATCTATTTCTTCTTTCTTCTCCGACTGTAATGGTTTTCATCATCTTAATCGTGGTACCCAACAATACTGTTTAGAGATGTTCAGCAATAGAGCTAGCTCTTCCCAAAGCAATTAACTTGGTATTTCTGGAGAAATATTCAATCCAGATTGTGGTAAGCACATGGCACAAACTTCTGCTGTTGGGTTTGGTAGAATTAGATTGATATCATAGCTCCATTCCTATATTTCTGAGTAGCTTCTATTTTGGGTTTACTGGGTCTTCCCATGACAGCATAGTGCCCTCATGCAGGACAAAAATAATCTCTCTAGTTCTTTGTATGTATCTTACACATCACACATGACAGACATGGAGACTTCCAGGCCAGGTCTTTATGAAAGCAAGCAATGTCCACAAGCCTTATTCTACATTGAATCTCTCATGCACCAAACCTTATTGACACATCTTATTTTCATAATCTTTGTCCTTTGCTCTTCTGATGACTATGGAAAGGTCTTAGAATTTAACCTTAATCAAGTTGGAAATCCGGTAGATTTTAAGTACTTGACTCTATTCATTTTCTCCTCCATGTGGTCCCAAGTCATCCCATTTTAACTTCAGCTGTCACCAACATGTTCCATAAAGATAACCAAGCTAGAGCACACCAATAGCTTTGTCCTGTTAGGAACCATTCATTACACTTTATGACCCTTCTTGGGTGATTCTTCTGAACTTATTATGATCACCTCAATTTATTTTGGTTGCCACCCTCATCAAGGATATAGTCCCTTCCTCATTCTGTAACTCTTTAAGGAAAACTTGTATATCCAATATCACCCATTTTTCTCTTTCTCTAACATTCCAATATTTCCAGGGACAAAATCAGAAAGCCCCAATAATACAGAGTACCCAAAGTCATTCATATTCTGGTCAATTTCTTTTCATTTTCTTGAGGTATAATTCCACACAATATCATTTATCCATTTTCAATATTTTCATATTTTGTTGTATATGCTTCATAGTTGTATAGTTGAGTAATAATCAATCACAATCAAGTTTATGTTTCTGTCACCTAACAGAGTTCCTTTGGGTCCCTAACTTCTCAACTTCAAATACATTCTCTGCCACCAATGATTTAATACAAGAACCAATTTACCTTTCTTTATTATGGTTTTTAATTTCCTACAATTCCAAATAAGTAGAATAAGACTGTATAACATTTTATGTCCAGTTTCTTTCTCTTAGCATGACATTTTTGAGGCCGGTTTCTGTTACTGAACATACCAGCAGTTCATTACATTTTATTGTTGAACAGTATTTCATTATGGGTGTAGACATTTGAGTTGTTACCAGTTTGGGGCTATTAGAATGAGGAGGCTTCAAAGTACATTCACAAACATGTCTTTGTATGAACATATTTACTTTCATTTATTAAAGGTAGAAATGTAGAAGTAAAGTCATTAGATAATAGGGTGAATATTTAGCTGATTAGGAAACTGTGAATCTCCTTCATCCCTGTGCTGGCTGGTCTCATGTCAGTTTGGCACACAAACTAGAGTTATTGGGAAGGAGGGAACCTGAATTGAGAAAATGCCTCCATAAGATCTGGCTATAAGGCATTTTCTTAATTAGTGATTAATGGAGGGGGCCCAACCCATTGTTGGTGGTGCCATCCCTGGGCTGGTGGTCCTGGTCCTGAATGCTGTAAGAAAGTAGACTGAGCAAGCCATGGGGAAAAAGTTAGTAAGCATAACCCCTCCATGGCCTCTGCTGCCCCCAGGCTCCTGCCCTGTTTGGATTCCTGTACTAACTTCCTTCAGTGATGAACAGTGATGTGAAAGTGTAAGTCAAATAAACCCTTTTATCCCCAACTCGCTTTCTGGTCTTGGTGTGTTGTTACAGCAACAGAAACCTCTTCTTGCACATCATCTCTTGGCTTCTGTCAGCCAAGGTGTCTACTTTAGCATTCCTTGAGCATTTCTGCTGCTTTCTGACCTCTGTGACTATATTCATATTTATTCCACAAGTGACCCAGGAAATTCCATTTCCTATATTTCCTCCCAGCCAAGTCATTTCAATAAAGATTTATCATTAACCAAGTTAGACATTGTAGAGGGATACACATCCAATCAGTTGTACCTAATAGAATTCACAACCTGGAAGGCAAGAGAGATGCACACATGGGAAACTTACATGTAAGGAGAAGTGAGCTGAAGGAACAGAAGAGGGTGAGAACAGGAAAGACCACACCAGCGGGGTGGGGATATGAAAGAGCTGCTTACAGAGGCTGAGGCAATATGGTTTAACAGCTAGAGAGCAGAGAGAATGCAGGATTTAAGGACTGGAAAATTCCCACATTAGATCCCATCTCACTTAAGAAAACTTCCTTGTGAAACCATAAGTGCTTGTTATTCTCAAAACATTTACAGGGAACAACTAATGTTGCCCGTCCCCTTGTCAGAGGAAAGACTCTGCCTATTCTATAAACAAAGCTATAATTAAAGGAGGCCTGAATCCAAAAGCCCACCATTTAATTCAAGGAGACAAACCCACAGGGGCCTAGAGTGAACTCTTAGAGAAGCCAGTGTCCTGCAAACCAGTACTGCAGCCAGCCAGGAAAACGAAGGGCCAGTGTGGACAAAGTAACAGTGGTCTTCAACTTGGGCAGTGTACGCACATGTACAGTGTATCCCTTAAGTTCATTGCCAAAGGCAAGTGCCATAAACAGTAGGCTACCCACCAGTTAATGAATTAATGCTTGAATGAATGAGCATATGCTACCATGTAGGCTCTCATATATGTTATAGCACATTATACACAAAATCTGGATCAATCAAATATATGGCCACTGAAACAACCTATGCTTCTTACTTGCCACTTTATGGTTAAGTGCTCAGCAATCTATATACAGAGCAGAATGTCTAAGAAAATAGTTTCTTTGCATTCTGATGTTGTGAAATATTGTTTGGATTAAAAGGGTAGGAACAAATTGACGGATCTGATTTTTTTTTTCTTTTGGCTTAGCAATGACAGGGTAATCCATCAGACAACTTCTTTGGCTCCCTGTGACATTTCAAGCTCAAATGTTATAGCTTTTCTTATTTTTTCTTTTCTTCTTTCTCTTACCCCCTGGCTCTCTATTGAACTGTGCCTCTAGGAAGTACGTCCTGTAGATGTGGCTTCTCTGACCCTTGTCATACAGCAAGCACTCAGTTGAGGCTTGTCAAATGGTGACTGGGAACTCTCAGCCTAGTTTATCAGGTTGCGCCAGAGATGAGGTGAGTGCTCAATCCACTCGTGATGCTACACACACCTGTGCCATAAAACACCCAGAAGGGAGTTAGAGCAGGTCATAGACAAGAGACAAGGACATAGAACACCCACAAAAAGTGATTTTAACATTTGCGTTATAAATGAGAAAGTTCTGGAAGCCAAAGTCTTTCTTGTCTCTTCCAACATAATATGTACTTGGAAGTAACCATGAAATCATCAGGAAATGTCAGAGTATAACTGCTTGCCTTTCAAGCTCAGGATTTAAGTTGCTTCTCAGGACCCATATCAAAAATCTGGTTGTTGGGGCTGGAGAGACAGCTCAGTGGTTAAGAGCACTTGACTGCTCTTCCAGAGGTCCTGAGTTCAATCCCCAGAAACCACATGGTAGCATACAACCATCTGTAATGGAATCAGACTTCTTCCTCTGGTGTATACATAAAATATGTGAATAAATAAATCTTAAAAAAATTAAAAAGAAGATGATGTGTAAGGTCCTTTAAAAAAATCTTGAGTGTCATGATCCATGTTTGTAATTCTAGAACCGTGGAGACAGAGACAAGTGACTGCCTGGGGGTCTCTGGCTATCCAGGCTAGCCTAATTGGTGAGCTTCAGACCAATGAGAGGCTCACCCTCTCATAAAACAGAAATAACTCCAAAAGAACAACACTAAAGACTGTCCTCTGCTCTCCACATGGACACTCACGTACGCCAGGACATGCACACACTTGTGCACCTACACAAATGCACATGTGAATGAACACAGAAACATTTGTGGTCTCACATTTCTATGGGGTCAGATATCTAAGGAGTATGATTGGAAGGTTCTGCTTCCAGATTCTAGGGGCATAGCTGGGGCTGTGACCATCTAACAGCTAGACTGGAGATAGGCTGGACAATTTTGTTCCAAGATGGTTCACGCATGTAACTATTGGTGAGAAGCCTCAATTCATTACTTGCTGTTGTCAAGAGGCTGTAATTCCTCACAGTGTGGGCTGATCCATAGGATTGTTTGAGGGTCTATATAACAACATAAGCAATTGGCTTATCACACTGATTGATCCAAGGCAGAAGTCATCAGGATTTACAATCAAGGCTCAGAAGCCACACACTGATTTCCTCAACATCCTATTTGTTCTACAGCTCAGCCAGATTAAATCTGGGAAGGGGTTGACCCTATAGGGGTGTGAACTCCAGCGTGGGGTGACAGATCACATTGAAGGCTGACAGATACACCCTCTTCCATTTTTAAAGGGCTCCTCTAGGAAATGAAGGATATAACTGATTACCTTAAAGGTTTTTACTCTACAGCTACATCCTTATTTGCTCCAAATAGATCCTCCCCAAGCCTGTTATCCATTCTGGATCTAGATGAAAGCTGTTTCTATCATTGTCAAACCCTGGGTTCACACTAAAAACTCAGAGTTGGTTCCTAACACCCTTCATTAGAAGCTGTGCATGGCATTTGAGGGGTCTTGGGGCAGGGCGTGGGGGGAAGCACTGGTCTTATTGTAATGAGCTGTGTTGACTGGGCTTCCTTGGGTAAGCACGTCCCACTGTGGTCTCCACAGATCTGGTTCATTTCATGTGAGACAAAGTCTGTGCTTCAGACATCAACAGGAGATGACTGGTGAGGGAGAGGAGGGTGGAGGGCTCTGCTCTGGTTTCTAGCATTGGTGATCTGCCTCGCATTTGACATTTCCATCAAGTGTTTGTACCATGGTTCACGCTGGATTCTGTCAGCTGAAGTAGAAAGAGTTGGCATTGTTCACTCCCTTGTGAAGGTTTAAAAAAAAACAAAACAAAACAAAACAAAACAAAACAAAACAAAACAAAAAAACCAATGTTCAGAAAGTCCCAAGTTAGTCGTTTGTTGCAGTAGAGGGCACAAAAGAAAGAAAAAATACTAGAGATAGGCATAGACCATCTTGACCTTGAGGTGCCTATGGTGTGCATATTAAGTGAACTTAATATAAAACCTTAAGTACAGCCTCCAAATGAGTGATTGAGCATGGGATCAAGATCTGATGTCAGATGACTTCGCTGCATTTGTGAATGTCTCCACACTCTTCCTGTGTCACCCTGTGTTCTGCCTTGGTCTACTTGTCCTGGGCTGTTTTTCTCAAGGCCATTTTCTTTATGTAGTCACATTGACTGCACCGGAAGTATGCAGTGCTCAGACTGATCAGGGCTTTTGTCTGCTGGGCCTTGCTCTGATCAAATGCCTGTGAATTCTTGTGAAGAGAGAAGCTGTAGTTCTATGTAGCATCTTGCTCCAAACACAGCTCATTCAAAGCCACTCAATGCTGACTTTCAGGAAGGTCCTGGAGTCCAGCCTAACTTTACCATTAGCTGGTTGTGAAATAATGCTGCTGCTGGGGAAGGTCTCTTAAGACTAGTTCTTGCAGACTTTGCTTGCTGAGCCCACGGGCATATGACACATTTTCTCGGAAGCCACCTGCTTAGTCTTCAGCCCCATGTCAACCCTACTCTACCCCAACTTCAGAGTCCTTTAGATAGTCATCAAAATTGAGGTTCCCTGAAGGATGGGCACCCCACATATTCAGTCCCACAGGCCATTTGGGCAGCTACCTTTCCAACCTTATCATCCTTCTGCCCCCACAGAAACCTGAGAAAGATGGAAAAGGGGGAAGTGGTGTGGCTTCCCAACACAAATAACCCCACAGAGCTTTCTCAGCAGTGACCCTTAGCCCTCCTGTCAGCCTCAGGCTGAGGGAGGAAGGAAATAGACCTTCCATTCAGTATTTTTCTTCCCCTGTCAAGAAGATCAGAGGAACTGAGATGGGAGAGAAAAGGCGTCCAAAGCACCTTGTGGGCTCTTTCTGTGGGATTTGTGTTGCCTTACCCTCCCCTCCTGAGCACTAAGTAAACAAACTCCCTAGCCAAGCAAGGCCTGAGGCTCAACTCCAAGCAGGCCATAAATAAGAGCCCTTCAGCCTTTCACTCTCAGCAAGTGGAGAAGACATATTTGAGAGGAACATTTGATAGCAGGACCGGAGAGGCTGGATGGGGGCTGGGGTGAGGGGGCTTGTGTTAATTGAATCCCAATTTCCTTCCCCTAGCCGGGCTCTTATCTTTTTAATTATGCAAGGCCTTTAATCTTCCCAAGGACTTGTCTCTGTCATTAATACATGATCCCTATTAGAGATAGGAGTATGCTCAAGGGTAATGGGAGCCCGGAGCAGGGGCCTTTGGCAACTTTTATGCTTTTTAAAACACCCAGAATTATCCAGGGCAAATCCAGGTGGAGGAAAAGAGACATGGCAGATTTCTCTGGCCTCTCAGGCTTTGTTCCTTTTGCTGTCTGTGTTTGTGAGGGTCCACTCTTAAATTAAGGGCAGGAGCCTCTTATGTTGATATCTGTTGTGGTTCCCAAAGCACAGGGTCACCTGTTCTAGCATTTTGAGGACAAGTGAGCTACCCAAGAGCCAATCTCAAACTGTTTGGGGGTGGAGATGTAGCAAACTGCACTCAGAGGACCCTGGAAAGACATGGGGTATTCGTCACTTCCTATAAATTAGACTCTACGTTAGTAGATTGTGAATGGAGACATATTCTCACAGGAGTCCCTTAATGTCACAGAAGTTCATTATCTCCTGGTGACAATGGCTACAGACCCTGCAGGGTTATGCTTCTCTCTGATCCTTGACCTCTCAATTTCCCTCCAAACATCTGATGAGCTATAAGTGACACTTAGAAATGTCAGAGACACACCCCATGGGAAGGAATATGGCTTTCATGGGCTGTTCAATAAATGTTTGTTTAAGCAACTCTTTGAACAAGGGTTGTGAGATCCAGTCTGCTTAAAGCCTGAGTTCACAAGAGTTTATTGAGCAATTTTAGTTTCTCTCTTATAGCTTTAAATTTCAAAGGAGCTCTCCCCAGCCCCTATCTACAAACTACCCTTTCATTCAGGTTGCCTCATATGTCGTGCACCACACTAGCCATTTGGCACACACAAGCAACATCCTTCCAGATGCCTAATGCTCAGATGGAAAGATAAATTGTATTAAAAATGTGAATATTTAAAATAAATATTTCTAGGCATATATGCATGCAGATAAAGCACTGCATATATGCACACAGTATATGGCTGTGTTTGCAAATATATATACATTACATATATGTGTGCGTGTCAGCATTAAGCTCAATGGTAGAGCACTTGCTAAGTATACCTGAGGTCCTGAGTTCAATTCCCAGCAATGCAGAATAAAATAATAAAAACAAGTAATAAAAAACTTAGTGTGTATATACATAATATATGCATTCTGTGTATATACACAAATACATATATAATACACAGGTGAACATATTAACAAATATCACAAAAATTCAGAGTTAAGACCACATCTGGCCTTTCCAAGAACAGGAGTCCACATTCAGAGCATTAGCACCTAACCCACACCTTAGGAGAACTGTAGTTGGTGTTGGCTGAGTGTCTTGCCTCCTCAGTGAACAACCCACTGCACATAACAGCTCCACTGTCACGATTACAGATTGCAGAGAAGAAAGTGTTCTAAGCACACACTGGATCTCTGACTCTAAGTATTGAAACAAGGGGCCCAAAGAAATGGAAATTCCCCCAGCACCCCCCCAAAATGGAAGAGGCATAAGGCACCAGAGGAAGAATTTATATCTCCTAGAAAGAGATTTCACAGTTCTTCAAAGTGAGACTATAGCCTAGGCCATGATGAGTCTGTGGTAGGAGAGACCACATCTGGAAACGAGACTGCTCAGATCCTTGGTTCTCTGCTTAAACTTTGTTCTTACTTCAGGACCCTGAAGACAGACTTGGTGGGTTAGAGGGATCTCTTTGTTCCCCTTCCCAATGTGGATACATTGAATAAATCTCCTTTTCCTGCTTTCCATGGTTAATCTGGCCATTTTTATTGGCTCATTGAGGACAGGTGGCCAGAACTGATTCGGGTCACAGGTTGTGACCACTAAGTTTGATAACACTAATGACAAGGGTCATGCAACCTACAAAGAGAAAATCACCACGAAGTCTGGCCCTCACCCTCTGAGTCCACAGCCTGAAATGCTATCCTTGTTAGAGACCACAGCCTGTTCTTTAAAGTGTGCAGTTCTGGTCACAGGTGCTTGTGAAGACAAAATGAACCTGGACATGATCCAGAGAAGAGCAATTAGAACACTTGAAGGGAGAGAGACTTCTGTTTGAGGACAGGAGTTTAAAAATAGCCAGCAGCTACAGAACAGGAGCAATGGCCGTCTACAGCCTGGGAAGGGGCGGGACGGGAGGGGGGGGAGACCAGTGTGTCTGCCAAGAGGGCATTCACTGAAGCTTAGACACGGGCATTTTAGGACAATGACTCCAAGTTCTACTTAACACGTTCCATAAGTTTGCTGCCTGCTGTGTGATTCCCAAGAAATGGCACAGGCTGAAAATACACACAGATCCACGCCTGGGATGGATTTCTCGCTGTCTTAGTTCAAGCTCTCATGGTTTCTCGTGCTACAAGGCAGGAGTCAGCAAACCTTTTCTGCAGATGGAACAGGAAATAGTTCTGGCTTTGTGGCCAACTTTGCTCCCATACTCTATCTTGTCATTGTGGTTCTAAAACCTCCACAGACTGTGTATATGAGCAGTACACTGGGCTCCAGTAAAAGTTTATTCTCAAAAATGGGAACAGGCAGAATGTAACAGGCAAGCTGTAGTTTTAGACCAATTCTAGATTGTTTTAAAAGCATATAATTTAAGACTGGGAGGCATCCTGGTAGTTGCACGATTTTATGGAGGAGGTTGGAGACATCAAATTCTCCTTGGCCAGGCTGCAGGGTGCAATGGCTGTCTAGGGACTGGCAACAGAGTGCCAGGCATTCCCCTTGCTGGGCACTTCTGACCTCTTTAACTTGATGTTCAAAGGCTGCCTTTTATTAATAACATTTTAAACAGGGAGAGTTTGAAAACATAGTAGACTTTAAGAAAACCAGACTAGCCAGGCGGCAGTGATTCATGCCTATAATTCCATGACTTGTTAGGCAGAGGCAGGTGGATCTCTGTGAGTACGAGACCAGCCTGGCCTACAAATCGAGTTCCAGGTTATCTAGAGCTATTGCACAGAGAAACTATGACTCAAAAACAAAACAAAACAGAAGCAGAAGAGGAAGAGGAGGAAAAGGAGGAGGAGGAAGAGGAGGAGGAAAGGCAGACTATTTCAAGTTTTATGGAAGTAAGAAGGGTATTCTTCCACGACTCCCTTCCTCATCTCTGTGTTGGAGATAGGAGAAAGCTTGATTTTCAACAGTTTCTACAAGGATCATTGACCACCTAGAGCTAAGTCTTTGATATCCAGTGCCTGCAAATGTAGGTGGTACAGCTTTCTTAGCTACAGAGGTGCACCCTGGGTGGAGGCTTTTCAGTTCAAACATTGTGAGCAACATTGGGGCAGGAGTTGGTTGAAAGTATGTCACATTTCCATAGTCTATTAGATTGATTCAGGAATAGTTTAGATGAGTTCATGTCTGGAGTCATAGGAGGGGGGGGGGGCGGTAGACAAAAGCTCAGGAATGCATCAGTGTTTAAAAGATCCTAAGAACTATTATTTCTCTGTGGAATTTTTTTAAACTTTTTTTCTGGAATCGATCAAGGATACCTCATGAAAATAAGGTTCACTTTAGTAGTCCTCTGGGACTAAGAAATCATATGGAAGGCAGGTGTTCTGTGCGTGGCATCTGGAATTCCCAGACAGGATCCACCTCACCCCATGGCTCTCGGCCTCAGCAGACTCGCTGTTGTCACCTGTACTATGACTTTGTGATGCCAGATTTATTCATTTGTGTTATTTTGTCTTTGACACCTTAGGGAAATGCCCACAGAGGAAGCAGACAAGGAGAAAGAACAACACAGTTTGAAACTGGGAGTGTTGGTTTTATATGGATGTAGCTTTCTGCCTTGAGAGTGGAAAAGTCTGTTCTTCGGACTTCAAATGTCCATCTAAGTAAGAGAGATTGAAGAAGTCTGTGACAAAGGGACCCTGGAATCAGAATGTAGTGGTGTTCACACCACTCCTTGAGCAAAGTCTCACGGTGGGGTCTCTGCCTGAAGGCCACATGAGTCTACCAGGAAGCTTCCTTCTGTTACAGACTGTGAGATTACCTTCATCTTGAGAGGCCACAGAGGCTCCTGGACCTGTTAGTGGACCTGACTTCCCTCCAGACCTGAGCTTAAGAGGCAAAAAGAGGATGCCAGAGTCAGATCTGTTCTCTCCTCCTTATTGGTTCATTGCAGTAGTTACTTGAATCTAAATCTCACATTTGGAACATGGAGATTAGCCTAGAGCAGTCACCCAGAAAACAGTATTTCCCCTTACCCATAAGTCCTTATACCTGGCCGCCTCTTATTCAGTTTCCCATCTTACAGATCTGGACCCCTGGACCTTGAGGCCACACCTCACTGGGGAGCTGTCACTGGACATCGGCAGGGGTATCAGCATCTGCATATGGCTGCTCCCCCAGCATCATTAGTATACTCTCTGATTAGAAAGATGGCTTATACACACTGCAGAAGATTTTAAAGACATGGACAAATCAATATGGGTAAAATCACTGGTAAATTAACTTGAAGTGAGAAATACACTGTGAGGTGTGCTGATCTATTTCACCCTATTTGTATCCATGTGGGCATGCATGCATTTACAAAATTTGAGTCACATGCTTATAGATTTTTGCATGCAACTGTTCTCTCTACTGAGGTTATGAACATTTTTACTATTATTGTCTTTGGAGACACATTTTTTAATAGATAGCAAATTTCCTGTGGCAAAGATGGGTCACATGCATGGCATGTCCTCCATGTGAGGTGTTTAGATTGGTTCTAATTCTTAGTATTCTACACAACATAAAAGATAACACCATCACAGTCAGGAAACCTCTGCTGTATCCTGACTGCTTCTCCAAAACAATTTCCTAACAATTGGAGCCATGGTCTTAGGAGTAAGGATTTTGAAGGCTTTCATTGGCAGAACAGTGTTTCTCTAGAAAGGCTGGGTCAATTTCTAATGGTAAAGAGTGACTCTCAGCATGCCCTTGTAGTACCAATTCAAAGAAAACACCCTTACAGCAGGCCATGAAATATAGGAAGGAAGCTCTCAAACTTTCTATGATCCCACTCTCTCCAGACTAACACCCATTTACTTAAATTTTTCTAAAGGCCTGCTTTCTAAGTTCTTTCAACTACTAGCTTATGGACTAGAGAATATTCTGTTTTGTTGGGATGGGTTTTTTTTTTTTTTTTTTTGAGGTGCTTCCTGGAATGGTATCTAATTCATCAAATGTGGACTCGCTCATTTTTTTAAAAATCTGTTGATTTTTATAGCCTCTAATACATATTAAAATAATCCTGTATTTCTGCAAATGCAATCTAGCTTTCTGTCTTAGTTTCTAATGTGACAGAACCCCCTGATCAAAGGTAACTTGAGGAGGAAGGAATTCATCTGGCATACACCCTCATTACAGTCCATCATGAAGAAAACTGAGGCATGCACTCCAGGCAGGTTCCTGGAGGCTAAGATCTGATGCAGAAGGGATGGAAGGGTGTGGCATACTAGCTTCCTCCTCCAGGCTTGCTCGGGTTTCCTCTTAAACCCGGGACCACCTACCCAGGCATGGCACCACCCACAGTGGGCTGGGCCTTTCAGCAACATCAATCAAGAAAATTTCCTACAAGGCTTGCCTATTGGTCAATCTGTTAGGGGGAATTTTCTCAATTGAGGGTCCCTCTTCCCAGATGACATTAGCTCATGTCAAACTCTCTCTCTCTCTCTCTCTCTCTCTCTCTCTCTCTCTCTCTCTCTCTCTCTCTCTCTCTCTCACACACACACACACACACACACACACACACACAAACCAGCCAGCACATAATTGTTGATGCTCTGTTTCTATTTTAGCAGCCGAATGGCTCATCAAAGCCATTGCTATAGCTCTGTGGTGAGTATGTTGACATCTCAGCACTTTGACTAAAGTCTGTGCCCATTTGGCACTGATTTGACTGATTTTTCTGAGAGATCCAAAATTTCGCACTTCTCTGATTGGTAATAATTTTATATTCGAGTTTGTTAGGATGCCCAAAAATGACCCCTGAAAACAATCTCTTGCGTCTCCTGTCTCCTGTAGGTTTCCATCACATCACCCAGTGAGCTCAAGCTGGTGCTTTTGCCCCACTTATTCGCAGAGGTCATGGGAAGGTCAGAGGCTGTTGAGAACTGGGCTGCCTGGCGCCACCTTGGCCAGCCAGCCACTTACAGATGTTCTCAAGAGTAACGGGGACCTCAGCTTGAAACAACTCTGCTGATCCCTTGAGTAGGGCACTTTGTGGTGCTGGATAATTCACCAACAGGTGGGGGCCTGCAAGATGTGTAGACAATGTACCTGTGTGGCTGGCACAGTACTCCAGCTTGTCCTACAGGTGAGTTTGGAGACTGCTGAACTCTAGCTTTCTTTGGGTCTCTTTAGCCTCTTTCCCTATACAAACAGACTGCAATATCCTTGTGAAGCTGATGCTTGCGTCAGTTGTAGAGCCAGGCCAGAGCGTTGGCAGGACATATATGGCAAAGGCAAAAGTCGAGGCTCGAGGTCTGCCCCGATCTCTCCCTCAGCTCTCGCCTAATGCTTCTGGTCGTAGTGGAGCTATCCTGGACCTTCATATGCTTCTCCAAAACAGCTGCTCCTTGACCACTCATAGATGTAGGTCTGTAGAGTAGAGTATGTCTGGGTGCTGTCAAGTCCTAGACAAGTTACTCTAGGCTCTTTACCTCATCGTGGAAACATTATGGCTGAAGAGCTAGAGCAGAAGCCCTGATGGCTGTTCCAGGGCCTACAGTGATTAACCTGCTAACTCATCCTTCTAGTTCTTGTACATCTATAAGCTCCTTTGTGATAAGGGTAAGAGAGTCGATAAACATTTAGATAAAGTGACAGAGCCTGCATAGGCAGAGAATTCCCATAAAAGAGTTGTATCTAAGTTTGTGTGTCCTGGAAGTTGGAAAAAGACACTGAACAAGTACCCGGCGGCAGCCTGAACCCTCACTCTGGGACCTGGCCACCCACTAAGAGCTGTTGGCCTGCTAGAGTCCAGGGATGCAGGTAGCCTGTGACTCCACGGGCTTCTGAAGACGTGCCACGTGGTACCCATACACATGTGCCCTGCAATGCCACACCAGTCTATGCTCGAGCCTGGCAGAATCTGTGTGGTATTTATCTTTGCAGCCATTCTGATTTCCCTTCCGCACGCGTTCAGAGTTTGCTTACTAGGAAGGATAATGAATCTCTTATTTAATTCAAATCAGTTTCGTTCCTGCCTCAACTGTCTACCATCAACTCTATCTGTTCTTTATTGCAGTCATCATTTGCTTTATCTCAAGGAGGTAAAGCGAAAAATGCAAACATACGTTGAGAATAAACCTCCTGCCTTCCACTTCGCGTTTCAATGTGTTTTCTCATAAAGTATTTCATTACAGACTCAAGCAGCTGCTGTCGTAAAATATAGTCTCAGACGTTAGGAGCCATGAAATCCAATTGAAAAGAAGCTCTGAAAGCAGACGGAGGAGAGAACTAAGGCCAGGCCCGTCTCTTGACTAGGTGCCTGATTTTGTCACAGGTGTTTGGAAACTGCTCTGGCCTTTTCTATAATTCAACTTTATTTCTCAATTTCTTCTTGCCATTTTATGTTGTTTCTTAGAAACAGATTCCTAAGATCCTCGGTCATCCAGGGGTTTCTATTGCTACGGCAAGACACCATGACCAAAAAGCAAGTTGGGAGGAAAGGGTTTATTTGGCTTGTACTTAAGCATTGCTGTTCCTCACTGAAGGAAGTCAGGACAAGAACTCAAACGGGACAGGATCCAGAGGCAGGAGCTGATGCAGAGGCCATGAAGGAAAACTATTTACTGGACTGCTCCCCATGGCTTTCTCAGCTCACCTTCTTATAGAGCCCAGGATCACCAGCCCAGGGATGGCACCACCCACATGAACTCGGCCTTCCCCCATTGATCACTAACTGAGAAAATGCTTTACCTCAGCTGAGGCTCCTTCCTCTGCTGACTCTAGCTTGTGTCAAGTTAACACACAAAACCACCCAGTGCAACGGACCCCTTTTCAACTTGACACGCAAACACATCACTGTTTAGCTCACAACCCTTTCTTTCTTACCCATCCCCATGATTTTAAATAACTTTAAAAGTCCCACAATCTTTACAAATTCACACACATAAAATTTTCAGTTCCTTTAAAATAGTCAACCTATTTAAAAATCTAAAGTTTTTTTTTTGTTTTGTTTTGTTTTGGGGGGGGTTGGGTTTTTTTTTTTATTCAAGTCTCTCAACTGTGGGCTCCAGTAAAATACCTTAAAAAAAAAACAAAAAAAAACAAAACAAAAAAAAACTTCAGAGGGAAAAATCAGGGCACAGTCACAATCAAATCAAAGCAAAAATTAAAATTCTGTCCAATTCTGAGGTCAACTCATGATCTTTTGGACTCCTCCAAAGGGCCTGGGTCACTTCTCCCTCTGTAGCACGCACATCTCATCTTCTAGGCTCCAGCTGGCTCCACTCCACTGCTATGGATGTTCTTGGTGGTGAGTCCACGGTACTGTCATCTCCAAAACACTGGGGTCTCTTTTGCAACTGCGCTGCACTTCTACCAATAGCCTCTCATAGGCTCTCCTCATGGCGCCAAACCTCAACTTCTCTTCAAATATGGGTGTTCAACTGCCACTGAGGCTGTACCTTCATCAATGGCCTCTCCTGGCCTCTCACAGTGCCAAGCTACAACTGCTCTCCGTGACTCCTTCATGCCTTCAACAAAACCAGTACCACTTGGGTGACTCTTACATATCACCAAGTATGGCTGCCAGCAAGAGGTACAACATTGACCCTCTGGAACACAGTTTCTCTGAGTTCTCAGGAAACACTTCCCAGAATATTTCACCAGGGATGCTGGTTTCTTCTTAATCACTGGTAATTTCATAGCCCCAGCTAACCAGCATCAATTGTTCTAATAAAGGTTTCACTTTAGTAGTTCTGTGTCTTGTCAATCACAGCTGAATCTTCAACCCCATCTAGCCAGAAACACAGGATCTTAATTCAAAATAACAAGTGTCCCTGATAGAGTCTTTAGACTTCCCTCTGGTGCAGGCCTCTGTCTTCAGCACTGCTCTGAACATTATCTTCCAGGTTCCCATAGAGCATCCCACTGAGGTCTCAAAACTCAATGGCTTTTCTAAACAAAAGTTTAAAAGTCCTCCCAAAAACATAGTCAGGTCTGTCACAGCACTACCCTACTCCTGGTACCAATTTGTCTTAAGGTTTCTTATTGCTGTAATGAAAAACCATGTCCAAAAAGAAGTTGGGGAAGAAAAGGTTTATTAGGCTTTCAGCATTGCTGTTCATCACTGAAGGTGGTCAGGACAAAAACTCACACAGAGCAGGATCCTAGAGGCAGGAGCTGATGCAGAGACCATGGAGGAGTACAGTTTACTGGCTTGTTTCCAAAGGCTTGCTCAGCCCACCTTCTTAAAGAGCCCAGAACCAACAGCCCAGGGATAGAACCGCCCACCATGGGCTGGGCTCCCTCCAGTTAGTGAACTGAGAAAATATCTCACAGCTGGATCTCAAGGAGACCTTTTCTCAGCTAAGGTTCCTTCCTCTGATGATTCTATAGCTTGTGTCCAGTACACACTTAACAGACCTCCAGCTATTCATCAGAGAACCAATAATCTAGACTGACTTTCAGATTTCAAACAGAGGCTTATGTTCTGTGTCACATATATGGACAGCTGCAAAGCCTACATATGAAGTCAGTTTCAAGGCTATCTCCTGCCCTTCCCTCCATCTGCCCACATCTGGGTTCTCCCACAAAGAGCTCTAGTTCTAGCTTTTTTTTGTTTTAACCAGGTATCTGAGGATACCCTGGAGCCAGTGGGTCAGTACAATCTCCTTCCTGACATGCAGCTTCAAAATCTGTCATCTCTGAGGACATAAGATTGCTAAAACTCAGAACCCAACCTACTTTGCTTCCTTCCTTAGAGCAGAACCTCATGACTGAGCAAGCTCAGGGTCTTTCTTGCAACAAGTGGGGAAACAGTATGGTCAGGGTGTTCTGGGCATCTCCAACTGGTTAGTTAGTAAAATTTTCCTTTTTTCAGGTCTTGTGTAAACACAAAGGGAAAAAAAAAAACAATAATAAAGCAGAGAAGCAGCAACTTGATCCTTACTACCAGCATTCCTGGGAGGGTTTTGAAAACAATAAAGGAATATTTACTATGTATCAACTCTGGACATGAGTAATTGGATGTTTACTGAGTAACTACAGTTTGCCAGCTGCCAGGTCAGTTCTTGCCTTTTCCTTCTAGATTCTGTGGCCAGTGAGTCACAGGAGTCAGGCTCAGACACATTTCCCATCCGTGCGCTAACAAGGTCCTGCTTCTCACTGCCGCTCTCTCCCCCTTGCCCTACAGAGAGGCCACCTGGTACATGAGCTCTCTCTGGCGGTGTGCGGAGAGTTACTGAAGGCAGGGGCCTGACTTGTCAGCAGAGGCAAAGTCATGAACGGAAAAAGAAGTTGAGAGTAGGTCTTATACTCCAAAGGATTGGAGACACTTTAGAATGTGGATGTGGCATGAATAAAATCCCACCCAGCTGCTGAGCCAGATATCACAGGTCTTAGGAGGTGTTCTGTATGACTTAGGGTTTTGCTACAGAATGCATGGACCCTTGAGAAGTAGGGACTGTCTAATGCTAGGGAGGCCAGTTGGGCCGGGGGAGGGGGACCAAGACTCAAGCCCAGTGTATCTGCTCGCTAGGCTCAGGGAAGTCAGGGAACCTGGTAAAGACAGAGGGACAGTTAGCAGTCATTGTGTGGCTGGAAGGGACATGGTGAGAAAGGGATCATTCCTGGATTAGGGTGTTAGTCAGATGTTGGTCAGAAACAATAATCCTAGTTACAGTATTTATTGAACTCAGGCCCTTGTGCTACTTGCTTGGCATAAAATTTTCTATTTTATCCCTTGACAAGATTATTTATGGCACTTTGTGCCACACGAAGTCTTTTTATAACTTGTTTTACTTCTGTTTTGTTCGGTCCACTTTACTACCCTCTGAAGAGCAAACACCGAAACTATGTAACCGGTGTAACTTTGTGACTTGCCAGGGGCCTGTGGCTTAGGCTTAGAGCTCAGAACTTTCTAGCCAAAAGCTATTACTCTTTAAAAATGTCTTGGTGGGTGCTCCAGTAGGCTGGGTAGGATATGGAAACACTGTAAAGCAAACTGTCGGGAGCCACTCTACTCTCCAGATAGTACAGGAGAGAGGGAAGAGAAGGCGGGGTGAGCTGGACCACACTCAGATTCCCCAGTGAGGCATCATGGGACCTATGCTTAGAATCGGGTTGTGTGTTATCAAGATATTCCTGAGGAGTGTTAGGTGTACAGGTGAGTGGAAAAGCATGTGTCCTGAGGTTGGAAATGGCTTCCAGAGTGTTCCTGTGTCCCACGCTGCCGATGGTCACTTCTACGTCGTCGTTCAACAGGTATCTACGGAGCAGCAGCCATACCAGTCTACAGATGCTATAAAGTGAGCTCACAGAGGCATTGCAACACGGGCTGGTGGTAAGTGCCTCAGCTTGTAACAACTTATGGGTCCTTTGGGTCCATTCTTGACCTTAGGCCCTTGAATACGTTGGTCAATAAATGCTGCTGTTGATAAGGTTTCGTCTGGAGGAGAACCTGTAGAATAGCAGTTCTCAACCTGTGGGCCGAGACACTTACATTATGATTCATAACAGCAGCAAAATTCCAGTTATGAAGTAGCATCTAAACAATGTTATGGTTGGGGTCTACACAACATGAGGAACTGTGTTAAAGGGTCATGGCATTAGGAAGGGTGAGCCCTGCCCTGAGGGGAGCCCCTTCCAGCCTGCATAGGTGGGTCTGTTCTCTAGCCCAGGTCCCCATGAAATCATGACATTCCAGAAAGAAGTAGTCTTCTTTAGCTGTGTCTGCCATGACCTGCCTGGACCACCCTGTCTTTAGTCTGTTCATCAGGAAACAGGGATATGGATGTTCATCTACCCTATGTCAGGATCAGACACCACCACCAGTGCCAAGGTCACATCTGCTTCACTTACCCAAAGGGATGCTCATCACGCGCAATGATGCCAGGCATTTTGTGTAAAGTACCTCATAGAATCTGCACATCCCTTCTAGGATACAGAGGTCAGCTGTACTCTTTAATTTATACATGAAAAAATAACTTGAGAAATGTATAGTTTTTCTAAAGCCATACATTTAGGTAGACATCTGGACCCAGTCTTCACACTCCAGACCTGAACTCTGCAGTCCATGGCATTGTTGTTGGGAAACAGGTCCACCGTGATTCTCTGTGGAGATCGAACTTTCTCTTTCTTTCCTTATGTGTTCAGACTTCCATATGGATGACCGGATTCTCCTCTAGTTAATACTTCTCTGGATATAGATAAGATGGAGGCATTTCTTCCAGGCTGACAATAACAAGTTTTAGATCTTAGTTTTTTAATCTTTTATTGCCTTCAGATGTCTAGAGGACCACATCCAACATGGCTGATCCCTGGCTTTTGGAGTATCAAACAGCAAGTTGGGGTCAAGACTGTCCCTGAGAGTGCCTTGTGGAGTGATCTCTATTTGTGCCGTTTCCCAGGGCACGGGGTAGGAAAACTTGTTGCTTGGGAAATGCTGGTGGCTGTTGTGGTATCTCTGGAATGTACCAGGGGATGTTTTTCCAACTTCTCCTCCTCCCCATTCCTGGGTGGTACTTTAGACACCTTGCCACTATTCCCAGGCACAAAAGGAAAATTTACAGCCAGTGTTTTCAGTGTCATTAGTGAAATTTTTATGATGCAGAGCTCTGTCTTCGGTATTAGTATGTTCCTGACTCAACACTATTATTTGATGCTACCTGCTCGACCCTTTCTGGTCCTACCAGAGAGCTATTCTAACTAAGGAAACTGACATCCAGAGAGGTGGAGAAACACCCTCAGGATTGGACAGACAAAAATAATAAAACCAGGAATTAGATACAAGGTCCAGAATCTTACTATGGCCTCCTGGGTGGATCTACTCTTGGTTTTTTGTTTTTTGGGTTTTGTTTTTTTGTATTGGGCTGGGCTCTGTGCATGTGCATGCTTCTGTAACCTGTTGCCTGGCCCAGGCCACATTGCTTGACCACTTGCAGGCAATGGTGACCTGGGTCCAGATGACTCCAGGGATTGCAGATCGGAGAACTACCAGTATGAACTTAACCAACCAAAGCCAAGGAACTGGATTCCAAATGTCAATACGTGGAGAATGAAGGAGAAGACAGATCTGTTATGGAGACATATCTATAGAGAGAGGTCTGACTACGCCTGTGAAGGACTTTGAAGGGCAGTGGAAGGATAGCTAGCGAGGCTCCAGGCCTGATGTGGGAATTCTGCGTGTGCCAGTGAGTCTGTCTGTCCTTGGGCTCTTTTACATGTAGCAACAGACATGTCTTTGTCTCTATTACAAAATACTATAGACAAAGCAGCTCCTAAATAGCAAATGTATTTCTTACAGTTCTCGAGGTTGGGAACCCAGATCATCTAAAGAGGCTCTTTTCCAGCTTCTAGGTGGTGTGGGAGGGCTGAAGGTCATTCTGGTGCCTCCTTTATAGGGACACTCATCCTACTTATGGAGGCACCGTCTCTAGCACCTAATGACGTCCCAAAATCCCCACCTTGAAATGCCATCATCCTAGGGGTTAGGAGTTCAGCATCTGAATCCAAGGTTTTGGATGAAGTAGGGGTGGAGGTGGGGGGGTGGGGTGGAGGCAAAGACATTCAGAGCATAGAACATTTCCATTGCTGTGATAAAACCACAAACGCCAAAGCAACTTGGGGAGGAAGGGTTGACTTCAGCTCACAGCTTATAGTCCGTCGATGGTAAAGGGAAGACAGGGTAGGAACCTAGGGGCGGGAACCGAAGCAGAGGCCATGGAGAAACACTGTTTACTGGGATGCTCCCTGGGTCTGCTCATCTCTTCTGCTCATCTTATCCTTCATCCCTCATCTAGGACCATCTACTCCATTGCTCCAAAGGGCTGGGCCTTTTCACATCAAGCATTAATCAAAAAAATGCTCCACAGACTTGCCTACAGACAGTGATGGAGGCATTTTCTCGAGTGAGGTTTCTCTTCCCTGGTAACTCTAGTTTGTGTCCAGGCAATGGAAGACCTAGAGAATAGGAAGAATCTTGCAAGGATGCCCAGATGGACTAGGTAACGCCCATAGTGGGTGAGAAGGGGGCTGTGACGATGTAGGTAAAATGGTCTGATCTAGAGCACTCACAGATGGAATATGCAGGGAGTGTGGGGTGCTAGAGAGGTTACGGATGGATAATGGACAGGTTGTGGGTAGAGAGGAGATGGAAAGGATGTCCCGTGGCAACAGGTAAGTATTCCTTCCCCATTCTGCACGTACACACAGCTGCCCACACACTTGAAAGGAGGCTGGTACAGGGGGTCCGATGCATCTCTCTGCAAGCCTGGTGCAGACTCACAGTGCTTCCATCTTCCAATTGCATCTATTTAGATTATTTTTCATCTAATGACTGTCATAATCATAACTATAATAATTATGGTTGCAATAATATGACTCTGAATGGACTAAGAATCTTTTATTCTGACAATGCTATTATGTTCGGGGTGGGGCTAGAAGAGGTCCTGGTAGAAACAGGATCAGGATCTAACTGGCTACAAAACGACTGTTGGTCATTCAGAAAAAGACTTGCAGAGAGGGCCATATTCCTGGCCTCGGAGCATGAAGTTCCATGTAAGAACGTGTGAACCTCCCCAAAAGAACAAGGCAGTTTCAGCCACCTGGTGCATCAGCTGGGTTCCCATTCCCTGGTGCTGGAAGAGACAAGTGATTTGCAAGGTCAGTCTTTCTTCCCACATCTGGGAAACCTTTCTGGGTTTCCAAAGAACATTCAACCTCCATCTCCACTCAGGCTTTCTTGTTGTTGGCCATATAATTGGCCTTAACTAGACACACATTCTATCAATCCATTTTATGAACTACAAAGCCTGTTTGAATTCATCCTCCCCTTTAACGTTCCTAACTACAGAAGCTGGAGTTATTGCCAGCATCTCTCCCTGTAACTATGCGTAGAGCAGATAGTGCTAAACACAGAACATAGAGTGTGCATAGGCCAGGCCCTGGGAACCAAACTAGGCACTCTAAGGTCAAGATTCTAATCTCTCCAGCTATACTCAAAGTTTACACTTCTTCCTCCAAACCATTGAAACCTTACCTCTCCCACACCACCACTGTCCAGTCTGTCTGTCATCTATATATCTACCTATTTTTATGTGTTCTTTTTACAATGGTAGGGATGGAACTTAGGGCCTCCTGCAGGTTGGCAACCCCCACATCACTGACCTGCACCCTCAACTCATTGCTATCTTAATTTTGAACTGAGAGAACTGTATTATGTATAGTTAGAACACTTAACATATGGATGTTTCAAATATTTATTTTTCTTCCCAGACACGTGGGAGAATATCTATTAAAATCTAACACAACATTAATTCATTATTATTAAAGGCTTGTCTGATCAATAAATACATATAAGTTTGAAGACCTTAACTTCGTCCTACCTTTTGCTGACTACTCCTCACAATATTGGTCTCTACCCAAAGTTTTTAAAAAGTTTTGCAAACACTATTTTTATAACATTTAGGCTCTATTTAAATTATTTTGCAGTTTTTAAATAATGTCCAGTATTTGAAAAGAAGCTGCATAGGACGTAGTTGCAATTTTCACCTCCAGGCCAGTGTCATGCTAACTGGTCCTCATGGTTGGTAATGTCACTGTCCTGGTGGGACAGAGGCTCTCTCCATTGACTGTACACATGCTGCCCCCTGGTGGTAAAACTTGATATTCTCGGATCTTTTCCGGAAGGAAAAATTTCATTTGTTGAATACTAAATGAGCACTAGGCTCTGGGGATCCAGCGAAAGAAAAGCAAAATTGTCCTTTTGTGGCTTATGTTCTGAGATGGGGAAGAAGTGGAAATTAAATGCGCACAATAATAACAAATCAAAACACAGGGTAACTTCATAAGTAAGACGATGAAGCCAAGTGAATCCGGTTGGCATCTACTTCTCGGAGTGAGCAGAGATCTAGAGGACCTAGCGCAGAGTGGTGAGCAGCGGGAAAGCCTGAGGTCAGGAGTCCCTAGCCCCACTGAGCAAAAGGCGGGGATCTCGGGTGCAGAGACCCAAACGAGAGTCTAGCAGGTTAGGTTGAGCCTTCTAGACCATTCCATGAGCAGTGGGAAACAATGGAAGAATATTAAAAAGGGGATCACCTACTTGGAAACGTCCTCCATAAATTCCAAAAAGCAGGTGCGAAGAACCACGCTAGTAGAGCCTCGGACACTAGAGGGAGCCGCACACTGTGTAACTGCCTGTGAGGACCAGCTGCGGAATGACGTCTGAGCAACCCTGCCAGAAGAGCTCCCGGTGGCACCTAGACCTAGGCACATGCGCAGTCTTTTTTAATGATTTCAGTGGACACTAGAGTTAAGAAATGTCATGTGTTGGGAAACCTTGGTCCAAGCTGAGGGCAGCATTCTTGTAGCTGTGAAGGGAGCTAGAAAAGGGAGTAGCTTGCAGAGCCAGGGATCTTGAGAGAGTGCTGGCTAAGTCTGGGCTGGGTTTGAAAAGTGACACATGATTGTGTCATTGTGTTGGTTGCAGGAAAAGAAGGCAGATGAGTCGGAGTGGTAAGGCCTGCGAAGGTTAGCTGGTGGTTTAGGATGCTAAGATGCTCACTCTGATAACCTCCCACCTGTCATTCAGGTCTTACGGTGTCTCTTAGGTATCTCTTCTCTTCCCAGAAGCATCCAGTCAAAGCAGCTGAGCCACATGTGTGAGGCTTCTTGGTAGCTGCACTCCGGTTGTATTCATCAGGGGCATGGGGCTCCACGCCCGGGGATACTTGAGAGTTCTTAACAGACGCAGGTGACAGCTGGCCCTAAGCAAAAGAAACCTTGTAGGCTAAAGGGACAAGAGATTGGAGGATGTGATGATCTTGTCTGGAGACCAATCACAGGCAGGAGAATGCAAGACTGACAGCAGTCAGCTCTAGGCTGGATTCACCCGTGAGATCTGGATATGAAGTCAGGTTCTTCCTAGGAAGGGAGGGGCTAAGTCGGCAAAGAGGAATAGCAGGCTAGAAGAGAACGGTAGGTGCTCTTGATATATAGAAATTTTCTATGACCAAATCAAAGTCAAGGTTTACCGCAACGGTTCCCTAATAGACCCATAATATGGAAGAATGTGGAACTCCCCTTCTTTGTCAGTTTAAATTTCTTCTCTCTCTCTCTCCCCAGGCTGCTGTCCTAGAGCTCACTGTATAGACCTTGCTGGCCTCAGACCCACAGAAGTCTGCCTTGTGTCTGCTCCCCAAGTGCTGGGGCTGAGGGTGTGCACCACCACACACTTGTCAGTTGAAGTCTCAGCGAGGAGTGCGAGGTGACAGTCTCTTGTTGGTGCAAGGATAGGAAATGACCCTTTCTGTTCTTCAGCAACGGGGGATGCTGCAGAACGACTAGCTTGCTTGCCCCACACAGGCTGCACCGCCAAATAGAGCATTCCTGATGAGGGTCCAAACTGGGTTCCCTGAAAGAGCAGCAAGCATTTTTTTTTTTTTTTTAACTGCCGAGCCATTCCTTCAACCCCTTGATGTAGAAAGTTTTCAAAAGCTACTGTTTTTTTCTTAATCCTAAACAGTGTAAATCTTAGTTGCTAAATCTAAAATGATGAAGAATCCATGTAAGCACAGCTGAAGAACCTCAGAACTGGATTGGTAGTGGTGGAGTCTTACACAGAACTAATGAGGAAGAGGAACTGAGACTCAGCTCAGTATCAGTTGGGAGCAAGCAGTCTCTGAATGCGGTGGCATTATAGGTAAGCACTTGTGGTGAGGTTTCCATTCATGGAAGAACACAGAGATAGGGCATATCGTACAGCACAAGCCCAAGCACCCATTGGTGATGAATTTCTTATTGCTGGAATCCCCTGAAAATGCACGTTCCATGGTTCCAACCAGAAGAAAGGATTCAATTAACAACTTTTGCTCCCAAATCAAGATTGCCAAGACTTGCTATTGGGTAGGGCTGCCTGGAAAGCTTACCTGGACTCCAGAGGTTGGTCATGTGGTCGCTGATGGGACCCTAGTGATAGCCTCATTAAGGGCCCCAAAGTGATTCTCAGGTGCACTCATCACTGAAAACATTTCTGGTTCCTCAAGAACTCAAGGGTAGCTGGACTTTTTCATTGGGACTATCTGCTCCTTGATAATAACATGGAGACTTCTTATTAATTATGAGAGTTCATCCTTAGCTTAGCTAGTTCTTATACCTTCAATTAACCCAAATCTTTTTATTTATGTTCTTTACGTGGCTCAGTTACCTTTACCCTGTACTCCCCATCGGGTTTCCTCGATGTCTGGCTGGTGACCCACCCTTTCCATTGTCTTCTGTGCCTGGAAATCTGGCCTAGCTATTGGCCATTCAACTTTTTATTAAACAAATCAGAGTGACATATCTTTACAATGTACAAAACTATTAACCCACAGCACTCAGGTTTATAGTTTACATATGCCAAAGTTTAGAAATATTGATGGAATGTTCCAAGGGATTTGTTAGGATATGTATAAAGAGACATTTTGTTTTTAAAATTGAAGACTTTAGCAGCATAGCCATGAACACCTTTAATCCCAGCACTTTGTGGGATTATACCACAAAAGTCCAAGACCAGCCTGGTGTATATAGTGAGTTCCAGGACATCCAGGGATTCACAGACAGACCCTGTCTCAAAAAACAAACAAACAAACAAAAACCAGAAGAAAATAAACTAAAAGATTTTATTCTTAGTTGACACATACTAATTATAATTATGGGGTACAGTGTGGCATTTCAGTACATGTCATAATCTGTAATGATCAGCACATATGTGTCACCTCAGTTATTTCTTTGGGTTGACAGTATTAAAATTCTTTTATCAACTGTGTTAAAATATTCCCTTGAGGGCTATCCATGTGGCATTTCATTCTTCAGCTCCCTCCATCACTGCATATTCCAACTTCATCCGGTACCCAGTACACAGCCTCTCCCATCCCCTCTGCACCTTCTCTGGCTCTGTAACCACTGTTTTATTTATTCCTCAATACCAGCCTCTAATGTCCATATACAAATCAGAACATGGGCTGTTTTATCTTTGTGTGCCAGACTTACCTTCCCACACCTAATATCCTCCACTTTGTCCACTCTGCTGCAAATAACAGGACTTTGGCTTTTGGTGTGTGTGGTTAAATAATATCCTATTGTGAATATATGCCACATTTTCTGTATTCATCTGTCAGTAGATACCTATATTGGTTCTGCTGGCTAGATTCTATGAATATTTCTTGTATAAACAGGTGTATTTTTATTTACATATGTGAAAGAGATGCCTCTTTGACATAAACACTTTCTTGTATTATAGCAAACGTGGTCATCATCGTGGTGCTCTGAAAAAGTCACTCCTGACTTCTCGTGAGAGCCCCTACTGAGAACTCTGTAGACAGACGCAGGGGCATCTGCTTTTGTAGGCTTGCCTATTTGTTTCTGAGCTGGCTATAGGACAATATCAAAATCTAGCACCCTCCCCCCCAAAAAATGAGCACACAAACATAGATAGTCCATATTTAACAGCTCCAGCACTAAAAATAAAAATAGCCATCCTGAGGTGGTGGATAAACCAGAGATACAGCCCACAACCAAGGAGAAAGCAAGAAAAGCAGTAGCAAAGCGAAATTATGATGCATCAATCCAAAAAGAAAAATAAAATTCTACATGGAACACCTAACCAAGAAATTAAAATAGCTAGAAAATCAACAAATCAGTCATCCCTTGCAGAGGGGGGAAAAAAACCTAATTACAATTTCAAAGAAAGAGAGCAGAAAATTGAAATGGAAAAAATATCAGCCAAGAATGGAAACCAAGGTATGGCTCTTTATTTAAAAGTCTGACTAGAATAGTCTGGCTTGACCAGCCAACAAAAGAGAAAGCATATTATGAGAATATTAACTTGTTTTAAGAAGGCAATTATCATCATTTTAAAAAGCAATTATCATGATAGCAATGCTATATCTTCTCAGTTCATGCAACTATAAATTCCATGAATGACTGTGAAAATTAAATTGAACTGCTTAAACATCCCAATTGTTGGAAAGTCCAGCTCTTGGGTCATAAAGAAGATTAAACGCTTCTCAAATTTGGTCTCTTGAATGTGGAAACTACGGTGCCTGGGGAACACAAAGCCATCACTGCTGTCTCCTTCTCGTCCCATAGAGGGCGCTATGGCTCACCATCCCTTCCCGACTCATGGCTGCTATGGGTCTAGGCCTTTGCTCCCTACAAAACTGAATGGCTACTTTCCTTACTGGGTCCCACAGGCTGAAACTGAAAATTATCCAGAGTGTCCCCAGCCAGTGGCAGACTGCTCCATCGCGGTGACGGCGTCCATGAGAAGCCGAATAAGCAGGGCTTCTTAGACGGCAGCATCTCATTTTTTTTTTTTTAATTTCAACCACTTTTTGGTTTGGGTTTTATTTTGTTTTTTAAATATGCTTTGAGAAAATTAAACGGTCATTCAGTTTACATTTTGGACATCATATTTTGCAGCTATCAACTTTCCACTTTTTTTAAAAAATAATTACTATGTCTATAAACATTTCCTCATAAAGTCACTTGTTATAATTACTCTTTAATTTAAAGCCTTGATCACATTGATTACATTGTCTTAAATATCCCCATTTTCCAATCCCACAATCATTTTTGAATCTTTTCCTACCAGTTATATTTTTTTCTTGAAATAGGTCTTCTCTTGACACAGGTCCAGCAAATTATTTTTTTGGAAATAGACATAATGGATATGGTGTATGTTATTAAATTTTCCATTACTGTGACAATATGCATAAGACAATACATTTTGAAAGGGGGAAAAAGAGTTATCTTCACTCATAATTATGAAGATTTTAGTCCAAGATCAAGAGAACTTGTTTCTGGGGACTTCTAGCAACAATAGAACATGAGAGAAGAAAACAGCATATTGCTCATCTTGATCCAGAAAACAGAGATGGAGAAGAAGCTGAGCCCCACCGGGTCCTTCAAGGGCATGCCCTCGGTAGCCCATCCCCCAAGGTCTCACCTCCTTTAAGACAAGGATGGTCCTTTGTGGAACAATCAAACCAGATCAGTATATTGTTCAGAGTCAGGATATAATTCTCTTCTTATGAAAATCTGGTGTATGTATCTGCATGCATGCATGCATTTGTGTGAAAAACAGCAGACTTCATTAAGTTGAACTCACTGACCTTTGCCTGTAGACTCCCAAAAGTCTAGAATTCCTCCTTCCCAATTCGGAAGCCGTACCCTTTTTTAGAAACTAAAGTGAATGTCCGGGTGCTCAGGGAGATCTCATCCTAGATGACCAGGATACCAAACACCCCCCATACATAGGGTGTGTGAGATCGTAGTCCAGCTGGTAACACTCCCACGCCACTTCTGTGACTGTTCACTGCCAGAATTTTACCATTGTGCCAAAGGCTCAATATGACCCAAATACAGATTTCTAGGGCACCTTCTGTAGCAGCTTGCTCCCCTCTTTTTACTCTGGATCCTCAGAAAGCTGCTATTTTAACAGGTCTCATCTCTCATCTGTTTCCTCCACTCACACGGGCTGCACTTGGAAGAGTCATGTTGTAGGAAATGTTCCTAGGCAGGAAGTTGGGTGGCTGTGGTGACACAGCAGAGGGGTCCATGCTGTTTCTAAGGACATGCCTGGGTGTGAGCACTGTAAAATATGCTAACTCTGTGTCAGGACTTTGCTGTCAGCACCCTTCCGTGTCTCGAACAACTGCTCAGACTGAACATCCGGCTGCTTGATTGACAGCTGGCAACCTAGTTGCCTTGAGCAGGGATTTGTCAGCAAAACAACTTTTGGGACTGTTATCTCACAGCAGGCCTGTCACTTCAAGCACTCCACAGTGTCTTTGAAGTAACTCCATGGTGGGCAAGACAAGCCCTGGTGAGTTCTACATAATCCGCCCATTTTGAAGCTCTTCTCTGTCAGAACAGGAGAGAGATTATCACCTAGACTATCGATAATCATCCACGATCAGTGCAATGAGCGCTTATGGGTTGTTAAGGGTGGGGGCGGTTATAATTGGTGCCGGTGATGGGCAGAACTGGAGCTGCGCACATATCAGGCTGTGATTGGTGGAATTCCACCTTGTAATGCTCCTCTTCTGACTATAGAAACTCTTAGTCTCGTTGGGTCCAGCCTGGAGTTTTCTTTCCTATGTACCTACCCCTTGGTGTTGCAATACTAGGCACTAGTGATGGCTTCTGAAAGTGGTCTCTTTCTTGATTATTGATGAGTAGTGATCTTTATTGTGGATGGTAGGATCTGGTTAGTTAAAGAACAAAAGAATTCCTAGTGCTTTACCTGGACCCACCCAGCAGCTTCCAAAGCTTCTGGAAGCAGAAACTTGAGAGCTGAAACCATAGAGGATGAAAACCATAAGCCCTGGTTACTGGAAGGACTCTTAAGAACTACCAAAGCTCAAGAGTGGAGTGTCCCAGTGCTCAGAGCTTGTGACATTAGCTGCTGGCCGTTGGGCTGTGGAAACTCAGAGCACTGTCTCTGACATGAACACCAACCTCTTTCTTCTCTTTCAGTCCCTATGACATTGACCTATCAGAAAGATCAGGCTAACTTTCCTAAGCAGGCATCTGGGTCAGTAAAACCTCTGGCCTTCAGATGCTCAGGGCTGCCAGCTCTAAGTGAGCTGCCTTGGCCATTTTGTGACTTCTACTCAGCACAAAGGGATTCTCATCCAGATATTTGTGACAGCAAGGTTTACCATCATTCACTAGGTTTAACGTTAATCTTTACTTTCAAGGCTCACATTGTCTGTTATCCAATGCCTGAAGCTCATTTGCTGTCTGTCCATTGTTCAATTTTACAGTTGGTTATAGTGGGAGGGCCCGGCTCAGGCCTCCCACCTCTCCAAGAAGCATCTCATTTACAAATCTACTTTGCAATGTGTCACAGACATATTGTCCTACAGATTAGCAATTGTTTTTCTGTCAGACAAAAATTATACTTGCTCACATCTTACACCGGAAATGCCACTTAAACATCTACAAAGACTGGGTAAGGAACAAAAGTGAATAAAGAGGCCCATGTGGGATTTTGTTGACTTGCAAAGCATGTACCTGGCTTAAACAGAACCCGTATTCAGCTCCAAGCAAATGCTCCTGTATATAAATATGCCCCTGGCCTTGCTCATCCAGTTGTCATGGTATAAGTGGTTTCCAGGAAGCAGTGCCTCTTTCTTTGACAAGCTCAGCTGAAGTCCACCTTTCTCATTGGCCCAGATATATTGATCTCTGTTCTGACCCTTGGTTGACTACAATAATGTCACAAAAGTACTACCATTGTCTGTTGGCCTGACAATAACTGAGTTCCAGCTCAGAGAGATGAATGCCACCTAGAGCCCATGTGGGGCAGAATGACTCAGATCCTGTTGTGCTCTCCACCATACCGTGAACTGGTAGGTAGAGCAAAGGATCTTTAGACTAATTTCTTGAATTCAAAGTCTTTGTTCTATTAGTTCAGTGTGTTATCATCCAAGTTCTGTCCACAAAATATTTTTAGTGATGATTATTCTCTTTCTTGATGATTTTAATTTACCAATTATGTGTGTTCTTAATTACCCCCATACTCACACTTTCCTATCCCATCTTACTCTGTTTTATGTTCTTTGAGGTCATGGCTTAATACAATTAACTTTAGTTTCTTGGTATCATCTAATTACTTGGTCATAATTTTCTGTGGGATGATCTTTCTGTAAATATGTGTTTCTCTCAGTCGATAAATAAAGCTATCTTTGCTAATAGCCAGGCAGAACAAGGTTAAGTGGTCATTCAAACTAAAGACAGAAAGGAGTAAGCACAGAGTCAGGGCAAATGCTGCCAGCCGCCCAAGAAGCAAGGTGTGAAAGAACTAGTAAACTACAGGCCACGTGACAATACATAGATCAATAGAAATGAATTCATTTAAATAAAAGAGCTAGCCTGAGCCATTGGCCAAACATCTACATTTAATATAAGTAGGAATAGGTGAGCAGGAGAGATTTGTCCATTTGTATGTAATGCCTGAACATTTGGCAAGGATTTTCACATAAAACCTGAGAGAAAGCCTAAAAAAGTTTTCTAAACACACAAAAGAACAGAGTCAAGCATGGCTTCTTGCTAGTGGCATTTTCTTGGATGGGTTCCTTTTGCTGGAGGTGAGCAAAGGCGCACTTCCTTTAAGATGAAGCTCCTTGGTTTGTGCTGGCAGCAATAGAAACAAATTCAGACAAAAAATACTCTAAATACAGTGTATTTAAAAATATGCATAGGCTTGGGAGAGTAAAGAGAAGGTATAGACAATCATAAAAAAAAATATATAGTTTTAAAATAATAAAGTCCTTTAAAGGGGAGTAAAGTAATATTTAAAAAAAACACACAGAAAGATGGAATACACTCAGAGTCTGGATACTGTATGTTATTACAATGTCTTTGTTTTTTTAACTACAGATGAAGGAGCAAGAGCTACTCAGAGACATTTGATTATAAATGCTGCTGAATTAATCCAACTTTTTGAAAATGCCTTGACTTCAAAATTTAAGTCAAAAGATATGTTACTTTGGAGAAGAGGTTATGCTTTTGTTTCCACAGGAAATGAGACACTGTGGATTCATTCTGAGTTAGGAAAAATAAGGTTTGAGGATGGAGAGATGGCTCAGAGGTTAAGAGCACTGGCTGCTCTTTCCAAAGGTTCTGAATTCAATTCCAACCAACCACAAGGTGGCTCACAATCACCTAGAATGAGATCTAGTGTCCTCTTCTGGTGTTCAGGCAGAACACTGTATCATAATAAATAAGTAAATCTTTAAAAAAAGAAAGACAGAAAGGAAAGAAGGAAGGAAGGAGGGAAGGAAGGAAAGAAAGAAGGAAAGAAGGAAAGAAGGAAAGAAAGAAAAGTTTGATAAAGGAAGACCCCCTGAAAAAAATTTCTGATGTTAAGGGATGGCCTAGATGATCCAACATTTCAGAGGACTTTCGTTGTTGTTTCCAATGAGTTCTGCATTCAGAACAGTTTCATGGCTGCTGGCTGAGATGGTCCAGTCTCATAGACTACTCCAGATGAAACCTAAACACTATCCTGAATTTTCTCAATGTTTCCAAAGATTACCAGTGCCCTTGATCAGCAGGAAGTAGTCTAGAGAACTACTCCCACATTTTCAAAAATAAATTGTCAATAGTTGTTATCATTTGTGGGGTTGGTTACAAGTTGTTATGGATAATGGTCAGGAAAAAAAGCTAAACAAAGGATATTAGATTCAGGGATCTTGTTCTGAAAAAGATAAAGGGGGGATATAAAAATGATAGGATAGAAGTGTAAATTATTAAATCTACTTTAATCCAAAAAACAGCTATTAATCTTACATATTTTATACTGGTATGGATTTTGGTTTATTGATACAAATTTAAAGTTAATTTTGTTATTTTATACATATTATATATATATGTGTGTGTATATATACTCTTGTTTAGGGTATTATATTTATTCAATCATTTAAAAATGTAATACATAATAGAAATATAGACTAATAGTCCTCTATAATAGAAAATGCATAGTCATATTACATTTTCAAGATTTTACAGACATATATTTCAGATAGATAGACTATTTTCAAACATTTCAAAGACCTACATAATAAGGCATTTTAAATGTTTTAAGAACTTAGACTTTTCATGACAGTGAGACATGTCTGCTCCTGGCAGCACCAGTTATTTCAAAGAGGATGATGGGCATTGAAGAAACTCCGTATGGAGCTTGTTTTCTTTATGGCAAAAGCTAGCCACTTGTGCAAAGAAGCTGTTCTTGCCTCAATTCCAAATTAGACCATCAGGACATAAGAAAGGTGACTGTCAAACTTTCCCAAGATAAGGTAGGGCAGTTCCTCAAAATTTCCTGCTTCACAGAAAAGTATGTCAGTCATTTTAGGCCTTTAGGCCAGAGTCAGATGCTCTAATGTTACAGAGGAACTTTGGATGGCTTTCCAGGTAGCCAGATGTCCCTATCATTAGGTAACATTTCATCCTTCTGGAGTCTTTGATAAAGTTGAAGACTAGATAGTTACAATTAGAGTTTTCCTTAGGTATGGTTAAAAAAAATAAATTGGATATAAAACTTTAGACTCATAAAGATAAGATAGATGATAGACTATTTTCTCTAATTTTGCCAAATACAAATAGACATTGTAACTGTTATTGTTACTTGAGAACTTTTTGTTGTATGTAATTTTACTATATTAAAGTTTTTAATAAAAGCTTTCCTTTTAAATAGAAAAAGGAGGAAATGCTGTGGGATAATCCTCTCATACACTGTAAAGATTTGTCATTTGAATTGGTTTAATGAAACACTGATTGGCCAGTAGACAGGCAGAAAGTATAGGCAGGGTGACCAAACTGATAGAAAGTAGATAGACAAGTCAGAGAGTAGCCAGCCAGATGCAGAGAAAGCAAGATGAGAATGCTGTACTGAGGAAATGTACCAAGCACATGGCTAACATAGATAAGAACTATGTGTTAATTTAAGTGTAAGAGTTAGTTAGTAATAAGCCAGAGCTACTCACTGAGCATTTAAGCCTCTGTGTGATAATTTTGGAAGTGACTGCCAGGTATTTGGGAGTTGTTTGTGGGACAGGTAGTTCTGCCTACAATAATTGTATTTCCAGCTACACCACATGATCCTTAATTGGTTTGTGAGTGTAAGGATCCAAGCAGTTTGGCAAGCTCAGTCTGGCTGTCATAACTATTGAATTTCCTGGCCAGCTTCCTCCTCTCCCTAGACTCTTGCCTATATTTGTCTTTTCTTTCTTCCTTTCTCTTTTTCTTTATTCTGTGGAAGTTAGTTAAATTAACATACAAGGTAAACAGGTTTCCCTGACAGTTTAGTTTGGTTGGATCCCCTCCCATTCTCCTCCCTCATCTCCCTGGCCCCTTCCACTCCCACGATTCCTACACCTATGTTCACATTACAAATGTTTGCATTTCTCTCCTTGTCCAGAGGGGCTTTTGAACCACTCGTCTTCTAGTGGGATTGGATAAGCTTTTCTGTTTTTATCTAAACTGCTCAATCCCTCTGAACAACCCAAACCAACCAATCTAGAAGGAAGAAAAAGTAGCTTGCCCCTTGCCCTAAACATATAAAATCTCAGACTCTCCAGAGAGAAATGCCTTCTGTGGAGCCTGTCTCGTTGATATGCTGTGTGCTCTGTGTGTACCTTTGCTTCCAACTAAGCTTGGTTGTGTGTTATGATGGCACTTTGTCTTTCCTTTTAATTCTTTACTCAACAACACTAACACCAAATCTCTATGCAAAACTCATAGACAGTAATATTTGTGTGAAGGAAAACATGGTATTTGTCTATCTGATCCAGGATTATATCTATGCATGTATACATGTATAAATTTATGTGTGTACATGTGTGTGTATACACGTGTATACTTATGTGTATACAGGTATATTTATGTGAGCATACATGTGAATATTTGTTTGTGTATGTGTGTACGTCTATAGGTGTATATGCAAATATTTCTGTGTACACATGTGTATATTAATGTGTTTGTATATATGTTTATTTATATGTGTATATAAAATTATACTCAAGTGTATGCATGTGTATGTTTATTTGTATATGTAATCCTCAAGCATTAACACCCTAACCATAAATCAATGAACTTAATGCTAACCCTAAACACTACCCTAAAGCCTAACCAAACACAGGCTAACTCTAACTTTAACCAGAAACCTAACCCCCATCTAACGCTGTCCTAACTATAAACCTCTAACTCTCTAACCCTAACCCTAAACTTAACCACTAACCCTAAGCCCAATCCTAACATGCTAACACCATAATTCTAACTCCTAATCCCTTATCTCAACGCTCTAATCACAACCCCACTCTTACCCTAAATCTAACCCTTATGAAAATGAGAGAAGTTACGTTGGATGCCCAGTTCACTGTATAAAATATAACTGTGTTCATAGTTTTAAAAGAAGCTGATTCAGCAGGAACCTGGAGATGAGCAATGGAGCTTTAGTGACGGATTCCAACTTTCTAAAGCAGAAGCTCTCGCAGACCTGAATGGCCCAACTGAAAAATCAATCGTGTCCTTAAGGTGCTAAGTGAGAATAGATGGTGGGTTTTATCTGGGTTACTTAAAAACAAACAAGATTTGTGTTGTGCTGGAGTTTTTCAGTAGTAAAAAGTAATAAAAAGTCAAATACTACTATGCTTGTGTCTTAGCATGGACTTAAATACTGACCAGTAGTTCACTAAATTAGTGAAAGAAACAAGATATGGGAAGGTTCAAATGGTCCCCGGTGTCCCTTCTGCCATCTATGAACAAAGGGGATGTCGGGAGTGGGAACCAAAGAAGCTGCTCTTATGACATGATGACCAAAGGTGCTTCTGAATTACAGCTGTATATGACAGCCACTGTCCCAGTTCTGTGAAAAATACCCATGCTTTAATGGGTGCATTAGCCAAAAGTTCCATAACGGTTTGGATAGATATGGCCCCAATATATGCTCAATCCATGCCCAATGCTACAGCTCAATTTCTGCTGCTTATAGGTCAAGATTTAGCGCTCCCAGCATCATGTCTGCCTGCAAGCCACCATGTCCTGCCATGATGAAAATGGACTAAACCTCTGAAACTGTAAGCTAGCACTCATTAAATGTTTTCCTTTAAAGGAGTTGCCATGGTCATTGAGTCTCTTCACAGCAATAGAAATATAAACCAAGACAAGTGCCTAAACATATAGCAACTTCAGAACGCACACATGACAATGAGTGACAGTGGAGGGATATGGGAACAAAAAAAGATGGGGATCAGGGGGGAAAAACTGTCCTAGGGATGAACAACCATCATACCCAAGAGAATGTTCTGGGATGATTGTCTCGCCAGATTACATACTGTTTGCCACCACTGAAGATTTTCACCTCAAGATGAAAACTGTGGAAATGGTTGGTATGGGAATATGTAAAGTTGCCTACCACAAGCATGGTGACGAGTAAATAGGCTTCTGGGAGCTATGACAATACTAAATAAATATCAAGGAGTCAGAAAAGCTTCTTTGCTCAGTCTTTTAAAAAGTCTGGAATGGTCTATGAAGAATCCAGATGACTGAAGAAGAATAGTTGTGGATTATAGAGAGATAGATAAAATGGTTTCCGCATCCACGCTACTGTACTCAACAAAGCTCTTGTGACTGAGCAACTGATAAACAGTGGGGGTTTTCTGTGCTGCATTAGACCTTGCTAATGCATTATTCAGTATTTCTTTATCTGATGGATCTCCAAATGCATTTGCATTCATTTGGATGAGTCAAGAGTGGGCCTTCAGAGCACTAGCTCAAAGTTAATGTCACAGGATCTCATTACATAATGGCATCCCGTCTTCTGAATGTTTCGCAGACTTATGAAAAACATCTAAAAGACAGAGTTAAGTGAATGGGGATGAGAGCTAAATCCACATAAAGGTGGAGCATGGGAAAAAAATGTACTGTCTTCATTATCAAAGAGACAAAGTCTCATTAAAGGGCTGGAGAGTCAGTGCAGTGCTTAAAATAGCATGTTCTGTTCTTGTAAAAAGACCTGAACTCAATTGCTATCATATACATTAGGCAGCTTACAGGGGTTGAAACTTTATTGTGACTTCAGGGCATCTATACTCACATGCACATATCCACCCCTACATGCATGCACACATGCACACACACACACACGCACACGCACGCACACACACACACACACACACACACTTAAAATAAATAAACTTCTATTTTTAAAAAAAATTCCAGAGAAGTGATGTGGCAAAAATTAAAATCCTCAAAGGTTAGCACTTCTAGAGAGAAGAATATGTTATCCTGCTTTCAAAAGTCTAGGGCAGCATATTTCTAACCAACTCTAGTTAACAGTTCTTCATGTGGCCTTTAAAAAGTACTGACTATGTCTTCATCATTATCATCTTACCAGGCTGTTAAAGTAGGGCACAGTCAAAGCTGATTTTGTATGGAGCCATGAGCTAAGAATAGCTGTCAAATTTTCAAATGTAACATATAAATAAGAACTATTTAGTTTTTAAGGTGAACAGTTACTCATACAGTTAAGCCTAAGATATTTAAGGAATATAAGCCCTTTGCAGAAAGACTTTGTCACTCCAGTAATCTTATGTTTCTTAAGATAATCTCTTATATGTTATGTTCTAACTTCCTGTGAAGGGCCAGTGGGCCTTACTTTCATAACTGTAGATCAATAATATTAGTAGCTAACCCTTAAAGAGTGCAAGTGGTAAGCCAATCACTGAACAAAGGAAATTTTACAATTTAATCATTTGAAAGAAATCTATAAGCCACTTGCTTTTTAGCATCTTTCAGATGAGAAAATTGGACCATAAATTCAATATTAAAAATTAAACATATTTACAATACCACGAATCTACATATTCTCTATCCTCTTTGGGAAGATTATTAGAAATCTGTTCAGATTTTATTATGGATTTGTATATGAGTGAAAATGAGGACATGACCTCATTCATGACAAGATATGGTTGGGGAGAAAGGTTTTATTATACTTATGAAGGAGAGAAAAGCCAGAGGCATCTGAAACTGTCCAAACAAGACTCAGTTTGGCATGAGAGGGGGTGAGGGATGGGAGAGGAAAAGATGGTGGGGGCAAGTGGACCAAGAAAGAGTGATAGACCAAGAGGCCAAGAGTAAGCCAAGAGGCCAAGAGAGCATGTGGCCAAAATGCCTGGGTTTATGTAAGAAAAGAAGTTTGGAAAAAGTAGGTGGACCATATAAAAGTGTAAATATAAAGGTATCTGTGAGTAAAGCTGCTTGGGATTTCCTTTCTTTGCTTTCTCCTCGGCCTGTGTCTATTGCTGTTCCTGAATATAGGTATGGTGGTTTGAAAGAAAATGGCCCCCAAAGGGAGTGGTACTATAGAAGGTGTGGCCCTGTTGGAGAAGGTGTGTCACTGTGAGGGTGGTCTTTGAAGTCTGTTTTTCTCAGGCTTCCCTCAGTGTGTCAATCAGTTGATTTCCTGTTCTCTCTAAGACAAGATGTAGTACTCTCAGCTCCAATACCACACTTGCCTACATGCTGCCATGCTCCCTATTAGAAATTTCTTTATGGTTTATTAAAATGCAAAATCCCATTTGCAAATATTAAAGAACAAAAGAATCTCAAGCTACCACCAACACCCACTGTCACTGGTTTTCTTGGTCAAAAGGCCATCTCTTCCTCAGTCATGTCCATCCCCAATGAAAACCCTGTCTCTTGAACCAAACACTGGTTAGTGGATTGGTGACAGGATTCCCATAACATTTCTCCCCTTTTGTCTAATTAAGAAGGAAAGGTTCTAACTCTAACGTAGTAAAACTATATACAATGAGAATTATCATCAAATATCATGCAAATAAAAATGCAATAACTTAAACAAAAATGAAACTACATACAACAATGATATGTGAATGATTTTTTTTAAAAATTAGATTATTGAATTTACTTAGATCAGAAAATCAGCTGTTGATCTCAAAATGTTTGCATTGATATACATTTGGTTTATTGATACAAATTTAAGGTCAATTCTCTTATGCTGTATTTTTCTACTCTTGTTTAAGATATGATGTTTATGTAACTGATTTAAAATTGTAATGTATAATTAAGAAATGCATGTTAGTTAGATTTTTAGGTATACAAAGATATAATTCAATTAGATAGGCAATCTTCAAACACTCCAAGACCTACAGACTATGGCATTTAAAATGCTTTAAGAACTTAGACTCTTCTGGACAGTGAGACAGATTTGCTCCTGCAGCACCAATTTACTTCAAGAAAAAAATGGGCATCAAAGAAACTCCATATGGAGATTAGTTTCTTTGTGGCATTGGTTAGCCACTGGACATGAACCTCTTCTTATATTGACTGCTTGACAGTATGCTGTTAAAACTGGACATGCAGGTTCCATAAGAAGGTGACCTCTGAACTTTGGCAGAATAAGCCAAGATGTTCATTCAGGTTCCTGCTTTGCAGAGAAAACTGTCAGACATTCTTCAGGACTCGAGAAGTGACTGATGAATTATACCAGAATGGGAAGAGCAGATTTCCTGCCTCACTGAAATAAAACGAGACTCTGGGCCTGTAGGCTAAAGATGGATGCCCCAACTTTATAAAGGAACTTTGGGTGACTGTCCAGGCAGATAGGTGTCATCTCTGTCATTTCTGGATTTTGGAAGTTGTTAGCACTTCCAGTTTACTTGGGTAAATATATCCTTATGTGGTCTTTGATGTAGTTAAAGATTAGATAGTCATAGGTATAGTTTTTCTTGGTTATTTTAAGATATATATGAAACTTTAGATTCATAAGGATAAGGTTGATAAGAATATTTTCTTTTGGTTTGCTAAATACAAATGGACTATATGTTGTAACTGTAATTCTTGCTTGATAGCTGTTTTGTTATATGTAATTTTGCTTTGTTAAAATTGAAGCCTTCCTTTTTTATTAGACAGAAAGGGGGAAGTGATGTGAGAATGCCTCCTTTCTGTATGCTGTGAATAGCAATCTTTAAATAAAGGAGCTGTTTTGGCCCATGACAGGCACCATAGAAAAAGTAGGAGGAGGAATCAAAATAGGTAGGAGGAGCAGGGCAGAGTCAGAGACAGACTGAGTCAGAAGCCCAAAGGAGCAACATGTAAAGAACACAGGTGAGCCACAGGCCACATGGCAAGAAAGATTAATAAAAATGGGTTGATTTATGATGTAAGAGCAAGTTAACAATGTGCCTGAGCCATAGGCCAAACAGCATAAAGTTAATATAAGCAACTGAGTCATTTCTAAGGGCCTGAATAGAAGCGGCTAAGGGGTCTGGGGCTACAGGTCTATGGGTCTGGGCCTCTGGCTGCCCGGGACCAAGAAATTACTACAATGTAACACAACAACAATTATCAAGTAAAAAATATATTCTCAATGTCCACTTATAAATAATTGGCAAAATTATGGAGATTACTTCATTAGCTGTCTTCTCCGTAAGAGTCTAAAGTTTTATAACCTTATGTCTTTTGGCAAGATTCAAGAGAACTGTAACTGTCAAGTCTCAACCCCATCAAAACCTGAGAAGGAAATATTACCTGAATAATCAGGAAGTGCAAGCAAGTAACTTCCAAAAATGTGAGAAATGACAAAAACAGCTGACTGTTTGAATAGTCGCCCAGGGTTCCTTTGCAATGTTGAGGCATCTATCTTTGGCCTACAGGCCTAGAAGGACTGTCCTGCCCTGTCTTGGCAAAGTTCAGCAGTTGCCTTTCTTTGTGCCCTGCTTGTCCAGTCTGACAGCATACAGTCAGCAGTCGAGGCGAGGACAGTTTCTTGTCTTAATGGATAGCTTATGCCACAAAGAAAGCAAACTTCAAATGGAGTTTCTTTGATGCTCATCATCCTTTTCAAAAGTAATTGAAGCCGCCAGGTGCAGATGTGTCTCATGTAAAGAAAAGTCTATCATTAAAACATTTAAAATGCCATAATTTGTACGTCTATGAAGTATTTGAAGATTACCTATCTATGTAAAATATATTTTGGGATACATAGAAAACCTAACATAACTATAGTTTGATAGTTACAGGTGACTATTATCTTGTATTTCTTTATTATCATAAACAGCTTTTAAGGACTAAATGTTCAAATGGCATAAATAAACAAGCTGTATAGGTATGAGCCTCATAGGCAATACCTTAAGCAAAAATAAAAACGAACGTATAACATAAGGACAAAACCCTCAAATTTGTATCAATATACAAAAATTCCTTAAACAGAAGTAGAAGCATATATACAATATAACAAAATAACCTTAAATTTGCTTCAACATATAAAAAAATCATGCCAATGTAAATTATTTAAAACTAATAATTACTTTTTTAGTTTGAAAGTAAATTCAATAATCTACCTGTCATATCTATTTCCTACCTTTTTGGTCATATCCAATAACAACTTATACCCAATCCTCCTAAATGATGGAAAATATCTCTAATTCAATGAAAGACTAAAAGTCATCCACCCTATCTCTTGAAAATGTGAGCATTGTGGTTTTTTTTTAAATTACTTCCTGTTATCTGAGGGACAGTCATATTGCTAGGGAAACCTTGGAATTATCCTGAGGAGTTTGTAGTCCAAAGCTGATCTTTGGATGATGTTTATCAGCTTAGGTGTTATTACAAAGTGATAGAATTGTCATTATGGGGCCCCACCATCCTTTTGGAAACTTCAGAGATCACTGTTAGAAATGTTTATTGTTCACTGCAGAAAAACTTAAACATGTTAAATGTCATATGCTATAAATCTTAGGAAGATTAAAGGACCATGATCTATTAAATACATCCAGGATATCCAGGCTGAATTCCTAAATATCTACTTAAACTCATGCCTGAAATGATATACAGGAAGTTACATGAAACCTAAGGTTAAAATTAGTTACTACTTTATATTACCATTACTATCAAGCAGAAAGTTTAAGTTTTGAGATAGTACTTATACCTTAAGAAATGTTTTAAGGAGTCAAAATAAATTTGATGGGTATGAAATTTATGACAATGATAGTCTATAGATTTTGATTTTCTTCCACTCTATACCAGGTGGTTCTTCTGATATGAGACAAAGGCTGAATTTTTTTTTTAAAATATTGTTGGATTTAGTGAAGGAAAGACTACACTCCAACTCTAAAGCCAGCTTTGGTTTTTTAACTGAGTCAGACCTATACAGTTACCACCTGTTTAATATGTCTGTATAGACCAGAAAAAAAAAAACAGACATTTTGAAAGGCTTATAAAATTTTACCTACTTCGTAGGACGTCTTTTATACCCCTGGGTCAGATTACTGCTTTTCTTGGTATTTTTCCAGATGGTTCTCCATCCTTTTTTTTTTTAATTTTCCTGGAAAGACAAGAACAAAACTCTGCCATGAACCTAATTTGGTGAGTTTTCTCTTTTGTCAGGTTGGATCACCACATCAGTTTACCAAGAGTCTCTCCTATTAAAATCTAATCTTTATCAATTTTGATGGTATCCATAGCTTTTATTCTCCTGTGGAAGCAAAACCTTTTTCTCAAGTAACATATATCCTGGTTTCCATTCTGAGGTCAACACATCTTTAAAGTATAGTAGGTGATTTAGTTCAGTGGTATTTTTTTTTTCTATTATCCAATGTTTCTCTGTAGCTGTTATTCCCCTTTCTTTACCATTTAAAAATTTAATGACAATAAAGCATTAAGCAATCAGTCTCTAGGGGTCTTTATTACCCACTTTTGTTTATTAAGCATATCGTTTAAATTACAATTAAATCCTTTTATTACTGCCTGTCCCATAAGATTGCGTGGTATACCTGTAATATATTTTATGTAGTAATGTGTAAAAAACTGTTTTATTTTACTAGAGACATCTGCTAAATTATCAGTCTTAATTTGTATAGGTATTCCCACAGTGGCCATTATTTCTAATAAATGTGTAATTACAGAATCAACCTTTTCAGAACTCAAGGCAGTTGCTCATTGAAATTGTGAGTACCTATCTATACTTTGGTATACACATTTTAATTTTCTAAATTCTGAAAAATGAAAAACATTTGCTTACCAAGTTTTGTTCCCTTGAGTACCCTGAGGGTTAATTACTGAAGGGATTGGAGTTTGGTTATACAAAGAACAAGTAGGACACTTCCTTATAATTTCCTTGGCTTGTTCCCAAATAACAGAAAATTCCCTTTTCAAACTCTTGCTGTTAACATGATGTTTCTTATGACATTCTGAGGTTTTCAGCACATTTCCTACCACATCACCAATAGCTGATGAATTTCATTATTATCTTGTGCTAGAGGGCCTGGTAGATCTGTATGGGATCTGATATGTGTGGTATATATATATACATGATTATTGTTATTCCTATTTCCTATAACTGTTTAAATAATGATGTTCCTATAGAAAAGGTTAGGTTCTGTTCATCTGGAACAGCTTGCCTCTGAAAAAGCTTCATTTCTGCCTCTTCAAACCCCACCAAAAAGTCCAGTTCCCCATTCCAGGAGGCTGGTGGCTCTTCCCCCCCCCCCCCATGAAGTTGTCAGCTGGCCAAGATCCACCTAAGAGTATATTATACTTGGGCACAAACCTAGCTTGCGGCAGACACATCATCACCCCTCAACTATAGGGCACATAAGCACCCCCTTTAGCTCAGCCATGTTTTTTTTTTTTTTTTTTTTTTTTTTTTTTTTTTTTTTTTTTCCTGCCCCTTCACCTGCCTTGATCTCTGGGATCTAGAGGCATCACCTGAAAGCAGTTTTGCCCACAATAAATCTAGTCTTTTACTTTTTAATCTGACTTGAGCTGCCTTACTGCATCAGGGGAGAACCCTATTATTGGGGTACAGAAAACCTATTATCTTGGTGCCAGAAACCCAGGAGTTGAGCCTTAGGGAAGGACCCTGTCCTCCAGCTAGATGGAGGCCACTCTTTTATCTGACTCTCTGCCAGACAGCATTCACTTTTGACTCAGGCCTATGTCAACCATCTCTAAGACACTGCGTACAGAGGTCCGGGACCTCTTCCAGATCAAGACTTCTTCTGGGCCAAGACCTTCACGGTTCCTGCGAAGCCATGGCTGACCCCAGGCTATCACGATGGACACATTGCTTTAGTCTTCAGTCTCCAGCACAGGCTCGGAAATGGATGATGCTGGGTCTCAACTTGATCCTCAGCCATCCCTGGGGTGTCTACGGCTAAATTTATCCAAATTGGGGCTGTCTGGTACCATATGTCCAGGATGCCTGGTTGTGTTTGGTTTTGGTTTTTCTCTGTGGCCTGACCTCACTACACTCTTGATAACCAGTCAGGATGGCCACCAGAGGGAACTCTTGACTTTAACATCCTCCATGATCTTGGGAATTTCTGCCAGTTTACGGACAAGTGGTCAGAACTGCCTTATATACAGCGCTTTTGGGTTCTGCCTCCTGCCCTTTTCTCTGTAGCCAGTGCCCCATGGCCCAAGTTTTGCCTATGGTTGTGGTGCTTCTAGATCCTCATTTATTTGGGGACTTGGACCCTGAACACTCTGCCCTGACCTTGCAGCCTGAGTCCCTGGCATCTCTACCCTTCCTCCAAAGCCTGCCTACCCACCCATCTTACACTGCCACATACTCCATTCAATGGCCAACCTTCTTCTCTTTACCCTCCCCTCCCTCCTCCTCCTCCTCCTGGACAAAGGTCGAGAGCCAGCTTCCTTCCCCTTACCCACCTTCCTCTCTCCCCCCTCCCTCCTACTGCTCCTCCTTCCGTGGCCCCTCCCCATTCTTTAATGCCACAACCTGCTCCTTGGTCCCCATCCACACACTGGTCTACTTCTCCTGAATCCTCCCTGGTGGCTTCTCATACGCAGTCTTGACAGACCCCTGCCCTCCTCTGCCCCCTCTTAAAGGAGGCTAGAACTGAGGGAATTGTTGGAGTTCACATTCCTTTTCTCCTGGGGCCTCTCGCAGACAGAAAAGTGGTTGGGTTCCTTCTCTGCTAACCCTTCCATCTATAGCAAGGAGTCCTGTTATCTTTCCCAAGCCTATGATCTGACCTGGCATGACCTCTATGTCATTCCAGCCTCCACTCTCACTCCTGAGGATTGAGGTTGGGTTTAGGCAGCATCCAGACCCACCTAGTGGACAATATGGTCCCTGTGGGTGACATGGTGGTGCTGGCTACAAAACCCGATTGGGACTACCAGCCAGGTCAAAATGGCCACCAGGTTTGGGACCTCATGGTCTGCTGCCTCCATCAGGGCATGGAGATGTTCTCAAACAAAGTTGTTCATTTTGGTAAATTCTGAGAGATTACAGTGAGCTGATGAAAATCCGGCCATTTTCTGGATCAATTGCAAAAGACCACCATGGTGCAATATACCTTCTTTGATTCAGCTTCCCTAGCAGGAGCCACAGTCCTGGTCACAAATTTTATTTTTCAGTCATCACCAGATATTAGAAAGAAATTTAAAAAGGCTGAGGAAGTCCCCAAACCCCCATACAGGAATTGGTGAAATGGCTTTTAAGGTTTTTAATGATGGAAAGGAGACAGCTGAGTCTTCCCCACCGGCTTGGCTGCAACAGAAGCCTATGCTCAAAGCTCATGCCTTGGCAGCTTCCTGAGACCATCAGTACCTTCACACAGGAGACAAGGGAAGTCCAGAAGGCTCCATTCCACCAGAGCCCAGCCAAAGTCAGTTCCTCCAGGAGCCTGCTTCAAATGCGGCCATTGGTCCTGATGCTGCCCTGACCCTTAGCCATCAGCAAGGCCATGTCCTATCTGCAGCCTGGCCATTGGAAATCAGAATACCCCCATTAAGGTTGACTCTATGCCATGCCACGGAGGTTCAGTCCCACCAGCACAGGCATGTGAGACTCTTCCAGCCTTTGAGCCTCCAGTTTTCCAGAATGTTCCAACAAAGGGCATATCTGCTCTTGTGTATTGCTTATTTATCTTTGTCTCTTTTGTACCACCAGGGCACTTCTCTGTTCCATCTTCCTGCAATCTCTACTCTTGCTATAGCTAGCCCAGTTCATGAGGCCATTGACAATCTATTTTTTTTTTTTTAATTTCTACTAGCAACTCATCTTTTCCACTTCCTCCAGGAACAGATTCCTAAGGTCTCCAGGATGGCAGATAATTGTAGTGGGATTATGTTGTTACAATGTAAATAATTATCCCGCCTACTGGTTTAATAAAAATGCTGATTGGCCAATGGCAGACAGGAAGTGTGGGTGGGGCTACCAGACTAAGAAAACTCTGGGAACAGGAAGAACAGAGCAGACATGCCACAGAGAAGCCAAAGAGATACTATGATGAGAAGCCAGCAGATGCAGAGGAAAGAAGTTGAAATGCTGCTCTGAGAAAAGGTACCGAGCCTCATGGCTAAACAAGATAAGAATCATGGGTCAGTTTAAGAGCAAGAGCTAGCTGGAAATATGCCAGAGCCATAGGCTGATCAGCATAAAACTAATACAAGCATCTGTGTGTTTCTGAAGGACTGCAGGTCTGCGGGTCAGTGGGACAGTGGGTCAGAACCTCAGGGCTAAGCTGGAAAGATTGGACCAGAAACTTACTATTACAGATAATTGAATGCTTCTTTATTCATATCTCCCACTGAGCATGAGCCCACCAACATCCGACTCCCCCTTCCCACATCATCCCATGTCAGTAGGAAGTAGCCAGGCTTGAACCAGCACCCATATACCCAAGAAGGTCAGGATGTTTGGCTAGAACAGTTTACCTCTGTCTGCAGAAGCCCCATTTCTGCCTCTCCAAACCTCACCCTCTGAGAATCCCCAACAAAGGAAAAACACCAAAAGTCCATTTTTGCATTCCTGGAGGCTGGCAGCTCCTTCCCTGAAGTTGCCAGTGGCCCAAGACCCTCTTAAAAGTGTACCATACTTGGGCACAAACCCAGCTTAGGACAGACAGACTACAGAGTACATAAGTGCTCCCTTTATTCAGACATGTGATTTTTTTCCCTGCCTCTTCCCTGCCTCCATCTCTGGGGGCTGGAGGAATCACCTGGGAGCAGCTTTGCCCAAAATAAACCTGGTCTTTACTTTTTAATTTGACTTGATCTGGTTTACTGTGTCGGTGGTGAAACCTATTACTAGGGTACAGAAAACCTATTAGGTTACAAACTCCCAATATTCCCAAAAGGCAGCGATGTCCCAAAATGACAGTCTGGGCTCAGCTCTGGCCAACACAAAGGGGTTGCTAGAGTTCACCGGCAGCATTCCTCAGAAACCTGAAAACAGAGCTGCTTTCCCACCTCAAGCAAATGGAGCATCTAGTTACATAGTAAAGCCCTATGCTAACCCCCTGGTGCCTCTTCCTGCCGAGGGTGCCTTGTGATGCTTCCCACTCCCCAGCTAAGCTAGCTCTCAGACTGTTCCAGTCTATCTGCTTCCCTCCATCTCTGCTATTTACCTTTATAACCTCAAGCGCCCCACCCCCTCCATTCTGCCCCACTGTTTCTGAACTTTGAACTCCTGCAGATGCCTCTAGCTATTCTCTTAGCAAAAACTCTTCTTCCTACTCGAGGAATAGTCCAGATCAGCGGCTTCCCTGCACCCCTCCCTCACAGGAACAATAGTTTAATTACAGGAAAAAAATTATTTTCATATTTCCTTACTGGTTTTCCTCAGTATACATCAGACTAGTGTATCTTCAGATTGCACCGTGACACAGTATTTGCTTTTTAAAACTTCTATTTGTGCTTCCTGTCCTATTAAAAAAAAATCAAATTCATTTTGCTTGGAATTTAGCACTTCCAACCATTTCTGAACTGTTCCTAAACATGTTTCTGAAATTTTGTGGTATTTGTGTGAAGCAGTGTTCTCAGCAATGATAACTATAAAATCAAAGCATCAACTCTGAAATAATGTTGACAGTGCAGTGCCTTCTGTGAGCAGTATCAATTTTCATCTGTAAAAATAATCAAACATTTTCATCTTGCTAGTACGCAAACTTGCTTTAATATTTAATACATGAAAATATATATGCAACAGCTGTTTTAACATTAATTTGCTTATGACTTACTCTCAAATAGGTTTTTTTTTTTTTTTTTTTCTTTTCATGAAGGCAGCTTTACTCTTCTGACCTTTATGGGTACAAATATCACAGGATGTTCCTGGGGCATGTATGGGATTGCCCACCTCCCTGCTTACAAGAGATGTTTTACATACATATTTTGCATATGTGCATAGCCAAGGTCTTGTGAAAATTCTCTGATTAAAAAAGGGCAGAGAGTGCAAAAAGTTTTAGAAGCATTGTGCTAGAGCAAAGGAGCACTCTGCCTATCAAGGATGATGAGTGTTAAGTTTTAAACCCAGGAAAAAATGGCCAGGTGCCTATTTAATATAGCTAAGCTGGACCTGGCCACCAGGTTCTCCCAGCATCCCTTAGTCCATACCTGTTACAGGGTACGAATCACATACCCTGCCCTCTAGTCTCAAACTCTGCAGAAGCTGGGCTGCCCCCATACCCCACCCCAGGCTCTTCTCTATATAATCTAGGCATTTTGATTAACTGCCCCTTTTGTACCTTCAGCCTCCAGGCTGTTGCACCTGGTTCCCTTCTCTCTCCTCTTTGGTCCCCTCTCCTCCCAAAATGATCCAGCTCAGCCTGGTCATGTCCAGTCTGAACTCTCCCAGCTATCCCTACTTCCCATATATCTATAATAAACTTTCTTCTCCACCATACCTAGGAGCAACCATGGCTTCCTTCCCTTAATTCTTTCTTTCTTTTTAAAAATTAAATCAGGAGCTTTCTAAGTAAAATAGCTCAGTGTTATATAAAATCATAATTGTATTTAATCTTTTGTATCTGACCACAGTTCTTTTCTTCTGCTAAATACAAGCACCTAAAAACATAAGACAAAACTGTTGGGCTTACTAAGTACTGTTGAAAGTCCTCTGCCCACATTCCAGAACCAGGTTCCTCAGATTTCCCTCTTCCCTCACCACCAGCCCACCTTCAATGACTTCGTGCCAATGGCTCTGTCACTGCTATTTCCCCTATGTACATGCTCCATGGCCTCTATGAAGCCTGCCATCATAGCTTGGCCTGTTGCTGACCCTATCTCTGCTCAGAGGCAGCACCCCCTCCCCAATAAATCTCTTGAGTGAGGTTTGTGGCATGGTGTCAGTTTTGTGGTGTTCCTTGGACCTCAACCCCATCACCAAGATATTCTTTCACCATAAAACCCTTTCAAAAGCGTTCTTACTTTTTCCATTATAAAAAGTGTTGAGACGTTTTACATACTTTTTTTGGCCAGGACTTCCTGAAATATATGAAGCAATGCCTAAGACTACAGATAACATGTATGAAGCAAAATCTGCCACCAAGTATCTCCATCAAAACTATTAGGGAACATGTAGGATGTGGGGGCCATCTGTCTATAACATGTCACCTCATGAATTGCCAGAGTTGATTTGGCTGGCCTCCTTGGCAAGGCTGGCATCTTCTTCCTCCTTCCCAAGGTTGCATGCTCAACGAGAACAGCCGTCTCCCAACCAGAGAAGGACCCATCTTCAGTCAGATATACTACTAGCCCTGTTTCCCTGATTGAACGCCAAACGAGCTCTGAAGTGAGGCAGGTAAGGAGGAAAGAACCGTCAGTACATGATAACTCAGTCCGAAGGCTTGCACCAAGAGATTGGACTAAACTAAAAGTCTTGCTCTCAGAGACGATATAGTTATCACTGTGTCCTAAATGATAACAGCATCTCTCTCCACAGCCTTCTACTACAATATCTGCCCGAGGAAAGCTCAGTGTTGACAAGAAAAATGTGCTATGATCTAACCAACCTAACAGGTCCTTGGCTTCCTTTATCTTACAAGTTTTCTGGGGAGACATAAAGCAAACATCTTTCTACAACAAATTGTGGAGGAGCTAACAGAACAAAGAAAGATTTGTATCAAGTTCCATTTGGGAAATAAATAAGTTTATTGTGGTTACTCACAGGAACTTGGATGACTAAAATACTCTACCTACCCCTGGTCAACTTTTTACCTCTTACACACTTTAGCATGACACCACTTGGATGGGTGGGAGTAGAACATGGAATCTTGGAGAGGGTATCTTTAACCTCCTTAAGGCTAAAAAGAAAATTTCAAAACCCTATTACTCTTACCATATACCTAATGTACCTAAGGAAATGTTCACACAATGGAAGTGCTTATAAAAGAGGCTTATGCTTCTCTTACAACTCAGGAGGGCCTAAGAACCTAACTACAACCCTCTGAAATATAATCATCAGGTATAATCCATCATCAAGCAGGAAAAGGCCAGTTTCCAAGATTCTGCAGGAAGACGGAGTATAATTAAACCAAACACTTGAAGTTGCTTTTGCATTGAGACAACAATGTAACTAAAAGCCAGAAGAAAAAAAAAAAAGCTAGCATTTCTGTTTTCATCTTGTATCATCTTCCTCCTTTACTTTGAGCCATCTGGTCTACCTAGAACTGGTGGCACCTAGCCTATTTCACTAAGTCAAGTGTTGGAGGCCGCTGGCTCCAGCTCCTCAAGGTGGCGCTATTACCTGGTGCTGGCCAACCCGCCTGAGTCGTTAGAGAGCGCATGCGCTTGGTAATCTCGCGAGACTGGTCTGGTTTCTCCGCCTTTCCCGTGGCGTCATGTGGGATACTGGACTGCAACCTATAGAAAGATGATACGTCTAAAGCAGGGGCCGTTTGGTCGACATAAAATCGGGTGCTTCCTACCTCGTGGTCCCTTCTCTTCCTCTCTCCCTCTCCGCCCCGCCGTGCGCACGGAAGCCGGCCCGGCTCCTGGGGCGCGGGCTCTAGGCCACGTGGCGGATGGCCCGGCCCAGACCACGCCGGGGCCTAGCCTAGCTCTCTGGCTTTCCTTTTCCCCGCTGGGGGCCCGCCGTCGCTGGTTCCTGCGCAGCGGCCCCTGCCTCTCTGCCGGCCCTCTGCCGGCTCTCTCACTTTCTCCTCCCCTCTCCATTTTCCGTAAGCTAAATGCTCTCCCCCAAGATACATTAAAGTTATACTGCAGAAGGATCCTCAGTGTGTGCCGTGTCTTTCCTCGCGGGCGAGAGATAGGCGCGGGACAAGTGGTGCCGAAAACCCGGGAATTAACATCGTTTGCACCGCCAGACAGGATTCAGAACTGCAGACAGGTTACTCGGAGAGGTATGTCTGAACTGAACTTTGGTTTGGGACTTTTGAAAGGATTTTTTGAGGCCTTGAGGCTTGTCTTGGCAGTGCTGTTGATTTTAGAAGATAAAGCCTGTAAAGATCTGATAGCTAAAGGGCGAGGCGTGATAGGGAGAGTTCAGGACAGCATGTCAGAAACCGGGAGCCGTGTGAGGTTAGGCGCGCGCCGAAAAAGTGAAAAAAGACCCCCCGGAAAAATAAAAGATATGGGGGAGTTAGGAATACTCGATAAGTAAAAAAGGACCCCCCAGAAAAATAAAAGATTTGGGGGAGATAGGGAACCAGAAACTAAAGGTACGGAAACTTGAAAATAGGAATACTCGATAAGTAAAAAAGGACCCCCCAGAAAAATAAAAGATTTGGGGGAGATAGGGAACCAGAAACTAAAGGTAAACGGAAACTTGAAAATTTAAAGTTTGGCTCCTCGTGATATGAGGAAAGACAGGGCCTGGGGCGGTTAAGACAAAGACAAACCACGCCCAAGATTCATAGGCAAAGACAGGGCCTAGGTTTTTCTTAGGTGCCACTGAGGCAGCACGACCCCTACCTTAAAAGACAGAGGTGCCGGTATGGGTTCCTCAGTGGCCACTGACCTCTGACAAGCTTAAGGCAGTGATTGAGCCTGTTGCGGAACAGCTTGCTAAAAAACATATTTTTAAGCCCTCCACTTCTCCATAGAATATATTAATTGGCTTAGACCTTTTTTGAAAATTCCCACTGCAGATTTAAAGCCTTTGTTTGATGTTTCCTGGAAAAATTGATAATCATTATCCTAAATATCCTTTGTTATAGTTTGGCTTATCACCCTGTGGTATATCCACGTGTTACTTCCTCAGCGCCTTTAAAAGATGGCTTAACTGTATATACAGATGGCTCAGGAAATGGAAGGGGTGCTTATATTATAAATTCACAGACATTTTTCAAAGATTTTGGTCAAAAATCACCCCAGATTGTTAAATGTCTAATTGTGTTAGAAGTTTTACAAAAGTTTGATTGTCTGCTTAATATTGTGTCTGGTCAAAAATCACCCCAGATTGTTAAATGTCTAATTGTGTTAGAAGTTTTACAAAAGTTTGATTGTCTGCTTAATATTGTGTCTGATTCCCATTATGTGGTAAATGCCCTTCAGTTACTTAAAACGGCCAATGTTATTAATCCTTCCAATACAGTGTCTGCTCTGTTTTGTACCATAGCCCTTCTATATTACCCATATACGGGCACATTCGGGACTCCCGGGCCCTATGAACAAAGAAAATAATTTGGCTGACCAAGCTACACGCCTGGTCGCTGCTGCCTTTGCTAATCCGTTGCAAGCTGCAAAAGATTTTCATACAAAATTTCATGTTACAGCAGAAACTTTACGCAAGCGCTTTTCACTTACTAGACAACAAGCTCGCGAAATCGTGACACAGTGTCAAAACTGCTGTCAATTCCTCCCTGCTAAGACTGTTGGGGTTAACCCAAGAGGCATTTCACCATTACAAATATGGCAGATGGATGTAACACATGTTCCGTCCTTTGGAAAGCTTCAATTTGTACATGTTTCTATTGATACATGCTCAGGTATTATTCATGCCACACCACTTACAGGAGAAAAGACCATACATGTTATTCAACATTGCTTAGAGGCATGGAGCGCCTGGGGCAAACCAGCCTACCTCAAGACTGATAATGGGCCAGCTTACAGCTCCCAAAAATTCGCCCAATTTTGTGCACAGATGCAAGTAACACACCTTACCGGGTTACCATACAACCCTCAAGGACAAGGCATTATTGAACGTGCACATCGGACCTTAAAATCCTATTTATTAAAACAGAGAGGGGGAGTAGAACTGCCCTCAACACCAAGAGTGTCAATTGCCTTGGCGTTGTTTACCATAAATTTTTTAAATATTGATGATAAATATCAAAATGCTGCTGAGCGACATTGCTCAGAACCACAACGGCCAAAAGAGCTAGTAAAATGGAAAGATATTTTAGAAAATAAATGGAAAGGCCCGGATCCTATTTTAATAAGATCCCGGGGAGCTGTCTGTGTTTTTCCACAGGATGAAAAAAATCCAGTTTGGATCCCAGAGCGCCTCACCAGAAAAATATTACAAGAAAAAGAGCCTTCGCCTTCTCCAGTTGATGTGTTTGGTGACAGCAGTAGAAGATAATGCCCACCTTTTCTCTCTGCCAATGCCGGTGATGTATAAAGATTTAGACATAGCTTTAAAGAAAATAGAAGTTTGGGGTTAGAGAGAAGTTTATGTTTTAGTTAAAAATAGTTCAGATATATTACTAAAAATTTTCTCGGCAGCCTGACAAAGAAAACAGAGTTTAATAAAACCAAAATTGGCTTCCTTTTGCTCAGGCAGGCCAGATAAAAATTCAATTTTACCATGTAACAGTTGCCAATCCAAAAATATAGGTTGGGCCACGCCTAAAATATTTTCATTTTCTCCCAATTTAACCACCAGTTATTTAGATTGTTAGCAATGCTTCAGAAATTATAGATAAATTGAGATACAAATTTGATAATTGCCTTTATGCCTTATGCTGAGATGCTTAGCTTTATTTCTTTGCAGCAGCGGCCCACATGCCACGATTTGTGCCCACACCACCGTGGTTCCCCAGTAACTCACAGCCATTTAGACAAAAAAGAGATTTTAGAATCTCTGCTGATATTGTAAAAATCATTGTCACAGCTGCCATGGGGGCCTCAGTGACTGCCTCAGCTAGCGCACTTTCAAAAAATAGTGCAGACTGCACAGGCGGTTAACAAATTGTCCACCCCAGTATATGGCACAATTGAGGTGTGAGCAATAACTTGCTGGCTTATACATAACCTCTATTCAATATAAAAACTTTACAAAGACAACTAATCTTTCGAAAAGCCTCTCTCAATTTTCTTACAGAATTGGTCGTCTAAGTTTGAACAGACCCTTCGTGACCTGCAGGTGGCGATCGTCCAGGCCAATTCCACTCGGCTAGACCTGTCGCTGACCAGAGAGCTCACTCCATAAATCCCCTCTTCCCCTACTCCAAAAAGTGGGTGGGGGTGGATATGTCTGACCTAGCCTTTTGCGGAGGACTAGTCATTCTTCTCTAGACGGTTTGCAAGTTCAGAATCCAAAGTCAGAGAAACAAAGCAGTTTCGGCTCAAGCCTTAATGGCTCTAGACTCAAAAACCTCGATAGAGGTATGACTAATTATGCTAAAGCAATAGAGATATTGTGGCTTAAACAGCTCCTACACACCTAAGACAGCCTTGTCTATTGCACTGGGTGGAGCGTTCAGCCCGTGTCCTAAGAGGTATGCTGAGCCAAGGGCATCGCACGGGACATACCTATGTCCCGAGAGACACATCATCCTGCATAAGGGTACCTGCCTTAATCCCCTTCCCAGCAAAAGGCAGAGGACAGGCTGGGGGCATCTCAATCTGTCGAGGGATTAGGGATGACCCCCACGCAAGTCCACGATGTGTTCTGGGGGATGATCACTGTCTCCACCCTCTTATAGGACTTCCTCGTTGCTTAATATTTGAGAAGGGTGAGATGTTGGAGGCCGCTGGCTCCAGCTCCTCAAGGTGGCGCTATTATCTGGTGCTGGCCAACCCGCCTGAGTCGTTAGAGAGCGCATGCGCTTGGTAATCTCCCGAGACTGGTCTGGTTTCTCCGCCTTTCCCGTGGCGTCATATGGGATTCTGAACTACGACCTATAGGAAGATGTTTCGTCTAAAGCAAGAGCCGTTTGGTCGTCTTAAAACCGGGTGCTTCCTACCTCGTGGTCCCTTCTCTTCCTCTCTCCCTCTCCGCCCCGCCGTGCGCACGGACGCCGGCCCGGCTCCTGGGGCGCGGGCTCTAGGCCACGTGGCGGATGGCCCGGCCCAGACCACGCCGGGGCCTAGCCTAGCTCTCTGGCTTTCCTTTTCCCCGCTGGGGGCCCGCCGTTGCTGGTTCCTGCGCAGCGGCCCCTGCCTCTCTGCCGGCCCTCTGCCGGCTCTCTCACTTTCTCCTCCCCTCTCCATTTTCCGTAAGCTAAATGCTCTCCCCCAAGATACATTAAAGTTATACTGCAGAAGGATCCTCAGTGTGTGCCGTGTCTTTCCTCGCGGGCGAGAGATAGGTGCGGGACAGTCAAGGCTGAAGTTGCATAGAGCAGAGTAGCCTAAAGGCATCTTACAGTCAGAATTTTAGAGTATCTTGTTACAGACACTCCCAAAGGGTACATAAAGGTACCCTCTCATCCTAAACCTGTAGTTACCTTGGGTTTCAGAAACAGCAGAGGCTCACAGGACAGACACTCCTTAGAGGAAAGCAGTTATTCACCATGATGAAACTGCGCCCAGAGAAGTGATCATTTACTAAGAACCAGCTTGTACCCTCCAACAATGAATTTTGGACCATCTTGCAGATCTAGAACTGACAGAGTGGCCAACTAGACTTCACCCCTTGACGAGAACTTAATGATGACTGCCTCTCTTCCCATCCTCTTAGTTCTTTCTCTATTTAAGGCTAATGCTGTGTCTGTGCCCAGAAAATAAGCTTGGACCCTACTGGTTGTTCCTGCACATGGATTAAATCCCCTCTGCTTCCTGCCATTCCTCAGATCCTTGGCAAATTGAGAGAGGTACCATTCTAGTTGTATTTTGTTTTAAATGAAATAGCCTAAAAACCACTGTTCCATTTAGATATCTGCTACATATACTGCTGCCCTTATCACATGCTTGGCCAACTCTTTGGCCACTCAGTCCCAATGCCCACAGATCATGCTCCACATCTCTTGTTCTTGAGTTAAAAACAGTCAAGTCACTGTAGTACAAATCAGAATGGTGCTGTGTTCCTCCCGCCTTTGGTACTTACAGAGTAAAATCTGCTCAGAGGCTTCAAATGATGCTCTACTGCATTTACCTCTTAACACCAACAAGAAAATTCAGAGAAGAGCTAAAAAATTAATTCCAACCCCTGTATTTGACCACTCCAACCAGGGGGAATGGTCAGAATTGTGAGGTCCACAGGGTCATGTGTTCATGCTTTGTAAGCCCGTGGACATGTGGCACCAAGGACTGGGCACACACCAGAAACAGCTCCGAGGACACTCTAGGAAGTGTAGTCTTTGAGTTAGACAGACTTGGCCAGGAATTGATGCCTTTTTAGGTTCTTATTTTTAAGTAAACAAGAGCAGCCACTGTCAGAACCTGCTGCTCAGAAGTGAATCTCCTAGTGGCCTTAAGAACTACAGAACCCAATTCACCTCCTCACACTGGGCACTGGGGGTATTCTGGGTAAGTACAAGTCTTTGCTGCATGCACAACCCCCACTGTAGTGTCTTCTGGGAACTACAGAGCACCAACACCCATCCTGCTTCAAAGGATTCTGGGTAATATTGCTCTGCATGATCTGGAACTCCTCTACCATGCCATCTGCAGGGTCCCAAGCAACACTGACCCTGTTTGTCAAACCAAATCTCACTCTTGCATTTAACCCAAGGTTCATAAGCACATTGTTGAAGTTCTCAAGTTTTATTGAGCCTTCCTGGCAGGGTACCCTCTCCACCGACGCACTGAGACACACTGCCCTCAGGTAGTACCCAGAAGCATTCTGGGTTTTGATTTTGAAAATTTTTTTGGTTGTTTTTTATTTAATCCAAGGACTTTGCTTTATACAAAAAGTCATTGTAGAAACAAGAGCAGAATCCAAAGTTTGGTTTGTAAATATTATTCAGGCAGCAAACTAGTCAAGGGACTTTTTTAAAAGTAGATCCCATTTGTGTTGCATGATTGGATCTCTCTCTCTCTCTCTCTCTCTCTCTCTCTCTCTCTCTCTCTCTCTCTCTCTCTCAACACTGTTAAATATAAAGTTTTGCAACAAACCTTCAATTTATATCAAATATAATTAAAAATTAACAAATGAATACATTGTATCAAAAAGTACGAAGATATACATTTCATGCGCATACTTGTATAATGTATATATGGATATATTTTACATGCACACATAACTTGTTCAAACTACAGCCACTGCTTGACAGGTTCCAGATGCAGACAGCTGGTTGTTGCATTTCAAATTTGGCAACTCACTAAGAAATTTCAGGGGGAACAGACAACAGCTTGAAAAGAGACAGTACAGAAACAAACGCAAAGTCAGGATACAGGACACCATGTCTCTTTTCCCGCTTCTTGTGATTTTCATGTATACCAATGCTTGAAAGAAAAGGCAGCTACACTAGTGTGGGGTAAAGATGATTCCCAACCCAGGGCTGTCTGGGGCAGCTGTGGTTCCACACAACAGAGAACATCAATATCAAAATGCACATCCTTCTACTTTGCAACATAGGTGCAGTCACATGCACAGTCCAAGGTTCCTGTTTAATCTTACCCTACTGGAATAAAATACTCTGTTATCGTTAAAGTTTCAGGGTATTGTGCCTTCATATAAGGAAATGCTATAAAAGGTTTGGTCACAATCATGCTGAAACCCTAGACCAAATGGTGATCTTGTGTTTTGCTTCTAGTAATGTGTCTTTTGTTGCATAGCCCTATGGTTGACAATAGCCACTCGCTGAACACATACACACACACACACACACACACACACACACACACACAAAATCACACACAGCTTCTGTTAGAAACATGGGATAGAAGCCAACACTCCCACCAATAAGTCATCAGAAATTTCAAAACACAGAGAACACACCAAGGAGTGTCTACCTGTCTATGTGCAACCTTCCTCTAGTGGCCTCTAAGCCATCTGCGCACACTGCACACTTTCCTGGCCTTCCTGGGTATGGGTTTTTCCTCTGCAAAAGTAGCCACAAGATGAGGCTTTATTTGACTGCTGCCTCCCCAAATCTGGGACCAGAGGCCCTACTAGGCTCTAGACACCCAGACTCATTCCAGGAGCCATTTTGTCCCTGCCTGTTTCTTGTTATGCTGCCAAAGAGGGCTTCTTCCTCCTGCCCCGTTCCCCCTTTCTTTATTAGCGCTTAACGCTCCTCAGCATTAGGTGAAAACTAGTTTTATTTTTTGTCTTTTAACACAACAGAGATCATACCTTATTTGGCAGGCATCCCATCCCTGAGAATCAGATTAAAAAACAGATTGAAAATGCCTCCTGCAAGCACACACTCTGCTACTCTGTGGCTTCCTCAGAACCCATCACTGGGGAGGTACATGGGACGCAACAGCTGCTTCTCTGACATGCTGTTGGACATTGTCAGTATTCACTAAGACACAAGCCCAGTGCTGCTCTGAGAAGTTCCTATCCAATCCACTCCATCGTTCCTGAGGCCTCACCTCAGACTTGATGCTCAGAGCCAGAGATCAGGCACTTGGTTGAGCAGAGGAGCCAGGGGCACTGGTGACTTCCTGGGCTGGGTAGAGTCCATACAGGAACAGCGCATACAAGAAACATACAGAAACAGTGCAAAACGAAGACCTTCCTATATATTGATTTTTTTTTTATAGTTACGTGAGCAATTCCTTCCCTGTTTTATGTTTTTCTAGATCAACTATATAGAAATGACAAACAGTGAAAGGTGTTGTAACTGAAAACCACAATCAACAGCATAAACGTCCTCCAGATTTGGTCCCTATTACGGTAACAGTATGTGAAAGGCAGGGCCTTGAGTGCATCTCTACATACATGTGCTGTTTGACTGCAGGACCAACAACAGACATGAGATTACCGATGCTGGCAGGTTGCCAGGCCACTTTTGGGCTCCTTTTCCTTGCTTTCAGGTGCCACACATGCCACACATTCAGACAAACAATACTTTGCATGAGACTCAGACCTCCTAAGAAGTCTCAAGTGCCCACCCTGGATGTTGGAGGCCATGACATAGAGTCTGGATTTGCTGGGTCCATCTCAACTCAGCTACCTCCTGCTTAGGATCCAACATCTGCATGGAACCCAGGAAGGCAGTACACAGGAGGGTAGAGAGAACCACATCCCTCTAAGAAAGGGCTTTATTAGTCCATCCAGTGTAAAAGGGAGGGAGGGAGAGAAGCAGGTATCTCTACCACAGAGGCCACGATGTGAGGACCCTCCTCCCAGGGCTGTGGCCTCACAGCCCAGAGCGGATGATAAAACTCATCAACTGGAACCCGCACCCACGGAGCTGGTGCATGGGTGGTCATGGTGCCGCTAGCACCAATGGTCCTGGTCTGGGTGGTGGTAGCTGTGCCGTGCCCGGACGCCGGTGCTGAGTCCCAAAGTGCAGTGGTAGCCATTGGGCACACGGCGAAGAGGGTGGGATTGGGAGGTGAGGGAGGACACATAGGAAGTCCTGGAGGAGCGGCCAGAGTTGGTGGCCACTGCCTCTTCAAAGGTGAGTGTATCCTCAGGCAGGGTGTGGGCAGAGGCCTCACTGTCCAGACGCTGCCCTAGGTAAGGGTCAGAGCCAATGCGAGAACCAGGGGCTAGAGGCTGGCTCAGGGGCTCTTTCTGGAGAAGAGCATTGTGTTCAGAAAGGCCGCGGCTGAGACGGCCAGGGGAGAAGGCTGGGAGGCCACTCTGACCCCCAGCAAAGTGGACAGGCGAGGAATTGGCGGTCTTGTAGGTGATGCTGGGGCGTGGGGTCAGGGGAGTCTGGGGGAGCTGCCTCCGTCCACCTCGGCCCGGGGTGCTAGCACCAGATGTTGACATCAAAGGGCTCCCATTAACAGAACCACTGCCCTACATAAAAAAGGCAAAAGCAAATAAAAATAAAAATCACATTAAATAACCCACACACAGAAAATGTAGGCATCGTCACAAAGGGATACAGGGAAGAGGCATGGCAAACGGAGGGGAAGCAGGAAGGAGACACACTGACCAAGTGCTAGAAGCCCAGCATCAGAGAGGAAAATGAGTTGTTAGAAGAAAGTGCTGAGGATTTGGGACAATGGACACAGTGGCTAGAGAGGCAGGCTTCAGCTGGGGAGCAAGGCATGGAGGGTGCTCAAAGACGGGCAGGACACCAAAGATGGAACACTTGAACCACATTGCCCTCCCTACGTGGTCACCTGTGGGTGGGGTCCTGGCTCTAATGTTGCTGTTGGAGATGTGGGGTGGCTACTGAGGGAGGGCTTGTGTTGTGGGGGCTCCCGACTCCCAAAGCGGTCACAGGAATAGAAACGCTGCTTCTCTGAAGAGGAGGAAGATGGCTGCCTCCGCTCCTGGGACCTTCCTCGCTCCTGCTTGCGTTCCCGTCGGCAGCCTGAGGATCCTTCTCCTTGGGGCAGGCCAGATCCTGCAGCACTGCTTGGTGCTGGCCAAGAAGGAAAGATGTTAGCCCAGCTGAGTCCAGTTCCCAGAATAGAACTCATACCCCTTTCTGTGTGGGTAGATTCTGGGACCATACAGAACACCAAGGGAAGACGGTGCTGTAGACTGCTAGACCCTATCCTGTATCAGGCCATATTATCCCCCTTAGGAGGCTCCCCGACCCTGTACACGCACCACCTTCTGTGTCAACAGACAGACTGGGTCCTTTTTCCAAGGACTTCTGCTTCTTTTCCCTGCGCCGGTGGCAGCGGTGATGATGGTGATGTGATGCCTGGCTAGGGGGAGGCCGGTCCAGGACTGTGTTGCAAAGGTGAGTTCCATGGGGGCGTGGAGCCAGTGTGGAGATAGAGCGCTTCATGGGGCTTGCATCAGGGGCAGGCTGCAGACAAAGGACAAGGGATGAGGAAGCTCATAGCCCAAGCCAGCAGGCAGATGAGAGACCAGGAGTTACACAGATTTCCAGGTACACAGATAGCTAGGGAGCTGCGGCTAGTAATAAAATGTAGTGGATTTCCAAAATGACCAGCTTCTTCTTCAGGCTCCTGACCAAGACAAAAGCCTAGCATCTTAACACAAAGACCCCGTGAGCCTTTTCTCTCCCACCTGCGGGCCCCAGCAGGCTGTATCGGATGGTGGTTCCACCATCTTCAAAGTGACCAACCCAAGTTAGAGGAGTAGGAAAATTCTTCAGAGGCTGAGACTTTAACTGTCAAAAGGAGAGGAGATTTTTCGGTTTCCCCAACCTGACCTTCTGCAAAGCATGTACACATGCCTGCTGCCGTCTGGGTGTTGAGATTCCTCCACTGCCACTTGCTGTGCTCAGTGTCTTTTCCTACCTTTTAATTCTTTAATTGGCAGCGAAGAGGAACCTGATCAAGACCCAGTTAAGTCAGAAGGAACCACATCTGCAACAGAAGTCTGTAGATGGGGCATTGATCTAGACAGGCAGACTGGAAGCAAGGGCTGTTTCATGTGGGTCCTGCCAGGAGGGGGCTTACTGATTTGACTGAGGAATACCAATGAAATTCATATCTGGCTATCGGGGGTGATTTCGTCTGGTCCATCTGGAGGATTGCTGCCCCCATCCCCACCCCCAACCATGACATATAAACTCAGGGTCTATGGAAAGAAACTGCCTTGGAGCTTAGCCACCTGACTGTTAAATGCCAGCCTGTGACACCATGGGGTGGGGCCACAGGAAAGAGGAAGGCTGGGGGATGGAAGCATCTGTAGGCTATGCCATGTAGAGACACTGAAAAGGGAAGATATGGCCAGAGGGGAAGAGACAAGAGTAAAAATAAAGAACGAAATGTCTATGGCCTCAGGAAGAAGAAGGGACAGAGCCAGGAGGAGAACCACCACAGGACTGGGCATGTCCTCAAGACTCAGATCAACCTGCAACCCCCTCTTGGCTTCTCCATGTTTGTCTGTAACCTGGAGAAAGAGGCTTGTTGATCTGGCCCCCAGTTAAATGTGCCTAATAAGAAAAACCTCACATGAGGCTAGAGAAGAAACAGGGGCTCGGGGACAGGGCAGGAAGGGCCATCCCAGAGCCTCAAACAACAGAAGGGTAAACTGAGGCATGAGGCATTCCCTTCTGGAATATTCCTTTCTAGAGTAGAATACAAGGGGAGGAGAAGACGAGAAGTAGAGCTGCAGACAGTAGATTGGAGGGGTGTGATAGCCAGAGGAAAAACACCTAGGAGATGATCCAGTCTTGGGGACAAGGGCTAGGAGACATTAGACTTGGGAGGATCAGAGCTGGAACAAAGAAACCAAAGCTGTAGATCCACAACTGAGGGATTAATGCCTCTTTATCTCTGAGCACAAGACTGTCCTGCTGAGGCACAAGCACCATGTCCCACAAGGGAAGAAGGTGTCCAAAGTTGTACAGGCAGGTGACCTCAGGCTGCTGCCTGCTTTTCTCTACCCTAGTCCCCTTTCACGACGTACATCATCAAGCCTCTCCCCCATCAACACCTCCCACAACCCTGACCCTTCCAAGAAAACATACCTGTGTTTCTGCCGCCAGCCGTGGCATAGAGGCAGCTCGACCCTGGCTCTCTAGTCCTGGCTGGGGCTCTCCATCAGGTCCTCTCAATGTCATGTTTTGCATCTGGACATCCACAGCCTGGAGGACGGCAGCCTCCTCAGTTACAAATCAGAGCTATCTGGCCCCACTCGTCTCCACCTCATGTGCTCCAATCCTTGACCCACATCCGCCACGTCCCACACCTTGACCCCATCTATCCTCACAACCCTCAATCTCATTCATACACCCACCTCTTACAGGTTCCCCATATGTCTTACACTCCCTACCCCGATCTTATACAACCCTTCTGGAGAGGGCTCACCAGTTTTCCTGACTGCCCCACTGGGATCTCTGCAGAATGGCCACGTTCTAAGGGTGCTCTGGCCTCATAAAGTGCATCCTGGGTCCTCTGTGTGCCCCAGGAAAGTGACTCCTTGATGCCGCTTTCCTGGGTTTGTCTGGAGAGAGAAATGTCCTGCAGGGTTAGAGATCCATGGGCTGCAGACCGCTGCTATATTTGGGCATCTCCACTGGCCATTCTTAGTATCCTAGCCCAGGAGCTCCAGCATAGTCCCCAAACTGAGACAGATCAACGAGCATGGGCTCTAGATGTTTCCTGAGGGCAGAGAACTTGAAAGACTTATTTTTGGAGAAAGCCAGGTCCATCATCCCCTGATTTGGGGAGAACTAGCAGGTTCTTTAACCCTGGTATTGGCTCTTCTGTGATATGGACATCAGGGATCTGCCACAGACCACAGTGAGAAGGGACAAGACCACACAGTGACTGCATGGTAAAGCTCAGGTAAACAGCCATCAGCTAAAGGAACTCCAGAATCCTTCCTGGGCTTCTTCCCTCAGAAGTTCCTTGCTGGTAGTTCTTCCTTACATCTACCTCTGCACCAGTGTTCCATAAGCTTCTTAATTATCAGACTATATATGCCCTCAGCACCTATCACTCACTGTGCCTGCTCCTTGGGGTGCCTGGAGTGTTCATATTCAGGGTGAGACTCCCACACAGCACTGATTCTTCCCAGGCAGCCTCTCTGAAATGACCTCATTTGCATCATACAGGTTGCACAACACTTGAACACAGTCAACTTAGCACACTCTGCATAGGACCAGATCTTGAATACAGTGTATTGAGGCACTGGGCTAGATCTGTCCTTGCTGGGCATGTTAAACAAGAATCACCCATTGTTTCCTGGGAGTATTGTAGTAGGTCACTTCACTTTAATGACTCTTGAAGCAACCCCAGGAAAGGACTCCAGCTGAGTGAAGGGCCAGGCGAAACCCCATGGCACCACCAGCCTTGAGGTCATATCACAGTTCAGACCCTCCATTGCTAGGACAGTGGACAAAGTGTTCTCTGACTGGTGATTTGAATAAAAATGGTTCCCACAGATTCATAGCAAGTGGCATTATTGGAGGTGTGGCTTTGTTGAAGAAAGTGTGTCACAGGGTGGACTTTGAGGTTTCAGAAGCTCAAGCCAGGCTCAGTGTCACTCTCTCCTCCCGCTGCCTACTGATCCACATGTAGAACTCTCAGCTCCTTCTCCAGCACCAAGTCTTCCTGCATGCTGCCATGCTTCCCACCATGATAATAATAGACTAAACCTCTGAGCCTGTAAGTCAGACCCAATTAAATGTTTTCCTTTGTAAGAGTTGCCATGGTCATGGTGTCTCTTCACACCAACAGTAACCTTAACTAAGACACTGACCTTCTGTGAAAGGTCTAACTGCTTTATGCAGAGGTTATAGCCATCAAAGCACCTGAAGCTTCGCCTGGATCAAATCAAATCAGACACCTCCCATTTTATAAGATGTACTCACATGAACCCATCTCACAGCCCCACCTATAAACACTGTACACCCAAGCATGCATTCTCTCTCACATACTCACATATACACGGTCTGAGTATGTTTAATTTTAAATGCAGCAGAGGGACCTTAACTAACGTGTACAAGGGAAAGCATACAAGTGAGGGTGTTTGCAGGGCTCTGTGTGGCAGGTCCCAGGGTGGATTTCCTCAGCTTGGAGCCAATTCAAGCTGCACTTGTAGTCAGGGTTCCTATTGCATTGTCTACCACTCACAGCATAAACCTGGCCCTGACTGTGCAGTTGCCAATAGGGTTATTGGCTGTGAGAGAGAAGCAGAGGTCCGCTCAAGATCTGCACCTTGATCTCTTGCCATTTCCAGGGCCAGTGTGAGGTGATGAGTCCCTCAGAGTCAACACATGAGGAAAGAACAATATACCTGGAAGCCAGCTGTCGTGAAAATCTAAAAGAGCATGGCTTTCAGCGTGTGACAAGCCTATCCAGAGCTGTTCAAAGCCTTTGGTGAGAAAGGTGATCCTTGATTTCTAACCCTGAATTTGATATCAAGAAACACTGTCCAAGAGTAAAAGGACTGACCAATCTGTCTATGAAATGCAACAGCCCCAGAACTCAAAGCCAAAATGATAAACTGAGAAAATGGAGCCTGGAAGATCAGAATTAGAATTTTCTACGAGTAGGTATTGAAGAGCTCAAGGCAGAAGCTAACAGTCCACAAGTACTGGAAGCCTGTGACAGCGAGACCTAGAAGAGACAGGTACATGCAGTGGCCGTCACCTTAGGAGTAGCACAGCTACCCACCCATGCTCCATGTGATGCAGATAACCTCAAAGTCCGCCATAGGGACAGGCAGATAGAAAGCCACCAGCAATCTTTACCAGCTTCCAAATGTCCGTGTTTACCCATGGGTGGAAGCAGTACAGAGTTGCTCCAGAGCTCCTCCCCGTAAGTGGGATGGGTCCTGAGGACCTCCTATCCTCAGAGGACTGTTCAGGCTGTGAATGAGTCCCTCCGGTATTTCAGGAGATGAGTTAGAGGCCAGAGAGTATTGAAAGCTAGGGTGTGGTCACAGATATCTCCCCCACCTCCCGCCATGGGCATGAGATCTCCCTACCCACTGCCCACTAGTACTCACATGGCACCACCGTTGCTGAGGGAGGTGGCACTCTTCTGGCGGAGGAAAACCCGAGCTCCTCGAAGCACAGCAGGTTGGGTCTGCTCCAGGGTGGCCTTCAGAGGATGGAACAGGGACACGGGGCCCATCTACAAAGAACAGGAAAAGGAGAGCCCTGGGCCTGAGGCCCTCAGCCTGGAGCAGCATGTATCAGAGTGCAGTCTCTGCTCAGGGGAGCAGGGAGCTCCTTATTCAGCACGGAACCTTTTGCTTTCCTGGGTCTTGCCTTGCTTCCCAGGAGGAACATGAAAGCAGAACAAAGCATGCTGGAGGACTCTTCTAGTACCTTTCCAGTTTCTGTCAGGAAAACAGAGCCTCCGTTTCTCTACCTACACAACTGGAGACTGATGGTATTTCAGAATCATTCATGATGACTGCCACCTGGAATTACAGGCTGAGGAGACTGCAGGAATGACACCAGGCATTTCCTACCCAGGGTCAGGTAAACAGCACTAGACTCTCTGTGTGTCTACAAGAGTTTCCAAACTGAACCTCCATGTGGTGGCCACTGTAACACCACCAGGAAGATGCTCACTAAACCTCCCACACAACTATGAGCAAAGCCAACAGCAACTCTGGGCTACCAACATGGATCTCTTCGGTCTGTACCTGTGTACTGACACAGTTTCTTTGCATCCTCTAAAAATCTTCCTCTGAGGATGTGATGACATCCTCTGTCTACCTTGGAAAAAGTGACACTGCCTGGAGCTTCTGTTCTCACCCTTGACAGCCAGCTCTCAAACTAGAGGCTCCACAGCACAAGCAGGCAAGTAGCTAAAGGAGAGCAGGCAGCCTGGGTGAGGCTCCCCCATCCTGCCACTGACCACTGTCCAGCCCTCGGTCTCTCACAACTGTACCTGGGACAGGCCTCCGGGAGCCTGGTGAATCTGATCTCTGGTGGTTTTGTTCTGTTTGTAGAAGTCAAATATCATCAGAGCTGCATAGACCTTCCCCACTGTCATCTCATCGGCTGAACAGAACAGGCGGAGAAGAAGCAGAGACAGAAGTTTGGAGGGCAGACAATACAGAGAAACCACAGGAAATGTGGCTGGGTAAGGAGGCAGCTTCTTGCCCTGTTCCCCTGTGTGGACTCCAGGAAATTCACTGAACTGAGTGGCTCAGATCGGGACTCAGCCCACAAGTGAGTACTGTGCGTCATCTAGATACAGAACACACCCCACTCTGAGCAATATTAACTAGTCCTGCATCCCTTCTGTGGGACTAATGCACCCAAGAGGCCCTCCAAACTGAACACCTTCTTTGTGTCCCATACTATTCTCTCTTGAATTTTAGCGTTGTGAGATATATTATCAAAATAGGAAGACCTCCAGATTACCTCTCATGGCTTCTGTACCACCCAGCATGGCTGCAGAGGGATGAGGGGAACCCACTTCTCCAAAATACACTCCCTGTCTACTCTCCCACATACCCTGAGGGATTGGGGAAGGTGAGGACAGAGTTACCTTTCTCTGTCCACTTACGTTTGTGAGGTGGAACAAGCAAGTCCAGAGTTTTCTGGGGTAGATTAGCCCACACAGATGAGATCTCCTTCCTCAGCTCAGCATCACACTGGTGCTGCTTTGTCCCTGCTGGGCCAGACAAGAGGGAAAGGAAAGGGCATCAAGGGCAGTCCTACAGGCCCCTCATTCAGGCAGAGCTGGAGACCCTGTGAGTGAGGCATGGGGGCATGGGTAGAGGGGCGATGGACTGGAGCAGGTCCTAAAAGGAAGATACATGAAGATTCACTGACCTGCAGACAAGTTACAGATCTTCCTGCAGAGTGGTCCTAGAGATGAAACTGTGTGTGTGTGTGTGTGTGTGTGTGTGTGTGAGAGAGAGAGAGAGAGAGAGAGAGAGAGAGAGAGAGAGAGAGAGAGAGAGAGAGAGAGAGAGAGAGAGAGAGACAGAGAGACAGAGAGACAGAGAGAAACAAACACAGAAAAAGAGAAAAAAAGAATATCCAGGATTTTACACCTGCTCTATAATAGAGCTATAGCCCCAACACCTTAATTATCTTTTGAAGAGTGAAATTTTTATTTTTATGAAGTTTAATTTATCAGTTTTTTCTTTTATGGTTCATGTATTTATTTTATGTATGTACGTACGTACGTATGTATGTATGTATGTAGTGTGTGTGTGATTGTAGGGATTGCCCACGGAGGCCAAAATGGAGCATCAGATTCTATTTGTGAGCCTCCTGATGTGCTAGAATCCAAACCCTGATACTCTGGCAGAAGGAGCAGTTGCCAACATATCTTTTTTTTTCTAGAAGTTTTTATCATTTTAAACTTATATCTATGACCCATCTCAAGTTAGATTTTATAGGTCAGATTATGTGCTATGTATTGGAAGGTGTTATTCCTACACAGAAGCCATGAGAATCAGTGAGTGTAGAGAAGCCTAAAAGATGGTTATCATTAGTAAGTTAAATGTTAAAAGTGCCCTTATGAGAAGAGAGCTGAAATCTTGCCCAACCTTTCACCTTGCACCCTCAAAAGAAAGGCCTTAAAAGAGCAAAGCAAGAAGAGACTTCGAAATAAAGCCCATCCTGCATAGTCTCCAGAACTCTAGAAAGTGTATTTCCTGGGCAAGCTACCCAGTGTGTGATATTTTGTGCTGGTACTCTGTGATGTTTTATTTTGACAGGATTTAGAATCATACTGAGGACAAACTCTGGGCATGTGTTCAGGCATCTTCAAAGAGGCTGATTAGAAGGGAAGACAGGCAGCAGCATAAAAAGAAGTGAAATGAACAGCAGCATTTATCTTGGTTTGCAGACTAGAGATATATAGTGACTGGCGGCCTCTGGCCCCTCCACCTGTACCTCCCACTATGATGGACTAGATCCCCTAGAATGGTTAGCTAAAATAAACCTTGCTTTGTGAAGTTGCTTTTTGTCATAGTAACCAGAAAATTAGTACACATTCTGAACTGATTGTGAACAGGATACGGAGAAGGCTGATGTATCTTAGTTGTAACATACTCCACACAATGAATGGGATGGAGTACTCCTATATACTTAGATCTTCTTTGATGCTTCTGACTAATGTTTGAAACTCAGAATAAAGCATGCAGAGGGATTTTTAGAGCTATCCACAATGCAGAAGCACTTCATAGCTGTGGTGATATTTTCAAGGAACTCTACTGTTAATTACTAGCATACAGAAATACAAGTGCTTTTGAACGCTAGCCTTGTGTGCCTGTCAGTCTCAGTCACTTTAGAAACAGACTGGAAACTTTGCACAGATAATGGTAACAACTCTGAACACAGGCACTTTCATCCCAGTTCTTTCCAATTATATTGTATGATTTACAACAACTTTAAAATTTAAATATATTTTGATCCCCATCCTCCCCCTCCCCCCATTATTTCTATTTTGATCATATCCCTGGCTCCCCACTATTTCTTGCTCTTGGTTCTTTCTCTTCTCACATTAGAATGGCTGGGGCCTCAAGTACATCACTGAAAAATGAGGGCTCACAACAGACCATCACCTTAGTCCTGACTTCAAGAGTTTCATAATAAATATTGCATTAGCTGTAATTTTTCATATGTGCCCTTTATCATATATTTATTGGACATTTTGTTTAACTCAAAACTCTACATAGAAATGTTCTTAGCATGAATGAAAGTTGGATTTTGCCAGATTTTTTTTTCCCTATGTGGAGATATCCTATAGCTTTTTATTACTGCTTGGTACACTAAGTTATACTGACTGGGTTTTAGAACATTAAGCCAGCCCTCCACTACTGGGATAAGCCTCGACCATGGTATCATAGATCTCTTCTTTTATGTACTGATAGATTTGGTTTGCTAAAATGGCACTGAAGATTTTTATGTCCAGAGTCAGTTCACTAAAATTATATTGAAGAACTTTACATCCACATTCATGTTGTTTTATTTCCTGGCATATTTCTGCTTCTTATATCAGAAGAAAGTACATTTAAAATAGGCCGAGAAATATACTCTCTTTTTCTATTTCCTATAAGAGTTTTAAACAGTCTGTATTCACTGGAATGTCTGATAGATTTCATCAATGAAGCCATCCAGTCCTGGAATTTCCTATTGGAAGGTGGTTTGCTATCAGTTTATCTAAGAAATGTAGTATTACTAAAGTTATCTTATATTTTATGCATATGTGTTGGGTGCATGAGGCTGTGAGGATGCATATGTACCTTATGTGCACATGGGAGCATTGGTGCTTGTGTGAGGCACCACTTTGTACATGTCTAGAAGCCAGAGGACAACCTTGAGCAACACCGTCAGGAAAGTCATCTACCCTCTTCAAGAGAATCCCACTGTGAGCCCAAAGCTCACAAATAAAAGTTTGGTCAGAAACTCCAAGAAATCCTGTTCCCATATCCCTCATGCTGGAATTACAAGCACACACCACCACACCTAGCATTTTTATGTGGATTCTGGATTTATCAAATTAGCCATTCATTCCCTTAGCCCTGAGTTTATTTACTCTTGAGTGAGCTTGGTAGTTTATAGTCTTCAAAGATCTCGCACATTTCCCCTGTGACGCTGCACTCCCTGACTGGATGCTGGCCATGCTGTCTCTTCCTGTCAGCAGTGGCTGTGATGACGTACCTCTTCTGTCTTCACTTCTGTTACCTGCAGCTTCTTTCCTCTTGGTTGGTTTAGCTGGAGGCTTACCGATTTGTATATTCTCGATGTGATTTTAACCTGGCCTCTCTGGCCATTAAGCTAAGGGAAGGCTGAGGGCGAGAGAGAGAGAGAGAGAGAGAGAGAGAGAGAGAGAGAGAGAGAGAGAGAGAGAGAGAGAGAGAGAGAGAGAGAGAGAGAGAGAGAGAGAGAGAGAGAGAGAGAGAGAGAGAGAGAGAGAGAGAGAGAGAGAGAGAGAGAGAGAGAGAGAGAGAGAGAGAGAGAGAGAGAGCCGAGGCAGAGAGGTGACCGCACGCTGAATATATTCTGAAGTCACTACAGAGATTATAAACCACACGAGTCAGAAATGATAGAATAAGGGTAACTCCAAGGTTTTGGTCAGGGAGCAAAGAACAGAATTCTCAAGGATGGAGCCAGGGAAGGATGTGGGGTCCCCTGGGATCCAAGTCTAGACAAGTCAGTGGAAAATGCCTGCAGAGCCTCTGAGTGAAGATGGGACAGCCTGTGCTATTTTTATCTGGAATGAAAATACAATATTAGGATTTAATATATGCACAAGAGATGGGCAAGGTGGCGACAGCCAGAAAGGTGCTGTGAGGCACACCCACAGTTCAGAGGTGGGGAGGACCAGAAGAGCCAAAAAAAAAAAAATGACATAGGAAGTAAAATCTGAGGAAGTTACAGAGAGAGCAGACTGAGAATCACCGAGCTGAAAAGTACCAGAGAGAAAGCAACAGAGACTAGTCTCTCAGGTAGCTGGCTCCTATGGGGGAAGAAAAAAGGAACATGGAGAGCTGGAGAGATGGCTCAGAGGTTAACTGGCTGCTCTTCCTGGGGTCCTGAGTTCAGTTCCGAACAACCACATGCTGGCTCACAACCATCTATAATGAGACCTAGTGCCCCCTTCTTGTGTGCAGGTATACATAAAGGCAGAATACTGTATACATAATAAACTTTTTTTTTTTTAAGAGAAACATCAATGGAGGGGTAAGAGATAGGCCTTCTTAAAGAAAGGAATGTGCTCACAAACTGACACAAGTAACTCCAAACAGAGAAAAACCAACCAAGCCAAGAAGCAGAGCCTGAAACTGGGTAGCATCCCTAGGGAGCCAGTGAGAAAAGATGGGATCTGGCGTACAAAGGGGTCTAGCCTCCACTCTTCACAATGGAAGTAGTCAAGCTATATGGCATGAATGGGGGACAGTGACAGGGTGCAGGGTCCCTCTAGTAGAGGGGAAGAGAAAGGAATGAGAAGAATGGTACATGCTCCCTGTTATGTGATTGGAGCAGGCTCTTGCTACTGAATGGAATGACCTAGAACCATGCTGGCTTCCTCCCTAAATATGAGGTCATCATTATAGCGCTAATGCAACTGTCAAGGTAATAGTCAGTGCCTAATAGAGCAGGTGAGTCTAAACAGTTGTCTCTGGACAGAGCTCATCCCTTTGCTCTCCTCCTACATGAAGTAGATTGTGTGTGTGTGTGTGTGTGTGTGTGTGTGTGTGTGTGTGTGTGTGTTATTTGGTTTGAAACAGAGGTCACACTAGTTTCCCAAGGATGGTAGTAAACTTGCTATGGATTGGCTGGCCAATGCCTCCCGCCCCCCCAATTTCCCAAGGCCATGTGACTCACCTGGGGCAAGCTTGATCTCCAGTGCCGTTCGGATGAGGGCCATCAGTGTGGATGTAAAGTGCACCGTCATGTCCTCATTGGATATGGGCATGTTCATGCGAACCAGGCGCTGGGGATGAGTAGGGGCAGATCAGGGCCAAGCATGTCAGGGTCACTCCCACCCTACAATTAGTGTTTGGGCTCTGGAGCTTGGCTTGGCTTCCTGAGAGTGGTCCCGGCAGGTGCCTGGTCCAAGAAGGCTGGGTTGGTGGAAGTTTTGCCAGCATTCTCTCCTCCCGGACCCCACTCTCATCTGAGCTGAGATTCTCCTGGCTAGAGAAGAGCAGAAATCCAAGTAAAGGCTATAGTAGAGGCTGGGCCAGGAACCTGAATCCTGCCCACTGTCTGTGAATGCCAAAAGGGTCTTGGTTGAGGAAGACAGATCCAGGACAGAGTGCTACTCCCTGGGACAGCCTAAAGAATAGCTGGGACCCTGTCCTATGACTTTGCTTACCTGTCCTCCACTATTTGCAACTGGATCATCTAGGGGTGGCAGCCAAAACACCTCTGTGAGGTCCAGTCCCTGTGGGGGCACTCCTCAAGAGAAGGACTCTTACTTTAACTTAGGTCTTAACCACCTTAACAGGGGCCGGGAAGACACACTTGATGGTACTTGAAGACAGACCCTGTCGTAGATCAATGTATCAAGAAGAGCCTTACAGGACCTTCTAGGGGGCTGGAGCAGAGGGAGCTGATAGTGTCTCAGACTTGTTCTGTTCCCATCTCTCTGAGCGGCCAGTTCCCTTTTCTTTCTTGGTTTTCAGAGACAAAACACTTTAAAAGAATGGTGTACATCTGAATCAGCCTTCTGGAGTGACTCAGCAGCTGCTGGAGCCTCTAGCTCTAAGAACATTTGAGGCCTTGAGGAGGATACAGGTCCTGGGTACATCTCAGGAGCACTCACTTGGCCAAGGAGCATCCCAGGAGTACTACTGTACCCCATGGTGTCCTTTATACAGAAAAAAGATAGAGATGGGAATTCCTCTCTGGGCCAAGCACCCTTCTTTCGGGGAGAGCCACACAGCCCCACCCCTAGTACCTTGTCCCCGAGTTCTGTATCTTCATTGTGATGGAGGGGACAGGGGCACAGAAAACAGGAGGTAGGCTTTTGTCCTATGAATGCTGGCAAAGCCCCACGGGGTACATCCAATTACAGGACCAGGACCTCACATGTCACATGTTACACATCAGGAAAAACTTGCTTCCCAGAGCATGGCATCCCTGCAGACCAGCACCGATGGCAGTGTGAGAGGTCAAGGAATTCCTCTTCCGGGGAAGGGAGTTAGAATGGAAATGAGAAAAGAGCAAGCAGACTATGTCTAAGAGGGGGAGATCTGTCCAGGACACCAAGGGTTACCCTCATAAGGGCTCCCACTGGTTTGCCCCTAGCCTTGCAGGGGAGAGAAAGACAGAACCTCAGAGAAGCAGAGTGGCAACTCTAAGCATCTCTCAGGTCCTCTCCATCTTGCCCCAAGCTACCTACAACCTACCCCGAAGCCTCCCTTGGTCTGGTCATAACCTGAACCTCAGGATCCTTAGGCATAGCAAGAAAGGGCAACACAACCCTCCTGCTGGCCTTTCTGCCTGACTGGGTGTCATAGGACCAGAGCTCTCCCTCCTGTGGATAGAGACATGCACACATGCAGGGCCTCTGCAGTTTCAACACACATGCTAGTCGGGGGTAGATAAAGGCAGGAAGAACCCAGAGGCATCTGTGAGTGGTGGGAGAGCTGATTGGTTCCCACAGACCACACTGAATGAAGTGGCAGACAAAAACCTAGAATGGGGTACAGAGACGGAATATGGACGGAGGACAGCGAACCAAGAGAGAGGCTCTGCAGAAGCTCCCTCAGACAAGAGGCAAACACGGTTGGCATTGTTTAATGGGGAGCAGTAGAGGCTAGGGGTGCTGAAGGCAGCGCTGCAGGCAGAAGAAGCTTGTGACTGGGCCAGGAAGGAGAGCTGGAGGTGTCCTGTTCACTTCCTTCCTTATGACTCAGTGATCTGTGACTCCTGAACTCCGGAAGCTGGGATCCTCACCCAGGCTACCTCAACACCCAATTCCTTTTCAACATCAAGGCTCCCCTTCACACTGGGACACTTAGGAAGCCCTTGGAGACTGCTGCTGGGCATAAATCCCTACAGGGTCGAGCTTAGTAGGGGTAGAAGGAAGGGCAGGGAAAGAGGTAAGCGGCAGAGGCTCCACCGGCCCATATATCCCCCAAGGCCAGACCCTGTAGACGTGATGACCACCCATGATAGAAGCACAGGGGACAGGGCAGCCGGGTAGTCCCAAGCCCAGAATAAAGCACCCTCTGTCCAAAAATAAATAAATAAATGAAAAAACAAAAGACAAAACCATAGTTTGTTTGTCTTCTTATTCTTGGGAAGGCAACAGGAGGGAACGGAAAAGGATAGGGTGGAGCTGACTCTGACCATTGTCCTGAGCTTCTCAAGGATGTCAGTGGGGAAGCACATGGGATTTCAGGGTTAGTGCAGAGGCATGTCCCTCTATCTGGGATGGGAGCAAAGGGTTTCAGGGTAGTAAAGGGAGCAGCGGTAAGGCAGCCAGGTACAGCCACACAGCCAGACAAATCCTGAGAAAGCGGGTGAGAGCCCACGAGTGCTCTGCGGGCTGAGCAAGGCCCAGGTGGGCCCAGCCAAGCACAGATAGCTCCTGGGTTGGGTGCAGGATCAGTGCAGGGTCAAGGTCTACCTTGTATGCAACTCGAGCCGGGCATTTCTTCCCCAACCCCAGAGGTGGGGACATGTGTTTCAGCATCTCAAACATGTCATTGTAACTGATGCGCCCACTGGAAACCCGTTCCAGAGGCCAGGCATAGTGGGGTGGTCCACAGGAGAGGCACACGGCAGGAGGGGTAGAGCAGGGAGCGGGCAGGGGAGGAAGCAGACAAGAAAACAGATTCAGTTAACCAAAGTGTCGGGTAAATGCCCCAAATCAAAACAAGTAAAATGAGGGAGTCTCTGCTCGACTTGACCCTTGCTTGCCCCCACCCCCAGCCTCACCTCCTCATAGCAGCCCAATGCAGGGCAGCGGGCAGGGGTGACGTCTGAGCTAATGAACATGGAGGGGTGAGGAAGGGCTGCATCGGGGCGGCTTTGGGTTATAAATTTCTGACTTTACTCTTTTAGAACCATAGACAGGCCAAATCGGAAAGAGCTGTTTCACCATGCAGGAAGCACTGGTCAGACTGTGTGGAGATGTGATTGCTGCTGCCAAGACAAGGCCTGCCTCAGTGGGCGGGTCAGTTTTGCTTCCAAATAAAGGCCAGAAGCTAATGTGGAGAAAGATCTAAAGCCGACTAGAAAACTAGAGAAGGAGCCCCGAAGCTCTTAGGAGACTAAACTTAAAGACAGGGCAAGTCAGCTCCAAGCCCAGAGACGCCCGAGGCCAGCCCAGGGCAGGGCTGCTGCTGAGGTCAAGGGCTGGATGGGAAGGAGACCGCAGGAAGGGAGGAGCTGAGTAAGCTGTGGCCTGGTGCCACTGGTGCCTCTGACAGCACAGGTTGGGACCAACGGGTTGGCTGTGCCCCTTGTGGGGCCTAGAACCCAAGGTTGGGGACTCAGGGGAGCATCTTAGGACTGGTGAAGTGTCTTCCCAAGTCGAGAGCCTGGGGCTTCCCTTTACCCCAGAGCACCTGCCTGTGGGCTTGGGGTCTCAGAGACACAGCAGAGTCCAGCCTTTCTCCAGAGGGCAGATCTGCCCAGACCCTGCCCTCTGCTCACAGTTCCAGGCCAAGGATTTTCTCCCTGAGCTGAGCACATCAATTCAGAAGCGACGCAGGAGGGTTCCTCTTTCTTGTCCCCACCCTCCCCTCCCCCAGGGACCTGAAAGCCTCTTCTGACCTACAGGGACAACTGCTCCTTGTTGATTTGCACCCATATTCATACTTCTCCTCTGGGCTCTCAGCCTCTGGCCTGTCTGACCATCAGCCCATTCATAAGAGCCTGCAGGAATGCTGGGTGTGATGGCTGTTTCCTTGGTAAAGGCAGGACCTGACTCACCCACTTCCCTCTCTCCCCGCAACCCCACTCCTCACACCCAGCCAGCTGGTCCTGGCAGACTCAGCCTAGCCAGGTCAGAAAACTCCTTGGGCACTGTCTTGAAGGCTGCCTGTCTCCAGCCAGCTGGAGGGGTTGGGAAGATAAAGACAGGGAACCAAAGTATCCAGGATGCTGGAATGCAGGGCAGGGCAGGACAGAGGAAAGAGAAGGTGAGGTGTTGTCATTCCCAAGTCAGGCAGGGAGTGTGTGCAGTGTTTGCGATTCGGGCAGGGAGTATGTCGGATGGAGGCTCTGAAGTTGCAAACCTTGTAGGCCAACCTACGAGGGCAGTTCTTTCCTAAGCCAACGGGTGGCGCAATACAACGCAACAAACTGTACATATCCTTATAATGAATCCGGCAACTGGAAAGGAAATGTCACAGGTTATGGCAACAAGGCATGATGGAGTCCATCCCACCGACCCACCCGGGCTGCAATGGAAGATGAGCTGTGAGGTGAAGGTGAGGGCTGCAGCTTAGACAATATTTCCTAGTGGGGTCTGGAGTCTAATGCTCCCCAGAAAGTGTCAGCCCCAAGACGATCCCTACAGCAAAGGAAGTCAGGAAACACTGAGGATAATGTTCTGTCTACACCCACAGCCCCCCCCCCCCCCGAGCCCCACTTTGCACACCGTGCTATGCCTATCACTGGCCAGTCTCAGTGGGGCGTTGTTCATGTGCTTGCTGTCTGGCCCTCCCTCAGTTCCTGAATGCAGGGTCCTTCTCCACAGGCCTCCTTCTGGCCTTTACTCTTAGTTCCATGATGCACCCCATCCATTTCTTGGATGCAGAAACCCTACACAGACGTACACATCTAGATGCTTCTCAGTTGTCCCATCTCCCCGGACACACTGGTGTTCCCCTGGAATCTGGTCACCACTGGCCTGACTCTTTCCTATGTTACCTTCCCCTCAGTCTAATAAGTACCAAGCCATGCCCAATTGACTTCTGGAAAAGAGGAAGGTTCTCTTTGGGCCTCCCCCCCAATCTTGTTGGACTCTAGGAACAATTACAACGGGGGCCCTACTTATCAAGTCGGTAATATGACAGCAGTGGACAAGTGTGGGCATGATACTGTTAATCCTGATATTTCTGGAATATTTTCCCCAAATATTCAAAAGCTCTCTCACTGCCTACCAAAACCAAAACCATCCCAGTTACCCATTTAACACTATTTAAATCTCATTCTATCCCAGTTTTTAACACTCTCTTGAGCCTCATACAGTCTACCCAGCTCTCCCCTTAAATCTGTACCCACCTAAGAGTTACCTAGAGCTTGGAGCTGGAGAGATGGCTCAGTGGTTAAGAGTACTGACTGGTCTTCCAGAGGACCCTGGTTCAATACCCAGCACCCACAGGGCAGCTCACAACTGCTTGTAGCTCTAGGATCTGACACCTTCACACAGACATCCATGCAGGCAAAACACCAATGCACATAAAATAAAAACAAATAATCTAAAAAAAAAAAAAAAAGAAAAAAAAGAGTTGCCTAGAACTCAGTCCATTTTGCCTCCTTTTGTACAGTTCAGATGCTACATGATCTTTCCATCCTTAAAAATGTCCTGGCCTCAAGCTATGGCCACAAGACTTTGCCATCACACAGCTTTGCTTACGTGGGACCCCAAGCCAGGACACAGTGGATGCTTAGGAAATGTTTACTCAACAGATGGGTGAATATATATTGGCCATTCTCATTTTAAGTCTCTGTACTCCAACACTTTGTGTTAAAGCAACAAGAGGGAGGGAGGCTGGAGAAAGGCAGCCACAGCTACCAGGAGCTCCATGCCTTTCTAGTATCCTACAGCATGTACAAATGAACACAATGAACAAATGACACATAAACACCCTACCATGTACATGCATACATGTAATGACATATATGCACACAACATACATGTACACTTACCATACATACACAGACATGTACACATAAACAGTATGTCACACACATACACAGAGATAAACTCACAGACATGCACACACAAACAGTATGTCACACACACACACACACACACACACACAGATAAACTCACATGGTCACACAAAACATGCTTGTATACATGCATGTGCCTATGTGCATTTAACCTATGTACATATTTTTGTGCACATGCATGGGACACACAGGCTCACTCACACATATACACATGCATATGCTCACACACATCTGTGTTTGTGTATACACATACACATATGTTAGAAAATTTGACCGTTTGTGTGTGGTTTCAAAGTTTTTCTCAAATGACAAAAAAACTCATGTGGTCACATGGGAAATAAAGGCAATCATCTGCCAGGTTTGCGGTGACCTTGTCCAGATGTAGGATCTAGCTCTAGCCTATCTGGATGTGCTGTCAAGTCACTCATCTCCTGGAATAGTCTAGAGGGGAACCAGCATCATCCTCAATGCTCACTTCTGTACTTGGACTTTGGGTTGGGTGATCTTGTCTTCTGGCCATGTGTCACATCTGCCTTAAGGCTTGTGTTTGGCCATCTCTTCCAGGGCCCCTAGTTCTCCAAATCTTGAATTAGGAAAGAGACTGAACTTTCACTGTGCAGGATCACAAAGCTGTACTCAGGCTAAGTCCACTTGCTAAGCATTGCTGTGCACTTTATAGCTGATGGTAGGAACTGGGTGTGCAGTTCATAGGGACTAAGGGGATGCTGTCCCTTCATGGAGGGCCTTCAGTGAAAAGCACATTGTGCAAAACATCTGTTTTCTACAGCACATATTCCTCTTGGTAAAATATTTCAGAAATAGCAGTGACTCTTCAGGTAGTAGCCAGGATAATTGGGGGAGTGCCAATGAGTAATTTAGGAGTTGGAGCCTGTTCTGTCCTTTTTAATGACACAGTCTCTGCACTGTACCCACCTCAGTTACACACCTAACCACAGAACCAATGCAATATCCTTGGGCCTATGCATCTCAGTAAGGGTCTTGGGCATTGTAGGGAAAGTGTATGGATTTATCATATGTGAGATGTCACTACAAAGTCAAAAATTGGTCATGTATAATATACAATAACAACAATGGCTCTGCTGCTTCGGGACTAGGCGAAAACTGAAGATTTCTCATATAAATGGAAAATATACAGAGAGATGGTGTCAGTACAAAGAGGCACAGCAAGAGAGACCTGTGTCCAGGCTCCTAATGCAATGCGATGGACCTATAACTTCATGTGGCACCTCAGAATGCACACTGAGAGAGGCAGACAAGGGCAGCTGGAATACAACTGCAGTCTTCTTGGCCATCTCCAGGGGCTCAGGAGAGCTCAAAGACAGGGACAGTGGGAATCTAGCCTAACAGAAGAAAGCCCAACTATCCCTCAAGCTCTCTGGGTTTATTGAGTACTCTTGTCCTGAGCATCAAGTTAAGGAAAAGGAAACAGAACCCAACGAGTTCCTTGGGAAGTAAGACTCTTGCCGTTAATCTGGTCATATCTTCCAGTTCTCCACCAGAATCCTAAATACATCCATCCTGACTTTATTCCCCAGGATCTCAACGGTAAACCTGTCCATGTCCAGCCTAACCACATCCTCCAGTTTCTCCACCAGGAATCCGACCTTACTCTCCCAACTATCCCATAGCTAAATGCTAAGCACAGGTCTGTAAGAAGCAGACAAGAGCAGGTGGAGACCTGCATACATCTGCAGTCTTCTTGCCCATCCCTACAGCATAGGATGTGAACATTCATTCATTCAAGGAAAACTGATCATTGCCACCACATTTCTTTCTTGAACAATCATAATAAATGAGACAAGAGGCTTGTATCTTCCCAGCAGTCTCTTCCTCTCCTACATTCTACCTTACAGGGAAGAGCCCTCAACAATTACTACTTGAGTGACTGAATGAGTGAATAAATGAATGAGCAGTTAAACAAAGGAAAAGTAACTGAGCAATTGAAGATGTGTGTGTATGATGGCCAATGCTGACTGTTAGTGGAACAGGACCAAGAATCGCCCAAGAGGCTAGCCTCTGAGCACTCTCTCTGGGAGAGAATTTCTAGGTTGGATTGAGATGGGAAACCCCAGGATACATGTAGGTAGCATCATTCCAAGGGCTGGGGTCCCAGTCTAAATTAAAACAAAACCAGGAGCTGACCACCAGCATTCATCTATGACCGTGACCAGCTATCTTATGGCCCTGCCTTCCCTTCATATGAGGCTTTGTTACTTCTTAAACTATAAGCCAAAATTAGCCAGGTAGTGATGGCACATGCCTTTAACCCTAGCACTCTGGAGGCAAAGACAGGCAGATTTCTGTGAGTTTGAGGCCAACCTTGTCTACAGAGTTCCAAGGCAGCCAGGGCTACACAGAGAATTCCTGTCTCAAAAAACAAACAAAAACTGTAAGCCAAAATAAATTTTTCCCTTGTTATTTTGTGAGACAATCACAGAATCAAAAAAGTAATTAACACAATGAACAATAGATGAGAGATGAAGGAATGTGTGAGTAGATAAAATGAGTGGTCAAAATATCAATTTGGTAACCAGGTAGGCGAAGGAATGAATTTGTGCACAGATGGAGAGACCCTGGTGTCCTGCTTGCTTGCCTGACTTCCCGATATGGTTTCCGGCATGGGAGATTCATATGACATGATTGTGCAGGACTCTATGGAACCTGCCTTCAAATAACTTTGACTTTTGAACCCAAACCACTCCATGAGGCCCTTGCTGTCTAGAAACAAATCACACCTAACTTATGTAGCACAGTAACTGTTTTCTGTATTGATAAAGGAACTAAAACACAGTCAGGCCCTCCAGTTCCTCTGGTTTTAATAAAACTCCGGCATGCGATTAGGGCTGGCAACAGACATACACATTGGCTGTCTCCAAAAGAAATGGCAGAGAAGAAAACCCAAGTCCATCCAGAAGAAATGTTAAAGCCCCACATATGGAAAGTAGGGTACAGTTGGTACAGGACCCGCCTCGCTTGCACACGTCTCTGGGTTCAATCACTAATACTTCAAACAACAGCAGTATCAACAACAAAAATTCATGCATTATATTTGCTCTCAAAGTCCTCTGAGCATTACACAGGTGTTTCTCTATATTGTCTCTTCATACGCATCCCCCCACTCCCCACCCCCATTCCCACACTGGACCGCCATAGTCCATCACAAGACAAGCCTTGGGAGAAGGCAGGACACTTCTGAGCAAAGAGCCCTGGAAATGTTCCTTGACCCCCCAAGCATAGGCACTCTCCTCTAAGGACCATATTGAGGATCTCAAAGACTGTGTCTCTGTCCCAGAGCTACACCAAGGCATGGGGTCAAAAAGGAATGTGCTCCTGAAAAGGGGGCCATGCTACATACACGGAACTGGGTAAGTCCCTAGGCCTCAGACCAACACCTGAGGGGGACATGCACATGGAACTGTCTAAGACCACCCTGGCCCTGTCTTGAGAGCCACCAGTGATGACAACCCTGAGGACCATAGAGTGCTGGAGTTCACTCACCACGCAGCTGGGTCGTACTCAGCCCAGACTCGAATGAATTCGTCTAGGTGGTGAGGCCCTAGGATGGAAGAGTCCCGCGTGAGGTACTCAAAATTGTCCATGATCACAGCAACAAAGAGGTTCAGCATCTGCAGGACAGGAAGGAGAAGAGGTGACACCTGCCCCAATGGGCCATCTTATCTGCCCTCAAGCTCTGTCCACAGTTGGCCTGAGGAGCTCTCTGGACAGTAGAGGTCACTCTTAATGGATAAGGACAGACATGCTGTCCCCTACAGGCCACTTTGCACTGGGACTTAATCTCAAGGATTCTTTATCCCACAAATCCCAGTTTTTACTTCTAAAAAGACAGGAAGACTAAAAGACAGAAAACGTATTTTCCTACGTGCACCCTTTTCAGAAAATGAACTGCCTGGCTATAAGAAGTACTCTCATACGGTCTAGCCCATGCTCTCCTGTAGTACACTCAACAAACCAATGTTAGTAATCTGAAACAATAAATTAAAGATCAATGGCCATAGTGCTTCAGACTATTTCTCAATTATTGACTTTCTTTGGCTGGTTTATAAACCTATCCTAATGTCAACAACACTATTTTGATTACTATTGTTTTGTGTGAGGTCTAGGCTAGCCTAGAACTTGCTACACAGGAGAAGTTTCTGATCCCACATCTCCTAAGTGTTGGAACCCACCACACCCAGTTTATGCCATGCTAGGAATCAAACCTAGTGTTTTGTGAATGCTAGGCAAGCATTCTGACACCCCCTACAATAGGTTTGAAGTAAATTTGGAAATTGGGGAAAGTAAATCCTTATGCTTTGTATTTCAAGATTGTTTTGGCTATTTTCTGGCAATTGATCATGGATTTGAGGATCTGCCTTTCCATTTCTGCCCAGGGTATTGCAACACAAAGTTCCAATTCATGGATGTGTAATGTCTTTCCCATTTAATTTTCTTTTATTTTCATTAATGCCAAAAGTCATTTGCTCCTCAAAGTTTCACATTTACAGCGTGACCTAAAACTCGGACTCCAGGCCAGAGAGATGACTCAGCAGGTAGCATGCACAGTGCAGAAACACAAAGGCCTGAGTTTGGATTCCCAGCGGCCATGTAAAAGTCAGGCATAGAGGTACACCTACATAACCCTCCACTAGTGAGGCTCATGAACCATCCAGTCTAGCCAAACTGATGGGCTCTAGGTTCAGTAGGTGACCCTGTTTCAAAAAAAAACTAAGGTAGAGAGCAATGGAAGAGGACCCATGACATACATGCATATGCACCCACACATACACATTCACACACCCACAAAAACACAAACATAAAAGGGGAGGAGGCTGGAGAAGTGGCAGCCCTTTCAAGGACTGGAGTTAGGGTTATGGCATCTGTGTAGGTGGCTCACGACTGCCTGTGACTCTAGCTCCAGGGAATATAATGTCCTCGTCTGGCCTTTTGGGACACACTTAATACTCAAGTGAGTCATACATATGCAAAAATACAGGTAAGAAAATCTTTATCTTTGAAGGAAAAACCTCTCAGATTTCTCCTTTCCCCAAAGATATAGTAAATCTGAGGCAGGGCCCAGCAATTCCTCTTCTTCTCCTTGTGTATATTGTATACGTGTGTATATTTTGTACGTGTGTATATTGTGTACATGTGTATATTTTGTACGTGTGTATATTGTGTACGTGTGTATATTTTGTACGTGTGTATATTATATATGTGTGTATATTGTGTACGTGTGTATATTGCATATGTGTGCATATTGTGTACATATGTATATTGTGTACATGTTCATATTGTGTACATATGTATATTGTTTACATGTGTATATTGTGTATGTGTGTATACTTGCTCTTGTTCTCTTGTGTGGACACTGGGCACATATATGTGTAGGCATATGCTATACGTACTTGCTCTTATTCTCAGATGTGGACACTGGGCACCGTGTGTCCATTCCATACATACAGGCCAGAGATTAACATCAGGTGTTTTTCTTTATCACTTATCCATCTTATTTTTTAAAATAGAGTCTCTTCCTGAACCCGGATCTCATTGATTCTGCCACACTGTGTAAAGAGCTTTAGGGATCCAATAGGCTCCATACTATGCTCCCCTTGGCACTGGGGTTACAGACAAGGAGCTCAGGTCCTCTTGCTTGGGTGGCAGGCACTTTACCAACATTTCCTAGCTCAAGGATCAACAAGCATTCAAGAGATCCACGCTGCTGAAGCCATGCCTGAGTGGCTGGGCTGTGCATCATGGACACAGAAGACACAGAGCACCACACAGACACTCCAACACAAGGATAATTCATTCACATATCCAGCCCCAAGGTCTGTGTAGTGTCTCTTCTCTCTTGGAACCCATGTCTGCAGGGCTTCAAGCATCCATCAGAGGGAGAGCCCACAGTTAATGCTTAGGAAGTTCCCGAGTGTGGCTTTCTTTCTCTTTTTTAATCATCTTTACCTTCAAGCTGCCGACCAGTCTTTCCCACGTCTCTCAACCTTCTCTGAACCACTGTCTCTCACAACAGATACCCACTCACTCTGTGGCTCCATCCCTTATGATCCAAGGTTCCCAGGATTCCACATGCCTGAGGACCAGCCCACCAACCCTTTACAGCTAACCCTAATGTCATTCACTCATCACCCCAGGCACACCTCTTCACTGAGCTCCATTACCTCAGTAGACAAAGGCTTTAAGCATAGGACTGGCATATAATGTGGACTCAATCAAAATCAGAAACCAACAAAGGTGATGGCCCGAGACAGGCAGACATGAACAAAAAAAGGACTCACCAGAAAGGAACAAAGGAAGATGAAGGAGACAAAATAGAAATAGGCAAAGTCGCTACCACATTCACTGGCGTTGGCATAGGGGTCGCAGGCCCGGTTGCCCAGACAAGACAGCATGATCTCATGCCAGGCCTCCCCAGTGGCACTCCTGAGAAAGACAGAGCCGTAAGCATACAAAGGCAAGTCCAGAGGGAGCGGTCCCAAAAACCCAGATCCTGACTAGCAGAGCCCTTGGTACAGCCCGGTAAAGGGAACCTCCTGCTCTGGGTTTCTGCACAAGTGCAGAACCCGGATGACAGGAGATTTCCAAACCGATCACTAACTGAGAAAGCACTGGAGGCTTGTCCACTGCGGGCACTTACTCCCGTCTGGACAGGACATGTCCCAGCAAACTAACTTTCAAAGCTCAGTCTTTCTCATCCTTATCATCCTTTAACTGTCCAGCTGCCACTTTCTACATTCTGCCCACCAGCCTGCCATCAGGAAGTACCACTATTGTCCTATTGTCCTTTACCACTCCTGAGAGAGTGCCTAAGTGACATCCCACTGTGTTTCACAGTGTCCCAGCAGGTCCAGAATGCAGGGTTCCTCACCATTTCAGTGATTCTTCTCATTCACTGAAGAAGCCCAAACTCACAAACCTTTCCTGGGGCTTGGGAATCTGCAGAACCCTTTACCCACCCTTACATCATCCCCTCTCTGCTCTACTTTCAAACTGGCCACTGCTTCTCAAAACCACCCCAAGCAGACACCTGGGGATTCTTGTACACTTTTGAAGTGCTTCTCATGACAGAATTCTTTGAGAACAAAGGTTTCAAACTGAAATTGAGTTCATAAGTTTGCTTTAGATCTGTGTGGCATGAAGCAGAATGTCAATACATGATGAATAAAATTAATCTATCAGCTGAGGCCTAGAGAAACATGATTTGGGAAACTGTAAGCCTGAAGATGCCTATTGAAGATTCTCTCCAGGCAACTAAGCAAACCGAGTGGATGTTCTGAGTGGATGTTCACTCTCCTCCAGAGAACTGCCACAAGCCCAAAGCTCATCTACAGACAAGCTGGGGAGGGGGTGCATACACAAACAGATGTAGTGAGATATTGGGAAGAAGTGCCTTGGGGCTGGAGTTTAGCACACCTCACTATCAGTCTCTACAAAGAGCCCATTTCCTCTGTCTGGAGCTAGGGATGGACAAATACAAGACTATATGGAGGCAGATAAGTATGTCACCATCCATCCTACTCTCAGGCTCACTCTTGAAGCACAAAGGGAATAGCTAGTCTCCTCTGCAAACCCAAGGACGGCTGGGTGTCTACAGCCCTGACCCCTGAACGTCACCTGCTTCTTTTCTGAAGACACCCAGGAGTCTAGGGCACTGCAGTTCCAATGAGAGCAGTGAGGAACTGGCAGACAGTGGAGGCATGTTCAGATCACCACTTTGGGGAAGCTGGTTCCTCTCTATAAGTAGCTGAAAACTCCCTTTGAGCACTCCATTTCTCTTTCATCCATTGATGGAAGTAACCAACATGGCGGTCAGGTCAACAGTGGGATTCCAGCATGTCAAATGAGACCTTGCTAAGTACCTGCTGTTCTCCCAGAGTGTACTACCTCTAGACTCCTTTTGGCTCTCACTGGGGAGCAGCAACAGTGCTAGAGGCTAGGTTGGCACAAGGGCCACAGGCTCCCTCCCCCAGATACTTCCCTTCTGTCTATCAAGAGGTTAAGGCAGACAAGAACCCTCTAGAAACAATAAATAGAGCATAAAAGAAATAAAAGGCCCATTGGACAGACACGGCATAATTTTGGTGTTGGAAGGGAAGTGGTCCTCATGAATGGACTTGACCTTGTTTATCACAAGTGCAGAGTGGACATGTTCTTTAGGTTAAAAGCAGCACACCTGAACAACAGCATTAAGGCTTGTAGAAATGTCCGGAAGTTGTTGTGTCTGTTGATACTGGTGTCATCATCAAGGGCAATGTTTCCAAAAACCTGAAAAGGAGAAAAATAACCAAGTGCCAATGCTGAACTCTGGGAACTACACTCACCAGTCTAGGTAAGAGAAAGTATGCCTGCAACACTGAGGACAGCCCAAGAAACAGGGGTGCCTGGGGCTAGTATGGGTCTCAGCACAGACAACTGTCCAGTGGAACATGCTCATGTTCCACATCTCTGTGCATGCAGCTTGGGCTCTGAGGCTACCCACAGACACATGTCTGAGTAGCAAGATAAATGGGGGCTTGGCTCTGCTTTGCCTAGGAAGGAAGCCTTTCAGGTCACTCTCTAATCCAAAACTGTAATTAGGTTGGTAACAGCTATGGGAATGTTCTTTGGAATCTCTGTACAAATGCACGATGGGCTTTTAGGCAATCTAACAGACCGTTTTCAGAGTAAGAAAAGCAGATGAGTCAAGAACCATGCTGAGCCCTAATACCCAGACTAAGTGAAAGTCTATGAACTATCACACTTCCACAAAGATCAGAGAAACAATGTTGGATATCCACAGACAAAGCAACAAAAAAAAATGTGCATGTTTGTTTTAAATAGCATCAAATCTTGAAATTAGCAGCTTAGAACTTAGACAAAGCTCAAGGCTTTGGCACCTCCCATCTACACAGTTAGGAAGTAGCCAAGTTTACAGTTAGGATACCGATTTACATCTTTTGAATGTTCTTTTACCCCAAAGAATTAACACAAGCTAAGTTACTGTCATGTTCAATGATTCTACTTACACTCTGGGAAGAATTCCATCAGGAACATCTGGCCTACAAAGCAGCCCTTTAACTGGCTGCCAGACAACAACAGCTATCAGTCAGATGCTGGTGCCTAATCTAAAAATATACACATGCCTGGACACCCAAGGCTCTGCTGGATCTCACTTTCAAAACACCAAAGCATGGCTCCCAGAGAAGTGGGAATGAGCAAATGGGTTGCCGAGGGCCCAACCTGTGATGTCTTGGTTTCCTCTGCCACAAAGCCGTGCGTCTGAGCCTTAATTCAAACGATCACTTCACTGTATCGTTATCATTTAATAGCAGTGGCCTGTATCCCTTTCACCCAGCAGACAGGAGCCCCTTGTCCAATCCAATCTGCGCAGGTGGCACCCACCTGCATGCCGATGATGGCGTAGATGAAGAACAGCATGGCAATGAGGAGGCACACGTAGGGCAGCGCCTGGAGACACATGAGCACATCAGCTCCAGGGCATCCCTGAGGCTACACAAACCTCAGCCTGGCCCAACTCCACCCCGCTGACCACTGAGCCCTTCCAACAGCAAGTGGTCCTGTTTATCTGTGACCGCAGAGCATAAGCCTATCTCAGAGTTGTATGGGCATTAGCAAAATAACCTGCTATTCACTCAGAATGTCTTTAGAAAACTACATTAGTATAAACAGATGCCAAAGAGGCACACATGACCTGCCCTAGCTCAGCCTTCCAAAGGAAGGTCCACTCTGGGTAGAGAGAAGCAGGATAAAGGAAGAGAGACAGAAAATGACCAAAGGGAGCTGTCCAGCCTGTGCCAGAGCCCTGCTTTACCTTGAAGGACTGGACGAAGGTCCACAGCAGGATGCGGATGGTGTAGCCCTGGCGAAGCAGCTTGATCAGCCGAGCTGCTCGGAAGAGGCGGAGGAAGCTCAAATTGATGAAGTTGTTCTGCAAAGAAGAGGCATTGTTTCCCGATCTACAGAATCCCCCCCAAAAGTGCAGACAAGCCACTTCCACTCCACAACCTTTCCTTAAGTCCCTGTGACACCCAAAGAAATGTGGTTAAAAGAAATAAAAATGAAGTCACTTAGTCTAAGCAGCAGCTGGCTGCCAGAAAACCTTCCAGAAGAAAAACTTATCACTGTAAGTCACTTCTCATGCAGCAAGTCAGAGAAAACACCCTTCACACTAGGGCCGTTCCCCAACACTAAGGGACATAAAGAAAATCTCTCCAAAGTCCCTCCCTCCCGTCAGATACTGCTGGAAGATCACCTACGAGAATCCAATACGGCAGCCTCTCCGAGAACACTGCCAAACTGTCTGGGCACTCTCCTGTAGGTATTCCTGAAGTGATCCCTGCCTAAGCTTAGTAGCCCACCTCTCCTGGGCTCAGTCAGTAACAGCCTTGCCTGTCTGAGACTCTGGTTGGCTTCCTTTGGATATTAGCAGGCATTCCCATAAGGGGTTAGGTATGTCACTGAGGCTCTCCCATAGAAACTGTATGTGCCGCCCATACTCAACAGGCCTCTGCTCTAGAAAACCCAGGACGTCTGGCATTGTTCCCTCGACCAAGGGTTCTAAACCAAGCACACAAAAATAATAAACCACTAAACCCCAGACTTTAAAGATTATCCAACCATGGGCACTTTGAATTATTGGCACGCCTTTTTGGGGTTCTGGATCTGGGGAGGTAACCATGCATTGATAGGGCACCTGTGGAGCCAGATAGTTTCTGCTGTTAAACACCAGGTGCCTATAGTATCTCCTGAAAGTAACTCCCTGCCATTTGGCATTTTTCAATACGCAAGCAGCTCAGGCTCATACACATTGGTGCTGTCAGGAATCAGTGATAAGTAAAAAGGAAAGAGAACACAGATGCTGAATGAAACAGTAGAGTAGGATAGTGCATGCAGACACAGAAGCAGGGTAAGCCTGAGAAGATGCTCCAGGGCTGCCCAGCTTAGCAGAGTATACATTCCGTGGGGGATGGGCTTCCATGCTTACTTCCAATGGACACTATTGCCGTGTCTGTTGCTTTCACTCTTGGGGACAAACTTTTATGGTTTCCAACCAGAGTAACAGAATTTCTGGACTACTTATGCAAGTGGGGAGGGTATAGCCACCTTGAAGGTGACTCTGGGAGAATTTTGGTGTCCCAGAAGCAGGACTGATTTCAAACACTGCAAAGAAGGGTCTGCAGACACAGGGGACCCAAACTATGTCAAATCAGCAAGGAAGTAAATATCACCTCAGGGCATGACCCTGAAAGATGACACAGCCTGGAAGTTTCCTAGGTTGAAATAAAGGAAGAATCTCACTAACAGGTATGGTGGCCAAGAACCACTCTCCACTTACACCAAGGATAAGGAGCCAGGGAGACAAGCAGCTGCCCTGCTCCAGGCTTCTACTTTGTAACTAACTTTCCACCTGGGTTTGAGGGACAGGATTATAACAACACAATGCTTGCCCAACTCAAAGTAGCCTGTACCTGTCAGAGAGAAGACTTTCTGAAGATTGGGGGGGGGGGGGAGACAACAATAAAGGCTCCCTGTAGTAAAGGCAGGACAGAAGGCAATAACATGGTGAGAAGGTACTGTAGACAATGGCATATCTAGGGGCCATGGCTATGAATGCAGGACTCAACCATGGTCATCTCTACTTTGTTAACAAAGATTCACATCCCTCCACCCGAGTTTTTCTCTTGGGAGCTCCGTAAGTACTCAGGAGTGGGTGGGGCAGTAGTAGATAGGCAGCCCTAGAGTACCATCAGACTAGATGGTGATAACTGTCAGATGCCCAAAGCACTGAGTGATGGGTGAGGCACCACCATTGCTAATCACATGCAGGATGGCAAAGGACAAGCATACAGCTGTGCAACATGTACTTTCACCTCTGGCTTGGTCATCTCACTGGTAGTAAGCATACATGTCCTGTGTTCCCAGGACCCATGGTTTCTGCTGCACAGAAGTGGCTCCACTCCCAGGGCTGTCCTTGCTTCTGCTTCATGTGCCACAGATCACCTTCCAGTGGATCACTGACCTTGAGGGGACACTAGTCCCTAACACTTTGGCTTCAGCCTCCTTGCTCACAACCTAGAGATACCAGAGGTATCTATACCCAGGTGATGAGGCATAATTGGGGGGGGGGGGGCATTGAAAGTACACTAAGCATTACAAGATACTCCCAACAAGAATAGTTGGACTAAGGCCTGGAATCTAACCCCATTATGGCCTCTGGTTAGTGACAAGACAGGGAGAGCTTGTTCCTGAATGTCACCTGAGTGTAAAGCCCAGACCTATGTACACCTGGCCATGCTAGCACCAAAGGAGAGTCTTGCATCTCTAAACCAGCTAAATTCTCTTTATTTTTTTATTCAGCTATTCTCTTTTATTTTAAGAGGGGAGGGAGAGGGAAGGAGAAAGACAGGCATTCAGTGGTCACATGTTCTTTGAAGAGGAAGGTAAGAGACAAGGAGGCCTGGCCGGAGACCATAAAGAAACCATGCCATTCCTGCGGTATCATGGTTATCACCTTAAATGAAATATTCAGCTTCCAGAATGAGGAGATCAAACATCTTCCTGTGTGGTTGAACTTCCATAGCCACAATACAAGATGAGCTGCCACCAAACCTCCTTACTTTCTTCTTAAAATTCTCAAGGACCTGGAAGAGCCCTACTAGCACTTGAAGTCCATAGCAACCTGACCAAGGCATGCTCATAGACCCATGATATGCAAAGAGACATGGATGGGGACTCATGTGTTCTATCACACTGGGGGCAGTCTCCTCTAATTCAGGCACTACACAAACCATTCTGAATCATGTAACCCTAGTCTCAAAACCCTCTCTGAAACCTTATGCCTCAGCTCTGACACTCTAAGGAGGAGCTTGTCTAGAAAGGATTCTACTGGGGTGTAGTGGTCTGAGGAAGATATCCCTGTAAGTCTTGGACATCTGAATACTTGATGAGCCACAGAATATTTGAACAGCCGCTCGTGGGGAAAACTAGGAGGTTAGGCCTTTCTGGAGGAAGTATGTCACCAGGGGTAAGCTTTGAAGTTTCTAAAGAATTGTCCCCTTTTTACCTCCTGCTTCTGCTTTGAAAAGTGAGCTCTGGGCTGTGGCTCCAGCCCAGGCCTGTCTGCTGCACTCCCTGCTTTAATAGGGATAGACTCCAATCTCTCTGCAGCTGTAAGCCCCAAATACTTTCTCTTCTGGAGATTGCCTTGATTGTGTTGCTTGATCACAGCAATAGAAACCAAGACTAACACGTGGGGTCTTCACCAGAGGCCACCTTGGCAAGGATGAGTATCTCTGTGTTGGGGCAAGACAGAGGCACAGCCAAGAGAGCTAAGTGTGCAACAGAAACCATGGTTTCACAGGGGTGAGGACCAAATACACCCTACAAAACCTTGCAAATTTGAATAAGTTTCAGCAAAAAAAGATATAACGTAGGTACTGCCTACTACATGCCCCAGAAGGCCCCACTTCCTCTCCTCAGACAGATTCAAATAGCTTCTTAGAGGTCTTCAGAAATCCTTGCTGCCTTAGAAAACACACAAAGAAGCCAGAGGTGAGTAAGTGCAGCAACATCTTGTTCATGCCTCAGAAGACAGTGGGCAGAAGCCCTGAAACGAGAGGAGAGGCAGAGCAAGCACAGAAAAGGTATAAGAGGTATAAGAACTGTTTAAAGTTGTGAAACCAACCGTTTCCTATATGTGATGTTTTCATGGATGGGTTTTGGCATATCATTTACAAATTGGGGTGGTTTGAGCAGCAGGGTGCACAACAGACAGACGGAGACATGGATTTTCGCATTGCGTGTTGGTTGGATGATGTGAGTCAGCAGGTAGGTTAAGGTAAATCAAGAACAAAAACAGGAAACAAAAGAGAAAATGAGTCAACGACTTGAAAACTCTTGACCCCTTAACTAGAAAATGTAGGACTTTGTTAAAGCACATAATTTTCTGAAAGTGTATCCGTTCAAAGCATGCTTTTGAAATCTATAGGTTATGCAGACAATGAGAACTATTTGCATTTGCTCGTAATGCAAATCAAACGGTGGGTCACAGACACGTTATTATTATTTTTATTTCCAGGCAAAGAAATCAATGTCAGTTTTATGAACTTATAGCCCTCTTCTAGGCAACCTTGCAGCATCTATGGTTTTTAAACTGGGGGTGGAAACTGACATTCAAATTTTTGCCTAGGGAAAAAAAGGGCATTTGCAAAGCAAATGTATAAAATGGTTCCAAATGAAAAACACACAAACAGAATACTAATCAATCGACATGATGGTTTTCCTTTCATCTCATCTCCTCCAGGTACAGTAAGAGTCAGGGCCTGAGCTCCAAGAGCAAGTGGCCAAAATGTAGCTGAGTTTTGACAATACCTGGCCTCTCAGCCTCCTAGCCTCCCAGCAGCCCTGCTGGGCACTAAGGCTCCTGATGCTTTGGACCAAACTGCACACAATCAGAGGCTTCCATAGCTGACCATCTAGCAGCTCAGGAACAGAATGGTTTTGGCTCCTGCACCACATGCCTCTGCCTGGAACAAAGCTCTACACACCAGTGATATCAGCCAGTTTCTGGCTCTTGCCTGAATCCTTCTTCTTAGGTTATTTTCAGCAATCAGCAGTCCAGATCTCTCTAGGAAAGGGTATTTCCCTGTGTGGAACCACCTAGCACTGTCCATACATTAGGTGCCTGATGTTTAGATCACTTTATCTGGTAAGCAAAGAATCCTGTTTCCAGGGAGGCAGTACATTGACAGCAAAAACATAGTAAACCTCCTCCTCAGAAACCACACTGGGACTAACACTTCCAACTGAGATGTATTGTGGTGAGCAGCCACTTTTGAGAGTCTATAAAACCAGGAACTGGAAAGACAAAACACCTTGGCTTTTCTATTTAAGAGGCAGATTCCAGTTTTTCTTCTTGGAATAAATGCATCAATAGCATTGTAAAACCATGAAACATACCATATATACAAACAAATCTGCATAAATTAATTTGAAGAAAAATAAAAACAAATTCCACACAGTTACCACTCAGCTTAAAAAGCACGAGTATCATCATCACTTTTGAATTCTTCCTATCTAGACACCTAGAAGTGGTAGCAATCTCTAATACTTACCAATAACTGCTTGTCTTTACAGTTTTACTACCGACTCTTATGATGCCTTATGTTTTGCCTTTGCAATGGAGCTTGTGCAAGCTCTGACTTATTTAAACCTGGCTCTGACAAGGAGTAGACACCTGAGAAGTGTCCACACTGATGTGGTTGTTACTTATGCATGGACACTTCTGTTTTCTCAGTAGTGACATACCCCGGGAGTTGACACACTGCACTGCTGGTATGTGCCTAGACATCTCTGTGCTGCTATAGCATCCATGTGAAAAGCTAAGCTGAACGTGTGCATATTGCCAACTTTTTAGCTTCTGTAAAATTTTTTTACATAGGCTGGACCAGATGACAGCTGTCTGAGAGTTCTAGATGGCCTACATTCCGTCAACCCTAAGCATGGGAATGTCTAATGGTTGACAGACCAGGTGGTATAAAATGGCAACTCGATGTCATTTCAGCCTGTGTTCCTCTGACTACAGAGAAGGTTGACTACCTTCTCCTATGCTAATTGGCCATTTGTGTTTTCTAATTTGTAAACTTCCCAATAACACCTTCGGTTTGTTTCCCCATTTTGTTGCTGTGTTTATTCTCACTCACAGAAGGTCCTTGTTGCCTAGAACCTTCCACAACTCACTTCTGTAATCTCTTGACTGGCTCCTGCTCATCTCCTTGGTCACGACAGGTGGGAGCATCCCAGGACTCAGTCATTCATCTCCTATTGTCCTCATTCAGTCTTACATATCTAACACCATTTTATACACTCACTACCACAAAATTTCATGTAGTTGACCTGGTTTTCTTCACTAAACTCCAGGGCTATTTGTCCAATAGCCTACTGGACAATTCAAGGAAATCTACCAGGAAACTCAAACCTAGGATGTCCAGCTACATACCAACTTCCACAACAAAACTATTTCTAAAATATTCGCATCATTAACCACATCAACCATAAATCTTTTCCTATTTCTATCCACTATAATCCATTTTTCCAAGTGCATATACCAAATTTCACATCACAGTTGTCTCATCTTTCATAGCCACATATGGTTCATCCATTGCTCTGTCTTCAAACTATAGTTAGAATTTGACAGTTTCTCACACACAGTTCATCTCACAATTCTACAGCCCGACTCCCAGCAGAAAAGTCCTATAGTAAACATGGCTGATAGACCTCAACATCTCAGGGCCAGAACCCAACACTGTATTAACTTCTTTCCCTGCGGGGAGAGGGGCTCATTGCTAGGCACTTCCCAGAAGGTGGATGTTCCCTGGCTTCTGCCCTAGAAGCCCTTAACTACTAACTAATAGTAGTTGATAAAAACTCCCTCAACTTCCTTGTCACTTAATAGAATGACAGGCATGTTTCACACTCACTCAGAATTCCCTAAATGATAACTTCTAGAAGTAAATGCCTTTGTGGGTGGCCACTTTGCCTTCTGGCACTTCCCTACTTCCCTACTAGTATTCCCAAGATAAACTTCCAAACGTAAGAAGCCATCAAATGACCTGTGACTTAATGAGGCTGGACCACAGACTTTTTGAGGGTGTCATCTGAGAGTAACAGTGGCCCTTCTGATATGTTCAAATGCATTCTCAACATGGAGCTATGCAAGAGTTTCCATACTGGTCAGTGTATCTGACTCAATTGTTATGAAGGGTAGAGCTGTTGCTACATGGCAGACAAGAGAGAAGTCCACCTGGGACTTGTAGCTCCCACAGCCTTTCCAGATGTCATGGCCAGTCTTAAACTGTGACTGAACTACCACACTGACCAGAGACAGACAAGTGAATGGTAAACAAGAGGGTAAGGGCATAGACTGCTTCATCAGGCTAGAAACCAGAGCAGTAGAGACTTGGACGTTTGTCTGGGACTCTAGAAGTGAGTAGAGAGACACAATGATGACATCGGCTCACTTGAACTAACTAACACACCAGAGAGTACCAGTCTGTCTCCAGGGAACCAGGAGGTATTATCTAAAAATATGCTCCATATTCAACATGAGCTCTGAGTGAAGTCTGGCCAGGTAAGAGCCTGCTCCTGGTGGGTTCCTGTGACAATGGCACCAGTGGGGTCCCCTAGTGCAACAACAAATGTAGCCAGAGCTCACTTCCTGCCATACATGCACCCAGGGAGCTGTCAGGGGCTGCAGACTGATCCCTTTGCCCATGTGGTTCTGAGGTAAGTTCCTGCAGTTTCTTTCCACTGCAGAGACACGTCTGATGGGAGGCCTGCCCCCATCTCAAAGGTCCCTGGAAAATAACACAAACCCTGCCTTCACACTTGGCTCAAGATACAGCATCCCACATCCTTCTCCTACCACAGCCATTTCCTAGACCTTACCTACTTTTTTTTTTTTAAGAAGTAACTTTTACATGAACATCCAATTCAGCAGCTGCTCCTAGAGATGGTATTTTCTATTTCCAATTTAATGTGTCACACTAAAAAATATTGCTTTATGATTCCAATGCTTTGAAAACTGTTTATGTCCTAAAATTGGACAATATTTGGAGATTATCCATATATGTTTAATAAGAGTATTGTTTAATAGACAAGTAGAGACTTAAAAATATAAATTCTTATTGAGTTACAAATTCTTACTGCATTTGGCTTATATATTCTTGATACCAAGTTGTTAAATATGTTCAACACTCAAACACATGCACACATGCACACAGACAGACAGACAGACAGACAGACAGACACACACACACACACACACACACACACACACACACACACACGTCTTAAGATTCCTATCTTCTTGGAAAGCAATTACCATGGAGCTCTAGGAGATTCTTAGGCCACCAAGCTGAAAGACCTCTGAGAACCACTTTTAAAACAAGATTTATTTGTTCTCTGTGTGTATGTACATTTTGTCTGCATGTATGACTGGGTAACATATGCACGTCTGGTGTCCAAGGTGTCAGATCTCATGGAGCTAGAGTTACAGATGGTTGTGAACCTCCATGTGGGTGCTGGGAATTGAACCCAGGTCCTTCCCGAGGGCAGACCGTGCTCTTGACTGCTGAGTCATCTCTCTAGCCCCAGAACTACTTTCTTATCTGAGAACAACAACTGCTGACATAACAGCCAAACATCCAGCTCCATCTCTGGAGAACGGCAGTAGCAGTGACCTGTCCTGGCACTGCCGGGCCTCGTGAAGAAGGCAGTTACAGTGGGACCTGGGGACACACATAGGGGGCAACCCTCTAGAAGGAAGACACTTTGGACCCTGGATGGGGGATTGAAAATGCTACTTACCGCAATCTCTGTTACTAAAATATCAGTAATACTTCCCAACACAGTGACAAAGTCAAAGACGTTCCAGGCATCTCTGAAGTAGTTCTAGACAAAGAGAGGACAGTCAGTGCTGATGGTAAAAGCTTATCTGAGCAAGGACCTGTGGGTCATGACCACTGATCGAGAAAGGGTCAAAGGGGGGTAGATGCTTAATGTAAGGCTGATGACCAGTAGACACCACAGTACGCATGCAAATACTTGCAGCCTGGGTAAAGGTACAACTGAGGGCTAAAACTCCAGAAAATTGACTCAGACTTGCATGTGGCCCAGCCCAGAATAGGACAAGTCTCAAACAATTGAGAGCAAAACATTTCTTCCTTGGGACCCCGACAGTATCACATGTGTTTCAAAAGCCACCCAAAAGAAGGAAAGAATACTAGAATACAGCTTATCAAAAAGCAAAGAGGAAGTTGAGGCACATACCAGAACCCCGAAGGCGATGATCTTCAATATGCATTCCATAGAGAACATGGATGTGAAGACAATGTTCAGGCATTTCAGCATCAGCTCGTACTCATAAGGTGCATCATAGAACTACCCAGAGAAATAAGGGCTGATGGCCAAGGATACACCAGCCCCAATACCCCAACTGGAACTGTTACAACTTCCTGTCTACACCGTGGGTAGAAAAACATCTACATCTGCCCATACCTGGGTCACCCCTCCTTGTTCTTTCCAGTTCTTCCAGAACCTTCTCACTGCCTCAGCTATAAATAAGAGAGAATAGGATCCCATAGGCACCATGTGATGGCTAGGAAATGAGGTCACTCAGTTCCAACAAGTGCCAGCAAAAAGGGAATCTCCACTAGGCCTCAAAATAAGACTCACACTCAAGCTGTACAGCAGTTTTCACCTAATTCAAATATTTCCTCTAGAGAGACTTCTTATGTCTGGGAATGATGACATTGGCAAGACCCATGAGAGTCTTTCTTCAGGGTTACAGAAACAGTAAACCATTAGGGGAGGGGACTCTGACCAGACTAGCTGCAGAGAAGAGATTCTCAGACATGTTGAGCTGCCTGCAAGTTGGGGCAAAGAGCTCTTCAGTTACAGCTTTTCTGAGTCGTTGTGATGGTTTGAAAGAAAATGGCCCCCAAAGGGCATGGCACTATTAGGAGGGGTGGTCTTGTTGGATGAAGTGTGTCACTGTGGGAGGTTGGCTTTGAGGTCTTTTCTCTCAAGCTTCACTCAGTGTGACAGTCAGTCAACTTCCTGCTGCCTTCTGGACAAGATGTAGGCAGCACTATATCTGCCTGCACACTGCCATGCCTCCTGTCATGATGATAATGTACTGAACCTCTGAAACTGTAAGCCAGTCCCTCCACCAGTTCTCTTTGTAAAGAGACACATGGTCATGGTGTCTCTTCATAGCAATAAATAAAGCCTAAGAGAGTCATAATCAATGCTGAGGTGTTTTATTTTATTTACTTATTTTTTGGTAATATATTTGCCCTGTCCCTTCTTCTGTAAGTAAGCCCAATAATGATTCACATGGTTAGACTTTGGTAGAATTATTACTTGGTCTGTTGTGGATCCCTATCTGAGTGAGTAGCAGAGTGAGAAAGAGAGAGAGAGAGAGAGTGTGTGTGTGTGTGTGTGTGTGTGTGTGTGTGTGTGTGTGATGTCTCCTTAGAAAAAGTCTCACGCACAACAACCCCTAGTAAGTGCGGTGGTCCTTACATACCTTCATCATCAGCACCACTGTGTTGAGGGCTATCATGGCCATAATGAAGTACTCAAAGGGTGGAGAGACCACGAAAGTCCAGGTCTTATATTGGAGCGACTGCTTGTTTTGGGGCATGTACCGAGTCAGGGGTTTGGCGCTGATAGCAAAGTCGATGCAAGCCCTCTGCAGGTAGAGAAGGGAGTACCATGAACTCAACACACTGCTCACCACAACTGGAACTGTCTCCCCAGGCCCTTTCAGGAAGCCCAGATAGGAAAAGGCAGTGTAAGTAACTAAGCTTCCTCCAGGTAGGTCCAACTGACCAGCACAGTCTCTATTTGCAGAAATAAAGAGGTGCTGCCTATGCCAGCCACAAGCCAGCCACGTATAAAAGGAAGTCTGATCTTGCCCATATACCCATGTCCCAGGATCTCATAACATCTACCTACCTCGTTCTTTTCCAAGCTGCATTCAGACATCACCTTGTCTCCCTGTTCCTGGAAGGTGATAATGATCAAGGCCACAAAGATGTTCACAAAGAAAAAAGGGAAGACCACAAAATAGACCACGTAGAAGATGGAAAGCTCCATCCGGAACCCAGGGCTTGGCCCCTGCTCCTCATAGGTGGCATCCACAGAGTGTTTCAGCACCCTAGGCAAGGAAGGAGCAGACTTCAGGAGGGCTTCCAGAGACACTGGGTCTGCACTTCAAGAGCAGGACTCATCTCTGTACCTCAGAGACAGGGCTCAGGTCTGCACCTCAGGGATGGGGATCCAGGGTCTTCACCTCAGTGTCATACCCCAGGGAAAAGAAGCAGGTCCGCACCTTGGGTTTAGGACTTAGGCGCGCACTTCAGGGATAGTGCTGACCTGTGTACCTCAGGGATGAGGTTGTTTGTATTCAGGGACAGGGCACAAGTCTGTGCTTCACAGAAAGGACTCAAGTGGTACCTCAGAGATATGGTGCGTATTTATATCTTAGGGGTTAAACTCAATTTGTCCTAGAGAACCACACCCAACCTCCTTATGGGGTTGGAGGTAGGTTAACCAAGCAAACCCTGCCTCAAATAGCTACAGTGATTAGATTAGCACTCACATGGGCCACCCCTCTCCTGTAGACACCGTGAAGAGTGTCAACAGGGCCCAGAGCACATTGTCATAGTGGAAATCATATTTTTTCCACTGCCTTGGCTGAGCTTCCACTTCTTCCTTCTCATAATCCAAATACTGACCCCTAGAAACAAGAACATAGAGATGAAGAAAGTTAAAGGGATTCAGTTCAAACACACTCATATAGTCAAACGGTTTCTGAATATTAACAAGACCATTCCATGTGGAAAGAGCAGTCTCCTCAACGACAGTGCTGAGGTGAATGTATTTCCAGCCTCTCTACGTCAAACCCACTACTATACCTCACTGCATATTTTACAAAACTGGGCCACTTTCCTTATCCATAGAGATGTATATGTAGATTTTGGAACTGGTTGAGTTCAATATTCAATATTTTTTTATAATAAAATGTTATTAAGAGTGAAAAAATTAGACCAAAAATGTAAATGTAGGTTATCAAATCTATAAAATTCTTTGAAGAAAAAACATGGCAAATCTTTACAAGCCTATATTTGGGAATGGATTCTTAACTAGAACAACAAAAATAAAGGGAAAGGTAAATTGGACTTCAGCAAAATTAAAATCTTCTGCTGTTTCAAAACAAAAAAAAACACGATAAAAATGTAGGAGAAGACTGGTGAGCCAGGTTAGTGGTTAAAATACACGCTGTCCAGACTGACGACCAGCGTTCGATCCCTAAGCTATGGTGAGAAAAGGAGGGAACTGGTGTTCACAAGTTGCCCTCTGACCTCCATGTGGGTACTGTGGCATGTGCCCCACCCCAAAATAAATGCAATGACTCATTCTTAGAGTAAGAGCTCTCTTGGGGTGGTGGTGCATGCCTTCAATTCCAGCATTCAGGAAGCTGAGGCAGGAGGGTCATGAGTTCTAGCCTCAATCTTAGAGGGGGGGGGTGAAAAGATGATCCAAATAAAGAAATCTTTGATCAGAAAACTTGTATTTAGAACACGTAAAATATGAATAAAATCTATACCAAAAGAGACAACCTATTGTTTTAAAAATGGATCAAATAATCTGAAGAGACATTTCCATTGAAGAAGTCATACAAAAAAACAACTATCACAAAAAAATGCTCAATATCATCAATTATCAGAAAAAAATGCACGAGGTATCACTTCATTCCTATTAGGATAAAGGTAACTAGATAAAGGCAAACAGGGCCAGCAAGATGGCTCAGCAGGTCAAGGGCTTGCTGCAAAGCCTACCTGCCTGAGTTTAATCCCTGGGATCTAAACGGTAGAATACAGGAAGTGCTGGGCCATGTATGCACTGCCCCTGCCACACACACACAGAATGAAAAATTAAATAAAAGCAATAAAGGTAATGAGCATTGGTAAGGATCTAGAAAAATCAGAACTCTTGGTAGAAATAAAAAATGGCTCAGCCACTTAAAATATCATCTGGCATCTCTTCATATAGCAAAACAGTTACCATATTACCTATGAGTTTCGCTTCTGGCTACACATCCAAGAGAAATTAAAACACACTTGAGTAAAAATGCTGATGGTAGATGGCAGCGTTATCTGCAATAACCAGAAGGCAGAAACAGCCTAAATATCAAGTAACAAGTAACTCAGTGAATACATGTGACTCATCACAGAACTGATTCTAAGCCATAAAAAGGAGCCAGGCGCTCACAGGACGGATGAGCCTCAGTTTACCTGCAGTCCCTCTCCAGTTCCTTGGATTCATCGGTGCAGTAGAAGAACTTTCCTTTGAAGAGCTGTACGGCAATGACAGCAAATATGAACATGAAGAGCATGTACACGATCAAGATGTTGAGGACATTCTTCAGGGAGTTGACCACACAGTCAAACACGGCCTGCGGGGAGAACACAGAGGCCAGTCACTCCGCACGGTAGAGGCAAAGTGGAGTCCGGGGGTCATGAGGGAGAGCTAGGTCACTGAGAATGGGTAGGGGATGGGGTTAGGTAGGAAAGAGTTACGAGTCAGAAGACCTGGACTCCCAGAGGCATACAAGAACCACTTAGGACCCTCTAACCCGTTACCTCAGAGGGCAGTACTGCAAGCTACCTTAAGAGTCTCTCTCAGGAAGGGGCTGTGATGATACAGACCTAATAAAATTAGTCTGGACTATCAGAGGACAGGGCCTTCTCTCCAGCCTGTTTTGTTTTTTCGAGGCAGGGTTTTCTGTATAGCCCTGGCAGTCCTGAAAGTTGCTCTGTAGACCAGGCTGGCCTCGAACTCATAGAGATCCTCCTGCTTCTGCCTCCCAAGTGCTGAGACAAAAGGCATGCACCACCACCGCCTGGGTCATCCTGGCTTTCACCAGTGGTCTGGAGGTACCAGACCAGCCACCACCACCCCTAACCCCACCCACCCGCCCCGGGAAACTGTCCTTGCAATAAACTGGTACCAGGCCATAGGAAAGAGCCAGAAGGGACCAGACCTGTACAGAGAAAATGCACTAACCTTGTACACTGTCCCTGCTTTGTTCCTACCCAGCAATAGCATTGATATGGGGATGACTAAAGTTGTAGACACGGAACTATGTCCCTGAGGACCATGGGACAGAGAATTTGAATGTGTTCCAGACTCTAGATGTGACTCGGGATCCTCATCCTGTTCCCAGGGCTGATCTACCGCTCAAGCTAGCTTAAAGACCACAGGCAATCTCCAGACACTGGTTAGCATACTCCCAATGCTGCCAGCTGCCTAGGCCAAGGAAGCTGCAGGCCCGTGCAGAACATCCTTTTCCTGTTGCCTCAAGAACAAGTGTTGCCTTGGCCTGGGGACTCCTGAGGCCTTTCTAGCTCACTACCCCACATACCACTTGATACTCAAGTACTAACCCACCTTTTCCTTATAACCTGCACTTTGACTAGTGTGTCTGAGTTTCCATGCCCTCGCTGTTGGAATGAAATCCTAAGTCATAAGCTTTGAAGAACTAGAGAAGTAAAAATACTTGTTCTTGCCTTGGGCTCTTCCTACTCATTAGATTAGGTTTATACTGCACTTCCTTCACCCAGAAACTCAGCAGTACCCACCATCTTGTGTTGAGCCCAGAAGCTCCTTTCTGGAATCCCTGACTCCTGGTATCCTACCCTGGGTCCTCTGTCCTTCCCTGTCCTGCCAGCATCCCACCTAGTGCTGGGGGTCAAGGACGAGAGTCCTGCTGGGAACAGACCTCCTTGGAGAAGGGTCCTGGGAGTTAAGCAAGACTGTCCCCTCATACAGGTGAACAGTTTGTGAAGACACATGCACCCACCCACACACCAGTGCGCACACATGCACAGCACACGCCTTCAGCCCAGCTCTGGACTCAAACCTTGAGCTTGGGCAGCCGTTTGATGGTCTTGAGGGGCCGCAGGACACGCAGGACTCTCAGGGACTTGATGGTGTTGATGTCTTTCCCTTTGGATCCTCTAGAAGGGAGAAGTTGCTGACGCTGACCGGCAGAGTGCTGGCTTGGGTCCAGCTCCCACCCAGTCCCCTCGGTCTGTCTAATAAGGGCCTATGCATTTGTCTCAGGCTCCAGGTAGACAACTTGGCGGGGAGGGGGGGGGGGATCTTCCTATGGCTGCCTGAGAACGGGGGTGGCCTAGGGCTGGTACCAAGCCACAGTGACACAGCTAGTCTACAGGGAAAGCTGATTTCTCAAGAGGAAAGAGCCCATGCTCTTGGCTGTAATAGCTACTCCCACCTGCCCAGAGTTCCTGACAGACACCTCCAAACCAACATAGTGAGAATCTGTGAGCCTGCCTATTGTGCTAGAACTTGGGGGTGCCACCTGACTGTCATCAGCTGCAGAACACCCCTCAAGAGACCAAAGAGGAAGTAAGGGAAGAGTAAGAAAGAGACAAATACAGAAGCAATGGCAGATACTGGAGGAAAGTGAGATAGGAAAAGAAGGATCAAAGGGATAATGGGAAGGGGGGGGGGGCAACGGGACGGGACAGACCCAGAGAAGCACCCGGATACCAGGATGATCAAGAAAGTAGGAGAGTCAGGAAGTTAGGCAAAACTCCAGGTACCAGCGGCAAGCCCAAAAGTCTAGGTTTGGGAGAGATGGTTCAACAGTAAGGGCACTGGCTGCTCTTCCAGAGGTTTGGAGTTCAATTCCCAGCACCCACATGGCGGCTCACAACCCTCTTCAGCATAAAGGCTTACATGCAGATAGAGCTCTCACATACACAAAATAAATACATCTTTAGAAAAGAACCCCCCTGGAAACCAGAGCAGACACAAATGCTGTCTCTGCCTGTTGGAGGTTGGGGATAGCAAGAACTAACATTCAGGGGCCTGCCTATCCTAGTCAGCCCTGACATGACTCCCACCCATGAGCCTGGCCTGTAAGTGTGGCTGGATCTGCCCCAAATGCCTTCCCTTGGGCTTAGGTAAAGCTCTGGGCTAAATAGGAAGCTGCTGTACATCCTAGGCCTTCTTCACAGGGAAGGAGAGGGATGGCCCCCACACTTCCCTTTCCTGAGCTCCACATCTCAGAACCAGATCAAACTCCTTAAAGCTGGGCATTTCAGAAATATGGAGCTGAGGCAGGCTTGCAAGTCTGCGGTTATTCGGGGCTGGCTTGGTTCACAAAACAAAAAAAAACTTGCCTTTCTTCCTCAACACTTCCAATACCCCCTTTGGCCACCCACCTCTGGCAGTACCAGAACACAGGCCAGCCAGGGCAGGTGGCAAAGTGGGGGGGGGGGGGGCTTCTAAGAACTGTTCACTGGAACCACTCTCTAGACTCAGTGCTGCACAAATAAAGGAAACTCAGGGGCAGATCTCTGGGAAAGTCGGAGATATTAGAGAGAGTAAACCCCACAGTTAGATCTTACCCAGCTGTCTTCTAGCTTCCTCAGCCTGGCTTTTCTTGGCTTCTGCCCTTTTGGCTTTCCACGCCTGCCTTAAATACTCTCTCTGCTCAGTTAAGGCGTGGCCCCACCACTGCCTGCCTGAGAGCTTGAAACTCCTTCTGTAAACTAAAATGACTTCGAACTCAGTTTGAATTAAGGGCATAGGTCACCACTCCCCGGATACTCCCTGTGCTGGGATTAAAGGTGTGAATCACCACTCTGATCCTCCTAGACTGACTGTGGGTAGATCCCTCTTATATCTCCGAAACTTTTGGATCGTTTATTAAATCCCCACAATTCAGGCCCTTCCCTCTGCTCACTCAAGAGACCACAGGGCTGAGTCCCATCCTTTCCTTATACCACCTGGAGCCCCCGACATGCTGCCTGCAGTTCTCCAGGGCCCTTGCTAATATTCTAGCAAAATATTCATTTCCTTTGTCATCTCCTTAATGGACACTAGGTCCATTAAGACACCCAGAGGAGACACTGGGAAGAACTGAGAAGGAAGTTATACAAAGGAAAGTAGCAAGAAAGCTGCATTTCCAGAGAGCAGTCACTTGGGAAGGCACGTCAGAATGTCCAGCATCATGGCCCGTGGTCACTACTGGCAGCTTCTACCCAGACCCCTCATGTTCTCTGAGCTGATGTTCCAGCCTCTAGTACTCTCGCTCAGATACTCAGTTCACGGAGGGCCTCTCTACCAAGGACTGACCATGCCTAGCCCAGCCCGGCCCCCAAGCAGTCCCCAGAGGCATGGCAGGAATGGTGACCTGAGGATGGCTCCTAGGAAGTAGCATGCAGCCTAAAGAGGGTGAAGGTGGATGAGTAGGAGTGAGGCCATGATAGATGGGCCAGAGGCCAGAGGCGTGCCATGACATTAGGCAAAAATGAAGGGAAGGGGAGGCATTACCCCATGAAGCTCCTACCAGAGTCCAGCAACAAGAAGACAAAGAGAACAGAGTCAGCGCTGTGGGAGGCAGAAGGCAAGCCTCCACTGGCCCCTCCCAGGCCCAGAGAAATACAGACCCTCCCGTTTGGGTCATTCCTGTTTCTAAATCTTATCCCACAATGTTCTATCATCCCATGTCTGGCCCAACCTAGACTCTCCATGGAGGGTCTAGTCCCAACTATCACCAAACTAAGCTGGAATCAGAAAGAATAGATGTCTACCAGCTGGGGGAAAACACACAGCAATCCCTCAGTCAGGTGCTCACCTCAGAGCAGGTGAGCAGGCCCATGGGAGCAAGGTAGATGCCCCAAATTCAGAGGCCTGTTCAGCCAGTTGGTGGTGTCAGGAACAGAGGGCCTCAGTTTTCAACCCCACATTCCAGCCCTCAGAAGGCAGGACAGCCCTGCTTGTGCAGTTACAGAGCTACAGAACAAACCCGGGCCTGCCTCCTCTTTCTCACCTCATACCCTGTGGTCCTGGCTATGCCCATGGGATCCAGAGTGGATGGAAGGTTTACTTACGAGAAAGCAAATGCCACCAGGGCTCCACTGACAACAATGAAGTCCAGAATATTCCACAGGTCCCGGAAGTAGGCTCCAGGGTGCAGCAGCAATCCCAAGTCTATCATCTTAAGGGGATAAGCTGACATTAGAGTACAGTACATAAGGAAAAGAGAGATAGAGGCAGGCCCCAGCCACAGAGGGACGTAGTTCTAACTATAGGCCCATTGCTCACACCACACTACATACTGTGCACACCATGACCTCAGGATGGCTCTTTTTCAAATAATTTATTTTTATTTTTATGTGCATTGATGTTTTGCTTGCATGTATGTCTGTGGAAGTGTGTCAGATCTTAGAGTTACAGTCAGTTGTGAGCTACCATGTAGGTGCTGGGGATCGAACCTGGGTCCTCTGGAAGAGCAGTCAATGTTCTTAATCACTGAGACCTCTCTAGTCCCTGGGTCACATTCTTAAGTGGCTTTAATAGGGCCTTGACCTCAAAGTACCTACAGAGGATAGAACTGTTTTGAGTCCTGCTTAGGTTCCAGCCTTTCCTGCAGCTCCCCTGTGGTAAGAGCAGGCATGATCTCTTGGAAGAGTAGCATTGCCCAGACCTGAAAGCTAAGCTCAGGAGAAAAGACCAGCTGATCTGAGCTTCATGTTCTAACTCCGTCATTTCTGCTACAGTGACATTTCAAAAATACCACAATCTTTTATCTTCAACATCTGCAAAGTGAGCTTCCTCACAGATCCTTCCTCACAGACTGCAAGTATACTTATGGATTATCTTTAAGTGCTCTGTGCACCAAGTCTCTGAACTGATTACAAGCACGCAGGTGCACATGTATGTAGTTCACTGCACCATATGTACAGCTGTGTATGCCAGAAATTGACAAAGAGCCCCTTGCTTTAAAAAAAAATGTAGAAGTTGTCTATCAGGAAATCTCTAGATCCTAGATAAATTTAGTCTTCAGCATCTAACAATGCTCCAGCCATCTTTCTCTAAGGTCTTCATTCTATGCCTTGTTATATGGCTCCTTCTTTGTGGTTTTGAGGCAACTATGTGGAGAGGAGGCTGAGTACACACACACACACACACACACACACACACACACACACACACACACACACACACACACACACACACACACACACACAGGCATTTTAAATAAAGCCCGAAGCCCCCATACTTGAAAACCAAGAACTGCAGAAAAAGTACCCTAGCAGCATTCCATGGGACAGCATGACACTGGGGACCCTTTATGGTTTGTAAGGCTTTTAGTCATCAAAATACTTCATGTACACATGTGCATTTGCTAAGTGAACACGTGCCTTATTGCATACATTCCACTGAGTGAACACATGCCTGGTTGCACACATTATATGCTTCCATGGAAGCTGCAGGAGTTGCTACATCTCACCTTTATGACCATTTCAAAGGTGAAGACGCCTGTGAAGATGTAATCCATGTACTTCAAAGCCTAGAACCAAAGCAAAGGAGGGCTGCTTTAAGCAGGCCTGAATCTAGAGCTAGGATACGTCACTGGCCCCCCAGGTCTTTGAGTACAATCAGTTGGCAACAGTGTCAGGGCACCTCTCTGGGAAGGATCCTTTGGTGATTACCCTGCTAACTCTGGCATGCCACCAAGACAAGGACTAAAGGACATAAGCTTTCCCAGCTCTTTGTTACCCCCAGAGGGAAGAAGGATTTCAGGGAAAACAGGACACCAGCAACACCACCCCCATTCTTGTGGGCGCTGGGAATTCATCTAATGGTACCCTGGCAGCCTAGCAGCGGCGCCCCAGTAGTTATATGCTCACATTGTTCCGGGATGAATCAGTCCGCACAGGATCCTCAGCAGCCAGGGCAATGCTGCTCAGGGCAATGACCACAAGAATTACCATCTCAAAGTACCGCATGGTCACAATGTAATGGCAGAAGCGACGGAGCCTGTGAAAACGAGGTTCAGGTCAGCATAGAACAATACCCGAGTATGTCAACCTTTCCCACAAGACGGGCTCACTGGCTACCACAGGAACGCATGGCAGCATCAGAATGGAGCCTTGTCCACCCTTTACTTTTGTGGTGAAGAGTCTGTAGCCAGGTGACTGTGACTGAGTTTCCTTAAAAGGTATTTCAGGTTAGGGATCAGCAAACTACAATTCAAGGCCAGACCTTCTGCCTGTGAATAGCATTCTGTGGGAGGATAACTGTCTCCACTCAGTTGTGTGCTGTATGTAACCCCAGAGCAGATGACAGGAACCACTGGGCCCTTCACAGACCATGTAAAGAAGAGGGAATGGGTTAGAGGAGGTGATTTATAAAGAAAATATTTTAGTGTGTCAGCCTGGCAGGGAGCAGGCCACTCTTTCTCTAGAGTGCCTGGGCCTGTGATGAGTGCAAGCCACCACACCATATACCTGCCGCCCACATCAGCTGACCTGAACCTTTGTTTGGTTTTCAAAATCACTGTGCATCACATGAGAAAGCCAAGTTGCTGGCTACATGAAGCTTCACTCCAGTGAGCAATCACCACTGAGCAGTGCAGCAATAAATAAGCCAGAGTCTCTCATTTGCCAAGTGCTGAAGCAGCCACCTGGCCAGTTGGGAAGGCTGAACCCATGTGGCAGAAAAGAAAGAACAACCACAGACCTAGCAAGTGGAACAGACCTCTCTCCGACTATCATCAGAGCTTTAACAGGCTTCACAAGTCTAGCTCTGCCACCAAGCCTCCAGGTTCCTCCCCCAACTCCACATCCCCAGGAATGCCTGCTGTCAAAAAATTTGTAACTTTTCAGCCACCGTCCCTACTTCTGTCTCCCTCCTCTGTAATCCTCTGCCTATCCTACAAAGCTACTCTTCCCATGTCCCAGCGTCCTGTAAGCCCTTTATCCCTCAGCATGCTCTCTTCTCTTCTCACTCAGTTGTCCAGCTCACAGCTACATTCCCTCGATTCAGCTGCACTCCCAGACCACCTGGCCATGATGCGCCCCAGATGTCCTACTTTTGTGTGATCTAGCTCTGACTAGACCCCCAAAGCTCAGTCAGACTCCCAGACTCTTCACGGATGGACTGGTCTCACTTACTGCCCTCCCTCTTGTTGGTAAACAGGAATCTGTATACCCCCAACACCTCCCCTTCCATTTATTTCTAATGCATCATATCCTGAATATGACCCCCCACCCCAACACCTCACTTCCAAGCCTCTTCTCTCATTACCAAAGTCCCATCTCATCATCTCTTCCTTGTCCGGCTCCTAATCAGTGTCTTTTTCATATTTTTCCACTAGTGGGCAGCACTGAACCACAGTAGACAGGACCCCACCATGCCCTGTCCTCCACAAGACAGCCACGGGGAAGCTTCTCTTTACATCCATCGAACCAGCTGTCTTCTTCTGGACCATTAGAAATGTCCTCTCCATCTCATCCTAATGCATCCTTCATCTTCAACCAAGACATCACTCCCTGCAGGACAACTCCATCAGCCTTCTCCTGCTTGCTCCAGAACATTGGAACCACCCATCTTACACCTTTCTGCCTCACAAGCACAGTCATCCCAAGGAAGGCAGGAAAGGTATGACTCGGTTACCGGTTCCTCCTAACCCTGAGCCTAACAGAGTAAGCACCCAGCGAAAGGCGCTGAATGAAAAAAAAACGGTAGGAAAGGAAAGAGCACATTGGTGAGAAGAGCTGTGTGTAGACTCTTGGGAAACTGAGTCATTCTTCTCACAGTGCTCCCTTCTGACCTCTTCACCTCCACCCGGCTCTGGCCAGAGTATTCTTCCTACCTTTCCTCAAGTTTTTGATCTGTTCTTCCCTCTGAGGCTCCGACCTCATCTTTCCACTAACTTCAACAATATCGGAAGCCTACCACCGCCTCTGCCTGTTTCTTTCTAGTACTCGTCACTGTCTAGTATCTTCTTTATCACTGTATCATTTTGTCTGTTTGTCTTTCCCACTTTCCTACATGCTTTAAATAAAGACAAGTCTTGCCTGTCTTCATCATAACTGCATTTCAGCATGTACAATGAATGCTGTTTGCATGTGAATGCTGTTTGGATTAACGAAGTACCAAAACGATGAGTGGATGGTAAGTCATGACCAACATGGAAAGGAATGTACAGCCAAGGGAAAGTGAATGACTGAACTCTGTGCCTTAAGTATCAGCAGGGTCCTGGGGGAGGCAGTGAACATAACAGGGAAGAAGAAGGTTCCTTCCTCTGAGAGGAACTGGCATCTGGCCCAGCCCCATCACCAAGACCACATGGCTGTGTGTCTATACAGAACACAAAACTCTGTGTTTCGGTATCTTCATCTATAAAACCAGGTGACATATGTGCCTCCGAGGACTGCTAAGACAAAGGTGTTCAATAAATGTGTAGAATTAGTCTCTACAAGGTGCATAACCCATACTTGCTGGCTAGTGCGCTCACCCACTCATGGCAGAGACACAGGCAGGACAAACCCAGGCCATAGGCACTGAGAAGACTCACAGGTTGGTGGGGCTGAGACAGAACATGGAGCTGTATGGAACAATGGGCCGGGGGCCTCTTCTCAGAACATCGTCAGCCTCTTCCTCCTTCTTGCCCTCTGCTTGGCCTTCGAGGTCCACATTATCACCTGTAAGGACACAGGGCCTCCAAATTAGGAAGTGTACATGCATAAAGCTGTAACACATGGGTCTCTCCCAGCTCCAGACCATGGACAAGTGAGGCTACCATATGCCCAGCCAAGAAAGGACATTTGGCTAAGAACAACGCTTTACTGAGCAGAATCTGCTGCCAGATCTGGAGATAGAGGACAGCCTGCACACATGTGAGCAGGCCCTGCTTGCCTCCTACACTGTGATGTGAGAGACATCATGGTGATATGGACCCAATGCCTCCCAGAGCCTGGTGAGCCCCTCCCTCTGCCTGGCAGAACTCTGGGCAGCAAGACAGGGTACAGCAAGGGACTTCCAGGAACCCATAAACCTGAACATAATCCCTGAGACCCATCATCTAGATCCAGCTTGACTTGACCTGGGGTTTCTCTTGCAGGTCTCTGGAGAATAGAGGCCACCTCACTTCTAGACCCAATTCTTTGGGCTCTTCAGTGACACCTAATCATTGCTGCCTCGGCACCACCCCCTCCTTTGCTCTTTCGATCCCACCATCTTTGTGCCCATAAACTCAGCTCCCTAGGTCATACCAGCCAGGAGCAGCATGCTTTTCAGGTAAGCTATATATTTCTCTCAACTCAACTTTTAGCTATACTAATGCATTGTTTCAGTTCTTGTGGATAGCATCCCTGCTAAAACCTCAGGTGACCTGAGCCACCTCCCAAGTTCTTTTCACCTCTTTTAAAAAACTATGCATAAATCAAAGCAGATATTAAAGAGCAGTAATAACAGAATTTCTCATGCCAAAGCCCACGGAGGAGATCTCAGAACCCAGCCTCTCTGATCACTGGCCACTCAACGCAGCAGAAAACAGCTGGGGCAAACAGGAGTTTGGCTCAAGAATCGCCCACCTGCCAGTACTTTAAAGCAAATGCTTTGAAATGAACACCATCAAATTTTTCTGCTGAAAATGTAAGGTACATCATTTTCTACAAAGAATAATGTCTGGGGTAAAGAGAACCTTTTAAGTTCTTTAATGGTGAAAATTTATAGAACACGCAACCACCGGTAATCTACAAAAATACATGGACGATATTGAAAACATATAAGTTTAAAGGACACAAGAGGTATATGAAATATAATGGTAACAGAGGAGACGTTAGCCCCACACCTTCTGTCCCAAAGGAGCCCTGTCACAGCAGAGGCCCCGCACATAGGGACACAGAAGACCAGTTGTGAGCAGCTTTCTGAAAACAGCTGCTTTTTCATTTTTACCAATTAGAAAATGTTTCCATGATGAGCACATACTACTTTAAAGAAACAAGTATCATTTTAACATTGTGCCTTTTATAACTCCTCCCCAAGAATTCAACAAAGCCCAGAAGTAAATGAAGAAAAGAAACGATCTGGACTCAAAGAACTAAATTATTAAACAGAAATGAAATAAAGATACCAGAGCCTGGATGGAACTACTACTGAGAAAAAAATTGTCATAACAAAATCAAGGAAAAATGATACACATATAAGCATGTAATAACAATTAGTGAATAACTGAAGAGGCCTGAATTTGAACAGGAGCAGGGAGGGGTCTATGAAAAGGGTCACAGTGAAAACCTCCACAGGTTTGCAAATCCACCCTGGAAAGCAGGTGAATTAAACAAGACTTCTTAGCGACAAGTGGATACACTGAACTGGAGGACAGAATAAGTGGGGCAGGAAGAGAGCCAGCCAACACTGATGTGGTTTTTTCCTTCCTCCAGGCCGACATCTGGACTGACCCAAGGAATGGCTGTGTGGGAAAAAGACCATCCCCAAGGTTGGCATTCGTTGTGTGACAGGGCAGAAATAGCCTCCTTCATCAAAACACATTCCAGAAGTGGCTACCCTGAGCAAGCCTGGGCTGCTGAGGAGGGGACATGCCCTGACAGAACTTGCCACATTTGGGCCACAGGATCTCATTAGACTAAGACTTTTAAAATAATTTAGGCCCAGTTTCCTATACACATGGCAGGGCACTGGTTAGGTGCTGTCCTGAGAAAGAATAAAAGTAAGCAGCCAGTGAGTCCTTTGTAGAAGGTAATGAATAAAAATAATAAGTGAATAAAATAATAATAAAAAGAAAATGCCAACGAACACACACAAAACAAGGTCACACAATCAAAAGGGTGGAAACGACAGACATCAGTTGGCACCACCAATGATTTCAGATTTAGACCTTTTTTTAGATGACAAATATAAAATGTGAGGGGGAAAAAAGTGAATCTTTTCAAAAAATTTCAAGCAATAAAACTCTGGAAATGGTTTACTGCCACCCCCAGTCCCTGTGACAGATGAAGAAACCTGTCTGAAGAAACTAAGATCAGTACCGGAGGGAACCCGACAGCAAATTTCTCTGGGAAGAAGAAGAAACAAGAGTCGCACATGTTCGCCCATATGTTCTCGGAGACCATCTCCCATTTGTCGCACTCAGCAACAAAATTCAAGCACAAACCACCTGTTCCACAGAGACAGGGAAGAAACATTGGTGTCTGAAGACATGGTGTCTGAGTCCAGAGGGGAAAACCTACGGAGAGAGTAAAGCCACAGGCATCTCTGATGGCACAGAGCAGTCTCTGGGTACAGAAGAGACCAGGCTCCTGGGAAGCAGCCTGCAGGAGCCACAGCCATAGGGTTCAGACTGGTCTCCACTCTGGGAGCAGACGCCACGAGGAAGGAATCTGCTGTACTGTATAGAGACCATTGCTGTTCTGTTCATGTTCTTTGAAGTTCTATAGACCCCTTCCCAATAGGTCTACTGCATTTTCAGGAAAACATATATCATGTTATAGCAATCTAAACACTGTCTCTATAGATAAACAATGACAATTTATATTTTAAGGGATTCTGAAAAGGGACTCTAAAACACTGATTATCAATGACAAGGAAGTGGAGTAAGACAAAGCAAATGTCACTGCTGCTGGATGCTAATGTACTTTCAAAAAATAGCTTAAGATATAAACAACCATACGCTAAGCTTCCAGAGAATGAATTATCAACAAACCTCAAGGCAATTATCATACAGGTCAATATCCTAATCATGGCACAATTAAATTAGAAATCACAGCAACAATCATAGAGGATTAGAATAAAAATTTCACATTTGGTAATTGAGGAATGGACTTTAAAGATCCCATCAATCCCAAGTGAGACACTGGCCAGGCACCACAGTGGTACATGTCTGCAATCCCAACACTTAGCTTAAGCATGCTTCTGCTTGTTAGGCAAGCTCCTCCCATCTTAGCTGTACCACAGTCACTCTGCACAGAGAATCAGAGACCAGCTTGGTGAGATTCTATCTCAGAAAGTGTGTGCATGTACAAACACGTGTTGACAAATCGTGCAATCGCATCCAAAGAAGCACTTCCGTGAAGAGTAAGCAGAGCTTTTATTTGCAATTCTGTGGCTTAGCATGGTCAACAGGTTAAAACTGCCTGCATTTTTATAAAGGAATACATGATTGGCAAATAGTTTCCATTTCTTTCTTTTATTTTGGAGACTGTAATATCATTACATCATTTCTTCCCATTCCTTTTTCCCTCCAAACATTCCCATGATGTTTCTCATGCTCTCTTTTAAATGCAGGGCCTCTTTTTCATGTATGTGCACATGTACACAACTATATTCTTAAACTGCTCAGTCTGTATAATGCTACTCGGACGTATGATTTCAGGACTAAGCAGTTGGTGTGCCCTTTCCTAGGGAAGACTTTTTCTCCCACTCTAGGCATCCCTTGGTTGAGTACCACTGTTTCTGAGCCTGGAGAGTGACTTAGCAGTCAAGAAAGAGAACTTGGGCTCAACTTCCAGCGCCCTCATCAGGTGGCTACAAGTGCCTGTTAGTCTAGTCCATGAGTATATAATGGCCTCCAAGGACACCAGCCATCAGGTACACACACATGAGAGAGAGAGAAAGAAATTTTTTTAAAGATAAAAACAAAAGCAAGCAAACGTAAAAACCACCATTCTAGAAAAAAGAAACAAATTTAAAACACAAATTTTTCAGAATAATCAAGACTACAGAACCAAAAAGTCGGACAAAAATCCTCTATTATATTGCTCTATTAAGTGTGCCATATCGGTGTCATGTTTCTCAAAACACAAAACAAGAACAAACAACAAAACACTAACCCTCAACACTAGACTCTAAAAGCTATGAAAGAACCCAGCGGCGGGTTTGGGGTGAGGCCCTAGATTCCATCCCAAATGCCACAAGGGAGCTGGAGAACAAGACTGACTTAATAGCAATGATCACAGGTCATGACATCACTGTGGACATGAAAATAGTCAGAGATGTAAAGGGACCAAGCAGGGGTGAAATTCTGGAAGAGTCCAGCAAAAGCATTCTGGGGTCTCAAGTAACCCTGAAGGTCATGATGACCTGTAGCCACAGGGCTGAACTCTCGTGTGTAAGACCTTCCTCCGCTGTGACGGGGCTACCTAGAGATATGAGCTTCCATACATTCTCACAGTTCTTCACAGCCTTAAAGAACTTACAGGACTATCACTGAAGGCCAGGCTTTCCTGCAGGAAGGGATGGGAAATCTGTCCATAATGGCAGTGCCCAATACATGGTTGGTTCTCTGGGACAGACATACAAAAATGGTCCTCAGAATATGCTACACAGGAAAAAAAGAAATCTGTAAAAATGTTCAAAGTATGTTAGAAGGTCAAAAAACCAACTTAAAGGGACTCCTTGGGCGAAAATGGGAAAATTTGAAGCATCAAGAGTAACAGTAATTTCAAAAAAAAAAAAAAAAATCAAAACATATTAAAATCTAAAATTTCAAAATATTTCTCATTGATAATATACTGATTTGTTGCTTTGAAATTTCATAAATAAGTGGACAAAAATAAGCATATCCTTTCTTAACACAAACACAAAATGTATTTTGAGTTGACCAAGTATTTCATGAGCAATGATCTTCCTCCCAGTAAAGGTCACAATAATACAGAAGAAATAATGGAAATCTATGCCCCTTACTGAAGCCACACATCAGGTAACAATCATCTCCATTACTGGAGCTATTGGGGAAAAGGGTAATAGGGAATTTTATAAGAGTGTCATCTTAACCCACTGTGCCGTTCTTATATCACCCATGGAGACCACAGGTGTGATGCTGCCCTAGGCCAAGAAGTCATCAATGGTGCATATCATAGATATCAGATGTCTAAAGACATCTTTTGATTCTCACAAAATGGCAATGACATCTACAGGTGGAGGCCAAGGAGGCTACTAAATTTCCTAAAACACAGCATGGTTGCCAACAACACAATTTCAAAGGAATCATGGTTCAGACACCTTGTCTTCACCCCTCTTATCAGTTAGCAGAGTGTAGTACAGGTAGAGAAAAGACCACACAAGACCTATGCAATCCACCTGCTCTAGCATATGGAAAGTTCTGCCCAGCAGATAAACAGGAAAAACAAGAGAGATGTTGAACAAAGTTAGACAGGAAAAAAAAAAGTCAAGTGAATGAACTTATCTGGATAATGATTCAAACAAAACAACCATAAAAAGCTATTTCTGAGACAACTCTGATGTGAACTTGGAATGAGTAATGAACAACATAAAGGAATTACTATCAGCATTCAGTACAATAAAGCGACTATGATTATTTAAAACCCCTAATTGAGATGCCTACTGGCATGATTATTCTGAACACGATACAGAAGGAAAATAAGAATCAACTAGGATGAAACCGGTACATGAGAGCAAGGCCCAGGGCGAGGACTGGGACACAGGGCTTCACTGAGCCTGCCTCTACTTTTCAGACATTTCAATTTTCCAAAATAAAAAGGGTTTTATTTTAGCAACCATGGATAGATGACAGAGCTATACAAAGGAACAATAATTTGAATTAACAACTGGCTTCTGAACAGAACAGGAGGCAGAGGACAATGGAATAATAGTCCCAATAGGAGAGAAAATAACCAGCAGTTAGAATTCCACACAAAAGAAAACCACTTTTCACAACAATGCCAGAATACAGGTTATCCAGAGAAGTTACCACTGTCGAAGTCCATTAAAAATAAAAGTTCACAAATGTGTTCAAGAGGAAGAGGGGAGGAAAGAAACCCCCCAAAATGATATAAAATATGGAAGTAATAAAAGCTAAGAAACAATAATGAAATCAACAAAAGAAAAGTGAAAATACCAAGTAGAACCGTTTAGGGGTAGCCAACCCTTTGGTATTGCAACACACCCATCTAAAAAGTTCACAACTGAGAACCGTGCAACTGCCCCCTCCACGCCTCATCCCGCTCTAAGTGAAGTTTACAGTTTCCTGTTGGGCCATGTTGATTATTATCTTGAGCCACTGGCAGGCTAAGCACCCCTGAGAGAAACCTCCACTATTTGGCAATTCAAACCACGTTGATGAGTCAGACGAAGAAACAATAAAACTTGAAAGGAAGACATAAAACAAAAACAAGCTAAAACCTTACATATAATCAAAAGAATCCCAAAGAGTGGGATCTAAAGTTTAAAATGCACAAAGTAGAAACACCCCGATGTCATGAGCTGAGAGCATCAAAGGAAAACACAGGAGACAGGGCAATGCAAGGCAGATAAGGAAAAAAGCAGAAAAAAGGAACAGAAGAGCAGTAATTAACAAGTGCAGAAGAGAGACACAGCCTGATGCGGGTACCACCGACAGTGCCTTAAACAGAACAGCCTTTAGAGAAAGGACTCAGGAGAGGGATAGAGCGAGGGACATCAGAAATATGGCCCAGGCCTGAAGTCACGGATATCAGGAGACTGAAGAAGGAAAATTCCAAGTTCATGAGTGGCCTGAACTAGAAATTAAGTTCAATACCGGCCCAGGCTACTTAGTAAGTCCTTTGACCTTAGTAAGACCTCAAAACAAAAGGTAACAAGAATTCAGGAGATGTAGGTCAGTAGTAGAACACGTGTTTAAAATAAAACATAAACAGGATTGGACAGAGGAGGAGACCACCTCACACAAAAGTGGCAACCATATCTTGTATCTCTCCTTGTACCCTCTACAAGCCATACGGTCAATACGGAAAGAGAACAAAGTCATTATCTGTCACATATAGGAAATTAAAAAAAAACAAAACAAAACTATGAACTTGGATGCAGAAGTGAACAATCCTGGTTTGGAACCTAAGGGAATAGCTGAGGCATTTCATTTTTAAACGTTAGTAATGCCATGATTGCACAGGCAGAAGGACAGCAGCAGTAGTGGGGCTTGGAGGAGAGTTCAGGCCCACTAGGCAGAGTTGGGGTTCCTTCCTGTAAGAGTCAGAGGGAGGGGAACTTCATGTAGTCAGGCTGTCTTTGGGTTCATGGGAGTACAGGGAAAGAAGGGAATTCCAGGGCAGGATGTTTAGAGTCCTAGGAAGAGAGGAAGGAGGGGCACATTTAGTTATGGCACACTCACTAACAGGTGGGAGATGTGTTCCTGCTGCCAGGAACTCTCCAATGTCTGAGAGTTGGCAATCTGAGCCTGTGAACTTCCTTGGTGTCTGCAATTTCTCTGGAGTCTGGGCACTTAGGAATCTGTTGAGGGGTTTAGGAATTCCCAGGCAGGCTCTAGTAGGGAGCTTGTCACTTCCTCTACTTCAGCTAGGAGAAAGGGGGTGGTGCAGGGGCTGGACTCTCAATAGGAAATAGGAAGATAAACTGATATCTGGAAAACCAGGCAGAGACCAGGGAGAAAGAGTCTATCAGAGTCCCCATGATGTGAAATTTGGACATCAGTTGATGCTTGCCCTAGATGAGAAGTCTGTCTCATCCTTAACAAATAAATACTAAAAATAGGTCTGACGTCAAATAACCAGACCACTGCACCTGAGAGCTGAAAAGTAGGAAACTTGGTAAGTCCCTGGGCGTAAAAGAAGCCACCTGGGCCCTGCTACTGAAGACAGGAATCACTACAAAGAGGGATCGAGCCACCGTATGCTGGTGAGGCTTCAGAGGCTGAGGTCAAGGGCGCAACACAGGTATCTGGCATATTACGGTGTTAGACTAATGAAGAGCCTTACCACACAAGTCCTGACAAAGATGTTAAACTCCATCGCAACAGTAAAAAATGTCTCTGTTGAACTAGAAAGTAAATATGCTACCCCAAATGGCTAACCTGTGCCCCACAGGCCCAAAAAGAACCGCTAGAAAAGAACAAAAAACAAATACAACAACAAAACCCTTCATCCTGATCTGAAATAGTGTCCAATGTGCACGGCTTCTATAATAAAATGGAAACTATTTAATGAAAATATTATATACATACACACACCTGTAAAGGAAGAGAAAATTAAAACATGAAATAATGAATACAATTACACAAGCCAACTGCTGATGAGAAAGTACCACAGACCTAACAGTAGTCACAGGGAAGACGGGTGGAGACCAGAGAGATGAAATGACAGCTCACCTAATTCAGAAGAGAAAGTGAGAAAAATAATGAAAATAAACAGTAAGTTTAAGTCATCTCTTGAATTACAGGGAGCCCACAGAAGAACAGGTGGCTGAAAGTACTTTGAGGGGAGAACGATGGTGTGAAATGCATCAAGAGAAAAAATATTAAATAAGGAATGAGTTTTTAAAAGGATTAGAAAGTTATACAAGAGGCAGGCAAAATAAGCAGGCAAACCCCGGTATACACAACAAGATGCCATTAAAAATGTAATTCCAGAAATTTTTCTTGAAATTCAGTGTCATCTACCAATTGACTTTCAAGTAATGTAATAGAAAGGGGACAGTCCTTTTTTAACACATGGTAGTGAACTGCTTGGAGATCAGTACGGGGCCAGGAGAGACCCAAATCTTTATATCATGCCACATGTGAAAACTAACTCAAGATGTGAGCTTCTGGAAAGATGGAGTTAAAGTACCCTCCCTCTCCATCCTCTCCATCCAGTGAAGCACACCTGCATCCTCATCATCCTTGGGGACAACATCAAGTTGGTAGGAATTAAACAAAAAGTCAGCTATGGAACCCTGGAGCCAAGGTGCAGCAAAATAAGAATGCTTCCTTTCTAGTTTTATCTTATGTCTCATATATCTCATAAACACCAACAACACAGACTTCAAAAGCCCTGGTGAAAGTACTAGGAACGGTGAGCCTAGCAAAGCAGGTAACTCACAGGCAGCAATTGCTACACTGTGGCCAAAGTCAGCAGACAAGACAAAACAAAATGATCCTGTTTCTACACACCAGCATAGGCTGAGGAAGGAGCCACACCAGTAAAAAATGTCACTGTTGAACTAGAAAGTAAATATACTACCCCAAATGCCTATCAGAGGTAACCCAAAGCCCCAGCTGGAGCAGGATGAGCAACTGCTTAATAGGAGCAGAGCTTACATCCCCACCATGAAGTAACCGGATCCAGAAACCATGCAATGACAGGGATGACCACACCAGGAGAATAGACTTGGAGTTTTACCAACACCCTGAGGCATCCCTTCCTTCCCCAGCTCACTAACATGAGTGCTAGGTGGAAAACCAGGGCTCATACTACCTACCAGCCAGTGGTAATCAGGTCCACCCTGTTGTTGAGGGCAGTCACATGAGAGCAGCGGAGCCCCGCTGAGGAGCTGGCACACCCCTCTTAGGCAGGCAATGATGAAGGGTGGTCCACTTATGCACAGAGCAGCCAAGCCAGAATCTATTTCCCCACCTCACCTGGGGCTAACAAGGCAGCTCTCCATTTTCCTCCTTGAGTAATATCACAGCACACAAGCCAAGGTAGAAGATTTAAACAAAGCTCAAAGGCTCAAGATAGACAAAGTAGCTAGGTTTGGATTAAAAAGAAATTACTTGTCACACAGGAGCCAGGAAATCAACCTGAACAACAACAACAGACACCAAGGAAATGGATGTTAAGCCTGTCTGACAAAGACTCTAAAACAGCATCCCAGAAATTCTTAACAGACAGTTGAGGAAAAAAAAATTAGGCAGACCAAAAGTAGAAAATCTCAGCAAAGAAATAGAAATCCTGAAGAACCATGCAAGGACTTCCAAATTGAAACACAGTAACTAAAATAAAAACCTTGACAGATGAGCAGGCTCCACTGCAGAATGGACACAGAGGAAAGAATCCACGAACTAGAAGATAGGAAAATAGAAATCACCCAATCCCATCGACAGAGAGAAAATATACTGGGGAAAAAAAATCAATAGAGCCCAGGAGCCTTCAGAAGTACAACAAAAGATTAAGCAAGCATTCATACTACCAGAGTCTAAGAATGAAATAGGAAAAAGCAGAAGTACTCAAAAGACATCAAAGATGAAATAGTTCCAAATTTTGCAAAAGACATTAACCTACGGATTCAAGAAGCTGAGCAAACCCCAAACAGGATAAATTTGAAGAAGTCCACATCAAACTACATTGTATGCAAACTTCTGAAATACAGACGACAAAACCTTGAAAGCAGCGAGAGAGAAACAACGTCTTACCTATAGGGAGAAAACAATTCGAGTGACAGTAGATGTCTCATCAGAAACCATGGGTTCAGAAGAGGCACACGTTTTTTTCAAGTGCTGAAAAAAAAAGAACTGTCAACCCAGAATTCTAGACCCAGTGAAAATATCCTTCAGGAACGAAGGGAGCATCAAGACATTCTTGGATGAAGAAAATTAAAGAGAATCTGTCATCTGCAGATCTATCCCAAAAGAACAGCTAAAGAAAGCCTTCCACACACAGAGACAATTTATGAAAGGATATAGAATACCAGAAAGAAAGAAAGAATAATAGGAGAGAAAAAGATTAAATATAACAGTCTCCATCTTCTCTTCAGTTTGACAGCTGAAATAAAAATTCAAACACATTCTGCTGGGATTCTAAACTTATGCAGAGGAAAAATTTAAGAGCCCTATATTATAAACAAGAGAGATATATAGAGAAATGCTATACTGTACTCAAACTGGCAGAATGAGTAAACTGGGTTAAGTTATATAATAAAATAGCTAAAACAATACCATATATGATAGACACTTGAAAGTACTATAGATAAATCAAATTGAACATTTAAATACATTCAAGTAACCTCCAAGAAAGGTAGGAAAAGCAAACCAGAGAAATAATAAACACAGAGAACAAACAGAAAACAAAAATTAGGATAATAAGCATAAGTTCTAATGTTACCAACAATTACATTAAATGTAAATGCTATAATGCCAAATAAAGGAATCTGCAGTGTTATACCATGACCCAATTACATACTGTCTATAAAAAAATCACTTCAAATATAACTACATAACTAGCCTGAAAATGAAAGGTAAAAATGATCATCTATGCAAATATTAATTTAAAAATAGTAAAGATGTTATTACAAGATAAGATAGACTTCAAATCAAAGAAAATTACCAGGTCAAAGAAAAACATAACACAATGATAAAAAAAAAAAAAGGCTTGCACCAAAAGGACAAACCATAAATATGTTTATATCTAAAAGCAATTCATAAATATGAAAGTGACAACTTACAGTATGAAAAGGTAGATTAAATCCAAAGTTATTTTTAAAGATGTGAGCATTCTTTTCTCAACAACTGACCAATCTAGACATGAAATGACACCCACACAGAAAGACCAACCAATAGGATGCGACATGACACTCAGCAACAGCAGAACACATGTTCTTTCCCAACTCCCATCATGCATCATCATGGCCTATATCCTGAGCCATGGAACAAAATCTAAAAACGTAAACAGAGGCAGTACAAACAGAAACTTCTAGCACTAAATATTTGTATCAGGAAAGCAGGAGGTTGGTCAGACTGCTCTTGCAGAGGACCCAGGTTCTGTTCCCAGCACCCATAAGGCTGCTCACAATCACCCGTAACTTCAGTTTCAGGAGACCTGATGCTCTCTCTGACCTTCAAGGGTACCAGGTGTGCACATAGTGTGCATACATACACACAGGCAAAAGCATTCACAAACATAAATGAATATAAACAATGTTTTCTTAAAGCAAGAAAATCAAATCAATATGCACTCCTACACGAAAGCTAAAAAAGAATAAAGCAAACACAAAGCAATGGGAAGTAGACGTCAAATTAAATTAAAAACATGACAATAGGGCCAACAAGATGTTTCAGTGGGCAAGATACTTGCTGCCCAATGATCTGGGTTCAGTTCCTAGGACCCGCACAAGAGTAGAAAGAAGAAACGATCCCAAGAGTTGTCCTCTGACCCCTTTGTGCGTGTGGACACACAAACACAAGAATACATTTTAAAATAAAACTCACAAAACCAGGGAGAAAAAAAATCAACAAAACAATTCAATTTTTTCAAAAGATCAATAAAATTAACAAATGTGGCAAGAAAAAGAAAAGGCAACAATACATGTCAGTCAGAGGCTGGAGACATCACAGGGATAGCAAGGGTCTAACTGTGGCCTACTGTACACACGTAAAACTGTCAACGCCGACGACATGTAAATGTCCTGGAAAGTAGAAAGTCTTCCAAAATGATGCCAATAACACAACCTTGGGGATACTAACTTAAGAGAACTCAGATGGAAATGCTAGTTTGGCAGTTTCTACCAAATATTTAAAAGATAATGAGTGCCCAGTTTAATATAATTTACTCTGGAGATTAGCAGAGGATATAGTTCCATTCGATCCAAAACATGTTATGGATCCGTTACTTTGATACCCAAACCAGACAAGGACACTATGAAAAAGAAACCTAAAAACTGATGGTGGTGCCCAGGTCTATAATCCCAGGATGAGAAGGCTACGGTAGCACAGGGTGAGCCTGAGACACTGTGACATTGAACCTCATAACCAGGACACAAAAAAAAGAAGAAATAAAAGGTAAAAATTAAACTATTTACTTGTGGTTTTTATGTAGAGACTTTGGGGAGAATCTAAGAATATATGCTTGAGGTCAATATACATCAAGATTAAGTAAATTAATAAGTTAGAAAAGCAGTAACAACAAAATAAAAACTAAAGAGGAAGATAATAATGATGAGATGAAAAATAATGATCTTCTTACAAATTAATTAAAATATCGCTTTACAAAGTATATAAACCACCAACTAATCTAATTAAGGAGAAATCACAGAAATTCTCAGAATTCTAGAAATGACAAAGGAGGAAATTAAAGAAAAAGAATTTAAGGCCAGGCAGTGGTGGTGCACACCCTTAATCCCAGCACTCTGCGGGCAGAGGCAGGAGGATCTCTGTGAGGCCAGCCAGGTCCACAGAGCTACTTCTAAGACAGACAGGGCTACACAAAGAAACCCTGTCTTGAAGAAACAAACAAAAGAAAGAGAGAGAGAGAGAAGAAAATTAAAGAAAGGGGAATGTAAGCCAATACTTCTCGTGTTTGGTGTGTACACATGTGTGAAGGTGTGCGTGTGGAGGCTACTGGTCAACACCAGGTGTCTTCCACTTTATTTGGAGAAGACAGAGTCTCTTACCAAACTTGGCGCTTACTAGTCAGCTAGTCCGACTGGCAGCAAGCCCCAGGATCATCTCCCAGTACTAAGCTTACAGGCTCACTGCTGGACCTGCCATCTTACAAGGCTACTTGGAATCTAAACTAAGGTTCTCATACTTGTGGGACAAACTCTATCAAATTACCATCTCCCTAGTCTCTAAATGCGTAAGTTTTAAAAGAAAAATAAGATTTGCTAAGCTCATCTCAAGAAACAATAAACAAACAGACCAGGGTACAAAGAGTTGTCATTATATAAGTCCTGAATGTAACTTTACAAAATTCTACCAAACACTTAAAGACTGTGCCACAGCACCAAACGGTAAAACATTCCAATTCTTTTTATAAACTAATAACATTTCACAGGCCGGCTCCACACTTAAGGAAAATTCCCCAGTTCACAGCCTCGTCTTTTATAATGCCCAACACTCCACGAAAAATGTCATTGCAATGTTTTTACCTTTACTACCTGATGCTCATGTAGAAGGGAATGCCCACCCAGAATGTACTATAATGCTTTTAACAGAATAATGCAGAGGAAAACTCATAGGCATGAGTCTAAAGTCCAGTGGCAGATTATTAGACTCATGTACAGATGTTTTTGCAAAGTGCCCTACATTTCAAGAAAGGGCATATCCAAAGCAATTCCTTATTAGCAGCTATTTTAACCAGTGATCAGCAAAAATTATGTTAGACATTTTATGCCCTAACATGATTCTTTGTAACTTGTTAGTGTTTAACTGCTTTTTTATCATGGTTTATGAAACTGTGCAGTTGAGTTAGCATGTAATATGGTAACTTTTAAAAAACTACTTTAAATGAGAAAGGCAACAGCTTCCTTATCTAACATGTGAAAGGCCCTAGTTTGGTCCCCCAACACCAAGAAGAGAAAATATAATTTTAAAAAATAATGACTATAATTGGAGCATCTGATTTTCAGGAATGGAGTATTGAGGTTACACATGATGTGACTATATGACATTCATATCCTAACCTTCTAATACTTAAACACAGAATGATAAAACCATGGTGCATACCTCACTTTAAAGTACCATGCCAAAATCTTAAAGATTAATAGAATCCAACAGCACATTTCAAAATAACTATAATTGTCTTAATCTTCATAATTACAGTAGGTTTCACCCATGTGACTTTTGTACTTGGTGAGGTTCCTCAGGGACCTTGGAGTGGCCCCACAGTCGTCTCTCTTGCCTAGAGGAACACCAACAGACACTAGCTGGGTGTGCTGGTGCTGTGACACACCATTGGCTACTTCATATAAGTCTCCTTGCAAGCATCTGTCACTCCTGGGGACTATAAAGATCATGTTGGTCTTGGTGGCAATTGCTCTGAGATAGTAGCCGGTGTCACTCACCATCTTGGCCAAAGCCTTCCATTACTCCTATGTGTAGAGGTTACTGGGGAACCAAGATTGGCCATCCTGTGCAAGGTGAGATCACTGTGACTCTGCAATGGTGTGCCTCATCTCTGCCCCCATACCCATCAGCATCATCTCTGCTCCTCTGTCCAAGAAGCTGCTAACCAGGATTGATGACTACTACATAGCTAAGTCAGTGATTCTCAACCTTCCTCACACTGCAGCCCTTCAATCCAGTTCCTCATGTTGTGATGACCCCCAACCAAAACATTATTTCATTGCAACTTCATAATTGTAATTTTACTGCTGCTATGAATTATAATGTGAATATATGATATGCAGGATGGCTGATATGTGACCCCAAAGGGGTCATGACCCACAATTTGAGAACTACTGAGCTAGGGCTCCACTGCCATTTTGGAAACTTCTCCAAGGCCAACTTTGATGCCATCTCCATGATCTAAAGATACCTGACCCATAAGCTCTGAAAAGAGACCATGATCACCAAGTCTCCCTATCAGGAATTCACTCTCCATCTTATGAAACCCACACAAAAGTCTCCACTCAGAGGACCTAGGCTCCATCAGTGGCTACCACATTTTTTATTTACTGGTGGACTTAGTTCATTCTATTTGTATACCACTGGGCACAGCATGCACATGGTATAAAAGCATATATGCAGGCAAAACATTCACACATGAAATAAAAATAAGTAACTCCTATGTGTATATCTTAAAAATTAATAATTATTAAACAAGCCAATTAAAAAATAGGCAAAAGACCTGAATAAAAATCTCCCTGAAGAAGATGCACAGGTATCAAGTAAACACAGTAATAAAATACTCAACATCACACATCATTAGGAAGTTGCAAAGTTAAATAACATTTATTACACATTTCATTAGAACAACTGAAATCCAAAGCACTGGTAAGGCAAGATTCAGAAGGATGTGAAGTAGGGTGAGCTCCATCTGTCACTAATGGGAATGTGAGCTGATGGAAATGAGCATGGCCACATTGAAGACAGTTTGGCAGTTTCATCCAAAATTAAAACACAGTCTTACCACATGCAACTTCACAGTCATGTGAGCTATGCACTCACAGGAGAACATCAACATGACCCCAAACATGTATGTCTGTTATAACCACTAAAACTGGAATGAACGGAAACGTCCTTCTATAGGTGCCTGGGCAACTGTGATATATCCAGACAGTGGAACTTCAGTGTAATGAGAAATTAAATTCCAAGTCACAGAATTCCTTAAGCGTATAATGATAAAGTTCGTTTTCTTTCTTTTTTTAAGCCATCCTGAAATGACTGTATGATTTCAAGTAGGTGACATTCTGATAAAAGGTCTGTGGTTTCCAGCATGGATGAGTCAACTGTGGACAAAATCCCAGTCGGGTCCCTGGGTTCAGTCTCAGGCTACTCTACAGAGAAACAAAGGAGGGGGCTGGGAAGACAGACCCGTTTGTGCGCATGGCAAGTGAAACAAGAACGGTCTAAGATCCAGTCTTCCTCAGAGGAAGATCAGAGAAACTGGTAGTGAAGGAGCTAAAAAGCCACCACCCTCCACCATTCTATCTTTCCAGACACAGCATGTGACTGACGGCACATGTGGATGTGCATGGAGTATATGGCGCATGTAGCCTACTTCAGAGCTCTGGGCCTCCCTGGCCTTCCATAGGCTCTGCCTCACTCCTTGGGATGTTTTCTTTTACTCTGACATCTGTCCTTGTGAGGAACACATCTGTCACCTGCAAGTCTCTTCTTCCTACATGGTTTACTCACTATGACCTCACCATGTGCTCCTTTCTGGTTTCACACACACAGGAAAGAGAAAGATGACAAGTCAGACGAGGGGGCGGGGCTTAGGGCAAGGCTCTGAGACCCTTGTGCTCACTTACCCACCCCCAGCACCAGTCCATAACATATTTTATCAAGGAAAAATAAAAAGATGAAGATTTTGTGGTCTTTCTGGCTAACCTGGCCACCTTCCACTGTGTTTCTAGCACTCTGGAGCCTGGCATAAGCCAGCAACATGAAAACATTTTTTGAGGAAGAGAGACAAAGGTATTTAACATCAATCTGCCTCCAGAGTAACGAAAAGCCAAGAGACAGCAAAGGAAAAATATTGATAGCAAAAATCTTTCTTTCCATTGAGGAGAAAATCCAGAGAAGCTAGTTGGATTCCCCAGCCACTGATACAGAGCAGCAGGAATGGGGGTAGCTGGGCCTGCCATTGGTACAGGAAGATACTCACTGGGAACTACAGTGGTCTCCCCGGGGGGGCCTGTCAGTGTCACTGGGACATGCACAGTGGTGCTGGGGTCTGAAGGCTGACTGCCCATCCGGGTGACATTACGTTGGTTGTCTGCATCTTCTGGTTGTTCTTCTACTTTCTGGAGACAGGTGCTGGGCAGCATGTGCAGAGGGCCCACACCTGTAACTGCAATGGTCTCCAAATCACAGTGAGGTTCCCTGAAACCAAAATGCTCATTAGTCTGATGCATTACTTGAAACCTAGTTACCTATGGCTATCTCTTTACACAAGGCAAGTAAATTTTGGGCTACCGTCTCTTCTTGTGTTTTACATGGTTTCTATTACCCTATCTATGCACTTACATTGTCCTTAGGTTAAAAGGAGGGTATGGACCTGACCAGTCTGCTCTTAACAGAGCCAGGCACTATTAGTTTTATAGTCTATATGTGGTTCAAAAACCCCTTGGAGAACGAAGCAGTATTAACTGGGCCATTTCCCTAGGAAACCTTGCCAGGGACACCCCTGCCCCGCCCCCCAAAGGCCCAGAACTTGAGTTCTACACAAAGACAGGCTCTGGAACACTGATATCAACAACCGTCTCCAGCTGCTCCTAACCTGGTTTCTGCCAGCCAGTAGGCAAGTACAAAGATGGTGGCTTCAGCCTTGACCTCCAGTCTCCAGGTCTCTCGAAGAGTCAGTGCCAAAAAGCAGGGCAGTACCAGCTGGTCCATTTTTGTAAACTCAGCTATTAATCTTGCTTGATTCTCCTGTCCCAGCATCCTCCCCTTCATCTACAATAACCCCTAATTTTCTCTTCTCCTGGGTGCTCTGCTCTTTCCCAGGTCAATGTGTTCCCAGTGTCTCCAGGCTCTAAGTCCTTTGTCCCTCCCTGTGTGTCACTGAGTTGCCACAAGGGATTTTATCAAAGGGATAATTGGGGGTGGGGTGGGGAAAGACAGGACAGGAGCAGACTGGAGACTGGCAGAGTCACACTATACCTTTCCCTATCATGCATAAGGGCTCCTAAGCCCCACCCCCATACCCTGCCTTTTACATACTTGAGCTGGTGGTTTCGGGTTTCCTTATCCCCTTCTGCCACATTGCTCTCCTTCTCTGCAGCCTCCTTCTCTGGAGGCTCAAGCGTTGGTGGTCCCTTATGCCTTGCACGGTGCCTGCGTGTGGGCTCTTCGCTGTTCTCTGCCTCGCGGGGACCTGAGCGGGGGCCTCGATGTCGAGGGCGTCGCTCACCCTTGGGTGCGAGCACCGGTGCCGTGCCCTCTTTGCACGAGTCCTGTGCATGCCGGTGGGCACGGTGGCGCCGGGGCTCGCGTTCGGTGGCCTCCTCTTCCGGGGAGCCACGCCGGTGGTGACGCCTGTTGCGCTCACCGCGAGCTTGCACTTCAGCCCCTGCAGCCTCCTTGCTGCGACTGCGATGCGGGCGTGGACGTTCCTCCCGGGTCCCGGTCTCGTTGTTTTCCGTCTTTGGACAGTCTGTCCTGTCCTGTTCACCGCCAGCGGGGGCCGTGGCTAAGGCTTTGTCCCTATCCCGGTGCCGGTGGTGCCTGCGCGGTGGGTCTGCACTGTCAGTGGCCTCCGTGCCCTCGGGCTTTGACTTGTTCCCCACAGGTCCCCGCAAGCCATCCCTGCCAGGCTCCACTACTAGGGGCCGGTCCATGTGTGTCTTCATGTCTGGCCTCACATGGCGCGTGCTGGCATAACGCAGGCGCTCCTCGGGGTCCATCTCGCTGTACAGGGCCTCGCAGCTGGCACGAAGGTTCTGGAGCCTCAGCTGACTGGCCCGCTGCTCCCACACTGAGCGCGCCTTGGCTGAGTTCTGCTGCCTGCTGCGGGGAGACTGTCATGAGTGTCACCAACCGGCTTATCTCTGCCTCACAGGGAAGCCGCAAATGAACACAAGCGATGGAGGGATGTGGGGACAGGGAAGGGGAGGTAACCAGAGTCTTAAAGACCCCTGTAGTTTGCTGATGGGGAAGGGGCGGAGGAGGGGCAGTTCAGCACCTCTCAGTGTCCTTCTGGACGCAGCTCTAGAAGGGCAACTGCCCAGAGTATGAAGGGTGCAAGGCTGTGGGGATGCCAGGTACTAGCATGAGTGGGTAAACAGAATTTCGAGGTAAAAGGGCAACTAGTCAGGAAGGCAAAATGGGAAGGGAAACCATCTTGCAAACCAAGAAGCATTGATGGAGACCTCCCTGCAGCCTGCCTTGGGAGCTGGCTCAGGAGGGGCCAGACAAATGGAAACTTCTAGAGGCACTTACCCATGGTACCTCCCAAGAGAGCATGTGGCTCTGCCATGAGCAAACAGAGCTTCGCTGCCATTTTGAAGCATTCAGGCAGCCCCTACTATTCGGCTCAACCAATTACCAGGAGCCAAAGTCAGGTCTGGAGCTGAGGAAACCCTGCTTCAGGGCCACCAGTGGCCTCTTCTCTCTTGGTTCTGTGGGGAGCCTTGCACTCCACTGAGAGCTAGGCCTCTACCCTTGAAATCCTCCAGCAACAGGGGTGGACAGTCTAGTTCAGTCCTCACTGAACAACAAAAGGTCTCATCTTCATTTAAACCTCACTGGTCCAGGCTTCTGTTCCCATATCCAAAACTGGGAGCTCAAAAGAATGAAAAACCATTCTGTGTTCTTTACTGAATAAAACCAGCAAAGGCTATAGCCTCATCCTTCAGTCTCTAGAGGCTTCTGGATAACCTTGGCAATGGCTGTGGTATAATTAACAATGACAGTGGCAGCATCAATGCTCTGGGTTCCATTCCCACCTTATACATCTGTGACCACCTCAGGGACAGATGCTTTTCCTGTACCTGTTTTATAAGGATGGACACTGAGCCTAGAGAGAGGTTATGACCTGCTCGGGGTCCACAGTTAGTCGCTGATGGAGTTAGGTTCGCATGTATACAGGGCAGAAGGGAAGAAGTGTCCTGAAGAACACGCAAGTTCTCAGACAGACCCAACTGCCTCAAAATATGGGTGCAAACTGTGCCCCAGCCCAGTCATTCGAAGAGACTGTTCAGTGCAGGGACAGCAAATCTTATCCTTTCTCTTGTGTGAGGAGCCAGCAGCTGAGATCTAAAGAACAATAGAATCTGTGCCTCCTCCCCCTACAAGCTCAGGCAATAAGAAGCATCTGTTAGTTCAAGACTCCAGCTACTCCTTGTCCTTACTCAGGCATCCACAACCATGATATCTCTGCTCCAAGAATGCCCTATGATACTCACTGAGCTTCCCTGTCCCTGGCAGGGCTCATCTTTGCACAACACTGGAAGGCAAGAAAAGGAAGAGAGCCTGAAGATATGTGCCCATCTTCAAGAAATCTGGGAAAGTTGACGTCTGGTCACTATCTTGGGCCTCTCAATCAGTCTAATATACCAAGATGGGCCTGGATGCTGAGTTCTCTGATCAGCAGAGAGCTGGCTGGCTCAAATGAGCCTTTGGTCTAGGGCCAACATCACTGTTTTCTGTTGTGAAAGATGGGCATTGAAGACAACGGGTGTGTGCACAGGCTTGAAGCTCCGGCTCTGTGGTATAGGCAGGAGTAGGCTCACTCAGCCCCTTGCCTTGCCCCAGGTGTGACCCTCTCTCAGGAACCACCTCGAGTACAGAAAGAAGACAGATCCCACGGGACTGAAGGGTATCTCTGGGCTTGCAGGCACCCCTCAAAACATAGAACAAAATACCAACTAGGGGGGCAAGGGCCACCCACTCACCTCCACGGGCTGCTACAGGTCCCTAGCCTATGCTCTGGGACCTACTAACACCAGACTGTTCTTATCTGATCACAAAGCCATGGAGACCACTGAACTCCTCCCAGGATAGATTTCTGTGTCTCAGTCTAACATCTGAGCCATCCTACCTCAGCCCTGGCCACTCTCTAGAGCTTTTGTTTGACCTCGGCCCATTACAGCTAGGACAGCTCACAATGTTCCTCTTTAACAACTTCATAAGCAATTCAAGGTCCTCTCTGGAAAGGCAGACTGCTTGCTGACCTATATCTGCTGTGTGGCTGGCAACACTGCCCAGAGAAGAGCTACTTTCAGAGTGTCCTGGTCCCAGCCATACCTGGAAGGCACAAGGCTGTCAGCTAAGGCACTGTGGACAACTCAAGCCTCAGAAAGGAATCTTGAGAGTCTATGAGGTCTCTGGGCAGAGCTGGCCTGTCACCCGATGCTATAGAAGAATGAGGCACCCCCGGTGTGCACCACTGATACCTCACTTCTACTATATGGAAGTTACTGAGGATCCAACAGGCTTTCTTGCCCTATCAGGAATTAGGGCCCTACCATCCAGTGGCATCTCACACTTGAGGGAAGACTCAGACTGCTCTGTACTATTGTCATGGAGGCACATAAAGCAGCCACAAGACACAGAGGGGACCTGACTATCCACCCAGAGGACCCAACTACAAACATTACCCCTCTAACAGGAGGAGCCTCTGGCAGAAGACAGTGCCAGCACCTCCCCTGGGAGCCTGCATAAAGCCGGGAGGGAAAGGGGGACTGTCACTTACAGCTCCTGGCCCCATCCTTGATGGAAGAATCAGGATCACAACTCCCAGGAAGAGCTACTCAGGCCAACTAACTAGGCTAGTGTCATCACCGGAAGACTATCTTGGTCTGCTACCTGCCTTACTTTTCCTCACTTGTGAGCAGAATGTGGGTGCCCACTTTGTTCCCAGGCCCTCAGCTCCCATTCCGGGATTTTTTTAGTACTCCCCTGACCTGTATACTAAAAACTCTATAGCAGCTTTGTTCTTGCTAATACAAGGGCTGCCTCAGAATAAGTGACATATTCTCCCAAGGAGGGGCTAGGAGGAGCCAAGGAATGTCCTTAACTCTCTCTGCCACCCCTGTGCACAGGACTTCATAAAACACAGAAGACTCAAGTCCCCAAGAAGTAGATATATGCAAGGCGCTAGAGTGGCTACACACAGACAAACATCAGACAAAAGACAGAGACCAGAAGGGGGAGGAGGACCAAGCTCAGAAAGATCTGGGCCTGTGAGTAGGACCTGGGGACAATAGGGAACATGCCCACCATTCCCACAGAAGGCTGGGCTGGAGCTGCCCGTGAAGCAAATGACTGGGGGGAAGCAGTCAGGTGTGGAGGGAAGGTGTGTGCACACAGTTGTCATGGAACCACAGATGGAGAATCATAGCAGAACCACTCACGGTGAGTTCACGCTGGAGACAGATGAGCTGCGAGATACAGTACCTCGAGTTTGCTTTACAAAACTGCACATGCAAGAAACAGAACAAACAGGAGTGAGAAAAGCAGAGGACGTTCTGGACACACGTGACACCTGGGCGCCACATCAGCACGGGTGCAGGCCGTGGTACACATCTGGCAGAAGGCTAGGACTGCATCTACCAGACAGGCACTGGCCAAGAGTGGGCTAAAGAGAAGGTAGAAACCGACTGTACGTGTGCAGAAAAGCGAGGCTCCAGTGAACCAGCAAACCCTACATGACAAGACACAGTTCTCTCCAAGACCATCCGTTACCACAGCCTGGCTCATGCTGCCTGAAGAAGGAGTGGTCTGGGAAGAGTTATAGCCTCCTTTATAGCAATTCCAACCGTCTCCCACAGCCAGAGACCTGGGCAGGCTGACCTAAAGCTGTGGGTCTTGGATGAACACATGGTAAATACGGGAGACAAGAGTACCCTTACTATGTGGGGCTACTCAGGCCCTGCCACCTGCCCCACTTGCCTTCCCCATAAGCACATGGTCTTTGCTCCAGACCCTCAGTTCCCAGACTCAAATCCCATGGTTTCCAGGTCACAATGACTCCACTGCCCACCCCCACCCCCGGAAAAAATCAGGCTGTGTCACTAACCCACCTTCCACGTGGCTTTTGCAGCTATTTCCAAGTGATGTGTAGAAGTTTTTCCAAAAATCTTTTTGCGGTCATTTCCTTTCATGCTGGCTTCACAGGGATAGCCAGGAAGGTTTTCAGTGGCCCTTTCTAACGGCCAAGATCTGTAAACAGTTCACCTTCACACAAGCCCCAGTGAGAGCAGGCACGTAAGTATACTGTAATGCTGCCTGTGAGAGTGGCTGTGAGTGTGAGACCATGAGCATAGGACTTTTGAGTGTGAGATCTGGAATGTGGGAAATTGTGAGTGGGAGATTATAAGCACATGTGTGAATGTATGTAAGAACATGTAATGTGAATGTGGGACTATGCAAGATGTTGAGTGTGATTCCATGTATGTGCACATAGAAGTCTAGGTGAGGATGAGGAGTCACAGCAGAGAGCAGGAAAATTACCCCCCCACACACTTAGTGTCCTACTGCTTAGGAGATTCCACGGGGCTACACAGGTCTGCACTTCACCCCAGCAATTCTGGAACCACCTGTCATGCTACCCAGGCTGCAGAAGGTCTCAGTCAGCATGCATACTAAAGGTCCTTCAGCAGCCACACAACACCCCAGGAGACAGCTGTGAGGAACCCTGCCAAGACAAAAGGTTCTTCACAGCCACATTTCCCCAGTCTGCCAGCAAACCACAAGAGAACTCACACAGGGCTCCTGAGCCCTCAGGGGCTTAGCGTGAGTGGCAACAGTCAACAGCAGCAGCCCTCACTCATGGGAAAGGCCTCATGCAGTGTGACCGATTCCCCAGAATCTCCAGTCAAACCAGACTAACATATACTGTTGGAAATACCCCATTCTTGGGGGTTCACATCTGCAGCAGTATCTCTAAGTAGGGACAGTGGAGAAAGAAACGTCTCGGCAGTTTCTTCTGGTTTATGCCAAGGACCCTAAGACTCTCTTCCCGAGGCATCAGACTAGACAGGAATATCTCCAGGAATGAGAGTCCCAGAGGCAGCAAGAGCATGTACTAAAAAGAACATTACTTTATGCCACTGGTCTACATGAGGCAGGGAGCTCATCATGCAAAATGTTTGCTTGTCATCCTCTCTCATGTAAAACACATGAGCAGGTACACTTGCCAGGTCTCATCAACCTCAAGATTAAGTTATTGGATTAAACTGGCCAGCTAGTCAGTAACTGAGCTAGTCAGACAGCAAAATAACAGGGTAAAAACACTGAGGTCCACAAGTCATCTAAGCAACAAATGCCAAGCCCCAAGCCTCATGGTTCCTAGGAGCTTAATCCCTATGGGCTGCAGTCAGTCTGACTGTAATTCCCAGGCTAAATGCTTTCTCTACACTTAAGAGACAAGTGCTCTGAAAATACTATCTGGTGACCTCTGCGTAGAAACAGAACCACTTTGGGACACGGACACACACACACACACACACACACACACACACAGCTTCAATGCCAGTAGGGTATACTTCTGCCAAGATTCACCTATGGCCAGGCCCAACTTCCCTGACTCCTAATCACTAAACTGCCCAAAAGTCCCCAGCCCTCTATGAACGTCACTGTATCTGAGACCCCGCTAGCTGGCAAGGAGACTAGATCCTCCCAGAGTACACCTGCCCTTTCTCATCATCAGATGCCTCCATGCCAAGCCCTAGCAGAAACATTTTTGGAAGTAACTGGGGTGCCAAGACACCACTGGAACTTTTGTCTCACAGAGCACATTTCTGGAAAATTATGTGTGGGTTCTACAGGCCGACTCCTTGCTCCCCTGACTCCTTTGCCAAGAAAGGAGCACAGAGGCCACCCAGACACCATCCAGTGTATCAGAAGACCAGTTGATCCTACCCGACACAAAGGTCTCACCCTCACACTCTGCCCATGCTCAGGCTGAGGAACGCCATAACATATGCTCAAGTGAGCCCTCTATTTGGGCTCCTTTCAACACAGTTCAAGGTGATGGCCGTGTCTTCACCAGCCCTGGCCAAAGCAGAGGTTCTGAGGAAGACATAGGCTTTGCGGGCCCCCCCAAAACCACCCGTATTCCATTCCCGGGAGTCTTACGCAGCAATGGAGATGTTGGCAGCAGACATGGGGCTGACTTCAGCTACTTCTTTGGCCTTCTGGAGAGCAAGCTTCTGAGTGGCTGCCTCCTCCATCTCCTCTTCATCCTGTTTGAACAACAGAACTGATTGTCTTCTCAAGGTATCCTGCCACTCTGAGGCTACCAGCTCTTCTTCCTGCCTCTATGCCTCTTTTGCCCTCTAGATCCTGGAGCAGACATCTAGGTCCTGGGTAGGCAGAGTCCCTTGTGATGCAGGATAGTTCTCCTTAGTATTCTATATGTGGCTAGAAGTGACAGTTTCCAAGATTCCTGCATCAGTGTTCTCTACCTTGTACCACCTTTGTTAAGTTTCACAAGTTGACGACTATATCTAGGCTTATAGCCAGACCTTATTCCTGATCACCCTAGATCAGTACAAACCCAATACTAGAATATCTCTTTTTTTTCCACCTCAGGCTTACCACATCGAACCTATTCCTCTTTCCATCCATCCCCTCCCTTCTAGGAGCTCCTGAACCACTTGAACAAAGTTGGCCTATCCCACAAGGCCAGAAATGAAGGCAAAATGCCAAGCTCTTCCTGTTCCCACTGGACCATATTCCACCTTTGAGTTTCTCTGCCTGAACCACTCAGGTTCCATGAGGCCCCATATGGCTATTTGCCATTGAAGCAGGATTTGTGTTTGTCCAGTTACCTGTCCGGGAAGAGCAGTCAACCTTGGCCCCATATCACTAAGCAAAACCAACAAGCTACACTCCAGGACTCTGAAGCAGTACTGCCGCTGAGTCCATGTCCCAGGAAGGAAGACCTCTATGCTGCCCATCTCAACTACTGCCCCATGGTTTCTTAAAAATCTCCCAGCCAAGGCCTACCTAGTTCCTCTGAAAGCCAATATTCCTCAAAAAACATACCCGAATCTGCTTGGGGAGCACAAAAGAGAAGGTCCTCAGACTTCAGGCCCAGGAAAGAGATAACCTTCCCTCAGACAGCACTCCCAGCCATGTGCTCTTGGGAAAGAGCCCTCCTAATCACTCCATGGTAATGTTAAATGTCCTAAATATCCTACAGATAATTCACTTTGAATTTATTTCCACTTCACAAAAAATAACTGAGCTGTAACACACTTGAGAAAGTATTCAGTTCTATTTCACTACTCACTGTCAGTTCATCTAAGGAATGCTTTGTCCCTGTTTAGGAAATGGGGTCTAGCTGAAAGGCACAGGTCACTAGAGGCTGTCACTGGATCCTGTATCATGATCTGACCTCTTCCTGTCCATCTTTGCTTTCTCATCACCAATAAGAGAGGTACTTGCATCCATCATAACTTTCTGCCATGATGCTGGACTTTGCCACAAGCCTGGTAACAGTACCACCAGCCAATAATGGGCTATAAACTCTGAAATCATGAGGCATCTTTATCCTGCTTCTCTGGGTTTTTGTCACAGCAGTGAAAAGCTAACACAGGATGGGTTAAGTCCTCCATTCTAGGGCTCCTGACCAACCCAGATAGTGTCATGTGGTCAGGCAGACAAGCCTCCATAGGTCCCAATTCCCAAGCTGGTAGAATTAGGATAGGATCCACCATACACAGTCCTGCCGCCTCAGTTTATCCTCATCCACAGGAGAACTTGAAGAGAAACATCAGGACTCAGGTATTCTGCACAGAAACTAGTATTGTGAGTATCCCAGATTCACATGCTTCCAAAAACACTAATCCATGGGTTCCCCCAGCCCATGCATCGCAGCCAGGATTCTGACCACACCAGGACGCCATCATCAGCACTGGCCAGACTGATGACAACAACAAGCAAGCTGGTAGAATTCCTGAGGCCTCAGAAGCCAGCAATCAGAGCCACAGGGGTGTCCTGGACTTCAGGACCTCAGGACCTCAGGCACAGCCTAGGGCTGCGTGCAGAAAGAGGAAGGCTATGTGGATGCCAAAGGAGGCTCGTGGTCACGATGCTGCAGAAGCTGGGCCCTCTTCAAAGCATCTAAACTTGCCTTCCTCAGACCCAGAGTGGGGAAAACACAGTGCTGAGGAGGTCAGACTAGAGAGATGTACACAGGTGCCAACCTGAGCACCAGAGAACACACAGCACCCCAACAATGGACATGGGCATGGTACAATAGGGCATTTGTCTACTGTAAAGTAAGTGGTAGCAGCCTCCATAATGGAGCCAGAATGTGAATCAAAACACAAGCTTAAGGCTGACAGCAGGCAGTCTAGCTACCTAGCAGGCAGCAGGACACCAGACTGAGGGCTACCCGATAGGGGACTGTGTCTTCTAGAGGGAAACCAGAGAGAGATGTGTATAACCATGTCCCCCACTGGGCTTGTATATAAGAAATGAATATTGAATGGTCCCTGCTGGGCTCTGCCTAGAGAAGTTGCTGTCCCGCTGTGGCACAGATGTGCATAGACAGGATCACCACTGCTTCTTCAGCTCAGCCAAGCCAAAGATCTGAGGGTAGCACTATAGGTGTCCTCCCACTGCCCTTTTAGGTTTTCCGAGCTGAGTATTTCCTAGGGCCCAGACATCTATCTTCCTGTCTGGGAACACTTATCACCCTCCTCACACACCTAAGCATAGCACCAGATCTCAGGACCCTATAGTCCTGGCCAGTCTTTGCCTCCTGTGTTCCTGCGCCCTATCCTGCTATTCACTCTTTCTTCCAAAGCCATAGCTTCCCTGGGAGCCTGTCCACACCTTTATGGCTATGTGTCACCTTGCTTCTGTGGCAATCCTTTGTACCCAGAGCTCTCAGCAATGTCCCTTTGTTCATGATTTTAAGGAGACTCTCCTGAAGTTATATGGGCCCTGACCCAGGAGCTGGCCTTCCTCATAACTCCATAACTTCATCCACTAAAGTGTACTGAGTCCCAGACCTTCTAGCACCTTCTAGGGTGCAGGTAGTGTTTCTACATACCTTGGTCAACTCCTGGGCATTGGCAAGGTTGTCCACAGCAATGGCTAGGAAAACATTCAGCAGGGTGTCTGGTTGGCTCCAGCTAAGGAAGGGAGCCCTCTGCCACACATTGTCTCATACCATCCCAGCATGGTTGCCCATAAAAGACAGAATCACCCATCTACCAAGTCCCCAATCGTTATTCCCTGAAACCATGGGCCCATTCCAGGCCCTGTTGTACCAGATGCACAAGGTCCCTTCCCCCATGGCCTCTGGTCTCACAAACTAGATTGCACTTCTACAATTTGACATAGCTCAAGCTTCTCTCCACACACACACAGGGAAGGGGGCATCTAGGATCTTTGGGGATCGTGCTATAGAACCAAAGATTAGAGGTCCTGTTTAATCACTTTGCCTTTGGCTCCTGCGGAGCATACACAGACTTCCTTCCTCCAGCCCCAGCTCTTCTCTTTCTAGTCTGCATGAGAAGTCTTGAAACAAATATATCCTGCCTTCACAGGCTCCAGAGATGGCGCCACCGTCTTCTAGGGCTGTGATTATAACCTACTCAATCTAACACACAAATCCACCCGTGACCAGCACCTTCCAGGCCCCAGTTCCTACATGAGGCTCACCAAAACATCTTGAAAGACCTTCTCTCTTTCTTTTAACTGTTTCATTGTGAATTCCTGACCACCTTTCCTCAACATATTCCCTGAGTAACACTGAAAATGGAAGGGTGATTACATACAGTAGTCTGACTGCCCAACTCCTGTACCCCGTCCTGAGCTAGCCCCTGAAGCCACCACCCTTTGGGAACAGAAAAGCCACAGTTACACAGAGTGTGTGTGTGTGTGTCTGTGTGTCTGTGTGGTGTTGGTTTGAATAAGAATGACTCCCACAGGCTCGGCTCACAGATGTGAATACTTGGTCACCAGAGAGTGGCATTTAAAAAAAAAAAAAAAAAAAAAAAAAAAAAAAAAGATTAGGAGGTATGGTCTTATTAGAGGACATGTGTCAATACCAGTGGACTTTGAGGTCTTAGAAATCTAAGCCAGGCCCAGAGTCACTCTCTCCCTACTGCCTTGGGACTGGATGTAACGCTTTCAGCTACCTCTCTAGCACCATGTCTGCCTGCATGGTGCCATACTCCAGCCATGAGACAGTAAACTAACCCTCTTAAACTGTAAGCCAGACCAATCAAATGTTTTCTTTCATAAGAGTTGTTGTGCACATGGTGTCTCCTCACAACAATAGAGCAGTGACTAAGACAGGGTGAGATACCCAAACCAGGTCCCAGGGAAACATAAGTATCTTCCCCGAATCTCATGAGGGCCTGGTTATTTTCTACCGCCATTCCCCTATGCCCATTCTCACAAGGGAAGAGAACTATGCCAGGTAATGACAGTACTGCTATTACTCACCTCTCATGTAGGTTTACCCTTCTAAGCTATCTCAAAAGTTGGATAACCTTGGTACTGCTGGCACACTGGGGAGTGAAATTCCTGCCACCAATCCTGATGCTCTTAATCCTGACAACCCAAAATGTTGCAGACCCTATTTGATATCCCCTGAGGGAAGGCTGCCTACAGGGCCCAGCGCTCACTGGACTTAGGCCCCTTTCACCCTACATCTGGGGACTCAGCCTTGCCAGACAGTGCCATTCTCCCTATTGCCCTGGCCTCTAACCAGGAAAGCAACAACTGGGTAGCCATAACCAACCCAAGTCAGGCCTTCTGGCTGGGGCCCATGGCCCAGGGCATTGCTATAGGCAAGCATGCTCAAGGCTCTAGCAGCACCCATGGGATAGGATGTCAGGGTCTGGCTGATTGCAACAAGGACACTGCTAAGCACTACATACTCTATGGGCTAACTGTACCACACACATGGCTAGAGGTTCTTTTGTGCCCAAAGCAGAGCTAAAGGCTGCATTCCTATGCAGAGGGAAAGACAGGCACATGAGAAGCCACCCTATAATTGAACAGGAAGAGAGACACCTGACGGCTGATATGCCTGACCTATTCTTGGTGTCAACTTGACTATATTCAGGATTTCTAAGACCTAAATACAGAGGGCACAACTATGAGGGATTTTTGAAGCAGGAAGATCCATTTCTTCTCAGGATCTCTGAGAAACACACACCTTCATCCAGCTCATTTGAGCTCTAACCTGGGCCACACATTCACCTGGCTTGCACTCCATTCCTTCACTGGCATAGAGCTCACTTTTTCAGGATTCTGGCACCTCCTAAAGAGCAGCTAGGATACCCAGCCTCTTGGACTGAACAACTACTAGATTCTTGAACTTTCTGCTCATAGGTAGCCACTGTTGGATTAGCTGGACCACAGCCTGTAAGCCATTCTAATAAACCTCCTTTCAATATATATATAAAGATTCATTCTATAAATTCTGTTACTCTAGAGAATCCTGACTAATACAACTACTGTGGCAAGTCACTGCTTTGTCCCAGTGTGAGGCTAACACTGCAGGCTCCTTCCCCCTCTGAACCCAGGGCTACACTTAGCTTCTTCATACTGTACTCACTTGCTTTCCAGGCCTCACTTAGCCCCATGAAAGAGGATGGAACCCAATCCTGGGCTATAAAAGAATCACCTCTGCAGAGTTACCTGTTAAACAATTCACAGATGTTTGGATCCAGCTTACAACACTTGTTTCTGGGTTTCACAACTTTCTACCGTATTCTCTAAATGGGGCTCCTAGACCAGCATATCAGGCTTGCTTGTGAATTTGTTTTAACACACATTTTCAGACACCAAACCTATTACTGAAGGCTGGAACCATAGCTTTATAATCTCAGAGGTCTGATACCCAGCTACATTTCACAGGAAATACTAGCCCTAACCCTGCTGAGGCTCCATTCCAGTCTCAAGTGCACTCAAACCACATTCACACCTGTTTCTTCCAGCCCTCACCCTGGTAGGGATGATAAGCCACGTGAATTCTTCTTGGGCCCTATTTTCTCTCAATGCTGCCCCTGGGCTGCTGATGCTGGGTCTGTGTTGGTCCAGAGGGTGGACATCCCAATTCTCTCCTGCCTTGCAGGCCTATCTCTGGCCCAAAGCAAAGGAGAGACTCAAGCTCTGCAACTTTCTATTTCTAGTAGGGGAAGTTTACTTAAAATCTAGTGCCAAAATTTACTCCATTAAGCTTAATGAGGAAGAAAGCCTACTTCCCTACCCAGTCCATATCTACACCTTCTTACAAGGATTCCAAGGTTATTCAAAGCATTTCCAGAGCCCCTGGTAACTATATGGCCCACCCCAACTTCTAGACACCCCTACCTATCCCCATACAGCACCTCCATACTCAGTCCTTTGGCATCCTGGGGATGTGCATCACCCACATTCTGAAAAGTGCTTAAATATCCCAGTTCTTCTAGAGGAAGCCATGAGGTGGCCACAGGAAGAGTGTTGAATATGAACCACTTGTACTTAGCCCCAAGAAGGATACAGTTTCCAAACAACGTCAAGACGATGAAGTAAAAGGAGGAAAACATGCCTTTGCTGACTCCACCTTGTGACTCAATCCCATGATACATTACTGCATTCCAGTCCTCTCCTGTAAGGATCTGTAGGAGGAAAAGCATAGGGCACATCAGTATCGCACCCAAGTGTAAACACCCTGTATATGTACACACACAAACATAGGCTAGAATCAGGGCACACATACATCAATGGGCAGTGTGCCCATGTACACATCTTTAGATGACAGAAAAGTCCAAAGGTCCAGGCAACAGAGGATGGTGGCACAGGAAAGTGAAGCCATCTGGGGCCACCCTGGCCACACCATCATTTCACTACAGACAGCAAGAGTCAGAAAAAGAAACAAGACAAGCAGCTCAATGCCACATGATGGAAATCAGGCCTTTGACTCTTCAGGTTCCCGCCACCCTTGGCCAGGGAGGACCACCCTCACAGACAGGATGCATGTAATCTTTGCCCCATCAGCAACCATTATCTCTACTTTAATTTTCTGGAAAAATAGAAGTAGTACAGATCATTCCAGTCTAAGTTGGAGCCCGGACAACTCCCCTGTCCCAACGGTCCCAAGTTCTCTCCCTGCCCTGCCCTGCCTCCCATCCTTTGTTCTGGTCAGATATTCTATTTGATCATTAAAAAGTACAATTGTTCAATTAAGTTTCTAATCTATCTGGAAAGCTGTGTATTATGGGAATGGTTATGCTGCTTTTTCTTAATGGATTCCATTTTGTCAGGCCCATGTTTTGAATACCCAGCCTTCCCCATTGTGTTCAGTGTCACATTTCTCATAAACACATGCTATACCATCACAACTGGAGCCGCTCAAAACTCTTGAGGCCTGTTAGAGCAGGTGTCTCCCTCCTGAGTCTTGGTCCCTCTGGGATGTTTCCTGTCCACATCATGAGTGTCTGCTGCTGGACCCAAATTGCCAGCTGAGACAGGCAAGACCCCAGGAGTGTCACCTCCAGGGCTTACTTTCTGGTCTGTGCTCTGCTTGACTTGCACTGTTACTGTGGCAGTGGTGTCAAAATACACTGATGTCATGGAAAACTTTTTCCCCCTGAAATGTCTTGCTTCTGCTAACTATCATCTGTTCCTTGAAGGCTATATAAAACTCAATGTATAGCTAGCAGGCTCAGGGCAAAGAAGCAGAAAGGCAGTGCCCAGCTCTTTTCCTTTCTTCTTAAGCCAAATTAAGTAATTGCTGTTCTTTTGTAAAAATGTATGCTTCATCTAAGTTTTCAAATCTACTGGCTAAAGGTTGCCATTAAATATTGAGGATTTAAAAAAACCTTTTTAACATTAATCCCATTAAAGTATGTGACTTGTTTATTTTTAGATTTTAATCTTTGCATTTGAGATTATAAATTTCATACTGGAGAGGTGGTTCAACAGTTTAAAACACTTGTTGCTCTTGCAGAAGACCCAAGTTCAATTCCTGGCACCCACGTGGTGGTTCACAGCCATCTGTCAGCTTCCTTGGAATTCCTAAGCCAACTTTATAAGCCCTAATCATGTAACATTTTAAGAAAAGAAACCACTTCACAGTACCGATATGCCTATCAAGCAGATTAAAAAATTGAACATCAGCAGCTGGAGAGACAACTCGGTAGTTAAAGCCCCTGCTGCTCTTGGAGAGGACTGGTATTCAGTTCCTCACCACCCGTGTCAGCTACTCACAACTGCCTGTACCTCCAATTCCTCTCTTCTAACTTCTATGGGCATCGACACTCACGCACACCCACAGAGAGATATACTCATACACATAATTTAAAATATTTTTATTTTTTTCAAAGAAAAGAAAACATCCAAGAGGCTTAAGTCTCTTGATGGGGCATGCCTGTTTTGTCCTTACCAACTTCATAATTTCCTGACTTTGGTGTTTATCATCTCATGAAAGCTTTTCTATACAGCATACAATAATTGTTTAACAATATCAAATTACCCTGAAACTTGTTTGTTCTGCTCAAAATTACATTTGTGAGATGCATCCGTACTGACACATTTAGCTCTAGGTCAATTGTTAGGCCTGGTTCCAAACCATGCACTTCTTATACAGTCCCTATATGACGAGTACTCCGATGTTTCTGTCTTGTCATGACAGCTGGTGTCGCTGAGCCACCTTGCACACTTCTGTACACCTGAGTAGCACAGCACGGCCCACACGGCCAGCATGGCTGACACACAGGCTTCACAGGATGTTTAGAAAATCACTGTCCAGCAGGATTTTAACCACCCACCATCAGTACACAGAGGCTCTAAAAGCCACATGTTCTCTAAACTCTGATTAAGATTTAATTTGGGCTACATGAGAGGTAGGAAGGAGGATCACTGTGGGTTTGATTTGCATCTCCCTGGATGCAGTAAAACTGGTTAAAAGATGCAGTAAAACTGGTTACATTTCTACTAGCTTATTTTCTAGCTTACCCACCAGGCCCTTCCTTTCCTCTGTTTTATCTCGTAGCCCTCTCCTAATACAGTATCTTTTCTTTTGATTTATACATGCTTTCAATACATTCTAGAAACTAGTCCTTTGCTATTTGCTGACACTAGAAAGAGCTCTCTGGCTCTGGACTTTTAAAAGTATTTTAATGGTACCTTCCAATACATAGAAACTTACTTTTACGTCATCAAACTAGTTGATCATTGCCTTTATGCTGTGTTTATATTTTCTAGAATGTCTTTCCTGCCTTTAGTTGATAACATGTGTGCTCTAAAATTTTATGTTTGCTTATTTTCATAGCAGGTACAATGCAGAAACCTGGCTTATGTTTTTTCCCAATTTTTAAATTCATTATTAGTGTGTGAGAGTAGAAGAAGGCAGCATGTGCATGCTGCAACCTAAGAGGGGGGCATGTGCATGCTGTGGCATACATGTGGGGGGGGCATTGCATACTCCAGTGTACATGCAGAGAAGGGAGCATGTGCATACTGCAGTGTACATGTGGAGGAGGACATGTGCATGCTGTGGTATACATGTGGAGGGGGCATGTGCATGCTGTGGCATACATGTTGGGGGGCATGTGCATACTCCAGTGTACATGTGGAGAAGGGGGAATGTGCATGCTGTGACATACATGTGGGTGGGCATTTGCATGCTGTGGCGTACATATGGAGGGGGCATGTGCATGCTGTGACAGATATGTGGGGGGGCATGTGCATACTACAGTGTACATATGGAGGTCAAAGGGCAGATTTGTTCAGTTGATTCTTTCCTTCTAACTTTAAGGTGGGCTTGCATGACAAAAGCTCTTACCCAATGAGCCATCTCACCAGCCCAGGTTCAATGTTCATGACTAACCAGATTATCTGTGCATATGCAATGGCAGAGCATATATTTTGAAAGAGTATTTCCCTTAATTGTCATTTCTAAACAAATGTAACATTTGGGTTTTTTTTTCCCTTATTCTACACTAAGGCTGCTGATACTAGTATAATCTGCTAGAATTTCACACACCTGCCTCTTCACCCTGCCAGATGTACTCTGTCCCATGTTCCAGTACCTTAGATAACATTATGAGTCACACTCAAGGGCTCCCTAACATTAAGTTCTCTTGTATTCTAAGAAAAATGTGAGTTATTTATAAAGACAATTTTCCCTTTTGTTCCGTATTATTTTATGATTCTGATTTACCTTTATTGGGGGAGCTCCTTGCTATACAGTCTAGGCTTGCCTCAAACTCACAATCCCCATGCCTCATTCTCCTGAATGCTAGGAATATACATAAGTGGAACTACATCAAGCTTATGTAACAAGCTTAAGTGTGCCTACATTTGTCTCTTCAGGTTTCTCTTTTCTTCTGGATGCTTTAGCCTCTATGATCATGACATATATTTTTCTGTTCTCATATTATCCTCATCGATTATTTCATATCAATGACATTTAGCCTCGTAAAATGAGTGAAGAAGTTACATATTCTCTGTGGTTCACACAGAATTGCGATAACCTCTGAATACTTAGACGAATTACTTTATATAAAGCTTTCTTAACTTACTGTCTTTGGTCTGGAGCGGCCCGGGCCTCCTATTTCTTCTCAGGTCATTGTACTTTTTCTCCTTAATGGGCATTTGAAGTGCTTTTAGCCACCACTGGGCACAGTCCTAAAGGACATTCTTGTCCTCCTTCATGCTGGGTCACAGCTCTAAGACTCAAGATTCTGGGCTCAGAAATTGCACCCAATATTCCAAAGTTACTTTTCATGGCCTTCTGCTATGTGTCACTCATGAAACAGCCATCAGAAGAGTTGTCTTTTGTATGAATGTTATTCTAGGGCAGCCCGTAGGATGGATGTGGTCTTCTGCACTGTAGTATGTCTCAGGCAGGACTTACTCTTCACTCCGCTCCGCCTCTATGGACACATTTCTCTAAGCCTGCCTAGAACGGACCTTTCCTCTTTCTCTTTTCTGGGACTGAACTTAGGATCGCTGCATGCTGGGGACTCTCTAGCACTCAGCTGCACCCTGGCCCTTCTCATCTCCAAGCCCAGCACACACAGGGCATGAGTCCCCTTGTTTCCATGCTACACTCAGCTGGGCAAGTCATTCTTTCTAACTCAGCTGCCCACCATCCCTTAGGTGATGTCCAGAGTGCAGTCGACCTACATTTGTAACTTGAATTGCTACAGCTTTATTGTCTAAGACCTTCTACTTACATTTTATCTTTGACTTAGATAGTTTTCCACAATTTGGGGTGTTTGAGAGTTCTTCCTCTGACTCTTGACTCAGCTCATAACCAGGGGTTTATGCTCTGTCACTCCCTTTCCTTTGAAAGGAGTCTCACCTCCCAGCTGTGGGTGCCAGTCCCCTTCTAGGGCATCAGGTTGCACAGTACTTAATTTTCAGGCCCCGTGAGCAAATTGAAAGGGGTTCTTCTTCCTCCTTTGCACGCTCCCACCTACATTTTGATTCTAGTCCAGAGGCAGGGTCTTAAGACTCCAGTCCAAATATTCTGTTAAGGACAGGCTGGCCTGTCAACATCCTGACCTCCTCCAATAGTCTGTGCACACCACTGATGTAACGGCACTCAAACACCCTGCTACTGCCCTGTTGCTGTGTTCAGAACAGGAGATGTGCAAGGTCGTGTTTTTGTCATTTTGAATCTCAATTAAGAAAATGCCTCCATCAGACTGGTTTATGTGGCATTGTCTCTATTGCTGATTGGTGTGGGAGGTCTCATCCCATTGTGGGTGGTGCCTGGGCAGTGGTCCCAGGAGTTAAAAGAAAGGTAGTTGACCATGAGACTGAAAGTAAACCAGGAGGCAGGTCTCCTCCATGGCTCCTATCTTTGCTCATACCCTGTCTTCCCTCAGTGATGAATTGTGACATGGAAGTAAGCCAAACAAACCCTTTCCTCTCCAACTGCTCTCCACTCCAGTGTATCAGAGCAACAGAGAGCTGACCAGAGCAGAGGTCTAGCCAGAACCAGTCTCCTAACTGTGCCCCCACTATGCTTAGTTCCTTGCTGGCAACAAACAGAAAAAGAAGACACAATGAGCCTGTCACCAGAGCTCCCTCTGGGCAGAAAATGTCAAAACCCGGTTGCCTATAGGGCCCTCAAATCTGGCCTCCAAACCCTTGGGCCTTGGTCAAAGACTGCACTCTCAACATGTCTGCCATAGGCCTTGGGATGTGGTTCTCCCAGCTGCCTTTCCTTGGTACCCGGGTATCTTAGACTCATAAACCATATGAAGAAGCTCTCTCTCCTATCGTGAACACCTACTCCCCAAGCAGACACAATGTTCTCTACAAAGACCTAGGCTGGAACAACATTTTTTCTGTCTTCAGAGGCTGACAGGCCCTATCCCACACTAGAGGCTCAAACTCTGGGAGCCAATGACCTGTTAGCAAGCCATGGTACCTTCCCAGGTACTTGTGAAAAAAATGGAGAAAGAATAGGAACACTTGGAACCTAAGGATGGGGCAGGGATATAAATCCTAGGACTAAATTATTCTCTTAGCCCATCACTGATTGGGTTTAGATCAGCTGTTGGAAGCATGCCCTCTCTCTAAGGGGGGAGCAAAGAATCTTCCACACATGTGGGCTTAGGCCTGGGCTTAGCTCAGCCTCTTCAGAGGCCAAGATCTGAGCCAAGCCCCAGGCAGCCTGTCAGATTCCCTTCCAACCATTATCAGATAGGCAGCTCATTCTGTCCTGGCCTGTCTCAGACAAGGTATCCGAGTGGATATCATGGGACATACACGGACACTACACGATCAGTGGGGCCAGTTCTGGCAGCACCAGAAGGCTAACTATTGAAGAAGGAAGTATATAACAAAGAGTACCCAAAAAGAAAGTGTTCAATAGAGGAAGTCATCACTTGAGCCTTTAAGGCCCATCAAACAGACAATGGGCCCACAGCTGCAGCTTTTCAGGGCATTGGTAAGCACATAACCACCCAGAATAAGAGAGAGTAGGGAGGCGCTGGGCCTGACACCCTACAGGAGAAGTTCAGGAAGAGTTTTGATCTTTTTTTTTTTTTTCCTAAAGATAGAAAGCAGGTAGTTTTTGGGCCTTAAAGCTCATAACCACAGACACCCAAAGGAGCGTCACCTGCCCCCAGATGGGCAACCCACCTTGACCCAGGACCTGCCAAGGCTTATGTTTTGTCGAGTCTGTTATGTAAAAACTAATTCTTTCCTAATTCCTGGGGAAGATGAGTACCACAGGCAGAGCCTCACCTGAAAGACAGTGAGGATGGCAGCTGGGAAGGTATCAAAATTGGTGGTCGGGGTCTCATCTTGAAAGTTGAACCTGAGGGAAAAGAGAAGTCTTGAGTAGACCAAATCCCATCGAGAGTCAGGGGGCCAGGGCCTGGACATCAGCAGGCCCAATGCTGGTGCTCTAAGTGTTCTCAACCCTATCGGAGGACCTTCGGGAAGGAGGCAGGTGGAAAGGCTTGGGGTGGCAGTGTCTGCTCTGAACTCTGCCTCCCCAGGGGCCGTGGCCCGCTCTCCTCCTCCTGGCTACTTACTGTCCCCCAAACAGCTGCATCCCCAACAGAGCGAAGACCACAATAAAGAGGAAAAGCAGGAAGAGGAGACTGATGATGGACTTCATGGAATTGAGGAGGGATACCACCAGGTTTCTCAAGGAGTTCCAGTACCTGTGAGCAGAAAGGACAGCTCAAGTCTTGCTGGGCTACCCCAGCACTGCTTCACACCCACCCAGGCTCCCTGGATTCAAGCTGAGCCCCAGCCAACATGTGAAGCATGTCTCTCTCCAGGAATCAAAACCCACGATCATGGACCCTCAATCCAATGTGACTGCAGTGCTTAATCCACCCACGCTCCCAAACTGCACCATAGTCTCCTTAACAGAAGATGCTGTTGCCCGTCAGGTGAAGCCAGGCCCAAACCCAGACTTTCCACTCCTCAACCTTCTAGCTCAGTGGTTCTCAACCTTCCTAAAGCTGCAACACTTTAACATAGTTCCTCAGGTTGTGGTGACCCCTCCCCACCAACCACAGTGTTACTTCATAACTATAATGGTACTACTGTTATGAATTGCAACGTAAATATCTGTGTTTTCTGGTGGTCTTAGACGACCCCTGTGAAAGGCTGACAATGTGAGCACTGGTGCCCTCGCCCCTTCACCAGCCAATGTTCAATCAGCCGGCCAAGTGATGGCTGACCTGGTGTTTCTTAAGGCTGCTTTCATCACATTCCTTGAAGAGAAAATATGTCTCCCTCCCTCACAGCCCATCTTCAGGGCCCATCTATATTTGTAATGATGCTGCTGCTGAGTGACAACTCCAATGTCTCTGCCATGAGCCTTCAGGCTGCCCCCAGGGAGAGATGCCACCAGCCTCTGCACCTTTGCCCATGCTATTCTGTCTGTTACCCTAACACAGGGAATGAGGGACAGAAGAACAGATGCTCTTCCAGTGCTCACCCTCTCAGGAGCTTCTGGGAGCTCTGCTACACTCTCCTCCTCTGGCCCCATGTCAGGGGCCCAGGCACCTCCACAGCCTCTTACAAGAAACATGAGTAGATTCAGGAGTATTAGAAAACTCATGAAGGATCCAACCCTCTGGCCTGGAAAGGGCCAGCATGCCTCAGGACAGGGGTCACTGACCCCTTTGGGAGGGTCAGTAGGCCCAAGACTTGGGTGAAAGGCATTCTTCTGGAGCTTCTCCTACCGACACCCACAGGTGTTCAAGGAAGAGTAGGGACAGGTCAATGGACATGCTCAGCATACTTGTGAGCCTAGACGGACAGAATTCCTGCATAAGCCTCTTCTTATTCATGCATCTCAGTCCTCAAAAGGTGTGGATTTGGGGTTTTAATTAGTTGGAAAGGACTAGCAGAACCTCAATCTGCATGGGAAGAAACTATAGACTCACGTGCTGCTCAGTGTCAACAGCTCTGGTACCACAGCTACTGGGCAGCATGACACACAGGACCTCTGAAATAGAACAAGCCCAGCCCATGCCAGCCTCTGCTACTGACAATACCACTGTGGAGAGGGTCCTTCCTGCTCCTACACCTCTGAGGGTAAGCAGAGGGGTCTCGGCCCCACACTCAATCTCACATCACTTCCCAGGGCTCCAGTCTCCTCATGGGCAAATGAAACAACTTTTTCCAGAGTTAAGATTTATGTGAAATGGAGCCAAAAACAGAGTCTTGATGCTATCAGGATTACCAAAGCTGGGGTCAGGAGGGTGGAGAAATCCAGCCCTGGGGAGAAAAGGCGCCATAAGGTAAGACCAAGGTCACCCCCCCATCTTCTTTCCCCCCCCACACACACACAGTGGTGGGCAAACCTGGGACAGGACAATGGGAAAACTTTGGAAAATTACTGTTTTCTGTTACTTTTACTAGCATATACTCATGAAGACATTTTTCTTTCAAGTATATCTGTATTTTTTTTGCCACATTCAACCCTCACTCACTCCACCTCATTCCTTCCTTCCTCCAAACAGCCTGTCTCTGTATCGATGTTGTGTGTGTAGAATCCATAAATGAGAAAAAAAACATACAATATGTGTCTTTCTGAATCTAACTTATTCTGCTTACTTAACATGATGACCTCTAGTTACTACCTTAAAAAAAAATTCTAGTTTCTCTATTCACCATAAAATCACATTTGAAGGTCTGCAAGATAAAACTGGTAGCTTTAAAGAGGAGATGGTATAAAATTGCACATGTGACAAATGATAAAGAGAACCAGGAAAATGACCGTGGGCAGTGGAGACAACCCTAAAGCCCAAAGGCTCTTGCCATGATAGTCCCCGCATGGGCTGTTCCACAGTCAATGTTGTATTTAAGCCCGGAAGCCACAGCATCAGCTTCCAGACACCATCCATCCATATTATCCAACTTCACATGTGGCCTCCATCCATTTCCCTCAACCAGGAGCGCATATTCTCATATTCACAAAGAAGACATACTTTGTGACTTTGAAAATCCTCAGCAATCGGAGAGCCCGCAGCACACTGATTCCAAAGGAGGTTCCTGGTTTGATGGCAGCCCAGACTACTTCAAAGATACTCCCCACAATCACCTGAAAACAGACAGTATCAACACAGGACACATCTGTACCTGGACGCATGTGCAAATATGGATAAAATCGACAAACATATGAACATGTCCTGGCATGTGCACTGATGTGGCTGCCTGCATCTCTCAGTAAATTGCACATGCGTTTTCCAGGGGCTTGGTAACCCAGAGAACGTTGGACAAGCCATAAATACTGTAATGTCTATCTTGGTGTTCTGGGCTCTTCTTTCCGAATTATCTGATACATCACTGCAATGACATTCTAGCAGCCTATGGAAGCACTCAGGTGACCAGGAAGGGAGCTTGTGGCAGGCTGGGCAGTGAGCCTGGTAAATAGCCTCAAGATGAGCCTGGAATGAATCCTCTATACCCAGATGAACCTGGGATAACTTAAGACTTCATTAAAGAGTGAGCCAGAGGCATTCAGGTGGGTCACACTAAAATTTGTCACTCGCAGACACAGTGAGGATTGTGTATTTGTTGCTTTAAGCCACTCACCATTGAGATAATTTGTTTTCAAGCAGGAAAAATCAGCATGGGCTTTAGAAACAGACTAGTGCCCTGTTGTAATAAAATTAAATAGCAGGAGTGTTTTGGAGCCGGAGAACTAGCACTGAGTTGCCGGTCAGTGAGAGCACCAAGAGCCCTGGACTCTGGGAGCACTGCCCACCAGGACCTATAAGGCCACAAGGAGCATCTCGTAGACACCCAGAGGAGGTGTGTGCCGTGGTCCCCTGGCAGGACGTTGGCCACACTGTTGACTGAAGATATGGGAAGAGCAGAAAATGAGCTCAATAAGCTGTGAGGTATAATGTGCTCTGGAGAATTCCAGGCCGAGTGTTACATGACTGCCTTGACTCTGTTTCTGCTTAGGTCAAATGTAAAAGGCATACACATCTCTCCCTGGGACAATCAAGAGAGGGAGCCAGGACCTGCTGGTTCAGAAAATGCCCAGCCTTTCCAGATACCAAATGGTGCCGGCATTTGGGTATGGCCTAAAGATGATTCCAAGAATAACACCATGATTTCCACTTGGATCTGAAAAAGGGTAAAGGCAGTTCTGACAAAAAAAAAAAACCCACAAAGGGCAACTCCTAACTCGGTCCTGGTTAGTGTGCGCCTCCCAGGCCAGCTGCTGGAGTTAAGAACTTAGAGTGTACTTTCTCCCTAGTCTTGAGGTAGCAAGACATTGGGGTTCACTGCCAATTCTGTACTGAGAAGGTAAGATGTTGGGGTTCACTACCAACTCTACACTGAAGAGGTAAGACACTGGGGTATACTACCAGCTCTGTAATGAGGAGGTAAGACACTGGGACACACTACCAACTCTGTAATGAGGAGGTAAGACATTGAGGTACACTACCAACTCTGCTCTGAAGAGATAAAGAACCCTACTTGCTCCTGAGACAGTGAGTATCCCAGGATGCTAAAGGATGCTAATCTCAATATATCTCAAGGAAACATAAGCAAAAGACCTGTTCGAGAGGAGTTAGTTTTTATCTAATGGGGTAAACGACAAGGTCTATACTATATCCATAAAGATAACCTCAAATGTCCAATATGTCCTTAAAAGAAGTGTATGTGAGGCGTACCAGGCTGACTGAAAAGGACCAAGGCAATATGAAATGAGACTAAGTCTCTGGGGCAAGAGGAAACACTCAGCAGTTAAGCGCGAATACTGATCCTGGAGAGAAGCTGAGCTTGCTTCCCAGGACCCACACTGGATCTGGAGTTACAGCCACTTGTAACTCCAGATCTGGGGACATTTGACACCCCTGTCCTCCATAGGTACCTACAAACACATAATTAAAAATAAAACTCTTTTAAAAATAGGTCTTTTGATTCCCAAAACCCTACTCAAGGACAGGTTGTGAAAACTGTCCAGCTGCAAATATGCACTTCTCACGGAAGGAGAGGAGCTCCAGGGACAGAACTCAGAGCTCCGTGGACACCCAGGCTGTAAGCAGCACTCATTCCCTCTCTGTACCTGTGGCTCCCCTGTGCTTCCTATAGGCCCTTTCTGAATAGAAATGCCTATGCCAGTTACTCTAGCCTGCTGCTGCTGTGGGGTAGGATCCTGGGTGTGGAGACTGTCACTTGTCACAGTTTCACAAACAACAGACGAGGACTTCAAGAATGGCATACTTGAGCCTGAGAAGGAGGAAAACTTCACTCTATGCTGAAGTTTTTCCCAACTGGCCAAGTCTCCCTCCTTGTTTGCTCTTCCAACATCCCAAGTCATCCCATGTGACTGTAGGCTTCATCATCTCCTCTGCAGGTGCCAACAGGACCAATCCTGGGGCTTCGGGCTAAGCACATCCTGCATGCTCTACTGTGTGGCCCCACCCTGAGCCTGGTCTCTGCTCTTAGGGAGAGCCACAGAAACAGCTCTCACTGAGGCCTCTCTGACCCCGTAGGGTTATGAAGAGACCAAGTCAGGACTAACACACTCTCCAAAAAGGCAAGTCTAACACAGCACAGGTGGCCAGGCCAGACTGTAAGATGGTAGCATGCTGGACTATGGTCTCCAAGCTCTACTGGGAAACCTGCGTTACTAAGTGACAAGATTCCAGGTTCAGAAGGAGCTGCAGAGCCTCGCAGTAATTGTCAATCTTATAGGATTGGGGAGGAAAGTGTATATCCTTCAGGAGCAGCTGGTGACATTCTGGCCACTAAGCAGAGCTAGAACACATCTCCCTCTACAGCTCCCATTACCTCCCAGGGTCCAGCAGCCTTTCTGGCCCACACAGGTCACTGAGTTCAGCCCACCCTGACTATACATAGGGAGGGGCTGTGCACAGCCCCAACTCAAACACCAGAAGGGACCCCACAAGGCATCTTACTCACCCCAAAGTCAAAGCAGTTGAAGGAAGACCTAAAGTAGCTCCTGGGCCCCAGGCCATACATCTTCAGAGACATCTCTGTGAGGAAGAGACCCAGGAAAACAAACTCTGCAAAGTCTAGGAGAATCAGAGAAGAGAAGTTTAGCGCAGGCTCCTCTCCTCTTACCTGGCCTCTGGCCCAGGCCTGACGGCAGCACATCCGAGCCCTGGGCTTGGTCTGCACCCCCTGCTCTGGCCACAGCTCAGGAGAGGAATAAAGAACTGACAGGTCATGCGAGGCACAGTTTCAGTCTATATGGTAACAAGTGCTCAATGCCTATAAGACAACTACAGAATCAACTCGAGTGAGCTGCTCTGGACACTTCAGAGGAGGCTGGGCATGGCCCAGTGGCCCTTCTACATCGTTTCTACCATGTTCTAGTCTCCATCAGGGATCTCAGCCTCCTCCTAAAACTCTCCCATACAAACTTCCTGACACCCTTTCTTCGGACCCCCAAGAGAACCAGGCTTGAGTCTAATTTTATGTTTGTCTCAACTACTAAATGGAAAACTCTCCACCACCCATCTCATATGAGCTCTCAAAGGTACCAACAGTTTGTGTGATCTCTGACCAGGGCAGTAACTCAGAACCCAGAGCAGAGCCACACAGCACAAAGTCCTAACAAAGAAGCAAAGATAAGCTTCCAAGATCCCTGACACCAGAAAGCCACCAGTATAACTATCCTAAGGCCTCTGTCAAGGACATGGGACTGCAAGCAGACACAGCTCCTAATATGACAGATAATAAAATAGTCATTCTCCATGCCAGTGTACCCTGAGATTTGCCTGCACCCACCACTTTCCAAAGGTCATTCTGTAAGGATCCAAATGCTGGGGGGGGGGGGCAAGTTTGCAGCAGCTGCAATGCTAACCACAATATCCTATAAACGGGGGAGAGGGGAGGTGCCCATTTTATATACCACGGGCAATTCAACCCAGTAAGCACACCCTCGGAACCACTGGGAAAACTGCCAGATACTTGTACCTAACATGGGATGCTAATCAGTCATCTGAGAAGCCTGCCAGAGACAGGACTCTCCCAGTCAGACTTGACACTGCTGCCACATGACCAATACCCAACCTAAATGTCCTAGTCAGCAGGTCATTACACACAGCGATCTGGAACAGCTCAGACAAAGGAAACACAGCAGAAGGGAACAATCCAACTCTCCTTCTGAAGCCCAAAGTACCTCCATACCCAAAAGAGTAACTCCTGCCATTGAGCATAGAAACTGGAATTATCTGCCAGCTATGCTCTAAAGTGAGGCTGTCTGTGCCCTGAGCTACCTCTTTAGAAAAATAAGAGGGTTTGAACAAGAACTGTCAGGGGTTAAACTTTCAGAGAAAGATCAAAAATGTCCTATATCCTGTCAAAAGGGCCACAGCATTAGACACAACCTTCCTCTGAGGCAATAGAGAGATTCCTTCATTCACTCCCATATTATTCTATCAACTGACACCAGAGCTGCTGGGAGCTGGCACAGGAGACAATGTTCACCATTTCTGTAGGAATTACGAGTGAAAGGGGAGCAGAGAGAGACACGGAAATGTGTTTTCCTAAGGTCAGTGTAATGGCTCAGAGGTAAAGGCACTTGCCATCAAGCCTAACAACCTGAGTTTGACTCCCCAGTGCCCGCGAATTAGCTCCCACAAACTGTCCTCTGGCCTCTGCACACACAAATGTTTTTTTCAAAAAAAAAAAAAAAAAAAAAACGTTTTGTTTGGGGTTTTGCCTGTTCTTTATAGTAAGAGGCCAGCATCATGGGAACAGAGGGGAATGATGTCTCAACAGTTATCCCCCCCCCCCCTTTCAAAGGTCCTGGTGGTGCTTTGGGATCATTAGGGGATGGGCAGCCAGGTGGACAGAGCCCATCTGTAGTGTGGCAGAGCTTCCATTGGTCTGTGCAAGATCCAACACTACCTCAGCTTCTGGCAAGGCTGCCCTACCTTACTGGATCAGTCTAGCTATAAAAGACAACACCTCAGACACTAGGTAGAAACATTCAGAATCTGTAAAGGCCCATCCTCCTTTAGCAGTCTTCTCTCAATGAGGTCACGAGAGCCAGGGGGTTACAGGAAACCACTGAGAAGAGAAAGCACTGAAGAACCACGGGGCACATCACCTGGCAGGCCTATCTGTGGCGTAAGCCAACATTAGGGCAGCTCTAGCCTTGTGCCCCCACACATCAGACATGTAGGCACTCAGTGCCCCCACAGCATATACACATGACCTCCTCAGAGAGCAAATACCCATGAATAACAAAAAGTCTGACAAGACACCACTGGCTTCCTTGAGAGAAGTACAAACCTGGCCAATTGAGAGAGCAGGAATCAGACTCTTTTATGGTGAGGAAAACACAAGTCTGGAGTACAGACACAAACAATGAACTCTGTCTCAGGGAAGGTTCTGAGATATCAAACCATCAGCCCTAGGACACAGACTCTGGAGGCCAGGACCTGCTGTTGCAGGATACACACTAACCCTGACCTTCATCCCACCCTGGGAACACAAGTCAGGCTGACAGCTGATGGTACCTCTATTCCTCGAGCCTCTGCGGTCTCTACATCTTTATCCTAGGAGGCAAGTAACAGATTTAAAAGAAATTTAAATCCTACTCCCAAAACGATGTGCTCACACATGTGACTGACTACTGTGGGGCTGTCAGTGCCATTACCAGACGGGAGCTCTCCAGGGGATGAATAGCAGGCTTAGTGGTCCACAGAACAGGAGTGTAATGGTTACAAAGGGTCACCATTAGGGAAGAACACTCAGCCAGAAGAGGCCAGAATGGAGTGTAAGTATGTCATATAGGGCTCTTCTGAAGGATTCCGGCAGCTTTTGGCATGCAGAGCCCCTCTGGAGAAAGTGAACATAAATTAGGTCCTGTTCCTCCAAACCCACTATAGACAATGAGAGCAGGTGCAGGTGGCCCCAAGGAAATGGAAAGCAACATGCTGGCTGCAGAATGGTAGTAGATTCTTTGACACTTGAGTAAGGGTGTTCCCCGTAAGACATGGGGGAGCATTCTCTGAGGATTGCTTCTGTTGTTAGACAAGCGTAGGAAGTGTCAACCCTCCAGGGTCCCCCTGTCTGCCTTCTCTGAACTGTAGCTGAGACCAGCTGAACATGACTCAGATCCCAGTGACTAGAGAGGGGCACATGTCACGAAACAAGTTGGCCCGGGGGGGGAGGGTGGGCATGGAAACTTCCCAGTTTAGCCCATGGGAAAGAAACAGTGATCAGGAGAGCCCTAGGAGGAAGCAGAAACCCAACCCTGCCTCCCCGGGCAGGCATCCAGGGTAGCAATAGTAACCTTAGGAAAAGAGGCAAGGAAATAAGTCACCAGTGACTGAGTTTACTAGTGTGGCTTGCCCCTGGTCATGCCATGATCTACTTCTCTAAGAAACCCCTCATTTCATATCATGATACAATCATGATGGAAATCTAGCCAGATCAGTTAAGGATGGGGAGATCTTCAGGCCCTGAACACAGGCAGGGCCCATGACTGTGCAGTAGAGATAGGGTACCATCCAGAGCATCCAATACCAGGGTTGCTAGGCTACAGAGTAGAATGGTTGAGAAGGGCCCTGGAAAAGGGACTAGAGTACGTACACAGTGCAGTGGTAAGGCGCTGAGGCTGATTATAGTGCACCATGGCCACACACAATGTGTTGAGGGCCACCACACACAGAACCACCCAGTAGAAGCTCTGTGCTTTCACCATACGCCGGATGAAGAACCGGAACATCTTCTCCTTCCTCCGGAAATACGATGAGCTCTCTGTCTTCCCACTCTTGAGGCTGGCACGAGCAAAGGGAGACCCTGCAGGACAAGTCTTGATGAGGGCTCAGGGATCAGTGGACTCTCAGGACAACCACCCACCTATAGACACCCCCTCAGGAATATGCCCACTCTTGAACATTCTCAAGACATCTTCCTGACCAGGCAACTGAGCTGCTTACCTCCAGGGCCCTTGAATTGATTCTAGACCCTTCTCATTTCTCAAGTTAAGAAGTCCAGGGCTAATGGGTACCAGACTGAATAATCAACAATCTGGGTCCCCAGGATCTTAGCCAACTTCCAAAATGACAGCTCTGACATGGGTACCCTCTACAGGTACTCCAAGATTTTCCCCCAAAGATATAAGCCCTATCATTAGTCACATCTTTGTAGCTCTGCAGTCTCTGGCCTTCTCCTCTTCCCTATCAACTAGGATCAGCAAACACTGTTCGCCTGCACAGATAAATGTGTTTATGTGAAGTATCAGCTTCTACCTTGTCCAGAGCCCTAAATCTTCATGTTCTAGAAAATTTGTTGACCCTGCTGTAATCTGACTCCAAATATAAGCAATGACCACCTTCTTCTACCTCCAACATTTACTTCCTGCTCCACCTCGGTCCTTTACAGTTATCGTCATTGGCTCCTTTACACACTGGGCTCCTGAGCTTGGGTCTTCACTTCTGTATTACTTCCACAGTATCCTTTTCTGAGATTCCATCTAAAATATGTTACTCCCAACAATGACAATAACCTCACCACCAACAATCACTGTGTTTGTTGATGAGTCCTGTTTCAATGGTTTCAATAAATGCTGACATATAAATGAGACTGGTCCCTGAGTACCTGAAGGTTCTAGATAGGTTTGTGTAGTTAAGGGTATAGCTGTGTCTAGATACCACTGTATCTTTCTTCAGATCTGTACTACTGTCATTGGATCTGCACAGAGGATTATCAGTTGTTTCTGTGTTCCTCTGAGAGCACACACTGCAACCGGCTAAGAGGCCTCTGAACATCTGGGCTTGGGGCAGTCTCTGTGAATGTAAGTAGAGTGTATGTTTTTCCATACATAAGTGTGTATATGCCCAGGCTTTCAGTGGCACACTGTGAATATTATCAGTCTGGGGAAATGTAGCCAAGTCCCTGAACTCTGGAGGAACTTCTCCATCTCCATAGGCAGAGGCTTTCGAAATGGCCAGGACCAACAAGAAGTTGCAGAAGAAGTCCATCAGCCAGTGATGACCTCCAAGGCCTTAACAGCAAAGGCTTGGTTTTGGATGCACACCAACAAATACCCATGGAAGCCGGTGCTCCCTCACAACTGCCTACTAAGCCAACCTCAGCCTCAAATATGCATCATTTAGGTGGCTACTTCCACAGCTGGACCTGAATCATACAAAGAAGCCTCTAGGCCAGAGCTGGGAAAGGCTGTAAATAAGGCACTGTCCTTCCCCACAGGGACTGGGGAAGACACAGCTGTACAGACAAGCAAAGATCTGTACCAGGCAGGACATGTAGACCAATATTAACAGTTAACTAAGATAGACTTTTCAGAGAAAAAAAAAAAAAAAGAATTCCATTTCTAAGCCATTTGGCTGGAAAGAGAAGTAAACAGGAAGACAAACAGTCCCACTGAGGGCAAGCCTGAGCCTGACACCAAGGCAGAGTAATGGGTAACTATGATGAAGCCACAGCCCCAGAGCCAAGGTATCACAAGGTCCACAGCAGTCCTGGTATCACCTATTAGGATCAAGAACCATGAGACTGAGGGGAACGAGGAGACTATCTTGTGAGGAAGAGGCCAAGTGGAAAAGGCTCTCGGGGTAGGGGATCCTCGGGGGGCCTAGCAGGACGCTAAGCAAGGGCCCACTGATGCACAGAAGCTTTGCAAAGGTCACGCCCTCCTAGGCTAGGGGTGGAGCAGAATAAACAGAAACAAGGACTTAAGCAAGGCATCTCAAAGCTACGAAAGAAAAACAAGTACAGGAGAATATTCTTTGTAACTCTGAGAGCCGGTAAGGAGAAAGCCCATCTGTGGAACTGAAACTGAAAACTAGGCATGGGCAAGGAACAGGGAACGTGACAGATACCAATCTGATCCAGGCAGCAGAATAGAGATGAGGACCAGACACCACAGAAATGTCACACAAATAATGAACGCAAAGCGCCAAGGAAAGAAATCACGTTAGACCACAAAACTAGGACCCAAGGGGAAAAGCTAAAGCCAGTGAAATACATTTTATAAATACATGCTGGCTGCTCTTATGTCTACTTGACCCGAGCTAGATATATCTGAGAAGAGGGAACTTCAATTGAGAAAATGCCTCCATAAAATCTGGCTGTAGGGCATTTTCTCAATTAGTGATTGGTGGTGGAGGGCCCAGCCCATTGTGGGTAGTGCCAATCCTGGGTTGGTGATCCTGGGTTCTATTTGAAAGAAAGCTGAGTAAGCAGCCAGTAAGCAGCACCCCGCCATGGCCTCTGCATCAGCTCCTGCCCTGCCCGAGTTCTTGTCTCACTTTCTTCAAATGGTAGACTACAATGTGAACGTATAAGCTAAAAACCCATTTTCTCCCCAACTTGCTTTTGGTCACGGTGGTTCATTGCAGCAATAGGAACCCTAAGACAATATTCTAAAGAGGAATAAAAAAGAAAAAGATTTCCAGGTAAATGTGATCCAAAAACATGGATAGTAATAACAAGAACAGAACAGTAGTATAATGTCAGACAAGACCAAGGCCAGGCACTGTGGCTATAATCCCAGCACTTGGTAGGTAAGAGACAGATACAGGAGGATCACCATGAGTTCAATGCCAGAAGACCTTGGCAAAAAAACAAAAAAAAATCTAAGTGTATAGTGATTACAGCTCATTTACAAAGCATGCAGCAGAAATACCAGCAGCATCCCTCCAAAGTGGTAATTTCTACAAGACAAAAATCAGAGAACTAGCAATTTCAGTTAACAAGCTTGATAACTCTCAGCTACAGGACATAGACTTCCTGTTTATGCTAATGAGACATTAAGATTAGTTACAAACCTTAATTTGAAAATTCATAACCTTAGGAGATTTATAGGCCACATTTCCCAATCATTATCTGATTTAATTTTATCAGATTGAAGATCATCCAAATATTGCCCCTACTTGTCAGTTAAGAAGCAGACTCCCAGACAGCCTCTGGCTTAAAGAGGAAAGTAGAGAACATGATGTAGATGCCAACAAAAAGGGATATATCATGCAAAGCTTCTCGGAGAGGAAAGCATGCAACCCAAATGCCTTCATTATTAAGGAAGAGAGAAAAATATGGAACAAGTGACCTGCTTTTTAAAACTTAGAAAGGAACTAGAGAGATGGCCCAGCAGTTCAGGTCACTTGCTGCTCTTACAAAGGACCCAGGTTTAGTTCCCAGCACCCACGTGGTGACTCACAATTATCTGTAGACACACACTCAGTTGCATATACATACATAAGCAGGCAAAAACATTCATATGCATAAAATAAAATAAGCAATTTTAAAGAAAAAGAAATTGGACTGCAGAGAAAATTCGGCATAAACACACATAAATATCTTTAAATAAATTAGAAAATACTAAACCAAAACAATATAAAATATAATCATGACAAAATAGTAAAATGTAATTGAGAAAAACAGTAAAACTAAAAATATGACCAAAGAAATCTAAAAAGCAGAGCATCTAATATTCATCACTATATACGTGTTAATGCATGATATAATGATAATGATCACTCTGTATGGTCCTAATTAGGAAAAAAAATAAACCTGAGGATGCACTGGGGATCAAAGGCAGCCAAGCCATGCTGACAGGGTCAGTGTCAGCTTGGAGCCATGAGCAGTTTGCACACACAACACGTAAACACACACCTGTGTGGGCCTGTGCCTACCCACCAACAGACATACCCTGTGCTTTCAACAAACCAAGACCTTTGTGGCCACAAGTCACTCATAGCCCCATCTCCTAATCAGAGCTTGTCTATGCCTACTGTTCCTCAGGCAAAACCCAGAGCTTCCTTGGGAGATCTCCTACTCTCAGACACACCTGACTGGGTTGTCTTCGAGCAGGCCTGAAGTCCAAGCATTTACCATCTTCTCTGCTACCTCCAAAGCAGCAAGGCTCCCTCCTGGCTGACTTGTGCACTGGCCTTCGCAACTACCTCCCTTGCTTGTACCTTTCTTGATTTCATTTTATCTTCAACATCCCGGGGAGACATGGGTCCTACTTCAGTAAAGGCCAGACAACAGACCTTTAGGCCAATGACAGCTACCTGGAATCCTTGCTAGAACCTAGCCTATCTTCAGCCTTTGACATTTCTCATGAGTGCTAGCTCCATCCCTGTCTCAAAGGTCTGGATATTTATTTCTAGAAGGTTCTTTCCCATTCTTTTCCAGCTCCTTATTCAAGGGTATCCTTTGTCATAAAGTATAAAGTGTAACACTCTATCTAGGCCCTTCAGATTCTACCCCCACCCAAACTATTCTTCCTTCTAACACAGCTCCATCTGACCAGCTACACATTGACAATCACATCTCAGCTGATGCTTTGCTGAAATAGACACCCTAAAGATGAAGGGTGCTGGTTGTGTGCCCAACACAATGGCTCAAATGCCTTAAACAACTCCTGGAATATTGTGGGTATTTACTAAGTTTTTATTGAGTAAATAAACACACAAATGACAAAACCAAAGAGATTAAATTAAGAGAATGCTGCATGCAACTCTATATAAACAAAAACACAGATTTCTTAATAAAGCACTGTGGTATATGTTTTATATTTAATAAAATCAGGCTGGCTGGTTGCTCCTACAGAATACCTCAATGTCTTCTACGCCTGCCTTAAATATCTTCTTTGCCCAGTGTTTCACTTCGGTTCAAATCTGCATCATAATCCTAGAGTTAGGATTAAAGGTGTGAGCTACTACTGTGTGGTTGCTAGGCCTTGAACTCACAGAAACAGAAAGATCTCTGTCTCCTGAGTTATGGGATTAAAGGTGTAGGTCACCATTCAGTGTTTCCCATGCTGGGATTAAAGGCATGAGTTACCACTCTCTGACCCTTATGACTTGACTGTGGGTGATTCTGTCCTCTGATATTCCAGGCTGATTTTATTAAATATAAAAACCATCACCACAAGTACAAATTATAAAACTGCCCCAACCCTATTTCCAACATCCTCCATTTTTCTAGGACTACACAGGCCTTCAGCTAATCTCAGCTATAAACAATTACATTGTTCTCTTTAGTATAATATTTTTTAAGACTTACTTTGAAGAATTCTTACACTATATCTTGATCACATTCTCCTCCTGCTTCTCCCCCAACTCTTCCCAGATGTATCCCCCACTCCCCATCGCCTCCAAACTTCATGTCCTTATTTACTTTAAAAAAAAAAAAATCCACAAGTTCACCTTGTACTGTCTATATATGCATGAGTGTGAGGCCATCCAGTGGAGTATGCTCAACTAACCAGCCAGGAGCCACATAAATCTCATAGTTTTTAAATGCATATACACCACAGTTTAAAAAAAAAAAAGTTTTTCACAATCTAATTCACTTTAAAAAATCAAAATGTAGGCAAAGTGATAAAGAAATGATCTAAGTATAACAGTAATTTTTAAAATTAGATAAATCTGCAGTATACATTGGCCTGTCATTACTGTAAAATGAACACAAACAAAAAATGAGGGTACTCATTTCAGGTCACAGGAGGGTTGAAACTATCATCAGTCAATACAGTAAGAATTCTAGTCCCAGTCAAACATGACTTTGTGCTCATTCAACTAGCCTCAAAACTGGGAAAAATGGCAATGTACAATGGTACATGCCTTTAATCCCAGCACCCAGAAGGCAGAGGCAGATGACTCTCAGTGAGTTCAAGAGCAGCCTGGTCTGTACAGTGAGTTCCAGGACAGCAGGATTACATAGAGAGACCCCATATCAAACAAAACAAAACAACAAAAAATCTGGAAAAAAAATGTAAAGGAATAGGCATCGAGGTAAAGGGTAAGTATCTTTTTGAAAGACACTAACACTGGAATCCTCAGAAATGTACACTTCTCTACCCTCAGTAGCTCACCCTGGGAGCCTATCTGTAGAGACAAAGGTACTGGTAAGAATAGACAAATGCTTACAGCAACCTAGGGCAACATTTCTCATTATGAGAAAAAATTAGAAAAAAGTAAATGGCATATCTGAGGGGACAGCCAGAGAGGGGGAGAGGACTGACAAACAGCAGCCTGACTCCAATTGTGACCTTCCTCTGGGACACACAGACCATTGATGGGTCTGCTGTGTGGCCTCAGCATTGCTGAGGTCTCTGCGTCCCCATGTAGCTGCACCATCCTGGCAGAATAAAGAACATTAAGGCTTCTAGGAGGAATATGCCAGTATTTTGGGCACAAGAGAACTAAAATTCCTAGTTCTGCAGGAAAAAACCAACCAGTCTCGTTTCACTATGCAGTAAGAAGGGCACAGAGTCAGGGAAAGGGAGACCTATCAAGGGAAGACAAGCAGAAACCCTTCCTTCCACCCTGGGGTCTCTGATCACTAGTAGTAGCCCCCAGAAAGGGTACTACAGGGAGTGATCAGGCACCATAAAGGGAAGAACCCCATGGTAATCAGAGTAAAGACAGAGGGGCCCATGTCTGCGCTATATATAAATCCAGTCAGGAGCTTCACGGCCTCAAGAGCATCTCTGGAGACTCACCAACAGCACAGAGGTCTACAAACCGGTCCTCCCCCTCCTCTGCATGGATCAGGTCATTCCGACTCTTCTTGGTGGCAGCCCTCTTCAGCACTGCTTTAAACAACGGGTAGTGGAGACCAGTGTGAGTCGCAGCATCAGGTGACCCACCGAAAGGTGTCTTTCTGCTATGTGGCATTATCAAGCCTGAGAATCACCCACGCTATCTCAGCTCCTTGGCCCTTCTCACTCCTCACATGGAAAGGAGTTTTGAGGGTTGCTCTTCTTTCCCTTCCGTCCAAAGCGAGGACAGTAGGGAGGCATGACTACCAAGAAGGACTTAAACCTATCATTTGGGGCCAGACCAGGGATGCAGAGGTGCCGGTACAGATCTGCTCAGAGTGGGTTGACCTGAGACAGAACACCATGCTGTCTGGTCCCAACCTAAGCCTGCCTGTGGCTGGAGCTGTGCAGGCAACTGAAGACACCTGCAGTAGTGGAGGCCCCAACTCTACTAAGGGCTCTGGATGGTGTCTGGAGTCGTCTATGACCTTGGGGATAACCACAGCTCCAGAGAAAGACAGTTCATCGCAAATCCTGCAAGTATGAAGCTTCTAGAAGCAACGCTGTCCAGCCTTCCAACAAGATAATATACACATGTCATAAGTCTGGGTTACTCAGACTCTCCGGCTCATGTGTCACAATAACAGCTGTAAAGGGACCTAATTTAGGAGCTCTGAAACAGGTATCTGAGCTCCTCCTGTGTGTGTGGGGGGGGGGGGGGTGCTATTGAGACCACTTACCATCCAAAGGGGACTTCTCTTCGGCATTCTTGTCCTCCTCGGCCAACATGACTTCCTCTGTAAGGGACAAACTCAGGTCAGGGCCTTTCTACCCATCCTCCAAAAGAGAGCTCATCCCAGGAGAATCTAGAAAAGTAGTCTGGAAGCACCTGCCTGCTCCTCTATACACATCCACATCAGCAGGCCGTGACTGCGTGCCTTTTACCAGTTCCCAAGCAGAGGCCCAGTGGCCTTACCATCCCATGTCCAACCTACAAATGGTCCTCCTAGACATCTGCTGTAACTGTGAATTTACCACTGAGAAAGCATGTATAAGATCTCAGGCAGGAGAGCAGCCCACATGGAAGGAAGCAGCTCATACAAATGGAGCAGCCCACATGGAAGGGAGCTATCAGCATGGATGGAGCATCCCACAGGGATAACCGTTCACCCAGACAGGAGTAGACCACAGAGAGGGAACAGACCACATGGGGGCAAAAGAGGAGAGGGAAGCCCTATCTAGGGAGGAAACAGTCATACAGAGAGGAGCCACTTTACCTGGGGATGGGGAAGGTAGGTTCCAGTTTACATTTATAGTGCCTGGTGCAGGGACGATGGAGACTCAAGGCAATAGCAGGGTACTAGGTCCAACGTGGACTGACCCTCCATTCAGAGGGTTTGTGACTATCATGACAATGTACTCAGAGCCTTTTTCACTGTGCCCCACCCCAGAGCCCAGGAATCCTCGACGGCAGCAAGGTGGACAGTGTACAAAGTGGAAGTACAGCTGCCTACGTTGATGGACTCACCGGCCTTAAAGATCCACTCCAAGTACCCATTAAGTTCTCGCTCAATCTGCTGCTGCCTGCGGAGCTTCAGGAAGGCACGGCGGTTCTCGACTCGTTCCCGCTCCTTGGCAAACTCTCTATACCGTGTAGGATGGAAGAGCAAGCAGTTCCGGTGAACACAGGTCTGCTGGACAGCGTTTCTTCTAGAAGCTTTATGGCTGAAGGCACCCTCGCCTCTTCACCACATACCCCAGCCCCAGCTCTGAGGTCCACACTCCTATGCCACACCCCTCACTACTGCTGAGCCACCAGCCTACTGAGCCCTGCGTAGCCCGCTCTCATCCATTCTCTACCTGGCTCATTTCCAATCCCCTCTTTGGATTCAGTTGAGATGTGCCTTCCTTAGCTGCGTTCTCAGCCTTAAACCTCCTTATCAGACTAATTCTACCCTGTCACTATGGTGATCTGAATAAGAATGGCCCCATAGGCTCATATATTTCAATGCTTAGCCATTAGGGAGGGGCATTAAAATTAGGTGTATGTCACTGGGGATGGGCTCTGAGGTTCCAAAAGCCCCTGTCATGTCCAAAGAGTGTCTCAGTCTATCCCCCCCAACCCCACTGCCCCTCCCCCTACATCCTCCTGCCTGCTTCCCCACCATGATGATAATGGACTAAACCTCTGAAACTGTAAGCCAGCCCTCAATTTAATTAATTAATTAAATTTAATTAAAGGCCATGACAAGGCCCCCAATTTAATTTAATTAATGACTATGACAAGGCCTTCTACTGTCATGGTTCATGGTGCTTCTTTGCACTGACAGAACAGTGACTAAGACAATCACCTACCTATACTGGAGGCTCAGGGAGCCTATGCAAAGGGACCTGGAAAGATATACTAGGGATAGCCACACCCCTTAGAGGACACATATAGAGACCAGAGGCCACTCCAGCTCCAGAGCATGCTGTTGTCTATATCTACTCCTTATCCTGACAGCTGCTTTGGGGGCCCATCAGACCTGACCCTCTTTCCCATCTTTGTGACCTAACTTCCTTGGCCCATATAAGGATGGGAGCTCCAAACAGGAGGCCAAGTGCAGAACAGAAGGGTGCTGGTGTCCGTGGGCCTGAGAATACAGAGGACACAGCACAGCTCACGGCTCTTACCCTGAGAGCACACCCAGCACAAGGTTGAGCATAAAGAAAGATCCGATGATGATGAGAGGGATGAAGTACAACCAGTTCCAGGTGTTGCCAGCTGCATCATTTGTCTGCAAAAAAAGGGGGGAGGAGAGGAGACAAGTAAGAAGACAGGTGTGGCCAATCAGTGTGCTTGGCCTCTAGGCCTCCTTGGGAAGGTCCATGTAGGGAGCCCAGCCTTGCTCAGATTTGCTCTTGCCCCCAAAGCCTGCCCTGGATGGAGGCTCCCAGAGGACAGGGGAGACTACACGTCTCCAGCCATTGCCCGGTGATACTAAAAAGCCAAGATCAAGTCCAGAGAGCCAAAGGTCACTCAGGATACACTGAGGACTACATGCCTGGCCTCTGTCTAGCAGGAGAGCTCCTTGATAGGGTATCCATGACCTCTCTGAGCAGCTCCAAGAATACTTCCTCCTAAATGAAGCCCCATAAGCTCCACGGTCACAGTTGGTCCTGTCTGATCATGTGTTCTGCAAGTTCCCAATTCAGGTTGCATGTGTGCCTCCACACTACATTTTCCATAAGCCCCTAGAATACATTGCTCACTCTACACCTGGCCCAAAATGGCTTGGCATCTAGGAATGATCTGAACAGCTGTAAGCATTAAGACCATCCCCTCTGCTTATTGTAACAAAACCCACCAAAGAGAAAGCTCCCACCAAAGAGAAAGAAACCCAGCTGAACTCCACAGCTATTTTACTATATAGATTCCAGTGAACTCGGCTAAAGCGAGTAGTGGATCGCTATCTCCATGTGTCTACTGACAGAAGCAAACCATGAGTGAGGTGGATGCTGAGGACGGGCACCCGCCTTTAAACACAGGACACCTGAGCCCTGCCCTAAAGCAAGGCTGGTCACCAAAAAGGCACTTGTCAGGATCTCTGCCCTCTAGCCTGGCAGATTAGCAGATGCTGTTCTCACATAGCCCTAGATACCTAGACTGACTGCCACTTACAACTTCTGAGCCCTGAACATTGACTTCAGGCTGTCACCAAAGTACCTGTCTCCAACTCAGAACTGACATTCAGAATCCCAACTCCCAGCTGTAGTTCATATTCCCATACCCCACCTCTGCACAAACACACAGCACCTCTGACCCGAGGGTTAGACAGCCACCAAGGCCAGCAGCCTCCCTACAAGACTACCCATAAAACAATCCTAAGAGAGAGAGAGAGAACTCTGCTGCAACCTTCCCCTCCCCAACCAGAGTGCCTCCATTTCTCCTTGTAAAGCACACTCCCCACAAGCCCCTGTACTTTCTCCCATCTTAAAAGCAAAGCAAGTCGGGACTTCCACTTCCAGGAAGCTGTTATTTCATTCTCTTCCTGACTTCTACTATACCTGATCAGTTCTTTTGAACATTATATAAAAAGTAAGTACAGGAAGAAAATTCCAAGTGAAGGTAGACCACCAGCTCAGACCTCCAGACCTAAAACTCCCTGGGTTTCGTTTTTACCTCATATATCCTAGACTTCAAGACAAAGAAGTCTGTACCTCCATCCTCTTTTGAGTTGTTGGCTGGAGCCAAGAGACCTTCAAAGCACACAGCCTATTGTTGTTGCCCCTGGCTACCCCCTAGACATGGAAGGTAAGTCTCTATTACTGAAGTAAACCATGTACTTCAGACACAGGGCCCAGAGACCCCTGAGCTAGAACTGACTTCAATGTTCCCTCCCTGAGAACTAGTTTCCATGATACCAGAAGGTGCTATGCAAGTTTCCAAAGGAGATAAGCAACCAACAGTCCTACCCAGCTATGATGCCTGTGAACCACATTAATGACCAGCATGGCATGATAACCCTAGGGGTGCAGTAGTGGCACACATACCTTGGTGGTAACCAACAGCTCTTTGATTGGGTTTAAGATCTACTCAATAATGCAGATGCCATGGCTGGTACTGGAGACCTAGTTAACCACTCAGTGCTAGTGAAATCATGGTTACTGGAGGAGAATCTACAACTACTAATTACTAAACCAGCATAATTCCTAACGAAAGTCTATAAACATTTGTCCTTATACCCATAGATAAGAGTAATCTTCAACCTTCATCAAGGAAACTTCTCTTTGCAACAGATGGATACCACTACAGTAAAACACAACCAGTTAAAATGCAGAGACGTGGAACCCATTCATCTATACAGGCAGAAAAACTGATCAGGGAGTTTGCTATGAGACTGTGTCTCCTAGTAACATCAAAAGCTATACACATAACATCTCACCAACACGATCATCCAAACATGAGTTGAACAATAATAACACCAATAAACATGTCAAACTGGCCAGAAAAAAAACCTCAGGCTTCAACCCTACACAAAGAACCACAGGCAACCCAGTGAAGCTAAGAGTGGAAACAGTGGTCCTCCTCAGGGAAACGCACACTGGTCAGCCCTAAAAACATACATAGAACCACAAAAACACAAACATGAACAGCCAAGACAATATGTCTCCTCCAGACCAGCAATACTAGTGATATTGGGCCCTGATAAATAATAAATAGATAAATAAAGGCAATTTAGCTGAAATACCAGGCAAACACTTCAAAATATCAAGTGTGAATATGTCAACAGACTTTAAAGCAGATATGAATAAATGCCTTAATGAAAATCAGGAGAAAGACAAACAGGTGGAAAAATAATGAAAACAATTCAAAACATAAAAGTATAATTTAACAAAGAAATAGGATTACTAGAGAAGCCCAGACACTCACACTTGAGTAAAAAGCTAACACCAAAACGTTACATATGGCATCGTTTCCTACATATAACATTACTGAAATCAGAAAGTAACACAAGGAATAAGCACACTCCCGTTTGTCAGACATCAAGAAGCAGAAGATGACAACTAACAAGAAGGTGTGACTATGCAGAGCAGGCAGTCACCCTCCCCTGCTGAAGTCCTGTATCATATCTGTGTTAAGAGCAAAGCCTAGCTGTGATATTAACCACGGTCTTTGTGATGCTTAATACTGACTATCAATGTGACGGGATCTGAAATCAACTAAAAGACAAACTGTTGAGCACTCCTATGAGGGATTTTCTTGATCAGATTATTTTGAGGGGAGGAGTGTCCCTAAATGTGGGCAGCACCTTCTGGATAGACCTTCACTCTGCTGGCAAGGTAATCTGTCCTGCAGCTACCACTGCTCCAAGCCTTCACTAAGATTAGAAGCAAATTCTTCAATCGTCTAACAGAGACTGAAAACCAGGGCTCTCTAGAACCTTCCAAGCCTTGAGCACCAGGTTGGGACTGTTGAGATATCTTACCGTTTGGACTGAGCAACTACCAAATTCTTGGCCTCTCCAAGTGTGAGACAGCCATTGCTCAGGCAACTCGGAGAAAGCCAAATAAGCCACTCCAATGTTATCTTTGACTACAGATTCACTCTGTTGGCTCCATTCCTCTAGTGAAGCGGTTCTCAACCTGCAGGTCATGACCCTTTTACAGGGGCCACATATCAGATATTCTGCAATCAGATATTTACATTATAATTCCTAACAGTAGTAAAATTACAGTTATGAAGTAGCAACAAAAATTATTTTCTGGCTGGGGGTCACTATACCATGAGGAACTGTCTTAAAGGGTCCCAGCATCAGAAAGGTTGAGAACCTCTGCTCTACAGAACCCTGCCTAATGCAGTCTTTTAGGTTCTTATCACTGGGACGAAGAGGATACACATTGCTTTTCTGTATGGCATCTGGTAATTTCCCAACACTTTACAATAGCCTTCATTCCTTTCAATTACAAAACTCCACCTGTGAAACTCCACATCTTCCATGGCTGCTTCCCACTGTCCTTCCCCCTTGAATGGGCAGTCTGCATCAGCAGCCCATTTCTTTGCCCTCTCCCTTCACCCATGCATCCAGGATTTTACCCCCACCACCAAGAATGCTTCTGTCAAGGCTCCCAGCAGCCTCCATCTGGCTATATACTGACAGCAGATTCCCTTCCCCTGGTTGCTGGCCGCTCAGCAGTATCTGGCTCCACTTCTTCAAACTTTGTGCTCTGCTTTCAGGACCCATCCTCAGTATTCCTCCTAACCTATGGAAGCCCCACCCCTTCTCTCTGATGGCTCCTATGCCCCTGGCCTCCAAAGAGAGACTCCTACCATGAAGGACCTGTGGGCATCTTTCTGTCACCTGCACACACTATCCAGGTACTCTCATCCTCTTCCATAATTCTCTAATTCTCAACACTGTCCACATGTCAGGATTTCAACGGACATCCCACCCCTACTGCCCCTTCTGAGCTCCCCTCTACGATGAAAATAGTTAGTGACAATTTTAGAGTCAACGCAGCCCAGAGTTCCACTACCATTCTGCACTAGAGCAAAGGTAGGAAAGCACCTGATCCCAGTTCTCTCACATCTAACAGCTTTCCCAGTAGCTCCAACCCCATTATCTCTGGATCTACAATCTTCCTCTCATTTCATGTCCAGTCAAAAAGCAAGTCCTGTTTCTGTTAACATCAAAATAAAGCTTTATACCTACCTACCAAAATACTTCTTCCTTGAGGTATGTATATATAGCATGAAACAAATCCTACATGTATAATCATTAAGTGATGTAATCCCATCGGTCCTCTGGACTTTTCTCATGTGCCTGCCTGGATAGAAGTTTAGACAAGTCCCATGACTTTTCTAATAGTCCCTCTGGTGGTTTGGGTAAGAACAGCTTCCATAGGCTCATATGTTTGAATACTCGGTCCCCAGTTGGTAGAGCTTTGGGGGAAGGATTGGGAAGTATAGTGTTTGTTGGAGGTCTATCACTGGAGGTGGGCTTGAGGTTTCTAAAAGCCCATGTCACTGCCAGTTGGTGGTGCACTCTCTCTCTCAATCTCTCTCTCTTCCTCACACACACACACACACACACACACACACACACACACACACACACACACACTCTTTGTGCTTGTGGGTGAGATGTGAACTCTCAGCTACTTGTCCAGCACCACGCCTGCCTGCCTGATGCCACGTTCCCCACCACAATGGGTATAGACTCACCCTCTGACACTATAAGCAATGCCCCAGTTAAATGCTCTCATTTAGAAGTTGCCTGGTCTGACGTTTTGTCATAGCAACAGGACAGTGACTAAGAAAGAAGTTGGTACTGGGCTAAGAGATTACTGTGGCAGGCCTGACCACACCAAACTATTCACTAGAAAACTGTACAACCAGAAAAGTGACTGAAAAAATGTATCCAGGGATTAGTGAGTCATCCTAATAGCTGCTTAGAAATCAGCAGAGCTGATAGTTCTGTGGACTGTGAAAGCCCAATTCAAGAGGCTTCAGATGGGAACAATGTTGGAGACCATTCTTGCGATATTTTGGCAAAGAATGTGGTGGCTTTCTTGTTTTTTCTCCTGTCCTGAGAATCTGCCCAAGGCTACACTGAAGAATTCTAGACTAATTTCCTTGGCAAAGGTGATTTCAAGGCCCCCAATACTGACTGTCATGTGGTTGTTAGTGATGACTCTTATGCAGGTCTACAATGAAAAGGGGAAACTAGCGCATAAAGAAATACAAAATGTGCAGAAAAAGAGTACCAAGAACCTTAATGTTGGAGCCAGGATCTGTTTTGAAAGAGATAAGGAGATGGGAATAAAGGGAGTGGTACCCTCGGCAGGGCAGGACTCCACCCAGCTAAGCTTGCTACCTGTGAAAAGGCTTAAGGGATTATTTCCTAAAGTCACCCTTACATAAATGTAATTCATGGAGAGAGCCAAGTTCCTTTCTAGGCAGGCTGCAGAAGTCAGTAGCATTGGCCACTTGGCTCTGGCTTTAGAGTGTGATGGATACAGACATAAAGGAATTGTGGAATCTTCCTCTACAGTTAAGGAAAGCTGCTGAGGCCAGGTGTGTGGCCCTGTATGGAGGCCCAGAGAGGCCATTGAGAAAAGGTATGAAAGTGAGGCCAGGATTGTTTTGGAGACTCCAAGACATTGGAGATGCTAAAGCCATGGGATGTCTGCCAGGGAGAGCTACATACAGGGAGTGGACCCAGCCTAATAGAGAGAAATGTGTTGCAGTCAGCAAAGCGGGAAAGGCAGAGCCATTAAGACTTTGAATTATTCTCTGCCCCTGCTGGTCTGGAGTCTTGCCTGGTCAGTATTTCCTCACTCTGTCCCTTTCCTCTTTGGAATGGTAATCTATGGTCCTTGACACTGTACGTTAGAAGTATATAATTTGCTTTTTAATTTTACAGAGGGTCACAATTAAGAGGCTGTGTTGAGTCTCAAAAGAGACTGAAATTTTAAACTGTGTTGAAAGTGTGAAAGACCATGAGGACTTCAGAAGTTGGACTAAATGTGGTTTTTGCATTACAGTACAGCCACAGCCTATGAGGGCCAGAGAGTGAAATGTTGTAGTTTAAATAAGAATGTCCCCCTATAGTCTCACATATTTAAACTGTGGATGGGACAATTTGGATGTTTTGCCTTACTGGAGGAGGTATGTCATTAGCTCTGATGGTCTCAAAGCTCACAGCATTCCCAGTCAGCAGGCTGTTTCCCTCCTCACCACTTATGCTTGTGGGTCAGACATAAACTCTCAACTGCTTCCCTGACTGCCTTGGTCATGGTGTTTAGTCTGGGCAATAACAAAGAATTAAGACAACCCCCCTGTTGCCACTTCAACTTAAATAAACAAAAGAAAAGTTTGCATTTGGTAATCAGATGAGACCGTCCTGTTAGCAAACTGCCTAACAAAGTTCTTGCTAACAGCTGCTTTCCTGAGCCGCTAGCCACAGCTGAGAGAGGCAGACAGGGTCCCTCTCTGTCCCTCCTCCCTTGGTTTCCTTTGGAGGTGCTCAGCTAATGCTGTAAAAGGGTTAGGGGGCAATATGAAAACTAAAGTCCCTCTATCTTGAGGCCTGGAGCTATTTTGAGAGCTGAAAAGTTTCTAGTCCCCAATCCTAAGAAGTTTCTAAACCTCCAAGGTCAAGCGCCCAAGATCCTGGGTAATCAGAGGACATCCCAGCCCAGCCCCCAGCCCTGAAGTATCTTCTCCCCATCCTAAGGGAATCAATCCAGCAGCAGCCTCCACCTGACAGTGATAGTAAAGAAACTTCCTCTGGGCTCCTCACCTCCTAGCCTGACAATGGCATTTCTATGGTCTTTGTTTTTGACCTTTGTTTTAAAACCCTGCCTCAGAGGAGGGGGGCACGCACTCCTTGCTGGCACTGCTGTGTAGTCAAGAGCTGAGCCCAGCTGTACAGCTGCAATGTTTGCATTTGTATTCGGAGAGTCGGTGTGATTCTGGGGATCTTTCTGGGGGTGGCTGAGACTGGGCACAACATTTGGAGGCTGGGACACCTTATCCTGGCTGTGCTTTCCTGAAACAACCCATCTCTGGACTGTCAGGAAAATACTGATCACAATACCTCAAAAGTCACTTCTGTAAAATCTCCTGGATCCCCATTTGAGTTCACACACTTGCCAAAGCAAAGGTAAGTCATTTCTCCACAGGCTCGATGGTCCCCCTCTCCACCTATTATCAACAACATGCTGCTGTTCTGGCTACAGCTCTCCTAACTCCATCTGGTCAGAGACACAGGCTTCTCAGCCCCCATACCTAGTGATCTCTCCATCTTTCTCTCTCTCCTCCCATAGCAGCTCCTGCCCACACAAAAGCCAGTCTCACCACTCAGAGGAACATTTGTCTTAGGGCACAGGCTTGTCAGGAGGTAAAGGGCAGGTCTCTCCAAAGAGTCCCCTGAAACTCCAACAGCCAACCTCCAACAGCCAGCCTATGTAGAGAGGTGCAGGGTGGGACATCAATCGCCCTGGTTCTCGGCTTCCTGCTCTAGACTTGTGTACCACTCACATCCTATGGCCTCAGCATTTGTGTGCTTGGCTTCTGGACTCTAAAAGGTTCAAGCACTCTCGAACTAGGTACTCTGTGTTCCTCAACCTTTAATATGTTTAATAACATGTACTATCACCTGGTCCTCATGCCTGAGCTTCTCCATAAAAGTGTCCTGTGCCAGTGGGTCCAACATGTGTTGCATGAAATCTCTGTAGTGTCTCTGTGCCAATCCTGGATATACACACACAGAGAGGATCTGGGTCATTGTGGCCATTCGACTAAGCTCCTGGGGGCTCTAGGGGATATAGAAACCTGGTCAAACATCAGGAATGTGGCCAGTATGGAGCTGCTTTTAGGGTCTGTCTTTGGAAACTCCTCTTTGCTTGGCAAGAAAAACAAAACAAAAAAGCAGTCTTCATCCCTGTCTTTGGAGCTGTCTGTATTCATTCTCTGCATCAGTCTATTTTCACTAAGAAACAATCTTGTTCAAAGGACCCTTAGCAGCTTTTCCTTTAACTCTTCATTTTCCTGCTCAGGCTTGATAGATCAGACCAACAAGCATTTCCTAGGCACCTGCTGAATGCCTAGTGCTAAGATCACCTGAGTCCCCATGAACCACGGGGAGGAGAGCCTCAGATAATCAGCTAGTAGGAACAGGGCTCCAGGGCCATGTGATGTCTCACCCTCAAGCATAAATGACAGAATCCCTTTCCCCACTCTCCAAATCCCTACTACATCCAAAGCCAGATACCTCTGCCTATCCAACACCAGGGGTCCACTGGTCACACCCTACCAGACTCTTGGCTCCAGCACACTTTCAGCTTCATTTCTACATCCCAAGGCTCATGAGACACTTTTCCCTGTCCTTGTTCCCTAGCAGATGGCTCACAAGACTCCAGGACAGGGTGGGGAGGTAACATCTTCCTACAAGAAGACAGAGACTTGCTAAAGAGTTGGTTATAGGATCAAGAAGAGCCTTGGGTATATGGGAAATGGTAATTAAAAGGGTCACCAGCACCACAGAGCCTTAAATTGGACATCCATCATGGCCCCTGGTTGAAATAACAATGGCCCCCATGTTTTTATAGATATGGTCATCCAGGAGTCACACTATTTAAGAAGATTAAGAGGTGCAGCCTTGTTGTGTCACTGGGAGTGGGCTGAGGGTTCAAAAGCCCGTACCAAACCCAGAATCTTTTTTTCTGCCTCCAGATCAGGATGTGGCTCTCAGCTACTGCTCCAGCACCTGCCTGCTGCCATGCTGATAATGGACTAAACCTCTACAACTGTAAGCAAGTCCCCAGTTAAATGCTTTCCCTTATAATAGTTGCCTTGGTCATGGCGTCTCTTCACAGCAATAGAAGACTAACTAAGATGGCCACCAGACTGCTGAGTCAGGCTAGAATCCTAATGAGACTGAGGGGGAAAATGTATTTGCCTTACGCCTCCACACCATTAGCATGGAAAGAAGTTAGGGCAGGAACTCTAGGGAGAAACCTAAAAGCAGGAACTGAAGCAGAGGCCGTGGAGGAGTGCTGCTCAGTGGCTTGTTCAGTGTGCTCGCTTTACGATCCAAGACCACCTCCCCAGGGATGCCATGACCCACAACAGGCTGGGCCCTCCCAAACCAGTCACTGACTGTGAAAATGCTCCAGGGGCTTGCCTACAGGCCACTCTTAGGGAAACTTTTTCTCAGTTTTGGTTCCCTCTGCTCAGATAACTCTAGTTTATGTCAAGCTGATCAACCAGGACAATGGACGAAGTCTACAGAAACAAACAGAAAACATGAGCTCGGGAGGAATCTCAGCATCATATGGGTGTCTGACCTTCAATCCAGAGCGGTCCTAATCTACTCCATACCATCTTTACTTGGCTCTCAAACCTCACTGGCCCTTGACTCAATCTAGAAAATTCCAACAGGAATATGCTAGTGGTTAGCTGCAGGCTACAGACCTCTGGGTAAGTTAATCAACTTCTCTATAGCCCATTTTTAATCATTTGTACAAGTCAACAGTGGTGTGCCATGATACGTCACAACAGGCTTACTATGCGGCAGGCTCACAGCATTAGCTGCTGTCATTACCATGAACAACAGCAGCATCTTCTCTGCATTAAATCATCTGATCTAACAGGCCCGATCTCATCTTTGTAAGACTGCAAGAGGACCTGGGTCCAGAATATGTGCTGACATGGACCACAGGATCTTGATGAAACACCTTGATAAGGGGGCCTATATTATACCCTAGGAGAATAGGCTAAGGGCCGAGAAAATCTCTCAGTCAGAAGTGTCCCTAAGAGAGACCCCACCCCAGAGCACCATCCTAAAAGCTCCAGACCACACCACCAGGGATAGAGTCAAGGTGCAACTCACATTGTAGAGGATGTCAGTCCAGCCCTCCATGGTGATACACTGGAACACTGTCAAAATGGCAAACAGGATGTTGTCGAAGTTGGTGATGCCAAAGTTGGGTCCTGGCCAGTACTCCCGGCATTCAGTGTCACCTTCACACAGCCGAGCTGGGGCCTCCTTACCACAGGGAAAGTCACCCACAGGGTCTGCATCTGTGAGGAAGAACAAACCTGAGATCTCTGCTCCCTAAGTCTCCACCATCGCTCCACCTTTTATCACCCCTGTATCTGATGTTCTTCTCACTAACCTTACACATGCCTCCAGGTCTCCACCACAGCCAATCATCTGCCCTCTCTCCCTCTCCCTCCTCCTCCTGAAACTGTCCCAATATCATTCAAATATGTACAAGATTCCTTCATCCTGAAATGGCAACTCTAACTGTAACCTGACTCCATCTTCCTAGTTCCTGTTCAAGGCTCAAGTTCTTAACCACGGCCCTGAAACCACATGATCTCCTCATCTTGGTGTTCTTCCACTTTGCACTTACTGTTCCTGTAACTGGAGCACTCTGGCTGGGTGGCAGAACAGCTGTCCTAACAGATCTCTGCTCATCATCAGCTTTAGCGGGAAGGCTGCCCCTTGGGACCTTATTATGCAAAGCAGGCCTGAGCTATTCTAGATCAAGTACTTTTGTTTCCCTCATAGACATTTTTATAGTGTTATTTTATTTGTGTATCTATTTACCTATTACTATTTATAAGGCTACTAGAATAAAAGTGCTATCTTACTGGTCTGGAAGCTCAAAAGCCCCTCTGGCACTGGACCAGGGGACTGTCTCACCGGCAAATACATCTGGGCTGTTCCTTTGAGCCCAAGGGGCATCGCATGACTCACCTGTGCTGTTGGGGAAGCAGGCTTTGTGGAATTTGCCCATATAGAACTCAAGACCGATGATGGCAAACATAAGGATGGCAAAGAAAAGCAGCAGGCCGATTTGCAGCAAGGGAACCATGGCCTTCATGATGGACTTGAGCACCACCTGCAGACCTGGAAGCAGAGGGAAGCACAGGGAAGACCGGAGAGCAGATGAGGCGGAGGGACAGGAGGGGAAGGACATCAAGGTGGGTGCGAGTTCTCATGCAAAGTATGAGGTCTGAAGGAAAAGTGAGATGAGCAATATCTGAAAGTGGGCAAAGAAGAAAGGCAAGGGGTTCTGAGAGCAAGAGTCTGGGATCGGGAATGGACACAGGTGAGAAAGATAAAGGAGAATTCAGAGTCCGAATAGAGCAGAAAACTTAAGGGGGAAAGCGAGAGAGATGAAACACACGGAAGAAAAAGAAGCATCCTAAGAGGAGAGACCAGGGAATCTTGGGAATTAGGAGCAGAGGAACCTGGGAAAGTAAGGCCACAGCGATTCTTACGAGATTCATCTCCTCAGGAAAAGAAGGCGACTCTCCAAAACCAGAAAGTGTCTTGTCACTGGCCACAAGTGAGCTAGCCAGAGAAAGTGCCGAGACAGACACCATCCTGATCGTCCTTTCCTCTTGGCTCTGCTCTCAGATGTGGAACTGAACCCTTGTCTACTCTGAGCAGAAGAGGCGTCAACCACAGGCTTTCTTGTCGTGGTCTCAGGACAACACAAGACTGAGTACCTGCCCACCCAGCGAAGCCTGATGCCAAATCTCTGCCAGACTGAGGGAAGGAAGAGCCTGTGTCCAACGTGCTTACTAAGTCCTCTGGCCAATCTCTTGCCCATATCTGCCTCATTCAGTGACACAACCCAGAAGCATTGCTGGTCCTCTCAGTCCCAGGCCCCTCTGGCACTAACATGGCCTTAGACATTCCTCTATTGTACCATCTTTCTTGGTCTCTATCTGTTCTTCAATCCCAGAAAATGAAGCTAAGAGGTAGTCAGGAAAAACAACAAGGTTACTGTGATAAGCTGAAAGTCTCTGGCTCCCACAAGCTTTTAGGCAGTGGCACTATTAAGAGGTGTGGCTTTGTTAGAGGAATTGTGTCACTGTGGGGCGGGCTTTAATGTTTCCTATGCTCAAGAAACCACCTGGATCACAGTTCACTTCCTGTAGCCTTCTGATCAAGAAGCAGCCAGCACCATGTCTGCCTGTGTGCCACCATGCTACCCACTGTGATAATAATAGACTGAACCTCTGGACTTTAGGCTGTCACCTCAATTAAATGTTTTCCTTTAGAAGAGCTGCTGTGGTCATGGTGTCTCTTCAAAGCGATATAAACCCTAAGACAGCCACCCTCTGAGATTTTGTAAAGAATGAACTAAAAAGGGCTTTGCAATGGTTTGAATCAGAAATGGTCCCCATGGGCTCAGGTATTTAAATACCTGGTCCTCAGTTTGTGGCACTGTTTGGTAAGGTTATAGAACTTTAGGACACAAAGCGTTCCTGGAGAAATTGTATCACTGGAGAGGGGGAGTGAGACTTTATAGCCTGGCTTCCTTTCCAGTTTTCTCCCTCTGCTTCCTATGTGTCACTGAGATGTAGACTTTCAACTTTCTGCTTCTGCCTCTTGCTGCTACGCCTCTCCCACCATGAAGGACTCTCCCTTTGGAACCATAAATGAAAATTAACTTTTTTTTTTCCTTTGTAAGTTGTTTTTGGTCCTGGTGTTTGCTCAAAGCAGAAAAAGGTAACAAATACACCTCTGCCCCTGTTTCCTGCTATCAAAAGTAGAAATCAGAGGGGTAAGGGTGTGGCTCAGTGGTAGAGTATATGTTTGGTATGCACAAGTTTAATACTCAAAACACACACACCCCAAAAGTGTTTAATGGACCCAATACTTAGGAGCCACTGTTTGATAAGGATGGAAGAGTTATACTGAGCCTGTCTAAACTTACTTGGAATTCCAGACACGAGCTTCAAGGGTCTTAGCACACGCACAGCCCTCAGGGTCCGGAGGTCAAAGTCAGTTCCAGCTGTGGCGAGAATCCTGGCAAAAACAAAGACAAGGGATTTAAGAGTTTCCACATGAAAAAAACCAACACTCATTCTACCATTTCTGTGTCCTTTCTTCTAAGAGCAGCGACACATCCTTTCCTGTGTCCCTTGCCATCCAAGCACAAGCCAGGGCACGTCATGGCCAGGCAAGGTGGGACAGAACTGACTCCTGAGGTGATGCTGACAAGGACTTTATCTGCATGCTTGTCCCTCTAGTTCAAAGACATCACCTGAGTGGGCACGCAACCACTGACCTGGCAGTGGCTCTTATCCCAACTGAGTTCGTGCCTAAAACACATTCCAAATCACCCTAACTTCACTTTCTGCTGTTTCATAGCAGTGTATGGCAGCAGAGGTAGACTGGATCCTGAAGGATGCCTGAGCCTCACCTCCCATCATCCTTCTCCGTGTTATTCTAGGAGAATAGAGAATGGAATGTCGATTCAAAACTCAGGAAAACGTCATCATGGAGTCATGTCAGCAAGAAGACTATAAACCATAAATTCTTCCATAAGCTGCTTTTATTGTGGTATCACAGCAACAAGAAGTAAATGATACCTGTCAGTTCTTTCTTCCTGCCTGGCTCCCATGGGTCAATAGTAGAAAGTTCAGAAAAGAACTTATTCTTACTAGAGTTACATGCCATGAACTAAGGAGATGTTTTTGACCTTGAAGACAGATGTTTCTAATTAACAAAGCATACAAACCCATAACACACTATTAAGAAGAGAGTAAAGCACCCTGTACTCCTTCCACCATCCAGTCCAGCTTCTTTAGCACTGCTGTTACCAGTGGCTGCACAGAAGACTCTCACCACCCTCACAGTCCCTCAATACAGAGTTCATATGGCATTACTGCCAGAGTGTAGTCCACCCCTACAAATTCCACCTCACCCAGTGACTTAAGCTGAGATAGCTCCATATTAGCTTGAGAATGGGCCCACTACTTGAGTACATTTGACCCTGAGATAGTCGCCATAGTGACCTCATTTCTGAGACTACCTTTATTCTATCATGTACACAGAAATGGCCACAACATCAAGATCCACCAGGGCACTGACTCAGAAGAGCAAAACTAAACTAATATAGTCCTATTTCATAGATACAGCCCAATCTGCCTGCACAAAAAGAAAGTCTGCATAGTCAATAGCCCAGGACACCTACATCTATTGTACCTGGCCTGACAGTCAGGCAGTAACCTTGGTTTATTTCTGAAGAGAACAGCACACAAAGCACACAGCTCTGTGACCCTATACAAATTCAAGCCTAGCCCTACAACCAAATAGATGGCAACCCTTCCACACTTGTCTGCTGCACTCAGCCAGCCAGAAACAATCACACATGTATTGATATATTGTATATCAAATAGAGATTTCCTGAAGACCAGAGGACAGTACCAGCACAGAGCTAGCCATAGAGGTCAGGCAGTGGTGGCAAATGCCTTCAATCCTAGCACTCAGGAGGCAGAGACAGAAGCAGAGATCAATCTGGATCTCTGTAAATTCAAGGCCAAAAAGAGCCAGGCAGTGGTGGCACACACCTTTAATCCCAGCACTAGGAAGGTTGAAACAGGAAGTGATATGGCTGGGCAGAGAAAGCGGTATGAGGCAGGAGAGGCCAGGAGTTCAGCCCTTGTGCTTCCCTTAATTTCCCCTCTTCAGTCTGAAGATTTGTGGAGATAGGATCTTCCCTTTTGGCCAAGGAGATGGTGAGGTGAAAAGTGGCTGTAGTTTGTTCCTCTGTCTCTCTGATCTTTTAGCATTTGTCCCAATATCTAGCTCCGGGTTTTTATTATAAGATCAATTAGGATTCATGCAATACACATACCCAGGCCCAGCTCAACCAGAAAATGGGCCTGCCCTCAAAAAGCCAACACAAAGACAATGCCTTGCAGGCACCCATGTCCAGCCCAACAGTCAACCAGCAATCAAACAGAATACTTGGTGCTGATAAATTTAATAAATGCAATAAGAATATATAGTTGATGAAGACAACACAAACTAGATTAAGTCAAAGCTAAATTTTCTGACCTTGAGACAGGCATTTTTAGCTAACTCACTCAGATGGGAAGGTGAGCAAAGCTTATGGGGCCTGCAGGAACTTACATATGAGAGTTCCAGGGAGTAAGACTGAAAAGTGTGTTTAACTAAAGAACATCTGAAAATTTTCCAACATGGAAGAGATTCATGAAGCCATTGGCCTAAAAAGATTCAATCCAAAGACTCGCTCCAAGGCACATTAGACCTTAACAGTCAAAGGGTAAAGGCCAAGACAGAGTTCTAAAAATCACATATAAAGGACCCCCACTACAGTAGATTTCTCAGGATGAAATTATCAGGCAGAGAGAATAGAATAGCACTCAGAGTGCTGAAAGGGAAATGTGAACCACAAATACCGTACCTCTCAAAGCCTGCCCTCAAAAGTGGAGAACTAAAGTCTGTCTCAAATAAGCACACAGTGAGGGAATTCATCACCCCCAGAGCAGCTCTACAAAATTAAGGAAATCCTTTATCAGAAGTAAAAACAGTGACCACGGAACACAGAAAAACATGGAACTCTGGTAGGAAGACATACAAACAAGAAAGTGTTGTATTAGGTTTCTGACCCAGACTTTCAGACCCATAGTCCCATAGTCCCACTGAAATGCACAGACACTTACATTAATTATACACTGATTGACGTGGGGCCCAGGCATATAACTTGCTAGCTCTTGTTCTTAATCTAACCCATGACTCTTATCCTGTTCAGTCATGTAGCTCGGTACCTTTTCTCAGAGCAGCACAGTTGTCCTCTGCATCTTCTGGCCTCTCTGGCAACTCTGTGGCATTTCTGTGGCATTTCTGCTCTGTTCTTCCTGTTCCCAGAATTTTCTTAGTCTGGTAGCCCTGCCCACACTTCCTGTCTGCCTTTGGCCAATCAGTGTTTTTATTAAACCAGCAGGCAAGACAATTATTTACAATGGAACAACATAATCTCCCTACAAGAAAGGAAAGAGGGAGTCTTATAGCTGTAGACACCAAACTATAAGGATTAGCGAAAAAAAAAGGAGAAAATATATATGGTAATATATATATTAACATGTTAATATGTTAACATATGTAATACATGTAGTTACATATGTTAACATATGTAATTGATATGACAGGAGTCACTAGTTACACATAGTTAATGATCTTCAAGTAAATTCCTCAATGGACTGGCTAAGTGAATTTAAATAGGAGACCCAACTGTACGCCAACTACAAGGATCTCACTTCCTAAGACATACTGCCTTCAAGTAATTTCACAAGCAGGAAAAAGAAAGACAAAGAAAGTAAAATTGTACAGCGATGAAAGAACTAATTAGCAGCACAAAACAACTGTAAATATATGTGAACCCCACACTGAACCAAACAAGCATAAAAGAGGCAGGTTCCACTGCAGTCATAACTGAAAGTCTCAGAAACCCCACTTTATCAATGGGCAGATTACCTAGCAGAAAAATCAACAGAGAAGCACCAATTAAATGAGGTCTAGACCAAATGAATAGAACATTTCCTACCACCGCGTCACAATACACACTCTTCTCATTACATAAATACCATCCAGAGAACCATACTTTAAGCCATCAAAATCATATTAGGTACCTTTTCTAACCACAACTGGAGAAAATAAGAATCAACAACTCTGAAAATCACACAAACACAAGGAAATTAAGCAGTCTCCTGAATAATCAAAGGATCGTGAAGAAATTACAGAAGAAGATGGAAAGTATTGTAGGACAAATGGGAAAAAAAAAAAAAAAAGGAAGGAAGAGCACATCAAAGATATGGGAGAGAGGAGTAGTCGTAGGAGTGAGGGTATTGTCCAGAGAATGTTCTGCAATAATCAGACTTTCCATTTTAAACAAGTTTATTACATTGTAGCAAGTGAAAGTTAAAAGGCCATGGTAGAAAGGGAAGTTCATCAAATCAGGTTCTCCTAACACCCAGCGCCCTGGAGGAGGTCTCCCCCATTCCCACCTTCACTGGAATAAACATTTCCATTGGAAATGGCTTATTGCCCAGCTGTTCACAAAGGCAGTGTTTTTAATCCCCTTAGACTGTTTGCTGAAACACCCCCCCCCATGCCCGCCATTCTGTCAGGGGACCAATCTGCCTCAGGACAGAGAGTCTTTCCAGACACTTGAAAGCATCTGGGGATAGGGAGATGGCTTGGTCCTTAAAAGCCCTTGTTGCTCTAACAGGGGACCCAAGTTTAACCCCCAGCAGCTATACAGTGGCCCACTATCATATGCAACTTCAGTTGGAGGGATTCCAACACCCTCCCCTGGCCTCTCTGAGAACTAGGCATAGACATGATACCCAAATATTCCTAAAAAGGCACTCATATACATAAAATAAACAAATCCAGAGGGCCTAGGTTCGATTCCCAGCACCCACCTGTCACACTACTTACTGTCCCTATCTCTAGTTCCAAGGGATCTATCTAATGCCATGTTCTGGCCTCCATAGGCACTGCATACATGTGGCACACAGACAGTAAATATACATATATAAATTATTAAAATCTGGTATTAAAACATGGAAGGATGCCAAAGAACACAAAAATCACAAATTACAAAGTAATAATTGAAAAAATGTTTTACTACAATATCACAAAGAATACTATCAAGAAAACAAAAAAAAGCTATTTTCAGCTTGGCCTAAATAAATCTGCCTATAATCTCAGACACTTGAGTAGCTGAGGCACAAAGAGATGCTATAGGCCATCCTGAGCTACAGAGTGAGTTCAAGGCTAGCATGTGTAACTTAGTGAAACCCTGTCACAAAGTTAAAAGCAAAAAAAAAAAAGGAGGGGGGCTGAGATGTAATTTGTGGGAAGGCAATACCTAACTTGTGTAAGACCTAGGTTCAATCACCAACACTATTTAAAAAAAAAAAAAATTTTTTTTAAGAAGAGAAAAAAGAAAAAGGAAGGGAAAATATTTCCAGTGCATATAGCAGAAAACAATTGACATCCAAGAAAAGTTAGGTTCCTAAAAATTCACACAAAAATTGCAAAATGCTTATAAGAAAAATTAAATGTCACAAGAAGTGGGGGGAAAGCCATTCGGAGCCATTGGCAGCCAGGGAAATTCACACCCCAAGCTGAGCAGGCTATGTTAAGCCTGGTGCTGTTTCTCCCAACAGCTCTGCTGAAGGAAGAAAAATTTGCAGAATCATGTCAGAGAGTGCCTGGCTAATCCCAGTAAATGTTAAAATGAGCAGCCTGTGACTCAGGAAGCCACTGCTAACTATATAGACAATATATGCAGGCATGTTCGTATAACTCTTTGTAAAAGTCAAAATCAGAAATAGCCTACTGCTTTTCACAAAGAAAGGGAGAAAAGTAATCATGGAATATGCATATAATGGGCACATTATACTACAGTTAAAACTGGATGGGTATGCAAAATTAAATAGACCTACATACATTAATATATAAAATGTTTAAACAGGACTGGGACTGTAGCTCAGTTGGCAAACTGCTTGCATAAAATGCATAAGGCCCTGGGTTTGATCAGCACCCAAATTCCATAAGCAGTCCTGTGTAGTAACTACAGCCAGATGCCATTCACAGGTTCTGAGAGCCTAGGATCTAAGCAAAGCAAGAGCCTCTGTCCGAGTCCACTGTGCTAGCCATCAAGTGTTAGGCCAAAACCCATAAGCGGTTCAATTTCATCCATTGTTTGGAGGCAGTTTCCTTAGTGAATTTAGCATTCTCAACCAGAAAGACTTGGAAGTAGACATGGTTCCAGTCTTGGCTGTCAACTTGATTACATCTGGGATTAACTAAAACCAAAGCAGACCTGTTGGAGATTCTATTGTTGTTTTGTTTTTCAATACAAGGCTTCTCTGTGTAACAGTCCTGGCTGTCCTAGAACTCATTCTGTAGACCACACTGGGCTCAAACTCACAGAGATCCTCCTGCCTCTGCTTTCTCAGTGTTAAGATTAAAGGCCTACACTACCACTTCCCAGCTGGGCATTTTTTCTTAATTGCATCATTTGAAGTGGGAAGACCCACTTCTAATCCAGATCTTTTGTGATGGGAAGGTCCACCTTTAATCTGGGTCACACCTTCTGCTGGCAGCCTATACACAGACATGGAAGAATAAACTGTCCTTCTGCTTGCTCTCACTGGCAAGTCTAAACCTTCACAGGTATAAGAGCCGACTTCTTCAGGATTCTGGTTTCTACTGAAGACCAGTTGAGACATCCCGCCTCGTAGATTGAATTGGATTCATGGGCCTTCTGTTTATAGACAGCCATTGTTGGACTAGCTGAACCACTGGCTGCAAGCCAGTCCAATAAATCTACATTCTCTAAACAAATAGATTCATTCTATCAGTACTGGGCCTCTAAACCGACCAGCCACATACCAGGTATTTACATTACAATTCATATTAGCAGCAAAATTACAGTTATGAAGTAGTAATGAAATTATTTCATGGTTGGGGGTCACCACAACATGAGGAGATATATTAAAGGGTCACAGCATTAGGAATGTAGAGAATCACTGCTCTAGAGAATCCTGAATAATACAAAATGTTTATGAAAAATCAAATCTTCGGTGGCAATATTTTTTAATTAGGACTAAGAGAATTCATCAGAACACAAGCAGCTGTAATGTGAATCTAATTTAAAAGATATGAGGGCCAATGAGATGAGCAGGAAAGGCCCTGCCAAGCCTGACAGTCTGGAATCTGAGTTAGACATTTAGGGCCCACTTGGTGAAATAAAAGACCTGCCTCTCACAGGTTGTCCTCTGACATCTACACACACAGTCTGTGGTACATACACACAGACACACTACACACATACACACACACAGACACATACACACATATACACATACACACACACTACACACACACACACAGAGACACATACACACATATGCACACACACACTACACACACAGACACACTACACACATACACACACACTACACACACAGAGACACACTACTCACACACACTACACACACACAGGGTGAGGCGGGAGAATAATAAAGACAAATACAGGACTCTGAGCTGACGCTCCAGCCAGGTACTGGGACCTGTATCACCACTGCACCTCCTTATAATAAGCATTTTACAGTAATTATTTTTGTTTTTATTTGGTATTCTATTTATACAAAAAAAAAATGCTATCCTTATGGACAGGATTCTTCTATCTTTCACACACGACATGGATGTTGCTACCTTAAAATCGGAGCAGCTGGAATTGTTCACATGAGAGTCTTATCAACTAGAACCTAAAAGTATTTCTTTGAAGAAGGGGAAGAGGCTCATGAACCTAACAAGACACAGAAGGCCCCTCCCTCCTCTAAGCATGTATGAGCTGTTAACCAATCATTGATGGTGGAGGAAACGTCCTCAGGGTGCAGTGGCCCTTAAGTTGCTCATGCTCCTGTAAACAAACCTAGGTAAACTTGCTGCTTCACCAAGCTGGACTTGAGCAGACTCATTCCCTTGTCTATTGCTGTCCTCTCCATCAGAAATGAAGAGAAAGACAGTATCCTTTAAAGTCACAGGTAAGTCCCTACCAAAATAACAACAACAAAAACCAATCACAACTTCAACTGTCTAAATATTTATATTAACAATGATGAAAAAGAAAGTTCAATGCCAGGCATGGTGGCATATATCTTTAATCTCAGCACTTGGAAGGCAGAGGCAAGCAAGCTCTGTTGAGTTCAGGGGCAGCCTATTCTAACACACCTTCTATTCTACATTGTAAGTCCTCAGCTTTACAAAGCCCTGGAACAGCCTGGTGGATGCTCAGAGACAACTGCCCTTCTCTTCTTCACTCACCGGTCTCCCTACCATGACGGTTTTCATGACCCTGGGAACAAGTTCCATAGAGTCTAGTGAAAGGGCCCAGAAACTTCTAAACCTAATGGCAAAGGACCCATAGTGAATTTGTAAAAGTGAGCACAATCCAGTGATGTGTAAATAACCTAAACAGTACTGGTGTACAGACTAGTGAGGAATTAATTAGCAAGAGCTTTCAAACAGAATGCTGAGTGGCTGCAAACTCAATATGAAAATAAAGATATAGCAAAACTGGTGGGAAGGAAAGCCATCACGGCCCCTTTGGAAACCACCTGGCCAAAGGTTCATGCTCTAACATTCACACCCTTGTTTATATATTCTGGGAAGGTGTCCCATGAAAACAATGCCGAGTTAGGAAGTAGTGCCAAAGCTGGTTGTCTCAGGCTTACAATTGGAACCTCTCAGTGTTCAGCAGAGTAGCACTTAGGACAAGAACAGCATAGAGCAGTCATTGCGCTCACAATGTTAAAGCTGACACATGTACAGAGCAAACAGGCTTCTCACCATCCCAAAAGAAAGCCATCGTGCACAAAGGTTGTGTCCTGTGATCCTTTCACAGATAAAACAAAAACAGACAAACATGCACTTGTCTGCAGCGGCACCAAGTGGGGCGGGGCAAGAGCTACTTTAGGGAGGAAGAGCTGAACAACCCTATGAGCATCTCACACAAAATGCCAATGCAGTCTACAAAAGTTGAAGTGATAGTATGTTTGCCTCAAGAAGCCTCAATTAGGAAAAAAAAAAAAAAGGCTAAGTGCAAACTTTTACCTCACTTATAAAATGTACAGGGACTCAAAACCTCACAGCATACACCCATGCGGTTTGCAGCTGTGGGCAGTCATTCCATATAGGACATTTCTGTACACAGCTGCAGCCAAGACACAGAAGCATGCCAAGGACATGGAACGCAGAAACACAAGCCAGATGACCCACCCACACAGGTGGACACAGGGACACACAGCACTGACATATGGCCATGTGAAAAGCCATGGCTAGATACAGGGACTCACATGGACACAACAGCATTTTCCTGGTAGTGGGATGCCTTCTCAGGAACAGAGACAGGACCTTAGAGCCATAATCCTGAGCCAACGCTGAAACTAACCCCATATTACTCAAACCTGAGTCCCAGCAGAGTGTTCATGGCCACATACCCACAAGTCATGAGTTGGTAATGATGACTGACTCAGTACCTGTCAGCAGCAGCACTGGGCCCTCACAGCTAGCTGCTCCCATGATCTGCAGGTCTCATCCTTTGAGGCCAGCCACACCAGCTGGAGGAATACCAGAGGTGACTGAAAACTGATGTCCTCAGGCCTATACACCTGGGGCTATGTTGACCTGGCCCTGCCTGCATACTCTCTCTGCTTCTTTCTATCCCATCCACCTGGGCTGGCTTCTCAGGGCACCTGTACCAAGCGTGGGGGTGACCACAAAGCTCGTGGCACCCACATACATATGCATACTTTTAGAGCTATTTGGGGACAGCCACCAAAACTATGAAAGAAGGCACTGAGTCTGCACATAGTCTCTGCCCAGCAGGCACATGCAAGGCTCACTGAGCTCCCAATTGCCTCTTGGAACACAGGCAATTGTCTTCCATCTTGCCGGCATGAGGCTGAGAGTCCTTTGAACAAAGCTAGCAGCTCTACCTTGAAGGTCCCAGCAAGGGAAAAACATAGGACGACTGAGGCTGTTTCCAGCCACCAGGACAAGACAGCAGGAGTATGCCAGCCCATCGATACATGCAGGCCTCTGACACTTAGAAACATCTACATTTGGGCAAGGGAAGGAGGGAAGGAGGGAAGGAGGGAATGAGGGAGGGAAGGAAGGAGGGAGGGAAGGAGGGAAGGAAGGAAGGGAGGGAGGGAGGGAGGGAGGGAGGGAGGGAGGGAGGGAGGGAGGGAGGGAAGAAGGAAAGAAGGAAGGAAAGAAGGAAGTCAGTCTAGAGGAAAAGGAAATCTATCTCTCATGGGCTGCCACTCTAGTGATGGAAATTTGAGACGAGTCTCTGTCTAAGAACTGAGATGGAATGTATCTCTTCATCCATTAGACCAGACGGCTAGGGATACCTCTCCACTCTTGCCTAACTCATACTCTAAGCTTGGCAAGTCATGTCTGAAGGAAATTAAAATTATAGGCTCCTATGACCAAAAGCTCTAAGTCTAGGTGACAGCAGTTTGAGTCATAGCCACTTGGCCTGTCCACTTGCCCAGCCTACCTGCATACCCTTTATCCCTGACACAGAGGTCATTAAAAAGTGTCAATCTGTGGTGAGACTCCCATGAACATTATGCAGATGTGCCCAGCTGCATTGGCACCTAGTAGCAGGATTAGACACCTGTGTGCTTGGGACCTGCTACCATAGTAAGACAGCAAGAAGGCATTTGGGTTCCACAACTTAAAGTGCTATGCTTGGAAAAGGTTTGCATTGCACACCCTGGCTCTGGCCTATCCAGGTCAAAGGGTCTCTAAGCCAGGGCAGGCCCAGAGAGGCAGCCTGCTACACAGCAGACAGGGCAGCAGAGGCATCATCTCCTACGAACTGCTTTGTCACTGACTTTCCAGGTGCTGGTGTCACCCAAGAAGCTGCTGATGGTTTCCATGGAAACAGACTTTCTGAGTCTCATCCAAAGATGCTTTGGCTTTATCCCAGCCTCCAAGCCCCATCCCCACTCCAAGAGGATAAGAAGAGCAGAGCCAGGGTCCCCTGCCTCTCTGGCAGTACAAACCCCTGCTTTATTCTACAGCCAGGAGATGTCAGGTGGGATGAAGAAGGACTGGGTCTGTCATGTATAAATCCTGAAAATACCCAGCAGCAGGCAACTGGGAGCTGCCACTACATGCAGAGTCTTCCATAACACCCTCAATTAGCACAAAGCACAAGCTATAACACCGACACAGGAAAGGGCAGCTGGGAGTGGAACCAGCTTGCAGGAAAGGTCTCCCAATGCCTCGTCGCCCCATAGTAACATGTGCAGAGGGATGTGTAGAGGAAAAGTCTCTAGCTCTGTGCCATCATCCTCTGTCATCCCCAAGGAGGCACTACAGAGTGAGACAACACAGTACTCAGTGACTTCCAGGCCTCAAACTTCCTCTTTGAGGCAGGGAAAGCTTTCATGCTGATGTGGGATATCTTTCTGCATGTTGTGAATATCATTGGTTAATAAAGGGACTGTTTTGGCCTATGGCAACCCAGCTTATAGTCAGGCAGGAAATCCAAGCATAGATAAAGGAGAAGGAGGGCAGAGTCAGAGAGAGATGCAATCCAGCTGCCCAAGAAGCAAGATGTAATGGAATACAGGTAAGCCATGAGCCACATGACAAGTCATAGATGAATAGAAATGGGTTAAGTTGTAAAAGCTAGCAAGCAATATGCCTGACCCATAGGTCAAAGAGTTTGTAATTAATATAAGACTTTGTGTGATTATTTGGGACTGCTGGTCTGGATCTCAGGGCTAGTCAGGGCTAGAAACTTCATACTACACCTTGCCCCTCATAATCATCTTCAGACCTTTCTCATTCACCTGGGAATAACCTTGAGCTTCTGATCCTTCCACATCAGCCACCACCCCACACACACCCTGGTGCTGGAATTACAAGTCTATACCATACCCAGTAGGGGCAGTGTGCTAGGGATTGAAGCCATGGCTCCAGACTTGATGGGCAAGTGCTCTCCCCTGAGATCATCTCAGCCTTTGGAATTAGTTTTACTCTAGGAATGAAGAAGCTAGAATCTTCATTCTGGTGCTGAACCTTCTATATCTATGACCTGGGGCCCAAGATCTCTAAGTCCTAGCTAGTAGAATGAACATTACCTTCTTCCTCAATAAAGAGCCCTCAGTACTCAACCTCTAAACCTTTAGCATTAGGCTCAAAAGGACCCAGCTAGAACAGGAGATCTAAGTAAGATCCAGAGACCCAGAATATAATATGGAAATGTCCATGTTTTAATGTAAAAATTACACAGAAAATACCACATAGGCCCTGAGAGCAGGCTCAGTGTGTGAAAGCACTTGCTGCCAAGCTAGACAACCTGGGTTCAATACCTAGAACTCACAGGGTGGAGAGGGGCATTGACTCTGCCCTCCCAAAAGTGTGCAGTGGCATGTGTGCACACACTACTCACACCCCTCAAATGAAGAGCTAAGTAGATAAGCTCAACAGCAGACTGACGGGGACAGAGGACAGAACCAATGAACTGTATGTCAGAATTATGAAGGTTACCCACTGTGAACAGCGGACATAGACATAAGGAAAAACATGAGTAAGACAACAATGGAGGCTTGCACCTCTAAAACTCTGACATTAATACCATCGTAGTTCCAGGAGGAAAAAAGAAAGGCCGGGCTTGGGGGAGCCAAAGTTTTAAGTTTCAAAACTGAAGAACAGCTACTTCCTGAGATGCTGGGGGCTGTTGTCTATGGGAAATAACAAGTCCTACGTTTTTACTCCTCTAAACAAAGTTTGTTTGATCTGACTGCACTGGATGTGCTTGGCTGAATGTAGATGTGGGGGAAGGGGGACTCAGGCAGGAAACATGTCACAATATATGCTTGCTCCTGATTGGGCCTGACAGAAAATAAGCATCCCTGTGGTGTTGTCTCTGTAAGTCTCTGCAAAATGTGACTTGTCATCATTTTCTGAGAACCCCTGAATGGTCCTGACCAGAATCATCCTGAACAGTATTTAATTAAAGTTTGTTTCAACTTTGGCTCAAAAACTATGAAACTGGTTTTTCTCTCATGAGTCTCTGGTTTAACATTTGGAGGCCCCAGCAAGATTCAAACCACCCACACAAATTCTGAAGCCAGATTTTCACTCCAGAACTCTGTGGCTGAGGAGCTGCTTCAGGAGGCACATTCTTTGAGATGTCTCAAGGTTCCAAAGCTGAATTTGATTTATCAAAGTGAACTGCCATGCTGAGAAAAATAGCAACCTTCTTCAGAAGCCTCATGGTGGGTCATAGTCTGGTTCCCTAGGCTCCTCCTAAATATTAACTCTGATTTCAGCCATTGCAGGACCTTTGACCCTTCTGTTTCTGCTAATTACTGTTGGCTCTTGCATGATTGATACCTTAACTAGATAATAATTCTCGTCTGGTACCATTAAGCTCATGGTCATCAGATTACAGAATAAATAGGTACTCATCACAGAGCCACAGATTTGACTTAGGATACAACTCAAAGGGGGAATTTGAGAGCCAAAGTTGAGTTTTAAGTTTTAATTATTTTACCTAAAAGATCCATAAAACAAAAATGCCTCTAACCTGTGACCCCATTGCCTAAGGACAGATACTTCCTGAAATGCTGGAGGTTATTGTTTGTGGGAGAGAATAAGCCACATATTTTCACTTCTCTAAACCAAGTTTGCTTGATCTAACTGTACTGGATGTGCTTGGTCATACTTGGGTGGGAAGTACACAGGTAGTAAATATAACAGGATGTATGTTTGCCCTGATTGGACGTAGGCAGGAGGAATGTAGGGAGGAAATATTTCAGGATATATGCTTGTCCCTGATTGGACCTGATGGAAAATAAGTGTCCCTATGCCATTGCCTTTTTAAGTCTCTGTAAAATGTGATTTGCTGTCATTTTCTAGGAACTCTGGAATGGTCCTAATGAGAGCCCATCATCCTGGCCAGTAATTAATGCTTGCTTCAAGTTTGGCTCAGAAATTGTAGAACTGGTCTTTCTCTTGTGATTCTCGGGTTTAACAGACTGAAACAGTACTCAAAAATATAATGTCTGAAAAATATGAAAGTCACATAAACTATCAGATTCAAGATGCTGACTAAACTCTGAACAAGACCGACTCACAGGTATTCCAAACAAAATACAACACAGTAACCCACCAGAAAACTAAAAAAGTCTTAAAAGTAGACAGAAAAACACATCTTAATGGTAATGGAAATCAATTCATAAATTAATTTCACATCACAAACCACACAGGGCAGAAGGAAGTGAAACATTTTAGATGCCAAAAGAACTGTGAATTGCAAAAAAATATCCTTCAGGAATGAAGGGGAAATCAGGACATCCTCAAATGAGTGAAGAGGAAACACAATTTTCTTCTCCCTCTGAGTTCTGTAAAATATATTTGATGATTGAGTCAAAATTCAACTTACTTGGACTTACTAACTTACTTCTAAATATAAACAGAAGAAATACTTAAGGCAATTGTAAGCAGAATATGGTAATGGCTGGATTTTCCTCCTGTAAATTGGTAAAATATCCTCAGGAAACTAGGGCAAGTTTTGCATCCACAGTGCACACCCTTACACAACTATACTCACAGCTGCCTGTAACTCCTGGCCTCCTGGGGCTCTTGCACACATGTAGCATATACATTTACAGACATGCGCATGCACACAAATAATTCTAAAAGTAATTAATTAAAATCATTTTATATTTAATGGCATAGGTAAGTTGAACATAAAAGGATTTTTAAAATATTATGTAAATACTACTCAAAGAAAAACAGCAATAACTACATTTATATGAGGGGAGCAGACCTCAGGACAAATGAAACTGTTGCCAACACCTACCAAGACTACACCGTGATTCTAAACATAAAGGTTCTTGCTCTCAAGTCTCAAACCCTGAGACAAATAGCTGAGGTACCTGTTTAGCAGACTTGGCTGCCAAGATCTTCCAGCATCCCTTGGTCCCTACTTGTTACAAGGTATGGTCGGCATGCCAGCTCTCTGCCCCCTAACTCTCCAGCTGCCCCACCCTTGAGGCTCTTCCCTATAATCCAGCCATCTCGGCTACCTACCTCTTTTTTACCCTTTGCTCTCTTGGCCTCTGTTCATGGTTCCCCTTTCTCTCCTGTCCCCTCCTTCCTCTCCTCACATGGCTCATGTCCACTCTCCCCGATGTCTCTCCCTTTTATCCACAGTAACTTGTCTCCTCCACCATAGCTAGGAGCAGTCACGTCCTTCCTTTTCATTTTATTTTTTTTTTCATTTACTTACCATTTGTGCTATCAAATGAAATGCCTGAGACCAACACTTACAAACTTAGAAAAGATAGATATTTATATTTCCAAAGGTTCTGGGGGTTAGGAAGTCCAAGATGGAGTAACAGTAGACTGAATATCTAGTGAAGGACCAGTTTCTACTTTCAAGACAGCACCTTGCTGCTGCATCCCCACAGAGCCAAAATGATGGAGAGGCCTTTTATGGGGCACTAATCCCACCCATGAAGGTAAAGCCCTCACACTGTAATTGCCTTCAAAAGGTCCCACCTCTTGGTGCTGTTGCATAAGAGATTAAGATCCAACATGAGTTTTGAGTGAGCACAAACATATAGTTTCCAGTGGTTCTTAATCTTCCTAATGCTGTATGACCCTTTAATGTAGCTCCTAATGCTGTGCTGACCTCCAACCATAAAATTATTTTGACTGCTACTACATAACTGTACTTTTGCTACTGTTATGAATTGTAATATAAATAGTTTTAGATGTATAAGCTTGCCAAAGGAGTCACGATCCACAGGTTGAAGACCACAGATTCTAAAGCAAATCAGTATTTTACCAATCAAGAATAAAGAAAATAACATACAGAGCAGAACAGGTCTTCACACATATGAGAAAAAGTTAGCTTTGTGGTCTTTGAGAGGATTATTAAAATTAACCAATCTCTAGCAAATGTGGCAAAAAAAAAAAAAAGAAGGTAGATGCCAGTTACCAAGATACAGAATGAAAAGGGCATAAAATGCCAGGCCGTCCAGGGGAGAAGCCCCTGGAGAAGCTGCCACTCAGGACCCCACAGACTAAATGGACTTCTTCCAGAAAAGCATAAGGAATTACAACCCACCCAGTATGAAACAGATAATTTGAATATCCCCGTGACAATGAGAGAAATTGAATCTTAAATTTTTAACACTCCCAAAGAAATAAATCTCCAGTATTAGAGATAGTTTCACTCCAGAATTCTACTGACCATTTCAAGAACTGTCATTTTGACAGTGACTTTGAGAAAAGAGAACATTTCCAAATTTAATTTGTAAAAGCTTAATATATAGTAGCAAAACCCACAGTACAAAATCTTCTTAAATTTAATTTTTAAGATATAGAGCATCAACAAAATAGCTCAGTGGGTAAAGTCACTTGGGACCCACACGGTAGGAGAGAAGCAATTCCTACAAACTATCTGCTGACCTTCACACACACTGTGGCGTGTGCACACACACACATACACATGCACATACACACGCATACACACGCACACCACAAAATAAAGAAGACTACAGAGTGCTTTGCCATCTGTTAAGTCCTAGCCCATAAACTGGGTTTCTATAAATTTTTCTGATTTTTTTGTCTGTTTTATTTTTTATTTATTTAATGGGTATTAAATTCCGGGTCTCATACATGATAGGCAAGTACTCTATCACTGAGCTGCATCCTCAGCTTCGTTCTAGCTAGAGTGTTTGGTACTAGATGCCTATTGTCACTGGTCATTAGGAAACACATCAAACTACAAGGATTTCAGTTCATCACAGGCAATCCACTGCCTGAGAGGATAGGTAAATAATAATGACAACCCCAAATGCCAGCAAAGTCAGGCATCTCCACACACTGCCAGTGGAAATGTAAACACAGCAATAGTATATACTCTAGGTTACCATTTGATAATTTTAAAACGATAAACATGGAGCTATAATTTAGTCTGGTTAATATATTCTTTAGCTTCACACACACACACAAAGGGCAACTGTATTTGAAGACATATTGAACTTTTCACAGGGAGATAGTTAGACAAATTGGGCCCCTTGATCTGTACTTGGCTTTACCATGCTTCAGACAGTGTTTTTACAAACCATGTCCATCAAGTGTACTGAGCCATTTCTCCAACATCATTTTCTTGCTTTTGGCTTTTGCCACAACGTAGTGACTATTGCAGTGTTTCAAACATTCTTACTGATTTACTATGGAGACCTGTGTTGATGATTTTCCATGGGGAGATATAAAACACTTATTCACCTCAGACAGAGTACCAACAAACCAAAGATCATTTCTAAGTCCAGCCTGATGAGCAGTGAGTTTACTGGGCTACCTACAGGAATGTGGGCAACTCAGAGTTGGCTGAGAAAGTATATACCATCAGAAAGTGCCCTTGTCAACTTATAGAAAGCCCTCCAGGGAAGAGCCTGGGGAGTAGGGTGGGGGGGGGGATAGACCCTGTAAGCCTCCCTCCAGTTTTTACAGAACTATCCCCTGAGGGTCTCAGGTAAGTCATTATAGATGCTCTATATCAAAATGACCACGGTAGTATCCAGCGCAAAGGACGCAGCCCACCCTGTGAGCTGATTTGACACCTTTTCTACACTGAGAGCAGTATCATAAGACACATAATTACAGACATAAGACAAGAAATTTAAGAAATGCTATGATGTGATCGCTTCTCTAATCAACAAATCACCCATCTCCCCTCTTGCTTTGGGCCTCTCTAGTTTGAGACACAATGATATTAAAATTAGCAATATCCCCATAATGGTCTCAAATTGTGTCCAAGTAAAAAGAAGATCTGTGTATCTCTTACCTTAAGGAGAAGCTGTGAATGATGAAGCTTAGTCAGGAAGTCATGTTAGAAGCTGAGAGGGACTAAGTGGACTCTTAATCCAAACAGCCGAGTTGTAAACCAAAAGGAACATTCTGGAAGTCTAATGACATCCGTATGAGGAAGCCTACTCCTGCCATAATTCAGCCGAGTTCCCACCTTTCTTCACTTCTGCAAGGCCCAAGGCTGAACGTAACAGCCAAGGGAAGTAGCAGGTGCAGTTGTAACAGCAATAGCAAGAAATCCAGAAGGCCCAGCTGACAGAGCAGGCGTCTCTAACACAGATTTGCAGTGCAGAAGCAGCAGCTTCCCAGGAGGAGGAAGCCACTGAAAACTTTCACAGGTATAAAGATAGGACCAGCTGACTCCACTGGGTACTGATGCAGATGGGAATGAAACCACTGCTCATTTGCTGTTCTGAAATCCTTGGGCCTTAAAAACTATACTAAGTCTAGTCTGTTTGTCAATGAACAAAGCTTGAATGGCTACACACCTGTTTAAGTATGTTTTACTGAACACGCAACCCACTGTGGAGGCTTACTGCTCAGAGACAAAGATCCTGTTAAAAATTACTATCCACTGACAAGGCACCTGGTCATTTAAGAGCTGTGATGTGGATCTTAACAGAGATCGAGATTGTTTTCAAGCTGGCTAACACAACAGCCATTCTGTAGCTCACAAATGGAGAGATAATTCCAACTTACTCTTCCGATAAATGTGGGGAAACAAGCGTCACTGATTCTGAGGACTCACTGCGCTAAATGACGGGAACACTGGCAACTCACTGGGTAGGTCAAATCAAAACACCAACACACAGGAATTGGAAGAGGATGTTAACCTTCATGGGGTACTTGGGGGTCTAAAGACTCTAGCAGGGGAACTGACTGCATCTGTGGAAGACCCACAGACAGACTCTGTGATGCAGATCCTAGAATGAATCCTAGACAGGCCTGGGACAACACCAAAGAGTGTGACAGCAACAAGGGAAGGAAGCAGACAGACATAAGTGTCACAAGGTAAATGACAGCTGTAGCCCACTGAGAATCTTCCCTAGAAACATCTGCCTGGCTATAAGGTAGAGTGCAAAGCAAGTCAGCCAGATGAAGCTCCCAACAGGATGGAGGGCAGGACAGTGAAGAACCTCTGTTCCCACACCAGCAGTCATGGACATCCAGTAAAAGGGAAGCTCCTGAGCTCCATGATCAGGGCTGAAGTCTAATGGCACCTCTTACCACCCTGCTCTCAGACCAAGGAGCAGCTCCAAGCCTAGTAATGGAGAGACACCATCCACCTCAGTGTGAATCACAGCTCTGGGCTGCAGGATGTGAGGAAGAATGATCAACAGAAAAGGGCCAAGCCAGTGAGTCCACTACCCTTTGCTCACAAGTGTCACCCTCTCTGGGTGTGAGCTTAAACTCTGGTGACGTCTGTGGGAGTATAGCCACAGGATGCAGTATCAGCTGGCCCTGGTTATAGTATCGCTGGCCTGGACACAGCACAACACACCAGAGCACCCACGCCAGAGCCTATCAAGGAAATGCCAATCAGGCCAGGCCAATGCTAGTGAGCCAGCCAGGCAGAAACCACCAGATGGAATTAAGATGTCAATTAAGATGGACACCTGGGGATTTTTAAGACCCCTCCCTCCTAAATGGTGACAACTAATTTAGAGCCTATTTCAAAACCTTAGCCAAGCCTACAGCCTACCAGCTACTGGTCCAGTTTGGAAAAGTGCCCATAGACCCGAGTAAGGTCCTTTGTCTGACACCTTGTATGTTTCAGACCCTCACTGGATGCTATAGGACTAACTCCCTGGATACCAAGGAGTGGACTTTCCAGCACCCTGGGTCCACTCTGTGTCCCAAGCTCTGAAGATCTTGCCAGACAGGTCTGTAGTCCCTCACCAGCCTGGACACCAACTGTGTGAGGTTTTGAAAATGCATGTCCTTCGCCCCCAGAGGTTCTGTAAAAAGGCTTCACTTCATCTCTGAGCTGCAGTGGTTAGGCACAGAGGGATCAGGTAGGAACAGGCAAGTTTCCCACTTGGATCCTGACTATCAAGAAACTTCCGTGTTTCATTCTGAATAATCTGAGAGGCTGTAGAGGCTGGATTTAGGAGTGTCTTAACCTAAAATTCACTCAAATCTGGGGGCACAGTTTGTCAAAGTTTTTAGGGATAGATGAACACATGTCCCAGGGCCTAGGATCCTGCCCTCTACCCTTTCTTACAGCTTGAGTGTTGGAAGGTGGTGGCCAAGAATGGCAAGAAGTAACTGAAAGCATATCCCGATCCTAGACTCTTGTAGTCAGCCAGAAGCCTGGGCTATTGAGGATCATGGATGCTTTCCACTGTGAGTCAGTGGTTAGTGGACTTCAGGAGTGCCTCCCACACACTCACCTGTGGTCCAACCCAGAGGAAGGTGGGCATTTATACACCCACTGAGTAGTACAGGGTCTCAAGTATGCATACCAACCACCATGCCCTACTCATCAAGAAGGCCCTACTCTGCTTTCATATAAGGTGGATTGTACAATTAGTTTGTCCGCGGGGCTGTTCCTAACCTAGAAACACACAAGAACTCTTAGACCCTAGAAATAACTAAAAGATGAGAGCTTGAAACTATTCCAACTAGAGGACTATGGATCCCCACCTACCTAGGACCAGGAAAGAACCCCTGAATACAAGTCAATGGGGATTGTCCCTGAGAAGGGCCTGGTTCTATTCCATGATCCAGAAGTCCTGAAGCAAAGGAAAAAGTTGGGGGAGGGAGGAGAGAGCAGGGAGTGAGCTAGGTCCTCTATAAATACACACTTGCAGGGGTGTGTGCCAAGGAGGGAGGCTGGGAGCTACTCACGAGAGCAGGGCATCCCTGGGACTTTATGTAACCAGCACAGGGCTCTAGAGCTGTCCCATGGACATGAGGCCAGTGGGAGGCCACTATCAACATAGGCCGTCTGAGATATGAATACCAGTGCTAAATGCATAGGATCACTCGCCATCACTCAGTGCCCACAATCACATGCCAGCGTTCACAGGGCTGCTCAGGGCACAGGCTTCACTGTACAAGGTGGGGTTCCCCATATCCTGAGTCTGGCAAGTTCTCAGATGCCACAGAACCAGGAAAGGATGCAAAGCCCCCATGAACTTCCAATAAAGCCCCATGGATACTACCTAGAAAACCCTGACCTCAGAAGATGGGAGCAAAGGTTTTCCCCATGCAGCTACAGAGGCCATCTCTCAGAACTGAACTCTGAACCCCAATTGCTCTAGCCACATTTACGGGCATCAAATAATCAGAGCCCTGGATATAGAAATGGAAAGGGAACCTAATGAACCCCAACTTGACCAGCAGAGCCACCATCAAACACTGGGGAGCTAGAGAGAAGCCCACTGTGTAAGACTGGCTTTAAACAGACTTGGACACACACTGGGGTCAGCCTTCATTTAAACACACGTCACTGTCATTCCGTGTCTCTTGTGCCATGTTATGTTATGTCTTGAGTCACTTGCTGGCAGGCACAGCTCCCTAAGCACTGTCCCCTTGCCCTGTGGCAGATGTCCAAGGCGTCCATCCATTTCTTCTGTCTCTAACTTCCTTGTGCCTCCGAGCCTCCAAGGAGCATCTCTCAAATCAGGCTACATCCTTGTGCCCTAAAAGCCATTAGACACCAGCAGCTTAGCATTAAGTTCCGAGTCTGTGCTGGCCATGGCTGACTGAATTCACTGTCCACCTTCCCTCCCCCGAGGCAGCCCACACTCTTCTCCTCTTCCCACAGGAGATGAATCCAGAGAGAGGAGCCTGAGCTCTAATTACACGTCCTGGAAAGAAATCTCAGCTTAATTTGAAGTAAAATGAGAAGCTGTGGTTGGAAATGCCCCCCAGGGAACCACCTGCGTGAGTCCAGACATGTTTCTCTGTGTCTCTATAGGCCATAAGGGAAAGCAGCATGCTGAGGCCACAACAGCGGACTTAAGTCCTCCAGGCCAAAGGCTATAGCAGGGTTTCCTGGGGAGCCTAGAAGGGAGGAGGCAGTACGAGGTGGGGGCAGAAGTATAGTGGCACAGAACACAAAAAAGACAGCAGCACAGAAAGGTAAGTGTTGGATCTGGTAGATGTCAGGTTCCAGGAGACTCTGCCTTCTCAGTATGCCTCTTGAATGCTCTGATGGAGGCCTGGACCTGCAGACTCTACCTGGGCTGCTGCTCACTCTCAATTGTCTGCTTTCAGCCTAAGCCCTGTACCAGAACACGGCCCATGTCCCTGCATCCTCTTTACCACCATTCACCAAAACTCTCTCAAGGATCTCCTGACAGTGATAATACTCTCCACTCCTGGGACTTCGATCCTTCCCTCTCCCCAAGGGCAAATGGACAGTTGGCTCTATGTATCCAAAAACAAAACAAAGCATGGCCTGCAGGAGGGTAAGGAATCTATTTGGTTACCTCTGTGTCTCAAGTAACCTAAACAGAGTACAAGGCAAGAGTTGTCTCCAGCGAATACCTTCCCGGTGACCAAGCAAGGTACTGACTGGGCAGTGAAGGAAGGGCTGCTGGGAAGGATAGACTGGGCTCCTGGGCTAGGGGAGCTGGCCCCACTCATTCGCTTTTCTCCTTCTCTGTCACCCCTCCTTGCTCTGCCCTACATTTGTCTCCTACATCTGTCTCCTATATCCCTCATCTTCACACATCTCAGCCAACGCACTTGCTTCCAAATTCAGTGAACAGTCTGTGAAGACTCCAGCCATCTCTGCCACCCCTGCCCACCTAAGCACACCCATATTCAGGTCCCAGACACTCATTTCCATTGGACAGACTGATACACTGACCAGTGCCCACAACATGTCTTTCCAACTACATCAGTCTCTCCTGGACCTCCTCCTAAAGCTCAGGTAGGCTGTAAGTTCATAGCCTAATGCAGCACTCTGGGCCTCTGTCCTCTACCCACACTATCCAACTTTCTCTCTCATAATTTGCTAAGGAGAACCCTAAATAATGAGCATTACTAACAGTAATGCTCCCCCGAGCCTGGCAGTCTCACTCCCACACACACCTAATACACACATTTCCTTCCCATGGTAGCTTTGTGGTACAGAAGATACTCTTCCTGAATCCCCAACTACATGCACAAATGCTCTCCCTGGGTCTCCATCACCTCCTTGCTCAGGCAGCCCATAGCTATGGGTACCAGGATGCAGTCTAAGATAACTTCTCTAGCTCATGAACATACTATCGTCTTTCTCTATACCCTTGGTCAGAACTATAGCCACAGCTCTCCCAGAAATCAAGCAGCTTATACCCTTAAGCCTTGAAGCCCACTCATGCCCTCCCAAACCTGAAGCCTTCCCTGCCTGCCTACACAAAGCTTGCCCTATGTATTCCCTACCCACTTTCCCACCAAGATAAAGATAATTCAATCCTTCCTTGACATATGTTGAGTTGATCCATGCCAAGAAACACTATGGCCCAGCCAAGATGCAGAACTGCCCCCGGCTATAATCTAGGAGACAGAAATCCAAAGCCAGTGATTGCATCATATCTAAGCACCATTCAGGTATGAGATTACATAAACTGATAAGAAACAGGCAGAGAAGGATACATGCCACTTCTGACATCACTCACAGGATGGGGCTCTGTGGCTTTGTCCCCATGCTCATACCATCTGGCAAACACTGAGTATGTAAGTGATTGATGAAAGACTGGAGCGGTGTCAGCAGACGGGAAGTACAACTTGAGAAAATGAACAGTTACAGGTGGCCATGATGTGGATGGACACAGGATGACCAGGCAGAAGAGTAGCTGGGCATAACTTTCAGGTGGCACCCGGCTCTTTCTGTCCTCTTCCAACTAGGTCTCCCATCAGGGGGAACTTCTGGGTCCTGATCATTCTACTCTGCAGAAAAAAGTGTCTTTGGGAAAGGGGGTGGGCAGGGAAGCCTGCTTCTATCCCTCCAATCATCTGTAGGACCAGGAAGGGAACCTTTCTCCTAGCAGTGAGGCAAAGCTCATATTAGGAAATTAGGCACTTGTCCCCACCCTACCAAGGGACAACAGTCCGGGTGGTAAACCCTACCAAGGGACAACAGTCTGGGTGGTAATCCATGGACTGGTCCAATGGAAAACAGAAAGTTATAATTGAGGGGCCAGACTTCCTGAGCACAGACTTATACTCCACAGGCCAACCTCAATGCCCAGATTCTACCAACATCCCTCATAATCTCCAGGGTCCCAGAGGCATCCCTGTAACTTATATAGACCCAAAACCAGATTACATCTACTCCCCAGGGCAGCAAGTGCCCAGCACAACCAGTTGATCACAGTCCTTGCACCATACACAGTGGTGCAGATAACAAGAGACACCAGAAAAGGAAGCAAGGCAGATAGCCTTGGCTTATTTAAGAGCCAGGGGTGGCACAAAACTCCCTACCCTACTCCTGCCCAGGCATCTCTCACAACCTCCACACCAGCATCAGGAGCAGAGAGACCCCTACTGGCCACTGGGGATATGCCTGGCTTCTCCAGGCAACAGGCCAGGGTACGGTCTGCCTCTCCCCTCTGGGCCTCAAAACCTCTAAGCACCAATTTAAAAAAGCCTAATTAAAACAACAAAATAACAAGAACGTGCCACACCCCCAAATATACCCTGCCACAGGGACCTCAGCTCGGGAGGATTAGGCATAGGTTCTTCCCTGGGCTTCCACCAAAACTTCCCACAAACACAAACACACCCAGGTCCTTGTGACTCTATCCTTACAGAAGCATCAGAGCAGCTCCTAGTGTGGCTCTGGTCCTGCATGCAGACCTCCATGAGACATGGATCACCCCCTACTTGGGGAGGGATCCTCTAAACTTGGCACTACCTCAAGGAGTTCAATGTGAAAGGAGAACCTAAAACCTTAACAGCTTTCCTGCAGACACAGGGCAGAAGGTGGAGACATACACAGAGGCTGAGACAAGACAAAGGAAGCAGAAAGGCTGGGGAAACGGAAGAGGAGAGAAGACTACTATGCAAAGAGGCAGAAAACAAAAAGAGGAAAACAGAAAATAGACAAGAGGATCTCCGAGACTAGAGCGAGACAGTCCTGCCTTCCTTTGGGGGGCTCTGGAATCTTCTCACAGGCATTTACAGGAAGATTAGCATCCCTGCCCTCCACCACCCAGAAGTGAGTTGCATCTCCCACCCTCAGGCCTCTCCTGGGATGGGAATTCTGGAAAATATAGGGATCCTATAGCAGGGGTGAGGTGGGATGGGAGCTCTGGTCTCCCTCTTTGCACCCTACACCTTGAGAGGCAGATTCTAGAGTAGGGTCCAGCATCCCTTGGCAGCTTCTCCATCATTCATTGGTTTTGCCACCACTCACTGGCCCCTCTTGGATGCCTGCCCCAAGCTAAGCTCAGGGGACACTCTGAAAAATAAGACGCCATTCTTGTCTTCAGAGACTTGATCTCAAGGGAAAGAGAACGGTAAACAGCTGTAGTTACTCCTGGATGCCCCAGGCAGTAGCTCTGGATGTAGGGAACACCCACCCATGAGGGCCACCCTTTTCACCAACCCCTAGTGATTCTTCACCATGTCATCAGTGGAAAGCAAGCCTCCATAAAGCTGTAGAGGGCTTTCTGTAAACACCATGTCAACATACTCCCACTTTGGTACAAGGAGTAACCCTCAGAGGCATGCAAGGATCCCCATCACATGGAAGGCATTGAGACCACCTTTATACTAAATTCTTTCAGCATACCGAACAACTACTTTCTTCCTTCCCCAGCCCTAGCCTTACAAATATGGTCCTCACAACAGGAGCTACCGCATAAAGATGGGGAGTCCCCCCCCCAATGTCTCTTCAGACCTTACTTAGGAACATAGAGGTTATTATCTGATTTCCTTTATTCCTCAAATACAGGGAGCCATGGTGGCTGAAGCCCCAGACCCAGGCTTCCCAGTCACCTCCTTCCTGCTCTCCATCTGCTCAAGCCTTTCCCCCCTACACACACTGACATGCAGCAGGCTTCCATGGAGGCCAGTGGGCAGAGACGGAGCTCCCATTTTAAAAAATGCTACCAATTTTGTCTATAGTGGGCCAGCTTCCTACGCTACAAACTCAGTCCCCAGCCAAAAGGCCTTACAGAAGATGAACTGTCATCCCTAGACCAGGACAGAGCCTCTGGGAAAGCCGCAGGCTCTGTGTGAGTAATCCTCATCCCAACCACGGCTTCTGTCCCCAACACAATAGTTCCATAGTCTTCAACCTACACCAGAGAAACACATGAAGGATGTACAGCACCCATTTGGCAGATAAATCAACTTAGGTGACTAGGAGATGGGCCATACACTGGCTTCCTGAAGCTCTGGGATGGTATGGAGTTTATCCTGGTCATTCTAAGGAAGGACTGACAGGAAGCAGCAGGCATACACTGTAACTAACACATTCAGGGAGAAGGAGCTGGAGAGATAGCTCAGCAGTGAAGAGCACTTGTGGCAGAGACCCAGGTTCAGTTTCCAACACCCACATGGTAGCTCTAGTTCCAGGGGATCTAATTCCCTCTTCTGACCTCCAAGGGCGCCAGGCACACATATGGTACACATACACACATGCGAGCAAAATACCCATACATTAAATAAAACAAAACACTGCCAGGGTGAGAACCAGAACCATGTACTGAGCCCCACACAGTAGGGTAGCACAGAGCTATCAGGGAGACATCCCAGGTAGCTTCTCAGACAGAAAATAGCTCAGATACCAAGTGTTCCTTCAAGATGACAGATGGTTAAGAGCCTTCCAAAGAAGCTCCTCATTTGTTGGTCACACTATACATAAGTGCCCAGGACCACCTTGCTTTTAGAGTCTGTAAACAGGCTCTTCTTCTAGATAGCATACTAGGAGTGAGTCCTTTGGGAAAACACACAGACATGGTCCTCGTACCAGAAGCCACAGCACAGCAGATGGGAATAGACCTCCCAACATCTCTAATAGCCTTACTATGGAGCCCAGAGGCCATTACTTGAATGGGAAAAAGCAATCCCCATTTACCCAGAAGTACAATCAGAGACCTCTTTACACTCTGCACTACGGTCAGGAGGGGGAGTACCAACATGAACATCTCTGCCACCTCAGCTCTACAGTAGACCAGTATACACATAAGTGCACTCAGGCTTGGCCCACCTACCCCGTGAGGACCACCACGAAGTCCATGACATTCCAGCCATTTCGAAGGTAGGAGCCCTTGTGGAAAACGAAGCCCAGTGCGATGATCTTGATCCCCGCCTCGAAGCAAAAGATGCCGATGAAATAAGGCTCTGTGTCATCCTGAGGAGGAGGAGCACAGGACAGTGTTCACCTCTGTCCCTTCTGTAAAACTGGCTAGACAGCAGTCTCTGTCTGACAGGCATACTACTACCTTGGGCTAACCCTGGCAGGCACCCTGTAGAGTTCTCTAGCTGGCACTGTCCCCACTATCCTGAACGTGCTCATCTGACATGACTAGTAATGGAATCTACTATTTGTTGACGTGACAATCGTTTCATGTCTAGGAGTCCTTAGGCCTCTACTCTGTCATTACAGTTTCTGCTCCATTCACAGGATACTAGGACTGTCCTGCTGGCATCATGGAGAAGACTTTGCTCAAGGAGGTTAAAAAAAAAAAGGTATTGAGGATGCTCACTGGGGATACCTGTAAATAAAATCCTTGTATTAACCAGAGAAACTTTCTATGCACTCGAGCCTTCTCCATTCTAAGGGCACAAAGGCACAGAGAAGGAGTAACTAGGTCTGACCCCCTATGCCAGGTTACCTGCAAAGTTTGACATCCTTTGTCTTTGCTTCGGAACTCACTCATACATGCAACACACATAGACAAAGCAAACATGGAAATTCTGACAGGGAGATAAAGAAACGCTCCAGCATTAAGGATACTACAATGATGATATTGTGAAGACCAGAGGACAGCGCCCCTTTACAGGCCAGGTCTAAAGCCCAGTAGTAGGCATGAGACTTGGAGGTGGAAGCAAAGCCAGGAGCCCAGATAGGCCAAGGCTCAGGGAGCCTTGTCAAAGATGTGGCAACAAAGGTTTCTAGGGCTAGAGTCTAAGGAAAAGATTACTGTTGGAGAAAATAGTGGGAACAACAGAATAAAGATAAGGACCATTATAAGATCCCCATGTCTACTTCTTAGTCAATACCTACAAGGTATGATGTTGGAGAAGACCAGTGCTCCAACTAGTATGGAGCTTGGGGAGAAGAATGTCACAGGGCCACAGCTGTAGAAAGCAATAGGAGCCCTGTGTGTAAGGGAGGGAGAACAGAGAGCTCTAGGGAGCTGGACAAGGAGAATTAGCATGACCAGTTGCTACACTCTGGAGTAACAGCTTTAAAATGATGGGGAGGAGGCCGGCTTCCAGAGCCCATTCACTAGGACCAGCTCCAGCAAAAAACTGTTCTTCAGAGCCACTATGCCCATGAAGAAAGATTGGGCATGCACCTAGATGTTCCAAGGAGCTGCCAGATGAGATGGGGCCACTAACTTCTTCAGATGGAACCTTCCTACAAGAATTATGGCCTTCAGGGGCTGCATGCCTTACCAGCACATCAGCTTGGCCCTCCCACTCCTGCCTTCAGGGAGTCAGCCCTTAGGACTGACTGATGGCCCTGAAGTTTGGAAGGGGATGGGCCTATGAGTAGGTATGAGAAAGTATCTGAGGGGCCTGACAACTAAGTATCCATGATGGCCTAGTGTTCCTGTCCTGCCTCCTAATGCTGACTCATGGTGATGGGATGAGGCTCCTGGAGGGATGCAAACTGTTCTTGACCGCAAGGTTTCTGGTCTAGTTGAGTTGAGAGGGTCTTCATTCCTCAAGGAGAAGGGGCTATTGACTATCTACACCAACGAAGAAACTGACCTCAGAAAGCTCCTGGCAGAAAGAGAAGAACAGACCACATTCTAGAACCAATAGCAAGGAAGTCCTCCCCTGGGTTCTTCTGCCCAGCTCTTATAAGCCAGACCTATGACAAGGCCGATGAGGCTAGAAGATGGGTATGCCAATGGCTTAGGAGCCACTGGGCTGCAAGCTAGAGGCTTGGGCAGCTATAAAAGATAAGTGAGTAGGAAGCAAAGCCCCCAGAGATGAGGAAGGTCAATCCCATGAGAGACTAGAAACACTGGGGGCCCTGATATCATTCAACCCCTTCCTGCTAGGTAGTTTCGAAGCTCATCTCTCTTTAGCTCATCCTAACAGCCCTTGTGGACTGAATCCACAGGCAAGACTGGGGTTAGCAGAGAGCTTCTGAAGCTCCAGGATAGGCCCAAAGCAGCATATACTGCTTTTTTCCCCAATAGCGTAGCCACAAAACTTACATCTCCCCATTCCCATCATTACCAACACCAAGCAAACCTGCTACACTGGCACAGGTACTTAGAAAGCTGAACACTAGACCTGTCTATGGAAGGATGCCTAAGTTCAGAGCCTCCTTGCTCTGATCTCAGTCTGGCCTATGACCCTCTTTCCCTACCTGCCTAGAGATATGGACATGACCTGTGGCCTGGCACTGGTGATGATCATCCTGGTAAACCTCCAAGTTCACTCCCTTCTCTGGCCTCTGGAATAGGTGCTCATCATAAAGATAGAGCAGAAGGAGGACCAGAGCCTAGTGGAACAGTGGAATATGCTCAGAACTGACCCTCTGCCTTGAAAAGTGACTTAACTCACACTCCTCCTTTCTAACTTACATTCTTTAAGCCTACTTAGCCTCCTCCTGTCCTCTGGGACACCTCAACCCCAGGTGGCCGTCCTAGACATCTTACTTGGTTTGTCTAGAAGCCCACCTACTCAGAACCACTCCCCCTTCAGAGGAGAGTGAGGGAAAAAAGGCCACACCTGAGCTCAGCGGGTCCCAGGCTGAGCATTGCTTTATCTGAGGCGAAGTCAGGGCACTAACCGCTGGGATGGAGAAAGGACAGAGCAGCCTCTTCTCCTTAGGGATCTCAGGCTCCAAAGTCCTCCTGACCCCCACTTGTTTCTCGTCCATACTATGAAGTGCTACAGTCTCACAGTCATACCCTATACATGCTAAGCCCAGGAAAAAGGGAAGCAAGAGAAAGCTGTGCCGTGCCCTCACCTGTAAAGTTGTGCTAGCCCCTCAAACCTCCAGATCTAGAAGACTGGCCATCAATCCTGCCTCCTGCTCCATAGGAGTCATAATCCCAGAGGTGTGGCCCCCCTAAATTCCAGAGTGCACCACTGGGTTCTAGGAAACTCTTGGCAGGACACTAGAGAAAAATGTTGATTCAGAACATTTGGGAAGGAGTGCTTCCTTAGGGAGCATGGCAGGAAAAGCGATCAGCTGGCCACAGAGCTACCCTTAAAGCCTGATATCCTTGTTTTGTCTATGGGAAATGCCCCTTCTTCATGCCAAGACTAGCATAGCATGTCCAAATGAACCATCTGAGGAGTAGGGGTAGCTAAAGATACAAAACACACCAGCTGATGATTCCCTGGTCTTTCATCAGGCTCAACTGGCTACTCCTGTTTCCGGCCATGAATGGGGAGTCAAAAGGCCCTCAGATGAAAGAGAGTCCTGCCTGTCCAGCTCAGGCACATCAGACAACCTGCCACAATCCCCAGCTTTCAGCTCCCTAGACCCTCAGCCAACACTCACCAGGCGCTCAGACATGGGAGTCTTGTCTCCATCAGGGAGGTGCTGCTCCAGGGCCAGAACAATGCAGTTGGCGATGATGGTGGCCAGGATCATGTATTCGAAGGGCGTGTGTGGGTTAAGGACTGGCTAGGAGGCGCTAGTGAAGGTAGGGAAGATAAGGACAGCGCAGTGCAGTAGCCAGGGGTGAATACTGCTGGCTGACACCCACCTTCCCCCCCATCAAGGCTAGTCTTCTCAGCTCCCCGCCCTAGTTCTGGGGGCAGCCAAGAGGCGGGGCCTCTGCAGTTGCCCAGCCCCTCCGCTAGTTCCGACGCCGTCAGCACCACGGACAGCTGCTTTGCCTAGCCCGCCAGCGCCACAGGGGAACCCTCCTGTAGCCCCCCAGAGCAGCAGAAGCAGGCCCTGCGCAAGCGCACACCCTACCTAAAGACACAGCCACAAGTATCTACACCCGCACGTGAACATAATGTACCAAGAATGCCGAACACACGCACGCGCAGCACCGACTCATGAGATGCCCGCACACAAACGCAGGCACCTGCAGTCAGCACGCGCATGGACCAGCATCCACTCGGCCCTCACACCTGCAAGACTCGGATTCGCCCTCCCGTGTCCTCCAGGCCGGCCGCATGCTGTGCGCCTCAACCTGGCTCCCCAAGACCAAGTGCACGAAGGGACAAGCCCCAGGTCTGAAGGGGCTCCGCCCAGCATGCACCCGGTCCGTCGTGGCCTCCACGACCACACACGCGCACACCCAAACCACGCACACACGCACTCGGAGACCGCCCCAGAGACTCCGCCCCGCTCCTCCTCGCGGGGCCGTGGGGTCCCCGACGCGCCTCTCCCGGGTCGCGCCCCCTCCCAGCACCAGAAAGATGGCCACTAGGCGCCTCCGCCCAGGCCCCAGCCGCCCCTCCCGGACCCGACGCACGGACACCGACATCGCCCCGGCCCCTGACCTCCGCAGGTCCCCGCCCGGCCAGGCCCCCGTAGGATATGGCCACTCGGTGATGCGCTTAGCGTATTTGCGGACGACGTTGTCCTCGCTGAAGACGAAAAGCGAGCGGTTGACGGTGAAGCAGTTCTGCTTGACTGGGATGGGGTTGTACAGGGCCATGGTCCGTGCGCGCTGCGCGATGGACTGCTTGTACAGGACCCGCTGGCCGGGCGGCAGACCCCCCTGGCCCGGGCCACCCGCCCCGCCGGCCCCGCCGCCCCGAGCCCGCTCCCCGCCGCCGGTGCCCCCATAGCGGCCACTCAGCTCGTCCCCGAAGCGGACCATGACTCTTGGGTGCCGCGAGCATCCCCGGCTCCGCGGCCCGGCTCCGAGGGCGCGGCGCGCCAGGGGCTCCTAGCCGAGCCGCAGCGAGCCGCCTGGACCTCGCCCGCCAGCTGCTACCGCACCCGAGCCGCGGCCCTACGCCACGCCCTATAAGGGGTCGGTCACGCGGACGCACCTAGCCAATCCGCGTCGGTCCCACCCCCGGACCCCACAGACCCCGCCCCCGCGGCCGCCCCCGCCAGAGTCCGCGGAGGTCCTCGGGGAACGCCGAGTTGCGTGTGCCCAGCTCTCGGCAGCGTGAGCTTCTGCGTGCCCCCGGGGCACCGCCCAAAGCCTTCGCTGCCTCTGGTTCCCCAGCTCAGCAGCCTGAGAGGTCCCCGGGTGCCCTTGCGCCCCTCGAAACCGAACAGACCCTTCCCCGTGGGGAGATGTCCGTGGCATCCAGAAGTGACAGTCTCGCTTCCCGTTGGCGTCCACACCCCTGTCCTGCGGAGGCCATGTCGTCAGCCACTCCCTCTCGCTGCTGGCCATCGGATACCGAGGCTATCGTGGCCCCTCCATTTTTTGATATCCTTACACGTCCTACTTTGAAATCCTTGGCCCCGGAAGGTTTCGCAATGGACCCTGTCAAGAGTTCCATCTGCGGTTTTTCATATACTGGACTCTGAGCCGCTCCAAGATCTCAGTTCAGACAGTCCTTGTTCTGCCATTCATTCTATAAACATCCAGACAGAGCCTTCATGGTGCACCTGTTTGCCACACCCAGGATCTACCTTCACCGAGCTGACATTTTTCTACCAAAGGTAGAAACATCTATATAGCACTTAATAGGTGATAGCAGACACGGTGAGTACACAGGATGGTGTGTGGGTCTTAACGGCGGTGTTGGGATTAACCCCTTCCCTAATCACACTTGAGTGGCAGAGGATGAGAAACAGTCCTCTTTGCCATTGTAGAAAATAAACAAAGGCAGGTCACAGAGGGGAAGGTCTCTCTGCCCTGCTATGGCTTGGATCTGAGATGTTGCCCCAAAACTCATATGTTGAGGGCTTGGTCCCCACTGTAGCATTAATCAGAATTGAGGGCTTTGGGATCACAAGAGGGCTCTGTCCTCATGAGTGGATTAATTCATGGATGGATTCATAAACTGATGGGCTGCTGGGAGAGGCTGTAGAAAGCAGAGGTGGGACCTAGCTGAAGGGAGTGGGACCCTGAGGGGCAAGCTGCTGGGGCTGTATAGGTCTACAGTCCCTTCTCTCTCTCTCTCTCTCTCTCTCTCTCTCTCTCTCTCTCTCTCTCTCTCTCTCTCTCTCTCTCTCTCTCTCTCTCTCTCTCTCTCTCTCTCTCCCTCCCTCCCTCCCTCCCTCCCTCCCTCCCTCCCTCCCTCCCTCCCTCCCTCCTACTTCACCTCTTCTGTCATGATACTCTGATCCCTCACAGGTGCAAACAGTGGTACCACAGAAACCATGACTGAAACTATGAGCAATAACACACCCTTCCTCCTTAGGTGAATGACAGCTGATCCACACATGCCTCCAGAGGGCTCCTGAGAGGTGAGGTGAGCCAGACCTAGCAGAGGCTGCCGCAAGGGCAGTCCCCTGGAAGTGGGATACTCTCCATGTTGGCTTCTGACACATTCCAAGGGATCCCACTGGCTGCACAAAGAACATAGACTGCAGGAGACCAGTGCAGAGGTGACTTAGGAAGCAGAGGCAGGCATCAGCTTATAAGAAACAGTTTTAACTTAATAAGAAGTCGGCTTTAGGACCATTATCTTTCCACAATCAGTAAATTCTCTTTTTGTCTTCACACTTGTGACCTTGTGAGTCAAGGGACTGCTGTGCTATCACAGCTTTACACTACCGTATCAAAAAAAACCAGTTTATTATACCCTTTTATAATGAAGGAAAGATTTTGTTCAGAACTCCTAAACTTTGGGGGTTTTTTTCACTTTAAAACATTTATTTACTTTTTTAAGATTTATTTTTTGATGGGCTATAGACATGGCTCAGAGGTTAAGATCACTGGCTGCTCTTCACGATGTCTGTAACTGTAGCCACAAGGGATTGAACACCTTCTTCTAGCCTCCAAGGGCACTGCATGAAGACAGTACAACAAACATTCAGGCAAATACGCAAATATTTCATATGCATGAAATAAAAATAAAATCTCAAAGAATTAAAATTTTAAAACGTTTTTGAGGTTGGATGTGACGGCATATTCCTTTAATCTCAGCACTCAGGTGGCAGAGGCAGGCTTGTCTTTGTGAGTTTGAGGCCGGCAAGGTCCAAACCAACCAGACCTACATAGTGAGACCTTGTCAAAAAGTAATAGTAATAATTGTTATTTTTAGTATTTAGGTAACTCTATCTGCATATGGGTATGCATGGATCCCATGGCCTTGGATCTAGACAGGCAGTTGTAAACAATCCACTGTTGGTACTCCATTGTGGGTATTTGCCACACCACCAATCTCCTATCTCTCCAGGAAAGCTAAACACCACTGAGTAGCATTATTGGTGATATATAATAGTTTCTTCCAGATTGAAACATTCTTCTGCAGAGAGGTATAGTTGGACTTTTTTGTAGGACCATTGGCTCCCCCAATAATGACAATGAAATTTATTATTAATTATGAAAGTTTGGCCAATAACTTAGGCATGTTTTAGCCTTACAACTTAATCTATTCCTATTAACCTGTGTGCTGCTCCAAGGTTCATTTAACTTACCTGCATACTATCTATCCTACTTTCCTTCTTCCTCATTGTCTCCTCACATCTCTGTCTTTCTTCCTCCCAGCATCCTCTGTGCCTGGAAATCCTGCACAGATATTGGTCATTCAGCTTTTTATTAAACCAATCAGAGTGACACATCTCAACAGTATACATAAAGATTATCCCACAACATTTCTCTCCTTTTGTCTAAATAAAGAGAAAAGGTTTTAGCTTTAACACAGTAAAACTATATATAGGTAAATGGGTTTTTCTTTGGGCAGCCAGCTCCCAAATAATGACACAGAGATTTCTTGTTAATTATGAAAATTCAGTCTTAGCTTAGGTTTGTTCCTAATTAGTTTTTATAATTTAAATTAACCCATATTTTTAAATCTACATTCACTTGTGTGGCTCCATATCCCATCTCTCCATGCTTCCCATCTTGCTTCCTTCACACTGACTGGCAACTCTGCCTTTCAAAAGCTGATGCCTGCCTCTCTGTCCCCTAAAATCCTACCCAACCTCTTCCTGACTAGCTATTGGCCATTCAGCTCTTTAATAAAGCAATCAGAAGGTACCTTGGCAAATACACATCTTCACAATGTAAATAAATATTCTGAAATATTAGAGAAGCTTCTATTAATTACTTAGAATATAAAATAGTTTCCACCACAGAAAGTACAAATCAAGAGGGATCAATTACAAACTCTTGATTATTTTCATATTTTTCTGGGAGATATTAACTGGTTATGGCACACAATTGGGTTGACAATTCAAGAACTAAGTAATTTAATTCAAATCTCACAAGGTGATAGGACTTAAATAGTCCAAGAAAACTATTGGCTGAGGTTGAGACAGAATTTGTTTTGGTAGAAAAAAACTCACAGGATGCACATGTGGACCCAGAGCTTGATTGTATTCTGGTTATTTTACCTTCTACATATTTCCCTATGGGAATTTTTATGCAGAGAGAAGGTAATATCTTAGAATGTATATTTTCACCATATAACCAGGGGAAAAAACTAAAGACATGTAAAAAAGGTTTCTGAATTGATCCTGAAAAAAAAAAAAAAAGACTCTGTAAATTTATAGGAATAGACCCAGAAGAAATTGTAGTACCTTTTACTAATGCTGAAATTTCCTCAGTATGGGCAGAAAATGAACATTGGCAAAGAACTTGCAGTAATTTTTTGGGAGAGATTTACAATAAATTTCACAAAAGCAGAGACTTCAGTTCCTAAAAAGAATTAGTTGGATCCTTCCTCACATTGTACAAGAAACACCAAATTTCTGGAGCCCCTACATTCTATACTGATGCAAAAACCTCAGGGAATGCAGGTTATAAGTCAGGAAATTTAAGTAAAGTGGTTGAAAGCCTTTATGATTCTGTTCAAAAGTCAAAATTGTATGCTATTCTCATGGTGTTATTAGGTTTTCCAGAACCTCTTAAAATGCTTACTGACTCTCAATATGCAGAAAGAGTTGCTTTACATATTGAAACAGATGAGCCTATTCCAGATGATTCAAAACTAGCTTTGTTATTTATTCAGTTACAAGAAATAATCAGAAACAGAAATCATTCCTTGTATATAAGACATGTCAGATCCCAGATGGGACTACCAGGCCCTCTAACACAAGGTAATGATGAAATTAATTAGCTATTAGTAGGAAATGTGCTAGAAGCCTCATAATGTCATGCAAAACACTATGTTAATTGCAAGGGTTTGATGGAAAATTTTTCTAGCACTAGACAACAAACCAAGGAAATGCCTTATTTCTTCTTTGTCTAACCAGATTCCACTACCTGCTGGAAGTAACCCAAAGGGTACTCAAAGAAATGAAATTTGTCAAATTGATGTGTTTAATTTTGCAGACTTTGGAAAATTAAAATATGTACACCATACCATAGATACATATTTAAGATCTTAGTGGGAAAGTGCTTGAGTTCTGAAAAGGATGATTCTGTAATTACACATTTATTAAAAGTTATGGCCATCATGGAAATACCTGTACAAATTAAGTCTGACAATGTTCCAGCGTATGTCTCTAGTAAAATGAAACCGTTTTTTGCATATTACAACATAAAGCATATTCCAGGTATACCATACAACCATACAGGGCAAGCAGTTATAGAAATATCTAATTGCATTTTAAAAGATATACTTAATAAATAGAAAGCAGTAATAAAGACCCCAGAGATAGATCAGACAGTACTTTATGAGCATTAAAAAAAATTAAATGCTAGTGAGAAAGAAATGGCACCTGTGAGGAGACATTGGATAGTAGAAAAAAAAACTTGGTGAATTGAATCAGCCTGTATACTTTAAAGACATGTTAACTTCAGAATGAAAACCAGAATATATGTTATGTTGGAGAAGAGGTTTTGCTTTTGTCTCCACAAAAAAAAAAGTTATGGATATGACTGAAATTTCTAAAGATCAGATTCAAACAGGAGGGCCCTCTTGATTAGAAGAGGCAATAGTTTATCCAACAGTGTGACCATTCAAACTAAACTAACTTATAAGACTAACAAATGTCTTTCATTTGATCAGATATAACTTGCTAAAAGGGAAACTCCCCAGAGTTAGGGTTGGCACAGGGTTTTGTTTTTGTCTTTCCAGGAGAGTAAAGGCATTCAACTAAGAAATCTAAATAGCACTGGACAAATGAGACATCTGAAGAAAAAGGATGACTCATTCAAAGAAAAGGTCTCAAAAAAAGAGTAAAATGACATTTTCAACAGAATAAAATTTCATAAATCTTTGCAAATGTTTGTTTCTGCTGTCTCTACAGATACATAATGCAAATGGTATTTTTGTGGTCCCAGTTCAATTAAAAATTAAAGCTGGCTTTGGAGTTGGGCACAGCTCTCTCCTTCTCTAAAGCCAAGCATGCTTGTTAAAGAAAAATCCAAAATCTGTTTTATGTAAGAAGAGCTACCTGTTATGAGACAGAATAAAAACCAAACTAAGAAACTATTTTATTGCCACAAAACTCATGATCCTTTGGTTTTATATTGACTCCTTAAAACTGTTCTTAGGGTATAAATATTATCTCAAAATTTATGAAATTAATATATATTTAAACTTTCTGTTGTGGTATTAATGGTCAAATAGAGTACTAACAAATTCTAGAAACAGGCCTAATCTAGCTTCCTGTACCTGATTTCAGGCTTGAGTTTGAATCAGGCAACTAAAAATTAAGTTTGTGTACCCCAGAAGTACTTAACAAATTATAGTCTTTTAACCACTCTGAGATCTGCTGCATATGACATTTAAAATGTTTAAATTTTCTACAGTGAACTGTGACCATTCCTAACAGCCTCCTTTGAAGTCTTCAAAAGGATGATGGGGCCCCACAATGTTGTAGTAACACCACTAGGCTGACAAACACCATCCAAATGTCAGCTTTGGACTACAAACTGCTCAGGACAATTTCAAGGCAGATAGCTGGGATGGTCCAACCTCATGCACTACTCCAGCTAGGATTTCAGATAAGCACCACACTTTCCTATTATACAGTGACTGGTAACAATTGATACAGCTTGCTCGCTCTCTCAGGACTTCACCATTATCTCAATTGTCTCAGGGTCCCCTAGAGAAGACATCACCCTTCCAGACAACAGGAATCAGTCAAGAGAATATGACATCCACATCCCAAGAGATAGGGTGGGTAGTTTTTTGGTTATTCAGTGGGTTATGCAAATTTATCATGTTTATGAGGGTTGATTACAAGTTGTTATGGATAAGATCAGGAAAACAGCTGAACAAAGGGGATTAGATTCAGGGATATCATTCTGAAATTTCTGAAAAGAAAAAGGGGGATATAGAAGTGACAGGATAAAAGGGTAGGTTATTGAATCTACTTTTAAACTAAAAAAGCAACTATCAGTGCTAGATATTTTGCACTGATATGTATTTTTTGTATGCTGTTATAAATTTAAGGTTATTTTTGTTATACTGCATAAAGGTTTATACTCTTGTTAAGGTATTTTTGTATATTGATAAAAATTTAAGGTTTTTTTTTAGAACATAGTGTACATACATTTCTACTCTTGTTTAAGGTATCATGCCTATGCAGATCATTTTTAAATGTAATATGAAGTTATAGTTCTTAAAGGTTATTACTATACATATTTAAGATAATAAATGTATATTAGTAGTCATCTATAACAATCAAATTTGTGTCCATGTTAGGTGTGTTTTCAAGGTCAAACAGAAATATATTTTAGATAGGTAGTCTTCAAACACCTCAGAGATCTACAGAATATGGCATTTAAGATGTTTCAGTAACATAAAAGTTTTTATGACAATAAGACAATTCTGCTCCCAGTAGCACCAAACTCCTTCAGTGAAGATGGTGGGTATGAAAGAACATCCATATGGAGTTTGTGGCAGTTAGCCACTGGGTGTCCTTGCCATAACTGCTGACAGTATGCTCTCCAAATTGGACAAGCAAGATACCAAAGAAGGCAATTGCCAAATTTTTCCAAGACAAGATAGGACAGTCCTTCAAAATTTTCTGCTTCACAGAAAAGCCTGTAAGATAGGTTAGGCCCCTGGGCCAAAGATAGATGTCCCAATGTTATAGGGGATCCTTGGGTGACTGTCCAGGCCGTCAGCTATTTCTTTTCAGGACTGCTCCACTCATTCTAGCATAGTTCACCAGTCACTTCTCCCTGTGTCCTGAAGAATATCTGGCAGTCTCTATGAAGCAAGAACCTGAAGGACCATCTCAGCTTGTTCTGACAAAGTTCAGTGCTCATTCTCCTATGGGTCCTGCATGTCCAGTTTATACAGCATACTATCAAGCATAGTGTCTTGCCCAGAGGCTTACTCTTGCCATAAGGAAGTAAACTCCATATGGATTTTTTTTGATGCCCATCATCGTCTTGAAGTAGATTGGTGCTTCCAGGAGCAGACATGTCTCACTGTCCAGAAAAGTATAAGTTCTTAAAACATTTTACATGCCATATTCTGTAGATCTTTTAAGTGTTTGAAGATTACCTATCTAATTAAAATATATCTTTCTATATCTAAAAAGCCTAACTAACATCACTATAAGTTTGATTAGCATAGATGAATATTAATCTGTATTTTAATGATACATTATAATTTTAAATTAATTTCATAAATGCCTTCAACAAAAGTAAAAATATAGATACAGTATAACAAAATTAACCTTAAATTTGTAACAATAAACTAAAATCCATATCATTGTAAAGTATTTAAAACAAGTAGTTGCTTTTTAACAGTAGATTCAATAATCTTACCTTTTTATCCTATTATATCTATATCCTTTTTTATTCTTTAGAAAGATATTGACTATGACCAATAACCAAACCCTCTAAACAAAGATAAACATCCGTAATCTAATTTTGGGGAATGTGAGCGTAGTTTTCTAGGCTACTTCCTGCTAATTAGGGGTGCTGGCAATCTTATGGGGGTCCTGAGAATATTTAGAATTATGGTTAAATCTTGGCTATAGTAGTCTGTGAGGCTGGATAATCTCAGGCAGTTGCCTTCAGGAGTTCTTAGTCGATCAAACCGTATTAGTCTGGAAGCAATCCACAGGTTCTCATCTTCTGTGGAAACAAAAGCAGAATCTCTTTTCCAAAGAAACATATCCTTAAACCCAAATTTCAAAGTAAAGATATCTTTAAAATATATGTGTTAGTTTAACATAGCAGCCTTTACCTTCAAATGCCTTTCCACATTTAGCTCATTATTAGTTAAAAAATTTAAAAATTAATATAATCCAGACAGCGTATTTTCCATCTTACCATGGCTTATTATATTTTTGTTACTCTATTTTTCTTTTTTAAGGACTTTCTCTACCCTTTTTCTTTTCTCTCCCAAGCCTGCGTAGTTTTTTATACACACTAATCCATTTAGAGATTTTTCTCCATCTGAATCTATTTTATTGTGTATCTTTATTCATTTTTTTATTAAGAGAGTTTTTAAGTTGCTAAACTTAAAAACTGTGTAGTAGTAACAACTTTTACTTCTGAGCAGCAGCCCTGAGTTTCATACACAGGCCAATTCAGTTTCTTCTCCAAGTTTCAGTGCTATGTGTAGGTCAGGGTGGACCCTGCCTTAACAGATTCCTGTGCTGACTGTGGATTTGCCAAATAGAATAACCATTAGGACTGAACCATTGCTGACTCCACCCCATTTGGCATTTCAGCATGGCAGAGGGGGTATCAATGAATCACACTTACCTCCCCAATTCTGGGAAGCAGTATTAAGTATTATGGAACTATGTTTTTAAGCTCATGGCTGTGCTCCCAAACCTAAAAGCAGTGGCTGCGAGGTTTTTTGTACTGCAGCTTTTGAGAGACTGCAGAAATCAGCCATATTGCTTAGCTCATGGCGGCTGGCAGCTGACTACATCTCACAGGCAGCTGCTGAGAGACAAGCGTCTGCAGTGCCATTAGCATGAGACTGTGCGACTAGGAAGCCCATTGTGGCTCCATTTCTGTATGTTCAGAATCTTTTAACACATTTTCAATGCCTGACAGCAGTCTCCATTTGCTTGCATTTCCCTCCTGCCTCTAAGCTGCCTTGCCATAAGCCAAAAAAGTTCTTTTATTAACCAGTAGTAGTAAAGCATAGTCACACTATACAGAAAGACATCTACATCAGAGATGTGAACAGAAATGCAGCCCTGAAGGAGGAAATCAGAATAACTGTCACTTCTATAAAGTGTTACAGAGAAGTAGGAAATAGCCTTATTCAAGGACCAAAGGGAAACCAGTCATTGTGTCATTTGTAAACAGGTATAGAAAACTTCTTTGTAGAGAAGGCACTCACAGCACCATAGACAGTTCTTTCTAAGCAGAAGCACTCACACCAGTGTAGGTAGTTTGTCCAGTGAAGAAGTGACCATAGTGGATATAGACAGCTTGCTCCTACTCCAGAGAGTGCCTGGAGTGGGTGTGTAAATAGCTTGTCTAGTAAGGAAGTACACACAGGAATGTAGACAGCTTGTAAACAGCTACAGAGGGGCACATGCATGTGTGCAAAGAAGAGGAGCTAATGTCAGGCATCTTTCCTCGATTGCTCTTTACTGTTTATATTTTGAGACAAGATCTCTCACTGAACCTTGTCTATATAGCCAGGGTGGCTAACCAGTGAGCTTCAGGAATCCACCAGGAGGAGTTTGAGATTTTGTTGTTTGTTTTTCCTTAATGATAAGCAATGTCACTGGACTTGTATGCTAATGATTGATCGTTATAAAGGAAGGCTGTTAATACAAGCGCCTAGTGCAGTGCCAGGTCTAGATAAGAGACTCAATATTCGGGAAGTCTTGCTCTTGTAGAACGAAGGCCAAACCCAGTCTGCTTGTGTGGGTTAGGATGTAGATTAACTGGGAAAGCCAAAGACTTTGTCTTGGTTATTTTTCTTTCTCAGTGAAATTTACATGGATATGTATAGTAGTTTGGATGCAACTGGTCCCCATAAGTTCATAGGGAGTGTCAGTAGTAGGAGGTGTGACTTTGTTGGATTGGATATGGCCTTATGGAGGAAGTGTGTCATTATGAAGGTGAACTTTGAGGTCTCATATATGTATGCTCAATCCATGCCCAGTGTCTCAGACCGCTTTGTTAAGGTGTAAGACTCTCGGCTCCTTCTCCAGCACCATGTCTGCCTGCACACAACCATGTTGCACCATGATAATAATGGACTAAATCTCTAAAAATATAAGCTACCACAATTAAATGTTTTTCCTTTATAAGAGTTGCCATGGGCTGGAAAGATGGCTCAGTGGTTAAGAGCACTGGTTGGTCTTCCAGAGGACCCGGGTTCAATTCCCTGCACCTACATGATAGCTCACAACTGTCTTTAACTCTGGCTTCAGAGTATCTGACACCCTCAGACAGACAGACGTGCAGGCAGAACACAAATGCATGTGAAATAAGAATTTTTTGAAATAAAAATAAATAAACTTTGAGTTGCCGTGTTCATGGTGTCTCTTCACAGCAATAGAAACCCTAACTAAGACAGTGGGATAGACACTGGTCAGCAGTGAGAAGATGGGTTTTCAGTGGTTGTCCAAGGGCTCTCACTACAGAAATGTCAGAAGATGGAACAGAGGCTGGGGAAGACTGTAACTTGCCTCCATGAGCCAGTTCTACCTCCCGGAACCTGCATGCCACTCAGTGATCTGCCCTTTACTGCACTTTTCGGGCCCAGAGTCTTGCTATATGCAACTTCACTCAGCCTTCCACCACCCTCAGCTTGCTGAGTACTGGGATTGCAGGTCTGTGTCACTATGCTGGGCACCACTGTCCTTCACTTGACTTCAACGTCCCTTGCTTCTAACTTCTCCCACTGCAGCATCTCTGTCCTCCTCGTATCTATCTACCTTACCTACAGATTGCCTAAATTCCCGGGGCCACACCTACTATGTTCCAGCTGCTGACAGTCGTGCACTGCAAATTGGTGTCATTCACATCTTCCAGAAAGACCCAACCAGTCCCTGGGTTGCTGACTTCCCTGTGCATGGTGATTATAGCCATCAGAGATAATGTCCAAGGATGGCCCCTACTACTCTCAGTGGGAATTAGTATTGCATGGCCTTTACCTTATCCTGGCAAGCTCCCTTTATTTAATTGTCTTGGTGTCTGCTAGGTAAATCCTACCTCTGTTACTGTGTCATCCTCCTGGCTATACAGAGGAACAAGATTTTTTTTTCTTTGAATATTACCAGCACTTACCTTAAAAGTGAGAGACACTACCAGGAGTTCTGTGGACATGGTACAGGAGCCCTGTCTCTCACCTGATCTCCACCCCCTTACTTCTGCAGCCCTGAGCCTACTCAAAGCCGTGACAGTACTCACCTTATCATTCTCTGAACTATAACCCCATGAAATACATGATCACAAATTTACATGCTCCTGCACTTCTAGTATGAATCATTTGTTATCACCACATGTATTAATCTGTTGTATAATCATTTATTCTCCCATTATGTACTGGAATATTTCTCTTTGATGTGGTTCTCCTGGTATGGTAAGAACCTGCTGTTCTGACCCCAGGGAAGAAGTTGTAGCCATAGTGATGTGGGAATGCCTTTCTGTATGCTGTGAATCTCAATCTTTAAATAAAGGAGCTGTTTTGGCCCTTGACAGGCACCGTAAAAAAAGTAGGCAGAGGAATCAGAATAGGTAGGAAAGGAAGGGTGAAGTCAGAGACAGACCGAACTGAAGCCCAGAGGAGCAACATGTAAGGAACACAGGTGACCCACGGGCCACGTGGCAGACAGATTAATACAAATGGGTTGATTTAAGATGTAAGAGCTAGCTAGCAATGTGCCTGAGCCATAGGCCAAACAGCATGAAGTTAATATAAGCATCTGAATCATTTCTGGGGGCCTGAGCAGCAGCGGCAGGCAGCTAAGGGGTCTGGTGAGGCAGGGTCTGGGCCTCTGGCTGCCCGGGACCAAGAAACCCTACTACTACACCATAGCACATGCTCTGTGATCCCACTAGACGCTGCTAACACTGCCACATCCTGGGTAGCGCCTACAGCACAGTCTATTTCACACACACACACACACACCCTGAGACTCCGGAGCTATCAGCTGTCGTTTCTCCAATCTGGTTGGTATTTCAAGCATTGTGCTTTGGTGTTAATCTACATTTCCATAATTACTAATGAAGCTGGGAATCTACTCTTGTTTGTTCCATTTGCATTTTTCTCTTTTCAAAGGGCTGTTCAAATTTTTTCTTCACTTCTCAGCAGAGTTTTCTCTCCCGAGTGAGTCACAGTTTCTTCTCTGATGCCTCTGATTTGTTTCGGGCTATCTTGTGATTCTCTTGATGTGGAAGGTCATGGCTTTCATAGCTGTAACATGGTCTAAACATATCAGACCAGTCATTTTTCCTGTTGATGTGGCCAAATACCTGACAAGAAGCAACATAAAGAAATGAGGGATGTGTTCTGACAGATGACAGTCCAGTCCATCGTGGGCACAAAGGCACGTCAGCAAGAAAGGCCCTCAGGTATGGCAACAGGAATTTGGAGCTTTTTGCTAGTGTCTAGAAATATCAGGAAGCAGAGAAAAGGGATGCAGCACTGACTTTTGCCTTACTTCCTTTCTGCAGCCCAGGACAGCAGCCCAGGGGTGATACTTCCCCCATCCATTCCCTCAGTTAATCTCTAGAAATGCCTACGCAGATACACTCCAAGTTATGCTCATTAATGCTTTAAGTGATTTTTGTTTGGTTATTTTGTTGTGGGTATGTTTGGGGTTTGTCGCTGGCTGGTTGGTTGTTTACTTGAGACAGAGTCTCTCTATGTAGCCCTGGATGTCCTGATACTCTCTCTGTAAATCAGGCTGGGCTCAAAATCCTCCTACCTCTCTGCCTCCAAAGTGCTGGAATTAAAGGCATGAACCACCATACCCAGCTCCTTAAGCGTTTCTTAATCTAATCAAATTAAAACCTGAAATTAGCTACCACAATCTACATCTTGTCACCTTGACCTCCAGGCACATCACTTCAAATAATAACACTGCATCCATGGCCCTTAAAGCATGATCATTTTGTTTGGGGTTTCTACTGCCAGCAGAGAAAGGAACCATGAGAGGCAAGAAGGAAGCTCAGTTCAGCATGAATTAGTTAGGTTCAAACTTCTGTGATGTGACCCCAAGCAGTTTATTGTAAGCATATTTAAGCACAGTACAATCTGAGGGGGAAAGTTTCCTGGTATAATACAATCCCCTGTGCACAAGGAAGCTTAATTACATCAAAATTCAAAGTACATGTCACTTCTTCTAAGAAGATGGGTTCTAAAGATATATGTATTAGCTTAAGGGCCTGGGAGAGGATCTGATATGGTGTTGGTCATACAGATAGCATTTGGCTACTAGCCACCTTCAGTCTTGATTGGGGGAGCTTGGGGAGCCCCTGGCCATACAAATAATGTAAAAATCACCCAGGCTAATAGCCACCTCTGGTTCTGCTTCTGGGAGCTTGATGTGGTCTGGTCCTTCAGATAACACAGATTACTGAGTTGTTCATCATCTCCAATTTCTAGTCTTCTGGGTGAAAAAAAGGTTATATGTCTTCTTCTTTGAAAAGACAACACTGCATGCTTAATACTCCTGGTTTCCCTGGTGATCTCTGGGCACAAGGACCTGTGCATTCCCAACATTTCATAATACAAAATGCTTTTAGTCCATTTCTAAGAGACACAAAGAAACACTGTTTTGTTTAAAATCTAGATGTCCTTAACCTATTTCCCTTGGCAGTCACTTTCCAACAGGGTACCCGAGGCCCCATCATTTTAGAATTTTCTGTTTATTACTATTACATATGTGCATATGTGTACACAGGAGCACACACATCAAGGACTTTGCGTGGAGGTCAGAGGACAGCTCTGAGGAGGCTGTTTTCCTAACTCTGCATTGGTACTGGGGATTAATCTCAAATAGATTTGCAGACCTGTCTTGCCAACCCCATGAGGTTCCACCTTGTAAGAAACTCTCACCTTTCAAATGAATCTGTGCTGCTATGCCCCAAATGGCTCCATGAAACTCCCCATCCAGCTGGCTTTTCTACTTTGGGGTACTGAACCCTAAAAGGGTCTTAGTTGCCACTGTGACAGTAACCTGCCATTCTTTTTGAAGTGTTGAGAATATGTTCTCTTATATTTCCTTCTAACACTGGTGTGATTTGCCTTTTCTGTTTTTAAGCCACTTCAGCTAATTTTTCTGCATGATTTAAGAAATTTGTTTTTATCATACCATCAAATTGCCACAGCCCCATTTATGGAAAGGACTGTCATTCCTGGGCTTGGCCTTTATTTCAGGTGAGTGTAAGGCATGAACTCCTAAGGTTTCACAAAAAGGTCAATATCCCTACTTGATTTTCATTGGAAAATGTCTTATTCTTCTTGAGCCTTGATTCACCCTTGTAGATTTTATGATCAGCCTGTGGAGTTAAACATGTATACAGTGGGCTTTCACATGCTATCAATAGGCAGTCAGAGGCAATTATAAAATCTCTGTGATTTTGAGCTTCTAATACCACAGTAGTTTGTATCTCTGTTGGGAAGGGACATTCTTAGCACATCTTTTACTTTTTAATAAAAATTCTACACATTTATGCCACTTGCTTTATCTGTTTTCGTGCTATAACAGGTTTAGTTACTTATTTTTCTGCTGTGACTAGACGCTTGACAAGAAACTTTCTTAAGGAAGGAAGACTGTATTTTGGATCAAATTTCAGGAAATGCAGTGCGGTGTGGCGGAGCGGTGGGGTGAGGCAGCCGGCCACCATACGTCCTTAGGCAGGAAGCAGAAAACAAATGAATGTTGGAGGCTCACCTTTTCATTCAGTGAAGGTCCCCAGCCTGCAGGATGGTGCCACTTATGTTCAGGGTCTTCTTCCTTCCTCCATCAAACCTCTCTGGAAATACTCTTAGAGCAGTAGTTCTCAGCCTTCCAAATGCTGTGAGCCTTTATACAGTCCCTCGTGTTGTAGGGACTGTAAAATTATTTTCATTACTACTTCATAACTGTAATTTTGCTACTGTTACTGGTCATGATGTAAATATTTGTGTCTGCTGATGGTCTTAGGCGACCCCTGTGAAAGGGTCGGTGAAGAGGTTGAAAGCCACTGCCCTAGAGCATCCAGACATGTGTTTCTATGCTGATTTTAAATGAGTATTAGCTGTGAAAATTCCACCCCCTGTCAACTTGACCCTAAACACATAAGTTTTGTCTTATTCTTGATATCATATAGCCCCTGTTAGCTTTGAACTCTCAGAGGTCCACTGATGTGGAAATGCCTTTCTGTATGCTATGAATTTCAATCTTTAAATAAAGGAGCTGTTTTGGCCCTTGACAGGCACCGTAAAAAAAGTAGGCAGAGGAATAAGAATAGGTAGGAAAGGAAGGGCAGAGTTAGGGGCAGATCAAGCAAGTCGCCCAAAGAGCAACATGTAAGGAACACAGGTGAGCCACGGGCCACATGGCAGACAGATTAATAGAAATGGTTTGATTTAAGATGTAAGAGCTAGCTAGCAATGTGCCTGAGCCATAGGCCAAACAGCATAAAGTTAATATACGCATCTGAGTCATTTCTGGGGGCCTGAGCAGCAGCAGCGGGTGGCTAATGGGTCTGGCGCGCAGGTCTGTGGGTCTGGGCCTCTGGCTGCCCAGAACCAAGAAACCCCACTACAACAGTCCACCTGCTTCTTTCTGCCTCCTGAGTGCTAAGATTAAAGGTATGTGCCACCATGCCCAGATTCTAAAAACATGCTCTTTAAATTATAACATATCATTCATGAACCATAAACTTTCATGTTTATCTAATAGTACAGAATGCATTTACTTCATCTTTGTTCAAAATCCCAAAATCTCTTCTGAGCCTCAAGGCAATCTGTTAGCTGTGAACCTCTATGAAATTAAAATACCAATTATATATTCCCAATAGACAATGACACAGAGAAAACATCCTTTTTTTCCAACACAATATTTTTGTTTAGGAATTTCCCATCGTGTCCTCCCCACCCCTCCACACACACCAAAAAAAAAAAAAAAAAAAAAAAAAAAGAAGAAGAAGAAGAAAAGAAATAAAGAATCCAAAAGTCCAATTTGTTTTCCTTATATAGTCAGTACTAGAGCATAGCCAAACTCCCATTGGCCAGTTTCTTAATAGAACTGAGTCTTTCTCCACCCTCACCCCCATCAGAAGCCGTCAGTTGTGTAGTGAAGAATTGTATTCCATCCCATTGTAAGTAATTGTTCCACCTACTGGTTTAATAAAAACGCTGATTGGCTGAAGGCAGACAGGAAGTGTGGGTGGAGCTACCAGACTAAGAAAACTCTGAGAATACAAAGAACAGGGCAGAGATGCCACAGACACACCAGAAAAGCCAGCAGATGCAGAAGACAACTATGTTGCTCTGAGAAAAGGTACTGAGCCGCATGGCTGAACAGGATAAGAATCATGGGTTAGTTTAAGAGCAAGAGCCATAGGCTGACCAGCATAAAATTAATACAAGCATCTGTGGGCCCGAGGGTATGTAGGTCTGCAGATCTATAGGTCTGAACCTCGAGGCTGGGCTGGGAAGTCGGCTGGAAACATAATACAACAGTGAAGAGCTACATTTGTCACAATTTTTAAGAGTTCTCTAGGATGGTTTCTTATCTAGGCTGCGTTGGGGGAGGTGGGTGATGGGAGTTGTCACAGAAGCTTTCTATGTCTCTCTTTCTCAACTGTGAGTCTGAAGGCCACTGCAAAAGTAGCTTTCTTGCCCTTTACAGAGAGAGCACCGATGATGAATTTCCATGTGGTTTCTTGTGACAGCATGGATCACAGATATCCACATGGTCTTCAGCATCAGCAAGTGCCACAGACCTCAGCATGGTCTCTAGTGGAAGTATAGACCATGGACATCAACACAGCCCTCTGTCACAGCACAGACCATAGACACCATCATAGCCCTTGATAACAGCACAGTCAAAGGACACCAATATGGTCCCTGATGGCAGCCCAGCTGATGAACATCAATGTGGTGGGAGTGCAGGCTACCCACATCAACATGGCCCTGCCAGCAGCTTGACCATGAACATAAATATGGTTTCATGCGGCAGCATAGATCACAGACATCACATGGCCCTCAGTGGCAATACAGGCCACTCCCATCAACATGGCCCCCAGTGGCAGACCAGGAACACTAACTAATAAAGCCCCTAAGGTAGCACATAATATGGAGTTCACCTGGTCTTCAGCAGTAGTAAGGGTCTTGGATACCCACATGGCCTCCAATGGCAGTTTAGACCACAGACATCCACATGTACATCAAATTTCAACACAGCCTGGGGCAGGGGACCATGAATACCAGCATGGCCTTCAGAGGTCATAGAGGTCTTTCAAGGAGGTCAAATCAAGAAAATGAACTGTTCTTTACCTTAGACATCCTGTCATTGCTCAGAACCAGGGCTATCATGTAGCTGGGCAGCATGTTTGGGGGCTGAGTCTGCAAAAGCTCCAGGCTGCTGCACACCACCTTGCCTGCTTGCCCGCTGGCCATACTCAGGAAATGTTCCCCATCCACCACAGCTTTCTTTCGAACTTGTCACCACTGCTGATCTCTACTTCTGCCTCTCTTCACCTTCACTCAGCACCCCATTCCTCCATTTTCCCATCTCTCCACTGTCTATTTGATTCTTGTCATGCATTGGTAAATGTCGTGCACCCAAAGTATATTTTTGCCCAAACAGCTTTACATGCAAAAATTTATTGCAATAAGTCTTTGGTATAGTTCAAGGTTTCTTGTTTCTGAAGCACTATAAATATTGGACCATTGCAGAGACTTGTCTGGATATCTTGCCGTTGCCCAGAGTCAGGGTGATGCTGTGCCTAAGCAGGACTTCCGAGGTACTGGTTCCATGCAAGCTCCTGGCAACCACTCACTGGGAAGATCGCTGAACTCTGCCCTGTGCTCTCCCTCTCCTAACAAGAAACAGGACAGGCTGCAGCCACACAAACTCCATGCTGGGGGTCAGCCTAGGACCGGCCCTATTCCAGGCTACTATATATTCCAGGCTACTATATACTACCCTGTCCTCGGTGCCGGCTGCCTCGTGGTTCACCAGGCATGACTGTTGAGCCTGTGCCCTCTGTCTCCCAGCAGGGAAAGCAGCGGGCAGCACTAGCTGCAGCCAGGGCTCCATGGTGGGAGCTGGCCCCAAGGCCTATGGAGGGCTGTAATCAGCAGTGACCTGTTTATGCAGGATCTCCAGGCTGCCACACATCTCCTTGTCTTCCATTCTGGGACTCCCATGGCTCATCGAGTGCAACTTTTGTGCTTGCAGCCTCCTGTCTTGAGCCGCTGCAGCCAAGGGTATGGATTCATCATTCCCTCCATCTCTGGCTCTACTCCGCCATCTTTCTTTCCAGTTTAGCGAGTCCACCTTTTAAAAGCATCTTCCCATAGCTACTGAGGGCTCTGTAGACACCTTTTCCACCACCTCGTCACCCTTTGGAGCTTCCATGAGACTAGTCTCTCAAGACTCCACAGAGCTCCATGGCCAGTGCTGACACCCTTGTTTTCTCAAGTAAACATTCTTTTAACTAAATAGGGGGAGGATCAGGCCAATACAAAGACTAAAACCGTGCAGGGGAAATGAATCCTGCGTCTCCATGTCCAGTGTCTGACACTCTTGGTGGCATCATCTAAGCTCCTTGGAAAGTCCCCTTTCTTAGTTCTGCCATCTCTAACACACACAGGCTTTCTTAGGGCAGCTCTACACTAATCCCATTGTACATTGCTCATCCTCGGTGTCTTTCTGGAACCTGTGCACGACTCTTCACTGACTCCTTCAATTCCCTCATCTTTCTTGCCTGCAAAATTAATAGCATGTAGACAGTACTGCTGTCTTGTTGTCAGCTTGAGATGTGGCCTAGCTCTTGGACTCCAGTTGGTAGCAGCCTATGTGTGTCTTTGAGGCTGACCCTGGAAAAGGACTTCCCTGGGAGATGGTTTGAGCAGAAACCCTTGTTCTCAGTTGGGGCTCAATCCTTTCAAATCAATTTTGCATTTTCACAAGCTGGAGCCTTCAGTGGCATGGTTTGGTACCTTTCCTGTTGTCCCAGTGTGTGGCTCTCAAAGGTTCTCGCCTCAATGTATGTATCACTTTAGCATCACAGATGCTTTCTCTGCACTCTTTCTGCAACATTATACTGCTCACACTTCTTGTGGGGAGGGGGAAACCACAAGTTTAATGTCTTTCTGCTTCTCTTGCTGCTTTCTTACTGCAGATCTGAATAAGAGAAATGATCAGCTATGTTACAGTCTGAATGCTAACCTGTCTTCAAATTTCCTGTAGCAAATGCCTTAGTCCATTATCTTTTAATCAGGCACAGTGAAATTTTCAGGAAGAAAGCAACCACACCCCCCCACAGTATAACTAAGCCTCTAGCCCAGTTCCTAGTCGAGTATTTGTGCACCTCTGATACCTTGTGAAGAGTATGTGTGTGTATATATATATATATATATATATATATATATATACATATATATATGTAGTGTGTGTGTCTGTGTATTATATATGTGTGTGTATACATGTATATACATATATATACATATATACATATATATGGTCATGTATGTTCAATAGACATGCACATGTATTGTATGTACAGATGTATATGTGTTCATGTGCAAGTGGAGGCCAGACATCAAGCAGTGTCATTCCCAAAGAACTTTCTTCCTTGTTTTTTTAAATCAAGGTTTGTCACTGGCCTGAAGTTAACCAACAAGTGTAGAGAGAAATATCATCAATCCTGGGGAATCTACTTGCCATAGCTCCTAGTGCTGAGATTACAAGTATGCACCATCATACCTACCTTTTTAAAAGTGAGTTCTGGGAATCACTCAGATCTTCATACTTGCAAGAGTAGCCTTTACCAACCAACTAAGCTGCCAGCCCCGATGTCTTGCCTTTGCTCATTTTGAGAGTGGGGGGGGTTAAAAAGAAAAGGAAGAAAGGCAGGAAGTGCATCTAGGGCATTACTGCCTTTGTTGAATGGCATGAAACTGCAAGAAGCATTATGCAAGGTCAGCACTGCGCTTTGAATCTAGATCCACCCCGTGGTGATGCTGAGGTCCTGCCTCTTTGGTTCAGAGCTTCCCCTACCTTCAGTCCCATCTTCCCTGAAGTTGGAACTGCAACATTTCAGGCTTCTCGCTCTCCCAGATGTCCCCAGGTTTAATTCTATAAATTACAAGAATATTTAGTCATTACTATCACGAGGCCTGATCTGACCCACACAAACCTAGCTATACTTGTATCTTGAAGACTTGAACCCACACGCATGGCATCAGAAGATGTGGAACCTGCTCAAGCACCATTGTACAAGGAAGAAGGGGCCCCTCGGTTGTTGGAGGTTGGTGTCTCTGACAAGAGGATGCTGTGTCTAATGAGGCCTTTGAAGAACAGTGGGCACAGGGAAACCAAGTCCACAAAGATGCTCCTGTGTCAGAACAACCTGGAGAAAGATGACGAGGCAGAGCAATCTCAGCAGTGGATGGCTCTGGTCATAGTTGGAGAGACCAGGCCATGCTGTTCTGTGAAAGCCAGAACTATGTGCGGAGGATCTAGGATCAAGATGCTGCATGGATGCAATGAAATTTGGGGATACAGAGTTGTGATCCCTGCCTATGTTTTCAGGCTTGGAATCTACAGTTGAAAGAGGCTTCCCTCTTGGGAGAGAGAAGGTGTAGGATGAGCTGTCCACTTACTTCCTGGGCAGATAAATCTGAGGGTGTTGGATCCTCTGTAAGAACTATGCAATTTAAAGACTGCTGAAGACATCTAAAAATATCTTGTATATGGCATTGTGTACAAAGTTGCAGTTTGTGACAGTGGTATTTGAGAGACAGCTATCTATCCAGGAGCAAATATTTTACATATTAATGAAACTGAGTTGGAATTGATCAAAATTAATAAACCCCAAACAATGGTTCAAATAAAAATTTATCCACAAATGCCCTCCACATATCTTTGAACCATGCTGGTTCAGATCTTGGAGAAGCCCACACATCCCTGCTCCTCCACCACAGTGTGCATACTGCTTCATCTTTGCACAGATACATCTTTGCACAGAGAATGAGCCAGTCTGCACTGCTTCCTGCCTGGTACCCACTGGGCAGGATGAAAGAGCCATTAGCCAAATGCCAAACACTGCTGGCTACACACATTCCCTCTTGTCCACTGTCCTGTTGGATTTTTTTTAAGTTCAGCTCCTTCTCTCACAATGTCACCTTTATCTCACCTATAGACCCCCAGGAACCACAGTACCACCTGCAATGAGCTCTGGTACTTCTTTAGCCTTCCACATTCCCTCCTTGTCACCTTCAGATCTGTGCTCCCCTACTGGCTTGTGGGAACCGTGGTCGACAGCTGCCTCTCCCTCTTTGTAAGACTCACAGCTGGTGATTCTCTAGAACACTGCGCCACGCAACAGGCCTTTTCTCGGCCTTCTCACTGTTTCCCAAGTATGTTCCAGGTAGCAATACCCAGAAGTCTGGGTTCAATTAGTTTGTCCATCACTACACTAACGTCCCTGACATTTGGGTTAGATAAGTCCCTGGGCTGGAGGATAAGCATACACACTGGGGATGTCACTGCCTCCCATATCAACCCTACACCGTTTCCAAATGAAAACTGCTGCTCAGTGCTTTGAGTTCCCAAACCCACAGCTCTGTCCAGGCCTTGAGCCTTGCACTTGAGGGTCCAGTTTCCTTCTAGACATTCTCTCCTAAACACTGAAGTGGGATTTCAAACAGTAGAGGAGAAAATTGACAAGTTTGTAACAGAGCTAATCCAGCAGTGCAGAAAAAATGAAATGAGACATTAGAGAAAAGAATAATGAAGGATAATATAAAAATGTACTTCAAAATGAGCGTGCAGACACTGCGATAAATTATAGATCAGATGAGGCACATGCAAACTAAGCTATGGGGAAGCAATGAGAGATGGTTAATCTTCAATTTCTATTTCACTGGATTTAGAATCACCATGGAAACATACATCTGGGTGTGTCTGTTGAGTATTTCCAGGACATTGTGAGGAGGAGCGACCCACTCTGAATGTGGGTAGCACCACAAAATTGGCTGAGGTCATGGACTAAATAGAAGGGAGAGCATGAGCTGAGCACCAGAGGGCCTCTCAGTTTCCAGAGTGGACACAATCTGGCAGCTACCTTGCCTCTGCTGCCCTGTTACCTCTTCGTAAACCCTGAACCAAAGTAACCCCTCCTTAAGCTGTTTTGGCCAGGAAAGTAACCGATGCAAGGGGGTGATAATCATATGGGGTCAAAGTGGTAAGGCCTAGGCAAGGTCACCTCCTACCAGAAGCTCAGAAGTATCATGTTCATCGTACAGGGACACACTCTACCAATGGGGCTGAAGCCACCAATTTCTGGCACAGACTGTCCCCCTAATTGCAGAATAGTTGAAACTGTGGGAAAGCACTCAAAGTTAATGCCCTAAGAACATCATCAAAAAATCATATAATCACGTCTAAAATAGTGGCAATTTATAATACAAGAAATCATTTTCTCAATATTCAAAGAGCTCTTTAAGATCAATAATAAAAGCATTAATGATTCGACTAGAAATAGGAAAAGGATGTACAAAGTTGCTTTGTACTATCACAAAAGAACTTTCAACACACAGGGCTATGGTTCTGATGGTGAAGGCTTTTTAGATTCTTGGCAGGCAGTCAATGGACTGTCCTTAGATGAAGCAACAACTATGGTACTCTAGGACTCTGGAGCAGACACTACACAGATCACAACTTTGTTTTTACAACCTGTGTAAGCTTCATGCTGACTGCTTGGATGGGGAGACAATTCTTCTAAAGAGAGTCACTGTGAATAACAAAGGGACTTATATTTGTAAAGCCCAAGTAGGCTGTTGGGACACTGTACATAGGACAGACAGAAGAAACTACTGTCCTTGTTTATATATTTCCAAGGGAGACAGGATTTGGCAAGGTCTCATAATTGTTGTTTTTTTACTAAATCTCAATCATTCAATTTTACCAATAAAGACTTGGGAGCCAGATGTTGGGGTGATAACCTGCTAGTTCAGATAAGCAGAGAAAGCATCTGACTGACCTTCTTCTTCCACCAATATGCCAGAAAAAGGACCTTGCTCCTACCCCACCCCAAGCAAGACTCCTGCAACTCAGTGTCGCTCATTTCAACTTCCTATATGTCTCTCTATCCATCCTTCTGACTCCTCTTATTCTCTATGGTGTTTACTTCCTGTCAAATGTTTTCTTACTCTGCCTTTTGACCTATAGTTGACTTTATTTAATCCTGTTTACAATATTCAAGCAGAAACTTCTTGGATTAAAGATTTATGCTAGGACAGAAACAACTAAAAACAGGTTTTCCTAGTAAGTAATGCAATCTTGGGGTTCGTAATGTGATCAAATACCCTGCAACACAGAAAAAACTGGCCTTGAATTCCTGGTTGTCTTGCTTCCACCTCTCCAAAAGGAGCGGATTTGAGGGGAAGGGGCTGGGATGGAACCAGAATAAAGAACTGCAGAGTTGGCCACCTACTTGGCATGGTTTAACAAGGAGGCGATGTTCACTCAAGATAATAAGCTTTCCTATCATGATAGATCCCCCTAAACCATAAACCCAAATAAGCTTTTCCTCCCAAGGTTTTTCTCTCAGTTGTTCTGCTGTGTGATAAGGAAGGTAACACACACAGACAAGGGAAACTGAGAAGTGGCGTCTCAGCCTCGAAAAACTCCATAGTGCACACTTCATCTTCAGACCTGGTGCAGGGAAGAACCTAATCCACAAAGTTGTCCCCTGATCTTCATACACAGTCTGTGGTTCACACATGCCTAACCATTATATATACACATAACAGTAATAATAATAGAAAATGAATAGACTGCTCATGTGAACATCTGATTCACATTCAAAGTCAGAAGAACTGCCCCTTCACGAAGAACCAAAGGAAATGAATGTTTAGAAACAAAACTTTGTTTTAATTTTTAGTTTCTTTGATTGCTTGCATGTATGTATGTGCACCACATAGATATATGTTGCCAGTAAAGGTCAGGAAGGGGTCAGATCTTCCGCACCTGGAGTTACAGATAGTTGTGGGTGTTAGGGACTGACATAGTTCAGGACTGAACCCAGGTCCTCTACAAGAGCAACAATTTCTCTTAATTGCTAAGCCATTTCTCTGGCTTGTTTGTGAAAGGCAAGCTTTCCTGTGTTGAATTAAAAGCAGAACACAGACGACATCCCACTGGTTTCTCATCATAAACAAGACAGGTCAGAAGGCATCAGGAAAATTTCAAAGTACTAAAAGGAAGGGCAGGGAAGTAGCTCAGTTGGCAGAGTACTTGCTTAGCAATGCATAAAGTCCTGGGTTCAGTTCCCAGCATTCATGGGGCACACACCTCTAATTCCATTGCTGACAGATAGAGGCAAGAGAACTAAATGGTCAAAGTCAGCCTTTGCTCCACAGCGAGTTCAAGACCAGCCTGGGATATATGAGTCCCTGCCAGGGGGGAAAATTACATTCAAAATGCTAAGAGGAGAAAAACTCCACCAAGAAGTCTATACTCCCAAAACAATTTTTAAAATGAATGTAAAATTTAAAAAAACACTTTAAAAATACTATTATTTTATGTATGTGATGTATGTGGGTATAGGCAGATTGTGCCATGGTGTATATGGAGGTCAGAGGACAATTTTTGGTAGTCTGTCTCTCTAGGTCCTAGGGATTGAACTCAGGTTGTCAGGCTTTGTGGCAAGTGCTTTTACCTGATGAGCATCTCTTTGGTCCATTATATACTTTTGAACACACAAAAACACCTGGGAAAATCCCAAAATATTTGGAGAGTACACACACATGGCGGGGCGGGGGGAGGGAAGAGAAACAGATTGCTAGATTGGCAGGATGGCTCAATGGATAAAGAGGCATTTGCCACCAAGAAGGACCACCTGAGTTTAATCCCATACTCATCACGTAAGGAGAGAACCAACTCCCATAAGCTGCCCCCTTATAGGATCTGCCTTACAGAAATGAATATATCCTTCAAAAAATATTTGTTCCTTTCTTCTGCTACCAGACTTCTACAACAGTGGGCCACAAGATAGAATTTTCCCAGCAACTTCTTTCTGAAGGAAGAGACTAGAGAGCCCTGGGGACAGGCAGTGGAGGAACTTGTCAGCCATTGCAGCAGAGACTTGGCATGATGAGCTGGACCCTTAATTAGATTGCTTACTTTCATATATGCCTTGTTTTCTACTTCAAACTTACATCATGTCAGGAATCCAAAGATGGACTTTGGGGGTGGTTACTGGTTCTCATTGTGCCTTCTCTCAATGTGGTCACATTAGCAAAACACTATTAAGGCTTTCACTATTATTTTGTCTCTTTTGATTGGCTGAACCTGGATTGTTAGGGCACAGACCATGACCTCATGCTTTGATCTCTATAGGTACATTGTAGCAGGTGCACGCAAATAAATGAATGAATGAATGAATGAATGAATGAAGGAACAAATGAACAAACAAACAAACAAACAAATAAATAAATGGAATTTTAAAAATCCCACATAGCTGACACATGGGTTAAAAACAAAGTCACAAATGAATTTTTAAAATACTTTAAATTTACTTTAATTGAAAATATCACTGATGAGAATTTGTGGAATGAAACAGAACTAGTGCTTACAGGTAGAAGCAATAAAATCTGATGATCTATTTTAAAGTACATTGAGTTAGCTTAAGGTTCAGTTACAGATGAACAGGAAACACTGGGCCTGCTACATTTGTATCCCCACCCAAATGCTGCTAATTTAGCTCTCTCCACCCCAAGATTGTAAGTTAGAGTAAAATATTACTAACAATCAAGTTTTTCTAATGTCCTGCAGACATAACAAGGATATAAACTTTTAAAATAAGATGCAAAACATAGAAGTAAACCCACACACAGTCAGGTCTGCCACAGCAATACCCTACTCCTGGTACTAACTTGTCTTAATCAGGATTTCTATTATTACAATGAAACACCATGACCAAAAAGCAGGTGGGGGGGGGGGTTTATTTGGCTTACACTTTAGCATCACTGTTCACTGAAGGAAGCTGGTACAAGAACTCAAACAGGACAGGAACCTGGAGGCAGGACCTGACGCAGAAGCCATGAAGGGCGAACTGCTTACTGGCTTGCTCAACCTGATTTCTTATAGAACCTAGAATTACCAACCCAAGGATGGCATCACCCACCATGGGCTGGGCCCTCTCCCACTGATCACTAATTGAGAAAATGCCTTACAGCTGCATATCATGAAGGCATTTCCTCAACTGACACTCCTTCATGATGACTCTAGCTTGTATCAACTTTGACACAAAACCAACCAATACAGTGAGCAGAGAATGGTGTGGGATTTTGAAATCTCAAAATCCACCCCAGTGACACACTTCATCCAACAAGTCCATACCACCTATTCCTTTCCAAACATGGACACCAACTGGGGACTAAGCATTAAAATATATGACCCAGTGGGGGGACATTCCCATTCAAACCACCACAGACGTTTATCAAGTACCCTAAGCTATTAGAGGCTCCAAGTAGAACACCCCAGATGATGGATACAAGTTAAACCAATGGTAGAGCCTATTCCTCTGCTGCTTCTAGGAATCACATACTACAAGCACATACTACAGGCTACTCGTCACTACATCATGGAAACTTTCTCCCCACTTTGAGACCTTTAAGAGTGGACCTCTGCTTTGCCTCATGCACCTAACCCTTTTTCAGAGTCCCGCCACACTGTCTTTTTGTGGTATTAACAACTTCCTAACAAATCCCATACCCAAAAGGGCAACTGTTTTCACTCAGTGGTCCCCCAAGGTGGATTTTGATGGACCCTTCCCTTTAGTTTGCAGTGCTCTCAGGTGAATAGAGGCTTCTTTATATTTCTATATGGAGTAAAAATCCATCTAGACACATGCCTTATACTTTCCACAAAGTCACTTGATGAACCATAGGCCTAAACATAAAAACACAGTAAGACTTCCAAAAAAAGATCTAAATGTCTTGTAGTGGTCAAAACTCACCAGTTAACAACATTTTCTTAAATTTAACTTTGTTATTGACTCTCTCAGAGTTTCCCATTAATGCACTCCAATTCCACCACCTCCCCAACCCCCACATCCTCCCCTCAACCCTGCTGCATGCCCCAAAAGAAAACATGCAAACCAACAAAAGCAAGAAAAAACCTCTTTGCTTCTTTCTTGCCTCTCCAACATATCTTTATTCAATCTGGTAGCAATGGGGACCTCTGTGTCACACAGTATACCCTTGAGTCTTGTCAGCTTTACTAGCAAATTCTCATTGCAGTGAATAGCAGCAGTCTGGTTCAAGGCCTCTCTGGTTTCTGGTACATCATCACTGGATCCTCAGCAGAAATCCTCTGGGATATCCTGTGGCTGACTGCAAGTCTTGGAGATCCTGTAGGTACTGTGCTGGATACTTATAGCTGTGGGCCTGGGTAGTAGTTTGAACTAGTTAGTCCATGCCCTGAGAGTCAGTTCACCCCGATCTGTGATGAGGGGTGGGACCGGTGAGAGGCAGGGCCAGCGATACTTAACATTTTATAACGTGAATGAAATTGATTTAAAGGTCTTTTAGCTCCTTTTTTGTTTTTGTTTTTTTTTTCAATAGAGTTTCTCTGTGTAGCCCCAGCTATCCTGGAACTCTTTGCTTCTGTCTCCTGAGTGCTGGGGTTGTTTTTGGTTTTTGAGGGATAGAAGCTGACATGTTATGTGTGATTTTGTATATAGAAAGAAATGAGGCATAGAAAAAAATATAGTTTGGGAATAAGCATAGGTCACTTGGAAGTTCTACAAGGGCCAGTGTAGTTCTGCTACAGGCACGGGTATAGATGCAGAGGGCACCTGTTGGGACTTAAGTGTTCTTGAACAAGCAGTTTGACCAATGATGCATGAATAATGGTAGAAATAGAACTTAAAAAGTACTAAATACTTTGAAACAAGTACATGGGCCTTGAAGTGAGAAGTGTTAAATACGCAATGGCAAATGCTATACTTTCCCAGGTATACGATATTCTAGTAGTATGAACTTTTTCTGCCATTCTCTACTTCCTGCCCACCCCCATGGAGGTTTTTAAGTCTTCTCTATCACTTGTTTCTTTCATTATAGTAATCTTGATGCTCGTGTTCCTCACACTACTCTCCTACCAGAGAGCATTAAGAGTAAGGAAGCTTCAAGAAACAAGGCTGAAACTGCTGGGTGCCTGCACACACACACACACACACACACACACACACACACACACACACACACACACACACGCACACACACACACACGCACACACACATCTCAGTATCTATGTTGGATGGGTTGTACAAAAACTCTTCAAACTATTATTTGTGGTTTGTTTCCTTGAGGTCTGTATAGTGCTGGCTTCAAAATCAGAGATCTGCCTCCCAACCGCTGGGATATGCACCACCCCAACCGGCCCAATTACAATATTTGTATGGTCTGTTTCTCATTACTTTAATAAAATGTAAAGCTTGAAGCAGGCTAACTTATAAAGACATGGTCTACTGTGGGTCGTAATCCTGGCCTAAGGTCCAGGACAACCTGGTGATAGCCACCTTGTTGGAAGAAGTCTGAGGTTGTGTGTATGAGCTCTGGTTTCCCTCCTGTCTCCACAGAAACAGGTCTGACCAATGATGCCACTCTGGTAACCTCATTCCATCTTAAACTGCTCACAAAGGTCCCCTTTGCACACATCTGAATTTCTACCCTCCTAATACCTTACGGGGAGGGAGGTCAGAGTTCAATCATGACACCACATCCAGGCCACAATGAGCTTTAAAGAATATTAGGAAAGGATTTTTTATTTCCTTCTGAAGAAATCAACAGAAGACACAAGAGTGAGTTATGCAGGGGAGCAGGGGAGATCCTAAAAAACATTTATTCCTGAGGATGCAAGTGGCAAACGCTCCTTTGTAGATCTGGGGCTGAAGCTCAGTGGTATATGTGGTATGGGCATGGGAGTCAAGTGCTCATGACTAGCATCCATATATAATGGTGCAGCCATAGAAGCACGTAAAACTTAAGACACACTACATGGATTAGCCAATCTACTTTTAGTAATCATCCCAGACAAACAAAAGCATATGCACCTGGACAAGAATCTTCAGTAATGATAGTAGCTGAAACTAGAAAAGACAAACACATATGCATAGCAAACTATATTCTCCCATTATGAAATTCCTTTGGGGAGGTATGAACAAATCAATACTGATGTTTTTCAAGGGGCAGAAAACCCAGACATAAAGCAAGTTCACCTGAACAGCTGACCTATACGAAATCTAGAACAGGTAAAACAGCTTGTGACAGAAGTTAAGACTGGAGACAACTTGGGGTTACAGCAGCTACCTGGAGGGAGCCATGGTACTGAGTGAAGGAAATGGTAAAATTATCTGGCGGAACACAGGTGGCTGCGATGCGTGTAGCTGGAATGACAAGACCCATGGTCTAACACGTCTTGGTAAGCCATGCTAATGTAGTTATCACACATCATACACTGAACTCCCTTGTACTCAAGAGCAGACATCAAAAACGTGGTTCTAGAACCACATAAAAGGTAGAAATAGAAGCCAAGCACAGAGGATACTGCCTAGGCTTAAAAAAATAAAAATAAAAAATACAAATAAAAGCCAGCTAGAACTTAGTTCTCCTCAAAATAAAGAGAGGAAAGTATAGCGAGAGAGCACTTGTCTAGTGAGAGGCCTTGGGTCCAGTCTGTCTCTCGTTCTCCCTCTCTGACATAGTCTTACTATGTAGCCCTGGATAGCCACGCTGGTCTAAATTTACACAGATCCACCTGCCTCTTCCTCCAAGGTGCTGGGATTAAAGGTGTGTGCCACTATGACTACCCCAGAGTTCTTTCTAAATGGACTATACAACCCTCCCCATAATGTTACCAATAATCAAAGGAGTACAGAACAGCACACTACATTATTTCCCTACAGACAATGAGGATGAAGTGTACCCAGTCCATTTTAGGGCAGTCTGGTAAGATTCCAGTTACTATTAACTGATAGGGAGACAAAAGTCAACAGCATCCACTGGGAAATACAGAATTGCATTCAGACTCATAAGGTCATCCTTGAGCAGTGGGGGCAATGTAGGAAGGAACTATACAAAAACGGTGTGTGGGGCACCTCACTTGCTAGGCAGGAATTCTAAACTGCAGATGTATTCTGATCAATTAGTAGGGGCTTCCCAATCAAGAGATCTTTGGTGTCCACCAATCCTTTGGCTAGACTTCACAGAATATGACAGGTCTTGATATTCTGTGGCTTCATTTCCTAGCACAGTACAACATATATCTCCTTATGTCCTTTGTGATGATTTGAATGAAAATGGCCCCCAGAGGCTCAGAGGGTGTGGTTTTACTTGAAGGGATTAGAGTAGGTGTGGCCTTATTAAAGGAAGTGTGTCACTGTGCAGTGGGCTCTGAGTTTCTAATGCTCAAGCCAGGCCCAGCAACACTCTCAATTCCTGCTGCTTTCAGCTACTTCTCCAGCACCATGTCTGTCTGCAGGGTTCCATGTTTCTCCAAATGATGATAATGCACTAAACCTCTGAACCTGTAAGCCAGCCCCAATTAAAGTTTCCCTTATAGGAATTGCCATGGTCACAGCGTCTCTTCACAGCAATAGAAACCTTAACTAAGATACCCTTACCAAGAACATGATTAGTAAAAAAGACAATGTACAAGATTCTTCTTTCCAGCAGATTTTATTAGTGGGACCTTGGAAATAAGCCCATGTTCATCAACAAATGTTTAGGTACTGTGTGGATGCTGCATGAAGCACACAACATACCCAACACCACACAAATTTGATTTTACCCACAAGGACACCTCGCCCTGAGAGAGATGTGGTATAGAGGTGTATAGTATTTGCACAAAAACAGGCAAAGAAGACTAAAGAGGGGAGCTGCTGTGGGCTTCCCCTTGTATCTACCTACGTGGCATGGCTCCTCAGGGAAGTTAAGGGCCAAGGCCCAAGCTCTTCAGGGAGAAGTGAAGCTGGCCTTTCCTCAGGTCTACCAGTATTCTACCTGCCCCCATAGCCATTCCACAGCTGTTGCCAGTAGTGATTCAAGGGCCACAGGCTGGACAGCATGTGAGCCCAGGCACCCTACTTGATCATTTATAAAGTGAGACAGTTGTCTTCCTTTTAGAAAAGGCCTGACTGAATGAACTCCATGAGAGCCTTTGATAAATTTTTCATGAGTTTACAAGCTCTCCTATAGTGAACAATGGTAGATTTCCATGGGGCACAAAGAGGCACTGGTATACTGGGGTCCCTAGGAAAGGATGCAGACATCACTTGTCAGCAGGAAGGAAAGAGCTCCAGGTTTGCCTCCCCTACTCCTTACTGTGCCCCAATGAAGATTGTCACATATGGGGACTCACCTGTGCCAATGGCCTTCAGAATGGCTTTCAAACTAGGACACTGGACACCAAACACATGGACAAACATGGCCACATGCAGCCCTCCAGCCTTGGATGTGGCCTGGCAGACTTCCACAAACCCATGTAACTCCTGAGAATAGCACCCGCAGTGGAAGGGCTAGGGGCTTGCAGAGAGCAGGAGAAAGAAGGTGTCATAATGAAAGCTCCATTTAAAGTACTTTTTTTTTTTATTGATTTCATTGAAAACAGAACAAGAAATGGTCTGAGCCAAAAGACTGCTCTTAAAACTGTCAAAAAACATTTTAACAGAAAAAAATAGACATGACTGCATTATGAATGTCTTAGAAGAGTCACACACACAAAAAAAACCCCACTGTTGCTGCACTAATTACAGTATTTAGAAAGGTATATGCCAAAAAAAAGTACATGACCTGCCAGGCCATCACACAAAAGGTGATGGCAAATTTATTCAACTACAAGACTAACATTTTAAAAAAGTTTTTCCTGCACTTTATTCTAAAATCACTTTGTTCTCTTTTTACAGTTAATAGTTTATTTTCACGTGGTGAGTAGAAACCACACCAGATTCAGCACCGTTGTCTGTGTTTTGTGTTTTTATTCTTTGTTTGTCCTAATGTTCGGTAATGGTAAAAAACAAATGAGTTTATTCATCATCATAGCATGTGGCTTAGAAATCAACAAAAGGTGCCTGCATCAACGGAACTGGCTGGGGCCGGTGCAGGGTCTGCCTGCATCCACCAACCTGCTTCCTCACAAAGAAACACCAGTAAGAGGCTTGATATATATATAGGGCTAGATATAGAATTTCTTTAAAAAGCAAACCCACATTTCATCAAAGTGAGTGGTGGGTCAGCCAACCTGTCCAAGGCTGTGGGGAGCTAGTGTCCTCTGGTGGCACCCGAGCTGGAGCCAGCAACACAGGCTGTGGGCAGCAGGTCTAACGGAGCAGCTTGTAGGTGGTGGTGGCCTTGGTGAGTGCCTTATAGGAGCCCGACCAGACAGCATACAAACAAACCTGGCAGTGGAGCAAGGACCTCAGAGACCAGAAGGAGAAATGGGAAGCACTGCAGCGACAGAGCCACCACCAGCAACTCACAAGTTATGCAACATGGAGTCAGGTCTCTGAGGTGCAGGACCAGAGTGTGCTCTGGCCTGAGCACTGGACCACTTGAAATGCCTCAGGCCCAGAACATTCCTTGGAGGTGTCCACACCTCCAGCTCCTCTTGGACATTTTGTGCAGATTTTCCTCTCTAAATCACTGTCACCAAAATACGATTCTGAAGGTCCCACTGGCCCCACTGGCAATTCATAGGGGGTCAGCAGCAGCTGCAGAGCTGGTGTCCGGAAGGCCATTCTCTTGAACTTCCTGGGCTGCACTGGCTTGCCGCTGGGCCAGGGCTGCACTTGAGTGCCGACACTTGGAAGACCCACACCGGCAACTGAAAAGCTTGCCCTTGACATCCCAAAAGCGTTCTCCATAGTCGAACCTGAGGAAGTAGAACTCAGCACTTCTATGTGGTGGATACAGGTAGCAGGTGGGATATCCCAAGTACCCTCAAGTTGTCCCATCTGGGCCCAGAACCCTACATGTTGGAAGCACATGCGTGGCTAGGAAGGCAGCAACTGTACCCACCCAACCAGGACCACACTGTACGTACCCCAGCTGCTCTCCAGCCTGGATCGGGCGAGTACTGAAGAAGGCGATCCTCGGAAACCGCAGGTCCTGGTGTGACATGAAAACGCGTACAGGCACAAGGTTGGGCTCGCAGTGGTGGTTTATGAACCGGCTGACATTTCCATAGAAGCGAGCATCAATGCAGTACACCTCTCCATCCTTTGGGGTAAAGAAGCCAAAGAAAGGGTCCATGAGAGGCTGCAGTCAGTGAGCAGCCCAGGACATGTTGTCCTTACCCAACAAGCCAGCACAGTAGGTAGTCTTAAAACTTGGAGAGCTGAGCCGTGGCTCTTCCAGGATGAAAGAACTTTCTTCTGGCCCAATGACAATTCTGTTCCAGCCTGAGGATAACCACAGGCAATGTTGCACTAAATCCTGCAGTACCATGTTAACCTGGGACACAGAGAAGTACAGGTTTCTAAGTGTCCCTGCCCCACAACTCTGCTCAGATTCTGTGGTTGTTTCCCAGCAGAGAGTGACTGTGGAATCAAGATTTGCTGAGTGTCCTATACTAACACTTCAGTCATTTAAACAACTGTCTCACGGAGTGCCTCTGGGTGTGAGAAACTGCTGTGGTATGATGACTGCTTCATGGCAAAGGAGGCCTTTCCTGCAGAAGGCAGGCCTGACATACAGAAAAAACCTGGAAACTGTCCTACTGACTCCAAGGAGCTGCCCAGGATGAAATGGGCATTTTTGAGGCCTTCAAACAGGTCTGAGACTGGCCACAGGGCACATCCAGAGCTTGTTGATAAAGGCCTGGATATGTGTTTGGATATGACTGCTACATAGCCACAGTCTATGAGAGGAGGGTTTGAGAGGAAAACAAAATATGCTGGAATAACTCTGTTAAGTAATTAGGCCCAACTAAGAGCATGCTCCAGACACATGGGCACACACTGTGAACACACTCAGTATTTAGGCAAAGGTAAAACACAATCCAATAATGGGACAGCCTAGGTCTGAGATAGGTATCTGACAACCTTCACGATGTAACTTCAAGACCTGCAGAAGATATGACTGGTAAATATCGGCATGGATAAAATGTACTCCAGTAATATCCATGAAGAACACACACTATGACAGAATTCAGAACAGCCTATGTCCATCTGCCACAAGGACAGTATCTAAAAGACTCCTATGACTCTGCTTGTGTGCTGATAGCTTAGGAAGCTCCAGATAAGCTTCGCCTCTGAAGAAAACCACTCTAAAAGCAGGTACTGCCCATTATAAAAGTACTAAGAGCTAGGAAGTCCGCAGGAAAAGAGAACCTTAAGCTTCTGGGGTGGTCCCACTGAAAGCCCTGGCTGACCTGTTCCATACTGAAAGCAGACATCAAGCTGACTAAGCAACAGACACTTGAACAGACACCAGAACTGCACATGAATAACAGAGCTCGAATCTGAAGCCAGGGTTTAAAAAAAAAAAAAAAATCAAAACAACATAACAGTTAAAACTAAGAATAAAAATGAGGGGCTGGAGAAATGGCTCAAAGATTAAAAGTACTGGCTGTTCTTCCAGAGGTCCTGAGTTCAATACCCAGCACCACTCATGGTGGCTCACAGCCATCTTTAATGAGCTCTGATGCTTGCTGGCTTGCAGGCATGCATGCAGACAGAACACTGTAGACATACTAAATAAATACATCTTTTTAAAACTGCAAATGAGCACAGGGCGTGGTGGCTAATGCCTTTGATTCTAGCACTTGGGAAGCAGAGGCAGGCAGATCTCTGAGTTCAAGGCCAGTCTGATCTACAGAGAAGACAGTCACTCTCTTCTGACTTCTCAAGGCACCAGGCACACATATAGCACAGAAATACAATACATGCTGACAAAACACCCATACATAAAAATAATTCTTGGGGGAAAAGGGAGAAACACCTTAGCAGATTTGGTTCTATGAAATCTATTCTCACAAAGGACACAGGGATCTCATTAGAAAAATGAGATTGCAAGTGTGAGGCTAGGTTGGACATAGGAAGGCTAGAAGTGCCAGACAACAGTGAGAAGGTGAGAGGAATTATGTGGGCCCCAACACAAGACCGATGTGCACATTAAAGAGAAGTTACAACTAATCCAAACATTCCGTATATATTTTTAAAAAGAAAACCATGATTTATACATTTAGAACAAGAGGATGATGGCACACACTAGTAATCCCAGCACTTAGAAGGCAGAGGCAAGAAGGTGGCCACAAGTTCAAGACCAACCAATCCAGACAGTAAAATCCTATCTCAAAACAAACGAAGGTGAAAAAAGTTGAAATAACAAATTTCCTCGACATCTGGCAGTTTTTCACCTCTGCCTCATTTTAGAAATGGGTAGATACATGGTCAGGACAGAGTTTCTGCCTTCTCACAAGGAAGAGCAGAGGGCTAGAGATGGGTGAGAAACATCTTTGTTTTCCCTTAAAAAAAAAAAAAAAAAAAAAAAAAAAAAGAGCTGGGCTGTGAAGGTGACTCTTGTCAGTAAAGAGCCAACCATACCAAGAATCTGAGTTTAGATTCCAACACCCATGTAAAAGCAAGGTGACAGGCCACTGTGTTAATAGACCCAGTCTAGTCAAATCAAGAAATAAGGTCGGAAACAATAAGACATCTGACGCCAACATTTGGCCTCCCCATATGCACACACACAAACACACCTCAATAAAAATTTCCTTGAATGAATGCGAACAGTATGACAGAAGTCCTCAGTGGTACAAAGATGCCAGGTAAAGGGGGAACAGCCAAGGCTCACAGGGACCACAACTTCCATTAAGAACACAGAAAAAATATGGCACCACCAGCACAGGTGTTACTGGGCCTCATGAAATAAGTGCAGTAACATCTGGGGACAGACATGTCCCACAGCAGGACCTCTGAACTGGGAGACCTTGGAACGTTGCTCTCCTTGGATGCAGCAGGGGTGAGCACAGTCCTGACTGGCTCTGGGAACCAGTGCAAACCACTTGGGAGAACTGGGGAAATGTGTGAGAAAGTTGGCATCAGGTGACAGCCACCTCATATACCACATATGTGGTTCAGTGTGGGACAATACCTCAGTTGTTTATGAACATGGCACCACACAAAGATGCACACTGCTAAAATAGATTAATTTTTTAAAAATATTTAACAAAGGAGGGAGGGAGGGAGGGAGGGAGGGAGGGAAGGGAGGGAGGGAGGGAGGGAAGGAAGGAAGGAAGGAAGGAAGGAAGGAAGGAAGGAAGGAAGGAAGGAAGGAAGGAAGGAAGGAAGGAAGGAAGGAAGGAAGGAAGGAAGGAAGGAAGGAAGGAGAAATTAAGCAAGAAAATGCTAACTCTGATCATCTTCACTTTTCAGCAGGTCACAAAATTCCCACAGCATACATCAAAAAAAGAGGCCGCTGTGATCATGGGAAACAAAATATCCCAAGAGATGGCACCCAAACAAATAAGACTTCTTTAAAATTTGGAAAGAGCAGTAGAGAAAATTAAATCCTGGAATACCTGTGTAAGGAAAAGCAACAGCACAGATGAGCAGATGTAGACAGCAGGCAGGTGAGACAAGGGATAACAGAAGTCTTACAACACTAGGAGAGATGAACAGCAGGCCAGGCCAGGGTGCGATAGAGAAGATGTGCTTGCTCAGTAGCAAGAGGAGCCTGGAGATTCCCAAGCAGCCATGCTGTAGCAGGCCCAACAGGGGCTATTAGGGCTACTGTGGATATTCCATGACCTGCTGCACTGAGTCATTCTGTTCACTGTGGTTTTGAAACAACTCATAGAGCACAAAACATAGAGTTTCCTTGATCTGGACACAGAGACCTCAGCATGATCACAGTGCACTTGAAGGGCTATCAGGAACCCTGTGTCCGTAAGTTACATGTGATTGGGGGACAATAAACATGGTCACCAACTCAGGTGGACACACTGTGGGGTTTGGTTTGAGCAAGTAGAGGAAACAGAAGGCCTCGGTCTATTTATAGCTTTTATGTCCTCTAAATGGACAAGAAGAAGCGCTGACACAGTATTTAAGATACATACATAAATGCAGTTTCAGGAGTTGGAAAGGATGGCCATACACTGGCAGCAGTAAGGGACACAACACAGAAAGTCATGAAAGGAACAGGGAACAGGCTAAAACTTTACCTGTTTCCAGGAGCTGAAAAACAGTCCTGGACACTGACCTCATCTGACAACCAAGACATGGTAGGGATAGCCCTCCTAAGAAGCTGTGACAGTATATGAGTGAGTACTCGCAAGACTCCTATACGAACATCCTCTGGAGGGCAAGGCAAGTGTTCCCCTCTAAGTGTGTGCTCAAGGGACAAGAGGCAAAAATTATACATCCTGGAAAGGGTAAATGAAACTATCTTTATTCAAATAGCACATGAATAACACATACAACAACCCCAATCAATAACTCTTTAATAAAAGGCACCAAAATTAAAAGGTGAATATGGCAAAGTTAAACAAACCAAAAATTAAAACAAAACAAAACAAGAAACCCCAGTCACTTCCATAATCAGTTGAGAAATGAAATGCAATACCATTTTAACAGCCCTGTATATGATATGTTTACTGAACAGAGAGGTCCTGCAGAAAGAGGACGTAAAGACCTAGGGGTCTGCACACCTTCAATTGCAGTCACATTCCTGACTAGACAAGCTCAGTGTAACTCCCAGGCAAGGCTGAGGAGCTGCCAATCATACAGGTCCCATGGCTGACTCTCAGGACTAACTCAATCACCAAAGAGACAATCTGAGGACTTAGACCACCTGCACAAGTGAAACTTTGCCACCTAGAGGGTGGCACTGGTGTAAAAGTCAGAAATCAGACAAGGAACAAAACAAGTTTCAGACATAGAAGCACATGAGTGAGAAACAGTGTCTTAGACAGCAATGCCTGGATGACGCAAAATCCTCACCTCAGACTACTCATCAAGGTGAACATAAAGCAGGTACACCCAAACAAAGGTTTTATAAAGAAAACATGCTAGAAGAGCTTCATGATCTTAGGGGAGACAAAGATTCCTCAGGACAGAATGGACTGAATATAACATTATAAACATTGGCTGGAGAGATGGCTGAGCATTTAAAAAGCACTGGCTGCTCTTCCAGTGAACCTGAGGTTGATTCCCAACACCCACATGGTGGCTTACAACCATCTGTAACTCCAGTTTCAGGAGATTTGATTCTCTCTCTGGCCTCTGTGGGCACCAGGCACACACAAGTAAACAGACATACATGCAGATGAAATATATCATACACATAAAATAAAACAAAAATTATTTTAAAAAATACATCTGGTAGGAACTAGGGAGATGGCTCAGTGGGCAAAGACAAAGAACAATGTTCAGAATGCCAGTGCGCAGGCAAAAAACTGAGTGGGCAGTGCACTCCTACAATTCTGGAGAAGGATTCAGGGATCTGCTGCCTAGCTAGGCTAGTCAATCGATCAATGAGCTACATTTCAATAAATTATCCAGTCTAAAAAAAAAATCAAGGTAAAACAGACTTGTGTATTAAAAACAGCAACAGGCTTGGTGGCTCCCAGCACTCGGGAGGCAAAGGCAGAGAGATCTCTGTGAATTCCAAGATAGTTTGGGCTGTTCCATAGAGAAACCTTGGCTCAAAAAACCCAAATAACAAGAAGTAACAGAAGAAGAAAGAGGAGAAGGAGGAGGAGGAAGAGGAGAAAAGAAAGAGAGAGAAAATCCACAGAAGATATAAGAATGTCTAGGAGACACAAGAAAATGCAAATTAAAATTATAGTGTGTAAACAAGCACAGTGGGTCATTCCTGGTACCCCAACCTTTGGAAGGTTGAAACAGAAAGAAGTTAAAGATCACCCTGGCCTGCATAGAGAGAAGCAGGATAGATGGATGAATGGACTGACGGATGGATAGATGAACAATCAGAAGATACATAGAATAATGTCTGTAGCCAACACGGTTGCTATTTTGTTATTTCCTGAAATCTGAGCACAAGGAGGTTGAGGAAGGAGGATCAGTCACTGTAAGTTTAAGGCAAGTGTTGTATACATTACAAGTTCCAGACCAGGACTACATATATAGTGAAACCTATTTCCGAAAAAAAATAAACAAACAAATACACTTAGAACATGTGTTTGCACATAAAAAACTTTTTAAAATAAAATAGTGTTACCGGTGAAATGACACCTTCTGCCAAGTCGGACAACCTGAGTTTGATCACCAGATCCACAAGGAAAAGGAAAAACATGACTCCTAAATACACACACACACACACACACACACACACACACACACACACACACACACACACACACACGAAAAACAGCCGTTGTTTTTTAAGAGTGGCTCCTTTTTGGAAAACTGGTAGTTACTTTTAATTTCACATTTGTACCATGCTATAAGCTGTATCACATAATATGTTAAAGATCATAGCTGCCAAAGTGAAGTCTACTCAGTGTGATATTCATTAGATCCCAGCAGAAGGTTCTGTAGAACTGGTCCTGTTGACTTTGAAACTATCCCCAAGGTAAGATGCATGAACTATAGAAACTGAGACTCAGCAGGAGGAAGTGCAGACACTGGGGACAATATGGGAGACCAATCAACACCCTGACCTCAGGCTGTGAAGCTCCAAACTCATGGCAAAACAATTTCTGGAAATATTTGTTTTACCAAAACATAAGTAGGAACCATAAAAGCCCATAGAAAGCTGGATGATGGTGGTGCACGCCTTTACTCCCAGCACTCAGGAGGCAGGTGGATCTCTGTGAGTTTAAGGCCAGCCTGGTCTACGGAGTGAGTTCCAGGACAGGTTCCAAAGCTATACAGGAAAGCTCTGTTTTGAAAAACAAACAAAAGCCCACAGAGCATATAATTTAAAGACTGGTAAAACATACTAACATTAAAAAAGAAAAAAAAAATCTCTTGCTGAGGAAGGAAGGGAAGGATGATGGCATACCTATCAGGGCAGAAATCCCCACCAACAAGAAGGGAACTCTCATAATCAGTCCTGTATGGTTTGCATGCATAAGCATACAGGAAGACAAAATCTCCCTCAACTCAGGAAATTGTGCACTGCTCATATAAAGACACCTAAAGACTTTGACACTTGAGCCTAAGAAAAATGACTATTTTTTGTTTGTGGATTTTGGGGGGCAGAGGGGGGTAGGGTGGGGGTTTTGGTTTTAGAATGTATCCCAGGCTGGCCTAAAACTAGCCAAGAGCTGAACTTCTGGGATCACAGCTTCTACCTCTAGATCACATCTGTTTTGGTGGGGTTGTTTGCTTTGTTCCAGCCCCAACCCCAATGTATATAGGTGTTTTGCCTACAGGGGTGCCTGTGCATCGTGCAAGCACCAGAAGTCCATGGGAGCCAGCATCAGATCCCCTACAGTTTTGAGTTGCCATATTGAACTACTAGGAATTGAACAAAGTTCTCTGGAATATCGGGCAGTGCTGTTAACTCTGCCATCTATCTTTCCAGTCTGCACAGCTGGTTATAATATAAATCTGGCTTCACAAGTTTCTGGGGTTAATATTGATGTCATGATTGGGTGACTACATTAGAGATTAGAAACATTTTATTTTCATACCCACTAGCACAGACGTGAGCTTAAGGATGTACTGTGTATATGAAGTCAGCCCCCCACATAACTCTGGCTGGCTTCAAACTCAGAGCTTTGTCTGCCTCTGTTTCCAAGGACTAGGACTAAAGGTGTGCCCTACCACACCCAGCTTTACGTTTTTTAAATAGCAATTCCTGAATTCAGAAACAGTGATGGGTTATGGTGGTCTTAGACACCTTTTCATTGGACCCAGAAAAACTATTGGAAACCCTAAACTTTGAGCAGACCAAGCTTAGCCCTCTATTCTCTCCCAATATAGGATGCTAATACCCTGAGGCCAATGAAAACACAAAGCACACTCCCACAGCTAGCATTTCTAGATCCCCTGCTGCTTCCCATGTGACTCCATGAGCTGTCCATATTGCTTGGTCTCAGAGGAGCAGGTTGGGAACTGGGGCGCAGTGAGGTAGGTAGGTGTCTTGCTACAATAGCACAGAGATCTCCCAAGTTAGGTGCCTATGATTTGAACACCAAAATGAACCTAGAATTAGGTGGTAAAATCTAACAGATCTGCAAGGATCCTACAACCATCAGCTGTCAGAGTGACTCCAGGGCTAGCCTTCCTCTGCCAGCCACTTTCCAGAATCTACCAAAACTGACACTGTTCAAGTTTTACATTTTGCAATCATTTACTCATATGATTTGGCCATTCAAAACACAGTACCTTATTGTCAAGATCAAAGAGGTAAGAGTCTTCTTCCCGAACATCAGCTTCAGAGTCCGAAATCAGCTCCCCTACATATCTGTAGTGAGAAACAGGAAGACCCACCTCACCTCTGTGCCTTCAGACAAGGAATAGTGCCAAGGAAACCAGGAACAGTGCCAAAAAAGGCAAGGATGCAGACATGGGACACTCTGAAAAAGTTCTATGGGCTAAGCTAGAAACTGGATTTGATCCACGTATTGACTGTACAAGGTGAGGACCAAGGATGGCTTACCAAAGATAATAATTTTATGCAGGATTCTTGAAGCTAACACCTTTGGTAAGCAACTAAGGTAGAAAATTTGAGCACAGCTCTGGAGCGAGCAGCAAGAGCACACGGACTGTTCGAGACTGGTGCAAGCAATCCCTCTACTGCCACACTTCATGACAGTGAATCACATGCTCCCAGGGGCTTCTTAGAGCACAAACATGTATGAAGAACACAACACAACACAACACAAAATTATCAACAGAGCTGTGAGACTCTGGGGCCCCACTTACTCGCAGACAAAGGTGCCCAGTGGGATATCCTGGAGGGACCGCACACCCCAGCCCATGTCCTGTGTCCGATAAAGCTGCAGCCTTGCCCTGGAAAACAGGTAGAAGGGAGGTGGACATGTACCTGATGGTCAGCAAACAGCTTGTATCCATTCTGAAATGAGTGAGATGAGCAAATACAGAAAAATGATGCAGGTTCCAGATCAAGAAATATCACAACTCTGCAGGCAACTGACAGACCCAGTAGTACACACACTTAGGAAGCTGAGAACCTAGGACCAAGACATAGCACAACATACAGCAGCCCTGCTGTCCTCAACTGTACCTGGCCTACTCTGTGAAGGAGCAGTAGACTGAGGTATTCACCCCATTGAAGTGCTTCTGCTAGAACCCAAATGGCTGCTACCTAGGGAATGTGCAAACAACAAGCAGCCAGGCAGGCTTCTATAGGCTAAGCACAGGTAGGCCATGCTTAAGGAATCACTCTTCAAGGTACCTGCAGGTCATGTCCATCCTATTGGCCTATTTGTAAATATGGTGAGGGGGAACAGGAAGACAAGTGTGTGCACTCTACTCTGTCCTCCTGCTGTGTGCGACACAGGAAGCACAGGTAAAGGCACAGGACAGGCAGTGGGGACCAAGTACCAAGAAAGAGCCCAATGGTCTGAGAAAAGCTATCAACACCACCTTTCCCAGTGTTAGCGGTCTTTCTCTGACACTCAACAGAAAAGGCCCAAGTACTAAACCAAATGAAACAAGTCTCCTTATATTTAAGTCAGTCTAGCTTGGCTGGTTGTTTACACACACACACACACCCCTCTTCCCCCAGACACTGACTCTACCCACAAATACACATGCTCCTGGCATGAACCTAATGCATATACACCCCTCACCTGAGACCATTTTGCACCACACGATTGCGGCAGTTCCTCCAGCATGAGCAGGCATGATTGCACTCAAAGATCAACGGCGGTTCTGCCATGTTAAACTCAGGCAGGAGTCGGCCATCCTGTTAACAAATGGCCACAAGGACCAGCAGATGTCAATCAGCCCTCTTTTAAAATGAACTTTAATAACATATTTTTACAAAGTGCCCAGTCTTGGCTTCAAATATATACATGGTGGTTTATGGGCAGACTTTAACAGCTTGGGGAATGACAGGGCTAAGCTCCACATTTGTGGTTTGAATGGAAATTCACCAGATATGATACACATTTGAGGGCCTTTTGGGAAAATCCCTACTGCTTCCTACCTGGCTATGCTATTCTCCTAAACCTTCTGTCCTGCCCTGTTTCAAGCAGTCAGTACCTTCTAGCTGATCCTAATGAACCTAGCCACATACCCTCACCCTTCTCCAACTCAATCTTGCAGGTAACACATTAGGAGCATGCACACCGAGACTCAAGGAAGTCTTCTGCATAACTAGGACTTTGATCAAAATGCTCCTAAACTAAGCTGCAACATGGACCACACTCTAAAGACAACCGATACCTTCCAGCTCCACCCTCACCCTGAGCACTGAGATAAAACAGCTCTGATTTGTGTTGTCCTCACTCAGGCGACAAGCACTCCAATCTCCAGGACCTATCTACTCTTCTTTTTCTGCTTTTTCTTCACTCAGGACATTCTAGCATCCATGACCTCTGAACTGAAATGAGGACTATGCCCCACCCGCACCTGTCCTTGAGCTGCATCCTGAGCCTCAAGGCCCTACTGTCTTAATGTCTCCTTCCACTAGGACTGCCAGTTACTTGTAAGCCTGTCTAGTGATACTCCATCCAGCCTAGCTCTTGGCACCAAACAAAAACAACAAAGAAGTTTCTTCCTATGGTTATGTAAGAACAGCCACTGCACACTGTCTAGACAGTCACAAAAGACATCGACTCCAGCCTTAGGACTCTGGGAAGCTACACCTTATATTGGAATAGCCCTTAACTTGCAGCCTATTACCTCCTCCTACTTGTTTCCCACAACCAGCTCACCTCCAACTGTCCCCAAGTCACTAGGACACCTCGGAATCAGGAAACATGTTCAAAGACTCAATTTCACAGAACTTAGCACACAAGCACATGTGCAGTAAATGTGCTTCCTCACCTTATCATACCAGCAGCGCATGCTGAGCTGGCCACACATGCAGGTGCTAGAGGAGCAGTCATCTACACATACGCAGTACTGGGAACAAAGTACAGAGCATGTCAGACGGGCACCACATTCCTGCTACCCTAGCCCTCCCTCCCTCCCTCCTTCCTTGTAATCACCAACAAATGCTCTGGAAAATCCTAATTGCCTTTGATTTGCTGTAAGCTCTCTTAGGAGCAAAGTAGAAAGGCTTGGGACATACTGAGGAAAATGCACCATATTGGTAGAGAGCAGGTGGGAGTTTAGATGGGTGCAGCCTGCAGAGGGGCCAAAATGCCTGCTGCACTCAAAGCCAGAAAAGATGAGGAGACAGAATCTCACAACCCAGCAAGGCTTCTATAGCTTACCTTGTGAGAATTAGGGGGCTTCCATAAGCACAACCATAAAGATAATCCTTCCAAATAGGTCTAATTTTAGCCAAGAACTAAGTCAGAGGTGGGAAAGTTGTTTGTTGGGCTGAAGCTGTCAGGAGTGAGGGGCATGAAGTGGTCATTTCTTAGACCTGCATAGCCCCTCTTATTCATGACTCAAACACCAGGCTATACCAAGACCCTGAGCAACCACTGATCAGGAAACACCTAAGGCCTTTCGGTAGACCTTCAACGTATGCTAAAGAAAACCAGTGTCATGCCTAATGCAAAACTTGAGATTTTTATATTTCTTTCACCTCTTTTGTGGGAGGCGAGTACAGAGAGAACAAAATCTTCCTGGGAAGCTTCCACAGGCCTTCTTCCTGAATGGTGCTAAACCTAGGACCCAGTTCTAGGGATCTGTCAACCCCTCTTCCCACAAACCTGCAAATGAGTGATGTTCCTGTCAATGTTCATGGGGGACGTCACGCAGTTCTGGGAGACGTACTTATAGTTGGTGGGACATAACTCACTATCCACAGCATTGACACAGGGAATAGGAATGCGTTCATACCCTCGAGCAATGTCTCTGCACAGGAAAAAGGAGCTGTTACTTGTGCTGTCTCAGATTCTGCCTCATGGGAGATGTAGCTGCCAACCAGTGCCCACACTAGGCTGGATCCTGGAGGCTGAGCTTCAGACATATTTGCTGCCATCTCTTCCAGCCCACCTGACAATAGTCTGCTAGAGTCACCTCAGTCTGAGAACCTGCTCACCTGCTCACCGTCTTCTCAACAGCGACAGGCCTGTCGGGGGCCGAGTCCCGCAGTGCTTTGCTCATCTGCAGTGCGCTCCACACCTGGGAATTGAGGCTTGCACACTGCAAGGGAGTCTCTCCTTCCTTGTTTTTCAAAGTAACATCTGAATCCCGAGAAAGAAAGAGGCTAAAAGGGAAAATGCAAGCCAACAAAACATCCAGATCTGAATTGAGAAGAAATACAGGGAAGACACATTAAATGACCAGCTTTCTGTTGTGCAGCATTCAGCTTACTAGTTCAGTGGCTCTAGAACAAAGACAGCCACCCCAGAAGCATATCTGCTCCCCTCCATGCTTCTAACAAGGCATCAGTTTTCTCATCTAAACATGTGTAGTTAAGAATGTTTATTCGATTTCTCATAGATTTTGCTTTCAAATTTGCCCTTGAGGACAAAGGAAAACGATAACGGAGAAAAGGTGTTTGGGGAATGCAGAAGGCCAGCAGTGCACATCTGTGTGATAAAGGTAAGCATAGGTTGTCACACTTCGGTCAGAGTGCATGGGTTGCCATATCCAGGCCAGAGATTTGCAAGTGCCACAAAGCCATTCATATCTCATTTCCAGGTGAAGTCACTGCCCTCCTTTTCCTTCTAAAGAAACATAACAGATATGCTACATCATGCATAACACGGCTGGTCTATTAAGGGAATTGTGAAAGGTCTGCTTAAAAGGCCCGTAAGCAGACTGTATTTCCACCCTGAGAGAGGAGTACCAATAGCACCCACATCCTGCTGGAACCTGTGAGTCAAACTGTACCCACACTGTTAGGCCTGACACTTAGTCAAATTTAACTAAGAATTTGGGATGGGGTTTTTTGTTTGCTTCTGTTTTCTATAACAGCTATGAGCCCAGAGTGTACCACAGCTAGTCAAAGATGTCAAAAGGGAAAGATACTTCTCCACCCATACTGCAGCCACTCTGGGTACCTAGGCAGCAAGAGGTATGTTGGTACAGGGCCACACTCACACAACACAGTCGTAGCGATTCTCCCTGGCTGCGATGTGTAGAGGTGAGTCTCCATGGATATTCACGGCATGCAGGTCACACTTGGCAGCCAAAAGGATTTCAGCTATGTCCACACAGCCTGAGAAGGCTGCCCAGTGCAGACAAATGTTCTCCTCCTGCGAAGAGATAAAATTGAGAGCACGGTGAAGAGGGTTTCTGGCTCAGAACATAATGCTGGGTCTAGGCAAAGACTGCTTTTGTACTTGAGTACAGCTGGTTATTCTTGGCATGGGTTACACTGGAGAAGGGATCCACAGTGCAAAGAGAGCAAAACTCTTATCTTAACTACAACTTTTTTTTTTCCACTTTAAAAGTGGTTGGAGAGATGGTGCAATGGCCAAGATCACTTGTATCTCTTTCATAAGACCAGGAGACCTGAGCTTGATGCCCAACACCCATATTGGGGGCTCACAAACATCTATAACTCCAGTTCCAAGGGATTCAACAATCACACACACAAATACAATACAAATTTAAAAAATTAAGGGAGGAAAAAAGTAATTAATATAGACTATTTTGAAAACAGAATAATATAGAATTATACCACCTTGGATAGGATGGTTTTAATTTAACAAGTAGTATACTTTTCTTCTACTTATTTTAAAAAAAAAAAGGTATTCACCTCTCAACAGTAAACTATAAGAATAAACAACATCTATTCAAAATTTAAAATTATAAAACCTGGGGTCAGTGAGATGTGAGATTACTCAGCAAGTAAAAGCATTTACTGACCTAAGTTTGACCCTCAGAACTCACATAAGAGTGATGAAGAAAACTGAGAAAATATTGACAATTGATAACTTGAAGAGAAGAGTACCTTTCCTTAATGGCCCTGGTGGATCGATCGTACATACATCATAAGTCAACGACAGTAGCACAACTAGATTTGGTGGGTTATTTAAAATAGAACAGTGGAAGATGTCAAGTTGGGAAGGGGTAAAGAGGTAAGGAGTGGATCTGAGGAAGTTATGGGTGAAGAGTAGGTAATCAATATATCAAATTCTCAATTAATAAAACATTAAATATCTTTTAGAAGGCAAGAGCCGAGGAGATAGCTCAGTGGCAGGGAGCAGTTGTTGCTCTATTGTAAGTCCAGTTCTGAGGGATCTAACACCTTCTTCTGGATGATTCTGAGTGCACACACAAACACACACACAAATATTTCAAAAACTCAAAATACTTCAAAATACTTACTACATATGTTCCTGCCAGAACACAAGAGCAACAAGCCCCTGTTGACCTCTGCCCATCCTATGCTCACCATCCCTCTGAGGGCTCACTTCAACTGTAACTACACAACCTTAGAGCTTTCCTTTCCACTGAATAAACAACCCACTTCATAATTTACTCTTTATGTATTGAGTGCTCTTGGTTTCTCCTCTGGAATGCAACAGTATAAAATACGAAAAGAGCATTCTTATCCTTTCCTTCTTTTGCTCTCTCCTCTGAACCCTCAGAGGTAGACTTGCTGGCGACAGGTATAAAAAATAGGCTTGAAGTGGTTTCTCCTCTATGACTAACTCATTGTGGCTTCCTTCCCCTCAGGAATCTTCAGTGATTTTCACAACAGCCGTAGACAAGAGTCTAGTTTGATCACCCCTTAGTTGCTGGAGAGCCCTTATAGAGAAAGCCATTCCAGGCCCCTCAGAATCAAATCTGCCTTCACTGGAAATGGGATAATGCCAACCGATATCCCAGGGACCCATTCTGCAGGCCCTCAGGGGACACGTCCATCTGTAACACTCTGGTGCTCTCCAACAATTGGACTGTCTCCCTTCCAATGGCCATACGGTAAGGTGCAGCCAGGGCTTTTCAAGTCAATGAACACTTGAAACATAAAAACAGAACACAGACAGAGAGTATTGTCTACCATCCTCACCCACAAACTGCCCCAAGCACAGGCTTTATTGTTTCATCTATTTCTAAAGGAAACACTAAAAGCAACCCCTTTTTAGTAAGCATTAGTATTCTGTCAAAACCCTTAGCTATCTTGAGTTCTTTTCTAGTTGTCATCCTCAGAGGTTTTCAGCCTTCTGGTTTTATTTGGTTACATCCCACATACATCTGAGAGCTTAAACAAAGTCCTATCTCCTCGGGGCCATTTTTCCCTGTCAGAATGATCTGTGCCTTTTAGCCAGAATTACATTATTTTTAAATTCCAAGATTTCTACTCTTAGGAGACTGCTTACTCTACAGAACTACAATGCTGGCCTTCCCTTCTGAACAGCTTCACTTACACAGTGAGGTCTGCTTCCACGAACCAGACTGAACATACCCTCCCATCAGCGAGAAATGTAAGAGAACAGTGTGAAATTATGGTTATCAACTATACACGGGCAACAGAGGACATGGTCACAAGAGCTGGAATTGCCTACTCTGTCAAACATCAGAAAAACAGGAGCAGAGTACAGGGAGACCAGGCTTCCATTTAACGGACACCAGCAGACCTAGGAGAAAACACCCAAAGACTTTGAGTCTTAAAGTCAGGCCAGAAGCATATGCTACAGACCAGAGACCAGGTAGGACCCACTTTGGCAGGAGCAGTTATCATTCTGTACTGAGAAAAACTGTAGATTCATACACTATAACCAGACAAACCTTACACCCATCGATGACTGTCACAAAAAGAATTCAAGAACACTGACAGAAGGGAGAAGTTAACAGCAAACTGACATCTGACTTCAAGCTCCTGACACATAAATAGGCAGTCAACATGGCCACCGGCAAATCTGGCCATTAAGCATGTGGTATAACTGGATCCCAAACTTGACGCTAAGTAGAGACCTGGCAGAGACTAAAAACACCCCCAACTCTTCCCACCAACACACAGTGAAGAACTCACACAACTCTCAGAGGTGAACACCATGTCTAAGGACAGACTAATGAAGAAGAGCACTAAATTAAGGAACACAATAAACCAGGTGAAACAAAAATTGGGTTTGTGGAAAGCCAGTTTCCAGAGGCTGACAAACCATCCAAGGCCATCCCAGGACAAGCTCTTACAGTCTAATCCATATGCAGCCAAAGTCCCTGATAACACGAGCAGAAGTCTCATCTAAAAAATGACAACTAAAAGTCTCTAAATTGACGAAAGCCCTAAATCACAGATCTAAGAAATCCAATCAACCTATATATACACAGAAGTACATAACACCAAGGCACATCACAAAGTTTTCAGAAAAACTTGAAGAAAAATAATGTATTCCACACAAAGAAAAAGGGCAAGCTTCCAAAACATCATAGTAAGACCTCTCCGAAGCAACATGCAGAGCATAAAACCCACTGATCACTCCACTGAGCAAAAGCATCTTGCAAAGATGAGGCAGGGTAAAACTATTCAACCATGAGGAGAAGGAGCTTAGCATGAGGGGCAGGAGGAAGCAACAGCAGGGGAGAGCTGTTCAATAAGGGAGGGCAGCCACGTGAAACCAAGGTTCGGGATAAACTCACAGGTAACGGGAAGGAATAGCCTCAGGTTTGGGGTGGAAGATGGAAAGAATAGGACTCTTTTGTCCATGTGCTATGCCAGGCTCAGCAAGATGTATGAGGCTGGACTGGCCACCTGTCTGTGAACTTGATAGATGTCCTGTCGGCTCTATGAAAAAAGGATGGCTTTTTCCACTTGGGTACTACCAAACGCTCACATAGAGAGAAAGAAAAGAGCCAGGAGTGGTGACACACACCTTTAGCCTCAGCACTCAAAGGCAGAGGCAGACAGACTGAATTCCTCTGTACCAGTGTGGTCTACAAAGTGGGTTCCAGAAGGCAGGGGCTGTTAAACAGAACCTGTTGTATGAATCCTAACTGGTCTTATACTAAAACCCAGAGAAGTTGGGGTAAAGCTGAAAGGTCAGAGTGACAGTGGAATAAGCCACTATCAGAAACTCACCACCACTGAATCCTCAGGCAGAAAAAAAAGATCCTGTCTCCACAAATCCTCAGATTGAATGCCTCTGAGTCCTCGACTGAAGAGGAAGGAAGTGCCGAACCCACCTCTTCCCGCCTTATATTCCTTTCTGCCCAGCCACATCACTTCCTGTCTCAACCTTCCTAGTGCTGGGATTAAAAGTGTATGCCACCACCACCTGACCTCTATAGCTAACTCTGTGGCTGGCTCTGCCCTCTGATCTTCAGGCAAACTTTATTTGTTAGGGTACAGACAATATAGCACCACAGGAACCCTGTCTCCAAAAACCAAAAATTTCATCCACATTTCACACCATATACAAAAATTGATTCAAAATACACCACAGACTTAAATGCAAAGTTTAAAACTATATGCCACTGATGGGGGGGGCAGGGGGGGTTGTTGTTTTTAAAAGAGGAGAAAATCACTTTCAGTTAAGCGGCGATTTTTTGTTTGTTTCTTTTGAGACAGGGTTTCCAGAATGGCCTGGTTAATCTCCTAACAATTCACCTGCTTTAGCCTTTCCCATGCTGGGAGTGAGAAGCATAAAGCACCATGTCCAGCTACACAACAGTGTCTTAAATAAAATAGAGAAAGCAGGATCCACAGTTAGACAAAGATAAACTATTCGAATGTCTGCACCTTTTCAGGCCAGTGTGGTCTACACAGCGAGGTCCAGCCAGCCAAAGTGACTCAGTGAGACCCTATGTTAAGGAGAAGGGAAAACGGCACCACTAATAGCTGCCACTCAGAGCTAAAGATCTGACGATGGCCAGGCACTGATGGTGCATTTAATCCCAGCACTCAGGTGGCAGAGGCAGGCGGATCTCTGAGAGGCCAGTCTGGTTTCTAGAGCAAGATACAAGACAGGCTCCAACCAAAGCTACAGAAAAACCAGGTCATAAAACAAAGATCTGAATACATCCTTGACCAAAGCCCATATAAAAGAGCAAAAAAGCCCAAAGAGGATGGTAATATCAACAGTAAAAATTAAATGAAGATTAAAACTACCAGATGATTATCTGTACCTGCTGCTGATCATTGGGGAGGTCACAGAGGTACCAAGACGCCCAGAAGGCAGAAACAGCATAGCCATTCTGGAGCCAATGTGGTAGCTCCTCTAGATAGTTTCCATTTCCAGGACTCATTTGGGGAAAGCTGGGGCACAAATATTCACACTAACTCTCTAACAGTCATGTGCCTGCCAACAGAGGATCAGTAAACAGTCACATAATAAACATTTCAGGGAACAAAAAAGAGCCACCAACAGAGTATACAATGAGTCACTCCCACTGAGGGTTAACCTCCACTTTGATAAAACAGAGACACCGGTAAGATCTGGAAAGAAGGGAGTAGCTATGTTCACCATTCTCACCGTGCACTTTAAATTCACTTCATCATATACATGTCAACCAAGTGCCTGAACAACAACAAAAGTGTCATAGCACATAACTCACAAACTTAAGGGCTGACAGTGACACATGTATTTAATCCCAAAACAAAGAAGACAGAGGAAGGCAGATCTCAGTGAGGTTGAGACCAGTCAATATCTAGCTGAGTTCCAGGCCAGCCAGAGCTACATAATGAGACCCTGTCTCCAATAAATTAATTAACTAAGAAAACCAAAGGGCAAAGTTGACAGTTGACAGTTACTTAATCCTTCCATACTGTAGAAACAGCCACAAAACAGTTTAGTGCTACGTGGTATTTATTTCTCAACAGGCAAAAATCATAAAATTTGAAAATTATAATATTTTATAAAATTATAAAAATGTGATGGCCTAAGTTTGATCCTCAGAACTCACATAAAAGTGTGGGGAAAGGGGGAATGATTCCTGAAAATTGTCTTCTGGCTTTTATTTAGCCCTGTTATATATGTGCATCCTACCCCTAAATATAATACATTATTCTAAAAAATGAAAATGATAAAACTTAACTTTAGCAGCACCCTAAAATAAAGCCAGATGGCTGTGAAAAATGAGTTTGGAAGGCTAAAAGAACTAATGTCTCCAACTCACATGACTGTAACCAACACTGCTTTTAAACATAACTCATGTAAGTGATAGGATCTTCACATGCTGAACTAGACTTGGCTAACATTTTGTTTTTAGTTTTTAACCCAAGTTGCATTTGCTCAGCATGGGCTGGGATAGCCCTTAAGAGATTTTGTCCTTCTCTGTAGCAGGCTTCACTATATACCTCTTGAGTAACTTGCAGAGTTGGAAAAGCATCTGGAAGAACAATAGTTTAAAGAGTCTGAATGAGGGCACAGTGCCTGGCGGAAAAGGGCGTTCCTGGAAGCCATGAGGTTGTTAAATGAGAATCTCAGAATCAGGCACAGACCGCACTCCTAGGAGTTACTGGCTGGGAAGAGTAGGTCCCAAGCCATGAGGTTGTTAAATGAGAATCTCAGAATCAGGCACAGACCGCACTCCTAGGAGTTACTGGCTGGGAAGAGTAGGTCCTGAAGGTCCCACAAGCATAAAGATATTTCTATTGCTGGTGGCTGCACACTACACTAGCTGGCAACACATCTGTTCTGGGTAGTTTTGTTGTCAACTGGACACAACTGGGAAGAAGAAATTTCAGTTAAGGAATTGGCCAGATCAGATCAGCCTTTGGTGAAAACTTGATTACATTGATATTGGAGGACCCAACCAAATGAATTGACTGGTTTCCCAAAGTAAACTGGTGGAATCAGTTTGTCCTTAAGACCTTCAAAAAGGGGGGTAGACATTATTTGCATTTCCCTCTGGAAAGGAATTTTGCAATAGATGTGTGTAATTGTTTCTTTGGTCTGTTATGGGTGTCCTATATGGAATAAACAGATAGACATTTGTTCAACTATCCCCCAAGAAAAGTCACATAATATCTAGAGAGATAACAAAACTATTTCTCTAACTCTGGACTCTAGTTTCTGGGCAAATGAACTGATTCCATAAAACTAAATATCCAGAGAGTATCTTAAATCAGTTCATTCACATTTCTTCCTCTTTTAAAATAGCTACTACAGAGCCAACATACTCATGGCCTCTACATGAGATCTGGTTCATAGTGACCTTTCTTGGGCTCCTCCTCTAGGCCAGCAGAAAAGTACAGGGCAGTGTTTCACACAAGCCACGCACCCCTGAATACTCCTACACATAGGCCAGATTTGTAGGGACCCAATACAAGTTCCATGCTGAGGCAGTGAGATGCTAACTACAAAGGGCCAAAGTAGCCATCCATGTGCTAGAACTCCATTTCAGAGATCAAAGCCCTTCAGATGGAGGGAGCTGCCCAATGGCCTGGCCCCTCCAGCCTTCTAAGAGGCTGTATCCTTAACTTTCCTAAACCACCATGAAAAACTCACATTGTCCCGGATATTGATGTCCGAACCTTTGGACAGCAGCAGCTTCACCAGTTCCACGTGCTTGTACTCAGTGGCCCAGATCATGGGCGTCCAACCGCCATCATCCTGAATGTAAAAGACAAAAGATATTACCACCAGACAGCAAGTGAGAGAGAGAATGACTTCAAGCAGTTTGCTCGGCTTCCTCTCAGAGAAGTCTTCTGGTAAGTCAAAGCACAGGACCTCTGCAATAGGGGAGGTGGGCTGCTGGCTGACGTCTTTGCTCCAGGAAACACTGTTGTCAGCATCGAACACTCAGTCTGAACCTATAGCAAGGTTTGTGAGAAGCACAAATAGGATGTTTCATTCATGTTCTTGGCCCTACTGATCAATAAACACAAGACCAACCAGCAGATGGATTAATGAATATCTGGCACAGAGGTAACTCTCACTGTCTCTTTTAGAAGGCCAGGGCCAGAAATGCCTATCATGTCTGCTGAGTCTGCCAGGTCCACTAGGAATCTCATGAGTTGCCTTCCTATTACTAAGTTGAGATCCATGCATGTTAAGTAGTTTCATTAAAACCAGATAAGGTATTCTGTAGAAACTACATGTTCTGTTGCTACTTATCAGACTGGAGATGGGAGACAGCCTCCTCCCCAACACCTCCAAACGTCTTTCCTGTACACCCACACTTGCATGTCACTGCAGACACAAATGAAGATGATCTCTCTTCAGCTGTTCTAACTGGCATCGCCTGAGACAACGAGGACAGAAGGACACACATACTGCATCAAAGGCCAGCTCAGATTGACAAGGAATAGAAAGCCTCACAGTAACTTAACAGGATGAATAAAGATAAAACGCTAGAGGCAGTTAAAATAAATGAGGCTGTGTTACTTTTAAATAACAAAAAACAAAGGAAGGGGCCCGACTACAAGCTGCTCTCATCTAGTCTATGTGGCAGGAAATCACAGACAAGACAGTACAGGAGCCAGGTCTAAAGCACAACAACAGGAAGTACCTGAGCTAAAGGCGGAAGTGAGGCAGAGAGAAACGCAGTTCAGATAAATCAAACAGCCCTACAATGTTGTGTACGGAACAGTCTCGAAGCTACCTCTTAGATGATTTGATGGACTGACATGCATGTGTGAACTGGCACCAATAAGACACCAAAGGCCATAAAACTGGAGAAACAACCTCGTGACTGACAGTAGAGGAGTCAGGTGAGTGATCGATAACACAGTGAGACAATGGCAGTGTCAAGAACAAATAAACCTAGGAGGGAAGCCTGGGTGCCTAACGAACAGCAGAGCTACCCTAGGCATAGATGTTTGGGAGACACTAAAAAAGACACAAGGAGGCCTGGTAGAATACCAAGGATGGCACCATCAGCCAAGTATTGCAGAAAGGACCTACAGAGCAGGTAGAGAATGTAGCCATTCTTTTAGTCAATATAAGCTACGACCATCTGGAAAGAGGGAACCTCAGCTGAAAAAATGCTTCCATCAGACTGGGTTTGTAGGCAAGTCTGTGGTGGGTGGCATTTTCTTGTTTCATGACTGATGTAAAAGGGTCCATCCTACTGTAGGCACTACAACCCCTGGGGCAGGTGGTCTTAGACTATATAGCAAAGCAAACTGAGCAAGCTATGGGAAGCAAGCCAGTAAGCAATGTTCCTCCATTGTCTCTTCTGCTTCAGTTCCAGCCTCCAGGCCCTTAATCAGACCTCCATCAGTGAAGGAGTGTGACCTGTAAGATGAGATTAAACTCTTTCCTCCCAAGTTACTTTTGGACATAGTGTTTTGCACAGCAATAGTAATTAAGACAAGGCCTTTCAGGACTTGTGGGCTTTTAAAGATGATCCGAACTAAGGAGATACCATGAAGGAGGTGGGACAGCTATGCCATTGAACAGGGGAATAGCTGTACCTGGCAGTTGACATCCATCTGTCCATTTGAAAGCAGATACTGAACCACATCATAGTGGCCTTTCTTGGCAGCCAAGTGCAAACATGTGGAGCCCTCTGCATCCTGAAATACAAATGGCATTCAATCCAGAGAAACCATTTGTGACTTAGTTCTTGGTGCAAATCACAGAGAACCTATGCTCCCAGGCTTAGGAGAAACTGACAATGAACCCACCCAACTGAAGTTAGGCTAAGAGGACCAGAGTCCTGCCTCCAGAGTCCATAGTCCACAGTGAATAGCCAAAACCTGTGGGGATATGTTTCAAATTTAGTAAGAACCAGTTTGAGATATCAGAGGACAGAGCCACCTCCCACCTCTTCCAATCTTTGGGTTTTTTGTTTGTTTGTTTGTTTTTGTTTTTTTTTCCTTTCTTTTATTGAGTTTTCTGTGTAACAGTCCTGGCTGTCCTGGAACTTGCTTTGAAGACCAGGCTGGCTTTGAACTCACAGAGATTCTCTTGCCTCTGCTTCCTAAGTGCTGGGACTAACAGTGTATGCCACAGCTTCTACTGCCTCTCTGTCTTTCTATGTCTGCCTTAAAGACCTTCTTTGCTCAGTTGTTTCACATCCAGATTAAGATTAAAGGTGTGGCCTCACCACTGCCTGCCTGGAAGCCTGGAACTCCTTCTGTAAACTAAGATGACCTCAAACTCAGATTTGCTAGAATTAAGGGATTAGGTCACCACTGTCTGATCCTCCTAAACTGACTGTGGGTAGATCCCTCTGATATCTCAGACTGGTTTTTATTAAATTTGAAAGATATCCCCACAAAAACCCCAGTCTTTTGTCCCAACTAGGGAGGCCTTCAGGTTGAAAGAAACCCTGCTCTAATCATATATGCCTATATAATATGTACATTGTGATGATGGACTTGCCCATTTCTACCCACCTGAACTAGATTGAACCCAGGCTTCTTGTCATAAACAGCATGGGAACATGAAGTTTTCTGTGAGATGCTGTCTGCTAGCAATGCCAGACAAACTATAGCCTATGAAGTCTCACCAACATGGGTGCCAAAATATGAATGAACAATAATACTCTAAATTAATGTAGTTTAGATAAACTAATGTGGGTGAGAAAAGCTCACAGACTCAATCCTAGACAAAGAGCTACACGAAGAGCTGAAGGATGCTGAGAGTGGGGGAAATGGGGTTCCCTGGGGAACAGCCCACAAACTAGCTATCAAATACCAAATAGTCAGCTCTGAAAACATATACAAATAACAGACTAAGCAGGTCGTCTCTATGTATTTAGGAACATATTACTATAATTTCACACATACATATGTATGTATCAATAATTTTTAAAAAAGAAGCCATGAATTTGAAAGTAAGCATGTATGGGAGTTTGAAAGGAGGAAAAGGGGGAAACTGATAAAATTATAATATAACCTCAAAAAATAAAAAAAATGTTAAAAAAATTATTCATCTCTAACTAATTAGTCCACTTATATAACATTTTGACCTCCTACAATAAAATAACCTTACAAAGTGATTCCATTTGTCCACTGCCTTTCTCTGTACTACTGCTGTCACAGAATTTACTTATAAATCTGTATAAAGTCGATCTTTTATATCCTTGTTTTAAGCAGCCTCTTGACTACTAAAAATTTCAAAAAGTGAGTCCGAGTGTAGTGAAGATTCATAACCGGCCTCGAAATCACATATGCCTTCTATGCCACCACACCCAAGAAAAAGATCAGCTCAAAATGGGTGGCAAAGAAGAAAGCCAAGTGTAGATTCTCAAGTCTGTGGGCTAAATTTGTTCTTGCCAAGGTAGAAACAAAGCAACCCCTTCAAAAAGCGAGGCCCCCAGCTGAGGATAAGTCATCAGAAAGATACAATACAGAAAAGGAAAGAAGGTATGGTAAATAGGTAAGGTGATTAACCAAGACACTGAAAAACTTTGTCTTCAGAGAGCCCAGGCTGAAACTGAGGAAGTCCAGCCTCTAATAAAGAAGCCGAGATGGACAATCATGATGCATCCTGGAGTCCCTGCCACCCTTCTTCTACAATCCAGAGACTGTCTCTAGCAACTATGTTCTGGGTGTAAGCTTTTAGTAAACAGAAACTTTGTAAACAAAGCAGAAACTGGGTTAGAGAGATGGTTCAATTCCCAGCAAGCACGTGGCAGCTCACAACTGTCTGTAAGTCCAGTTCCAGGGGTGTAATACCCTCACACAGACAAATGAGCAATAAAATAAAATAAATAAATAAATGAGATATTTTTAAAAATAAATAAAAAAGGGAAATCCCATTTTTTTAGTGTAAATAATTTTAGTAACTGAAATCACCAGAAGAGAAAGTGAAATACTGAACCATAATAGGCTGTGACTGGTTCACGTATCAGCTTAATATTGCATATAGGCTGAGTTTTATATCCTATAATATAAAGCATACTTAAGAGAAATCTGGAGCCCTGGTCATATGCTTAGTGTGTCTGAAATATTTTAAATTACTTCTAGTCCGCATGCTTTTAGAACTGTTTCCTTAAAAAATAATAAAATAAAACACTCCTTGGTCCTTGTCCAATCAAAACTGTGAGCCAAGTAGGGTGTAGTGGTACATGCCTTTAATCCCATCGCTTGGGAGGAAGAGGAGGACACTAGCTTGATGTGGTTCCTGGATAGTCAGGACTACATAGAGAGACCCAGTCTTAAATGAAAAATTCTCTAAAATCTTCAATGTCTCTAGAAATAGTGGTCAGTTTTCAGAATGCGTTTATGAAAGATAAAAACTCTGATTGGTATATGTCAAAATTTAAGTGAGCAACTGATGATATTACGTGAAATCCCCTTAAGGAAAAATTTCCACCAAGCTGGAACATCACTAGAAGAACTTTAAAAAACAACAACAAAAAAAAAAAACAAACAAACAAAAAAAAAAAAAAAAAAAAAACCAAAACATAATACGTGGCTCTCAATTTTTTGGTACATGTATTAAAATTGTGTACTAAAAATAAAGATGTTTGTGTATTGATTCTCAGTCATATTCATGTAATTGCTTGAAACAGTGTCTCACTGTATCCCCCTGACTGGCCTTGAACTCAAGAGGCCTCCTAGCTTCTGCCTTCCAAGTGCTAGGATTATTGACATGTACCACCACACCTAGTTTTAAACCATCTGTTAGAAGGACACTTTCTCTGGGCTGGCCTTTTCTTCTTAGATTTCTTTTCTCTGGCACAATGGCAGCCTTTTCCACACCCACATCTGGCTCACTGCAGGTCAAGGTGGCAGCAGGTCAAGGTGGCAGCAGGCCCTGGGTGTCTGTCAATATGCAACCACACATTTGCTCAGCTCATTCTCAGAGCTGCTTTGTCTTTGGTTCTTGACAATGTCTGATGTACCTAAGTGTGGTGTTTTCTCATTTGCCTTACTTGAGTTTCATTGAGTTGTTTTGTTTTGGTCTGTGGATTACTGGGGTTTTTTACCCCAGTTTAAGACAGTTATGATCATGACTGCATCCTGTTTTTCCTACTTTGTTTTCTCTCTCCTTCTGAGGAACCAGGCACATACATGTGTTGGGTAGTTTGGTGTCCTATGTTTGAATACTAAAGTTTTCTTTACCCTTTCTTCTGCTATATTAAATCTACTGCAAAACCTACTCACACATTTTTCAGTCTTGGCATCTGCCCTCAGCACTTAAATGGCAGCTCCTCTAGTCCTGTGTTTATAGGTTCCCAGCTGCTTCAAATAAATACTTGGCACTCCCCTTACAGAATTTATGGCCACATTTTGTGCCCCCCCCCCCCAGGTTTATTTCTAGGAACAGTGCGCACACTGATGTAAAAGAGTAATTTTTACCCAGAGCCTCACAAATACATGCTAAGCATGTACTCTACCACTAAATGACATCCCTACACCCTCATTCTTTGCATTGTTTATTAAGTATAGTATATTATACTTTACTTTTAAAAAAAAAATTCAGTCTCATGTACCAAGTCTGGCCCTGAAGTCACTCTGCAGCCAAGGGTAATTAATCTTCAATTTGATCCCCCACCACCACCCTCCCACGCACACCCCTCGACCTCCTGAGTGTAAAGTTTACAGGCTTGCTCTACCATACCCAGTTTCAATGGTACTGGGAATCAAACCCAGGGAATTGAATATGCTGGACATTCCATTAACTGAGCCACACCCATGGCACTCTAATTTTTATTTTACTAACTTTTTTTTATTATTGCTATTTTTATTTTGACAGTCTTACTATATAGCCCTGGCTGTCCTGGAACTCACTATGTGGACCAAGCTACCCTTGAACTCATAGAGAGCCCCCTGTCTCTGCCTTCTAAGTGTCTCTGCCTTCTACCACACTGGCCCTCTAATTTTTAAATGTACACATCAGTGGGATTACACAATGTTAAACAACGATTATCACTGTTTCAATAACCTTTTCACTGCCCGAAACAAACCCCTACAATCATCATGCACAATCAGCACTCGTCTTAACACCGTCTGAACTACATTGCCTCTGGTTTTCCTATCTGGAAATATCACAGAAATGGAAATTCATGGTATTTGTGCTTTGTGGCTAGCCTTTTATTTTTCTTTTGTTTTGTTTTTTGAGACAGGGTTTCTCTGTGTAACCCTGGCTGTCCTAGAACTAGCTCTGTAGACCAGGCTGGTCTCTAACATAGAAAATCAGCCTAACTGTGTCTAACATTTTACATTTTATGTCCCTGAGATTTAAATGGGCTGTCACATTTCAGTGTGTTGTTTATGACAGTAGCTGAATGCCATTCTGTTAGATAGACCTCTTATTCATTAATGAATTAAATAGTAATTGAGTTATTTCTAGGAACAGTGCTTCAATAAACAATGCTGTTCAGGTCTATTCTGTACATTTTGGTTATATTCCTATGAGTAGAGCTGCTGAATCATCAAGCCACTAGAAATTATTTTGAAAGAGGTTCTTACTATGTAACCTAGTTTGGCCTAGAAGTCATTAGTCTTTTACCTTTGTATTTTGCGCATTCTCATTATGGCTTTTACTACCTTGCAAATAGTAAAAAATAATTTTGGCTATTCTGTCCAGTTCTTTGATCCATTTTACATATATGTGTTTATCTTAAATCAACTAACAATTCAAGCAACAGTTTATTTCTGAGATTTTGTTTTCCCATCTAGTTCTATTGGTCTGTAGCTCTGTCTTTCTAATAGTACTCTACATCATTTTCATTACTGTAGCTTTGTGCTAACTTCTGAAATAAGAAAGTTTAATTCCACAGAGACTGTTCTCTTTAAAACTTACTCACTATTCTAGATCTTCCAGAAAATCTATGTGAACTTTAGAATGGGTTTTTCTTTATCTGGCTGGAATTCTGAAAAGCGTTACATGATTATGTACAGATAAAAGATAACCTCCCATTTGTCTTTTTTTTTTTTTTAATTGAAAATAAATAGGGTCTCCTGTAGCCCAGGCTGGCTTCAAACTCACTATGAAGTCAAAGATGATCATGAACTTCAGGTTTCTTGCCTTTTGCCTCCCAAGTGCTAGAAATAAAGGTGTAAACCCACCACACATAGTTTTATGTGATACTGAAGGCAAGCGTTCTACCAACTGAGCTATATACTAAACTCTGTCTCCTCTAACAGTTGCTTAAGTTATCAATGTGTAAGGTTTTTTCCCCTTTGATTAAACATATTCCAAAATATTTTACTCTTCCGGAAGTTACTATAAATAAAATTAACTCAAATTCCTTTTTGTATAATTTAACTGAAAGAATATAAAATATATGGCAGACATGATAATGCACAAATATAACCCAGTACTTAAGTCTGAAGGAGGAAGATCACATGTTCTAAGCTCACAAAATATATTAAGATTGCCCTTCCTCAAAAAAAGAAACTGTTATGTGTCAGTATTTTATCCTATTACTTATTAAATTAGTTCATCGCTCTAACAATACTTTTGTTGGTCCTTCATGATTTCCACAAGTAAGATCACATTAACTGTGAACTGAGGCTCTCCAATTAGGATATCTTCTATTACTCTTTACGTATACTGCTCTAAACAAAGTGGGGAAGCACAATAAGTGAAGGAAGCAAAAACCTTCACGGCTAACTCCTTATTGGTTCATCTATCTGCTACTGACATAGCAGGTAGATCTGGTGCCTACTAGGGAAACGTTACTGTATTCCAGGTCACTGTGTATTTATAGTGTGCATCAGAAATGTTCCCAAAGGCTTAAAAAGTCTGATTGCCAGATTAAAATCTGAGGACAGAAAGTGGAGCCTGCCTATCGGAGGCAGGTCACCACGGAGAGGCTTTTGCAGGTTATACCTGCTCCGGGGCCTATCTTAAATCCTCTGATCTGTCAGCACATAAAAAAGTTACTGCTGCAAGTTCCCACTGCCACTCTGCCATGTCTTCTGCACCATGAGAAACATACAACACTCTGTCAGGCATTTTATCACAGTGGTAAGAAAAGTAACCAGTATACAGAGTTAGTAAAGATACTATGCCTGAAAGGGTAAACATCCCATAGCAACAAGGGCCTCAGGGAGTTGCAAGGAGAAACTGTCTCCTGTTTGTCTAAGAAACATCTACACATGAAACAGGAATATGAACCTGACTGGGTGGGTACCTTCGGGTCCACCTGGGCTCCAGCCTTGATGAGGTACTTCACTGCATCCAAGTGGTTGTTTTCTGCAGCCTCCATCAGTGGGGTCCGCTGATCTTCTGAGCAAGTGTCAATATTGGCACCCGCCTAGTAAAACAAAGCTTATTTAGATGTGCTGAGGGCAAATTCTGCATTCTCCATCCCAATATATAATAAAAGAGCTATAACGCTTTTTGCATTTGTCATTAAGAGATTTAGCAACATTAAAACTGTTTTACTGACCAGCTGTGACTGATTCTTCAAAACAGTATTCAAGACATAGTGATCAAGGGTGAGGCTATTCAGTGGTAGAGTACCCACCATGCACAAACAAGGCCCTTGATTCAATCTCTAGCCCCCACAACACACACACCATACATAGACAGACACAATTATTCTTTCAAGCTCCACCTCAAGCAAAGTATTTTTGCTAGGCTTCATTTCTAATTTCATCTAGAGATGTCTAAGAAAGGGAGAAGAACCTCAGGGAAGAGAAAAGTATGAGGACCGAGGAGTCAGCCTGTTTCTCCAGGTGTTAAAATATTTTTCAGAATAAACAACAACAAAAAACCTAACTTCAGGTGATAAGAATTTTGAAATAATTTATAACATTTTCAATTAAAAAAAAAAAAAAGAGGTAGATGAACTGATTAAGTACACACAGATATCGCCTCAGTAAGATATCAGCTGTGGCCAAGAGCAAGTGGATGACAGTTCAGCCTTTCCCATAGGATTCTCTGTCTAGCTTCTTAGATTAAACACAAAGGGCTAACTAATTAATGTAAATATTTACAGTGATGAAGTTAAAAAAAGATGTGTTCCAAAAAGGAGAATTGTAGCTTCACAGAACGGATCAAGTAACCACAGCAGCAGTGAGAAACATGTAGAGAAAACATGGTTGGTTTTCAAACAGTAAACTTAAAGGTCAAGGTCTAGCTGCTTTAAAAAGGGAGGGAGGCCAGAACTCCACAGCACCTAGGCTTAATAAGTAAATTACTTTTAAAAACACAGAGAATGAAGGTCATGCAGAAGCAGAAGTGCTGGGGAAGGTACAAGCTGCACAATGCAGGCAGGATAAAGCTCCTATTTGTACAAAGCACACACAGCTCGGCTCCTCCATCAAACACACACCTACACCTCTCTACCTCATGGTGAAGAACAAGACAGTTTTCTGGAGAACTGAGGTGGTGGTGACACCAGTACTTATTATCATTAGATCTACATATATGCAGATGGCCCTACAGACAGCTAGGAGCCCAGGACCCTCAAGAACCTGCTGATCATGCCTGGCCCAGAAAACAAGCAAACAAACAAAAATCTTGAGATCATCAAGGTAGTGTGAGGGATGGGAGGCATAAAAGTAAGACCCACCAAATGGTGAAATTATGATGCTACATTGTAAGTAATTGTTCTGCCTACTGCTTTAATGAAAATGCTGATTGGCCGAAGACAGGCGGGAAGTATAGGTGGGGCTACCAGACTAAGAACACTTGGGAACAGGAAGAGCGGGGCAGAAATGACACAGAGTCACCAGAGAAGCCAGCAGATACAGAGGACAACTATGCTGCTCTGAGAAACACACATAAGAGGAGCCACTGTGCTACAGTAGGAATGAGCAATCATCAAAATATACAAACGCATACATACTGGATATAGAAAGACCTCACAGTAGCAAGCAGGTAAACGACAAAATTGCTCTGAATAGGCCTCTGTGCTGATTGATGCTGGTGTCCTGGCTCAAAATCAAGTATTATGGTAATCACAATTGTCAACCTAGACGATATCAAGAATCAGCCTTTGGGAATGAAGTACTTAAACTGACTGAGGTAGGAAGACCTACCCACTGTGGGCAGCATCACTCCCTGGGCTAGGATCCTAACTGTATAGAGAAAGTGGGCTCAGCATAAGCATTCTTAATTCATTCCTGACTATGGATGCCATGAGATCAGGTATGGCAAGCTCCTGCCATTACAAGCTTCTATTCCATGATGAACTATAGCTTCATACTATAAGCCAAAATAGCATTTTAAATTGCTTCTTAATAATATAGCACTTCTTCCCTTTGTCTTCCACATCTTTCCCATGTCCACTCCCTCTGACCCCTCCTAACAGCTGTCTCTCTCCCTCTCAAACCGATGACCTCTTTTATTCTTCTTGTTATATGCGTATATAAATGCATAAATATATAAATACAACCTGCTGATGCCATTTGGTGTTGCTTGTGGGTACATGATTGCTGATCACTTTGTACTGAATAAAACAATTAGAGTCATCCCTGGGAGAGATTAATTCACCCTTTCTCAGCAGTCATCAGTTACTTTGTCTAGTTCTTTGCTTAGGGTTGGGACCTCATGAGATTTCCTGCTTCCATGTTAGCATATATATAGATACTGTCATTGTTCAGGTCTTGCCTAGGCAGCCATACTTTGGAAGTATTATAAAAAACATTTTACCAAGTTGCTTCTGTGAACACATTTTATCATGTTAACAGGATAAGTAATTCATACAACAAATAAGAAAAGAGGAAAAATGGCCCAGGGGTTAAGAGTACTGGCTTCTCCTCAGAGAACCTAGGTTCAATTCCCAACACTCACGTGGTGGCTTACCACACCTATAACTTCAATTCCAAGGATCTGGCACACTCTTCTGGCTTCCAGGTACCAGGCATGCATGTGATACTGAGATATATGTGTAGGCAAAATACTCTCAGACATAAAATACTTAAGAAATAAGGTATATTTTTAAAAGAAAAGAGTGCTAGAGTCAGCTTGCTCAGCTGGGACCACCCCAGAGAAGGAATCTGAAGAGCCATGACACAGGAATCAGTCAGAGGCCACTACCCTGGTGCTATAACTGGAGTAACAACATCACTGGACACAGGAAAGAACAGAAATAAAGATACTCTATTCTTCTCCCTGGAAAACGCTGGTAATGCTGATTAGGTTCTAGGCGTGAAACACACATAAATAAAGGACTTTCTAAGAATGGTATATAAACACTACAGCTGAGAATTAGACCAAGTGACTGCGTGAGAAGTAAACTGTGCTAGGGGTTAACCAGATCAGACACTGAACAGAAACAGAAAAGAGCGCCTATATATAAAAGGTTAACCAAATACATATTTCACTTTGTAGTATCTTCGGGGTTACAAAACATAGTAAATTGTGAAAATAAAATAGAGCTCATGTGGCTTACTCATATGAGCAAACCTTATCCCATGACACATATGGGAAGCACCACTCTGCCTTAAACAACAATTAAACAAAATCCAATGGAGGGGGATTTTGCCTGGAACCAGATAAAAAGTGATCCTAGTCTTGATATTGAACGTCAGTCAGAACTCACTTGGATTTACTCAATTTTCTTCCATGGACCATTTGGTTCTTGTTTTATGATTGTTTTATTTTCTCAATAAGAAAAGCCAGACACAAAATAATATGTACAAATATATCTAAATTAGCTTAGATAATTAGATGAAAGTGAACCATACTGCCTGTGAGGGTTTTAGGGTGGTAAGATCAGAGACAGATAGACATACCACACTTGGGCTGTTAGTTCTGTTTTTGAGGACACAGTAAGATTGGATCCAGAAGTTACTTAAGTAAGTCTACCTTCCAACAACATGTAAAGAACCAAAATGTTAACAAAGCTGGTTGTGGTGTATGCCTTTAATCCCAGCACTTGGGAGGTAGAGGCAGGTGAATTCAAAACCAGCCTGGTCTACAGAGTGAGTTCCAAAACAGCCAGAGCTGTTACTCAGAGAAACCCTCTTTCAAAAAACAAAACAAAACCAATAATAACAATAACAAAAAAAAAAAAGCCAGAATGTTTGCATTTTAATATGCAGTTTCTGCATTTAATACTTATATACAAATATACCTCTATGAATTTATTTTAGGGGTTTTGTTTTATGGTATTGGGAAGTAGACTTAGGACCTCTTGCATGCTAACTAAGCATATACTGTCTTGGATACTTTTCCTCTTACTATTATAAAATACCCTGAGAAAGCAATAAAGGAAAGAAAGGTCTGTTTTGGTTCAAGGGCATACTCAACACTGGGGAAGAAATCTAGGCAGCAAAACTGAATGAAATGTGCCGTCACGGGGATGTGATGAAAACAGTGCTCAGAAAGCTTGCTTAGGTAGTTCAGGTCCCAAGCCCAGAAAATGATGCAGTCCTCTTTAGGGTTGGTCTTTCCATGTCAATTAACCTAACCAAGATATCACAGGCCTGCTCAGAGGCTAATCTGGGTATACATGGAGGCTTGTCTCCTAAGTGAACCTAGGAGATCATATGTGATCTCCTTATGTTGACAATCAACACTAGAAATGAACACACAACTACATCCCTAGAGACCATGACCAGGAATCGATACACAAGGTCCTAACCTGATGGAAAGGATCTCTTCTAACAGGAGAAAACTGAGACAGAAAGAGATCTATTTCTGCAGATCATATGGGAAAGTATCATGGACTTGAAGGATTAACAATGATCCCAAGTATAAGGTGAGAATTTAGATAACTGAGACAAAGGACAGTTCTTGAAGCATTAGGAATAAGTAAAACAGTACATAAAAAGTGTCAGAAGTCCAAAAATCAAGCTAAGCATGGTGTCTTGAAAATAGACCGACTACCAGAGTTTTGATTCTTCTGCAGGGACCCTCATATGGAGAAACAACAAGGCAAGATGTCAATATAGCACCTACTGCTATTAGTGGGGGAAGTTCTACAGTCTATGCAAAGGGAATGGCTCAACCAAAGCAAAAAATGAGACCATAAAAGGTTACAGATAAAAACAAACCATTGTGAACTTAATTCAACATAAAAAGTATGTACAAGAGAATTTCTAAGCTTGACAGAACAAAAAGTGTATATAAACACGCATGTACATTCGGATGCCATAAAAAGAAACAATTACATGCACAGTTTAGAAGGATAAGGATAAAGGAAACGACAGAAACTTGTTCCAAGAAATAACCACAGAAAAGCTTACAAACTTGGAGAATATGGACCAGAATCAGGAAGACACAAAGGACCCCAAAATAGATTTCAACCAAAACAGATAGTCTTTAAGGGTTATATTCTCAAAAGCACAAGACAAAGTGAGAATCTTAAAATATAGCCAGAGAAAGTCATTAAGTTACACACGCAAAGAAATCCCACAGCAGGTGCTGAAACAAAACCAAAGCCCAGCATCCGCTAGCTGAGAATACAGACCCCTAAAAGCTATCATCAAGAATACAGAATCTCAAGACAGCCCATACCAAGGACTCTGTCACCAGTCATGGCAGATTAAAAAAGTCTAAGATGTCTGATAATAGAAATGAAAAACAAAACAAAAAACAAAAAGATAAGTATCCAGAAGAAAGCATGCAAATGGACTCACCCACATAAACAGGAAAATTTTATCCACGAAGAGATTCACCAAACCACAAAGACACAAGAATGAAAAGGGGACACACAATGATGGGAGAAGGGGCAGGACCATGTCCTTAACAATAACAACCTTAAATGGAAAGGAATAAATTTCCCCAATAAAAAGACAGACTAAATGGATTTAAAGCATAACAAAAAGAAGATGAGAAAGGCCCTGCTGCCAACAAGAACTCACTACATTTCAAGTACTCTGCGGAAAGAGAAAGTAGATATACCTACAGAAGACAAATCTTAAGTAAAACAAACAAAAGAAAACCAGGGGCTGGAAAGATAGCTCAGTGGTTAAGAGCACTTACTGCTTTTCTAAAGGGTTCGATTCCCAGAATTTGTCCTTAACTCTAGTTCTAGGGAACCCAAGGCCCTCTTCAGTCCCCCACAGTCACCAGAAATGCATGTGGTACACTATTCATACACATGAAATACAATTTAAAAGAAAAATTTTAATGTCACAGATGACTTAGCAGTCAATTCAATAAGAGAAAATAACAATTATAAATATATGTACTCAATCAAAAGAACCCAATTATACAATGGGTATAATGAACACCAATGAACATCACATTTAAAGGAACAGAGAACACTCCAATACACTGTAATAGTGGGCTTTATGGCATTTTCATCTGATAATCTCTCACTCAGTCCAAAATCAAGAAAGTAACAGTGGAACTCAACTGTACTTCCAATCAGAGGAACGAGACAGACGCTTAAGAACAGTTCATGTTAGAGCTGTACCAAGTAAACGCTTCACATCAGCATATACATTTTGTAGGTCAGACACAAGTAAGTCTGAATACATTTTTTAAGATTTGTTTTATTTTTAATTATTGGTATTATGTGTATATACACAACAGCTGGAGTTACAGAAAGTTGTGACACTCCCCAACCCCCACCTCAAACAACATGGTTTCTGGGACTCAAACTTTGCTCCTCTGAAAGAGTGATAAGTATGTGCTCTTAACTTCTGAGCCTATCTTTCCAGCCCCAAAACAATTTTAGTGTCCCCTGCACTAAGATAAAATCAGTAACAAAAAACCCCAAACCCCCAAACTGCAGCATAGGTAGCCTATGGCCACAATGAAATAAAGCTGAAAAACCAACAATAACAAAAAAGAGCATACAAAGAAATTCAACAGTTTTCTTTAAACAAGCAACGGGTCAATGAAGAAACAAAGAGAAACCTAAAATATTTTTTAGAACTGAAGAACTAAAGAGATAGCGTGGGAGGCAAACCTCTTACCATGCACATGACAACAAAAGCTGGTATCTCCAGCACTCCTGCAAATGTGGAGCTGGCAGGGCAGCTTGGCCTGGCTATAATACTTAGCATCTGGGGTGCAGAACTAAGGAATCCCAGGTGCAAGTTGGCTAGCAAGGCTAGGTTAATTATCAAGCTCTTGGCTTAAGCAAGAGACCCCATCTCTCTCTATATAAAGTGGAGACTGATTAAGGAAGACATCTGATGTCAGTCTCTGAAATACACACACACCCTCTAAAACAAATGAAAATACAACATGGGAGATAGCAAAAGTAATACTAAAAAAGATATTTATGGCAATAAACCATGGCAAGAAATAGACGTCTCAAATAAATAATGATGGAATGCTAAGAAAAATAGAACAAAATCCAAGATTAACAAAGAGAGAAAGAAGGAAGATCTGAAGAGAAACAAATGAAATGAAGAAGACACAGGGAAAAGGATAGAAAGATAAACCTGTAGCTAAGCTAACCAGAAGAACAAGAACACACAACCTAAACAAAAGCGCAGAAGACAGAGCAGATGTACACCAAGTGACATCACAGAAACACAATCAATGACAGCCAGAAACAGGTGACTTTTTGGACATCTAAAACCAACCAAAACTGAATGATGAAGAAATAAAATACCTAAAAAGTTCAATAAGTAACAAGGAACTGCACTAAAGTCTAAGAAAATATCTTCAAACAAAGAAAAGCCCAGAGTGGTGTGAAGACACAGTGTGATAGCTGCCAGGAAAGACGACGGTGAGCCTGCACCTACAGCAACACAACAGAACAGGGCGCATGCTCTCTTGTATGTGGAAGCCAAGAGTTAACAGTGCTCACCAGTGCTGAGAACTAGAGCGGATAGACAGGTAACCAACCGTTACAGGAGTGTGACTGAATGTTCTAAAATACTTCAGGGTAGCTGAGTTGACCCAATTAACAGAATTATTTTCAAAATAACTAAGAAAAGCTTTTAATTTTCCAACCACAAAAAATGATGACATTATATACTGACACGCCACTCTGTACCCCATAAATGTATACAATTACACTGTGTCCAGATGTTTAAAATTTTAAGTATGCAAATAATCATAGTTTTCTAATTTTTTTAAATGTTTGGGGAGACATATGCATACATCACAACATATGTGAAGGTCAGAGTTCAGAAGATTGTGTTCTCTGCTTCTACCAGGTGAGCTCCAAGAGTCAAACTCGGGCTGTCAGGCTTGCTACCAAGCACCTTTAACTATTCGGTCATCTCAGAAAGTTAAAGAAAATTTAATGATTTAAGCAATGAGGGAAATGTAATCAACAGTCACTAGGATTAGAGGAGGGAAAGATCTGGGCCCCACTAAGTCCCCATTGTCTGCAGCAGACCTTAGTAAATATTAAAGCCAAGACTAAACTATAAGCAGAAAAGAAGCTGAGACACAGCCACACAGGAGTGTGATACTGCCCCCTAGGCGAGGCCCGTGTTCCTATGGTAGAGACCTAGTGATGCAGGGATAAGCACTGAGAGAGGATGGAGAAACTGTGTCCTCGCGAACCTGAACCAGCATGTGGCAGACGTCCACGTGACCAGCCTCTGCAGCAGCATGCAATGGGGAACGCTTACTCTGGTGCTCCATTTTGAAATTGGGATCAATTCCATCAACTGTAAACAATAAACACAATTGTACTAATTACATCAGATGCAACCACAATGCACTTACAAATACTTATGATGACCGACAGGACTGACATGGATACCTTCAAGAAAAAAAGTGAGCTCTGGAGCCATGATACCATTAGGCCCTGTCCGTAAGCAGAAATCAGGCCCCACTTATGCTGGTAAGACCAAGAGAAACATATACCAGCCCTACATGAAATCTGGCAGGCAAGTTAATCAGTGTTTTACCAGGTTCCTTTGAATTCTGAGTTCTGCTGTTTTCAGATACTATGTGAGCCTCTTGCCAAGCTCATGAAAAACAGTGATAAAGAAAAAAACAGAGCTCTAAGAACAGACATGATCCAGGAGTAGAAAGAAGCGTGACCCCAATACTCAGACATTTGTTTCATTTTTACTCTTTGGGGAACACAGGGTCTCACTATGTAGCCCAGGCTAGCCTTGAACTTGAAATCCTTCTGCCTTAGGCTCCCAAATATTTTTGTAGATATTTAATCAAGATACCATGCAAAAAGTAATGAAGCAATTCAATACTACATGAAGTTCATGAAGCATAAAACTTTTTTCAAATTAAATGAGCTCTCCCATCTTTCCCTTTCCCCCCAGACAAATTTTAGCTTCTTTCATGATTTGTGGTTGGTCAAAAAACTCTTTATTCATGCTTTCCAACCTCAAGAAAAACTTCAGAGAGATAAAGCCTAGAACTATGAGCTCCAGCTCCAACAAGCACATTCTCAGGCACAGAAGAGCCAACCCAAGCTCGATGGCTGCACAGAGAGCATACAATGTGCTCACTTCTACTGAGTCAGCCTGTGAACACAGAAGCACTGGCTTTCTCACTACAATATGTCACAAAAGAACCCAGTCATGCTGCCTTGCTTTTCCTGAAATGGACATTTCTGCTCAATCTAATAACACTCAACTAATTACTATTTAAAAACTAGAAAGGCACAGAGAACGTTTCTAGTGCCATGTAACAGGCTAAATACCAAGGAGAAGAAGCACTTTCTTTTACTAATCAGAGGAATCAAAGAATTTCAAACATCTTGACAGTGAGATAGGGCTCATGAGTAAAGGGGTAACCACAAGGCTTCCCTGTGTTCCCTTTGGGACCTCAGGTATAGCAACTCACCCAGCATGAGAAGCACCTTCTGCAGCTCACCCTGCCTTGCAGAGAAGTACAGCTGCTTTGGGTGGAAGCGTAGCTTCTTGGGTCTGTAAGAAGCAGAGGACAGCAATCAGCACCAGCCTCTAACAGGGCAAGAAGCGCAATGTGATGAGCATTTGCCAGCATGTTTAAAACCCTGAGGCACTGCCCACCAACTGAACAAACAACAAAACGCTCCAAGCATCTGTCTTCTTATGTCATAAAAGTGCTGCACACTAAAATACACCGGTTAGCATGACAAAGAGCCTGCTCAGGGCATGGACAAGCTGCTGCGTTAGACAGGGTCAGGGAGCCCCAAGAAGTCATTATGAATATTCAAGATGGCATATGAGGTGCCAGCCAGTATGTCCAGGGTGTCTTATGCAACTCAAATGACAACAGCTGTCATGGGGTGACACTAACTGCTCTAGAAGCAAGAAAGGGGCTTGAGCCAATGTTTGCTATGAAGCTTACATCAATTCATAAACAGGGGTGTGAAGGGCCCAGAAAAGGCTGTGGCCAGGTCAATGGATCAGGCCTACGGGGATCAGATGGGCCAGGATAGAGATACTGAAAGGCCATAGGTACAAATGAGTAAACTATTTTCCTTCCAAGGCAGGGTAAGTTTAGAAGTCACCTTGATAGGACTCTGTAAGGAGTGGAAGGTGGTCCCCAGAGCCAGAGGACACAGGCAGACCTGTAAGCCAACAAAGGCTGCAGTGTGGGGACTAGCAAATAGCCTGAGACGGTCACCTGTTCTAGTCCACACTAGGCAGAGATTAAGCAGCAAGGTAGATGGTAGGAGGCCATGGAATGGTGGTGTCTGCTCTAGGACCTGCAGGCAGCTGGCCCAGAAGTTCTAAGACTGTCCTTGCTCAGCATAACAAGAATCTCATCCCTTGCTCTTGGTGTGAACGGATAATAATGTGCAACAATGTATCCCAGACAGTGGAAAGACACATGAGCCTGGCACCCCATATCCTCATCCTCTGATGAACAGTGTTATTAAAAAACCAGAAAGTACTATGAACCCTTGAGGAAGAACAAGACCCTGAGTTGTCTCTGAAAAAAACAACAATAACAAAAAAAAAAAACAAAAACAAAAAAAAAAAAAAAAAAAACCAAAACAAAATCAAAACCAGGCTGGCTCTTACTTTTCAGAGTCCAGAGCGATTAGAGCACTTTCCAAGGTTTCCTTTCCTGGGCCCTGGGAAAGGCCGGAAGTTGGCCTCACGAACCCAGCTGGCCCTGCAGGATCGAAGCACTCTGGTGCCTGGGGGACTGTGCTCTGCGATTTGTCGTCCTCTGGGGCTCCAGTAATGCTTCATGAGAAGGAAATTATTGAAATGTTGTTTCATTATTTGGAAAACCTCTCTTTCTCATGGAAACCAATGAAAACATAAAACAAGACCTATTCCAAGCAACTCACACATGCTGCCTCTGAGCAGAGTCAATGGCCAGTCCGTTCGCTAACTGCAAGTCTCAAGGGACCTGCCTGCGACCTGCCTGAAATGCCAAACCCCATCCCCCAATAAATAGACACTCAGAAGTCAGCGAACACTCCAAGGATCTCCATCCACTCACTCCAACCTGATTTTAATAAACAAGCTTCAGACTATATCTAGGCAACCTACTGTCTTCCCCAGCTTAAGGACAGAAGCCCACTGGATCTGTGACTTCAGAATGTTGAATTTACCAATCAATATGAAAGCAGACTTTCCCACCTTTTGTTTACCTGTATACAAAAAACGAGGCTTTTAAACGCCTCAGATGAACTTTGGGGTTTTTTTTCTATTTCTTCTCCTACTGCTATCAGAAGACCTTCTCCTCTTTGTGCTGAGCAACTTGATGGCTCTGTCACTATTGGGAAAGGACATCTTCACCATTCCTTTCCTGTCAGGGAATGGCCAGCAGGAGAGACTGCCAGACTGCTGTCATCTGTCTTATCCCCCACAGCTCTCAATCTTCAGCTAACTTCTATGGTGTCCTTTTAGGAAAGTAATTATTCCTGTCCATGGGAATATGTCCCTTCATCTTGTATTCTGCGAGGGCCTTCAACCCTGTGCCAAGCATTATGGCAAATACTACAGCAGCGGATAGAATATTTCAGGGAACACAGATGATTTTATCAAGCCACAATGACAAGCGACTCATATACAGATAATATTAAATGAACCTAGCAGCTCTTATACATCAGAAACTACAGTAAATAACAAAGTCCACTGACCCTGCTGGGTGCAACAGCAGAGGCTGACCCTCAGGGCCCATGTGAAAGACCAGGCACAGCTAGTTTGCTTGTTACCTGCCGGTGGTCGTGTCAGCCCTGCCCTCGGAAGCCAGGCTCTTCTCCTGTCCAGAGGCCACAGTCACTGTGGAAGTCGTGTCTGCCTTTGCTATGGTCACCTCTTTGGCCTTAGAAGTCTCTTCTCCACAATGGGGACAGTAGCTGGCATTGTTGACCCGAGAGGCACAGTCCTTATGGAAACGATGAGAGATGCTGCTCTCAGGCTGACATTCCATGAAGTTACCCTGGAGAAAGGAAAATGAAAGTCATTTTAAAAACTGAGAATAACATTTAGAAAATTACACGAAGCTCAACCAAACCACTCAGATTATGCAAGTAAGTAAATCCCAGTTAGGGCCCGGTGACCAACAGGAAAAACGCAAAAAGGGTACAAAACACATAGAGGACACCAAAGGTCACCTCAGTGCTACCACTACTCACCCCCAGCCCCCAGTGGCCCAGCTAGTTTAGGCCTTACAACAGTCTGGCCACTCTAAACAAGCAAGAGAGCTGTATAAGGGATGTTGTAGAAGGCTCCATGGTACAGTGGGTAGATAAGAGTCAAAGGGAAGTAAGGACCAATTCCAGCACCAATTAGAAAAGCTGCTCTTGCAGAAAGCTGAAGCAACGGAATTCAGAAGCACAAAAAGGGAAGTCTAAGAAGGAAGCAGGTACAGAATTCAAAGGTAAGCACTCAGAGCAGAAGCTCCCGGCCTAGGTCACAGAGGGGCAGTAAGTGAATAAGCCACAGAGGCATCATAAGAACAAGCCTGTCCTGTGGGCCTGGTGGATGCAGATTTACTTCATGAATAGAATCATCAAAGATTAAGATCCTAGTGACAATTGATAGATCAAAGAGAATCCAGCAGAGAGAGAGGCATGCCCTCCTCCATACTCAAGACACAGATCCACAAAACCAAACAAGAAGTGTGGGCAGCAGGTCTTTTGTCCACAGTGAGAAAGCTCAAAACTGTGGTGAAAGGCTTAGAGATTATGGGATATGGGATATGATTCTGAAATGGGTCTCTGCAGAGGACTCTTAAAGCCCGGCAGGCGGGCTGGGCTCTTACCGCAGTGCAGAAGTAGCCGCAGCCAGGACAGCACTGGTGCTTCACCATGCGACCCCGATGGTCTTCACACAGCACCAAGAGTGGTGCTTTGTTGGATGGGCGCATCAGCTCATACTTGACCACGCTGTTTGTACACCGGCCCAACTGCAAGCAGACAAGACCAGGGGTCAGTGACAGGGCTGCGAGGGAACAGCGGCAAGTTCTCAGACAGAAGGTGACTAAAGAGGCGAGCACAGACTCATCAGCAGCAGGAGTACCTGTCATCCAACCTGAAAAAGGAAGTGACTGCTGCACAGCACAGGGATGATGACAGCAGACCTCATTCAGAAGGTCAGCTTGGGCACAAATCAAGAAAGACACCAAGATAAGAGAACCAAAAATGAACGTAGTCTAGGTAAGAAGGCAAGGCCATCACAAGTGAACAGTGAGTCACACAGTGCAGTGAGCCCCAGGTGATCCAGCTGGAGTGCCCTATGTATGGAATCAAAGCTGAGATGCAAGACACACAGCAATGTCTCCTAGCTGTGCCTGAGGGACACGGGCATAGGAAGTACTAAAAGGGTCAAGATCTGAGAACAACTGTCAGACAGACAATGAACAGAAGCTTCTCTGTGAGATGTTCCTATGTGCCAAAAAGAGGTGATGTACTGGTTCACTATGTGAAGCTTCTCTGAAAGCCAATAAGAAAACAAAAGATAGTCTAAAAGGAGAAAAAGAGGAGTGGTAATTCACAACAAAACTACTACAGACAGTAGATGCAAATAGTTGTTCAGATATGCTGGAAATCAAAGAATTAGGACATAGCCTCCACCACTCCCCTGCACTGTGGGTGCAATATAATTATTCCACTGGGTTGTTCATATAAGCCAGCAGTCATAAGATCTACAAAAAGTATCCAGGTTTAAGTTCTGCAAAGTTTCTAAACAACAACAAATCTGAAGTACAAATCAAAAAGCTACCAAATACCCTTTCCTAAGACTGCATCTGAAAATGTGACCAAGTGTGCCAAGGCATACCCCAAAGGACACAGCATGTGAAGCAATAGCCCTAGAAACAAGAAGCAGGAGCTGACAGACAAGAAGTGCTTTGTTAGTACTATCAAGACTATATTAGAACCAAAGACTCCTTGTCAGAGCAGCCTGGACCTTTCCCCATATCTAAGGTAGAAAACTCAGAATGTGGAAAGCTAGGGCACGTGGATATTGAACAGATACCCTGACACCATCCTACCACCAAATGGTTCTCTATTAATCTTGGTCAAGATGGGTGGACACAAGTCCTTTATGGATAGCGATTGGAGAAGGGGTGAGTTATTTAAAAAAGAAAATGTGGGATAGTATAGACACAGGTAATACTGTAAATACAAACAAAAAGATGCTAAGAACAATTCATGACTAATTTTGGAATAGCAGGTTTCATGCATTTATTATTTAAACTGATTTATAAAGAACATGAAATATTTGTGATTACTTATATGATCATAAAATGATGAAGGAGATTTTGTTCAGCTGCTGCAATGGGAATGGAAACAGAGTTGGGGGCTAGCGATCAAACAACAAATATAAGGCAGATGATCTTTTGGAAAGATTACTTAAAAAAATAGAAATGGAACTTTCTTAGGGCTGAGAAAAGAAGAAATAGTTAATGAGCACAAGGCCAGTGATGAGGAAGTGAGCAGGAAGCCCTGAAGCACAAGAGCCGCCTGTCTCTTCACAAGGTAAAGAGCAAACCACAGTACTGACAAGGGCGAATCAGAAAGACTCAAACTCATCTGCTGCAGGCAAAGATGAGACTGAAAAGGGGCAGCCCATTCCATAAGGGAAATCAAGTTTGTGACAGGAATAGGCAAGGCAGAGACCCAATCTCATCCACTTGCATGCCTGTCACTACAGAAGAAATTCAAAAAGGATTTTACAAGGTTTACAAGGTTTACAAGTGGAATCACAATGTTTTAATCACTGAAAATACGAGGTGTACTGTTCTCATTTAACGTAACCTCAAGACAATCCACAGACTCAACAAGAATGGTAATAATTCTCCTAAAACCTAGAGCTTGGGGGTGTAGGAGGATGAGGGAGAAAAGGGAGGGAGTGGGAAGGGGTATCAGAGTGTGCCTGTAGAGGCCAGAGAACAACTTTGCTGGATTAGCTTTTCCTTCCAACTCTTTAGTGGATAACAGGTATTAAACTCAAATCATTAGGGTTGAGCAACAAGTGCCTTTACCTACTGAGTCATTATCACACTGGCCCTCAATTATCTTAATATAGCAATAAACCTATTAAATCAATATAGAAAGCATATTTTAAAGCCAAACATTTCACAACAAGGTTTTAATGGTCAGCATTTTTCTCTACTGCTACAAAACCCTTTAATATCTCATTTAATTAAAAGTGGTAGAATCTCATAGCTATTTCCTGATAGCACATCAAACTACCGACACGCACCACCATAACCAGCTCAACACATGGTATTTCCTTCTTAGTTGTACTGTTTTTTTTTAAGCTCAAGAAAAATTTATTAGTTTAAAAGAATAAAAAAAAGAAAAATACCAGGGTAGGCAAACTATAAATCTCAGAAGCTGCCCATCTGAAGGAAAGAGGGAAGGAAGCCATGCCATTTAGGCTGGCATGAAGGTCAGACAAGCAGCTACATGGAGAGAAGAGACTTTAGAGAAAGAGTAAGGAAGCCTAAAACATCAGAAAAGGCCAGTATCTGAGAGACGGAAAAAAGAAAGGCAGACCTAGACAAACTGCATGGTGGCTCTTAGGGGCTGCATGTGTGGTATTTAAGATCCGATAGGAGGAGCTGGAGAGGTGGCTCAGAGGTTAAGAACACTAACTGCTCTTCCACAGGCCCTGCAGGAACGCGGGAGGGGGGGGAGGGAGCGAGGGAGGGAGGGAGGGAGGGAGGGAGGGAGCGAGGGAGGGAGGGAGGGAGGGAGGGAGGGAGGGAGGGAGGGAGGGAGCGAGGGAGGGAGGGAGGGAGGGAGGGAGGGAGGGAGGGAGGGAGCGAGGGAGGGAGGGAGGGAGGGAGGGAGGGAGGGAGGGAGGGAGGGAGGAAGGATGGATCTGGAAAAACTGACAGTGTGTCAATGCTGAAAAAAATAAAAAATAAATTAAAAAAAAAAAATCTGATATAATAGAGACTCTTGACCTGTTGGGAGCACAAAGGTCCTTATGCACCCAGAATTGTTCTTTCACAGGGAAGGTCAGATAATTTGTTTTTCTAGAAGGCTAGAAGTTGGAGGTAATTGACAGCCTCATGATCTGCTTTATCAGCTGAGCCAGGTCATACTAAGCTACTACAACCAGGACCACAGGTTGGCTAGTAATCTAAGTGACCCTTATAATATTACCTGTTCAACAACTGAAGATCAGAGGTGGCTAACACAGCCCACACAGCCTCTACGCTATATGTATGACTAAGACCAGGCGGGATCCTCCCCTGGGTCCTTAAGCTAGTACAGGCAGCCAGCCTGTCTACTAGAAATCATCTTCATGGAAGAAATGGCATGTATCCTGAGGTGAGTTTCAATGTAATTATACTTCCTTGTGCACCAGGAATTATATTATGCCAAGAAACTTTTTCCAAAACATAGTATGTTTTAAAATGCTGGCAATTAACTCCCTGGCATCATACTTTCTAGAAGTTTGATCCAGTTTAACAAAGTCACACTGAACCAAGTTTTCATTTCTCTGCCTATCCTGACTCCACTATTAACTTTCAGTATTGTTAGTTACACTGGTATCAAGCTGTGCACTTGTACTCTGCATGGTTCCATCATCTTTGCATAACTCTCTAACAGTGAAATAATAACTAGACCTCAGACCAGTGGATTTGGTTTTCCAAATGCTTACCGTGTAGAAACTTAAGAAAGAGAATTCAATAAACTTTATTGTCTTTTTTGACATGAAAGATGAAGCTATTTGAGCTTTAGTAGTAATACAAAGAATTAACTTCACCAAACACTGAAATATAAGTTCCTAAGAATATTGTAAAAGGAAAACTGGTTATCTTCAGAAACTGAGAGAGAACTAATTTGATGTCTTAAGAACTTAAGACAGAGGACAAGAATCTCAAACCTGTGCTTTTCTGCTGCCAGAGGCGTACAACTAAGTAATGAGGCAGATAAGATTATTTCAGCCAAAAAATGCACAATGCATGGAAGAACTATAGCATCATTTTAAAACTTCCAATGCGTGATAACAGTAAACATCAGGCACAGCAGCCGCTAACATCAGTTTAAAGCATCAATTTTGAGCTCAGTCTAGACATGGCATTCCCACAGCCTTGCAAAGAAATTGGGCTGATCTGGCCCTTGCAATTCTGTCAAGAAATCCAAAGAGATCTACTGAACTGCAACTTAAATGTAAGAAACTAGACAACGGGGACAGACCTTTGAAGCCAAGCAGCCTTGGAAGCAGCTGTTTCTTGAACTTGGCAGTTCTGCCACAGGTCACCTGAAATAGTGTGGCTATGGGCTCCAGGTTTAATTACATAACAAAATAATTTATAACAAATACCATACAAAGAGAAACATAAGTTTCTAAGAATGCTGTAGGAATCGAGAAGAAAATAAAAAGCAAATCATACCCAACGCACAGCACAAAAGCCAAAGCAAAAAGCCCTTTTGTAAGGAAAAGGAACTGTAGCTATGCATTCTGACTTTGCAATGTAAAACATATTTCAGGGACACCATACCACTCCAGTAGGTGAGAGAGCACTCCTCTGTACCAAAGAACTCTAACCATTGAGGGCAGAAAAAAAAAATACAAAATTGAACTTAAAGTAATGAACATAATCAGAAGTCAAACAGGAGTTAAAGCCTACAAGCAAGAACCTGATGAGGAAAGACAGGACATTGCCAGAAACCCTGCCCCACCCTGGCCCCAGTTAAATCATGTCAGTCAATTTCAGATTTCAAACAGCACACACTAAGGAGAATGACTTAAACAGTATAAGAAAGCATCTGCTAAATTCAGCATCTGGATCCATTTCCCTGCAGGCCAGTGGCACAGAGATCTAGAAGTAAGGGGGCAGAAAGACATTCAAGATCTTCTAATAGAGAGCAGGCGAGATGACTAAGCAGAGAGGAGCAATGGCTGGGCCAGGCGGTGGTGGGGCATACCTGTAATCCCAGTACTCATGAGGCAGGGGAATCACTGTGAGTTCAAGGCCAGCCTAGTCTACAAAGCAAGTTCCAAAACAGTCAGGGTTACACAGAGAAACCTTGTCTCAAAAACCAGAAAGAGCAATGGCTGGTCTCCCAGAAGACCAAGGTTCAAATCTTAGCATCCATGTTTACAACCATCTGTAACTGCAGTTCCAGGAGATCTGACACTGGTTTCTGGTGTCTTTCAGCACTAGGAACCATCACATGTACTAATACAGGCAAAATACCCAAACACATAAAATAAATAAATAAAACTGGAAACAATAAGTGAAGTCTGCTTAGTCTAATGAGAGAAGAAACGTTAAAAAGCCAGCAATCCTGGGGCATAATATATGGACCTTAAACTTAGAGAAAGTAAAGTGTGAATAAAATGTGAGACTGAGAAACACCCAAGTGAGATCATAGTGGAAATTAGAGCTTTTAGAAAAGTGAGACTCACAACACTGGCTAATTCTACTGAAGCAAAAACTCTGGCTGTATTAACAGGTACTAGGAGCAAGAACAGCTGGGCAAGTCCCCAGTAGCTTCAGCCCACAAACAGCTGACCCAGCACCATACATATGGAGACATACTAGTCCCTCCCATTAACTGCCTAAGTCCAATAATGTGAGCAGTTCAGGGTAAACATCTGGAGCCATCTCTATTCCTACCTTTTCCTGGGCCTAGACAAGTGACCTAGCCTCTCTAACTTTACCTATGAAACATGAGGAAACCACAGGGGAAAGTGTGAAATCTCATGGCCAAATCCTGCATACCAGAAACACTGTGCTGTTGCTGCTGTCCAAACTTCAATCCTCAGCTAACAGTTAAAACTCAATCGTATGATTAGTGAGAAGAGCTACAAAGATCACGTGGCCCAGAAGCCTTATTACAATGCCAGCCATAGGCCACAATAGGGAGCAGATAGAAGCAGAGCACCAGGTACTGGCCCAGGACTTCTCCCAGAGGACAGATGGTTAGATGCAGTCAGAGTAATCAAAGGGCCTTGTCACAGAAAAAAAAGCAGCCCTCACAGTGCAACCTCAACAAGCTTGTTCCTGCCCACCTCCTACCCTTACCCCTACTTTGTTCACCAGCAGCCAAATAGCAAGATAAGCTAAAGAAAAACTTGCCAAAAAATAGAGAGACTCTTAGAAAAGGCATTGTCTCTGCACGTCGTCTGCTTGCCTTTGTCCAATCCAGAAGGAACGAGGTGAAGGGGTCATCAATCCTCTCAGGTCTATGTCAGACACAGCAAGTGAAGTAATCAGAGCTCAAAGGTGCTAGACCCTGTCCCGGGCAAGGACACACTGGAATACCCCTCACTCTATATACTTCTCAGTGAATATAGCAAGGTGGTAAAAACCTTTATGAAAGCATGATCATGAAATATTCCAATTTCTTCCAACCACAGTTTGTATGTTATCGTAAATTTAGGAAGGATTTTCAAAGGGAGTGGGGCATATAAGAAGGAATATGCCCATGGAAACAGAGAGACTGCAAATGGATCTCATGAGGCTAGAGTTACAAAACATTTTGGGTCACATGATGTGGATGCTGGGAACTGAACTTGGGTCCTTTGCAAGAGCAGCAATTGCTAGATAGCACTGAGCCATCTCTCCGGCCCCATCATCCATGTTTTGTTATATCTCATTATTGATCTGCTCCATCACTTTGACAAGTTTGTGTAGATTCCTGATTATCTGACACTGCTGACTAGGGTTTAACAAAAATGGCTATGATTCTGAAGCATGACAGTTCCTGTTGCCACCTTAAGGAAAAATGAACATGCTTACTTCATGATCCACGCTCTCAGTGGCCATGCACTGGTTGTTGGCCAGGGTGCTGATCTCTCGGCTCTTGGGGGTTTCCATGCGGCAGCTGCAGAGAGGCACTTCCTGGAGGCCATCCGTCTCCAGCACATCCGGACCATTGGCCAGCCCTAAGTCACACAGACACATCAGCTCAAGCAACCCTGACCTACAAAGGGTCGTCCAGAGAACAATCAATTACAGTCTTTACAGTGATCTTTTATAAACTGAAATTACGCATCAGCACTGCTCAGTGAAAAGTGTTCATATACTCTTTTATAACATCCTACAAGTAAGGTTTTGTATCTCATCCACAAATGTACAAGCTACCACACCCCCCAAAACTACTTATTAGTTTATATTTAGAGGGTCTATGCCATAGGCCAGGTTGTATGTTCATCTGTAATTCCTTAATCTGGTTTCCAAGTAAGAAAAACATTCACTACATATTGAGACATTATTTTCCTCATTTGGTTCTAAATTACACCCATAAAAAGAAATTCCATTTAGAAGGTTTTAATGATGGTCTAATTGCTACCTAGAATATTATTCACCAACCAAAGAATCCATAATAGGCTAAAGAAGGAAAACAAAGAAAAGTGGGGTCTGTGAGATGGCTTTAGAGGGTTAAAAGTGCTCGTTGCCACGTCTAAATACCCAAGTTCAATCCCTAGAACCCACATGGCAAAAGAAAAACACTGACAGCTAAAAGTTGTCCTTTAACCTCTACACATGCATGCCATGGCCCCCATGACTAAGACAAATGACAAACAAACACAGACACAGAGACAAGAGCCCAAAAACGTTCATGATACCATAGTGCCAAATACCACAGTAAAACAAGTCATGAGGCCCAGGCAAAGCCTCTGCACTGCAAAGCTGAGCCCACCCACTCTTAGAAAGAACATGTGAAAAAGATTCCGGGATCTGACTTGGAGCTTCAGAGACTGATTCTTCCAAAGAACACTGTAGCAGACCATACCCTCTTTCTTGCAAAACAGCAGAGATAAAAGGTGAACGGAGTTTGAAACAGTACTGCAACTCTGAAAATAGTTAACTAACATTCACACCTAAAAACAGACGAGAGCATGACAAGGTAGTGCAGGCCTTTACTCCCAGCACTCAGGAGGCAGAGAAAGGTGGATCTCTGTGAGTCTGAGGCCAGCCTGGTCTACAGAGTGAGTTCCAGGACATCCAGGGCTACTCTGTAAAAACCCTGTCTTAGTGAAACCCTGTCTTACAAAACAAGAACAAACAAAAAAGGAGTTGTGTGAGTGCTTATGAGAAAATCCCAAGAAACCAACACAAGAGTATTGTGATCTCAGAATCTTCAAAAGCAAAGAGCTGTTCTTAAATTGTGCTTTCCTGACCCTCCCAGGTAGGTACAAGTAGTTTACTTCAGATTACTCATTACAGCTGACTATTTTTATTTGTTGATATGCCTCTATGAAGTGTGCAGCTTGCTTGTTGCCAGTAGCTTCTCCACCACCTATGGCCTGCCCTTGGGACTGCACAACTTATCATGTGACTCTTCTTAACCCTCGAGTATAAACTGTTTGATGTTCTGAATAAAGCTGGCTATTGCATGAGACTTTAGTCTGCCTCGTTTATCAGCTCCATTTCCCCCATACCCTCTAGAGTGGTAAATAATCTCTCTGCTAGGCTTCGGCTCTCCTGATCACTCATACTGCCAGTATCTTCAGCTCATGCCTTCACCCAAGCTCAAATCCTTAGCTTTTACCTTCACACCCCCATAAGCAGAAATAGTGGGGAAAGACAACGTAAGCACAAACACTGATATAGGCCCTCAATTTGAGCCTAGACCTTCTTGAACCAAGACTAGACTGACTGTCTGAGCCCACTGACCAGCTTCAGCAAACCTTAAAATCTTCATACTTGTCTGAGCACCAGCACACTCCTACGGCCGACCTTCAGGCATCTCAATTCCACATTTTTAAAATGAAGACAAATAGGCATGCTGCCTTTCTTCAAGGAGTCAGTTCTCTAATTCAAAAGCATGTTTTTTGCATAAAAATCAATCACTGATTGACTAATGAAATCAGTGTTGATGACAGGTTAGGTCAATCTACAAACCTGCATAAAACCCAAGGCTACAGCTATAAACTGGATACCACCATTCTTAAGACTTTATAGCTGCATTTATCATTCTTGACCTTCACTTGTATGTGGTGATATACTGTATATTTAATAAAAATAGTCTGAAATATCAGAGGACAGTGCTACTCACACCTTTAATCCCATCACTGGAAGGCAGAGATTCATCTGGATCTCTGTGAGTTCAAGGCATAACAGAGGGAGGTAGTGGCAGCTCACACCTTTAATCCTAGCTCTAAGAAAGTTGAACCAGAAAGTGAGATAGCTGGAGAGAGAGGGGAGGGAGGCCTGCCAGGTTCCCTTTCCGGCTGAGGATGAAGAGGCTTGGGGTTGAGGATTCCTGGAGACAGGACGAAGGACTTGGCAGGGTAAGAATTGGCTGTGGTTTGTTTTTCTGTCTCTTTGATATTTCTTCTTTTCCCCAATATTTGGTCTGAATTTTTATTATACACACCAGCTAGAATCTGTGCAATGTTGAATGAAAGATGGATCAGGACATTTTTCTGTAGAAGGGTCCTTTAAACGCCATCACAATATCCTGTTCACACATCTATGACAGGCAGGGTTCTGCTATACAGTACCAGGGTTGCATTTGACAAAATACTATTTCCTGATTACAATTAAATTTCTAACCTTCCAAATCTAGAAGTTTAGAATATTTAAGATATGGTTTTATTTGACTTAGAAGGTATAGGTTGCCTACAATGGGGCTTTATACGATTTGAAAAAGTCTGTACTCTACTTGTGAGAAAGAAAAACTGATTCTTTAGACAAAGCCAAGATTCATGTGAAAAGCAAAAAATATGATTTACTAAATTACAAAAGTAAATCACAGCTTCCTAAGTATTCAAAATCTTAAAAAGTGAGGTTATCTGTCCTTAAAAAATAATTAATTAAATCCATATAGTAAATAGAACTCTACAATTTCAAAATCTAAACAGTGTAAACAGTACTGGGGTCTTACATTTTCCCTTAACATTCTATTTCATAAAGACTTTAAAATATCATGAATTAGTTTTACTGCTAGAAGATTTTTAAGTGATTTAAAGCAAGGAACAGAAGGCAAGAGCAAGCCATGATAATTCAGGCAGAATGGCAGATACTTCTGCATCTGTGGCTGGAGACTGGACTCCACTGCAAACACACCCAAGCAAGAGACCAGAAGACAAACTACAATCAACCAGAACTAAAATCAGGGTCACTACAAGGCACACTGCAAAAAATATATAATCCCATTACATCCAGAGAAGAGTGGCATCTTTATATCAAGGATTTCCACACACATCTGGCTCACAATTGGGAAAACACTGTGAAACATAATTACTAGCTCCACTCTTAGAGGGCTTTCACTCACACTTTCTGTCTCTCACCCAAGCAGTTAGTGATCTGGCAGATATATTTGCATCTTATCTTTTTAAGTCACTTTTAAATAATGCATTCTATTAAACTGTCCCTTATTATCCACCAGGGGGCATCAGGCTAACACAGAAACAGACCAGTAAGCAAGCAAGATGGTGTAGTCGTACTCTAACACCAACCTTCATTTTCTGTCTGAGAAGACAGAATTCCTCTGACACGAAGATCCAGGGAATCCAGAGAAACTTCCATATACCCAGCACTGTCTCCCAGAGCTGCCTGCTCCGTGCTTCCTGGAGATGACTTACAAGCCTCGGAACCTATACACAGAATGCACACATCATGAAAACTACCCAACAGCCATTTATATCCAGAACATTCCAGGAAGACTGAAGAAATGGCTCCATAAGTAACCGTACTTGTAGCTAAATCCAACAATCTGAGTGCAATCCATAGAACCCACGTGGTCAAAAGAGCAAACTCCCATAAGCTGTCCTCTGGCCTCCATGAGGACATGACAGGCACACACAAACACCCATACAATAAAAGTACTGTTTTTAAAACCCAAAGGGGTAAGGAAAAAAAAAAAAAGGCCAGTTCCCAGGAAAGGGACTAATCCTAATAAATTCATTTAAAACTTCAGTTTTTAACTATTATTTTATTTCCTGTACATTATTTTGTTAGCTCCTATGTATACCCAGTTTCACCCCCCCCCAAAAAAGGGAGGGAGCTGGTCAAGGGGGGGGGGGTCGGGGACAAAGCCAGGTATTGTGGCTCATGATTCTAATCCTAGCAGTTGGGAAAACAGAGCCAGCATGGGGTACACAATGAATTCCAGGCTACCTTTAGACTACAGAATGGGATTCTTTTTTAAGTTTTAAAAAAATGATGTATTTAATGATTTTATGTTTATTACTGTTTTGTCTTCGTGTATGTATTGCCCCGACATGAAAATCTGATGCCCTCTGAGGTCAGAAGATAGTGGAAGATCCTCTGGAATTGGAATTATAATTATATATAAAATTATATATTTATATATAATTGTTATGTATAATAATTATATGTGTAATAAATTATTAATAAATCCATATGTGGGTACCGGCAATTAAATTCTGGTCCTCTGAAAGAATATCCAATGTCCTTAACTGCCTAACTATATCTCTTCAGTTTCAATTAATGCAGTCTTATATCCAGATCTGCTTAATAAAAGCTGGTAAAATAATCAAGAAAATTAATAAAAATGAGATAAATGAACCAGATCTGACAATAGTCTTTAAACCCAGCACTTGGGAGACGGAGATAGTTGGATCTCTGAGGGATGTATAAGGAGACCCTATCTCAAAAGGAAAAAAAGTGATACATTTTTGTAAATTGTTTTAAAGTTTAAAATAAGATGGAAAAAATTTAATTTGTGATTTTGAAAGACCCACTAACATGATGAAACACCTTAACCATGTAGAAACCAGTGCCTATGATGATGCCAGCCTTTCCATGTTTCAGCACACACCTGAATATCCCTGAGGATACAGCAAACATCCTACCCAGCAGACATGGAGTCTGATGAAATACACTACTCACTAAGGGCACTAAAGTCTAAACATGTCAAGATGGACAGATTCAAAGAGAGCTAACTCCAAAACTAGTTTCAAATATCATGTGGTAGGTACAAAAATTTATACAAGCCCTCATCTTTGGGGACAAGGGAGGGCCCTTGAACAGCAAGAAGTCAGCCTGTCCATACTACCCAGGATAGCCAGAGAGACCTTTACAAAACTGAGTATTTCCAACTATAAATACATTTTGTGAGGAATTCTAAAAAGAGTGTTTATGTCACATAATATTTAACATCAGCAAAGGGTGGATGACTATGTTTCACAATGAATCTTCTAAATATTAGTATGCAGTATTATGTGAATGACTAGAAATAAATGAATCATTAATATAGGTATGTTACAAACTTTTTAATTCAAACTGTATTCTGTGCCTAAATCTTAGACAAGAAATTTCAAGAACATGAATAGCCTTTGTAAAATTGTAAACATGTAACATAAAACAACAAAATTCATTATTATTAAGTAAATATTTAAGTATGCATTTTACATGTTGAAGCCAAAATGGCAAAGACATAATATCTACCCTCAAAGTTTCTTTTGGTCTTGGATCACAAACACTTGTGAAAGCCAATGGTGAATGGATTTCTCATCTCAAAGGACAACCTGAGCAGAAATAAATGGCAATATAAAAGAATAGGCAGAGGAGGTGCTCAGGAAGGCACATGCCCCGTATTAACAAACCACAGAAATCTCTGTAGCCCTTTCCATGTCACGTGACTGTCTCATGGGCATTAGCCCTCAAACCTCCTTTTCTTAGGAAAAACTAGCCCAACAATTGACCAAAGTTGTATGTGTAGCATGAAGATTATACGCAAATGAATAAATAAAGCAGATTCAAAAACTCAGAAAAGCCACCTACATACCATTGTTGACAAAAATCTCAAAGCAATAAAAAACATAAAATTTAATTTAAGAGCTAAAGAGATGGTTAAGAATATTTGCTGCCTTTGAAAAAGACCTGAGATCTGTTCCCAGAACCCAGATAGTGGCTCACAATCACCTTTGACTCCAGTACCCGGGAATCTGACAACCTTTTCTGACCTCTGGGGTCAACAAACATGTACATGATGCACATACACATACAGCCAAAATGGCAAAAACAGAATATATAAATAAAATGAAATACACCTTTAAAAAAAAAACACATAGTAGTTCATCTGACCCATTCTAACAGTTTAACTGCATACCTAAAAGGGGAGCTGACTCTTCCTCACATATTCAATATTATCTCAAGGTACATCAAGGATCTGTGTGTGAATGCTGAAAAACTTGAAAAGAAAATGTGGAATAAACCCTAGTAGCCTGGTTTACTCAAAGATTGTTTGTTTGTTTTTGTTTTGCTTTGTTTTTTGAGACAGGCTTTTCTCTGTATAGCCTTGGCTGCTTCTCAAGAGACAGGATTAAAGGCTTGTGCCACCACTGCCTGGCTTAAACACAGATTTCTTAGAACAAAAAAGTAGGAACCATAAAAGAGAGCAATTCATAAATTTTGACTTCAATAAAAACTTCACCAGCTCTTCTTACCTAAATAAACTATCAGGAAAACAGAAAAAGCAAGCCACAGACTAGGTACAAAACATGTAAAATATTCATCTGATTAAAATTCTATCTGAAACATTTACAACTCAGTGAGAAGATAAACGGCCTAAATTTAAAAGCGAGTGAAAAACACAAATATACACATCACAAAAGAAATACACACAAGCTAAGAAAGCTCCATCTTATGACTGATGTCATAAAAAACAAACTGAAGCTATTGAGGAACACCACCGCACTCACTACAGTCCCCAACAGCAATGGTAACAACAGGGGGATCTAAACCCCAAGTAGTGTAGTGGTGACGTATGGTGGGGCCCTTGCTTCAGAACAGTTTGGTAGCTTCCCAAAGCACACTGTATGTGACTGGGCAAGGCCAGCTAGAGAGATGTGAACACCTGTGCAATGAGTACTGCATCCAGACGCTCAGATCAGCTTCCTTTCTGACTAGGATCCACCCACAAGAAAGTGACTAGTGACAACATCCCACTCAGAAGGCAACAAAACAGATTCCTGTGGACATACACAAGAGGAGGGTGTTCAAAACAATTACCTAATAGGAGCTAGAGCAGGAGAAAAGAGTCTACAGTGAGCAATTCTATCCACACAGATTCTACAAAGTACTAGAATATCAGCAAAATAGAAGATTGAGGCATCCAGGGAATGGGAAGGTGCTCACAGGGTAAAGAAAATTATTAAGGCAACAGCGGGTAGGAAGACCTAGAGGGTAAAAACACTGGTGATCCAATCTTGGTGACAGTTCTAGACTATAATTTGTATAGATTTCACTGTATAGCAGGCACAACTCAACGAAGCTATAAAATTGGCACACTAACCCTTTGTCCCTCTGATCTGAAGGACATGTCTTGATCTCATCTTAACAAATTATTGCTAAGGACTACGGATGAGTCACAAACCACCAGACCACAGAGGCAGCGCATCCAGGGATCACAGACTTCCTTCTTCCATGTTGCTCAGGTTATATCCACCACCGAAAAAGGACACTACTCCTATGCAGGTGACAAACTACCCATGTTGGCTTAGTGCTTGGTAATGGAGCTAGGATCACAGGTTTCCTGGAAAGAGACTACCTGAGGATCACTTCAGTTTCTCTAAAGAAAGGAGATCCTCTTTTCAAGTAAAATCCTTCACACAGACCAGCCCAAGCCAACTTCCTGCTGATACACCCCACATAGCTTGCAGAGGCCCCAGCTCCACTGTGCTGTGCTCACCAAGCATGCTGCTTGGCTTCTTTCTACTTCTCCGCCTCCTTTTCCGAGCAGGCTTGATCCAGGGGCTGTCAGTCTTCCCTCTCCTCTTGAGAAACTTCTTCTTGATACTGGATTCAGAACTCTGGAGGACCAAAGGGCATGCACATCAAAGGCAAAGCAGGGGGAGCTCCTGAGAGCAAAAAGGACTATGAGTTGTTTGCCTCCAAAATTAAATAGTTGCTTTCAGATAGTTTATTCTTCCTCGAAAAGACTCACTTTAGGACATGTTTCTGGGTTACATTGTAAAGATACCTACACTGTTTCTAAACATCTCACTGAGCCCAGTCCTTTTAGAGGCAACAAAGATTTAAAAAAAAAAAAAAAAGGCACTAAAATAGAATTTATAAGTTTTACTTGAATTGGCACAATGGGAAAGAATAAATTAGAAATATCTATTAGGACTAAGTAAATAAGCTCCATTCCAGATCCACACATCTTGCTCAGTGTGCCCTAAAATCTACACAGGTACATGCTACAATGGATAACACGGAAGTATCATCAATTTATGACAAGGTAAGGGGTTGCATACCTGTTCCCCTGTTGCAAGTATAGAAAGGACATCTAATAATCACAAATCACAAAAGACCTCCTCTAGTACCAGCAGATGCTACAAAGAGGTCACTCGAAAAAGTACATGGGTTTCTCAAACTTACTTGCCAAGGACATACACAAACGCTGGGGACAATAAACTGATAGACAGAAAGAATCACATGGCACAGCATGCCAAGTCATCCCAATTATATGGACCTGTGTTCATTTGCTCAAGCCATGGTTTAGATGTGTGGGTTCAGGTCAGTCATATAACATGTGTTGAGGAACATCTCCAGTACACATGTTTATGTTCTCTAGGTTTCTCCCTACAAATAACCCCTCGCTCCACCCTATTTTCCACACAGATAAGCTTTTGGAAAAACTTCAACAAGTACTCCAAAACAAAGTTTTCTACTATCTGAATCACAACACAGTACCCCAGGTGTTTCATCACCAAACCCAAGAATCCTGTATGTGTCATCTTCTCCTTCACCACAGCAGCCTGACACCAGGGGATACTTTCTCCCTCTTCAGCTCTAGGTCCAATACTTTATCTTATATAGAGAACTTCTTCCTCACGCTCATAAGCTCCTTGTCTCCTCTACCCAATAGTCACACAAGGGCTATTCCTGAGACTCCATTCCAGGGATTCACCTATTTGGAACCTACCCAGATCCTACAATCTCCAGATTCTACCAGCCAGGTAAAAGAGACTCCAGCTCAATGCAGCTGAAGTACAATAATTCCGTTTCTCTCAGCAGCAACAACAGCCCAAAACCACTGGTGTGAACAGCCAAAATATGGGACCACACCCTTCTCTCAGAGCCAAACAGTTCCAGGCATGCCTGGTCTACTCTTGGATTCCAACAACCAGATGTTCACAGCTGTTCCACCTGTTCCTGAGCTACAACTCTAAGTAACCTCTTTACCACTTTCCCTTCAGGCAAGATCCATGTTCACTCTATGACTCTCAGGTGCTAACAGTGACCTCTCAGGCAGATTTGAATTACATGAACACAAAATAAATGTCGGATTACCAGGTCAGACTCATCTCCACCATCTTCATCCTCCCCTGTGTCAGGTGACTCCTGTTCCTCCTCTGAATCTCCATCCATCTGATCACAGCACAAGACAGGGAGAAAACCAAATTAAAAAAAAAAAAAAAAAAAAAAAAAAAAAAAAAAAAAAAAAAAAAAAAAAAAAAAAAAAAACCAATTAGTAGAATCTTTTAGTAGAAGACAATGAATCCAAAACAAGCAAACAAACAAACAAACATGGCAGGCATACATGGAAGGATCTTCATTGTCTATCCCACTGCCTGGCTAGCTCTGGGCAGTTTCCAGAGAACAAAACACCATCGGTTTCTACTCCCATTCCCTGCTGATATACTCCATCGCAGAGTACTCTGACGACTCAGATTTAACTGTAGTTTAAGATTACTGTGCACGCAAGGCATGCCAGATATCTATAAAGTGGTAAACGAGAGAGAGAGAGAGAGAGAGAGAGAGAGAGAGAGAGAGAGAGAGAGAGAGAGAACACAAGAGAACAAGTATATTCTGAAGAGCTATAAAATAATACACAATCAAACCTACCTCTACTCACTCAAGAGTATTCTAGTCCGTAAAGCCATCAGTGATATGTCACTGGTCACTTCCAGCTACACTGAGCCTATGCCTGCACCTGTTTCCTTCTAGACACACTCTAGTGAATACACTCTTTTCTACTTACAGACAAGTTTTGGAATCTTTTCTATATCAGAACACCATGGATAACTTGTTTTTCATACTGTATTCATCTTTCTATCGACAATAGCAATACATGAATACAGGGTCCTCTTGTCCCAGATCTACTCACTCCAAGGCAGGGCAATGGTCTCTGGCATGGTCTGACTCTCTGTAGCATGCACTCCAGAGTATCCCACTTCTTTCTGATGTTCCCAGCTCAACAGAACCTATAGGGTTCACAGTCCAGTTGCATTGCAAACAAGCCAAAGTCCTTCAACAAAAAGGCAGATGAGGGCAGAGGTGGAACTCCTAGGTCCATGATGCCCCTCTCCTGGGGTAACTCTTACTAATACCTTATAGCTGTCTCTTGTCTGCCCCTCTCAACACTATTGATGTCTCCTACATTCTCTCACACAATTCTAAGAACTGTTCTCAATATCCACAACCCTTCAGAATTTGCAGCTCTACAGAAAGTTTTGATGAGATATTGATGGAACTCTTCTGAGCTTAGAGATAAACCTAAGGACAATTCATTTTTCATTTGCAAAAATGGCAGGTCCCTTGTTAACCACATTTAGCAAATTTCTGCTGTTCTCTTACAACACATTATTGTTGAATGTTACCCTAAGTACTCTGGAGATGCCAAGAATTACAGTTAAACATCTAGATGTTTTGTGGTTTGTCTTTAAAATTATTCATCTTTGAAAGGTTCACAGACATCATCCATCCTTAAGACAACCAGATTACAGACAAACAGAAATGGACACTGATGTCTGGACCTCTATATTTTTTTTCCAGCTTTTCAAGACAGGGTATCTCCATGTAGCCCATTGGTTGTCCTGGAATGTATTCTGTAGACCAAGCTGGCCTCAAACTAGAAAATCCACCTGCCTCTGTCTCCCAGTGCTGGACTAAAGGTATATGCGATCATATCCAGTTAATTTTCTACTTGATGCTTTAAAAACATGACTAAGCATTTATGGATTTGCTGATGTTCATTGCAATGTTACATAAAAACAAGAGATGTCTATGTCTTGATCTTGATAGTTTAGTTCAATAGCTCTAATAGTTTATCTGGAGTTTTTCCAAGATTTTAAGGTGAATGTTCAATTCTTCAGTAAACTCATGACCTTTTAAATATTAAAGTTTCTTTCTAGCTTTTCTCTTACTGCATCAACCAAAACAGTCTATGCTATTCTCCTTACATTTATGCTAAAAGCAGCAGTCTCGCTCTCATTTTCATTTCAAAAAGAAGTTCTTTTAATTTTCATCATTAAATATAACCACCATTGTAGGACTCTGGTACTTTGTTGGTATCATTTAATTTTATGTTTTCTTTAAATGCATTAGTTGTTCTGTTTGTTTAATTTTAGACAAGACCAAGCAATGCAACTAACGATTAGAAAAGAGATTACAGAAAAGAGTAAGATCACGTTAAAGTGCTGCTCACGGCATGTGTAAGGGAGAAAGCACAGGCTGAAATCCCAAGGAAAAGAGAGAATGAAGAGTACGAGTGGCAAAGAGTAAACTAGAAATAAGGAACCAGAATGTGGTGTGTTCAGTAGGCAGAGAAAGCTGTCCTCACTGTAAAGACAGTAGAAAACAGCTCTGATCAGCAGGCCCAGCTTTCCAGCTAAGAGGTAAGGGACTCAAAACAACCACCATGCCCAACTGTCACTGTACTTCAATTAGCTTCTAATCCACACAGCTAGATGAGAATACCTATCTTTCCATGACTCAGAAAGCCCAGAGCAGAACATGATATTGTGCTAAGTAGGCAAAAAGGATCATTTCTAGATCAAAGAACTTTACAAAATGAGTTTCTAAAAGGATAGGCGACCTAATATCTAATGGATAAATGGTTGATATTTGATCAGTTCTTCAAAAAAGAAAGAATCGTGGTGGTTTAAATACAAATGGCTTATAGAGTTGAAAGCTTAGTCACCAGAGAATGGCACTATCTGAAAGGATTTAAGGATTAGGAAGCAGGGCCTTGTTGGAGGAAGTGTGTCACTGGAATTAGGCATGGAGGTTTCAAAAGCTCACACTAGGCCCAGACTTTCTTCTTCCCTATAGACCCAGAGGTACTCTCAGCTACTTCTCCAGCACCATGTCTACTTACAGGCTACCATGTTCTCCACGATAATAATGGACTAACCACCTGAAACTCTTAGCAATCCCAAATGCTTACTTTTCTAAGAGTTCCTATGGTCATGGTATCTCTTTGCAACAGTATAAAATGTTCACTGTTTTTATCCAAATGAAAAACAAACATAAAGAACAGTATTCAACCTTCTAAAAAATAAAAAAAAAACATTAAAACTTTAATGTTTAAATCAGAACTTCAATCTTCTATATATCAGAAAAATATACAATTAAAACTATGAACTCACTAAATGGACAGTGGCAAGACTAGCAAGCTAGTGCAGCAAAAAAGTAGCTAACAAAGATATAAACAACCAAAACCCTCTTCAAAACTATGGAGCAGAATCTGTGGATTAACAGGCACAGTGATTTCCAGTTTGCATAAAGAAATCACCTGTACACAGGATATTGGGGGGACTGTTACATCAAATAGCCTTATATAGAGTGCCCATAAAGAGTGTAGTACACATCTAAATAGAAATAGAACCCAACAAAAGAACACAGACAGAATCATGGTGGTACTCACGCAGTCTCGGGACCGATATATAATCTAAAACAATTAATAAGAACTATGAAGCACTTCTGTTAATTTTCTCAATGACATTTATTCCAGTAGTCTTGGGTTGAGAAAGCAAGATCATAAGAACAGTTATTAGGTACCAATGCAAAGACAGCAATACAAGTGACTCTCCAAGGACACAAAAGAAAGATAACATTTCAGTACAGGGCGATAGTTCCAGTCTTAGAGATCTCTTTAAACAGTTTCAGAGATTCCCAGACCAACTGGATTCTACAAGAATGAAACTACAAGCATTGTGGGTGAAATAAATAAGCTGTATGACAGCAAGGAAACCAAAAAGAACACACATTGTGTGGTTGTACTTACATAACAAAACTAAGCACAACAATTTTATCGCTGACACTCAAGCAGGAAGCAATAAGCATCTTGCCGGTTTTATTTGGTTATATGGTGGGATCTTGGAATGCACTACTCGTCTCACACTCTTTGCCTCCATGATCCTACTGCCTCCGTCCACCAAGTATCCGGGCTATAGTTACATGAAATCATTCCTGACTTACTAATGAAAACACCACCAAGAAATCAGGTGTTGGTGATTTATGCCTTTAATTCCAGCACTTGGAAGGCAGAGACAGTCTACAGACTAAGTTCCAGGATAGCCAGGGTTACACCAAAATACTATTTCTTGAAAAACAAAACAAAAAATTCATTTAAACATATATACACTTTATGACTTTTCTTTTCAGTAAATGCAGTTAAGAGTCTTAAGAATGAATAAATCTTTTCTAATCATCACTATTTTAGCACGTAGCTGCATTACTACTAGAAATTTACAAAGACGTTGAGTAAAAGTGAGTCACGGTGCTTTTTCAGTATTTATTCTTCAAAACAGTTTACATAACAAAACTATAGCTGACTCAATGAGATATATTCTAGCAATCTGATTCTGTTTTCCACTAGTCCTATTTTCTTTTCCGTCTGCCTTTTGTTTCTTGGTTCTTTTGCTGACAGTCATTTAATCTTTGTGTTCTATATAGTTTTGACAGGCCTCGAAGGTGCTATATAAACCAGGCTGGCTTTAAACTCAAAGATCCACCTGCCTCTGCCTCCTGAGTGCGGGGATTAAAGGCCTGTGCTACCATGCACAATTAACTTTTTATAAATGTTAAATAAAAAGCAAAAAAGCAAAAAAGCAAAAAAAAAAAAAAAAAAAAAAAAAAATCGCTAGTGCTTAACAATGCCCAATGGCTACCTCTTAAAATCTGAAGTCAACTTGGTCATTTCATTCACTAGTGGCACCAGCCAGGAAAATGAAGTCCTACCTTTGTAGCACGGTCAGTCTCAGACATGCTCTCTTTAGAAGTTCTACTGTCCTCGGTGGGAAATGCAGCAGCCTGCTCGGCTCCATGGTCCTCCTCATCTTCCAGCTCATCTGAGTCTTCATCTTCTGAATCCATCTCTAAGCTTTCCCCATTTACATGCAGGGCACTGTCACTCAAGGCTTTCTCGCCCTGGAACACAGCAGTGAACAGCTCTCGAAGTGCTATTGCCCAGCACATAAAACTTGACTCACTATGAACTCATGACAAGAGATGTAAAAGTCACCAGGACAAGGGATACAATGGAATCTACCACCTGGAGAATAATCCAGGAGCAAGGATTCCTGGAGTGTGGGTTGGAGATCTTCAACAAGGCACCTACATAAGGCTATGCTATAGCAGAGGAGCTCAAGAACCCTAGTCCTTCCATGGTAACTAAGGTCATTAAATTAGCAATAACCTCAACAAAATGTTCTTTTCGCCAAAAGACTCTGGAACCAGGAACACATTTCCAAGAATATGCGACAAACAACTCCCATACCACTCTTACCTTAGCACCCACAGTGGAATGAGTTATGCTCTTAAACATCTCAATCACCGTCCTCTGCTTTAATACTTTGGTCTTTTTCTTGGGAACTAAGCTATAGGTTCCCATTCTTCGTTTTTTCTTCCGAGATACTGCAGCTGCTAAAACAAAAGGCAAGCAAGCTAAAAAAAAAAAAGTCAAAAGGGGACAAGAAAGGAAAAGAAATAACATTCAAATGTTTTTAGAGGAAAAAGACAGGCTACAAAATCTATCACCAAAATATCAGCAACATCTTTTAATTTAGACACATTTCAGTGGGCATCAACACAATAGCACATGACAAAATTGCTTACTTGGGAAAAACTGAGAAGGCTGAAACACTTCCAAGACCATGTTTTATTGAAAATAAACTCAGCAAATACCATTGCCCCACTTTCCAGGCAGGAAAAATACAAATCATCAGCAACAAGGCCTTAAGACCTGCCTACTAATAGTCTCCCTAGTCTCGAATACAAAGACCCATTGCCCTGAAAGGAGCATGTGCACACTAGGAATGACCCAAGGTTGAGAAGGAAAACCACCCACCAAAAGTGGGCCCAGCTAATCTTCCCAGGATATGGAAAGCTCACTCATAGGTGGCCTCTGTGTATATCCCTCTTCTGGAATCTAGAAAATATGGCATTTAATGTTTTGTTATTCACAATTCAGCCATGAAAGACACATAACTCCCGACAGCCCCATTCCTTTGCTGACTGAAATAGTGCTGGGCATCAAGGACACTCTACATGGAGCTTGTCTTTCTTGGCACATAATGGTCTATCAAGCAAAGACCTTGCCTCAACTGCTGACAGTAAACACACTGTCCAATCTGGAGGAGCCGGACAAAAGATAGAGAATGCTGAAACCTGCCAAGACAGGATAAGATGGTTTCTCAAAATACTCTGCTTTTGAAAAGATCTGTTAGATATCCTAGGCCTGTAGCAAAAAAGATAGATGCCCCAACTTTGCAGAACAGCTGTCACTGTCCTCTCTTACTAAATTTTGCAATTTACTATGGTATATAAATGATTTTTTTAAAAAAATAGATTATTGAATTTATTTAGATTAGGAAATTAGCTGTTAATCTCAAAATGTTTTACATTGGTATAGATTTTTGTTTATTGATACAAATTTAAGGTCAATTCTCTTATGCTGTATGTATTTTTCTACTCTTGTTTTTAAGATATGGTGTTTATGTAACTGATTTAGAATTGTAATATATAATTAAGAAATGCATGTTAGTTAGATTTTTAGATATACAAAGATATATTTCAATTAGGTAGGTGATCTTCAAATACTTTTAAAGACCTACAGAATATGGCATTTAAAATATTTTAAAAACTTAAGACTTTTCTAGACAGTGAGACAGATTTGTGCTTGACAGCACCATTCTTCTTCAAGAGAAAATGGGCATCGAAGAAACTCCATATGGAGTCTACTCTATTTGTGGCAATGGTAAGCCACTGGACATGACCTGTTCTTATATTAACTGCTTGACAGTGTGCTGTTTAACTGGACATGAGGTTCTATAAGATGACCTCTGAACATTGGCAAAACAAGCCGAGATGGTCATTCAGGTTCCTGCTTTGCAGAGAAAACTGTCAAACACTCTTCAGGGCTCGAGGAGAAGCAACTGATAAACTGTGTCAAAATAGACAGAGCAGATTTCCTGCTTCACTAAAATGAAGAGACTCTGGGCCTGAAGGCTAAAGATGGATGCCCCAACTTTATAAAGTAACTTTGGGTGACTGTCCAGGCAGATAGGTCTTTAAATAATAATAGATAATAGATCTTTAAATAAAGGAGCTGTTTTGGGCCATGACAGGCACCATAGAAGAAGTAGGAGGAGGAATCAGAATAGGTAGGAAAGGAAGGGCGGAGTCAGAGGCAGATCGAGCTGAAGCCCAAAGGAGCAACATGTAAGGAACACAGGTGAGCCATGGGCCAAGTGGCAGACAGATTAATAAAAATGGGTTGATTTAAGATGTAAGAGCTAACTAGCAATGTGCCTGAGCCATAGGCGAAACAGCATGAAGTTAATATAAGCGTCTGAGTCATTTCGTGGGGCCTGAGCAGTAGCGGCGAGCTACTAAGGGGTCTGGCACGGCAGGTTCTAGGCCTCTGGCTGCCCGGGACCAAGAAACCCCACTACTACAATTTACTCACTTATGCTTTCAGCTTACTCAAGTAATATAGTTTCCTTCTCAGGTCTTTGATGGGATTGAAGAGTAGACAATTAAAGTTACTACCATCTCATATTTCAGTTAAGAGAATTTATTAGGCATTAGATTTATATTATTCAAGATAAAAAACTTTAAAGTAATCTCTGCATATTGCCACCTACCAATATTCTGGACATCTAAGGTATAATTTATGTTTGTGGTTTGTTAGCTGTAGTTTGATCTTATTTTATTTGCCTTTTCCCTCTTGTGTACACTGCCTTATAAATGTTTCTATTATATATAGTCGTATACTTAGGTTTAGAATGTTCTTAGACAAAACGGGGAGATTTGACGGGCTCAGGTGTTACTGGGCAAGATGAAGAAGCATGGCTTTGAGGTCTTGAAGACCCCTGCAAGGGGCAAGGTCAATCCCTTTTGAAGACCGATTGTGCTCTGCATCTCCTTCCTGTTTGTTCCCCACATTCTCAGGAGGACTGCCATGTGGGACATTTCAACTCTCCAGAAATTGCCCTAAGGTTCAATCTTGTATCACTGAGTGTTTCATACCAACTCCTTAATAATTATTAATCCTCCTAATATATAATCAATTGCCAGTGAATGTGGTGCACAAACTTGGTGGCAAGAATTTCCACCTAAAATCTAAAAAAATAAAATAAAATAAAATAAAAAAATAAAAGGGGGAGACGGGATCTAAAATAAAGTCAAGCGCAGACTCTTGGTAGCCCCCCCTCCCAGATAGGCTCTGTTCCGCTGACTATGAACAGGTGCACAGCTCCTCTAAGAGACACCTTCCCGGTTAGTGGTGGCATCATAGATGGCTCTTTTGAAAGGTCCTGCTACAGAGCGCTTGAACCAGGTTTCTGGGCAGCATGGTGCAAACCCCTTGATGGTAGTGTGGACCCACTGCTTCCCAAAGTTGGTGAATAACTACCTCCACCATGCTGAAAATATGAACAAGGGAGTCAGGAGCCAGAGTTTATCAGTGTAAAACTTGCTGCTTCCTAGAGCTTAGTAAGTTTAAATATGCCCCTGGTCAAAAAAGATAACAGATATACAATAAAGACAGATTCAGATGGAGGAAAGGGGGATAGAAAAGGATTACAAGATGTTTAAAAATATATGTTGGCTTGAAAAAAAGAAAAAAGGTAGAGAAAGTCCTTAAAAAAGAGAGTAATTAAAAAAAAAAAACCACACCATATATAGATGTAATATACACAAGGTCTGGATACTGTATGTTGTGTTATCTTTGAGGTTTTTCCTGCAAAGAAATGATTAAAAGCTACTAAATGACATTTGATTATAAATGCTGCTAAGCTAAACCAACATATGTGTCTTAAAGTTACCTTCAAAATTTCAATGTAAGGATGTGCTGCTTTGGACGAAAGGTTCTGCTTTTGTTTCCACAGAAGATGAGAAACTATGGATCCCTACCAGATTTACATGGTTTGGTCAGCCAGGACCCTCTGGAGGATCTCCAATGACAACTATGGCCCAGGTGATCCAAAATCCACATAAGCCTCAAAGGAACTGGCTGAGATGACGCAGCCTTATAGACTACTACAGCCAACATCTAATCATAATTCTAAATTTTATCAGGATCCCCATAAGATAGCCAGTGACCCCAATCAGCAGAATATGAAAAGTTATACCCAAATTCCCAAAATATTGTTTATGAATGTTTGTTTTTATTTAAGGGAGATGGATTATAAATGATTAATGATCATAGTCAATCTCTTTCTAAAGAAAAAGGGGAATGTGATATGGAAATGATACTTTAAAAAATATATTACTGAATCTACTTTAATCCAAAAAAAAAAAAACTATTAATCTCAAAATACTTTACACAGGTATAAATTTTGGTTTATTGATAGAAAAAAAATCAATCTTGTATTTTGTTTATGTAACTTATTTAAAATTGTAATATGAAATTTAGAAATATAGATTAGTTACCTATGATAATCAGACTTATAGTCATGTTAGATTTTTTTTTAGATGTACAAAGATATATTTCAATTGGGTGAGTAATCTTCAAACACTTCAAAGACCTATAGAATATGGTATTTAAAATGTTTTAAGAACTTATGCTTTTCTGGACATTGAAACAGTCTGTTCCTGACAACACCAATCTAAAAAAACTCCATATAGAATTTTCTTTCTTTGTGGCAAAGTTAGCCACTGGGCAGTGCCCTTGCATTGACTGCTTGACAGCATGCTGTATAAACTGGACATGTAGGACCCATAGGAAAAAATGACTACTGAACTTTGCCAATAGATGAGACAGTCCTTCAGAATTCCTACTTCAATAATAAGTCTCCCAGAGACACTAGTCTATAGGCTGAAGACAAATGTTCTAATGTTCTAGAATTTTTGAAGTTGTTTACAATACACTTTTTGTTTACTCAAATAATATCATCCTTCTGGGGTCTTTGATGGAGCTGAAGACGAGATAGTTATAATCTTTCTTAGTTGTGATAAAAGGTAAATTTGATATGAAACTTTAGACTCACAAAATTAGGAGAGATGATAGACTATTTTCTTTAGTTTTTCCAAATATAAATAGACTAGATATTGTACTGTAATTCTTGTTTGATAACTGTTTACAGTATGTAATTTTACTATGTTAAAGTTAAGGCCTTCTGTAGTTGGAAGTTTCTGTTCCCCGTCAGAAACTATCGAATACTCAGCAGCTGTTTCCCAAATAATTGACTCAGAGGTTTAATATTATAGTAATTGCTAGGCCAGGAGCTCAAGCATATTACTATCTAGCTCCTACACTTAAATTTACCCATAATTCTTACCTATATTTAGCCACATGGCTCAATGCCTTTGCTCAGTCCAACATTCTCACCTTTCTTCCTGTGTCTAGCTGGCATCTGCAACTCTGCCTTTCCTCTTCCTAGAATTCTCCTATTCTGGTCTCCCCACCTATACTTCCTGCCTGACTACCAACCAATCAATGTTTTCTTAAACTAATACCACTGACAAATTTTTACCAATAGCAACCTTCCTTTTTTATTAGACTGAAAAGGGAAGTGCTAAAAGATAGTCTTTCTGTACACTGTGAATGTGTGTTGCTACCATTAATTTATGAAGCTGTCTATAGTATTTTTGGAGGTTTCAAAAACCTCCCATCCATCCCCAGTGCACCACCCTCACTCAGTATTTTTGTTCTGCTTGTTTGTGAATCGGGATCTGAGTTCTCAGATGCACCAGCTGTTCCTGCCTGCTGTTATGCTCCTTGCTATAATCGGAACTGTAAGCCCAAAACAAAGTCCAACTTCTAAAAGTTGCCTTGGTTATGATATTGTGCCACAGCAATAGAAAAATAACTAAGACACCAAATGAAGAACATGACACTAATCAGAAACTTCAGGACATTTTAAGATACACCAGCAAATATCAGCAAGGAAAAATCCAGGCAGGGAAGGATGACAAGAATAGGATATACTAGGATGGAGTCAGGGCAGGGTTGGCAAGATAGCACAACAGGTAAAGTGCTTGCTCTGGAAGCCTAATGACCTGAGTTTAATATCCAGAACAGGTAAAGGTGAAAGGCAAAAACTTAATTCCACAATGCTTTCTTTTGGCCTCCGCATGCACACTGTGGCATGCCATGCAGGATCCACATCACATACACATAATAATTGTAGAGAGCTGCAGAGCCGCACCTTGAAGATGGCACTGACTTCCGCCTCCCACCTTCCCGATAGTGAGCGCTCTCTGGGGTAAACAACTCCTTATTTGGCTAAGGCTGAGTACTTGTTTTGCTTCCATGTATGTGGACCTATTGGCAAGGCCCACGTGGCGCTTGGTGATTGGTTATCCTGAAGGCATATAGCTGGGCGGGGCTTCCCCCAGAGAGACAGAGAGGGAGAGAGAGGGAGAGAGAAGATCCATGTACAAGGTCCTGAATAAATCGCTGAAAGAAGAGCCTAGTGTCCTGTCTTCCTTGCAGGCGAGGTAGAAGCGACAAGTGGTGGCCCGTATGGGGACTGTTCGGCTGTCGGAGGCCCAGAACTTTCAGTGATCAGGGAGCGCGCTGGTAAGTCCTCAGGTAAAGTAGGGATCCGTGTCAAGAACGGGTAAAGGTCCGTGACAAGAGTGGAGGTTTATAGCTTCACTCTGTAGATAGAGAGGAAGCAGTCTCATGGACGTGTGAGAAAGTGAAACTAAGAATTTGCCAAGCTAGGGCTGTTTGGCTGTGGCTCAGGACAAGCCTTGAAATTAGAGAGAAAAGGGTATAAGAGACTAGAGGAGAAGGAGGAAGAGATGGGCGCCTTTAATTCGCTAGAGGAGAAAGAGGAAGAGATGGGTGCCTCTAACTGGCACCCAATTTTTTGGGCTCTGCAAGAGCTGTTGAACTCTAAGAACTTAAGGTTAAAAAGGAGTACATGAGAAAGATTTTTGGAAGAATGTGATATGGTGGCTCCTTGGTTCGCTGTTTCCGGGAGCCTCACAATCCCTTCTTGGGATAAGTTAAGAAGAGATCTAGACTTTGCTTATGATCAGGGCACGTTAAAAGCAGGGGTGAGACCTATCTGGAGGATGATTCGTGGCTGCTTAGAAGACCAGCAGTACTCAGATATGGTTAACTGCAGACAAGCCGCCTTAGAGCAGCTACAGGGGGGGAGGTCGGAAAAGGCTCGCAGTGAAAAGGGATCAGAAGGAGGAGAAGAGAAACCTTTCTACCCAGATCTCACTGAGTTTTGAGTTAAGTAGACAAGTCAGATGAAGAAGAGACGGGGCCTATTGCGAGCCATGGCCAGTTTGAAGGTAAGAGATAAAGCTAAAAAAGAGAAAGCAAGGGAAGGCTGCCCTTGCGTTGTTCCGATAGGGAGTTGCATCAAGCCATCCTATCTAGATAGCGGAGGTGCACAGCCAGGGCGTTCCTTTAACACTGAGGTGTGGTAGCAAGTTAGAGCAGAGATGCCTGCCACCGCCTTCCCAGTATTTCAAGATAACCAAGGAACCAGATACCATGAGCCGCTAGACTTCAAGATGATAAAGTCATTGGCAGAGTCAGTTAGGACTTATGGGATTATAGCCTCCTTTACTGTGGCGCAGATCAGCTAGGACCCCTAGTGACTGGAGTGGGTTGGCTAGAGCATGTTTGAGTCCAGGACAGTATCTTGATTGGAGAGCGTTCTTGATAGAGTTTGCAAATGAGGAAGCCGCTGCTAACCAAGCTGCTGGTAATGCTGCCTGGGACTTAGACATGTTGGTAGGGCAAGGGCGCTTTGCCAACAATCAGATTGGGTATCCCATTCAAGTGTATGAACAAATCAATAAAATAGCAATTAAAGCATGGAAGGCCTTACCCAATAAAGGAGAAGTGAGTGGCAACCTGACTAAAATTATACAGCATCCCACAGAACCATTTTCTGATTTTGTGGCCAGGATGATTGAAGCAGCAGGGAGAATTTTTGGGGACCCAGAGGCAGCTATGCCTCTGATAAAGTAGCTGGTTTATGAACAATGCACTAAAGAGTGTCGAGCTGCATTACCCCTTATAAAAACAGAGGCTTAGAGGCTTGGATGAAATGTTGCCGAGAACTTGGAGGTCCTTTATCTAACGCGGGGCTGGCTGCTGCAATTATGCAGCTGGCTCGAGGCAGAAGGGGAAATTCTGGGATTGCCGGAGCTTGCTTCAATTGCGGCAGGAAAGGACACATGAAAAAAGACTGTCCCAACAGAGAAAATGGGCCAGTTGCAGGAAATGCAAGGTCAATGCAACCAGGGGTGTGGCCCCGTTGCAAAAAGGGGAAGCATTGGGCAAATGAATGCCATTCAGTTAGAGATATAAATGGTCAGACCCTTGGTCAGCCTGCTAGTCAGCTCAACTTCTGCCACCCATCCAAAAAACGGGGGATGGGGCCCCACACCCCAGGGCCCACAAATTTATGGGGCACTAGAGGATCAGAGCAGCAGTAAGAACCTGGAGCAGTGGCCCACCCTCAGACATCCCAAGAACCACAGAGAGCCACTGCCGGGTCGGCAGGCCTGGCCCTCCGTGCCACCTCCAGACTCGTATTAACTCCTCAAATGGGGGTCCAACTAATTGATTCTGATTTTAAAGGACCCCTAGAGCCTGGCAAGGTAGGGCTATTAATTGGAAGATCATCCACTACCTTAAGAGGACTGCATATCCACCCTGGAGTAATTGATCCTGATTATACAGGAGTGATCAAGATAATGGTAGACTCTCCAAAAGGTATTACTGCCATCTCTCCAGGAGACCGCATAGCTCAGTTGGTCATTTTGCCTGGTCTACATGACCAGTTCACAGCTAAACAGAAAGAGAGAGGAGAACAGGGTTTTGGATCTACAGGCACTGATCTAACGTTCTTATCATTAGATTTAGATCAGAGGCCAGTGTTAGAACTAGTGATAGACAATGTTAAGATCTTGGGGCTGTTAGACACGGGAACTGATAAAAGTATCGCAAAAAAGGATTGGCCCTCGGGCTGGCCAATACAAGTGTCTTCACAGACCCTGCAGGGCCTAGGATATACCAAATTGCAAGACATGAGCGCAAGACAATTACAGTGGGCTGATAATGAAGGCCATTTGGGCCTGATTCAGCATTATGTACTTGAGCTTCCTGTTTCCCTTTGGGAACGGGGCTTATTAAAAGATGGGCTTTAGATTAAACAATGAATATTCCCTTATTTCAACCAAGATTATGAATGACATGGGTTATCACCCAAGTTTTGGCTTAGGAAAACATTTACAGGGTAGACGAGACCCTATCCAAGCCCAGCAGAGAAAACCTTGACAGGGACTGGGTTTTTCCTAGGGGCCACTGGGGAGGGCATTCCCATCACGTGGAAAACAGAGGAACCCATATGGGTTCCTCAGTGGCCCCTCTCCTCTGATAAACTAGAGGCAGCCCAAAATTTAGTTAGAGAACAGTTACAATTAGGACATATTAAACCTTCTGTGTCACCATGGAATACACCAATTTTTGTTATAAAAAAGAAATCTGGAAAATGGAGGCTTTTGCATGATCTCAGAGCCATAAATAATCAAATGCAGATTATGGGCCCCGTGCAACATGGCTTACCTCTCTTGTCTACTCTTCCTGCCTGCTGGCATGTTATTGTAGTGGATATTAAGGACTGTTTATTCTCCATTCCTCTTTATCAAGAAGATACAGAGAGATTTGCCTTCACTATTCCTGCCTATAATTGACCAGACCAGAGATATGAATGGATAGTGTTGCCCCAGGGCATGGCTAATAGTCCTACTATGTGTCAACTGTTTGTAGGACAAGCACTCGAGCCTGTGAGACAAAAATTTCCCAAAGTAAGATGCATCCATTACATGGATGATGTTTTATTAGCTGCCAAAAATAAAGATGAGACAGAGGAGGCATATACATGCTTAGTGAAAGCCTTAGAGGCCAAAGGTTTATTTATAGCCCCTGAAAAGGTGCAGATAAATGGTATAGTTGATTATTTAGGAGCCAAGGTTGATTTAAAGGGTATTTACCCTCAAAAGCTAGAGATAAGAAAAGATAATTTAAAAACCCTAAATGATTTTCAAAAGCTACTTGGAGATATTAATTGGATAAGGGTGTATTTAAAATTAGCCAATTATGAATTAAAGCCATTGTATAATATTTTGAAAGGAGATTCAGCCCTAGACTCCCCCCAGAGTCTTAATGAAGAGGCATGAAAAGCCCTCGATTTAGTTGAGAGTAGGTTACAAAATGCCAACCTAAAAAGAATAAATGAGAATCAAGAGTTTCTTTTATGTATTCTCCCCACCAAATGTCAACCCACAGGGCTGTTATGGCAGGATGGGCTGCTTTTGTGGATACATCCTAAAATATCCCCAGCCAAGTCAATAGAATATTTTCCTACAGCTGTTGCCAGTTTAGCCCTAAACGGGATTCAGCAGTCCCTGCAATTTTTTGGAAGATTAGCTGCCTCCATTATTGTACCCTATTCGGCTAATCAGGTTCTTACCTTGTGTACAGTTGTGGATGATTGGGCAGTTTTGCACTGCACATTTGCTGGAAAGATAGATAATCACTATCCTCAGCACCCACTTATGACCTTTTTTAAAGAAAATTCTGTGGTTTGTCCAAAAGTGACTAAATCTCAGCCCATTGCCGGAGCAGTCAATGTGTTTACAGATGGTTCTAAAACAGGCTGTGGGGGTGTATATGGTAGAAGGTCAAAAGCCTGTACAATGTCAGTTTCATCCAGGCTCGCCACAAGAGGTAGAGCTACAAATTGTATGCAAAGTGTTTGAAGATTGTTCCTTTTCTTTTAATTTAATTTCTGATTCTGCCTATGTAGTAAATGCCCTTAAGGTGTTAGAAACAGCAGGCCCATTGCGGCCATCTAGCACTGTTAGTGCCTTCTTTCGTCAACTGCAGGCACTGATTTTGAGTCGTACTAATGGATTCTTTCCTCAACATATCCAGGCCCATACAGGATTACCTGGTCCTTTAAGCAGTGGTAATAATATTGTAGATCTTTCTACAAGGTAAGATTGGGCTTTTGCAGCTACTGCCACTGAACATGCAATAGAATTTCATAAAAATTTTCATGTTAATGCTAAGGCTTTGCAACAGAAGTTTTCTTTGTTGCGTGCTGACACACACCAAGTTGTTCTAAATTGCCCTCAATGTGTTGTTCATCAGTCTCCTCAGGGCTTGGAGTAAATCCTCGAGGATTATATCCTCTAAAAATTTGGCAGATGGATGTTACTCATATTTCAGAGTTTGGAACACTTAAATATGTACATGTATCAATAGATACTTGTTCTGGCGTTATGTATGCCTCTACAATGACTAGAGAAAAAGCAAAAAATGTTATAGCCCACTGCCTTAAAGCGTGGGCAGCTTGGGGAAAACCCCTACAATTAAAGACTGATAATGGCCCTGCTTATACTGGACAACAAGTAACCTCCTTTTGTGAGCATATGGAGGTTCAATTACTTCATGGATTACCTTACAACCCTCAAGGTCAAGGCATTGTTGAGCGCACACATCGCACTCTTAAAGAATGTTTATTTAAACAAAAAGGGGGAGTTGGCTACGGCCGCTCCCTAAAGAGAGACTTTCTTTAGCCTTATTTACCATTAATTTTTTAAATTTGGATTCCAATGGATTATCCGCTGCTGACAGGCATTGCACACCTCGGGGTGGCTGTCAAGGCATGATAAAATGGAAAGATATCTTGACAGGAGTCTGGAATGGTCCAGATCCAGTGCTAACTTGGGCGAGAGGGTCTGTTTGTGTTTTCCCTCAGGACCGACAGGACCCAATCTGGGTACCCAAGCAGCTGATCAGGAGAGTCCCGTACTCGGACTCGAAAGATGGCGATGATTAAGAACCCATTGCTGCTCAACCTGACCAGCCTGCTAATACTGCAAGGAACAGCAGAGCTACGCTGGATTCTATCCGTATCCCCGAGACCAATGCCAATTCGTCATGATGCTAGATTGTTTCCACGTTTATTTACTAGTAATTGGACTGGACAGTTTGACAGCTTAATAGAAGAACTTCGAGTGGCTGTCATAACTGTTAATTCCACCAGGATGGATGCTGGCTTAGCTGAAGGATTGGCCACCTGGCTTGCCGCTGCCATAGATTATTTGAAAGAGTGGGTGGGATTAGGAGCTATGACCTGCCTGATGGTGCTAGCCGCCGGGGTCTGCCTGTGGTGCCTTTGCCGCATTAGGCTCCAGCAACACTAAGATGCAGCCATGATTGCCCAAGCCTTTATAACCATTGATGTTGGACAGTCTCCCAATGTTTGGCTTCCTGCCTTAAAAGATTAAGGTTTTTTGCAGGTTGCGAGGCTAGTGCACTGCAGTTGAGCACCTCAGCTATATTTTGGAGGGCTCAAGGAGAGCATGTCTGTTTGCATGTGGGTTTCTCACCCTAATGTCCGACCTCTGTGAAAAAAGAAAAAAAGGGTGTCGAATGAGTCCCATAATCCCTAGGGGAACGCCCCAAAAGGAGTCTTGGGATAATGTTCCTTGCACAACAGAGAGTAGACCTCTGCACTCACCTGCTATAATTTTAATTTTAACAAAAAGGGGGAACTGTAGAGAGCTGCGGAGCCGCACCTTAAAGATGGCACTGACTTCCGCCTCCCACCTTCCCGATAGTGAGCGCTCTCTGGGGTAAACAACTCCTTATTTGGCTAAGGCTGAGTACTTGTTTTGCTTCCACGTATGTGGACCTATTGGCAAGGCCCACGTGGCGCTTGGTGATTGGTTATCCTGAAGGCATATAGCTGGGTGGGGCTTCCCCCAGAGAGACAGAGAGGGAGAGAGAGGGAGAGAGAAGATCCATGTACAAGGTCCTGAATAAATCGCTGAAAGAAGAGCCTAGTGTCCTGTCTTCCTTGCAGGCGAGGTAGAAGTGACAAATAATAAAGAGGTTTTTTTTTAATTTTTTGAAAGATTTATTTATTTATGTGTTTGAGTGATCAATTTGCATGTATGCCTTTCTGCTGAAGAGGGCATCAGATTACACTAGAGATGGTTGTGAGCTACATTGTGGTGGTTGGATATTAAACACTGGACCTCTGGAAGAGCAGCCAGTGCTCTTAACCACTGAGCCACCTCTCCAGTCTCCTCTACCCTTTACTGAGGAGGAGAAAGAGGTAGAGGAGCGCAGGCCGCTACAGGACTAACAGGAGACAAGGGGAGGAAAAAGCAGCTAGGTACACAGAACACACAGCTGCTGTTACAGCCCAAGTGCTTTGTTCCCTCAAGAAGATAAATGCCACAGTTGGCTTTCTCCCTGAAAACAGAACCCACAAAGCTCTGGGTCAATTCCACCTTCCTCTTGTCTGTCTGACAAGCCCATGGACATTCCATGCCTCTATAGCCCACACCAAACCACAGAGAGCCCAAACACCAAGATGCATAGGCAAATCCAACACTTCCCATCTAAAGGTGAGGGGCCACATGGTACAAGGGAGTTTTTCCCTGAGGGTTCCACTAGAGCATAGCAACAATCCCTAATGTCCAATTAAGGGCAAAAACTCCAGCTGATCTTTAGAACTAGTTCTTTTCAAAGACAGGCTTAAAAATATACAACATAAACATGTCTTAGATGTAGTTACTATTGCTGTGAGGAGACATCAAGACCAAGACAGTTTATAAAAGAAAGCATTTAATTGGAGACTTGCTAGCAATTTTAAAGGGTGGTGGCAAGCAGGCATGGAACTAGTGAAGACGCTAAGAGCTTACATTCTGGTTGGCAGGAGAGAGACACACACAAATGCACACATGGGGGGGGGGGGTTAGTTTTTGAAACCTCAAAGGCCACTGTCAGTGACATACCTCCTAAGTCACAAACTAGGGAGCACAGATCACAGATCTGAGTCTACAGGAGCCATTCTCATTCAACACAACACAAAGCTTAGTATCTCCATCAATTAACTGAACACTAATCATGTTCCTAAATTTTGAAGAACCAACCCAACATCTTCTAAAACTCAGCTTTGTTCCCATTAAACACCAACTCCATAATCTCCAATTCCTTAGTTAACACTATCTATTATTGTACTCTGCCTTTGTGATTTTGACTACTGTAGTGGCTGTATGAATGAAATCATGTTATTTGTTCCTTAGTAATTGGTTTCACATACTATCCTCAAGAATCATCCATCCTGATCCATAGTACAAAATCTCCTTCCCTTTTTATTAAAATGAGTACTACCACACTGTGTAGATAGCTGTATTTTGTTTACCCATTCATTCACTGTTGGATAACTAGGCTGTTTTCATCTTCTTGCTACAGTGAAAAGGCTACTTTGAATGTAGATGCCCAACTATCTGTTTGAGTCCCCGGATTTTACTTGTTTTAGGTACAAACCCAGAGTGAAGCTATGGGATCTCATGTCCACACATATCTCTGAAGGAGGCACTACACTGTGTTCCATGACAGATGTACTGTTTACAGCCTGACCATAGTATACAAGGATACCAATAACCTCTCATCACCAACACTACTTCCTCAATATTAATCATCTTAGTGTGTGAGGTAGTACCCTCATTTGGTTAATTTGTATTTGTGATAATTACTCATACATTTGTTCATCTGGCTGCTTGTTAAAGGAATGTCTATTCAAATCCTTGGCTCACAGGAACAGAAAGATTGCTTAGCAGATAGGAGAACTTACTGCTCTTCCAGAGGACATGGGTTTAATTACCAGAAGCTACATCTTACAGCCAATAACCACATGTAATTCTAGTTCAAGGCCCTCTTTCAGCCTCTGTTGGCACCCACCTCCACCTGGAATTGACACATATCAAATATGAAATGGTCAAAGATGAATAAAAAGTAAAATTGATCTCTTTCCCATAATTCTATTAGGGTTGGAGAGATGATCAGGGGCCAAGAGCAATGGTTCTTCTTCCATAGGGCTAGAGATATTGCCCAGCAGTTAAGAGAATCTGCTGTTCTTGCAGAGGACCTAGGTTAAACTCCAAGTTTCTCTAGTTCTATGGAAGCAGATGCCCTCTCCCAGTCTCTATGGGCACAGCACTCACATGCTGCAGACATTCAGGTAAGGTGGCTGTTTCACTGTGCTTAATTCTAATACTTCTTCATATAATATGGACACCAATAGCTTGTCAGAAGATAAAAAGTACCCAAGTAATTCTGTCCCTTTCTGTGAATGGGGCTTTTAGTCTCCTCACAATGTCTTTTGACATACAGAATTTTTGAATTATGAAAATTCAACCTGTCCTTAATTTTTTTTTTCTTTTTTGGTTGTTTGTGCTTTAGTGTTTTATTGGTCAGGGTTCTCTAGAGAAGCAGAACTGGTAGAATGAAAATATATTTAGAGAACCTATTGGAATACCTTATATTAGATGTAGTCCAGCTAATCCAACAATGTCAGTCTACAAATGAAAATCCAAGAATCCAGTACTTGTTCAGTCATCGAGACTAGACACAGTACCTGGTCTTCAGTATATGCCAGAATCCTAAAGAAATATGTTCTAATACCAAGGAAGGAATGGATCTGCCAATGAGTGCAAGAGAAAGCAGACACAGAGTGAAAACTTCCTTCCTTCATGTCCTTTATAGAGACTGCCAGCAGCAGTATGGCCTAGATTAAAGGTAGACCTTCCCACTTCAAAAGATTTAATTAAGGAAAAAAAAAAAAAAACACCTCAATGTGCTCAGTCATCTAGATTTTAGTCACAGCCAAGTTGGCAACCAATAATAGTCAATATAAGTCCACACCTTGCCAGCTTGACACAGAATTATATCTCCTTATGTCATGCTTAATTTCCAAATGAAAACAATAACCAGGTCGTAATTATGCCTAATATGATATAACTATCCCTCATACAACCAACTGCAAATACATTCTAAATTTAGAATAGTTGAAAATGTTCCCTAAAGGGCATTCTTTTAGTATCTCACACTTAATTATGACAACCACTGATATTCTGACTGATGTTACATGATTAAGAAATCAAGAAAACAAATGTCTGTGCAACCCCTTCTTAAAAAAATAAAAAACACTTGTATTAATTATATTATCATTAATTATCCTTGTTATGCAGCTAGTCATGTGGTCTTGCTGGCATTGATAACCACCTTCCCGTAAAACCATTCAGTATTTCTCCATCATCAACAAGCACCTCCATGAGTCTTAGTTCCTTCCCTAGAGAAGTGACCCACACCTTTGTTATCCTGCCTAGATCAAGTTACTAGTTTCCCATTGACTTTAGTCACAGAACATGAAAGCACCAAGAGGTACCCAGAAAGGATCTCCTGTACTCCAAACCTAATGTTTGTTACCTCAATATCCCTATGCTAATCTGAATCAATCATGTCCTCTAATACAGTTTATTCCTTTAGGCTGTTGGCTTAAAGACATTAGAAGTCCAAAGAGACCAGGGGAGGGTCTAAGCTTCTAGTTCAGTGGAATGTTTGCTGTGAGGCAGGAGGACTCACTCTATCTTCTAGGGCCAAAACTTCTAGGCTAGCAGAATTTAAGGCTGTGGAAACAGGAAGTACAAACTTTTCCTAATGGATCACTAGGGGTGACAGTGAGTAAAATTACTAGCTGTTCCAGCTGATTCTAAAACTTCCTGGATCCTGGCTATAGGAGAAACCATACCATATACTGGATTCTAATTTAAAGCATATACTACCTTCTGGAGAACCCTCATCTAGCCCTCCAGGTTGAATCTAACTGGCACTATGACTGGGTCTTCAAAATGCCATTATACCTTTCTATTAGCAACTGCATCAGGATGGTGATGGACATAGTAAGACCAGGAAATTCCATGATCATGGCCCTACTGTCACACTTCTATGGCTGTGAAGTGAGTTCCTTAGTCAGAATCAATTCTGTATGGATAAGGCATTATTTAAGCCATGGATGGTGGTTTTGTAGAGGCATTACATGCAGGAAAGGCAGCATCTACTCCAATAAGGACAATGCACAAGGCTAACACAGAAGAAGTGATGATTCAATGAGTCAATCCCCCCCATCACACCATATCTGGTGTTCAATATTGGTCTCTGCTGTTGGCTGTTGGCAGATCTGGCACCCAGCAGCAGCTGTGGTCAGGTCAGCCTTGGGAAGTGGAAGTCCATGTTGTTGAGCCCATACATAGCCCCCATCTCTGCCACCATGACTACTTTGTTCATGGGCCCAATGGGCAATGTCAAGAATGGATGGGGAAAGAGGCTGACTGTCCACAGAACACGTCATCCTATCTATTTGATTACTGAACTCCTCCTCCTCCTAAGGTTAAAGTCACCTTTTGAGCATTTACATTGGACACAAGTATCTTTACACCCTTTGCCCATTTGGAAAATCTATCCACTTACTTCTTCCCCAGATGTCTTTCTCACCAATTCTCCAATCATGGCCTTTCCAAGTCCCTCATCCAGCCAGTCTATTGACTTCTGTCTTAGGGTTTCCATTGCTGTTAAGAGACACCATAACTTATGGTAACTCTTATAAGGAAAAACATTTAATGGGAATGACTTACATTTTCAGAAGTTTAATCCATTACCATTATGACAAGACATGGCAGTATGCAGGCAGGCACAGTACTGAAGAAAGAGCTCAGAGTTCTTTCTACATCTTCAATCTAACAGTAAGTAAGCTAATTCACTAGACATAACTTAAGCATGAAACCTCAAGGCTCACCCTCACAGTAACCGACTTCCTCCAACAAAGCCACACCTTTGGGGTCATTTTCTTTCAAACTACCATTGGTATAGCCCAATCAGAAAATAATTGCCTGTCTGGCCAGTTTTTCTTCCAAACAAAATGTATGATCATGTGTAGTATACCCAAAGTTCTGCCCACTGAGAAGATTTTTCCTTCACCGATGTCTTGCAGGATTGTCCCAGGAAGGGTTTATAATGCTACAGGTAGGCACTTCTGTCTAGTGCCTACATAACATAAAGAATCATCAGTAAGCCAGGCCTTAGTCTTCTTTTCCTCAGAAAATTGATCATAGGGCACACCTCAAGAGGCTTTAGGTAAGAGCACTGTAATAAGGAGAAACCATAGACATTTGGGCACCTTCACATAAGGTGCTTGTGCCTTCAGGACCTGCTGGAGGCCAGTCATACATACACTACTTCCATTTGACCATGGACTGCTGCTGTGCATGTCCTACTTTATAACATGACTTGCTGGGTCAGATAACACCCAGCTCATGATTGGCAGCTCAGATCACATGGTAATTTGGTGGTCCATTGTCAAATGTTCAGTTTCCACTAGGACCCAAAGGCACGCCAAAAGCTGTCTTTCAAGAAGAGAATATTGTCTGCTGATGAAGGTTGAGCCCAACCAAATGTCTTTTCCGTAATTCACCTATAGGAACTGCCAAAGGCTCCAAACAGGATCCACTGCCACTGACACCCCAAGTACCATCAGGTCTTGTAGATCATATGGTCCAATTGGTACAGCAGCCTGGACCTGTTGAAGAACCTTCTCACAAAGAACTCACACAAAGCTGGCAGCTTTTCAAGCACTTGGAATATGAGTTGTAATGAGGCACCCCAAATGCGGAATGCGCTGTCTCTAGAATCCAAATAGGCCCACTAAAGATTGTACTACCTTCTTGGTGTTGAGAGGGACGAAGTGCAATAACTTATTCCTAGCCTTAGAAGGAATATCTCTGCATACCTCACACCACTGGACTTCTAACAATTTCATTGAGGTAGAATTTATTTCCTATAGTCTGATGAGCATATGTGTTACCAATAGGTCCAAAGTGGTTGCTACCAACTGTTCACTTTGTCCAATCAGCATAATGTCATCAATATAGTGCACCAATATGGTATTAGCTGATCATCCAGGGGAATGGGCCATTTCTGAGGCTGTCCGTCTCTGGTGTTGGCAAAACTTACAGCACTGGAGAGGCCAGATGTCTTCCTCAACTTATTATACTCTATTTATTGAGACAGGGTCTCTAACTGAGCCCAAAGCTAGCCAACTGAGCTAATCCAGCTGCATCTGGAAACGCAGTCTCCTCAAGAGTAAGGATTATAGGCAATATCTACCTGATTTTTTGTGGGACTGGGAATCTGAATGCCCACGCTTATATCAGCATGGTAAGCACTTTATCCACCTGGCCATCTGCCCAGTTTGTTTCACCCTTCACTGCCTGGACTGAACTCCCCTGACCACTGAATGGGGTACACAAGGTCCCTACCCTCCCAGCCAGGACAAGTTTTTTCATATCTAACAGTGAAAAACAAAAGAGTAAGTTACAAGTCCTTACATCTTCCTGAGATGGCTTGTCTACAGCTTCAGACATAAAACGCACTTTTAGCCAAAGGGCATTTGTTCATCTTCCCTGCCTATACAAAATTCACTGGCTCAATGGGAGGGGAAAGAACAGAGCCTTCTATGATAATCATTATAGTAATATTAAAGATTAATTTCCAAAATCAGACAACCATGATTCCCTGCAAACAAGGAGGCATACAGAAGAAAGAGGTCTGAAGCAGAACGGGATGGAAACCATCCCAGCAATGGATCTGTACGCATACTTTCACAAAGATGTAGTTCCCTTTCTGCCTCACTAACAGTTGCTTTATAAGTTTCCTTAACTTCTAGCATTTTCCCAGAAGCCTCACTCTCAGAGTTGAGCTCCTACAATTCCAGGGACAATAGAAGGTAAGTCAAAATGGCAATACTGGGCATTCTTCTCTGTGACACAAACACAGAAATTCTGACTGCTTCTCCATCCTGGGAATGTGACAAGCCCTTAAGTGGCAACAGAAAAACCACTTGGACTAGAAAAGGATCTGCAACTTAAGAATCAAACCAAGTCAGCCAAATGCTGAAACATACTACGTTTACATTTTTAGGCTACTTCAAAAGGTACAGACATTTGGGGAAAGGAGGAATGCTAAGAGAAGGAACATAAAACAAATGAAAGTACTGATGAACACACAGAGCATCTTGTTTTTAAAAGTACTCATCAAAAAATAATGAAAGCGTTTTAACAAAGGGAAGAAAATCAGCCCATAACAGACACTGACTTCCAACATTCCTTCATTCCTTACATACAGCAGAGTAACTCTATACGACTCTGAAAAGTACCAGATTTAATTGTAACACTGGGATAAACAGCCAAAAAGTAGGGGCATGCAGTAGCAAGATATAAATCAAGTGCTTACTAACTACCACACTCCAATTAAAAGACTAAGAGCTCATGACAAGCAACCAACACAGACCAGCAAATGGGAAGGATGAGATGAACCTTCAACATCCAGTCCAACCCCCAAGATCTTCGTTCAGGAAATGATAGGGATATACAGCTGGACAGTATCCATGACTGGCCAAAGCTAGGCTGATTCAAGTAGTGAAATGACCATAATAATAAAATGAAGCCAAAACAGATTGCTTTGACTTGATTCTTTCTGGTTTGTTTGCTTATAAGACAAGGTCTCAGGTTTGTCTTGAACTTGTAAGCTTCCTGAGTGCTGGGATTAAAAGCCTTGCCCCACCAAATACGTAGCTTCCAGTTTGGATCTTGAAGATCTCCAAAAGTCATGTGTTAAAGGCATAGTCTCTAGCATGGTGCTATTAAGAGGTGGTTAGTCTTTACGGAACCCATTGAAGACTTGAAATCACTGAAGGCATGACGTCCTTCCTCTCTTTTGTATTCCTCAGCCATGAAATAAACAGTTTTGCTCATGTGTCACTGCAGGCTCAAACTCAGCTAACGGCTGGAACAACAGGGACCACTGACTATCGGCTGAAATTTTTAAAATGCAAGCCAAAATTAACTTGCTTTTATAAACTGGTAACCGCAGTTGTTTGTTGCAATGACAGAAAGATGACTTATATATAAACAAATACTTGAAAATAGACTGGGACTCAGGAATGAGCTTAGTTGATTAAAAAAAAAAAAAAATGCTTTCCAGGTAAGCATAAAAACCTGAGTTTGGATCCCTAGCACCCATGTAAAAAGCTGAACACAGCAATACGTGTCTATAATTCTAATAATAGGAAGGTGAAAACATAGCCACAAGAGCTCAGGACAACAGCAAAATATCTAAGAGGAGTCTCAGTGAGGATTCATTACTGACAGACCAGAAGTCAGGGCTCTTGAACCAGATCTACAACTAAGTTCAATGAACATTTGCAGGTTGGCCTGACTTGACAAAAGGGTCCTACTGCATGACACTCTGCAGCCCCCAAGGCCACTAAAACAAAGAGGTGTTGGAGAGGCAGGAAAGGTGAAGGAAGAAAGTGGATTTGTTTGTTTTTGTTTTTAACATTTTATTAAATTTTCTTTTGGGTGTTGCTAAGGGGATGAGGCAAATATAGAGACTGAGAAATGAGTAGAATTGGGGTGCATAATGTGTAATTCCCAAAGAATAAAAATGATATTAAAAAAAATAAGGTAGAGGGGGGTGGAAATGGTACTCAGTGCTTAAAAAGTACTTGTTACTTTTACAGAGGACCCATTATGGTTCCCAGCACCAACAAGTCAGATAACATTAATCTGTAACTCCAGCTCCTTGAGAAACAGCCCCCTTCTGTTCTCCTTGGGCACTGTATGCAGACATTCATGAAAGTAAAACACTCATACACATATAAATTAAGTAACAAAGTATTTTTAAGAGGAAGAAGACAATTGAAAAGAAACTCAATGTTAAACCTCTAGCCTCTGCACATATGAACACATACACATACAAATTAATAGCTTGACAGGAAAATGAAGTACCTCCATCAAAAAAGTAGCTAGTAGACTAAAGGAGAAATTAAGTACAGCTTCTGAGAACAGTTTAGGGAAGAGCAACTTTATAATGTCTGGCACTAGAAAAACAAAACACCACGAAATCAGGCCTAAAAATCTGGCTAATGACCCAAAGCAGATCTGGGGAAACACTGGGCAAATTTACTAGGTGGGTTCTATGAAACATCTAGATTGTGCTCTCCCACCCACAGCCAAGCAAGACTGTGAATTCCCAGAAGGCTGGAAATGTTGCAGATTAAAAGAAACTAGCAAGACAAAGCAACCGAATGACTGTGGACTCCAGGGCTAGGATTTGTTTGATCTATATTAATAAGAAACTGGCTAAAGTTGGGCAATGCACCGAGAGTAGATAATAATATCACCGTAAAATTAATTTACTGAGAGAGAGAGAGTCAGGCGAGCCCTTCTAAAATAACAATTCCAGGTCAACAACACAAAGTACAACAAATTCTTTCACTACTGGTTGGGTTCATGATAGAAGAAGCAGCTCATTTCCTTAGAAGACTATATACACATATGCTCCAAGACTTGTAAAAATAAAGTCTTGTTGAGTCTCAATTGTGCAGAGATATGGGTGGGACCTATCAGGTCTTCTGTGGGACCTCGTGTGCTAACCCATCTCCAATAAAATATTCTCAATACAGAGGTGGAAAGATAGCTTAGCAGTTCATCCTATGTATAGTTCTTGCAGAAGATCTGAGTTTGATTCACAGCATCCAGATCATGTAACTCAAAATTGCCCATAATTCTAGTTCCAGAGGATTCAATTCCTCTTCTGGCCTCCACATAGTGTTTAAAAATGAAAAAGAAGCCAAGTGTGGTGACACATGCCTTTAGCCAACCCAGTCTACAGACCTACTTCCAGGACAGCTAGGGCTACAAAGAAAAACACTTTCTAGAAAATATAAAATAAAATAAAATAATAATAATAAAATAAAAACAGGTAAAGAGAACCTGACCCCAACAATAACCAAGTACTAGTCCACTCCTTCCACTGACAAGGCACATAGTAAGCCCAGAAGAGTTAGGAGAAAATTCATAGTTAAGTAGCTGGTTAGAAAACTAGAGCCCAAGGACAACTCTCCATACATTGTCCTAATACACCTTAGTGCTTCCATCAGCACCTCACAGAATTCAGAGTCCTTGACTCATATCTCATAAGATTTCAGTTAGAAACACAATGAAGGCAAGTCAGGAAAGACAACAGAAGTCATAAAGGTGGAGGGCAGAGGGATTCTTAGCTATGCAGGCCTATCACTCGTCTCCAAAAGTAGCCAGCATTAAACTGCCTGGACAGAAACAAACTCAAAACATGTGTGCATGCATATCTACCAGCACTGACTGCATTTACCTGTCTGGGACTTTGTGGTGGCCATGTAGCACTGGTTCTGAGGTAGCGACTGGTGGAGGACTGGGAAGGTTGGTAAAAGCTGCTGTCGTCCACATTCAGAAATGTTTCTGTTGATGTCCTCTTTTGGTTCTTTATGGTCTCGAACTTCTCTGTGGTCTTTGCTGGCTCCATGCTTCAAAACAAAGACAAGTAATTACAATAACTGCAGAAGCAGAGGGTGACTGAAATAGCATGCATCCAAAAATCAATTCTTTTTCTCATTAATTCCCATTAACTGAAAGATAGGCCATGGTGGAGAAAGGTAGAAAGTCCACAAATCTTCATGGTACAACTATCAGCAAAGAAGTACCTAGCTCTAGAACCAAGAGCAGAATACTCAGCTCTATTATCCTTTGCAGCATGAAGAATCGGGTATGAGAGCCGATTTCATAGTTTAAACGTATCTCTGATGAATAGGTCATTTAATAATTCCCCCTTGTCACTACAGTGAATGATTCCATGCCAGATAGCAACTGAGGAGAGAAGTGGGGGGCGCATGGGTAGAGAATCATGAAGTTTTCTTAAGGAATGAGTGATTTAAGATAATATATAGTCTTCACTGCTAAGGAATAGTGACTTGAAGGCATTAGATAAGAAGCCTACCAAAATTTGCCAGGCAGTGGGGGTGTACACATTTAATCCCAGCACTCAGGAGGCAAGAGGCAGGTGGATCTCTTGAGTTCTAGACAGCCTGGTCTACACGCTGAGTTTCAGAACAACCTAGGCTACACAGAGAAAAACTGTCTCAAAACAACAACAAAGAAGCCTATCAAAACTTCAAGGTTAGCTGGGCAGTAGAGCTATAACTGTAAAGGTAGGGGAGGAAGCCATGTTAGCACATTGCGCTGTACCTGCAGGAGAGATAGAGACTAGAGTATAGGGAGGCCTAGGCTGCCTTGTCTCTTAAAAGTGTTCTTCTTAAAGAGGCAGGCCCATAATCCAATAATCTCCTGTATTGATTTTTAGTCTAGCAGTTAGCTGTGATACCAATAACGAACACCCTTGCCTCCACTCCAAATTGCATGTACACCACTAAACCTACCCTCTTTATGACCATAAACTCACTGATGCTTTGAAGATAGCTTCATCTTCCAGTTTAAGCCACATACAATTCAGCTTGAACTAAATTGTACTGTGCAACAAGTAACTACCAAGAATGAAAGGCATTCCAAGATAAGGTTTTCTCCAGCTCATACAGTTTCTGAGAACACAGGATATCCACACATAAAAGAATGAAGTAGGCCAGGTGTGGTAATTTAGGACTTTAATCCTAGCACTCTTCAAGGCATCTCACTGAGTCTGAGGCCAGTCTGGTCTACACAGTAAACTCTAGGGCAGTCAGAGCTATACAGAGAGACAGTGTCTCAAAATAATAAAAATAAAGAAGAGAAGGTGAAGGAGAAAGCTTCTTTCTTCATACTATATACAAAAGAATACACACACACATACATTCTCTCTCTCACACACACACATACATACATTCTGCCCCCACACACACACTCTCCCACACACACACACTCTCTCTCTCCCACACACACATACATACATTCTCTCTCTCACACACACACAGTAGCATTTAAGGCTACTCCTAGCCTTAAATGCTCAGGACTCTACCTAGACAGAACCTGGGTGGCAATGTGAGTTCTCAGCCTGACAATTCACTGCAATTAGGACTCAACACTAAATTTCATCAGGACCAATAACCAATTCTCCATATGGCAGAATCATCTTCCCCTAGACACCTAAACTGAATTAGCTAGAATAAGTAGGAGTGGGTTATAAAAAACAGATCCAGAGGAAAAAGTAGATAACAAACAACTCCTAAAGCATGTACAATTCTAACAGAAAAGAAGCTAGAAAATCTTAAAGATCTAGGTCAAGTGAAGAGTTCTCACAAATTACACCAGGAACACAGCCCCAAACATAAAGTTGATAAACTAAATTCAATCAGATGAGACATCAAATTTGAGTTCATCAAAATGAAAAATCAGTCTAGGTATGGTGGCAAGCAACTGTAAGACTAGTAGTCAGGATTCAGGGACAAGAGCTGCTGTACACCTTGGCAATTATACTCTTGAATACTTAACCCAGAAGTAGAAAAAATTACATACACATAAATATAAATAGTCGTAACAGTTATAACCAAATAGCCTAAGACTGAATACACTAACTCGGGAGACAGAAGCACAGGGACCACTATTCTGAAGAAAGTCAAGTCTACCAAGCAAGTTCAAGAAAAGACCTGGACATATAAAACAGCCTGAGAATGAGAATATGCCTCCTAACTGACAACAAGGCTCCAGAAATCCTGGAGCTGAGGATTACTCTGTGGTAGAGGACTTGCCCACTGGATTGAACATGAAAACCAGCAATGAGTGTGTAAAAGGGAGGGAAAAAAAGCAACAGAAATCTTAAAGCTAACAAAATACTTTTAACATAAAAGGGAAGAAGATGTAAAAGGTATTTCTCCATCAATAACAGTTGGCAAATGAGCTCTAAGAAGAGCCATATCACATTGGCAGGTGTGAGAAAGTCCAAGTTAAATCATGACAAGGTGCTGACACAGCACATTAGACACCAAATCACAGCAGCAGCAGCAGCACAACACTGGCAATGATGGACACCAGAAACCAAGTACCTCCAACAATTAAGATGACTTGGGAAGCAATGGAGCTCTCCATCAAGCCTGAGGACCTGCATTCAATCCCTAGAACCTACATTTGCAAGGACAGAGCCAAGTCCAGTAAACTGGCATTTGACTACATACATACTTACATTCACTCATATACAATAAATAAAAAAAATAACTAAATAAAATACAATTTGAAAACTTTTTAAATGTTACTACTGATAATTCAGGAAAGGGCACATGTGTATCTCAATATTATTTTTGAAACTTCCTGTTAATCATTAACTTTTAGCTTTCTTGGTTTTTTCTATTAGCATATTTTAATCCACTATTATTTTTTAACAGTCTCAGGCTTTTTCCTTTTACTATTAGCATATTTTAAATACACATAATAGGATTCATTATGATACTTTCATACATGTATACAACGTACTCTAAGCATATTCACCTTTTATTATCCCCCCTCTCTAGTATGTTTTTTGGTTTTCTTTTTTTCTTTTTTTTTTTTTTTTTGGCAGGGTCTCTCTATGTATCCCTACCTGTGCTAAATTCACATCCATCCACATTGGTCTCCTGAGTGCTGAATTAAATGCATATGCCACTATTCCCAACTACCTTCTTTTTCTTTTTTTAAGATTTATAATAAATTATATGTAGGTATGTTAGTCTGCCTGTGATTATGTGAAAATCAATGCAGGTGCCTAAGGCACCAGAGTCATCAGAGTCCAAGGAACTAAAGTCACAGGCATTGTGAGCCCAATACAGGTGCTGGGTCCTCTGGGAGAGCAGCTGTACAGATACGAGGTCCTTATGCTCACATGCACTAGGAAAACCAGGAATGTTAAAAACACAGGGTGGGCGCACGCATGTAACTTATTTTCCACCCAGGCAGCTAGAAATGGATGTGGATAATGATCTGTTGACCTCTATGCTATCTATAGAGCCAAGCTAGCCCTGGCTCCCCAGATTCTTATGTTTATCTTAGATTCTTTCTAGAACTTTATCTAGATCATTGTTTCTCAGTCAGTAGAACCCATTAAGATCTGGGAAATGTCGCATGCACTTTACAAATGGAGCAGAGGTAGTTAATATCCTGATGATCTCTGTTTGTGCTATCTGCGTGGTCAGGCCATATAGATTCAAGCTAGCCAAGCTGGGAACTGGGAGCCTCAAGGCCAAGTGACTAGCAGGTGTTCCGTTAGGTTGAACCCATATAGATGCCTGGCAAGAGGACAAAACATCTGATGACTATGGGACTCAAAACTGCAAAGTGGGCTGATGGTAAGCAGCTCCACCTACACCTGATGCAGAGACTACAGGCCCACTCATGGCACTCGGACAATCTGAACCAGTACCACAAAGATAAAGACAAGCATTCTTGGAAAAATAAACATGAATAAAAGCTGCCGCATCCAAAGAGAATTCTTCTGCGGAATCAGAATTCCTAAGAGACTGTGGAAGAATTGTAGCATCTCTCTATATCTACCCTTCTACTCATCCACCCACCCACCTATCTTTGTGTGTGTGGGGGGGGGGGTCTGTCTGTCTGTCTATTAGTGTGGGATATTTGTATACTGTTATGATTGGTTTAATAAAGAGCTGAACAGCCAATAGCAAGGCAGCAGGAAGGTAGGACTTCCAGACAAAGAGAGGAAGTAGGAGGAGATAATTGAGGCACAGAGGAGACACCACGAAGACATAAAGGGAGCCAGACATACAGAATGAAAGGTAAAAGGCCATATGGTAACATGGATAAATAGAAATGAGTTAAGTTATAAGAGATAGGGGAACAAGCCTAAGCTATAGGCAAAGCTGTCAAAACTAGTAAGAAGTCTCCATGTCGTTATTCGTGACCTAGTGACCCAAAGAAAAATCCATTTATTTACAGTCTATATGCCAAAGATTAGTAATATTAGATCTTGTTCCCCAAGCACTTCTCCGCCTGATGTCCATTTGCCTGTCTATATGCCAAACAGTTTTTCCCCAAGCATTTCTCCACCTGATATCTTTAGACAATGTCACCACACACAACCTGGAGCTTACTGACGCACCTAGCCCGGCTAGCCAGCATACCCCAGGTCTCCTCCTATCTGGTGGCACTAGAATTAGGAATGTAGCATAGCATCCTGGTTTTATGTAAGTGCTAGGGATTTGAACTAGTGTGTGCATACCTCTTCAGCAAGTACTTTGCTCACTGAGCCATCTCCCTAGTCCCATAATCAGTATGTTATGTGGGATAAGATGAAATATGAGTTAGGTATGAAGGCATATACCCACAATTCTGGAATTTGGGAGGTAAGAGCAGGAAAATCAGAAACTCAAGTCTAAGTGCTGCCTGGGCTGAGATCCTATCTCAAACCAAAACATAAATGAATATTAAAGGTGGTGGTAGAACACACCTATCCCCCCAGCCCTGGCATGTGGGAAGCAGAGGCAGGCAGATCTCTATAAGTTCTAAGACCAACATGGTGTCAGAACAAGTTCCAAAGTAGCCAGGGATACCCAGAGAAACCAACCCTGTCTCAGTGGGGGCAGAGGGAGTAATTAAAATTTTTTAAAAATCAACATAAAGACCAGAATGAAAAGAGTTAGAGCATAGAGCAGAAAATAGAAAATAGGCAAGGTACACTATTCACAGTACAGTGCTCACAAACAAGGGATTCTATGGGAAGGAAATTAAGAACCACACACTGTGCGCTCATTACAGGTTTTCTGCAGTTGACATTGCAAACCCACAGACTGGCAGTCTTAGAGAAAGGCTCCAAGAAAGAAGCCCTAAAGTCCACTGAGAAAACAGCAAATAGTCTGCACTAGAAATCACCAGGAAATGTGATCATGAATGTAGAACCCAAAGCTAAATCCACATCAAAAAACAAAGTAACAGTCCGGCAGACATTTAGAAAAGTAGACTGAGGCAAAGTTCAGGCAGCTGAGTCCTGCTTTCTCTCAGTGCTAAAGTGTAGGACTCATTTTCCTCTCAGTAACCCTGAAGGCAGTGATGGCACACACCTTTAATTCCAGGACTCAGAAGGCAGAGGGAGCAGGATCTCTGTGGAAGTTGAGACCATCTGTCTATAGAGCGAGTTCTAGAACAGGCAGGACTATGGAGAGACCATGGGGGTGGGGGAGTATAGGTTTCCTGACAAAGTCTGCCTAGTTTCACAAAGCAAAGAGAAGCCTTCAGGAAAGACCTTAAAGAAAGGCTGATGCAGTAACATCTAACCTGGTTGCTCACATATCTAGAGTGACCTATTGATGACCACTGCCATTAACTGGCTTCTCCCTTTCTTGCATGAAACTCTATTTGTTCACATTACTGCAAAGGAGGATAAGATAGAAAAGACATAAAATTACCAGACCCAGGATGGACTTCGGCATGGTCTTGCGTGCCCTGTGAACCCTGACATCAGTGCCGGAGGCTGTAGGCTTCCTGTCCTCTGTATCTGCATCCCCTTCCCCAGGCACAGCGGGTGCTGTGGTTGGTGTCTGAGGAAGTGCACTTGGAGTCCTGCATTTACTGGCCCCTCCAGGAAGAGTTTTTGCCGCATGACCAGGAAGCGAGGAAGCTAGAGTGTTGGGAGTCCTCAAGGGCTGCCCCTGCAGGGCTGGTTTATTTAAGAAATACCCATTGCTGCCAAGGACAGAAGTCTGCATGAGGTCCTCAGCTGTAACATGGTTCTGCTTTCCCATTTCTGGGTCTCTTTCAGAAAGTCCATTTTCGGCCACCCAGGATGCTCTGTTGGTACCTTCCTGTGGGCTAGCTCTTGCGCTCTCCTGAGTATGTTTGGGGGCATTTGGATGGCTGGTATCACTGCTCTTTTCACAAGATCCATTGGTTTCTCCATCTACAGCCATCGGAGTCTCTCCTGTCTGTTTCTCAGTGGAGCCCTCATCAGCAGCCATAGGTGTATCTGTGAATGGAAAAAGGCATGTCACAGCTGCTGCCACCCCATCAGTCCATATAACTATCACCATAAATTACAATCCATTTGGCCAGCATACATAAGGTTGTATAGTGCTAGCATGTAGCTAACTGGGAAAACTCTTATCTAACATGTGCAAGGTCCTGGGTTCACTTTTCAACACACACAAGTTTAAAATTTTAAAAATGTACAGAAACTAATAGTGGTATATAAATAGGAAGTTCATAAAACATCACAAGAACCATAAATAAATATGAAATTAAAAAGTAACTATACAATTACAATTATGTGCTGGGGAGAAGCTCAGCAGTTAAGACCACTAGTGACTCTTCCAGAGGACCTGGGTTCAATTCCCAGCACCTAAATAGCAACTCACAACTGTCTGTAACTATAGTCCCAGGGGATCCAGTGTCTTCTTCTAGCCTCCATGAAACTGTACACACATGTACAAAGATATGCACTCCAAAAAAATAATTACATAAAATGAAAATACATAAATCGCAAAAGAATATTTGCTTCAAAATGAAATGAGACTATATAAACCTGGCTAGCCTCGAACTCATAGACATCCATTTGCCTCTGCCTCCCATGTGCTGGAACTAAAGTGTACACCAGAATTGCTGGCATCTAATTTCTTGTACCATAACAAAACTAAACAAAAATCCCCTGAATTGATAAGATAATATATTCTCAGGTCAAAAAATGCCTATAAACAGCCCTCCACCACAAAGCCAAACTTATCTAAGGGTTAATGAATCAAGCATTAATAAATAAATAAATAAATAAATAAATAAATAAATAAATAAATAAATAAATAAATAAATAAATAAATAAATAAGTAAGTAAGTAAGTAAGTAAGTAAGTAAGTAAGTAAGTAAGTAAGTAAATAAATAAATAAAGTAAGTAAGTAAGTAAATAAGTAAATAAGTAAATAAGTAAATAAATAAGTAAATAAATAATCAGCGCTTATTTTAAGACACCCAGATTCATCACACTTAATCCATCCATGAGAGCATCCAAATACCTACCATACAATCAAAATCAGATATGCAAAAGGGCACAATTTATAATAAAGTCAGCTGGCAAGGTGCTCAGAAGTAAAAGGTGAGTGATTAAAAGGAAACATACATGTGGGGAAGCAAAAACGAAGACCCAAGCAAATCTCCAGAGTGAGGACCTACTGTGTGATGAAACTAATAGCAGATAAAACAGAACACAAGATTAAAATCCCAAAGATACAGAGTTAAGAATCTACACCCAAAGAACAAATAAACAAAATTTAAAAACCTAAAAAGATAATGAGCTGAAATTTAGTGAGCAGTAAAGCAGTAACTACTCCCAGTCAGGTGTAGGTCCCCACTCCCAGTCTTTCCCTGTGCTGTCTGATCCTCCTGGATTGACTATGGGTAGATCTCTTCTCTGATATTTCAGGATGGTTTTTATTAAATATGTAAATATCACTACAACATACCCAAAGAAAAAAAGAAAAATTTATTTTAAAGAGCTAATAGTTTTCAAATATTCAATAAGCAAGGTAAATACAAATACCCCCAAACTAATGCACAACATAATCAATGTGTATAAAAATTAGAATTAGCCAGATGTGGTTAACACAGGTCTTTAATCCCAGAAGCAGGTGAGTTCAAGATTAGGCTGGGCTACATAGTTTCAGGCTAGTTGAAACTAAACAGTGAGACCCTATATTTATCTATCTATCTATCTATCTATCTATCTATCTATCTATCTATCTATCTATCTATCTATCTATCTCTATTTCTCTCTCTCACACACACACAAACAAAAAAGAAAGCTGAGTGGGGAAAAGATAAGAAGAAGAAATGGGGAACTATGTAAATATCCTGAAAGAAATGATGCATCACACATAAAGAAAAAGATAATACAGATACATATTTCAGATTAAACCATAAACAAGGCAAAAAGCAATGGAACCCCACTAATTTATGATTTATTATATATGATATCCTTCAAATATGCCAGTCAGAAACAAGGGCTGGAGAGTTAACTGTCAACTTGATACAGTCTAGAATCAAGTGGGAAGTCTAGTCTTTAATGGCTAAGCCATCTCTTCAGCTGGAGAAGAGTCTTAAGTGAGGAATTATTTTGATCATGCTGACCTATAGGTATGTTTGTGTAGGACTGTCTTAATTGTTAACTAATATAGAAAAACCCAGAGAAATCCTGTCTCCAAAATACAAAGCCAAACAAAAAAGGCTGTTAGATCTGGCTTTTTTCATTTTGCAAACTGCACTTATACTATGTCCACGTTGTTGCATAGACCACACTATTAACTATTAACCTAACATTATGTATCACAGTTTATGTTATCAGATAGGATCTGGGTATATGTTCCAGTGTCATAAATAAACTATTAGTGTAATTACTCACTCTTTATTTTCCAGCTGCACTTTTACAACAAGGATACACAAGATATTTCATTTGCATACTTGTTAAGGTTTTTCTTCTCTGGTAGGTAGGTAGGTAGGTGTGTGTGTGTGTGTGTGTGTGTGTGTGTGTGTGTGTGTGTGTGTGTGTGTGTGTGTGTGTGTGTGTGTGTGTGTGTGTGTGTGTGTGTGTGTGTGTGTGTGTGTGTGTGTGTGTGTCTATTCAAGAATGGGAGAGGTAAAAAAAAAATTATACTGTAATCCTTGGTAAATTCCAAGAAGGTCAAAAGGCTGAGAGAGCTAAGAAGAGTGCAGGAGGTTAAGCCCACTCTCCTGTTGCATGAACTGGCCCTTACCTTCCCTTAGCAGCTCAGTTTTCACGCAGCAATCCTGCTTGGTCTCTTGCTTGGCCAGAACTGCCTGCTGGGGAAAAGAAAAAAAAGACAATAGGCATCAACCAGAATACATCAGGGGCATCTTCAAATAAGTTATAAAAGTCATTGTCTTTCCAAATAGGATTTACTGTACCAAATGAATTAGCACAATCATCTCCAGTAAGTGGGCTAACATGAACAGTATGCCTAGTCTGCCAGTACTGAACATCATTCTTAAGAATGTGTTTATAATCCTGCTTACATAGTTAGAAATCTGAAATGTTTCGACTCTATTGCAGTAATTTACTTTGACATGCATCTATTAGCTCTTCATTTGCTTTAAAATAAATCTTGTTAATTCTTTTTAAATATTTCACGTATCTGACACCTACCAAAAAACTACAGAAACAGTGGGGTTAGAAGCATGTGCTGTTCTTCTAGGACTGAAGTTCAGTTCTGAGCACCCTGTGAAGTGGCTTATAACCTACAGAGGAATCCAAAACTGTTTTGGACACTAATAATAATACACTCAAAAACATATAACCATACACAGAGCAACACACACAACTTAAAAATAATACATCTAGTATAGTGTCATACATTTTTAATCCAGCACTCAAGAGGGCAGAAACGGGTAGACCGCTATAAACTCAAGGCCACCCTGGTCTATGTAGCAAGTTCCAGGCCAGTCAGGATTACACAGTGAAACCCTCTCAAAATAACAATATTTTTTTAAGTTACAGAAATATGTAAATAGGATGTGTAAATGTATAAATAATGTGTAAATTCAATTAAACACTTAAATAGCTATGTCTTTGAGCTTAAGTATCCACCTCATGGAGGAATATATTGTGATTCCAAGGCTTTAAAACATCAAAATCCCACACTCCTCTTAGAGCTTCAAACTACAAACACTTAACTTGTAGATCCATCCTAGAGGTATGACCCTCACCACACATCCGATAACCTTTCTTTGGAGGATGGTTTCCTCCAAAGAATACCTAAAAAGCTTTCTCAGAACAAGCCAATGAGCCTTCAATTCACTGTAATTTCTACTTTACCTGAAGCTCCCCAAAGTAAAGTCATTCTCTTCTTTGTACTCCAAGTCAAATGACCTCTCCCTCCTCCCAAAATACAAGTTATCTGCCATCACTAGTGCTTCCCAAATAATCCTCTTGAAAGAACTGGTTATTCTCATTATACCCACAAGAAGAACACAGGCCATGTCCACTAAGAGACAGGAGCAGGACATCACTTTCTCCTGATCTCAGGCTAGTCCACCCTCTTCCCAGAAGGACGCAAAGGACTTAGTGCAGTCTAAGGACACTAGGACCACGGTTTTAGGTGTCTGCACAGACACTCAGGGAAGAAGTCCTGCTGGAATTCACTGGTCCTGCTCCTGATCTACAGAGAAACCACCTTTGCCAACCACTTGGAGTAAAAATCAATCAGGACCACTGTACATATCCAGTTCTAGACACATGGAAATTTTCAGTCGGTCCTGTTCCACACCATCAAGCTCAACTCGGAGTTCTGAAAACAGACCACTTAAACATGGTTTTACACCTTCAAAGACTGAACAGTGACCGTGATATAAAAGACTGCACGTGACACAAACCTTAACCCAGAGACAAAACCATCCTCAATCCTTTCAAAGAAAAAGTCCACAAAATCCTTCTGGTGGTTAATACAGATTAACTTGACAGGATCTAAAAAATCACCAGGAAACAGCCTCTGGACATGTCTATGAGGGATTTCCTAACAAAGTTAACTGTGGTGGTGTGACAGTTACCTTTAATCGTCAATTTGACACAACCTAGAACCATGAGGGAAGAGAGTCTAAATGTGGAATTGTTGGAATGTGGGCCAAGAATGGAGTCATATGAAAGGAATTCTGAGTGCTTGTGAGAAAATTCTGAGACAAGAGTCTTGTGACCTCAGTTTCTTCAAAAAACACTGCTCTTGGAGTATGCTTTCAGGCCTCTCCCAGGCATAGTTAATAGGAGTGAGCTAACTTAAGATTATTCAGTACAACTGACTATTGTTATGTTTACATGTCTCTATAAAAATTTTAAAATTTTTAAAAAAAAATGATTTTGCCTCATGTGGCTTGTCTTTGTGACTGACTACCTTATTCTTATGACTCTTCTTAATCCTCATGAGTATAAATTGTCTGATGCTCTAAATAAAGTTGGCTACTGCAAAAGACTTTTCAGGCTCTATACTCTCCAGGGCCTACCACCAGTAGAGTGGTAAACAGACTGGTCTGTGAAGAACTGTCAGAGTTAACTGATATGGAAAGAAACGGCCTAATGGGAGTGGCAGCACTCCGTAGATGGGTCCTGAGCTGGGTAAGAGTAGACAAATAGAGTTTAGTGCAAGCAAGCCACCTCAGCCTCCATCCCAGGGCTCTTCTGTTTGCCAGAAAGCTGTGCTCTGAAAGATGATTTAAAGACTGGCTGAGCCTGCTTTATGAGCCTCCATAAATGGGATGGGCAGAAATATCTGCTTGCCATTCGCATCTAGCCTACCAAAGACACAGTATCAAGGTTTATAGCCACAAAAGTATCCTTACTTTTTGAGAGTAAAAGTAAACTCCTACCAGGAGCGGTGGTTCAAGCCATTAATCGCAGCACTCAAGAGCCAGAGGCAGGAGGATCTCTGTGAGTTTCAAGCTACCAAGGGCTACACAGTGAGACCTGTCTCAAACTAACAAAAATGTAAATCCTTGAAGTTACTGAAACTTAAATGGTTACTTATGGGCTGTTATGACAAGCACCTGACAAAACAAGTTGTCGGATACCGCCCATCACAGTGGGAAAGTAGTGGTAGATGGAGGCTGAGGTGGCTGGTCATACTGTTGTCAGTCAGGAGTGGCCTGCTTCTTGTCTTTTTATTCAGCCACCTTAACAAGGATCACATCTTGACTGCTCAATCACTCCTATCTCTTGCCTTCTTAAACTTTTCATGCCATATTAGAACCCTGAGTCACTCTTCCCTATGTGGCCACACTGAATAATTTATTTTCTGTCTTTCACTATCAACTTGGCTCTTCTAAGACAAATGGCCAAATCTGGCTTGTGAGGCTGCCAAGGGCACAGACTCTGACTCCTGTCTCCTTTGCTTTCTATAAAGTGGTAGAACTCAAACAAGTGTACAGGCTACTCTCCATCTTCAATCCTGCTGCCAGGACCCTCTAAGCTTTGTCCCATCCCTTCACATAAAGCCTCTCACGTTCCTCTTGAAGCCCGATCACATAACTTATAGATCACACAAATGCATTAAACTAACTATAACTGCCGCACGGGTCTTATGTTTGAAAGCAGTCTAGGCTCGTCTAGGAAAATTGGGAAACAGGATTCCTTATCAGTAGGGCAAGGCTGGACCATAAGAGTGCCATAATAAATCTCTTATGAAAGGAAGACAGAGAAGAAATAAAATGTTCCTGCAGGGAATTGACACCCTTGGCACTTTAGCCACTGGGGAGCAAGTCAGCTTTCCAGTGACTGACTACCCATGCTTACGGATAGCCACAGAGCGCAAAAACATTACAGAAGGGAAACTTCTTGCACACCATAAACATGTTCTGGGGATTTTACAGCTAAGTATGGTCACAGCATTTTATAGTGGAGGGAGGGTTGAAGAAGACTCTTTTCCCTACTCAGCTTGACTTTCTTCACATACAGGGCAAAGATCACCTTCTCTACCAGAGAGCAGACACTTCTAGTAAAAACAAGAAAAATGCCCCCCCCCCAAAAAAAGTTTTGGTCTGAATGAAAATAATCCTATAACTCATAGGGAGTGGCACTATTAGGAGGTGTGGCCTTTTTTTTGGGGGGGGGGGCTTTGAGGTTTCAAGAGCTCAAGCAAGGCTCAGGGACTCTTCCTCCTGCCTGCCAAACCAGATCTAGAACTCTCACTACCTCTACCTGTCTGTCTATAGATAGCCATGCTTCCCACCATGGTGATAACGGACTAACCCTCGGAACTGTCAGCCAGCCCAATTACATACTTTCCTTTTGTAAGAATTGCTGATCATACTGTCTCTTCAGAACAATAAAACCCCAACCACGGAGTCAACCTCTGGCTTACCACTGGCTTCTTTCTGCCTCAGTTTAATGGGTACTCAAGGGTTAGAGTTAGCAACTTCTCAAAAACTGAGAATACCAAAGAAATGTGCAAGCTGTAAACAGTTCTCCAGACAGGAGCATCTTTAGCTCAGCTTCTTCCCCCCAAGTCTCCAGACCCCAGCTTCACCGGCTAATTAGTGGCGGGACTGACACCCTTCAATGTCTGAGATTCCTTCCCCTTTTGTCTTTTTGTTTTTCCCTTGGCACAAAAGAGTCCATTCCTAAATTTGGAATATATAATTGATATCCAAAGCAGCACCAGAAATTACATTTAAGAAATTTTAAAATCTAGAACAGATTCCTTCCCCATTCACTTAACCCTTCACTGGTTCTTTCTACTAAGAAACAAAACTCTCCACCCCATCTGCCTCTAACAAGGCTTCTCCTTCAGCCACTGCACTTTCCCTAAAAGGCAGGACTAAGATATAACCCTCTAGGGGTGCGTGCAAAGCAATCTCACCCAGACACTGGGGTCTGTGTTCTCTCCTTTCACACTAATGGACCTCATAAGTGTCTGAAACAACCAACAGGATATGGTGCAGTAACTCTCATGGATCCCTGAACCCAAACCATTGCAGCAGTACTGCTCCTCTGCCCTACTGGTTACCACAATGCTCCCCAGCCACCATGGATGAGGAACCCAATTCATACAAGAGGCTTCAAATGTTCCAAACAACATAAACAGTGAGCACAACCACACATGTAAACAAAACAAGCCTTCAAATGAGTTCAGCTCAGTATTCAAGACTTCCAAGCCCAGTATTTAGACTCACGAACCAGAAAAATGCCACATACAAATTCATGTACCTTATCTGAGCATTACTGTTATTTCAACCACTAAACTGCATGGTAAGATATTATGTGGCAATCTTCACTCTACTCTCTTCCTAACTACTACAGATCACTCCCAATGGGAAAAGGGAAGCCATCTGTGTTACTAGCAGGAGTCTGGCACACAGAACATTTGTCAACCAAACTCTACATGCCCTGGCCACTAATGTCCTGAACTAAACAGCTCTGTCTATATCCACAGGAAATGTAATTACAGAAAAGATGGACAAATCCATTATTTAAGCAATTGAACTGGCCATCATAACCAAATCTGAAAAGAACAGTCACTAAGAAAGAACAAAAAGCCAAGTACACAATCTGTAGCCCTTTTACTATAAGCACCCAACAAAAACAAAAGCTACATAGTTATGGGAGCATGGGCCTCTAATTCCTAGCAACAGAAAGGCTGAGACAAGAGCATCAGTAGTTTGAGGCCAACCTGGGCTATAGAATGAAATCATGCCTCAAACAAAAGTCTGTAAAACTCTGCTATGACTGGGATGAGCTCTGGCAGCAAAAAGTTAAGTGAAGCAGTTAGTTTGACTTTCCCTTAGACTTGCAAGTAAAGATGTATTTCCAGCCACCAAGTATGTGACACTCTACTCTTTTAGTTTGTTGTTTATTTTTATTGTATTTTACTGTATTTTATTTTAGAATGCAAAGATTGAATTTGAGGCCTTCCTTGCCTGTGCTAGAGAACTGCTCTACTGTTGAGTTATATTCATAGTTATCTTTCTACATACTTTAAAAAAAAAAAATCTGCAGCCTGTGGTAGCTTAAAAGAATACAGCTCCCAAAGGAAGTGGAACTATTAGGTGTGGCCTTGGTGTGGTCTTTTGGAAGAAATATGTCACTGTAGAGGAGGGCCTTGAGGTCTCATGTATGCAAGCCACGCCCACTGTGACAGACTACTTTCTGTTGCCTGTGAGTCAAGATGTAGAACTCTCTTGGCTCCTCTAACATCATGTCTGCCTGCATGTCGCCATGTCCCGTCATAATAGACTGAACCTGTGAACTGTAAGCCACCCCAGTTAAATGTGTTCCTTCATAAGAGTTGTCAAGGTTCATGGTGTCTCTTCACAGCAACAAAAACTACAACAGAGCCTACTAAACTGTCCAGATTAGCCTTTCGATTTGTGATCTTCATGCTTCAGCTTAATGAATAGCTAGGATTACAGGCTACTATGTACAGTCCTTTTGAATCCAGTTAGTACTAAGATAACACTTTAGTTTATGAACAAATGTAAGTTTCTGGCTTTTCCAAGCTAACAGCTCTTTTCCCAGTACAGTCCCTATATTATCAAAACATAGGGCAGGCACTCTGCCTGGTCACCACATCAGCTTGTTTCCCATGAAGGCAGTTCCCAATCCCACAGTATATGATGTGTGATCATGCTTACCAGTAAGCTGCTGCCAGGAAGTACAGACTTTGCTTACACAGCTGTGAACAGGCAACCTCATTCATATTCCCTCTCCCTTTCCCTTAATTTATACAGAACCAATGAAGATTTTCATCATGAAATCCAGTGGAACCCACAAGGCTGCTGACTACCAAGAATGCATCGAGCGAGACTGAGGAAACACTTCATTCAGTAAAGTACTTGCCATGCAGACTAAGAGCCTGAGCTGAATCCCCAGCACTCACGTAAAATGTTATATGTGGTAGTGGGTACTTCTAATCCCAGCACTAGGGAGGCAGAGATAGGCAGATATCTGGGGTCTTTCTAGCCAGCCAGTCTTCTCTAAAAAGCAAGTCCCAGGTCCCCATGAGAGACCCTGCTCCAAAAGACAAAGTGGATAGTTGTGGGAAAATTTTCAAATATAATAAAGCACAGGGAATATCCAGGGAGTGGTGACCTACGCCCTTAATCCGAGGTCATCTTAGTTTACAGAAGGAGTTCCAGGCTCCCAGGCAGGCAATGGTGGGGCCACGCCTTAACTGAGCAAAGAAAGTATTTAAGGCAGATATAGAAAGACAAAAAAGGCAGAGGCCATGGCTCACACTGTTAGTCCCAGCACTTGGGAAGCAGAGGCAAGAGAATCTCTGGGGGTTAAAAGCCATCCTGGTCTTCAAAACAAGTTCCAGGACAGCCAGGACTATTACACAGAAAACTCTGTCTCAAAAACAAACAAACAAAAAAATCAAAACCTGGAAGAGATGGATCTGTCCTCTGATATCTCTGAATGTTTTTATTGTATTTGAAAATATCCCCACAGATAGTTCACGAACAATACCACTCAAGATTTACCTCTGGCATCTACAAATGTGAACCCCAGCCCACCACCATGCATGCACTCAAACACACGCACGCACGCACGCACGCACGGGCAGGGGGGGGTGGTTGCGGTGGGGAGGACGGACACATGGAAGATAACCTACAAAGACATAAGGGACTAATTAATAGTGTCTGCATAGCATAGACAAGACCTGGGTTTGATACCATCACTACAAACAAAAAAGTCCCAGAAAAAGAAGTTTGAGCATCTTGATATCCGCATAAATAAAACCCACTGCAGAATAATCTTTTTGTACACTGTCAAGATTTTTTTATTCAGACTGGTTTAATAAAGAACTGAATGGCCAATATTTAAAGTAGGGTTTTCCAGTCCACAGGACACTGGGAAGAAAAATGCCATGACTCAGTGGAAGCACCATGGGCAGTGCAGAGTAAAAGTAAAGCCATGAAGCAGAAAGTAAATTAATAGAAATGGGTTAATGTAAGTTATAAAAACTAGTTAGAAACAACTCTAAGCTATTGGTCAACCTTTCATAATCAATAAAATCACCATGCCATGATTTGGGAGCTGGTTGGTGGGACAGAAAAACTGACTACAAAACCTAGTTGACTTCAGTTCTACTCCAGAGATCTACTTATTAGTGCTTCTTTATTGGCCAAGATTTTCATAATGAAAACCTATTATAAAGAGGGTAGAATGCCATGTGCCACATAAATGCATCTGCTTTATGGAAATCAGTATCAGAAACCCAAGAGTTCAATTCTACAGGACACTGATGAGCTCCTAGCCAAGTGGTATGAGAAACCACAGTGCAGAAGAGAGATTGCTCTAAGTATCAGTCATGTATACAAAAATGCAAAAATGTTAAGAGCCTGCCAAGAACACATTAATAACAACAAAAAGGCATTCTGAGATTAGCAAAAGAAACCTATAAGCGTTAGATGCTATCAACAAATTACTGGTTATTTTACATTTTGAAAGCTGTAAAAATAGAATTGTGACTTTACGATTTTTAAAATACATTTATTGTGTGTGTGTGTGTATGCGCGCGCGCACGCGCGCGTGTGCATTCATATGCCACACTATGCATGGAGAAACAGGAAGACAACTTAGGGGTGTCAGTTCTCTCCTTCCAGCATGTGGGTTCCAGGGATTAAACTGAGAACTCAAATAATCAGACTTGGTAATGGGTGTCTTTATCCACTGAGCCAGCTCACCACCCTGACTTTCTTGAAGTTTACATTTTTAAGAATATGTACTGTCGGGGTGGAGAGATGGCTCAGTGGTTAAGAACACTGGTTGGTCTTCAAGAGATCCTGAGTTCAATTCCCAGAAACCTACATGGTAGCTCACAGCCAGTGGTAGGTAATGAGATCTGATGCACTCTTCTGACCTGCAGGCATACATGCAGGCAGAACACTGCATACATATACATAATAAATAAATCTTAAAAAAAAAAAAAAAAAGAAAGAAAAATGTACTGTCTTTGTCACTGTTCTTCTGGCTTTGAAGATCTATGTCCAAGGTAAGTAGTAAGGAAAACCATTTAATTGGGAACTTACAGTTTTAGAGGTTTAATTCATTATCATCATGGCAAAGAACATGGCAATATATAAGTAGGCATTGGAGCAGTAGCTGAGATCTACATTCTTATTCATAGGCATAAGCTTTAGAAATTCAAAGTCCACTGATAGAATTTAATAAAGGAAACAGAGGCAAGGTGATCAAGAGTTTGAGGCCAGCCTAGCCTACACAATTTGCTACACAGCCCAGGCAAGGGCAGACAGACCTCTGTGAGTGTGCCACCAGGCTGATCTACAGAGTAGTTCCATGACAGCGAGAACTACACAGAAGTGGGGAGGAGGCATACAAAAACAAAAATTCAGTCTACCCCCAAATAACACACTTCTACCAACAAAGTCACACTTCCTAATCCTTTTTGAATAGTGCTACTCAATAATGACCAAGCATTCAAATATATGAGCCTATGGGAACCATTCTTATTCAAAACATTACATTTACTAAGAACTCAAAAGGTGAAAATTTTATGACATCTCTAATATTAGACCCTGAGCAACAATAGCAAAAAGCCCAGAAGACAGATGTTATGATAAAATTTGATTAAAAACCGGATTTAAGTGCCTTCTTTGCACCAAAAAGGAAGATGGTAAGCACCAGATCAGTATGGCTTCATACTAGAAAGATGCACCAACATGACAGATCAAAGCTTGAACTTACAATCAGGTTGTAATCTCAGCTATACCATTTAGCAGATGTGTAACCTTAGTTAAATGGAGCAACTATATAAAACCCAGCACAGACGGCTATGAGACATGAGCTAAGAACTGCTGATGATACACAAGAATTTAACAGATACCTGCCACTGTTATATATCAATATATTTACTTAATACAAAATTAAAAGCTAGACAGTAGTGACACATGCCTTTAATCTCAGCATTCAGGAGGCAGAGGCACGAGAATCTCTGAGAGTTCGAGGACAGCTTGGTCTACAAAGCTGTCCTACAGAGTGAGTTCCAGAATAATCAGGACTACACAGAAAAACCCTTCCCCCCCCCCAAAAAAAAAACAAAATAAAATAACCTTCTTCAACATCTGCCATGTGCTAAACAGAATCCCCATCTGGGTATCCATGAAACTAAATTGCTCAAAATTAAGTCCAGTCTCTGAACTCTGGCCTCACTTAGCAATGTGGTCCTCATACGTCCCCCAAATCAAAGTACCTAGAGTCTTTGCCATAACCTCTTTTTGTGATGTACCTTCTTCACTACTTTCCTCCCCCTCCCCCCTTCTTATTTTGAGATGGGTTCTCACTATATTGTTCAGGCTGGTCTCAAGCTCTTGGGCCCAAGTGATTCCACTACTTTAGCTTCCCAAGTGCTAAAACAGCAGGTGCATTCCAGTATGTCCAGCTATTGTCTTCCTCTTAAGAACAGACAAACGAAAGTGCTGTTAAAGAGCTGTTGGGGAGGACTAGACTGATAGTTCAGCAGTTAAGAGCACTCTCTGCTCTTCTAGAAGACCTGAGCTTCCAATTCCCAGCACCCACATGAAGGCTCACAACTGTCTCAAACTCCAGGAATTCTGGCACCATCTTCTGGCCTCTACAGAAACTAGGTATACACAAGACACACAGACATTCATGCACATGACATACAGATAAAATTTTAAAAAGTTTAAAGTTGTTGTATCCTTATTTCCTGCAGTGTATAAACAATGGAAACAAAATAGGCAGAGAGGCATGAGTAAATAGTACCAAGGGCAATCTTCCCTGATACTTCACCTAGGACCCTGAAATTCTCCAATTTTCTTATGCCTTTTCATGTGTCTATACGCCTCATTACCTCCCCCATACCTTTTTTTTCCTGAAAAATGCCCTCACTTGCCCTGTCTCATCTTCCTGCAGCCATTCTCCTCCCTATCAGCCAACTAGGATATCGGCTCCACTTCTTTAACTGGGTTGGTATACTCTTATACCGTACAAGGGTCTTAACAGCAGTGGACACAGACACTGAGTCCTAGACATTTGATCAAAACAGAGAAAACAGAGAACATGCTTGAGGACACTCACTGCTCTCTAACAGACACAGGCACATCATACACCCCCAGCAATGAACATACAAGAGCACCTGAGTCTTCCCTGGATCCTCCCAATGACTCACACAAAACACACTTTGACCTGAAATGTTTGCTCATTTACAACTGTAAGAACACCTTTCTAATATAGAAAAAAAATGTGGGTTGGACTCAAGCATAATGCCCAAAGGTCCCAAGAAATACTCAAAGGTCTATGCAAATGTAATGCTAAGATAGAACCTGCCCTGACAATACCCTGGCACCTGGAGTAGTGTCACTGGCATTTTGCATGATTTTAAGAGACCAATCAGTTATTTATATTTAAGGAAAGAGAACACTTTTTAAAGTTTCTTAACTCAAGAACAAAGGGAATAAAGCAATGAAAACCTAGAAGCTCAGTACTATGGTCCAGTAAAGGGAACAGGGTTGCTAAAGCCAAGAGCAAGCCAGTCCCCATTGTCCCAGTACAACAACCATCAGGACAGCAATGATCACAAAGATGGACAATGACAAGTGTTGATGAGGAAATGAAGAAACTACAACCCTGTTCACTGGTGGCAAGAAAAGTGACTGGTGCCATTACTGCACAAAACAGTACAGCAGTTTCTCAAACAATAAATTGCCAGCCAGTTGCCTGGATCATCTTAGTGCCTCTATCAGAGCAAACTGTGGCCCTGTGCCTGGCTTTTGTGCCCGACAAAATGCTAGTACTTGGACCAGGTAGTACAGTGAATGAAAATGTGGTATAAAGGGGGAGAGGGGTGTACTTCCTTGTTATAATTATTACTGCATGCTCACTGATAAAAGATATGTAACCAAGGCTGAGCTGAAAATGGAATGTCTTTGGAGCAATCACACAGCCACTGTCTTTCTTTATATAGAATTGGAGCAGGATGCTTCTTGATCAAGCACATAAGTATGGGAACGCCCTTTAAAAAATTAGTTAAATGATAAAATAATATAGAGTCCCTTAGAATAGCACAGAATAAGATTACTGGCAAAATTTCAGCAGTTAACTGCTATGTGTAATATACTATGTTGTGGTGATATATTTTTTATTTAATAAAATCAGTCTGGAATATCAGAGAGAGGAAACACTACAGTGAAATGTCACCCAGTTGTCTTCCAAAGTCCTTAGCCTGGCTTCTCTCTACTACAGAATAACACCCCCTCTACCTATGTCTTCTTAAATAGCTTATGCCCAGTTGTTTGCTTCTGGGTTCCAGACTGATTTTATTAATAAATATAAAATATATCACCACATTATGTAACATACTATGCTGTCCAGAGCATGTTGGTAGCATCTTCCATGTTATCCTCTGATTTGGTGGTAAACTGAAAAAGAAAGAATAGGAAAGTGTTGACTTGTCCTTCCTACAGCTGCCAGAAGACAACAAAGGAAAGAGAAAATAAGTGAAATAGATCTGTGTTGGAGAACCCTCCTAGGATCCAAATACTTGGAATCCACGGAACATGACCCCAGTCTGCATGGCTTGAGTCATGGAATGCTGACTAGGAAAGACAGGGATGAGGGAATGAAGAAAGGACAAACTTATGATCAGGGATCAGGTGGGGGAATAACTAGTCTTGGTAGTCTCTGTAGATAAGCAGCTTCAGGCTGTAAACATCCTGGAGAAAAAGCTAACAATAACTGCTAGCCTTTGTACACACTGCCACTCACACTCCCAAGGAAAGCTTTGCAGCCTTCACCTTGGTAAGACTCTGCCACTCAAATGAGGATGAGACACTAGAATCCAACAAAGCTGTGCTTGTCAACAATATACATCCACTCAGGACTTACTTTTGAACTTCCTCTGCTTTGTACAAGAAGTACCGGATAGTGAAGAAGAGAATATACTCCTTAGATCTGACCTTTAGTAAAGAAGGGACAATCCATGACTCAACATGTAGATGATGGGAGTTCTTTAATAATGGCCTGGCACATGAGATCATCAGGTAATCTGTTTCTGAACTGAGTTGGGAAGGACTTTCAAGCAATAAATGAAATAACCTTGTCTTAGTCACTGTTCTATTGCTGTGAAGAGACACTATTACCAAGGCAGCTCTTATTAAAGAAAGCACTTAATTGGAGCTTGCTTAGTTTCAGTCCATTATCATAATAGCAAGGAACACGGCAGTACACAGGGAGACACAGTGCTGGAGAAGTAGCTGAGGGTTCTTCCATCCTAATGCAGGCAGCAGGAAGAGAGAACAGTACAGGACTTTCCTCTAACAAGGTCACACGCCTAAAACCTTTTCAAACATTATTACTTTCTGATAACTATGCACTCAAATACATGACCATGTGTAGGTCATTCTTATTCAAAACACCACACACATCTCAAGGCTAAGTTGTAGGGCTATTGGACAAGAGAACTATTTTGTGCTGTGGAAACAGAAACTAAGTGATCTAACTGACTATTCTCCATGAGAGACAACAATATGACCTGAGGCAATCTAAGGAAAAATCAGTCCTTAATGGACTGCACACAGGAGCCATTACAGATACTTGGTTATCACCATCTTCTAAAGCCAATGAATATAAGGGAATAGAAAAAACAGAGGAAAAAGACATTACTGAATGAATTGCATGAGAGGCGGTATTTGATACCTAGATCACTTTTAAGTTTCTCTGCCCCCTCCCAATATGTTTCTTTGATGATGCAATAAACCAGATCAAGCCAAATTAAAAAAATATAACAACAGGTTTATTTGAGCAAAGCAACTCCTGGGAGAGTTCTCCAGTCCCAGAGATGGAGGACAGAGAAGCTGCTAGCCCAAACTAAAGCAGTGAGATTATATAAATTGTAGGTGATGGGTGATGATGTGTCCACCATAAACTGGGTTTGTGCCCAATGGTTGAAAGCTGGCCTCTTCAGCCAGGGCCTTGGGCGGCTGAGAGTTTCAGGAGAGGGAGCTGCTGTAACTACCAAGAATGTGAAACTGGGCTTTTTGGTGCCTTTGTTCAGAGATTCTGAGTGGGTGGGGTTTGGAGAGACAAGAATAAGGTAAGGCCTCTCAGATCATGCAAAAGTGAGCTGCACTTACCAACTGAAAATTTAGATCACAAGCAAGTTAAAGATGTTGGCTGAGCAGAAACTTAGGAAATGGTATGGTACTTTGGTGGCTCTACTGAGCCTCATTGAGAGATATGATCTTTAAAAAATAAGAGAGGCTCTAGCAGATATGAATGATTTAGACTAATATATAAGAAGAATTTTTAAAGTACAAAAGGAATCAAAACTGAAAGAAATTTAAAGTACAAGGCAGACAAAGGGATCTGTCAGTCACTCACAGGCAAATAGAACAGCACGTGGAAGTCCATGAACAATTTGTGAGAGTGACTTCTCTTCTTCCACCATGTGGGTCCTAAAGATAGGCTCGTTGTCAGGCTTGACAACCAAATGTCCTACCCACTCTGGAAGGCTATTTTTGTTTTTGTGTATTGGTTTGGCTTTTGAGGCAGGGTCTCAATATGTAGCTCTGGCTGATAGGCCATGCCAGCCTTAAACTCATAGAGATCCAACTGCCTTTGCTGCTCCACCTCTACTCCCCAAAGGTTTGACTAAAGGCATACATCACCACACTTAACTCCTAGAAAGCTTTTAAAACCTATTTTACAACATTTATTTGTGGTATGGATGTGTGTGTGTTTATGCACATGCATATATCACATTGTACACATGGAGGAACAAGGACAACTTGTGAGACTCAGTGACTTCCTTCTACCACCTGGGTCCCAGGGACCAATCAAATCAGGTCATAGGCTTGAAGGCAATGGTCTTTACCAGCTGAGTCCTCTTGTTGACCCATAAGGCTTTAAACCCTGATTTCAAAAAAGTTCAAAAAAGAAAAAAAATTACTCCTGTTCTAAAATTTGGGAATTATTTCTCAAGGCTGTATGCTATTAAGTATAATGGAAGTGGACAATGTCTGCCAAGCCTGGAGCCCCTTCAACAGGCAGGTGTGTCCAATTGAAAAGGTAAAGGCCTAATGTCTGTCAAAACTAGGTTTCCAGAAGCTGAACAGATGGCTCATCAGTTAAGTGCACTTGCTACAATTACAAAGGACATTCATGCAGGGTGTCCTAGACCCTGCCAGTACCCTGTCTCCTGCTTCTGGCCTCATGGGCACACACCCATACCCACACCCCCACCCACAACCTCCCTCCCCCTCCCCCCTCTCACACTCACCTAAAGGAATTCCAGCTTCAGCAGCAAGCACAGCAGGCTAAAGCAGAGCACTCAAACCTGAGCCAAATCAATCAGTACTAGCAACTCCAGCTGAGACCATCAGAGAGCAATGGGAAGATACAAGACAAACATCATAGCAACAGTAGCATATCAAGATGAGGAGGATGAACAGCTCCTGAGCAAAGCCTATGGTTTACAGAAGGCTACATGAAGTGTTCCATGTCCATGCCACTATACCCAACAACATTAATCTTTTGATAAAACTGACAGAAGTGAACAATTTTTCATACTCTACTGAACCTTACTAGTGCTTGGATTTTTTAAATTACATTTTTAAAGTTTATTTTTGGAGGGAAAGGGTATGACTACCATGGCACCCATGTACAGGTCAGAGTACAATTTGTAAAGTTTTCTCTTTCTACTATATGAGTCCAGGTGGTTGGTGGCTGATGACTTTAACCACTGAGGTTAATAGCCTTGCTAGCCTATACTTTTTCAGTATCCCTGAAGTTGCCCAAAGCCGACTGGCACTCACTTGAAATGGATAACAAAAGGCCTTCAGTCATCTTTCTAACCTGCTATAAATGGTTTTGTTATATAATGCCAACCATTAAGTATCTTACAGATTTCTAAAAACATCTGAAAGGTAACAGTTATGTTAAACAAATGGATACTACACTGAGTGGGAAAGGTCACTTCTAGGAACCCTAAGAACACTGCATGAGGAACTAGAGAGATAGCTCAGAGGTAAAGAGCACTTATATCCATCTATATAAGAGCTCACAACCATCTATAATTTGATCTGGTGCCCTCTTCTGGCATGCAAGAAGAACACTGTGACTGACTGACTAAAAGAGAGAGAGAGAGAGAGAGAGAGAGAGAGAGAGAGAGAGAGAGAGAGAGAGAGAGAGAGAGAGAGAGAGAGAGATCTTTGAAAGAAAAAAAAAAGGAATGTGAGTATGTGATGTGAGTGATGGGCTATTTCCTTATGAGTTGGCCAAGGGCCCCTGAGTCCTCACATACCCAAAGACTGTTGCTGATTACAAGAACTCAAGCTGATACTAAATTACAAGTTCCCTCCCTTCTGGCTGACTTTCTCAGTGGAAAGAGCCACCCTGGTTACTTGGGGAGAATTGTTACTAACAGTCCTTTTTGATTATGGATGCTGCATACCATATTACCAACATGCCAGACAAGGTGTGTCCACTAGTGCAATAAGGCATGACTGTTAGGGGAACAAAAAACTGCTTTCCAAATGGACCTAAGGCTTACTCCAAAGAAGGATACTCATATTTGGTACAGTGAGGCCGGACAAAAGACTAGAGAGGTAGGAGGCCACTAATACTACTTTGTTAAATGGACATGATGATCCCATCAAACTACCTTCTAAATGCTTGTGTTTATTATGCCAACAGATCACAGTTTCTGACAATCTCAACTGGTCATGGAAGGAAAACTTCTATTTTTGCAATAAAAGGCATACAGAGGAGATTCATAATCCATCAAGCTCCTGAAAACTACTGACTGTAGCAGCAATGAACAAAAATAATCAAACATCTGTATCATTACCTCCAAGGCTCAGGAATCATGGAAGTGGTGGCAGAAGGGCTCTAAGAGCAGGAATGTTGTACAGCAATATCCTCCAAATTGAAGCATCTCTTCCTGAGGAAGGCTGGTTGACTCAAGGCTAGTAAACAACTATTAAGGCTAAGTAGTTATTAAAAAGATTTACAAGGTCACTCTCACCCCAAGGTTATAGAAGATGTAAGGATGCTGGAAGGAGACTTCTCTGAACTGTCAAGCTGCCTACAAGTCACCCAGAGAATCCAAGGATACAGCTTGTGTAAAACCCGCACTCTCATAAGTAATCACCCATCGTCCTAAGAGTAACACCAATAAAACTACTGGCTCACCAATATCAAGTTGCTCTGTCATTGGTGCCCTATCTGGGGCGAAGAGACATTTGTTCTTCTATTCAGGAAAAGTCACACAGCACCAAGGGTTTCAGTTAACTAAAAGCGGGTCTGGAAAAGATTTTTTTAACACTCACATTCACAAAAGTATTATTCCAAACATCAGAGAGGTAAAAGTAACCTGACTGTATAACTATAGAGGGATAAGCAAAATGTTAAACACATAGAACAATATTCTAACCAAAAAGGGGAGAAAATTTTGTAATATACTAAAACATGGATGAACCTTGAGAACATGCAGAACATGCAGAATGAAATAAAACAAACACAAAGCTAACTAGTGTATGGTCCGTTTGAATGAGGTCTTTTAGAAGAGTCAAATCAGATATAAGGTAGAGGAATGGCAGTTTCCAGGGGGGTGAATGACTAGTGATTAAAGGGAACTGAATTTCAGGTAGGTAGATGAGAAGGTTACAGAAGCCAATGAAGGTAATGGCTGTACAACTGTATGAATGTACTTTAAAATAATGCTGCTTAGTTTTAGACTGTGTTGTATATACCTTACTACCTTTGGGATGTTCTTAATGAGCACAATGCATAACCAAGCACCTCATTTCAGGGTGTTCATCTGGAAAGAATGCATGATGAGCAGGTGGTCATAGAAGTCAAGGAGTAAACCCTAGACGAGCACTATTAAAACAATAAAGAGATACACAAGAACCCCAAATGCCAAAACATAAGCCTTCAACCCCAGCATATCACAGTGTCCATAACACAGACATTTACATAGTAACACTGTGAAATCAAAGAGCAAAAGCAAACTCTGCCCCACCCATTATTTCCTCCTTGCATACCCAGAAAACCCCAGTCTGCCTGCTGAACAATGTCACCACCACACTGCGTCTAGTTTCATGTCTCTCACATCTTTCCCAGATATCTCCAGTCTCAACACAGAACCACAGCAATCCATTAAATTCTGTCAGATAATGTACTATTCCTCTGCTTAGAGCATTCTAATCACTTCCTGTTTTGTTCTGAATAAAGCCAAAATCTTTCCAGGAGCCAACAAATCCCTATCCTTTGTGCTTGTCTTCTGTACTACATAAACAAGGTGTAGAAGCAAGAGGATCAAAAGTTCAAGGTCATCCCCAGCCTAGGACAGAGACTCGGGAGAAGGAAAGGTGGGAGGGAAAGAGAAGAGACCTAGAGTGTAGCAGGAGAGCCACAACTGCTTCCTGTAATGCTGAGTCCTGACTGAGGTTCAGGTTAAAGAAAAGCCAGTCCTCTCACCATCCAGGAAAATGTGCTTTCATAGCCCAAAAGCCAAGGGAGTCTGAGACAGTGCTTGAGAGGAGACTGAAAACACACTATGGACGTAACAGGGAGTAAAACTGAGGACTTGACCAAGCAAAGAAATGATGAAATGCCAAGTTGATGAACAATCCTAAATGAGGGAAGGAGCCGTTTTTTTAGTTACTATAAATAGCAAAAATATTTTTTAAGATTTACTTACTTTTATTTTATGTAGATGAGTACTTTGTCTGCATATATGTACTTGTATCACTTGAATGGTGCCCATGAAGGCCAGAAGAATGTTGAATGTACGGAAGCTGGAGTTACAGACAATTCTAAACTGCTATGAGTGCTAAGATTAAAACCTGGGTCCTCCACCATCGAGTGCTATTAACTCTGAGCCATCTCTCCAACCCAGTAATAGAAGTATTTAAGAAAAAGCTCCATTCTGCTTTTCAAGATAGAGTTTCTCTGTATAACAGCACTCAATGTCCTAGAACTCACTTGGTACACTAGGCTGGCCTCAAACTCAAAGATCAACCTGACTCTGCCTCCCAAGTGCTGGGATTAAAAGCATGTACCACCATGCTCACTTTATTTATTTGGTTTTGAGAGGAAATTTTTTATATTGTGTTCTGTCAATAAGATATTAAAGTTCCCATGAATCATAACTATGTATGTGTACATCCTTCATACTTGGTCCTTTACAGAGAAACTGTGAACCCTAACCTTAGTCCAACAATTTTCATTTGAAAATAAAAATCCTCATGCCAGTCACGCTGGCTACTTATTGTCAAGTAACTATGTGTTACAGTGAAGCTTTGTGTGTGCCTTCTTCCTGCCTCTCTCCTGATGCTTCAAGCTGGGCACAGATCTTTGCAGAACTCATGAGCTGCTTGAAGATAATCTGCAGGAAGTATCTTGATAAATCTTCCAGCCAAGCCCGGCATGCTGATTCACACCTATAATCCCAGTACTCAGAAAACTGAGGTATATGGAGATCACTCATGAGTTCAAGACCAGACTAGACTACTTCTCATTTAAAAAAAAACAGACTTTAGCCTAAATATAAGCCTGACACATAATAGATACTCCCCTAACTACTTGATGCATTCTTTTGTTTTGGTTTTGTTTTCTGAGTGATAGGATTAGGCTCAGGCTAAACCACACCCAACAAACTTTACTATGATTAAGACTAGGTAGAAACAGAGGCTGGGCACTTGGGAGACCATACACCGGGCTGGGGGAGAGAGAGGGAAAGAGAATAGGCAGCAACAGCTGGGCTATAATGGTGGCACGTGACTTTAATCTCAACACGTGGAGAAAGAGCTCCAGGACAGTGGAGCCATTACTTCCATTTGAACTGAGTGGATAACATCTGCCTCAGTGTGAGCATTATCCAATAGGCTTCCTATCCACTTATATGCCAGCTTACTAGTTTCAGAGCTCTGATCAATGTATGTAGTAAGTATCTCTAGATAGTAAGAACCTGAACAGGCAATGGGAACAGTGATATCTGCCAATTGTAAGGATGAGTTAAAAGAACCAGAAAGTAGAAGGAATACTGAGATTTTTCTATGGGCTTTACTTTCTATCATTTTAACGTTCCTTGAAAGTTGCCAATAAAGACCTTAGTACTAGTTAATTTTTTTTTTTTTTTTTTTTGGCTCCTATAATTTGTTTCTTAAAATACTGCTCTAAAGACCAAAGATGGCTGCGTGGATAAAGGCACTTGCTGTCAAGCCTGAAACAAATTTGGTACCTAGAAGCTACATGGCGGATGGAAAGAACTGACTCTAGAAAGTTGTCCACTGATCTCCACATGCATGCCATGGCAGAAACACACACATTATAAATAAATATAAAAATTAATATAACACTGCTGGTCCCATGAAAAACTGTCCCTTAAAAGCCTGGGATTTACAAGGACTATCAGACCCCACCATTATCACAAAGAGGCAATCTGCTTCAATATTGCTGGTCCTCACAGAAGCCTATACTCCAAAGCCTCATGAGAAATGATAAAGTTCTAGACATGCTATCTGCCTGTAACACTAATTCTAGTTGTTATTAAATGAAAAGTCAGAGCCAGATATCAGGGAAAAGCTGGAGAGAGAGGAAACAGACCACAGTCAATTCTCACGCAGCCAACTTCTCAAGATAAAAGCTATCTTCCAGCTTTCTCAGCTTCGCTCATCACTGCTACAGAATACATCTGTCTTCCTACGCCTGCCTTAAATACCTTCTTCGCCCAGTTGTTTCACATCCGGACATCTGATAGTCTAGAGTTAAGATTAAAGGTGTGAGCTACCACTATTTGGTAGTTAGGCCCTGAACTCACAAAAACACAGAAAGATTTCTATCTCTGGAGTTATGGGATTAAAGGTTTAGGTCACCACTCCTGGTCTTTCCCGGTGCTGGGATTACCACTCTCTGACCCTCCTGGCTTGACTGTGGGTGGATCTATTCTCCCAATATTCCAGATTGGTTTGATTAAATATATAATTCTTCACCACACTGCCCCTCTCACAGAGCATGTTTCTTACAGTCAGTTTTAAAAGAAGACAAGAAGCTCAGCTCAGCTCCTCCAATATGGCTTTAGTCTAAGCAATATGGTCTGAAAAGAAACGTTCAACTTCAAAGATGTTGCTACTAGCGACGGTAGCTTATGTAAATTCTGTATAATACTGTTGTACAGGAATGGCATGGCTATTACTATTTGGAATCAAAACAGCTATGATTAGTCCCACAAGACCAGCACAAAATGGGGCCAATGAGCCTCCAAAATATGATATGAAGTCATCAAACACCTGAAATTATAATCACACTCTGTAATACAGCAGTTCTTAAACCCTTGGGGAGACGACTATCAGATATCCTGAATATCAGATATTTATGATTAGCAGTAACAAAATTACACTTATGAAGTAGCAAAAAATAATTTTATAGTTTAGGATCACCACACATGAAAAACAAAAGACTGCAGCATTAGAAAAGTTGAAAACCACTGCGCTAATACACACTGTTCATCTGTAATGTAATCCTGCTACAATATAATTTCACATGTGACCTTAGGGTTCTTGCCTTAATGTGCAAAGTGTGTATGTGTATGCACACATCCTTGTATGTATGTTAGAAACCAGAATGTCTTCCTCTATCACTCTCAATCTTTTTAATTTTTTAAAATTTCTTTATTTTATGTCAATAAGTGTTTTGCCTGGTGCCCCCACAGGCCAGAAGTCATCATCAAATCCCACGAACAAGAGATACAGATAGTGAGAAGATAGTTTTCCTTGCCTAGCCTGAGATTTGACCTCTTAGAATCCTCCACCCCTGACCTATAATTAACCCAAGTGCTGTTTACAGAAGCAGAAACTTTCTGAAGCTTGCACAATGTGCCCATTGTGACCATTGCTCCAGGAAATGAATGTCCTCAGGTGGTCTCCTGCTTGCCCAAGACTTGCTATTGTTTCACAGGAAATACACCAGCCTTCCTAAACTCCTAAACTGACCTTTGGCCCTACCCTGTTGCAACTTCCCTATCTCTCCGAGCCCAGATGTATCCCCTCCCCTACCCAGAGTGCTGTATAAAACTTCTGTCCTAAAAATATTCGGGGCTCTTGGCTTCCAGTGCCATGAGTCCACACACGTGTGTATCAGTAAATCATTAAACTTTCTTTTTCTTTAAAGTTAACAGTGGTCTTTGGCCGTGGTCTTGGGGCGTCTAGGGGCACCTGCCCATTACATCTTGAGGTCCCACCGAGATTTAAACGACCCTCGTGGGTGCCAGAACAGGATTCGGTGAGTGAAACTGGCGGTGGCTGCCGAGAAGGGACGTGAGTCTCTCTTGGCTGCCAACAGACGTGTCAGGGAGGTCGCGGGCCACTGTCAGGGACGCCTCGAATGTGAGGGCAACCCAAGGATGCTTGGAAGCCGGTCTGTTGTCTTAGACAGAATCTGTAGAATTGTTGCCAGTTTCCAGTCGAGTTCAGAGGTCTGGACCATTAGATCTGTTTTTATTTTCATTTTGCCATTCACGGCGCAACTGGCATTGTCTGTGTTGTCTGTGTGTCTCCGTCTGTCTCTGTTTTGTTGGACTCTGTCTCCTTGTTGTCGAAAGGGGTCAAAAATCCTCAAACCCACTTTCACTTACCCTCTCCCATGGGTCTGAAGTCTCAGACCAGGCTAATAACTTATCTTTCATTGTTAAGAAAGGCAAATGGCAAACTTTCTGTGCTTCTGAATGGCCAACTTTTGGTGTGGGATGGCCCCCCACTGGCACTTTCCATCTAGACACCAGCCAAACAGTCAAAGCCATTGTCTTCCATCCAGGTCCCCGCGGACACCAGGACCAGCAAGTGTACATTTGGGTCTGAGAGGACCTGGCTGAAAACCCTCCTGATTGGGTGCGGCCATTCCTACCTCCTCCACCAATTCCCTTGATGTCAGGCTCCTCTGCAACTATGCTTCCTCTTAAATCCCCCTCTAAGCCCTCTGCCTATGCCCGTCTTACCGCAGTCTCAGCCACCTGAGGGCATTGCCGTCACTCTCCCTCTCCGCCCTCACGGGCTGATGGTAGATGATGGGCACCTTTACCAGAAGATCCTGTTAAACTAACTGGCCTTTTGGAGTCCCTTATGTTCTTTCATCAGCCCACCTGAGATGACTGACAACTCCTAGGAACTCGCTTTACCTCTGAGGGAGAGACCTGCTTACCAAATTGGGAGCAAAGATCACCTTTAACCCCCAGGGGCCCGAGGTGGAATTCACTAACCCTCTAGTCAGCCAGCCTGCTGTAACCATACTTACCCTTGCCGCTGAAGAATACAAAATTTATGAACAACCCTCTGAGCCAGGGGAACGTAGGGAGGGCTGGATTCAGGCCTTCCCAGAGGCATGGGCAGAAACGGCTGGACCAGGGCTGGCAATCCAGCGGCCCCCTGTGGTGGTAGATTTGAAACCTTCAGCCACCCCCGTGCGGGTCAGACAGTACTACATGAGCAAGGAAGCCAGGGAAGGGATCAAACCCCACATTAAGAGGCTGCTGGAGCAGGGAATCCTAAAACCATGTCAGTCAGAATGGAACAATCCATTACTGTCCATTAAGAAGCCTGGGATGGGAGACTATAGGCCAGTCCAAGACCTGAGGGAAATCAACAGCCAGGTGATAGATATTCACCCAACTGTCCCCAACCCATACAACCTCCTCAGTACCCTCAGCCCTGACAGACAATGGTACACTGTCTTGGACCTGAAAGATGCCTTCTTCTGTCTGCGTCTCCATGAGTCCAGCCAGCCTCTGTTTGCCTTTGAGTGGACAGACCCAGAGAACAGGTTCTCAGGACAACTCACCTGGACCAAACTGCCTCAGGGCTTCAAGAACTCCCCCACCATCTTCGATGAGGTTCTGCATCAGGATGTAGGACTATTCTGGACAACCCACCCTGAGGTAACCCTGTTGCAGTACAATGATGACTCATTGCTTGCAGCCACCATGATGGAACAGTGCCGAAAAGGAATTGAGAAACTGCTCGTTGAACTGGCCAAACTGAGACATTGGGCCTCTGCTAAAAAGGCCCAGATATGCCGGCCCGAGGTGGTGTTCTTGGGTTACTCTTCATGAAGGCTCTAGAAGAGGCCGGTGGCCTAGCCCTCCAAGAGACTGAACGCTGTGGCCAGGGGGTTGGTCTGGGTGCTTGTGGTCTATTGCTACTCCTGGTAAAAGACACTAGTAAATTAACCTTGGGTCAAAATTTGACCATAGTTGTAAATTTTTCCTCAGTTTGGACTCTCAAGGATAATAGGGTCCAACAATGGACTGGCGTTCGCAGCCCAGGTAAGTCGGGGGGGGGGGGGGGGGGGGTAGTCAAGATATTGGGGATTGATTGGAAACTTCATTGTACCCCAAAGTTCAGGACAGGTAGAGAGAATATATAAAACCATTAAAGAGACTTTGACCAATTGACCATGGAGACTGGACATAGAGATTGGGTGATGCTCCTGCCCTCTGCCCCTTTCTGAGCTCGCAATACCCACTTTGAGATACTTTTTGGAACCCACCCACCGAAACAAGATCTGGGGACCACCTCTGGTGTAAACATTCCAAATATCCCCTTGTCTGCTAGGTTGCAGGCCCTGGTTAAAGTACAACATTCTTTGTGGAAGCAGCTCTCAGACCTTTACCAGCCTGAGGGAGACGGGATCCCACATCACTACCAGGTGGGAGACTTCGTCTATGTCCGGTGACACAAGCATCGGACTCTTGAACCCCGCTGGAAGGGACCCTACCAAGTCCTTCTGACCACACCAACTGCAGTCAAGATAGACGGCATTGCTGCTTGGATCCATGCTTTACATCTTAAGCCTGCACCTGCTCCTGACAACCAGTGAATTGTAGAAAGAGTTGACCATCCCTTCAAGATTCGAGTTTGCCGCTGGAGCACGGAGTAACAACCCTCATCAACCAATCCAGCAGACATGGCAGGGATATCTGGGACTGGGGATGTAATATGGGAGACGTCCTCCTCCCAACATCCCCAATGAACATGGTGGCCTAGCCTGTATCCGGACCTCTGTTAATTAGCTGCAGGACTTGATACCTGGGATATTCCCACTATTGACCCTAAACAACCTATGTCACCAGAGGTATGCCAGAAGGGAGACAGTTCCTGTTCATGTGTCCAGTGGGCCCTGGGATTGCACATCCTCATTCCGGGGTGACATTACTAGACCATAGTTTTTCTGTTTGCCCGAGAGATGGGAGAGATAGGCAGCAGGCCTACTCATGTGGGGGACCCGAGAGTTTCTACTGCCACCAGTGGGACTGTGAGACCACTGGCAATGCTTATTGGGAACCATCCTCCAGTTGGGATGCAATTACTGTTACCAGAGCTGAGACCCCTGAGAGAGGATTATTATCTTCCTCCTGCATGGAGACCACTGGACCGGTGGCTTGGGGAGCCAATCTTAGAAAATAGAAAAGAGCAGGTTATCCACCACGGGTCAATGCCTGCTAGATTTAATAGAAAGAGCTCTTTCAAAGCTCTAAATGGTTCCCAGCCAGGCCTGACTGACTCCTGCTGGCTATACATAAGCACGAGACCCCCTTACTATGAGGGTGTCACAGTTAACGGGAGTTATCATGAGAATAAGAGCTCAGCCCAGTGTGACTGGAATAGATACCATATGCTCACCCTCCCCGAGGTGGCTGGACAGGGAATATGTCTGGGAACCCGTCTACCTCAGATCACGCTAGGTGCTTACAGACCTTGGCAGTTACCTCTAACTCCTCCTACTTGATCCCAGAAGCAGGAATGAGGTGGGCATGCAGCACAGGACTGACTCTCTGCATCTCTACCCAAGTCTTTAACAACTCTAGAGACTTTTGTGTGATGGTTAAGGTCTCTATATCATGACAGTAAAAAAAAAAAATTTTAAAGAGGCCGTAGAGGGGCAAAAAAAAAAAATTTTAAAGAGGCCGTAGAGGGGCGGGCCAGATACAGAAGAGAGCCTGTCACACTCACAGTACTGCTAGGTGCCGGGGTTTTGGCGGGAGTCGGAACAGGCACAGCTGCTTTAGTTGAAGGTCCCAGGCAAATGGCCTTGCTAGAATCTGCTATTACCCAAGATTTAAAGGCCATAGAGACTTCCATAAAAGCCCTAAAAAGGTCTCTAACCTCTTTGTACGAGGTCATGTTGCAGAATCGGCGGGGCTTAGACGAGAGACTAGATAAAGGGTCAGATCTCTAAGCACAAGTAAAGGGGGGGGGGATGTGAAGATAGAGTTTTCCTTGCCTAGCCTGAGACCTCTTAGAATCCTCCACCCCTGACCTATAATTAACCCATGTGCTGTTTACCGAAGCAGGAACCAATAGGTACTGGCCACCAAACCCTGAGTCCTCTGCAAGAGCAGCAAGTGCTCTTACCTGCAGAGCCATCCCTCCAACACCTCCCCCTTACGTTTTGTAAGATCACACCCATGTAGGGCCTTAAAATAAAGGACCCCTCACTGAAACTAGATAACAGCATTTAGACTAGCTAACTAGCAAGGCTCTGATTCTCACTTCTTCTGCATCCCCAGCACCGAGGTTACATATGTGCACTGTTGTGCCTAGTGCCTTTGAGTGGGTGCTGGAATCTGAACTCTGGTTCTTGTGTCCAACTGAGCCATCTTCCAAACTTAAGATAAGAGCCTTGCTTCTTAAACTGTGGTTCATGATCAAAATGTAGGAATTGCAAAAGTTTGGCAAAGGCTAAAGGTTTCTACCACAACCAAAACAATTCAGAATCAAATGTCTGACAAATGAATGCAAGGTGTTTCTGGCAGTGCTGGCCCATTTTGTATCACAACTTCACTGTAACCTTGGTTCTGAGTATACAATATGCAAACACTGTACATGCAGCATGGCACATAACACCAACACTAATAAACACTGACTAATATATCAGCCAGCTCGTCCTACAGATTACAAAATAGTATGAACATAAGTTTTCTCCTCTTACAGAAACACAATGGTTAATTATGCAAAACAAAAGCATAGTATCTTCCCATTATCATTCTTCAGCATTTCAGTATCAAATTATATTATATTACTATGCTATACTGTACTATACTATACTGTCTAGGAGTAGGGCACAATTCTGAGACAAGGCCTCACTCTATAGCCCAAAATACCCTCCAATACCCCTGACTGGAGATTTGAGGGTGGGGTGACAGAGAGATACACACATAGAAGGGGGATACTCAAATATCCCAAAAGAAGTCACAGAGCACTTTGGTGCCCAAAGAGAAACATAATGAAACCAAAATGAGTTTCAGAGAAGCAGTTGCACTCCCTCTGCCTTTGGTGCAACAATAAGCGACTGCAACTAAGTAGAAAGTCCCAGAAACGGTCCTGATGTGGCCTTCCTTCCTCATGGGGTATGAAATGGCAGCTCTGGGGATAGAACATGACTGAGGGCAAGCTGTCTGCACAGAAGGAAAAGTCTCAGTCAAGTATGAAGAAGAAGTTTAAGCAGGGCTATCTTCCTCTATGTCTCATGATGTGGGGTGCCTTCTTAACGAATGTAGCCCACCAGGGAAATATATTGCAAATCCTGAAAGTAGCACATTAAAAAAGATAGAGAGATTGTAGGGACTGTAGAGTGGCTCAGAGATGTAAAACACTGGCTCCTCTCCCTCCCAGAGGACTCAGTTCAATTCCCAGCACCCACATGGCAGCTCAAAACTGCCTGCAACTCCAAGATCCAACACTCTCACACAGACATACATACAGGGAAAACATCAATAAAATATATTTTTTAATTTAAATGAAGCTGTAAGGAAACTGCAGCAACATTTGCACTGCCCGATATAGTAACTAAGGTATACAACTAAAGCTAGACTGTCCGTCACACCCATGTCGGGTCTTAAAATAAAGACATCCTTCATGTTAGTCTCAGAATAGGCAGAAAAGATGAGACAGAAGTACTGCCATTCTTAAAGCTAGGTTGTAGTAAGGAAGAGAAAATACAAATTAGATTTACGTAAACACCTGACACCCTAAAACTGAACAATAAAGAGAAAACGAGGTAGTGAAGAAACTCAAGTGGAGGATGGTAGAGCAAGCCTTTAATTTCAGCACTAGGAGACAGAGGCAGGTGGATTTCTGTGACTTCAAGACCAGCCTGTTCTACATAAAGTTCTAGGGTACATGCAGGGATACATACGGACCTGTCTCAATAATAATAATAATAGTAATAATTCTGTGAAGAATGCAACTTGCGTGGGCCTGAAATCCTAGTGCCGGAAGCAGGCAGTCTAGCCAACTGGTGAGATCTAGGTTCACTTAGATAGAGACCTTGCCTCATACATATATACACACATACACATAGAGACAGACAAACACAGAATCTTTCTTATTTTTATCTACTTCAAAGAATTTGTAAAAGGCTGAAGTAGCAAGAGAAATTTGGCAGAAAGCTAACTACTGTGTTTAAGAGCATCTACAAAATTTTAAAATACAAACAGTTCACCAAAAGGGTATAAGAGGTACAAGTAATCTCCATTATGTTAGCTCTTAGGAAGGAAGTAAATTTTGTCAACGGGCTCAGCCAGTAGCTTCATACTAGCCAAGGGTCTTCTGCAGGTGAGAATCAATCAAGATAATTTGAGGCTTTCTATCGAACTACAGACTCACTAATAGACTTCCTTCTATTAGTGAAGAATATCTGCAGCTGGGCAAATGATGGGACAAGTATGCCTTGGTTTCTGGCAGAACTTATGAGCAACAGTGGACAAATATGGACATGTGAAAAAGACTGAGCTGAACTTGTCGTGGTAAATGTTCTCTCCAAGAGTATGCTATGCACATTTCTCCTGGAGGAGGGGTAGTTTATGAAGCTCTGAGCCTTTTCAACAGCCAGATGTGAACAACGTAGAAGTAGGGACAGCCTGACAGAGCCTAGGAGACCCTAGGAGCAAGAACAAGCACAAGAAGAGGCAGACAGACATAACCCCAATCCCACTTGTGCCCTGGCAAGTCTGAGAAATACTACTTCACTTTTTTTTTTTTAAAGTTATCCTCATAGTTGCTAAATCCGAAGACCAATTGATACATGCTTAGAATCAAGAGCAAAGGGCTTCACAGATTTGTTCTAAGTTTCATTGTATAATACAAAGTCGAAAGGTATTACAGACTTAGAATTGTGTCTGAAACATGTGCAAACACACTTAAAGAAGCAAGGATGGAAAATCCGTCTGCATGGGGATCAGAAGTCAGGCAATTGTTATAAGTTTTATGGATGGGTAAGGCACCGAAGATATAATCATTAAAGTGACTGAGAAAAATTCTACAAGTCTGTCCCTTAAGTTTAAAACTGATGACAAGGTTGAAGACACCCCTAGGAGCCATACGGTCACTGAATGAGAACTCTAGTGCCAGAGATGATGAGCCATCAGCACACTAAACATGATGTTCCCAATGATGAGGTAAAGGCACTACTATTATGGTACAATCATTGTACTATTATGGGTACAATCAACTATTTTCCAGTTGAATTTAAAACCACCTCCAATGGAACTCTGCCCCCTCACAGAAAGCCCACCAGGAACCGCTCAAGACCGCACCACAGGGTATTTAACCTGTCATATGGCTTACCCTCCTCCCTCTTCCCCAGATCACTCAGGAGCGCTTTTCTCAGATTAAAGCTGGTCCTTTACCTTTTAATTCAACTCAATTTGGCTTGGCGCTTATAGAACATTTTCCTCTGGACATGATCTGGCCATTATTGTCTTGAAATCAGAGCAGCTATGATTACCCATGAGACCATCACAAGATCCAGCCAAATGAACACTTTCTTGTGAAGGAGTAGAATATCATCAGACTCCCACTCCAGATCACAGCCACTTTCTCCCTCCTGTCTTCCACAGATCTTTCTACTAAAGCTGGGTAGGGTGTGGTGGTACAAGCCTTTATTAGGTGGGTCCAGGCACTCAGAAGGCAGAGGCAGGTGGGTCTCTGTGAGTTCAAGGCCAGCCCTGTCTACATGTCAAGTGCCAGGTCAATACAGCGGAGACCCTGTCTCACAAAAATAGTACATACTCATGAACATGAAATTCAGTCACTGCTTTCCTAGAAAAGCCCCAACTTGAATCAGCCTGCCTGGAAGAAGGCCACCATCTTGTGGTTAAAAGAGTAAATGCAGGCTACACAAAGACAACAAAAAACATCTATGATTAACCAATGCTAGTAAATTCCTTGACCATTCAGAAGTTTGTACTTTTGCTCAATCTGGAAGGATTTTACTCTTTTGAAAGTAGTGCTCTGTATTGGGATTAATATGATATAAAACACACATCTTTAAATTAATCTCATTCATATTGTAATTATTTCAAAAAGAACGGATAGATACCACTTAAATTTTATGTTAAAACTGTGGTGGTTCTCACTTTTTAATCTCAGCCATAGGCAGGCAGATAGCTGTGAGTTCAAGGTCGCCTGGTCTACAGAGCAAGCTCTATGACAACCAGGACTACACAGAAAACCTGTCTCAAAAAACTGAAAAGAAAGAAGAACAGACAAGCAAAAAGCTGTCTCTTCCCTTAAAAATAAAATTGGAGATCCTGGAACTGGAGTTACAAATGTTGTGAGCTACCATGTAAGTGCTAGGAATGGTGCTGTTTTCAGCAGCATCATTCAAAATCGCCAATAAAGTGTGACCAACCAAAAAATCCATCAACAAACCAATGGACACAGTTGATTCAACAATGGATTATTGCTCAGCCATAAAAGAAGCAAGATTGTGATAAATATTACAGTAGCATAAATGAACCTTAAAAATAGAGAGCTCACTGGGCATAGTGGCACCTTGGAGGCAGAGGCAAGCAGATCTCAGTGAGCTCAAGGCCAGCTTGGTCTGCAAAGCAAAAACAAAGCTCAATAAAATATGCCATTCACAGAAGACTATAGTTATATGACATCAGTTAAATGACATTAGAAAAAAACTACTAATACAAAGTTTCTGGACTGGTACTCTCCTAAGTATGCAATAAATAAGTAAAGTTCAAGCAATGAATGGTGAGTGAAGAAGTTAAGAAAAGTGTGGAGTAAAGGTAAGAAAGATATGAGAAAACGGAGAAGGTGGGAGGGAGAAGATTCTCTAGAACTCTACAAATCTAGTCAGTCTCCTAGACATGGAAAACCCAGAGTCAACAGCACTTACACTGTTTTCTCTAACAGCATCCCCTTCTTTCTTTGGTCCCCCTTTACATAGCTACCTGTCTCCCAACTATTTCCGCTTCTTCTCCAAAGCTAAAAGAAAGAGATACATATTGCAAAAGTCTATAAAAGTAGGAATGAGCTCATTTCTTCTTTCACTTTTCATAATTTTTTTTAAAGTGCAGGTTCAGCCCTGGTGGTGGTACACGCCTTTAATCCCAGCACTAGGGAGGCAGAGGCAGGCAGAGCTCTGTGAATTTGAGGCCAGCCTGGTCTACAGAGTGAATTCCAGGTCAGCCAGAGATACACAGAGAAACCCTGTCTCAAAAAACCAAGTTAATTAATAATAATAAAGTACAAGTTCTCTAAGAAATTGTACACTGCCATTTTAAAAATAATCTATGGGGCCAGAAAGATGGCTCAGTGGTAAAGCATTCCATGGTGGCTCACAACCCTCTATTACTCTAGTGCCAGAAGATTCAACACCCTGCAAGTGATCCAAAGACATACATGTGAACAAAACACTCATACACATATATCTTCTCTTTTAAAAAGTGATCTATTCCTAAAGGCAAGAATAATTTGTATAGCAACAACTACATTAAAGAAAAAAATTTAAGAGAGGATGTCTGTCTATGCTGTAGCCCATCTCTCCTACTTCCCCACACTCAGAAGAGATCTCCAAGCTACATCTTTATACCTGCCAATAGTATCTTTTCAAACCACCCCCAACCCTGAAGACAAGAGCTTCCTTGAAGACAGGGAAAACAGAACCAAACAGATGTATAAGGTACAGTTTCAGCATGCACAAGGAAATGGTTGTCCCAAGAAATATATGTTCCTGACTCTGGAAAAAGAAAAAAAGTAGAATGTATGTATAATCCCTTATCGGTTGTATGACTAACATTAAGCACCATTATGATTTATAACATAGGCTTTTTTTTTTGTTTTTTTAATCATGCCCAATTGGACTGTTCCTCTCAGAACAATCACCCCAAATCATTTCTGAGTGTGCAATGTCCCCAAGTCATCCCCACTGCTGGGGACACTTGAGTGAGAGCAATGAATAGGCTTACTAGTGTCTCCACCCCGTTTCTTTTCAGGGACAGGCACAAAAGAATCCTCTCTATTGTTCCTGCTTCCTCATTACTGTGCAGTGAGCTGCATTTCCTCAGTTCTGGAAGAACCTACCCTCCCCCACCCTTTTGTTCCAAGAACATGCTCAGAAACAGATTACCAACCAAATTCTCTAATCTGTCATTTGCAATAAATCACTGAATAGGTGAGAACACAGCCCCTGCTGGGCCTCCTTCGTGCCTGTACATCATCTCACTTGCCTCTGGTCACTTTAAAAAGCCAGCTGTGCTCTGCTACTTAGGTTTCTGCGTTTGTTTTAAACATAGTCCTATCATTCCAAGGAAAATAGAACCAACCAGCCAAGCACATGGGGACTAAATGGACTCTCTTCTCTGGCTGCCACCCTTGCAGTTCCTGTGAAAAGAGCAGAGAGATTTCCCCATCTACCCACAGTCCAGTTCCCTGACAGTGGCTCACCTGGCAGGTTCTGCCTGGGTCACTAGCACTGAGATTGTCCTTGGGACAGGGAAGAAGGACGAGTAAGTTAGCAACAGGATTTGAGTGCTCCCTACAGAGGTTTGAAATCAAGACCAACCACCGATTTATCATCATAGATCAAGAATCATAACCAGCCATTGGTGGCCTTTAATCCCAATACTCTATGGACAGGTGGTGGGTTTGGGGACAGTCTGGACTACAGAGCAAAGTTCCAGGACAGCCCAGGCTATAAAGAGAGACCCTGTCTTGAAAAAAAAAAAGGGGGAGGGAGGGACAAGTCTTGAGCTTCCTCCTGTCATAGAACACATAAGCAACTGGTTTCAAGTGTTCTGCAAAACTCCACTCTCACTAGGCATGCTCAAATTGCTCTGTTCTTTCTTGAAATGGAAGCTGCCCAAGAAGCCACTCCAGGGAATCTTAGGCCCCCCTCAGGACAACCAGGGTTTAAAGAATTTGTGTTCCTCAGAAAGTCTGCACATGTATTTTTTTCACCTTAAAAATGGAGGATCTCACCACAGAATCTACCAATTAATTTAGCTCAGACCACAAAACAATCATATCTCAGGGTCACTCCAGTTAGTATTGTTTTAAAAAATATATATATAACAATAAGAACCAGGCGGAGATGGTACACACCTTTAATGGAGGCAGAAGGGAGGTCCTCAGTGGGTCTGAGGCCAGCCTGGTCTGCAAAGGGAGTTCCAAGACAGCCAAGACTATTACACAGAGAAACCCTGTCTTGAAAAACTAAAAAGGCTGAAGACAAGTCTGATGAAACAAAAGGTAATTCCCACTCTGACACAAGAACAGGCTTCAAAGAGGCAGCTCCAAGTCAAAGAAGCCAAGACAACAGCAGCTATCCAGGCCAGAATAGAATGGCCTGGTTCTCCTCCACCAGGGATAGCTCCGGGAAGCAGTGCAGTCTCCCTATACTTAAGTTTCCCCCTCTGACCTCACCAGCCCAACCCCAGACTTCACCACAGAGTGAGACTCTGTCAGAGATCAAACAGCTCTTAATACTACACTAAACTCTTGTTTTAAAGTAAGAAATATTTCTAAAACAGTATAACTAAGTTTTTTACAACCTGAAACTTTTTTAAATAGAAAAATATTTCCTATTTTTAAGAGTTACATGAAAATAAACGTCACCAACCCTTCTATATAAATACAATCTTACAACCTATACACAAGCAGTTAGACTGTCCCAGAACAGCTACATCACTGGCTACATCACAACAGAGAAGGGCTGCCAGCTGTGCCTACCCTAACTAAATCCAGCCCACCGACCTGAGCCAGGATGAAAGACTTAAACAAACAAACAATATGCCTTGAGTGACTCATCCTTCATACAAGAGCACATGTTCAACCGCAGAAATCATGGGACTGATTCACTTTAACAAAACAGAATCATATACACACCTACCTGCTACCCACACATAAAACAGAGAACATGCTATCCACTGCCTTACTGTAGCTAACTCTAGTAAAATAAAGAATAAAAAAAGTAAGCTAAAGAAAAATAAATTCATATGGCCAATAAAAATTAATGAGCAGGGTCAGACAGGTGGCTATTAAGTTAAGAGCATCTGCTCTTGCAGAAGATCTAGGTTCAATTCCCAGCACCCACAGGGTAGCTCACAACCATCTATAACTCTAGTCCCAGGTTATCTGACAGTCTTTTCTGGCCTCTTCAGGCAATAAGTATGCATACAGCATGCATATATACATGCAAGCAAAATACTCATACATGTTTAAAAAAAAGTAAATCTAATAAAAATGAGCAACTGAAAAAACAAAAGACACCAGCTTTTTACATAGGATTTTAATTATGAAAGTACAAAATAATGTAAAAATAGATGTGTGTGCTTGGCACTGGTGCAAATCTTTAATCCCAGCACTTGAGTGGCAGAGGCAGGAGGACCTCTGTGTATTTAAAGCCAGCATGATCTGCATAGAGTACCAGGACAGCTATAGTATCTTCTGAAGCTCAAGATACATAATCCCTGTGATCTTGCAGTATAACATCTATGTTAAGTACATAAAACCACATAAAGTCCTTTGACGTTAATTACTCAACCCCTCATTACCTTATACGACTTATTCTACACCTTCCTTCCTACCCCTTATAGCCTCACCTCCTTTTCTATTGTTATGATCTCCCCCTCCCCCCAAAAGAACCATGACGTATTTGTTGGATGTATCTATCTTGTTGCTTGTTGCTGGGACTAAACCTAGCATGGTTTGTATGCTAGATAAACTACCACAGAACATGGCTTAGATCAAGGGCTTGCCATCGAAGAAACACTGGTCATTCAAAAAGACTAAATCCCACGGTCTGAAAAGATGGAGCCAAGCCTTCCTACAGCTAGCTCTCTCTGGGGCAGAGAATTAAGAAGCAGCCTGTGCTGTAACACCTCAGTTCTTAATTTATGTAGGTCTTTCAGCTCTTGTCACATCCTCTATGTTAAACTAAATCATGAGGCATGGAACTTCCCACCAGTGCCTCCCAAAATCTTCTTTTTATGAAATTTAAGATACTACTATTTGTTTTTATTGATGTGTATACACCCATGTCTGGGTGTTTATAAGTGCACCATGTGTGTACAGGTCCAGAGAGAGCCAAAATTCTTAGAACTAGAGTTACAGGTTGCTGTGAGCTGCCTGATGTAGGTGCTGGAAATCGAACCGAAACCCTCAACAACAGAAGGAACTCTTAAGTGCTCACACATCTCTCCAGCACCCCAGCATGGTAATCTTAAGAGGTTAAGGCAGGGAGACTGCAAGATTGAGGATTATCTCGGCTACAAGGGGGAATCTGATGACAACATAAACAATTTAGTGAGAACCTAATTCAAAATAAAATTGAAAGAGGCGGAGACCGTTGCCTGGTGGTACAGTGCCTGTCCAGTCAACACAAGGCTCTGGGTTCAACCTCATAAACAACAAATAATATAATCAGTAAGTGGGCAAATGAATTGGACACTTTTCAAATGAAGAAATAAAGATGGTCAATAAATTCATGAAAAATGTTCAATATCTCTAGTCATCAGTGAAACACAAGCAAAACCATTAAGGGCTGACCACATGCCTAGCAGATAAAAGTCAAGTGCCACCAAGCCAAATGACCTGAGTTCAATTCCTAAAACCCGCAGAGTATAAAGAACCAAATTCTGGGCGCAGAGATGGATCAGTAGTTAGGAGCACTGGCTGTTCTTCCAGAGGTCCTAAGTTCAATTCCCAGCAACAGCATGGTGGCTCACAATCATCTACGAGATCTGGCACCCTCTTCTGTTCTGCAGGAATACATGCAGACAGAATACTGTATACATAATAAATAAATAAATCTAAAAAAAAAAAAAAAAAAAGAACCAAATCCTGCAAGTTGTCCTCTGTAGAATATCCACATAGGTGGTATGCACACCTACACACACCATGCACAAACACAAAATTCAATAAAATTAAAATTAAAAATTATATTAAGGAGAACTAGCTCAGCAGTTAAGAACACTGGTTACTCTTCAAGAGGACTGGATTCAATTTCCAGCACCCACGTGGCAGCTCACAACCATCTGTAATTCTAGTTCCAGGTGATGTGACACGTTCTTCTAACCTAACAGGCACCAAACACTCAAGTAGCATAGACATACAAGTAGGCCAAACATGCACAAGGAGAGGAACTGTTAGGAGGTATGGACTTGGAGTGTGTCACTGCAGGGGCAGGCTTTGTGGATTCCTATGCTCAGGATACTGCCCAGTGTCTCATTCAACTTTCTGCTGCCTGCAAGATGTAGTTCTCAAAGCTATTTCTCCAGCACCTTACCATATCTGCTGACACGCCATGCTCCTCATTGTTATTGGGTTGAACCTCTGAAACTGTAAGCGAGCCACCCCAATTGAATGTTTTCATTTCTAAGAGTTGCTGTGGTCATGGTGTCTCTTCACAGCAATAAAAACACTAAGACAACAGCCATAAACATAAAAGTTAAAAAAAAAAAAAAAAAAAAAAAAAAAAAAAAACCCTATAGTGAGAGAGTTAGCATGGTGGCACAAACCTGTAATCTCGCGTCTGGAAAGCAGAGTCGCTGCAAATTCACAGCCACTCAGGAAGTGAGTTCCAATCCAACCCATATAGCAAAATGTGTCTCAAAAAAAACAAAAAAAGGCAACCTATACAGATAGAATTCTACCTCACTCCAGGTAGAATGACTATCATTAAGTAGACAAAAACTAGGATATGAGATGTGACTCAACGGGTAAGAACACATATATACTGCTCTTGCAAACTCAAGTTTAGTTCCTAACACAACTGTCTGATAGCTCACAACTGTCTGCAACTCCAGCTCAAGGGAACCTAAAGCCTCTGGGCAAGCACACCACAGCATACACACGTACAGTAAGTGAATGGAGAGATGACTCAGCAATTAAGAGCACTGGCTGTTTTTCCAGAAGACTCAAGTTCTATCCCAGCACTCACATGAACTAACATTTTAGATTTGTTACCTGAAGCCAAGAAATTAGCTATTCATAAAAATGAAACTGAGTCCTTACTTTGTGCTATTTTTTTTCATTTATTTATTTTTATGTGCATTGGTAATTTGGCTGCATCAATTTCTGTGTAAGGGTGTTGAGTCCTGGAGTTTTAGACAGTTGTGAGCTGCTATGTGGTTGATGGGAACTGAATCTGGACCCTCTGGAAGAGCCACCCCACCAGCCCCCATGCTATTTATTTTTTAAAAAGAAAACACACAAAAAAAGTAAACTTTAGAGAATGAAGACATGGTCACTGTTACTCCAGAAGACCTGGGTTCAATTACGAACACCAACAAGATGGCCAATTCTACAATTCCAGTTGCAAGAGATCCAATACCCTCACCTGACCTCCTCAGGCAATAAACATACATATAAGCAGTCAAAACATTCATGCACATAAAATAAAATAAACCTTTTTTTTTTTTTTTAAGTCAACTGGGTTTTCAGAAGAGTGGTTTTGTTTGTACAGCTCTGGCTATTCTGGCATACACTCTGAAGAGCAGGCTAACTTCAGAACTCAAAGATCCTCCAGACCCTGCCTCACCACCACTGTCTGGCTGCCTTGTTTTTTGGGACAAGGATCATCATGTAACTATGGATACTCTGGAACTCCCTATACACATTAGGTTCAACCTCACAAAGATCGTCCTTCTTCTGTCTCCCAAGAGTGCTGGGATTAAAAGCATGCACACTGGACAAGTCAACTTTGAAGAAAGAAACATTAGGAACAAAACTTGAGAGGCTGGAGAGATGGCTTAGAAGTTAAGTGCAAAGTTCCTGAGTTCAATCCCCAGCAACCACATGGTGACTCACAACAATGAGATCTGGTGCCCTCTTCTGGCAAGCAGTCATACATGCAAGCAGATCATTTTATATATAATAAATAAATCTCAGACAAAGAAAAAAAAAACCAACAAGCTAGGCATAAAAGCATGTGTCTATAATCCCAGCACTCAGGAATCAGTGGCAAGAGGATCGTGAGATTAAGTCTAGCCTGAGCTACACAGTGAGACTGCTTAAAAGAGGAAGTTGAAATTTTCTAAAACAAAACTTGAACATACGTTTCCTAAGTAGGTAAATGTCTTTTGGGCCATGATTCAAAATACAAATAAAATTAGCCTTTAAAATGAGAATATAGAGCCAGGCATGGTAGTGCATACCTTTAATTCCAGCAGCAGGGAGAGAGGGCTAAAAATCTGTTAGTTCAAAGACAACCTGGTCTATATATCAAGCAGGACAGCAGGGCTACAGAGACTGTTTTTAAAAAGCAAAATTAAATACATTTTTAAAAAATTGGTGTATGGCAACATGGGCTAGAGGAAGCATAGTCAGTGAGGTGCTTGGCATGCAAGCATGAGGACTCTCATTGGATTCCAAGAGCCCAGGTAAAAAATTTGGGTATAGTGGTGCACATTTGTAATATGAGCACTGGAGAAGTGGAAACACAAGGACCTTCTTGCAGTTTGCTGACCAATCAATTTATCACACTCAATAAACTCCAGATTCAGCAAAATACTTTGTTTCTAAGGGGATCATTGATGCAGCCTCATCTACAGAGCAAGTTCCAGGATAGCCAGGACTACACAGAGAAACTGTTTCTTGAAAAACAAAAGGATTTTTGGAGGGCAGTGGTGGCTTACCTTTAATACCAGCACTCAGGAGAGACAGAAGCAGATGGAGCCCTGTGAGTTTGAAGCCAGCTAGGGCTACACAGAGAAAACCCTGTCTGTCTGTCTGTCTGTCTGTCTGTCTGTCTGTCTGTCTGTATATGCGCACGCACGTGTGTGTGTGTGTGTGTATATGTGTGTGTGTATGTGTGTGTGTGTGTGTGTATGTGTGTGTGTCTGTGTGTGTCTGTGTGAGTTCCCAAAAAAATATGGTGAAAAGTCTGAAGACAAGGCTCAGCAGTTAAGAGCATTTACCACCCCCCCACCAAGGTCCAGGTTCAATTTTCAACACTCTTCTGTAATTCCACTTCTAGGAGATCCAACACCCTCTTCTGGCATCAACAAGCACCAGGCATGTAAGTGGTGCAAAGACAGATAGATATTCATGAATGTATACATAAATTAAATCTTTTTTAATTTGGGGGAGCCAGGTGTAGCGGCACACACATTCAATCCCAGCACTCCAGAAGTAGCGGCAGGCTGATCTCTGAGAGTTCGAAGCCAGCCTGGTCTACAGAAAGAGTTCCACGACAACCAGAGCTACATAGTGAGCCCGTCTCAAAGAAGGAAAAAAATAGAGATTCCCTTGAGTACTCTAACTCAAGTGGCCTGCTGTCATTCTTGATATCATTCTCACCTGTACTACTGCTTTCCTTTGAATGAAGTTTTCTTGCTATTAAAGAAAAAAAGTAGAAAACAACCGAAAATTCATGTTGACTTCTGGCCTATAAACACACCTGCATGTGTATACTCAAGTGCACACAAACACACACAAAAAAATTTCAGAGAAATACATTCATAATGTACATAAAAGATTAGTACTAGGAATGTACCAGAAACTATTAAACAAACAAAAAAAAAGTGCAAAGCAAAAGAAAATAATAAAAGACAGGCTGGTGACATAAACTCAGCCTCAGCCTCCTAACTTCTGACTAGTTTGGCTTTCTAAAGGCCACATTAAAGTCCTCATAAAGAAGGAATTGGAGAGTCACAGAGATTAGCCAGTTAAGAAACAGAGAATGTGGACCTGGAGGAGGAGAAAGAAATGGTTAGATTCCTGCTCCATTGAATCTCAGTTCACTGTCAGGACAAGCCTGAGTGAGAGAAGCCAGGAAAGCTTAAACAGGCTACAATGTTCAGCATCAACCCCAAAGCCCAAACTGAGTACTAGAATGGCCATGAAGGTCCTACTCTAAATGCTACCCTGATAGTCACATGTAATCTCCATTTTTTTCCTTACAAATACCCAGCCAGGATCTACACCAACCTAAACATTTTCACCTAGATGTCTGCCAGGCTCATACCAGATATAACCAGATTAAGTCCATAGGAAAGGCTCACCAGATTTCATTTGCTGAGGATGAGTTCAACTGAAACTAACCAAAGATGACACTATGCTTCCAAAAGCAATCTCAACGCAAAGTATTACAAGCAACATTAGTAGCTGTCAGACATTACAGTACTTCTAGGGGACAAGGATTCTTTTATTGGGGGCGGGGGGAGCTGTGTATCCCTGGCTTCTTGAAACTCAGAGATCCTCCTGCCTTTGCCTCCCAAGTGCTGGGATAAAAGGAATGCCCTCCCACACCCAGCTGAGATTCTTATTTAGAGATGCTGACATTCTTGGAAAACATATGAACTGAAATCACTGTTGAAGTGACATGAAGCTAGTGCTCATTCCTCAGGTACTGAACTATTTCACCATGTGAATAACTTCCAGGCCTCCCTTTTACAATAAACTGATGATATCTAACTAATTAATTAATTAAAATGTCAAAAGCAAAGTCTGGTATGATAAAGCAAGCAGCACTTGGGAGGTAGAAGCAGGAGGACCAAGATCCAAGGCTAACCTAAGCTACATAGTGAGTTCAAAGGCAGCCAGGGCTACACAAGACCTGTCTCAAAAAGCAAAACAGCAATAAATATAAAAAGGCAAATTTCAAAATAAGTATCATCATCCTAACTCAACTTTTTTCATTTCCTTGCAGTTCTTCTGCTTATGTGCATGTTTTACATTGTTGCAAGCTATACAATCAATTCCCCTACACACTCCATATATTCTCATGATTATCACTCTATGTCAATAGAATATTTATTTCATAGACTTATAGATCATGAAGTGTTTCAGCTGGGCCTGGCAACACAAGCCTGTAATCCCAGCTACTCAGGAAGCTAAGAGAAAAAGACCTAAAAGTTCAAAATCTGACTGGGCTACAGAATGAGTTCAAGGACAACCTAGACAAAGCAGTGAGACAGTGTCTTAAAGTGAAAAGGGTACTAGGAACAGTTTCAACGGCACAGCACATGCCCAGGGTCCTGGGTTAGATTCCCAAAACTGCAGAAGGAAAGAAGGGAAGGATGGAGATCACAAAGAGTTAAATATTTTAAAGCAAACTGTGAAAGCTAGTATTACTATCATTAGTATATTAATGAAATATTAATACATGCCATGTATTTTATTTTCTTCTGTGCAAGTGAAATGCTCTGAACAATGAGGAAATCTTTAGCTATCTCTAGCTTTGGTTGTGCTAAGCCATCTCTCCAGCCCTTGTTTATTTTAGGACAAGATCTCACCCAGTAGTTACATCTAACTCAAAAATTTCAATGAATCCCTGGCCTCCCACTTGTGATACTCCCGTCACCAAATCACTAGAATTATACATGTATCAATAAGGATTCTTTTTACCAACCTGTACCAATCCAATGCTTGGGAAACAGTCCCTACATTCCTTCTGCTGCATCCCTCAAGTCCCTAACAGGCACCTCTGTTCCCCATGATAGCATGTATGAACCATAAAGATCCAGAAGCCTCGTTAAGATGCACCTACTACCTAGCAGAGTCCAATCACCCTGTGTGCTCAGTTTGTGGGTATTAGCACTTCACTTCTGTTTTCTCTTAAATGTTATGACAGGCAAGTGTTCTACATCCCCAGCTCTCTGCTTCATTTCCCAAACACAGTAGACAACCCCACATCTGACTTGAGGTCTCAATGTGCACTCTGGTATCTTGGTCTGAGCAGCTTTGTAGGCCCATCCTACTATGACCTAGCAAACATTTTCATTAAAATGATAGTCTAAAGCCAAGAGGTAGTGGCACACATATTTAATTCCAGCACTCAGGAAGCAGAGGCAGGAAGATCTCAGAATGAGGTCAGCCTTGTCTTAAAGGAGGGGGCAGGTTAACATCAGACATGGTAGGAGATAGCTTTATTTCCAGCACTGAGAGTACCACATAAGTAAGAATAGGAATGACTGGAGAGTTGACTCAGTGGTTAAGAGAACTCAATACTCTTGTCAAAGACCCATATTTAATTCCCACAAGGCAGCTCACAACCAACTCCAATCCCAAGGAATCCAACCAACACCCTCTTCTTGAACACACTAGCCAAATGCATGGTATACATGCATACAGACAGACAGAGAGATAAATATTTATATCCAGGCAGTGGTGGGAAACACTTAGGAGGCCGGAGGCAGAGGCAGGTGGATCTCTGAGTCTGAGGACAGCCTGGGCTACACAGAGAAAACAAAACAAAGACTGCTTAGATGTACATATCATCAACTCTCTATTCAAACTTTGATCTTGCTAGGCATGTGGCATGTATCTTTAATCCCAACACTTGGGAGGCAAAGGCAGATCGGTCTCTGAGTTTCAGAATAACCTGGACTACACAGAAAAACCCTGTTCAGAAAACCAAAATAAATCAATGAACTTTGATCTCACTTCAGGATCCCCAAAGATGGAACTAAAATGGAAGGGGGTCACTAAATCTCCTTGTTCCTCTTCCCAATATGGCCACACTGAAGAAAAACAAAAACAAAAACACCCTTTTCTGCTTGTTTGTTTTTTGAGACAAGGTTTCTCTGTATAGTCCTGGCTATATCCTCAGAGCTCTGCTTTCCATTTTTGACTTGGCTCCTTTAACTGGCTTACTGAAGGTGAGTAGTGGGGCACAGACTGTGACATTTTTCAAAATAAAAAGTTAAAGATTTTTAGAAACCAGGTGGTGGTAGAGCAGCGCATGCCTTTGATCCCAGCACTCAGAGTGAGGCAGAGGCAAGTGGATCTCTGTGATTTCCAGGCCAGCCAAGGCTACAGTGAGACCCTGCCTCAAAAATAAGCAAAACCAACAACAAAAAAGGTTTTAGAAATAATTACTACTCAGAGATAATATCATTTATTTTATTTCATCCCCTTTTAATTTCAAACTGCTTTTGTTTTCCTATTGCTAGCAGAGCCAAATGGTGAAATGCTTCCTTGTTTAAAAGGAGAGGCCCAGGCGTGGTGCACACCACTCTGTCTTTTAAAAAACACTTGAAAGGAACAAGATGACAAAGATGACTGACTTTGTTTTTTAGCCAGTAGATTTAGAAGCCAAATTCATTTAAAACAATACTCAAAATTAGATTGAGTCCTACTACAAAATTAGAATAGCAGTCAACTTTTAGCACACAGCCTCCAGTCAACAGGCAGCTGCCAAAGTTCTAAGCATAAAAGACTTAAAGGATCCAAGAGCAAAGTCCCATTTGCCCTAAAACAACCAGTTTTACCAAGTTTGGTTTCCCAACGCAGAGCAAATGCAGAGTGAGAATACCATGAAGAAAAAAAGGAAGCTAGTGGCAAAAGCCTTTGATCCCAGCACTCAGAAGGCAGAGGCACGTGAGTTCAAGACCACCTTGGCCTACAAAGTTCCTGGACAGTTAGAGCTATACAGAGAAACCATGTCTTGAAAAACAATAGGAAGGAAGGGAGGGAGGGAGGGAGGGAGGGAGGGAGGGAGGGAGGGAGGGAGGGAGGGAGGGAGGGAGGGCTAGAGGGGGAAAGTCCACAAACAGCTAATGGAATTGGCAACTCTGGTAAATAATAATAATGCTCTAGGCAGGAGATGGTGGTACACACCATTAATCCCAGCACTCAGATCTCTCAGTTAGAGGCCAGCCTGATGTAGACAGTGAAACCCTGCCTCTAAAGAGAGAGCACCTACACCTCTTTAAGTAATCCCTCACCTATGATCTGTAAGGAAACCCAATAAATTCATTGGTTCCCCAGAGTGAACAATGGCAGAATGTCTCAGTTTGTTGTTGGAACACTAGGAAAAGGGATGGATGTTGTTCACGTCTCCTCCTTTGTTGGGGCAAAAAGGTCCTGTGCCCAGAGCACTAAGGAACCAGGAATGCTAAGCACACAGGGGACTCTCCTCAAGAGGAATTACCTGTTTTCCACTCAGAAGACTCGGAGTGGATATTGTTAACAACTTGTCTTTTTTGCTGTTCATGGAAGCAGACCTTACCCAAATTCCCTAGAATGTTTATCCCAGTCTCTCCCTCCATAAACCTTTATTTTTAGCTTTGTTTCTTGGTCAGTAGGATCCATCCTTAGGGGAGATGTCACATGTACTTTATAGCCTGCTATAAATCTTCATGTGTCTTGGTCAGAGACCACTAGATTCTAGTCCCTTTAACTACAGACTCTCATAGTCATGCACTTTGTAAAGGAGACCTTAAGCTTTATTGTGTAGCTGGAATTGGAATGACTGTTGCCTATAAGCTTGGAATAGGACTAATTGTTGCCCAGAAACCTTTTCCCAAATTGTACTGTTTGAAATATTATGACAACGAACTGCCTGACATCAGATGTCCTATGATGTTAGAGATGAATGAAGGCCAAGCATGAGTCTCATCTCTATTGGTCTGTTAGGCCCCTAAGCGCCCCATCACAAATCACACAATCAGTCTTTCTCTCCCTCCCCTCCTTTCCTGACCCAGACAAGCAGCAGCCCTGTGCACAGTAACTATTCAGACAAGAATCCACTTTCAAGATTTAACAGTCACAGTGACTTTAACACGAATTTGGGGAGCAGAAGCAGGTGGATCTCTTCTAATCTCTTCAGATCAAGGCCAGCTTGATTTATAAAAGTCCCGGGAGAGTCAGGGCTACACAGGGAGACCGTGCCTCAAAATAAAGAAAGATTTTTTTCTCTTTTGAGAGAGAGAGAAGGAGGGAGGGAGGGAGGGAAAGAGGGACAGATAGACAGACACAGGAAAAAAGAAAGGAAGGAAGAACAGAAGAAAAAAGATTCATATTTCACAGTTAAAAACAAATATTTCTGACCCTCTCCCTCTCTTAGCCCCCCCAAAAGGCCTTCATCTAGGAGACATATAAAAGACATAAAAGACATAAAAAATTTGAATTAAAAGTTAAAAGTAAAATTAACTCACTACACAGCACAAGGGAAAGAGGAATTTAAATGGGGGGGGGGGGCTTACTAATAAGCAAACTGGCTGATCCTGAGACAGAAAGGTTCAGAAGCTAGTGATGCTCAAAACCTCAAAAAGGAATTAGTGTAGACACCCACATAACAAAACAAAGCAGGAAATCACATTCTAAAGTCACAAGAGACTAGAAGTTAAACCCTGCAGAAAGCTCCAGGAACAAGCTGGCAAGATGGCTTGGTGTGACAACCTGAGTTAAATACCCATAGACTCCCACAGGTTTTTCTCTGACATCTACACATGTGCACTTTAGCATAATTGAAGACTAATACATTTTTTTAAAAAACTTCCAAAAACACAACATACTTTGAGGCAGGCACAAAAATTCAGTAACAGGTCTTTACACTACCCTTTAGCCCAGTTTACACAGATGGTCGGTCCCCAACTTACAATGGTTCAACTTGACCTGGGCAGGATAGGTAACTTCTAGTACTTTGGAAGGATGAATACCAAAGTACAAGGTCAGCCTAGACTACAAAGTAATATCCTATCTCACAAAAAAATAATTTTTCAACTTTACAATGGTAAAAAATGAGCATTCAATTACGAATCATACTTCAATTTTTTTTAATATTTCAAATTTTAATTTTTCCCTGTACTAGTAACAGGCAGATTAATCTTCCTGTAATAGTACTCAACCAAAGCAAGGCCAGGACCTATATGCTACAATGTACACTAAAATGAGTTTTCAATTTACAATGTTTTCAACTTAAAATGGGGCCAGGCAGTAGTGACACACAATTAATCCCAGCACTCAGTAGGAAGAGGTAGGCAGGTCTCTATGAATTCAAGGCTGGCCTGGTCTACAGAGCTAGTTCCAGGACAGGCAAGGCCACACAAAGAAACTCTGTCTCAAGGGCACCCCCCTAAAAAAAAGACAAAAGAAGCCAGGTTTGGTGGCGTACAGCCTTTGATCCCAGGCCCTGGGATCAATAAGTGCTTTTAACCATTGAGGCATCTCTCTAGCCCCACATTAGCTGTTCTTGAAGACCAGAGTTTAGACCACATGGCAGCTCACAACCATCTGTAATTCCAACTCCAGAGAATCAGATGCCCTCTTCTAGCCTCAGCAGATACCAGCCCCTATGTGGCACAAACACAGAAACAGGTAACAAAATAAAATAGAATCTTTAAAGTTATCTCATGATCTACGGAGATGTGAACAAGTGGCCTCACACCCTCTCTAGTCACTATGCCGTCCCCAGATAGAAAGCACTGTATCCCCTGAACACTATGCCAAAAGCAAACCCAAACTGGATGTGGTAGCACATACCTTTAGTCCCCAAAACAACACTCAGGAGACATCATCTTCCCAAACAGCTGGAATTTGCCTAGTTTAAAATACATTCAACTTTATCTACTCTAGAAAAAAATAGAAATGTACATATAGGAATGTTCACTACGGGGCCAGTGAAGTAGTTCAGCAGGTAAAGATGCTTACCACCAAGACTGAAAACCCAAGTTTGATATCCAGAACCCACAAGGTAGAAGAACCAAGATTTAGCAAATTGCCCTCTGATCAATCTCTCTCTCTCATACACACACTCATGCAGGCCGACACACACATGCACAAATAAATGTAAAACAAATTTTAAGAATATTCATTACAGCATTATTAGTAAAGATAAAAAATAAATTATAATCAGTTTAAAACCCTGTATTTGGGCTTTTATATACTGTTATGTAGTAACTGAAAAGGGAAAAGCACATCTGTGTTAAAGCAAAAAGAAGTATTAAAGGTAGTAGTGGCTGCACATGCCTCTTAATCTCAGCACTTGGGAAGCAGAAGCAGGTGAGTTCTGGATAATCAAGGTTACAGAGAGAAGCCCTGTCTTCAAAAACGAAAACTAAACAAACAAAAAGAAGCAAAGAAAGAAGTATTACTACAGGAAAAGTTACTGGTGCTAGAGAGATGGCTCAGAGGTTAAGAGCACTTGCTGTTTCTGCATAAGACCTGAGTTTGGGTCCCAAAACCCACACTTGACAGCTCACAATCAATTGCTTTTAACTCCAGCTCCAGACCTGATGCGCTTTTCAAATCTTCAAGAAACCAGGGAGTATTCGGTTCTCTCTCTCTCTCAATCTTTTAAAGTTAAAAAACAAACCTGGTGTTGTAACCCATGCCTAGAATCTCAAGCACTCAGGAGGCAATAGACAGGTAGATCTCTGAGTCCAAGAACAACCTGGTCTATATAGACCAAGGCTATGTAGAGAAACACCATCTCAAGAAACAAAACAAACAAAAAATTGTTTTCTGTACATAAAACTAGAGCCAAGAATGATGACAAACACCTTTGATCCCTGAACTTCAAAATTATATTCAACCACATAGTGAATTCAGGGCCAGCCAGGGCTATGCTGTCTCAGAAATTTTTAAGTTTGTTATAAGTTTCCGATGAGTTTCAAATTTGTCACATCATAGCAGTCTCAAACAAACAAACAAACACATTGGGATAGAGCACTTGCTGTTTCAGAAGGCCAGGGTTCAACTCCCAGTCTCTACTTCACTGTTCACAGTTCCAGGGGCACCACTGCCCCTCCTGGCACCAGGCATGCAAACATAAATGCCAGTAAGACATTCATACACATAAAACTAAAGAGTGTTTTAATCTTAATAAGAAGATCCATACTAGCCACTCTGCGAAGTAGATTGTTTTGGAAGGCACCCCTGCTGTGAGATGTTTTTGCTAAGACAAAAGCCGTATGTACCACACTCTGATCCTGTAATCAGGACACACATTTAAACCTAGGAAGTGGAGTAGCCCACATCAATCTACAAAACGGAGAATAGGGGACATATTAAGTCTCTCCACTTAGATAAGTTTCAGTGTCAGCACTGATGGGTTAATCATCCCACAATTAGTGAACCCTAACCAGTAAATATTTTAAGATCAGTGAGTATGAGCCCATGCCTAGTCAATTCCACAGGACCAACAGTACTGTGCTACAGACAAGGGCCCCTCACCCTGCCATGTACCTATATAATAAACACTAAAATCATTAATCCAAAGACGGGGTAACACATGCTTATGGAGCATGGATTCTGTAATCACACATCTGTATCTTGAACTAACTACAATGCACCCTTCTGTAATCCTGGGGCAAGGTGCCTGTTGCCTCATCTGCGAAAGTAGCAGAGAACCTACTTGGTTAAACTGTTTTGCTTCTATGCTATATTATGCACAAAAGCCCTCCAGTAGAGCTGGGAATAGGTACAGGCTCAACAAATAGATACTCTATGTAAGCTGCCAGTGACACCAAAGATACTGGAGGCCACTGACCCTTCCACTTTTGGAGGGGGGGGGGTCTTACTATGTAGCCCAGGCTAGCTCTGAACGTGCAATCCTCCTGCTTCAGCCTCCCAAGTGCTAGGATAACAAGCAGGCAGTGCTACACTCAGCTTCTTCCATCAATTAGTAACACCAATTATGTGCCTGACACGGAAAAAATGACCAGGTCCGGGGCTGGAGGGATGGCTCAGAAATTAGGAGAGCTCTTCTGAGGTCCCGAGTCCAATTCCCTGAGTCCAGCAATCACATACTGGCTCACAACCATCTACAATGGAATCTGATACCCTCTTCTGTCATGCAGACATACATGCAAAAAGAATACTCATATACATAAATAAATCTTAAAATTTAAAAAAAGAAAAATGACCAGGCCTACAACTGACCAGGCAAAGTTACTTACCCCGACAAGTATTATTTTCCACTGCTAAATAGAAAATAAAAAGTACCCGCTGCACAGGTCATTAAAAAACGGAATGAGGTAACTTCTCTGAAGGGTTTAAACAATGCCTGGAACACATCAAGTGCTCAATAAATGACGAGAATCACTATCTCCTTCTTTACAAGCCTGGAAATGATTTAGGATTATCTCATACATTTGCGTTCCTGGTACCTAAGGCAGTTCTTGAACGTACTCATCAAATCCTCCTTGGATTAGATCTGAAAACTCCCAGTTCGCTTATACGAATACCCCTCAAAAGGCAAGAGAAAAGAAAAATTCAGCGACCATACTATTTGGGGTAAAATATACTGCCGAGCTTATGCATTACACATGTGGCAGCTTCTCACTACATCTTCACTTTCTGAGGTCTGGAAGTCCCAAAAGCTAACTGTTCCCGCGGCTAATTTCGGAAGAAAACTGTTATGTTACACTTTCTTCCAAACCAGCCCTGTACTTCGGCCCTATGAACACAACACCAGCGCATTCTGCGGACCCCGACTCCTTGCCGGCCCTTCTCAGCTTGGGGAAGACAGCAGTCCTTCTTGCCGGGGCATAACGTTTACGGCACACGCACACACACGCACACACACATACACACACACACACCAAAAAAAAAAAAAAAAAAAACCAGGAAGCAAACTATCCCGCAGAAAGAGCAGAGGGAAGGCCACCACGCAAACAAAAGAAAGCTAACTCGCCGTCCATCGTCGCTTTAATACCATCGGTGAAGAAATAAACTTGGGTCCGCAGACATTCCTCTGTCGAGCGTGCTGCCCGTCGTCACCCTGCTGCAGCGGCTTTGTGCGCGGGAGACGAGCGGGGACCGGCCAACTTTTCCTTAAAGATGGTGCCACGCTCTCGCGGCGAGTGAAAGGTCACGGCGCGGGGCAGCAGGCGCAGGCCGGCCTCATCTCCGCCGCGCACAAGTTGGCCCGCTCGACTTTGCCTTTTGTCTCCACCACCCCCGCTCCGATCCGCCCGCAGTCAGGCTCGCGGCTGCGGGATGCGGGGCCGCGGCCTCCTCCTACCGCCCGCCGCGATGCGGCCGCCGCCACCGCTGCTCGGGCCCGCCGCGCACAAAGCGCGCCGGCGGAGCGCGGGCCGGACGCTGGGGCCTCGGCACCGCCTGCCCCGAGGCGGCGGGGGGCGCGCGGCCCCACCCAGCTCGCAGCACGCTTGGGTTCCTGCCCTCTCGCCGCGGCTGTTGCCATCATGATCACGGCCCGCGCCCCAGCGCCGAACGCTGGCCCCGCGCCTCACCTCAGCATCCGCGGCGGCCATGGCCCGGGCCCGCAGCGTGGCCCCGCCCCTCCCGCGCGCCATCGCCCCGCCCGCGCCTCGCGGCCTAGGGCCGGGGGCGGGGCTGGCCGGCCACTTTTGCGCCTGCGTGAGCACCCGCGGCTGCGCAATCGGATCCGGCCGTGCGGCCGCCTGCGTCTGGAGGCGAGGCCAGGTGGCGCCTGCGCGCTGAAATTCAAGCCGGGCGACTGGAGCTGAGGCTGCTACACCAAGAGGTTTCCGTTTTCCGTTTCCTTCGTTTCTCTCCCTTTCATCTACCTGCGGTCCAAAAATATTACTTAGAAAGTTCCAGAAATAAGCTAGTCTCAGGATTCAATTTAGGCGCCATTCTTGAGTTAGTAGAAGAAATACTGTTTCTTCTGTTTGGTTCTCCAAGAGTGTCGATCACCCTTTTGTCCCGCTTGTCTACACAACACGCGACTAGCTTGTTGACTGTCGCTAGCCAGCCAAGTTTCCACACTGACTTTTACGTCCCGACGACCCTTATTCTATTTAATAATGGCTCTCCTAAATGCAAGAATAGTGATGTGACCTTTACAAAATGATAGAGAAGCATGAAATACTTTAAGTGAAAAGGCAAGAGATTTCAATAAATGAAAGTTTTAACGCTAAGGTAGCCAAGAGAAGAACAACGCAAAGAACTTACTTTTCGTGAAACTGAAAGAAATCTCTTAGGTCTGCTGTTGAACTTCACCCTGTAAAAGTTACAGCTCCGGGGTATAAATGCTAAAATGGAATAGGAGATTTGTAGATAAAGAATATAAGAGCAGGGCGTGGTGGCCCACGCCTTTGCTCTCCGAACTCTGGAGGGTGAGATGGGCGGATTTCCTAAGAAAAACACTGAGGCTATATAAAGGCTTTTGAAAGGAGGTACCTAAAGCAAGGAAGACACCAAGCCATTTTATTGCAAGCGAGAGATGGCTATACAGACTCAGAGATGAATCTGAAGGAAATAAATGTGTTATTATTGTTGTTACTATTACATAATAGAGAATTTATATATAGCGGAGAGGTTGCTTCTGCATTTGGAGCTGCTGCCCATCTCAAGCTGACTTGAAAAAAGGATTAAAGTGAAAGTGCTAGAGAACTTTAGTCATGTGAGGAAGATGAAGAAGTTATGGGATATGTTCCAAGATGCGACACAGTAGTAAAGTCACCAGCACAGCTCGCGCTGGAGTTCTCTCTCTCTCTCCTCTCTCTCTCTCTCTCTCTCTCTCTCTCTCTCTCTCTCTCTCTCTCTCTCTCTCTCTCTCTCTCTCTCTCTCTCTCTCTCTCTCTCTCTCTCTCTCTCTCTCTCTCTCTCTCTCTCTCTCTCCCTTCTCGCTCGCTCTCTCTCTCTCACACACACACACACATTTTTTTTAAAAAGATTTATTTATTTATTGTGTATACAGTGTTCTACCTGCAGGCCAGAAGAGGGCACCAGATCTCAATCTTGGTACTTTTGAGCCACCATGTGGGAATTGGTGGGAATTGAACTCAGAACCTCTTGGAAGAGTAACCAGTGCTCCTAACCACTGAGCAATCTCTCTCCAGCCCCACTTCTCTCAGCCTCTCTTAAACCTGGGGCTACAGGTCTCACCATTAGAGACTGATTTTAAATTTGTACTTATTTGGGTTTTTTTTTTTTATTTATTGATTTTTTTGAGACAAGGTTTCTCTGTGTAACCGCCCTGACTGTCCTGGAACTTGCTTTGTAGACCAAGATGACCTCAAACTCAGAGATCCACCTGCTTCTGCTTCCAGAGTGCTGGGATTAGCTTTTTTTTTTAATAATATAACTTTTTTAATGATTAATGTTTATTTCTATGTGCTTTGGTGTTTTGCCTGCCTGTGTAATAGTTGTCAGATCCCCTGGAACTGAAGTTACAGACAGGTGTAAGCTACCATTTTTGTACTGACAATTGAATCATAGTTCTCTGGAAAAGCATTCAGTGTTCTTAAACACTCAGCCATCTCTACAACCTGTTTTATTCTTAAGATTCGCTTTTTATGTGCATTGATGTTTTATCTGCATTATATTTGGGTGAGCAAATTGGGTCCCCTGAAACTGGAGTTCCAGTTGAAAGCTGCCATGTGAATGCTGTGAATTGAACCTGGATCGTCTAGAAGAGCAGCCAGTGCTCTTAACCGGTGAACCATCTCTCTAGTCCCCTACTATAGCTCAAACTGGCCTCAGACTCCTGCTTCTGCCTCCTTCAGCAAATCCTACTGGCAAGCACCACACAACTGGCTTGCTTCATTCTTGAAGTGGGATCTCACTACATAGCATGAATGGCCTCAAAGTTTCAGTGTTCCTTCTGCCTCTGCTTCCTGAAGAGTAGGATTATACCCCACCACACCCAGCCTGGACAAATTTTTTATAAAATTAAAAATTTCACCTATAGAGTAAATAAAAGACTATTTTCTGACTACACTTTGATATATTAAAAAGTAAAGACAGAGGATTTCCAATTACAATTGTTTTTGCAAAAGTTCTCCCCCTTAGGAATACTTTTTACTATTGAGACTCCTTAACCATTTACATCATCTGCTACCAACATCAAATCTTGCACTGCCAATAAATAATACCTACACTATCCATCTTCATCTCTTCACATAGTCAATTCTATCATCTCAAATCATCATGAAAAGGTAAGATCATTCAAAAGTGAGACCAGGGGCTGCAAAGATGGCTCAGTGGTTAAGAGCAGTGGTTGCTCTTCCAAAGGACCCCGGTTCAATTTCCAGCACCTTCATGATAGCTCACAACTGTCTGTCCAGGGGATCTGACACCTTTACACCAATGTACATAAAATAAAGTTAAAATTAAAAAAAGAGAAACCACATTCATGTAATTTTTTTTACAACAGTCTCATAATGGATCTATTATTAGTGTTTATAAACTTTATATGTATAAATAAAAAATATATCTATATGCTATGTGCCCTTTGGAGCATCCACACGGAGGGGGGGGGTGGTTAGAACATACTCTTTGCAGAAAAGGAGATGCCACTGTATCTTCTTGTTCTAAATTAGTTTCTGGTAGGCTGGTCAGAGGAGCCTACATGTCTTGTATAAAGAACACAAGGCTTTAAGTATTTTAGTCTTCTTTTGTTTTTTGAGACAAGGTTTTTCTGTGTAGCCTTAAGCTGTCCTGAAATTCACTCTATAGACCAGACTAGCCTCATAAACTCAGAGCTCTGCTTGCCTCCAAGTCCTAAGGCTAGGATTAAAGGTATGTGCCACCATCACCTGCACAGGCTGTCTTAACCTCCAATCACAGACATATTTTTATTTCCTTGATTTTTCCAGAAAGCAGACACCCTGGGTGGTATCCTGGGAGATGCCTGGATGAAGGGCCTAGGGAGGGGGTGCTCTGCTGATGAGGTGCACCTGGTAAAGGATATCATTCTAACTTGAGGAAAGTATCCTCAGGAGGAATGCCCCAGCTGGGAGAAGGGATTCTAGTTAGGGACATGTCCCAATTTGTAGGGATTATTCTGCTTCAGAAAGAGGTGTCTACAGGTTTGAGAGTACACAGCCATGATGATCCAACTGAAGGGAATTTCCTGAATAGGACATCTGCCCCCATAAGAGGGGGCTATTCCAACATGGAGGAACGTCCCAGCTGGCAAGCCAGGACCCCCATCAAAGAGGACATAAATAGATGGTTAGGAGGGAATTTCTGGCTGGGACCTATGAACCAGTAAGAAAAGTCACAATGACTGTGAGTATTCCCATATGGAAAGATGCACAGCCCAGTTAGCATGGAGTGCTCTAGTTAGGAAGTGTACTCACCCTGGTTACCTCATGCTCTGCCAGGCACAAGCTTCAAGGTTCCTGCAGACCCAGTAACCTTCACTAGACTGAAAACCTAGTAACACAGGAACTATCATAGGCTACCTGATCTCTTTAAGTTAATTCTGTCTTTCCCATGAGACATCGGAAAAGAAAAAAAAAAAGTAAAAGTGATGTCTCATTGACAAAAATTAAGAAAATCTGAGTTTTAACAAACATATCACAAGGAGACAGACTCCGGAAAATGGCACTTCTTAGGGCCACTGGGTTCATACACATACAGAGGAGAAAATAGACAGCGCCCACTGAGTACCAAGGATTCTTTAGGATAGCTGAATTGTTAAGGCTCTTTATGCTGGGCTGGCATACAGCCCTTCTGGAGATCATGAGAAAGCAATGCAGTCCTCTGTAACCATGGCCCAAACAGAGCCACACTCCCCAAATCCACCACCTCTCCATCTCACCTTTTCCCAGAGGAGACCTTTTGGTTCAAGTATCTGCATAGATTGCTTCTTCTTCCCCAGCCTTTGTGCCTTAAATATCACTGCCTCAGAAAAGCCTTCCCTTCTCCACACTCACATCTGGATGTATTTTCTCTACAGCACCCCACCCTCCATGTCTCCTCCTATTTATTTTAGCTGTTCCTTTTTTTTTTTTTTTTTTTAAGACAAAGTTTCATCATGTAGCCCAAACAGTCCTCAAACTCGGAGATTTACCTACCTCTGTCTCCAAGTTCTGCAATTAAAGGTGTGCACCTCCATGCCAAGCTCCCTATACGCTTGTATATTTTCTGTATGACCATGACCATTGTTTTGTGTTATAGTGCCCACAACAATACCCTTTGACATACAATGAATACAGAACAAAATAAATTAAATAAACGACCCAAAAAACAAATATTTAAGTGAAGGGGTTGAAACATAGGGAGTAAACCTTTTACAAATAAGATATGATTGGCCTGTTAGGCTATAGACCCTTCCACACCCAGTGTACAGTCAGTCACAGTCACACTACAACTTTGTAACCACTGACCACCTACCTAGCTGCTCCTGCTCTAGACAGGTGGGGTGTGCCCACACTCACATCTGCTCTGAGAGACAAGCCCGTTTCCATTCCCATTTTTGAAGTGAGTGAACCAAAATAAGGGAGCTGAATGTATGCAGCCAACCTAACAAGGTGGGATCCAAACCCAAGTTTTTCTTTCAACTGTAGGCTTCACTGCTTCAGGCAGGTGGTTAGGGACCTACGACCTACTTCCTGCCTTTCTCCAAGATCCACTGATCCCACAATATCAAATGTCAGCCACGTATGTGGCTGCCCAGCGAAAGACCATGAAGTATTCCAGAAGCTACTACCCAGTTCTAGCCTTCTGACATTGGGGTGCAGACCTAGTTGGTTAGGTGATGTGAAAAGCCTGCTAGGGCTCAGGGTGGAAAGCACTATTTGGGGATATCGGCTGTGTACTGCCAGTGCTCTACTTGGTTACACGGGCTGGGTGGCCTAGCAAAGCAGCTCTCCCCCCCTCAGAACCGGAACCAACTTCACAGTAACCACTTCAGTGCAAATATTACATGTAAAGGACAACAGGCCAGTACTTGTTACCAAAGCTGTCATGGATATTAAGGTGACTGTAGGGTGCCCCTGAAATGCTGCTCCAAAAAACCCTTGTCTTTCATTCTTGCTCTAGGAACCTAGCTCATAGTTCCAAGGCCTTCTATGTGCAACAATGCTCAGAGCTGACTGACCGTGTCTTCAGCCAGGAATAGAGGGTTCTACTACAGGCAGGTTCCTAGCAAGTCTCCCCATGAATATTTTTGGTGGCCAGGCATCCAAGCACACCATCTAGAACAACAATTTGGAATGCAAGCCAGAGTGTGTCCCAAAGAACATCCTTAAACAGTCAGTGGGAAAATTAAATAAAAATTTTAAAAGAAAGGAGTGACCAGCACATGACTATCCAGGTCACATTCTCGGGGACTATAGAGGAGCCCAGAGGTGGGTGTCAGTAAGGTGAGGGACAGGCTTGAAGTAGTCTGAGGTAGGATTGGGAAGGCTGAGGGAGAAACTCTGAGGTTGCCTCCTACAGGGTGTGGTAAAGGGATCTGGGGGGAGAGGGGTCTTTCAGAGGTGGTATCAAGGAGCTTTCAGGGTTGTGTTCAGAGACAGAACCCATACAGTGGGTCCACTTTGAGGACATAAAAGGCTAGCCACTTGCCCAGCTCTACAAATAAAATGCTTTATTTATAGTCTCTCCGGGTCCCAGATCCCTGCCGCCCTACCCCAACCTCTCCAGAAGAGGACTGATTAGTTCCAGAGGAGTCAAGAGAGGCTGGTCCACAGGGGTTCATTCAGATGGCTGCAGGTCCTGAGTAGCTGGGCCAGGTAGAGAGCAAAGGCACGAGGCCCTAGGCATCCCATCCCAGGGCAAAGGCCAGGCCCACCGAAGAAGGTGGTATAGAGTTAGCTCACCAGGGTCAGCTCCCTGGGATCAGGCCAGGGTCTATGCTAGCACCACAGCTCTGCTCATAGGATGGTGGCGCCTCTGTGGGGAGAAAGCAGGATCTACAAGTGGTTCAAGGCATCCTCACTTTCTCAGCCCAGTCTCTGTCGTCATTTCTACTTACCATAGGGGTAGCCCCATGAACTGTACTCTGGGGGGAGGATCAAGGCGCTGGTTGTGGGTACTGGGCCCCCAGAGCCTTCTGCAAAGTAGGGGACAGTAGCACCTATAGAGATGCATAAGGGAGGGTGCAGAGAATGTCTAGCAGGGCTTCCAGCCGGAACACAGGGATCAATGGTGGTGACAGACATAGAACCCAACGTAGTTGACAGTGGCTGCTGCTGAGAATGACTCTTGGTAGAGAGAGGAACTGGGTCTGAGAAGTGGGGGCCACTAGCCACTGCCTCAGCTTCCTCCTGAGGTGGTGCCGAGGGTACCACTGGGGACAAGGCCCCAGGAGAAGACCCTGGGCCTGGACAGGGGCTCAGTGGGGTTTGGTTCACAGCAATATTGCCAACAAAGAGTGGGAGAGTCACAGTGGCTTCAGGTGCCTTCAAGGAGACCTGGAAAGAATGCAGGTATTGAGGTATCAGGCCAAGGTCACCTAGCCACAGGCCACCCAGCCCTGGACAACACCAAACCTGCAAGTAATAGTCGATGTGGATAAGGCTGCAGCCAGGCAGGGCTGACTGGGGCAGAGCAGGCACCAGGATCTGTTCTTGCCACTGAGCACGCCTCCAGGCCTTGACACCTGTACCCTCCACCTCTGCAATGGTTCGCACATCATAGATCCAGCGCTTGGCCTTATAGGATACCTTCTAAGGAAAGACCAGACTGAGGGCTTGGGCAGGCCAGCAACCCACCCCTTCTGTTCCCATGGGAAAGGGACAGGCTCAGGGAGCCAGAAGGCTCTGACCTGTAGCAAGCTGGCCACCACAGGGCTGGTGTCCTTGCCTGACTGGTTCTCGATGTCAGCCTGCAGCCGAAGCACCTGTCCCACCACATAACCACGAAGGTCAGTACTAGCTGTGAGAACCACACTGCCCGTCTTCACCAGCTTGTAGGAGAACTTCTTGGTAGTGGAGGCCACATTGGGTTGCTTGAAGAGAAAATGTGGAAAACCTTATCAGCTGAGCACAGAGGGCATTCCTGTGTCATGTGGACAGGCCCTCAGCCTGCAGAGCGTGGTTGTCTGGCCTGAGAAGATTAAAGGTAACCGAGGAAGCCTCTGTCCCATCCTCACCTCAATATCTGGGATGCTGTTCAGGTTCAAGGGGCTCAGGATATAGAACACGAAGCTACATTTGTGATCCTTGGAAAAACGTGGAGTATCGATGGAGGCCCTCACCTGATGTACAATCTTCCCAAAGGGTCCCTCAAAAGATGTGGGTGCAGTGGCTATGGAGAGAACAGGATTGGCTAGCACCCAGCACCTTCCTTCTGTAGGTCCCACCATTTCAAGGCTGCTGTCCCCACAAGCTTTCCACTCACCAGGAAGCAGGAACTGAAAAGGGAAGTTGTGCTCTCCGGCTGGCAGACTTCCTACAGAGACAAGAAGGAGGCAGGAGGCAGGAGCAAACCAGAGGAGATCCATAGTGGCTACCAGACATAGGCACTGCAGCCCACCAGGCCACACTACATGTCTCCAGCACTATAGCAGCAGGAACTAAAGGCTACATACAAAGGTTCAGTTTAAACGAGAGAGTATGCTGGGAAGGTAGTAGGTAGAGGGTTTGCCTAGCATACACAAAGCTTTGGTTTGGTTCCGAGGAGTTCGCAAACCAGATGTGATAGCACACTCCTGGGAGAATCAGAAGTTTAAGGGCATCCTCAGATAACATAGCAAGTTCAAGTCCAGCTTGGTCTACATGAAACCCTGTCTCAAAATTGAATAAATACAAAATTTAAAAATAAAAAACTTAAAAAACAGGAGGTGGAGGGTAGATAGAAGACAGGGATTAAACAGCCACACCATGGGTCAGAGCCCACCCAGACCCAGTACCAAAGAACAGGATAGAGCGAGAATCTGAGAGACAGTTGTCAGGAGGGGAAGGGACAGACTGACCCCACTGCAGGCAAACTCACCCTTGTCAGCCAGTGACAGGGAGCTGTTGAAGTAGGTCTCCTCCACCACCCACGCCCCATCGTTGGCCTTGTTGGAGACCCCACAGGAACCCATGCAGGTCACCCGGATAGCTGTAAGGAGAAGGGTGGCATAAGCCTAAGCAAGCTGGTAGCCTAGGTTCCTCCCTGTCCCCGGCACAGGAATTTATGCAGGGTTGGAAGTACCCATTGGTCAAGCAGTTACAGAAGTACCTGGGAAGGCCAAGATGTAAGCAGCCTGTCACACTCCCAAGAATACCTCCTAGCCATCCCCAGTGATGTTCTCCCAGGGAACAAGGCTGGCAAAGAAACAGGCAGTGTTTCATCTGTCCTACAGACACAGTAGGAGGCCAATAATCTCCTAGCTAACCCCTGGACTACCCCCAAATTAGTTAGTTACCTCAGCCTCTAGCCAGACCATAAATACCCAGGTTCTCTTTTTTTCACCATGCAAATCAGTTAGGCCAGGAGACATCCCTTCAGTCTCTGGTAAGCTAATGCCAGCCCTCTCCCTGCTGGAATGCAGTCAAACCTGTTTGGGCAGTCAGCAATCTAGCACTGGAAGACGAGCCCTGACTTACTTCCTGAGCAACAGTGCCCAGGAGGCTGACTTTCTACTTCATGAGGTAGGTGGTCCTTCCGGACCAGTACTCAGAACAGGAATTAGAGGCAGAGTTCACATTCCTCTAACCGACACATCCTGGGCCCATTGTGATCGGAATGAGGAGGCACAACTGAAACTGGTCTCAGGAAGAAGGCTCAGGCAAGGAGGTAAATGTGATCCAGTGAGAGGCACTCTGAAATAACACCCTTCTCCCTGTAGTCATGATTTCAGACCTTTTCCAGAACTTCCTAGGCAGGGTCAAGGGAAGGTAAGATTATTCAGACTCTTTCAAAACCACCAAACAAGAGGAACAAAGATATCCAAGTACCTAGGAGTTGAACACATCTGCCTCACATAGCCTCTCTACATCATGGTCTGGACATCCTGCTGGTTACCCCCAGAACACTTAGCTTCCTCCTATAAACCTTTGGCTCACCCTCATTCCATGTGGCTGTCCATATGTGCCCTCCCTCACCTGATGGCTGCCACACCTGTTCCCACTCTTGAGATGGGCCAGCATTCCTGCTGTACCACTCTCTGCCCCTTGGAAGTGCCAATGACTATCCCTCAGCCTCCATGTCAGCCCAACCTTATCACTCTAACCTCCAAGCTAGTTCGAAATCCACATACTTGTTCTGACAGGAACTCTAAAGCCAGACCACCAACTATCAGGATGCTGTCAGTGAATGGCACAGAGCTATTCAAAGTCTTCATCCTCAATGTATGAGCAATTACAAACTGGATGCTTTAGCTGTTCAGTTTAGGGGTAGTTTGTTATTTGAATGACCTTTTGTAGCAGTGGGTAACTACTAGAAATCAGGGAAAACCCAGGTGACTTACATATTTACTCATCAGAATGACAACTATTAAGTAGTTTGACCCATGCTGGGGCAGAGATAGAGAAGTAGACACTCCTTATGTCACCAACCACAGACTGAAAAACTTCTTGTGTTTGCATCTATGCATGCCTGGCACCCATAGGCTCTCAAGTCCTACACTATTTCATCAGGAGTCTCTCATAGCATTGCTTATAACAGAAGCCAAGCACCCAGTCTGGACTTCCTACACATTCAAGCAAAGGAGCAAGGGACTACCAGATTCCGGAAAACAAGTACCATCCAATCTCTCTCTCTCTCTCTCTCTCTCTCTCTCTCTCTCTCTCTCTCTCTCTCTCTCTCTCTCTCTCTCTCTCTCTCTCTGTGTGTGTGTGTGTGTGTGTGTGTGTGTGTGTGTGTGTGAGAGAGAGAGAGAGAGAGAGAGAGAGAGAGAGAGAGAAACTCTGATCTTTCCAATGCCAGGCATTTTCCCACAAAGCAGGGCACCCAGGAGGACCCTGCCGGTGTGAACAGCCCTTAGCCACCAAGGTGAACACATCCTGTGCTTTCACTCATTAGAAATGATTGAGGAAAAGGACTTTGCAAACAGTATGCCTGCTGCTTCCCCGACAAAACACTCCTTTGTCTCAGTAGGGTCACAATCATCATGGTGTAAAAATTCCCCCAGAAAATTCCTCAAAGATTCCAGGTTCATTGGCCAAGGACAGAAACAGCAGCCAGGTATGTACCTTTTCAACTCATTGGAGCAGGGAAAAACCACATAATACAGTTAGTTCTGCTTGAGAAATAAGGGAGTTGTGAGCATAGGAGGTGGTCTCTTGGTGGCAGCTGCAGCAGCTTCTGCAAGGTGCTGAATTCAGCTCTTTCTGTTGGGAGAATACCCAGGGAGCTACAACTGGTTCGACGCCAATGTTAGCAGTAGCTTTAATCTGCCTTTTTATGAATGCTACCTTTTTTGTCTCTGGGCACCCTCAACGGATGTGAAATTTTTCAGGTGTAAAGCTCATGCAAATTTGGTTGAGGAAGAACCCAGAACACCACAGGTATTCTTTGCCTGAGAATTTGCATTTAGCATTGTCCCTTTGGGAAGCTTAGATGAAAGGTTTCGAGGTAGGAAGATTAATTTGCTAAAGGGTGCAAATTAGAGAATAGTAAAAGGGCTCCTGCTAAGCTACAGTAGACCAGTCTGTAAAGCAGATGCAGCTGGAATGGATAAAATCGTCCTTGAAGGTCTCTGTCTCCAGATTCCATAGGGATGGCAAGACAAGGCAGGCTAAGGCAATCACGTGATTTTAAAAACTCCTGATTTCCTTTATCTCCTGTCCTTTAGTGTTCCTGCTGCTTTTCAGTAATATCATAGTCCTATCCCTCCATTCTCATGCAAAGGTATCTTCTCTGAGAGGCAAGTGTGGTCCTATCACCAGCTCATACCCTCCAGCATAGCCAGGAGACCAGGGCAAGAGCATTCTAGCAAGTCCTCCACTACAGAGCATCAAGTAGCAACCTGCAAAACAATATATGCTTCAAGGTGTCATCCAAGTATACAAGGCACTTTCTAAGTATTCGGAACTATAATAAAAGACAGGTACCAAACTGACTGGGGACCACCAAACTGGGCGATGTTCACCACTGGAGACAGAAAGCTGATCTGTTTTCGGTTTTGTTTTGGGTTCTTTGCCCTTCTTTTTCTTTTCTTTTTGTTTTTCAAGACAGGGTTTCTTTGTGTAACCTTGGTTGTCCTGGGACTAACTCTGTAGATCAGGCTGGTCATGAACTCACAGAGATCGACCTGCCTCTGCCTCCTGAGTGCTGGGATTAAAGATATGTGCCACCACCACCCAGAGGCAGCTCTGGTTTTTCTAAAGAAAATCATGCTGTATTTTGTATAAAATGCTGCATCATGTATAAAAATCATTTCTTTTCTAAAGAAAATCACAGAGAATTCTGTAACTTTCTTCCCTCATGGGTGCTTCTACCTGTCCAATAGCTTCCTTTTCACGCACCCCAATAACTAAGACATCTTCTCCATTCCTCTCCTAGTCTCAAGGATCCTGACCACCCCACCAGCTACCACCTTCTACTATTAAATCAGTGCTTGTCCTGCTTTCAATTGTATCAGAAGAGTAACAAGAATAGCTACCTCTTGGAGTCCTGTGAAGACGTAGCTGGTCTATGAAAAATAGAGCTGGCTGGAGAGAGCTTAGGAGTGAAGTGTACTTGTTGCTCTTGCGGAGGACTCAGGTTCCATTCCCAGAACCCGCAAGATGGCTCATAACCATCTTTAACTCCAGTTCAAGGGCATTTGATGCCCTCTTCTGAACTCCAAGGGGCACATAAGGAAGTAGTGCACAAACACACCTGCAGACAAAACACGTACACGTGTAAAATAAAATGAATTAATCTAACTGAGGAGAGAAAAAAAAAAAAAAAAATAGGGAGACTTAGGAATGGTGGTGGCTGTACGCAGTCTCAACACTCCAAGCCAGAGTCAGGAAAATTACAAGTTTGAGTTCAGTCTGGGTAGCACTGAAAGATGTTGTGTCTAAAAAAAAAATAATAAAAAAACAAAACAAACAAACAAAAAAACAGGAAAGAAGAGGGCTGGGAATCAGCTCAGTGATGAGCACTTATCAAACACACAATAGGTTCTAAGTTAAATTTCCAGCACCTGAAAAGATACAGAAAAAGAAAAGCAAGTAGGAAGATCTCCATCCGATCCAGAATGGAGGTATAGTGAGCCATAAGAGAAAGAGGCTGTGGGTCCTGCTGTCCTCCAGGGTCTAGAACACTCCCATTCCTCACCTGAGGCAGCTAGTATCCTTACGGATGGGTGGCAACCACTGTGACTCATTAGACAAGGATTCAATGAGCAAGACTGAAAACCCCAAGGTTTGTAATATGGGGAGCCTCCTCTACTGGGCATAGCAGAAACAAGTATCCTTTGAATGAAGGAAAATAAAGGAACCAGGGTTATTTCCATCCCAAGCAGGACTAAGGAGAAGTTCCAGAGTGGCCTCTACACACAAGCACACACACACACTCAACTGCCAGCAACCCAGCCTATGACCCTGTGCACTTTTACAATTGGGACCATCAGGTAGAGCTCTCTTGGCCTCTGTAAGGTCAGCTCTTCATTTACTAACTCCTTATCCGATACAAGGAGGCTATGAGATAGCTCATCATTACACTGTAGTTAGCAATAGCCTGTTCACTCCAAGCTCAGCCAGAGAATAACAGAAAAGAAACACTAGTTCTAAATAGCTCTCTCTTCTCTCTATTGTATTCCCTAAGCCCACAAGCCCGTGGACTGCACCATGTCCCCTCAGCCAACATGGAGTTTTCTTTACACTTCTTATACCTGTCTTGGGTACAGGACAGCCCACCTAACACTGCTGTAATCTCTACAAAAACAGCATCTGCTCTCACTCTAAATAGGGATACAGCAAAGGAAGGTAACGTGAATATGACCAGGAGCCTCAACAAGATGGGGCCTGACAGGCACCTACTACGCAGCTGCCTTCTAGACCTAGATAAGGCCACAAGATCCAGGTTTCAACTGGGCCTAGGATGGCTGCGGAAGATAGCTATCCATCCTCAGCAGACATTTGAAGTGTGTGTGGGCAACTGTGGTTTTGGTCAAGCAGCCAGGTAGTTCTCACAGAAGGCAAAAATAAAGAGTATCAAGCAGGGACACCCATACAGTTTTTGCACTCAGTGCCAGCGGCTAGGCAGAAGCCACAACGGTGCCCATCTGATCCTAAGAGCTCAGTCATCAAATCCCACACAGGTCCCTATTAGTGGATCCAGCACAGAAGAGGCTGCACCAGAGAGCTCTGTCAATGGCAAGAGTAATCTGATCCCCAGCCCCAGAGTCTCAGACATATATAGCTATCAGCAGAGGGCTCAGCTCAGCTCGGCTCGGCTCAGCTCAGCTCAGCTCAGCTCAGCTCAGCTCAGCTCAGCTCCAAGGCCTTATGACAGGAGCAAGGGGATTGTCAGGACGTTCAAACAAGCCCCCTTGCCAGCAACCCCCTCCTTTAAGTAAGTATCAAGCCTTCAACTGAAAGCAAAAAAAGGTACCCTGTGGATTCTGCTGGGGACGTGCATACTTGGATCAGGACTGTCTTTGAAGAGGAGCCTAGAAGCGAAGAAGAGAGGACTCAGGGCACACTAGGTTCCAGATGGGGGCCCACCAGGTGCAGAGTACAGCGGACCTTGGACACCTGAACAAGGGAAAACTGGAAACCTGAATACTTTTACCTCCAGGGTCTCCTGGGCATAGTGAACAAACGCTTAGGCCCTCACACAGACTCTGGCCTCTCCTAGGCGGAGAGCACAGGATGGGACAGATGCGGAAGGACTGGGCCACTGAGCTGCCTGCCCCACCCTGGCCTCCCAGCACAGCCGGACCCTGGCGCCCGCGGTTCCGTCTTAACCCCGGGCTCCATGGAGACTGAGAGCCCAGCCTCGGAGCCCACTGACCACATGGTTTTGGAAAGCCCCGCCCCACCGCAGGTAAGACCGCGTCTTCCCTCTCCCCCGAGGCGACCCCGCGCCCACCTCGGAAGGGCAGTGGCGCTCCCAGGCGCACGCGCACGGCCCCAGCCAGCGGCTCCCCAGGACTGTAGACAACGCGGCCCTGCCTCAGGCGAATCTCGAAGAGCTGCACCCTCCCCATTCCGCGGGGTCCCGCGCAGCGATCTGACGCCTGCTAGGGCAGTCTTCGAGGCCCGCCCCGTCCCCCTCCCCCCCAACAGAGGACACGCCCAGGCTGCGGGACTGGCCTGGGCCAGAGAACTAGCCGGTGCCCCAAGACCCACCCTCTACCCAAGGACACGCCCCTTTCCCAAGGCCCGCCTTCCCCAGGGCTGGTCCCTGACTTGAGGACACACCCACCGTGCGGACACGCCCCCACAGAGACCCGCCCCTTTCCCTAGAACACTGGCACCTGCTCACACAGCTCAGTCCTAGTCTTAACCTCTCTTACCAGTGAGGTTGGCTACTGAGTGTGCTGGCCGATATATGCTTTAGGCTCAGACCCTCCCAAGATCCTTAAGACCTCTGCTGCTCAGGGGTGAGACCTGCTCACCTGTCGTCCGGCACCCATTTTCAACGCTAGGTGATCACGAAGGGTGCTGGGTGCTCAAGCAGGATGGGTCCTGAGCTACGTACGCCCCGCGGCCATCCTGCTCTGTAAACTGCAAGTTGCACCGTGCTTACTAGAGTGTAAGTAGAGGCCCAGAAAACAGGTGTTGAGCAGCGCTGGCATAGAATAGCCGTGCTCAAGGGCAGAAGCAAGAGACCCCTGCCCGGCTTGAGGCCAGGAGCGAGAGAGACTGACAAGACACAAGATTTTTAAAAATTATTGTTATTACTGAATCGCATTTTCTAAAAGGTCTTGGTGTTTGTTAGTTGTGAACTGAGAAAGGGTCTTAAATTCGTATGTTCGCAATTTATTGTTCTATTTTAACTATGATGAGAAAGCCAATTTAAACAAGGTTGTTTTTCAGTTTGATGCTGAATTAAATAAAGTATATGAGATGTGGCTCAGTGGTACAGCATTTGCCTACCTTAAGCAAGGCTTTGGTCCGCTAAACTACAAACATACGTATAGCACTTTGTCTTGAATAATAGTTTCCCATTGTGGACTGATATGAGTGTCCTGAAGCTATTTTTGATGTGGGACTAAGGTTATAATGCAATAAATACATTCTCAATGTATGGTATTTTCTACTTTTCGTTTTGTGATGGGTTTATCATAATGTAAGTCCTTCAAAAATCGAGAGTATATACCAAGGGAGAGCCGGAGCAATAGTGGCAGGGTCACTTTGTACTTGTTTTAGAGTGATAGGTGGTCCAGAGATGCCTTGGGCACTGCTGACTGGTTAAATATAGGGGTAGTAAAGGGAGGTGACATTTACCAGTACAGTTGGCAAAGAGAGTGGCATCTTCCACTGGGGAAGATGTCTAGATGCAAATCATTTTGTAGGTAAGAGCCTTCACATGTAAAAGCCAGGTGCCCCAGACACCCTATGAATTTAGGAGAGTTAAAGAGCTAAAACAGATAAGTGGCAGATAAATCTGGGCTAGATGGTGGGGATGTGACCCAGAACCTAATCTGATTCTCTTCAACAAAAGGAGGGGGGTGCTGGGTGGGAGTGGTAGAGGTTAGGTTTTAATCCCATGACAAAAGCTTGAGGTGAGGGCTTAACATATCAAATCCCACCAGGTTCTCCTAGCATCCCTTAGCCCCTACCTGTTACAAGGTCCTCCTGGCTGGCATACCCTGTGCCCTCCCTAAACTTCAGCAATGCCCTTCCCAGAGATGCCTTTCCCTATATAATCCAGCCATGTTGGTTCCCCAGCTCCTTTGCTCTCCCTGACTTCTGTACCTGGTTCCCCTCTCTCCACTTTCCCTACCCCTCACATAGCTCAAGATCATGTCCCATGTCCACTCTGGCTTCTCCCAGATGTCTCTGCTTTTGGCTATGTCTCCCTTTCATCTACAATGAACTTTCTCCTCCACCATACCTAGGAACAGTCATGGCCTTTCCTTTGGGGAGGCATAAAAGAGTTAAGCTGCCGTCCTGAGGTATGTAGGAATCATTCTTCTTCTCCACCATACTAAGAAGCAGTCATATCCTTTCTTATTTCTTTCTTTCTTTTTTTTTTTTTTTACTCAGTACTCACTTAGGACACAGAGGCAGGCTGCCTTATCTGCTAGTGAGGTCCAAACCTGCCAAGGCTCCCTAGAGTCTCAAAGAAAGGAAGGAAGGAGGAGGAGCCCTAAGCTTCAACACTGACATCCTAAGAATTCCTGGATTCCAGGAGGGTCTAAGGTTCACACTACTGTAGTTTGTGCACTACCCAAACTAGGAGCCTGCCTCCTGAAGGACTTTGGGATGCTGACTGGAGAAAGAAGGAAAAGAGCAGCCACCAGGGGGCAAATTGAGGGAAGAGAGAAGTGTGTCAGTAAAGAGGAGATGGTTTGTATTGAAGACTGCTGAGTGTGGGCCTTATTCTAGACCTCTCATCTCAATCCGTAGCCTTCTGGGATCCATTTCAGCACATTCGACCTGCCTTCAGTCTCTTCAGAAGCCTTTCAGGTGTTTTTGTTTCCTTATCAGGAGCCTTTCAAATGTAAATGTTTCCTTACACAATTGCTGAATCACTGGATCTCCAGTCTGGCAGGATCCTAGTTGCCACTTGCAAGTCCCAGGTTACCTCTCATGGTCTCAAATATTGACCCACCACTTCCCGTGCTCCCTCTGCTGGAACCTGGCAAGCACTCCCATTTCATGGTGATTCTATCCCTAACTCACAATCTGTCCATGAGATTTCACTCTTGGTAAAGCACTCTTAGGATTTCAGGTAAGAAGCTCCCTCTGACCCCAGGCATTTGTGCTTTGGTATTCATGGTTCCTAAGAAGCAGTACACCACTGGACCACAGAGAAAGTACCAGGATATGTCTGGAATGAGAGAGAGTATGGATCTTTTTTGTGTTTTCCACATAGAAAAAGAATGAACAGAGCAGGAGAGGCTACATGGAGCAAATTTAAGACTCCAAGGCTGTGATTTCTAATCTTGATAATCAACTTCGCTAAATCTAGAGTCAATTAAAAGGCAAACTGCTAGGCACATTTGTGAGCAATTTTATTGATCAGATTTGAAATGTAAAAGCTCAACCTAAATGTGACATCTTCTGGTGGCAGCCCAGATAAAAGGACACAGAAGGGAACCTTTTTTTTGACAGTTGCCTTCACTCTTTCTGGAAGTTCATTTATCGGTCACTTCTACATTATATCACTGACACATTAGAACCCAGACTACCAGAGCAGACTGAAGACCAGCAGCTCTCCAGGAACCTTCCAGGCCTTCAGCATCAGGTTGGGAATGCTAGGATATCTAGCTTTTTGAACTGAGCAATTTCTTGATTCTTTGCCTCTCTAGTGTGAGACAGCCATTGTGGGACTATTCAGATTATAGCATGTAGAACAATCTGAATGCACACATATGAACATATTGGGGGAAGGTAATCTCACTAGGTAGCCCTGTTGGCCTAGAATTTCCTATACAAAACTGACTCTGCCTGCCAAGTATTGGGATTAAAGGCAATTGTATTGCCACAGCTCCATACCCCTCTGTAGAGGATTTATGATGTTACATTGTAAATAATTGTCTCACCTAATAAAAAGCGCTGATTGGCCAAAGGCAGAAGGGAAGTGTGGGTAGAGCTACCAGACTAAGAAAACTCTGGGAACAGGAAGATCAGATCAGAAATGTCACAGAGTTGCCAGACAAGCCAGATGATACAGAGGACAACTGTGCTGCTCTGAGAAAGGTACCGAGCTGCATGGCTGAACAGGATAAGAATCATGGGTTAGACTAAGAGCAAGAGCTAGCAAGTTCTGGGCCCCAGGTCAATGAGTGCACAATTAATGTAAGTGTGTGTTTCATTGGGACTATGGGACTGTGGGTCTGAAAGTCCAGGCCAGAAACCACATACAACACCCCTCTATTTTTATAAAGATTTTTGAGACAAGGCTTCTCTGTATAGCCCTGGCTACCCAGTAACTCCCTGGAGACCAGGCTAACCTTGAATTTAGTGATCTTGTTTGCCTCTGTTTACAATTGCTGAGATTAATGGCATGTTCCACCACACCTGCTTTAAAAGATTTATTTAATTGTGTACATGTTTCTGTGTGTTTATATGTGTATATGTAAGGCACTCATGGAGGCCAGGTGTTGGGTCCCCTGGAACTGGGGAATTATATATTATTGTGAGCTGCCATGTGGTTTAGGAAGCAAACCCAGGACCTCTGAAATAACAGCAAGTGTGCTTAACTGCTGAGTCATCTCTCTAGCTCCCCCTTTTAAAGTTAAGATTTTATATATAATTGTGTTTGTAAGTATGTGTACTTTTATGTGGCACTCAGAGGCCAAAAGAGGTTGTCCACTTCCCTGAAGATACTGTGAGCCTCCTAATGTGGATGTTATGATATCATATACCTGGTACAGATGGAGGTCCCATGCCCCATGCTGGCACGGTAGAAGGTGGTACAACCAGAGATATTTAGAACGGGCCCACATGGAGGGACTTTATTGTTATGGAGAGAGGGAGAACAGATAGATGGATAGAGAGATAAAAGAGAGAGGGAGGGGAGAGGCTTGAGGAGCGCACCCTCTGGCAGGATGGGAGGAGGAAGAACAGAAAAAGGTCTAGGTGGGAATCATTAAATGAAGTTTGTCAATAGAACTCAGGGCGGGACCAGGCCAGTTGCCATTGGCCAGGTGTGGCTTTAGGGGCTGGTCCAGAATCCTAACAATGGGTGCTAGAATCAAGTGGGGTCTTTGTGGTGACATATTGTATATTTAATAAAACCAGTCTGGAATAGAGACATCCCCCCCTTTTCTTTCCTTTTCTTTTCTTTTAGACAGGGTGTTCTGAGTAATAGTCCTGGCTGTTCTGGAACTCACTTTGTAGAGCATGTTGGCCTCGAACTGATGGAGACTTGCCTGCCTCTGCCTCCCAAGTGCTGGAACTAACAGAGTGTACCACCACTGCCTGGCTCAAGAGCAGCAAGCTCTCTAAACCACCAAGCCATCTTTCCAGATCATTTGGCTTTTTGAGTCATGGTCTTGCTCTATAGCCTAGGCTGGCCTAAAATCAACACCCTTCCATCTGTCTCAGCCACCAAAAGGAAAAAATAATGTGGCTCTGTCCCCTTGTTCTGAATCTGGGTTGGCCCCAATTTTTTTTAACTGATAGAAGTGCAACAAAGAGGATGTCCTGTTAGTTCCAGGTTAAGCTTGATAAGCCCTAAGCTACAGATAAAACTATCTAATTACCCTAGGAAGAGGCTCTGACAACGCCCAGATGTGAGTGGAGTCTATCAAGCCTCAACTATACCCAGATCGGGTGCAGGGTTACGGAACTTGGCTGTTTCGGCATCTGTTGTCATATACCAACCATGCCAATTTATTTTGTATCTAGAAAACTGGGCTAGTCTCAGATAGGAGGCTCTTGCACACTGGGTAGTATTTGCTAAAGATGCGATGACCAAGATATGTACAGCTCTCATGCATCTGCCACTTTTTCTTGGTCTGGTCAAGTGTCGTCTTTGTGGTCTTTTTGTTGTGGGGTATCCACTAGAGATTGCTCAGATTTGGGTTTAAGCCAATAGAAAGTCTTATTACCTGGCTGGTGACTACAATGGGTGTTTGGGTGTTCCCAACGTAGCCAAGTCTTTCTCAGAATGAGCTTTTAAGCATGCACAAAAAATATTTTGATTGACATACTTCCTGTAACAAGAAGTTAGCTACATTCAGAACTACAGAAGCCAAAAAGCAAGGTTAGTAAATCTAGAGACTTCCCCAGGACTTTGATGGAGTAGGACTGTTTTTATGTTAGCAGGCTATGTGCTGAGCTTTAAAGCCTGAATGGTACTCCCATCATGTAGTCAATTGTGCTAAGGTCTGAGGCCTTCGTGAGACAGCACACCAGTCTCATATAGTACAAGTGATGATCACAAGATGAAAACTACTATTTCTAAGGCTGGGTTTACAAACATACCAATTTTTCTTTCTTTTTAAAAGTAGTTTATTTGTTTTTATTTCCACTGGTGTTGGTTCTCCTGGGTCTAGAGTTACAGACAGGTAAGAGCTGCCATGTGGGTTCTGGGAATTGAATCTGGGTCCTCTGGAAGAGCAGCTGAGCCATCTCTTCAGCCCACAAACATACCAAATTTTCTAATCCCCCTTTTTTGTTTTTTTATTTGACACAGGTTCTCTCTACTCCAGCTCTGGCTTTCTTGGACTAGACTCACCTGCCATTGCTTCCACACACCTGCCTGGATCACTTAATTTCATCAAAGTCGTCATAGGATCAGCATAGCTCTTGGTACATAAAGGGGAAAGAAAAGGGAGCTGATGATTGTGTGATTTGAGATAACTTACCACCCAACGGTAGAACCAACCAGTTGAGTCCAACCTAAATTTCAGAATCATGAGCTAGTTACTGAAAGTCACTAAGTGGAAGGCTGCTTAATTTTTAATTGTTTTATTTTTTTGAGACAGGACTAGTAGGTTTTCAGTACCTTAGTAGGGTTTTCAGTAGACAGTTATCCAGATCAAGCCAAACTGAAAAAGTATGACAACAGGTTTATTTGAGCAAAACCAAGGCAGGCTCTCCAGTCCCAGAGAAGCCACATGCCCAAACTAAAGCAGGAAGATTATATAGCTTGTAGTTGAAGGCTGATGATGTGTATGCCACAAGTTGGGTTTGTGCCCTAGAATGGTCAAAAGCTGACTTTAGGCAGGAACTTGGGCTGCTGACGACTTCAAGGGAGAAGCTACCATAGCCACCAAGAATTCCGAACTGGTCTTTTTGGCACCTTCCCTTTGGAGAGTCTCTGAGCTGGTGAGACTTGGAGAGCCAGGAATGGGTCTTTCAGATCATGCAGAGTTGAGCTGGAGATTTCAACCAAACAAGGGCCTCTCTACATAGCCATGGCTGGTCTGCAACTCACTCTGTAGACTAAGCTGGCCTCAAACTCAGAGACCCACCTGCCTCTACCTCCTGAGTGCTGGATTAAAGGCATACACCACTACACTTGGCATGTTTTTATTTCTTTAAAGCAGGGTCCTTATAGCCCAGGCTAGCCTTCAACTCCTTATATAGCAGATGATGACCTTAAACTTCTGATCCTTCCACCTTCACCTCCAGAGTGCTGGGATTATAAGCTTGTACTTCTTCCTTTTGGGCATTAAATCTGAGATTCCTTGTTTACCAGGCTAAATTATCACTCAATTTACATCTCCAGCCCCAAGGTTGTTTATTATGAAGGAAATTGGAAGAGAAATTAGTACTTAGAAGCAAGACACTGCCAAAACAGAATTCTAAAATATAGAACTGGGCTAGGAAGATGGTTGATTTTGTAAGTGTATGGTGCACATGCAGGAGAACCTAGTTGTACTGTTGTGCCCAGAGTCTAGATCCTACCAAAAGACCACCAAGAGACCAGTCCAACTTAATAGTAAAGAGTCTCTTTATTGACAAGTTAGCTTGGACCACTCTGTCCAACATGGTGGAGAAATAGGAGTGACCCTGAGCAGCAGGGGGCAAGGGTTTTTATTGGGGGAAGGGCTGTAGGAGCCTCACTCTTCTGTGTTTACAATCCTGGGATTGGTCCAGGGCCAGGGGTACATGTTATGAATTCATTGACTGCTTTGAAATCCAAGCATGTTTCAACATTTAGCCCTGGTTTGCCTATATCAGCAGATCAGCAAGTATACCTGGAGACTATCTGTCCCTTTCCCAGGAAGGAATGTTTGGAATGTTGGGTATACACATAGAATGCAAGAGCCTCAATAGTCAGAAGCATCAGATACCCCTAGAGCTGGGGCTATAGCACTTGTAAAGTGTAGTGTGGATTCCTGGAATCTAACTCTGGTATTCTCAACCACTGAGCCATATATATCTCCAACCCCACCTAGCCTTTCTCCTACCTTGCTATTGGCCATTCAGCTCTTTATTAAACCAATCAGGATGTTTTAGATGGCCACAGTAACACAGCTTCTTCAGACTTAAACAAATGCAATATAAGATACAAAACATCTTTACATTATTAAATATTCCACACCATAAACCAATTCTGCAACACCATGTAGCCCTGACTATTCAGGACCTCACTATGTAGACCAAGCTGGCTTTGGATTTAGAGATCTTGCCTCTGTAGGCTCCTTGTTCAATGAGCAGAGTCAATTTCAACCACAATTTGCCAGAGTATGATGCTAGAAAATAAGTGTTGGGGTTAAAGGCATGTGATAACAAGTTTAGCTACAAAGACTTACACTTTCATTTACTTGTTTATCTGCTTATTTATTAAGACATAATTTCTTTGTGTAGCACTGGTTATCCTAGAATCTGATATATACATGAGGTTGGCTTTGAACTCAGACCCACCTGGCTCTACTCAGATTAAAGACATGTACCACCAAATCTGGTGTGTGTATATATATAAATATTTATTTATTCTTTTATTTATTTATTTTTGGCTTTCCAAGACAGGGTCTCTCTGTGTTGTTTGGGAGCCTGTCCTGAAACTTGCTTTGTAGATCAGGCTGATCTCAAACTCAAGAGATCTGCTTGCCTTTGCCTCCTGAGTGCTGGGATTAAAAGCATGTACCACCACCACTTGGCTTTATTATTGGAAAAAGCATATGCATGTCACTTTTGGAAATAATAGGACAACCTTCTGGAGTCTGGGAGTCAGTTCTTTCTTTTTACTATTTAAGTCTCAGAGAAAGAACTCAAGTTACAATGTCTGGTCAAAAGTACCTTTATCAACTGAGCCTTCTCCTCCACCACCCTTCAGGGATTTAACTCAGGTCCCAGGCTTATATGGTAAATAACTTTATTTACTGAGTCATCTTGCCAGCCTCATTCCCAGTGATGAATAAACATTTCTCTTCCACTGTACAATATCTCTTGGCCATCTTCTTGCTAAGTATGATTCAAAATCTCAGAAGAGCTGTTTCTCAATGTCTCAAATTCTCTTTCCCCCTCTTTAAAAATTGTTTTTGAGGCAGGATCCCATTTAGCCCAGCTGGCCTTAAGTTTCCTATAAAGCTAAGAATGACCTTGAATTCTTAATTCTCTGAAGTCCCCCTTCCAAATTCTGGGATTATAGACTTACCTTTTTCTTTAAAATGGTGTCTTATTGTACAGTTTAGATTAGTTTGGAACTTGCTGTGTATCCTATGCTGACTTGGAATTTATTACACAGTCTAGGATGGATTTGAACCTTCCCACTTCTTCCTCAGTCATGCTTGGAATTTCAGGCATGTCACAATGCTCAACCTCCTATTCCTCAACACACTGATACTTGTTCCTCAACCAAAACTATACATTTCAAGGTAGCTAGTGACCCCAGGATGCTAATCCAGTATTTCACTGTCCATTTCCTTACTGGTAATGGCACCTTACTGGGCCTATCATACATGTCTGCATTTTGCTGACTCCTAGGCCACCCCCCTTTCTGGGTTTCCTTCCTAGCTGACATCTTAGTTCTTGCTGAGTTGTGCTCTGTCCAGTTATTCTCATCCTTGTATAATGTTAAAGATTCAGACTTCTCCTCTTTTCAGTCAGCATTTCTTCCATAGTGATCTCATTCAGTTTTATGCCTTGCTGTGGTTTGAATGCTTCTTGTCCTTCAAAATTCATGTTTAGAAGTTGGTTATGGGACAGGAAAGGTGGCCCAGGAGTCAAGAGAACTTGTTGCTCTTGTAGAGGACCTGGGTTCAGTTCCCAGCAGCCATCTGGCAGCTCCTAATCATCTGCAACTCCAGTTGTAGGGATCCAAGTCTTTTCAGGCCTCTCCATGCACTGTATGCACAGCATCCATGTGAATAAAAAAAGCAAATAATTTTTAAAAAGAGATTGGGTGCCAGGGGCCAGAAAGTAAATAGGTTTGCTGTCAGGCCTGATGACCTGAGTTCAATCCCTGAAACCAACATGGTAGAGAGAACCCCATTCTTTCCAATTTTTTTTTTGGCTTGGTATGGGCTTTTACTTTATTTTTAAAAGTTTTTATCACCCGTATCTACCTCTACTCCACCTCCCTTCCCTCCTCCCAGTCCTTCCCCCAGCCCCCATCCATCCTCCCAGAGAACCAGATTCTAAATTTTTTTCTGACTGCCACATGCTCACACCATGAATAAATATAATAAAAAAAAATTCTAAATAAGTTGAGTGTTAGTACACACCTCAAACCTCCTAAATTCTAAGAGGTTTGAGGTAAGAGAACCTGGTGATTCTGCCTCGAAAGAGTATGTGTGAGAAAGAAACCAGTGAGATGGCAGAGTGGTTAAAAGCACTTGCTGCCAAACTTACAGTAGCCAAAGATGATGAGGTCATCAGAGTTCTTCCCTTATGGATGAGATTATAACTTTTTTTCTTTTTTTGGAGAAATGGTTTCTCTATGCTCTGTGTAGTCTTGGCTGTCCAGGGAGTTGCTTTGTAGAACAGGCTGGCCTGAAACTCACAGAGATCCACCACCAGACTTTGCCTCCTCGGTGCTGGGATTAAAGGCACGCACCACCATGCCCAACTTCCATCCGGTGTTTTAAATAATGAAGATTATTTCTAGGTTGGGTAGGAAGACTCACTGAAATGAGTTTCAGGTGGTCAGTTCTTTTAATAATGCCAGTCACAGAGCTGGAGTGTTGGCTCAGTGGTTAAGAACATTTGCAGCGGACCCGGATTTAGTTTTCTGCACCCACATGGAAGCTCATAAACATTAATTGTTTCACGGGATTGAACACCTTCTACTGATCTCCGCAGGCACTGCACACACATAGTACATACATAAATGCAGGCAAAACACCCATACACATCATCTAAAAAAATAAAAAAAGCCACTTGTAGTGAGGGCTTATTAGATTAGTGAAAGCAATAAATAGGTTGTAAAGCCATAATTTAGGAGCTAATCTTATTAGCTACCTACCATGGGACTACCTCATACTTATTTACCAGTTTAAGGAAGGTATTCCATAGATATGGCTGAATCCCTCTACAGGGCAGTCTCTGATCCATCAGATGTATCCTGGGGTCTCCTTTCAAGCCATTCGGATGTGATGAATTACTATTTTGGAGGAACTTGAATTAAAACTACTTTTTTTTTTTCTTTTCTCTCTCTTTTTTTGGGGGGAGGTGGAGAGAGTTTGAGACAGGGTTTCGCTGTGTAACTTTGGAGTCTGTCCTGGAACTCATTTTGTAGGCTAGGCTGGCCTTAAACTCAGAGATCCGCCACCTCTAGCTCCTGAGAGCTGGGACTAAAGCCCTGTGCCACCACCAGGGAAACACATGCTCTCCTCCATCTGAAGCATCCCGCCCCTTCTCAAAAAGCTTTCTCTCAACTTCGGGAAACCATCACTAGCCTGAAGAGGTTGGTGGGACAGGTACGTTTTGAATAAAGCCTCTGGGAGTACTGTGAAATTCCAAGGGCAGACAAGGAGTTCTAGCCTCATTCATTACTCTTGGTAATTGTTTTCAAAACAGGACAATAAGAATTTGCAGACCCTCAGATGCCTAGGGTCACCTTGAAGCATGGGGACTCTAGCCTTGGGCTGTAGCTCTAGGCCTTACGGGCCACATTAGGATTTGAGACTACGAGTTCTCCTTTTTCGGGAGACACGATGCCCACCCCCGCCTCCGGCTCCTCACTTTCTTCGGAGACCTAAGGCGCAGCGTGTCCGGGAAGCACAGCCTAGGTCCTCGCTTCTGCCTCGCAGGTTGGCTCTGGAGACCTGGACCACTCATACAGCATCCAGGCAACCCGTAACCATCCTGCAAGGACAGACATTCCACGTAACCCCACCGTACACGGCTCGGAGGCGCGAACGCAGGCGGCTGGTGACACGAAGAAGCAGCAACTAAATACGCCCGCTCCAGCCACCTCAGTAGCCACCGCAGCGCGCACAAAGCTTCCCGCGAAATTGACGTTGCGCCGGCCGCCGCGCAGGCGCCGCCCCCGGCTCGCCCCTCCCCCGCACTTGGTTCTTTTACAATGCGCCTGCGCCCTTTCCCTATTTCTATTGGTTTCTTGGCGGCGGCGCGCCACGACCGACTGAGGGCGCGTCCCGCAATTGGTCGGTCGCCGCCGGTGGGGGGGGTGTGTTCGGGTCTTGCCCCGCCCTCTGCTCCGCTCGCTAGGGTGCGCGCGGCGGTGGCGGCGGCGCGTGGCAGGTCCGGCGGGCGCGAGGCGGCGGCGGTGGCCCGAGCCCGGCCCAGCCTCGTCCGCCCGCGTCCCGCCCGGCCTGACCCCGGCTCCGGCCTGTCCCAGACTGCCGCGGCCTCGCTCCGGCCCGGCCCGGTCGGGAGCCTCCGGAGGGAGCGGCTCCGGCTGCCGAGGGCGCAGGCCCGGCCATGACCGACTTTAAATTGGGCATCGTGCGGCTCGGCCGGGTGGCCGGGAAGGTGAGCGGTGTGGAGCGGCTGCGAGGCCTGCGCGGGCTGGGGCACCTGGGCGAGCAGCTGCGCGGGCCTGCTCGGTTCGGGCGCCGCCTTCCTCGCGGGAACCTTCCCCGGGGTCGGGGGCGCGGCCCTCGGCCTCAGGACTCGTGTGGGACTGGCTTGCGGGGAACAGTTCCCGGCGTTCATCCTGTGCCGCCTCGGGCACCTGCGGCGGCTCTGGCGGCCAAGCTGCACCTGCGGCCGCACGGTTTAAACGCGGCGGCCTCCCGACGGAACGCCCTCGGCCCAAAGCTCCGAGGCGAGCGGAGTGGCCGGTCCGCAGTAGACCTCGGCGGCCGCGCGTTTTAACGTTGCCCAAGGGCTGGCCACGTTCCGTCACTCGAGTCGCAGACTTCCCTAGAGTACAGACGAGGAGCCAGGGCCCTGATCTTGGTAGCCTCATAGGCTCTCGGGTGCTCCTCGCCCGGGCCACCACCCACCACATGTTGAAGCTGGGCTCCGAGGCTTGGCGCTATTGAGGAACTGTAGACCTTAACTCAGTCCCTCCACCACTGGCTGCAGCTGCTGGTGGGAGGGAGGAACAGACAGGTAACCGAGATCTTCGAAAGATCTCCCAGAAAAGTAATACCATTCTGTCTTCAGAACTGTTTTCTTTGTATTTTTGCAAGAGTTCAGAAAATGCCTGCTATAACTTTCTGACTAGGGAGGGGTGGGAGCCCAGACGCCTTTCGGTTCGGTAATTAATCGCAGCCGCCTGGGCCATTAAAGCATTATTAGGAATATTTGAGACCGGAGGAAGAAGCACTATCCAGTGAGCACGTGCAATAAACTACCCAGTCTGCTGAATAGAACCTGAGTCTTCTATCCCAGTTCCCTTCCTCTACTACAGGAAACTTGTGAGTTTCTTTTCTGGGTGCATTAAAAACTCAGTACCACTTATCAGGCAGGGTCTGTCTATCTGATGTGAAAGGGCTCTGAAGACTAATTACTCACTAGGGTACATGTGATCATATTTTGCTATTTTTGTTGGTGGTGATTTGTGGGGTTTTTTTTTTTTTTCCCCAAATGGCTTCTCTGTGTAGTCCTAGTTGTCCTGGAACTCGATATGTAGACCAGGCTAGCCTCAAACTCACAGATAGCCTCCTGTCTCTGCCTCCTGGGTGTGTGGAGTTAAAGGTGTGAGGCCACCACTGCTCGGCCATGTTTTACTTTTAACATACTGGATTCGACTTTCTTTTTACTTCCCTGATTTTTTTTTTTTTTTTTTTTAAGATAGGGTCTCACAATTCAGTCTTGGCTGTTCCGAAGCTGATAGAGTTCTGTCTGACACTACCTTGGAGTGTTAGGATTAACAGTGTGTTCTGCCATGCCCATCTTGGACTTGTATGTAGGCCCCACTTAAGATTCGGCTACTTTCTGTCCTGTTGGAAAATATTGCAGATTTCTGCCACTGCTAGGTATGGTGTTACTGTTTCTTACGAGTTCGATCTCAGATGTAACCTTTGAAACATGGCTTATTTTCAGACCAAATACACACTGATAGATGAGCAAGACATACCACTGGTGGAGAGCTACTCATTTGAGGTAAGGATTACTTTTGCTTGATGCCCAGGAAACATGAGAAATGAGTTTCCTTTCTGGTTTTAGGAGAACAAGAGGACAGACACCGACACTTATGAGCCCTCAGCTCCAAAACAGGTTGTGACAGTCTGGATGGACACTGCTGCCCAGTAGAGCCTATTGTAACCTCTTTTCACCCAGATTACTGATCTTTTTGAAAACACTACATGTCTTTGTTTTTTGAGATGGTTTCTGTGTAGGTTTGGAGCCTGTCCTGGAACTCCCTCCGAAAACCAGGCTAGCCTCAGATTCACAGACATGCACCTGCCTCTGCCTCCCGAGTGCTAAGTGCTGGGATTAGATGATTAGATAAGTAGATGTCTTAAACCAAATGAGCAGACCTCATTGGGAGTAGATATCTTCTCGACTCTGCAGTTTGATAGGGAGGCCATCCTGCCCTAAGTGTATTTTTGGTAAAGTTCTGTTGCTCCTCTGCTACTGCCTCCTTTTGGCAGTTTTCACACCCATCATTTCAGTCCTCTAGTAACATCTCAGCACATCACACTTTTGTAGCTTCTACATAGCCAGAAATTGTTTGGATTGTGTCTTTGTGTTTGTGGGAGGGATGTACAACAACAGAATCTTGCTGTGTGTCTCAAGCCAGCTATGAACACTCAGATTGCCTGTTTTTACTTCCTGAGTGCTGAGATTATAGATATGGAACATCATAGCCAACTTCATGCCCCCCCCCCAGTATTTTTTTTTCCTGAGTTTTATTTTTATGTGTATTGATTTCCTGAATGTATGTGCACTAGTTACAGATAGTTGTGAGCCACTAAGGTGCTGGGCATCAAGCTCAGGTTCTAAAAGAGCATCCAGTGCTCTTAACTTCTGAGACCTCTCTAGTGCTACCCCCACCCCCACCTTTCTGGACTTTCTTTTAAGGGTGGAAAAATTTATTCCTTGGTGTCCACAATAATTTCTAAGTTGTTCATGAGGTTTTCTTGCCTGAGTGAAGCAGGAAGTTTCTTTACTTTTTGGGTCCTTAAAGCAAGATGTCATCTGTACCTTTGGAATTTTTTCTGAGCTGCATTTGAAATGTTGCTGAGAGTTGGAGGCTTTCCAACAGACCTACTCTGCTCTGTGCTCTTTCTCAGGCTCGAATGGAAGTAGATGCTGATGGAAATGGTGCTAAGATATTTGCATATGCCTTCGACAAAAACCGAGGAAGGGGCTCGGGCAGGCTTCTGCATGAGCTGCTATGGTGGGTATTTTCCAGCTGATAAGTTTCCCTATCCAATCCCTATGTGAGCTGTGACATGCACAGTATGCCTAAGGCTAGAGAGTATTCTACCCAGTGGACTCAGACTCAACCTTATCTCCCCTAAGGCTGGGATTATTTTGTGACCTTTTTCACTAACCCAAAGGAATAGTTAGTGTACATTTCACTTTAAACAGCTGGTGGGATTTTTGATGAGAAAGGCTATGTGGAGAAGGGGGTTCTGTCTGGTTTTTTTGTTGGTTTGTTTTGTTTTTTAATCTTTCTGATGCGTCTGGCTTCATCCTTAAAGAATGGACTATTGATCCTGGGCATGTAAGGTGGGGTTTGAAATGTTGAGACCTTTCAGATGGGGAACTTGTCTCTAGATTGTTTTGGTGGTTTGGGTTTTTATCCGTTACTCTCTGCCCTTAAATTCAGGGGCGGAATCGTCAACCTGGTCCTATTTGTCTGGGCCAGACTGATGTGCTTGGCTTCTTCTTGGTATGCCCCTTTGGCAAGGTCCGGCCTTATTTCAGACCACATGATTAGTATTTGTGTGGTTGGACATTAATGCTCAAGTAGAAGTACTTGAGAGTTTTTCCTTACTTCAAGAAAAAAAAATTCTTTCTGTAGGGAACGACACAGGGGAGGTGTAGCTCCTGGGTTTCAGGTGGTCCATCTCAATGCTGTGACTGTGGACAATCGCCTGGACAACCTGCAGTTGGTACCATGGGACTGGCGACCTAAAGCTGAAGAGACCTCCAGCAAACAAAGGTAAGTCTTTCTTGGCCAATTCCTGACACCTAAAGGGCCATCCCATGTTTCAGTGCTACTATTTTGGGCTTTTACTGTAAATGCTTTGGAACTTCGATATCCCTATATCTTACCTATCAGTGTAGGGAAATCTTTTCTTTTTTTCTTTTGTTGGTTTTTGGAAACAGTCTCCCTGGCTGACCAGGCTAACCAGGCACAAAGATTCTCCTGCCTCTGACTCTCCTGTTCTAGGACTAAAGATATATATACACTCCCACACTTCGCTAGAAGAATTTTTATGGCTAAGTTTTGGGATTGATCTTTGTGGTTATTGACTCTAGGAACATTTTAGCTGATGTAATGGAATGAGACCATACCCCAGGACCACACAGATGGGTCTCTGTCATGTTTCCTTGCTCAACAGCTTCCCTGTTTAACAGCGGGTTAAAGGAAGCAGTAGGACAGGGTGGCTTAGGGACTAGGCTTCTTGGTTTCCCAGTTCCCTATGGTCCTGAAAACGACATTGCACATGCTTTCTGTTCTGGAGGTTGTGCTCTTGCTGGCCCTGGACTCAGCACAGTGAACTTCATGAAGCTTTGGAGAAGAGCTGAGGGACCAACAAGAAATGGTTGGGGGAATTTGAGCCCATAGTTAAAAGCCACACAGGTGTCATTGACCTGTTCATAGGGCTTCTGGAACTTTCTATACATGTCCTTAAGCTAAGTAACCTTTCTTGGCACTGACCACCTGAACAGATGCTGGTAAGCATTGGTGAGGCTTATGTTTGAGATTGGGCAGATCTTCAGAGCGCATCTTTTCAGGTTATGCTAGAGCTCCATGTATTGCGGGTAGGAGCTGTGGGAGGACCTGGTCTTCTATACTTGATAGTATACAGATCCTTAGATAGTTGCCAAACTGCTTTTCTACTCTTGCAGAGTGTTAAGGCAGCCCCGTGAAGGTCTCCATCTGCTTGGTTTGAGTCTTCAGTTCTGTTTTACCACCCACCCCCCACCCCCTTTTTTTAAAGTTCATGTATCTTAGGCTTTAACCTGTTATGTAGATGAGAAGCTGAAACTAATCTTGAACTTAGCATCCTCCTGAATGGTAGACATCCTATTTAGTAGGGGACAGGATGGTCTGACTATCCTGGTGAGTGCTTCTGAATATACTTTATAATCATGAGATATAACAAGTACAGTTAAAACCTATGTGGAAAAGGGCAGTTCCAGTCCTAGGGGTAGAGGGCTGAGATTTGTGGTCAGATAGCCTGTTGTCCCATTACTCAGCCTAAGTGGTAGAGGCAGGCCCAGATTGGACCAGTACCCATAAAACATACCTGGTATGTATTAGTGGGTATAGTGGAACAAAATATATATGGGGGGGGGGGCTTCAGCCTGTGGGCACATGCACTCAGAGGAGGGTGTTCAGTGTCCTGGTTTGTTTGTGAGAGCAGGTGGTTTGTAAGGTTCAGGAGCCAGCCATGCCTCTGCAAATCCCCATACACAGTGTGCTATACTCAACTGTGGACAGTCAGCAATCATATTAGGGCTGTTCTGGTTAGGTTTTTATTAATATAAAATACCATGTCCAAAAGCAACTTGGAAGATAAGTGTTTTTTGGTTTAGCCTTCATTTCACAATCCATTATTCAAGGAATTAAGGGCATAAATTGAAGCAGGAATCTGGAAGCAGAGACCACTTGGGTTCATTATTTATTGGCTTTTTCTCCATAGCTTGCTCACCTTGCTTTCTTAAACAGCCTAGGCCACCTTGCCCAAGAGTGGTACTGCCCACAGTGATTTGGGCCCTCCTATATCAATCATTCAAGAAAATGTCCACAGACAAGCCTATAGGCCAGTCTGATGAAGGTAATTCTTCATTGAAGTTCAGACTTCCTAAGTGACTAGTTTATATTAATTTGACAAAAACTAACCATCATAATTGATCCTTTGTCAACTTGACACACACAATAAATACTTTAAGCCATACTTCCTTTATTTTTTGTCTCCAGTAATTCCAATATAAAACCAAAAGCCAACAATATACCTCAGTGTTGAACATCTGAGACTCATTTATCTCTAGGCTCCGCAGGGTTTGAGCAGCTCTATGCCACAGCTTATCTTGTAGTATCATGCTAGGTTGGCTCCACTTAATGCAGCAGTCCTTGGTTTTTATCCACACAATCCAGGCATTTCCAATTTGCTGACATTTCCAACTGAGGCTGCATCTTAACCAATGGTGTGTCCTGGGTCTCAGCTGCTTTCCATGAGCTCTTCAGTCCTGAAACTTCCTCGGTGCCCAAACCATTACCATGTGAGAGATTCTTAACGTTACCAGGTTTGCCTGCCAGCTTAAGATGCAGCCTCAGCCCCTCTGGACCACAGCTCTGTGCTAGCTGACAGAAGATACTTGTTAATTAAAGGATTTTATTTCAGTGATGCTGGTCTTTGTTAATCATAGCTGGTCATCAGCCCCAGCTTGATCCTTATTCAGATACGTCACAGGAAAATCTCCAAAACTAGGCTTCCATCCTCTGCATTTCTTTCAACACTCCTAAGCTCTCACAGAACAGCCCATTAAGTTTGGAACACTCTGGCTCTTCTGGCACAAAGTTCCAGATATTCCACAGTCCTCCCCAAAACAACCTGATCAAGTCTATCACAACAATATCCTACTCTCTGGTACTAATTTCTGTATTAGCTATTTTTCTATGGTTGTGGTAAGACACCATGACTAAAAGCAGCCTAAGGAAAAATTTATTTGGGATATAGTTCAGATGAATAAGAATCTGTTATGACCAGAAAGCATGGAGCAGGCAGAAGCATGACAGCCAGAGCAGGAAGCTGATGGCTGACATACTCAACCACAGTAAAATGAAGCAGAAAGCACAAAGTATAAGTAGCCCAAGGCTTTAAGCTCTTTGTCTGCCTCCAGTGATGTACTTCCTCCAAGTCTACCTCCTAAACCTCCCCAAACAGTGTTACCAACTGGGAACCAAATGTTTAAACACCTCAGTCTGTGGGAGCATTTCTCCTTTAGACTACCACATGGACCTTCTTCATGTAGTACATGTCTCTCAGACTGCAATTCCTGTAGTAACATTCGGTTACTTCTGGCTCACATTTTCAGGAAGGATTTTCAGAAAGACAAGATTGCTCTATAATTTCAAAAGGGCACAGTAGTAGGCTAATAGTAGTTGCTGCTTCCTAGGTTAAAGGGCAGGATGGATGAAGGTCTTCCTGTAAGCACTGACTAGCTAACCTTGCCAAACTCCATGCTGCTGTGTGCCTGTCAGCCCCTAGTACTGGGGAGAGTGATAGACTAGGCTGTGTACTACTGAGAGACAGGATTCAAAGGACTTTTTTTCCTGGTTTTTTGAGATAATGTCTCAACTGTGTAGTTCTGGCAGCCCCCACACCTGGTTAGGATTAAAAGTTTTTAATGTGGAGTGGTAAGTACATACAGTAGTGATGGACAGACCAAACTCAACTTGCCAGAACTGGGTAGAGACTACTTGTCTTGGAGTACTTCTCTCCTTGTGTTGACCTGGTCTGGCCAGAGTCCACTGAGGCCTCTGCTTTCTTTCAGGGAGCAAAGCTTATACTGGCTTGCTATCCAGCAGCTTCCCACGGACCCTATAGAAGAACAATTCCCTGTCCTGAATGTGACTCGGTACTATAATGCCAATGGAGACGTAGTGGAAGAAGAAGAGAATTCCTGTACCTACTATGAGTGTCATTACCCTCCCTGTACAGTGATTGAGAAGCAGGTATTACATGTTTTGCTGAGTCTTGGCCACCTCTGCCCAGCAATGTGGCTGTAATGTGGCAGCTTTTCTCTGTAGTTGCTTTAGTAGCACTGGGTTTCTACTAGGGTGACTCTTCCTTTGTTGTTCCTATCCAGATAGGGCATAATAGCCACAGTGCCTATATAGTTTCTTTCTCCTTCCGAACCTGCTACGATGATACATATGTATATCGCCACAGTCCTGCATCAGACACTATAGATTCAGGAGGGAACCACCGTGCCTGGCTTTTTTAGGGCTAATAGGTACTGGGGCTTGAGTCCCAGGGCCTTGCCCGTGGCGCATATGCTGAACTTAATTCTCATGTACCGTTTTATTGCATTTTTCAAGATACTGAAGCCACAGTGTTTGTGTTTCAGCTTCGGGAGTTCAACATCTGTGGGCGTTGCCAGGTGGCTCGATACTGTGGCTCTCAATGCCAGCAGAAAGACTGGCCTGCCCACAAGAAGCACTGTCGAGAGAGGAAGCGTCCCTTCCAGCATGAGCTTGAGCCAGAACGATGACGGGCTGAAGAGCCACCACTGCTACAGGTTCAAGGTTTCCAGCTCATCATGAGCACAGTGGAAGACAGACTGGCAGTTGAACCTGGAGGTGCCAAAGAAGCCAGCAATGAATCCAGAGCAGCTGCCATAAGACCTCACAGCAACATGAAGCCTGTGGGGACAGTGCCCCTCCAGTGTTCACCCCAAGCAGAGACAACGGGGAGGCTCCCTAGGACCTTTCTCATTATTTATATGTTAATATGTTTGTAAACTCATGTACAGTTTTTTTGGCGGGGAGGTGAGGGAGGGTTAGAAACTTCAAATAGAATCATTTGTTGTATTCCTCAAATGGTAAACAGTCGACACTCGCTAGAAACTGGCACATAGTTGAGCTTCTCTCCTGGGCAGTGGGGGTTCTTACCAAGAGGCTTGCACAAAGTCATGTCTAAACAGGCAGAGTAAAGGGGTAGAATCATCCTTGTGGCCAGTCTTTGCTCAAACCCCTGTTGTCCAGCCCCACCCCCACCCCTTCACCCTTGAGACAGTGTATATTCTACATGTAGTCTTGGAACTCCAATTGTATACTGGGCTGGCTTTGAACTCGGTCCACCTGCCTCTGTATCCCAAGTGCTGTGATTAAGGTGTGTACTAACATGCCTGGCTCAGCTTTTTTTTGGAGAGGAGCTGATTATAATAGAACTGGTTATAATGAATAGACCAGGAAGACCTGCCATCACTCCATGCAGAGTGTTAGCTAGCACAAGGGAGGCTCTGACTGGCTCTGGGTGGGCTGGCTACTGCTTTACTTACTAAAGAATACTCATTTTAGTTAGGGTTTTTGTTGCTGTGATAAAACACTATGACCCAGAGAGAAGAGGTGTTGCAGTTCACATCACTGAAGGAAATCATGATAGATAATGCAGTGCTAATGGAGGACTGCTGCTTATTTGTTTGCTTCTCTTGGCTTGTTCAGCCTGACTTCTTTCTTTCTTTTTTAAAGATTTATTTATATGGTGTTCTGCCTGCATGTTCTGACCCAGGTGTCATGGATGGCTGTGGGCCACCATGTGGTTGCTGGGAATTGAACTCAGGATCTCTAGAAGAGCAGCCAGTGCTCTTAACCTCTGAGCCATCTTTCCAGCCCTCTAGCCTGATTTCTTACAGCACCCAAGATCACCAGCGCAGTGGTGCCACTGTCCACAGTGAGTTGGACCCACCTAAGTCAATTGTCTAGAAAATTCAGGACAGGCTTGTCCACAGGCCAATCTGGTGGGGGCATTTTATAATTGCCTTCTTCCAAAGTGACTAGTTTGTGTCAAATTTAACAAACTAGCCTGCACAATATTCTATGTTCCCGCATTTGTACATTATCTTTAGGCACAGACCCTTGGAGCCAGTAGTGTGCTGCTGCCACAGTTCCAATTGCAGCTTGGATGGGGTAGGGTCTAGGCAGCCAAAGTGTAGCCAGGGCCTCATTCATTGCAGAGCTGAAGTCCCCAGTATAGCCCTGTGTTCTTTGGGAGAGCCACAGGTATCTGAGGGCTATTTGGTATCTTGCTCACTTTGCAAAAATGAACCCCTGTCTATGGCCAGAATCTTATCTCAGGGTATGATCCCTCCTTCAAGCTTCCTGTCTGCTGGCCTGCTGGTTGGTATACAGTCCCTGCTATACTCTTGCATTTTTATCACATTTTCTCTACTTTCAGTGCTGTCTCTGGAGAGCACAAACCTTTGATGATGGCCTTACATTTATAACACTCCTATGGCTGTTTCTGTGTTTATGGTACATGGTGGCCTGGAGAGGTGCCTATGTCAGACCTATACCAGGAAACTTTCACTTTTCTATTTTGAAGGTCATGGTTTTTAGCTAGCATAATTGGGATCCCTGATCAATCTCTAGGTTGAACATAAATCTGTGATGTCATTGAGGAGGGGAGATTTGTGTATATATTGTAAAATACCAACAGCAATTCACTTGAGCCCTCCATGTCTCCACATGGATGAACTACTTTAAGTGGTAAAGTGTAAATGTCAAATTTCTTGGGATGAGCCATCTAGACTACAAGTTATGATATTTGTATCTTAAAAAAGAATGGCCAGGTGGGGACTTTATTCTGTCTTTGTCCCCTGCTGTTTTACTCTGAACTTTGCATCAAAAAATTCCACCTAGGGAACACTCAGGGTTGGACAGCTGACCTAGAGGCATTGCTGGTAAAGGTGATGGTATGCATTGGGCTTGCCTGTGAGTTCTTCCATCAGCTCTGGTATACCTGCTAGCATAGATGCTGCTGTGCGGTGGAGAGATATCAGGCTTTTTTTTTTGTTTACTCCCCGTATCTGTTACCATCCCTGCCCTTTGTAGCTGCTTGTCTAGGCTGTTCTATGAATGTTTTGGTGGTTAGGTTATGGAACCCTTTTCTCCCCTCTGTAGTGGGTTGGGCTATTTGACTTTGGAATAATCTAGTGCTGGAGGGATTGAGGTCTGTTTAAATTGCCCTCTGCTTCAGTTAACTGGCCAACAAGCTGTCTATATAGCCACATCCCTGCTTCAGTTCCCAAGCTGAATACCCAGGTGTCCTGTGAATTTGCTTCCTGGAGCTGCTGTAAACTGCCAAAAACTAATTGGACTAAAACTAGAGATTTATTCTCTTGGGTCTGTCTCATGGTTTAATCAAGGTGTGTGCTGCAACAGCCATGCAAAGTACTGGGGGAAGGTGTTGCAAAGCTGTACATCTGATAGCATTCTGGGCTCACTTATGCATTATTTCAGAATTCAGAGGGCACACATTAAGTCCTCAATGCATGTTTTCAATTTTGCCTTTACATGAAGACTTGGATCAGAGCTCTCTCCGAGAATCATTTTGCCACTATAAAGATATTTCCAAAAGCCATGAGTTACTGGAGATTAACTTCATATCTTTTTGGCACATAATTGGATCCACAAAGTGTAAAAACCTCGTTTCCCCAAGCCTGATATTTACAATACAGGAATTTTCTTGAGGGCTTCTGCGTTTACTTGAGGTTGCATTTTTCCTTCTCTAAGCCCCTGGTTCTTGCTCCTTAAACCTAACGTGACTGTGGATTTCTGCGGTCCTCCGGTTGGTAGGGGGCGCAGCATCTCCGCTGTCTCTCCGTACCGGAAATCCCTCCCTAGAGTCAGACGAGAGCGAGATTGGAGAGGTTGTGTAGTGCACGCATCTTCTGTTTCGAGTACAATGGCGGGTAGTCATTCGGGAAGGCTGCAGGCTCTGCAGGCCGTGGACACTGAGTTTACTGCGGACTCTGTGGAGTGGTGCCCAGTAAAGGGTTGCCAGCACCTGATGGCCTGTGGAACCTATCAGCTGCGAACGCCTGAGGACCAGGTGCACGGCTGGGAGGGTTGAGGCCCGGGCAGGAGGAGAGGGACTGCTGGCTGCCATAAAAGGCCTAGAACTGTGAGAACTAAAGGGAAAGTAAAGTGGGACCTTTCAGGGCCATGCCTATCTCCGCGAAGTTTTTCTGAGCATCCAAAACTAACCACAGAAGAGTGGAATTGCAGCCATGTTACTGCAGGCAGGACGGAACCGCCCTGGCTTTATCTGATCCCGGAGAACTCCCCTGTTTATTAAACACTTTCAGGAAAAGAGATTCTTTTCTCAGAAGTTGAGAGTTTTTACTTAAGTCAGAAGCTATTCTCTGTCCTGGCCTTTTTTATTCCCTATCCTTTGTGATCTAAGTATCTGTTAAGGTAATCAGAGAATATGTGTATTCTGTAGCGTGCACTGGATGTCAGTGAGCCTCAAGTTCGTTTAGGTCGTCTCTACCTGTACAGTTTCAATGAGGGCAACAAGGCTGAACCTCTGACTGAGGTCCAAAGAAGGGATTCTTCTGCCATCCTGGACATGAAATGGTAGGATTTGGGTAACCCCACCTGGTTTGAAAGCCTAATGACGCCCCAGGGGTCTGGAACTGAACTCTGGGTTCCCTCATTTGCTATCCTTGGGAGGAAGTAAGCCCTGCTTGGCATTTCCTTGGTCAGTTTCCTAGCCCCAGAGTCAGGGTTAGTCTGGGAAACAATGTGAGCTCCGGTTTTAGAACCTGGAAAGCCTTTGGAGACAGGACAGTTGATTCTAGCCTGGTTTTGGAAATGAAATGCAACTAATCATTGGAATTCAAGCTGTGAATTCCTCCAAGCTGTGAATGCATACTTTTTTCTGTGTTCTCCCATCAGGTGCCATATCCCAGTGTCTGGCCACATACTTCTAGGCTTGGCAAATGCCAGTGGATCTGTAGAGCTGCTCCGCCTGATGGAATCTGAGGTCGGTGATGGGCCATGCTTTAATGGGAAAGGGAACTTAGTGGAGGGGTCCATACTGATGTAGGTGTTTTTCTAGTCATCAGTGATAGACTTTGTCATAAATGTTTTAAGAAATCATGGAGTCTATTTTAAGTTCTACTGGGTTCTAATGATATGAGGATGGTCCATAAGTCTGGGTTTCTGTAGAGAATGCATTGCAAGGATGTCTGGAGTTTATACCGAGACTAAGAATACCAGTAAATTTCTCATGTGAAAAATTTTGTTTTTATTTTTAAATATGTGAGTGTGGGTTTGCTCATGTGCCCACAGAGGCCAGAAGAAGGTGTCAGGTACCCTAGAGCTGGAGTTCCAGGCAGTTGTTAGCTGCCTATCAGATGGGTGCCTATCAGATGGGTGCTCGAAACTGAATTCTCATCCTATGGAAGAATGGGAAGGGCTTTAAGCCCTGACTGAGCCATCTCTCTAGCCGAGAAATTATATTTCTTACAAGTGTTGGAAGAGCTGAATTTCAAATGATTTCCCTCCTAAGTGTTTCACAGTGATCCTATGCCATGCTTTTGTAAAATAACTTTATCTGATTATTATGGAAGGGCCTGAAATAGATCAGTGTGGGTAATGGAGTACATCAAAAAAGTACAGGTGCCCTAATTCGGAGGCAGGGACACACACTAATGCTGTTGCTGTCAGGAGGGCAGGGAAAAGCTCTTGAAGAAGGTGCTGACTGGTGGCATGAGCTCCTGGGTAGAAAGTCTTGCTTCAGGCTTGAACAGTACAACTTTGTTCAGTGTTGCATGGATAAAGGAAATTCAGGGCCAGATCTCAGGGAAAGGCTGAGATATCAGAGAAGAAACACCACAGTCAGATCTCATCCAGCTGTCTTCCAGCTTCCTCAGCCTCGCTCCTCCTGGCTTCTTCTGCCTGCTCTGTCTTTCTATGCCTGCCTTAAATACTTTCTTCCCTTAGTTAAGGCATGGCACCACCACTGCCTGCCTGGGAGCCTGGAACTCCTTCTGTAAACTAAGATGACCTCTTATGAACTCAGCTGGGATTAAGGGCGTAGGTCACCACTCCCAGGATACTCCCTGTGCTGGGATTAAAGGTGTGAGTTACCACTGTCTGATCCTCCTAGACTGACTGGGTAGATCCCTCTGTTATCTCCACTGTTTTTATTATATTTTAACATATCCCCACAGTCCAAGAAATGAGGGAAGGAGGACTAGGCCCAAGGTCAGATTTCAAGGCAAGAGCACACAATCCAAGGCTTTGGTACAGTGGCCTGTTTATAGAGTCAGACACTGTGCAGGTGGCTTAGACAATTAGACATAAATCCTAGACAAGGCTGTTTGGCTTCTGAAATGGAAACAGTAGTATGTTTCTATTCTCCTTGTCTCTGGAAATAAAGCGTGCCAGGATTCTGAAGGCCAGGGTGATGCAGAGCATGTCCCAGCAGTGGTTTGTGGAGCCCACAGAGGTGGCTAATGTTTCTAGGAGAACACAAAGGTAACACCAAGTAACCTTTTGCCCAGAGATTATGTATATGGCGAAGTCCTTAAGGTATGAGTTCCTGTGTCCTCAGGTCCTGCCCTGTGCTTGGTAAGTAGCTAGAGCTCACTCTTAGATAAAATGGTAATTAGGAACTGAGAGTAGAGCCTAGTGGTAGACTGCTTGCTTAGCATGCCCAAGGCCTTGAGCTCCATCTCTGGTGCTATTAAAGCATCAATAACAATAATAAAAACCAGGCAAGGCAGAGTCTGCCTCTGCCCCCAGTCCTTGGGGACTTGAAGTGAAAGGACAGCTTGAACTTGGAAGTTCAAGATGCATCTGAGCAACATAGGAGGCCCTATCTCAGAAAACAAACAGAAGTAACCGATGCCCGTTGTTCCTATAGGGAATGGAGGTTTGCCCAGACCAAGTGTCCTTTTTCTCTCCAGTAGAAGAACAGTTACACCCTACTACCAATATCCAGCCTCACTCTGGAGGAGAGATGTCTGTCTTTGTCCCTGGATTGGTCAACTGGGAAACCTGGAAGGTAAGGGTCAGGTTTGGTGGGGGTCTGAGTCTCCTGAGGAACAATTCCTGTTTCTAGCCCAGTAATTAAAGCTACCTTTTATTGGCTTAGTTCCCTAAACCTGGATGTTACTGTCTGCCCTAACCTTAAAATAGAAAATCATAGCATTTTAGATATATAGTAATGATGCTACCATCAAGAAAAGCCAACCAGGATTTCAGTGACATACTAAGTGATAGTTTCATCCTTTGCTAGATACCCAGAGGCCGTCTTGGAGGTATGGTTATATGCTGTGGAAATATCTCCTGTGGTATATATGGGGACTAGAAGAGGATGGTTGCAATGGTTCTCTCTTGTAATGCCAGAATTCAGGAGGCTGAAGCAGGTGAATTTCAAGTGTAAGGCCCACCTGGGCTATGTGGAACCTGTCTCAAAAACAAATGGAAGCCAGAAAAGGATGGCAAGTGGAGTCTGATAGACTCTCTATTGGCTCTTTGTTTCTAGGGCCAAAGACCAGCCCTTGAAGATCATTAGCAGTGATTCTAAGGGCCAGCTGCATCTCCTGACAGTGAATGAGGGAGCAGCTGAACTGCAGCTGGTGTCTTCATGGCCAGCCCATCACTTTGAGGCCTGGATTGCTGCCTTCAATTACTGGCAGACAGAACTTGTGTATTCAGGTGAGTTGGACATCGGTATAGTTAGTCATCTCTGATGAGGACTTGTGAAGGACAGGGAACAGGGAGAGGAGAGAATAGAGCTAAGCCAAAGCTACAATTCAGAATATGTGAGACCTTAGGATTGTCCATGGAAGGTATATCCTCTGCCAGCAGCTATGGCTGGCACTACATCCCACTTCTCAGCAAGTGTGCACAGTTGGCCTTCAGCACTTAAGGCCAAGGTTGGAGGGAGCAGTTTCATGGTGTTTTCACTGTGAAATCTGACCTCGTCTACACATTGCTTGCTCTCTGTACACTTTGTCTTACTGATTTCAGGTTTGTCTTTTCTATGTATAGCTTACCTTCCCAAAATAAAGAAGCATGAGGGGAATAGGTAAAGTGTATATTTTTTGAGTGATTTATCACTGGGGCTGTTTGTCTGAGAATGAGAAATTAACAAAATTGCCCATTTTGGGTGGCTTCTCTTCCAGGTGGAGCTTGGTCATGTGAGCTGGGGAGGGACAGTCTTGGAGAAGACAGGATAAAATTTAAAACACTTGAGCTCCCCTGGGCCTTGTGTGGGCTATCCCCAGCTTCCCTTGTGGTCTTGTGGGTTTTGTCTTTTGAGACAGAGTGTCTCTGTGCCTGTCCTGTCCTGGAACTCGCTATGTTATGTAGCATGGCCGGGAATTCACAGACATCTGCCTGCTTCTGCTTCCAGAATTCTGGGATTAAAGGCCTATACCATGCTTTTGGTTTTGTTTCTAGTGAGGAGCCTGCACAAACACTACCTTCACTAGCCCAGTCCATGTCAATTCTCTCATGGACTGCAGCATTTACCATGATTGTTATTATATGCATAATGCTTATTTTTTTTCACGATCTGTGTTATTTGCTATCATACTCTTGAACAATTTTTCTAAGAATCATGAAGAGTCCATTATTTTTGAAGTTTTTTTTCCTACCCCTACTTCTTAGATATTTGATTTTAGGATTAGGTCCACCTCTTTATTCATTCAACAGGTACTCACTGAGCTTGTCATGGAGGCTCGGCCTTTAACCCCAGTACTCGGGAGGCTGGGAAAGGAGTATTTCTGTGACTTTGATGTTAGGCTTGGCTACAAACACAGTCGGACTGTCTCAAAAACCAGACACAATAACCCTCATTTCCTCCAACCAAAACAACGACAACAACAATGAAAAACAGAAACAAAAACCCCCAAACAGGAACAGCTCCCCTCCAAACTAAAACACAAAAACCAAACAGATCCATAAACAGAAATACAAGCGTCTTATGTGTAAGGGATACCTTAGCAAACAGGTTATTTTGTTCAAGCTTACGTTGAGGGGAAGTACTAATGGAATTGTGTGGGGTGCTCTGGAGAGAAGGGGAAGAGTATTGGAGAGCCCTGTGTGTAGGCATAGCAGCCCCATGCCAGGTGAGCAGCCAGCACAGCCAGCATGAAAACAGAAGGGCTTGCCATCAGAGGCAACAAGGGCAAGCCCCTGGACTCTGCAGGGTTCCGGAGGGGCTGGGATGAAGTGGAGTAACTTCAGAAAAGAGACAGTTTCTGATTTACCCTTTAATGTTTAAAGAGGATCTCTGGTTAATTATAGATTGGGAAATAGGCTTGCATAGCCTGGGGCCTGATAAGCAGAGGAGGATAAGACTGGCTTTTACTGGGGTCAGTAAGGATGACTCAGCTCGAAGAGGACCCAGGTTCAGTTCTCAGCATCCACATGACGGCTCATAACTGTCTGTAACTCCAGTTCTAGGGGATCTGAAGCCCCTTTCTGGCTTTCATAGGCCCTAGGAACCCACACAGAGTGCATATATACATGTAGGCAAAACATGAGTTTGTTTTTTTTTTTCTTCCTTTTTTGGAGACAAGGTCTCATTATGTAGCTTTGGCTGTTTTGTCCTGGAACTCAGTAGGTAGATCCAGGATAGTCTCAAATTCACAGAGATCCAATTGCCTCTGTCTCCTGGTCCTCTGCTGTGATTAAAGATGTGCACAACCAAAATGAAAAGAGATGGGAGTAGATTTGGGATCCATGTAAAGGATCCAGTTGGATTTTCTGATAAAGATGGGGTGCATGTGTGCATGTATGTAGTTGTAATAGAACAAGGGAAGAACACAGAACACAGTCCCTCTATACAAATTTGCTCAGGAACCACGGTTTATACTTCAAGTTGTCCTAGCTTCATGCCTAGCTCAGTTTATCTGCTGTTCCATTTAACTGTAGACCATGTGCTTACTCCATATCCTTTATATCTATGGTAGGAATCTATAGTGTAAATACCTATTGAGTGGGTATATGAATAGTTGGTGGGTGGATGGTAGGTGCTGGATATGTGGGGAATGGATCAATGTGAGATGGCAGGTGAATGATGGATGAATGGAAAATGGATGTGTAGGAGATGGGCATGATACTGGGTGGATGGATAATGGGCAGATAGTTAGTAGACACGACTCAGTATTTCCGTATTTTCCCTCTGCCGTTCACCCTCCTTTTGGGACCTGCTTTTGAGATTTTTCCCCTTCTGTCAGGATGCTGTTTTTTACCTTCTGCCTTGCCATTGCTTTTCTTTAAAGAACAGTTGTTGACCAAGAGGCTGGTTGTCCTATCCTTTCAGTTTTCCTAAAACCAGCACAGGGCTTGTTTTTTGGTTGTTGTTGAGAGAGAGGAGAGAGAGAGGGAGGGAGAGAGAGAGAGAGAATGAGAGAAAGTGAGAGAAAGAACACCCATACCCACAAGCCCCTGTGGAGGCCAGAAGAGAATATAGATCTCCTGGAGCTAGTGTTACAGATGGTTTCAAGCTACCTGATTTGGGTGCTAGGAACTGAACTTGGGTCATCTGTAAGGGAAATACATGCTCTTAACTACTGAGCACTGAGCTATCTCTGTTCCCAAGGGTCTTTTGTTTTTAACTTGCTTTGGGCATTTTCCTTTACAGCCCATGGTGTTGTGAAGGATCCAGAAGGACCTGCTGTGGTCTCAGACCCACTGCTTCTTTCACGTTGCTCCTTGGCAGGAATCTCGGATATGGCCCTGGGCAGCTGGTGGTCATGATACTAGAATCCTTCTAGAAGGTGTTATGGCCAGATAGGACTCAGCAATCACTCTTATGATTAGGATACCCAATGTCATACTACTTTTACTTTATTTTTATTATTGTACGTATAATCCTGTCGGAGCACAGTCTGAGAATGGAGTCATGTGAGAATTCTGAGTGCTTGTGAAGAACTTAACAGGACAAGAGTCTTGTCACCCTAGTTTCTTTAAAAACATGGAACCATTCTTGGATTGTGCTTTCGTGCCCTCAGGTTTAGTGGATAGGAGAGAGTTTATTTTAGGTTATTCATGCAGCTGGCTATTGTTATTTGTGTATATGCCTCTATGGGAAACCATGTTTGTGTGTGTGTGTGGCTTACCCTTGTGATTATACACTTTACTCATGTGACTCTTCTTAACCCTCAGAGTATAAATTGTCAGATGCTCTGAATAATGTTGGCTATTGCATGAGACTTTAGTCCACCTTATTTATCAGCTCCATTCTCCCAGGTCCAACTGGCTCTAAAGCGGTAAACAGCGCTTTGATCTTCTACCTGAGTCCCCTCTATTGGATGATAGAGTGCCTAGGGACTATCTGATGTTCTCTCTAGGGCTTTCCTAACCAGTAGTACCATAAAATCACACATGAAGGCCCTTAGAGGCTTTCTTGAAGATTCTTTATCATTGTCATTGTTGATTCATTGTCTTCCCACAGGGGGTGATGACTGCCTCCTGAAAGGCTGGGACACTAGGATGCTCGGCTCACCTGTCTTCACTAGCAAAAGGTAATTGGTCAGAGCTTGGATGTGCCCCCTCCTGTCCTAGGACATTTCATCCTTTACCTTGTTTGTTCCATTTTACCACAGACACTCCATGGGTGTGTGCAGCATCCAGAGCAGTCCCTATCAGGAACATATACTGGCTACTGGAAGGTGAGTCCCTGGAGCGGGTCTACTGGTTTGTGCATTTCTCACCTCCTCTCCACAGGAACTTCAAAACTGAGTCCAAAGCTCTCAACCAACCCACACTTCAGATATCTGAGCCCAGAAAGTGGGGCTCATCTATGTCCTTAAAGATAAGTGGGACAGGCAGTTTATGTGGGACTTTAACCCCAGCACTAGGGAGGCAGTGGCAGATGGTCCTCTGACTTTTAGGCCAGCCTGATCTGTGTAGTGTTCCAGGTCAGCCAAAGCTTCATAGTGAGACCCTGTCTCAAAAAAAAAAAAAAGAAAAAATTAGTGGGACAGGACTTGGGAAGTGTTTGCCACCATCACAAGGTCTTGAGGGATGTAAGCGTGGGCTTTCCTGTATGCCAATGATTGGATGGTTCCAGCTATGATGAACATGTTTTGCTATGGGACACTCGGAACATAAAGCAGCCATTGGCAGATGTACCAGTGCACGGAGGCGTATGGAGGCTCAAGTGGCACCCAGTCCACCCGTACCTACTCCTGGCAGCCTGCATGCACAATGGCTTCAAGATTCTCAACTGTCAGAAAGCCATTGGTAAGTAGGGACATAGAGCTGGCCTTGGGATAGGGCGTCAGTTGATTTTTTTCCCAGAACTTGGCACAGCTCCACCATATGCCTGTGTTGGACCTCTGTTTCAAAAACCCACTTTCATACGGCTTCCTCATGCCCAGGTCAGTTGTATAAGTCTTCCTACATTGTGCAGTTCTCTGACTCCTGGGAACCTATCCAGAAGCATTACCACTTGTCACATGGCCATCCTTCCCCTGCCTTCTCTGATTTTTCTGCTTGTGAACAGCTTGGACTCTGATCTACCCATGCCTCACATGTGTTGCCTTTCTCACAAAACCTGGTGTTAGTTAGGCCTAACTCTATCAATGGCTGTAGGTAAGGAGCCTCACTTGCAGCTAAAGGAAGTTCTTGGATTTGCTTGGTGAACTCAGATTATCAGAAGCATTTCTCATCCTGTCTATTTCCAAGCCCTGACTCCTTCCTCTCCCCATCCTCTGATGAGTTTCTCCTCTATCCCTTCCCCCCTACTCTCCCTTTGAAAAGAAGCAATCTGAAGACTACCTCAGATTGCCATCATTTGAATTGCTAGTCTTTAAGTCACTACTTCCTTGTATCTTCTTAGCTTTTTTTCTTTCTCTCTTTAAAAAAGATTTTTAATTTGTGTATGTGTGTTGCAGACAAGGTCTTTTGTAACGCAAGCTGGCTTCAAATTTGATAAGTATGTGAAGCTAGCCTTGAACTCAGTGGCATCCTGCCATTTCAGTGTCATGGGTACTAGGTATCAGGAACAACCATACCTGGTGTCCCTGATGGTACTCGAGGATCGTTTTTACCATCTGTCACCTTGCTCCTGGACTGTGGGCCTACTCTGTCCTTAATGTCCTTAAAGAAGCTTCCTTTCTCTGCCGGTAATGTCTCTTCCATGCTGTTGTGGCTCTCTGTTGTTGCAGTGTGTACTGGCTTATTTCTGACACTTTCCTCATCTGCCAGGCTGTCTGGGGAAGGTACCAGAGAGAATCTTCTGCAAACCTGCTCAGCACTGCAAATTCCTAGCCATTGTGCTACAACCAGAGGCAATTGCCATTAGTTCCTCACACTTGCTGTAATCTTCTAAGCCTCTGTAATCTACATGTGCTCTCCATTTGTTTCTCTTTTAAAAATACTTACTTTATGTGTATGTGTGTATAGCCAAAACATACACATGTCCAGGCCTGTGGTCCTGCAGCTGCTTATAAAATAATCACTGAGAGGTTTTATTAATTACAAGCTGGTTGGTCTATGGCTCAGGCTCATTATTTGCTAATTCTTATACTTTAAATTAACCCAAATTTCTATTTGTTTTGCTTAGTGCAGCATTCTCATCTCTTCCTCTGCATCTCGCTGTCTTCTCCTGCTCTGCCTTCCCTCTTCCCCACCTCTACTTCTTGTCTAGCTACTTGACCAATCAGTGTTTTATTAAACCAGTGCAAGCAACAAATCTTTACAGTTTTGTAAATCTTTACAAGAGCAATATCCCACAGCATGTGTGAGTGTCTGTATGTATGTATGAGCACTCTGTGCATACCTGGTACCTGAGGAGGCCATAGAGGGCTTAGAAATCTTTGGACTGAAATTACTGGCAGTTATTACCTCCAGTGCTCTCAACTGCTGAGCCATCTCTCTTGCCCTGTGCTCCCCATTTCTATTTTGCCCTCTTCCCATCTTATTCTTTGTCCTTTGTGAATGACTTATACCCTTTAGAAAGCTTTTGCCAAACCCTCCAAGCTCTGGCTGATATCAGATGCACAGTGCACACTGCAAAAATGCATATCTGGTTTCTTTTCTGCCTGCCTGTGCACATTTTTATTCTTATGCAGACTTGCCAGCTACTCAGTGAATGTGTGCTGATGGAATGACAGCCAGCCCTTAGTGGAAGTTGATGGGAGACACAAATGGAGTCTGATTAGCTTTGAGTAATTCTGGTTTCTCTCTGTCTCTTGCTGCAGAGGAGAAGCAGGACGTGACTGTCTTGATATCCCACGAAATGCCTAACTCATTAGTGTATGGGGCTGACTGGTCCTGGCTTCTCTTCCATTCCATGAAGCCTACACACAGCTGGTCCTTTGATCAAAATGACATGGGAGCCAGAGCAGCAGACAGCTATAGCCAGAAGGCTGCAGAGCAGCCACCAGCACCTTTCCATGAACAAATAGTGCACCACCATGTGGAAGGCGCCGATAAAGCTCACAGCAGAGTTGAACTGAAGGCATCTCAATTAACAGAGGACATGAAAAGCAGCAGCCAACTACGTTCCTCTCCCAAGATCTGTGATCACAGCCTCTTTATTGGAGGGAATTTTGATGATAGCCTCCTGGCCACCTGCTCCTTTTACAACCATGTTCTCCACCTCTGGAAGTGCGAGATAAAGCAAGCTTGAGGCTGCACTCTTTGCCTCTATACCGGAGGTGACTCAGAGAATGGAATTTCTGACTTGTTTTGGCAATAAATGGGGGTTTTCCATCTCTACAACTAAGTATCTTGGGTGTAATTTTGACTTTCAGCCTTTCATTTGTATTTGTTATTTATATTAATTAAATAACTTCAAATTTAAATTAAAAAAGTGATTATATGTATATGTAATTATATGTCTGTATGTGGATGCTGGAAGAAACCAGGAAGCAATGGATTCCCCTGGAACTTTGGTTACAGTTGATTGTGAGCCACCAAACTTGGGTCCTCAGCAAGGATATATGCTGTTACCCAATAAGCTCCTAAACCTTTTAGTTAAAAAAAAAAAAAAAAAAAAAAAAAAAAAAAGCCACATAGTCACATAGTGGTGGTGCACACCTTTAAAACAACCCTTGGGAAGTGGGCAGGCGGATTTGAGTTTGAAGCCAACCAGGTTTAACAGGGTGAGTTCTAGAGCTGCACCGAGAAACCCTATCTGGAAAAACGAAAAACAACTATTTTATGTGTATGAGTGTATGACCTGGAAGTAGTTACAGCCAGCTCTAAGTCACCCTGTGGGTGCTGGAAGAGCAGGGTTCCTAACCCCCAAACCATCTCCAGCCCGCAGCCCCAATTTATTTATTTGTATGAGTGTGCAGATGTGGAGATAAGAGAACAACTTTCGGGAGTGTTGGATCCCTACCACATGGCTTCCAGGGATCCAACGTGGGTCAGTCTTGACTGTGTCACTCAGCCATCTTGCTAGCCCCATAGTCCTTTTTAAAGTCTCACTTTATCACATTAGAAGCTATTTCCTAAACAGAAGTTTTACTGGTTTTGGTACTGGAAATGAACTCAAGGGCTTTTGCCTGCTAGCCAAACACTACTCCCAGCTCTGAACTAATTTTAAAAATGTGTAAGAGAATAAAAGGAGGCAAGTAAACACTGTAAACTGCTTCAGGAAACACAAAGTATTAGGCATGGTCAGTATGGGATACTCACTTCTCCGTAGTATAAATAACTGCAGTGTCTTATCTGGGAGGAAAGAGGGCATGTGTCTAAGCCTCATTAGGATATGAAGTGTTCTGAAGAGAAAAGTGTTTCACATGCTAGACCACTTACAGGTATTTAGCACTGAACTGTACTCCCAGGATAGCTCTTTTCCTTCTCCCATGGCTCTATAAATATACCAGGCTGAACATGAGCTCACAATGTAGTCCAGCCTGGTTGGCTTTGAACTCTTGGAGGCCTGCCTACCTATGTCAGCTTCCAAAATGCTGAGCTCATAGGTATGAGATACTATATCCTTCTGGCCTTTTAATAGCTGGTGTGGTAGTGCATACATTCTACTCTCAGCACTCAGGAAGCACAGGGATGGTGGATCTCTGTAAGGTTGAGGTCAGCCTGGTGGTCTATATAGTGAGTTCCAGAACAGCCAAAGACATCAAAAGACTCATCTCAAAAAGTCTCTCAATGTGTAGCCCTGGCTGATATGAAACTTGTAACTCCTTCCTAGTCTCTTAAGTGTACACTATGCCTTGTTTTTTCCCTTATGTATGTACATACGCCTGAGTAGACAGAGGTCAATCTCAGATGCCATATAAGCTGGCCTTGTCTTTTTTGAGCCAGTCTTTTACTGGTATCTAAGGTTAGCTGATAGTTTAGGCTTGACTGGACAGCAAGCGCAGGAGATGCTGCTGAGATCACAAGCATAGGCTTACCTTGGTTCTTCATGGCAAGCATTATATGGATCCAACACTCTTCCCAGTCCTGTTATTTTCTGATAAAATAGTATGTTTTATTTTTTTGGCTGCCATGGGATCGATTCTCAGCTACTGCCCAATCACTTCAATAAAAGGTGTCATACAAACAGGGTCAGTTAAGTCTTCAATGGGACCTATAACGTCTGAGGGACTGTGACAAATCAGGTACACTGGTCACAAAAAAGTTTGGCTCTAACTGCTCTTATCAGGTCTAACTTTAGGATTAAGGGGATAGTGAATTTCACCTGACAGGAACTACCTTACTGGTTGGAATTTGTTAGGGACTCTGTAGCTACTGCATGGATTCTGCCCTGCAGCACACTTCAATGACTTGATTCAAAGCACACATTGTATGAGACATACATGTGTTTATCTTTAATATAATTGCACGAGGAAGCCACCCTTAGTATCGTCTTTACAGGTAAACTTTTGGTTGCTATCGCTGTTTTCTAGCGTGGGAAATTCTTAGGATACAACTGGAACAGCTTGCCTTCCTGTGTGGGTTCGAACCCATATTTCTCCAACTTGTTAGCATCAAAAGTACCTTCTTTAAAGTCTTTTTCAATAGCAGGTGCAGCTGTTTCCAGAAAGAGCGCTTTGGCGGTCAGAGGTGTGTCTACGCCTGCAGGAGCTCGGTAATTAACATAGGGCTTGAGCTTGAAGCCGGTCAAGTCCGGGACGACAAATTCTGGAACCATTTCCTTTATCACCACAAACTTCCCATTAGAGGTATAGACGCCAGTTCTCTTGGCACCCCGGCTCTTGATGAAGGTGCGTGGTCCTCGCTTGCTTGTCCACTTGCTCATTCTGTCCGCTCCCCGCACCAGGCCTTGAGTGACGGCGGTCAGGAAACCCATGCTGGGCTCTGCAGAAGACAGCGCTGAAAGAATAAGGCAGTCGAGGGGTCCAATCAGAGCCAGAGGGGCGCAGCACCCTAGAACTCACGAGCAGAGTGCTGTGGGCCCTGTGGGTGCCGACGATAAGGAGCCACAAGTGCAGAGAACCCAAGACCCCACAAGTGACGGCTATTTCTAATCCTGAAAGATCCCAGACCCCGAAGAACCCCGCGTGGGCGGTGCCAACTGGAAACGCTCAAACCGACCTGGGCTGACGGCTCTCGAGCTCGGCCCGCAGGCCTCTTCTCCCTTTCCACCCGAGACGGCTCAGATAGATCCCTGAATCTGAGCTGTGTAACACAACCACGGCAAAAATCCTCGTTGCACTTCCGGTCGTCGACGGGGTCAGCGACTCCGCAACAAGAGCCTGGTGGATTGGTCGCCAAAGGCGGAGGCGATTCAGCCAATCCGCGCAGCCGCGCTGAACCGGATGTGCATGTTCACCCTGCGCCGCGAGGTGGCGGTCTAGGTCTGGCCTGCGGAGAGGTCGCTCTTGGCTCACGTCAGCCCCGCGGATCTGACGTTCATAACCGCTGCACCGAAGGCCGAGTGCATGACCGGCGCGGGCGTCATCGGGGCTGCCGTCGGTGTTGGCGGTCGCGGCTTGTGGACCCTCCCAGTCACCACCGAGCCGTGGCTTCCGGGGATTGGCACGCGATTGAGGACTGGGCCGGTGACCAGCGGTCTAGCCCACGGTCTGGCGCGTGGCCAAGTCGCCTTGGGGACTAGTGGTCCTCCAGTTAATCATCTTTGGTACCAACACATCCCCCGTGCCTGCGCAGACTGCACACGCTGCCCGCTGTGGCTGGGCCCCTCCTCAGCCTTCACCCCTCTCCTAGATACCCTGTCCTCATTTCCCCACCCCTCGTTGTCAGGGCTCTCCTCCGGTGATCACTCCTTAACTATAACCATCTTCCGTCCCTCACCCCTCCTAATCGAGATCCTTTCTGGGCTGTGACCCCTCTTGGCGCAGATCTTTCTTGAGCTATAAGCTCTCTCTCCCTTGGCGACGTTACGCCTCCCGGGTGAGGCTCACGCTCCAGCCGGCCACCCTTCCACTTCTGTCACTTCTCGCCTCCCTCATGAGCCACTTTCTTAGCTGGACTACCGGCCTCAGCTGCCCCACCTCCCTGAACTGTTAGCCAACTTAGACTTCTGGTCTCCTCCCCCACTGCCAGCCGCGCTGTCCCCAGTGGCTGTGATCCTGATTGTGCAGCTCAATTCCCCACCCCCGACTGCCACTGACACCCCCACCCCAGGGCCACAGTTGTGTTCCCCTTAGACCACGTGAGGGCTGTTTACAGGAGACGGAAGCACACAGAGAAAGCAGACACTTCTGGAAAACAACTTGTTTTGGAGCACAGAGTTCTGGAGTCCCTTCCAATTAGAGCGTTTGACTTGGAAAGGAGTTGGCAAGGCTGGAACTACAGCTGTCCTGCTGTAAAGGCTCTGGAAGAGCCGTTTGTCCCAGGCTGTCTCCTTTCTGCCCTCCACATTGCTTTCAGTCATGCAGAAAGAGGAAGATGTCTGCCTTGAGGTAGGTAGATCAGACATGGGTGTGGACCAGAACCTTTAGAACTCCCAGGCGGGTCATTTCCAGAGAACAGAAGGATCCTTTGTTTCTACGGAGGGTTCTTGAAGAACCAGAAAATGTGGGAGTGGTGACTCAATCTATTTGCCTATCAGAGCTCTGACACTTGTTACTAAACAATGGTTCCTCACATTGTGGACAATGGAACCTGGTTGCTAAGTCTCTATTGAAGCCTTCTTTCTTCCCGTTAGGTCACTGTTATTACTTCCTGTTTTCTTTTAGAACACTGGTATTTGAAGAATCTTTTTCTCAGTTAAACACTAGCCACATTCCGGAGACCTTTATTAGTGGCAGTATGTTGGCCTTGAACTCACAGAGATCCACCTGCCTCTGCCTCCCAAGTGCTGGGACTAAACAGTGTCAGCCATTATACCCTGTTACTTTATTTTTAAATCAGAAGAACAGACCCATTAGAATAACCATAAGAAGCTATGCTGAGGTGGCCCACTGTGTTAGACTGTATGTGCATGTAGGTGTTTTTCCTTGGATAAGGTAAGCTCAGGAAAATAGAAGGTGTGGATGGGGTTGGGGTGTCCTTGTGGACCCCAGTCTTGAGAGCTGAGCTGGGACAGAGGAGAAGGGAGGTTGAGTGCCTCAGTTTTGAAACAAAAAGCATACACTGCACAACAAGCTATATGCAAAGTGATCCCACAGATTGTATTGCTCGGTGGGGTAATAGTGCACCCATGATATTTACACAATGATGAAGTCACCTAAGAACAAACTTATTGGAACATGTTCTTCCTCACCCTTAAACAACACTCAGCTATTTACCTCCTGAACTACTATCTCAAGGCTGTTTTCTAGGCAACCTACGTACTCTGTTATGATGCAGAACTGTGCCTTTGGGGTTCTTTCTTGAGTGGCCTTGGGCTCTTCTTGGGTTTTCAAGCAGGGATCGCTGAGTCTGAGGCTTGTTTTTGTTTGTAAGGCTAGGCATTGGCCCTTGACAGATGAAAACTGCAAAGGATAAGTAAGTGGGCTCTTGTCTTGTTCAGTTCCTAACTGCTTGGGGGGAAGGGGGTGAATACTAGAGAACTGATGCTGGTCAGGTGTCTTTTGTCTTCAGCTGTTGGGAAGAGAAGCCAGCTTCCTCTGTTGGTCACCACTCGCTCTTATATATATCCTGAGCCCTGGATATAAGATAGAAGCCCATCTTATATCCACGTCCTTTCTTCTTGGGCATGTGGACTGATTTTGGATATCTCTAAATCCAGAAGGATCTTCCTCCCTTGGGGTTTCTTTCTGTTCTTCGTCCATTTTGTTTTTAAAACTGGGTCTCACTGGTTGTCTAGGTGGACTTGAACTCTTGGGTGTGCAGGATCCTCTTGCCTCGTCCTTTCAAGAAGTTCAAACTAAAATGAATGTGGATGTCAGTAACTTCACACACTCTTAGGAGTTTCCAAGCGTTTATTCTGAGTGGACTCTGGTAGACCTTGGAGTTTGTGGCCCTGATCCTGTTGCTATCCATAGGGTACCAAGAGATGGCCTTGACCCCCCCCCCCCCCAAGGCTTGCTTTTTGAGAATTGGAGAACCAGTTTATTAACATTCATGGCATTTGCCAATAGCACAGCTACTATGCTTACTCAGTGCCAAAGGAGACAGTTGCTGCTTTTCTGTTCTTGCAGTTCAGCTCAGAGGGTCTCAGCACCCCTGGCAAGATCACTTCTAAAATTATACACACATACATGCATTATATATGTACACATACATACATATCTATAAAATCACATTTCTGTGTGTATGTGTGTAGCTGTGTAAATGCAGTGGTATGAATGTGGAGGTCAGAGAACAATTTATGGGAATCTGTCCTCTCCTGACACTGTATATGGGTTCCCAGATTAAACTCAGGTCATCAGACTTGGTGGTAAATGCCTTATCCACTGAGTTGTCTGGTAGGCCTCATTTCTCAAAAATCTTTAGAGCTCTTGACTTCCTCTCTAGCTCCTGACTTTACTCTTGTTCTCTGACCAAGCTGGGGCTCAGAAACTGGACACCCTGTCTGTTCTCTCCTCAGGCTGACTATTGTTTGGGTAGCATCCTGAGCTCCTGGGGGCTGGATTTCATAGAGGAGCATTCACAGTCCACCATGGTAATTACTCTGGGCTCCCCGGGGACTGGGCCTGATTGGCCCTTGGCTGTGTTAGATCCTGTTATCTCTCCCCCATCCTGTGTAGCTGGTCGGAATTGGAATTGGAGCCCTCCTTACACTGGCCTTCGTCGGCATTACCATCTTTTTTGTGTACAGAAGGGTGAGCAGATTGCGTGAGTATCTTGGTTTGGACTCAGAGGAGTGGCGGGTTTTCTGCATTTGTGTCCTGTGAGGTCTTTGGAGCTCCTGGGGGCTTTATCCACAGTCTTTTGGGGATGTGGTCACCTACTGGGATTCAGGTTGAGGTTCCCAGTCTGCCCATAGCCTTTTCTGCTCTTCCAAAGCTAGGGTGCAGTATTAACAGAAGATTTCCTGGCTTTGCTAAGATGAGGCCCCTATGTTGGTGCTTACCCCGGCTGTCTGAGAGGCAGCCAGGGATGGGGCAGCCAAGAGCATGGTCTGTAATCTTCATCTTCAGGGCCTCTTTTGTGCTTGTAGCTTATTTTAGTTCCAGCCATGCTCACTGCCTACCCATTGAAGGCTATAGACCCAGATCTCTGCCGTCTCACAGTGCCTCTTCCCTCCTTTCACAGGACAAGCGGAGCCCACTCCTCAGTATAGGTTCCGGAAGAGAGACAAAGTGATGTTTTATGGCCGGAAGATCATGAGGAAGGTAACTTGTGTGGAAGCCCTGGGTTATACAAGGTGATGGTGAGAGTTCCTCCTCCTGATTCTCCTCCTCCTGCTCCTCCTCTTCCACTTCCTCCTGCTCATCTTCCTTCTCCTGTTTTCAAGGCAAGGTGTCTCTGTGTAGCCCTGGCTGTCTTGGAACTCACTGTGTAGACCAGGTTGGCCTTGAACTCAGAGATTTGCCTGCCTCCAGAGTGCTGAGATTCAAGAGGTGTATGTCACCTCTGGGCAAGAGTCTCTTCTAAACAGGCCTTTGTGAAATGGGGACCCCAAAGCTCTGGGTCTCTGCTACCCTCTCTCCTCTGGTCCCATGGCTCCTACCTGACACTGGGTACAAGTTTAGGAGATGTTTTAAGTCATTAGTTATCTAGAAGAACCAACACATTTTACCTGGAAATACCTCACTCACCCTGGAGGCAGCAGTTGGTGGGTTTATATCTGGTTAGAAATACCTAAACTGCTTTGGCAAGTGCCAAGGACAGGGGCTTTCTGAAGTGCAGGTTTGTGTTAACAAGAAATAGGATGGGAAAATGCTTTCCAGAAGCATCCCTGGAATGGACAGGGCACAGAAAGCATGTGTTTGCCCCAAGGTGACTGGTCTCTGCCAGATTTGGAAGGCTGAGCCAAGGAAGAACCCTAGCTCCTGGGGACCTGGGTGGAGCAGTGCAGTTCCCTAATGACCATATTTGTCATAAGGTAAAGAAGCCCTCTTTTCATGTTTGCGGGGGTTCCAAATCATAAGTGTGTGGTCCTCATGCACGGAGAGTCAAGGATAGGTGACTAGGGATAAGCAGGCTGGCTGGTCAGGATCTTTATTTTCCTTTGGTTAACTGCATGGCTGGTCCCTTCTGCTTTCTCCCACTCAATTTAGGAATTTTACCAGAGGCATACAGCCACAGAGCTCTGAAGACTTGGCCACTTGAGGGCAGTAAGGACCATGCTGTAGGTGTATGGGACTGTGTGCTGTGCCTTTGTCAAATGATATCCCTTTGTTCTTGACTGCTATATCTCCTTCAAGAAGCCAGGCAGGTGGGGGTTGGTAAGAGCAGCCCCTAGTAGCTGAGGTCAGGAAGGCAGCACCTCATAGGCAGGTGTTGGGATAGGCCCTGAGGCTGAGAGCTCAGCCCTCTGCCTTTCTGTTGGTTCTGCAGGTGACCACACTCCCCCATACCTTGGTTGGAAATACTGCTGCACCCCGGCAGCGAGTCAGGAAGAGAACCAAAGTGCTTTCTTTGGCCAAGAGGTACTGGGAATTCCCTTAAGGTCCTGACCACTGCTGGCTCCTCCCACTGCAGGACACACCAAAGCAGAACTTCTTGGTGCTTTGGAGTGTTCACAGTAGTGAGTTTGGGCTTCTCTATTCTTTCTGAAGTGTCTCTGCTTTGCAGGATTCTGCGCTTTAAGAAAGAATACCCTACTTTGCAGCCAAAAGAGCCCCCACCCTCCCTGCTAGAGGCTGATCTTACAGAGTTTGATGTGAAGAACTCTCACCTGCCATCAGAAGTTTTGTACATGCTGAAAAATGTTCGGTAAGATATGAATGGGCAACAGGAAGGTTCTGCCTAGACTGTGTTGCCAGAGGTTTCTCCTTCCATCCTTGGACTGACTTTGACATAGCTTCCCTATGTCAGGGATGGTTTGCAAAACCTGTTTTCTTTCCACCTCAACTCGGCTGGCTTCCCTGATTCATGGTGGTAAAAATGTTGGCAGGGTCAGGTGCTTCAGGTGTGTGGAGTCTTGTGGTCAGCTCACCTTTTTAGCTGTTCCTTCCTGTTCTATTTAATAATTTTTAGCATTGTTATCCTCAGTAGGAAACTCAAGAGCAATCGGGAGAAGTGTGTGTGGGAATCAGAAACTGCAAGCTGGCTTTATCTGTCTCCCCTTCTCGTTGTTTCTGTCTCTCTCTGTCTCTGTTTCATCTCTCTCTGTCTGTCTCTGCCACTCTCTCTCCTCTCTTTCTCTCACTCTCTCTTCTTCTTTCTCTCTCTCCTTTCTTGACAGGATCTTGCTATATAGCCTGAGCTGGCCTTCAGCTTGCAGTCCTATGCCTCGGTCTCCAGAATGCTGAGATCACACCCATGTACCTATTATGTCAGCTTTCTTTTTGTAAATTTTTGAAATAATTATTATTATTGTGTGTGACATACAAATGAGGCAGACGCACATGTGTCACAGAGAACAGTTTTGTGCAGTTAGTTCTCCCCTTCCACTTTTATGCTGTGTAGTGGTTTGAATAAGAATGGTTGTCATAGGCTCATATATTTTGAACTTTTAGTCATCAGGGAGTGGCAATATCTGAGAAGGAAGATGAGCTGTGGACTTGTTGGAGGAAGCATGTCCCCTGGGGATGGGATTTGAGTTTTTAAAAGCACATGTCATGGAGCTGGAGAGATGGCTCAGAGGTTAAGAGCACTTGCTGCTCTTCCAGGAGAGGTCCCGAGTTCAAATCCCAGCAACCACGTGGTAGCTGGCCTCTTCTGGTATGTAGGCAGAACACTGTATACATGATAAATAAAATTAAATTTATATAAAAAAGGCACATGCCAGGCCCAGGTGTGCTTATGCTTGTCAGTACTCCCCTCCCCAATATGGCTCTCAGCTATATCCTGTGTGCTACCTTGCTCCCTGCCAGATGCTGGTGGACTAAACTCCTGAAACTCTAAGCAAGCCGCAATTAAGTTACTTTACAATAGGCTGGAGACATAGCTCAGAGGTTAAGAGCACTGGTTGCTTTTCCAGAGGTCCAGTGTTCAATTCCCAGCAATCGTATGGTGGCTCACAACCATCTATAGTGAGATCTGGTGCCCTCTCTGGCCTGCAGGCATACATGCAAGCAGAACATTGTATACATAATAAATAAATCTTCTTTAAAAATTATTTTATAAGACACTGGTCATAGTGTCGCTTCACAGCAATAGAACAGTGACTAACACATGTGGTCTCTGAGGATTAAACTTGAGGTTGTCAGTGCTTTAGATGCGAAGCCAACCTTACTGGCTCCTTTCCTTTCTGATTCTGTACATCATTCTGGGAGCTACTGTATCGCCTTCTGCTTTGTGTCGGACGTACATTGATAGTCAGGATTTGAGAAGTTTTTGAGCTGATAGCTCTCTCATTTATTATTGACTATGATGCCAGATGAGCTGAATTGGCCTTATAGAGGCCTAGGCCAGCCTTGGCCCTGCTGCCAGTAGGGATGGTGGCCTATGCTCCTTCCTCTCTGCCTTCCTGGAGAACATGTTCTGTAGTATATTCTGTCTGTTGCAGGGTCCTGGGTCACTTTGAGAAGCCACTGTTCCTGGAGCTTTGCAAACACATGGTTTTTGTGCAGCTGCAAGAGGGGCAACATGTATTCCAGCCTGGGGAGCCTGACACCAGCATCTATGTGGTTCAGGAGGGACGGCTGGAGGTCTGCATCCAAGATGCTGTGAGTCAGGCCAGGATGGGAAGGGGATCCTTTGGAAGCTCTTTGTCAAAACGTTAATGTCAAACTTTAAACTTTAGTTCTTTGGTAAAAATCCACACTCTTATCCCATTGTTCAAACAAAGCTGCTGTTTTTATTTTGGCAATACAACACACACTCAGATACACATTGTGACAGTTTTATTTAGTAGTCCAGGGCAGCCAGGCTGTCCCTGAATTCATGGCCATCCTCCTGCCTCAGCGTCTTGAGTTACAGGATTGAACCAACACACCTAAGGCATTATCTTTTAGTGTTAGGCACACATAAGTCTCTGATCTAAAAATACTGTAATTTTTATTGGCAGTAACCAAATTTGGTCATCCAGGGGGCCATTATAGTCACTCTAATTTAGGTTTGGGGGGATTTGCTGAGTTTGGATGAGCTTGGATTAGGAGCTGGTGGCTAAGTTAGGCAGAGTTTCTTACATTTGTCCTCTGCTTCAGTGTGTGTGTGTGTCTGTCTGTCTTAGAGTTTCTATAAACACCGTGATTTAAAGCAATGCGGGGAAGAAAGGGTTTATTTCAGCTGATAGTTCTGTATCATAGTCCATCACGGAAGAAAGCCAGGGCGGGAACTCGGGACAAGAACAGGAACTGAAGCAGAAGCCATAGAGGAACGCTGTTCACTGCCTTTTGCTTGGTTTTTTGTTTTGTTTTGTTTTTGCTTTTTTTGAGACAAGATTTCTCTGTGTAGCCCTGACTATCCTGAAACTTACTTTGTAGACCAGGCTGTCCTCAAACTCAGAGAAACCCACCTGCCTCTGCCTCCCAAATTCTGGAATTAAAAGTGTTTTCCACCACCCAGCTAGCCTGGAATTTCTGTTTTTGTTGTGTTTTTAATAGTACCTAGAGCCACCTGCCCAGGGGTGAACTGTCCACAGTGAACTGGACCCTTCCTCATCAATCATCAGTCAAGAAGATACCCCAAGGGCTTGTCCAGAGTCAGTCTAGTGGGAGAATTGAGTTTTCTTCTTCCCAAATGGCTCTAGCTTGTATCAGTTTAGCATTGGCAGCCAGCAAGGGCATGTTTGTGTGGGTGTGGGTGTGGGTGTGGGGTTCTTGTTCTTCCAATGCTATCTATTTGAGACAAGATCTCACTATGTAGTTCTGGCTGTCTTGAAACTCACTATGTAGACCAGGCTGGCCTTGAATTTACAGAGATCTTGCTGCCTCTGCCTCCCAAGAGCTGAGATTTAATCCCTGCGCCACCATGCCTGGCTACCTTGCTTTCTGAGTCATGAGTTTTTACTAGTCTACTACTCACCAAGTAAACTAAGCTGACTTGTCAGTGAGCCCTGGAGACCGGCCTGTCTTCATGTCCCCAGCACTGGGATTACAAATGCACATCACCAGACCTGACATTTCACATTTTTAAGTATTTGTGTGTGTGTGTGTCTTTGTGTCTGTGTCTGTGTCTGTGTGTCTGTGTCTGTGTCTGTGTGTCTGTGTTTGCATGTGTAAAAGTCAGAGAACAACTTTTGGAAACTTTTTTTCTTCTTTTACTGTGGGGCTCCAGGGATCAAACTCAAGTTGTCAGTCTTGCAGGGCAGTACTTTTATTTTTTAAAGACAGGGTTTCTCTGTGTAGCTTTGGAGACTGCCGTGGAAGTCACTCTGTAGACCAGGTGGGCAGGTCTGCCTGGCAGGACAGTATGTTTAACTGCTGAGCCATCTTGTTTTGGGAAGTTAGGGGTTGAGACAGAGTCTCACTATGTGTAGCAATGCAATATTATGAAAATACATGTTACATTTTAAGAGATTGTAACTTTTTCTGGACCTTACAGCCAGAGTTAATAATATACCTTCAGGTCACTTAACACAATACTGCTACTCTGTACATTCATCCTGTTTGTTTAAGCCGCCTTTAAGAGGACAATGTAAGCCTTACTTGCCTTTGGTTCCTTATGTATAAAGGTTTACAAGTGAAGCTAATGTATAGCTGTAATCTTAAATTATGTTCTCTTCTATACCCCTGATCCACAAATAATGCTTATATGTATATGTGTTGTGGTAGTTATGCTGGAAACAACAAATATGGGTTGAAAGCAACCTTATGAAATGAGTATCTTCCATGATATTGAAGACAACATATGAATACTGCTGGATAGCATTTATTCACTTACCTGGTTCAATTGGAATCAGCGACTTAAACCCTTGTAAACCTCTTCCAAAGATGTCTGTGAGGGGTTCCTCTTCCTCCATGTGATGCTTTCTGTACTGTTCAGTTAAAAAAAAAAAAAGAGAGAGAAGCCCCTTGTTAGGGACATACAGACATATACAGAGACAGTGATAGGCAAATTCAGAAGACAACATTCATGCAGACACAGATTCAGACTCATACAACTGTAGATGGATTTTTCTTGGGGCCACCAGGTTACAAAAAGGTGACACAGAGACTTATTATGAAAGCTTAGCCTATAGCTTAAGCTTGTCCCACTGCCCTTATAACTTAGCTTAACCCATTTCTATTCATCTGTGTGTTGCCATGTGACTCATGGCTTTTACCCATCCTCCTGCATGTCTTGTGTCTTCTCTGCATTCAGCCGGCAACTCAACCTTTTTTCTTCCCTGCGCTCTCTCTGTCCAGAAGTCTTGGCTATACCTCCTTCCTAGCTATTGGACATTTAGCTTTTTATTAAACCATATCTTCACACAGTGTAAAGGAATATTCCACAGCGTACAACAGCCAGAAATGATGGGAAACATAGTAGCGAGTTTAAATGTCACTCTTTGTTAAATTACAGCAAGGGGAAGTGCTTTTTAATTTCTTCTTCTTAGTGTTACACTGAAACATTTGGGTACTTTGAGGCTATCATTAATGTGTTCAAACTAACACGTAATCCCTGCTGGCCTGGAACTCACTGTACAGACCAACTGGCCTAGAATTCTTAGATGTCTACCTCCTGAGTGCTAGGATTAAAGTTGTCAACCACCACCTCTGGCCGAATTTGACATTTTTAGATGCATTCTACAGATCTAACTCAGGTCTCTGTGCTTTAAGGCAAGCACTTTACCAACGGAGAGAGTCTTAGACCTCCATGCCACCTCTCTTTTTTTGTCTTTTTGTTTTATTTCGTTTTTCAAGATAGGGTTTCTCTGTGTAGCCCTGGCTGTCTTGGAACTCACTCTGGAGACCAGGCTAGCCTCAAACTCAGAGATCTGCCTGCCTCTACCTCCCAAGTGCTGGATTAAAGGTGTGCACCACCATTGCCTGGCATGTTGATGATGATTATTATTTGTTTGGTTTTTTTTTTAATTATTATTATTGTGACAGGATTTCTCACTGTAACAGCTCTGGCTATCCTGAAACTTACTCTGTAAACCAGGCTGGCATCAAACTCACAGAGATCCACTTGACTCTGCCTCCCAAATGCTAGGATTAGAGGCATGTGTCACCAAGCCCAGTTAATTATTTAACATCTTCTTTCAAGCTTATGGTATCTCTCCCTTTTTTGAAACAAAAAAGATTTATTATTATGTATATAATGTATTGTCTGCATGCATGCTTGCAGGTCAGAATTGGGCACCAAATCTCATTATAGATGGTTGTGAGCCACCATGTGGTTCCTGGGAATTGAACTCAGAATGTCTGGATGAATAGGCAGTGTTCTTAACTTCTGAGCCATCTCTCCAGTCCCTAAAAGATTTCTTTCTCTTTTTGTATGAGTGTGATTGTTACATGTGTGTTTGGGTAAGGTCAGAGGAGGGCATCAGGTGCTCTGAAGTTAGAGTTTCACGTGATTGTGAAACTCTGATATGGGTGCTGGCAACCAAACTTGAATCTTCTAGAAGAGCAGCAACTACTCTTTACTGTTGAGCCATATTTTTCCAGCCCTGCTTATGGTATCTCCTACTTTTGGCTTTTCTCAAAGATAGCAACTCCGAGATGAAATCTTGTAAGCCAACTGTCCAGAGTGCTGTCTGGGCCTCTTTGCCCTGTATGACATTCCCTGTACTGACACCTATGGTTCTGTTCTCTAAGCACAGGATGGTACTGAGGTGGTGGTCAAAGAAGTTCTGCCAGGGGACAGTGTCCACAGCCTCCTCAGCATTCTGGATGTGATCACTGTAAGTATTCCTTCCGCACTCCCTCCCTGCCATAGGAGCCCAGGCTTCTCTGACTTGCCCTCAGGCTCTATTCTTTCTGTCTTACTAGACAGTGAGTCCCTTACTGTTACAGGCTGTGTCTGCAGTAACACAGGCGGGAGGGCTGTCCAGAGTGAGAGCGGCTCTCACTTTGTAGTTACGGAGGTGTCTTTGGGAACAACTTTGACATTGTGTTTAAGATAAAATGCATGTAGTAAGGCTTCAGTTGTCCTTTCTATTTCTTCTTTGTCTGTCTGGATCTCCGATCTTAGTGTGTAGTCCAGACTTGCCTCATGTTCTTCATCCTCCTGTCTTGGCCTTCAGAATACTGTGATTACAAGTGTACGCTACTGTGCCAGGAATTTTCCACTCTTTATTCTTTATTGATTTGTTCACACACAGAAGTGAATAGAAGCATCACACCAGCCCATATATGATCACATAAGAGCCCTGGTGAGACCCACCTATCCAGCCCTTAGTTTCATGCTTGTCACTGAAGCAACAAGTTCCTTGCATACGCTGGGGTATCTTATGTGTCTACACTGATACCTATCAGATAGGCAAAGAGTGTTTTGTCTTATTTGGCAATGTAGAGGCATAGATGGGAACTCTGTGTATTGCTGTGCCCCATTTGAACTGAGCTGGGGAAGCTACTTGCCTAAGGAAAAAAGACACCCACCTTTGAGCAAGGCAGAATTGCCTTTGAAAGACTCATGCTCAGCTTTGAGGAAGCTACTGACATGGGTGAGTGGGGTTGGACAAGAACAGGTATCCAGTCCAAAGAGTCATTTTTTTTTTTGGTCCATGAGAGTCATTGATTATGTGTTCCTATGGCTGTAGCTGGCTCTGAGGATGCTCCAGGATGTATAGAAGGGTCTGGTGGGCCTAGAAGGACTTGGGTCTGTGTGTGGTAGACCAGTTAGCTACTTGGTATCTGCATCTATTATTTATTCCTCCATCCTGGTAGCTGATTTTCTTTTAAGCACCAAGAAAAAAAAAATTGATGTAAACTGGGGCATGGAACTTCCTTTGTTACTTGTTTTTGATTCTCTTCTTAACACCATTTATTCTCACATGTGCTGAAATATGGTAGGAAGTGGGCTGTGGCCAAGGCCTCGTCTCCTCTGAATTGGCCACCTCACTGTGTCAGTATCAGGATTGCCCCTTCCCTAGAGGAGAAGCTCACCTTCTCCCAGTCTGGTGGGGGTAGAAAATAGAAAGGGATGACATTTGAGAGAAAATGACTACTATATGGCTATTAACTGGTCATTTTCTTAAATCTCAGAAAACATTTGTGTTTATTACATTTTACAGTTAAATTTTTGGTGTGTATTTTTGTTTGTTTGTTTTGTTTTTCAAGACAGGGTTTCTCTGTGGAGCCCTGGTGTCCTAGAACTCACTCTTAGACAGGCTGTCTGGCTGTTTTTGTTTTGTCTCTCTACATAGCCCTGGCTGTCCTGGATCTCACTATGTGAACCAGGCTGGCCTCCAGCCTGCCTCTGTCTCTTGAGTGCTTGGTTTAAAAGAGTAGCTCCACACCTGGAAAGAATTTTGAATTTTTACAAAATGACATGTACGAATATTCTAGGATGTACTTGATGCTCCATAAACTGTGATTTTCTGTTCTTCCCTGAGACTGTCCAGCTCTCAGGTTCTTTTAGAGCATCTGTTATACTTGTTTTGTACATGTTCCATCTTGGATTCACTGCCTTCCCGTCTGGAGAATAGAGATGATCCCTGTTGACTGCCATCTTGTTTCCTCTGCTCTTCCCAGCGCTGGTTCCCACCCCTGGGAAGTAACTAAGACTTTACTCGTGTCTTTCACAGCTGAGCCACATAGTGTCCTGGGGAAGTTGTTTTCTTGGCGTGTATGCTCTTGTGTAAGCTTTAACGGTACACCTGTCATGGAGTTTGTCTGCCCTGTGCTCCATGAGTACCACTTTTTTTCTGGGAAAACCTCCCAACTTCCTGCTCCTGCCATCCCATGTTTCCCAGGATTCCCTGTACTCTGCTGTACGGGTTTCTAGTTTCCTCCTCCTGCTTGCTTTCTCACTTTAGTGGAGCAAGATTTCTGTTAACCTCCTGAATAAGGTGCAGAGGGACATAGCTACGAAACAGCACTGGTTAGAACTGGTTAGGACTGGCCCTCCTTATCTTTCTCTTATTCTTAATACTAGAGTTTTTCAACTTAATGGGTTTTTTGTTGTTTTTATTTCTTTTTCTTTCCTTTGTGTGTATGTATGTGTCAGAGTTAGCCTTTTATTCTAAATTTCACACTGTAGACCAGGCTGACCTCAAACTCACAGAAACTCACCTGCGCCTGCCTCCCAAGTGCTGGGATTAAAGTTGTGCACCACCACTGTTGAATTATTTATTCTTATTGTATATGTATTTGTTTGTGCCTGAGAGTATTTTTTGCACCACACATGAGAGAGGCACACAGGGGTCAGAAGAGGGTATTGTATCCCCTGGAATTAGAGTTATAGCAAGTTGTGAGTGTCCATATGTGCTGTGATCTGAGTGCAGGTCTTTGACAAGAGCATTAAGCCCTTGTGGCAATGTACTGTTTCTTTAGTCTTAAAGTTCTTTAGAGTTTTAAATTGTTAATTTCAATTTTCTTTATTTAAAAAAATTTTTTACATGTATATATTCCTGCATGTATATATGTGTACAGCATGTATGCTTGGTGACCACTGAGGCCAGAAGAAGGGGATTGGACCTAAGTCCTCTGCAAGAGCAGCAAGTACTCTTAATCTCTGAGTTATCTTCCCTGGTCCCGCCCCCCCCTTTATTCTTTCTCAAGACAGGGTTTCTCTGTAACCATAGCTCTGGCTGTCTTGGAATTAGTTCTGAAGACCAGGCTGGCCTTGAAGACACAGAAATCCACCAGCTACTGCCTTCCCAGTGCTGGGATTGAAGGCATGTGCCACCATCACTCAGCCTGATCCCTCTTTTTAATTAGGAAAAATTAGTGTGTGTGTAGTGTAGTGTGTAGGTCTGTGCACATGTGTGCATGGGGGTGAAGCCAAAGACAAATGTTGGGTGCCTTCCTCAGCTGCTTTCCACCTTTAGTTTTTGAGTTGAGGTTTCTCAGCTTAAAGTTTATCGATGTGTTTAGGTCATTCCCCTAGCTGGAGAGTGAGCTTTGCAGATCTGCCTGTCTCTGCTCCCACCCCTATCCTCACCCCATTAGATTCTAGGTTGACCTGAAACTTGCTGTATAGCCCAGGCTAGCTTCGTACATGTGACAGTTCTCTTTCACCTACCTCCTCAGTATTGGAATTCCAGGTGTGTGTGCCATACTCAGCATTTAGAGCTTTCTTTGTTGTTTAGAAAATACTATCATGTTTTCCCTGATGAAGTAAGATGAGGTTTTCTGTTGTTCCCTTAGATGTTGCCAGCCTTCCAGAGTGTTTTTTTCTTTGTGAATTTTTGGTCTGTTTTTCAGATCAGGGCCCTGTTTCTTGCTGTCCATTTGTGTGACATTGTAGATGTGTCATAAGGTGTATTGTAGAGCAACTGCCCAAACACAGAGAGAATACACTGTGCTGTTCACAGACACAAGTTTAAATTCAAGCTTCTAAATAAGCGCTGAAGAGCAGAGGCTAGCCAGTCTTTTCTCTCAAAGGCTCGGTAAAGAACATTTTAGCTTTATAGGCTATATGGCTTGTCAGTGGGATGCAGATTAATGAGTGGTATTGTGTCCAAAACAGGTGATGAGAAGGTTTGACCCTAGGCTGCTTATATCAGCCCCATGGCTGAGATCAGGAGTTTGTGCTGGGTATCGACTCAAGGTGGCATCAGACATTTAGGTTGCTGGAAAAGTCCTTGACTCAACTGGTAATTACATGGATTAATTATCAAAAGAAAAATGTCACTTAAAAACAGGGTCTAGTAGGTATGGTGGCACACACCTTTAATATCAGCATTTAGGAGGCAGAGACAGGATTCTTTGTGAGTTCCAGGCTAGCCAAGACTACATAGTGAGACCTTATTTCATAAAAAACAAAACAAACCAACAAAAACCCCAACAAAACTGGGTCTAGGGACAGAGAGATGGCTAACGAGGAAAAGCCTTAGCTGTACAAGGACCCACATCCCATCCTAGAACCCACATAAAAAGTAAGATATAGTGGCATTAATCGATAAGCCTTGGATAGAAGGTGGGGTCAGGAGAAGAGGCCACAAGCTTGAAGACCAGATAGATTGGAGTAAGCTGCACAAAAGTGGAAACAAGGGGATCCTGAATCAACAAGGTGAAAGGAGAGAGACTTCAGTGCTCTTCTCTGACCTCCAGGTGCATACTGCACCACACACACACACACACACACACACACACACACACACACACACACACACACACAGACAAACTCATGTGTATGGTTCAAGTTGTCAACTGGGGAATCTATGCAGAAGACAGGATAGTAAACTGGATTCTTCCTTTAGGGGTCGAGAGTCCTAGACTTCAGTGTCTAGGCTTTTTGTAGTATCGCACGTACCTAGACTGGCCTTAAACCTGGTATGTATTCAAGGATGGATGATCTGGACCTTCTGATTCTCCTGCTTCCACATCTTGTGTGCTAGGATTATAAGCATGTGCTACCATGAGCAGTTTTCTTTCCTTTTTGGAGACAATTTAACTGTATCCCTGACCGGCCTAGAACTCACCGTTTAGCCCAGGATGGCCTTGAATGTACAACAATCTCATTGCCTCAAGTCTCTACTTGGATTACAGGTGTGCATCACCATCTCTGGCGTTTTCCTGTAGATTCTAAAATTCTGTTGCATTCCTAATGTACTCTTAACTTTTTTCTTTTTTGCAAGTAGGCATAAAACCTAGGGTCTTCACATGCTAGGCAAGGAAGGACTCTACCATAGAGATATTTCTCCTGGCCTGTTTTTGAGACAGTATTGCTCTGAATCCTCCTGCCTCTGCTTCCCAAGTAGTGAGATTTTCGTGTCCACCATTCCTAGCTGGCCTTTGTCTTAATCCTTGGGATTATGACCATTTATATTCTTTTAGAGAGCAGAGATGAGCATTGTGTATTTAATAAAAACAAAAGATCTGCTGGTTCTGTCCTTGAACCTCTTTAAATCTCAGAATAAGCCATAAGCAGCATAGCAAAGGAAATGAGAGTTAGATTAATATTCAGACTTCAATCAAAATCTCAGATTAACTCTAGAGTGATATTTGATAGCCAAGCGAAACAACAGAGGCTTTGGAAATGAAGGGGTTAGAACCCACTGCTCTTAGGCATGTACTATGCTGTGAACCTAACTGATTTGATATTCTACAGTGTAGCAACTATAAAACCAATCTTCTAGAGAAAACCCACAAGGTGTAATAACAGCAGTAAAAGAGAGATTATAGTGTATGAACTTTTCATGGGGATACATGGTCAGACGTGTAGTTAGTTCAGATAGGGTACCAGCCACAGACCAAAGTAAATATTCTACCTAAGCATGGCTTGCTGAACCAGTGAGTTTAATTGGCTTAGGCATGGGAGCATGGATGACCTTTCTCCCCAAACAACTGTATATTAGTTACTTTTCTTACTGCTGTGATAGTCCTTGACAGTAAACAATTTAATGGGGGAAAGGTTTATTGGATTACAGTTTGAGTTCTGTTATGGTAGGGAAGACATGTGGACTTGAGTGGGAGGTAGAGGTCACACGGCAGGGACGGTCAGGAAGGAGGGGAAGTGGGACAAGGCTATAAAGCCCCAAGGCCTGCTCCCAATGATTACATTCTCAGTGAGGCTTTGCCTTAAGGTTCCTTAACCTTGCTTTGTTTGTTTGTTTGTTTGTTTGTTTGTTTGTTTGTTTGTTTGTGTTTTGAGATAGGGTTTCTCTGTGTAGCCCTACCTGTCCTGGAACTTGCTCATTAGACCAGGTTGCTTTTGAACTCACAGAGATCTGCTTGACTCTGCTTCCTGATTGATTGGATTAAAGACATTTGCCACCACACCGGGCTCCTTTCAACCTTTCCTAAACTGACACTAGGAACTAATTTCCATCACGCAGGAACTTCTAAAGGTCTCCAGGAAGTAGGGTTCACAAACCTGCTGAACTCTAACTCTGACAGTAGCAAGTGCTGTGAGGGTACACAGTGCCAGGTACTCACTGTTACAGTAAGGTTTCCTATCTGGTCCGGCCAGAGGTCCAGACCCACAGACCTGCCATCCCAGACCTCTTAGCCGCCCACTGCTGCTTAGGCCCTCAAAAGTGACTCAGACACTTATATTAGCTTCATGCCATTTGGCCTATGGCTCACACACATTGCTAGCTAGCTCTTTCATCTTAACTCAACCCATTTCCATTAATCTGTCTGCCACGTGGCCTGTGGCTCACCTGTGTTCCTTACACGATTCTTTGGGCAGCTGACTCGATCTTCTCTGATTCCACCCTTCTACCTATGCTCTGATTTCCCCTTCTACTTTTTCTATGGTTCCTGTCATGGGTCAAAACAGCTCCTTTATTTAAAGATTAATATTCACAGCACATAGAAAGATATTCCCATATCACCTCACTGCTGACGTGCAGGATGGCACAGCCACCGTGGAGACAATCCGGTGTGGTTTTTGCTGTTGTTTGGTTATCTGGTAGAAGTTTTGCTTTGTTTTGATTGAATTTTACAGAGTTAAGGATGCAGATACCATGTGACCTAGGAATTCCCCTTTCCATATATTCAGCAAGAAATATGAGCACAGAAACCTGTATGTGTGTGTGTATTAAGGCATCTTTATAGTTGTATCTTAGAAGCAGCTCAGCTCCTCACTGGAGGTACAGGAATATGCATGGCAGATCTGGTGAGTGTTTGACTGCTGTGTCTATTTAATGATGTGATTTTTGATCTTGGTGACCTTCACAGAAAGCATATATGGGTTAGGTCTTTTGCACCATTTTGGCAAAGGGCTATAAACAGGCTGGGTTGTTGAAGGGCCAGGTCTGTGAGTCTCAGGAAAGAGCATGTAAAAGCATTATCCGGAAAACACGCAGGTCAGTGGTTCTGACCCACGACTCCTGTCAACCAAACCTTCACTGTGACAAACTGTGGTTTGCATCAAAACTCCAGTGTCCACAGTGTGCCTGGAAAGATCACAGCTGTGTGAGTAGGAGCCAGGCAGAACCTCCAGAAACCTCTGCAGGTGGTGGAAATTTCCCAGGAGCTTTTTAGGTCCCTTGTGTAGAACTAACCCAGTTGTTGTTATAGGGTCACACTGCACCCTACAAAACGGTTTCTGCCCGTGCAGCTGTTTCATCCACCATTCTCTGGCTTCCTGCAGCAGCTTTCCAAGGAGTTTTTGAGAAATACCCTGAAACTCTGGTGAGGGTAGTGCAGGTAAGTTTCTTTCTAGTGGGCTTTTCTATCTGCTGTGGGCCATCTCAGGCCCTAGAGCTGGGGGTTGACATGGATCCCATTACGACTGTTTCTGGTTGTGTCAGTTCCGAGTTCAGCATTGTGGGTAAAGTCAGAGAATGTAGCTGTGGCTTTGCCCCCAGGATTTACTGCTGGGGATGTGGATTCTGGAAAGTGTGTAACCTATGGTGGTACATGCCATTAGCCCAGCACTCAGGAGGCAGAGGTGAGGAGTTATCTGTAAGTTGAAGGTCAGTCTGGTCTACATAGCAAGTTCCAGGCCAGCCACAGCTACATAGAAAGATCATGTCTCAGAAAAAGGATGAGAAGGACACAGTCAAAATATATTGTACAATAGGTTTTTTTTTTTTTTAATAGAAAAAAGGTTTTTTATTGTATTTTTTGAGACAGGGTTTGTGTAGCCCTGACTGTCCTGGAACTTCCTCTGTAGATCAGGCTTCCCCTGACTCACAAGAATCCACCTGCCTCTGCCTCTTGAATGCTGGGATTACAGTTGTGCCCCACCACTGCCTGGCAAGAAAAATGTTTTAAAAAAGAATAGTCATAAATTGCACACACTGAATGGTGGCACATAGATGTAATCCCAGCTCTTGGAAACTGAGGCAGACGGATTGTTCTAAGTTCAAGATCACCTGGGCTACATAGCATGTCTAGGCTATCCAAAGCAAGAGTCTGCCTCAAAGCAAACAAAACAAAACAAAAAACCCTCAAAATGGGCTGTCAAGGCGGCTCAGCAAGTAAGGGACCTTGCTGCCAAGCTTGACTATGTGAGTCCAATCCCCAGGACCTATGTTATATAGAAGGAAAGAACTGGCTTCTGTAAGCCATCTTCTGAGTGCTCCGTGTGTCCTATAACACATAGCACACACATACACAAAATAAGAAGACTGAAGTAGTTAAGTCAGCAAAGTGCTGACCTTGTAAGTGTGAGGACCTGAATTTGATTCCCAGAACTCAGTGTAAGAAAGCTGGGTGCATGTGACCCGGGGAGGCTTGTTGGCTAGCCAACCCAGCCTAATCAGTGCGTCTCAGGTCCCAGTGAGAGACCCTGTCTCAGAAAACAAGCATAGTGACTGACTCCTAAGGAGCCACTGCTTTCCATGTGCCATCACACATCTCTCGCTCTTGTCACACACACACACAATATTAATAACTCCATAGAAGCTTTCAGACCTCCCATTTTCCAAAAGAAATGTTAAAATTTCTTGCTAACTATTTTATTTTAGAGTAACTTTAGATTTACAGAAACTTAGAACACTACTTAATTCCTGTGTGCCCCACATTGTTGCTCATGTTAACACTCTGCTGCACAATGGTGGGCTGTTGGGCACTGAAGAAGGTGAGCTGCGGTTTGTGGCCTGTGCTGTGGGGCTCGGCAGGAATTCCCTGTGGCACTGCTGGTGCCCTGCCTAGACTTGTCACACCTCTGTCCCTTGCAGATCATCATGGTACGGCTGCAGCGTGTGACTTTCCTGGCTCTGCACAACTACCTGGGGCTGACTACAGAGCTCTTCAACCCTGTGAGTGCAGGCTTCCTACATAGCTACTGTGAGGACGGTGCCGGTCACCAGGGCACCCTGACTGCCAGCCAGTACAGCTGTCCTGACAGTCCTAGTTGTAGGACTGGACTCTGAGAAGTGCTGGGCTTAGTTGACCTTCTTGCTTAAGTATATGTGCACTGATGCATTGAGTGTCTCTACTGAAAGTCAGGATTCAGGGCATGTAGGCTTGTCAAAGTTTAGAGAATTTAGCCTGCTTTGTTGCTTGCCAGGCGTCCTGCTGTACTCTGAGGCGGGAATTTTGCAAGAATCCGGTGCCCAGGTACTGAGACCGGCCTAGGCCATCCTTTCTTTTCACCTGGTCCTTTTACTAGTACCTGATTCTGTGTCCTGCCCTCAACTTAACATTGTTCTGAGCTGATACTAAGCTGTGACTTGAAAGATGTGGGGCATTGCCAAGGGTTTTGGACCTCCTGGCTAGTTATAGCCTGTGAGATGGGACAAAACTGGTTCTCACCTAGAAGGGCTCAGTAACAACTGAGTCAATGGCTCTATTTACTACTCTAATTCTATACCAGAAGCAAGGGCAGAGGAAGTTACTGTGAAACATACAAGTGAAGCCCCTCAGAACTCCTGGCAGTTGGTAAGGAGTGCTTGAGACCCATGAGTTATCATATCTTTGGTGATTGTTTTAGAGTTTGTCGTGCTGAGATCCTGGTATTTTAGGGAGCATTCTTTTATGTTAGAAATCTTTTCCTATTAATGCAGAGTTGACTGCATGGGCTACTCTTTTGGCTGCATGAAGAGTTGGAGGCAGAACCTAAGAGAAGAAGAGTCTCAGCAAGCCCATCCTCTCTGAGCTGCCTGGATTCTGTAGTGGTTGCTGTTGTCCTCATGGTTGATAAACAGTTAGCTCTTATGACAGCATGCTTATAGGGAACCCAGGGAATTCCGGGAGCACATCTAATGTTCTTCTCCTCCCTCAGGAGAGCCAAGCCATCCCTCTCTTGTCAGTAGCCAGTGTGGCAGCTGGACGGACCAAGAGGCAGATGTCATATGGCCCAGAGGAGCAGCTGGAGAGGTCCCCAGGGTCCCTGGAGTCCTCTAATTCAGGTACTACACCAACTCAGGACATTCAAACTCTGTTTTCCAGGTCACTTCATCTGCCTCTAGGTTTCTTCACCTCAACCCCAGGTTTCCTGACATGCCTCTGGTCTCCTCACTTGCCCCTGATGTCTTTTCACCTGTCCCTAGGTCTTATTACAAGGCTCCAGGTTTTCTGACCTGTCCCTCAGGTTTCCTCACAGGCCCCCAGATCTCTTTCTGCAATCCCAGGTCTCCTCATTTGCCATCCCTGATATATGCCCAGATTTCATGGTCTAGGATTACCTCACTGTCCTCAGGTCTTATTAGCTCCCCTCAGGCAACCTGGGCTATGTTGCATATGTCTAAAAATCTTGCCTTCTGTCTTTTGGACTTCCTAGTGAGAGATTGGCTCCATGGGAATGTTGTTCAGGAGGGCAAGTTCCCAACTTTGTCTTCTGAGATTGAGAAATGAAGTGAACAGGAATGCTTGAGCAACATATTTGCCTTTGTTATGTTACTACCACAAACACCTTCGGTGTCCTAATAGTTTGTCATATTCTGTGAAGGATCCCAGGTGACTAAAAAGAGTAAGAAACTAAGTGAGGCAGCCTTTGGTGTCAAGTGGAAGTCAACTGTCCTTTTGGTTCTGCCTGTGACAAGGCTTTGGATCTCAGTGACCTCGAAACATCCCTGGTTGATCTGGTTTGTCCAAGAAATATACTTTAAAACAGGTGTTATTTAAGTCTTTTTCCCAAGTAGTACTTTTCTCTCTGAAACTTTGATGAGCTGGAGTGATGGACAGAACCTTTAGGCTTGTCCTCTTGAAGGTGTTTAGTTCAGGGCAGCAGTCCAGCATTGTATCTTCACAGAGTTTTATAGACCTCCTTGGAAACAGGGTCTACAGTAGCAGACAGTGTCCTGTGGGCAAGGTCAGGGCCCTTTGAAGTTCACATGGAACTTTTAAGCCCTGTTTTGCCATAGGTGTGCTAATGGTCATCTCTACAGAAGAAGGCAATGGAAAAGAGACAACTGGCAGTTCCCTGAGTTAGGGTTTACCTTCAGAGTACTTGGTGACATCAAGGGTAGTCAGTTTATGAGGTCTGTAGAGAAGGATGGCCAAGAGAGATACAGGGTTGGAGGGAAGAGAGCAGGATCAGCCTGAGGCTAACATTCTGCATCATTCCCCTGGCAAGTGCTAACAGTGAGATTGTCTGATGGCCCTGTTTGGGTAAATTATCTGCAAGTTTACCAGGTCCCAGGAGGGCCTTGGTTATGTGCTGTTTGGGGGGCTCTGTTCTTTGAGCCATCTGTAGTAACTGGAACCAGACACTAGACCATATGGAAGTGCAGTGGCTCATTCCTATCTCCCCCAGATCATGAGAGCATCCGCCTGACAGTCTCTGGGCCTCTGCTGAAGAGGAGCTGCTCTGTACCCCTGCCTTCCATCCATGGGGAGATCTCAGATGAGCTCAGGCAGTCCCAGGGAAGAGGCTTTAATCTTTCGGCCTCCCAAGGTAAATGTCCCCTATTGCTGGAGCTCACTCTAAAGACGGGTTCTGTATGCTTGGAAGATGAGTCAAGCTGTTCCTCCCCCAGTATTGTCTTGTTCTAACCTAGATTCCCTGAGCTTGGTACCATTTATGGCTGGAAAAGAGCCCATGGCCCCGAGGCACTCCCTTTCTGGGGCCGAGTCATTGGTGCGTGTCTTGCTGCTTTGTATGTCCTGGTGAATTCTGCACACTGCCGCCTTCTACAAGTCCTCTGCTGTGGGACCCACCCACGCCATCTGCTGTCATGAGTGTCAGCTCACCATGTTCTGTGTCCCTTCAGCCTCCTTGTTTGCAGCCTAATGCCCAGAGGTGCCTGACCTCACTGCGCCCCTTCCTCTGTCTCCCTTTTGTGTAGTTGTTGGCTTCGTGGTTCATTTAAAGGCTGTCAAGAGTTCCTCCTTCGCTCCTAGTGGATAACCACTGTGTTCTGCATGATTTCTGGAGCTTTCCCCCATTGTTTCTTGATGTGCTCCAGCGAGAGGGCACCTTTTTTTTTTTGAGATGAGATCTTAGTACATATTTACATGCTGGCTTCAAACTCACAATCCTTTTACATCAGTCTCTTTAATCTCTCTCTTTTTCCTCTCAGAGAATTATTATATGTATATAATATATATATATATAGTGTTCTAAAAACATATTTGTCTGCATTCCAGAGGAGGGCATCAGGTCTCATTACAGATGGCTGTGAGCTGGGAGTTGAACTCAGGACCTCTGGAAGAACAGCCAGTGCTCTTAATCACTGAGCCACCTCTCCAGCCCCAGCTTCTTTAATCTTAACTGTTAACAAATATTTTCTCTTTCTTCTGTCAGAAAATTTGATACAGGGGCCTTTTCATCACTAGGACAACGTGCCTCTATTGAAAACAGGTCATTTACTGTGCTCATTGTCTCATGCTCATAATCCCAGAACTTCGGAGACTGAAGCAGGAGAATTGTCTTGAGTTTGAGACCAGTCTGGACCACAGAATAAGACTCTTGTCTCATAAACCATTTTAGCTGAGGAGTGGCATGTGTCTTTCATTCCGACACTCGAGAGACAGTGGCCTACTTATTGAGTTTAAGCCAAGGCTATACAGTGAGATCCTGTCTTGAAAGGCAGGCAGGCAGGAAGATGAGAGGAAGGAAAGAAACCAAGGCCGTCAGGCTAAACGTTTGGTGCTCTGTAGACCAGGCTAGCCTTGAACTCACAGAGATTCACCTGCCTCTGCCTCCTGCAGGCTGCTGGGATTGAACATGTGCGTCACCACCACCCAGCTGTAGTTAGCTTCTTATGTTTGATTCTTTGCTTACTCTTGGCTCATACAATATATTCTAGATCATTTTTGTCAAGTTCCATGTTGAGGTCTTTCATTCATCTCTTCATTTTCATAGTGTAAAGCCGTGACGTAGCATATCTTATTCTGTCTGATAGTCTACTCAATATCATTAGTGAAACAATCTCTGACTTTTATTTATTCGTTTGTTTGTCTTTATGTGCATTGGTGTTTTGTCTGCATGTATGTCTGTGGGACTGTGTCAGGTCCCCTGGAAGTGGAGTTATGAGCTGCCATGTGAGTGCTGGAAATTGAACCCAAGTCCTCTGGAAGAGCAACCAGTGCTCTTAACTGCTGAGCCATCTCTCCAGCCCCTATTCTCTGGCTTTTTAAAAATGCAGTCTTTATTAGGTATTATGTTTTTGAGTCTATGTGAGTTTTTCAATCCTGAAGTATTAGCTGTTTTTTGTTTTTGAGATGGGGATAGGATCTCATTCTGTAGCCAGTGGTTTCCAGGGATCTGCCTGTCTCCCAGCATTGGGATTACACGTACTGTGCTCCACAGTGGCTAGGGATCAGAACTTGGGGCCTAATATTTGCGTAGCAAGTACTTTACCCACTTATTCAGCTCCCAAGCTTCTGTTTATAGTTGGGTTCCTTTGGCATGGGAAAGATTACCATAAGGGCAAAGTCTCCCCTCCCCTCAGTAGAGTACCCCTGTGTAGCTCAGGCTTGAACTTATAATCCTCTGCCTCCTGACTGCCTAGGTTATAGGTGTGGGTCATCTGCCTGGCTGGCTTAGGTAGTAATATTGTCAAACCACAGCCCCTGTTACCTGATCACATGCCCTCACACGGCATGGAGTATATCTCAAGGGCTTCTCTCTGAGCCCTTTGCACCTTTCTATGGTTCTGTCAGCATCCTGTGGCTGACTGCTCTGGGTAGACTGTGACTTCTCTTGGTGCATGTTTCAATCTGACCATGGGCTCCCAGACCTGGGCTACTTTACAGTAACTTTCCTTCTAAAACTGAGCATCCCTATTACTGAAAGTTTCTGCATAGTTTGATGCCAGCCTCTGTGATGGCTTAGAGCTAGTTTAAAGGTTGATTTTCATATTTAAAAAGTGTTTGTGTGGGTATGTACTTGTGAGTGCTGGTGTTTGTGGAGGTCAGAGGTATCTGATCCGTCTGGACCTTGAGGTACAGGGGCTTGTGAGCCACCTAGTGTGGATGCTAGGAACTGAATTTGGAAGTCTTCTGTAAGAACAGAACAGTACTTGCTCCTAATACTGAACCCTTTTTTCAACTTCTAGAACTGGCTTAAATCAGTGATTTTTGACTTTAAATTTTCTTTCTGATTAGAACATCATGTATAGCCATTACAGCTTAGTGTTCAGGTAGGCACCTGAAGAATCTGAGTGCTTCCCTACCACCCAGAAAGCCGTTTCCCTCATGAGAGAAAGCATGGTAGATCCTAGTGACTACAGTCTGGCTTCACACTTAAGCCTGCTTGAGCTTGTATGTTTTCTTTGTATGTGTGTATATATGTAAATCTCTCTCTCTCTCTCTCTCTCTCTCTCTCTCTCTCTCTCTCTCTGTGTGTGTGTGTGTGTATGTATGTATGTGTGTGTATGTGTATGTGTGTATGTGTATGTGTGTGTATGTGTATGTGTGTGTGTATGTGTGTGTATGTGTGTGTGTGTATGTGTGTGTGTGTATGTGTGTGTGTATGTGTGTCTGTGTGTGTGTGTGTGTTGTACCTGTGGAGACTAGAAGATAACTACTGGTGTCATTTCTCAGGAACTATCACTTTTTTTTTGAGATATCACTTTTTTTGAGAGAGATTTTTTTCCCCCCGGGACCTAGGGCTGGCCTAGTAGGTCAGACAGGCTAATCTGGTTAATGAGTAAATGCCAAAGGTCTTCCTGTTTCTGCCTCCCAACTGACTTTTTAAAAAATTTATTTAAAATATTTATTTATTTGTATTTTTTCATGTATCTTTTCTTTGTATGAGTATTTTGCCTAAAAACACACACACACACACACACACACACACACACACACACACACACATCCACAGCACATGTGTGCCTGGTACCTGAAAGGTTAGAAGAGGGTGTTGGATCTCCTAGAACTGGGATTGCAGACATTTGTGAGATGTCATGTGAGTATTTGGAATCAAACCCATGTTCTAAATAAGAAAAAAAAAAAAAAAAAACCTACTCTTAACTGTTGAACCATCACCCCAGTCTCTATTTATTTTTCTTTTGTGTGTGTGATTGTGTTGACTGCATATATGTAAGTGTCCTGTGTGCATGTCTAATGCTCACAGAGGCCAGAAGAGGGTGCTGGTTTCCTTGGAGTTACTGATGGTTATTAACTGCCATGTGGATACTAACCACTGACCCATGTCTCCAGCTTCCTATCTGACTCTTAATGTGGGTGCTGGGGTATATATAAATCAGTTCCTTGTGCTCCAGTGGCAAGTTCTTTATTGGCTGAGGTATCTCTTCAGTTCTAAGGCTGTTTCTTGTTAAATTAAAAAATTATACACACAAAATAACATGCACACAAAATAAATTAACAAAATTATAATTTAAAACGTCTAAAAAGCCAGACCACAAGCCAGGTTGTAGTGGCACTCACCTTTAATCCCAGCACTCAGGAGACAGAGGCAGGTGCATCTCTGTGAGTTCAAAACCAGCCCAGTCTACAGAGCAAGTTCCAGGACAGCCAGAGCAACACAGAGAAATCCTGTCTCAAAAACAAAAGAAATCAAACTAAAGTAAGGCCAGCACATTTGTTTGCTTCTTTCTCCACATTAACTGTTTCTCTTTCTGCTATTTTAACTTATTGTGATGAAGCAAGAGTGCCCTCACTAGAAACGGACTTCCAACCTCTGAAACCATGAGCTAAATGAACATCTTAGCTTCCTATAGTACCACCTTCAAATGTCCTGCTATAGCAATACAAAATGGACTAAATCATTAATGAAATGTGTCTATTAATAAAAAATGCCAACAATGCAACCTTGCTGTCAGAATATTTGAGTCTAATCTATCAAGTTTATGCCTCAGATGCTCACCCTGCCTGCCTTTTGTGTGCCTGAGCATATGGCCTACCAGGTGGACAGTGAACTGGGTCTTCTTTCTGTTTGTAGAAAGCCATGAGGGGGCTACCTCAGACCTGGGGATGGCATACAACCGTGCCAGGGTTTTGCCACACTCAGATGAGCAACTTGGGAACGCTGTGGCCAGCAAGGTATATCCCTTCCACTTTTTATCGTCCCCTTGGAGCCTTCCCTACTCCCCTGCTTCCTAGTGCTTTGGGATGTGGTCCATGTCTGACACCACCAGTATCAGCAATGGGTTGTGGAGATGCATTTACATTCTTTCTTCATCACATCTGATGACTTGTATCTTTGTTCTAAGATGAAGAAGAACGTGATTGTTGCAGAGAGCCCCTCTGCCATCTTCCACTACTCAGAAAGTTCCTGGGATGACACTGGAGCAAGTGGGAAGACAGATGCTGTCTTCAAAGCTGCCACAAAGGACCTCCTTACCCTGATGAAGCTAGATGTAAGCACGTGGGCTCAGAGTCAGGGTCTTGGCAGCCGATCCCCACAGTATCTGCCTTTGCATTTCCCCTATTTTAGGCAGCACATCCCTCTAGTGCTTCCTGGGGTGTCTGTGGCCTACACTATGGTCCTCTTCCTTATCCAGGTCTGCTAGTCCTGGAGGTCCACATCTGCAGGTGTAGACTTGGCCAAAATCACTTTGTTGGTGGGTTTTTAAAATCACCTGGGCATTCAGAAACTATATCTTCCTAACATAGGTTATTTTAGTAAATCTTCCCTTTTTATTTATTTTTTTATTTTGGTGAACTTTGTTCATGTGTTGTCATTTATTTTGTATTGTTTTGGGTTTTTTGTTTGTGTTTGTTTGTTTTTCAAGACAAGCTTTCTCTGTGTATCCCCGGATGCCCTGGAACTCTCTGTAATCCAAGCTGGCCTTTTGCCTTACTTCCTGAATGCTAGAGTAAATAGGCATGTGTCACCATGCTTAGTGTATCTCTCATATCTTTTTTAAGTGCATGAACATATGTGTATATTGTGTGCTTAGTCAATGTTCTATTTCAGTAAAGAGATGCCACAATCTTGGCGATGCTTATGGAAGAAAGCATTGCTTACATTCAGAGGTTTAGTCCATTGTCACCACGGCAGAAAGCATGGCAGTGCACAGACAGACATGGTGCTGGTGAGGAGCTGAGAGTCCTTCATCTGGATGGGCAGGCAGCAGGATGAGAGAGACACTGGGCCTGGCTTTAACATTTGAAACTCCAAAGCCCACTGCCCTAGGCCCCCCTCCTCTGTGACACACTTCTATTGCTCGAATCCTACTTGGTATTAATAATTAAAAAAAGCCTAGAGCCAGATATTGGGGTAAATGCTAAAAGATCAGAGAGACAGAGGAACAAGCCACAGCCTCTTTCATGAATCCTCAGACTGAATGCCTTTGAGTCCTCAGGCAAAAGGGAAGGGGATTCCAGGTGAAGGCTGAACTTCTGCCTCCTTCCACCTTATATATATTTTTCTCTCCCCTGCCATATCACTTCCTGTTTTAACTTTTCTAGTGCTGGGTTTAGAGGCGTGTATGTTTTCCAGGTACTTGGAGCAGAGGCTTGGGGTCTCAAGTGCTAGGATTATAGATGTGTGTCACCACCCCCGACCTTCATGGCTGAATTTGTGGTTGACTCTGTCCTCTGATCTTCAGCAAACTTTATTTGATACACAATATATCCCTACACAGTTCCTACAGCAGACCACACCTCCTAATCCCTGTCAAGCAGTACCACTTGCTAATGTCCAAGCCTTCAAATTCAATATCCTACCAGGCCATTCCTGTTCAAACGTAATACGTGGACATAGGCATGGAGGCTAAAGAGCAGCTTTGGTTGTCATCCTTAGGAGCATGCCGCCCTCCTTGGAGACAGGTCTCATTGATCTGAAGCCTGCTGGTTAGTCTGGCCAGTGACTCCCTCGTCACCAGCACTGAGGTTTTAAGCACATACCATTGTGTGTCTGGCATTTTAAAGGTGGCTTTAGGGATCAAAGTGAGGTCCTTCCTCGAGCCTTTCTGACTTATCCATATCCCAGCCACATTGCTCATGCTTTTAAAAAATTTGAAGACCTTGTGTAGAGAGGCTAGGAAAACATTGTGTTCACTTTAATGAGGACCCACAAAACCAGCTGTATTAGTTACTCTCTTTTGTTGTGATAAAACACTATGACCAAGGTAACTTACAGAAGGAAGGGTTTATTTGGGGCGTACAGTTCCAGAGGGATATGAACCTATCACCATCATAGCAAGAAGCGTGACAGCCATCAGGCCAGCATGGTGCACAGCAGGACAGCTGCTGAGAGTTCATATCCTGACCCACAAGCAGAAAGTGAGACACCAGTCCAACAAGGCTACATCTCTTAATCCAACCTGGGACCAAGTATTCCAATATAAGAGTCTTCTTTTGTTTTGTTTTGTTTTTTGAGAGAGGGTTTCTCTTGGGATTCACTCTGTAGACCAGGCTAGCCTCAAACTCAGAAATTCAGCTGCCCTTCCCTACTAGGGAAAGTGCTAGGATTGAAGGCATTTGCCGCCAGAGCCCAGCTAGAGTCACTCTCATTCACACGATCACACCATTACGTCAGTGGAACGCAAACTGGACAGCCCTCAAACCCACTATGCATGTCTCAGTGCAGCCCTTCTCCCCAAAGAGGTCCTTCTCTGTGCCAGGCTGTTATCCTGCGTGTCCTGGTAGAGTTCACTTTATTCATGCCAAGTATGTTCTTTAGAGTGATTGCTGTGTGTTCAGCGTGTTGATTCACTCTCATGGTAGCCTGTAGCTGGAATTTAGGTGTTGCCATCACTGGCCATTCTGTAGGTACACTGATCCTAGTCCTTCAGGCCCCCACTTGCTGGTGAACACGGGAGTGTCAGCACAGGTTACACTGAGAAGTTGTTTCAGTCCCTATGGGATCTTGTTCGCCCTTGATGTGGGTCTGGGCATGGATGCTCCGCCAGGAGCACCTCCCTCACAAACGGGGAGGACTCAAGGCTCGTGTTATTGCCAGCTATTGAGTGTCAGACTTTTTCTCGATCTGTGTGCCTTTGTGTGTGTGTGTGTGTGTGTGTGTGTGTGTGTGTGTGTGTGTATGTGTGTGTGTGTGTGAGAGAGAGAGAGAGAGAGAGAGGGAGAGAGAGACTGCATGCTAGGTAAGAACTAAGCCACAAGTCAGTTTCTAAGGTTTTCAGCTTTAAATAAATGCTCTAGAGGTGTAGAGGCCAGTTTGCTTTGCTTTCTCTTTAGTCACTAGTGAAGTCCTTGCCTTCCATACTTTATGTGCTACAAAAGTGCCTTGCAGCATATACTGTGAAACAGATAAGCTTGGGTTTGAAATGGTGTGCACATGAATGTGTGTAAGTGTGTGTTGTATATGTGTGTGTGTATGTATGTATGTATGACTATGTGTGGCGGGGAGACTCCACTTCCAGAGCCAGATTCCTAGTGAGCTGAAACAACACATCATGTGTACACACACACACACACACACACACACACACACACACACACACACACACACACACACACACACACACACACATGTATATTACAGGCTTTGATGCAGATACAGTTAGTCTTTGTATATAGTCCAAGGAAGGGCAGGGATCATGCACTGTTTTCCCCATGGGGCTCTGGGTTGCCTTGTATCATCATACTAGAGCAGGCCTTTCCTAGGAGCTATTGTACCTCTGTTAGGAACCCAGGCTACCCTCTGCTCTTAAGGCCTGCCATGTCACCTCTGTGTTGGTGGGGAAGGTTGGCTTCTAGAGAAATGGAGGGCCATCTCACCACAGCCTCTCTGGTTCTCTGTTCAGAAACTTTGGTCATTTTACCTGCAGCTTGTCATAGCCCTTGTCCTTTAGTGCAGACTGTCCTGAACTTATGATCTTCTACACTTGGGCTTCAAGAGCTGGGATTGCAGGCAGACATGACCCTCACCCAGTTCTGCATAGCTTTTAACTGCTTCAATCTTTAGGTTAAAGGAGGCCCGAAAGAAACCCCAGGCCCCTCTCTGCTGGTCCTTGGTACCTTGATCCCACCTCTAGCTCTGCCAGTTATGATAAGGTTTCTGAGTTCTCAGAATAAATAAAATAAAATAATGTAATGAAATAAAAATAAAAAGAGTCAGCTTCTGGCCTCCATGGGCACATACACATTTCTGAGAGATTTTAAGATGGAGAGCAGAAGAAAGAAAGTAAAGAGTCCACTGAGAGCAACGGAAAATGGGCTGTTGCTCTGGAGAGAACAGAGACCACCTGTGAGGAAGCTTTGTGGCTGACTCTTTTCCTTCCCATTTCATTATTGTTATTATTGGAGGGGGATAGGGTAATAATGGAGATGGAGCCCAGGATTCCACATATGCTAGGCAAGCACTCTAACACTGAACTGTTCTCCAGACCACTGACAGTTTTAAAAGGATCCAGACACAGACTGAGGCAGCCCAGTGAGGTTCACACAAGTGTGACTAGCTCTGTCACAGTCAAACTGCAGTGAAACCCAAAGGCAGAGAGCAGGTCCCTGTTTGGAATAAAGGTCGGCTATCCATGACTCCTCAGGAACAATGCTGGAAGCCATCACTCCACCATACCACGAGTGCCAGCCTACTGATAACAGTGGAACTGTGGTAGCACCCAAAGAGTTTGTCCTGTATACTAAGGAGGTGTACCTGTGACAGCTACCCACCATTTGACTAGACAGAACCACTATCACTGGGGCTGTCACGGTGCCTCAGTAGGTAAAGCAGGACAGCCTGAGTTTGATCCCTGGAACCCCTGTGTGATGGTTTGAGTAAAAATGGCCAAATAGGCCCATAGGGAGTGGTAGTTTTAGGAGGTGAGACCTTTTTGGAGTAGGTTTGACCTTCTTGAAAAAAGTGTGTTACTGGGGACAAACTTTGAGATTTCAGATGGTCTAGCCAGGCACTGTGTGTCTCACACTCTCTTTCTGCTGTCTTCCAATCTGAATGTAGAACTCTCAGCTAAGCTCTCTAGCTGCATGTCTGCCCGCACACCACCGTGCTTCCCACGGTGCTTCTGTAATTTTCTTTCTTTATTGAACGGTGTGATTTGGGTATCAGAGTGACTGTGGCCTTATAAAATGAATGTGGCAATGTTCCTTCTGCTTCTGTTTTGTGGACTAATTTAAGGCATATTGGCTTTAGTACATTTTTGAAATCTGGTAGAATTCTTAAGTAAAGGTGTCTGGCCCTGGGCCTTTTTGTTTGGGAGACTTTTAATGACTGCTTCTATTTCCTTAGGAGTTAGAGGTCTATTTACGTTGTTTATGTGATCTTGATTTAACTTTGGTACATGGTTGCTATGGAGAAAATTATCTATTTCTTTTATATTTTCAATTTTGCAGAGTACAGGATTTTGAAGTATGACCTTATGAGTCTTTGGACTTCCCTGGTGTTTGTTGTTAAGCCCCTTTTTGTTTCTGATTTTCTTAATTTGGATATGCTCTCATTTTTTAATTAGTATGGATAAGGGTTTGTCTGTCTTGATGATTTTCTCAAAGAACCAACTTTTGTTTGATTAATGTTTTGTATTGTTCTCTTTGATCCTGATTGGTTGGTTTTAGCCCTCGGTTTGACTATTTCCTGCTGCCTCCTCTTTAGTGTGCTTGCTTCTTAGTGTGCTTGCTTCTTGTTCTAGAGCTTTCAGGTGAGCTGTGAAGTTGCTGGAATAAGATCTCTTCAATTCCTCATGTAGGCACCTAACATAACAGGCTATGAGCGCTCCTCTTAGCACCGTGTTCCCTGTGTCCCATAAGCTTGGGTGCTGTGACTCATTGTCATTGATTTCTAGGACATCTTTAACTTCTTTCTTTATTTCTGTCTTGACACAATAGAATTTAGAGAGAGTTGTCTAGTTTCCATGGTAGTATGGTAGGATGCAGGGGTTATTTCAATTTTCTTGATTGTGCTGAGACTTGCTTTGTGGCTGAACATAGTCAGTTTTGGAGGAAGTTCCATAAAGTGCAGAGAAGAAGGTATATTATTCTGTTTGAGTGAAATGTTCTATAGAAATCTATTAGGTCTATTTGGTTCATCAAGTCTGTTAGCTCCAGTGTTTTCTGTTTAGTTTTGTTTGTTTTTGAGACAGGATTTTTCTGTGTGTAGTCCTGGCTGTTCCAAAACTCGTTCTGTAGACCAGACTGGCCTTAAACTCTGCCTTGTGAGTGCTGGGGTTAAAGGCATGTGTCACCTCTGCCTGGTTCTGTTTACTTTTTGTCTGTATGACCTGTCCATTGATGAGAGTGGGTTATTGATGTCCCACTTTCAATGTGTGATTTAAGCTTTAGTAATGTTTCTTTGACAAATGTGGATGTCCTTGTGTTTGAGACATAGACGCTAAGAATTGAAGCATCATCTTAGTGTATTTTTTCTTTGATGAATAAGAAGTGTCCTTCTCCATCTTTTTTTATTAATTTTGGTTTGAAGTTTATTTTGTTAGATATTAGAATGGCCACAACAGCTTGCTTCTTAGGTCCATTTGTTTAGTGAATCTTTTCCCAGCCATTTACTCTGAGGTAATGTCTATCTTTCATGTTGAGATGTGTTTCTGACAGAAAGATGGATCCTGTTTTCACACATGTTCTCTTAGTCTCTATCTTTTTATTGAGGAATTGGATCCATTGATAATGAGAGACAGTACTCACGAATGATTGTTAGTCCCGTTACTTTGTTGTTTTTATTGTTGTTGGTGTGTGTGTGTGTGTGTGTGTGTGTGTGTGTGTTTGTGTGCTTCCCTCCTTTTGGTTTTGCTGGTGTGAAATTACTTATTTCCTGTGTTTTTATGGGTGCAGGTAACTTCCTCGGGTTGGAGTTTGTTTTTTGTTCAGTGGTATTCTCTGTGAGAGATCCTTCTACTGGAGCCACGTGTCTTTAGTCCCTTCTCGGTCTTTCTTAGGCCATCTCTGGTTTTGTGTGTGATACTGGAGCATTCCCTACTGTATTATGGGAGCCCTAAGATGACACTCTTCTTTCTGCGATAGACGCTACTATTTTGCTAGTGTCGACTTTGTGGTTAGCCTTGACTGAGAGGACCATCCTGGGCTACCTCTGTACCCCCACAGCTTTTCTCTTTGTTTTCCTTCCTTCCCTTTCTGACTTTTTTCTTAGAACTTCTTTCATTGAGCTAATTTAATTTATCTTCCCTTGAGGTTAGCAATGTTCAGAGATGGCTTCTGATGATGTAGTCACCATGTAGGTGCTTAGAGCCAAACCTGGGTCCTTTGCAAGAACAATAAATGCTTTTAACCACCGAGCCACCTCTCCAGCCCTTTACTGCTGTGTCCTAATGGTGTCCAGTGACTTTTCCTATTATTTTTGTTTCAATATTACCAAGAGTGGTGAATTGAAGTTCTTGTATCTTTTTCAGGTTTTTACAGGTGTCATGCCCATGTATACATAGACACTTGATCCCTGCAAGCTCCTGGCTGCTTTGGCATTCCCTGGTCATGTTAAATTCCAGCCCATTTCTCATCTTATGTGGCATGTAGGAAAGGCAGTTTTGCAGATGGGATGGTAGATGGTACCCTAAGATGAGCCTTTGTCTCAAGGACGAAAGAAAAAGAGTGAGAACTCTCATGCTGGACCTGAAATTCTGAGATGAAGTGATTCTTCTGCCTCGCTCTCCTGAGTGCTTTAAACTATAGGTGTATAACCTTGGCGGGTGGCTAGTTTTTATAGTGAGTATGGAGAGGGTATTCCTTTTGGTGGTCTTCTCCCTTTGCTAGTGACCTTTGTAAAATGAACTGCCTTTTCTTACTAAAATTAAGTTCCTTTTATGTTCTGTGTATGTTCACAAAAATGTTGGCCCACATCTCTGCATTTCTGCTGTATTTCACTGATCTTTTATGCAAAATACTGCCTTGTCTGTGTTAATAGACAGTCCTTGGAGAAACGCTTGATATGGCCGTATCCTTGATGCCTCTGTCCTGTCCTTTCACACACTGTCCTTTTGCCTTCACTTAAGTACCTCTTCATTCTCCTTCTTGAAATCTGCTCTATGTTTTAGGACCCATCCCTGTTGGATGGCCGGGTGGCATTTCTTCATGTTCCTGCAGGCACCATAGTGTCAAAACAGGGAGACCAGGTGAGTGAAGGACCTCAGTCCTAAGGGACTGCAGCTCAGTGCTGGGTGGAGTGTGGATGAGGCCACAGTGGTTGAGTGGTCTCAATACCAGACTGGACACTGTCTTAATCTCTGGGCAGCTCAAGTCCTACATGCTCGGCATCTCCATGGTTATGTCTGCTACTCTGGAACATAAGGACTTGGGGTAAGAAGATTTGCAAAGAGTCCCATAATAGATACAAATAAGTTGGATTTGGACATGCATGTTTTTGTGGATGCTGAGTCAAAATATATGACTCTAAAGGGTAGCAGAGGTATTGCTTTATAGACATGCTTCAAAGGGATGGGATGTACCTTCATTTCTGTAGGAAAATGTCTGACATTATGTAGGGCAGTAAAAGGGCATGTGAGGAGGGAAGATATGTGTATTTGAGATTTGAAAAACTAAATTTCCTGTAATTGGTAAATAAATCATAGACACCATTCAACTAAATAATTGAGCTATAGAATTGCTTGCTGTGGAAATGTGTGTCCTCTAATGTTTTCAGTGGTGGAAATGTGTGTCCAAGGCTAGGTAACATACATCCTAGAACAGGTAAAGAAACAGCTGCTTGTACATGTGAGATTCTGTGAGGCTCAGTGAAACTCCCTTGGTTTTGGGCCCATGGGGCATACTGGGCCACTATCACGTATATCTTCCTGAATCCAGCCTTCTGTGTTTTTATCAGGATGTCAATATCTTGTTTGTGGTCTCGGGGCTGCTGCATGTATACCAGCAGAAGATCGACAGTTTGGAGGATACTTGCTTGTTTCTCACACATCCTGGGGAAATGGTGGGGCAGCTGGCAGTGCTCACTGGAGAGCCCCTGATGTTCACTATCAAAGCCAACAGAGACTGCAGCTTCTTGTCCATCTCTAAGGCCCATTTCTATGAGTGAGTCACCTTGCTCCCTTCTCTGAACCACTGAGTGCTGGGGAACTTTCTATGCCCCTTTCTGTCCTGCTCGTCTGCTCCCAGGTCCCCTGTCCCTGAGGGCTCTCAGGGTTAGACCATCTGCTGGCCTCATCTGGCTCTAGCTAGGTGGCTGAAGACATTGGTACCCATACACAGGCTCAGTCATTCAGTCAGAGAACCTCCACCTGGCTTCTGACACCTGACATACACCTCTTTCTCTATTGGTGCATGGCTCTGGCCCAGTCACATCTCTTTGTTGGTACATTTTGTGGCTACACATATTGAAATTAGGAGCTAGTTCATTAGCTGTCAGCCTGTTCACAGTAGATCAGGGCTGGTGGAAAGGTCATGGAGTGTCCTACTCAGACTCTTTCCGTAAGTCAGGATAGGTTGTTTTATAGCTGTGGGACTAGAAATCATTATCTCTCTATCTACCAGTTATGTTGTTCAGCCCTGGTCATGTCCTCAGCTTGTCTATGAGGCCGCAGGCTACATCCTCTGCTGGCCTTCCTGCTTGTTTGCATGAGTTCCAGCGCACAAGATTAAAGGCTGTCTTAATTTGTTCCCTGCAGAGGGGATTGGTCCATCAGGGTCCACAGTTTTTCTGAACTGCTTCCCCTTGCATTTATCTGTGCTAGCTAGCATCCCATCTTTCTATCCACATTGCTGGAAGGCCTCTTCCTCATCCATGCCTGATGCCTGCTATGACCTTGTAGCTTTCCCATTTAAAATTGCTCAGTCAGGGAATAGTGGTCAGGGGCCAGAGGGTAGTTAATGTAAGCACTGCAGTTTAAAATACAGGTTTCAGGGCTGGAGAGATAAATGGCTCAGTGCTTAAGAGCATTTGCAGCTCTTCCAAAGGACTCGGGTTCAATTCCCATCACCCACCTGGCAGCTCACAACTGTCTGTAATTCCAGTTCCAAGGGATCTGGCATCCTCACACAGATACATATGCAAGCAAAACTCTAATGCACATAAAAAATAAATCTTTAAAAACATGTTTTAGCCAAGATACTTCCAAATCAGTAGTAGGGGCAAGGAAAGGGAAGGCCTCCTCCCAATGTAACCTTCTTCTCCTCGCCTAAATGCCTCTGGCCTACTACCCTGATGCTATGTCCCCTGATATTTTCAATATGCTGAGATGAGAACTTTATTTTATAGATAGGAGGCAGACCTAGACATGTAGAACTGTGCCTAGGTCCCTCTGTTCGAGAAAGGCCCCAGGATGAAGTTGAGTTGCATGGATCTACACAGAGATACAGAACATACTCTTAGTCCTCTGGCCCTGCCCCTGTCACTCTGTGCAGGGGAAAACTTAGGAAGGATGGTCAGAGGGTGAGCAGGAATTGTCTGATACGATGTCAGGACCCCAGGCTCTCTTTCTCTTTGCTCTTTTGACCTTGTTAGAGCCTTGCTCATGCATGCGTTTCTGCCTGTGATCCTACAAATCTATGCAGGGTCTCTGTGTGTGTTAGTACCTGTTCTTGTCCACATGTTTGAGTGTATCTATGTCTTACTGTCTGTGCAATCCATCATTATGTTTCTCTGTGGGCCTTTGTGTATGTATGTGTTTGCATATCCTTGTCTGTATCTACATTTGTATATATGTGTATGTATGGTTATCTTTGTTTATATATGTACATCTGTTTCTGTGACCTGTTAATGTGTTTCTATTTATGTGACCTTATTTATGTTTTTGTCTATGTGTGCATGTGTTACATGTCCTTACCCATGTGTGAATCTATGTGTCCTATATTTTCTGTGTGTACATGTCTTTGAATGTCCTTGACTGCATTTTGTGGTTGTATGTGCATAAAAACTTCTAATACGGGTATTCCTCACTCTGCAGATGTGGTCAGCAAATTTCATAGGGACTCTCATCTAATCTTGGGGATAAAATTATATCTAGTTGGCTTCTCTGAAGCCATTGCCATCTAGTACACATCTTACTACCCTGAGAGGTGAAGGAATTCCCACTATCTAATGCATGAAGCAATTCTCTATTTTCCGTTTCTTATAGACTGGCAGCTCCATCTTCTCTTACTTGGCCGAGGTCTGGAGTCCCTCAGCCTTCGTTCTTTCCTGCCCAGTACATATAAATAACCCATGAGCTGACCCCCAGCCCTGGAGTACCATGACATCTCTGCTGTTGCCCTGCTTTCCACACTCTGTCCACACACAGTCACCAGAAAGAGGACTGTGTTCTTGGGTCATAACTGTAGGCACTCTGTACCCACCTAGGCTAGACTCCATTGCTCTCTAGGTTCAAAGCTAGGTTCAAAGCAGTCTGAGGTAACTTTGCTAGCACCGGCATACCTCATTGTACTTGCTGTTGTCTACACTCATGAGTCTGAGTATGTGGTAGGTGGAACCTTGCTGTCAAACCCTGGAGCTTATGTGTGGCCTGTGTTCAGGGAACCTTCACAGAGTGGACGGTCTTGTAGGTGGTTTTCTTCTATTCCCCCAGATCCATTTTCCCTGTGTAGCTAAGAGCAGATGGCTGCCTAGGCACCACCCTACATCAGCCCTCAGTGTCTTTTCTCCTCAAAGTAAGCATTGAGAGTCCTTGTAGGTGGGGTTGAAGGTTCTACCTGCTCTCAAATGCTGTCTGTGTGAGTGTCAATGTAGTGGGATTGGAGGTGAGTAATACTGGGAGGTGAATAAGTGAGATGAAACTGGATGGGAATGGAAATAACTTGAGATTGTGTGACAGGATCATGAGGAAACGGCCAGATATTGTCCTGGGTGTGGCACACACAGTTGTGAAGAGGATGTCGTCCTTTGTACGACAAATTGATTTTGCTCTAGACTGGATGGAAGTAGAAGCTGGACGCGCCATATACAGGTGAGGCTCGCAGATGTACAGTGTACAGAGGAACCCAGAGGTAGACAGTACATAGAGGGGCCCAGAGATGTGCTGTGTACAGAGGCCTGTAGGTGACTCCACTGCTGGATATAGCTATTGATATACAGTGGTGTTGCTAATAGACAGGCTCCATCCATACCTGTGAAGGTTGTATAATGAAAAGGGTAGATTTCCTTATCCACTCTCCCAGCCCTAGTACCCATGGTAACATTCTTTGATGTCATCCTGGGCATCAAAGACACGAAAGCATTACAACAAACATCTTTTCATATGCATACACGTAAACCCACACCATCCTGTCAATAGACCCAAGAGCTGCTTTGTATTAGCAGAAAAATTTAATTTAAAAAGGAATTGCATTCTTAAAATTATTTATTTATTTATTTACTTACTTATTTGAGTCAGAGTCTCACTATATAGCCTTGAATGGCTAAAGAATTTACTGTGTAGACCGGGCCAATCTCTAACTCATAGGGATTCACCTACCTCTGTCTCCTGAGTTCAGGGATTAAAGGCATGTGACACCCCTGCCTGGCAAAGTACCTTTTTTACAAACCAAAAAAATTCCCAAGAAGTCTGTGTTCTTTCAATTTGTTGCATCCTGGGATCCAGTTGGCTGTTGTGAAGCTGGTTCTGTGAGCAGCTTGTGCTGCTGAGCTGAGCACTTTCGCATCTCTGCAGGCAAGGGGACAAGTCTGACTGTACATACATCGTCCTCAGTGGCCGGCTGCGCTCTGTGATCCGGAAAGAGGATGGGAAAAAACGCCTGGCGGGGGAATATGGCCGAGGAGACCTTGTTGGTGTGGTAGGTACCAGATACCCGCTTTGCCTCCCATGACATCCGGAACCTGCCTGTCTGTTACCTGAAGAGGAGGAAGAAGCCCGAGTGACCTGCAGAGGATAGTCACCCTCCACCCCTCCCTGCTGACCCTGTCCTTTGTCTACAACCCTATTTTAGCCTCTGGGAGGTCTAAGATTTTGGTCCCAGGTTTCTGGCTGCTTCTTTGCACCCAGTTAATGCTGAAGCCATGGTGGATAGTCTCCAAAGGACTTGACTGAGAGAGCAAGCAGCTTGCTCTAGCTTCCTAATGCTGCCTCCATAGGCAGGTTTCTCTGTCCTGAGCTGTTACTGATCAGCCCCAGTATGTTGCAGTGTTGGACTTGTAGAGGACAGTAAATTACAACTTACATTTCTGGCTTCTGATGTTTTGTTTGCTGGCTTGTTTATTTTTCTCTCGAGACAAGGTTTTGTTCTCACTCAAGTAGGCTTGACCTAATTGTGTTGAATCTATTGCCTCAGCTTCCTAAGTTTGGATTATAGGCTTTTAAAGCACTAAACCTATATGGATTAGCATAAATATATGTATTTTAATGTGCATGAATGTTTTGTCTGAAGGTGTGTTTGCATGACTGGTGCCCATACAGACTAGAAAAGGGCATCAGAGGGTATAGTGGTGTCATGTGCCTTTAATCCTAGTACCTAGAAGACTGCATCTCTGAGTTCTAGGCCAGCCTGGGCTAGAGTTAAAAAGAAAGAAAGGGAGGGAGGGAGGGAGGGAGGGCGGGAGCATCATATCTTCTGGAAGTGGAGTAATGGATAATTGTGAACTTTTGTGGGTTCTAGAAACCAAGCACAGGCTTTGGAAGAGGTGCCAGGGCTCTTTTGTTTGTTTTTTAAGACAGGTCTCACTGTGTAGCTTTGGCTGTCCTAGAACTTACGCTGCAGCCAGTGCTCTTAACCAGGGAGCCCTACCCTCAGCATAAATACTTCTTAAAAATAGCTGTACCTTATAAACAAACAAAAGTTCCTAAAAGACCACATTCTTTAGTTTGCTGCATCCCCGGGGTGCGTTAGCTGGTTTTTGTTTGTTTGTTTTTGTTGTTTTAAAGATTATTTATTTCTTACATATACAGTGTTCTGCCTGCATGTCAGAGGAGGGAACCAAATCTTACTATAGAGACTTGTGAGCCACCATGTGGCTGCTGGGAATTGAACTCAGGACTTCTGGAGAAGCAGCCAGTGCTCTTAACCTCTGAGCTGTCTTTCCTCTTTAGGTCTGGTTAGCTGTTTTTTGTAACCCCACCTCATCCTGCTCAGTCTGCCACCACCCTACCCTCACCCATGCTTCTTTGAAACAAGGTCTCACCGTGTAGTCCAGCTTTCTATTGCTGTAGTAAATCACCATGATCAAAAGCAACCTGTAGAGAAAAGGGAGTATTTCTTTTATGCTTCCAGGTTACAAGCCATCACCTAGGAGAGTCCAGGCAGGAATTGAGGTAGAGCCATGGAGGAATGCTGCTTACTGACATTATCCTCATGCCTTGCTCACCCCATTTTCCTATACAGTCCAGGACCACTTTCTGCTTTTAAAGATGTTTTAAACGTATATTTTAGGAAGTTTGGGAGCTTTCTTTGCTATCTGATAACAGGTCTTAGGAAAACCTTGATGTTGGCAAACGTATGCTAATGTCTACTTCCTCTTCTGCAGCCTCTATTCCACTGCTGCTCCCTCCCATTTTGCCTCACAGTGGGTCTTCCATGTCAGAGTTTGGGACTCCCTGGTCTTAGGGTGTGTGCAGGCTATGCTGTGTGCAGCTTGTGAGTCCATTTGCAAACTCCTATTTGGAAACTTTCATAGCTGGCCAGATGCTGAAACAGGTGCCTCCATGCTTTGGGACTCCTTTAGGCTCTGAGGGACACACCTGATGTGGGTCCCTAGTGGAGGGTTTGTCTTCTTTAGAGACCACCCATGCCTATGTTTGAGAACTATCAAGGTTACTATGGTGCTTGTGGCTTTTAGAGCATCCCAATGATTTGGACAGCAGCCACATGTGAGAGCCCACCAGGTTCTTGCAGAGTAAAGGCTTGGCAAGGTCATTTTGTTCCTTTTCAGGCTTCTGCACCACACAGCTCCTGTAGGCTGCTGTGATGGCTACTTTTGTGTCAGCTTGACACAGCTAGTCATTTTAGAAGAAGGAATCTCAACTGAGGAAATTCCCCCACTAGACTGTGATGATTGGGATGAGGGAAACCAACTCACGGTGGGTCATTTAAGAAAGCAGGCTGAGCAAGCCTAGAGGAGCAGACTGATAAACAGCCAGCACTTCTCTATGGCCTCTGCTCTAGTTCTTGCCTCCAAGTCTTACTCTGCCTGAATTCTTTCTTTGAATTCCCTCAGTGATAGACTGTTATCTAGAAGTATAAGATGAAATGAGCCCATTCCTCCCCAAGGTGCTTTTGGTCATTTTAGTTTATAAAACTATAATAGAAAACAGCAATAAAAAACTCTCAAGACAACTTCTTTCCACCTAAGCTGTACATACACTTGGCTGGACTCCAGCTGTAGTCAGCCTGGCCCTTCTGGGACCTTGGTTGATTTGTGACACCTCACAGTTTGGCTCTTCTTCCTTAGGTGGAGACACTAACCCACCAGTCCAGAGCAACCACAGTGCATGCTGTCCGGGACTCAGAATTGGCCAAGCTGCCAGCAGGAGCTCTGACATCCATCAAGCGCAGGTACCCACAGGTAAGGGTTGTGCAGAGCCTCTGTTCTAACTGCACTTCTGGCCCAGGTGAGAATTTAGTCAAGTGCACATAGACATACCATGGGACAGGTGGGTGGGAAATTGGAAAAGTGACATATGAGGTCATGCCCTCAGACAGGAACAGTTTTAACTATCATTTGTGTGACATTATTCCTGGAGAAACATGAGTACAAACCAAACTTAACTCATATGGAACCATTAACAGACCGAAGTAAGGATACCATCAAAGTGCAACTTGAGAAGCCAGTGAGTTTCACTGGGATTACTTACAGGAATATAGAGAGGAGTTACTTAACAGGAGCAGAAATGACCAGAAGACAGCTCCATCACCAAAGCCCACCCTGACATGAGTGGTGGTGCACCAAAGCTGGAAACATGGAACTCACTGCTTAATTTGGAGGCAGCTCAAAAAGATTGGACAATGTCTTTTCCAGGTAGACCAGATGATCTCCTCTTTCAGGCAGCCCTGCTGGTCTGACAGTATCTTTCAACAGACCTTACTGCTTATACATGTTTGTGCATAGAAGAGACTAGTGTATATAGTTTCAGGGTTGTCCTGAAACCTTTAATTAGTCTACGTTTTGAGCTTGAGGGGCTTCCCTGTAGAATAGCACCCCACACACATACTTAGAATGTGCTGTGTCTTAAGGAGCTTCCTCTAAGATGGAAAGTTTTATATAGGAGGAAATTGCTACACAAAACCTAAACTTAGGATATAACTTTGCAGAGAGATTTGCTATCAGCTGGGATTGGTACAAGATGACTACTTAGGCTGCATTTCTAAGCTAATGGTCAGCTGCTTTTTCTTGTTCTTCCTCCTGTGAGTGAGAAAGATGTTACAGGAGAGAAGTAGAAATCTATATTCTGCTTTAGTCTTTTCTTTGTTGTCTGTTTTTTGAGACAGGGTTTCTCTGTGTAGCTCTGACTGTCCCTGGATCTCACTCTGTAGACCAGGCTGGTTTTGAACTCAAAGAGATCCACCTGCCTCTGCCTCCTGAGTGCTGGATTAAAAGTGTGTGCTACCACTACCCTGCTGCCCTTAGTCTTAAAACTTCTTTCCAGTGTCTACATTTTTTCTTTCCAACTCTTCTTCTCTTCTTCCTCCCCCAATTCCTCTTCCTCCTCCTCTTCCTCTTCTTATTTTTGTTATATGTGTGTGTGAGGGTACTGGTAATAAAACATAGGACATTGTATATAGTAGATACTCACTTTATCTCTGAGTTATAACATAAGCCTGCTTGTTAATGTATATGAATGAACTAGTACAAAATGTAACTTTTTGTGAATGACTTTGTTTATTGTCCAGCAGTATCCCACTGTGCACCTCAGCCCATTTATCTGTTCTGCAGGTTGTGGGTGGTGGGATGATTTCCAGTTTGGGACTGTTGGTTTTAAAAGGCTGCTGAACACATTCTTCATAAATGTTACTGTAAACAGATGATTCATTTTCCTTGTAAAGTTGTTAGATTGAAAGATGGATAGATGTGTGTTTTGGGAACTGCAGATAGTTCTCCAAAATGGCTGTGCTGCTTCCCAACACTGTATGATGTGGTTCCTGAGCCTAGAGTGCAAACAAACAGGCAGCTGCTTAACGCCAACAGTTCTCACCGGTACATCACAGTGGCGTGGATTTGTGCTTCCTCATTTTTTTTAAAGATACCAGATGCCTTTTGTGTACTTATTGGCCTATCCTAAACCTTTGCACTTACCGTAGAAAAACCCTTTATTTTAAAAAAAAACCCAAAAAACTAGCTTTAATGGTCAGGCCTGGTGGTCTGCTTTTAATCCCAGTACCTAGAAGTCAGAGCAAAGGTTATGGGCTGAGTTCTGTGAGTTCAAAGCCAGTTTTGTCTATATTGTGTTTCCAGGGTAACCAGGACTACAATGGTGAGACTCTGTCTCCCAAGAAAAACCCAGCAACAGCAGCAGCAACAACAACAAATTAGTCTCACTTTAAATTTGCTTGTTTTTAAATGTGACAATTATTTGTTTGTTTGTGGTACTGGGGCTTAAGCTCAGGGTCTTGTATATACTACATAAGCAACTGAACTGCACCCCAGCTCTTTTTAAATTTTATTTTGAGACAGAGTGTGAAGTTCTGAGACTGGCCTTTAACTTCTCTTGTGGTCTAGGAAGGCTTCACTTTATACCTCAGCCTTCCACTGCTGGCAAGAAAAGTATACTTTATCATGCTTTTCTGGGTATAGACGCTTGTTTGTTTTGGCTATTAGCCTTTCAAAAAACATTCAGATAGTCATGATAAAATTCTCTGAGTATCCCCAAAGGCTTATTTATGAAATAGCACTATGTAGGTTGTACCCTTCTCTCTGCTTTCTATGTTTGAATCTTCTGTTACAGTAGAATATATTAACAACAGCCTCATCTGGAAACATCACACTTTCAGGATTGCTTTCAGACCTCTCAGGCTTCTTTCCGTTTCATTTAGATTTGTGGTCTGACCCCACCATCCTGGGGCAAATAACCACCCCTAATTTACTTGCTAGAAGTGGCCCTCTTGAGCTGGGCAGTGGTAGTGCACGTGCCTTTAATCCTAGCGCTGAGGAGGCAGAGGAGGCAGAGGCAGGTGAATCTCTGTGAGTTAGAGGCCAGCCTGGTCTACAGAGGGAGCTCCAGGACAGTTCCTTGGCAAAGGCTTCTCTTGAACTCCCCTAAAACAAAAACATGTGGCTCTGGTGCCACGGAAATGGTGGCAAACAAAAGCAGGTGCCCTGCTTGAGATGAGCCCCACTCTGAGGTGGCCTTGTCAACTGCCCTTGCCATTCCCGGGGCTATGGATGGGCTCCTGAGATTACTGCTACCTGAGGTGCATGTGAGAGCCCTGAGCAGGCTCCAGGAGTGTGCACTTACTGCACCTTTTTTGCTTCTGTTTCTCTGTTGTCACCCTGGACTGAACCTCGCCCTCAGAATCAAGCTCCTTTTTCCTAGAGATTTAATTTTCCTTTTGTTGTGATAAAAAAATACCCTGACAAAAGCAACTCAAAGGAAAAATGTTTTATTTTGGCTCACAGTCCCTCATAGTAGAGAAGCCAGGGTGACGGGAGCTAGAGGAGGTATCTGTCATATCACATCCATAATCAAGAACAGAGAGCGTGAGAGTATGCATGACGGTGCTCAGCTCTCTTTCTCCCTTTATAGAACCCAGGTCTTGTCCACAGCAGCTGATGTAATCAGGACAGTCCCAACAGGCACATCTAGGGCCAGCACTCAGATAATTGCACATCAGAAAGTCGTGCCTGGCTCTCATCACCTGTAGACAGTTCTGAAGACACAGAGCCAGTGTGCACCCGAGCATCATGGGGCTTTTCAGTCCCAGCATCTCACCATTTAACGGTGTGGCTTGCTATTTTCCTTCTTTCTCTCCCCAAGGTTGTAACCCGACTGATTCATCTCCTGGGTGAGAAGATCTTAGGCAGCCTCCAGCAGGGATCTGGAACAGGTGAGTCTTCAGCTCTTCCCCAGCCCACCCACTGCCCCACCTACCCCAGGCAGGGATCAAAGAAAAAAGCATAGAAGCTAGGGCAGGCCTCTGGATCCTTGTGGGATACTGTGCTGCATCGCTCTTGAAAATATCCACAACTCCCACCAAGCACAACTCTGAGTGAGGGCTTAGGTTGTGACAGTGCCAGCCTAGAGGGTGAAGCCTCTGGAGAGTTATGGATGGAGGCTGCCAAGTGCGGAGAGATGGTGAAGTGACTATGGAGACTCTGTCCCAGTACGTTTGCTTCCTTCTAGCTCCAAGAGTGTCCCTAATTTGGGAGCCACTGCTCAGTGTGTGTTCTAGGGCTGTCTTCTTTCCTGGATCCTGGATGCTGAGAACTCCGATGTTCCTTGGCTCTTTACTGTTGTGTGCACACCATGCTCCTGGCTCTTCCTGCCTTTCCCATCATGTTCCCGTCCTCCTGTCCTCCCAACCCATCTGCTCTTCGCAGCCCTCATCTCCCATCACATTCCCTCATCTCCCATCATGTTCCCTCATCTCCCATCACGTTCCCTCATCTCCCATCATGTTCCCTCATCTCCCATCACGTTCCCTCATCTCCCCTCACGTTCCCTCATCTCCCATCACGTTCCCTCATCTCCCATCACGTTCCCTCACCTCCCATCATGTTCCCTCATCTCCCATCATGTTCCCTCATCTCCCATCACGTTCCCTCATCTCCCCTCACGTTCCCTCATCTCCCATCACGTTCCCTCATCTCCCATCACATTCCCATCCTCCTGTCCTCCCCACCTGTCTGCTCTTCGCAGCCCTTATCTGCTGTTTTTCCTCCACCAGTTCTTCCACACTCACCCATCTGTGACCTGCTTCTGTACAGATATCATCTTTGTAGATAACCCAGGCTGGTGTACACTACAGCACTGAATATTGAACTCACAAGTCTGCTTAGCTCTTTATCTCTGTTCACCTCATCTGTTTAAGTGTCATATTGAGCAGACTGTGCTTACAGTGTGCACACAGCAATGGGAAGCTGCAGTTCTTCTCCAGGATGAATTCATCTTAACTTTTTCATTTTTAAGGCTTTATTTCCATAAAAGATCATATTCTGAAGTTCTGAGTGGGCATGAATTTTAGAGAGACACTCTATTATTCAATATATATGATTTCTCTCTTACTTTGGTTTCAGTCTGTCTGACCATTGTGTTTGAAGTAAGTTTCTTAAAGGAAGACATAGTGAGGCCAAGTGGGTTTTTTGTTGTTGTTGTTTTTAAATCAACACTTCTGGCAATCTTGACCTTTTAACTGTTTAGACCACTTACATCTAACCAAACTGTTGTATTAGGATTTAAGTCCACTATCTTATTTTAAAATTTTGTCCAGTATTATTGTTCTTTTTGTTATTTAGCCATTTTTAAGCATCCTTAAATCATCTTATCAGTTCTGATTTCTACATCCTCTTTGTTGAGCCATTCTGTGGTCCCTCTAGGGAGTACAATATTTTATGCTTATCCTCATCTATTAATGGCAATAATTTTTTATTTTAAGTGGAATAAGAGTAACTGATCACTGCTATGTCACATTGTTGTGTGACGTTAACTTAATGTGTTTTAGGTTTTTTTAAAAAACATTTATTTTTATGTATCTGGGTGTTTTGCCTGCATATATATGTCTGTGCACTACATGCATATGCCCAGAAGAGGGAGTCAGATCCTTTGAAACTGGAGTTACAAACAGTTGTAAGCCACCATATATGGGTGCTGGTAATTGAACCTGGTTCCTCTGGAGTAAGTAGCCAGTGCTCTTAACCAATGAAGCATCTCACCAGCTCTTGAGATGTTTTAGCCATTACTCCTGTGTGCCTTGAGAACCACACGTTTGCCTTGAAAAACCTACAATCGAAAATTCAAAACATTTTTAAGTGTCATGTCAGCCAGCATTCAGAAGTTCTGGATTTTGGAGCATTTACCACTTTTAGATGAGGAATGTTTAACCAGTAGATCGGAATGGTCTAAAATCTGAAAAGGCCAGAACTCCAAAGCACTCTGGCCTCAGGGATTTCAGATAAATGATACTTGACCTGCCCTTAAATTTTTTTTATCTTTACATTACAGAAATTTGAAAAATTTTGAATTTAGGCCTTTGGGGTTAATTTTGCTTTAATCTATATAGATTATATCTTTTAGCAAATTTGGGGATTTCTTAGCTTCTCTTTCTTCACATTTTCTTTCAACCTTGTATTCTTTTCTTCTGAAAACAAAATGTCATGAATGCTGGGCCTTTTGTTATTGTCCCAGAGGTATCTGGGGCACTGGCCACTTTTTATCTCTTTGTCTCTATGATGTTCAAATAGAATTGTTACTTTGCCCTGTCCTCAATATCACTTGCTCTTTCCCGTCAGCTTGATTCTCCTATTTGGCTTATACAAAGTGGGTTAAAAATATTTTGGGGGGTTATTATTATTTTGAGACAGGATCTTGCTGTGTATCCCAGGCTAGCCTCTGACTCATGCATGATATAGCCCAGACTGACCTAGAACTTGCAGCCTCCCACTCCTGATTCCCCCTTAGTCTAGTAACCCTGCTGGGATGGTGACTTCTGGCCCCCAGAGGACTTTTATTTGTTGTTGTGTTTAAGCTGTTCTTTGTTTGGCTAAGGTTTTCTGTTTCTGTTTGTTTCAGAAATGCTCATGATTTCATGTTTGCTGCCTGTAACTGGTTGTATCTCATTGTTTCTAGCAAATAATTTTAACCTTGTGCTGTTATTTGTCTGTTGGCTGACTTTCTTACTTAGATTAAGATTTCTTTCTCTAGAGATGGCACATGCCTTTAATCCCAGTATTCAAAGTCTAGAGAAAGATGGATCTCTGAGTTTGAGGCCAGCCTCATTTAAAGAGCAAGTTCCAGGACAGCAAGGGTTATACAGAGAAATCCTGTTTCAAAAAAAAAAAAAAATTCTTGTCTAAAGAGCAAGTTCCAGGACAGCAAGGGTTATACAGAGAAATCCTGTTTCAAAAAAAAAAAAAAATTCTTGTTCTCAGTGTACTCGGTAATTTGGAGTATACCAAATTTTTAAAAATATATTTAATATATTGAATACAACAAGTATATATTTTTGAATATTATATTCCCATGTAATTCTTCAGTGGTGTCAGTGTGTCTGTTGGAGCTCATGGTGTGCCCTAGTTTTCTAGACTGTGATTGGTCAAGGCCCTAGTATCTTGGTCAGCCTGTGTTTCCTTGACTTCCGTGCTGCCCTTTGTTCTGTCCCTCTGTGGGTTTTGGTCTAATTAGCACAGGCATAGCTGAAGAGTGGCTTTCTCCACGTCCCTCCTCGGGCTGGGGCAGGGCTTCTGCTTGCTAGATAGAAAGGCTGCTTTTTGTTCAAAATGGTAAGGCTCCATAGATGCAGACTCCTTGGAAAGACTCTTTCAAGAAACAGAGCCAGCTGCCTTCATGGGCCTGTTGAATCAAGAGAGCTCCCTCTTGCAGCCATTAGAGTTCCCAGATGAGGTGTCCATCGATCCACTTCCTTTGGACCACAGTAAAAACTTCCTAAGCTCCTCATGTAAGGACCGAGAAAGAGCTACACATAGCTAACAAGAGAGCTCCCATACTGGCTCTGTTAAAACAGAAGGTTCTGACACCTGAGGTTGATGGAAAAAAAAGATGAGAGAAAGAGGGGAATCTCCAGGAAGGCCTTGACGCAGTGGAGGCTACCTGAGGAAGACATTCAGATCACTACTTTAGCAGTGATTTTCATGCTTCTGCTAGGAGGTACTCTGGGCTGTGGGCTTTGGGGTTTTAGTGACTTACTTGTTACTTAGGTGTTGTTTTCTCCTAATTATGAGAGCGGTAAACATCCACTCAGTTTGTGAAAACTGCGTTAAGTCTGAGTAGAGGACAGTTGAGTACTTGGTGCCTTTTGTGGGCTTTCTCAGTGGCTGCTCCACAACCTCACGACACTCATTTCTACATATGATGGGAAAGCCACTTGGGACCAGCTGTGGTAGCTCGCTTGAGTGGGGACTGCCTGCTTAGAGGACCATAACACTCCCCTCTGGAGCTAATGAGTGAGGATGAAATAAGTGAAGATGGCCTCCTTCTGTAGATGATGGGCCCTAGGGGATCGGGAAGGGACAGGACAAGAAAGTCACCAGAAAGTGATGGGAGATGTCAGAGGAACCCCTGAAGCTCTTAGGAACCACAGGTTGCAGGTGTTCAGGGGGCACACAGGCTCTGTGATCATCAGTTCACTTTGAGAGGCAGGGAGCTGGAAAATGTGGCACCAAAGAGAGCCCATTTTAGGCCTTGTGACCAAAGCCATAAGAGACTATCTGGTAGAGGCCCAGAGCTACTTCTTGGGGCTGAAGCATGCGTGAGCAGGGAGTGGTATCAGGCACAAGCTCTGAGGGAGTTGATCAGAGACTATCAGGTGTCCAGTCCGCAGTCAGTGTCTAGGCCATGCTGACCAGGCCATGTCTGTTTATAGTTTCTATTTAGAGATACAGGTACTTTAGTTTTGGAAGGCTTGAGATGTTTATTTAATAAAGGAATTATTTTTATAAATTTGCTATAGCTATTTCATTCAGTAACTTTTCTCACCATTATATAAAGATGTGGGGTTTAGCTGTTGTTTCATTTTTCAAGATAGGGCTTCTCTTTGTAGCTCTGGCCACCCTGGAACTGGATCTCTAGATTAGCCTTGCCTAGAACTCACAGAGATCCACCTGTCTCTGCCTCCTGAGTGCTGGGATTAAAGGCATGCACCACCACTGCCTGGCCTAAAGATGTGCTCATTTTTTTTCCCATAGCTAAAGGGCTCATTCATTTCGCTGTTTCCCCCATAACTAAATATCTCCTCAGCTCTTCTTTTTTTTGTTGTTGTTGTGTGTGTTTTTTTGTTCTGTTTTGTTTTGTGTGCATGTGATGCACGTATATGGTATATATGAAGTGCATGTAAGAATTTGTGGGTGGTATATACATTGTGTCTGGGAAGTATGTATGCAAGTTGTGTGTGTGTGGTGTGTGTATGTGTGTATGTATGTAGTGTGAATTGTGTGTGTAGTGTATGTGTGATATATGTATGATATAGGAGGGTGTATGCATTACATATGTATTGTGTGTGTGGGTGAGGTGCATGAATCCTCTTAAGACTGTAGACTTGTTTCTGCTTGTCACAGCCTGAGAGTGACTCTTTGTCTCTCACTGTCTCCCTGCTCTTAGGTTTGGTTGGAATGGCAAACCCTTCCTAAACCCTCTCTCTTACTATCCTGCCTGTGTCATCTGGAAACATGGCCGCTATTCTGGCAGTGGCCTACAGTCACTGAATGGGGATCCACATACCCCTGGAGCTCCCTCCACCTGTACCTCTGCACCAGATTTCTAAGTCAGTCTGTGTGCAGACACATGCCCAACCAAGTGGAAGTGTGTATCTGATAGTTTCTGGAAGCTGCTCCTGGGATGAGGATCAAAGGAGAAACCAGGCATTTAGAAACTGTCCTTAAGGGACACAGGCAGCCCAGGCCTGAATATGGGTCTGTCTGTGTCAGAGTAAAGAGAAAGGTCAGGGTAGGAGGGACACTGTAGAGAAAGGTGGGCCAGCAATAGCCAGGAGTCTATAGCATGACAATGCCACAGGAAATTCTGGTCAAGTGGGGGAGCACCTATCAGGTGTCAGAGGACGTGCTTGGCCACCTTGGTGGATGTAGGAGGGACCCTTCAAGAGAAGGACGCTATGTTGGAGGAGAGCTTATGCCAGGGAAACCTGTCTTCAGTCTGCCTTTGTGTTAGTTGAATGGCCCTCAGTCCCTGCAGCTGAGCGGAGCCCTAGAAGGATGTCTGGGCTCTCTGGATGTCTAGATGAGGCTCTGTAGGGCCCTTGGATATCCTGGCCTCAAGAAGGATATCCAGCCTTCTCATTCAGGTGCCCCTTCTGGTGTCTTCCTGTGTCACCCCCGCCCCTGTCCCAAAATGACCTTCCTCGTTTATTTTCTGCTTCCTTTGGTTTTTGAAATCCTGTGTGGATAAGAGATGATAAAGATGTATCTATTGACCTTCTATGCTTACAATTTCTAGGATGATTAAAAACAAAAACAAGGGCCTGGAGATGGGCTCAGTGGTTAAGAGCACTGAGTGTTCTTCCAAAGGACCAGAGTTCAATTCCCAGTACCCACATTGGTGGCTCACAACGATCTCAATTCCAGTTCTAGAGATCTGAGGCCCTCCTCTGTTCATGTCTTTGTAAACATGGTGCACAGACATATATGCAGGCAAAACATCCATACACATAAAAATAAATAAATATTTAAAAACCGAAACAAATATTGTAAAGGGCAAGTCCATCCAGGAGTGGTAGTTATATATACCATTAAGAAAGGTGGATCTGAGTTCAGCTAGGCTCCATAGTAAGACCATTGGACTATGGGGTATTCTCATCTGGCAGAATGTCTAATTTTTCTTTCAAGCTCTGGAACGTCAAGGTAATTGTGGCTGAAAGGAAAAAAAAGCACATCAGTTTTGGTATTGATCAAGGGCCTATTTAGTCATTGTGAGGCTGAAAGCAGACGCTGACCCCTCTTCATGACACCCTTTGTCATCTGTAACTGTGGAAGCTGTTCTGCTGGTGGCTCAGCCATCCAAGTTAATTCCTGGTTCTGTGCTTACAGGTCACCAGCTTGGCCTTTACACAGCAAGCAGCAAATGGGACTTGGGGAACCCACCTGGCAACTTGTCCACAGTAGCAGCAATGCCTGTGTCTGAGGATGTACCCCTAACTGCCTTTGCTCTGGAACTCCAGCATGCCCTCAGTGCCATTGGTAAGCTACACAGAGGTCCTGAAGGTAAAAGTGACCAGTTCCTCAGGCTACCCTCTATACCGGGAGGAATCTTGATCCGGGAAGGCTCTATGCTAAGTGAACCCTCCACATTAAGGAATTTCCAGACTCTGAGATCTTCATGGGAAAAGATTATGTAATAGTATGTGATGTATTTGAAACCCAGAGACATTAAGAGAGTCCTTTGCACAGACATCTCCCCATGACAGGGCCATAGTTTTGGGTTCTGAGCCTGTTGGGAATATATGCCAGCACTCTGCTTGCTGGAGTGAGTGTTGGAGTCGATGGCAATGGAGCTTCCTGACCTGACGGAAAATGCCCTTGGATGGTAAGGTAGCTTTGGTAGGGAGTTGGTTAGAATGAGACCACTCTCTGGCCAACAGCTAGAGTATGTTAGTCCTAGGATGAAACCCAGAGCTGATCATCCCTCAGGAAAAAGCTGTTAAATTTTAGAGCCTAAGGTTGGCAGGATGGCTCAGCAGTTAATGATGTTTCACACCAACCCTGACTGGTGTGATCTCCAGCCCCTTCACAGTGGAAGGAGAGAACCAGGAACCAGCGCTGCTCCCGCCTCTGTGCTCATGTACACCCCCACACAGATAGACAGATAAATACATACTTAAAACTTTGGAATCTAAGAATAGGAAATTAAAACTCAGAGAAATTCTTGAGAATTTCCAAATTTATAAGGTATTCTGTTTTTCTTAACATTAAAAAAAAAAAACTGATTCTTTGTGGATTTCACATCTTGCTTTCCAATCCAACTTATCTCCCTGTCTCCTTGAATCTGCCTTCTGCCCTTGAAACCCCTTTCCCCACCCCCCAAATCAAAATCAAATTTAAAAGAAAAGCTAAAAACCAAAAAAAAAAGAATCATCATCACCACCACCGCCATCATCATCATCTTGTGAGAGCTGTAGCATGGCCTGTTGTCACACAGTGTGCCCTTTACTTCATTTATCTTTGCTTGCAAGTGTTCATTTTCACAAGTCATTGGTTTGGATCGAGGCCACTTTTCTTAACATTTTATTTACAAGTGTTTATGTAATTTTGAGTGAGCATATGTTAAGATACTCATGGTGGGTTATAGTAAAAGTTTCAGGAATGTCTCTGTAAAATGGTGTAATAGTGAATGCAGTAGTTATATCCAGTGATCATAAAACAAGATACTAGAATATCTATTTTAGTGGCACAAACATGTTATTTACTTTACAGATATATAAATCATATAAAACAGTGGTTCTCAACCTGCGAGTCACAACCATCTGAGGGTCACATATCAGATATTCTGCATATCTGATATTTACATTTATAACAGCAACAAAATTACTATTACAAAGTAACAATGAAATAATTTTATGGTTGAGGTCACTACAACATGAAGAACTATATTAAGGGGTCAAAGCGTTAGGAAGGTTTAGAAACACTGATATAAAACATTAAATAAGGGACTAGAGAGATGGTTCAGTGGTTAAGAGTACTGAATGTTCTTCCAGAGGACCGGGGTTCAATTCTCAGTACCCACATGACAGCTCACAACTGTCTATAACTCCTGTTCTAGGGAATCTAATGCCCTCATACACACATATCTGCAGGCAAACCAAAATAAAATAAAAAATATTAAATAATACAAACCAAAGATTTGTTAAATTGAAAAATACCACAATATCTATTATTTATAAATTATTCTTAAAAAGTTAATATAGTGGTATATATAATTTTAAATTATTGGGTTTTTTGTTTTATTTATTTATTTATTTATTTATTTATTTATTTATTTATGTTTTGAGATAGAATCTCACTCACTCTATAGCTGGCTGTCCTGGAATGTGCAGGCTGGTGGTCTTGAACTCACATAAATCAGCCTGCCTCCCCTCCAGAGTCCCAGATTAAATGTGTGCACCATCATACACAGCTTGTGTGATTGTCTTGGTCTTTGTTCTGCAATCCATAGTGCAGGTGTATAGAAAGTTCCATACGTTTTCAGTGACATTGGTCAGATTGCTTAGGCTATATTCAGTGCAGTGTCAAGTTGCCCTGTGGAGAAAACTTTATTTTTAGATAATTATAGAAGAAATGGCAAAAATAAAGAAAGCCCTCCATGACCTTTCCAATGTCCCCTATAATAACACCACATATGATGCTAAGACTACTCTCCAGACTCATTAGCTGTTCTTGGTTATGCATACATGAACATGTATGTATGTGAATGCACATGTGCCCCTTCCTTTGACAGAGTCATGGCCTGGTAGCCAGGACTCTGCCAATGCTGCAAAACTATCATTGCCATAGAAACACTTCCCACTGCCACATTCTATCAACACCCTGCTCACTGACATCCAAACAACTACCCTTCATCTCCAATTTTTGTCATTCTGAGGCATTTATAAAAATAGAATCATAGCATGTGGCCATGTGAGATTTTCTTTCTTTTTTAAAGTATGGAACCCTTCACAAATTGGCATATCATCCTTGTTCAGGGCCATGCTAATCTTGTATTATTTTGATTCAGTTTTAGCATATGTGCTGCCAAAGAGAGTATGACTGGCTTTCTTTTCTTGATATGGTGTATTTACACCACTGAAGGCATGTTTCAGTTTATATGGCCACTCGTTATTGAAGGTGTTTGGATAGTTTCCAGTTTAGAACATTGTGAATTAAATTGTTGTAACATTTGTGTAATGGATGGATTCTTTTATACACATACATTTTTATTTCACTGAAGTCTGAGTATGTTCAGTGTGATAGGAAACTGCCAGGCTTTCTCCACAACATCTACATCATTTGTATTCCCACCGGCAATGTGTGAAGGACCAGTTTCCTCACATCCTTGCCAGTATTCTGTATCATGACTATTTTAGTAGGATCATAGTGATAGCATGCCCTAATTTCATGTATGTATTTATTTACTCTTTTCTTTCTTCCTTTTCTTTTGGATAGGGTCTTGCTGTACTGTCTTGGCTGACCTGAAGCTCTTTGATTTCTTCAACTCTTGTTTTTGTTTTTGTTTTTAACCAAGATTTCACAATGCAGATCAGGCTGGACTTGAACCCCCAGAGATCCTCCTGCCTCTGCCTCTACCTCCTGAGTGCTAGGATTAAAGATTGTTCACCACAGTGCCTGGTCTATATGCCCTAATTTTAATTTGCTTTTCTTTGTTGGCTTATAACACTAAACATTTCGTGTACAGATTTGCTCTCTCATGTATTCTCTTTGATGAAATGTCTATTTATATATTCTGCTTGCTTTTTTTCTTTCTCTTTTGGTTAGTTTTATTGAATGCTGAGGCAGGGCCTCACACATGGTAAACAAATTCTCCACTCACTTCATTACAACCAGTCCCTTTTTCTCATTTTCTGATCGGGTTATTCATTCTTTTACTGTGAAGGCTGGTGGAGAAGGGGCCTCAGTTTAAAGCCAGGTATGGTGATTACACACCTATAATCCCAGCACTTGGGAGGCAGAGGCAGGAAGATTGCTTCCAATTTAAGGTGGCCTAGTTTTCAGTGAGCTCTACGCCAGTCACTGCTACATAAAAAACCTTGACTCAAAACAAAAAGGTTTTGAAGAGTTGTAGGATCAGAGGTAGATGGATGTCACATGTGTTCCATCCCCCTCACCATGTACAGCTATCCTTACTGTCAGCATTCCTTCCCAGATGGATCTCCTGTCACATCACCATTGCCCAGGGTTCAGAGTGGGCATGAGGGGTCACTTCTGTTGCTCTTGTGTGGGTTTAGGTGTGAGTGATGATGTGTGTTCACTACTACAGACCACTCGAGGTGTTCTCAATTGTCCTAAGAGTGCTCTGTGCTCTGTCTGCTCATCCCCTCTCCCAGACGAACCCTAGAGACTACCACTGACCTTTTGTTATTTCCCTTATGATCTGCAATTCAGGATATTTTTCCATCTGCTTTGTTCATCTGTGCATCCCTGATTGAGCTGGGCTAGCTTGCAAGCTCCAGGGACCCTCCTGCTTCTTCCCCTCCTGTGCTGGGACTGCAGGGAAGCCTGGGTTTTCCCATGGGTGCTGGGATCTGAGCTCAGTACTTTACCAGATGAGCCATCTCTCCAGGTTCCCCAGTTGGTTCATATTGTTGAAATTTAAAGCCCATTGTGTCTGCTTTAGACAACAGTTTTCCATAAGAAATGTTGTGAATGGTTTTTCCTGGTCAGTGTCTTGTTCATTCATTCAATGTCTTTTACGAAGCAGGAATTTTTATATAATGCAAGCACACCTTATTGACTCTTTACTTCTTATATCATGTCTTTGAGCTGTCACCAGACAGTGCTCTGCTTATCAGCTGGTCTGAGTCTGGTGAGAGGGAATACACACATGTATATGACACTGCTGCTGGGGAAGCGTTGTAGCAGTCTTTCTTATCAGGGTATCTTTGGATGTCCAGCCTCCAAATGATAACACAGAGACAACTTATTAATTATGGAAGCTTGACCTTAAGCTTCAGCTTGTCTCAGCTAGCTTTTATAACTTAACCCACTTATGTTAATCTATCTTCTGCCAAGTGGTGTTACCTCTGTTTCATCTTGCACCTTCTGTTTCCTCTCTGTGTTTGGCTGTTGACTCTGCATTTCTTCTTCCCAAAGTTCTCTAGAGAGAGAACCTGGAAGTCCCAGCTACATTTCCTGCTTAGCTATTGGCCATTCAGCTTTTGATTCCATCAGTTACAGCAACACATCTACATACAGTGTACAGATATTTCACAACAAAGCATGAGCAAGTAGCTCACCACTCAACTCAGATAGGCAGCCAATGACAAACTAAAGTAGGGAACCACCAAAGTCTAACTGGGAGAACCAGTGAGTTTTATTCAGTTTCTTACAGGAATATGGCTGGGTTCACTTACAGGAGCAGAAATGACCCAAAGACAACTGCATCACCAAAAGGCCACCCTATCATGGGTGACAGACATGAAAGCTGAAAACCTAGAGCTTATTACATAACCTGTAGGCAGCTTAACATGTTGAAGAGCATCATTTCCAGGTGGCCTCAGCTTCTCTCCAGGTAGCTTGGCTCAGCTGCTCTGAGAGTGTCTCAGCAGTTCCAATGCTTATATAAATATATACCCTTGGAGAGGGAAGAACCTAGTGAATCTGGTCAGTTTCAGTGACTTCCTAGAATTATGTGAGTTTTTTACTTTCTTAGCTTATAGAACTTCCCTAGAGGATAGAATACGTCTTCTCCCCTTATAACATCCTGTTCTTTCACCCATTTTTAATATCCTGTGTCTTCATGAGCTTCCCTCTAAGATGGGAGATTTTATCTAGGAGGAAATTGCCACACAACACCTAAGTAAATTTACTGGAGTGGGCAGCAAGGAACAGCAGACACACTGGTTCACTATCCGCTGGTCTCTAGGGCTCAAGAAGGCTGCTCAGGAATCTGGAAAGCAGCTCGCCTTGTGTATTACCCTCCCTATCTCAGGACCCAGCACATTCAGTGGTGATTATGAGAGCTACAATTAAGAGGGAAAGTGGCAATTTTAAGGGCACCTAGAGAACAGTCTTGTCAGTTGAACCAGAGCCCCCATTTAGAAAAGCCACATTGTGCCCACCTTTGAGTCGGGTGGCCACCTTTGGTATGTTTCTTTCATTTCCAAGGGCATTGTGACTGAAGAATCCAGGCTGAGACCATTTCTTATCGTGGGAGGTGTTGTTCCCTTGTCCTGTAGCTTCTCTGGATCAGGAGCCTAGAAGAGAATTGGCCTCCTGGTGGAAGAGCTGTCCAAGCCAGCAGGGGCCTAGGCTAGCAACCTGGCTGGATGGTGCCTTTAGGCTACACCCCACACAGTAGAGACAGATAGTTGTGGTAAGCCTCCTGACTTTAGGGATGTCTGGTTCAATGAGGCCAGAGGTTCCCCTCACCTAGACTCTATAGGAGAAAGCATTCTGCCTTCCTACACAGAACCCAGAGCCTTTGGCAGACAGAGACGAGATCAGCATTGTCTAATGGGAAGAGGTGGAAGTCTTGGCTATGAGAACCTAGAATACTGTCTCTAGGGAGCTCTTCAGTTCTTTCTATAGCTCTAAACTCTAGCAGGGGAGCTAAACAAGAAGAGCACCCTGAGGGTAAATGGATCTAGCCTGGGTTCAGAACAATACCTCCATGTTTTATGCAGCAAGATATTTAGGAAGGCCTCTTAATGGGAGGAGGTGGAGAAAATGTCGCCTGTCTATGTCTGCTACTGTCCAGGTTGAGGAAGCACTGACCTCAGTGCATATAGGATCTGCCCTTTGTTTTTCGTCTCTGTAGTGGGACACATCTACCAGCGTAAAAAGTTTTGCCGTTGTTCTGGTTGTTGTTTATTTCATTCATTCATTCATTCATTCATTCATTCATTCATTCATTCATTTATGAGGCAAAGTCTAATTTTGTATCTCTGGCTGTCCTGGAACTCCCAGAGATCCACTTCTCTCTGCCTGGCTACATTTGTACAATTTAACTTGGGTGTTGTGATAGCCACATTCCAGTAGCCTTCTCAAGTGTAAAGATATCCTTATTCTACATGCCTCTAAGAAACGGCAGCTAATTAAAATATGATACTGTTACCAGATTCAGTGGTATTTTCTTGTAGTCCCAGCTACTTGAAAGATAGAGCTGGGTCAATTGCTTGAATTTAAAAGTTCAAGGCCTGCCTAAGACCCTGTTGTGTGTGTGTATGTGTGTGTGTCTTATGAATTTGTTTGTTTGTTTGTTTTTGAGACAGGGTTTCTCTGTGTAGCCCTGACTGTCCAAGAACTCACTCTGTAAACCAAACTGGCCCCAGACTCAGAGATCAGCTTGCCTCTGCCACCCCCCCCCACTAAGTTCTGGGATTAAAGTTGCACACCACCACCTCCCTAATTGCACACCACCTCTAATTGCACACTCTTGGATAAGCTTGTTGAGAATGATTTTTTGTTTATTTTTTGAGATGATGTCTTAACTATGTAGCTGGAGCTAAGCCTAACTCAAAGAATGTAGAAAAGACTCTAGTCTTGAACTCTCAGAGCTCTACCTGCCTCTGCCTTTTAAATACTGGAATTAAAGGCCGTACTACTACAACTGGTTTGTTAAAAATGACTTAAGGGGCTGGAGAGATGACTCAGTGGTTAAGAGCACTGGCTGCTCTTCCAGAGGACCCAGGTTCAATTCCTGACAACCAAATGGCAGGTCACAATGGTCTGTAACTCCAGTTCCAGAGGATCCGACACCCTCACACAGCCAAATATTCAGACAAAACACCATAAAAAAGGAATGATTTAAGATTTAAGTCTCTTTGTATATTATTATTAGCTTTCCCATTGCTAGACCCTCTACCTATGGCCAATGTACTCCTGAAGCAGCTTTCTGAGAGGTTACTTTTCACTCTGCCTTGCTCTTGAGCCACATCTGACCTTTTCTTGACTAATTGGAGAGGCATGAATGTGAAAGCTTGGCATCTGTATATGAAGGAACTAGATTTGTCTCTTGGCCACTTTAGATGTGACTTTGGGAAATGACAGGATTTCAAGTTTTACTGTCCCTTGCTGTCCATGTTCCAGCTTGTGCCCACACATGTAATGGTAGGATTGACTTGGTTTGTGTGTCAACAGAAGACCCAGATTCGGAGAGGCATCTTAAAAACTTGCCTCATCCCCATGGCCGGCAATCTCTCCCAGGGGGCTGACCTCAGGGACAAGGTGTAAATAGCACTCCTGCCCTTTGCTTGTCCTTAGAAGTGGCTGCTGGGACAGACTTCTGAAATGGGTGGTTGTTCTCAGGTCCTGTCCTGCTGTTGACCAGTGACAACATCAAACAACGCCTTGGTTCTGCTGCTCTAGACAGGTGCGCTTCTGCCCCCCTTGTGGTCCCATGTAAAGAAATGTAATCAACCTGAATTTCTCTCTTAGCTGCCCTTCCATAGCCCTGAGATGGACCTCAGTACCAGTACCCCTGTGCCTTGGTATCTGCACGTTCCAGAATGTTCCTCATCGAGCTATACCCTCTACTCTGTATATGTGCTTGAGAACCGTCAGAGGTCCCAGGAGACAACAGGCTGTCCTTATCATGCAGGCAGCTCTGCATCTCACCTTCTCTTAAGCCACCTTCTCATCTCACCTAGCCACGGCCTCTGCTCAACTGCCCAGCTCCAAGTCCCCTCTGCTGCTCTATGGGAGAAGTGCTAATGAAGATGAGGAGCTTTAGGAGACTCCATAGAAAGTGAGATGCCAGCACTCAGGAGGCAGAGGCAGGCCAATCTCTCTGAGTCTGAGACTAACCTACTCTACATAGGGAATTCTAGGCTAGCCAGTGCTATATAGTGAGACCCTGTCTCAATTTTTTTTAATTTTTAATTAAATTTTTGAAAAAGATGAGCTGCTGCCTTACTTCTTCCAGTGTTCATGAGTACCGGCTGTCCAGCTGGCTGGGGCAGCAGGAGGACATCCACCGGATTGTGCTATATCAAGCAGACAGCACACTGACACCCTGGACCCAGCGCTGCATCCGTCAGGCTGACTGCATCCTCATTGTGGGTTTGGGTGAGCAAGAGCCAGCAGTGGGTGAGGTGAGTGCTCGAGAGGGCTTCCATCCCAGCACCCCGTTTATCTTCCTTTATTTGAAATACTTGAAAAGCTCAGAAGAGGACCTACATATTTGCCATCCAATCTTTAGAGACCTTTTCTCTGTGTAGCCCTGTCTGTCCTGTACTCACTAGGTAACCAGGTTGGCCTCCTCTCTCTGCCTTCCACATTGCTAAGAGTAAAGGCATGTACCACCACTGTCCTGCATGAAATTTGCTTTTTCAATACCTAGGATTTTGATTAAGATCTCACTGTTGGCCTGGAGAGGTGGTTCAGAGGTTAAGGGCACTAGCTGATCTTCCAGAGGTCCCGAGTTCAAATCCCAACAACCATATGGTGGCTCACAACCATCTATAATGGGATCTGGTGCCCTCTTCTGGTGGGCAGACATACATGCAGGCAGAACATGATATAAAAGATAATTTTTAACATCTATTTTTAATTATTATGTATACAAGTTATTTCATAGGAACAAACAAGAACAAGTTATCTTCAGATACTTTCAAGTTACTGATCCCAAATTGATTACCTGATTGTGGGTTCAGTTTTCTTTTGTGAATGGCTGCAGGTATGGCTGGAGTGCTCCATGTCCTTCCCAGGAATGAACACTTTCTATCCACTCATTTCCTTTAACTAAGTAGTATGAAGTGACACCTCTTCATTTGAATTAATGTTCCCATCTCCTCTCTGTTTTACCTACTCGGCTTTCATTTCAAGCATTTGCCCTCCTGTCTAATCTCGGAGCAGCTAAAGTCACCCCCCTCTGGTATGTGTTCCCATTATGCAGAAAATGTGCTATTTTGCAAGGCAGATACCCAAAAAGTGCATCATCTATGAAGGTCACAGCATACATTCACAAGGCAGTGTTTGAGACATGGGAGGAAGCATCCTGTCTCATACCCTCCTTCAGGCACTCTGGCAGCCAGGTTGGCCCCCAGAATGAGCCATTTTTATAGCCCAGCTCCTAACTAGACCTGTCAGACACTGTGCTCTTTGGGTCCAGCTGTCAGGCAGTATTAAGTGTAGACTTTGGAGATAGCACTGTGGTGGCCCTTGGTTCTGTACCATGCTCAGTCCTTAGCCTTTACCTGGACTTCCTAACCAGGTCTTATTCTCCTCAAGCTGGAGCGGATGTTGGAGAACACAGCTGTGCGTGCCCAGAAGCAATTGGTCTTGCTGCACAGAGAGGACGGTCCGGGCCCTTCCCGCACAGTGGAGTGGCTCAACATGCGCAGTTGGTGCTCTGGCCACTTGCACCTCTGCTGCCCACGCCGTGTCTTCTCTAAGAGGAGCTTGCCCAAGTTGGTGAGGCTTGGCGGGCTGGCCCAGCGTGACTTAGCCCTGGCTACATTATCTCTAGCCTCCTGTTATACATTTAGAACTGTCTTTCTGTCCCTTTATGCAGCATCGGGGGGGGGGGGGGGGGGGGGGGGCTTGCGGGTTCTCACTAGGCTTACCTGTTCTGCTTCTGAACTCTATGACTGTAACTTTGGACCTTGCAGATGAAGGGAAGCACAGCACGGAGAAGCCATCCAGACCTGGAAACAGTGAACCCAGGGATCTGGGCTTAGGTTTAGGATCAAGGCAGAGCGTCTGAAGTTTAGCTGAGGCCCAAAGAGATCCCTTCAGAGCAGAAACAGATACAATCCTAAGACACTTCTTCCTCTGGCTATCTTTAGTTTTTTGTGCTCAGTGTGAAAACTAGGTAGTGGGAAGCACTGGGGCTGTCCATATGTTGTAGACCATTCAATACCCACAGCTCAATGGACGGCATCCTTTTGACTGCATCCCTGCCTGAGACCATATGCCCCCAAGAACACTATCTACATACAAGGCCAGTGGAGAGACTCCTGTGAGAACATCCTGAGGGGTTCTATGGTCTTAGGAAATTTAGAAGCTTCCTCTAGGTCTGTTTGTCCTCTGCCACCACCCCTCAGGTGAGCTTGTACCCTGTCAGGCACTTGGGTGTCCTGCAGAGGCTAGGATTTGAATCAGATCAGGACATGCAGAGTTTTCGCCGGGTAAATGCACCAACCTCAGTCTTCCCTTGGCTCCTTTCAGATTGAAATGTACACACGCGTTTTTCAACGACCACCAGACCGTCACTCAGACTTTTCCCGCCTAGCACGGGTGCTGACAGGCAATGCCATTGCCTTGGTGCTTGGAGGGGGTGGAGCAAGGTGAGCCCCCACCTAAGTGTGTGCCACGTGTGTCGGAGTGACAGTTAACTCTCATAGGCTTTACTCTGAGCATGAGGAGGATGGTATTATGGTGCCACAAATGTGAAGATCCTTGGACCAAGCTAATATCCTCAGGAAAGAATCCCCATGAATGGCAAGGGTGTGCTCTGCATGCCAAAGTGTCTGGGTACATGTGTGTTTATTGTCCAAATGTTCTGGATTTCACTGTTAGCAGTTAGTAGAAGAAAATGTGTGTGTTGTCTGACTGACTGCTCAGAAGCATTTGTTTGGTTAGCCTTGAACATTGTCTGTTCCTGTCCTTTGCCAGTTCCCTATTGGGCACCCCATGAGGTTCTTTCCATTTTAATATATTCTCTATGGAGGAATGACCTGCTCTGCTCATGAGCTAGAGAAATATCCTTTAGTTCTGTAAGCTTTGGATTCTTTAAAGGATTTTTAGCCCATGTATTTCTTGTCCTGAGTTGTCAACTGACCCTTGTGAGCTGAAAGAAGTGGAGGTTTAGGGCATCATGAGGGGAATGAAGTAGTGATCCAGATATGCATGAAGGGACCTGCCAGACTTCACATCTCCCAAAGAGGAGGGGTGCTTTGGAGCTGGCCCACTATGAGCTGAGTCCTGGCTCTGCTCAGTCTATAGTGAAGTGACACCCCTGTGCATGCTCATTGTATCTTGAATCATGAGAGAACTGGCCTAGAGGAGGTATGTGACATGGTCAGGTAGGGGAGGCCCTGATCCTTCCTGTGGGCCTGGATAGTAGAAACTTAGAACAGCTAGGTGCTGACATGGTACTGGTTTTCAAGTTAGGCCAGCAGCAGTTTTGAAGAATCCACCATTTGGCTCAAGGAGTACTTAAAAGCCAAGTGTTCTGCAAGGCACACAAGAAAAAGTCCTCTGCCCTCCCCTCCTGGAGCCAAGCCTATAGACTTTCTAGAAACAAATACTTTCCACTCTTTGGATACTGACTTTTCTGTGACCCTCAATAGTATCCTACCTGACTAAGTGTGTGTTTCCTTAAGTTTTAGATCAGTGACTTTCTAACCCTCAAATAACCTCTGTCTGTTGGTACTATGTCTCATCTGCCTGTGGCTCTGTCTCTGTCCCTCTCTCCCATAATCTTCATGAGGTTTCATCAGGAGAGTGTAGCTCTTTCAGAAATAACTCCTATCCATAGGACTCTGAACATTTCCTTCTTAGGAGTTTCTGATCATGGTAGTGCACACCTTTAATCTCAGCACTCAGGAGGCAGAGGCAGGAGGATCTCTGAGTTCAGCCTGGTCTGAAAAATAAAAAGAAAATTGAGTTATAGGATATCCAAGACTGTAAAACAGAGAAACCCTAAGAAAATAACAAAGGAGTTTTTGACTTTGTGTGAGCTTCAGCTCCATTTCTGATTCCATCAGTGTAACAAAAGATACTGCCCTCAGCTGGCTCAGACAGACTGGATCATCTCTGTTCAAGTTTGCCAGGGCCACACCTTCCCAGCACACCATCCCCCCCCCCCCTTATCTTTACTGATTGCTTTCCACATAACTGTTGGAAAGACACCCTGGAATTTTTCTTTACCATCATCCTGAAAAATGTCAGTGTTATATTTCTTTGTTCAGCTCCATTTTCTACATCTCATGTCTTCCTCTGTAGACATTTCCTGAAGAGAGGCTGTGTAGAAGGTAAACATGTTAGCACTGGACCCATCCGAAGACATTCTCACTCTGCCTTCATTCTTGGGTGATAGTTTGGCTGGGCATAGACTTTGAGATGAAAATAGCTGGGATGACAGCACACGCTTTTAATCCCAGTACTAGGGATGCAGAGGCAGGTGGATCTCTGCGTGTTAGAAACCATCGTGGTCTACAGAGAGAGTCTCAGGACATCCAGGACTATTACACAGAGAAACCCAGTCTCAGAAAACCAAAAGAAAATAATTCCTGAGAAAATTTGCAGCATAGTTGTTTGGTGTGTGTGGCTCTGGTATTGAGACTGTCAGTGCTGCTTTTATTCACTGGTCTTTGCATTTCCTTCTGGAGACTTATGGGGGTTCTTCTAATCTTGGAACTTTGGAAGAGTATGTTGGTATCTCAATAGTGCTGATGTTCTTGCCCATGACTGGATTTTCCCTAGGCCCTTTCAAATTTGGAAATTTATGAGCTTCAACTCTAGGACATGTTCACTTTTAGTTATTTTATTTTATGTATATGGATATTTTATTTACATGTATGTCTGTGCACCACATGTGTGTCTGATGCCTGCAGAGGTAAGAAGAGGGTGTTGGATCCCCTGAAACCAGTTACAGACAGTTGTGAGCTAACATATGTGTTGGGAATTGAACCAGGTCTTTTGGAGGAACTGCCACCAAGCCATCTTTCTAGTCCTGAAGTTCATGTTTGCTTGTCTGTGTTCTCTCTTAATGCTGGTATCTTAAAGACACCTCTGATTCTCATATCTTTTAAATCTTTTTGTTCTGTTTTCTTGGAGATTTTTTTTTCAGTTCTATCAACTATTCTTTTTTCTGATAAAATGTTTTCAAATATTCAATTTTATTATGTATTTTGTTTTGTTTGAGGCATGTTCTCCTTATGTGACCAAAGTTGGGCTAGATTTTAAGATTATCCTGCCTCAACCTCACAAGATCTGGAATTACGAGTATATTCCAACTTGTGGGCAGCTTTTTCCCTCCCATACCATCCTCATTGTTTTACCGATGCAATATTGCATTGAGGTTAGTGTATAAAGGTTTCTGGCCTGGCCTAGCCCTATGGTCTGGACCAGCAGTCCCAAATATCACACAAAGTCTTATATTAATTACATGCTGCTTGGCCTGTGGTTCAAGCACATTGCTAGCCAACTCTTGCATTTCAACTCAACCCATTTCTATTATTCTGTCTTGCCATGTGGCTTGTGGCTTATCTGAATTTCTTTACATATTGCTCCTTTGGCAGCTGGATCTTGTCTCTTCTGACTCTGCCCTCCTTTCCCCTTGTTTATGCTCAGATTTCCTGCCTCCTTCTAAGATGCTTTGCCATAGACCAAAACAGTCCCTTTATTAACTAATGATACTCACAGCATAGAGAAAGACATTCCCATATCAGGCTATCATTGACACATCCTTTATTATTGCTTTATTTGTTTCTTGGCTTAAAGTTTCTCATATATACTCATATGTCTAGGTTCATCCACTCAGCATGATAGTTGAGGTTTGTATCTTGATGGGATTCATGGTGGTGTGGCTGGGCAGTATTTAATCATCACCATGTTCTGTGCAGCCTTCTTCCTGATAAGATGTTTGGGTTGTTTTTCTGGTTTCAGTTATAAGAAACAAAATTATAATTATCATCGTTTTGTAAGGGTATGTTTTCTTTCCTCTTGGACATATTATACACAGGAATGGAATTACCTGATCATGGGGTAGTGATATTATTTACATCAACACCAGCTCTGTGTGAGAGTTTAGTTTTTCTTATTACCCTTGGTGTTGTCAGAATTTAAATGGTAGCCACTCTAATGGGTGTGCAGTGGTGCTTCTTTGTGATTCAGATTTGTAACTCACTCTCTTGAGCCTTTTCGAGGTTGTGGGGTATCCATTGGAAGTCTCCACCTATTTTGAATAGATTATGTCTTATTGAGTTTGGAAAGTCCTTTCTTTATTCTTAGTGGAATTATTATTTTATTGTTGTTATGCCTGTATGTATGTCTGTGTGAGGGTACTGGATCCTGGAGTTATAAACAACTAGTTATGAGCTGCTATATCGGTGCTGGGAATTGAACCTGGGTCCTCTAGAAGAGCAGTCAGTACTCTTAACCACAGAGCCATCTCTCCAGCCCAGAGACAGGGCCTTTTACTGGCATGGAGTTGCCAAGTAGACCAAGCTGGGCTTCCCTTAGCCCTGCTGCTCTACAGACCTCCAGCACTACATCAATTATGTAGTTAATATCTTACTACTAACGATCTACAGTGATTCTTTGTATCTAGCTATATTGATTCAACTTCCCATTAGACCTGTTAGCTCTTTTGTAGCTATTCCCTCTGTCTGTCTGTCTGTCTGTCTGTCTGTCTGTCTGTCTGTCTCTGTCTCACACACACACACACACACACACACACACACAATCCAATTTGAGAGTTAATTAGTAATTAAGTAAGACTGGAATAAAAGATCACTGGACAGACAACTATCAGGGGAAATCAGGTCTGCTTGATAAATTGCAGCCAATGAAACCAAAGTAGCTTATGAGTTTATCGTATTTATAAAGTAAATTCTGACACAGTGGAAAGATGGCCCTGTCTGTAGTCTGGAACAGTGTACCCGTGATGCTGAGGAGGAGGAGGACAGTGAATTTGAGGCCAGCAGAAATTAAAGCATAAACTAGAAAGTGTCAGCAAAGCAAAAGTGTGGCTTTGAAAGGCCAGGTAAGGAAAGGTTAAGATGCAGGAAGCCCTGCTGTGTGAAAGTGTCATGCAATGTCACAGCTGCTCTGATGTCAGGGCAGCATTGTCTGAGTTAGACCTGATTTCAGCTGTGTCTGCCTTCTTTAAAATCCTGTGTTGGTGGCTTCACCCCAGTTGGGTTTTGTGTCTGTAATCTCCACTTCATCCTGCTTATAGGTTCTTATGTGCTGTCAGTTTAATTTTTTCAACTCCTGATTTGTTTTGTTTGTTTGTCTGAGACGGGGTCTCTCTCTATATAACCCTGCCTAGCTCTGCCTCCAGAGTGCTAGGATTAAAGGCCTGTGCCACTATACTCGGCTCTCAGACTATATTGTTTTGTTTTGTCTGTTTGCTTTTTGAAGAAAGAGGGTCTCTCTATGTCCTAGAACTCACTCTGTAAACCAGGCTGAGGGCTGGAGAGAAGGCTCAAGGTCAAAAGCACTGGCCACTCTCCCTGGTTCAATTCCCAGCACCCACATGGCAGCTCACACCTGCCTGTAACTCCAGGTCCAGGGCATCTGGACTCTGCGGACACTGCATGCACGTACTGCACAGGCATACATGCAGGCAAAACACCTAAACTAAAAATAAGCCAGGCTAGCCTTGAGATCACAGAGATCCACCTGCCTCTGCCTCCGGCATGCTGTGATTAGAGGCCTGTGCCACTATGCCTGACTCAACTTTTGTTTTTAGGAGTTCTACTTACTTAATTTTTTTTTCTGGTGTTATTGCATATTGTTCTTTTTTATGTGCTAAATATATACACAGTAAATAAATTTTTTAACCATTGTGGTGCAGTGAAGTATGTTCACATTGTACAACTATCAGGCCTATTCATTTCTAGATTATTCCATCATCCTAAATAAACTGTATTCATTTCACATTCACTCCCCTTCCTCATAACCTCTGGTAGCTCTTTCTACTTTGCATGTTTATGAATTTGCCTCTTAACAAAACTCCTCTTGTAACTGGAGTCATATATCTATCTGTGTGTGTGTGCTTCTTTTACTAAGCATACTAATATCAGTACAGTCACACATACAGCACTTTGTTCACCCACAGCTCTGGTGCTGAACACAGACTGTTTATACCTTTTTTACATGTATGATAGTGGGGATGAAGCCAAGTGCCATACGGTAGGCCAGAACTTTATGTTTCTAGTTCCTCAGCCCACTTTCCTTGTTTATTTGTAGTCTTGTCTTGAAGTCATGAGGTCTTGTCTTCTACAATTGGTTATGTTTTGTTTGAGGTTTTAGGTCATAACTTTAGCCTGGGTTTGAAAAATGTGGGGAACTGAATTTCTGTTCTTAGAGGGGCTGGCTCATCTCTACTGTGACTCCTGGCAGCCCTTGGGGTTTTACCAGGACTCCCTCTCCTCTGGAGGGCTCTCACTTCCTCTTTCCCACCTACAAGTGTGGTACCACTTGTTGAGCTTGTCAGCTGTGGTACTGTGTTGGGATCACAGTAGACAGAAGCCACACAGTTACCTGTGCATCTCTGACGAGAGGGTTTAAATTCTACTCAGACTCCCTCTGGGGCCCCATTGTCTGTGGCCATGCAAACCTCAGGTTCTGAGGTGGGAAGAATAGTCAGATTGTGGGCTCACAGAGTATATAGTTGAGGGGCTGGTCTGACTATGGTGCTTATTTTCTTTCTCTGTTCTTACTGGTGAAGAGGCTGTGCCCAGGTGGGTATCCTCAGGGCCCTAGCAGAGTGTGGCATCCCAGTGGACATGATCGGAGGGACATCCATTGGGGCTTTCATGAGTGCTCTGTTTGCTGAGGAGCGGAGCTACAGCCAGATACGGATCCGAGCCAAGCAATGGGCAGAGGTAAGCAGATACCCTCCACTCTCAGGAAGGCTCTATTTTCAACGGACAGGCACGTAGGTCAGAGCATGGCCTGTGTGGCAGAGGGAGAGCATAGCCAGAAGCAGGTGACAGGAGGTGGCCCTAGGTAGGTGGGGGTATGACCCTAAGGCAGGTGGTGGGAACTGGCTTGGTTTGTACCCTGGTTTTAACTGATGGGTTTACCAGGTGACACCACGGAGGACCAGTGCCAGTGAAGGGGAGCTAGTGGATCCAATAGTCTCTGGAAACAAGAGGCACAGCTACACCAGGGCTACAGTGGGGGGGGGGGTGATGCAAGACAGAACTAGAGTCAGTCAAGACCAGGAAAGGGTACAAGCCTCATTTCTTTTTTAAATTTTATTTTATTCTTGAGAGTGTTATATGTGTGCATAATAAAATATAATCATATCCACCTCCCACTTACGTTCTTAAACCCCCATGGTCTCCCCAACATGTCTTCACAGTTTCATGTTTTTTTAACCTTTTTATTAGTTCTTTGAGAATTTATCCAGGATATTTTGATCACATTCAATCCCTCCCCCAACTGCTCCAAGATTTTCCCACTCTCTGGCCGTGCCTCAGGTTTCTGAGGCACAGGCAAGGCAGGACATGCAGCCTTGGTTAGTAGGGGCATTGCAGCATGCTTGGGAGACATTCCCTGTTGCCTGCTCCCTGGCCCTGGATGACTCTGGAGAAGGGAGTAGTACTGCCTTGGTTTGAATCAAACCAGGAGGGGCTGAGTATGGTTCTAGGCTGCACAGCACAGGAGATGTAACTTGTCATAATGGACACCAGAGTCAGAACAAGAGCATCAACCGGAATCAGAGGAAGCAGAGCAGCTTCCCTTAGCTCCATCTTGCCAGCAGGAAGCTCATTGCCTTCTCGAGGCTGGGCTGCTCCTGTGGGACAGATGGAGTCCTGCTGAAACCATGCGTGGGATCAAAAGATTCTGTGCTCTCCTTTTTCAAAGAAGAGAAAACTGGTCATCTTCATGCCAAAACTGAGGAGTGGACTGTCTGCTGCATCCCACAAAGCTAAGGACACAGCCCAGGGCTCTCTGTCCAGAGATATTTCTTAAATGGAATGAGTGGCCATTGAAAAAGAGAGCCTGGTGCATATCTTGTCCTTGGTGATATGCTAGCAACCTTAGGGGTGGTCTGTAAGAGCAGTGACCACAGGAAAATGTGTTTAATTGGTATAGAACAGCTTAGAGTGTAACATAGATTGGGAAGCCCAGCCCAGGGCCTGTGGGAAGTGTTTTTCCTTCTCTCCTCCTGCTCATCTGGTACTGAAGATCAGCAATGGGAAGAGTCAGGGCACTTTGGGCTGGCCCTCCCACCATCCTGAGGGTGAACTAGGCCGTGGTACCTTGTTGAGGTGGCTACCCTGCAGGAAGTACAGCTGGACACAATGGGGATGGAGCTATGGACATACCTGCCCACAGCCATGCTAAAGAGATGGCTGGCAATGGGGCAGTTTGTCCAGAGGCTCCCCAGACAGGCCCTGGGCAGAGTCTCAAACTGTCTTATTCCTTGCTTTCTTTGTCACTCATTTGTCTTATGGAAGGGTCTGGAACTGGTGCTCACTCTACTGTGTAGGAAAATTCGGATGTTCAAAGCACAAAGGTCTGCTAGACTCAAGGGCTCTCAAGGTATAGCTGTGTGAGGGAAGGCGTGGAGCTCAGCCCCACAGGGAGTGCTTTCCTGAAACCAGGTGGTTGGACCTGTGGATCCTCCTGGCTGTCTATGTTTTTGATGCAGAAATGTGATTTCCTCAGTCAAGGTCTGCCATGTCTCTAGGATATGACATCGATGGTGAAGACTATACTGGACCTGACCTACCCAATCACATCTATGTTTTCTGGAACTGGCTTCAATAGCAGCATCAACAGCATCTTCAGAGACCGGCAGATTGAGGTGTGCCCCTTCCACACCTGGCTTGCCCTGGATACTGAGTGACCTTGACATCATCTTGCTTTCTCTATGTTATCTGTCCCTAGATGGGTTTTGCTAGTGTAGGACAGGGAACAGTTTGAGAGGAATTTCCTCTGATCCCTTTTCTCCCAACAGGACCTGTGGCTCCCCTATTTTGCCATCACCACCGACATCACAGCCTCTGCCATGCGGGTTCACACAGATGGTGAGAGCCTTCCCCAACCAAAACACCGTCAGGTCAGCTTAGGGTCAGCAGCTCTAGGGCCTTGGGCAGGTATGGAGCATAGTTGGGGGGTGGTCCGTGAAGAGTCACAGGCAGGTTTGCATAGGGTGGGTAGAGAAGTAGGCCGTCAGGAGTAAGGATGTCACATGGATAAAAGGGCGTCCCAAAAAGGAAAAAATGGGGATGTACTCAGGCTCAGGGGTCTTCACTTGGGTAAAATGAGATATCTCAGAACCACAGAGGAATACTTTAATGCAATCTCTTTTAAAGGCAGACGCTTTGGGGATGAGAGATCTGGTGGTGGTCTGTCAAGCTTAGTGTTCTTCCTGGAGGTAGGATCTATGAGCTTTCAGACTGACAGAGATAAGGCTCTGATTGTCCAGTGTAGGACAAGGACCACAGAGAGCAGAGAAAGAAAGGTTCCTTCCTAGCCCTTCTCCCACCAGACCTTTTTGATGCTCCAGGCTCTCTGTGGAGGTATGTTCGTGCAAGCATGTCCTTGTCAGGCTACATGCCCCCTCTTTGCGACCCCAAGGATGGACATTTGCTGATGGATGGGGGTTATATCAACAACCTCCCAGGTACTGCAGAGGATGGAGGAGTGCCCCCCGTGCTGGTACATAGCTCTTTGGTCATTCTACCCTGTGGCTGCCTGCCACAACCGCCTCCACACCAGGAAGGCTGGGGTGGTACACGTTTTCCTTAGAGCATGCCAAGAGAAAATGTCAGGCTGGCATCAGCTTATAGAGAACACATGCGCATGTGCCTGTGAATGCACATGCGCACAGCATGCTCCCGGCATATGGCTCTGCCTGTTAGCACAGCAGCAACAGAACAAAGGCCAAGAAGACAAACCAGGAGCAATTGATTTCCATCTGTGCCCACAGTTGGAAACTAACAGCCTGCAGGTGTTGGGTGAGTGAGGCCATACCTGCTACCTGTTGGCTACATATTCAGAAGAGCTCAGAACACAGTTCTGTGCACATGGCTGTACACAAGCTAGGACATCTGATCTCCTGCCTTTATAGGCTCAGAAAGAATACTAAAGAGGGACAATGTGGTCCCCTGGTGGAGCCACCAAGAGAAGCAGGGCCCTCTTAGTGCTTAGGCAGACCTCTGAGGGTCTGCCTCCCATCTGTTTTTCCCGTTCCTCCTGGGGTGCTACCCTGTAACCTGGCTCTGCATTTTTAACCTGAGTGGTTACCAGGCTACCTTCTTCTCCAATAGCGGATGTGGCAAGATCTATGGGGGCAAAAGTTGTGATTGCCATTGATGTTGGCAGCCGGGATGAGACAGACCTCACCAACTATGGCGATGCCTTGTCTGGATGGTGGCTACTTTGGAAACGCTGGAACCCCTTGGCCACAAAAGTCAAGGTAGGATTGGTGCCAAATGGACTCGATAGCCTATTTGGGGCTGATGCTCTCATCCTCTGTGTCTATCCCTGGCAGTAGGGATATAGAGGTGCCTCCCATGCTCAGAGTCCAGCAGATCTGGGTCAGTTGTTTGTACTGCTTCCCAGGCCCCAGACTAACTCTGGGACACAAAGGGGCTCACTAGGTCACATCTTTAGGACTCTAGCTCAGAATCCATCATGTTTCTGGGCCAGGAGGGAGGGCCAGAGTAGGAGACTCAGCATTTTTGGCAGGTATTGAACATGGCAGAGATTCAGACGCGCCTGGCCTATGTGTGCTGTGTCCGGCAGCTGGAGATGGTGAAGAATAGTGACTATTGCGAGTATCTGAGGCCTCCCATCGACAGTTACCGTACCCTGGACTTCGGCAAGTTTGACGAGATCTGTGTGAGTGTCAGCAACCGACTACAGGGAAGAGGGGCTAGAGGACCAGTTCTCTGATTGGGAAGAGGGGCCAGAGGACCAGTTCTCTGATTGGGAAGAGGGCCAGAGGACCAGTTCTCTGATTGGGAAGAGGGGCCAGAGGACCAGTTCTCTGATTGGGAAGAGGGGCCAGAGGACCAGTTCTCTGATTGGGAAGAGGGGCCAGAGGACCAGTTCTCTGATTGGGAAGAGGGGCTAGAGGACCAGTTCTCTGACTGTTACTCTTCAGCCTCTTTCTGAGAGCACAAGAAGAGGTTCCCTCAGGTTCCTGACGGGACCTCCTATGTACACAGGAAGTTGGGTATCAACATGGGCGGACAGTGTTTGACATCTGGGTTCGGAGTGGTGTACTGGAGAAGATGCTGCAGGACCAGCAGGGGACGAGCAAGAGGAAGGCCTGTGGGGTGAGAAGCAGGATGGAGGGTCTGGCAGGGTGGGGGTCCACTGCACTGGCAGTATTCTCTGCACCCACTCTTCCTGTGTGTGGCCTGAGATGGGTGATGTCTGGCCCTGTGCTGCCTTCTACCTCACTCCAGGTGCTCACCTGCCCCAATGCCTCCTTTACGGACCTCGCTGAGATTGTGTCACGAATTGAACCGGCCAAGGTGGCTGCTGTGGACGGTGAGTTAGGTGTCCAGAAAGGTTGGGACAGGCTACGGGTAGCCAGACCCCACTTCCTCTGGACCCTCACTCTTGTCCTTGAAGATGGCACTGCACTTGAGCTCTCTTGACCAAGAAGCTTAAGCACTGCTGCTCCATTGTGTCAAGACCCTAGACCATCTGTCCACCCCAAGAGTTCTCATAGCAACGGGATTGTCCCCTAGGCCACTCAGGGTTCTTCCTCATCCTAACCACATTGCAGACCTTCAGGGGAGCCTGAGGGCCAGGTCCAACAGCCACTGCTGACCTACAAAGCCCTGCAGTGGGGCTACCAACCACCATCCCCACCCTGCCCCATCCTGCCAAGGAACAGTGTTTCCTGCAGCATTCCCTGTTGCATACTCCATCCTAAAGAGGGACTTGAGAGGTACCCTGGGGGCTCCCAGGCTGAGAGAGCTCCCCAGACACTGAGCTGAGTGTGTGCTGGCCTCTCCTTAGACAACCCTGACCAGGTCCCCTGTGCATACTTAGTAGATAAGGAGGGCCAACTGATAGACTGTGAACACACTGTGGAAGGAGGCGAATAAAGCCAATGTGATGTATTGCTGGGTCTGCCCCAGCTTCCTCTGGCAGCCCTGGGACTGAATAAAGGGCTGTGTATGTGTTACCATGGAGGTAGGGACCAAGAGTCTGTGGCCACGGTCCACCTTAGCTTTAGCTGTGCTGAACATAGCTACTGTCCTTGGGGAGGGGACCATCAGTGTAACACTTTCTTCTGCCTCAGATGAATCTGACTATCAGACAGAATATGAGGAGGAGCTGCCAGACATCCCCAAGGAAACATATGCTGACTTCCAGAGTGCTGGGATTGAGTCGGACTCTGACTCGGTGAGGGGCTGTGTCCACTCTGAGGTCCCCAGAGCCCCTCGTCTGTGATTCTGGGCTGGTCACTCCCTCCCACTGCAGGTGATGCAGCCAGGGATCTAGCAGCCCCTACTTTACACATCTTCCATGTATGATTTGCTTCCAGGAGGATGAACCTTCACTGTGGCAAGAGCCCTCGGTGACTTCCCAAGAACACGCCCAGGACTTCTGCCCTTGGCTCCCTGGTCAAGATGAACAGGGGCCAAGACTCTAGTGCCTTTCCTGCCTGGACTAAAGCAATACAGCACAGCCCTCCCCTGGACTTGACCCCTAGACTGAGGCTGTGCCTACTCCTTGGAGGCTAATTAAGTTGATGAGATCCAGCTGGATGGTGTATCCATCTGGTTTCTTCCAGGGACATAGGTTGTGTTAGAGTGTCATGGTTCTCTTCTCTTCACTGACCTTGTATCCTCAGCAATGCTGAGGGCTCTGAAGCCTCTGTGAGGCGTGGGAGCGTGGGATGGCTGTGTAAATAAAAGTCAGTCTGATTGTGTTGGTAATACACTCGGTGTGAAGGTTGCTATGGCAAAGAGCTAGATGGACCTGAAGTCTTGAAGGTCCCAGCAGGGTGGTCATATGACCTCTCAGGACCCTTTTGCTGGTTCCTGTAACCGCTAGGCAGCAATTGTAAGCTAGGCAGGCAGGATGCTCCAGGTCTGGATGAAGCTAGGTTTCCCCCCAAACCAAGGTGAGCTCCGGGGTTTCTCAGGCGTTTCTCGCCCCGGCATACTTGGGCCCTTAAGTGGAAGAGCTCAGCATTAGTTATTGGAGGGTTGCCCGGGGAGGAAAGTCTGCGGGAGGAGCCACCTTTTAGCCACGCCCTACTCGTCATCATGGAGGTGGTGCCAACCGAGGCCTGGCGTCAGGAGGCGGAGCACCGCCCCCGGGTCCAGCCGTGCTCTCCTACAGTGGCTGGGCGCGCAGGGCGCTGGGTGCGGCCATGCGGGGCCCGGGCCTGAGTGTGACCCTGACCCTGAGGCCGAGACCTAGCGCGACCTCAGGCGCGGTACGGCTCCCCCGGCAGAGGCGGCGGGCGCGGGGCGCGCTCTGAAGCCCGGGGGATGCGCGGGCACCGTGACCATGGGTGCCGCCGCCTCCAGGAGGAGGGCGCTGAGGAGCGAGGCCATGTCCTCGGTAGCGGCCAAAGTAAGGTGAGTGCAGCGGGCTGACCGGAGGTCAGGTAGCCGCTGCCCGTTTCCGCTGTGGTGTGTGCTGCTGTCCCGGCCCCCTGTGGCTTTCCTGTTCCCACTAGAGTGGGCCTCAGGCCTTACAACCGACGCCCACAAACTGGACAGATTGAACAGAAAGCTGTCGGAGCTCCGTTGCCAGGATGCCCTGGCTCTCTGTGGTGGGTGGAGAGAGCCCACCCCTTCTCTTGTTGGTGTGGAGGGTAGGGTGGGGTAGGTCTGATGGGGAGGAGGGTCTTGCCAATGTCGAAGGCTGGTAGCCAGCATGCACTGACTGTTCTCTCTGCCTACCCTGCAGAGCAGCCCGAGCGTTTGGAGAGTACCTGTCCCAGAGTCACCCTGAGAACCGCAACGGTGCAGGTAGGGGCACTGGAAACGAAAGGGCTGTGCAGGGTTAGTCCTCTGCCCCAGGCCAGGGCAAGGGCCAGTGGAGTGTGAGCCAGCCTAGATGCCTTGCTGGCTTCTCTTCCACACATCCCCTGCCCTTCAGAGCCCAGAACCCCAGGAGGAGCTCCAATCACCCATCTCCATGGCGCCCTCCCAGCCTGGGTTGTTGGCATGGCAACAGGCCTCTTGGCACCCCCAGGGCTGGCACCACTGTCTCGGGGGCCAGCTGGTCGCGAGGGGGAGGGGAGAAGTTGGCACCAGGCAAATGGGTGTATCTGCAGGCTTGGGGGGGGGGGGAGATTGGTCTGTCTATTCTTACCTCTGATGATGCACAGGTAGTAAGGCTCATCTGTCACCCCAATACACACTCTCACAAGGGTTTCGGGGCCAGATAAGAGGAATAGGACACCTTGCAGAACTCTTTCTAGCTACCCGAGCCCCCTCATCAGGCTTGGTGTTTGCTGGGTGTTTGTTGCCCTCCATGTGCCCAGAAACTGGGAGGGTAGACCAGCAGGCTAAAGGTTCACCTGGTGCCTTTCCCTTAGACCACCTGCTGGCTGACGCCTACTCTGGCCACGACGGGTCCCCAGAGATGCAGCCTGCCCCCCAGAACAAGCGCCGCCTCTCCCTCGTCTCCAATGGCCGCTATGAGGGCAGCATCTCAGATGAGGTGGTCAGTGGGAAGCCGGCTACAGAGGGCCCCCAGCCCCGTGTGTACACCATCTCCAGAGAGCCAGCCCTGTTGCCCAGCTCTGAAGCTGAAGCCATCGAGCTAGCAGTGGTAAAGGGGAGGAGGCAGCGTCACTCTCACCACCATAGCCAGCCCCTGCGGGCCAGCCCAGGCAGCAGCCGTGAGGACATCAGCAGGCCCTGCCAAAGCTGGGCAGGCAGCCGCCAAGGCTCCAAAGAATGCCCAGGATGTGCCCAGCTGGTCCCTGGTCCCTCCCCTCGGACCTTTGGGCTTGAACAGCCACCTCTACCTGAGGCTTCTGGCCGCCACAAGAAGCTGGAGAGGATGTATAGTGTTGATCGAGTGTCTGGTGAGGGGCCTTATCTCTGGGCCTGGGCAGGTTTGGGGGTATCTCTGGCCAATAGTAGCAGCAAACACTGTAAAGCTGGGTATTATAGTATGAAGAATACCGTTGATTTGGGCTTATCCCCCTCCCCCAAATCCTGTGAGTTGTGGCCTCCCTCAGGTCCCAAGCAAATCCACCACAGAGTTGATCAAGGATACTTCTTGGAGGAGGGGGCCTGGGAGGGTCTTGAAGATGTAAGAAGCAGGGCTTAATGGAAGATAAAGCTGTCTTCAGAAACTACAAGGGAGGGAAGTTACTTGGACCCTGAGATTAGCCATGGTAAACTGGAGGGAAGGGTCGGAGTACCCTGAGGGCATGCTGTTTTCACCCTTCCCCACAGGGCCACCCCCCCTGCCCTGGCTCCAGAGAATAGTGTGGTTCCCTAGGGGACCCTGGGAACCACACTCAGGACTTGTAGCTTACCCTCTTGTGGGGCTAAAGGGAGGGAAAGCTGAGAAGGGCTATGTCCAAAGGAGACAGAAAGACAGGCTCCAGTTTTGGAGGATGTCCTTCCAAACTATCAGGAAAACTAAAGGGGGAAGGGCCTCAAGCCAGGGGCTGCAGAGAAGCTCCGTGGTTAAGAACACTTACTGCATCTGCAGGGGATCAGACCTCTCCTTTCCTCCCTTTCCCCGGCTCTCAAAAAAAAAAAAAAAAAAAAAAAGAAGAGGTTTTTTTGTTTTATTTATTATATATACTGCGTTCTGCCTAAATGTCACCAGCAGACACCAGATCTCATTACAGATGGCTGTGAGCCACCATGTGGTTGTTGGGAATTGAACTCGGGTCCTCTGGAAGGGCAGCCAGTGCTCATAGCTCTGAGCCACCTCTACAACCCCTCCTTTTGATTTTTTAAAGCCTCAAGTCAAAGAGGGTGGGTGGGTAGGTGGTTACTTCCCGGAACCCCACTCTGAGCCAGTCTTTTTCTTTCTTTGAGAGGATTCTGTCCTGTTGCCTTGACTCTGCTACTGCTGCTGGCCCAGTGGGCCCAGAGTTTCTTCCCAAAATGGGGGGAATCAGGCTTCAAGACACCTGTCTTTGCTAGCTATAGCCTCCGCTCTCTTCTAGATGATGTCCCCATTCGTACCTGGTTCCCCAAGGAAAACCTTTTCAGCTTCCAGACGGCAACCACAACTATGCAAGCGTGAGTCCACTGTCCACTACAAGAGTCCAGGACCGGGTTGCCTATTCCTGGGGCTTAGGAAATACTGACAGCCCTTGTCTGGCCTCTGGCTTAGTGAGGGCTTCTTGTGAACAGCAGCACGTAGCACACTGTAGCAGATCTGTTGATGGGTCAAGCTGATGCTCTGAGTCCCAGTAGACAAGGTTGCCTCCTCCTGAAGACTGTATTCTACCTTCATTTATCCCTGCGCCCTTCCTTACTTACATCCTTCATGGACATCCCCTGCATCCAGCCCACTTACTCATGGCCTCATATCTTCCATTTCTTGCTAGGGGACCTGACCCAGACAGAGTTGTAGCTGATAGCGCCAGCACTAAGTGGTTTGGGGTGGGGGATTCTGGTCCTCAAGCCTACCCCAAACCCCAGCCTCATTGTGCTTCATATGTGACGGGAGACAGTTACCAGGGGTCTCTTGGAGGTCTGTTCCTCTTTATCTGACATTCGTCTAAGTTGTCCTCCCGAGGATATGCCTTAGAAGCAAGGTCCCCACACCAAAGCAGCCCTACTCCACCTCAGGCAAGCTTCTGTAGGACCAAGCCCCATCCTTGTCTGGCTGGAATCCAGAACCTGGTAGTCTGGGCCAGTGCCTCAGCCTCTGTGCCCTTTGACAGCTGGCCTTGGGTCTGATAGACATCTTGTTGGGAGGAAACAAGCGGTTACCTTCAGGGGACCTGGGGGGCTGAAAGGAGCCAGAGATCCACACTTATTTTCCCTTCTTTCTCTTGCTGCCTCTTCACACGGTGACCTCAGCATCTCGTAAGTATGCCATGCAGTGTGCACTTAGGGGCACAGCCATTGTCCTGGGGGACCCTCCCACCCTTGGATAGATGTCTGCAGGTCAGGGACCCTGGGCCTGGGCAGTGAGTCCAGCTTCCTGTGGACACCGAGGCCTCAGCAAGGCCTGCTGGCACCTGGGCCTGGGATGCTCCACTGGGCCCCTGTGCCTGCACCTCTGTCTCCACGTCTGTGTCCCTCCTGCCTTCAGCCAAGGGCAGTGCTGACTTGCGGCGGTTTCTCAGGGTATTCAGGGGCTACGCGGAGAGGAAGCGTCGGAAACGGGAGAATGATTCCGCGTCAGTAATCCAGAGGTAGGGCCTGCCAGCCACTCGCCACCAGGGTCTGTCTCTGGTCTGCACTGGCCTGGCCAGGGCCCTCCTGGCCCTGGAAGACCTGATGGGGGAAGGGTGGTGGCGACCACTGGCCTGGCCCTGCTCTGGGGACGTGGCAGGCAGGGAGAGGCCATGTGACCAGGCTACATTTCAGCCCCTGGACCTATACTTAGGGTACATTGATAGTCATACTGCAACCAGCTGGCCAATCCATGTTTGTCTAGCCCCAAAGCCCAGAACTGCTCATCCATTGGCAAAGCGTACTCTCTCCAACTTCTACCAACCTCAGAGGTGTAGCTGGGAAACCATTTGTCTATTTCAGACATGGGGTCTTGGCAGGGCACAAAATTTGGGGGAAGAGAGAACCTGTCTCCCTAGTGGGGAAGAGACAATTGAAACCCTCAGACCAACTTATGGGTATGGGTTCAGGCAGAAGATACTAGGATGTCTCTGCGATAGAAGAGATGACTGTGAGAAGCCTCAGCAAGAAACAAAACTGTCAGGAGAGATATACATGTCTGGTCTGGAAAGGTCTCAGGAGGAGGCAGGGTCTGTATGTGAGCCTTGGGGATATCGTCCTGTATCCAGCTTCAGTGTGGTTAGGGACCAGGTGGGCAGGAGCCACCATGTGTCCTCATGGACCCTCATCACCCCATGGTTTCTCTTTCAGGAACTTCCGCAAACACCTGCGCATGGTTGGCAGTCGGCGGGTGAAGGCCCAGAGTAAGATGGCTACCGGGGGGGAAGTGGGCAGTGTTGTACTTGGCAGGCTGGGGCTTCGTGGCAGGCTGGGGCTTTGCATGCTGGCAGTTCACCTCCCCCCAATCTGTTTTAACGCTACATATTTAGTGGCACCGCCTGTTTGCCATGCTCTGCCTTCCCCTCAGGCCTTTCCCCCTCACAGTGTCTGCTCCTGTCCAGCCCTGTTTCAGTGTTCTGTCCTGCGTCTCCAACAGTGTTCTACCTCACCCAGGCCCTGCTTGGGCAGTACCTAGACCAGTGCTCTGCCCCGCCGAGGCCCCATTCTAAGCCATAGTCCACAGTGTCCCTTTTGTCTGCACCCTACTGTCCTCCAAGTTCACACTCTGTTCCTAGTATCTGTGCTGCTACAGGAAACCTACCCTTGGTCTTAGTCTACTATATGTGACTTCAGGCCCCATCCTTGTCAGCTCCTGGCCTAGGGCCTGAGTCTGCTCTGTTCTTGCCCCCTCTGGCTAATGGGGGTTTTGCTCTCACTGCAGCGTTCGCTGAGCGGCGCGAACGGAGCTTCAGCCGGTCCTGGAGCGACCCCACCCCTATGAAAGCCGACACTTCCCACGACTCCCGAGACAGTAGGTGTCCAATTGCAGGCTTGCCCACTTCCCCTGACAAGTTACCTTAGACTCGTATCCCTGCCAAGGGTCCTATTCCAGTACCGCTAGGCTTCTGCGCTTTTGCTCTCCGAGCCTCAGTTTACCTGTCTATGGGATGGGAGTACCTGGCATCTCCTATCTCTTAGGTGGGCTTAACTAATGGCTAAGCAGTGCTAACTGGGACATCTGCAAGGTGGTACCCACTGTCTCTTAGGGCATACTTGGCCACAGGTGGGTTCCAGCTTCACATGTCTCTCCTCTTCCTATGTAGGGCTGCTTTCCACTGGTGTCAGTGGCCCAGCCCTGCAGTTCACCTGTAACTATAACTGTCTCACCTGCCCAGAGACCCTCCAGGACATGATTGGGCTTTATGGGTGGTATAATGCTGTCTTGTGATTCCTCTTCCCTCCTAGGCAGTGACCTGCAGAGCTCACACTGCACCCTGGATGAGGCTTGTGAGGACCTTGACTGGGACACAGAGAAAGGCCTGGAGGCAATGGCCTGTAACACTGAAGGCTTCTTGCCACCCAAGGTCATGGTGAGGCCTGTCCCTGGGTGCACCCCTTATGGCATTTGGGTAGATCCTTCCCACCGTGCCCACACTCCATCCTTGGCTTGGGCAGGGGTCCCCAGGCTCTACTTTAGTTGTGAAGGTCCTTAGGGTCTCAGCACTTTGCTTCCTAGGCTCTACCCTTGGTTACAACAGAGTAGAGAGGCATCACAAGACTCCCCCTTGGTGTGGGATGCATCTCATAAGACTTTCCCTGTCCCCCACAGCTGATCTCCTCCAAGGTGCCAAAAGCCGAATACATCCCTACCATCATCCGCAGGGATGACCCCTCCATCATCCCCATCCTCTATGTGAGTGTCCTTTCCAATTCTGCATCCAGACAAATCTTGGGTATACTCCTCACTCTGTTTACCTACTGGTACCTGAGTATCTTGGGGGCTGACAAGGGCTCTGATGTGTGACCTGTTTGTTCTCAGGACCATGAGCATGCAACATTTGAGGACATCCTGGGTATGTATCTTGCTCACTTAATCTGGTGGCTGGCAGGAAGTGTGGCCCAGCATAGGGGTGGGCAGTGCTCATAGCCCTCTGTCCACAGAGGAGATAGAGAAGAAACTGAACATCTATCACAAGGGGGCCAAGATCTGGAAGATGCTCATCTTCTGCCAGGTAGAGCCAGCCTTTTCTTTCTTGCCCAGGAGAAGAGGTCAGTGTGGTAGGGGTAGGGGTACCGAGCCCAAGATGCATATGTTTACATGGTGGGAGTGTCTGTGTGGATGCATTTGTGGACTGGGAATGTGGACATCTCATCCTAGCCTCTCTCTAGTGCTCCGAGGCCTAACCACGACCTCTTACAGGGCGGCCCTGGACACCTTTATTTGCTCAAGAACAAGGTGGCCACCTTTGCCAAAGTGGAGAAGGAAGAGGACATGATCCAGTGAGAGGGGAGGGTAGCGTGGGTTGCGGGAGGGCAGTCTTGGACCTGGTATATTCCTTCCAACTCCCTCCCTCCACCATGCTTCTCCCTGTGGAGTTCAGTCATGGGGCCAACAGCCCCGAGCTGAGGCCACCCATAATCCCCACCAGCTTCTGGAAGAGACTGAGCCGCCTGATGAGCAAAGTAAACCCAGAGCCGAATGTCATCCATATCATGGGCTGCTACATTCTGGGGAACCCCAACGGGGAGAAGGTAGGGACTCTAGACTCAGGAGAAAGATGGGCAAGGCCTTCTGCTTTGTCCTCCTACAGAAATCTCTCTTGTGCCCGGGGTCCTAAGCAAGGAGGGTAGGCCCTGCTCTTAGCCCCAGACTTATGGTCTTGTCCTTCTTGAAGTTATTCCAGAACCTCAGGACCCTCATGACTCCTTACAAGGTTACCTTTGAGTCACCCCTGGAGTTGTCTGCCCAAGGTGAGTTATCCCCGCTGACTGAATAGAGGGCTGCAGGAGGTTTGACTGTTCTGGGACCTGGTCAGGCCTGAGCCTCCTGGCTTTTCCCTCTCCTGCCTAGGGAAGCAGATGATTGAGACCTACTTTGACTTCCGGCTTTACCGCCTGTGGAAGAGCCGCCAGCACTCAAAACTGCTGGACTTTGATGACGTCCTGTGAGAAGTATGGGTCACACCCAGGCACCACCAGGCCATTTCCTCTGGACTGGGCCGCCTCTTGCACCTAGAACCACGTGGCCCTGGTCTTGCTCACAGCTACTTCAGGGACCCTCAGACATTGCTCAGGTTCTCGTAGGGTCTGGTCCTCGCTGCACCACTGGGCCACAGAGGCCACAGTCCTGTCATGCCTCGCCTGGAGGCCGCAGCATTGGGAATCCCCTCCATGGGGTTCATAGAAATAAGTGCAATTTTTTAAACACCCCTGAAACAATTTGAAGGGAAGCAGCATTACTAGTTAACTAGTTAAGCACTCTGCTACTAGTTAAAGTGTAGACAACCGGCCCAGTGTGTGTTCAGGTCCTCCTGTCCCCAGCCCCTCAGCCCTGCCGTATTTGATCACCAGCACCAGGATGGCCCATCCGTGTGGGGCCGGCACCATCGGGCTAGCTAGCCTGGCCCGGTCTATACTGGCCAACTCTGTCTGCTTTTACCCCTCTTGTCAACCCTTGCTTACTTTGACCTCATCTTGGCAAGGGGCAGCCTGGGCAGTACGAGGGAAGGGCCTCACTATCCTTTTCCTCAGAGGAGGCACTGGGTTGCTACCCGTTGCGCACCTCCTCAAGCCTACTCATTTCCCTTGCTGCTGTTGAGCTCAGCTTTTTCCAGTCCTGATCTGGAAGCCACATCCCAGCACAGAGGCTTAGGGGCTTGGTGGGGGCCAGCTGGGGCTGGGCCCTGGAAGGCAAGAACCTCACCAATATTGTAGTGGGGGCCTGGATCTGTCACCCAGGCTGGAAAGTCAAGTAGCTGGTGAACTGTGAAGTCCCCATGACTCCCTTCACAGTCTTGCCCAGGGTCTAGCAGGGTGGGCTCTCTTGTACATAGTTGGAGCTTGGGGGCAGGCCCCCCCTTTTGCAGAGCCTGGGGTCTGAGGGCACCTGGTTGTGTCCCTGACCAAGGATAGTTAGGATTGGGCTCTGAACAATGTACGATATCCCTTAGAGTGACCATTAAACTTGACCCTCTGCTGCAGCTGCTGTGTGGGCCTTCTCATTTGGCACTTACTCTCCATGTGCATGCCAGCCTGAGGCCACTGCTGCACGGCTTCCCTCACACCTGGGCCTGAACAGGGTGGGGCCGCCCGAACATCCACTTTAAGGATGCATACCATGGGATCTCCCAGAATGGCCGTCAACCGTCACAGGAGAGAGTGGGGACAGTATTTTCTCCTTATAGTGATAACAATCACTATAGAGAGGGACTGCGATCTTAGAAAAGGGTCTTAGGTGAACAGAAATAGTTTCTGTCCCTGCCTCTGTCCATGAGGATGGGAGAGAGAGCCGCCCCCAACCTCTTTCAGGCCACCCTGTTCATGGGACCAGAGCAAGAAGCCAGAGAGAGTGACTGTAGCCTGAGTTGTGGACCAGATATTCTCAGTGTCCAAGCTACAACCAGACCTAGCTACTTGACCATTACCTATGCAGTGCCAGGGACCAGAGCAGCCGGGCAGCTCAAGGGCTAGGAGTGGGGTAGGGGTGCACTATTTAACATGGCAAAGCCTGGCAGGCTTAAGGCTAGGTGCTGGGGACTGCCACCAGGACACTCCAGGAAGAACCAAGAGGAAGAAGCCAAGGTTTGGGTGCCACCATGAAACAGTTTGGGGAGGTTGACTTAATCTGTTCTTTCACAGAATCACATGTAGTTCATTCTCTCTCTCTCTCTCTCTCTCTCTCTCTCTCTCTCTCTCTCTCTCTCTCTCTCTCTGTGCATGTGCATGAATGTACATATGTCTGTATGTTTCTTATCACTGCTACATGGACTCTACATGTTGCTGTTATACAGGCTAGTGGATAGTGTTTGTGGTTCCCATCTCCCAACACTTCTGTTTAGGAGGAGCATTTAATCGTATGATCATGACCATAGCCCCAAGAACAGGCAAGCATTTGCTGTGAGTGACACTGCAGACTCACCCTGGGGTTTGGCTGGGGTAGCAGAAGTGCCTGCCCATAGTCCTGAAGGTTTGCTAGACCAGTGATCAGAGCTTCCTCATGCTCACAGCCACCAAGACAATATGACAGAAAGATAGCAAAACCCAGAAAGCACCTAGGGCCAAACATGGGAAAGTATAGGCAGCAAGGTGGTGGCTGGACTAGACAGGGAAAACCAGAGCATGGGACGGTATCCCGGTGTCCTTGACCTTCAGAAAACCAGAGCATGGGACGGTATCCCGGTGTCCTTGACCTTCAGAAAACCAGAGCATGGGACGGTATCCCAGTGTCCTTGACCTTCAGAAAACCAGAGCATGGGACGGTATCCCGGTGTCCTTGACCTTTTCTGAAGATCTACCACCCACTTTTCTCAATCTAAATTGGCAGACCGCCACCAAAAAACGTTGGGCAGAAATATTTGAAAGAATAAGCAAGGTGTTAGGAATATCTTTTTTCCTTCTTAATTGCGAAATAGAGTTTTACTATGTAGACTGGATGGTCTGAAACTATGTAGATCAGGCTGGCCTCAAACTCACAGAGACCCTCCTCCCTCTGCCTCCCAGATATTAAAGGCGTTCAGCAAGAATGTTTTAGTTAAGATGTGGTGTGAGTATGTGGTGGGGCTTAGGTATGCTATATATAGGTAGCATCCTACCACTAAACAACGCTAATTCTCATCTCCCTTTAAATTTTACTTTGAGACAAGGTCTCACTAACTTACCCAAGCTGGCCTTGAACTCATTCACCCTGTAGTTCAGGCTGACTTTGATCTTGCAGTCCTGCTGTCTAGCCTCTCTAGTGCCTGTCAAGTTCAGCTTATTAGTCCTTTTAAATAAAATTATTCTAAATTACGGTTATGTGTGCATGGATGAGTACATTCATGTGAGTGCAGGTATTTACAGAAGTCAGAAGCCATTCAAAAGAGGAGTTGTCTAACAGCCGCTGTCAGCTTGACACAGGCTAGAGTCATCTGAAAGGAAGGACCTTCAATTGAGAAAATGCCTCCATTAGATCCAGCTATAAGGCAGTTTCTTAATTAGTGAATAATGAGGACCCTGCCCATGGTGGATGGTACCTTCCCCGGACTGCTGGTTGTGGGTTCTATAAGAAAGCAGGCTGAATTCTGCATATATGTTACCGTTGTGTAGCTTGGTTCCCTTCTAGGACTCCGACAAGTTGGAGCAGGGGTTGTCTCTGACTCTCTTATTGGCTTTTGGGACCCTACTCCTCATATTGGGTCACTTTGCCCCACCTTAATACATGGGGAGTTGCTTAGTCTTCCTGCAACTTGATATGCCACGTTTTGATACTCAGGAAACCTGCCCTTTTTCTAAAACAGAAAGGAGTGGATTGGGGAACAGAAACAGAGTGGGGGTGGGGAGGAGGGACTAGGAGGAGAGGAGGAAGGGGAAGCTGCAGCCAGGATATAAAATTCATTAGTTAATTTAAAAAAAAGAAAGAAAACAGACTGAAAGCCACCTGGAGGTGAACCCCTTTAATTCTAGCATTCAGGTGGCAAAGGCAGGTGGATCTCTGTGAATTAGAGGCAGCCTGGTCTACAGAGTGAGTTCCAGGAGAGACAGGGCTACACAGAGAAACTCTGTCTCAGAAACAACAAAAGTAAGCAAATAAATAAATAAGAAAGAAAGGAAGGAAGGAAGGAAGGAAGGAAGGAAGGAAGGAAGAAAGGCTGAGCAAAACCATGGGAGCAAGCCAGTAAGCAGCACCCTCCATGGCCTCAGCATCAGCTCCTGCAGGTGCTAAGAACTAATCCTCTACAAGAGCTGAGCCATCTATCTCTACAGCCCTAGAGTGAACGGGCCAAGACCTGAAGACACAATGCAAGGAAAGCTAAATGGCCAGAAAAGTCATTCAGGAAGTCACTGCAGGAGGTAGTGAGGGGCTCCTTGTTACCTTGGCTTGGCGTGAGAACCAGCACTGAGAATTGACTGCTAACAGCTGTGCAAATTCAGTTGACAGGCCCTACCCTCTGCAGCCAGAAGTCTCCCTGTGGCACCTCCTATGAAGAGGCTACTGTCCCCAGTTAAGAGGGCATTGCCAAGTCATCCAGCTAGTGTCTTGAAGGAAGGACAGACTGATTATTCAAATAATCTGTTTGTTTTTTGTTTTTCCAAGACAGGGTTTCTCCGTGTAACAATAGCCTTGGCTGCCCTGAAACTAGCTCTCTAGACCAAGTTGGCCTGGAACTCACAGAGATCCACCTGCCTCTGCCTCCAGAGACCTGGGACTAAAGTCCTGTGCCACCACCACCACCCAGCTATTCAAAGTTCTAATCGCTCCAGAGGAAGCAGGGTGCAGGCTGCCCAAGCCGCAAATCCCACCTTTTTGAAGTGACTAATGTTGCAGGCTGATGTGGTCTCTTGTCCACTGTCTTGATGCATACACCTCTCTAATTGTCCAAAGGGCTTTGGAACAACAACACGGGTCATTCAGCCTTCTCCTGTGCCTCCTTTGGTGCTCTTAAGTGTGGACACTCTGACCTGCATGTTCAGGTTTATCCACACCACTCCAAATGGATGCCCAGGACAGTCCTGATGTGTGCCTCAGCAGAGTACCAACCTTCTGCATGGGAGCCATTGCACTGGGGTTGGAGCATTAAGGGTGTGTACCGATTTATGGCTCCTTTGCTACTCATGCTGAGAGGAAGTGTTTAGATGGAGGCACTGCAGCAGTCACATTGGTGGGGCAGAGAAGGCATAAGACCTATTTCTATAGGTGGTCCCAACACCTACAGGAAGGTAGGCCAGCTTTTCCACTTCTGTGTCATTGGGTACCAACTCCTCCTTCATTTGGGGCTGGGAAGCAGAAATGGGAACCACAGAAATTCAGCAGCTGCCCTGCCCCACTTCCAGGTGTGCGTGTGCACAACTTAGGTAATATCAGAACTGACCCAGGTTATCTATCTGACCCATTGCTAGGTCCCTACTGTGGAACCTAATGCTGCAAGATGAGACAGTGCCCCAAAGGCTGGGAAAGGGAACTGGCCTTGACCCCAAAGCCCACTGAGGGCTGAAACAACATCAGAATCTCAAAAATAAGATTCAAGATACTACAAACCAGAATTACACTGCTCCTAAGAGCCATGGAAGACAGACACCGAGGACAAGAAGACAGGCATGGGCAGGTTGTAAAGCAGTGCTCTGAATACTCGTAAGTTCCAGCAAGAAGAGGGGGAAGAAGACGTGGCTGGTGAGATACCCAGTCGAGAACACTGGCTCTTCTTTGGGTTCAACTCCCAACACCCATATGGCAGCTAACAACCTTCTGTAACTGCAGTCTTGGGATTTGACACCATCTTGTGACTTCCACAGACACCAGGGACTTACGTGGTGCATGGACACATGCAGGAAAAGCCCTCATATGCATAAAGTAATGAAATAAATCTTTAAAAAAGAGAACAGACTGACTTCTCAAGGTCCTAGAGGCTAAAGTCAGAGATCCAGAGGTTAGGGGTCTCTCCTATGTTTTCACATGTCTGTCATGCCTTCTTCATGCCTGTCAGGTGTACACACAGCAGTCACATTACCTACAGCGGAGGGCACATCTTTGGATTCTAGTTCCATGCCCTGAGATATATTTCTCTGTACTTCTGAGTAACTGGCTATAAACCTAGGATCTAACAAACCCTCCATTATTTTGAGAGAAAGAGCATGCCATGCTGTGCCTGTGACAGAGGACAACTGCAGGAGTGCACTCTCTCCCTCCACCATGTGGAATCCAGGGATTGAACTCGGATCTTCGGGCTTATTGGCCAGGCCTTTATTCACTGAGCCATCTCCCCAATCCCTCTTCTCCACTTGTTAATTTGCTAGAGGGTTCACAGAACTTGTGTTATGGTTTATTACAAAGGATGTGATAAAGAATACAAATGAAGAAAGGTGTAGGCCAAAGGTCAAGGAAGGGGTATGGAAGTGCCATGCTCTCTGGATGTAGACTGGCCTCCAGGACCCTCCCTCCGTGTGTTCAACTCGCATGAAGCTCTCTGTGCCTTGTACTTCCATGTTTTTAGGCAGTGATTCTAATTTCTATGGCTTGTGTTGAGGAGGGGCTTAAGGTAACAATAGATGAAAATCAAAACCTCATCTAATACCCCAGCCCACTCTTGGCTTTTGAGTACAAAATCCTCAAAAAGGGATATACAATTCCAAAGATCCCAGGACATCAGTAGATACCACTCAGTCAATAATTAGTCACACCCATCATTCTGTTACATATGCCTCTGAAGGCAAGGCCACTAGTGTTCCCAGGCCTCTTTTGATCTTGTTGGAGAAGCTAGAGCAGTCTTGGGCAAACAGCCTCACCTTTCCAATCATCTAGCACAATTGAGCAAAGACAATGCTATCCCCTGCTCTTATACCTCTGAAAATATTAATGCAAACTTTGGTTTTCCTCACTATCTGTCTAGCTACTAATCTCTTCCATTAATACAAAAGCCACCTTTGGGAGGGACAGTAGACCACTGCTGGGAGAGACCATAAACAACAGTACTCACCCAGCAGATGCCTCTTGCCAGCCTGCTCCATTCAGACAAGGTGGGCTTCACAAGCTCAGGCCAAGTGGATAATATTCAGCACCAGGTAACACAGCTACAGCCAGTGCTGGCCAGTTTTGCCTGATGAGACAAGGGTACACGGCCTGTAGTAATCTGACAAAGGGCTGAGAATTTATCTACAGCTGCCTGCTCAGAAATCATCCCAATCTCCTTCACTGTGGTTCCAAGGCCTGGCTTTCAGTGGCACCTGGCAAGGGGAGGAAGGGAAGCATGTGTAGTCATCATATTGGCTTGCCCCGGCCAAGAACTGTACGCAGACTGCACTCTCTGCCTTGTTCCCAGTCTATCAGGAAAACCAGAGGACAGTGTCACACCTGCTGGGACAAACGTGACTGCTCTGAGGACGATGTTATTCAGCACACCACAGGTACATTCAGTATACTGAAAACATGATGTTTGGCTATCTTAATCCACAGTATGTTCTGTGTTGTTTTTCTGTGGCATCTGAGCACATCTATTTTCCCTGAGTAAACAAAGCTCAGTGAAGAAATAGAGTTTGGGGCTGGAGAGGTGGCTCAGAGGTTAAGAACACTGGATGCTTGCCAGAGTTCCAGTGTTCAATTCCCAGCAACCACGTGGTGGCTCACAGCCATCTGTAATGAGATCTGGTGCCCTCTTCTGGCCTGCAGGCATACATGCAGGCAGAAGACTGAATACGTAATTAATAAATAAAATTGTAGTGAGATGTTCCATTGTAAATAATTGTCCTGCCTACTGGTTTAATAAAAACACTGATTGGCCAAAGGCTGACAGGAAGTGGGGTGGGGCTATCAGACTAAGAAAATTCTAATAACAGGAAGCACAGAGTAGAGATGCCACCGACACACCGGAAAAGCAGATGCAGAGAACACCTATGCTGCTCTGAGAAAAGGAACTGAGCCCTGTGGCTGAACAGGATAAGAGTCATGGGTTAGTTTAAAAGCAAGAGCTAGCAAGTTATATGTCTGGGCCCCAGGTCAATCGTGTACAATTAAAATAAGTGTCTGTGTTTCAGTAGGACTATGGGACTGTGCGTCCAGGCCACAAGGCTGGGCAGGAAAGTCCGGGCCAGAAACCTCACAAAACATAAAATCAAAAAAAAAAAAAAAAAATAGGGTCTGAGCTGGACAGTGGTGGCACACACCTTTAATCCCAACACCCAGGAGGCAGAGGCAGGTGGATTTCTGTGAGTTCAAGGCTAGCCTGGTCTACAGACTTTCCAGAACAGCCTAGTCTGCAAAATGAAACTGTGCCTCAAACAAAACAAGACGAACCAAGGACTGTCTTGCTCCCGTTTGTTCTCACAAACACACCAAATTACACAACTGTCACCCATATGCACAGGGCCCAGGTCCATCTCATGAGGCTCCCTGGTTGTTAGTTCAGACTCTGAGTTCCCATGAGCCAGTCTAGCTGTTTCTGTGGGCTTTCCTCCGATATCCCTGACCCCCTTGGCTCCTACAGCCCCCCCCCTTTTCAGCAGGACTCCCTAGTGTTCTGGCTGGCTCTTAGGACCCCGTTCCTCATGCTGGATTCCCTTGCCCAGCCTGAATACAGAGAAAAGTGCCTGGTATTCATGGCAACTTGAGATGCCATGCTTTGCTGATGCCCATGGGAGGGGAGGCCTGCCTGTTTCTGAGTGACTATGGAGGAAGGGTAGAGGGGCCATAGAGATGGGGGAGGGAGTCAGAGGAGATGGAGAAGGCTGGAGTCAGGGTTAAAATAAAGTTAATAAAGGCGAGATCAACAACAGAAAAAGAAGCATCTGGTCCTGTCAGTTCTCACCTACAGCACCAGGGCAGCCAACATCGTACCTACTGGCTAGCTGCGCGCAGCTCCCCTATGCCCATACCATCATGCTATGGATCACCACGGCCTTGGTCTCCACTGCTGGCCAACATAACAGCTCCTTTTGGCAGTTTGTGTGGGGAGTGTGGGAAAAGCTTTTATAGCTCTGTCCCTCTCTACCAAAGAGTCAGAGACTCCCCACTCTCCATGTTAGGAATCCCAGAAAACCAAGCCACTCAGGTGTAACATATGCAGAGGACCCAGGTCAGACCCCTACAGGCTCCCTGGTCTCTCTGAGCTCCATGAGTCTTGCTCAGATGATTCTGTGGCCTAAGGTCTCATGATGTCCCTGACTCCTCTGGCTTCTCTGATCTTCCTCTGCAGGACTCCCCTGAGCTCCACCCAAATTTTGGCTGTTGGACTTTGAATCTGCTCCCATCAGTTGCTAGATGAAGTCTCTCTGGTCTCTTTGATGACAATTATTGAAGCTCCTGTCCCAGAACACTCTGCGGGAAGGACACACTGTAGGTTGGAGGTTTGTGGCTGGCTTGGTGTCCCAATCCCTCCTCTTAAGACCTTGCCTGGTTACAGAAGATGCCTGTTCAGTCTCCATGTCCCCATCACTAGGGGTCTTTGCTAGGGTCACTCTTGTAGATTCCATGGAGTTTGCACTGCACTACGTTTCCACATTTACAATGTCAACTTTGCTGAGGAGTCCCAGGACTCTTTCCAGTCTTTGTTCATCACTTATTAATTTAGTTGATATTATGTTAACATTTCTAGGCCCCAGGGAAGATGAGACTAAAGGTTTTAATAAAACTCAGTGAACTTTCTTCATTTTGCAGCAGAAAACTTTGCAAATGGGTCCTCAAGCTAAGGGGCTTTCCTCATCCCATTGGCCATGAGTTGAGGTCCCAGTTTTATAGTAAATCAATCCCGTCTGGCTTGTATATTGTTAAACCAAACACTCAAAACAAGGATCTCTGAAATAAAGGGTTTATTGAGTCATTGGAGATGCTGGTCAGAAAAAGGCTTAAAACAGGTTCTGCAACTCCCAGAAGCAGAGCAGGATCCCAGGAGGCTTTATCTGTGGGACCAGAGCCAAGAACATTTTTTCGTAGTGAGAATTGGGGAGGAAACCATAAATGGATTATGTGGAGCCTGTACTGATTATCAACTAGAGGATGGGGTGGAAGAAGAAGGCCTGAAGAGATGGCAGTGGTTTAGAGCGCTTGTTAGTCTTGTAGAAGATGCAGTGTCTTAGGGGTCTCTACTGCCGTGATGACACACCATGACCAAAGCTCACAAGGTAGGTATGTATTATGGGTGAGAAAACACACCCATGCAGCAGGGACATAGAGAAAAAGACCCTTTGCAAATCAGGGGGCTCAGGAATCCCCAAACCTAGTCTCTTCTTGAGAGCTGGCACCTTCTAAGTCTCTGAAGGACTTGCCCTCCTTAATTTAGGGCTGGTCAATTTGAGGAAGGACAGAATGGTGTGTGACATGTCCTGATCTAGCCTTGAACGAGTCCATCACAGGAGTCTACAGCAGGACAAGACCTTTGCTTTAAGCTGACAGGCTTTTGTCTCAGGAAAGAGGGGAAGAAGATGGCCTTCTTGGAAATTCACCATCTTTACGTCATCATGGCCCCTCTCCCTAACTGTCTGCCTACCAAAGGAATCGATCTAACTTCCAAATCCCTCAGTTGGTGGAAAGAATACGGGATCGCCTTCAGCTCTGTGCTGTAAAAATCCTGAGGTGCTGCACATAGAGCTTCATGGGGAACCGGAAGGTAGGAATGCCAAGCCATGGAGACAATGGAGGAGCTCATGCGGTTACACCTCTCAATGTCCAGAGGTGAACAGGAATCAATATTAAGACTAGGCTAGAGGCCTTTGATGTCATATTCTGGCAAAGATTATAGCTGAATTTGTTCTCTGTACTAAGAACTAGAGTGAAGTTAGATGTAAAGGTAATGGCCTAATTTTTTAGAGGAGGAATTTTGTTTTTTGAGACAATATTTCTTTATGTAGCCTTGGCTGTCTTGGAACTCACTTTGTAGACCAGACTGGCCTCAACCTCTCTGCTGCTTCTGTCTCCTGAGTGCTGGAATTAGTCACCATCCTTATGTCATCATGGCCCCTCTCCATGATGGAATTAAAGACTGCTTCACTGCCACCACCAGGCTTAAGGGAGGAAATTTAAGACAGGAGAGTATCAGGCTGTAGAATGGTTACTGTTCTGTGTACTCACACAAGTATACAGTGAAAAGGGCAAAACGCCAAGGAGAGAGAAATATATAAATTTTCAGTTTATTAAAGAAGAGAATACAAGCTAGTTTAAGATACAGCCCAGACAATGTCTGAAAGGAGCTGTAGTTGTTAGAGGCAACACCAACCCATGGGATGGGTTCTGGACTGGATGGAAAGAGAGATCAGGTTGAGCAGCAGTATATCTCTCCTCCTCTTAACTCTATACTGTGTGTGTGTGTGTGTGTGTGTGTGTGTGTGTGTGTGTGTGTGTGTGTGTGTGTGTCCATGCAGGTGCTCATAGAGGCTCAAGAAGACATGGGATCCTTTGGAGCCAAAATTACAGCTGGTTGTACGCCATTCAGTGTGAGTGCTGAAGTGGAGCTCAGGTTCTGGTAAAAGCAACAACTGTTCTTCACTACTGAGCCATTTCCCAGCCCCTTCCTCCTCCTCCTCCTCCTCCTCCTCCTCCTCCTCCTCCTCCTCCTCCTCCTCTTCCTCCTTTCTTTTCCTGTTTGCTTGTTTGTTTCTCTGTGCCACCCTGGCTGTCCTAGAACACACTCTGCAGACCAGGCTGACCTCTGCCTCTGAGTGCTGGCATTAATAGTGTGTGTTACCACCATCTGGCTTCCTCCTCCTCTCCCTCCTCCTCTCCCTCCTCCTCTCCCTCCTCCTCTCCCTCCTCCTCTCCCTCCTCCTCTCCCTCCTCCTCTCCCTCCTCCTCTTCTCCCTCCTCCTCTCCCTCCTCCTCTCCCTCCTCCTCTTCCTCCTTTTCTTTTAAACATAGTTTTTTTGTTGATTCTTTGGGAATTTCTCATCACACCCCCCAATCCCACTCATTTCCCAGTCCCTCCATATCTGCTTTTCACCTGTACTGTTCTCCACCAAAGGAAAAAGAAATAATAAAAAATACAAATAAAAATATTAATTAAAAACAAACAAACAAAGGCAAAGAAAAGCCCTACTTCCGCTCCCCGTGTTTCCCAGCTCTCTATCACCCCCAGTCATCCTAGTGGCGCTGGGAACTCCGGTGTAACATCCCTTCTCTTTATAAAACAGGACTCAGCATATAAGCTCACTGTGTAGCTCAGGCTTGCCCCTGTGTCTCGTAAGTGCTGGGGCTAGAGGCAAGTACCACCATGCCTGGCCCCATCCCTTCTATGACTGGACTTAAGATACAATGTGACTATCTACCTCAAGTTCCTTGACGTCTCCAATGTGAACTATAAGCCAATATCAAGACTGTATAGGATTCTCTAACCAGAGTATTAAAGAAAGGGTTGTCATAAATACGTGTAGGTAGACCCGTGAACTAGATCTCCAACATCCTACTCCCAAGGGAAATGCAATTAACATCCACACCGATGCTTTGCCTCAGATTGGCCAGACGTAAAAAATAACACAAATTTTGAAAACTGGGTCTCTTATGATGAATAATTTTACACCAGATTAAACAGATTTTGCCAAGCGTGCCAATATCCCTTTCTTGGGTGATTTTTTCTTCTTCCTGAGACAGCATCTCTCTATGTGACCCACATCTCTCTATGTGACCTGCAACTCAGAGATCTGCCTGCCTCTGTCTCCTTAGCACTGGGATTAAAGGCGTATGTCACCATGCCAGGCTTTGGGTGCCCTTGAATGAAGGAGGCTGAAGTCATCAAGAATTATCCTGCAAGGATGTTTACAGCAGCTTTAGTCAGTCAGAAAAGTAGAGATCTCCACCCTCTTCCGTGGGACAGCAAACGGAACTTCCTCTTCACAGGGAACATAACGGGGGCACAAGGAAAGGAACCTTGGGCAACATACATGAGGTAAATTGGTGGGACAGGGTAGCTTGGGGCACCCTGGTAATACTGGTAATAGACTCTATACTATGTAGAAACGAGGCAATTTGTACCTTTTTAAATTTCATTTTTACTTTATGTAGATGTGTGGTTTGTGTTTGTATTTATGTGTGTACATGTGTGAGTATGCACTGGTCAGAAATATATCCAGGATGTCTCTTCCTGTAATGCTTTCAATCCTGTGTCTGTCTGTCTGTCTGTCTTTGTCTGTGATGGCTAGTTTTATGTCAACTTGATATAAAGCTAAAGTAATCTTGGAAGAAGGAACCTCAATGAGAAAATGCGGAGTCAGTGGTTAGTTGGCAAGAATTAGCTGGAGAGGGCTGGAGAGGTTAAGAGCACTGGCTGTTCTTCCTGAGGTCCTGAGTTCAATTCCCAGCAACCACATGGTGGCTCAAAACCATCTGTAATGAAATCGTGTGCCCTCTTATGGCACTGTATACATAATAAATAAATAAATCTTTTTTTTTAAAAAAAAAAGAATTAGACATAGAGAGTATGAAGTACCTGGGAAGACAGATAGACATACAGGAAGGATGCTCTCTTGCTGGGTCTCAGGCCAAAAAGTGTGGGACCCAGGACAGCTTGGTCACACTGCTGTCATGACAGGATTAATAGAAACTAGTCAGAAAACAGGCCAGAGTTTCCCAGGTCTTCAGGAAAAGCCATAAACTGGAACCATGCAGGAACAAGCCAATCAGCATCCTAAGGGAAAATACCTAACACTCCAGAGGAAACACTGTTATAGATAAGATAGCCAGTTGTTCCTTAGCTCAGGACATAAGCACATACTTACTCCTGTTTGCCAGGACACCCTAGACAAATGTCAGCCAAGTCTGCATCTTGAACCATGGAAATCCCCTCACCCCCAACCTCTGCTATGATTAAAAACCCAGGCTGGGCACTGTCTGCTCAAACTACTGTGTGGGACAGCCGAAGAGTCCAAGCTTGAGCTTGAATAAGTCTCTTTGCTTTTGCATATGGATTTGGACTCCAGTGGTTTTGGGGAGACCCTGCAATCTGGGCATGACAAAACGAAGGTCAGCGGGTTGCTTCGTTGCTTCTCTCATCTTGCAGGTTATCACTTCAATATATGACTCCTGGGTCATTATTGGTAAATAAAGGAACTTAAATAACAGTGTCCCCACTAGATTGGGCTGTGGGAAAGCCTGTCCTAAACTTTTGTGATTGATGATTGATATAAGAAGGATCAGCTCACTATGGGCAGTGCCACTCCTGGATGGTATGAGAAAGTAGGCTGAGCAAGCCGTAAGAAGCAAGCTAGTATGCAGCCTTCCATGACCTTCCAGGATCTAGTCTTTCGTGAGCTCCTGCCCTGACTTCCCTCCGTGATGAACTGTGACCTGGAGGTGTAAGTGACATCAGCCTTTTCCTCCCCAATTCTTCTGGTCACAGGGTTTTACCACAGCAATGGAAACCCTAAGAGAGAAAGTGGGCCTAGGAGTGAGACATTAGTGGACTGGACCATGTTGTTTGGGAGGCTTGTCTTCCTGCCCTAACTTCCCTTAGGGATGAACTGTTACCTCAGAGTATAAACAAAGTAAGCCCTGTCCTCCGTCGCTTTTGTCACAGTATTTTATCACAGCAATAGTGATAGGACACCACCTATCTGTCTGTATGTCTGTCTGTCCACCAGTCTGAGACTGGGTTTCTCACTGAACCTGAAGCTCATCAATTCAGCTAAACCGCTTAGCCAGTCTGGAGATACTCCTGCTTCTGCCCCCAATGCCGTTCACAGTGCTGGGGTTAGAGATGTGCCACCACCACATCTGGCTATTATGTCATGTTCTGCCTCTCAACGTAGGTCCCCACGCTTACACAACAAGCACTGTACCTATTGGCCATGTCTTCAGCTCCAGTTTTTTTTCATCTTTGAGACAAAGTTTCATGTTGCCCAAGCTGGCTTTTAAGTTCTGGTCCTCCTGCCTCCTGAGTGCTAGGATTGTTACCACGTGACTTCGTGTGGTGCTGGAGCATGAACACAGGACTTTGTGCATGCCAGGTAAATAATTCTTTCAACTGAGCTATATCCGGGCCCCATACCTTATGTTTTAAAAAGCCCAATAGGTCTAAAGAAGAATGGCTTCACCTGGCCTTCTGACTTTTGCAGCTTCACAGCACCCAGCCTTCTAGACCAGGACTCTCAGTCACCTGTTACCTGACTCCGCTCTGGCCTGGCCCAAGTGAGGACAGAGGGCAAGGTCCATGGTAACGGGGGTGGGGGGGTGGGAACTGTTTGCAGGGAGGTGGGTTCCCATTCCTACCTTCTCTCTCATTCCCAGGACAATTCCAAAGTTCACCCTGAGTGCTAGGGGCACTGCCCTTCCTCCCTCCCCAGGAGCAAGATGTAAGCCTGGCATTGACAATGCATGCAGAATACAATTAGTAGATGGCAGACCCTGAGCAGCAGACAGAGAACTGACCAGCTCCTCCCACTAAAGCCCCAGGTTCAGATGGGTGGAGACAGGGTGTGGAGGACACAGCAGGTGCACAGGTCAGTTGCACCCAGGAACAGAACTTCCTCCATCTACCCTCGAAGGTTGGCTTCCAGCTCAGGTGAGGGACCCAAGGGGCTGTCCTGGTCTGTGGGCTGGCTTTGGTAGGGTACTGTCCCAGGTGAGGGGAACCCACCTTGTCCTCTTTTTATGACGACCTAGCCTCAGGAGCTACATTCCCTGAGGTGGGGCCAGTGTCTTCTTGGTTCCTCCCTGTGACCTATTTACCGCCGTGCCGTGGGTGCTGGGTAGGTCATTTGTCCTCAGTTTCCCTTCCTTCAAATGAGCTTGTGTCTCACTTAGCCTGTTCCCAGGGGTTCTAACCTCTGTTTGTCACTCATTCTTGGGGGATATGTCATGAAGATACAAAAGTCACAGAATTCCAAGCTGTTGGAGGCTCGGGGAACACTCTGGCTTTTGACGACTCCAGTGAGCAACAGCATCCATTGTGAGGCTTGCCGGAAGCAGGGTTCACCGGGAGCTGCCTAGTGACCTCTCTGTACATTGGTGAGCTGGAGTGGGTAAGGATGCAGAACCCCTGCAGGGCTCAAGGGTAGCTAAGGTGTGGCTTTCCTGGGTACCAAGGATAATGGCATTCCTTGGTAAGCCTTGGCCAGCTACCTTGGTTCATCTGGGGTCAGCTAAATTCTTTCAGATCCCCATTAGAGAAATTCAAGTTTAGGATTTCCAAAGGAAACAGATGTCTTTGTTTAGAAGCATAGAATGCTAGCTGGCCTCGTGCAGGACCCACACCTGACCCCTGGATTCCAAGTGGCATGGATTTGGCCTTGAAGCTCCCAGAAAGAAGTCCTGCACTAGGAGACCCTGGCATGAAGCCCTGAGTTCAGTCCAGAACTAGAACTCCTCATGGGAAGTCAAGAAAACAGGGGCCCAGAAGGAGAGGGGGTCAAGGCCTATCCAGCGGTTCACATGGCGTCCATTAGCCCTTGATAGTGACATCAGAGACGGCTGTCCTGACTCCACCAGTCTATGTCTTCAGATAGTACCTCATATACTGGCCCCCAGGCTTTGTGACAATATTGAGCCTGCCCAACTGGACTCTGGACGCTGCTCTTGTCCTTAAAAAACAAAACAAAACTGTGGCTGTCCTGGCTACTGACCTGGCCTAGGGAGGCTGAGTCCCAGATTTGATATCTGAGGAAAGTTGGGATATGTTAAGACCCTTCCTTTAGAAGGCTGAGGTCAGCAGGTGAAGTCTGAGTGTCCACTGCTGCCCACCTGTCCCCTGCAGCTCGGCCCCTCCTGCCATGGGACTCTCCTGGAAGGAACGGGTCTTCATAGCCCTTTTGGGGATTGCAGCAACCTCTGGCCTCACCATGCTCATCCTCATCCTGGTGAAAGCAACCGATGTCTTCCTGCCTGCAGACACCAAGGTTTGGCTCAGAGATCTGAGGAGGATGTTGGGCTGGGTGACCAGGATGTTGGCCTCCACACCTTTCTGATCCTAGTGTTGTCTTTAGTTTGGGATTGTGTTTGATGCCGGCTCCTCCCACACATCTCTGTTTGTGTACCAGTGGCCAGCAAACAAGGAGAAGGACACAGGAGTGGTCAGCCAGGCCATGACTTGCCAGGTAGAAGGTCAGTGGACCGTCCTGTGGTAGGTCATTGCTTCCTAGCTTAAACTCCCACACAATGAGAAGAGGCCCAGTCTGAGAGACCCCTTAAAGACAGGCAGAAGCTATGTGTCTGGTCCTCAGGGAAGCATATCTACTAAGAGAAAAGGGCTTGGAGTTATGAAGTGAGAACCAGGGTCACACAGAGATCGCAGACACCACACCTCCCCCAGGTCTGGCTAACATCTCCCTATCTGATCCCACATCTGCTTTCTCTGGTATACTGAAGCTTCTCATCTAGGTACCACACCACACCAATGACAGAAGCCACCAAGTGCTGGCCCTGTGTTTATTTCCTGGGGTTATTCTCCATTTTAGAGATCAAAAGCCCGATGCCTAGGGGTGGCAAAGTCACTCTCCAGAAGCCCTAAGTGGGAGAAGCCCAGGGTTTCCTACCTTTCCTTGTAAGGGTTGTAGGCACTGGACTTGCTGTCTACTATGCAACCAAACTAGTTTTATCTATACGCTTCCTTTGTTATTTGAGACAGCCTTGCTGTGTAGCCCAGACTGACCTTGAACTCTCTATCTCCCTGCCTCAGCCTCCTGAGTACTATGATGTAGGCAAGCACCCATTCAAAAATCTGTAATTAAACCTGGGAACTTCCTTCTTCAAAAAAAGGGGACACATTCGCAGGTTCCAAATATTAGGATGTGATCACATCTTTGGTGGCCACCACTGAGTCCCGACCTCCCAAGTATGGAGCCTTTTCCTAGGGTACTGTGTTTCAGGACCTGGGATCTCTTCCTACACCTCGGACCCAACACAGGCTGGGGAAAGCCTGAGGAGCTGCCTGGAGGAGGCACTGGCATTGATCCCACAGACCCAGCATCAAGAGACACCTACATTCTTGGGGGCCACAGCAGGAATGAGGCTGCTCAGGTGAGATAGTAACAGATTGCATCTGTTAGGGTCACTCCCAAAAGCCAACCTTAACTCTCCTGAGGTGAAGGGTAGTGGAGGCTGAGAGGACAAGGGATGTTGAGGTGAGGCTTCCCCCCCCCCTCTGGTCCCCCCTGCCCAGCCAGAAGAACAGCTCTCAGGCAAGAGACATCCTAGCTGCAGTCTCCCAGACACTAAGCAAGTCTCCTGTGGATTTTTGGGGTGCTGAGATCCTGGCTGGGCAGGATGAAGGTGCCTTTGGTTGGATCACTATCAACTATGTCCTGGGAATGCTCCTCAAGGTGCAGAGGCAGCCCAGGGGTGGGGGGTTGGTCTGAGAGGGGCTGGCTGGCAGCTGGGGCCAATGTGGCTGCCTAGAGCTAAGCACTCCATCTGTGGTCAGTATTCCTCTGGACAGTGGATCCTGCCTGAAGAGAAGATTCTGGTTGGTGCTCTGGATCTGGGTGGGGCCTCCACCCAGATCAGCTTTGTGCCTCAGAGCCCCATTCTGGACCAGAGCACCCAGGCTACCTTCCGTCTCTATGGGGTCAACTACAGCATCTATACTCACAGCTACCTCTGCTTTGGGCGGGACCAGGTCTTAAGAAGGCTCCTGGCTGAGCTGGCACAGGTTAGGCTGGTATTTGAAGGGCTGAGAAGCGGGATGCTATGGGGTAGAGTGTGGGAATATATCAGAGCTTAGAGTCCCATGTCCGTTCTTCTCTCTGCAGAGCAGCCCAGTAGCCCGGGTCAGACACCCATGCTACCACAGCGGCTACTACGCCACACTGCCACTGGCTCCATTGTATGAGTCACCCTGTGTCCACACTACAGATTTCTTGAACTTCACCCAGAACATCACAGTTGAAGGGACAGGCAACCCTGGGAACTGTGTGACACAACTCCGACGTCTTTTCAATTTCTCCAGCTGTATGGGCCAAAAAGATTGTGCTTTCAATGGAGTTTACCAGCCTCCTGTGCATGGCCAGTTCTATGTAAGCAAACACACACACCCTGCCAAGCCCTGGCTTCTTTTTTGAGCCCCAGATGCCCTTTTGATTGCAGGGGCTCCAAGCATAGGTGGAAGAGGAGATGCCCTGTCTAGCTCGTAGTGATTCCAATACCAGGGGAACTACCTGACTAAAGTCTCCCAGGCCTCCTTCAGACTGGCACAGTCTTCTCTGTTTCCCCCAGGCATTTTCAAACTTTTATTACACTTTCCACTTCCTGAACCTCACCTCCAGACAGCCATTGAATACTGTCAATGACACTATCTGGAAGTTCTGTCAGAAACCCTGGAAACTGGTAGGTGACCCTGAATGCTGGCCCTAGCCCCCTTTCCATACTGCACCATAGGCAAGCAGGACCTCTGGAGTCTTGCTGGGTTTTCCTGGACAGAGATTTGTGGTAAAGCCATGTTTGGATACCAGGATTAAGGAGGTAAATGGGAGGGAGCAGTAGAAAGAGGTCCAGAGCCCTGATAGAACTAGCTTCTGGTTGTCATGAGGGTCCCCCGCCCCCCCATGTTCTCCACAGGGACTTAGGGAAGGGCTTTTTAAAACTTTTGACATTTCCTGCTCTCTGGAGACTGTCTGGATGTATGGAGATATCACTATAGCTGGGGCAGAGATCTTGGGGCCTCACTTACTCATTGGCTTCTGGAACCCAAGGTGGAAGCCAGCTACCCCGGGCAGGAACCCTGGCTTCGGGACTACTGTGCCTCGGGCCTGTACATCCTTGTACTGCTGCTGGAAGGCTACAAGTTCAGTGAGGAGACCTGGTTCAATATCCAGTTCCAGAAGCAGGTGACTGCCACCTAGAGCCTCAGCCTGTTGGGTTCAGGAGGAGAATGGGATGGGGCCTAGAACAGACCCAGAAGCCCTGAAGCCACGTGTCTCACAGGCAGGTGGCACAGACATTGGCTGGACGCTGGGCTACATGCTGAACCTTACAGGCATGATTCCAGCGGAGGCCCTGACTCAGTGGCGGGCTCAGAGCTACAGCATCTGGATGGCTGGAGTAATATTTGCGGTGCTGACCCTTGTGGCCATTCTGGGAGCAGCTGCGGTCCAGCTCTTCTGGACCCAGGACTAGGTGAAACCAAGCTGAGATAGATCACAGCCTGCACCTAAAGCAGGAACACAGTGTTGGGACTCAGCATAAACATTTGTGTTGTCTACCTTGTGAGGCGCCACCAACTGTCCTTAGCACACAGGACCTGCTGGGCACATCCTGGATCCCTGCCCTCATGAACCCCTGACCCTTAAGGGCTCTAGTCGATTGAGCAAACAGGAGGGTCAATTCCTGCAGTACTGCTCCCCTCTGCTCTAAGGGTGGTACTGGCTACGGGGTTTGTAGTCTTCCAAGGCATGGAAACAAGAGAGGCTCTGGGGAGGTGCACCTGTAGGACTCGGGCTACCTCCAAAGGCTGTGGCCAGTCTAGCAGAGACCTCTGCTTCCTCACTATAATCAGACTGGACCAGAGAGTTAGAATCCAGGTTTGTGGGCCAGCCCAGCTTCCCTTTCCCAAGAACTTTTGGTTGGATCCCCTTTATTATCAATCCCAGAAGATAGAGGTGAGGGGGATAGTGTTTTTTTGTTCGCTTAAATTAAAACTGGTCTTGTCACAATATTTATTGCTAGTGCTGGCATTCTGGCTTAGGTCCGGGAACAGGTAGGGCTTCCACACAGACACCAGCTGGGACCACAAAGCACTTGGGGAAAATGCCGATGCAGCCATCTAGATGTCCCTCCAACCATGCTTCGTCCACTGTGGAGACATGTTGGATGATGTGTGTGCTCACAGCAAAGACCCAGCCCTAGAGAACAAAGCCCCCACAAGGTCGGGCAAGCAGCAGAGTTGGTGGGGAAGGACACTTTTGTTTACCTTCGCACAGAACATCTACTATGTCTCCTTGGTGGAAGTTCAAATCCTCGGGCCTCTGGGCTGAGTAATTGTACTGAGCAATGACCTGGTAGAGGACTGGTCGGCCCCGGGCCCCCTGTGACAGAAGGGGTGGGCTGCACCGATGGCACACAGAAGGGGCATCCCCTCCACCTGTCTGGGTTGCTGACAGTAGACATCAGTCTCTCCCCTGGCTCACCCGGCACAGGAGCTGCAATCCTCTCAGGCCCACGGCCTCATTTCTCCACACGCTCTGCAGCGATTCCTCTGTGGGGATGGGGATCCAGGACTTCTCCTTTCCTGGGGTTTGGTAACTGCAAAGGGAGTCCTGAGTGTGAGCTACAGTATCTAGGGAGTGCCTGGTATCTGGATTTCCCCTAATGGGGAAGTAAGGGCTAGCCCGTTAATTTCTTAGGCGTAGAACTAAGCTTTGGTTCCTTTCTGGGCCTGAAAACTGAATTGGTCGATTCAGAGAAAAAAAAAAAGAAAGAAAGAAAACCCTTCTCTCCAGCGCAGGACAATCCTCATTTCCTTGTAGCTCAGATTCACAATTTTCTCTTGCAGCCTAGATCCTGTCCCCACAGCTTTCTGACTTACCTGATCTGCCCCATGTGGGCCTGGTGAGGGAGGGCTCGAGCCAACAATGTTCGAAGGCTGGACAGGTCAGCACCTCTGGGGGCCTTCAGGGGCACAGTAAAGTGGCACTGCACAGTGACAGTCACCAAGGATTCAGGGTCCTTTGCAGATGCTCCCTGAGGACAGAAACAGGGTTGCATAGCTTTTGAAGGCCCAGTGGTCCTTGAACCGAAGGGGTCAGAGGCTGGGCTGAGAGGCAGAAGATAGACTCAGAGCTAGGGCCTTCCTTGCCTCGTGGCTGATGAGGCAGGACCAGAGAGGGGGATAGCTCTTACCCCAGCTCCTGAGGAGTCTTCAGAGGGGCCTGGGGAAGGTCCGCCAGATGCCAGCAAACTGTCAACTGGAGCACGGCTTACGTGACCACCTTTCCACAAAGGAGACACTTTGAAGTAGATGAATGACTGGCAGGTAGCTGATCCCTGCCCCAAACGTTCTTTAAGGGACAAGTGCCCATGTCCCAGCTCTCCTGGCAGCTTCCCCCCACCCCCCATTGCTCAGGATCCTCTTACCCAGGGATGGAGAAGACCGATGGCCAACTTGCTCCACCTGGGACCTCTGCAAAGGAAAATACATTGTAAGACCTGGACAGTGTGGGTCCTCACACACCATCTGCAGCCGATGGGCACATTTTGTTTAGCTGATTTTGTTACATCTTACAATATGCAGAACTATTTTTGTATAAATTGTTTAAAACTTATGCAAGATTCAAATGTATAACCAGTGTTGTTAATTATTTAGATTGCTAACTTTCCTTCTGGTAAGGGGGAACTTAAGCTGAATTTCATCAACATGAGGAGCCCATCTACAGATGTGCTCAGGTGTGTTAGGGGGCTACAGCCTTCCACTTGAAAGCATGTTTAACTGGAGGTTGAGATCCTACTTTTTATATCAAGAAGTTACATGAGCATGCTGTGGCTAAGTGTAAAGTACAGTCCAGGTAAAAGCACTTTGCCAAGTTTCAGTAGAGAGCTCAGCGTTTCCTCAGATTTTTACAATTCAGACTTCAGCCTTTACAATCAGCCTTTGGATCAAGCATGAGCTCTTGTCTTCTATCTACATAGATCTAATTTATATCATGAGTTGAGTAGAATCAATGTGTCCATAACTCCCCCCAACCCCCCCCCCCTTGAAGTGTTCACTTCTCACTGGTAACCTGGCCATTTTCTCATTGTTAAGTTCTGCATCCACAAGTGTTGTTGTATGATGGTGTTTCCTAGACATTCCCTGATGTGCTTTTTAGCTTTGTTAGATTAGTATAAACAATTGTACAACTTCCCGCCCCACCCCACAACGTATGGTCCTGGGGTGAGACTTAGAGTATAGAGTGTGGACTCAAGGAAGAAACACCTTGGGTTCTGTCCTGGCACAGCCAATGGTTAAGGCTGTACTCTGGGAGCTTGGCCAGCAGTTAGCAGGAAGTTTGGAAATACATTGATGGTAGGCCCAGACCCTAGGCACACCTTGAGATAGGGTTGAGTCTATAAATAGGTTGCCTAGCACCTCTGGGGAGTCAGCCTGTTTCCCGGGTCTTCTATTGTTCCCCAACTCCAGTTTGGTGGCTTCTTCATTGACCCCAAGAAGCCAGGAAAGACTCTAAGACACCCAGTCTCATGTGCCCTGAGCTGGCAAGGCCCGGGGAAACTTCTAACCTCTGTTGGGCCCTCATGGGTGTGGCTTGTGAACTCTTTGTAGAGAGAGATTATGGAAAAACAATGTTTGGGTGAGGTTTACAGTACAGTGCAGAAGGTGGTAGGTGCAGGTTTAACACCTGGGGAATTTAACACAGCTGTAAATGGTATAGTGCTCTTAAGGACATTGAACTATTGGATTGGGAAGAACTGAAAACTGGAGAGAAATAAAGTGGAGGTGACTGTCCTGTGTCATGTAATAAGGTCTTGTCAAACCTTCTCATGAAGTGTTCACCCTGGCTCTTGGGGCTACAAGGGTTTCTGCCTAGCCACTCCTCATCCAGGCTTGCAATGGCCAGGAAGGAGGATGGCATTATCTGGGCCACCTGACCTGTCTTTCCCTAGGCTGTCATGTGGTCTGACCACTGTATGGCCAACAGAGGCTCCAGACTTCTGTTGATAGGCCCATCTGATCCCTGTGGTGAGTTTGACTGTGTGCCAGTCAGCTGGTCCTCCCAGCCCATCCCCTGGTGTCAGGTCACTATACCTGACTCTCACCATACCCCTGACCTGGTTGTCAAGGAGACTGCCTACCCTCCCTGAAGCTTACCCTTACTCTGGCTCATGACAGGTAAATAAAAGAAAATGACCAGCCATCCCTGCCAGGCCAGAGCTGTCCCTCAGAAAGAATGGGTGGACCTTTGAAAGTCTAGGTCAGTCCATACATAAAAGGAGGGGACTCTCATTCTCAAGGCTTTTTCAGGATGCGTGGCCCAGCCTGCTTAAGCCCTGTTTTCCTTACCAGTTCACGGTTTTGCAAAACCAGGCAAAGATAGGCCTGGGTCTGCTCAACGCCTCCCCACCTACCTGTTGAGGCCAGCCATCTGAGTTGTGGTTGCCGGGGATAACAGAAGCCACCACCTAGTGGGAACAGCATACAGCTGAATTAGGGTCCCATTGGGTCTGCCCCTCTGGGTCCCCAATCCCCAACACAATCTGCAGGGAGTGGGCTGCCTACACCTAACTTAAGACAGCTGGACCACTATATCTTAAAAAAAAAGTATGAGCAATAGAACATGTACTAATAATAATCAACTTAATTTTAGTACAATTTTAAAATTTTTTGTTTCTTTCAATAATCATCTAAGTGAACTCTGATAGATGCACAAGTATAGTCTGTTCTCCGACTATACTCAGTCTGCCTCAGGGGACATTCACAGGCAGTGTGCATCTCAGGCAGCTGCACATGGTCACTTAGCATTGGTAGGTTCAGTACAAGTGCTGTTGCAGATGGCCATAGGTGTGTGGCTAGCCCCGGGGTCATCAAGGCTATAAGAAGTTGGCCCTTTGTAACACTGCAAATGACGGTCTTCTTGGGTTCATCTTAGGAGATGAGATGCTTCTTGCCTGTGGTTCAGGGGGCCCTGCGTGGCCCAGACATCCTTTCTGGGACCTTGCTGTCTGTAGCAGAGATGCAGAAACAGAAATGCATGAAGATGCATAGCTACTGAAAGCATCTGGGGAGTGTGGAGGTGAAGGAAGGGTACCAGTAGGATCCCATCTAAAGGCTGGAGCCCCTCCTTTAAAGCTGACTTCTGGAAAGTTCTGCCTCTGGATCTATGGTCTCATGTATAAACACTCACTCCCAACCCCACGAGCCTTGTGACCACTTTCTACCTGTCTGATTTTCAAGGTGTCTAGACTACACCCGACTGTCTCATAAACACACTGGATGTCCATTGCAGGAGCCACCACACCATGGGCTTCACATAGGCTACAGTTGCCATTCTGGCAGCTGGGTATCCAAGATGGGTATAAAGCTGGAAAACACCCTAGGGCTTTACCTTAGCCTTGCCGAGGAAATCCATGGGCTCCAGATGCTGTAGGTATTGCCTGGGAGGCTGGAAGACCTCATCTTTGGGAACTTGCCGCAACTGCAGGGGTACCTGCTTCTGGGATAGAGCATGAAAACCTGGGTGACCACAGCTGTAAGAGCCCTGAGCCTTGAAGCACCATCATGTGTGACATGCTACAGGAAGCATGGGGCACCCAGGCTACCTCTCTCCATGTCCTTTAGTCTTGAGGGTGGAAACTATAGAACCCAGTTCCAAAGCCGTGTGACTTCCCTGCTCTCCTCACCCGCACTTGGTCCAGGGCAGTGTCCAGGACATCTCGGGCTCCCTCTGGCCATTTGGAGATTGCCTCCACTAAAGTATCAGCAGCTTCAGTCCAGAGTCCTGCCTGGCACTGTGCTGATGCGATGTTGTATAGGACCTAGAACAAGGACAGACATGACAGCCCCCCCTCCCTGCAGATGGTCTGCATCTGAGCTCCCAAATCACAATAGCTGAAGGCTCTTCTGTATGGTCAGCTGCTATAGGAGCTCCAGGTAAGGACCAGGCCACCGCTGCCTGGCTGACTCAATTGTCAGATACCTACTGGTCTTTCCTTGTATCTGTTTAGTCCTGGCAGGGCCATGTTCTGCTTTAGACTTTGTTGCTTGACACAGCAGAAGTAGCTCTCCCTTTAAAGTGTCACCCTGTGCTGGGGGTGGGGGCATCTGTGTTGGAGAGATGGCTCAGGAGTTAAGAGTGCTTGTTGCTCTTCCAGAGGAGTTGGGTTAGAATCCCCAATCTCACATGGTGGCTCCCAAAGTATTCCTTTGGCTAACACCCTCCTAATCCTACACCACCCCCATTAACTACTCCCTATACCCCTGAGACTAGAGTATGTCTAAGGGTTCCCACTGGCTGTCCAGGAACATTCAGTACGTTCTCATGGGCAAGGTGGCCTGAGTTAAGGCTGTCCTACCTCCCCAGTAACATGTAAACTCACATGATGCTGGGAACCCATCTTCCCTCCACCCTGGAGAGGTATGCACACAAGAAACCCAACTTTGCTACAAAGAGAAATATACCCACTCTCCCTATGGCTCTCTGTTTCTTCTATTTCCTCTGTCTCAGTTGCTGGTACTGCTGAGCTAACACCCCTTGTCCCCCAGACTGGTCTGTCTTCTTGTCGGGATCTTCAGATCTGTCCTGCTTCTCTCCTACATGAGCCCATGCTGGCCAGCTCCAAAGTGTGTGAATAGTCCGCACCCTCCACTGCCACTCCAGCCTCCTCAAGCAAACAAGGAGCTAGGAGGGATGTCAGGGCTCCACATGGCTGACCATGACAGTAACATCAACACAAAGCCCCTGGCAACACTCCAGATTTTACCACAGGACTTCAGCCAGGACCTTAGACTACATGATAGGGCCCCCATTGCAACCTAGGGCCATGGCAGAACCTTAGAACTCCAATGAACCCTAGATTCCCTCAACAGAACCTCTGGACCACAAAGAGTACCCCCAAGCCCCAGTGACATTGCTTGGTGTCTGGACTCTGCACACATGAGATGTCCACTCACCTCCCAGGCTTGCAATTTGAAGTAGAGACCCAGTTGTGTGTAGTCAATGGTAGCATTGCCCCTCAGCTGTGCCAGGGCCAGCTGGAAGTCAGACACAGCCTCCTGGAACCTGTGAGCATCAGGGGGCTCTCAACTACAAGGGAGGAACTGAGCCTGTGAAGGGTGGCTTTTGGGTACCCATCCATACATCCTCTCTGTGCCAGCTCTAGGATGCCTGAGTGCAATAGTGGTCACCTACATATTAGCACTCTGCGGGTACTCAAGTCCACACCCGTGTGTTTAATGGCAGTTTACTGTCCAATTCTGTTTAGCTTCCTGGAGCATCTGCTCTCTTTGCCTAGCAGAAACCCCTGCTTACACTCCAAACCTTCCTACTGTCCTGGGCTTCTCCTTTCCTGCCTCTCAGGCCCAACATTATGGGGCATCCCTGGATGGAATCTCTGTCCCCCACTAGCTTCTCCACTTCCCTCAGTCGGCCCTCCAGGACTGACTGGAGCCTGCAGCCCTGAATATCCTTCTTCCCTCACTTCTCAAAGCTTGGAGGGCGTCTATATCCTTGGATAAACCCTGATTTTCACATCTGCAAATTGGTTATAAGCAGAGTGTTCTCGCTACTACAGACATGAGGGGGGAACCAGGGATGTTGAAAAAGTGCTGTGAATCTTGACAGACAGGACCCTGGGGGGGGGGGGCACCAGCCTAACCAGAGCATCTTCATTCAGGATCCAGGCTGGAGGGGATCCAGAGATGGGGAAGGAAGTGGGTGCAAGCATTGGTTCACAGAGACAAAGAAACATCCAATAAAGACAGGGGATCCTTCTGTGCTCACCTCTCCAGATGGAAATTAGCCACTCCTCTCTGGAAAAAGCCAACGGCCATGCAGGTGTCCTTGGTCACTGCTTGATCAAATGCCTAGGGACAAAAATGCTTATGGAACAGCAAACTCAGTAACCCAAGAACCCAATGCTACAAATACACACAAAAATCTATGAGAGCTGCTGCGTACAACAGGCGCCTGCCAAGCCAGAGCCCAGACAGATGTGCCTAGATTTCTCAGCTGCCCCAAACACCTCATAATAAGCTCAGGGTATATTCCTATGGCATAGAAACCCATTTTTGTCTACAATGAGCACAGAGCTAAAAGAAAATGTTCCAAAATGTCAGTAACAGTTATAGCTGGGAGATAGGACTGTGTATGACTTTTGGCTTTTTAAAATCTCTTTTCAGGCTGGAGAGATGGGTCATTGGTTAAGAACACTGGCTGTTCTTCCAGAGATCCTGAGTTCAATTCCCAGCAACCACATGGTGGCTCACAAACATGTATAATGGGATCTGATGACCTCTTCTGGTATGCAGGCAACCATGCAGACTCAGCACTCACACACATAAAATACATCAAGCAAATCTTTTGAGATCTCCTTTGGTAGTTCACACAAAATGACACACGAGATATCTATTAGAATCAGGCCCCAAAGGCCTCTGTGCATGGGCAGCAGAACGCCTTATACCAGACATGAAATGTGTGTCCCCGGCAGGGAAAGCAGCCACCAGTAAATCCAGCGTAGTTTTCTGACACCAGGTGGACTGTCTGTTGAACTGGATCTGATGTGACATTTTCACATGCCACAATCAACCTGGAAGTGGGGTGGCTTCTTGTAGCTACATTCAACATTTCAAGTTTCACTCTGACAGGTTTGTGCAACCACACCAGACCCGCGTCCTCAGTTTTCCTTATTGCAATTGTTAACACCTGCTTTTTAGAGTTTCCGGGTCTAACTGACATCCCTAGGCTTGTGCACATATTAATTTTATTGACTTAAGGCAGTGCCCATTCTTCTTAGGGCAGAGCATTTCAAACCTCTCTCTAGTTACAGTGTGAGGAGGTGAGCACTAGAGTGGCCTAACACGTGACTCGTTGAACCACCTGGTAGCAGATCATTGCATTTCCTTTTATTACAATAAGCTTTTTGTTTGATTTTTTCTTTGTTTTTGTTTTTGTTTTTGCGGGGGGGGGGGCAGGTTTTTCTCTGTGTATCCCTGGTTGTCCTGGATTATGCTTTGTAGACCAGGCTGGCCTAGAACTCAGAGATCTGCCTGCCTCTGTCTCTCTAGTGCTGGGATTAAAGGCAGGCACCACCATGCCTTGCTTTAAAAATAACCTTTTAATGAAGAACCAATTCTGAAATGGGTGCAGTTGCATATGTAAGCAATAATAGAAAAGAGCTGGCCAGATAGCTCAGTGGGTAAAGACACTTGCCACTGTGCCTAATGACCTGAGTTTGGTCACCAGGTCCCATATGTGGCAAAGGAGAATTGACTCCCATAAATTGTCTCCTGACTTACACACACACATGCAAATACATAAATAACAATAATTTCAAAAAAGAAATAATAAGAGACGGTCTGTGCACAACTCAGTCCTTCCTTCCTTGGTGCTTCGGTGTCTTTGCTTCTCATCTGTGTGATGTCCAGGTAGATCACTGCCATGTGAATGACGGGAACATCTGAGCTGGAGGTGGGGTGCTGAGGATTTATACCACACGCCCAGGAATGGCTGTCTCTTTGATGGACATGAAGCAAGGAATACCCTGACTGCCTCCTCTCCAGTGGGCGTCCCTGAGTAGTTCTGCTTTGAGAAGCAGATGGGGAGACATGTGAGTGCTCAGAACTGGGAAGACAGACTGTGTGAGCCACCATCACCACAGGCATCTACTGAAATCGGTTTTCCACCTTTGGAGGACAGGCAGAGCCCCAGGCTGCTCACTCTGACCCAGCCTCCAGCCCGCCTTCGGGTGTGTCCCTCCCTCAGTCCTGATGGCCTGGCCTGGTACAGGACTGATGCATTTGGTCCACGTGGCTATGTGCCCCATGCCCCATTCCGGCCTCAACTAAGAGAGTTGTCTCCCGACCACAAAGCTCCTACCTGCTTCACTCAGAGGGAACGTTAGTGGAACAATCTCTAGGTAAACGACGAGGTAAAGGGGCAGGGACATCTCCCTGTCCAGGTGGATATGAGGTGGAGAAGGGCGTCCTTTTCCAAGGTGTCCATTGGAAGATAAAGATCCATACCCGCAATCATGTCTTCATTTGAATTCCCCTATAGGCTTCTACCAGGGATGGGGGCGGAGGTCTCTGTCACCAGTCTCAGGGCTCTTACCTGTAATGCAGCCTCCGGATTCCCGGTCATCAAGTGCACGCAGCCCATGTTAAAATAAATTTTGGCCGACGGCTCCCGGATGTCTGAGAAGAGGCACAGGGCGCAGCCCCAGTCTTTACGTGCCACGGCCAGTACGCCCTGATGCCAGTCCCGTACCTGATCCCCTAGAGAGCTCATGGAGTTGGGGACACCTGATCTGCCGCGAGGGAAGTTAGCGATTCTAGCCAGAGAGCGCCAGGCAGGAGGAGTGTCCCACAGAAGTTGGGGGCGCCGTGGGCCAGGTGCAAGGCCTCGGGGCCAGGACAGCAGGGAGAAGCAACTGCTGAGACCTGACTATTGGATGCGCAAAACCACTAGCATTGAGACACCTACTCTGTGGTGGAGATTGACCAGGTGGCCCGAAGCCCCGCCCCCGCCCTAGGCCCCTCCCTGAGGTCCCGCCTTGAACCACTTAGGTCCGGTGCGCTGAAGACCTGGTCTCTGACCATATAGCCACGCCCCTTCGTCCTCCAGGTTAATCAGTCCACCTCTGCCCTCCGCCCATCTCCATATGGACACTCCCTCTCACTTACCCTGCCTCCCAGTTCTTGCCTCCCGCCCGACGTGACCACGCCCCTTGCTCAAGCCACGCCCACCCTATCATTTTCACTTCAAGTTCAGAACTTCAGTGGACTCCGGGCCCTCTACATCTTTTACTGCAGTTAGCAGAGTGTTTAGGGGAAAAGCATCCAGAAGTGTTAGCACAGTCGGGCCAAGATTCCTGGGACAAGCGTGGATGGTGCACGGCAGAACTGCCTACGTAGAGATCTATGACTTCAGGCCAAGGATTGGCAGAGCCATCTCCAGCCCCACCCAGTGCATGTCCTTCAGAAGTGACCGGATGGGACAAGCTGGGCAGGACTGGCTGCAATGTGACTAGCCAGGACCCTCAGAAGCTGGCTTGGGGTCTCTGAGTCTGGCGCAGGCTTACCGGTCAGTGGTGGAGCAAGCTGCAAGGCCTTTCTTTCTCCAGTAGTGGGCGCTGACGTGACTGCTCCTCCCCCATGTACGTGTGGTCATCTGGAGTGGTTCTTCCACGTGTGTGATCACAGGGGTCCAGAAAAATTAACAGTTGGACAGGGCTTGTATCCTTGTATAGACAAGCGGGGTGACCCAATATGGACTCTACAGGACACATGCAGGTTGATGTTTACCTTCAAACATTCTGCTTGGATGAATCTTACCTACAGTATGGGAGTCATACACCTTCCCCAAAGCTGCTGATAGAAATAAATCTCACCTGAAACTTTCTTCCTGACCAGGTGTTAGGGCACCATGATTTGGCCAGGTTGACTCACAAGGTTAAGCACCATAGCACCCAACCCAAGTAGCTAGGATCAACTGTAACTTGAGCCTGTTCACCTTCCTTATTGGTTGTTGGTCTCCTGTGCTCAGAGTTACAGCTGGTTCTCCTTCCTGTGTGACCCTGGAACAGCTACTTAACTTCATACCCTTCATCCTGTGTAACAATAGCAGCGATTCTATCCTGGCAAGGTTTTCATGAGAACTGAATGAGCTCGCGCAGATGGTGTCAGCCAACTGTTGATGCTTAGGGGAGTTTGTAATCCTAAACTCCCTGGAGCTTCTGTAATCAGAAGTTTCTGTGGTCCACCTGGCCCGTCCTGCAGCCATTGAGCTTCAAATAACCACACGAAGACTATTTTAATTACATGCTGTTTGGCCTATGGCTCTGCCATATTACTTGCTAACTCTTACACTTAAGTTATCCCATAATTCTATTTATGTTCAGCCATGTGACATGGTACCTTTTTTTCAGTTCAGCATTCTCATCTTCCTTCTGTGTCTGGCTGGTATCTGCTTCTCTGCTTCCCAGAATTCTCCTAGTCTGATTGCCCTGCCTCTACTTCTTGTCTATCTTCAGGCCAGTGTTTTATTAAACCGATATTTACCGTGACAAATATTTACAGTGTACAAGAGCATAGTCCCACAGTACTCTTCCTCCTGCTCCTCCTGTTCCTCCTCCTGCTCCTCCTCCTGCTCCTCCTCCTGCTCCTCCTGTTCCTCCTCCTCCTGCTCCTCCTGCTCCTCCTCCTGCTCCTCCTCCTGCTCCTCCTCCTGCTCTTCCTCCTGCTCCTCCTCCTGCTCCTCCTCCTCCTGCTCCTCCTCCTGCTCCTCCTCCTGCTCCTCCTCCTGCTCCTCCTCCTGCTCCTCCTCCTGCTCTTCCTCCTGCTCCTCCTCCTGCTCCTCCTCCTGCTCCTCCTCCTGCTCCTCCTCCTGCTCCTCCTCCTGCTACTCCTGTTCCTCCTCCTGCTCCTCCTGTTCCTCCTCCTCCTGCTCCTCCTCCTGCTCCTCCTCCTGCTCCTCCTGTTCCTCCTCCTCCTGCTCCTCCTCCTGCTCCTCCTCCTGCTCCTCCTGTTCCTCCTCCTCCTGCTCCTCCTCCTGCTCCTCCTCCTGCTCCTCCTCCTGCTCCTCCTCCTGCTCCTCCTCCTGCTCCTCCTCCTCCTGCTCCTCCTCCTGCTCCTCCTCCTCCTGCTCCTCCTCCTGCTACTCCTCCTGCTCCTCCTCCTGCTACTCCTGTTCCTCCTCCTCCTGCTCTTCCTCCTGTTCCTCCTCCTCCTGCTCCTCCTCCTGCTCCTCCTCCTGCTCCTCCTCCTGCTACTCCTGTTCCTCCTCCTCCTGCTCCTCCTCCTGCTCCTCCTCCTGCTCCTCCTCCTGCTCCTCCTCCTGCTCCTCCTCCTGCTACTCCTGTTCCTCCTCCTCCTGCTCTTCCTCCTGCTCCTCCTCCTGTTCCTCCTCCTCCTGCTCTTCCTCCTGCTCCTCCTCCTGCTCCTCCTCCTCCTGCTTCTCCTCCTCCTGCTCCTCCTCCTGCTCCTCCTCCTGCTCCTCCTCCTGCTCCTCCTGTTCCTCCTCCTCCTGCTCCTCCTTCTGTTCCTCCTCCTCCTCCTCCTGTTCCTCCTCCTGTTCCTCCTTCCTTTTGGTTTTCCCAGGCAGGATTTCCTCTGTGTGTAGCCCTGGCTGTCCTGGAATTCACTCTGTAGGTCAGACTGGCCTTGAACTTACAGAGATAGCCTGCCTCTTCTTCCCAAATACATCTAGTACCCAGCCTAACTTGCTTTATTTAGGTTCTGGTGTAGCCATTCTTCCCCAATCCTCATATCTTGTATTGTTCCTGAGAAGGCTGGCACTTTCCCTTGTAGGCTTCTTTATCTTTTGTTACTCAGTGTCCCTTCCTGGGAGGCCATCTTAACCTCCATCCCTGTCTTCCTACCCCACCTGTCCATTTTCTTTTTCATACATCACAATTCTTCCTAGAGTAGTCCATAGCCCATGTGGTTTGAATGAGAATGACCTCCATAGTCTCATATGCTTGAATGCTTGGCCCCCAGTTGGTGGAACTGTTTGGGAAGGACCAGGAGGTGTGGCCTCACTGGAGGAGGTGTGTCACTGGGGGTGGGCTTTGCGGTTTCAAAAAGCCTGCACCATTCCCAGATAGCTCTTTCACTCTGCCTCACACTCGCCATTCAAGCTCCAGCACCATGTTTGCCTACCTGCCACCATAAGCCTGCCCTGTGTCATGACTCATCCTTAGAACTATAACCCTAAGCAAATTCTTTCTTCTGTAAGTTGCTTTGGTCATGATGTCTGCACAGCAATAGAAAATTAACTAACACACAGCCCGTTTCATGGTCATCTAAGTTCTACAAGGATTTCCTCCTGTTCTCTGATGAATCCCAAATGTCAGTCACTTCCCCTTGATCATGTATGATGTGTTCTCCATACAGTTCATGTGGATCGTTATAATGGCCAGGTAGCTTTTGTTTAAATGAACAGGAATCCTGTGGGGTAGCTGTAGTCATGATGTCCTGTCCAGAGATATGTCAGTTAGGCAGACACATGTTTTTTGGCTCTGTGTGGGTCCGTAGTCCTATGTGACTGTCATTTCAGTGGCAAAGCATCCCTTGAAATAATTTCAAATTCACTCATGAATATTGAAATGAGGATTATAGAAGTAAAGCAGGATACAGGCCCTTATTTCCACGTTCGCTGAAGAGTCCAAGGGCATTGCTATACCAGCTTCAAAAGCCCATATCTGAGGGCTGGAGTGATGGCTCACAGTTAAGAGCACTGGCTGCTCTTCTAGAGGACCCAGGTTCAATTCCCAGTACTTACATGACAGCTCACAACTGCCTATAACTCCTGTTCCAGAGGATTTGACACCCTCACAAGGTTGCGTATGTAGGCAAAACACCAAGGTACATAAAAGCCCATATCTGAGGCTAAACCTTGGTTTCTCCTTAGGACATAATGCTCAAGGGGGTGAATGGTGTATGGGGTCATTTAGCCTCTCTCCCTCTGGCCTTGCAGGGTCTAAAGTATTGGAACGTACCTCTAGTATCTCCTTTGTGTACATGAGACAACCCTGTCCCAGGTAGCACCATTTTTCAGTGTACCCACTGAGCCTGGTGTAACCAAACTGCAGCTGGAAGGAACAGTGTCCTTCATTGAAGAGGAGACTTCAGCTCTTGATTCTACAGCTTGGGAATCCCACAGAGTGGATGAAGTGGAAGAAAGGCATGAACAAGTGTGGATGAGACTGTGAGGAATATCCTGTGTACTGTAAATGGAAGCCTAGAATGATGCCACCATCACAGTAAACAATAACTTAGTGATTCCTCAGATAAATGGAAACGTATCCATACAAAACTGGGAGACAAGCTGGCATATTCTTAGCACTGGGGAGATTGATGCAGGAAGGTATCGAATCACAGGCCAGCCTCAGCCACATAGCAAGACACTGTCTCAAATAAGCAAAAATAAATCTAAGGAATCAAACAAAACATATCTTCATAGAGACAGTATTTATAATAAGAAAAAAGAGAATAACCAGATAACGGATAACTGGATGATAAATGCATGGTCCAGCCATACAATTATCTATCGTGTAGCTATAAAAAGGCACGAGGTTCTGCCTCTGAGGAGATACTTTATGATCCTGTTCATGGAAAATATTCAGAACAAGTAAATTTGTAGATAAAAAACGTAGCTAGAAGGTGAAGGAAGAGGGGACACTGCGGATGGGTGTGGGGTGGCCTTTGGCAGGCAATGAAATATTGTTTCGTTGAATTATGTACAGAGCATGCACATAAGGGAAGGAAGCTCTACTATGAATTCTGTTGATAAACTGTAGGAAGTTTCTGAGATGCAGAAACGGGGCAAGAGTTTGTAAGTAAGTGTTCTCAGAGGATGCCTGAGCCAGCCTGGCTGCAGAGGCCCAGCTATGCCAGCCAGTCTCTTCAGTATCTACCTTGTCCAGGCTGTCCTGGTGCCTTTGGGGTCTGAGGGTCAGTAGGTTCTGTTCTTAGTAGGCTCTGGATATCAGCTCTGTCCCACTGGAATCTGGAGATACAATGAATTTGTCACTGTCCTCTGTGCTATTGAGAGTGTTGGTGGCCAATGGAGTTTTGTTATGAGGAAAAGGCACTGGACCTTTAGTAGGAGACAGACCCAACCTTGGTTCCATGTTTCTCAAACAAACCTAGCACATCCACTAGAAATAATTGAACTACATGTGTGATTCCAGATTTTCTAGTAGGTACACACACTGTGGTGGTTTGAAAGAAAATGACCCCCAAAGGGAGTGGCACTAATGGGGGTGTGGCCTTGCTGGAGAAGGTGTGGTCTCATTGGAGGGAGTGTGTCACGTGGAGGCGGGCTTTGAGGTCTCATATATGGTCAAACCACGCCCAGTGCCACAGTTCACTTTCTGTTCCCTGCAATCTTGCAATTGGGGTACTCACCTATCTGAATACAGGAGGCCAGCTCCAAAACATTTAATTGGGATGGCTCAGTTCAGAGATTCAGTCCATTATCATCATGGTGGGACATGGTGCTGGAGAAGGAGCCCCTGTAATCAGATTGCTGAGTACTCTAATTGTTACCATAGAACCTTCATCCAGTAGCTGATGGAAGCAGATGCAGAGAGCCACAGTCAAGCACTGTGCGGAGCTCCAGAAGTCCAGTTGAAGAGGGATGGAGGGGAGGCATCAAGATCCTGTAGGGGAAACCCATGGAGAGAACTGACTTGAGTTAATGGGGGACTCATGGACTCTGAACCAACAGCTAGGGAGCCTGCATGGGACAGACCTAGGCCCTCTGTATGTGGTGACAGTTGTATAGCTTGGTATGTTTGTGGGGCCCCTAGCAGTGGGATCAAGATCTGTCCCTGACACATGAACTGCCTTTTTGGAACTTATCCCCTATGGTGGGATGCCTCAGTCAGCATTACTGCAGAGAGAAGGAGCTTGCTCCTCTCTCAACTTGATATGTCATGCTTTGTTGACTCCAATGGGAGGCCTTACTCTTTCTGGGGAGTAGATGGGGTGGTAGAGAGAAAGTGGGGTAATGCGGGAATGTCTTTCTGGATGCTGTGAATATCATTCTTTAAATAAAGAGACTGTTTTGGCCTATGGCGGGCAACTTAGAAGTAGGCGGGGAAATTGGAGCAAAGGTAGGAGGAGGGCAGAGTCAAAGGAGACACAAGCCAGCCACCCAAGAATCAAGATGTAAGGAAATAATAGGTAAGCCATGGGCCACATGGCAGGACAGATTAGTGGAAATGGGTTGAATTAAGATGAAAGAGCTAGCTAGCAATGTGTCTAAGCCTTATGCCAAACAGCCTGAAATTAATACAAGCCTTTGTGTGATTATTTGGTCCTATAGTTGGTCTGGCACAGGTCTGTGTGTCTGGACCTCCGGCTGGACGGAGCCACAAACCTTATGTTACAGCGGGGGGGGGGGGGGGGGGGGGGCACGGTCTGGTTGATATGTAAAAATAAATTTAAAAAAATTAATAATAGAAAATTTAAATTTTCTTTCAAATGAAGTAGTCATGATGTCTCTTCACACCAATGGAAACCCTAACTAAGACATACAATAAAAGAGAGAAATGAATGAAATTAATTTTTTTAATTGTATGTATATGTATGTGTGTTCTCATGAATGCAGATGCTTGCAGAGGCAAAAGAGAATCCAGATCCCCTGGTTGGAGTTATAAGTAGCTGTGAGCCACTTAGTGTAGGTGCAGGGAGCCAAACTCAGTTCCTCTGGAAAAGCAGTTAACTGGGAAATCATCTTTCTAGCTCTAAAATTAATTTTATTAGTATGTTTTGACTCCAAACTACCCAAAGTATTCCCTCATGCGAATGACATAAGAAAGTCACCCGTGCCCAATTTTCCTGTCATTGTGCTGATGCAGAGAGAGTAAAGTGCTGGGTGTTGGGGGATTACAGGCTGTCCAGTGGTTCTGGCACTGGTGTTACCAGCCTACCTGCCTCATATCCCCCAACAGCCTCTGGGGTCCTCCAAGAGGAAGATGGGACCAGAGACTGTTCACTGGGTCCACTTTTTGGTGGCCACCCTGCTGTCGCCCCAAATGAACCCAGAAATCCAGAGGGGCCCCTGAAGCCCATCTGTCTGCCACCTCTAGCCCTGGCTGTCACAGATGCCAACCTTCAGGCTGCACCTGGAAACTGAGCCAGAAATTTTGCTTCTCTTGGGACTGTGGGATTCCCCATTCCAGGGCTTCCCTTCAGCGGCTTACATCAGGGGAGAGGAAGGGCCACTGCTGTGCTATGTGACCAAAGGGTGCCCTCTGGACTTGTCATCTTTAATGTATAACTTCAGGAGCTGGAGGTCAGTTGTTTTATTTGCTTGTGTTTTGTTTTGTTGGTGGTATTTTGTGTTTTGAGACAAGGTATGACTGTAGCCTTGGCTGGCCTAGAACTTGCTATGTAGACTAGGCTGATCTCTAATTCATAGAGATTTGCTTGCCTCTAACTCCCGAGTACTAGAATTAAAGGTATGTGCCACCATGCCCGGCTTTGGTCCTGCATTTTCAGGGCATCTAGGAATAAGGAAACACTGTGTTTTCCCACCTTGAGAGAGGAGCATCAGGAAGTCACTCTGTACAGTCTAGTGGTTCCAGAATCTCCTTGGGAAGCAACTGGTCTCTCTGCAGAGGTAGGAGTGAGGTTTTTCTGGGTTTAAAGCCAGGTCTGAGAAGTCACTGCCTAAGCACCCCATTACCCTGAGTAGGCATAGCCTATGGCCCTGGGGACTGTTCCTTTACATTTTCTCTGAAAGGGAAAGATAGTCAGGGTCTCTTCCTTCCCTTGTCTTCCAGGCTATATAGCAAGTCCAAAGTCACATGCAACCCTGATGTTAGGGGCTGAGGGACCTGGAGACCTACCTTAGAGATGACCTGGGATCAAATCCAAGCCCATACCTACTGCAGAATACAGAGAAAACTGGGAACCCACTCAAATCTAGGGCTCTAGGACCTGAACCAGGGTCTCCCACACCTCCCTCCATTGTCATGCCCCATGTCAGACCCAGCAGGAGAACAGGAAGAACTCACTTTGCTTGCCAGCGATGCCTCCTAGCCTGATGTCTCTTCCAAACAGAGCCAGCCCAGGGTGGTCCTGGAGGTGGGAAAGAGAAGGAACAGAGATACCGGGCAGGGCTCTGTTCCCAATGCACCCCGTGAAGCCAGATGAACAGACAGTTAGGCCAGACAATAAACTGAGTCTTCCATTCTTTCCATGCTCTGTTGTATGTTATCACAGTAACTAGCTGAGGGCATGACCTGCCTGGTGCAGAGAATTGCCTGGGTGTGCAGACAGGAAGGTGCCTGAGGCAACAGTAACTTTTAGCCAGCCTAGCCTAGGAACAGCGTGAAACTGCTGATGTAGTGACTGGGAGGAGGCACTGGGCTTGGCCAGCAGAGGGGCCCAGAGACCAACTTCTAATGGCTGTCTATGGCCTTTGCATGGAAAGACTATGTGCTATTAGTATGGGCTTATACCACTAGTAACAAGTGTTCTGGGGTGGCTTTAGAGTCCTTCAACCTATAAGAGACCAGGGACTATGTCCTGTTCTCTGCCCAACACAATCCTTTGAGAGGATCGTGAGGGACATTCAGAAGATGGTCTTGACTCCAGAACAGAAGTGTATTCTCCATACTGTATTCTCCTCAACTCATCACCAGTCCTATCCCTGATTGCAAAAAAAAAAAAAAAAAAAAAGTCTTCAGTTCTCTGCTAGTTTCTTTTTTAAAACTGTTATGTGTGTGCATATGAATTTTTAATGTATATAGCAGACCTAGGCAGTAGCTGTCCAGATTGCGGTCGGACAGAGCCTGAGATGCTTTGTACAAAAGTTGACAAGAGGCACGCAGCTGTATAAAGGTGTTAGGAGAGATGTGATGCTACCAGAGTACCAAAGGTGAGAGCAGTGGGGATCTGTCTTTTGAAATGGAAAATTCCACGAATTAACAGTTCACACCTTTTAAGTTAGATGCCATTCTGAGTTAACTGAAGAAATTCACATCTCCATTTGGTTCCATTGGGGTCCAGGCCAACTTTTGTGCAATGTGCTCACACCGGATATGCTACTTGCTTTTGGTGCTCACTAGTCAGCTGGGTTTTGTTTGGTACTGACCATAATTTGCATGTCAGAAATCTTTATCCTGTTCAGTAGTGGTCCCCCAAAATACAAGGATGGTAATCTGACCTTTCCAAAGAGAAGCATAATGCTAGAGAAGGGCTTCCTTTAAAAGAAAAGACAGGAGCTATCACTCAATAAAAGTCCTAATGCTGACGTAGCCAAAAGCAACACTAAGAACTCTCCATAAAACTTTGAAAGAAAGCTGTGCTAACTCTGCACAGCATACAAGTTACAGCCTCAGGGCATACATGCTAAAATGGAAAAGGAGAGATTTGTGGGCTCAGTACCGACTGCAGTTTCAGACCTGTGAGGGCCTTGGAACAAACCACTACTGGTAAAGTGTCACAGTGTCTGATGTCTCTGCTGTGACAACACTTGCCTCATTTGGGGACTAAGAAAAGCAGCTTTAGACAGGACCCAGAATGCCCCAATCAACTTTGTGGAAGGCAGGCTAAAGCTACAGTTAGAACATCTTTTTTACAGTCTCGTGGAACAGATGGGATAGTGTTTCAAGTAAAAACCTTAACAGCAATTCTGCATTCCCTATTCTGGGAATGTCATGGTTGTTGCCAGCCTGGGTTTAAAACTGGGTTCAGAATGGGTCCTTGAAGTGTCCCTATGCTATGCCCACCATGCATCAAAGCCCTCAAAAGGTGACAGCCTGTGACAGTAGTAGCTTAGCATCTAATGTTCCCTGGGGAACAATATTGCTACAGATGCTGTAGGTAGAGGGTCCCAACGGTTGCTAGCCAGCTGCGGCAGCTTCTCCTAGCCCCTGAGCCCTCTCCTAGGCTTTCGACACTGCTTGTGGCAGGAGCGGTTCCTTGTCTGTCCTGTCACTGCTCTTATCACCTGTGCTCATGGTCTAGTCAGGTACCTGCTCATCTGTGTGTTGTGAAGTTCCAGAGCCCTTCTGCCCCCTCCCAGGGCTTCAGGACAGACACCCCAGCCTGGATGGAACCAAGGACATTACTGTCCCTTCTCCTGGCTTTCCCTTCCACCAGCTGAGTGACTCTAACCTCCACCCAGCCAAGATGGACCCCGGAGACACCACTTCTGAAGACCCCACCGCCAGAGAGCCCACTGCTGAAAGGCTCACCACTGTTAGAGAGCCCCCTACTAAAGACTGTTGCTAATGTCTCCTTGGTGTCCCCTCTAATGCCACATGCTGCTCTACAAGTGAGCCTGCGCCCTAGGATGCCTGAGTTCAGCTGAATGGGTTTAATAGAGATGGGAGGGGGGCTCAGTCTGGTAATGACTTGTCTCTGCACACAGGTGGTAAGGGGTTTCCCTGGGACCCCTGCAGGTTCCTATTTGAGGACCTTCCTCTGTGATAGCTTAGGCTCGTATGATTGGATGGTCTCTGGCCTCAAGGAAGGCTGTCTTTTTGAGACACAGATCAGATGATAAAAGGCTGTTCCCTGCTCAGGAACAGTCTTGGCAACAGGTTTCAGCTTCTTTGAGAGGGCCTCTATTCTCACTGTGCCTCTGCCCTAGGGCATCCCAGGCAAGGCACTGGTGCCTGCCTTGTGGGTGAGGCAATGCCCACCTCCAGCAGACTTAAGGAGATCATAGAGGGTTGGGTTTTTTGTTTTTGTTTTTTGTTATTCCATGGTATTCTTACAGGTCCCCTGCCATTTGAATGAAAAGGGCCATCATTTTAATCCTTCTAAGCTAATAATCATGCCTACCACCTCAAAGTTTGGAGGTTGAAATGACAAAAAGATGGCTACCATATTTCTTGTGGGCAAAGCCTTGAGAACCCAGGGGCTCTCATCAGTGGAGGCTGCTCTCCACACCGCCAGCTGTCCTCAGGTCCCCCTGTTTCTTCTTAAAGTGTCACTACTACATGTTTAAAAAGAGAACTATTATGCACAGGACAGTCCTGGATGGTGCATGTGCAGTTCCGTGCTCAAGAGTATTTGTACCTTGGCTTCATGATAGGCCTGTCCTCTAGGTTGAGACCTTGGTCAGTTCTTCTGGGACCCTCCCCCCCTTCTCCTCTTTTTTCCACCCTAAGACCATGCAAGATAAAGTCTGAGCAAGATGAGAAAAATTGAGGACGGAGGAGACATGGAACATTTCCTGTGCCTGGCACTGCTCTCTGCAGTGAGCTCTTATCTGTATGGCTCTGACATGATATAAAGGCATTTTATTCATCCTGCCAAAAGGGATGAGGAGAAGGGACTTGGAGACATGCCTGAAAAACAAAGGCCTGGCCAAGATCTGCACATGGGAACCTAAAACTGGTTTGTTTCCTTGTTCCCACCCTGCTTTGACACCAAGGCCCTTCCTGCAATGTCCAGCGCCTTGTTCTCCCCGTGTGGCGGCCTAGGTCCCTCCTAGAGGCCTGTGCCTGGGCAAAGCTTCTGGTCTGGACATGGATATGATCAAGCCAGGAGCTGGTCTCTGCTGTCACCTCACGTGCTGACTTTTGGAGTCTCGGAATGCCTCATTCTGATAGCCGCTCAATCCTAATTTTCTCCATGACGCTCTAAACTAGGTCACTGTATCTAGGGAGCTGGCTCTCCCAAAGAGGCTAGATCAAAACCAGTAGAGGGGTCCCAGGGCCTTGGGCATCAAAGAGGTGTGACAACATCCCTGGAGAGAAGAGACATCACCACCCTAGACTCCCTAAGCAATGCAGCTGCTGCCCCTCCATCTGTCTCGTATGCAGTCCAACCAGGGCCTAAGAATGGGAGGCGCAGGACCTCCTCTGACCTTCCTGCTCACCTGCCCTTGTTTCGTATTCAGGTAGACAAGGACCTCAGGGTGTGTTCCTGAACTTAATCTACCTGACCTACCCATTCAACTGAGAGACTCCAGCTAGGCAGGCCTCGAGCGGACACCTATCAGGGTCTGGTCAGTCCTCCCTCCTCCATTTCCCCCTTCAGCATCTCCTGCTTCTTGCTGAGCTGCATCACATCTCATTCCCAGGTCTGAGTTCCCTTGGCATCAACTATCCTTAAGCCAGTGTTGGAGCTACCCTCCCTTTCTCTCTGGCTGCTCAAAACAGTGGTCAAATGAACCTACCCAGCTCCTAGGCCTAGTTGCCAGCTGAGGGGTAGCTTTTCTGACTCTCAGGTCATAGGAAGGAGGTTCAAGGTGGCTTACTAAAACTGTGAGAACAGGCCACAGAGCAGAGAGGGCTGGCTTGTGGTCCTTGCTGTGTGGCCAAGGGCAAATTACCTGATTCTTCTGTTTTTTGTTTTGAACAATAATGATATTTTCAATATGTTGCTCTATTGCCTTGTAAATCCTAAGGAATTAATTTATGTAAAATTGCCCAGCACAGGGTGCTGTCTGCGTTGGACCCAGATGGAATATTTTTTTCCTGTGGAGTATGAGTTTTTTTTTTTTCCCCAGACAACTCAGATATCCCCATGATAGCTAATGAGCAATGAGATACCTCCTTCCCAGGCCAACCCCATCTGTCTCTCTGTTTTTCCTTGGCTCTGCTCCGCCATTTTCTTGGTGTGTTGTCCTGCCATTAATAGGCTGTTCCAAGGGGTGTAGACTGATAAAATTGAAAATACTTCTCTGCTCTTTCTTTTTCTATCTCCCTTTCTCCATTAAGCATCAGAATGAGCCTGTTCAGGCTCACAAAGATCCTCTTGTCATTTTTTTACAGAATATTACTGTTTATAGTTTATCTGGGTGTTCTGGTACTTTCCTAGTATCCAACATCTTGCCTACGATGCTATAAAATCTGATTATAAGTGCCCAGATGTCCTTCTGCTGGACAGATCTGACTTCCTTCATGGGTTGGTCCTAATAGGCAGAGGTCCTGTGGGATGCTGCAGGCGCTGGACAAGCCAAGGTGGGGACCTGTCTCGCACCTGCCTTCCCCAGGCCTCTCACTGGCAGATAGATACAGGCACCATCCACAAATAGATAGGTTTTCATAGCCCGGGCCAGCCTTCCTGAGGCCTTGGGCCCCGTGGAGAGAGCCATGACATCTGAGGATAACAGGTGGCTGGTGTGTTCTCGGTGCAGCTGTGAAAGGGACCCTGGAAGAAAAATTCGTGTTTTTCTCTGGTCCTTGGGTGTTGTGTGTAGCTCTTATTACGTCAGACCTCTCTTGTTGCCTTCTGCCAAGGGTCAGTGGATGTATTTTCCTCCCTTCAACTTTTCCCTAGACTGCAAGTACATGTGTGTACACACGCATGAGGGTGCACATGCATGTGTGTGTGTCTTTATACAGAGGCCAGAGTTGGATGTTAGATGCTCGTCCTATTGTTTTCCAACTTGTTTTGTTTGAGACAGGGTCTGCCGGTGTAGACCAGGCTGACCTTGAAGAAATTCTTCTGCCTCTGCCTCTCAAGTGCTGGGATTAAAGATACGCACCGTTACACCTGGCTTCCACCTTAGTTTTTGAGACAAGGTCTCTCACCAAACCTGAAGCTCACCATTTGGCTAGGCTGAAGTACCTCCCCAGTACCAGGATTGTATGCCTGCATTAGCAGACTTGACTCTTTACATAGGTACTAGGGATGAAACGTGGGTCTTTTGTTCGTATGTATCCCCAGCCCCCTGGTCCTGAATTCTGAAACCTCTCTTCTTCTCTGCTGAATCTAACATCATCTGGCAGTCTGGGTTTTCTACTGAATCTCTCTTGTCTCTTCCCTGGCCTTCCAGCCTCCCTTTCCTTCTCTGCCTGGCAGAGTGAATGGATACGGCACCTTTGTGGATATACTTCTGGCCCAGGAGGCACAGGTACACACCAGCTTTTGGCTCCGTGAACAGGCCCAGAAAGCAGGTATGCAACAGATGTTACGACTTTGGCCAGTAACTGTATAGTGAGTGTTATGTGACCGTGGCCAGTGGTTTTGCAGCAAGCTGTGTGTGACTGTGGCCAGTGGGTATGTGATGAAGAGTAAGTGGTCATGGTTGGCCGGCGTACAGTAAGTATTGTCACCATGGCCAGCGACTGTACAGTGAGCCACAGTTGTCACTATGGCCAACTGCTATGTAGTGAATGTATGTGACCATTGCCAGCCAGTGTACATGGGCACTGTATGACCTTGTCTGGTGAGGGTAAGGTGTGTAGTGTGTGACAGTGTTTGGTGGTGCGCATCGAGCAGTGAGATTGGCCAGCAGTAGTGCTGTGGACCAGAGCATTGAGAACTGAGGGTTGGTTCCTGCCATACTGGCCTCTGGCCACTGGGCTCGGATCAGGCATCTCCCTTGACGACATCAGGGTGGGTGGTCATTTGCCGCTTGGTCTCTTCACCAGCCACCTACCTGAGCATAAGGACACTTGTCTCATATCTTGACACAGCACAGCAGACATGGGTAGAACAGGGACCAAAGAGGGACTGGTCTACAGACAGAGCTAGACTTGGTAGAGGACATGTATACCCGGAGTCTAGGGAGGCTGGAAGGTGATTCCAGAGTATATCTGTCTGAAGTAATGGCATCATAGCGGGTGTTGTGGGCCTCCAGGGGGCTAACGGCACTGCCCTTTTCAGGCCCTGATGCCTCCTGTTTGTCCATCGAGCAGCCCTGATGGTGGAGCACCGGGTGAGGTTCTGCCAAGGTAGAGCAGCCGGCTGTTGATCACTGTTAGGTCAGACCCAGAGAGCACAGACAAGCACGAGGTGAGCCCACCTCTGGGCAGCCCTGTAGAGACCATGTACCTCAGGATCCTTTGAGGCAATCAGGTATTCCGTATAGCACAGCCATCCTCAGCCACGGTGCCTGAACAATCACTATGCAACCCCCAGATACATGGTTCCATGGTACCTACCACCTACCCTGACCATGTGAGGGTAATGGAGTTGATGTTGGTGATTTGGCAGCAATGAGTCCCTACCTGGGTTTGTGAAGCTCTCAAAGTGTAGGTGGCCCAGTTAGCTCAGAGCTTCATGGATAAAGTGGCGTCCACTGTACTGCCACCCAGTGTTCCTGTGCCGTCCCCTATCCTCCCATGGCCTATCTCTTAGAGCCGTATAAGCATGAAGTCAGCTGCGAATACTTCAGTGGTCAAAGTTCCCAGGATGCTCCCTAAACATGTAGGAATTGTCACTGGCCCTTGTGCTAAGATGTTCCCAAGACCAGACACGGCACTTCTGAAGTCTGTGATTTGTCTGTTTCCCTAGGTTGTAGCTTCCCCCTCCCCCACCACAGTGTCCCTGTGAAGCAGGGCCTTGGGGTCAGAGGTCAGGCTCTGGCCAGAAGCCATCTGTCTTGCTGTCCCAGACTTGCCAGCAAGGCCTTCTGCCAACAAGCCCAGGATGTCCTTATAGCGACAGCTGTGAACTTGGGCATGGCCTAGTCCCAGGTCTAGTGTGGGGAGGGGGAGGGCCAGGGACCATCAGGGGTGTGAATAAAAAGCCCTCAAAGCAGGCAAAAGGGGAGGTAGAAGGCCCCAAAATTCACCACTGTGCTCGCCTGGCTTCTCAGCTCTGTCCGAACTCTTACATGCTATTCCTACTTCACAGAATGTCACAGAACTTGCTTATCTCATTCATTCAGATGAACGCCTCTCTGCATCCTGTTGGGGTTTTTTTTTTTTTTTTTTTTTTTTTTTGTCATAAGAACAGGAAACAGCAATTGTTTGCAATGTGCGTCAGCATGCCCCTGGCCCTAGCCATGCCTTAGTGTGCACAGCCTGGTAGATCCACTCCTGCTCACATGCATGACCCTCTCTGGCCTGAGACACTTGGGGCATCTGGGACTCTCCACTGTCATGTGACTGCCCACAGTGTACGTGGGAGACTGGTCATTAGGGAGGTTACCATGAGGACTTTTGTCGTGTACTGAACCACATCCTCCAAAAAGACAAGGCTGTTAGTGCCACAAGGGTTCAACACTGGAAAGAACAGCACTTACCAGGCCCGTAGGGAACCATGGGAAGGAAGCTGCTGGTGACAGCTGGGAGGTCCTAACAGGAGGAGTGCCTTCAGGCTGTAGCCCAGAGGGTCTGGTGATGGAAGAAGCTAAAGGATGCATGGGCTTTAGCTTTGATGCCAGGGCCACTGAATAGTTAACAGGCATGCCTTGTTCTGTTTTGTCTTCACGGCATTTCCCAAGGGCTCCTCCAGTAGATGTTGGGCTGGCCATGGTTAGCCAAAGGGAATCCCCTTAGAAAGCTGGGTATAGTAGCACACCCCTTTAATTCCAGCACTGGGAAGGCGGAGGCAGGTGGATCTCTGGGAGTAAAAGGCCAGTCTGGTCTACAGAGTGAGTTTCAGGACAGCCAGAGCTACATAGAGAGACTATGTCTCAAAAACCAGAAAACTAAGAAAAAAAAAGAGAGCTAGGGAGAACCAGTGGGGAGAGAGGTGAGCAGGTCAGAACTGACAGACAGTGAGAAAAGCTGCCTGAAGTCATATATAGTACATAGATAGCACATGGCTGTATGCCCACTGAAGAGGCTGGGCAAGAAGACCAGAGTAAAGCCTGACACACAGTAAGATCCTGTGTGTAAAGGACTTTGGGTTGGAGAGTGGCCCACCTTTAAGAACACTTGTCCTTCTTCCAGAGGACCTGCTTTTTATTCCCAGCACTCAAGTAGTAGCTCAAAAAAACCTGCCACCCTAGTTCCAGGGGATTTGATGCCCTCTTCTGGTCTCTGCAGGCATCAGGTAATACAGACATATATGCAGGCAAAACACCCACAGGCAGAAATTTTTTTAATGAAATTTAAAATAAATTAAGTAATTAAAAGTAAAAACAGACAAGCAAAAATAATTCCATTTTATTAAGTACACAACATAAAAACAAAACAAACTAATACAACTCAGTGGATATCTGTGGGTAAATGACCACACATGTTCCACTTACCTGCCAGTTCCTATCCCAGGGACCACCGCTCACCCGATAGCCCAGATATCTTTACACACTGTCTACAGCTAACCTGGATTATCTGTGTGGCAAACACGCACAGAGGACTGGGACATGTCCTTCCTGCTGTGTGGCTAGCCCACAGGTTCTGTGGTATCAGTCTGGGGAATTGTGGACAGGGGTTCTCATTGATCACCTAGAAATGGATGCAGGACCACACGTCCACAAAGGCAGTGGCAAGTCTTTGCGTGGTTAGACTGTTCGGCAGTGACACCCATGGACCCTCCAGTCTTCCCCCAAGCATTGGGTACTTGATGATGTCTCCTAGTGAGGTAAGCCTCGTTCCTGCCCTCCCTCCCTCATCTGTTCTTTATGACTTGTAGGAAATCTTTTTATTGCTAAGCTCCTTTTAAACATCTCACCCTTCCGGGGCTCTCCAGATACTTCCACTGATGCCTATGTAGAGTGTGAGGAAGGTGCAGATTTCAGTAAAGATCCCGTTTCCCCCGGTCTGTAGGGCCACCCCAGTGGCATATTTTCAAAGTCCCATGTGCGGGCAGCCTTGGCTGAGAAATTCTTTCTCTTCCACCATCTGACCCCCTGCAACTTCTCTTGCTGTGGCTCTCTATGATTTGGGCCTCAGCAGCACAGCCTTCCTGTAAGTCTGTGCCCTTTTATCTGTGTCCATAATCAGTCTTAGACACACATAACAAAGTACCTAAGTACAAGAACACACACATATGTCCACGTGCACCCATGCATGCACACACCTGCAAACATCCAATGTATGTTTTATATATATATATATACATACACATATATATAGACCAGGTATATGTAGGTCATAAAATGGTATGTAATCTGTCAATTTCAAAATTAGTAGATAATATGGTGTGGCCTTTACTCTGCCTTGGAATTTTTAAATTTTTAAATATTTTTATATACTTGTGTGTGCAAGTATGTGGGCATACGTGCCCATGGCACACATGTAGAGGCCAAAGGACAGACTGTGTGGGTCCCAGGGATCAAACTCAGGTTGTCATGTCTGGTGGCAAGTGTCTTTTCCTGCTGGGCCATCTTACAAATACAGGACATTTAATTTTTTAAATATTGTTTTATGGCTTTGTACACAAACTTCTTATAGCAGGTTTGCCATCAAGGAATCTGATATTTTCATACTACTAAGCAACTTTTTTTTCTTTATTCCTTCCTTTTTTCAAAGATCATGTCTTTCTTATAGGTATCAATTGGCTTTTAATACTGGCATTGTGTAAACCATCTGTATCAAACTTACAAATTCTAATTTATCTTTAGATTCTTTGTAGTATATTCTACGTAAAATTAATCTGTCATCAGTAACTCAGGAGAGCCTTTGTTGTTAGTGTTTTGTGTTTTTATTCCTTTCCAAGTTTTATGGCTTTTGTATTTTTCTCTTGATACCTGTAAGGGACCATAATTTCATTCAGTGGGGCACACTAACATTGAATTCCATGTTTGTGGGTGGGTTTTACATTCTATAATCCAGTTTAGGACAGTCCTCCTCCTGTTCTGGTCTACAGTTATTTTCTAAATCATAGGCAGAAGTGGATTTCATTTATTTGTTTTGTTTTTGGAGACAGGAGACAGAGATTTTTGTTTTTTGTTTTGTTTTGTTTTGCTCGAGTGTGTATGTGTGTGTTGTCTGTGTGTGTCTGTGTCTCTGTCTGTGTGTTTCTGTGTGTATCTGCTGGGTGTGTCTGTGTGTGTGTCTATGTGTGTGTATGGTGTGTGTGTGTGTACAGTTCCAGCTGTCCTGGAACTCAATTTGCAAACCTGTCTGGCCTTGAGAAATCCACCAGCCTCCACCTCCCCAGTGCTGGGATTAAAGGCAGGTGCCGCCACTGCCCAGCTTGCAGAAGTGGATTTTTAAAAATAGATTGCACTTTGCTTATTTAGTTGGGGGGGGGGGTGTGAGAAAGAGAGGACAACTTTTAGGAATTGGTTCTCTTCTATCATGCCATGGATTTCAGAGACTGAATTTAGGTTCTCTAGTCTGGCAGCCGGAGCCTTTACTATCTTGCCCACACAGAAGTAGATTTAATGAGTAGCTTTTCCACGCCTGTTGTGAGTCCCATGTTTTTTCTCCTTTAGTGCATTTGTGGGCTAAATTCACTGAGGACTTTGCATCATTAAATTGGCTTGGCTTTCTGGCACAAATCCCATGTATTGTATCTTCACTGGTGCCTGCGTGAGGTCTAGAACGGTTAGAGAGTACAGGGAAGTACAAAGTGCTGGACCACAGGGCTTTTGCCTGGAGGGTGGCTTGCCCAGAAGCAAGCCAAAGTGCAGTGGCCCAAGAGGGGCTGTGTCAGTGGGGAAGACCTAACCCTATTGGATTGGTCCTGAGTCCTGAGAAGAGCACTCTGACTGCACAAGAGTGGACCACATGCCTTTAGATGTGGAAAACTGCTCTGTGCTCAGTGGTCCATGTACTGCGAGGACTTAGTTCTTTGGTAGTTGGCACAAAACTTCCATTTGTGTCTTGCTGCATGTAAGCAGAAAAGTATCGGCCTACTGTCCAGAGCAGGGATATTGTACTAGCGGGCTCTTCGGTGACCACATGTTAGTGATGGATCAGCTTGGCCAAGTATAGAGCAAAATGTGCTACTCACTGAAGGTGGTCAGTGAAGAAGCAGGGCTAACAGAGGTGCCTGTTGGAAAGATGCCAGCCATGTGAGACAGACCCTGCAATACCCAGACACTTCTGTGTGTGTGCGCGCGTGTGTGTGTGTACACATATATAATTTATTTAACTTTTTTATGTACAATGGCATATAGTTGTAAGCTGCCATGTGAATGATGGGAATTGAACCCAGGTCCTCTGGAAGAGCAATCAGTGCTCTTAACCACTGAACCATCACTCCAGCCCCTGCACAGATGCTTCTTACAGTAGACATTGCTGGGGTAGAGAAGGTATTGCAATAGACAAGGTATGGAGCATCACTCAAAGCTGAAGTGAGCATAGAATGACCAGTCCTTATCAGGTCCAGAGCCTTGAGAAGGAGCTTGGAGCATCCTAGGACCTGAGGCCTTACTCAGACTGCTGCAGACGATGTTCCAGGACCCCAAGAAAAGAGAGATGGAACATTGGGCTTTGAAGAGTTTCTAGAAGACATTGCCATATAAGGAAAAAAGAGCATGGGGATAGAGAACCTCTGTGGCTTTTCTTTCTGAGATGGGGGCTCTGGGGTAAAGGTCAGGGTGTTCTGAATGCTGTTAGGAGTGGATGGAGAATTCGCTTATGGTTAGGATCAGGGTCATCATCATTAGGGTCAGTGTTGGGACATTTTAGGACACAAGTGAAGAGGAAGAACCTGTAGTTTGGGGGAGATGCTGGATAAAAGCAATGAAACTTGGAAGAATAGGGTTTGGGTATTTGGTTAGGTGAGTTGTGGTCCTCAGAGTTGAGGACAGCAGTAGAAAATGGAGTTCACAGTGGTAGTGGCTGTTGAGATCACATGCCTCACTATAAGATTCCTGGTATGGCATCAACCCCTAGGAACATCCAAGCCCTGAATGTTGGCAGCTGGCATCAGTTCTTATCAGGTCCATGGGGATGTTGGAAACCACTCAGCTTCAGGGCCCAGGGCCTCTTAGCAGCATATGAAAGAAGATTTATATCACACAGAGCTGGCCAGCTGTTCAGCTGCATGGGGGATGTTCCAGGATCAGCTGAATAGCAGGTATGGTGTGAGGAAAGCATTTGAGGGTGGATATGATGACTAGCAGTCTAGGAGCAGAGCAGGAAGAGTTGGTTGGGCGAGGTCATTGAGCCAGTGTCCCAAGGGACTTTTAACATTGCACTAAGAAGGTCATGACAAGGACAGAAGCTGTCTGTTCCAGACTCTAGTGTGTGAGGTCCAGGCCGATAGAGGCATTGGCTGCTGGCAGAGAATGAAATGGCCAGGAAGGTCTGTGAAGGCAGCACTTGGAGAGAGGGCTGCTGCACAGGTTTTAGAGGTTGGGGGAGGTTGCCTAAGGTCAGAACAGATAAGGCACAACACATTAGGTTTATTCAAAACAAAGTTATTTAGTGCAAGAGAACAGAAAATGCTGGAAGAAAGCATACAAAGCATCAGCACGAGCAAGGGTTTTTGGGGTTTTTTTTTTTTTGCAAAGGACTCCAACTTCCTGGGAAATAACAGCAAGAATTGACAAATAGGATTGCATGACATTAAAAGCTGCCCCACAGCAAAGGAAACAATATGGAAAAGTAAAGACTGTTTGCATCTCCCACCACAGGGAGAGGAGAACCACCATGTGCCGTATTTGCAATGGATGATCGTTCAGAACTGCTCCCGTTTCCTAATCAAGAGGAATAAGCAAACACACAGCACCCACCAAGCCCAGTGATCTGAAGTCTCGTAACGCCTACAACAGGATGATTCACCAGAAGACCGTGAGAGGGGAGTAAGGGGGCCATAGCGGGCATGAAGTCAGCAAAAACCAGCCACCACCAACAAAAATGCATGGGCCAGCCTCAGCAGCCTCAGGCACACGATCCACAAGCATAAGCTCCGTCCTGGTCTGCGCATGGCAGTTATCTGCAGGGCCAGTACCATCCTGCAAAGCCGGAAGCCTGTGGTGGTGAAGAGAAAACAGGGCGTGTAGAAGCAGGAACACCTGAGCCCCACACTCCAGAAACAATAAAGAGGTCACTGGCATTCTCAACCACTTCTACAAAAAAAGAAGAAGAGGAGGGAAGAGGGGGCTGGAGAGACACCTTAGCAGTTAAGAAAGCACACTGCTCTTGCAGAGGACCAGAGTTCAGTTCCCAGAACCCACAGCCTCCTTTAATTCTATCTCCACAGGTCCTACACACAAACCCGGATCACAGACACACATACATATACACATGGCTAAAAGTAAAAATGAAGGTAAAAAGGAGTAAAGGGGGAGAGAAAAATAAACATTAGGAAATAAACACCTGATGGGCAAAAAATCCAATCAATAAATGACTAAATTAATTGAACACAGCTCTCAAAAGAAGGGATAAAAATGGCTAATATATACATGAAAAATGTTCAATGTCCTTAGCAATCGGAAAAATATAAATCATTGGGATTGCACATCACCCCAACCCAAACAGCTGTCATCAGGAACATGAACAGTAACAAATAGCAGCTAGGGTGCAGGGAGAAAGAAACTGTTATACCCTATTTATAGAAATGTAAACTAGGGGCTGGAGAGATGGCTTAGTGGTAAAGAGCACTGATTGCCCTTCCAGAGGACCTGGGTTCAGTTCCCATCACCCACATGGTAGCTCACAGCTATCTGTAACTCCAGTTTCAGGGGACCTAACACCCATGGCAAAACACCAATGCACATAAAATAAAAATAAATAAATTTTAAGAAATGTTAACTAAATGCCACTATAGGAATTAGAGTTCTGACAAAGGAGAGCAATTAGAAGGGACAGAGGGGTCTTTGTTTGGTTTGGTTTTAGTTTTGTTTTGGGGTTTTGGTTTTTTCAAGACAGAGTTTCTCTGTGTAACAGCTCTGGCTGTCCTGCAATTTTCTCTGTAGACCAGGCTGGCCTCGAACTTGGAAATCTGCCTGTCTTTGCCTCCCAAGTGCTGGGATTAAAGGCGTGCCCCACCACTTCCCAGCTTTTCTTGAGTAATTATAGACATTTGTTTTCTGTGCACATTCTCAGCCTACATCCTGTTGTTCTATATTCTCTGGACGTTATCATTTTTGGTGGCTCCCTTCTTGGTATGTTTTTTAATTGTCATTTTCCTCTGGTGGCACAGGCCAGGATGTCCTTGTCAGTGGCTAAAGACCATTTGTGCTATGCCTCTACAAATAATTAGCACTAGAGACCCTTCAGCTGGAACCACCAGCTCATTCCTGCTTGATCCAGAAAGCCCCATTTCTCTCTCCTGCCCCGCCCTCTCAGAGACTCTCCACCAAAGAAAAGGCACCGAAAAGCCCAGTTCCCCATTCTTGGTGACCATGGCAGCTCCTCCCCTGAATTTGCTAGCAGCCCAAGACCCAGGCCAAAACATTCAGGTTTTTTTCTTTTCTTTCTTTTTTTTTTTTTTAAACCATACTTAGGCACAAACCCAGCTTGTGGAGGACACACCAGAATAGATACGGTCCCTGCTTTAGTTTAGCCATGTGACTTCTCAGGTCCCATCTCTGGTGCTGGAGAACCCATCCCGGGAGTTGCTTTGCTCAAACATACCTGTTCTTTTTGCCTTTTCAATTCAGCCTGACCTGGCTTATGCATAGGTGGAGAAACCTATTACTGTGTTACAGAAAAACCTATTAGAGATGACTTTCAAGACCCATGTACAAATGGCATTCCATGTCTCATGATGAAATCCATGCTCATTGTGGTGTCCTTTGATTCCTGGAGTACAGACAAGCTTCCCTCTGCCCTTCTGGGTATCCTTTGGAGGGTCCTAGAAGCTCACCATTGTGTATTCCTGTGAGTCAGCCCCTCCAGACAGCCTTGGAGTCTCTTCCACACTTGTGTTATCTTGTCAGATTTGTCTTTCCTGGTACACAGCAGCTCTTGCTAGGTGTAGATGCTGGAGCATTGTTAAGTGTTCCCTGAAGTCTGTTTTGTTGTCAAGATTGCAATGATTTTAAAACTACATTAAAGACTACTGGGTACTTGAAAGCACTGTGCCCATACAACCTTCCCCAGAGTTGTGTGTGGCTTCTGTGCTGAGGGCAGCCTACCTGACATGGGGGAACAGGTCTTCATGCCCTTGAGCGGCCAGATCCTGCTTGTATACAAATGAGGCTTTGCTTAGGGAAAGTGTTTTTTTGGCAGAGATAGGTGACATCAGAAATCCAGATGAAGAAATGCTTTCCCAGGCAAGAGTTCCAGGCCGTGCCAAGTCCTAAGAGGCAACTAGAGATCAGAAATGTGACAGAGGCAGTGAGTTACCCTGAAGCCTGGGAATCCAGGCAGTGGCATGAGTCCCAGGTACCATGCAAGATGCCTCTTTGATAATCACCTCCACCTTGGAACCCTGTCCTACAACCACTGGCTCAGGGGCAAGTTTGTGGCCTAGACTTGGCCACCAGTGGGGCCTTGTGAAAGTTGTCAGGGACTGTGTGGTGCCTCATTAGAACTGAGTAAGGAGACATCTGAGCTGGGAGGAGACATGTCCCTCTATAGTGGTCTTAGCAACCATGCTAAGCTGTTTCTGTCCCAGGATTAGGATGATCTTCCTCCAGCTGTTCCCCTCCTTTGTGTCCTAAGTGACTCACCCATGGGCCAACAGTTTTCCTTAGTAGGGGCATGGTTTGGCTTGTGGTAGGGATATGGAGACCCCTTGCTCTCTGCAGCCCAGGGCCCTGAGTGATACTGAATGCCAGTGCTGTCTCACCATTCTCTAGGAGGTTTGGATCCTTCTTTGGTGTGTAGTATAAAAGCCTAAGGTACAGCCATGAACTGTTTATGTCTGTATTAATTAAGACCACTAAATATGTCTTCTGGGAAGTATCCCCTAGGTGTAGCTGGGGTGTGAAAATAATTTGAACAGATGCACTCCCAGTGCCTATGCATGGCCTTTGTTCTGTGGACATTCAGTATCAATTTGTTTGGGTGCAAGGCCAATCTGACAGTCCAGCCCAGAACAAAATCTTCCTGGACTTTTCCTTCTCATGAGCAAAAAAAGTGGCTATTGTTGCTCACCTTGTGGCTTCATTCCTACCTTCCTGGAAAGTGGAGCCACACCTGCTCTGGCAGAGCTGGGCTGCAGCATACAGGTCTCTGCTACTGCTCTTTTCAAAGTTCTCAGAGGAACAAGTGGCTGCCACTTCTTAGAAGCATTGACACTCTCCCTGGGTCTGACCAGCAAGTTCCCATGCACTCTGGGAACTCCCCCTTTTACATCCTGTGGAGTTGCCTTGAGTTTCTGGTGGGTTATAGAACACACTGTGTCTGTGAATATGACTACATCCACATATCTTGCAATTCTGAGGAATGATCCACCAGAAACTATCATGACTCAGAATAATCTTGGCAGTGGGTGTCCATAGTGATAAGGTATAGCCAAGATGTCTGGACAATGCCAGTTGGCTGCATAGACCCTGCTACACAGGATCATACCAGCAGCTGCTTTAAGCCCTTGTTAGTTCTTATATGCAAATGGAGCCAGGGCCATGGGGATACCTAGCCACTCTTGTTCCAGCTCTTGACTCTATTCCAGCTCTGCAGTTGGAGAGTTGGGTCAATGACAGGCAGTGTCAGTGCAGGCTCTGGAGCTTTCTTTGCACCCTCCTGATCCAGGTATAGCTGGCACATAGTAATTTATGAGTCTGTGGCCATCACTGCCCTTCAGACAAGTACAGCCCTTTGTCTAGCCAAGAACAAGCTCCTGTCTTTACGGGATAATTAGTGTGGACAATGACCAGAGCCCAGGGCCTTGAGGCTCAGTGGAGCAGAATGGAATCTCAGTGGCATGAAAAGTCATGGGGAGGCATGGATGGTGGCTGAATAGCGACAGTTACCTTCTGAATAGATTAATTTTTAAAACCTCTGTGCAAGTGGGGAAGGCTGTAAGGGGCCTCAACAAAGTGGCAATGAGGTTTTGTGACTCTGCAGCTCTGGGAGGAAGCCTGGCAGGGGTTCGCTGCACTGGATGACCCTCCAGCCAAGCTGCTGGACATACTCTCCCTGGAGACTTGAATGGCCCCTGAGCTGCAATGCTGGCTGCAGACAGCCACACCCACAGTCAGTGCAGGTGAGAAAGTGTATCATTGCCCCCTGGCATTCCCACTGTGTTCTGAGCTCCTTGCCCAGACCAACCAGACCTCTGTATTCCACTACAATTGCTCAAGGTGAATGTGCCTGAGAGCATCTGGCCAAGGCTCTGCCTGTGAGCTTGACTCAGCTTCCTGTGAGCTGTGGAGAGTAGACTCAGTCCGTTCATCTTCCCATCACCTTCTACCTACTGGCCCAGGCCGGAGGTTCTGAGCTCTCAGCCCAGGCCTGTCCCAAGCTCCAAGCCTTTCCCCCAGGCTAAGGACCACATCCTGATGGCCTCTGGACAGTGGGTTTGGGGTATTTCCATACAGCTTGATGCTGACATATTTACAGGTGGTACAGTCAAGGTCCTCAGCAGGAGCTCCCCCAGGCTGATGGGGTCACTGGTCAGTATCTGCTGGCTGCAGGACACAGACAGGAACTCCTTCCTGGCTCATAACCACCATCTAAACCATGAAGACAAATTCAAAGAAGTGAGTGACCCTGCATTGCCTTCAGGAAAAAGACCTGGGACTCTCTCTACCTCTTGGGGCACATGTTCAGTAGGGTAGGCAGAAGCCAGATGGGAGCTGTTTGTAGCCCCCACTATAGGGCTATATGAAGCTATAGGCTTCCAAGGATGGAGACCTCAGGGACTGGACCCCAGGAGCCTCTCATAGTGCTTCTCAATGTGTAGATGCCCATGTTACTACCCAGAGGCCTGCTCTGAGGATACACATTAGCCCCTCATGCTCTGATGGTCCAGTCTTGCCAATGAGTTCCAGGGTGAGCATGTGTGACATTCGGCAAACACACCTACCTGAGCTGGCAGACCTCTCTCTTCTCCTTTGACCTTTAGTCAATCAATTAACCCATGTATTTATGGGTACTTGCAGCCTTAGCCTGAGCATGGCAGGCAGGAATACTTCAAGGTCCGAGATGACCCAGTGTGTTCCACCCTATCATCCCTAGGGCAGTAGTCTCTGGGTGAGAACTTGTGGGCTTTTGGCAGTGTAGGTTCTGGGTCACCTTGATTAAAACTACTGTCTCTGGTATGAGCCCAGGAGGTTATGAGAGGGGCACCCAGTCCTAAAGTTCCATATTCAGAGGCGGTCTAGGAGGTCCAGGCTGTGACCAGGTGGGTAATGAGGCACATGGAGATGAAGAGAAGCTTCTAATCGCTGCTATGGGCTATGTGAGCATCATGCACATATACAACTTAGCATATACAGGTCCCAACTTATGGCTAGCTAGAGATGCCTCAAGTGGGGTATGGCCCAGGTGTACTCAGTGAGGCCATCACTGCAATCACTGCACACATCATCACTTCCACCCTGTGGCTGTTGAGAGTCCAAGATGAGCACACTTCAGGTGCTGGGGGTGGGGGGAGGTCACCAGCTATTATTGTGATTTAGATATTAGGCACCAGAAGCCACCTGGGTCTCTGAAACCTTGCTCAGCTCGGAGAGGTGGCCCATGTGTCAACAGCACCATGACCCACATAGCTTCATTTCCTGTCACACCTGCCTCTCAGAAGTACTGAAGGGCACTGAGGAACCAAGATGGCCACACACCCAGGAACAATGTGGGGTTGGGGGCCCCCTGAGGCCATTCTTGAGGCTGAATGGTTGCTGTGCCTGGAGAGAGTACAGGGAGGCAGAAGGCAGGCTAGTGTTTCGGGTGTCTTCTGTTACACTCAGGCTTTACAAAGAGTGTCTGGGGCTGCTGAATGTGCCTCTCTTGCTCTCCAAGGCAGGCATCCTACACAAAGGGGGCTCTTGTCCCGCACAGGCCCCTTCTGGGAAGAAAAGCCATTGTCCAGGAGCAGGGCCGCCCAGCAGGCGGTGCATGCTCCACTGCCCACCGCTGCGCCCGTCGAAAGGGGCCCCATTCAGGCCTGTCTGCCCGGATTAGCAGGGACTCACGACTCAATGTGCTCCGATATTTCATGTCGAGGGCAGCGGCTGGCTCTGAGCAGAATCAATGCCTGCTTTTGTCTGCTGAGTTATTTTATTTACATTTTTAAAACAGCTTATCAAGGTAAAAAGATAGCTTTGCAAAAAAAAAAAAAAAAAGTATTGGCTTGGGGCCGGCACAGAGAGTGGGGAGGCTGGGCTGGCACTAGGGTCCTAGGCCATGCAGTCTGGGTTTCAGCCAGCCTGGGCACCTGCCCAGTCCTCCTGCTGTGGGTGGGGGGCAGGGGAGATGAGAAGCTTCCAGAAGCTACCATCCTGGTCCTTTTGGATTTTCTTGACTGTTTTTCTGAAAGCTACTAGGCCCGGGTTTCCGTCAGTACTTTCTGACCCAGCTGGCTGTACAGCTATGAGTGTCCTTCCTTGGCAGCGGAGGTCAGGAAAGAGTCCTTTACCCTCCGTCTGTCCCCAGCCTCATCCTGACCTCTTTCTCCTGTGAGGCTAGCATCAAGCCCTCACCAATTTCTACCATGCCTTTTCACAGGACAGGCGGAAAGATCTTCCTGTGTGCCTGGGCCTGCCAGGTCACCCACATGACCAAGCACTATTTGTCTCTACAGACTCTTCTAAAGAGGATTCAGTACAAATGCCCAGAGAGCCATCCCAGGCTGATTTCACTACAATGATAGGCCACAAAGAACCCTGAAGCTCACATGAGGCCAAATCCAGGGGGGCTTCCTGGAGGAGGTGGTTCTAGGTTCTGTCGCCTTCTTTCCACCCCCAGTCAGCAAGGGTACCTGGCAGTAGCCGGATATGACTGGAAAAGCTCCTCCCTGGTCTTAGCCCCTGCCCAAGTAGGCTTTAAAATAAATAAATAAAACACTATGGATGAAGGGGCTTAAAACCTAGGGAATGCTGGCCACACACCAGGGCTACCTGGCCGCCAGAGGGCAGCCTAGGTGCATGGAGAAATCTGCCTGGCATGTATATAAAACTGTAGCCTGGCTGTGCTCCACTCTAAGTGACCTCACATAGAAAGAATAAAGGGTCACTTCAACCCCCAGGGTGCTGCTGCTCAGCCATGTCCCAGTCTCCCTGACAGATGAGCCTACACACCTGAGCATAGCCCACCCTGGGACCAGCCTCCACGTCAGAGGGTTGGGGTCCCATTAAAGGCAGGGCTTGGGAAAAGCAGATCATTCTGAACATTGCTAGGACACTAAGAGTGCAGTTAATGTTGTGGGCAGCCCCACAACCTTCACCCACTGCCCCTCACCATCCTGCCCAGTATCCATTCTTCCCAAGTCACTGCAGAGATCCTAAACCCATAAGGGGAAGAGAATAGCCTAGTCCTTTGCTCCTCCTGTCTCTGATGAAGCTAGGTCAGGCCAAGAAGAGGTGTCATAAGAGACTCTGAGTGGTCATGATGGAAACATGATGTGTTTTGGGATGCTGGGCATCCCTGGTTTCCTTGGCATCCTACACCTTCCCAAGGATCTTTGGTTCAGACAATACCAAGGTCCTCGTAAGGAGCTCTGGGTGTCACCTGGTAACTTGTCCCCTAGACTCCTCAGGTCTGAAGACCATCCTTGTGTCCTGAATTCCTCCTCAAACCGTACATAACCCCCACCTCCGCCCTGAGACCATCCCACGCCCTGTGCCTCCTGGGGCCTGGTGAGGCCAAGCCCCCTGGACAAGAGCCAGCTGTAGAGGCACTGGGTCAGATCACAGGGAAAGCCCAGCCCGAACCCCTTGGGCTACATGCCGCTAAGCCTTTCCCAGGCCGCTATTTTGGGCTCTCTGAGCTTGGGGGTGGGGTGCCAGATAGCTTTGCTGCTGCTCTTGCTGGTTATTTTTGCTCATAATGGGAGCGCAATATATGGAAATTATTAATAGCATCCCAGGCTATGGTACGTGCTGGTACTCAGGACCAGCATGTACTCTGTCCAATGGTGGGAAGGCCTCAGCAGCACAGCAGGTTTGGGGGGATCACCTCTCAGCTACATCCCCTGCCCATCACATGCTTCCCAGACTGTGAACGACCATTACCTCCAAAGCAGTTGGTGTGGTCATCTGAAGTCTCCAGGACAGCCTGGGGACAGCTCTAACCACAGGTCTTTATGTTTTACTTCTTCCACTACCCAACAGGGACAGGTCTTAGAGGGGTGGGAGGTGCTGAGTCTCTTTAGATAGAGCTCAGAGGGACTATGGGCCTAGGAAGCTGATGTACACCTATACCTCCAAATCTCTGAGGCATGTAGTGCACCCTGGTCCTTCTTGTCACGCATTCCTTGGGACTGTCTATGCTGTTCTTCTGGACCTGTGGATGCACCTGGGAGAGATAATCAGCTGTGCATAGATCACTGAGGGTCTCTTGTCCAAGCTGCCTGACCCTTGCAAGTCCTGAGTAGAACTCTGAGAAATAGGACAGATGGGTAAGTTCTCCCTCTGCCATCTCTTCCACCTCCTCAGGGAGTGGGTAGGTGTTGAGTTTCCTGCTATGAAACATATGGTTCCAGTGCCTCAGCCCAGCAGCAACTGCTGGACATAAGAAGACCCTTGACTATGTCTGTGGTGGCCAGTGTCGGTACATAGGCTAGGACCCTCTCTGTGGGACTGTGCCCCTCTCCCAGGCACGTGTATGCACTATGTGTTGCCAGGCAATTGTGCTGGGCAAGAAGTTGAAGCTGCAGGCTGAGCTGAGTATTGAAAAGGTAAATGTCTTTCTCATGCAAATCATTTAGGTTCAGTCTTGGATAAGACCCAGGTCTCCAGAAATAGGGCTTGGTGGGGGTTGGGGAGAATCTCTCATCACCAAGCTCCAGGCTTCCTCCAAGACCCAGCACCAGGAAAGCAGGGTCTAAGAGGAAGCTATGGAGTACCTGCTAACATATGCAGTGACCGGGAGGTTTCCACATAATGTGCAGAGACCACCGAGCTGTCTTCCTGCTGTAGGGAAAGCCCCAACCAGGCACAGCAATGCTGCTGCTTTGTTCCATCACTTCGAGCCTAAATATTAGCTGGGCAGTGGTGGCACAAACCTCTAATCCCAGAAATCAAGGGGCAGAGGCAGGCGGATCTCTGAGTTTGAGGCCAGCCTGGTCTACAGATCCAGTTCCAGGAGAGCCAGGGCTACACAGAGAAACCCTGTGGGAGTTGAGTACTGCTTGGCTGGGCTGAGGGCCACTCAGTCCAGAGCTGCAGCCACTCCTGCCTCTGGAATACATGATGTAGGTTTGTACCCACCAGCACAAATCCACAGTGGCTCTGAAGACATATTAGGGCTATGGGATCACGCAGCACATCCAACAGGAAGTATCCAGTGTATGGGATCTAGGGCCAAAGGCTAGGGTTCAGCCTGAGCACTGGTCCTCTGCTCTGTCCTTTCTGAAATGAGCAGTCTGGCAAATGTGTCTATGGGCTAGAGGAAGCAATTGGGAATCTTCTGCAGAGCCTATGTCTCGTTCTTGGGAAGTAGCTGGTGTGTTCCAGGACTACAGCCCAAGGCTCCTTCAGGGCTTCTTCAGCAGCCTATGGGCGTTCTTCATGCTCTCCATCCTCAGAGATGCCTCTTCACTGCCAGAACTGTTTCTGTTCCTGCCTCTGCCCAGCTTGGTGAACACAATTGCTGGCGCCTGAAGTTCCTAAAGTCTCTAATTCTTGGTTATGGAATAAATAGGCTCATAGTGACCACCATGAACAAGGCTTTGGAAACATCATCCTGGGTACAAGGCCCACATGTGCAGTTGTGCATGTGCAGGATCACAGACCCTGAATATGGACTGGAAAAAGTGTGCTATCAACCTTCTTACACTGTCCCCAAGAGGCTCAGATACTGCTTGGCTTCTGCTTGGAGATTGCTTATGAAGATCATAGCCAGGCTCTTTTAATTATTATACTCTGGGTGGGAGGTAGGGGTGTGCCACTGGCTGTGGTCTTGAATTTGTGCCTTCTTGAAGATGAGCAGTCTCTGTTGCTCCATGGCGAGTTGAACATTATTATTAAGTACTGTGTCGCTGTCTTCCCAGAGTTCCAGAGGAAGTCGCTCACCCTCATGGATGCCTGGTACCAGTCTGGCTTTGGCATCATGGGCACTGCTAAGTAAATCCCATAAAGTCCTAGTAGCTGATGCTGAGTGGCCTCTGAAGAGCAGCTGACATCTGGAAGCTTTCATCTTGAGCACCTCATCTCGGTCAAGGTCAAAGCAGACAGTATAGACAAGTAGCTTCCTTAAGAACTGCATGTGAGTCAAAACACAGTCCCCAGTCCGCAGAGGGCACTCCTAGAGGAGGCCTGCCTATTGGTCACCCTGGCACTGTCCAGTACCCCTTTCATTCATTAATTCCTCTGATCAAACTTTCTCTAACACCTAGTATTTAGATTCTGTCTCGTTATTCAACAAATTGACAGCAGCATCCCCATGGGGCATGGATTTTCTGGTGTCGTGTGTATGTGTGTGTGTGTGTGTGTGTGTGTGTGTGTGTGTGTGTGTGTGTGTGTGTGTTGTGTGTGTGTGTGTGTTGTGTGTGTTGTGTGTGTTAGAGAGAATGTAAACATAAATGTCTTGTGTATGTCTACATATATGAGTATAAGCATGTTTGTGTGTGGTATGAGAGTATATTGCCTCTAGTGTGTGCTAGTTAGTATGTGTTAATATTTGAGTGTCTAGGGTATGTGTTTGTGTCTCTGTGCCTTCTGAACCTGTGTGAATATGTTCACATGTGTGAGCATGTACATATGTCAGTGTGGTGAGTGTGTGCACATGAATATGTACATGTCATTTGTGGTGTATGTATTCCTTTGTATATGTATGTGCCTGTGTATGTCTCTGTGTGTGAACATGCTGAGTACACACATGTGTCTGTGTGATTTGAGGGAGTGCCTGTGTGAGGACTATGTGAAAGAGGGAGCTGAGATGCCCCCTGAGGGTTACTGCATCTGGGAAAGAATAACCCACTCTCTTCCAATTGCTGGCCTGGGCAAATAGCACATAGGTCTAAAGTGCTGTGGCTGCCCTTCATAAAAACAATGGCCTCAAGTCTATGAAGCATCTCACTTGAAAGGAAGTTGGACTTAGATCTCCCTGGACTGTCCTTTTGGACCTTCCTCCTAGGATTGGTGTGTGGCTACTGTCACTTCTACATTTCTGCATCCTAAGACTAGGGCACTATACCTGATCTACAGAGCGATTAGGATCTATGTGAAGCAGACAAAACATTCAGGGCCAGCCTGAGATGGACAGATCATTAGCTGTCCTTGCAATCTTACCATATTAAACAAGCCAACAGAAAGACAAAGCCGGTGAAGGAGTCTGATGATCAGCTGGAACCAGAGCTTCCCTGTGCAGGGAGGGAATGCATGTCTGCAAAGTGGACACATGGGGAGACACCATGGGATTAGATTTAATTGCTGATATTGGTTTACGTTAATAGCTTAACATTTTTCCCTAGCTTTGTTCCCTGGAAGCCTAGATGCAAGAGCATCCCATAGTAACATGTGTGCCTAGCAACCAGATCTGAGTTTCTAAACACTATTTAGAAATAAAAGGAACAGGGACTCTGTAGAAGAGACTGAATGTCAAAGTGATGGTGCTTTGAATGTCTGACATACATGAAGCCGAGGCTGGAGAGCTGGCTCAGCAGCTGAGAACACTGACTGCTCTTCCAGAGGACCTGGGCTCAATTTCCAGCACCCACACGGTGGCTCACAATTGTTTCAGGGGATCTAAACCTTTACACAGGCATGTATGCAGGCAAAACACCAATGGACATGAAATAAAAAGAAAGAAAAATTATTTTAAAAAATATGTAATTCCATGGTGGTGCTCAAACAGAATGGAAAGTTCTTTATGGTATGTCCCGGATGACTGAAAAAGATGGCAAGGGCAAAACCCTTTTGCTCTCTGTGACTCCCAAGGAAGTAATTGATTCAACTATAGATTGTTAAGAAAAAAATACAAATTACCAATACAAGGCTAGAAAGGGAACAACAGGTATTGCAATTGTGATGGGGGGGTTTTTGGGGGGGGGGGGTTGCAGCTGAATTAAAATGTATTTGACAGTATAGACATAAGAGACCAAACACTTAAAAGACAGTTTGGGGGATGAAGATAAATGTTGAGTGATCCTATTTGTTAAATGAATAGAATATGTATTTTAAGCTTTTAAAAAATAATTTGTTTATTTTTATTGTATGTGCACTGGTGTTGTGTCTGTATGTATGTCTGTGTCAGACTTTGGAGTAACAGACAGTTGTGATCTGTCATGTGGGTGCTGGGACTTGAACCTGGGTCCCTGGAGGAACAGCCAGTGCTGTTATAACTGCTGAGCATCTTTCCTTTTGTTACAGACAAAAACACTCTAGACTGAGATGGCATAAGTTCTTTCTAATATTTGAAAAGAGAAATTACACCAATTTTATGTAAGATTTTAAAGAGGGTTGGAAGGACACAGTTGTAATTTGCTTTTTCAGCCAGCTTAAACTCAGCCATCAACAATCAGAAAAAAAACCCAGCATATTTTATGAACATAGATGCAAAAATACTAAACAAAAGATCTGTAACTGGAGTTGAGTGATATAGCTCATGAGGCCCTTGATTCAATCCGCAGTAATGTTAGGGAAAAGAAAACAGAAAAACAGGCAACCAGGTCAACTAATAGATGTTTAAAAAATCATCAAAAGAACAAGAAGACAAATTTACATCTAAAATGTTTGCCAATGACAGCCTATAGAAGACCACTGCTCAAAATATGCAAGGACTTCGTACATCACAAGAAAATAACTTGACTAGTTGAACACAGGACTTGAAGAGTCACCTCACCAAAGACAATAAACAGGTAGAAATAAGCACTAGGGAATTACAAACTAAAACAGGACACTACTCACAAACTGAATGACAGAAATCACATATGTTAAGTATATGTAAATTAGTCAGAGTTCTCTAAAATAGCTGAGCTTATAGAATGAGTCTCTATATATAAAGTAGGGGGATCTATTAGGATGATTTGCAGGCTGTGGTCCAGCTAATCCAACAATGTCTGGCTATGAATGGAAGGTCCAAGGCTGAATGTCTTCGCTGGTCATCTTCAGTAAAGGCCAGTACCTCAAAGAAATAGGCTCTAGTGCTGGTGAAGAAACAGACTAGGCAGCAAGACTAGAACAAGAAGACAGAGGGAAGCTTCCTTCTCCACATCCTGTAAGGCTTCCAGCAGGAAGTGTGGCCCGGATTAGAGGTGGATCTTCCCACCTCAAAATATCTGGATTAAAGGTGAGTCTTCCCATTCAAGTAGTGGTGGCACATGCCTTTAATCCCAGCACTCTGGAGGCAGAAGCCAGCAGATCTCTGTGAGTTCAAGGCCAGTCTGGTCTACAAAGTGAGTTCCAGGACAGCCAGGGATGTAGCACAGAGAAACCCTGTCTTGAAAAAAGCAAAACAAACAAACAACAAGGTGTGTCTTCCCACCTAAAACATCTGGATTGGAAGTGGATCTTCCCGCTTAAAATTTAGCAAGAATCCCTTACAAGTGAGTTCAACCATTTTGGGAGGTTTTAGTTAATTCTAGACATAGTCAAGAACAGAATAGCCACCACAATCCACCTCTTGTCAACTTGATACACCATCACATCTCCTTATCATGATTACTTTCCAAAAGAAAACAATAAACAGGTCATAATTATGCCAAACATGATATAGCTATCCCTTGTACAGCTGCAGACACATTATAAATTTAGAACAGGTAGCAGCATCCCCCGAAGGATACTCTTTCAGTATCTAAAACTTATATATGATGACCACTAATATTCTCTTAGTTGATGTTACATCACATGGGAAAGAGTCAAAAGCTGAGCAGTGATGGCGCAGACCCAGCGCTCCAGGCAGGGCCAGGTAGATCTCTGTGAGTTCAAGACCAACCTGATTTACAAAGCAAGTTCCAGGACAGGCTGGGCTACACGGAAATTCTGTCTCAAACAAACAAATAAACCGAGAAACTGAAGGAAACACAAATATCTGCACAAACACATTCCTAACAAAATAGGACAGACAGAAACACTTACACCAACTATAATCCTCATTTTGGCAAGTGGTCACGTGGTCTTAAATGGTACCTTCTCTACCATTCTGTATTCCCTCCACCCCCAGCGAGCATCTCAGTAGGTCTTGGCTCTTTCCTGGAGGAGTGACCCATACTTTAATTCCTGATGCATCCTTTGTCATCCTTCCTGGATTAGGAACAGGGTTTAGCAGCGTGAAGAGATGCCCTAAAGCAATGGTTCTCAGCCTTCCTAATACTTTGACCCTTTAATACAGATCCCTACATAGTGGTGACCCCAACCATAAAATCATTTTTATTGCTACGCTTTTATTCATAACTGTGATTTTACTATTATTGTGAATCACAATGTTAATATCTGTGTTTTCTGATGGTCTTAGGTGACTCCTGTAAAAGGGCTATTTAACCCCAAAAGGGATCATGACCCACAGGGTGAGAACCACTGCCCTAAAGGGTAAGAAACTCTGGACACATTTTCTTACCTTCTCTGTGGAGAAGCAATCCAATCCCCATGGTAATCTAGATCAGTCACCTCTCCTAACACTGGTATTCCTTTATTGGCCTGTTGGCTTAAGGACATCAGAAGTTAAAGTGGCCAGAGGGAAGTCTGAGCACGTGGTTCAATGGAATGCTCACTGTGGCTCCTAACAGAAGCACTCCCCACTCTAGACCCAAACTTCTATGTCAGCAGAATTTAAGGTCTCAGAACAAGAAGCAAAACTTTTCCTATTGGTCACTAGGGGCGATAATGGGTGAATCTAACTATTCCCTTTTCCACCCCATGGATACTGAGCTATACCATTTCTTGGATGCTGATTCAAAGTCCTGCCCCAGTCCTCCAGGCCTGTGAATATACTTTATTACCATTGGTTAATAAAGAGGCTGTTTTGGCCTATGGCAAGGCAGCTTAGAGGTGGGTGAGAAATCCGAGCAGAGATAAAGATGAAGAAGGGTGGGGTCAAGGAGATGATGCAAAATGCTACCCAAAGAAGCAAGATGTGAAAGTACCAGTAAGCCACTAGTCATGTGGCAAGACATAAATTGATAAAAATGGGTTGAGTTAAGGTGTAAGAGCTAGTTGGTAATGAGCCTGAGCCATAGGCCAAACAGTTTGGAATTAATATAAGCTTTTGTGTGATTATTTGGGATCAAGAGTCAACAAGAGACTGGGGGTCCAGACCTCAGGGCTAGGTTGGGCTGAACGGACCAGAAACTTCTGACTACAGTAACTGTCTCTTAAAAAGGCTATTACATACTTCTACCAGGCCAGCTGCTTCAAGATGGTGGGGAACATGGTAAGACCAGTAGATTCCATAATCGTGGGCCCACTGTCTCACTTCTCTACCTGTAAAGTGAGTTCCTTGGTCAGAAGAAAATCTGCATGGAATATCATGACAGTGGATAAGGTATCTGTAAGTCCACTGATGGTGGTTTTGGCAGAAGCATTACATGTAGTAAAGGCAAATCTATAACCAGAATAAGTATAAATTCCAGTAAGAAAAAATATTGTTTTTCCAATAGGTGAAGTGATCCAGTGTAGTCAATCTGCCACCAGGTCACTGGTTGGTCACCCTGGGGAATGGCACTATATCTAGTGCTAAATGTTGGTCTCTGCTGTTTGCAGATCTGGCACCCAGCAGCAGCTGTGGTCAGGTCAGCCTTGGGAAGTGGAAGTCCATGTTGTTGAGCCCATGCATAGCCCCCATCTCTGCCACCATGACTACTTTGTTCATGGGCCCATTGGGCAATGTCAGGAATGGATGGGGAAAGAGGCTGACTGTACACAGAACACATCATCCTATCTACTTGATTACTGAACTCTTCCTCCTAAGGTTAAAGTCACCTTTGGATGAGCATTTACACTGGACACAAGTATCTTCACATCCCTTGCCCGTTTGAAGAATCTACCCACATGCTTCTTCCCTATCTGTCTTTCTAATCATTTTCCAATCGTGGCCTTTCCAAGTCCCTGTCCATCCAGCCAATTCACTGGCTACAGCCTATGAATCAGTGAACAATCACACATCTGGCTATTTCTTCTTCCAAACGAAATGCATGACCATATTACTGCTTAAGGTTCTTCTCACTGTGATTCCCATTCACTGGTGTGTTGTGATAAAGTTTCTGGCCCCAGGTGGCCAGAGGCCCAGACCCACGGACCTGCTGCCCCAGACCCCTTAGCTGCCCGCTGCTGCTCAGGCCCCCAAAATGACTCCGACGCTTATATTAAATTCATGCTGTTTGGCCTATGGCTCAGGCACATTGCTAGCTTGCTCTTACATCTTAACTCAACCCATTTCCATTAATCTATCCTGCCACGTGGCCTGTGGCTCACCTGTGTTACTTATATGCTTCTTCTAGGGTGGCTGGCTCATTCTGGTGGTTAAGATTCTGTGCTCTCACCGTTGCGGCCTGGGTTTGATTCCCGGTCAGGGAACAAAAAAAGAGAGTGAGAGAATGGGACCCCAAGATCCCAGCAGCTTTTTATAAATAGGGTTGGCTACTCCCCCTTCTGGAACCCAGGACCCCAGCTGGATAGGCCTGAATCCCACCACACTGGTGTTTTCAGGGTTGTCCCAGAAAAGGATTATAATGCTATAGCTGTCCATTTCTGCATAATGGGAAGAAACATCAGTAAACCAAGACCTTATCTTCTTTTACTCCATAGGTGATGGGTGCATGCTTGACATCAGATAGTATTAGAACAGAAGTAGAAACCATAGGAATTTGCCCAATTTCATCACATAATGTGTTTGTGCCTTCAGGACTTGCTGGAGGCCAGTCATATATACACACATATACACCACTTCCATTTGACAACATATTGCTGCTGTGCATGTCCTACCTTCTGACTTGTTGGGTCAAATAACACTCAGATCATGATCGACAGCTCAGGTCACATGATAACTTGGTGGCCCATTGGCAAATGTTCAGTTTCCACTAAAGCCCAATAACAGACCAGGAGCTGTCTTTCAAAGAGAGAATACTTGTCTGCGGATGAAGGTAGAGCCTTGCTCCAAAGTCCTAACTGTAACTTCTGTGATTCATCTATAAGCCCTGGCAAAGGCTCCAAACAGCATCCGTATCTACAAATGACACCCCAAGTACCATCAGGTCTGCTGGATTATATGATCCAAGTGATAGAGCAGCCTGGACTTATTGAAGAGACTTCTGTTCCAAGCCCCACACAAAGCTCGCAGCTTTCCAAGTCACTTGGTATATGGGTTGGAGTAACATGCCCAAGTAAGGAATGTGCTGGCTCTAGAATCCAAACTGACCCACTAAACATTGTGCTTCTTTTGAGGTTCAGGGGAGGTAGATGCAGGCATGCCTCACACCAATAGCTTCCTAAGAATTTCACTGAAGTAGTAGGCTCTTGAACTTTGGGTCAAATAACATCCAGATCATGCGCATAAGTGTTACCAATGAGTTCAAAGTGATTGCTACCTTCTGCTCACTTGGTCCAATCAGCATGATGTCATCAATATAGTGCACCAGTGTAATACTCTGTGGAAGAGACATAAAATCGAGATCCCTTCTAAATAAGTTATAACCCAAGGTTGGGAAGTTCATATATCCTTGAGGAGAAACTGTAAAGGTATACTGCCAACTTTGCCAACTGAAAGCAAATTGCTTCTGGTGGTCCTTATGGACAGGCATTGAAAATAAGTTCATGTTTAGCATTTGCTAGATCAATAGCTGTGTACCATGTACCAGGACATGTGTTAATCTGCTCAAGTAAGGACACCACATCTGGTGCAGCAAATGAAATTAGAGTTATTGGATTGAGTTTTCCATAGTCAGCTGCCATTCATCACAATCCATCTGTCAGATAGGAGAGTTGAGGGGAGATGTGGTGGGGACCACCACCCCTGCATCTTTCGAGTCCTTGATAGTGGCACTAATTTCTGCACTTCCTGCAGGGATGCCACTGTTTTTGATTCACTATTTTTCTTGGCAGAGGTAACTCTAAAGCCTTCCATTTAGCATTTCCAACCATAACAGGCTTCACTCCACAGGTCGGGGAACCAATGTGAGAATTCCACCAATTCAAAGTATATCTATCCCAGTTATACATTCTGGGACTGGAAAAGTAACCACAGGATGAGTCCAGGGACCCACTGGACCTACTGTGAGTTGGACATCAGTCAAAACTCCATTAATCACCTGACCTCCAGAAGCCCCTACTTTAACTAAAGGGCCACAGTGCTTCTTGGAGTCTCCTGAAATCAGCATCAATTCAGAACCGGTATCTAACAGACCCTGGAACGTCTGATTGTTTCCTTTCCCAGTTCTTGTAAAGGCCGTAGGTCCCTTTACTGGGTAAAGCCTGACAGTAAAGCTTTTAGGTGTTTTAGCAATGACCTTCCTCAGGGGAACCTGGGCATCCTTTTATTCAAGGGATTCTAGTGTGCAAACTGGCTCAAGGCTGGAAATTGGTTCAAAGGCCAAGATTTCTTTGCCATGATCCAATGTAGCTTTTCTTTCATATGTTTGAGAATTTTTTGCTTATACAGATCAAACAAAAATTCAGTGGGCTTCTTATGTATTTCATGCTTGGAAACATCATAATGGATTAGCCAGGACCAAAGGTTCAGAGAAGTCATGTCACCATGAAGCTCACATTGCCTGTCCTGACCATTTTACAGGTCAGCCCATATGCACAGACATTGTTTTGTCTGCGCTGCATTAACATTAACTACGATAACCTTTGGTGATTCACCGCTGCCACACGGCCCTGCTATCCAGGGGCCCAATTAAACCCACTGCATTTAGTTCATCCAGCTAAGCAGCAATATCTCCGACCCTAAGGTGTGGCACAAGAAAAGGGTGACAACAAAGCTCTTCACATGTGCTGGTTCCCCTCTTGTCATTTTAATTGACAAGATTAGTGAAGAGCGTGTCTTCTGGGATTTCCACCATTATTCCACACCCTTAAAAATCCATTCCCACATATTCCCCAGACTTCTGCTTGAATGAATTAGCAAACTCATTAAGCTCTTTAGTAGTGTAGAGCTACTAAATGAACCACGCGTTCTACCTCCCCTCTAGGAGCCTGCTTTTATTTAAGTCTGGTTACAGGTCTAGAGGCAACTATTGCTGGGCCTTGAGGGACATCTATATTGTCTTGTGTGGCATTTCCTTCAGAGAAAGTCACTGCTGCTTTAACAAGCAATAAAGGATTAACTCCCTCAGCCAAGGCAGAAGAGGTAAGGGATGGATGTGAGCACATCTTCTGCTGAGGGTGGAGAGATTACTTCCTCTTGAGAATCTGAGGGTTCAACACTCTCAGCTTCAGTAGGATCCTCCCACACTCCCCATCCCACGTTACCGGGTCCCATTCTGTACCAGTGAAGCCCTAACTCTAACCACTGACACCCCCGAGGCTGGGACTTGAATTTTCTCTGTAATTCAATCGGCCTTATAATGAGGACTTGGGCTTGATTTCCCACAACTTGGGCTTTGTGGCTGAAGAGAAGATTCTCTCCAGGACACACTTAAAAATCCTAAGACTGTTTTTCCTTATTTTTCCACAAAGGGTCAAAAGATGTAAATGGGGAGTCACCAAATCTGTCACCTTTCACAACTGGTGAGTGAGGATAATAAAATGCATTTGTCTCACACCGCAGGCTTTGGGTTCTCTCTGAGGCCCAGAAGAGGCTTCAGTAAGTGGAGAGGCTTTGGTGGCTACAGGTGTATGCTGTGGGATATTGCTCTTGTACACTGTACGGATTTTTCCCCTCTATTGGTGTAATAAAGTGCTGATAGGCCAGGAGAGGCAGGAAGTAGAGGCGGGAAGGCAGTCCAGGAGAATTCTGGGAAGAGGAAAGGCTGAGCAGCCGACACCAGCCAGATGCAGAGGAAGCAGGATGAGAATGCTGCACTGAGCAAAGGTACCAAGCCATGTGGCTAAACGTAGATAAGAATTATGGGTAGATTTAAGCCTAAGATCTAGTTAGTCATATGCCTTGACTACACTAGCCCAGCATTTACTATAATATTAAGCCTCTGAGTCAATTACTTGGGAAGCAGCTGCCAGGTATTTGAGAGTCTCTGGCAGGACAGAAGCATTTGAGTACAGGTTTGGCAAATTGAAAAGCCTATTCCAGATACTTAAAAGACTCATTCTTGCTGAGTGGTGATGGTACATACCTTTAGTCCCAGCACGCAGGAGACAGAGGCAGGTGGATCTCTGTGAGTTCAAGGCAAGCCTGGTCTACAGAGTGAATTCCAGCACAGCTGTGGCTACACAGAGAAACTCTATCATGAGGGGGGGGAAAAAGATATATCCTTATACTTCTGTTACTCTAGAACAACTCTGGTACCCAAATCTGTATTTGTCAGAGTTCTTTAGAGGAACAGTGTGGGAAATTGTGTTGTTTCATTGTAAATAATTGTTCTACCCACTGGTTTAATAAAAAGCACTGATTGGCCAAAGGCAAACAGGAAGAGTAGGCGGGGCTACCAGACTAAGAAAACTCTGAGAACAGGAAGCACAGAGCAGAACGCCAGAGAGAAGCCAGAAGAAGCAGAGGACAACCATGCTGCTGTGAGAAAAGGTACCGAGCGAGCCGCATGACTGAACAGGATAAGTCATGGGTTAGATGAAGGGTAGAGAGCTAGCAAGTTATATGCCTGGGCCTTAGGCTGATCAGCCTAAAACTATTGTAAGCATCTGTGTGTCTCTGCAGGTCTGCGGGTCTGCGGGTCTGTGGGCCTAAACCTTGAGACTAGGCCTGAAAGTCCAGGCCAGAAACCTCTTACTACAGAACGGACCTTAATGCATGAAATTCTAAATAAATAATCTGAAGAAGATTTATTAGAAGGACTTACAGACTGTGGTTCAGCTAACACAATGGCTGCCTATGAAGGAGCCAGGAATCCACCAGTTGTTCAGTCCGTGAGGAAGGTCTCAGCTGGTCCTCAGTAAAGGCCAGAATCCCAAAAAAGTAGGCTCCAGTGCTAGAGAAGGAATGGACTTGCTATCCAAGTGAGATCAAACAGGCAAAGACCAAAAGCTTCCTTTTTCCATGACCTTAGATAGGCTTCCAGCAGAAAACATGGCCTAGAATTGAGATGGGTCTTCCCGCTTCAGAAGATCTGCATCAAAGGCATGTATTCCCACCTCAAAGATATCAAGTAGAAGTGGATCTTCCCACTTAAAGTTAGCAAAATCCCTCACAGTTTGGGGGTCTTGGTTCACTCTAGATATAGTTGACAACCCAAGAATAACCATCACACTATGGCTGCCAACAAAAATGTGCACCAGCAGAGACTTACACGTTTGTTGGCAGAAATACAGAATGATACAGCCACTTGGGAAAACACGTTCATTTCCCTGTGACCCACTACATGTAGCAGCTTTAACCATCACTTGAATTTGGAAGCAACCAAGACTTTTTTTTTTTTTTTTTTTTTTTTTTTTTTGGTGGACTGTGGTGCAGCGGAAGCATGGGCAGATGGTGGTAAGAAGAAAGGAAGTCTATCCAGGCACTATCACACATGCCTGGAAGAGGGTTGGTGAAGCTCAGCAGTCCAGGGGTCAGCCTAGTTAACATAACAGGACCCACATCCAAAAAGGAGTTCCTAAGACACAAAAGCCCTTGGAAGAAACAAATACGTGTTGCTAATTGAAAGAAGCCAATCAGAAAGGGCTGAGTATGTTTTTATTCTAACCTGGGAACATTCTGGAAAAGGGAAAACTAGAGACAGGAAGGAAGGTCAGTGGTTGTTACCGCAAAGCATAAACACCCTCCTTGTGTTTGTTTCTAGAACTCTGATCATAATCCATATGAGGCACAGCTCTGATTGTCCTTCATGACACGTGTCTGATTTCTCTCCCCCAGAGACCCAGGGATGAATTAGGACATTAATGGACTCATGACTTGATGAACTGTTGGAGAGGATGGGAACTTGAGAGATGGGACCCATGGGGAAAGGAATGGGTCCCTGGGGACTTTATCTCACCCTTGGATGGTTCATTTGCTCCCTTCCCCTCTCTGCTTTCTGGCCATTTTGGGGTAAACAGCTTTGCTGTCCATGCTTTCCTTGTCATAACGTCCTGCCTTATCACAGTCCCACAGCCAAGGGATCACACAACTTCAGATACCATGAGCCAAATGAGTTTTATCCTTTTAAGTGGTTTTAACCAAGTATCTTTGCCGTAGCCAGAGGAAAACTGACCAGTGAATCCTCAATTCTCAAATTCCTGAGAATTGTATACAATTGTTATAATTTTAATTACAAAACACATTTTTTAAAAAAATTCAAGTTATCTAGTTTTTAGGAAGCTTCACATATTCATCTTCCAAGAAATCTGTGGGCCAGAAAGATGGTTCAGAGGATAAGGGTGCTTGCTAACCAGCCTGACAATCTGAGTTTGAACTCTAGAGTGTAATGTTTGTTTTTCATTCCTTGCTCTTTGGGGGCCCCCCACCCAGCTCCCAAATAAACAACGAGTCTTATTATAAATGCCCAGCCTTAGCTTGGCTTGTTTCTTGCCAGCTTTTCTTAACCTAAATTAGCTCATCTCTCTTTGCCTCTGGGCTTTTTTCTGTCTAGAAATAAAAATGTCTTACTTGGTGGCTTGCTGTGTAGCTGGATGCTGGCCCTTGGAGTCCTAATCTCCTTTTCTATCACCCCTCAATCTGTCTTTTTTCCCTCCTGTTTATTCTCTCTGCCTGCCAGCCCCACTATCCCTCTCCTGCCTCATTATGGGCCATTCAGCTCTTTATTAGACCATCAAGTGTCTTAGACAGGCACAGTACACAGCTTCACAGAGTTAAACAAACGCAACATGAAAGAATGTGACACATCTTTGCATCATTGAACAAATGTTCCACAGCATAAAGGAATGTAACACATCTTAAATCAATGTTCCGCAACACCAGCATCTACATAAAGGTGAAAGGAGAGAGAGCCAAGTCTGCATGGTTGCCCTCCGACGAGCATGTTGAACCTAGTTCCATTGTGGGGCCATAGTTAGAGGTGTCATTGTTATAAGCTGCATGCTGCCCCGTATCTAAAAACCCTCTGTGTGCCAATGTGACTGGTCCCCAGTTGTTTCAGGCTGGAGGACAGATTTAGTCCTGTCTCTGTAGAAGCGGTGTCTGTGGAAGGGAAATAGCTGAGGCACCACCTCTACTTACTCATGAACAGGAGACTCACACTGGTGCACAAAGCAAGGAATTAAGTAAGAAGAAATAAAGATCAGGTGCCAAACAGCAACAAAACCCCTCACTTTCCCCCATAAGATAAAGCTTTTATATCTATGGGAGAAAATCTACAGATAATATGTTAGCATTAATAAATAAATGTAGCAAGGTGGCTGGTTATAAATTTATATATAAAAATCAGTTGCTTCTTTTCTTGTGGAATACGCCAATAATACCAGCACTTAGGAAGCTGAGGCTGGAGGATTGCTGAGCATTTGAAGCCACTATCTTATGTAACGAGTGCTAATTAATCCAGCCTAAGATACTTAGTAAGACCTTGTGCTGGCTTGTTCTATGTCACCTTGACACCAGCTGAAGTCGTCCGAAAGAAGGGAACCTCAGTTGAGAAAATGCCTTCATAAGATCAGGCTATTGACAGACAAGCCTGTAAGGCATTTTCTTAACCAGTGATTGACAGATGAAGGGCCCAGCCCACTGTGAGTGGGACCATCCCTGGGCTGGTGCTGCTGGATTAGAAAGCAGGCTGATCGAGTCATGAGGAGCAAGCTAGTAACCAGCTCCCCTCCATGGCCCCTGCATCAGCTCCTGCCCTGCTTGAGCCAAATAAACCTTTTCCTTCCTAAATTGCTTTGGTCATGGTGTTTCATCATGCAATAGAAACCCCAACTAAGACAGAGCCTGTTTGTTTTATTTTTTAAAAAGATTCTCAGTGGGCTATGATGTATGAGGAGGGCTGGGGAGCCGGCTCAGCAGTTATGGAATTATTCCTCTGGGATTAAAGGTGGGTGGCAGTGTCCCAGCTGAGATTGTCAAATTTAACTTTAGTGGCAAAGGCTCTTACGTGTCCACAACAATAGAATGAAGGGGGCATTGCTTTCACAGAGAGTAATAAAAGATTGAGCATGGTCACTCATGGCCATAAGGATGGATGTCACAGATAAATACTGCATGGAAGAAACATGGAAGCCACCATGGGAAGGCTTTGGAGGGCTTTAATGTTGTACACTGAGATCCAGAGGGTAAGTCCGCATGTGCATAGACACTTATGATTTTGTACCTTACTGTGGGCCAGTTGCGCCCTAACAGGTGATTATTTTTAAAGTAGTACTTATGATTTAAAAACTGACAGGGGCAGTAGTGGCAGTGGTGTTGGGGCAGCAGCAGTGCACGCCTTTAATCCCAACACTTGGGAGGCAGAGGCAGACAGATCTCTGTGAGTTCCAGACCAATCTGGTCTACTGGGTGAGTTTCAGGACAGGCAGGGCTGCATAGAAAAACCCCTGTCTCAAAAACAAACAAACAAAAAAACCCCAACAAAACAGCCCCCCAAAAAAACCCCAAAACACAAAAAACAAACAAACAAATAAATAAACAAATAAATAACTGGAAAATGGCATCGATGGCCTCTCTGCTTTAAAGTGAAGAATTCTGAGAGGACAGAAATGACCGTGACAAACATTAGGAGGCTGGAGGCTCAGAAGGAGGACACCCAGCATTGGCTTCAAAAACTGCCAATGCAAAAGCATGTCAAGATAGCCAGGGAGCCGGGGGGGGGGGGGGGGGGGGGGGGGGGGAGGACTCGGGAGCCAGAAGCCAGGTTCTTTTGAACAACCAGGCTGAAAGCAAAATCCCAGGAGGCTCTGTGGGACAGAGTGAGCAGGCAAAGCTAAGACAGGATGAAGCTGGGAACTTAGAAAGAAAAAAAAAATGTTACTTGTTAGTTTTGAAGGCAGAGAGGGCAAGCTCAGGCAGCCCTATCATCTGACCTATCTGAGGGTTCCTGGAGTCCACACGACAATACAGTAGAGGAGCAGAGAGGCAACCACATGCAAAGGGGCCACAGACAGACACATAGAAGCCTCACTTTATAACTCACTCAGTCCTAGAGACCAAGCCCACCTCTCAATAGTTCGACACCTCAGTAGAGCCTCACTAGAGGCCAAGATTCCAACACACATACCTAGCATCCAAACCATAGCAGGCCCTAGGCTGAAGCTGAGACGTTCTTGGGGAGATACCCACCCTCATCCCATCCTCCACAGCAACAGGAAATTGGCAGGCACGATTCCTGCTTCTGCATGCATTGCCTTGCAGAGCTCCAGCACTGCCTGGAGATCAGAGGTCAATCTTGTACATGCTAACACAGAACACCAGAACTGGAGCCTGGGGAAACAGAAGAAAACATGATACAGATGCTGGGTATAAAAAAAGGGGGGGGGGGCTCAGTTAAAAAAAAGCATAGAGAAAATCAACTTTAGAATGCCTTCGAAAAAGTGTACAAAAGAAAATCAGCAAAAAGGAAAAAACGTAAAGATTTTTTTTAATTATAAATTTTGATAAGAAAACCAAACATCTCGATAACTAAATGAAGGCCTTAGGAAAAATGAGCAGAGAAAGCCCATGGGAACAGAGTAAAACATAATCAGACAGGCCCTGGGAAAGAGGATGCAATAGCCTAATAAACAGGCAGGTTTAGGCAAGATCTCGTGAACTATCTTAACGGGACCGGACGTGGACAAAGCAGATCACACCTCAGGGGTCATGAGTAGGAATGATTCTCACTCCCTGATGCACACCTGGAGCCAGTGTCGAGAAGCCACAACACCTTCCCGATCTTAATCTCAGCCTGGGACCTGTGGCTCCACCAAGCTCCCAGTGCAGCTTGAGAGGGATCTACATCGTCTACACTACCCCCACTATGTCTCAGGCATCATACCTAGGACACTGCTGAAGCTCTGCTTTACCATAACGTGAAAAGTGGGAAGAGCCATTCTTGAAGGGCTGGCATAGCCTCAGGTCAGGTTTATTAGTGCTGAGGCCAGCAGGAGCAGGTGGCTGGGTTGTGGGCCACATTTTCATGCTCACAATTTAGATGCAGAACACTTTAACTTGAAACCCTGGAGCTATTACTTTTGGGCCATTCAAATACCCTTAAAATTAACCTCAGTAGTGTGCAAATATGGAACTGTCTCCAAGCTGACCTTCTGGTGGCTGGGCCTTGGAAATGGAGAGAGGTGCACAAGATTTCTTCTATAGCTCTGTAGAATTCCTGTTCGTGGGAGTGACTTTGATGAAAGTAAAAGTCTTAAAACCTAGTAAATTGATAACAGCAAGAGACAGCTCTCTCCTTGCAGTCAGTACCTCAGGACGGCCACGGTAAAAGTGGAAAGACTGACCAGTCCTCACTGGGCAAGTCCTGCAGCATCAAAACGACATGGCCCCCAGTGTTTCCCAGTTTGGAGGGACACCCTCACACCTGCCTCCCTAAGAACCCAGGCAGAAGGACATGCCCTATATGCCCTTTGCTCCCAAGCCCAGTTGTCACTGTCCACTTTTGGAAGGCTGAGCATCTCTGTCCAGCGGCAGAACTGAACAAACCACTTTGACTTGGGACATCTACTCTCCTTGAGCGGTTCCCCTTCCCCCGATCTTCCCCATTCCTCCCTCCAGAAGATTTTAGCAGCTTGTTGAACACCAATGAGGGGTCTGTATCTGGCCTAAAGGGACAAAGGCCTTTGTGTCTCCAGCCACTGGAAACAGTCTGAGAAGCTGGCATGGTTGTGGAGTTGGGGGTAGGAGGAGGCAGCAACTCCTGAGGTCTGAGGAACTGAGGAAATCTAGACAGTCCTTGCTGGGAGCTGCCAACCTGATAACCATGCACATTCCAGGCCCCCCATCCCCCAACCCCACTTCTGGCCCTCTCTCTGAGCAGCAGAGTTCCCCATTAAATCTTTAGATAATATCCGGAAGTCTGGAGTGAGGGTCAAGCTGCGCTCATTCAAGGCTGGAAGCAAGGACAGAATCTTGAGGAGGGCCTCTGGGTAAGTGGGGTTCTATGAAGACCAACCACGCTGAGGAAACAGCAGGCCTTAGCACCCAAGGAGTAAGAGGGTGGTAGCTCAGTGTTGCATGAGGTGCTTTCCCTGAAGTCAGAGTAATTGAAGCAAATGGCAATATGTAAACATCAGGCCCTGGCTCTGAGGGCTGATTCATGCACAGTAGAAAGCACTCACTCACTGCCTTGAGGAATCCCACTTTTAGTGGGAGAAGGCAGGAAGCAGAAGTCACATCACAATGTCAGGAAGGCCCTGCCCTGAAGAGACATGAAAGCCCTTAGACACTGCTGCTCCCGGGTCACCTGCTTCAGGTCTAGAGGAAGGGCCTCTGCTGTGCACATAACATATGGCCTGACTAAAAGAGAAGCTGGGTGGGCTTCAGGAAGGGCAGGGTAGAGGACTCTGAGCCTGGAATTAGTGGGATTGACCCAGGACAGAGCAGAGACCTTGGGGAGAGCCCAAAGTACAAACTGGGAAATGCATAGCCCTGCTGTCCCCCAGAAGCATAGGGCCTTGTCCTGGGTGTCCCTAAGTCCCCAGGCATCATTGAGCCTCACTTTCTACACTGTGTCCCAGTGTCATTGCCCAGCAGCACCTAAGGGTGCTGTACTGTAAGTTTTTGTGGATGTGCATGTATATGTGACTGAAATAATCTGTAATCAAGTGGTAACCTCCACTAGCAGCTGAGTCCAGCCACCACTTACAGCCTCAGACAGTCACTGTATACCACTGAAAACCAGTATCTATCCACAGCCACATCAGGTGCCTGGGCTGTATGCCTGAGAAGAAGCTGCACCTTACTTAAACCATAGCCACCCATTCACAGAAGCCCTGGGTACAGGCTTGGTCTGGCACCCCTACCCATCTACTTTGCTGAGCCTTGCCTCTGCTTTCACTTTGGGCTGGCAAGACCACACTAGAAAGCATGACCTCTAAGGTCAATATGTTAGCTGTCCAACATGGTAGGCCTGATGAACATGTGGACCACTGTGCCAAGGACATGGTTCTATGTAGAAGACCAAAATGCAGGCCTGTAATGAGGACAGTTCAAGCTTCTAAGGCTGTCTGTCGCTGGTAACAATTTTCTTTTTGCTTCTGCAGAAAAGCATGTCTCAAGAGATCTGGGTTGACCACATGCAGGTGAGCTGACAGAGCATGCTATATAAATATGGCACCCCATGAGAGGCTCTGAGAATTTCCTGTGAGGCCAAGAGCAGTCCTGGGGGAGGTGGTATCCTGCTTCTTAGTATGCATGTGTATGCTATGTGGCTTCCATAAGCATCAGGTGAGGAGCACATGTTGGGCCAGAGAGCTTCCCTGCTGCTTACAGGACAGTGGAGCCTCTGTAGCTGCAGAAATGGGATGAAACCATGAAGGATGCAAAGGAGGAAGGAACAGGAAACAGCACATGCTCAGGGTACCCTGTCCTGTGTGGATGTGTCCATGTTGTAACTCAATCCATTCCTAGCTGTGCCTGTAGTCCTAGGGCCAGATCCAGAGTTGTCTCGTGGATGCAAAGATGTGCACCATCTTGAGAGGATGGAAGAGTTCTTGAGACCCTGATGTGGTATGCAGGAGAAGTGTGGCTGGCCGGTGAAGAGTGTCCTCCACTCCAGCCAGGCAGAGGGTGGCATCCAGACAGGGCAGCACTAAGCCACCGGGGAGGAGGGGCACAGTGAGTCACCAGAGTGGAATGCACAGTCCTTGGGTGAGGTCCGGAAGGCTAGTCCCTGCTGGGTGCCAAGGCCGAGCTGGCCGGAAGGGCAGCGGACATCCTGAAGAATGTGGAGGAGTTTCCACATATTGTCATCCACGTGGGAACCCATGGTCAGGGGGAAACAGACACCTCAGGATGCCGGGGGCACTGAAGCCATCTGGGCAGGCAGCCTTATAGGGATGAGCATAATCTCCTTGATGGACACCGAGGCCATAGAGGCCAGAGGTCATAAGGGCAAGGGACTAACTATAACTACAACTCTTAGGGATCCCCACACGACTCATCCTGTGGCTTTATGGACTTGAAGATTTCTCCAGTGTATGTCCCCTGATGAAACCCATAGTGCCTGACTATGGCCTTGTCCTGAATTTCCCAGATACTGGGGGGCATTGCAAGCCTCATCCTCTCTCTGCCTCTTATAGGTCATAAGGTCATAAGGTGCTGGATTGGGGTAGCCAATTTGAGAGAACTCAGGGGATCAGGTCACTGCTGCCCTGGTGCTGATCCCTGCTAGCTATCCTGGCCACAAGCTGCCTGTGCATTCTTGTCATCCCCATCCCTCAAGAGTCCCCACCTGGTCACAGAGATGATGAAGAAGGGAAGGCCTAGCATACTGTCTACAGGACGAGGACCAGAAGGAAGAAAAGCAGGAAAGCCCATGCTCTAGGAAAGAATTCTGATCTCAGATAGAAGGGTTGATTTGATGAGCATCCCTAGCCACATAACTATGTAGAGTTGGGGGCTTGGAGATAAGGAAGGACCTGGGTAGAGGTGGCAACCTGGTCTCTCAGGGCTTTGAACAGGAGAGATCACTATGGGCCTGCAAGGCTGAGCCAGATCTGCCAAGATCAGCTGAGCCCCCTGGGGCCTCTGGAAGTCCTCAATGATAACCCCCACAGAACCTGGGAAAGCAGAACCCTGGCTACAATAGCGGCTGCTCTAACTGGTGGCCTCTCACAGTGACCCTGTCATCACTACTCAATGTGCCTTGTACTTCTCACTACCTGAGGAGCAGCTGTCAGTCACGGTGGCTGAGAAACTCAGCCAACTCAGGTTCCAGGGGAGGGGAAGACCTTACACCTTGCCTCGGGGTGAGGTTTTTTCTTGGGACAGCCCTATTTTTGGGGGCCAGTGATAACAAATGACACAATCTGTCACCTACCCAGAGCCCTATGGTTCAGATCCATGATCAGGCTGGACACACCCCAGGATTGGAGAATTAGATGTCTCATAGCCATAGATGGCAGACTGTGCCCCACCCCCATGAAAATGAACCCTCGTGAGCCCTCTGTGAAAAAGCCACAAGCATTCTACTGTCCCAGTATGTGTAAAAGATCTGCACCCAAGACAAGTCTTGCTCCTGACAGGGTAACCAAGGCTGATTCAAGCCTGAAGGAGCTGCAGAAGAATGTGAAGGAAGGTCATTACCAGCTGCCTATTGCCAGGGAAAACATCCACGTCCTGGCTTCCGGGATGTTCTGGCCAGGTTTAAGGCTGCACTGTTACAGGTAGGTGCCTTGGTTAGTACTGTGGACATGCTATCCACTAGCCACTTTGTAGGGTGATATTTGTAGACCAGGTCAGACCTCTATACCTCCAGGACTTCTGTGAGAGTGATCTGTTCCCCCTGGCTGAGAAGGCACCAGGACTTCTTGAGTACTGGTGCTTACAAGCCATCATGCCAGCCTACAGAAGGTGACTGACTGTGTTAGTCATTTACTGCTGAGACCAAATACCTGACAAGAACAACTTTGGGAGACAAAGATTTATTTTAGGTCAGTTTGAGGATACAGTCCATCATGTCAGGAAAGACATGACAGCCAGAGCACAGGGCAAAAGGACATTGCATCCACAATCAGGAAGCAGAGATGAATGCTAGGGCCTAGCCTCAGTTTCTCCTTTTTATTCAGTTCATGACCTTGGTCAATGGAATGATGACACACATACTCAGGATGAATCTTTCCCATAACAGTTAACCTAATCTAGAAACTTCCATAGATAAAACCAGGGTTTGGGCTCCTAGTGATGCTAGATCCTGAGAAGTTGGTTTGTTTTTCCGTGTAATAGCCCTGGCTGTCCTGAAACTCACATAGATCTGCCTGCCTCTGCCTCCCAAGTTGCTGGGATCAAAGGTGTGCACCACCACCACCCAGCAGGTTCCTTCACTCTTGTAGCCACCTGGGGAGCAAGGCACAGGCTTTCTTCCGGATAGTGTCCCAACCCTTCTCTCAGACTATTCTATCACAGTCTCCTGGGCCCCCATTCAGTCCACAAAAGAAGGCTTGCCACACCTCTGTGACAGTTCCATCCCCTCCACGTACCCTTAGGAAACACTGGGAGCCTTTAGAGTCAGAAGCACAAAAGCCAAGTCTGCTTGTGTTTCCCACACAGACAGCCTCTACCCCACAGGCTATGGGATGGTGGGAGATCTAAAGAGACTGGGTAATGTCCACCCTACCTTGGCTGGTGTGGAGCAGCTGACTACGGCAGTATGGAACCTTTACTGGTGCATAGGCAGGAGAGCATCCAGGCTTCCCTGACCCTGAGGCCTCTCCTTCCTACCAAGCCTCCCAATCAGCACTGCTTAAGTGGAGACTTCCACCAGGCCGGCCTGTGGGCTCTGTGGAATGATTTGTTTGAATCTTCTTTTGACTGGATTACCAGGCAGTTGGCCAGGGGTCACTTAGGAATCCAGAGGTTGCTCAGCATAGCAGAATTCTACAGAATTCAAAAGAGGTGTCATTGCTGCCTAGCACAGAAGCCCAACCCCTTCTGATGTAAGGCACTATCTTGGCAAGTGCTCTGAGCAGACACTCTAGTAGGCCAGATATTTTCCCTGAAGGGCCTAGGTGGCAGGTGGCTGCAGCCCTGTGGCTTACACACAACCATCCTCAGTGTCCTCTGGACTGCCTTCTGCATTGACTAATGGTAGAGGGGACAGGGGCTTTACTGGCACAAGAGTAGCATGATACAGGATAGTGTGGCAAGCAATCATCCTCAAGAGCCAGCACCTCACCCCAACAGAGTTGCTTTGACAGATGCGGGGGCAGGGGTGATCACAATGGTCTACTCTGTGGATGGGTCTGGGGAGCCATGAGGCCTGAACCTCCTGGTATATCAGTCCTGAACAAGGCACAGCAGTTCTCCAACTGGGACTTGTGAGCACTTTATGAAGAGCAGCTGTCTATACAGGGGCACAGAGTGGGAAAGCAGAGTTGGCTGTGACTCCCTTCCCCCTTCTGCTTCCTTTCCCTCTGCTGGCTAATTATATGTCAACTTGACACTGGCTAGAGTCATCTGAGAGAAGCGAACCCCAATTAAGAAAACTTTCTATGGCTTTATGTGGGTGTATATCATGTATATCACCCACGTTGGGCACCATTTGTAGTATGAGGTTTCTGACCCAGACTTTCTGGCCTAGCCTCAAGGTTGGGACCCTCAGACCCACAGTCCCACAGAGACACACAGATGCTTACATTAATTTTAGGCTGATCGGCCTAAGGCCCAGGCATATAACTTGCTAACTCTTTACCCTTAATCTAACCCATGACTCTTATCCTGTTCAGCCATGCGGCTCGGTACCTTTTCTCAGAGCAGCATAGTTGTCCTCTGCTTCTTCTGGTTTCTCTCTGGCATTTCTGCTCTGTTCTTCCTGTTCCCAGAGTTTTCTTAGTCTTGTAGCCCCGCCCACACTTCCTGTCTGCCTTTGGCCAATCAGCGCTTTTTATTAAACTCATAGGTGGGACAATTATTTACAATGGAACATCATAAATCCACTACAACGTAAGATCAGGCTGTAGGTAAACCAGTTAAGGCATTTTCTTAGTGATCAATGGGGAAAGGCCCAGCCCATTGTGGATGGGACCATCCCTGGGCTGGTGATCCAGGTTCTATAAGAAAGCAGGCTGAGTGGAGCAGTGATGATGCACGCCTTTAATCCAAGCGCTGAGGAGGCAGAGGCAGGTAGATCTCTATGAGTTTGAGGCCAGCCTGGCCTACAGAATGAGTTCCAGGACAACCTGGAGTGTTATACAGAGAAACTTTGTCTCAGAAAATCAAAGAAAGAAAGAAAGGGGGAAGGAAGGATGGAAAAGAGAAAAGAATGTAAAGGAAAGGAAAAAAGGTTGAGCAAGCCATGGGTAGCAAGTCAGTAAGCAGCACCCTCCATGGCCTCTGCATCAGCTCCTGCTCCAGGCTCCTGGCCTGCTTGTGTTTCTGACTTCCTTCAATGATCAACAGTGATATGGAAGTGTAAGCCAATAAACCCTTTCCTCCCCAAGTTGTATGTCATCACAGCAACAGTGACCCTAATGAAGATACATACCCTCTATATGCTGCATCGAAGGCTGTTTCAGCTCATTCAGCTGCCCATGCCTCCGCTTAGTGGAGTTACACTAAGCCCTGTGCAGAGGGCCTGCCCACTTTCACCAACCAGGGGATCCTAGGCAGGAGAGAGAAGTCTAGACAACAGGGAGAGAGCATCCACAGGTGACCAAATCCTTTGAGAAAGACTGTCTCAGCCTGGGACATACAAAGATGAAGCTACAGTGACTGCCCTAAACCATGACAGGTCCCTCCTGACACCAGGCCTGGTGTCCCCACCACGGTTCAGGGCAACATATGGCCATGTACAACACGAGCTTTCTCTTTCCATTCCAGGATACTGAATATTCCCTCCGCACTCTGTGCACTTAGCCTCCGTGTAGCATCGTTTGGCTTGCCTGCATTTCTGAATTCTGGAGTGCATAAAACTGGTGACATCCAATGTAAAACAGAACTGGCCTTTCTCTACATGGGTAACTCGTGGCAGATGCCTGCAGCCACCAGGGAAGGTGCTGTCCCCAAGATCCCTTCTGGGGCCTTCCACAAAGTATGTGACAGCATGCTCCAGGGGCTTGCACAGATCCTATGCTGACTTGGTGCAGATGTAGTTATGATTGCTGTATACAGGAAGGACTACAGGCCCTGCCATGAGTCCCAGCATTTATGTCTGGGCTGCTATGACAAACCCCCATGCAGTGCTTAGCCATAGCTCTATCTTACCTCTCAGATCTGGAGGCTAATGCCCTCACAGGCCTGGCTCCTAGAGGTAGGCAGAGGAGGTTCCTTCTTCTCACCTGTTGACCTCTGCCTCTGCCAACACCCATGTCCCTTACCCTGACACCTTCTCTTCATCACTTCATTTACCTGTCACATCTCTGGACAGTAAAAGGCCTAATGCTTGATCTGGTGAAGGCCTCTAGCTATACCAAGCCTAGCAGAAAGCATCTGTAAGAACAAGAAGAGATGATCGCATGACAATGTAAGGCAAAAACTTGGGGCAGTTCAGTTGACTCCCAGGAACCCAGTCTTGCGGGAGCTAATGGGCTCCATGAGCACTACACCAGCCCTTTCCAAGGCTGGTTCTCCCAGTAAGAGACTCTCTCTCCTCCTAGGTCCCAGCCCTTTAGCATTGTCACATTAGTGTAGTGCATTTATGGTGTTACATTGTAAATAATTGTCTCACCTATGAGTTTAATAAAAAGCACTGATTGGCCAAAGGCAGACAGGAACTGTGAGCAGGGCTACCAGACTAAGAAAACTCTGGGAACAGGAAGAACAGAGCAGAAATGCCACAGAGACTCCAGAGTTGCCAAACAAGCTAGAAGATGCAGAGGACAATTATGCTGCTCTGAGAAAAGGTACTGAGTCCCATGGCTAAACAGGATAAGAATCATGGGTTCGTTTAAAGGTAAAGAACTAGCAAGTTATATGCCTGGGCCTTAGGCCGATCAGCCTAAAATTAATCTGTGGGTCTGCGGGTCTAAATCTTGAGGCTAGGCCCGAAAGTCTGGGCCAGAAGCCTCTTACTACACATTAGGGACCAAGATTATCATATATAGATCTCTGGGAGCATTGAATTCATACACAGTTTTTTACCATAATCAGTTGTCAAAGCACTAAGAGCCTTTTTGAGAGGCAAAGAGGATGCTAGGAGGCCATGGTAGTGTGTGAACATTGTTCAAACTTCATTGCTCAATATCTCCAATGCATGCAGAACATGGTGGTCCCTGCCTTTAAACCCAGCACTTTGGAGGCAGAAGCAGGTGAATCTCTGTGAGTTTGAGGCCAGCCTGGCCTATGACAGAGTTACATAGTAGCACCCTGTCTCAAAAGAAGAAGAGGAACCCAGTGGGTACCAAAGCAGCCTGGAAGTTTTGGGTATATGCTACTACAGAGGCTCTCTTCTGGGAGCCCTAGGAATGCAAGTTTGGTTGAGGATCCTGAACGTGCTGGGAACTCAGGCCACTGGCCATGTCACCCTAGCTTTAGCTCCACATGAAGGAATTGTTTCTGCATGTTACCTCATTTCAGCCAAGCATGGAGGCCAGCCTGGGACCTGAGATTCTATCTCAAAGTAATTTCTCTAGCTGGGTATTGTAAGGTAGGCTTTAGTACTGGGGAATTAGGGACAAGAAGATCAGAAGCTCAGGGTCAGCTTTGGATAGATATCAAATTCAAGGCTAGCCTGAGCTACATGAGACCTGTCTCAATTTAAAAAAAAAAAAAAAATTCTTTTTGCAGTGCTGGGAATTAAACCTAGGGTCTCGTGCCTGTTTGCAAACACTCTTACCACTGAACTACAGTCTCTGCCCTCAAAGTAATTTCTCTTACATGCTCAGTGTTAGAGTGCTTGTCTCTCATGCAGAAAGTCCTGGGTTTGGTCCCCAGCACAGAGTGAGGGGGCATGGTTGAGGAAGGAGAGAGAGTCCTTTATCTCCTGCAGCCATTCCTGACTAGTGTGGAACAGGAATGAAATTCGCAGTTGGTGATATAGTAAACTTTGTTTGCCAAGTGTGGTGGTTTAAAAGAAAATGGTCCCTAAAGGGAGTGGCACTATTAGGAAGTGAGGCCTTGTTGGAGGAAGTGCGTCACTGTGGGTGCGGGCTTTGAGGTCTCTTTTGCTCAAGCTTCCTCAGTGTTTCTGTCAGTTGGCTTCCTGTTGCCTGTAAGATGTAACTGCACTCTCAGCTCCCGCAGCACATCTGCCTGCAGGCCGCCATGCTTCCTGCAATGATGATAATGGACTGAACCTCTGCACCATAAGCCAACACCCCAATGAAATGTTTTCTTTATAAGAGCTGCCGTGGTTCTTCACAGCAATAAAAACCCTAAGACACCAGGCTTGCTGGCCTGGTTTTATTTTGCTGCACACTTTGGCGTGTATTTGACTTGTCACCAACTTTCATCATGGAAGTGGCTGCATGCTGAACCTTAAGGGTGGCCTTGAGGACCCTCAGTGCTTACCTAATTGAGCCCTTGGCACAGCTTACTGTGTGAATCCCTCTAGCTTGCTGACATACATATCTGGTCAGAGTCCCCTCTGCAAAGCACGCTTCCTGAGCCTGAGGACAGCTCTTGAGCCTATGCAGAATGGTTCTGACTCCATGAGTCACCTCGGGGAAGCAGTGTTTCCGTGATCTATGAGCATTTTCAGACTCTTCTCTGATGCCACCCAAACACATTCATAACCCTCTCTAAAAGATCTTGTGTCATTTCTTAGATTTTCTCCCAAGAACTTTACCTTTTTGGTGTTGTTATAAACTGTGTGGCTTCCATACTGATCTGCAGAGCTGAGGCTGCCCCTTTGTGACTTACTCATATCCAGCAACTTCAGTGAACATCCCATAAGCTCACGGAACTGGCTTCCAGTTCTTAAAGGATCTTAAAAGACGGATTACCTACAAACACTAGTTTTCTTTCCTTCTTATCTTCTACTTTTTTCCTGGCCTCATAACATTAGTCAAGGTCTCAGACACGGTGCTGATGATGGCTGTCCTGTTCACTTCTGATTAGAAAGGACTGTTTCCTAGGAGGCATGGTGATTGCAAATACTCTGGACTTAGTGTCTAGGCTGACTCTCAGTAATAGGTGCTCAATTGTCTGTACCTTCTTGAGTCACTGTTGGCAATTACAATCTTTCCGGAACCCATCTGTCATATGTCACTGAGCTGCTGGCCCTGCTGCAGGGTCTGCCACATGTTCATATTTTCTTCCTTGCTGCTGCTTATCCCCTCTTCTTAATGCCAAAGAGAGATTGATTTAACATCTTAAAAGACGGCCTATATTTGGTTTTGTTAATCCTTCCTTTTGCATTTTTCTCTGACAGGATTGCGAACTGAACATACAGTTCATGTATACAGGCGAGCTTCAGCCCAGTCCCACCTCAGTCATTTCTGCTCGTCCTCACAGTTTCCTTCCTCCACTTTCTCAGGGTTAAGCCTCTCTCACTGTATAACCCCGAAGTTCATCAGCCTCTCCTGCAGCCCTGTTTTTATGGCTTTCCAGCAGCTTCATATACAATACTTTCATTGAATGTTAGTTCTCATAATTTGTGAATGTCCACCATAGAGACTCATTCACTTAAGGCTCCTTTCTGTCGTTATTGTTATTTGGGGTTTTTTTTTCCTCCAATATTGGGTTTATCTGTGTAGCCCTGGCTGTTCTAGAACTCATCCTGTTGACCAGCCTGGCCTCAAACTCAGAGATCTGCCTGCCTCTACCTCCCTGACGCTGGAATTAAAGATATGTGCCACCACCTGCCTTAAAATTTCCTTTTGAAGGGGAAGGGTGAGACAGGGGTTTTCTGTGTAGCCCTGCTGGTCTTGAACTAGCTCTGTAGACCAGGCTGGTCTTGAACTCAGAGATCCACTCTGCCTCATAGTGCTCCTATTAGTGCATGGGCCCCACGGCCCAGATTAAGGATTCATTTTTAAAATTTCAAGTCTGATGGTACTTTCTTTTTAACATATTAGCTAGGTTCTACTCATGGTGATAATTGATGAAATTTGGGGTTCATGTCTTGCTCATTTTGTTTGTTTTCAACATAGGTCTCCCTGTGTAGCCTCAGATAGCATAGAACTCATTATGTAGACCAGGCTAGCCTTGAAACTCCTAACTTGCCTTTGCTGGGATTAGAAAAGTGTATCACCACACTCAGCCCTCAATTTGTGCTTTTTACTTATCTTTTCTAATTAATTTTCATCATTTTGACTAATTTTCCTTCTTCCTTATATTCCTTTAGCTTTTACACTTGTCCTGATTTCCCTGTTAGTTTGGAATTTATAAACTGTGTTTCTATTTTTCAGGAACTACACCAGAAAGGCTTATGCATGCTTAACTACGATATTTAAAATTAAAGTCTGGCTGTGGATATAGCTTATTTGGCAGAGTGCTTTCCTGGGATGCATGAGGCCCTGGGTTTGAGCCTCAGCACTGTATAAACAGGCTTGGTGCCTTTAAATGCAGCATTTAGGAGCTAAAGACAAGAAGATCAGAAATTCAGGGTCATCTTCTGCTATATAGCAAGTTGGAAACTACCTTAGGCTACATGAGATCCTGACTCAAAAAAATCAAAATCAGGCCAGGTGTCATGGGACACACTCTTGGTCCCATCACTAGGGAAGTAAAATAAGGTGGATCTTTGTGAGTTCGAGGCCTTGCTTGATTCACATCGTAAGACCCTGTTTCAAAGAATTAAAAGAAATCCAATATAGGGCCAGTAGAACAATTCAGCTTTCGATTTACCTTGTTATCTCAATCATTTACCCACTATGGGTTTTTTCTCACTTCTACATATCAGACATTACCAAAACCAATTTTGTGTATTCAGTGTCATTTGGAGCTGATGGTTACACAGGCCGTTCACTGTACAACTTTCCTCCAGGAAGAAGCAAGTGCCTTCTCATGAGTCACCTGTCCTGTGCTTTGACTGCTCTGGTTTTTCCTCAGCACCCTCTGCTCACTCTCTCAGAAGACAAGTTGGACAAAACCTCGAACACATCCTTTGTCCGTGGCTTCACTGTTGCCCTGGGGATCACTGTGTCATCTCTTGGTGGGCTAATCTACTTCATGCTGTGGCCATTTGCTTGGTAGCCCTGTGTTATTTATCACTTTTTGTCGGGTTTTCTTTTGCATTTTTATCTATTTTGTGTGCATATGTCACGATGAACAGGTAGGACAACTTACAGAAATCAGTTCTCTCCCTCCATGTGTGGGTCCCAGGCATGGACCTCAGGTCATCAGCCTTGGCAGCAAGTACCTTTACCTACTGAGCCACCTCTCTGGCCCTAGTTTTCTTAATCAGTGTGTAAGTGTATTTTTCTTTTTTGAGACAAGGTCTCACTGTGTATATCAGGCTGGCTTTACATTCACTGAATGCCTCCGCCTCCTGAACCCTGGTATTAAGGGTGTGCTTGCCACACCTGGAATATGTATTTCTATCACCACAAAGTACCTGTTTAATGTTCCTTAATTTTCATGGTAAAATATACATACATAAAGTTTAGCAACCAGGCACTGTGGCCACATCCTTAACTAGCACTCTAGAAACAAGAGGCAGGTGGCTCTCTGTAAGTTCAAGGCCAGTCTGGTCTACATAGAGAGGTCCAGAAGAGCCAGGGATACAGGTCTCCAAAAGTAATACCTGTCTCCAAAAGACTAAAAATATAAAAATAATAACGATTGAAATTCTTACCATTTGTAGATGTCTGAAACACAATGGTAGTGTTGTATAATGGCCCGGTTATCTGGTTTCAGGACTTCATCATCTCAGACAGAAACAAAGTAGCCAGTGAGCAGCGGAGCTGCCTCACCTACAGTCATTAAGAACCTGCTATTGTACTGTCTGTTGCTATGGATTTGGCCATCCGAAAGCCTTGTGCAAGCGAAGCCGTGTTGTATTTGCTCTGATATGTCTTGACGACAGAATGGTCCCAAGACTCTCTGCAGATGTCATAATCTGCAGTCACTCAAGTCCTTGTATAAAAGGTAACCTGCCATATCATCTCATCTCTAGGTGACTTACATAACACCATACTGTGTCATTAGGAAACCATGATGGGACAAAGAGCCTCACACGCTTAGTACAGATTATGACCCTGGTAGGCCAAAGTATGAAGCACAGAGGGTATGGGGAGAGCTCTTACAACACTCATCAAAGAGCTTGATGTATGGCAAATTTAGGGTTTTTATTTTTGCAGCTTTCTGGAATTTTTAAAGAATACTTTCAATATTCTTTTGATTAAATCTTCAGATGCAAGGACTGTGGATATGGAGAGATATCATGTCTCCAAGGCTCATCCATATGTTGTTATGTGTTGGGATCGCCTTCCTTTTTAAGACTGACTAATACTCCACGGCCTATCTAGACCAGTTTCTGTTTATTGTTGGTGGTGGACATGTGTTGGTTCCCTCTTGTGGTTATTGTGGGTACTGCCGCTGGGAATATAAATTGTACTTTTGATTTTCTGGGTGGGATAGCAATTCTGTGTTTACCTTCTTGAGGAGTGGCCACACTTCTCCCAGTGAACTCACTGTTTCTTAAACAGTCCTTGTTTATTTTGAGACAGGGTCTCATTTTGTAGCCCAGAGTGGTCTCCAACTCAGTCCTCCTGCCTCAGTTTCCCAATGTTGGCAATACAACCAACATTGGCAACTACCACAGACAGTTGATTTACATTTCTCTGATGATAAATAATATTTGAGTGTCTTTATTTCTTTGGAATATGTTGCTTTTTTCAAGACAGGGTTTCTCTGTGTAGTCCCAGCTGTCCTGGAACTTGATTTGTAGACCAAGCTGGCCTCAGACTCAGAGATCTACCTGCCTCCTTCTCCCGAGTGGTAGCATTAAAGGTGTGTGCCATCACAACCCAGTTTTTTTGTTTTGTTCTGTTTGTCATTTGCATGTCTTCCTTGAGCAAATATTCTCTGGAGACCTTTATCCTTTTTAAATTGGACAGTTTGTTTTTTTCATTGTTGAATTGTTGACGTTCCTTATGTTCTGGATGTTAATCTCAGATCAAATGTAAAATGCAAATGTATTCTATATCGTATAGTGCATGGGTGTGTGTTTGTGTGTGGGGGGGAGGTTGAAATGAGCCAAGGTCTCACATATAACTGACCCTGGCCTTGAACTTGTAGCAGAGAATGACCTTGAACGTTCATCTCCCAGGTGCTAGGGTTATGGGATGAACCAGCTGCAGTATTGGGGGTTTCTGATCCATGACTGTCTGCATGCTGGGCCATGTCTTCAATCTCTCTTCACCCTCTGGAAGGTGACTTTTGATGCTTAAGAGCTTCTGATTCTGGTGAAATGTGGCTTGTCTACCTTTTACACTGGTGCCTTTGCTCGGTGTCGTGACCATGAATGTGCTGTCACACTCTATGGCATAAAGCCTCCCTGGGCTTCCTTCTAAACATTTTGTAATTTCCATCCCACATCCTTGAGCTGGTCTCATAGTCACTAAAGATTACTTTTAAAGACTTTTAAAGAACCCTTCTAAACTTGGATAGCCCATGTCCAGCCTCCCTCTGTCACACCTGTCCCCTGCGGACCCCCTTCTGGCTTCTGCAGCCCTCTTACATAGAACTTGCCAATTCTGATGGCTTCTTTGTTTTTGAGTAAAACAGTAACTGTTTCCTACCCCATTTGTTTCTGCATTTCAACTCTAAGACCTGGAATTCATTCCTTCCCCAAACCCAGTGTCAGCATAACACACTCTTGTTCCTGAAAGGTGAGAATGCTTTCAGCTGCAAGGGCTTGTATTGTTTGCAGGCCTCATCAATGGACAGGGTAGCTAGAGACATCTTGGTTTAGAATGCAGTCTAGGGCTGGGGAGATAACCCCTTTGGTAGAAACTCACCTAGGCATGAAACCCCAGGGTGGATCCCTAGAACAACTTAAATCAAGCATGGTAGTGCTCACCTGGTGTCCCAGCACTGGAAAGAGAAAGGAAGAAGGTCAGAAATTCAAGGTCATTTGCAGCTATCGAGCAAGTTGAGGCTAGCCTGGGCTACATGCTACCTGTCTCCAAAAACTTAAAATAAAGCCGGGTGTGGTGGCACAATACCTTAAGTCCAGCACACCCAGGAATCAGAGGCAAGTAGATCTCTCTAAATTCAAGACCAGGCTAACTTACATAGTGAGTTCCAGGCCAGTCAGAGCTACATAATGAGACCAATCCTGCCTCGATAGATAGATAGATAGATAGATAGATAGATAGATAGATAGATAGATAGATAGATAGATAGATAGATAGATAAAAAAGTGGTGTACATCAAACTTCCCATCGAGATTCAAATGTTTTTATATGACATCTTAATTTTAATTCATATACTATTTGTCTTAGCTACAAACCCAGTGTTTAGCAAAACTAGCCATACTCGGGGCTGGAGAGATGGCTCAGCAGTTAAGAGCACCAGCTGCTCTTCTAGAGAACCTGGGTTTGATTCTGAGCACCCACGTGACAGCTCACAACCAGTTCTAGGGGATCCAATGTCTGCATCAGGTATGAATGAGGCACACAGACACATGTGCAGACAAGGCATCTATATGCGTGAAATGAATAAACGTAAATCAGCACTGAGAGAGAATCAATCAAGCCTAGTGGGTAAAGGCACTTACAGGGAAACCTGACAGCCTTGATCCCCAGAACTCACATGATGAAGAAGAAAGCCAGCTCCCTTAAATAGGTCTTTGACCTCCACAGTTTCTATGGCACGTACGCTTATACTTATTCTGTCTCTGCCTCATTGCCTCTCTGCCTCTCTGCCTCTCTGCCTCTCTGTCTCTCTGTCTCTGTCTCTCTCTCTGTCTCTCTGTCTCTGTCTCTCTCTGTCTCTCTCTCTGTCTCTGTCTCTCTCTCTCTCTCTCTCTCTCTCTCTCTCTCTCTCTCTCACACACACACACACACACACACACACACACAGAGGTAAATGTAATTCCTTTAAAAGTTTCAGAATATCGAGGGATGGGGAGGGTGGCACATGCCTTTAATCCAGCACTAGGGAAGTAGAGGCAGGTGGATCTCTGTGAGTTCTACAGCCTGGTCTACAGAGTGAGTTCCAGGACAGCCAAGATTATACAGACAAGCCCTGTCTCAGAATGGCGGCATCCACACCATCACCAACACTTTAGTGAGAATTCTTTTTTTTATTTTTGGGGTGTGTGTGTGGGGGGGTGGCTGACATGAGGAAGGAGTTACTGTGCCATGGCCCGAGAATAACCTTGTATGTTGATCCTCACCTTCCACCTTGAGATGGGGTCTCTTTGATGCTTACCAAAGTAGGCTAACTGGCTGCTGAGCTTCTGTCTCTGCTGATCATCCAACCATGGAAACACTACGAAGCACAGCCTAGTTTTACATGAACCCTAGGGATTCAAACACAGGTCCTCTCAAACACTTTAATCCACTGAGCTATCATTTCAGCCCTTGTGAGAATTGTTTTATCATTAGGGTGTGTGTCTGTGTGTGTGTGTATGTGTGTGTGTGATGCATGTATGTAGTCTCCTGTGCCACAGCAAGACATCAAAGGACCGACAACCTTGTGGAATTTTTTTCTTCTTCTTCCACCTGGATTTCAAGAGATCAAATTCAATTAGCCATGCTTGTAGCTAATGGTGTAGCATATGCCTTTGCCCACTGAGCCTCTTACCCACAGGGTATTTAAATTTTTTTTATCTGTAGCTTACTTTGTTCAGTGGTGAATGTATGGTGTCTAGCCTCTCGGAATACCTCTCTCCATTTCACTGTTTTCTTCAGGATTGCCTTTAACGTTTAATTTTGTTTGGACCTAAATAAAACGTTTGCATTATTCTCTAAGTGTATCTGTAAAACACGGTGGGCTGCAGGCCCAGGATACAGGGTCTGATGGCATCAAAGCTTGACATCATTTGACATGGGAAGCAGTTATGAGTGGGTAGGAAGGGGCAGTGATACCCTCAGGCCTCATAGGTGTCCTGAGATCAGGGATACCACACCACCAGGTAAGAACTGAGACCTATTTCTAAGCATCATCTACCAAGGGACCTCAGCCCAACCAGTTTGTTTCTGTTTCTCGGCCTCTCAGTCATTCTTCATGTGGGTGAAGGATTGCCCCTCCCTTCTAAGAGCCAGGGAAGATTCTGGGATATCAGTATCCCAGAGCTCACTGGTCATGTATTTGCAGCTCTGCACCCAAGCTGGGGCTGGTCGCTGCCTCTGTTAATTGCACCCTCGAGGTCAGCCATCAAGCAAAAGGTGCTCAGGCACTTTAGTGTAAGAGTCATCTGTGCAGATATCTTCAACTCCTGTCGGGTGGGTTCCCCTCTGGTGGGAAACGCCCCCGCATGTAGAGAAGAACTATTGTGTCCCTGAATGAAGGTGGACTTGAGTGCTTTTGAGTTTCCATCCATAGGAGCAAAGGCCACAAGTCATATTTTATCCTTATCCACACAGAGTGCATGACAGGGAAGTCGCCTCCGGCTGGGCCATTTCTTGTACAGAATCCCAACCAGGCCAGCACCACCAGTGGCCACTGGTCTAGAGGATTTACTCTGGTCCTTGAGGGGTTTCAGGATGAACCAAGAGAATGTGGAGAAGGAGGCTGGCTCTCAGGGTCAGAGTCTTTCCTGGGCCTGGATGACCTCACCTCAGGACACACACCTGTGTTGCAGATGGATAAGGGAGTATTCTTCCCACCTGTGAGGGAGGGAATGCGGGGAACGTCTGGATCCCTGCTGCTCTGGAATTAGGCTCTTGAATGTGAATGCTCCCCAGAGAACAGTAAGGAAGGAGTTTTGGACCCTGAGCTTGGAAGCCTTCCATGGGAGCAGGGCTCTGAGCCCCTCCGGTGAACACTCTAGGTTCCCTACCCATCTCCCTTGGCTGGGCAGGGTGGAGCTCAGCCCCACCTCCCAGACTTGGGCAGACTAGCTCACCTGGCTGGGAAGGGACCAGCCAGGACTGGTTCCTCTTCTCCAGGAGCTTGGTTTGTGTTTCTGGACTTGGCAGTCTCCTCATCCAATGTTGAAAGGATTGGGAAAGAGAAGTACTCTCCAGACTCCAAGGCCTCCTGCCTCTGAAACGTGGGGTGCAGTGTGGCTCGAGAGATGCACTACCCCACAGGGACAGTGGCTTCCTCCATGGCACTTCGGTGCAGTGAGGAAGTGTGCCCCCAGCCTTTTCCTCCAGTGCTGAGCTCCAGGGGCGACAGGAACCACGTCTGTCCGCTGCCTCTCTTTGTCTGAGCTCTGCCGGCGAGTGTTTTAAAGACCCCAGGATGTCCGGGACGCCTGGGGAGGCATTTTAATGAGCTTTTCAGAATCTCAGCCACTGCTTTTTCTTGAGAAAACAGGAAGTTGGGTAGCTGGGAGGAAACCCCTACTAGATTCTGAGCCGCGTGCAGGCAACAGCCTGGTGTCTAGATCTGTCCAGAGATCTTCAGACTTGAAGAAAGTACCTCAGCACCTCTGCACGGACAGAACGAGTGCAGAGAAGTCAATTAAAACCCATTATGGGGCAATGATGCAACCACACCAGAGACCAGCAAATATCCAGGCCGTAAGAGGCAGCACCTGGCCATCCCAGACATGGCATGCTAGGCTGAGAGCTGTATGAGAGCTTTGGTCTCAGATGCTGCACAAACCTGCTGAGGGGCTCTCCAGGTCTGTCTTGGAGGAGCCACTCTTCCAAGTGAGACCAAGCATGGAGAAGAGGCTCATAGGCTGTCTTAGCCCTTGTCAACTGCCCAACTAGGGCTCTCCCGGGTCACCATTCCCAGCTTTGTGCATCCCAAAGGAACTCAGGGTCAGGGAGCAGAGCCCACAATGGGGCCCCACTAGAAGAGGGACAAGGTGGGCTCAGGTGACTGGTCTTCCGGGAAAGCAAGGTGAAGCAAAAGAGACTTGTATAGGGTTGTCCTCTCTGTTACGACCTCTCCCCCACCCCATGGCCTCAGCCGGGAGAAGAATACACGCAAGTCTTGCCTAAGTGGGTCCCCAGAGCCTCAGCCGGGCTCCAGGAGATATATGCCTTCCATCTTGGATCTGTACCACATGACCCCGACTCAGTCTTAGAGTCTTTGGATTGGTGGGAGCTAGCCACCTCTCTGGAGAACTTCCGCCAACTGAATCTTCCTTTTCTTCTTTCTGCTATTTTGGTTCGGTTCCCAAAGGGAAAAACCAATTGACAGGCAATATTCCCAGAGCAAAAAGCCCTGACTGGGGTAAGAGGCTCAAAAAGGAAGTGATCAGCGATGGCAGGCCTGGGGTCTGTAGACACGCTGTTATTGGCAGGGTCAGTCTTCTGGGAGCGTCTGTATGTGAGAGTCCTATATTGGAGAAAGACTGACCACAAAGTGAGAACTGGCATCCTGGAGCTATAGGGAGCTGGGGGACATGGGGCAGAGAACCTCCCAGAGAAGTTATGGCCTTGGAAGCTGAACTCTGGGTGGGAGAGGGGTAGAGGCTGAGACTGTCCATTGGGAATATCTATCAAAGGGACATTCCCAGTACTGTCCACCATGAGAAAATATTTTATCAAAGAAATTTGAGTTAAAAAAAAAAAAAGCTAAACATGAACCACTGAAATGGCTGGACATAATATCTATTTTTACTGTCCCTTTGGTCCCCTGACCCATGCTTAGGGAATGGACTGTGGCCCCTGTGAGGGTATGTTTTGAAAGAGTGACGTCAAGCCATCAGAAGTGTGTGTCCCTTGAGGCCAGTGAACCCCCACTCAGAGAGCTTTCAGGCAGAGCCAGAAGAGGGCTTTCCCCACCACTGAAAGAAGCCACAGTCAGTGAAAATAGGTTTTAAGGCTCCAACTCCAGACACTTTGAAAAGAGGGCATCCACAATGGAGGTAACAGAGGGAATATGCCCCAGCCTCCATGCGGAGACCCAGACTCTTGCCAGCTCTAGAAGCTACCCTGAAGGGAAGCCTAAGGCCCCTCTTGTCTGCCCCTGTCCTAACGGAGGAATGCACAGGAAGCAGAGTCAAGTTAAGGGCCTTGCCAACCTGGGGTACCAGAGAAACCCCAAACTCAGAGCAGCCCCTGAGGTGGCTATGAGGCAGGGAATAGCCTGAGGGGAGGAGGCTAAGGCCCCAGCAGTGTGGGGCTCTAGGGAGTGTAAGACATGGGGCTTCAGCAAAGTTAGTTCCTGGCTGATCCCCAGTTCACAGCACAGATGGAGCAATGACTTCAGTACGTTGAGAAAAGCCCTGGATCAGACCAGGTGGTGGTGATGATGCAGGCCTTTAATCTCAGCAAAAGGGAGGCAGAGGCCGGTAGATCTATGAGTTTGAGGCCAGCCTGGGCTACAGAGTGAGTTCCAGGGTAGCCAAGGCTACACAGAGAAACCCTGTCTTGGAAAAGAAAAGAAGGAAGGAAGGAAGGAAGGAAGGAAGGAAGGAAGGAAGGAAGGAAGGAAGGAAGGAAGGAAGGAAGGAAGGAAGGAAGGAAGGAAGGAAGGAAGGAAGGAAGGAAAATCCCTGAATCTCAGAGATCAGCCTAAGTTCTCACCAAGTAGCTCCCAAAGGCTGATTCTGGACTATACCATGCAAAGACCTGGCTTCTGGTAGCTCAGAGCAGACCCCAGCCACTTTAGGAAGGCTCTTGGTACTGTTCCTATACCCCACACCACCCTCCAAAACCTCAGCCTTCCTGCATCTGACCCCCGCCCCTACAATGCCATGAGCAGACCTTAGGGATTACTTTAAGTTCTCAACAAGGCTACCTGGAGTCTTCCTGTGTCTCTAGCCTACCCTACTATTCCCCTGAATGATCCCTCATGAATTGTCTAGGCTGAGAAGCCCTTTGAGCAAATGTGGGAGGGGCTGTACTGTCCCTGGAGTCTTGAGCTACCCTGATGGTAGTAGGCATACATACTACCCACTAGGATAGCAGCCACAATTATAATGTCAGCCTCAGAAGTAGAGAAATAGGAAAAAGAAAAAAGTCAGAAGTGGGAGGCTTTTTTCCAAGTAAACACTGGCTACCTGGACCAGGGTGACCTCTCCCAAAACTTGCCCATGGTCAGGTAGAGACACAACATACATCTGCAATACCATTCTCAGGCTGGTTAAAACTCAGTGTTTACTGTGGAATAACCTCTTTGTACACCGTGAAGATATATCACTCAGATTGGTTTAACAAAAAGTTGAATGGTCAATAGCTAGGCAGGGGTTGGGGGTCACAGAGGACACTGGGAAGAAGGGAGATGGAAAAAAACAAGAGGTGCCAGAGGAGAGGTAACAGCCACGAGCCCTGTGACACACATAGATGAACAGAAATGGGTTAAGTTATAAGAGCTAGTTAGAAATAGCCTAAGCTATTGGCTGAACTTTCATAATTAATAATAAGCCTGTGTCATGAGTTGGGAGTTGGCTGTCAGTTTGGAAACAGAAGTAGGAAGATCTCTGTGAATTCGAGGCCAGCCTGATCTATGTCAAAAGTTCCAGGACAGCCAGGACTACAGAGAGAGACCTTGTCTCAAAACAACAAGCCAGGTGGTAGTATACACTTTAATCCCAGCACTCAGAAGGCAGAGGCAGAAGGATCTCTGAGTTTGAGGCCAGCCTGGTCTACAGAGTATGTTCCAGGACAGGGCTATACAGAGACATCTTGTCACCTAAAAAAAAAAAAAAAAAAAAAAGATTCAGTGGGCAGGGCAAGGGAGAGGGCCCGGGGTTCCATTCCTAGCACCCATATTGTGGCTCAAAACCATCTGTAATTCCAATTTCAAGGAATCTGATGCCCTTTTCTGACCTCTATTCGCACCAGGCACATATGTGATACAGACATACAGACAAAACATCCATACATATAAAATTTAAAATAAATAAATAAAAATTGGTAGACAGCAAGCAAAAGACCTCATTGGTATCCAAAATAACCACCACTAGCCAGACAAGTCAAAAGCCAGCTTCTAAGGCCCACACAGGCTTGGTTCTAGACACTGGGAAAGAAGAGGATTCTGGGGCCTCTCAGAGCCCTTGACCAGGAAGATCTGTCCTTCTTGGGGATGAATGCAGCATTTCCCTTAAGCCAGTGGGGCCAAACTGCCAAGATTCCAGAATCCAAGGCTGAGAGAGCTTGTCCAACACGTAAGGCTCATTGCCCCTCACTGGGTGTCTAAGGGGCCTGTCTCCACACAGTAGGCCTGGTCTTCCATTTTCCCTCATGCTGATGATGAAGGACGCTTGAGGCTGTATATAAAGGAGTTAGGTGGGTAGGGATAGGAAGGCCACAGACAGTTCAGACACGGGTCTGGGGAGAATGCCCAGGCCTGCAGACAGTGGCCACTGGGACACACCTGGGTAGACAGTAAGCAGGCAGGTCTACCTTCTACCTGCACAGGATCCAGGATCAACCCAGAGGAATCACAACTCCCTGGCAGATGTATCTGGGGTCCCTCCAGTTCTTCTAAGCCAGTCCTGACCAGGAAATGTCCAGGGCCACTTTAGGGAGGGGTGGGAGAGGACCTCAGGATATGGGTTTGTAAGGAAGAGAAAAAGGGACCCCTATTGATCACAGGTCCCCCATTCTGAAGATCTCCATGCTGTAGGTGTTTGTGCAGCTCAGATGGAAAGAGATCCTGGCAGCCAGGAGTCCAGGCATACTGAGCGCTGCAGCTCTAATGAAAAAGTGTTCAGGTAGTCCGGAGCCAATGAACACCACAGGCCACAGTAAGCAAAGGCAGCAGCTTACAGCCCGGTTTCAGGGAAAGGCTTCCCCAGTGTTAAAGTCCCCCTCCACTGCTCTCTGTTCAGGAAGTGTAACTACTCTGGCCCAGCCAGGGAAGGTCCCCTGGGGACCAGGAGTGCCAGTGTTACAGCTTTGCTCCCTCAGCTGGTCTCTGTCCAGGTCCAGGCTCCAGTTGCAAAAGATGAAGATCTTCACCCAAACCTCATTCAAGAGATGTATTGGGAGGGAAGGGTCCAGGGCAGTGGCTGCCTCAGCCCAGGGTGGGAGAGGACAGCAGAGAAAGGGCATCAGGGGCAGGGCTTATATAGGGCTTCTTGGGGGCAGAGTTTTCCAGGGAGGAGACTTTCAGGGTGGGGATTGGTCAGATTTTCAACCCCTGATTTAGTTCCAATTTCAGGGCCAAAATGTTTCTTTCATGGCTCTTTTGGGTCTTCAGGCCGTAATTTCAGGGACATGGCATATTTCTTTCACTGGCTCTCATTCTAGGGCCAAAGTATGTTTCTTTGGTGTTGGTTTCAGAGTCAGGACATATTTCTTTGGTTCTGGGTACAAGGAATAAAGTGTCTTGATGGAGATGGGTTTCTTTCACTAGCTCTGGGTTCAGGGCCAGGGTGGGTTTCTTTGGCTGGCCACTTTTCCCTACACACACTCTGTCTCACACCTATTCAGCTAGGGCAGTGGGGAGTCCTGGAGTGGTCCAAGCAGTTGCCTCCGTGTCCTGTATCCCCCGTGACTCTGCCTTGCTTGTGCTACTTTGACACCACCAGCCCCTTCACACTCCTCACCCATTCTTGCTGGATGGGGTAGGTCTCTGCCTGGTCCCCTGCTCCAAATCCAGAGACCCCCAGCCCACATTATTACCGGGCAAGGCATTGTCTGTGGTCTACCACGTGCTGCGGGTGGTGCCCTAGTATGGAGCCACCTCCTGACCCACAGTGGGCAATGCCCAAGCCCAGGGAAGGCACTGCAGCCTACAACACGTACCACCGCGACCGGGGCGGGAAGGCGGTGGCGGCCGTTTGCTTTTGAATCCCCGCCGGCGCCCTGAGTGGCCCTTTCAAAGGCGGTGACGGGAGCGGGGGCCGTTCCCAGGCGCGCCCCGCCCGCCCTGCGCCCCTCCTCCCGCTTTCCCACGCCGGCCGGTCCGGCGCGTTCTCACGGCCGCTGCCCATCCCCCGTCTGGGAACCTCCTGCTCCGTGCCGGGACTGGGGGGTGGGGGTGGGGAGAGGCGCCCGGGAACACCGGGAGATGTGAGTCGGGGCCCGTGGGGAGAAGGGCACCCTGGGGCCTGGGGAGAGCAACCCTCGCACCAGCGAGAAGGGCACCCCGGGATCTCAGGAGATGGAAGAGAAGGAGGATCTGCGGGAAGCCAGAGCCCAGAGAGAATGGCGCTCCAGGGACTGGGGCGGAGCCTCAAGAAGGGGGTGTGTGTTTCGTTTGTGAGCTGGGTGGAGAGGGGGAGCCCCTGCCAGGCCTGGGGGGAGGCGTCCTGTGTGGCCCAGACCCTGTTTTATTTCTCTGACAAGAGTGGCCCCGAGCAGCAGAGTCACAATCCTCAAAGGCCCCAGTCTCCACCTTTGAGCTGACCACTGACTGGGATGGGGCTCTTGAAGTCTGGCCAGTTTCAGCAAATTCGGATTTCTACTAGATAAGAATTCCTGAAAACAAAGTTTCCCCACAGGGCTGGATGGAGATGGTAGCTTAGTTGGTGGAGTTTCCTAACCCGACCTCCCTGGGTTCAGTCCTCAGCACTGTGTAACCCCCAGAGGCACATCTCAGTACTCTGAACTAAATAGCAAGGCGCAATGCAATCAGGGCTACCTCAGACCGTGGTTTTTGTTTTTCTTTCTTTAAAGTATTCCACACCTTACTGAAATTCATGTTTAAGGGAGAATGTTCTGCTTTTGAAGGGAGCTAAGAACCGCTGTGGGATACGGCCCATTTTCCAGACCTTGGGACTCACCTACAACTTGATCCAAGGAGTTGAAGCCTCCTACGTTAAGTATACTGGATGTGGGTTCACACGCTGATGAATACTAAAGGCTACCAGATTTGGAACCTGCCAGTCAAATGGTACAACCTGTGGGACAGCAGTGACTCCATGGGAACCTGGCACCCAGAGCAAACTGAGGAAAGGGTCCCACCACCTGGCTGTGGCCCCAGGTGGCTGCTTGCCAGGAAGGTTAGCAGGACTGGGACGCAGTGAGGCCCTTGACAGTAGTCAATTTTAATTCTGTAGACAGGTGCAGGATCAAGGGAGGAGGTCAGACTCTGATGCTGGCCTCTCCTAGTGTAGGATGTTGTACAATAGACACCTGCAGTCACATGCACTTCCATATGTGCCCCTGACATGCACTCACATGCAGACACACTCAAACTGAGTGTGTTGTTCGGAAGTCAAGTGCTTGTCTAGCACATGCTGGAGGCCCCAGTTTCCATCTAAGCATTAAGAGAAAGGAAAAAAGTGACCTTGAGCTACTGGGTACTTTTGAGATTCTGAAGCATCCTAACCCCTTCACCCCATTCACCCGGCCTTCTTGGCCTTCTCGAGAGATACACTATGCTCCCTTCTTGACAGCCCCGTCTGAGAGCACCAGAGTACAGATTGAGCCCAGCTGTCCCTAATTCCTGGGGGGACCCTCACCACGAAGACAGTCCCCAGGCGCATCCCCAAGGCCCATCCCCCACTTGTCTGTGGAGACATTGTCCCAGTTGCACAAAAGAACTGGGCAGCGGGTGGGTGGGGGAGGGGCCCGGCCCGTGGGAACTGCCCTTCCTTAGCAAGGGGGCGGGGCAGGGGCCAGAGGGCAAAGCCCCTGCCAAGGGCTGCCATCCTCAGGGACTCCAAACACATTCATGAGCTAGGGCAAGCCCCTCCGCCCCGAAGAGGGCATAGCTTACCACATAAGGACAGTAAAGACATTATGACTCGACTTTAAAGGAAACCTTCACAAATATGAGTAAACCTCTCTATGTCCTAGGAGTCCTGGGCCCTAGACCCTTCTATCCACCCTTAGCCTGACAAGAGTAGAGAATCAGAGCCATAACTGAGGAGGAGGGGGGTTGAAAGGTGACACACGCCTTTAGTCTCAGCACTTGGGAAGCAGAGGCAGGCAGATCTCTGTGAGTTTGAGGCTAGCCTGGTCTATAGAGTGAGTTCCGAGACAGCCAGAACTATACAGACAAGTCATGTCTTGAAACACCAAAAAAGAAAATCAGAGTCAGACTATCAGGGTACCAGGCTAATGAGACCTTTATTGTGCCCTAGTGTGTTTGTCAAATGTGTCACCAAGCAATTCATTTCTCTTAAAAGAGGGTATGAGCAGGTGACCCTCAGGACACTTTGGGGGCAGATAGCTCAGGGCACCAAAAAAATGTTCCCAGGACATCCTGGGAAAGTGAGGTGTGAGGCAGAACCAGGCCATGACAGGCTAGCACCTCACTGCTTTTTCCTGGTCCCTGTCCCGCCCTGTCTAGCAAGGTGTCAGGCCATTTGTCCAAAGTCCCTAAGAACATCTCAGAGGGGCAAGTTAAGCTGCAATCAAAATCTGTGGGGCTTGAAAGGGACCCGATAGGCAGCAAGTACTTGAGGAAGCAACACAGGTGCCCCTTACCCAGAAGCTTGGCAGGGTGGGTGTGTCCAGGTATTGCATGTGTTATTGACTGACTGCCAGACAGCAGTGGCGGGGGGTGATGTGTTCACTTCCTCTCTGCTCTTTTATGCTTTGCTATTCCTAGTTTGTGGGAAATTAGCAAAAAAATGGCCTGTTACTTTGGAGTATGTTCCCAGTGTCTGAGTTCCAAGTATCTCTTGGCTGGGGGTTGGGAGTGAGAGCATGAGCCAAGGCTCTGTCTGGGCCTGCCTGTGGAGTGGGATGCCCAGGCCAGGGTCCCTCAGAATGACCTCTCCCAGCCCCTTGGTAAAGCCTAGGTCCAGCTGGACGGAGGGCACAGGAAAAGGCAGCCCTTGCTTAAAGCCCCAGAAAAATTTTCAACTGGTAGGGGAGGTGTTGGCAACAGGCCTGCTCAAGTTTGCACACACCTGCCCCCTTGTTTAGAGGCAGAAGGTCCTAAAAAGTTCCCCAGATTTCTGGGTCCTTCACCCTATCTCCTTAATAGTGCCTATACATGGGGAGAAAACCCTTATAGGTTACAAGCCATCAGGTCATCCACCTTGTTCCCAGCTGGGACCTCTTAACTGTGCCAGGTACCTGCTGGGCAGGGAGAATAAGTTGTGGGAATCGCCGGGGCGGCCTGCCTGTGGGAGGCAAGCTCCGGTCACCTCTGCCTACCCCCACAGATGCCTGGATCAGTTCCCATTATCAAAGGCTCCCAGCCTGACAGGCCACCACTTGCTGCCCTGCACCTTAGGGCACATGGCTTCTACAGGATCTAATCCTGGAAGGACCCAGGGCTTATCTCCCATTCTTTCCTCAATTCCTCATGTGATGAGGCATGGACCCTCAGGAATACTTGGGGCTGGAGGGGGTTTGATGGGCCGATGGTCTCTGCAAGTTTGGGCTCTGGAGAAAAGGTAAAGCTGACTTTCCAGATCTGCTCTTGTACCCATTGCCCTTTCCTGAGTACACTCCCTATGCTTGCCATACCTGTGTGCCATCTGCCCACTTTTGGGGCCCACGGGGCAAGCACACCTGTAGGCACAGCCGCCCATCTTGTGGCCCATATACCAAGTAGGTACAAGAACAAGTGGACACCCAGGGTTCTTGAGGCAGTTCAGGACAGCTGCTATGACCTTGACAGCTGATCAGCTCTGGATCCTTTAGCCATAGTCAACCCTTATGACAGTGGTTAACAGCACTCACGGTATGACCCTGAGAACAGATTCCCCACCCAACAAATCTCTGCTTCAGTTGGAGGAACAGGCAGATGGTACCCCAGATGGAGCTACAGGGCAGTCCTGTGTGCTTTGGTCTCTCTTTGCATACACCCCAGAGGCTGGAGGAGGGGCTCTGACTGCATGAAGGGTCAGTGTGCACCTCTCTGGATTGCCATTTTGGGACACACCTAAATTAACTTTTTCCTTTATTCTTGTACAGGTTTGCAGAGAGTGGAGTCAAATTAATGTCTAGTTGCAGCTCCATAGACCCACTAGTCCCCAGCTGGTGGCTGGCTCAGTAAGGCAGCTTTGCCCATGGGGCTCATGGCTTACCAGCAACACTCTCAGGCAGAAGTACCCTGAGTCAGGGCTGAATGCACTGTTGGTACCTCACAGCTACCATGAGAATCAGGCACACAGGGACCCCTGGGACTGACCAGCTGCAAATCTTCCCAGTTCCTCCTGTCCACACTCTCTAGGTACTCTTCCCTATCAGTTAGGCTGGCCTACTGGCCAGTCACACAGCTATGCTAATCTAGGTTCTGGGCCTTGGTCTTTGTTCAGCACACCCTTGGTCTCAAGATCCAGCAACATCCCGAAGTTGGAGTCTCCTGGCCTCACACTAATGGAGAGGCAATATAAAGATCCTGGTGTGAGTCCTTGGACAGTTTGAAAGCATCAGCTGTTACAAGCCTCCTCTCTGCAAAAAGGGAGAGGTGGAGGTCCTGGGTGCCAGGATCTCTCAGCATTAGGCCAAATACTTCAGATACAGTCAGTCACTATCCTTATGGCCTAGTGAGCACTTGGCCATGATGGCCCCCAGTGGCTGGCCTTCATATGGACTAGAAGCCTGGAGGTGGAGGGCGGGTGCTGTGAACAGTGTAGAACTGGCTTTTCCAGCCCAGGCGGGGGCAGGGTTCCCTGGGCCCCACAAGGGTGACAGCAAGGCCCAAGAGCAGGCAACGGACCGTGGGAAAACCAGCACCCATGGTTCCCGAAGGTGGGGCCAGGTCCTTGTGGACAGTACCAGGCGTTTGCATGTTGGTGACTCAGCATGAACCAGCTGCCTCACCCAGACTGCACACCGGGCCAGATCCGAGGAGAGCTAGAAGCCCTACATTGAGAACATGCAGCCTTAGCCCTACTGAGCTGTACTCTTGCCCCCACCTACAGAAGGACATGAGAAAGCAGAACATGGACCACTATGGTGGTAGCCTTGGGCATTTGGTAGAGTCTTAAGTGCTTCCACCCTTCCCCAGCTAGACCAGGCAGTGGCCCCAGGCAGATGTATGGCTCTCTGCTTTCACACCTGTCCCAAGGAAGTCCTTACACTCAGAACTGTACCCAGAGCCAGGCTAGGTGAAGTAATTGGAGACACAGGAAGTGCCCTCTATGGGAAAGGGGTTTCACAGCGAGGGAGACAGGAGTTGGGGCAAAGGAAGGGCAGGGCCTAGCTCCCTCCCAGCCCCAGCCCAGGCCCCTGGCCAGCGGGGGCTGCTGAGCTGAAGTGGCAGTGAAGCCACAGGTAATGCAACCCTGTGGTGTCGAAAGGCCCGTGGGAAAAGGATGTGTGGGTGGGGCAGGTGCCGCCCAACATGGCACACCCTCAGGCTCCAACTGTGTTATTCCAGGGCACTTGCCTGGCTCACCCAAAGCCCCCAAGTGGGGAGGGGGCCTAGGAGGATCACCTTCTCCCTCTAGCCCTACTTGGTGGCTCAGGGACATCACCTTCTTTCAGTTGCTCTGACACCCAGAAGTTATACTTCCATATGCATATACATGCCTCCCCAAGACTCCCACCCAATTTATCATGAAACTCAAATTTATTTATTTGAGCAGGTAGCAACCAATAGGGGGTCATGAACAGGGTCATCTTGGATTAAATCCTAAATTCTTTGCCCTGGCCAATGGTGGCAGTCAGGTTAACTGCACCCTCACATTCACAAACCACTCAGATGCCCTATGAGTCCGTTGCATATCCAGGATCAACATCCCCTCAACATCCCCTAAAAGATCCAAAGTGGAGTTTGTTATTGACCTACCATGGACTTAGGAACACATCAGACCCTGTGGCTTTGGCAGCTACCCCATATATTATAAAATGTAGACACTGATAGGCTAGAGGACCCAAGGAAGCCTACAGTTGGCCACAGTGTCCCTTCATCTCACACCGGAGGCTGGCTAGTCAGGAAGAGGCAGGCCTGGTTCTTCCCTAAAGGTTCTGAGTCTGGAGGGGAGCTAGATAGAGTTTCCAAGGCTTTGGGAAATGAGAGAGATAACTCATGGCCCAGGAGAGGCCAGAAGTCAAAGAAGGCTCCTGGGAGCCAGACAGTAGGTAGAATGAAGACAAATACGAAAAACCTCACGACTACATGGGCTTGGGGCTGGAGTATAGCAAGGAAATCCTGATCACGAATAAAGACCCTTTCTGGTCCTCCAGGCCTGAAACAGTGACCTTAAGATCTCTAAAGAGTTGATGAAGCAGCCGATTCAGCTCAGTGGCCAGCAGAACCACCTCAACAAAACAAATAAGGGGCTCCCTGAAGCAGATGGGGGGCGGGTCTGGGGTGGGTCCTTCACAGGTGAATCTCAAAGAGTTTGGGGAGGTGTCTAGGGGCCCCCTAGCCCTGAACTTCCTGGGTGCTTAAGGTAAGGATTGAGGCCTAGAGGCCTGTCCCCCATGCAGTTGATCTGCAGACCAGGAAGCTGGGATACTCAGCACCCCTTTTGGGTCAAGTCAACCATTCCCTCTATTTCTGTGGGTCTGCAGGCTGCTGGTTGCTTTGCACACAGACCAGTCACTTTGCCTTTTAGGGCACTGGGGCCTATCTCTCAAGTAGTGGGCAGGTATATGGTCACTTCAGGCTAGCTCTCAATTCTCCACAAACCAGCTTTAATACCCCTGGCAGGTAGGTGGAGTGAAGCTTTCCCCTCTTAGGATCCAACAGCTGCAGTCTTCACAAGTTGCACCTTGGTGGATGGCCTCACCTAGAGACCTCCATCCATTTCCTCATGAGAGACTACACAGATTAGCGGGTGTCCCAAGGAGCTGCAAAGTAAAAATGGGGCTCACCAGGCTGGATGGAGGCAGGAAGTGGGGGGATAGCAGCACCCATCCATGTACCTATGGTTAATCTGGGACCTTCTATAAATAAATGTTTGGCAAAAGAATTAAGGGGTCCACAGATGTGGGAGGCCTTCCCTCTCACCTGCTATCCAGGCTCCCTTCATTTACTCTCAGTCCTGTGGGAGTTCCTTAGCTGGACATTGGCCCCTCTACCCTCTGCTCATGGGCCAGCCAGGGCCTGCTGCAAGGGCCAGCAAAACCCATCCCCAACGTTTTTTTGAGGCCCTGGGGGCCCCGCCCTAGAACTGGCTGATTTCGAAATGGGCTCTTTGGCAGTGGGCTTATCTGTTCATCACCACAAAAGGTCTGCCCCACCCCCACCCACTCCCACTGGTTCTCAGGCCCCTGGATCCCTAATCACCAGATCTCATGCCCAGGACTTGTTTCCCAGGGACCTTTGAGCTCTAAGAACGTCCCTAAGTTTGAGTTCCCTAGGGAGGAACCCAGAAGCACCAAGGCTTCTCAGCCTCTGCTCTTAGACCTCTCCACTGGGCTGGGGTGGGGGTGGGGAACAAGCCAGGCACTGAAACAGAGATCACAGCGACCTTGTGGGCACAGATGGCTCTGTGCCCTTTAGGACAGTTCCATCATGCCCTATCATCTTTTATTAATAGGTCATGAAGCCACCAGGAACAAAGACTCAAGGAAACCGGGGAGTTCCTTGACCACCCACAAAGAACACAGCTATCTCTCCATAGGGCCCTAGCATCGTGACCTGCTCCAAGACAGGAGTGTCTTGGTCCTACAAGAGGATCACCGGGAAGCTCTAAGAAGGTTGTCACAAATCACTGAGAAAACAGAGCAAGGGTCTCTTCTTAAGAGGAAGTATGGTACTAGTGTGGACAGGAACAGGAGCTGCTAGAGACGGACCTTGGATACAGCTCATGGATGCCTTTAGCCAGCTGAGAAATCAGGCACTATCTCCCTGCCTAGGCCTGGCCCCAGAGATGTTGGTGGGTGGGGCTGAACATAGGTCCTCCTTGAAGCTGGACAGAGGCAGAGGTACAGGCCACAATGAACAATGGCACTCGGCTACAGCTGGAAGGAAGGAGTCCCGTGTGGCATGCTAAGGAAGCTATGGCTACAGCATTTCTACTGTTGCAAGCAATGTGGCAAGATTTTCTGGGATGGCCCCCACCTTGGCTGCACCATCACACACTTCCATGATGTCCTTAGAGAGTGGTCCCCACCCCCTTCCCTGCCCCTAGGGCCTGTGGGGCCAAGCAAAGCCATCAGCCCAACCAGTAGCCCTTTTTGAGGGCAAGGCAGCCAGAAACAGCCAAACAATAAACCTGGAAAACATTTGATCTACATGGTTCAGGCAGGAGCCTTGTATGTTTGCTCAGTCTGTCCCCTCTGTCCATCCCGAACTCTTCTGCATGTCTTCAGGGTTCTTAGGTCCAAGTGCAACCTGCAAGGTCTCTGTCACCCTGGGTCAGGCAAGAGTGGCTTTCCAGGGGGAGAGAAAGGCAGCCATATAACCTAATGGGGGGCTGAAGGCACCTGGCCACCTACTAATGCTGTAAGACCTCACCTGTGTCATGGGCCCATCCCTAGTCACAATTGCCTGAAAATAGATGCTGCTGCCTCTGCTCTCTGAGGAAGCTGAGGTCTCCACAACAATGGCTATCCAGCCTAAAGGGTCTGAAGATGCTGATGCCAAGGATCCCAGAGGTAGGAAAGCCAATGGGAGGAAGGGAACCATGAGAAAAACCCTGGGTGGAGGCTACTACATGAAGGCAGCTCGCAACCAACACACTTGGTGTTCTAGTAGCCTGCCTCCTCCTTTCTCACTCTCCAGGAATGTGCCACCTCCACCCCCTTGCTCACATCCCTTTTCCTTCTTGCTTCCTGCCTCAAACGGAAACCAGCTCAGATTTGGCTGAAGAACCTAGCAGATGCCTCCAGGCAACAAGGTCCTGAGTGCTATTTCTGCCTAGTACAGAGGATACTTACAGACCTAGGTGTGTGGTATTAGGCTCATGTCGGCTCACTCTCCTTGGAACAACTTACCGGGGGCCTCCCTAGAGACTATGACATGCCACTGTCCCAAATATGCCTGGAACCTGCATCCTAGCCCACAACCCCCAGAAATCTAGGTGACATTTCATAAATGAGGCCATCTGGGCTCAGGCATGGACAGGGACAGTAGCAACTCCCAGTGTCCTTCTGAGCCACCGCCAGTCCAGACCCCTTCGCTCAACCCCACTGGAGTCTGAGCTGAGCATCACACAGGGTCAAGGAGATCAGAGTTGGCATGCTAACTCTCAAAGTGAGATTCCTGGCTCTATGGCCTGACCTAGAAAGAGTTCCCGACCACATTCTTCCCCACTCTGGGGTTTCAAGGAAGCATCAAGGGGTACTTGATTGCTTCCCAGCCCATCTAAGGTGAAATGGGAGAGGAAGACCATGTCACCCACTTTGATCAGGTCAGGCCAAGTCCCGCCCTTAGCCCCATCCTCAGGACAGGGGCTGTGCCTACTGCCCTGTGTGTTTCACTTGCTCTTGCCTCCTCTTTGCTGCCTCTAAGCATGGGGCTTACTCTCTGTGAATCACCCTCTACCCTAGCCATTGCAAGGGGTCAGAGGCTGTTTGCCCCAGGCAGGTTCAGGCGTTGGAAGCAAGCTCCAAATCTAGGAGGTCAGTTGCAAAGTGCCTTCTTCAGCTGCAGAGACTGGGGATAGTCACAGTGCTAACAGGGCAGCTATGATGCCCAGTGTTGGCCTGCTATGCTGAGTGGCCTGGGCAGGAGCCCTGGTCACAACGATTGTCTGCCGCAGTTCCTGCCCGGCCTCCTTCCTCTGCTCTGCTGGCTGGCTGGGGCTGAGTGTTTGTTATTTGATTCCTATCCTCTCTCTTCTACCAGGTGTCTGGGCTGCTGGGAAGAAACACTCTCCTCTTTCCCACGCTCCCCAACACATTTTAATGAATTAGCTGGAAGCCCCGCCCCCCACTGCCCACTGGCCTCCCTCCCCTGCTCAGTGCCTTTAAGGTGGCTGCAGGCCTGGCCCAGCTTTGGCCAGCTGCCCCGTCTGAGCTGTCCTCTTATGGCCCCTCAGATTGCCTGGACTACCCCACCCAGACTTCCCAGCAGGGATTCCAGACTGCGGTACAAGCTACCCCTTCACAGCTCTACCTTCATAACTGCCAACTGCTAAGCACCCATCTAAGGCAGAAACTGAGAGAGGCTCTGGAGGGAGAAAGGTGCCCTGTTGCCTTCTAGGAGTGAGCAGATGGTGGTCAGGATGATCCTGGACCAACATTCTTAGGATCATTCAGAGAATAAAGGTCAGGGTTCAGTATCACAGACAGAATGGGGTCTCCTTAAACCCCAAGCAAGCATCACTAACATTGGAGCTTGATACTGGGTCCCTGCAGACTTTCTGTGAGTCTCTCCCCTCCCTCTCTTCAATAACATGGAACAAATGTTCACCTTTTGGAAGTGTCCTCCAACAAACACTTGGGCGGAGCTTTCTAAAAAGGAAGTGCCCCACAGGCTTCCCCAAGCCCATCCTCATATGAGAGAACTACAGGAAGACTGGCGTGGGCCAGGGGACAAGCATGGTGAAGCAGTATGAGCCAGGAGGGGATCCTGTAACCATCACCTAAGTCACTCAGGAAATTAGTCATAGGGCTCTATCTCAGCTGCACAGAGGTATCAAACCAAGTACATCTCTCTGTCCTCTCTGACATAGGGCAGAGGTTCCTCAGGATAGGCTTTTACCGTGATAGCAGCACCACACCAGCCATACTACTCTGCCAGAACTAGCTGAGCTGTCCAGCTCTCACCAGGGCTGCTGCTGATTTCACAGCCCCTGTGGTGGCGGCCTTGCGTTCCCACACTGAGCTCACACAGGGCCTCTTTGTCTGCCGCCTGCTGCGGATGTCAACAGGACTTTTCTCCCAGGCTCTGCACTGGGCAAGCATCTCAGATGCCCTTCCTAAGGCCAGGCTGGAGCCCACCTAGGTAGGGGAGCATCTAGGAACCCATTGACCTTTAAGGGACAGCCCTAGGTTTGGTGAGACTTAGGGCTCTGCTCATCCCAAGGTATGGTCTCTGTCTCCTGCCTATCTAATGTCCCCAAGCTCTATGCAGATGCATGCAACCTTGGGCCAACTGGGGAGCAGATCCTGCCGCTCCTGACTATTCCCAGAATTCCCTCTTCTCCATGTCCACCTTGTTCTAGCTTTGGACACAAGACACCAGTCAGTATCCCCAGCTGAGCCTCAATCTACCTGCACAGTGGCAAGAACCTTAAGGGTTCCCCCTCAAGATCTTGGAACAGTAAGGCATAAGGTGGGGACAGGGGACCAAACGGCAGAATATAATAGTCCCTGGACCTCTGGGAGACCAGAGAGACTTCCAAGCTGCATATACAAGGGATTTGGGTTCCCAGGATACCAAAAGGAGAGTGTGGCCCTTAAACATGTCATCCAGGATCAGGCCTGAAGGTAACTGGCCAAAGATGTATAGTCCCGGGAAGCATTTGCCTACTTTCTCCATTTAGTTTAGATAAAATTCATCCCAGAGCACAAAGGAGGGTTGGGGGCATGATCTGATAAGTATGATACAGTTCTGAGTCGAGAAGTAGAAGTATACACCAAAAGAAGCTTCCCCAGATGGAGCCTGGCAGGGTGGTCTCCTCCGCTGAGGCCTACAGCTGCCTGCTTGGAATTCCCAGCTAGTCTTCAGAAGAAATCAAGCCCTGGCGTGCCCTGCCTCCTGTTCTGTCAAGTCTTATGATCATTCCTCCTTAATTTTCAGCAACCACAGCGAAGCTGTAAGCTGTAAAACATAATGAGGAAATGTGGAGCCTGGCCTCCCCAGTCAGTGCCAGCACCTCCTGCCTCCTGGTCAGTTGTTAAGAGTGTTCAATAAAACGTGGGGCTTACGGTTTGGAAATGAGTCATTTCAGAACTCGGCCTATGTACAAGCCGACAGGGACTGCGCAGCAGAAGCTCACATCTGAAGGAGTGATGATCGATTGCTCACAATAACAGCACACACGCACATGCACGCACAGAGCGAGGCTGTCCCAGCCTTCTGGAGAGGAGAATGGAACCCCTACACTGGCGTGAGGGAAGTTACACTGCAATAGAAAGGACCAAAGTGGTGGAGGGCTACGCAACCGTGCGCTTCGTGGGATTGCCACCTGTGAACGCCCGGGGTGGCTGCTCGAGGAACTGGCATGTCCCGATTTCTATGAAGCAAGTGGGATACTGCGAGAGGTTATACACTCGAGGCAAGCGGACCCAGTATGCCACAGCGGCGCTGGAAAAACCCTGTGGTCGGTCGCCCGACCTCCCTGTCTGTGCTGGCCGAGACCAGCGCCCCCTGTCGTGTACTGCGTAGTTCCACGACCCCGCCTCCGCCCCGCCTCCACGTGGCCACGGCCCAATCGGAAGCGCCCTAGCGTGCGCGTCAAGAGCGTCCATTGTTATGCAAATATAAGGACCGTAAAAGACGTCGGGAAGCGGCGGGCGAAATAGAACTGCTTTGCTAAGGGACGCCGGTGGAGTCCAGTAGCAACTCAGCCTAACCCCGAAGGCACCGCGATAGCAAACGTCGCGGCTTCGGGCTGCTCCAGGCCCTGCGAACCAGCACCCTGCCCTGTCGCCCGCCCGCCCGCCCGCCTGGGCGTGGCTGGATGCAGCAGGGGTCCCGCGCCGGCGGCCCTCGGCCCCGAGCGCCCAAAGCGCGCAGGGGCGGCGTGCGGGGCCCGGGGGCGAAGGGCCCTCCATGCGCCGAGGTGTGCCACGAGACACCACGCCCCGAGACAGCCCGGGGCCCGCATTGCAGCCGCCGCCCGCGCTGAACCGGGGCGCGGCCCGCCGACCTAGCTAGCTCTGCTGCAGCATGAGCCAAGCCGAGCTGTCCACCTGCTCGGTACCGCAGACGCAGCGCATCTTCCAGGAAGCGGTGCGCAAGGGCAACACGCAGGAGCTGCAGTCGCTGCTGCAGAACATGACTAACTGTGAGTTCAACGTGAACTCGTTCGGGCCGGAGGGCCAGACAGCACTACACCAGTCAGTCATCGATGGCAACCTGGAGCTGGTGAAGCTGCTGGTGAAGTTCGGCGCGGACATCCGCCTAGCCAACCGAGACGGTTGGAGCGCGCTGCACATCGCCGCTTTCGGGGGCCACCAGGACATCGTGCTCTATCTCATCACCAAGGCCAAGTACGCGGCCAGCGGCCGGTGATACCCACCCCTACCCCGGACTCTGACCTTCACCCGCGTCTTCTCTGCTGTACCTTCCCGCCAACTACCTCGGTGTGCGCCAGGTTTGCTGGCCGGCGTGGAAATCGGGCTAGGTTTCCATGTCCGTGGCCCCCAGGGTTCGGCTCTCCACCAGAGAGCGCCTCCCTTCGGTAGTCCCCGGAGCCTCGCGGGGCCCCAGAGCCTTCCCACGGCCCCTGACCGCCTCGAGTGTGGGGGCGGGGCACAGGCTCCAGCCCATTTTGAAATTTGAGTCTCACACCGGGAGACTTCGGAATCCCGAGATACCGGATCCTCCGCTTGAAATGTTTTCTCCGGAAGGTGAAAGGCGCGGGCGGACTCGCGCTCCCGCCGCCGCCGCCCGTGGGACCCGCCTGCCCGCAGTGCGGCTCCCTTCGCTGGCGGCCGCCAAGCAGTCACACTACCCAGCTCCACCATCTGCGCGCCCTCGCGCAAGGAATGGGACGCTCCCGGTTCCTGATGTCCTAAACTATTTATCACGTGTGTGTATATTTGTGGGTGAAGTTTGTGCGCCTGAGTTTTTTGTTTGGAAATATTGTGCGTGGTTATGGGAGAAAGTTGCATTTTTTTTTTTCCTTAAAACTAAAAACTTGAGTCTACCATTTCTTGGTTGCACTGAAAATACCGCCTAGCCCTAATGGTTTTACCATTGCTAGCCCTCCCACCCCACCCCACCCCACCCCATCCCTGATCTTACACACCTGGTTCCTTTCCCTGGATTCTGAGTGAGTTTAGGGAGCCCAGGATCTGTCTCCCTTCCCTCTCCCGTGAGAGACCACCATTCCCCACACCGGCTAGTTTAGTAAAGTTCCAGTGGGACCTTGAAGCCCGCGTGGCTGGGACATGGGGATTTTGAGATGATGTTACCCTTTCCTAGTGACTTATATTATAGTTAATAGTCGGTTGCACACTTTTTTAAAAAAGTAAATGAATTTGCCACGATTAAATAAAGTCATAACATTTATGACAATATAAAATGTTAACATATTTTAAGCCAAGTTTTAGGTGTATTTTTTGAATCTTGGTTATAAACCCAATTTTAAAGGGCGTTGTATCCAGCGTTGTGAAGGCTGTTGTGTACCCATATTTATATTTTTATAAAATTCCTATAAAGACTGTGAATCTCTCATGCTATTGCTGAGTGAGTGGAAGGGCTGCGGTGCCTTCTCTCGGCCCCGGCTTCAAGACTGACCCCATTATGATCTGAGGATCCAGCCATGAGGGAGGGGCTGCGCCAAGGACCGGGGCTGGAGGAGGTGCTGGAGCGTCACTTGCTGTCCCTGAAAGGAGACTTCCTGGTTTCTGTGGTTCCAATTTTCTATGCAACCCCACACCCCTTGTTGTTTTGATCCTGGGAAATAAAAGGGAGGCTGAATTATTCAAATTTAAATGAGGTTTCCCCATCGTAGATGTGCTGCTGACCCTGCGTGCAAAAATGGGGAGCACTTGAGGACACAGGTGGGTGGAGGCCTTTTGTGCAGCCTGGTCATATTCTTTGGTCCTTCTGCAGCTTTTATGAACCAGTGTGGGAAGGATAGTGATAATGTCCTGAAACTGGCAGACACTGAGACAAGCACAGATTACTTCAAAAGGAGTTCTGTATGTTTTTTTCTACATGCAAATGCCTTTTAATTATGTTAATTAATGTTAAGACCTCCTAGGCCTATGTCAAAGCTTCCAGTGGGTCCTGGTTTGGTCTCTTCTGTGTGTATGAAGTCTGTGGCACACTCCTGAGCGTACGATATAGACTTGTAGCCCAGAGTGAAAAATTTATAAATAAATTTTTCATTGGTCTTTTTATATTAAAAAAATATATTCGTTCTTAGTTTTGGCCCAAGTCATGGATTCCCTCTATGGGGATGATGGTTGAGCCACAGCATGCTCTCTTCAACTAGTGGGTGATGGATGCTTGGCTTGTGAATCTAAAGACAGCTAGGTAAAATGGGAGCTCAGCCAACTCAACTGTCAAGTCCAAGTCAACTGTAGGGTCTTACCAGAACCCAGATGCCAACCTGTGCCTGGTGCTAGTAGTGCTGGCCATCTTGTGAGCTCCTGGAGCTGGTGCTTCAACCACTTCCTAGTATTGACAGTGACTGAGACCTCCCCAGGAAATTTCTGCTTATAGCTCTTTACCCAGCCTGAGAGTTGAAGAACTGGAAGAACTTCTGCACAGATGGGGGTCACTTTAGATTTGGAGGAACATTCCAGTTGCTCCTGGGCAAGCAAAAGGCATTTGGAGATGTTGGCTTCTGTGGAAGCCCCCACAGTCACCAGAAAGTGAGTTAGGGCCAGGGTTCCCATTCATGTGATTTGAGAAAGCATACAGAGGAACATGGTCAGCCCACTCTTGGGATCCGTAATGGGATGCTGGAGAGGAGGTTCCTGGCAGGTCAAGAGTAGCAGCAATCAAGCCACTCTGAAGGAGCCTTGACCTAAGTGGCTGTTCCTTTGATACAAACCCCGAGCGGCCATCAGTCTCTCCCCACAAATCTCAAGTTCCTACCCTTAAGGTCTTAATGTTTTCTCCCCAGCAACAGTAAGGTTATTAAACTTCCCAGGAGTGAACAGAGAGTGATGCTGATACTCTGCAGGAAAACAAGATCTTCCTCAGGAAGTTCACCCTAGTCCTTGTTACCACCCAGAAGGAGCCATACCTTCCCTCTGCTCTGCACTGTTTTGCATGGGAATGAGACAAACCTTCCTGTTACTGGACTTCAGTGACTACAGGTTCTTCCAGCTCAGCAAATGGCCCACTGTGGTAGACCTAGAAGGATTTGGCCAGCCAAGTCTCTTAAGTTCCCACCCTCCCCTTAGACTGGTCCAAATACTAACTTAGTGTAAGGAGAGAGACCAACCATGCAACCCTCTGAAGTTTTTATTTGGGGTATATCCAACAGACTGTTGCTGATTGAAAGGAATGAAGCTAAAACATGGCCAAGCTGGGTGTGGCGGCAAAAGCCTTTAATCCCAACAATTTGGGGGAGGCAGAGGCAGGCAGATCTCTGAGTTTGAGGCCAGCCTGGTCTACAGAGCAAGTTCTAGGACAGCCATGGCTACACAGAGAAACCCTGTCTCAAAAAAAGGGGGGGGGGAGATGAGAAGAGATGGCAAGGGTGGAATCCTCCCTCGTGGAACTCATTGTCTTTACTCAGAGGAAGGCACTGTCTCCGCTAAGTTGAAGACACAAACCTCTTTAATGCAGCATTCTTGAAGGCAGGCAGACACACTAAAATCACAGTAACTTCTTCATGGTGAGGCCATAACTATGGTGAAAATTCCAGGAAATGAAGCCCAAGAGTCCACAAAGTATAGGAGCACATACATTGCCTTAAAGGGGACCATGGGCAGCACTTTTTATGTAGTGTGGTAACGTATAGCAGGATGGGTAATTTACAAAGCAGGTTGGGGTTTAGCTGAAGTCCTTAGGTCAGGAAGGTCCAGAAAGACTCTGTAAGTGGAGTGGTTTAGAGCATGGCTCCTCCAACAGCGCATTGTTTGTGGGGTGGGAACAGACAAAAGTCTCTGTCCCCAGATGTGACCAAGTTAAAGTTGCCATGTCTCCGGTGCCCATTTCCCTGGAATATAGTGACCAGGGGTCCTTTCAACTCAACAGTGTGTCCTCTGCAATGGGGCTGGTAGTGGAATTGGCTAGCCAACTCTGCCCAAGCTGTTCCAGGGTAGGGTTAAGTGAAAAAGAAACCATAGGTGACCCAGGTCCTCCTCTGTCCTGGCCTTCCAGAGCTGTAGATGTATGTGCCTGTCACCAAGTGAGGTCACAGGCTAAGAAGCATTGAGAGGACTGGAGAAGGATCAGTACACCAGAAGCCCTGGGAAACCCTGCAGGGAGAGAGGACACAGAATGGTAAGGTCAAGACCTGCCCCTGTTCCCAGGAGGGTGCTTGATTCCTATCAACACCAGACATTTACTGCCCGAAATGCAGTAAATGTAAGTGGTGCCGGAACTCACAGGTGGGAACCACGACACTGAGCAGGCCAGTAAGGGAAGCTAGAAGGGTTATAGGGCAGTCTGTCCCCAAAGACCTAGTAGTTCATTACAAGAAAGGACAGAGGAGGTGAGCACCACAGATGAAGGGACCCTTTGACCTGGGTGGGCCAGCTGTCTCCTGGTGTTCCCACAAAAGCTGAGGGGAAGAGGCGACATCCATAGGCCTTGAAGGACGGGAAAGAAGGCCTTGTGCCTGGGACTGCTGAGAAAACAAAGCAGGCTTCGGTATAAGGGCTTAGACCATAGAAGGAGCCGTCGAAGGTCTGGGAACATCAGCAACTGCTCCTTCTGAGGCCTTGGCAAGACCCTCCTGGGGCTCTAGGGTCCCTGGAGGCCGCCCTCCCCCACCGTCTCACCCCCGCCCCCGCGTGGCGCATTCTTCTGGTTGGCTGTCCTTCCGACGGTCCCCTGTGCGTCCGTCTGTCGGTCTTTCTTCTTTCGCCTGCACCAAAGCCGAGGCCCTATTCATTGCCGAGGCCTCTGCCCTCTCCTGAGCTGGTCCCCGCTCGGCGAGCAGCTGCTATGCTAATGAGGGCGGTGGCGGGTGGGGCGGGCAGGCACTCACAAAGGCCGAGTCTTTACATTCAAAGCCAGCGGGGCCGTTCCTGCGAGCGCGCCAGGCGAGGCGGCGGGGAGCGGCGCCCTCGGGCGCACCGGCTGCCCCGGCACCCACTGCCGGGCACGGTGTAAGGGCAGAGACCAGCTGTCGTCTGCTCGAGGTCACAGCCTGGGACCCGCAACCCCTTAGAAGGACCTGCCTACCTCCTCCAGACGCCCCTCTTAGTGGCTCGGGGACGCTCGGTGCACGTGTGCATGGTTAGCAGGCACCAGTGGTGACACTACCGCCCTCCCCAGGGCAAGGAGGTTGGATAAGACCCAAGTAGAGTGTGGGAACACTGGTCCAAATAGGAGCTGAGATCCCCGGTCACCTCATGGGAACCAGCAGGATCCCCTTCGGCCCAGAGGGACAGGGATGGAGGGATAGGGGTAAGGGGGCTCTGGCACAAGACTGGCTCTCTGGATCTCGGACATATCTTGTCTGCTGGGAACTCCCCAGTCTTTGGTGACCACGACTTTATGCAGGAGTTAGGTGGCGTGAATAAGGGCAGGGGGAGAGGGGTGGAACCTGGGGAGGGGGCGTTTGCGGCTCGCCTGCGAGACTATGCTGCCTCCCTATGGCCATGGCCCGCACTGCAGTCCCCGCCAAGAGAGCTAGGTGTTTGGCCGAGGAAACGGGCCGTGCCTGGATACCTTGTTACCTAGGACTCCAATTTTCATCCGTAGGAAGAAAGCAGAAAAGGTTGTGTGAAGTGCTTAGGTTACCAAGGAGCAAGAGCTGTCATGACACAGCTCTTTGAGGCCCTGCCCCAAGGGTCGGGGCCTGATGAGGCAGGTTATGATACAGAGGACAAGTTCTCAGGAACTGATGACACCAGGACCAGATAGGCCTGACTAGGCAGCCTGGGCTACAACAATGGGAGATGGTGTTAGTACGACGGGCAGGTTGGATGGAGAGAAAGAAATAGGAAAAGACCATGGAGAGAATCCACAGCAGGCCTTAGAAGTACTGCTGAACTTGGAAGACTGATCATTTGTGGGATGCTCAGGTAAACAAATGGATCAGAAGATGGAGCACTCGGTGGCAGAGCAGCTCAGGATGCACTACAGGAGAGATGCCAACTACCGAATGGGATCCCTGAACCATGCCTGATACCCAAACAAGCCTGGAGTTTGGATATCCTAGGCATCACCTGATGATGAACTGTCTTGATCAAATGGAAAAGGATATTCTAAGGCACAAGACTTCAAAGATGGTTAGCAGAACACTGCTATAGCCCTGCACACAAGGGCCACACTTCTAATGGCTTACAGGACACTCAAAATGATCATCAGGATAGGTTAGAAGGTGCCTCTGTGTCTGGGGCCTTGGCAGAGAGCCAAGTGGGCAAAATCCCTATGGGCCCAGTGGTAGCTAGCGCTAGTGTGCTGCCTGCTGTCTGCTACCATTATGAACCCTAAACCTCTGAAGCCATAGGTCAACTAAATTCATTCATTCCTTTCCTTCTTTCTTTCTTGTTTGCTTTTTTTTTTTTTTTTTTTTTGAGACAGGGTTTCTCGGTGTAGCTCTGGCTATCTTGGAGCTCACTGTGTAAATCAGTGAGGCCTCAAACTCAAAGATTTGCCTACCCCGCCTCCTAAGTGCTGGTATTAAAGGTGTGCACCATCACCACCAGACTGAAACAGCATTTTACTTAAAGAGAACATGGAGCTGGAGAGCTAAGTGGCTCTTGCAGTGGACTCTGGCTCAAATCCCAGCACCCATGTCTGGCCATTCACAGGGCCGGAAATTAAAGCTCCAAGAGATCCAATATCCTCTCCTGGCCTCTGGGGACACCAACACTCACATAAGTATAATTTAAAATGATGTTTAAAAATAGGGATTAGGGGCTGGAGAGGTGACTCAGAGGTTAAGAACACTGGCTGATCTTTCAGAAGTTCTGAGTTAAATTCCCAGCAACCACATGGTGGCTCGCAGCCATCTATAATGAGATCTGGCGCCCTCTTCTGGTGTATGGGCATACACACAGGCAGAATGTTACATACATAATGAATAAATCTTTTTTAAAAATAGGGATTGGGCCAGGTGTTAGTATCACACAATTTAATCCCAGCACTTTGGCAGCAGAGGCAGAAAGATCTCTATGAGTTTGAGGCTAGCCTGATCTACAAAATGACTTTCAGGACAGCCAGAACTGTTACACAGAGAAACCCTGTCTCAAAAAAACAAAAAGAAAGGACAGTGGTGGTGGAGAGATGGCTCAGTTAAGAACATTGGTTTCTCTTATAGAGGACCAAAGTTCAATTCCTAGCACCTACATGGAGGCTCATATCTGTCTGTAACTCCAGTTGCTGAGAATCTGATTCTCTCTTCTGGCATCCCTATGCAACAGGTATGCATGTAGTGTACATACGTATATCTAGGTAAAGCACCCATATCCATAAAATAAATAAATAAGCTTTAAAAAATAAGAAAGCTTTAAATGATTTTACAAAAATACTAATGTTTGCCAGAAAGAAGTAGCCTTTTCTTGATGGGCCTCATCAAAGCCTTGTGACCTCTACCTTCACCCCTTTCATCTATAGCTATTCTGTTGTCATGGGCAACGCCAAGTCAGAAACACGGATGGCCACATTTGTGCCTCTCTACAGTGTCAGAGTTGACTGAATAAAGATGCACTTATAAACTAGATTGGTTGCTATAGCAGCAATTGGCCAACTGGTCCTGATTTCCCTTGATAGTTGGCCATTGACAAACACAGGTTTTCTGCTCCAGTCTTAATGAGCAATATTAATCCGAGATCACACATTATATATCACATGGTAACTATATCTATGTACGAATATAGGTTATAGAAAGACGAGGGATAAAAGAGGCTGCATCAGAATTCAAGGAGCTCAGAGATGCCTTGTTAGAGGAAGAGGCAGAAAACTGGTAAGATCGCAAACAAGTCTCTAAGTCAGATGGGAGCTGCTGAGTAATGTTAGAGCTGCTGGGGACAGCATCACAAACCAGCCCCGGATTGAGCAGACCTGCGGAGGCAAGGTACAGACACAGATAGCAACTGGAGTCAGTTAAGGGACACATTGAAGCTCAGGGGCAGTTTGGAGTTCTTTGCCTGCTGGGTCTTTGCCCCGCGGGGTATTCAAACGATGGGTCAAGTGTGGTTCCTGTCATTTGGTGTAATGACAAGTGTGCTCTTTATGTGATTCACAGGAAGGTGTTGCACCTTCCTTGATCTGGCTGTATTCACTAGTGTGGGGGCCTTCTTTTTCTGATAAGGTTTTAACATATCTATGTGCTCATGTGGCATCTTTTTACTTAGAGGCTTATTTATCAGTATGTGCCTCATGGGTACAGGTGGCAGCATCTAAGTTCACAGGGAACTGCAAAGTCCACCCTGCCTCTGTATTTCTCAAAATGGAGCCAGTCTGACTTGTAAAATGAGAGAATGCAAGGCAAGGCACAGCCTAGAAGCCACTGTTCTATAATTACGGAAAATGACTTAGTGCCAAAGACAACCTGATATCAAAAACATACGTGTATTCAGGAGGCTGATTGTGACACTTCTAAAATCAATGTGTTACTAAGGACAAAGCATATAACACCTAAATCTGGTAGGGCACGTTTCTACCTTCCAGGTTTTCAAGGTCAAAAGGTCAAAGGACATAAAGACTTTTGCTCAGTGCTGGAACTGTCCACCGACACTCTGAGACTATTTTCCCCTCCAACTTCCGTCTCCAGGTTTGCTGTGGTAGAGGCTGTATGATGGCTTGAATAAGAATGGCCCCTGCAGACTCATACATTTGAATACTGGTCCCCAGTTGATATGCCTATTTGGGAAGGATTACATATGACCTTGTTGAAGATGTATCACCAGGACTTGGAGGGTTCAAGAAGACTGAGGCCACTCAGAGATAATTCTCTCTGCTTCTTGCTTGTTAACCACAGGAGGATTGAGAGCTTTAGGCTAGCCTGGGCTACCAAGAGTTCAAGGCAAGCCTGGGCTATCTAGCAAGATCCTGCCTCAAAAATAAAACAAAAAGAGAAAACACATGAAGGAATATGAGTTCTGGGCCAACTAAGTTTTCATAGCAAGTCTGTCTCAAAAGAATAAAACATTAAAAGCTAGTTATTTATGGGCTTCCTGAACAGCTCTGCTGGCTGTGAAGTTCAGCTTCCTATTAATTACACTTCCCTCTTCAGAATTTCTCAAATATTGGAGCATAAGAAAATCATTTGACCAGCTTGGTAGCACACAGTGTAATTCCAGCATTTAGGAGGTTCCCAAGTTCAAGGTGAGTCTGGGCTACAAGTGTCAAACTCTGTCTGAAAACAAGAATTATCATTTGAGGTGGGGGTTGAGATAGGGTTTCTCTGTGTAGCCCTGGCTATCCCGGAACTCAATCTGTAGATCAGGCTGGCCTTGAACGCAGCAATCTACCTCTGCCTCCTGAGCACTAGGATTCAAGGAATTACTAAACAGGAGCTTTAGAGCGAGAAGCTGGTTCCAGTATGCCTTTCTCAGTTCATAGGTAAAGCAACCAAAAACCAAAAGAAGACAGCAGACTGAGATTTGGGCTGCAGTTTATTTACAAGCATGATACAACCTGCTTTGTGTTGGGTGTGCAGGCCTCTTAAGACCAGAAATTGGCCTGGATGCATCGTATAAACGTATTGTTTTATAAATAAATAAGAAAAATCTGCATGGGCTTGGATCTTCACTAACTCAATTCTCTGCAGATGTTAAGTGAGTGAACACAAGCAACATTTGCTTCAACAGGAGACACCTCAGGTGAGTTTTCAAGTGGCAGTCCTGGGGGCCTTTTGGGGGAGTGCCAAGGACCCCAGCATCATTCTGCAAGGACTGAACAGTACCCCCACACAGCAGGCAATACACACATACCCTTGAAGCATCAACACAAAGGCCTAAAGGCAGAGCAAGAGCCTCTACCTACCCTGTGGCTAAGCAGGTGACTATGGTGGATGATGGACCTCTTTGATTCCCAGGTCTGGTCATCCTACCCACTGGATCCCACTGCAAACCTGGCCCAACCTTCCAACCTCAGGGAGACCTCAAAGCAGGAAGGAGTCCTGGGGCAGGAGGAAAAGGATGTGCTGATCACCTCGCAGACTCCACAGGTGGGTGTGTCCCTCTGCAGGGTCCTTCTCCCAGTCCCTGTATCACACAGACCATGACTGGAGCAATGAAATGTGTAGGATTTGCTCAGGGAGCTGGTTAGTGATCTAGAGAAACCTGTGCTTGGGTGGTTTCCCAGCGGGTCTCCCAGGGTGGAGAGGATGCATCACCCCCTGGAGGGGCCCCTTTTCTCTAATTTCTTCTGGTGTCATTCTTTGCTCTGCCCTCAAGCCCCACTTTTAGATGTGCACCGTTGTAATGCACAAGGATGACCATTCACAGACAAGGGCTGGGTACAGCCACTAGGAGGCAGCACAGAAGTTACCAGAACATTAAGGAGCCTCATACCAAGAAAATTCCACAGCACCTTGTTCTTGAGCTTGGCAGATGGAGTTGAGAAGATTGAACCTGAGACACCAAAGGCTATAGGGAACCTCACCCACATGTGACTGTGGTAACCAGTTACACTGTCAAGGAAAGAGGTCTCCACATCCAGCCCAGTACAGGCAGGCAAAGGCCAGGACTCCTTTGATCATCCTGTGGGTCTAGCCAAGAGCCCAAGTGGTTCCCCACCCCACCAGGCCTCATGCATGCCCGGTACTTCCTAAAAACAGAAGCCTCAAGGCCCTGTTTGCTTTCCCTGCTGCTACCGTTTGCTGTGGTCTCAAATGCTGTCACTCCAGAGCTGGTGGCACAAAGGGACCAGGTGGAAGGAGTGAGTCCCTCAGCACTAAGACAGACACTAGTGACCCTTTCTCAGGAAACCTGAGCTTGGGTGGTTTCCCAGAAGGGTGGGTGGGGACACATCACCACTCTGGAGATCCGGTTCCTCCTCTCTAACCTCTTCTGGTGAGCAGGACCCTAACCCCTTTCACCTGGTTCCAAGGTCACTGTGAATGTCTGTTTCAGGAGCAAACAGGTAGCCAGTCTCAGAAGGTTGAGTTTCCACTTAGGTCCGCATTCAACCAAGTTCATGCTCCATAACATTTGAGGGACTCCATTGGATCTACTCACTGGCTTGTAGACATCTATCCACCCTACTGCCTTCTCAGGAGGGCCTGGAGAAGCATTCCCCACCTTGTGGCCTCTAAGCCAAGGAGGCATCAAGGGGTGACTGAGGTGTTTGTGAGAAGCATGGGGACTACCACATGTTCCAACAGGATCAATTTCCCACTGCAGCTACTCACCTCTGAGATAATCTGTACCATGAGTGCACTTGGCAACTTCCAAGGGTTATAGGAGGCCCTACCACATGTGCTGGGACATGATGGACATGGTGGGAGGTAGGGACCAGACTACAGATAGGAAAGTGGCTGCTTTCCTGGTGACCCTAGGAAATCTCAAGGCTCAGGGGTGGAAAAGGAAATGAATGGAGAGTTCAAACACCCTAGCTCCAAAAGTGAAGCAGGGGCCACAAATCATTTGACATTCTTCCTGTTTTCTTCAACAGCTCAAAAGCCTGGGAGACCAGTGCCTAACGTCCAGCATGTGCAGGCTTGTGCTGTAAGAGGTTAACCTTAGCTACTACCTGCTTGCAGCCAGTGATGGCGAATTCATGTCCAGCAACATGGTAGTAGCTGAGCTGCTCTGCCAGATGCTCTGCCAGTGCCTGCTCTGGAAAAAAGCCCTCCCCCGCCATCTCCTCTCGGAAGCAATTGACCACATCTGGCTTGTCTAGTAGCAGGAAGGGCACAATGGTTGCTGTTTGCCACAAAGGGTGTTCTCGGGCCAGGAGCTCCCGAAGGCTGGTGTGTAACAACTCCTCAGCCTGAGACACCTCAGCCTGAGTGCTGCCTGCACTGTGCAGGTGTGGGGACAACATACGTGAGGCGTTCTGCAGCACAAAGTGTGTGATCTCTAGTCCGCCAGTGCCACTTAGGAGTACATAGATAGCGTTGTGGAAATGATGGGAGCGCTGTGGCTGCAGGAGGCTGTGCAGCTCATCCAGGAGCGCAGATGGCAAGAGTTCAGCCTCATCCAGGACCAAGAGAGGGGTCTTCTCTTCGGCCTCGGCTTGCGCCACCACATCTGCCACACGCTGTGCCAGCTCCTTCCGGCAGTCCTGAACCGGGCGCAGCTCTGGGCAGTGATGTCGTGCATGGTACTGTAGTACCAAAGCGCCATCCTCCAGCACTGCTTGGAAGTGTCGTGCCAGCAGGCGCCCCACGTGACTCTTGCCTACACCACTGGGACCATGCAAAGCCAGGAGCAAGGGATGACTGTGCACGTGTGTAGCCAGGTAGTCCCGGAGCAGGGCCATGATGCGGCCCACAGCAGCTTGCTGGCCAAACACAGAACGCCGCAGCGCCTTCTCTAGTCCATCGAGATCATAACGTAGTGCATTATCGTCCAAATTCTCAATGGCGTTAAGAACTTGGAACCCTACGATGGCTACAAGCAGCAGCAGACAACGCTGTGCACGGCTCTGGCGCTCTGTCCGGGGTCGATACTTCCGTGAGGTTTCGGGGTAGAGCACTACCCGACTACGCCTACGCCTCTTGCGGGGTGTCCTGGCAGACAACTCGGTCAGGCTGTCGAATGTGAAGAATTTAGGTTGGTCTAGGTTCGCACGTATTCCGGAGCTGCCGCTGGGCCCAACCGCGCCTGTTCCAGAGTCCGGTTCAGTGCCTATCTGCAAGAGGCGCCTCTTGCGCAGGACGCAGACACGGCGGCGCAGACGGAGCACAGCGCGCACCGGCGCGATCACGCAGGGGCCCTTGGCCTGGGGCGGTAGACTAGGCTGGCCGAGATCCATGGCGTAGGAGCTGTACTGGGCATGCAGGTCCCCTCCCTGCGATAGGAAAATGGGAAGATCTCCTGAGTCCCCGATCTTAGCCCCTGGGGTCCCTCTTGGGGTTACTTTAAGGCCAGATATGGGCTCCGCTTCGCCTCGCCCCAATGACCAGGAAGCCACTGCTCAGCAGGAGGGCCTCAACGCATGCAAATTTCTCGAGTCCTCCCAGAAAAGGCCCAGGCCCTGAGGAAGTGCGGGGGTGGGTGGGGTGCTGGTGTTGTATAATTTATCTGACTACTGACTTCCCTCTTGGAGGAAGAAGCAGAGAATTCAGGGTCTCACTGTTACCGATTAGGGGTGTAGGACGGGCAAACTAGACCCTGCACGTCCCCCAGCACCTATGGATTGTCAAAGGCCTTACAGGTCCCAAGTAGGCCCCTTGGACCAGAGGACTCAGTACCCCGTAAGAGATGAGAGACTGTCCCCATAATCAGGGGCAGTTGGAAAGGAATTTAAGGACCAAACTTTTCATGTATTTGAGAGTGGACCTTTGCACTGCCCTCAGTCACAACCTAGGCCTTTCAGCCCCACTCCGATCCCTAGCCCATACTCATGCCCAAATCTGGGGCCTCTCAGTATCCTCCCAGTGAACACAACAGAACAAGAGAGACCTGGCCAGACCCTCTCCATCTCATCCCCTACCTGCAGCTGCTCAGGCTCCAACTCAGCCACTCCCTTCCAAGGCCAGGAAGCAGGAAATGCTAGTCTTCCCCACAAAGGGTTAGGTGGGGGGGGGGGGGGTCAGGGTCCGCCAGCCCACACTCGGGCTTGAAAGGGGCAGTTACTCCTGCTGGTCCCCAGGGACCTAAGCAGAGGAAGCTCTGGGGAGGTTTCCGATGAGATGCAAAGGAAGTGAGTCAGGGGTGCTGGCAGGCGGAGCTTTGGCTGAATGGACGAGCCGGTGGGGGCTGGGGGGTGAAGGGTGGGGGGGCCCCTGGCTGCGACCTAGAACCCCTAATCTGCAGTTCAGCCACTTTTCGTCCCCGTGGCTCTGCCAGGGAACGTATGGAGGGAGGGGCCCTTCCAGCCGCTCTTCCTGTAGATCCCCTGGACTCTTGAAAGCTCAGTCGACCTACACATGACCCTGACTCTGCCAGGATAGTCCCTCCCCGTCCTAGCAAAACTAAGGGACCCTAGAGACCCTAAGAAGGCTCTCAGCTGACTGTAAACAAATAGAAAGCAGGTCATTTGCTCAACTGGGTGCCTCCTACTCCCTTTCCTTTCCTCTCTGCTTCCCTTCTACCCCACCGCCTACCTAACCACTGCCCCTTAGCCCATTAGCCCATCTCCTAAAACCGGGAGAAACCCAAGTTCTAGAGCGAGGGATAGAACGCACTGGTGGCTCGGGGGTCATGTAAAGAGGGTGGAAAGGAGAACCTTTAGAAATGTCCTTGGGTCAAGAACTGGGAGACAGAGAAGCTTTAGGCTTTGCATGGCAACCTGCTCGCTGGTAGCCCTGCCTACTTCTGTGCCCATTTCTACAGGAAGGAGCCTGCCTGGATGGCCCCAGACTCCTCCCACTCTGAAAGAGAGCGTGTTGCTTCCTGGGCCAGCCTGGAATTCCTAAACTTTTCCAGAACTCTCACAAAGTTAAAAAAAAAAAAAAAAAAAAAAAACTTTTTTGGATGGACAAGTGTGTTTCCAGACCCCTCTAGACAATTCGGCCTCACCCAAGATCCACCACCCAAGACCACCAAGGATCTCTTGGGACCAACTGCACTTCCTTGATGGTGGCTTTACTGACTAGGCCCTGGGGGCTCTTAGAAACCTCCACTCTCTTATCTGTAAGACTTTTCTGACCCAGGAAGGACAGTGGGTCCTGAGGCGCTGACCAGGCCTGAAAAAAGAGATGAGGTAATCTCCAAATGTGCCTAATGTTGGCCAGTCACTTCTGCAAGACCTGTCAAAGCCTCTGGGGTTGAGTCTGTTCTGAGGCACAGAAAAGACTTGCCAAAGAGAATTAGCACATTCAGGAAACTCGAGTCCCAGAGTTAATCTGGGCAAAGATGAGTTAAAAAGGTTCTGAACCTCTTGGCCAGTAATCCAGATCTGACGAAACCAAACCAAGAAAAAGCCCAGGTTTAATGGGCAGAATGCTCCAGGACGATTTTCTGGCCCCCAGAGAGGAGACAGGGAAAAGAAACTAAAAAAAATCACGGTTTTTTTTTTTTTTGGTGGTGGTAAAAATACCCTGTTGATGTGGTCTTGAGCATCTGGGATGGGGGAATCATCACTTGGAGGACTTTCTGAGATGAGGCAGCATTTGGAAAGAGAAAGGGGAGAGAGGCTGAGGTGGAGCTTCCACCAGAACATTCCAGACTCTTTGGGTATATGAAAGCCAGGGCTGAGGCAGAGCTTCCACCAGACATCAAGGCCTTCATAGACAGAAGATCCCAGGCTTGACTGCCCACTCCCTGGTCCAACCTCACCAGCCCCAACCCAGACCCTCTTCACCCTCCGGTTGTTTGTTTTTCCACAGGGTTTCTCTGGGTAGCCCTGGCTGTCCTGGAATTCGCTCTGTAGACCAGGCTGACCTCAAACTCAGAGATCCACCTGTCTCTGCCTCCTAAGTGCTGGGTTGGCTACCATTGGCTATTATTTAGTTTGTTGAGACAGGGTCAAACAAAACAAAACATAAATAAAAGAATCCAGCAGCACTTTCCCCACTGAAGGCCTCCATCTATGACTTGTGATCTCTACCCGGCTGGAAACTGAGTGGTCCCACAGTGATGTGGCTGTGATGTTATGCGAACCCTCCCTCACCTGCCCAATCAGAGGCAGTGAAAGGTGAAATCAGCTATGCTGTACCTCCAAGATGGGTAGTTAGGATCCGATGAGATTATGGGACTGGCACCCTCCCTCAGTCCCTCATGGCCCATGGCTTTAAAGGGAGGGAAAACTCTCCTCTCTGTGTGTGTGTGAGAGAGAGAGACAGAGACCTTTGCCTTAGGCCTCTGCAGGAAGAATGGCTATCAAGTGCACACTGGACTTTGGACCAAGTCCTTGAGCCAAAATAAACACACTTTCTTTATGACTCATCTAGCCTATAGTGTTACAACAGAAAACTGAACTAATACAGTCCCATCTGCCTTCCCTCAGCTTCAGGGATATACTCTGCTTGACCCTCCCCCACAGCCAGACTCACACTGTTCACACTGGGAAAAGCTAGGCAAAGAGTGAGGAAGGCCCTGCAACCACCCGACCACACCTGCCTGACTTGTCAGTTTGAGGCCAGCCTGGTCTACAGGGTGAGTTCCAGGACAGCTAGGGCTGTTACACAAGGGTGAGGGAGCGGCTTTCATTATGCCTCAGATAGCTACCCTGCTCAGCTATCATCTGGTGTTTCATGTCCTCAAGGGAACAGTAATGCCCAGTGCCCAGCTGGCCTTTCCCTAGCCTCCCAGGGAATAACTAAACTGCCACATGGCTGTAAAGTCTGATGTTCACAATCACTCTGACCTAGGGCTCCTGCTTGGTCTTCCTGGGGATTCCTATCCCTCATCTTGAAAAGTGTGAAAGACTGCACACCTACATACTGGGGCAGAGATCTTCCAGCCAGCAGCTGGGCCCTAAACCAGGTCACTCAGAGCAGGGTTGCCAGGCAGAGGCCAAAGCATTGACTCTCCAGAAGAATGTAGCACCTTCCAGGTGTGGTGGCCCAGGTAGGTGGAGCTCTGTGAGTTAAAAGCCAGTCTACAAAGTAAGTTCCAGAACAGTCAGAGTGGTTACTCAGAGAGAAATTCTTTCTTGAAGAAAAAAGAGAAAGAAAAGAAGAAAAGATCCTACCCTGTTCTCAGCCCCAGGATAAACCGAATCCTCTTGCCATGGATTTATCAAAATGTGTTTTATTTACATAAGTGGAAACTTCAGTGTACACACCCATAGTCCCCTATTCAAGGGCCAAAACACATAGCTGACCAAAGATTTGCTTTCTGTTACAAAACATACACTGAGGTGGGAGCTGAAGGGAGGGCTCTGCCTACAGATCTCAGCAAGGACTGTGCACCAACACCAGCCGGTTCAGACCTCTGCCTCCTATAGACTTCCCATCTGGCTTCTGTGGAGGCTACCACTCCTGTACTGAGATAGCAGGCCCAGCAAATCTGCTTTGGCAAACTCAGCATACCTTTCTCCTTGGGTTTTGTCCAGACTGAATATCAAATCAGTCAGGCCTCTGTCCATTGCCCTTGGAAAACTAATGGGCTTTTTCTTAATACCAACCACCATCCATCTCTGCCAGAGTCAAGCAGGGGCCAGGCCCCATCATGCCATCATGGACCCCCCTTGATGGGTAAGAAGACCACCAAGGATCTCTTGGGACCAACTGCAGACAGCAACTCGGAAGAGGGAGTACCTTGCCAAGGAATAGCCCTCAGCTCACCCTGCACTTCTGGCTGACTAGGGCCTCCCTCCATAGGGAACTACCACTAAACAGTTCCGTAGAGCATCACAATGGAGCTGGAGCAGGTACATTGGGAAGAGGCAGTTCTAATGCTGGTGTCTCTGCAGCCTGGGTAGGACTGGGCTTCCGATGGTCCAACTGCTCCAGTTTCTCACCAAGCTGGGAGTAGAGCTCCTTCACCGCTTCTCCACTCTGTGAGAAAACCAGACATGGGTGTTGTGGTAGTTTGAACGAAAAATGGTTCCTAAAGGGAGTGGCACTATTAGGAGGTGTGGCCTTGTGGGAGGAAGACTCATATATGCTTAAGCCACACACAATGAGACAGACTACTTCTTGTTGCCTGCAAGTCAAGATGTAGGACACTCAGCTCCTTCTCCAGCGCTAAGTCTACCTGCTGCCAAGTCACACCATGATGATAATGGACTAAACCTCTGAAAATGTGAGCCACTCCAATTAAATAATTTTGCTTTATAAGAGTTGCCATGGTCATGGTGTCTCTTTACAGCAATAGAAACCCTAAGACAGGCATGCAAGGGGGATGAAGAGATGGCTCAGTGGTTAAGAGCACTGACTGCTCTTCCAGAGAACCTGGGTAATTTCCCAGCATCCATATGGCAGCTCACAACTGTAACTCCAGTTCTAGGGGACCTGACATTCATGGCAAAACACCAATGCACATAATACACAAGTAAATATATACACACACATACATGCACACATACATAAATGGAGGACAGGCATACAATAGGACAGGTGGTCTGAGCCTACTTGGAAAAGTAAACCCAAACACAAACCATTAAGAACACCAAGGACACACATGCCACACCTGGACCACCCAGGCACACCCCACAGAGCGATGCTCTATAAGAATGGGAAGTGAGGATACCTACCTGGCCTGTGGGCTCCAGAGCCTTCTGCAATGCCTCCAGCTTGGAAGGGGCCACTCTTGGGTGCAAGTGGAGGAGAAGCCTCAGCACATGACGGTGCACATTTTCCTTCCTGGAAAAGATCAGTGGGGCTGGAGGGGCCCTTAACTGTCCCTCCTAGGCACAGTCTACCTGGGGTTGGCATGTGCCTTCAACTCTTCTCATCCCACCTAAACTGACCCCTGGGACATCCCCAAGCTACACCCAGGAATTACTCACTCTAGCACAAGACCCAGCCCTCAAAAACCCTTCTGTAGTCAGTCAGCAGGATGGGGCCTCAACTCCCCTCCAACACTGTCAAGCACAAGAACGGATAAGAAATGAAGGTCGGTCCCGTGGGTTGTGACCTACCTGGGAGAGGCAGTGAGGAAGAAGCCATCAAAGAGACTGCTACAGAAATCCTCCAGGGCAAATTCATCAGCCAGCAGTGCCAGGCTTCCAGTAAGCAGATGGAGAAAGATGTCACTGAAGGCCAGGTCACCAAAGGTTTCCACTGTAAATATAACAGGGTGACTTGGCCTCTGCCCTCAGAGACTCTTCACTGTCCCAAGGCCTGAACAGGACTCAGGCGAGCAGAGAGTTGACCAGTAGATAGATGAAGTAGATATGTGGTCAGTGGCTCTTAGCAGGGAACAGGACCAGCTAGAACATGGTGAAGGAAAGATGCCCTGCCCAACAGCCAGGGGCTCTGATCTGAACTGGCCTCCACAATCAATCAGAGGTATGCAGAAGCAGAAGAGTATAGCCAGAGGGGAGTGTGCCAAACTCTCTCTACGTCCTCAGGTAAGAACACAAAGGAACACTGCTGAGACACTGGAACTCAGCTCTCATCCATCCAGTGACATAAAGGTCACAGCAGGTTTGTTCAGAGGAAGCCCTTAAAATCACTTTTTTTGGTAGGGATGTGTACTAAACTGTCAAGAATAAATGTTTTGGTGTGAATACAAAGAAGGTGGAGATAGGCAGATCTGTGACTTTGAGGCCAGCCTGGTTTACATTGTGAGCTCCAGGACACCTAGAGCTAAATATTGAGCCGCTGTCGTCTCAAAAGACAAATACAAACAGCTGGGCAATGGTGGCACATGACTTTAATTCCAATAGTCAGAAGGCAGAAGCAGACATCTCTGGGAGTTTGAGGCCAGCTTGGCCTACAGAGTTAGTTCCAATACAGGCTCCAAAAAAAACCAAAAAAAAAAAAAAAAAAAAAACCCACAAACAAAACAAACAAACAAACAACAAACCCCAAACTCAAACAAACAAAAGTTTTTTAAAAAAAGACTCTTTAAAAAAGTTTTGGGTTTTTTTTTTCCTGTTGTTTCTGTTGGAGTCACTACAATACAAAGCATCTAATACAGCTGTGCATGGTAGTGTTCATCTGTAATGGAGCAGAGGCAAGATCAGGAACTTAGTCCACACTTGGGGCCAGGCATTGTGGCTCAAGCCTTCAATATCAGCACTCAAAGAGCTGAGTGTGGTGACATATGCCTTTAATTACAATATTTGAAAGACAGAAGCAGGTGGATCTCGGTTCAAGGCCAGCCTGGTCTATATAGATTCCAGGTCAGCTAGGACTACACAGAGAGACCTTGACTCAACCAAAAATAAATGGGTAAAGGCAACACAAGCCTGGAGACCGGAATTGACTTCCTGGAACCCACATAGAGATGGAAGGAGAAACCTGTCTCCACTAAGCTGTCCTCTGACTTTTACACATGAGCTGTGACATGCACAGCTACATATTCACAACAATAAATATTTTAAAAACAAAAACAGAATTCAAGAAAACTGACTTCTACTCTTACTAGAACTCATTCGAGTATAAGATCAAGCAAGAATTTTTAAAATTTTATTTTATGTGTATGAGTGTTTTGCCTGATGTGTTTGTATAACATGGGTGTGCCTGGTGTCCACAGTGGCCAGAAGAAGGTATTAGATCTCCTAGAACTGGAGTTACGGACAGTTGTGAGCTGCTATGTGGGTGCTGGGAAACAAAAGGGAGACCTCTGGAACAGCAAACAGTGCTCTTAACCACTGAGCCACCTCTCTAGCCTGCTTTAGATTCTTTTAACATGACTGAATGCTGCATCGCAGGTACATGGCAGGTAGAGATGCCCAGCCAGGAAGAACAAGCCACATTGCCAGTCTACTGGTACCACATGACAGAAACAAACAGACTGCACTGCATGAACAAGGCAAATCCAAGTTACTACATGTGTTCCTAAGGCCTTAAACAAGCAAGCTAACTGTGAGACCAGCAGAACGTCCTGATGCCCCTAACACTACAAAAGGAGTCTGGCCATACCCAATTTTAGCTCAGCAAGGCTCACTTCAAATAGACAGTAAGTCTGAACTGTTTTAACCTGCTAACTCTGTGGTAACTCCTGCAAAGAAAACTAAAGGCCCAGCCAAGAAAATCCAGTGAAATGGGAAACGGCTGTATCAGTGACTTACAAATACATTTGGGAAACAACCTGGGCAGTGAAGCCCAACACTTGTGGCTTAAGAAGCGGAGGGGGAGGGATATGCAGAGGCAGGAAGATCTCTAAGTTCAAGGCCAGCCTGGTCTACAGAGCTACCTCCATGACAGCCAAGGCTACACAGTGAGACTCATCCTTATGCACGGCCCCCAGACAAAGGATGAGTCTGTCATCACAGACACAGGCTGCTGCAGCAACTTTCCCCAATAAGCCTGTAGCTCTAGGTAGCTGGTTTTCAGGGAATAGAATCTCATTACCACAGCCCACTACAGCCCACAGCTTTACTACTGAAGAGCCCACTCAGGACTCCCCTTTTTTTGGTGTGTGACACTCCAGGCAGCACTAAGGGAAAGTAAGCCCCTTGGATAGGAGTTCTGTTTCGATTTTTATTGTTGTTTTTACTAATTAGAACAAAATAAAGGTGTTTTTTGTATTGTTTTGAGACAAGGTCTCGCTAGGTAACACTGGTTGTCCTGGACAACCTAAAGAGAAGGGCTGGCGAGATGACTAACTCAGTGGGTAAAAACAAACAAAAAACACAAGCCCAGAGACCTGAACCTGAGTTGATTGCCTGGAGCCCACTTAAAACTGCAAGAAGATAGCTGATTATGTAGACCAGGCTGGCCTTGAACTTACAGACATCTGCCAGCCTCTGCCTCCTATGTACTAGAATTAAGTGTGCTACTATGCCTAGGTATAAAGGTATGAATCCTTTCTGAAGGAATCACAAGACCCACTAGCACCTCTGATTCAGAGCTAAGCCCGGCCTACAAACAGAGTGACTGCTGACACGGAAATCCGGCTACCGAGGGTGGAGATGGCAAAGCTCAGGGCCCAGGAGCTCAGGCTAGCACAGCCATGAGGACTCACCGAGACCAGGCAGCAGGCGCAGGAGTGCATTCTTGTTTCTCTGCTTGGTGATGTGCAGGACGTAGTACAGTCCCACCTCACAAGCCATGCGCTGTTCCTGCAGAAACCTGCATGCAAGAAGCCATGGCCTTCAATCAGCCCACCCAGCGGCACCTTCACCCGCAGCTCCACTCTATTGCCTCCCCCAAACACTGCCCTGGAGTCCTACTTGGTGAAACTTTCAGGAAGCGTGTTGGGGTACATGACTGGGGCTTTCTCCTCAGCTGGAAGCTTCTGATCTACGTTGAAAGTGTAGTCATCCACCACGAAGGACATGAGCATTGGCAGGAACTTGGTGATGAGCTCTGCTTCCTGGCAGAAGGAGTGTTTGAGCCCCTAAGGCCCCACTGATCCCGGCTGCTCTTGATATCTCTAATCCACTTTTCCCAGTGCACACCTGCCCTTACCCACCCAATAAACTTTCCTCAAATTCAGCTTTCTTGATCACTGATCCCCAGAATCCCTCCTCCTCTTTCTGAGACTCATGACTATGTTCTTAAACCTCTCATCTGACACGATCATGGCTGTACCTGCAAAGCCCCTTCTGGGCCCTAGTCCTCATGGAATAATAGTTACCACCTGCACCCAGTCTACCAAGATGCCCAAACATCCTTGATGGATGTTTACCTAAAACCTCTAGAGTAGAGTTTTGCTACCAAAGGTCCCCAGCCTGCCACTCCCCATAAGTAATGGAAAAGGAGGAAATTAGGCCCCATACCATCTTGGGTTCCTTAAAGACCTGGCTGTCTATTAAGTCCCATGCACCTTGGCCCAGCGCCAGCAGCCTAAGCAGGAGAAGGAGGTCGGGGCTATCCTGAAAGAAGATAAGAGGCCTTAGCAAGAGCTCACAGGGACTGTGCCATCCTCTGGTCTCACTGAAAAGCAGGGTCTCTGCTTTCCAGGGCCAGAACCTTAGGAGAACAATCGTAAGGCACTCATGTGCCAATATCCACCCATTGAGTAAACCCCAGTTTCACAAATAGTATGTCTTCTGCATAGCCACCAGCCATGCCTATGCTCACCCTGGGCAGTGTCTCCTGACTAACGAGCTCCTGCAAGTGCCTGATGGTGCTCAAGGACAGTGTGTTGATGGCAAAGGGGTCGCACAGGATCATAGACAAATCCCTGAAAGGAATCAGACCTTGGTATAAATTGAGAAGCCTGGCTACTCTGATCTTAATAGCCACGGTATCAGGCCCACTGGAGGGACAGTGACAGGCTGGGATGCAAGGGCTTGGGGACTGAGCCCAGAAAGCAAGCCTCTCTGTGTTAAATTCATAATTTATCCATAACTTACTAAAGATCTTCTAAACTATAAAGTAAACTCCCCCCATAAAAATTAAATTCATACTTCATTTCAAAAACCTTGACTGAGAGGCAGGTAGCGGTGGCACACGCCTTTAATCCCAGCACTCAGGAGGGAGAGCAGACAGGCCTCTGTGATGGGTATGAGGCTACATAGTGTTTGGTCTACATAGTGAATTCCTACACAAAACCCTAGCTTAGACTCTAGGTGTAGCCAATGGACGATAATAAAGAACTGTGGCAGGACGGCACCAGCAGCACAGTATCTTGGAGCCAGACAGAGGATGCTGGAAATTAGGCTGGAGTATCTAATCCAGCCCTCAGCCCAGAAAGCACACCCTAACTTGCTACAGACAGCAGTCCCCTCCTGCCTAAGCCCCTATGCTGGTTCTCCCAGAGGAGCGGGTCCCAACTCCATGCCTCTCAGTTATGGATCCTTTTGCTGCTGAGACTCACTTCAGGCAATGATATAGCCCTGTTAGCAGTGCACCTGGTACACAGTATGACCATGCCAGACAGACTGGAATGGGCTCTACTAGCAGACAGCAAGCCCCACTTGATGCCTCTTTAGGGATCCCAAAGCTAGGGCCCTTATAGAGCTGACTCTTACCCCAAAACTTGTTCCTGCCCCTTCTTCACGCCATCAAGAAATCCCTGTAGCTCCCGGGCTCTTTTGCTGTCCACAAACCGCTCACGGATACAGGCATCTAGGCACCAGGTGAACTACAGAAAATATAGTCTCAGTTACCCAGTCTCACCCCTCAGTCAAATTCTGCCACTGCCCAAATGGCTGGGGAAATTGCAAATCCAGATAAACACAAGCCAAGGCCCATGCAGGACCAATATGAGGCCTCCTCAGACACCAAAGCAACAAAGATCGGGACAGCACATGAAGAAAACATATTTGATTTTCCTGAAAGGGTACTAACCAGGGCTGGCAGCTGGGTAGACATGTTATGGCAGTTCTGTGGTATTGCTCAGTGCTTGGCAATAAACACCACCACACAGTAACCAAGAGATGGTCTCAGATTTCCTGTGCTCTTGGTGGGAGATAGAGGGAAGTACAGAAAATCCCATTCCTAGATTACCTTGGTGCTGGCCAGCAAGAAGTCCTATGGGCTCTGGGGCAGGATAAACCAAGAGCCAATAGAAAGATGGCCAAAGGGCCTGCCACTTACAAGGTGGAGGGCCAGCAAGAGAAGCAGCTGGACAGCCAGGTCTCTGCAGGACCTGATCATCCCCCAGAGGTGCTGAGGGACACAAAGCTGACAGTCAGAGAAGCAAGCTTAGATGTGATCAGCAGGTTGTTTCTGGATTAACAAATTCAGAGGAGGACCCAGGAGAGGTGTACAAGTGAGCATGCTGTACTACCTTATGGCAGGGATCCACCGTACAGATGTCACTGACGTCCAAGTCATGCAGGGACATGAGCAGCTCAGCTCGTAATGTACAGTAGTGCACATTCCTGGTCCGCAGGAACAGTGTGCGCAGAAACTGTAGCACCATGTCATACAGCTTCACATTCTTCCCTACCATCTGTGTCAGCTTCTGTACCACCTAGGGGCAAGACAGACAAATGGAGTCTGAAATCTCCACCCCACAACAAGGAGAGGTGACACACTTTTAATCACAGCACTCAGGAGGCAGAGGCACGTGGATCTCTCTGGGTCACCTAGACCAAGTTCCAGGACAGCCAGGGTTACATTTAAAAAAACAAAAAACATCTTAAATGTTGGCACCATATTCTAGGGGGCCAACTTCTACTAGTCAAGGTGGTTAACTCTACACTCATCCAGGGATGCCTTGGTCTATGATCTACTGTCAGATTAAGGGGCAGGTGGCTCATCTTAGAAGCAGTGCTGAGAGCCCATCTGAAGAAAAAAAGTTCAGGAAGCTCAGGCCACACTGCCACTGCCTCTGGCTGATGTTAAAGCCTATGAGGCCATAATGGGCTCTCTGCTTCCTTGTCTTCTCCCCAGGCTTAGGGCTCCGACCATCCTTGTGTCCTAACACTAGTATCAGGACCACAGAACAAAGGCCAGGGTACTTGGTGTCAAACCACAAACAGACATTCAGCATTTAATGTGGGATATCTTTCTGTATGCTGTGAATTACCATTGGATAATAAATAAACTGTTTTTTGGCCTATGGTGAACATCTTAGAGGCAGGCAGAAATTTAAAACACAGATAAGGGAGGAGGGTGGAGTCAAGAGAGATGCTTCGAGCTGCAGCCTAGAGAGCAAGATGTAAAGAAATACAGGTAAAGCCCCTAATCACCTGGGAAGACATAGATTAATAGAAATGGGTTAAATTGTAAGAGCTAGCTGATAATGAGCCTAAGCCATAAGTCAAACAGTTTGTAATTAATATAAGCCTTTATGTCATTATTTGGGGCTAAGCAGCTACAGGACTGCAGGTCCAGACCACAGGCTGAACAGGGCAGAAACCTCTGGCTACAAGCTCTACCTTGTACTCTAGGCAAAGGCCACGCAGGGACACTAATGCCTACTCCCTTGGCAAGTGTCACCTACCTCTCTACCCAACAAAAGCAAACCACACAGTCCTGCTCAATATAAAGGTTTCAGGCAATACAAAGAAGTTTCACTCAGCTGCTAAATGGCCACGGTTAACTGAATCTCAGACTATGATATAAAGGAACATTTGGGTTAGCCCAGGTGAAGCTACCACAGGAAGCCCAAAGGCATCAGCCTAGACTCAGCAAGTAATAAGGTCAGAGGAGACAAGAGGGTGGCAAGAATTGGTAGTTGGTCAGGTAGTTCACTCTCCAAGGCCCCTGCCAAAAACTCTTGGACTGACCTGGATCTTTATCTCAGGAACAAAATCTTCACTATTGACATCACTCAAGCCATGTGAATGGGCTAAGGTTCCCTCATTCACTGGGTACAAACCACAGAGACAATCTAACCCTGACATAGAGTGTACCTGCTTCACACATGACCAGCTTGGGACCACCTGCTCATAGGCAAGACAGCTGTTCTACAGCCAAGACTGAAAGGGTGACCCACTAGCCAGATGTTCCCAGTGCTGTCAAATCACAGAGCACTTAGAAGGGTCTGCAAAGTTTCCAAGAGAAAAAACAGGCTAGCATCAAAGTGCCGTAGATCAGACTCTTTTGCAGAAACTAACAACAGAGACAATCACGAAAGGTCTTTGGCACTTGGTGGCAGTGGTATGGCCTGAAATGTCAAAGCAGGATAGTCAAGAAGGCCAGGGGATCAGAGAGCCAAGAGAACCATGGAAGCCAGCATACCACTGGGCACTAGACAGCTAGACAACCAGAAAGTGTGCACACCTGAACCCACACTTGCAAAAACCTGTTCTACCATTCTCCACCTTATATACTTGAGATAGATAATGAGTTAGCTGATAATGAGCCTAAGCCATAAGCCAAACAGTTTGTAATTAATATAACCCTTAGTGTGGTTATTTGGGGCTAAGCAGCTATGGGACTGCAGGTCCAGACCTTGCACTGTACTTTACCTTGTACTCTAGGCAAGGGCCATTTGTTTCTGTCTACACTGGCAGGCCAGCGAGCCCCGGAGATTTCTCCTGTCTCTGCCTCCCTTCCAGCACCGGGGTTACAGGAACACTGGACTTCTTTGTGATTGTTAGGGATTCAAACTCAGGTCTTCATGCAAATAATCTTACCTAGAAAGCCATCTTCCCATTCCTCCCCTGCATACACTTCTGCTCCTCTGTACATTTTTCTATTTGAGCTTACATACATAAAAATGCAACTTTTTAAAAAAAAATCCAGACAAGACAGTCAGAAATCAGTCCTGTCTGTGGTCATCACCAGAGGAAACAGGAGGTGGGAGAAGGGCTGGGGAATGGAGAGAGAAGAACACTCTGCCTCACAACAATGGAAAGAGAAACATTTAAGAAGGAACAAGCAAGCTCAGGGAAAGAGAGGCAAGAGTCACGACTCCATCCAACACGGCAGCCACAATACCATAGTGGAGCCTTAAAATCCCAGACTTCCAACTTAGTAACTCCCCCAACGAAGGCAATATAGCTAAATAATGACTCATGTCAATTACAGGTTGAAAGACAAGAACTTGAGTGTATTAGGTTAAGAAAAACCATCAAAAATGATCTTAACTATTTGTGCCAAAGTAGATACTAGGAAAATGTGAATGGCGTGTATACCTCAGCTTATCCTTCTACTGACCCGTGCTAGTCTAAAGTAAGACAGCTAGATGCAAAGACTTAAGAACTGGCAAGGTGATTAGTCAGTAAGAGCATCTGCTACCAACCTGAAAATCTAAGTTCAACTCCCAGGACTCACATGGTGTGAGAACTGACTCCTGCAAGTTGTTTCTTGATCTTTAAACAACATGGCCATTCAAATAACAACAACAAAGTTCTCAGCTGGGCATGGTGGTGCATGCCTTTAATCTCAGCACTCTGGAGGCAGAAGCAGACAGATCAGGACAGCCAGGGCTACACAGAGACACTTTGTCTCAAAACAAAACAGAAACCTTTCTCAACATAAAATATGCCAGTTATGGACTGCAGAGATGGCTCAGCAGTAAAGTGCACATCCATACTGCTCTTCTAGAGGAGGTGGGTTCAATTCTCAACACCTATATCAGGTGGCTAACAAAAAGAGTCTAAATTCATGGGCATCTGGCAACCTCCGGCCTCTGTGGGAACATATCAACACATGTGTACATATTCACACAAACATATAAATTAAATAATAGACCTTTTATTCAAATTAATTTTAAAAAATTTTAAAGATGCCACTTTTATTTCTTGTTGTTTTCCCCCAGAGACAAGGTTTCTCTGTGTAGCCTTAGCTATTGTCTGTCCTAGAACTTGCTCTGTAGACCAGGTTAGCCTCAGAGATCTGCCTGCCTCTGCCTCCCAAGAGCTGGGATAAAAGGTATGCTCCACCACCACCTAGCTAAAGATGCCACTTATGAGCCAGATGTGTTGGCCAAGCCTGTAAACCCAGCCCATGGGAGCAGACAGGTGGATCTGTGAGTTCAAAGGCAGCTTGATCTATATAGGGAATTTCAGACCATACAGGGCTACACTGTGAGATCCAATTTCAAAAATACACAAATAAGTTGCTTAAGGCAGATTTGAATTTTAAAAATGCCAAAATCAACAACAGGTAAAAAATAATCGGTAAAAAGTTAAATTCAATGTTATCTTTCTGGTTTTTTTGAGGATATCTGCTACGTTACTCAGACTGGCCTCAAACTCACCACAATCCTCCTGCCCCAACCTTCTGCCAACCAACCTTTTTCCAGCTACACATACAAGCTCATGCTTACAGAAGCCCTACACAATTGCAGGGAAGAGGCAAGTAAGGAAGGGGTTGGCCACAGAGCCCTGGGAGTTATCTGCCTCACCTCTCCCTGGCGCCTGGTCTTGGGGGAAGGACTGAAGAAGTTATGCAGGACAGAGAGCTCCGTGCTGAAGAGTGCACTCTCTTTCTCCAGGATATACTGCTTCAGCAGAGGTGACACTTCATCACCAAAGAGTGCTTGATTGTCTTGCCAGATCTGCCTCTTTACTTCCACAGCACATGCTCGGTACAATTCCTTGTCAGCCATCACCAATTTCAGCTTCTTCTCAGGAACCTACACAGCAAACACCACAGCTTCCAGCAAGAGGTGCCTATGTCCCCAAGTCTCCCTCAGGAGAGGCCAAGAAGCCTCAGCTGCCCACAGCACCTGTAGAGCCCAACCACACCAACAAAGGCACCTGGGAAGGACCTCCAAATCTTAGCAGATGAATTCAGACATCCAGAATCCAGATAAACCTCTCCCAGGAAAGACCCACCCTCCAATTCAAGGGATAAAGCAATGTGTTTCCTCTTAGCTCATCCAGGGGAAGTCTGTGATACAGAGATGGTGTGTAGAGCTTGCTGGAGGGTAAGTTCATAACTTTCCAGGAGCTAGAGCAACTGCCTGCACCAAATTGATAGTCTGACTTCCACCAACCGAGGGCATGGGCAGGCTAGCCAAGCAGTATGTATCACAGGCTCACTGACCTCCCCTGGGAGGGCTGGTTCCACACCTCTCACCTTAGGCAAGTGTTTCATAACACACATCACCACTGGTTGTAGGGATGGCATCTTGACCAGAGAAAAGCTCTTTTCCAGAAGATCTTCCAGCTTCTTGTACCTGGGCAGATTTGCACAGCTGAGAAAGTGGGTTTCCACATGCAGAACATACAGAGGAGTCTCCTCAAACACATTCCAGGTAATATCTACAAGTACAACTGTACAGTCATAAATGCTACCCACAAAGATAAATAGCTCCCCGGTAGAGACCCACCTCTCCTCTGCCTTTCCCTCAGAGGCGATAGCTGACACTCGTTCCAGCAGTTTGTCACGTAGCTCATCAAACACTGACTGATGGAACTCCAGCCGCGGTGTCCCATGTAGGTCCAAGAAGGGCAGGGCCGACTGCAGGGAGGGCAGCAGCACGCCATTCTCTGTCTAAGAAAGAGAGGGTCAACGCGTATGCATATTGCTTAGCCGCAGCCAAGTCAGCAAGGGCACCATGGATGTCCTGAGTCCACAGGTCCGCGGTGGTAAAAACGAAAAAGGGGCACTCAGTTACTCAGTGGGCTCCTAGCTCAGGACTTCCAATGCCTCCATCCAAGCATCGAAAGAAGGCAGAATTGTATCCGGCTTCCCCAGCGGCCCCGCACCTTCCTGCCCACCTGAAATTGCTCAATGGCCTTGAGTGGCTCGGTGCAGTTGGTCAGGGTCTCTTTCAGGTCCTCGCCATTGGCCACGCCCAGGTCCTGGAGCCCCGCGAACATGGCCGAGGCTCCGGCTGCCGACCGGCTATGTACCCCATCCCCGCCGCGTTCCCCTGGAGCCGTCGCGGACGCTGAAGGAGCGCCAGAAGCCCTCTCCACGCTGCCACGGGGACCCCCCGAACCCCGCTCGCCCGCAGCCTCCAGCGTGGCCAGATCGCTCCAGCAGAGCGGCTTGCACCGGCCCACACCTCCCACTTCCGCCCTTCACTGCCTAGGTCCGGCAGCCAATAGGTCCCGGAAAAAACGCCGCCGCCACGCGAAGGTTCCGGCAGCCACTTGCTACCCAGTAGGCGATCGTGAGACTGTGCGCAAGGGGCGGTGTCGGGATGACGCAGCCGCCTCTCGAGAGGCCACGGCCACTCTAGCAGCCGCCGCCAATCTTCCGCCTTTCACCTCGTCTGCTCCCTGGAACCCAGAACCCGCACCTTGAGACAGCAGAGGAGGGTGGGGTGGTCGCAGGCCTCTGGACATGTAGAATCACCTACCTTATGGATTTCAAAACTGACTTGTATCTAAGAAGATTTGTATATGACTATCGATGTAGCACTGTTTGCTGTTGAGAATTTTTCTTCCTGTGCCCACAGGTATAAGGCATACATAGTACATGATCTTCACAAAGCTCACGCCATTGCTTTCATTTAGACTGAAATCTGAACGTGCCTCTTGTGGCACCCAGGGTGCTTTGCAACTGCACCTTCATTGTAGGCATGTGAAGATTGATATCTGAGCCAGAGTTCGAGTTGCACAATGTCCCTTGTCCTTGGCAGTAGAATAAACTGCCTTGGGCTGGAGGGCTCTCAAGTTGTCTGGTGTGTAAGCTCTTGGGCTCAGCATTTAGCTCTCTGCAGCCTCCCCCACGGTCCCAATTTTATCCCACCAGCCTCCTTCACACACCTGTTTCACGTGCCTTTGCTGTTGAGGTTTACTCTACTACAGATTCCCTCCCTGCTGTCCACCACATACTTGCCTATCCTTGGATGCTGCTTCTCTTACTGCCTGCATTAGGAAGCTCTGAGCAGACTTTTTGTGGGGTCTTAAGCTCCACAAGACTGAAAGGTGTTAACTCCTGTTCAAATGTCTGGCACTAGGACGTTTGGTGATGTGGCCATAAACAGAGCTCCTATTCCCTCTGAGGCTGAGTTCCTAAGGCCAGGGCTGCACACCTCTGACACTGTTTTTGCCAGCTGAATGGCTCCACACAGGGTCCCTGGTAAAGTTCCCACCACCCTAATTCCCCAATGTTGTATATTGTGTATGGGTTCACATGTGAAAAGACACAAAGGATGAAATTTTCAGCCTTTCCAGCTACAAGGAGATCAGTCTCTTGTAGACTGACTCACCATCATATCTGCCATGTAGCAAAGGACTTTTTTTTATTGTTATCCAATCCACACCTTTAGCAAGTTAATTTCTGTATACCAAAACCTCTTATCTAAGTTCCCCAAAGAGACAAGGCCAAATGCAAATTCTCAACCAAGTTTTGCATAGGCTTTGTACTTTTAGAAAACTCTTAGACAAGACTTACATACTGCCAACAGGGAAGGTACTTGAGACAAAGGTTAAAACTAGGTGCTAACACTCAGGGATCAAACCAGCTGCAGAAATCTGCAAGAACTCCCTCCCCCAAGACTTTGGAATATCTTGGCTCGGCTACCACCTGGCACAGTCAGAAGACACACATACAACATACTTAGACTCTTACATACTTAGACTCTTGGCCCAAGGCTTCCAACTGCAAAAGATGGTGATGCTGACACCAAGGTAGCAGCTGAGATAGAAATTGCAAGAGTTTCTCAAGACCTAGCTGGATCTCAAAAGCTGACATTGTTCTAGTTCTGACTTCCATGTGGGGGTAAAACACTCCAGAGGAACACTTCTTTTTAAAAGCAAAACAACAACAAAAAAGATTCATTTAATATAAAGGGTGCTCTGTCTGCATGCACACCTTTATGCCAGAAGAGGACATCAGCTCCCTCTATAGATGGTTGTGAGCCACCATGTGGTTGCTGGGAATTGAACTCAGGACCTCTGGAAGAGCAGCCAATGCTCTTAACTACAGCCCCAAGGAGGATCACTTCTTACTGTTACAAAGGATCCCCTGAGTTTGGTTTTCATAATTCCAGTTCCCAGGGATCTGATGCCCTCTTCTGACCTCCACAAACACCAAGCACAGATGAAGTATACAGATATTCATGCAAACGAAACAGCAAAACATTCATACACATAAAATGAAATCACTTTTAAGTGAATTCTGTTTTGGGGTTGGTGGTGCAGGTTTTTTGTTTTTGTTTTTTGTTTTTTTTCCTTGAGACAGAGTCACTATTTAGATCAGATTGCCTCAAACTCATATCCCCTGCCTCTGCCATCTTTTGGTTTGTTTTTCGAGACAAGGTCTCACTGTGTAACAGCCCTGACTGTCCAGGAACTTGCTCTGTAGACCAGGCTGGCCTTGAACTCACAGAGATCTGCCTGCCTCTGCCTCTTGAATGCTAGGATTAAGGACATGAGCCACCACCATCAAGCAATGATGCACATCTTTAATCCTAAAACTTGGGAGGTAGAAGCAGGCATATCTTTGAGTTCAAGGTTAGCCTGATTTTCCTAGTGACTTCCAAGACAGCCAGGGCTACATAGTGAAAGCCTGTCTAGGGGAGGAGAGGAGAAAAGAAAAAGCCAGCTCTAGGAGCTGGAGAAATGGCTCAGCAGTTAAGAGCACTTGCTTCTTTTGAAGAGGACCTGGGTTCAGTTCTAGCAACTACAGGGCAGTTTATAACCGTCTGTAACACCATTTCCAAGGGATCTAATGTCTTCTGCGCACTAGGCACACACAATGCACATACCATACATGTAAGTAAAACATCCACACACATATTTTTTTTAATGAGATTTTTAAGGGAATTCTGTGCCTGGGTGAGGAAGAAAGTATAGAAAGTGCCCTGGAGAAATGCTGTCTCTAGCTGGTAGATGAGGCTCCTGCAGGAGGCTCCTTCTAAGTAGGAAAGCAGGCAGGTAGTGCTAAGGAAACCAAGAATCAGATACTGCAGGGGCAAGGGCTGAAGGCTTTGGGCTTAGGTTCTTAAAACACACATTACCAATCCCAGTTGAATCTTCATGGCAAGATTCCAGGAAATTAGGGCCAGTGTCTGGTAAGCTGATTCCCTCTGTCCTGCCTAGTGGGCTAGACAAGGCCATGCCTACAGGCAATATTCCAGGTTTGGGCCTCCCACCCTATCCCACTAATTCCCTAGCTCAGCAAGCAGCCTGACCCTCAGGTAGATGCTGGACCTTGGATGACATGACCTGATCAGCTTGTCCCACATTGCTGCAAGATCCTTTTCCTATTCTATCCTATGTCAGGAAGCTCAGGGTTGGCTCCCAGGCTGCCATTTCAATCCTGAAGAAAAGAGCACCACGAAGGGGCAGAGGAAGCAAGAATACTCAGAGAGCCAGTTAAACAGGAAGCCACATATTCAAAACAGCCCATTGGGCAAAGGACGGGCAACCAAGTACACCAGAGACCACAGTTCAGAAGAATCATTTGCATCTCAGTATAGTGGGGAGAGGAGGGCTCTGGGAAGACTTTTCTTGATGCACAGTGTAAGCCAAAAGAGTGGGTGGCAGAAAGCCAGGCTGCAAAGAGTCCCAAAGGAAGCCTAGGAAAACCTCAAGGGAGAACAGTTTTGCAATCTATACCAGATGAGCCTACAGTGTGCTGAAGGGGCCTGTGTCATGACGCTTAGGTCTGCGCACTCCTTGGATGACTACTCCAGGCGGAGATGGGAAGCGTGAGGCGTAGCAGTCTTCCACGTAGTAGGCAGCCGGACCTGGGGTTCGGGCTGCAAAAAGAAGAGCTAATCATAGTCCTCACCTCGCACTACCCCCCTGCCATTCGGCCCAAGCCCCACTCCACTCTTAGGCAGGCCAAGCCTCTTTTCTTAGGTCTCCTTACAGGATCTGACCCAGGAGGCAAAGGCAGGGGAGCGACTCATGGAGAAGGCAGGCGAGCGTGTACTTTGCAGACGGTATCCTGGAAGGATGTTATAGGTGTTGGGGCTGGGTCGCTTCTCGCCAGAGGGTTGTGGAGTAGTCATGAGTGGGGTATAGGTAAAAGGACCTCGGGCTCGGAGCATTCCTGGGCGTAAATGATTCTCGGGTATCTTGGTAGCAGAGCGGCGTCGGCCTCCAAAGCTGAAGGCCGGGAAGGCAGGCTGGCTCGGCGGCCTGTACTCCGCGGGCGATGGCCACTGTGAGAAGTCAAGATGAGTCAGATGCGCTCCGGGGCTTCAATCTCCTCGCCCAGTTTTTCCCTATCCTCCAGGCTTGATCCCCTTAGTTCCGCCCATCACCAAGCCCAGCCACTACGCTCCTCCCTCAAGCCCCTCCCACAGGCCACCCGAACCCCCCTTCCCTCGCCTCCTCCTCACCTGCCACATCCCCACCTTCCGCTAGGAGGCCCCTAACCATCTTCTTCCACCTTTCCTCTACTTATCCCACACAGTGTCTCTACCTTCCGCTCTCGGTTGAAGTCAGTCTTCTGCATGAAAGGGTTTTCACTTTGGAGCCACACGGTCTGCCATGCCCTGCGTCCACCACCCTCTGCAGTGGGGCGAAGAGTTGGTGGGGAGGTCTTCAGGGCAGAAGGCCACCATTCCCCAGATATAGGTAGGTTTGTGGGGACATGCACCTCGACCAGGGTACTTGCAGCCTATGGTGTAATGGGGATGTGGAGAGGACTCCCGCAGAGACGCACTGGGCACCTCATACTTGGTGGGGCCAGGGACATCCAGATCAGTCAGGATCGGAGGGCGTCGTTCCAACACTGGTGCGAAAAGCAAGCTCTAGACCCATTTCTTTTCAGAGAGTTACTTTCACCTTATCCCTCCCCATCCTGGCCTGGGGTGGGAGTGAGGTAGCCAAGAATCTCACTCACACGATTCCCTCAGGGACCCTGTGCAGACAGGTGTGGACCGGAAGCCACTTGGAGCCCTCTTCTTTGGGAGCCGCATCTCTTCCCAGGCTGCCTCAAGCTCCTGGTCCCACCACAGCACAGCAGCCTCAGGCCTGCAAGGAAGTGAACAACCACTGTACACTTATCCTAATGGTCTGTCCCGCTGTCCCCACCTGTCCACCACCCTCTGAAATTACTGGGTGGGATGAAGTTGCTGACTCAGGGGGCCCCGGGTCCAGTGTTTGCCTCCATTGATGTAAAAATTTGCCAGGAATTTCACAGCCTTCTGGTCGAAATTCATTCTCAGTCTTGGGCTGTCTTGCCAGAAGGCACTGCTGGGCTCTGTGACCTCATTGTTGGGTCATGCCCCTGCCTTCTGTTGCTGGGAGTTCCCCAGGAAAGGAACATTGTCCAGATCAGCAGGGGCTCTCCTAGAGAGTCTCCATCCTCTGCCCCTCTCCCTCTACCTGCCCAGACTGTCACCCAGGTCAGCCTTGGTCAAGACAGGCCCTGTCCTGTCTCAACCCTTTTTATTTTCTTCTCTTGGGGTTTGGGTCCACTCTAGTAGGTACTTCTGGAGGGCCTGGGGCCCTGTCCTAGGTCAAGAGGGGGTAGGGTGGGTGAGTACATGCCAAGTCCTGCAGTAGGGCTACGTTATGAGTGAGGACCAGCTAATCCGAGAAAGTCAGTAAAGAGAAAGAGAGCTGCCCCTGAAGCAAACCCTGTCCTGGGGAAACAAAGCACCTGGCTTTTAAGTCAGTCTAGTCCAGGCAGGGCTAGTTATAAGCGCCTGTCTTCTGCCTCTGCCTGCAGGCACAGAAGCCCGAAGACCAGAATGTATTAGATGAACTGGGCTATGTGCCTAGATATAGAAAGGAATGGTATACAAAGGAATACTGAGCCTGAAGAAGCAAGAACCCATTTGGACACTAAGGCCCTTGCAGAATGGCTAGTCTGGCTGTCCCAGCCCTGACCTTGGCCCCAACCCTCCCCAGAGAGCACTCAGACAAAGAACACCTTATCCCGAAGCCTCCTCCAGTCCTCTTCTATCATGACTGGACCTCTTCCTTTCTGGTTCTCCCTTTAGCACTGGCCCTGACTGACACTTCTGAGGATAGATGGATGGAGACATGAGCAAACAAGTTTGATTTGGACAAAGGGATCCCAGGCTGCCCAGAGCCTCTTCCTGCACTGTGCAGTGTCCTTGAGAACATAATTGATGGTGTTAAGGTACCTGAAGAAGCATTTGTTAGCATTCAGGTGACTCAGGTTCCTCCCTCCAATAAATATTGTTGTGGGGATACGGATGGCTCAGTAAGTGAAGTGCCTGCTGTGCCCAGTGCCCACATAAAATCCAGGTGTGTGCCTCAGCAACCCCAGCACTGGGGTGATGGAGGAAGATCCCTGGAGTTCATTGTCTAGCTAATTGAGCTGAACAGATGCATTCCAAGCTCTGTGAGATAAACCATATCTCAAAAACAAACTCAAAAACCAAACAACAGCAAAAATCCGAAGGTGGGGAGCAATTGAGGAAGGGCCTCTGGCATGAACACTCATACTGCTGTGGAGCTGGACATGGTGGCCCACACCTGTAATCCCAGCTGTTAGGAGGCTGAGGCAAGAGTATAGAAGTTCAAGGCCGGTTTGGGTTACATAGCAGGAAAAAAAAAAAAAAAAAAAAAAAGATGTAGTTGTGATGGTGCCACAGATGTATCTTTTTTTTTTTTTTGTTTTAAGAACAGTTAACTGTGTATGTGCTTGTTGCCTACATGGATGTATGTGTACCACATGCAAACCTGGTGACGTGGAGGGCATCAGATTTGCCTGGAAGTGGAGTTACATATGGTTGTGAACTACCATGCAGGTCCTGGGAGTTGAACCTGGATCTTTTGTAAAATCAACAAGTGATCTTAGCTGCTAGGATGCCTCTCTAGTCTCTGCCACAACCAACACCTATCTTTGGCTATTAGTTCAGAGCACTTCTTTAGTGTATGGTGGGAGCAGTGTTTTTTAGACTATATCTACATTGGCAAATTGTGCTCCAGAAGGTATACCTCAGCAACCCACAGTAGAAACTGCCATTACCAGCATATGATCAGTATTTATTTGATTCAGGTGCAGCTGTACCTCTTTGTGTTTAGAGACTATGGATTTATTTTTAAACATTTGTGTTTATATTTGCATTTTAATACTGGCGACTAATTTTTAATGTTTTATTTCATAAGTTTTTTACCCTCTTTACCTAAGAATTTTAAAAAGATTTTTAATGAGACTCTAAACCAATTACTTGCATTTATTTATTTTTGGTTTTTCAAGACAAGGTTTTTCTGTGTAACCCTGTCCTATAGACCAGGCTAACCTAGAACTCAGAGATCTGCCTGCCTCTGCCGCTTGTGCTGGGATTGAAGACCACCGACACTACCACCCACCTGTCTTTGGTAATTTTTAACCATATGTATGTCTGTGTGGAGGTATGTGCACTTGAGTGCAGAGGCCAGGGGTGTTGGATTGCCCTGGAGCTAGAGTCATGAGATGCCTAATGGGAGTGCTAGAAATCAAATCGTCCTTTGAGAGAGAGGTCTTACCCTCTGAGCCATCTCTCTAGTCCTTTGCAAGTCTTTTATGTGGATTGTTCATAACAGCTGTTGCGGTGTAGTCTGCCTTCCATTACTGTTCATGCTGATTTGACCTGGAGTAGAATCTGCTAATTTTTCTCCTTTATGATATACTTATTTTTATGAGCTAGGGACATAGCTCAGTTGTGCTCTCTGTGTAAGTTATATGGGCTTCAGTCTGAATCACCAGCACACACATGAAAAGCTTGTCTTTAGTGGCATGCTTGGGCCATTAAGATGGCTCCGTGGATAAAGGCACTTGCCACCAAAGAAGCCACATGGTGAAAGAGATAACCAACTCTCCAAAGTTGCATTCAGGCCTCCATAGGAGGACCATAGCAATGTGTACACACACATTAAGAAACTGTTGTACGAAGCAAGTGTTAGGGAAGTACAGACAGGTGGATGCCTGGGCTCACTGGCTAACCAGCCTAGCTTAACCAGTAAGCCTCAGATACCAATGAGGGGCCATTGAACCTCAGAAGACAAGGCTGACAGGAGGAACACTTGAACACAACCACTGGACTCTGTGCGCATCTGAGAATGTCTACACATATTGCAAAAAAACAAGAGTTTTGTGATAAACAGGTTTTATCCGTGTTAGTTGAAGTCAGAGGACAACTTTGGAAAGTGGTTTCTCTCCTTTCACTTGGTGAGATTCTGGGATTGAACTCAGTGTCAGCCTTCATAATGAGCATTCTTTAACACTGAGCTATCCTGCCAGCATGAAATAAGCTTTAAAATTTAGTTTATGTTCATTGATGTTTTACATGCATATATGTCTAGGAGAAGGTGTCAGAAGCCCTGGAACTGGATTTACAGATAGGTGTGAGCTGCCAAGGGAATTGAACCTGGGTCCTCTGAAAGAGCAGCCGGTATGGGTGTGCTCTTAACTACTCAGCCATCTCTCTCTCTCTAGCCCTGCAAGTTCTACATTAAAAAACAGAATGAGGATTTGTTAAGTGTAGAAATTATTGTCTTACTGCAGGGGAACAAGCCTATTGGAGAGTCCACACAGCTGTCATCTGGAAAACCTGCCTTGGTGATAACTTCATCTGTGGAGAAGGACCAGGGTAAAGAGCCCCACTGTGAAGCAAGGACTGCCAGTCAGTGGGTCTTAGCCTCAGGAGGCCTGAGAGTCCAACCCCTTTCCATTTCTGGCTCCTGAACTCTGAGGGAATGGGGGCTTCCTTCCAGGACACCCTGCCTGGCTCAGGACACCTTCCTACCTGGTCGTTGAACCAGAGATGCTATAAGATTGGGAGCATTCAGAGGGTTAACAGATGGCTGGGTCCATAATGCTAGCCCCTTCATAATGGTTACCAGGCAACAGGTCTCTTTCAGGGAAGGAAGGTGGACACAGAAAGGGCTGAACCAGCAAGGGCAGAGTCAAAGCAAATGACAGCTACTCAGAAACACAACCTCTTTACTCCAGAACCTCACTACATCCCTGGGTAAGATCTGGGAGCTCTACAGAGACAGGTTTTGGTTGGGAAAGAGGGATGAGCAGTAAGGTTGAGGACCAATGCTGAAGAGTGAAAGACTGAAGAGCTCTGGGACAGGAAAATTCTGAGATGGAGCTGCAGATGAAGGCCTAGGCCTTGCCCTTCCCTGTGGCTTCAGCCTGAATGATGGCCAGTGTGTCTGTCAATGACAAAAACTATAGCAGCCAAACAATCTAGCAGAGACTGGATAAGTAAATGCTGGACTTGGTGATTTAGGGATGGACTAAGTGTTGTCCAGTTAAAGACAAAAACACCAGAGGTAGGGTGCCTAGCATGCGTATGCAAAGCCCTGGGTCTGATCTCTAGGACTGCATAAATACCTCCAAAGAAAGGATGTGTGCATACCTACCCAGACCCAAGTGCAACAAGAGACCTAGACCTCCTTTCAACATTGGTCAATTTGGAGGCGTCAGTGGGGTGAGGCTGATAATGGTTGGATGCTGGCCTGGAGAAATGGCTCTGCTGTTAAGATTCCATTCTCAGCATCTACATGGTAGCTTCACAACAATCTGTTAACTCCAGTTCCAGGGGACCTGTCACCCTCTTTTGACTTCCACAGGCAGCAAACACATATGTGATGCACAAACATACATGCAGGTAAAATACCCATACACATAAAACAAGAGGATTGTTGGGTGTATGGGACTACTGGGGAGAACAGTCTGATAGTGATGACAGTGATGACCTGGGCCTTGTCAGAATTGACACATGCTAAAGTGGGTGCTTCCATTGCTTTTATTTAAAAATGAGCAGAGGTCAGGTAACCTGCCATGCTTCAATGCCTGCTAACTAACAGGAGTGGCATCTCCTCTGCTTCTCCCCACAGCTATGCTGGTTTCTATCCTCAACTGCGCTACCAGGTGGGGAACACCTATGGCCGCACTACTGCACAGTTGCTCACAGATCCCAGCGTACAGAAGAGCCCCTGCTCTGTTCTGTCACCTATGTCCAAGCCCAAGTTCATCGAGGACTTCAGCAAACCTAAACCACCCTGGATTCCCTGCAGGGACCTGACAGAGCCTTACATCCCACACTATACCAGTGAGCTTCAGGTCCAGGGTGGGACTTCCTCCACTGAGGCTCCAACCTCCTTCCTATATGGTTCAAGAGCTGCCCTATCTATCCAGGTCTGAAGCCCTACAAGAATTATGAGATCCTGGGCCAGCCCCCACGCCAGGAGATGGACACCCAGGGGCCGCCACAGGTAGAGAACATATCCAGACAGGTTTCACTGCCTGCAGGCTTCATGCCTTATCCCCCCTACCCGCCATTCCCTCCAGGAAGAAAGGGAGAAGCCAGAGACCTGGGACATCCAGGTCTACTGCTGGCATATGGGGAAGAGGCCTGGAAGAATGCAGCACCACCTCAGGAGCCTCCAGGAAAATACGAGGTAAGTGGAGACACCCTGGCATAGATCTTCTGTCGCCAACACACACACACACACACACACACACACACACACACACACACACACACACACACACACACACACACACATAGATCTTCTGTCGCCAACACACACACACACACACACACACACACACACAGGTGAAAGCTGTGTAGTAATTTACACTTCCCTGTTCCAGCTATACCACTGCAGGAGGGATGAGTACCTGCCTCCACATCCCCCACAGGAGACACTAGATGTTGGCAGGTTCCAGCGACTACCCCAGCTAGACCACCCCAACCTGATCCAACGCAAGGCCATCTCAGGTATGTGCTGGGTGCCTGAACTGCCCCCTTGAGGTTCCAAGCTGGTCCAGATGAGATGGTGAGAACAGGGTTTGCTACCTGGCTCCTTCCTACCGAGAACAGGCTTTGGGCTCATGCTTAATTTTTTCCTTGAACCAGCCTAGCTGCTCCCATGAGGAGCTAAGTTTGGCCCCAAGAGTCAGCAACCAACAACCTTTAGGAATGAAGGGGTCTCAACAGATAAATGTTCAGGTATAAAGGGACTCAGCATTTCTGACACACCTGGAAATGTAGATTATGCCTAGAAGACAGCCAGGGTAAGAACTGACATCTACTCATCTCTAGGCTACGCTGGCTTTGTCCCCAGGTTTGCCTGGGTAATGGGGATGAATTACCGTGATGGAGTCACACAAGCTATGGATGAATTTGACAAGAACCAGGTATGGAAACATGGGACTAGCCTGCTTCCAGGTGCTTCTACCACCTGTAGGCATCCATCCCCACCCTTAAGGTCAAGTTGAGGCTTAGGGCCTGTTCACATCCTAACAAAGTTGATTTCCTACCCTGGTTAAGTATGTGGGGGGGGGGGGTTTCAGTCAGATGGTTAAGATTTTGATCACCAATATTGGGACTTGTCAGCACCTATTTATTTCTCTAGTTCACATTCAGAAACCCAGTCTGTGCTCTGGGTGAAAGACTGCCCAGGACCCATTGGCCAAGCACCACCATTTACAGAAGCCAAGGCCTGATTCCTTTCTACATGGGCTTCATCCCATGTGAGTACAGCTCCATCACAGGCCCTCACCCACTTAAAAAGATACTACACACCAATCCTATGCCCATCAAATGCCTGGTGTCCTGCTTTACTTGCCACATTTGTTGATAACCAGCTGCTGGTCCACTGTTCCATCTTGGACTAACCACCCAGCCATATGGGGCTCACCTGCCTTTCCTGTTAAAACCTAGAAAGGGAGAAGAGGGTAACCACAAGATCCTAGAGAAGCTGCTGCTCATGGCCTGCACTTGCTTCTCCACCGGGCCAATCCCAGGAACTCAGCTTAAGCCTTTCTCCCTTGCAGCAATGCAGGACAACTATGCACTGACATTTGGTAACAGCACCAGAAAAGCCTATCAGAAGGAACTGGAGAGGCGAAGCCACACAATTTGAATTGCTTTAATGGTGATTATCTGTACAGGTGAAGACAAGACAGCAAATGCACAGTGGACATGGCGAGCAGACAGGCTGTGAATGAATAAAAGAGTTCACACGGCTCCCATCCTTTAGTTGCTTGACGGCTCTAGGCCACCTCCTCCTCAGCCTCCTCCTCAAACTCTCCCTCCTCCTCAGCTGTGGCGTCCTGGTACTGCTGGTACTCGGACACCAGGTCATTCATGTTGCTCTCAGCCTCGGTGAACTCCATTTCATCCATGCCCTCACCCGTGTACCAATGCAGGAAGGCTTTGCGTCGGAACATGGCTGTGAACTGCTCTGAGATTCGTTTGAACAGCTCCTGAATGGCAGTGCTGTTGCCGATGAAGGTGGCGGACATTTTCAGACCCCGAGGTGGAATGTCACAGACAGCCGTTTTCACATTGTTGGGGATCCACTCAACAAAGTAGCTGCTGTTCTTGTTTTGGACATTAAGCATCTGTTCGTCCACCTCCTTCATAGACATGCGGCCCCTGAACACAGCAGCCACTGTCAAGTATCGCCCATGGCGGGGATCACAGGCAGCCATCATGTTCTTAGCGTCAAACATCTGCTGGGTAAGCTCAGGAACCGTAAGGGCACGGTACTGCTGGCTACCCCGGCTGGTCAAAGGGGCAAAGCCAGGCATAAAAAAGTGTAGGCGAGGGAAGGGCACCATATTTACAGCCAGCTTCCGCAGGTCAGCATTTAGCTGGCCAGGGAATCTCAGGCAAGTGGTTACCCCACTCATGGTGGCGGACACTAGATGGTTCAGGTCACCATAAGTGGGTGTGGTCAGCTTTAGGGTTCGGAAACAGATGTCATAGAGCGCTTCATTATCAATGCAATAGGTCTCATCTGTGTTCTCAACAAGCTGATGTACTGAAAGGGTGGCATTGTACGGCTCAACCACTGTGTCCGACACCTTGGGGGAAGGTACCACACTGAAGGTGTTCATGATTCTGTCCGGGTACTCCTCCCGGATCTTGCTGATAAGGAGGGTACCCATACCAGACCCAGTCCCCCCACCCAGGGAGTGGGTCAGCTGGAAGCCCTGCAGGCAGTCACAGCTCTCAGCTTCCTTCCTCACAACGTCCAACACCGAGTCAACCAGCTCTGCGCCTTCCGTGTAGTGCCCCTTGGCCCAATTGTTCCCAGCCCCACTCTGACCTGTAAGAGAAAACAGCTGGTCACTAACTAGGCATGTGCTCAAGAGGCCAGGCTGTAGTCACCTCTAAAACAGACCCCTGAAGTGACACCACAGCAACCTGCCATGTAAAAAAAAAGGGGGGGGGGGCAACAGAGCTAGGACAGTCACCACTTCCCTAGACACCAGGTCATGCTTGCCCACACTCTCTACCAGCAACTAACCTACCGGCAGACAGACCTTCCCCCCACTGCTGCTTTGACCAAGGAATTGAGTGATTCAGAGAGCAGGAAGATGTTACACCTGGGCAACTACTCAGCAGGAACTTTAGGTCAGCCCCTTGACCTTTGAGCCTCAGGGGCAGCAAACTCCACCCACACCCCCACCGCTCGTGCTCACCGAAGACGAAGTTATCAGGTCTGAAGATCTGCCCGAAGGGCCCTGAGCGCACTGAGTCCATGGTGCCGGGCTCCAAGTCCACGAGCACGGCACGGGGCACATACTTGCCACCTGGTGGGACACGGGGAAGTCAAGCGTGGTCAAACCCGAGGGGTGACTGATAGGATGGACGGAGAAAGGTCTTACCGGTGGCCTCGTTGTAGTACACGTTGATACGTTCCAGCTGGAGGTCGCTATCTCCGTGGTACGTGCCGGTGGGATCAATGCCATGCTCGTCGCTGATCACCTCCCAGAACTGCAAGGGACTCGGGCGTTAGCTGAGTCACGGCGGCCGGTGCGCTCCAAGGCAGCCCCGCCCCGGATGGGTGCGGCAAGCCCTTCCCCCCCCCACCTCCCAACCCCAGTCCCCAAAGCTCCCCGGCGACGGGTCCCTAGGGCTCCGCACGGTCCGCCCCCACCGCCACCAGCCTCCGGCTCTACGTCCCAGCGCAGCGTACGCCGGTATCCGGCACGCAGTGAGGGAGCTGCCGCTTCCGCCATCTTCCCCGGCTGACCGTACCGCTGGCGTTCGTCCCACAGAGCCCTAGCCGCCTACCTTGGCGCCAATCTGATTGCCGCATTGCCCAGCCTGCAGGTGCACGATCTCCCTCATGGCGGCGGCGACTGCGGAGCGTCTGCAGAGGAGAAGCAAGTAGTGGGGAGCAGGCGCACAGAGTGCTACAACCGACGCTCTACCAGCACTTATATACCCCTCATAACCCGCCTTCGCCAGCCTAGGATTGGGCTCCCAGAACGAGGCCAAGGAATACCCTTGTTTGATTGGCTAGTTTTCCGTCAATCACGTGATCTAGAGCCCGCCTTCCCAACGATGTACGCTCATTATTGGTCAATTCTGACTACTGTTCTCCCTATCACAATCCCCGCCCTGGCGCCGCAGTGCTCAATTCATTGGATGTTTCAAATGATTGATTTGCACCCCCATTGGCTGCCTCTTGGGAGCACGCCGAAAGCCTGACACTATTGGCTGCGCTGAGTTGGCGTCCTGGTAACCGCCGCAGTGCAGCGCGCGGGCGGGATGTGGAAAGCAAGCTTCCGGCTGGGAGGGAGGGGGTGTCTTTTCGGAGTTTTGTGGGCTTCCTTTGGTATGAGAATCCGACAGACTGCTTCTGTTGGGGAGAGGAAAGAGCCTAAGGCATTGCGGTCCGGGACACACTGCTGTCCAGCTGGGAGCCATTGGCTCCGGAGGTGGCGCTGGGTCCTCCCGGGACGCACTGGGCAGGCGCGTGGTTTGTTTGTTCCCGGGAGAGCCCTCCCTCCGCCCCTTCAGCTCTGCTCGGTGTTGTGGAAACCAGCTGGCTTGGAGCCGGTCTCCTTGGAGCCTTTGCTCCAAGTGCGGGCCGAGCTGCATGGAGACGGCAGGGCCGGGCATGCCTGGCCAGAACTCTGAGAGGGAAAAACAAACAAACAAACGTATAAAGTAAATTAAGTCCCTGAGATCGCTTAGAGAACAACACATATATTTCTCTAAGTCGCCCCCCCCCCCAGGTGTCAGGTTCAGAGCCTCCCTACCCTCAAAATGGCAGTGCTGACATTGTCCTAAACAGAAGGACTTGGCCAAATAAACAAGCTTAAAAGGTTTCTGTTTACTAGAAAAGTAGATTCCTTCCGGTGTTTTCAGCTCACCAGGAACTACCTCCCTTAACCTTACCCTCAGAATCAGTTCTGCCAAGGGCAATGGAGTTCCTAATCCTTTTTCGACTTTTGCTCTCTTCCCCTTCACCCACAGTGACCTTGGCAGTTGGATCCTCAATTAATCTTTCTGCCCACGGAGCAGTTAGTTCGATTGTTTCTCTACGCCATCATTTATTTGAGGCAGGGTCTTCTAACCTGTAACCTGGAATTCAACTTAAGGAATTCTGCCTTAGCTTCCAGAATGCAAGAATTTACAGGCCTTCCCATGCCTGACTTTGTAACCTTTTTTCACTTTGTGTGTGTGTGTGTGTGTGTGTGTGTGTGTGTGTGTGTGTGTGTGTTTGTTTGTTTGAGACAGTTTTTTCTGTATGGCTTTGGAGCTTGTCTTGGAACTTGCTCTGTAGATCAGCCTGGCCTGGTACTCACAGATATCCTCTGTCTTCCCACTGTTGGGATTAAAGGTGGGCACCTCCATGGCCCGGCCTGGCCCTTTTTTTTTTTTTTCTTTTTCTTTTTTTTTTTTAAGGGATCTTATACTATAGGTCCGTCTCAACCACCAGGCTTCTTTCTGGAGGTCTAGCTTTTGGTATGAACTACCTTCCAAACTAAGTGTGTTAAGCAATCCCTGATGGTTATGGCATCCAATGATTGTAGAGGTCGACCTGCAACCCCCAGGGTTTAGATTGAGATGTAAGAGATGGAGGCCCCTAGCGAGATCCAAGTGCTTCAAGTGGAAGCTCCCTGAGAGATTGCATTGCAGAAGGAGGCTCCCCACAATGCAACACCAAGAACTAAGGGAACCTAACAGATCACCCTTGGAAAGCCAGCCAGCAGGTAAGAGATTATTTGAGGGTGAAGCGGATTGTATTCAACCTCCAGAATCAGAAATTCTGTGGGGTCGCCTTGGGTAGAGGTGGATTGTAGTCAACCTCCAGAGAGTGAATTAAAATATGGGAGCTGCAAGATCCCAGCAGATTTTAACTGAACATTTGTGAGAATTATTACAAGGTATAAAACATAACACAGCTCAGGAATTTGTTAAGATTATAGACAATGCTAGTCCTTGGCTCCTCCTAGCTGGCATGCTTAGCATTCAAGATTGGGAAAATGTAAAACTTGATCCGCAAGAGGCATTTTGCCTCAGAGGGCCAGAGGACTTCCCCATTGCTGTATTTCACTTTCGGTGACTTGTCAAAGATGCCTTGTTTACTACAAGTATAAAAGTGAAGGAGCAATTGGCAAAAGCTGAGAGGGTTCTCAATGAAATTCAGGTTTTTTGAATGAGTTTGGTGTGAGGGAAGAGCCTTTCGAGCCCTGAGAGTTTCAATCCCTTTGCAGCTAGCTGCCTGCTTAGGCTCCTCTTAGAGGAAGAATTTTAGAAACTCAGAATTCAGGTAGAGGATTTAATGAGGCGTGGCTCTCAACAAGCCTTCACAGTAATTGAGATGATTCCAGAGGCACAGGACAATAGGGTGCAACAGCACAATCCTCTAGTTTTCAAGAACATTAAGCAATTTAAAGAAGCAGTTATGTCCTATGGAATCCATGACCCTTTTACCTTGGCTCTGGTGGAATCCTACTTAGACTGTAATCTTACACCTAATGGTTGGATGCAGTTTTGTAGTGCTTGCCTCTTGGGGGAGACTACCTGTTATAGAGAATTTCAAGAGGATTGTGCTGAGACCTCTGGGGCAACGCCACAGTGCACGCCCTGAGCAGAGATCAGGCAGAGAATAGTTGGGAGAAGCTGAGCATTTGGGATGAAAAGACAGGCACTCTCGTCTGGCAGCTGCAATTGTTGTGATTGGTCTTTGGAAGGGCTTGAGCCTCGGGCTCCAAACTTCTTTCTCTGTTCTTCTTCCTTTCAGCCCTAGTCTTAAAGAGGCCGTAAAGTACTTTTCCCTTTTTGCAGACACTCTCTTCTCTGCCTTGACAACTCCTGGTGCTTTTTTGAACAAGTTAATAGATAACCATTATCCCAGTTGTAAGTTGTTACAATTATTTTTTAATCACTCTGTTTATTTTCAAAGGTAAACATTCAGTCTGTACAAGTTGCTGAATTGGCTGCAGTATTTTTGGCTTTACAGTATTTTGTAGATATTCCTGTTAAATCAAAAATTTGATCTTAATGCTGGAACTTTAAAATTTAAAAGATCTTTCTAAAGATCAAGCTGTTGTCATTGTCAAGAGTTGCCCATCTTGTGTGGAATTTCTTCCTGTATCTCATTATGGAGTTAATCCCAAGGGTTTAACACCCAATCATATTTGGTAAATGGTTGGTTTGCCTTTTTTTTGGAAATTACAATTTGCTCATGTTACCATTATACCCTTTCTGGAATTTTTTTTTTGCCTCCGCCCATATTGGGGGGGGGGAGGTTAGGGATGTAAAAAGTCATTGTCTACAAGCCTTTGCCTATTTGGGTGTGCCAAAAATAGTTAAAACTGACAATGGACCTACATACACTAGTATCAGGTTCAAGAAATTTTGTGAGGATTATTCTATTATTCATAAGACAGGTTTACCCTATAATCCCCAAGGTCAAGCTATCATTGGAAAGAACACATTGTACGTTGAAGGCATATCTCCAGAAAATAAAGAAGGGGAAGTACAATACTCCCAAGGATCAGCTATCATTTATTCTCTACATTTAAAATTTTTTAGCTGTGGATAATTGGGAGATTGGCTGCTGAGTACCAATGGCAACCAAATTTTTCCACATACCCTCAAGTATAATGGAGAGATGTGATGTCAGGATAATGGTGTGGGCCAGATCCAGTGCTAGTGTGGGGGCGGGGTAGTGTTTGTGTTTTCCCTGAAAAAGCTGAATCTCCCGTCTTTGTTCTGGAATGGATGGCGTGTCCTGTGAGTGATCTTGTTGGGAGCAACCCTGATGCAATAAGTCCGTTGGACAGGTAGGGAATCCTCCAATGTTGATGCTTACTGACTGGAAGATGGGCACCCCATCAGCATCCATGAATCAGGATAAAACTATATCATCGACACTTGGAATCTTACTGAGAGCCTCTGCTTTGAGAAAGTGTTGGATGAGAGCCAGTTCCTAAATATTTCCCTTACTCATAGTGGGTGCATCGCAATAACCAAGAATGCCTCAATTGCCGACTTCGGGCAGAACTCCTCCACCGCTTCTGTTGTAAGCTTAAAATTTGTACTTGTGCCAATAAATAGTCTTCGGACCACACTGGCCACATGCCTCCAGCTAATTGTTGCTGGCCTTGGCACCCTGACTACTACCTGGAGAGTCCACCATCCATTTAGGGCTGATTGTATTACAAATCCTCCATATCAGCTAAAGCCCCTAACAAGGATATTATGCTGGCAATCTATTTTTATGGGACTGTTTCTTGGAATTCTAGAACGGAGTTTGAAAACTATCCTTTCCTTTTTATTCTTTATGGTGATAAATGCTACTAATGTGTCTAGCAGTTTGTTCTAGAGAATCCTGTCTCCTGACTGGCTGCTGGAAAAAAACGACTTGTGTTGGTGGTTTGATCAGTTCATCCTGGCTCGTCCTAAGAGGCATCACCGCAGCTGCTGTTACTGCCATTGTGGCTGCCTCTGTGGGGAGTGGTAGCAGCGGGAATTGCCTTTGGTCATTCTGTAGTCACTGCAGCCATGTTAGATTTATTATTAAGAAGAATAGCCAATGCTTTAGAGACACAGAACAGTATGAGATAAGGTATCTTAACAGCTTGACTTGCAGATTTCCTTTGTAAGAGCAGGTAAATTTGTTTTGGGAATTAATATGCAGCACCTGTCTAGAGAGATCATTGCAGTGAATGAGACGTGCTATTGCCCATGATCCAGCACCTAGAGAGGTGTGGATTAACATACTGAAACCAGCTAGTGAGCCAAAGAAGGGCAAGGTATGGGGGGATTGTATCAACCTAAGGCAGGAGGTTCTGCCCTATGCTGCATAATCCTCCAAAGATGGGTAAGATGCAACCTAACTCCCTGTACCACCTAAGACAGGCCTAGTATGGATGTCCTTTTTGTATAAAAGGAAGGGGGATATGTAGAGATTAGCCTGCAGCCCCCAGGGTTTAGCACTGTTTAGTGGTCTACAGTGTTTACAGGAACCAACTGACCCATTTCCGTTACGCCCAAGCAGGTGCTGAGATTTAGGAATGAGGAAGTAAGCAGAGGACAAAGAAGCTGACTAAGGTCTGGCCTTGCTGGTGAGCTGCAGAGGTTGCTCTAGGTCAAAAGGCAACCCCCACTATATAAGGTTTTCCCTGAGCTTCAATAAAGGGCATTCTTGGTTCAAGAGTGACCTGCGTGTGTGTCTATGTTCCAATCTGTAGGTCTTAGCTCGGCCAAGCCTGCTCTGGGATGCTGATGTTACAGATGTATCTCCCATCGAGATTCAGATGTAACAAATGACCAACAGTATCACAGGGGAACACTTATCAGGATAAGCAGAATTCTCAATCCTAAGCAGCAGCATTCTGTTGGATGGAATCCTATTCATTTTTACCATCCTAACCAGAGTGCTAGTCTCTAGCAAGACCTGACTGCCCTGTCTCTTCCCCCAAAGGGTAGTTCTGAAAGGGGGACATGGGTTCTGTTGACCATATTGACAGGATCCATACGTCACAAGGGCTAAATGTGTGTGGATTCATCAGGTCACTTTTGGGCATGCTGAGAGTTATCTCAATGCCCAGAGTATCTTCTGAGTTGACTCATCCTTGCGCAGTAGCTTGGCTGCCAAAAAGTAGACTTAACCACTAGAATCTCAAAGCCAGAACTTTCATATCCATGAAGGTAGCAGAAGTTCTGAGTTTTAACACAGGCTTCTAGGGCTTCTTTCTGAGGTGTTTGGGTCCCAAGCTGGGCAGTAGATATTCAACATAGCAAAAGACCTTGACTTTGAGCATAAGCTCACCCAGTAGCTGCCCAAAGCCAGTAAGAGAAGATACCGTAGATCTTCACCAAGAACCAAGAGTGCCCCTGTGCTAGTGAGAAAGGAGACCCAGCAGGACAAGAAGGCCTGGAGTCTATAGACTGAGAGGATGTGCACAGAGCCGGCCAGAAGAGCAGTGAAGCAAGGCAGGATGGTTTGTGGGAGCATTGGGTGCCTGCCCTCCCTCCCCAGCCTGCAGCTGTTGGAGGCTGCACAAGGAAGGCTCTGTTTACTGGTCGCCATGGTCCCAGTGGGAGGGTGCATTACTGCCAGGCAGGAACGGCAGGCAGACAGTCTTTGCGGCCTTAAAGGACCCTGTGGTCAGCTTTTGTGGAAGGCCTTCCCTCACCCCGGAAGGAGAGGTGCCAAGTTGCTTCCCCTGTGGACTAGGCCTCACTGACTCCCTCAGTGGGTCTTCTAGGGAAGCAGTCTGGCTCAGCCCCTCCTCTGGACATCAGAGAACTCCATGAGGCTATGTAAAAGCACCCTGCCATGAGTCACAAGAGTGGGTGAACTAAGGCTTCTGGGCACAGGCCTTGCTCTGTCTTTGCTGGAGTTCATCTCTGCAAGTTCCTGGCTCCCAGAGCAGGCATTCAATTCTCTTGGTAGATAGAGTGAATTCCAGGCCTAGGAAGCCTAGGATCTGGGGTTGGAGATGGCACAGAATTGGGTGACATTAGAGGCTAAGGGTAAAGAGGGTCTGGGATGTTCTAAGAGATAGAAAAGGCCACAGAGTCACCCACAATGTGTGTGGAGGAGTGAAGGGAATCAGAAAATACAAACGTGGGTGGACAGATGGCAGCAGTTGTGAGCACTTGTTGCTCTTACAGGGGGCTCAAGTTTGTATCTCAACACCTATATGGTAATTCACAACCATCCATCTATCCAGGGTGATCTGATACCTTCTGACCTCCAGTGGCACCAGGCATGAGTGGTACACATACATACAGCCAAAATAAACCCAAAACAACACAAATATACAAATAAAATACCCAATCCTAAATAAATGTTGAAAGAAAGAAAGGAGGGATAGAGAGAGCGAGGGAGGGAGGGAGGGAGGGAAGGAAGGAAGGAAGAGAACAAAAAAGAACCCTGGGGGGTGCTCTCCAGGCTTCATCTCCCTGAATAATCTTTGTCCCACAGTGTCTGGCTAGGCAAACCTGGGGGAAGAGAGAGGGGTGCTGGGAAAGGTTGGGGCCAAGAAAATTCACACAGATGTGCCCCGTGGGCCACATGTGGGCAAAGGTAATTATAAATGAACCAGCTCAAACTGGCAAGCTTAACTTTGAGAGTTTTGTTTGTTGTATGTAATTCAGTCACACAGATCTGGATCATGAGCTTTGCAGATGACAGTATCGTGTCTCAATGTCAAAAGGCTGGACTTGCCTGAAAGCTGCAATGGACAGACCCAAAAGTATCCCTGTCCATCCAGGGTCAGCTCTTCTGTGGGTCTAATTGATAACCTAGTGCCTGAGTTTTGGGTGGCTTTTTTGGTGGTAGGGGAGCGGTTGGGGATAGGGCTGTGAGCAGCCTTAAGCTGTAGGAAGTGGTAAGAAGCCTCTCTAGCTTTTCTGGTGTCCAGTTACCTTTTGGCCGTAGGACAAGCTTTTCTGTTTGAAAACCAGACCATCAGTGGGAGGCACGGAGGAGGGGGGCAGGATCTCCTACCAGGCCCCATCCTCTCTCAGGGCCTTTCTTAGACACTCAGGCGAAGAAAATGGTGTCTAGCCCTTAGATCCTTTCACCTAGATGGACAAGTCCTAGCAGGCTCCCTGGACGAGTTTGGGCACCAAGTGGCAGAGGTAGGGTGTTGTTTAGGATCCCGACAGGAGGATGGGTGCCCCCTGGTGGCTAGGGAGAACTTGCCTCACTGAGCTTGTCGGCACAGAATGCCAATCTAGCCTTTTGGACAACTAGGTAACAATCATGTACTCTACTGCAGCTCTTTCACACCCATCACCTGGTGGATCTTGGGTCCCCTCTTTTGGGGATCTTAGGTCTTAAGGGGACCTAAGATCTTGGGCTCTCTGCCCTGCCCAGCTTCCCAGACAGCTCTTGGTCTTGGTCTTCATGACAGAAGTAAACAAGAAGCAGCCTGGGGGATCCTAATACTAAGTCTCCGCTAGGGGTAGCACGGTGCTGCTTGTCCACCTCCACTCAGCACTGGGACTTCAGAAGGCTTTATCTGACAGAGAAGGTTAACACTCCTTGGTATTAGCGTCTTTTATTTGCAGGAGTCTAGGAAGACCATGCAGAGCCCTCGCCCTGGCGGGCAATCTCTCCAGCCTCCAGTTCCCTGAAGCCAGTAGAGCTGGGTAGACGGATTGCGGCACCCACTTTTCAGAACTGCTGGGAAGCTATGACCTCTGGATTTTCATAGTAGTTAGTCACTTTGCTGGTCATATTGGAGTTGTTGCAAGCCCTGCAGGGGCAACAACTACTCAGCAGGTGGTCCCAGGGCTCCAGAGAACGGAGCCAGAGAGGCAGCCAGGCCCAGGATCGGAGACAGCGAGGCAGCCAAGATGGCCGGTGTTTTTGCAGGACATTAACCAGGATGATAAGGAGCACCAGCCCCACCAGAGGACCCCCCACTGCAGCCAGCACTGAGTCCCCTGCCAGGGAAAGTCCAAAGGCTGCCAGGGGCAGTATCAGGAAGGTGAATAACAGGTAGACAATGGCTACCCAGCGGTACTGGGCAGTCAGGTTCCCAAAACGCTTCGCCAGTGGAATAGGTAGTCTCAGGACAGGCACTAGGTACCACAGCAGTATGCCAGCCAGGTTGAAGAAGAAGTGGATGAGAGAAACCTGGTAGGCAGGAAGAACAAGAAGGGGTGAGGAGCTTGGATCAGATGACATGGGCCACCTGGGCTCTTGAGCCAGTCCGTGGTGGCTCATGCCTTTAATCCCAGCACTCAAGAAGCAGAGGTAGCCTGGTCTACAGAGATAGTTCCAGGACAGGCAGGGCTACACACACACACACACACACACACACACACACACACACACACACACACCCCAAACTTGTTTTGAAAACCAAAAACCAAAACAAACAAACAAAAAAAGAAACTCTCCTTTTCTCTGCTCTGCTTAAGTCTGAAGCTTGTCTGTTGTCTCCTGCCGAGTGGTTCAGACGACCATGTAGGTGCAGCCAGAGTAGGCTCATGCTCACCACACAACACCACATTTTAGAGATATGCTATGCCAGCAGCTGTGTGTTGTAACATATTCCTGCTGCTGTCAGAGACATGTGGGGAGGTTGGACAGGGACCACAACACATGGCCTTTCTGTGAGTGAGTGAGTGAGTGAGTGAGTGAGTGAGTGAGTGAGTGAGTGAGTGAGTGAGTGCTGGGAGAGAATGGTGCAGGGCCAGGAGGATGCAGGGGGGAGGTAGGGAGGGCTAGGCTAGCGGGTTTTCCTAGGAGTAGCAGCTAGTGCCACCCAGGGTTTCAGAATCTGAACCTGTCCTGGGCAGAAGGAAGTTAGAGTCAGAACCGTGGACCGAAGACGAGGTGAATTAGAGAGTCGGAGCCTGAATAGGACCAAGAGTGAGGCACAGAGCTTTGAAATTTGGGGCTGGGGGAGACAACTTAGAGGCAGAATCATGTCTCATCTTAGATGGTATGATGTAGGTAGCACAAGTTCACAGGTGAGCTGGGGCATCCCCAGGATGGGGTCTGGGAAGACAGGAAATTCTTCAGCTAGTGATCTTGGTACATGGAAGGACAGGAATTTGGGAACAGTCAAATTAGAAGTGTGGACCAGAGGGCTACTCTTGGATACCCTAGAGGATATGGTGAAGAGCCCAGGATGGAAGGGCCAGAGGAGCAGTGGGAAGCTGGAGGTGCTGCCAGTGATAGAGGGGGCAAAGGGCACAAGATGACCACAGGTCATTCTGGGAAAGTAGTCCTGGGAAGGAAGAACTGAGGCTAGGCTATGAGGTGCCTGCAGTGTCCCCTGGATTGGGGGCTGCAGGCCTGCGTTTGGAGTGTGAGGAGCCCAAGGAGAGCGGTACCCAGCCTTGGCTGTGCTGGGAACAGGGAGGGTGAGGGCAGGTACCTGGACTGCGAAGAGCAGCATGTCTGCAGGGCTGGCCAGGGCAGCCAGTAGGGCTGTAGTGGTGGTGCCGATGTTGGAGCCCAGAAATAGTGGATAGGCCCGTTCCAGGCTGATCACCCCAACCCCTGGAAGAATGAAGATTCACCAGGGGCTCCAGCCCAGTTCCCCCAATCCCAAGCCCACTGCCCACTTTGGCTTACCCATGAGAGGTACAATGGCTGCTGTGAATACGCTACTGCTCTGAAGCAAGAAGGTTAGGCTTGCACCAACTAGGATCGCCAAGTAGCCACTGAGCCAGCCGAAGGGGAAGGGGAAATCTGCGGGTGTGCAGGGTGGAAGGCAGTTGGGTCATTTTTAATTCTCTGCCTCATCCTCCATCCCAAGTCCAGGACCTGTGTACACCCACCTGCATTGATGACAGTTCTCACAGTCTGTGCAATGTGGCCCTGGAGCACAGAGTTGAGCAGCTTAACGATGAGGACTAGACAGGCACAGAGCACCAGCAGAGAGGCCGCCAGGAGGATGAAGCCCACAGCCAGGTCAGTGAGCCCTGAGCCCACAAACAGGTGATTGCCTGTGGCAGGGCAGGATGATGAGTAGGGGGGAGTCAGAACAGTAAGCAGGGCCGGGGCTAGGACTGATGGAGGTTCTCACAAGGCACTCTGTTCTCCTCTGGAGTTGATGTGGTATTCCTCTCTGTGCAGGGGTTGAAGACGCTGAATTCCTCATTGCTGTCCTGGGGCTGAGGGATGGGAAGGACTCAGGCCCAGGCTCACCGCAGGCAGACGGGGGTTAAGAGGTTCAATATCAAGCGGGTAGGATGACTTAGCAGGTCAGAGGTCAAATGAGCAATGGGATCAGAGGCACCTCACCTTCTCCTCCCTGATGCCACACCATTGCTTAATAAGGCTGCTGTTAGTGGTGTTGCTGGTAGCGCTGCCAGTAATCACGCTGCTATCCAGCTGGTAGACAGAGGGGGCATGATTATGTGTCTGGTACTCCCGTCCCTCCACCTATTACAAACCCTCTTCTGTTCCCGTTCATGACAGGGCTTCTGCCTCCTGTTCTTCATCAGCCAGGCACAGGTACTTTCCTATGGCACATCTGTCCTCACCTGGATGATGAGGTGTGTGAAAGGCTGCGTCAGTGCCTTGAGGATGTCGGGGGCCCGCCCCCCTGGCTGCAGGCTAGCAGCACCCAGGGCCAGTTCACTCAGCCTCTCTAATGCTGATGTGGCGCTCTCCAGCGGCAGCAATACCAACACTGTAAGCCAGTTGAAGATGCCATGCACAGCCGAGCCGCTGAAGGCCCTGCAGTCACACAGGGCAGGCTGTCTGTCTGAGCAGCCTCTACTGAGGCCAAGGAAGACCCAGCCTGGCCCTTCAGCCCTGACTCACCTCTGGAACTCATCCCGGTCCCCTGACTGCGCCATTGAGACCAGGGTGCTCGTGATGGAAGTGCCCACGTTGACGCCCATGATGATAGGCACAGATACCTGGACAGTCAGCACTGTAGGGGTGCCATTTCAGCAGCCCTGTCTGTCCACCAACCCACCCACCTGCCCTAGGAAAGAAAGGTGCACTCACACTTAGAGGCCACCATGCTGACCACTATAGAGGAAGATGTGCTGGAACTCTGTACAAGGACTGTGACCAGCACACCAATGACCAAGCCAGCCACGGGGTTGGACAGCACCACATTGTCCTTGAAAATGTCTCCAGCCATTTTGCCTATTCCCCACAGAGAGAGGCAGTGAGGCTGTAAAGAGCTGACTTCCCGTCCCCACCCTGGCCTCCCTCCTGGTCACTCACTGCCTAGCAGCTGGAAGGCAGAGCTGAGGATGTCCAGGGAACAGATGAAGAAGTAGAGGCTTCCCAGGAGTCCACATGCCTTGAGGAAGCCGATGACCACCTGGCAAAGTCTGCTGGCCATGCTGACCTCTAGGGACACCCGATAGGACTACATTTGGCCAGCTGGCTACTGCCCAGCAGCAGCAGCACCCCTCCCCGCACCACACCACACACACACACACACACACACACACACACACACACACACACACACACACACACACACACACACTTTGTTCCCTGAGAACATGGGCTATTTCCTGTCACCTCTCAGGCAGAGCACAGGCTCCCCCTTCTGTCCCATTGGGCAGGAACCCATGTCTTCTTGTGTTCCCCAGAGTAGAGTCTGTGTCCGCCCTTTGTCCTCCCCCATTCCTTTGCCATACAACTAAGCCCATGACCTTGGAGGGGGAGTCCCAGAATTGGAACAATCAACAGTGAGTAAAAGTAAGACAAGAGGCTGGGTGGGGAGTTTGCACTCCATTTCAAGCAAATTAATGTAGATTTCTATGAGGTGTGTTCGACTAAGTACCAGCCTATACTCTGCTAGGAAATAAGAAGCCAAACACCTGCCTGCATGCTGTCTCATAAAACCCAGACCTACCTTTCAGTTGGCCAGTGTTCTTCAGCTGAGGGAAGGCCCAGGAGTCTGTGCCTCCCTCCTCCAAGCCTGGGCTAGGACTGGAGGTCCCTGGAGGGGACAAGTCAGGTAGGGCTGTTTGTAGACCACCCCCGCTCCCAAGGAGGAGGACAAAAGGGAGCAAGAGATGGAAGGGGCCAGGGCACAAGGGGCCATAGGTGAGGAGACTCCAGAACTCTTCCAAAGGGTAGCTAGAGAAACCTCATTTTGCCTAGGCTAGCTGTCAAGAGGTAGGGACCCTGGGGCGTCTGATACCTGCATTTCTCAGATTCCGGTCCACCAGGTCAATCGTGTCCAGAGTAGGATTGGGGAACTGGCCACCAGCAAGGGAATGAGGCATGGATTTCAAGCAGAGAGACACCCAGGCCCAATCCTAGATCTGCTGAGGCAAGGCAGGAAAGAAAGAGCTGGTGGTTCCTCCTCCACCAAGCAGCCTAAAGTCAGGCCCCTGACCTGAAACTTCAGCCGCAGCCCCACAGATCTTGGTGGCTTTCTCCCTTCCCTCTGATCACAGACAGATGGCTAGAGTGACCTCAGGTGGTTGTCAGGCGAGCCCAGTCTAGTTTTAGGGGGCAGAAGACAGGCGTCCACTGGATCCCCAGCTCCCTTACTGGTCTTGGCTAGAAGAGGTCTTGACGACAGCTGACTGAGGGTACAGGGTTCTGGAGCGCTGGCTGGAAGTAGCTGGTGGTTAGAGAACCCTGAGATTTCTCCTATCAAGTATCAGTGAGAACACTGCAGATGGTCCCAGCTTAGACTTTGGTATTTGATACCAAATAAGTGACTTGATAAGTCTTTGCTTGATAAGCGCCCCACCCAACCCACCCCCAACTTAGGAACAGGGCTTGGGAGCCCCCTGCCCATGTCAGGTCCCTTATGGCAGCTCTGAACCTGGAACTCTGAGTCTTAGTCTATCCTGACCCCTTCCCTAGTGCTTGGGCTCAGCAGGTCCTTTGTGTCCCCTCCCTCTAGGCTGCCCCTATGCTCATCTCACTTGCTCTAAGGTCCTGGGGATTCAGAGTGGTGCCCAAACCCTGGTCTTGGTGATCACTCAGCTCTGGTCCAGTGTCCCATAGCTTGGTCTAGTTCTAGGAGCTCCTACCTGCATGTGTGGTGAGGGGGCACCAGCGGGAAGGAGAGCAGCACGGAAAGCTGCAGGTCAAAGATCTGCCCAGTGCGCACATGACCTGCTGTGTGTGGAGCCCCATTAATGTTTACCCAGGAGCTGGGGCCCCCAAGGGGAGACCCTGCCTGGCCTTATTCAGACCCTTGTCACCCTAGGGCTAGGAGTTCTGAGCCCCCCAGTCCAACTGTCTTGGGGTGGAACTTGTTTTAGGGATGGGCAACATCTGGCCAGGAGCATAATAGAGCTAGACACTGCAGCCGTCAGTAGGCATCTGATACATTTAATGGACACTCTACACCACCCAGGCAGGAAGCTCTCATTCTGCCTGGGGCTGCCTAGGGACCCCAGGAGAATATTTCCCTTCTCTTTCTGTGTTCCTCTGAACTCTGCAGACCTTATCATGGTCATCTATGCACCAGACAGAGACAAGAGGGAAGCCCTTTGCACCAGGTGGGTGTGGAAGATGGATTTCCTTTGGTGGCCTGAGAAGGTACCCAGGCTCTCAGGTCAGCAGATTGGAATCTGAGTTTAAGGGTAGGGTTAGATTCTGAAGAGCTTCCTGTGGAGGTCAGCAGGAGGGCCAGGACAGTCTCTGTCTGCAAAGATGAAGGGAGGAGGGCAGAACCCCTCCCCATCCCACAATGCTCATCACCTGAACCCTATCTATGTTTTCCCAGATGAGTGCTGTTCCGTGCTCATGTGCGTGTGAAATGTCCTGTCTTGTGGATCAGCTTCCTTCCAGCCCCTGGGATGGGGACTGGGCCCTCTCTTGCAAGCTATTTCCCTAGAGGCCCTTCAAGTTCCAGCACCCTGCTCTGCTCACTGCCCAGCTCCGTCCCTGGGTGCTTGAGGGACTTTGCCCAGGGAAGGAGTCTTCTCAATGTCTATTCAGCAAATTCTCCTTCCTCCCCATCAGACAACGACTCCCTAGGAACCCCCCCTCCCAGGGGCTCCTGAATACAGCTTCTTACTAGAGGGATGGAGGGGTACAGTTTTGGCCTGGGGGTTGTCAGTAATTTGTCATCTCTAGCACCTATAGAAGGTCTGTGTTATGGTCACAGAGGTAGAAGGAGGCTGGGAGTCTTGAGATAAAGATAATGAGTTGTGAGATCTCAGGTGAGACCTCTGGTCAGAGCTGGCTCTCTCGGCACCCTTCTTTGATGCCTGTCAAGAGGTATCTTTGTGTTGCAGCAGACCCTCGGACAGTACAGTGCCTATCTCGTGGTGGGAGCTCAGTGAGTACTATGAGTAGATGAACTATGTAAGACTCCAGGAACAGAGGAGGTAACCTGCCCTCCCTCCTGCCTCATACCTCTGCATGTTTAGAGTGGAAGACCTGCTCTCAGGCCAGCCACTCATATACAACCATTGTCTGGCCCTGTCTGGGCCCCTGAACTCATCCCCACAGACTCTCGGGAGCTATTCTCTGTGCTAAGTCCTGGGTTTACAGATGACATAGACAGCAGAATGTTGGCTAGCCAAACAATGTCAGGCTAGTCTGAAGTATGGGAATGTAGTATAATGGGAGGTCACCAGCCTACTGTGGCATCATGGCCATTGGCTCTGACCTTAGGCTATGGCCTGAGATGTCCCTGGTCAGGGTGGCACCACTATGTCGGGTCATGCAGGACTATGAAGGATGCCCTACTAGCAGGCTCTTCTGTTTGCACTGTGTATGATCAGCAGCTCCAAGGCAGGCACGCTGCTAGCACAGTTTCCTTTGTGGAGGTGGAGATAGCAAGAATTTAGACTTCAGGGTTCCCAGCGGGATACCAACATAGTCTTCCCCAGCTCCAGCAGCAGCATCCAGGCTGAGGAAAGTGTGGTTGGGGGCCCAAGGTAGGGTAGAGTCCGGCTGGCTGCTGAGTGATTGTAGTGCTGACTTTGGGGGAAACAGGGGACCTGGGTTCTATTCTTGATGGTTCCCGTTCAGCTTTGACTGCCAAAAAGGCAGCTAGGTCCAGGTCCAACATGCTCACCCCTCCTCGGGGCATAGGGGTACTTTGACGGCACTGTGGGCAAGGGATCCAGTGTTGTTCATGGGCTGGAGTGTCCAGCCGCCGCACGCATGCCTGGCAGAAGGTGTGGCCACAGTAGAGGCGCCGAGGCAAGTGTGTTGACAGGTCATAGGCAGAGTAGCAGATGATGCAGTCATTCCGTGGGGCTGTCAGGGCTGCCCCTTCCTCCAAGGCTTGGGTGCCTTCTGGCTGCAGCATCCTAGGGAAAGTATGAGGGAACCAACGGGACAACAGCCCAAGGTACAGGCCACCTCTGTCTACCTATGTGATGTTTGGTCCATGATGTCCCCCAGAAGACAGAAGACAGGGCTACGGGACTGATGGTGGTCTTGGGTGAAGACCCAGTCTGGGCATATCTCTTGTTTCTGTGGCCACCGGCTGAAACAGCACCCTATCCCACTGTTGAGACCCTTCCATGACTCCTCTTGCCCCACTCCTAGCCTTCCTGAATCCCAGGCTTCTCTTACCTGCATTCACTCCACCAGAAAGATATTCCCAGCTAGAGGATTGCAGGAGAAGGGGGTAGGGACCAGGGACACTTCATGGCTCCCTCCTTGGGCTCGCATTACTGGCCACACAGGCAAGACGGCTGGAGGCAGGTGGTGACTGCGTCAAGTGAGAGTGGGCTCCCCTTTCAGCCACAAAGAGCCTGCAACTGGATCTGATGCACCACCCACTGGGCAGGAGATAAGGTGAGCCAACCCCTTGCAGAATGGATTCTGCCCATCCCACCCCACCCCCAACTTCCTAGAGACCTGGCTCTTTCTTTTCCACCCTAGATGTCCCCAGTATTTATGTCCTCTCCATTCTCGAACTCTTCTCCCAGGCTCAAGCCCTCACTGATCCACCCTTTATGTTTTCTTGCTTTGGCTTGAGTGACGTCCACTCTTCAGCCTCAGCTCACATATCACCTCCCAGGGTACCTGCCCCTACCTCCTGCCAGCTCCATGGTAGGATGGATGCACATTCTTGTTAATTTGTGGTACTTCTCAGGATCACCTTCCTTCCTGCCCAGACTAGGTCTATCCTGTGATGTCATAGGCAGTAGCCTGCCCATTGGCCCTGAGGTGGCCCTGAGACACAAAGTGTGTCATTTCCCTCATCCCAGAAGCACCCCCCAAGCACCTCCCAGTTGACTGCCTATCTGATCCTCAACCTTTGCAATAGTTCAGGGAGACAGTCCTGGGAAGTGGGATCAGTTTTCCCTGTGATGAAGACTGGACAGACAGCACAGAATTAGGGGAACCCAGTTGTGTTGGGATAGGCTGGTAGGACCCTTAGGACTGTACATAGGGTTGATAGGAGAAAGCCAAATGGCAGAGCAAGTCTCTTTACTCATTTTTATCCACCTGCTTGGCAGTTTGCCTTTAAGACTGGCCAAACAAGTTCTTGTACTGGCCCTCAGTGACACAGGGGACAAGGAGCTTGGAGAGGAGAGTCAGGGCAACCTATCTGCCCATACCTGGAGCCCTCTACACGCTACACCTCTAGCCTACTCTCTTATATGACCTGTCTCTGCATCAGGGGAGGGCCAACTTCAGGAAGACTTGTTTGTCTTGTGAGGCCAGCTCTTCCTCCTTCTTCCCATGGTGCCGTGGCACTGCCCTGCCCCGGAAACACCAGGCTGCCCGGAGCTGGCCTCCTTGCACACTCCCTGCCATGGCATCTCATACATGTCCCCCAGCAGGCATCTTACACAGCTGGGACACACAAGAAGCAAACACTCCCCTCAGCCCTACTCTGCCTCATTTTCAAGACTTGGTATGTATCACTTGAAATAGGTTAAACAGCAGAGCTCTGGATTGTAGGAATTATCTTTTGTGGGAAACCAGAAACATGCCCTGGCTGAGGCTGGGAGGTGACTCACATTGGGCAGGGCTGGGTTCTGGGCCCTGGATCCTGAGCTCCCACTCCCTGAAACCTGTTAACACCAGCCCCACCCACCAACAGCCCTCCAATCTGATCCTCCCCCAGAGTATTTTCCCGGGGCCCCCCACAGTGGCAAGTATGGCATCCTCCTACTCTGTGAATCAGGTTAACCTGTTTACTATCCCAGCTTCAGCTCTAGGGAGAACAGGGAACTGGCCCAGGGCAGCGGACATATTTCCACCAACAAGCCCCCGAGTGGACTATGATCTGCAAGGCCCCTAAATTATGGATGTCATGGGACAGTAGTTTTCTAGTCTCTGGAAGGTAACAGAGAGTCTGGGAGCCTACTAAGGAGATTGTATTTGTGTATGTTGAAGGCAAAAGTAGTTTCAAGAAGAGGACTCTCTCCCAAACGGACCCCTAATTAAAAAAAAAAGAGTCACTGGCACGATGCTCACCCTGCTTTATTACCAAAGTCTTCTAGGAAGTGAAGGGTGTCCCTATTTCCGCCAACATGGCTTGTGGCTGGGACCACATTCCAGAGGGCATCGGCTGAGCCTTCCTGATGGACAGGCTTCCCTGTCCAGGGTAAGAAGTGGCTGATGCCCATGACAATGGCCACTCCTGATGCGCAGCACCACTTTGGCATTGAGCAGAGGCCCGGGTCCCACAGCCCTAGAGGTTGGACAGTCGGCTAGGAGATAACACAACAACTGTGACAACGACAGAACCGGGGGCAGTGGCAGCAAGTACAGCAAGGAAAGCAGCAGCAGTGGTGGGCAATGTCATCCCCACGGCCCACAGGCGGCAGGCCGGCATAAGTCAGTCCTGACGGACGCTGCCCACTGCTATAGGGATTGCAGGGTGACTGCCAGGTCTGTTGGCTCTGCTCAGGAGTAGTACCTTTAATACCCTTGATACCCTTGGGCCCTGAGGCTTCAGCAGTTTGCAAGAGGCCCTCTGGCTCTGGGGCACAGGTTCCTGAAGGCAGAGGCTGAGTCTCAGAGGAAGAAGATGAAGAGGGAACCTCCTCTAACTGCCCAAGGTCAGTTCGCAGGTGAGCCCGAGGGATGCTGATGTGGGCATATGGATTCTTCACAGCCATCTCATGGGGGTCCATGGCCCAGGCTGCAGAGGTGAGCAAAGACACATACATAGATTTAGGGAAGAGAAAAGCTGCTTGAGAACCTGTAGCCCAAGAAGACACCCATCCAGGAGGAGTCTGCCTTGTGAAGAGCCATATCACTGAGGCATCTGCATGCAGATATGGAGACATCAGAATGTATACAAGGCCTATGAGTCTTGGAGGTAGATCCAAGTACCCAGTTGCCACCCTCCACCAAGTATCCAAGAAATGCTCCTGGATGCAGCTGAGGGTGGGGATAAAAGACTAGAGACACTGGTAGCTGGTCCAAGGGAGAATAGGGGCCATACAGGAGGTACCTCTAACAAGTTAGTCACTGGGGCAAGGACTCACCTGCGGCAAGCAGCAGCAGTGTTCTAGTCCTCCAGATCCAGGTCTCGGTGCCTGTGAGTAGAGCTACCAACAGGTGCTTTTTCCCTCCTAGAGAGGGGTGGGGCCTGGGGGCGGAGCTCAAAGATGGGGTTCCCAAGATCCCAAGAAGCCTCAGCAACTAGAGCACAGCAGCCAGTCACCCCTCATTCCCAGATGGGTGGAGGCCAAGGCTTGGGCTTTAAGGGGCATTTGCCAATCTGGGGTGACTCAATCACAATTCATCCGAGCATGTCCTACCTCCTTGGGTCATGGCCCCAGAAAGGAAGTAGAGGCAGGCCTTCAAATTCTGGGGCCTTTAGATAGGCTGGGGCTACCTGGCCATTGCTCACATCTCTACATCTCCTTGCTACCTACCACTCATACCCAGCAGATACTGGCATGCTTGAAACTACTTAGGGGATTGTCCATTTTTCTAATTAAAAAAAAGTTTGATACAATTTTGTAGATAACTTTACTTATCTTACCATTGGAGGCACGGACTTCATACATAATTGACATTTTCACCTTGTTTCTGATACAGCAGTTTCCCCGTGGGTGAGTTGGGGTGAAAGCTCCCCAAAGTTTTCTGCCCCCTGCACCCATTCTTGGCCCTGGTACCCTTCTGCTTTTTCAGCTTTACCTCGTCACTCATGGGGGACACGAAGAATTAACGGTGGGGCTGGGGGCGAAACAATAGTTGCCAGTTTATGGGCCAACCGGTGGGCTCCTCTGGGTCTACAGTGGGACCGCTCGGACCCTATTCGGGAAAACATGAGGAAGGAGAGACCAAGTAGGACAGGACAGGACCAAGTAGGACTGGGTAGCCTGCGTGGAGCCAGCCAGACAGGTCGAGCAACTTAGCAGTAGAAGGAAATGGGTCTGGGGGAAACACGTTTAAGAGGTGGAAAACGGAGCTCTCTACGTAGGTAACCCTTAACCTTGCCCACCGCCCCTGTAGACTCCGCCCCTAGCCGCGAGCATGCGTAAATCCGACCGAGGTGCCCAGTGGAAACTTAATTCCCCAGAAGCCTTCGCGCTCCAGGGTTTCCCCAAAGACCCGGTTTGGATGGATCCTTAGCTTGCTTCGCTCGGCTCAGAACAGTGGCTGAGGGGGTGGGGGAGTGGGGGGGGGGAAAGCTTATTCTACCACGGGGCGTGGCTTCGTTTCACGGGGCGGGACCCTGGGCAAAGGGTGGGGCCGTAGGTAGCCCGGCGGGTGGAGTGGGTGGGTCAGTGAGCAGAGCCCTCGTGGGAAGGATGGGCTCATTCATTCCTTTCTCTGGTCACAGCTACCTGAGTTATTCTAGCATGATGCCAGGATCCCACCTGACGCCTCCCCTCCACATGCCCGTACCTGACCCCTACCTGGTCTTGCTGAAGGAGCCATGATGTGCTGTAAAGTCTGGCCCAACTTTGGCTCCCCAGGAACACTGTTCCCTACGTCTGGATTGTACAGAGAGGAGCTGTGGCCTGAAGAAAATCTGGGTTGTCCAGGGTCAGACACAGGACTCAGTGTTGGTCACAGGTATGGCACCATGCTGCATGGTGGCCATGAGATGGTACAGAATGGCACTCTGAACATGTAGACACCCTGGTCACCAGCCTGCCCTTTGTTCTTTCCTCACGGAGGGCTCCCCTGAGGCAAAGGTGTAGTCCAGGTAGAAGAGGACCGGGTAGGAGGAGGAATGGGCCTCTGCTGGGTGGGGTCGGTCTAGTACATAACTGTGAGACATAGAAGCACGTGCTGACCTGACAAGAAAGGGCTACTCCACCCTAGGCAGGTGAGTGCTCAGTGGGCCCTCCACCCAACACGTGGACTGCCAGCCTGCCCAGGTATTTCCAGCTCTCCACCTCCGGTCAGTGCACCGGCTGAGGCTCCTCGTGACTATCCCAGCTCCTCTCCGTCCACTCCTCTGGTATCCGCTTAACCCCTTATCTCTTTGGCGGTCAGATCGCCTTCCTAGAGTTGATGAGTGCTAGGTGCGGTGTGGATACGTCTGTGAGTTGGAAAACTCCTGGCGTCCACACAGGGGGTGTGTCGGGGTTTGGAGTAAAAGGACCCTGCCCCTTCCGAGCTCGAAGGGTAGACCAGATACTGGCGGAACGCTGGGACCCCTGCGCGGGCATCGTGAGGCTCAAAATGTGAGGGAGGAAAAAGTGAAGGTTTCTCTTCGAAAATTCGGCGGAGGATTTGGCCCCTCGGAGTGTCAGTCAAGAGGAAGGGAATGCTGGCGACACGGGGAGTCCGACCCGCCGGTAGCTAGCTGGGAGGTCGACCCTGGGAGCAGAAGCCAGGCCAGGAGTAGAACGAGGGGCGGCTAGGAGACTGGCCCCGCCCCGTGGACCCCGCGCGGGTCCCCAGACGGGGGGTGGCGCTGCGGGCGCGGGCGGGCGCCGCGCGCACTGCGGTCCCCGCGCCTCCGCCGCAGAACGCGCCACGCACCGCACGCACCTGCCGCTGCCGTCGTCGCCGCTGTCGCCGCCGCCGCGCCGAGCCTTGCGTCCAGCACCAGTGCTCGCGCCCCTGGGTGCCGCCATCGCCTGAGGTCGCCGCTGGAGCCGCGAGAGCTATCGGAGCGTCTAGAGCCGTAGAGGCAAGGTGCGAGCGCCGCATCCGGGCCTGCCTTTGAGACAACCTCTGCTGCTGCGGCGGCGCAGCCAGGGAACGCCAGGCTGGGGCAGGTGAGCGGCGGGAGGGGGGAGGAGGGGCGGGGGTCAGACGCATCATTCCTTCCTACTCTTATAGGGTCAGTCCTCCGGACGGTGAATCTGGCCTCGGAGGGCATCCTGGGGAGGGGGTTGGGTTCAGAATTCCGTGAAGGCTTGCATCTCACGGATGAGGTCAGGGTCAGAGGTCGGGCACTCTGTCCTTTGTGCAGGGCGAGGGTGAGGGCGAAGTGAGGTGGGCTCCGTGCTGCCCGCATGCTGTCTCTCACCCGCAGCTCGGGCCTGGTGCAGGCCTCTCCATTGCTGTTGCCGCGGAGCCTGCAGCCCAGGTCCTCCGGCAGCCAGGGATCAGGCTAGCTGCCTTCCCTGGGCGCCCTGTCCTGGAGCCATGGGGCCCACCTAGCCCCTGCCTGCCCAGATGTCCCGGCCCAGGGACTACTGACCTCTGCTGCAGGAGGAGGCCCCTCCACGCCCCCTTGCCAGCCTCAGCAGACAGAGACCCTGGGTGAGCCCCTGGGTGAGCCCCACAGCCCAAGACAGCCTCCCATACCCCCTTGCCCCCGCCTGCTTCCCCCTCCCCCTCCTCTTCCTCCTCCTCTTCGGACTGAACCAGATAAGCCATTGTGGCCACTGGGTGGGGGCCTGCCCCCCAACCTGTCACCCGCTGCCCCTTGCAGTCCACGGAGTAACCGGGGTCCTCACCAGGCCTGGCAGGACCAGGATGCAGCCCCTTCTCTTCCTCCACGGCCCCACCCAACACCCCCACCTGTGCCAACGTCCGGTCTGACTGTAGAGAGCCGGATGCCAGCTGACCCTGGGCCCGAGGTGGGCAGTGGATGGCCGGGCCTCCTCATGTCCTGCCTGAAAGGCCCTCATGTCATCCTCAAAATGGAGGCCATGAAGATTGTCCACCCTGAAAAGTTCCCTGAGCTCCCGGCGGCCACCCCCTGCTTCCCACCTGCACCCAGGCCCACTCCCACCCTAGCACCCAAGCGTGCTTGGCCCTCAGACACAGAGATCATTGTCAACCAGGCATGTGGGGGAGACATGCCTACCTTGGAAGGAGCACCCCACACTCCACCCTTGCCAAGGCGGCCCCGCAAGGGCAGTTCTGAATTGGGCTTCCCCCGGGTGGCACCAGTGGATGAGGTCATTGTAAATCAATATGTGATTCGACCTGGCTCAACAGCCTCTGCACCTTCATCATCTGGGCCAGTGATAGCAGGTGAGCCCCTGGAATGCCCCACCTGTGGGCACACATACAACGTCACTCAGCGGCGGCCCCGTGTGCTGTCTTGCCTGCACTCTGTGTGTGAGCAGTGCCTGCAGATTCTTTATGAGTCTTGCCCCAAGTACAAGTTTATCTCATGTCCCACCTGCCACCGTGAGACTGTGCTTTTCACTGACTATGGCCTGGCTGCACTGGCTGTCAACACATCCATCCTGAGCCGCTTGCCTCCTGAAGCCCTGACTGCCCCATCCGGTGGCCAGTGGGGGGGTGAATCTGAAGGCAGCTGCTACCAGACCTTCCGGCAGTACTGTGGGGCTGCATGCACCTGCCATGTGCGGAACCCACTATCAGCCTGTTCCATCATGTAGTGTCCACCTGCCCACTACTGCCTGCCGGCCCTTGCTCGCCGCTTCTTCAGGGAACTGGCCCTGTCCTGTTGCCCGCTGACCCTTTCTCACCCACTGTGGCTTCTGGCCCTACCCTGCGTGGCATTGTCGCTGCAGCCAACTTTGCCATTAAAACTCTTTGCCAAAGTTTGCACTTGTTCACTGATTGAAGCTTATTCTTGTAGTCTATGCCTAGGTCTGAGCCTAGGGTAGGTTCCCAGGGGTGTAGCCCAGGCAGGGTCTAATTAGGAGCTGCCAGAGGGTGACCCAGCTCCATTCAAGGTTGGCCTCTACTTGTTGAAGGCCAAGTTGGGCCAAGTATACTGCTCAGGAGGCCTGGGACTAGCTGTGAACATATTGGCACAGAAGACTGTGGTGCACATGGGGCTATCATCCAGCTAGGCCGACAGAACCTTCTTCTGTGTGTGGTGATGCTCACTGCTAATCCCAGCACTCTGGAAGCTAAGACAGGAGGATTGTGAGGTCAGCATGGGTTACACAGTGAGGACCCCCCCCCCCCCCAAGTATCTTTCTTCTGGCCAAGGATGTGCGGCAATGGCATTTAGCCAGCATGAGTAGAGGCTTACAACTGGCTAAGATCATAGCAGGGACAAGGACCCAGCTGTCTTCTGTATGGCACTGGTTTGTCTGTGACTAGACCAGGAACCATTAAAGGATGTGAGTAGAGCTGCCTGGATGGCAGAGATGGAGTAATAATGAGGATGACTGTGGTAACAATGGCATCAGTACCAACTGTTTATTGAGAGTCATTCTTATGCTAGGTATAGACCAAAACATCCCACCTTCCATTGTCACCAATACGCCATGAGGTGGGCTTACACTTGTCTTCACCTCCCAGGTGAGGGCTCTTAGTTCAGTGACATGAATTGTAGTCAATTAGAAACAGAGCCTGACCTTGGTCCTTGGAGTACAAAGCCAATATTGATCCCAGCTGCTCTGGACTACCTATTTGGTAAATGTCTTAGGTTGGATGAAGAGCTTTTGAAGGCTGGGTTTATGCAGTGCAGGCCTCTCTTGCTAGCTACTCTGGCTGCTGCTGTGGTCTACAGGGACACACACCAACCTCTGTCTGGAACAGGTGAAAGTGTCTGGGCAGCTCTTGCCTTCTCCTTTAAACAGAATTACTGCTAGATCTTTGTTCACATCTGTGTCCACCCTCACCAGCTGGACCTCAGGAGCCAAGGCCTGTAAGTGCCCGTCCATGGCAAGCACATGGGGTTCTGTTCACAGCCCTTCCTGTTGAGCCAATCTCAGAGGCTGTCCTTGGCTTAAGTGTCCTTGGCTTTAGCCAGTATCTGGGATGCAGGGGTGTGTAAACACTCTGACTCAGGCTCTTGGGCAGGCCTGGTCTAGTGATTGGTGATAAGTCTTTGCTGATTACCAGAATCTGAGCATGGGCTTCAAGGCTTGGCCAACATCCTGAGTTCTTCTTAGTGGCTGGAACCGTCTAGGAGCATGAAGAGCACCCCTAATAACATGAGTGGCATGAAGATGAGAACCAGTCCCAGCAGTTCTAATGCCAGCAGGCTCAGCAGTGATAGGCGGCGGGCACAGGGGCCACGTTCCCGCAGTGTCCACAGCCAGGTACCTAGGCTGGGAGGGCAGGGTAGGAAGGGGAAGCAGCTTCTGCCTCCCACTGGCCCTGTCAGAAAACGCAGCTGGTAGCGGTGTTCTAAGGATGCCCAGGGCCCAGGGCCAGGACGCAGGGGTGTGGTAGATGCAGTGGGCACTGGACGCTGGGGTCCATCAGCTTGAAGCAGTTCCTCCTGCAGCTGACAGATCTCCCACTCTAGCATGGGTGTCTTCTGACGACACAGTGGACAGCACACACGGCCCAGGTCAGCTCTGGGTGTCATGCCTAACAGCTGATGCAGACAGCCCACACACAAGCTGTGACCGCAGTTCAGCAGGGTCGGGTAGTGTTCATCAGGCCCGTAAGGCTCAGTGCAGATAGGGCATTCCTCCTCTTCCTCTTCACCCTCTTCCTGTTCCTCCGTAGTTGACATGGCCCAGGCACCAGCTGGATCTCTGGCCCCCAGTTCATGCTTACTGTCTGGAGTCCTGGCACCCTGGGGGACCATGAGATTATCCTCTTCATCTGCTGGTAGCTCGCACAGTGGGTGCAGAAGCCCAGGACTCAAAGAAGCAGAAGGTGAGCTGGTGGGGGCAGAGCTGGTATCATTAGGCCCCAGGGTAGAACCACCAGAACAGGAATCAGGATGGGTAGATTGCGACTCCAGGGTGACAGCAGGAATTGCTGGGGGCTGTGAAGGTTAGTGTGGCTCTCAGGAAGAAGGCAGGGCTTGGTCCCCAGTCACTGGAGCAAGGACCTCCAGATATACCTTTGGTATTGGCTTGCTGACCCACAGAAAGTAAATTTCACTTGGGTCTCCACAGCGCTGTCTGCTCTTGGTATCCCAGGCCTAAGAGTGGTGTTGGCCAGGCCTGATCTCTGTTCCAGTTGTCGGACAAAACAGGCTCCTCAGCTCCCAGCTGCCCTTGGACTTGTCTGACTCCTCTAACAGGGTTTCTCTTTCCAGGGGTAGAGGCCCTGCCCATGGGCGGGCCAACTCCTATCACACCCCTCCACCTGCTCATTCTTCCAGCTCTTTGGGAAGGAAAGAATAGTGTGTTCCAGCACTTGGCTGGGACTTTCCAATAGTGCTCAGGGCCCTCTCTGTTTGGCCATTAGAGGACACGAGCCTGGATAAGCTGTTAAGGTTTAAGATCAGACAGAACCAAGATCTGCTCTCTAAGTACAAAGGGGACACCAACAGGAACACCCCAGACATCCAGGTGCAGTGTGACTCGAGCATAGGCATCTGACAAGGACATACATGCACACAGCCTGTGCACATGCCCGGAAGGGTCTTTGGCCATCACTAGCGATGCAGATAATCCATATCCCACCCATTACCCTAAAATCTAGGAGAAACAAAAAAAGCAAAAATGAGTAGCTACTCAGGCAGTTTACTTTAGATGTTTAGGACCTAAAGACAGATTGACTGACCTGCTCATTCTCAATGCTCAGGAGACTTAGGACCTTGGAGGGGAGGTGTGTTTCACCTGAGCCCACAGGTGTTGTGGCATGAATGGAAATAGCACCAGGGCAGGGGGCAGTACAGCTCTCAGAGGACTCCATGCCTCTTAGAGGCCTTAGCAAGCCCTGGTGGTATGGACCATAATGCAGACTTGGGCACAATGAAGGGGACTGAGAAAAAACCAGGAATGTATATTGCACTGGAGATGGGGGCTAAACGTGGGTGGAACACTGGGTTCTTCTAAGTTTGGCTGTATTCAGCTAGTCAGCTGGAGCCAAGAAGCCACACCATGGGTCTAACAAGTGTTCTGGGACCATCATAAGATAGGAAGTGACAATGGGCCCTCTAGACTTCAATAGGCTCTCCAGTGTAGCTGTTAGTCTGAGTGTGAGCTAGCAAATAGCTCCTCAGGCCCAGGTCTCAGTCTGGAAGCGCTGTGTCTGCTGGAGCCTGGCAAGGTAGGCAGCTGCGTCTGGGTTGGAGAGTTGTCCTTCTTCTTGAAAAATGGATGTCAAGGCTTCCGCAACATCCGTAGGCATATACTTGGCATTGCTGGAGGGACAGGCCTCAGAAAGCTCAGTGATCTTGTGACCCCAGTCCCTACTCCCCACCTCTGAAGGTTGGTCCACTCCTCTACACTCCCAAGTGGCCTTACCCTGCTAGGTAGAAGTAGGCGCCATGGTGATCCAGTAGTTCCCAGACAAGTGGTCCCAGTTCACGGAGTCGGTGCTGCACATACACCTTCTGCTCCTAGAGGGGGTCAGAGGCTGAGTTTCAGCCATCCAAACTCCTGCCCCATCTAACTTGCGCATACTCACCTGCTCCCGGGAGAAAGCGGTAACTAGAGTCAGACATCCTTTCTTCTCCAGTTCCTGCCACTCAGTCTGCCAGTAAAAGTCCTGATCCCGCTGGCGGCAGCCAAAGAACAAGAAGTTTCCTGGGGTACATAGGGTGGCCCCCCGTCTGGATGCAGGGATTCAGCCAGACCAGTCTCAGGGGTCACACTGCCCTAGGTGGGAATCCTGTACTCACCAGTTTGACCATGGGCCACTCGTTCTTGAATGATGGCTCGGAAGGGGGCCACACCAGTTCCAGGCCCCACCATGATAATGGGAGTATTTGGTGTCTCTGGGAACACTAGGCTCCCAGGCTGCACCCATAGAGGCACCCGGACAGGTCCTATTGCAGGAAGGAGATGGCAGGAAAGAGGTCAAAAGACAAGGTTGAGGTACTCACTCACTGGTGGGGCAGGAGACACAGGAGAAGCAGGGACTTGAGGCTACAGTCTCTCCCGCTCCCAGAAATATGGATTACCTTGCTCAGGATTCAGAGATGCTAGCCAGGAGGAGCAGAGGCCTCGTCGGGGCTCCTTGAGGCGAGTCTGGTACTGTACCACAGCCACAAGGATCTGTAGCCTCCTGGGATGAGCCTAGGGATACAGTGACAGCCCTGGCCTGCTAAACCACTCCTGCCTGTTACCATTCCCCCAATCAGAAGGCAGGCCCCGTGTGCAAACACCCTGCTCAGCCCCAACCTTCCCATAGCTGGTCTTCAGTTCTACTCAGAGTCCCTTACCAGCAAGGAGGAAGCAATGGAGAAGGCCCGGGGGCGGATCCGTGGGATAAGGTCCAAAAGGTAGTCTGGAGGAATGGCAGCCGCCGTGTGTGGAAAATCACACAGCACCTGGATAGAGGGAGTCTTAGCATAACAGCAGTGTGCTATGACTTAAGGAACCATACTCATCGCCCTGCCCACTAGCCCACCTCCAAGATGGTCCTGCGGGGCCGATTACAGTACTCCCAGAGCTCTTCCTGACCTCTGGCAGAACTGAACTCCAGCAGCTTCTCCCGCTCCAGCCCATGTGGGGACAGACAGGCCAAGAGCTCAAAGAAGGAACGGCGGGGCACGCTGGCAATGTCCAAGTACTGTGACACAAGATGCCATACAGTGCAGGGCTGGGGCAACCCTGGTGGGTAAGGGACACCTGCAGGAAGAGCACAGAGACTTGGTGGTCAGGGACATCAGGTGGTGCCCTGGACCTTAGGAGGTGGCACAACTCCCATGCTCACCTGGCTCCCGTGGCTTAAGCATGAAGAGCTGATTGGGGTCCAAGCACAGCAACTGGCAGAAGTGTTGGGTGTGAGTCTCAGAGTTGGAGGGCATTATTGATACGACATCACCAGCAGCAAAACTATATGGAGGAGAAGCCACAGATATGGAGGAATGGTGTGGGAAGAACATGGAGCTGAGGGGAAGGGGAGGATTACTGTGGGGGACACGCAAGAGGAAGTGAATATTCAGGCACTGAGCTGCCCAGTCCTCGGCTTTGGTAGACCCTTCTGACCCCAACTTACTGCCTACCTTTTCCGTGACTATATCAGCTTCCTAGGAACACATGGGCACCCTGCCTGAGTGCTTGAGGGCTTTGGCCCCTCACCTGATACTTGAGTCGGTGATGTCAAACTCAATCAGCCGAACATCCTGAAAATGTTGAGGGCCGGTGACCCGCTGGTTGGTGACCATAGGTGCTAAGAAGGGCTGTAACTCTGATGGGGGTCTCTGAGGGGCTGAGCTGGTTACATTTAGCTCCTCAGCCTCTACGCTGGGGACCTCCTGAAGAAACTGGAAGATGAACTTGGAGGGCAAGCTGTGGAGGAAATAGAAATATCAGATGTGCAGGGGCCACTCAACCATACCTTGAGGGGTAAAACCAACTCAAGGTCCCTTGTATTCATCTACCCAAGGTTCAGACTCACGGGACTCCAAAAGGAATCTCAGGTAAGTTGAGGGGCACTGGGTACAGAGCCATTATCTTCTTCCAAAGGTCTCCCAGCCAGGGGTCAATGGCAGCATCAGGCCTAGAAGAGAGCACAGGCATTGACCTCTGCTGGCCTGAGACAAGATGGGGTTCCAGAGAGGGACACTGCAGCCACCACTTACCCCAGCTCATGCTGGTCATCACCTAGACATGGGGGCAGGAGGGCACTGCCTCCTAGTTGCAGCAGCCTACGATGTAGCTTCTTGGCCACGAAGTTAAACCTGTGGAAACAGCAAGGCTGGCTGGGATAACCACAGCGGAGAGGACTTCTTGGTCAGTAAATAGCACAGGGCTTCCCTCAAGGGTTACTTCCTCAGCAGCACACACTGGCAGCATCCTAAGAGGGGTGAGGCTTCAGCTTGCAGAATCTAAGCGGCTGGAGCAACAAGGCCACAAATGGTAGGTTCCTGGATCTCAAGAAGATGCCACATGGAGGACAGTCTCTTTATTTATGAACCCATATTTCTGAAGTGACCAAGGTCCTGGACTCCCTTTGGCTAGGGCTCCAGTTACCATTTGAGATTGCAGGAACAGGCAAATAATCAAGTTTCCCTGTCTTATAGGGTTTTCTTTCTTTGGTTTGTAAGAGCCACACTGGTCCCTGCACCAGCTTGTCCTTTTGGGGGCCATATTCTAGCTGGACTCCCTCCCACATGCTCTGTGCATCTACATACTACCAGGGAGCAAAGCCTCCAGTAGAGCAAAGCCTCCTATTTTCTATCCTTTTTGGTTTAGTGAGATAGGATCCCACACTTTAGCTCAGGCTGGCCTACAGATTGTGGCAATCCCTGCTGTTTCATGGAAAATAACTGTCCCACCCACTGGTTTAATAAAAAGCTGATTGGCCAAAGGCAGGCAGGAAGTGTGGGTGGGGCTACCAGACTAAAAACTCTGAGAACAGAACGCCAAGCAGAACACCAGAGAGAATTCCAGAGAGAGGCCCGGAAGAAGCAGAGAAGAACTATGCTGCCCTAAGAAAAGGTACCGAACCGCATGGCTGAACAAGATGAGTCATGGGTTAGGTGAAAGGTAGAGAGCTAGTAAGTGATATGCCTGGGCCTGAGGCCAATCAGCCTAAAACTATAGTAAACCTCTGTGTGTCTCTGTGGGACTGTGGGACTGTGGGTCCACGGGTCTGTGGTCCTAAACCTTGAGGCTAGGCTGAAAAGTCCGGGCCAGAAACCTCATACTACAAATCCCCTCAGCCTTCTAAGGGCTGGAATTGCAGGTGAGTGAGCAATCATGCCCAGCTTCCATTTCTGTTCTTTTTAATCTAAAGTGATTAAGAACTCTGCCACGTCCACAACTTTTATGGTGCTGAAATGGCCCTCAATTCTGGATGATACTGGGCCCTATGAAAACACAAGTACTCAAAGTGCTGTTGTCTTAGGTATAAGATATCTACTTGCACCTTTGGGCAGAAATCCCTCATTCTCACCCGATGAAACACAGGATGCAAACAGCACTGCTTGTTAAGGAGCAGAGCTGTCCACAACCCTGAAAGAGAATAGCCATGAGCTGTCTCTCTGCCTAACGAGGCACTTGAAGCTAGCCGTTCATCTCAGTGCCCTTTCCTGGCTGTCAATACTTTATAGTATGTTTTGAACCTATGAGAAACAGGTACAGATTGGGTATCACTGAGCTTCATCATGCCCTCAATTCTGTGTTGGTACTCTGCCATCCTCCCTCAATGGCAGTCTTCTCTGTGCTAGGTTCTTTAAAGGATTAGGGTGCCTAAAAGGGACTATCTGCGGATAAGGTTTATCAGCCAATACAGTGCAGGGACACACAGTTTACAGTGGATGGGCACCTGGGTGCTCAGCTACCTGTTTCATTTCTTGCTTGATCTTAAGAACTTTCCCTATCTGGTCACCACATCCACCCCCTACTCACTTGGCATATGAGGAGTCTCCAAGGCCTAGAACAGCAAAGTCCATCTGACAGAGGGAGGTAGACAGCAGGCTCTTCCGGAATATGAACCTCCAGAAGTTCTGTAGCCACAGGAAACCATGTTAGGACTCCAGCTCAGGCCAGCTTTCTGTCTATCTGTCTGAGGCCCCAGCAGGGAGAGGATGGTGTGGAAGGAAGACCATTAGAGCCCACAAGGCTACACTGGCCAGTCTAGACATCTCTCCTTTGCATGGTGTGAATTACAGACCAGGAACCTGCACACAAAGAAAACTTATCCTAACTGTGTATTTTTCATAAATGGTGAGCGGAAGTGCAATGCCCCATGCTATTGGTGATAATCTAGTTACTGGGGCAACCTGATGGAGTATACTCAATAAACTATTCTTCCTATTCCGGCCCAAGGGGTGAATTCACTTACCACCCACCAATCACTTCCCTATCGCTGCAGAGGTGGAGCAGCTAGTCCACTTCCAAGGAGATAGGCTAGACAGAAGTTCTGACTGAAGTCTGTCCTGACTGTCTGACTCATACCTCAGACTCTTGCTTCACACTGACCTTTCCAGCTCATCAGTCCAGGCCACTACTGATGAGAAGCCAGTGCCACCCACTCATTGCCCTCTGTCCTGCTGGCCATCAGGTCATGCTGTTCTGTGAGTGCCCCTCTGTAAGCATGTGGTCACTGCCTCAGGCTGCAGTCTTATCCTCCCATCATGTGCCTTGAATTTCACCTGTCTTCACACCATCAGATTCATTCATTCATTTTCTCTCTGTGTATGTTCGTATGTGACCTATTTGTACTTGGAAGCTGATGAAAAAGCTCCAGGACATGCCTGTCCCACAGAGGGTTTTACCAACAGGGGATATGCAGAGCTCCTGCCCATATGTGGGGGGTGTTAGGCACCTTATGGTCCACAGACCAGAACACCTCAAACCTGAAGGAAATCTCTATTCCCTCAACTCACCCCCTTGGCACTTTCCTAGCTAATTTTTTTTTTTTAAATCAAATTCTTTACTTTTAAGACATAGTTTTGCTTGCAGCCAGTTTGAGGCTGGTCTCAAAATCAAAAGTACTTCAGCTTCAACCTCTGGAATGCTGAAATTACAGTTGAATGCCACTGAATCTGCTGATACTTTTTTGAACTTCTGAGACACCTGTCATGTAGGTGAGGGCAGCCTTGAACTCCTGAACCTTTCTACGTCAGTGTCTCTAGTACTTGAAATTATAGTCTCTGTTCCACATATACTGCTGTCCTGAACAATCATTCACCACTGGGGACACCTCTCTGGACTGGCTTTTATTCTTTATTTCACCTTTGATGGCTGCTACCCCTCTCAAGACTACTAGCTTCTTATTGACTCTCAGGAAAGGGGAACTCCTCCTGTTTGGCCATGACCATGCTAGCTGGCAGTGCTGGAGGAGATGCAGGCTGTTTTATCACAATTTTATTTTGGCTGTTTTAACAGTGACTCTTATGCCATGGCCCTCCTAGTACTACAGAGCTAACTGCAGTTCTTCTGGGTATCGGCTGGCACCTGTCCAACCAGATCCAGTCCCTCCACAGGTGGAACCACAGCGTATCCTGATTCCTGTGTTGTGATTCTGTCCTTTCTAGATCCCTCTGATGACTCTTATCTTTTTGGCCTCTCAGGAATGTGCCTGTTTAATTCTGCCTTGTGCCACCACCCGGCTCAAATGACGTGAGCACATTTGGTTTGTGGTGGTGCATTCCCCAGCCGTATTCTTGCCACCTTTAGACAGGTGGTGGCCTTGCTACAATGCATAGGGCCATTGTGTCACTTCCATAGTTCCTACAGCTTTTACCTTAAACCCAGTGTCTCACTGTGGCCACCCAAGGTTTTAAAAATGAATCCTCCTTCTCTCTCTCTGCAGCACAGTCTGTGGCTGGGGAATCCTCACCTTTCCGCCCTTCGCTCAAGACTGCTTCTCACCACCATCTTTCCCTGCCTTTTATTTATTTATTTGGGGAACAAGGTCTCACTGTGTAACCCTTGCTAGCATGGAAGTCACTACGTAGGCCAGGTTGGTGTCAAACTCACAGAGCTTCATCTACCTCTGCCTCCAAAGTGCTAGGATTAAAGGTGTGTTCCTTTCTTCCAAAAAGTGTCAAATTCCATGACCCCCCCAGAACATCTGGTATCTGTATTTTCCTGGTAATAGGCCATTTTTTAAAAACCATTGAGCCCTTTGAAGGAGAAACATGACTGCTGTGTCCCAGAAAATGCAAGAAATAAAAGTGCTTGAAAAAAAAAAAAAGAATGCATGTTTTCTGAACGTTACAACTTGAACTTCAACATATGACTCACACCAGATTCCTATGTAGGTCGAGGAAAACAAACAAAAAAAAATGGCTAAAAGTAGGGATCAAGGCTACTGAGTGGCTATTAAGAGCCATTTCTATCCCCAGATCCATTCAAAGTCACCTCTCATATACAACATGCACTGAAAGGCAGCTATTTTCTGTGTACCTTGGGACTCTCACAGCAATGAAAACGGGGTGAGGGTACACATCAGGCCAGCCTTACCTTCATGTTGTCAGGAGGGTCTCCTTGGCCTGTGGTCGCACAGACAAATATCACCAGGGGCTCCCTAATGAGGTTCGCCTCAAGGACAAGATACAGGTACGTGTAAGGTCTCTGACAGCCCTGATCAGTCCCTTCCCTGCACTGCTCCCTCCCCCAATCACCTAGGGTGACAAAGTGTTTGGAGAATTAGTCCCAGTGGCTACCAGCCCTTCTCTTTGTCAGGCCTCAACCTGGTGCCAAGCATCCCTCTCCCTTAAATCCGCCTGGAGCCAAACAAAGAGCCGCACTAAAACGTCCTCCATTAGAGGTCCAGTGGAGGGTCTCCGCCGCATCACCCGAGTCTCACCACCGCATAAGAGTCCAGCGCCTGCACGCGGCAACCTAGCCGCCGGCGCCGAGCCTCGCGGCCCAGCCTCTCCGCCTCATCCTGGGCTGTGCCAGTCTGACTGCCGAAAAGCACAAGCAGCTGCGGAACCTGCATTATCTCAAAAACCGGCCAGAACCGTAGACCCTACTAACTTCCTCTTTCCGCTGTCAACAGGAAGTGACGCGTTTAGGCTGCGCCCCGTGGGTGGGCGGGGATAGCGTCTGGACCACGGACGTACGCTAGCATCCCGTTCCGGGTTCAGGTTCGGGATCCCGAGAACGGTGGAGCGCTGGGGCCGGGGTCCAGGCCGGGCTGGGCCGCTTGCTGCCTCGCTGTGCAGCGGCGGCAGCAGGCGGTAGCCAAGCCCGCGGACGAAGGGGGCACGGCCCGGTGCGGTGCGCCGTCGGCCGGATTCCGGCCAGTAATAAACAGACACGATGTTGTTCTCGCTGCGGGAGCTGGTGCAGTGGCTGGGCTTCGCCACCTTTGAGATTTTTGTGCACCTGCTGGCTCTCTTGGTGTTCTCCGTGCTTTTGGCATTACGAGTGGACGGATTGGCCCCGGGCCTCTCTTGGTGGAACGTTTTTGTGCCTTTTTTCGCCGCCGACGGGCTCAGCACCTACTTCACCACCATCGTGTCTGTGCGCCTCTTCCAAGACGGGGAGAAACGACTGGCTGTACTGCGCCTCTTCTGGGTTCTCACAGTCCTTAGCCTCAAGTTTGTCTTTGAGATGCTGCTGTGCCAGAAGCTAGTGGAGCAAACTCGAGAGCTCTGGTTTGGCCTGATCACGTCTCCGGTCTTCATTCTCCTGCAGCTGCTCATGATCCGGGCTTGTCGAGTCAACTAGCCTCGTGCAAGGGCTGGAAATGGAGCACTGCGCAACTGGAGTGCTTGATCTCCCAGTCCAGATCCTACTTGTCGGCACACTGGAGGAGCTTTGGTCAGAAATCAGTGTCTGCTTGTGCCCAGTTTACTGTCCAGTTTTTCTTATATCTAAGATTGTTTCCTCAGCAAAACTTAAAAGTGAAGCCTCTATTATTAAAATTTATTTCTTGTTATTTTGAGAGTTGCCAGACAATACTGAACTTTTCTGACACTTGGAAACTGCATATAAGTAAAATATCCAGATAAGCTCTGAATATTTCCCATGGTGATGTGCCCCTTTATAAGCTTGTTCACTCAGCAGCACTGACCTCAGAGCTTACCCCCTCCATTGGTCCAGGCCAGACATCTTTATACAGTTGATTGAAAATGTAACAGAGCTTGCATCAAATCTTCTCTGTCCTGGGGAAGAATAGCCTTTTCTTTATTCCATTCCCACACAGAGACAGCAGACTGTTGAAAGAAAACATGAATAGGACCCTGTGTCCTCTGCAGTCGGCAATCTGAGGGAAAAAACAAAAACAAAAAACTGGTCTCAAGACATTACTTGATTTGCTGGCCCAACAGATTGCAGTTTAATGGAGTTTCCCACCACCTGGTGGCAGGCATCATTAATACACCTGAGACAGACCTCCCTAAGGGACCAAAGACAGGAATAGGTGCTGACATGCTCGTGGAAATGGATATTTACACATAAGAGCTCGTGAACAGCTTGAATTTATTGACCTAAGGTCTTTGATTTTATGTCAGTCACGTGCCAAATGAGACCATTTGCTGAGATGGAAAAAATGTTAACAATATATGCCTAGATATCTTAATGTTTGAGTAAAGTGAATGCTAAGATGTTCTTTGCCACGTGGACAGCTGTTCACAGGGTTGAGGTGGTTGGTGTACCAGAATGTATGGCTAGAGCACAATGGGGTGGGAGACTATTTTTGGAAAGTCCTTGTTTCTTGTTTTAAAAGATGGGTAACTTGCACCACTTCCCATCCAAGCTGAAAACAACACCCTTGATTCCTTGTTAGTGTATATAGCCATTGGTGAACTCTAATGACACCATATAGAGTTGACAATTATGGCCCAATGCCTGTTTTTATTTTGTTTTTGTTTTTTAATGACCAAGATCAGAGAATCGCTTTTACTTTATTTAAAAATAGGGTGTCATGTAGGTCCTGCCTCACATTCATTGTGTGTTTGTGTGTGTGTGTATTTGGTTTGGTTTTTTGAGACAAGGTTTCTTTGTATAACCGTGGCTGTCCTGGAACAACTCCTTTGTAGACCAGGCTGGCCTCTAACAGAGATCCACCTGCCTCTGCTTCCTGAGTGCTGGGGTTAAAGGTGTGTGCCACCAGCGCTCAGCTAGATCATTTTTTTTTTTTAAAAAAAAAAAAATCATTTAAAAAAAAAGATTTGTGTGTGGATATGCATCATGTGTGCAATGTCTGTGGATGCCAGAAGAGGGTGTTGGATCCCCAGGAATGAGTTATAGCCATACAGGTGCAAGGAGCCAAATCTAGGTCCTTTATGGGGCATCACGAGTTCTTAACACTGATGACCCCTGGGTCATCCTTTATTGTGGATGAAGAGACTGTCCTGAAGATGTAAGATGTTTAGTAGTGTGCCTGGTCTTTGCTTACTGGATGTCAATACCAGCCTTCATTTGCAATAACCTTAAAAGTTTCTTCTGACATTGCCATGTTTCCTGGTGTCAAAACTATCTTTGTTGAGAATCACTAGGCTAATAACTGCGTGTGGCTCTTTGCAGTGCAGGCATACTGCTCTGCGCTTCAGCATGGCAGCTTGTGCTTCCTTTGTCTGGGATGAACACCTAGACTTGTCTGCTTTGCCCCAGCTAAAGGAAAATGTCTCCAACCCAGGATAAGGATAATTTTTGTCAAAGCAAGATACAAACTGAATTTCGGAGCGGTTTTCCTTATTACACTTTTTAGATTTTGTTTTGTGTGCTCCCATTTTGTTTTATGTTTTTGTTATTGTTGCTTTCAATTTGAAATTGGGAAATCTGAGTATAGAAGCCTTGAGTATTAGAAGCTTCCTTTGGAGAAGTGATTTGAGGGGCTCTAGCACAGTAGCAGAGTGCTTGCTCAGCATTCCAAAGGCACTAGGTCCAATCTCTGTTACTACCAAGGGCAAATAAAAAGGGATTTGGGAAAGACTTCCGGATAGCTGAAATTCAGTTTATAATCTCCAGTTTAATGGAGTGGGCAAGTGGGTTGTCAAGAGTTACAGTTACAGTGGTGCCAGCTATAGACTGCCATGCAACCCAGAAACCAGTAAAAACAGGCATACCTAGGCTGAATTTGTTGTTTTAGCAGAGACTTACATACCATGAAGCAGAGTCCTTGGAAGGCATGTGGCACCGGAGGCAGCAGTGCCAGGCCTCAGCTGGCTGTGGGGCAGTTTAAAGAAAAACAGATTCCTAGACTGTAGTACCCAATTTTAAAGTGCTCCAAAGCATTGTTCTACTGTGTACCCTGGGAAGAGGTGTAGACTGGGCATTATGCAGTTCTGCCCAAAGACGCTTCCTAAAGGCTGTGAGGTTGTTCCCCGAGTCACTATGCCCCTTCCCATTCTTGGAGGTAGGGAGTTCAACCGGAGTAAGTGGGACCTACCCTTACCCTAGTTTTTGTGCTCTTCTCCCTGACAGAACTGCCTAAGTGTGTGAAGCTCTGCTGGTATGTGTAATCTGTTTGTATGTAAAATGAGGCTGCTTCCTTGGTGCCTCCTACACCCATGGGATACCTGGCAGGACCACAGATGGAAAGCTGTGCACCAAAGATACACATACATAGGTCTAATCAACAGGTCTGGGATCCACAAAACCGAGGTTCTCGAAAAAACATTTCCTGTCTGGGTGGATCTCAGAAGCGGCATTTCTAGGTCCTGAGGGGACTTTGGCCTTACTCTCGGCGGCAGTTCAAGGATTCCAGATTGGAGCAGGGGCTGGACCCAAAGGTGGAGGGGCCATGCTCTTGTGTACTGTCCACGGGAGCGAGACTCTTTCCCAAAAAAGCAGCATGGTTGTTTGAGTGTCGAGTAAGTCTGAACTGTACCAAGGTCATCTAGGTCGCAAGGGTCCACTGGGCGGATATGCTAAGGCCAGCCCTGCCTAATTGTGGTCCATAGGCGTCGGGTCCAGAGCGCAGAGGCGGAAGTGAGGGGCAGCCATTGAGCGGTGCTGGGGAGCGTGTACACTGATCTTCACCAATGGGGACTGGCCCGTGCTGCCGGTCGTAGTCCAATAAGAATGCTATAGGGGAGGGTGTAAGTGAGTGTTATCCAATCACTTGAGCCGCATACCTCTACCATTGGCGGGCAGTTGTGTCCTTGGGTCAGAGCGCGCTTGCCTAATTGGCGGCTACTAAGGGGGGCGTGGCATGGCGCGGTACTGAGGCAGGTAGCTGAGAGTCAGTCGGGCGAGCGGCAACCTGTGCAGTCCCGTCGGCGGCTGCGTCCGCAGCATGGCCGGCCTAGGGCGGCCGGGCCCGGGGCCGCGCACCGCGATGCCCGCCTGGAAGCGGGAGATCCTTGAGCGGAGGCGAGCTAAACTGGCCGCCCTGAGCGGAGGCGCGGGAACCGGAGCGTCGCCCGAGGGACAGAACGAGAAGCTGGTTCTGGCTGAGAGTCTGGGTCCTCTAAGCGAGAACCCGTTCATGAGACTTGAATCGGAGCGGCGGCGAGGAGCACGACCCGCGCAGCAGCTGCTGGAGCTGTACCGTCGCGTGCCCGGCGTGCGTACCATCCGAGCCGACAACATCCTCATCATCGAGTCAGCGCCTGGCTTCCCTCCCGCCGAGCCGCCCGCTGCGGGAATCCGCGCTGCCGAGGTAGTGGTGTACGAGGCGCCTCAGCCGGGACGTGTCAGCCGCCTGCTGGAGAAGTTCGATTCGCCAGCGGCGTCTGCATCTGCTTCCACGCGCGCTCCCACCAATCGGTCGTTGGCTCCTGCCCCATCGATGCTTCTTAGCCAGCCCGCATTTCCTATTTCGCCTCTCCCGGTTTCCCCGCGCGCAGTTCAGCGCTCCGCCTGTTGCGAGTCCTCGCACCCTGATGGCACTGCAGGCCCTGGGGCCCGGCGCAACGGCTTCCTACAGAAGACCGGCAGCAACTCCTTCACTGTCCACCCCCGGGGCTTGCCCCGTAGTGCGGTCAATCGCTCGCTTTCTAATGGACCCGTGACCCAGAAGTCCCCGGCGGACCCTGCCAATGGGTTGTCGGGCTCTCCTGCGACGGGCAAGTGGAAGCCAAAGGTGGAGTCAGAGGAATCCTCCCTCCACCCGCCCCCAAGCCCTGGGACCCCAAGTGCCACTCCTGTTGGGCCCCCTGCCTTCCCGGCGCCCAGCTCAACCAGTGCCACTCCCAACCAGCGCCGGTGGGTCTCCTCTGCCACCAGCGCCAATGACTCCTTCGAAATAAGGCCAGCTCCCAAGCCAGACGTGGAAGCTATTCCAACTGGGGACCTTCAGGCTAGGGCCCTGGCCAACCTCCGTGTTAACTCCCGCAACTCCTTTATGTTGATCCCCAAGCGTAAGGCCCCTGGGAACCATCTTTCTGAGGGGAGGCAGTCAGAGGAGCCAAACTGCGAGGTAGGCTGGGCCTCTCAGAGCCAGGGCCTCAGAGCCCAACTGGTGTCTACAGCAGATGGTGCACCTGCCCTAGAGAAGAATCCCTTGGCTGATGAGATGCAGTGGGCAGCTAGGGAGGGGGGCTGCCCCAGACCAGCTACAGCTGTCACAGACAGGTCAGTTAGGTGGCAGAGGTCATCCTCACCACCTCCATTTCTACCAATCACTGTTGAAGCTGAGGTGGCTGAGGGCTTGGGGGTTCCTAGGTTGGCCAAGAATGGCCAGGAGCCTGGGAAACCAGGACTTCCAGTCACTTTCATTGATGAAGTGGACTCAGAAGAGGAGGCCTCTCAAGAAGCCAAACTGCCCTCCTCAGGAGTTGATGTGTCTCCTCAGTACCACCTGCACCCTGCCAGGCCTGGACACACCTCAGAATTCCCAAACCGAGGCAACAACACTTTCATAGTGGTGCCCAAGAGGAAGCCAGAGATTCAGGAGCCACATTTCAGTCAGGCCAATGGGCAGTCCCAGCAACACGAGGTTGAGGAACAAGATGCTGATAGGCTCTCAGGACCCCACACTGTTGTGGAGAACACCCTTAAGAAACGCTACCCCACTGTGCATGAGATTGAGGTGATTGGTGGTTACCTGGCCCTGCAGAAGTCCTGTCTCATCAAGGCAGGCTCCTCAAGAAAAAAGGTAAGTGGTAGAGAGAGGGCTGCAGGCACAGTTGTGTCTGTAAGAAAGAATTGGGCTGTGTGGTTGTGCCAGGTCTAGGGCCCCTGTGGAGCTCTGATGGCTCAAGGCTGGGCTTGGTCAGCCTACTGTTTACCCTAGAGATTGGGAAAGGAGAGCTGGCCAGGTAGTGCAGAGCTCCTGCATCCCGTTGGAATAATTAATTCCAACTAATCGCAGGTGTACCTTCAAGAGAGAGCTTGGCCTGTTGGATCTGACTTGGTCTTTGATTTGAAGGTAGCCTGGCATATTCCCATGGAGTTTGGCTTGCACAGATATTCCGAGCCTGGATGTAAATGAGGAGATAGGCCAGTCATTCTTTGCAGATCCTCCTCACCCTGAGGTCAGTCTGGACACACAGCCTATAAGCCAATTGGAGGTTCTCAGCACCTTGGAAGATGCAGGAGCCAGAGCTTGGCAGACCTTTGCTTTCTGCAAGCATGGATTGAGCACCAAAGGCTTCATGCCAGACTTCGTCAAGAGGGCTTTGGGCACAGAGACCCAAGAACAATCCCCTAAAGGCTCATAGCTGGCCAGAGTAAGCCATATTTCCTGTCTACTTCTGGCTAGTGGCTTGGAACCATCTGGGCACAAGGAAAGAGTTCCTCAGATTCTTCCTGATTGTTCCAGGGTCTGTGTTTGTCCCCTGGGGCAAATTCCAAGACCAACCACACATGACTGTCAGTCAGCTGGTACAGGGAGGTGCACCTTTCCCTTCTGCCAAGATGGCACCTACAGTTTCTGCTCCAGCACAGCTAGCAGCTAGGCTCACCACCTCCTGCCTCAATTTCCTTGGGAACCCTTTGTAACGAGTCACACCACCTCCTCACTTTTCATTTTCCCCTCACTTTCTGCTTCCTGTCACATTGGCCTTGACATCACTTCTCTTGCCAGTTCACCTGCTGGGTCAGGAATCCATGGTGATCTTTCTTGGGGGACTCAGGGCTGTGCCAGTTTTTGCCGCCTGGGACCATGTCTCTTCCCATTCCTATCAATATGCTTTTGGGGCATATTGATCCAGATCCCTCCCTTTTTCTGTCCCTTCCTTCCATATTTACTGATCCTGCATCTCTTCGAGGGGGCCCATCATCCCCATGCTTGTCTAAGAAGTGATGAAAACACCCTTATGTAGATGAGGAAGCTGAAGCTTGGGAAGTTCAGGAGGCCATGGAGCTCACAGGACAGGAGCTGGGTTCACGTTCCTGTTTCCAGTGCCTTGCTCCTACCCTGGGATACTCCTCCACCTTGAACTTGGCTTCATCTTGAGACTGAAAGGTTGCTGCTTCTAAACCTGGCTATCCTGCCCTGTCAAGAGACTCATGGCTGGTTAAAGTAAGAAGAGCAGGGTACCAGGTGTGGTTCATATAGATCTCAAACACAAAAGCAGGACAAGGCCCAAGTACTAGTGGGGGCTGGGAGTAGGGCTCTGGCCAGGAGCCTGGTTGTCTGGGCTAGTCTGAGATAGTTGGGGGGTCCAGATGGTTGGTGCTTATTATGGCCAAGTGGCCTGGGCAGGGCCTTCTGTAGCAGTACAACCTGCTGGTTGTGCTGTCCTGCCTGTGCATGCACCAGCTGTCCTGCCCAGCAAGACACAGAATGCCTGTGGGAGGGGGCAGGGCACAAAGCTGCTCAACCTTCAGAGCAGTGTGCAGGGTGAGGCCTTCATGTACTTTGTCCTTTCCCTGACATTTCTCCTACCTGCAGCCCCTAGGGAAACCCAGGGTGTTTGTTTTAAGGCTCAAATCATTGGCCTGGCTTAGACTCCTTCCTCCTGGTGGGCGTAGGTAGGCCCCAAGGAACTTGGACCAACTGCATACTTTGGGTCCCTTTCCCTCATGACTGGGTGACCCCAAGGCAATGCTGGTGGTTTTCTAGGGTATAGGCGAGGCTCTTCACTGGGCTTTCTAGGCAGCAGGGCATGGTGTGGGGTAGCCTGCCTTGGGTTGGCAGCTTGGCAGAGGGTATCATGACTTCCCAGGGATTCAGCCCTGCTCTAGATAGTGAGGGTTGCCTCTAATGAGAGGCAGCTTGGCAGAAGCATTTCCATTTAGGTTATCTATGGGGAGAGAGAATCTCTGTCTTCACCTCTCTTCCCTGATGGAGGATGTTGCAGCCTCCCAGCCCCCAGTTTTCTTGGCAGAGGGGTGTCCTTTCACTCCCCTCCCTGAGTGGGAACACCAGTGGCTCCAACCTGTCTGGCTGCTTCTTCCTCTTTCCCACCTCCAGTTCCTGTGCCACACCCAAGCATGTTACTGTCCTCAGGGCTCGGGCCTCCCACCTTCCCCCCAGGTATATTCTTCACCCCAGCTTCTGTGGCCTGGTTGTGGCCTCAGCCTGGCTCCCATTTGAAAGTGTGTCCATCCTTTTGGCTCTTTCTAGCAACACCATCTTCCTTCAGTCTCCAACTGACTCCCTTAGTTGAAGCTTGCCTGAGTGTCTTCTCATCCACCTTCCTTTTTTTTGTTCAGTTTCTCTCTCCCAAGTCTTCTTATGGGTGATCCCTAGATGGTCTTTCTGGGGCCAGAGACCCTAAAGAGGGACTGGACCCTTATTCATTAAATCTCACTGGTCTGCTTTCAGCAGGAAGCAGCTGTAGATATCCCAGTTAGGTAGCTCTGGATCTATTGTCCTGTCACCCTTGGGAACTTTGGCTGGGGGCCAATGGGGGATGGGAGCCAGACAGTGTGTGCAAGGGAGTGGGGGCAGGGTCTGGCTAAACATCACCTTCGCTGGGCCAGTTGAGCAGTTTCCTTGCTTTGAGTCCCAGGGTGGACACCATTCAGTAACCCAAGCTGGGTGTGTATGGGTAGGGCAGGTTTTAGGAGAACAAAAGGGCCCTGTAAAAGCTGGGAGGTTTTGCCACCAAAGGCCCTGTGAAAGACCAGAGCTTCCATCATTCCCCAGCTGTATTAGGTGTGCTGGGTAAAGTCCCTCAGGTACTGGTAACTGGGTATACACAGTGACAATCCCTGTCTGTACCTCTCCCATCTGTCCTGGCAGCTCCACCCCTGAAAGGGTCATAAGCATGAGTCACCATGTGACCCACTGACCTATGCTGGGAGGAGGAGGCCTATGAACACTGGTTTGGCAGAGAAGACAAGGGAGATAGTAAGTGACTGGTGGTGGTGGTGGGGCAGCTGAGACCGGCAGGCTTATGAGCGAGCCACTTCCTCACCCCCAGCCTGGTCAGGCTGTGCCAGGCACCATACCCGCATGTATCTATCCCCTCAGCCTCCCTGCTGGGAACTGGTCATGCAAACTAATGAGGGTGTGCTAATCCAGCTGGGCCCTGGCAGCTGGTCCTGTATTCTCAGTAGTAGGGGGATGGGCCTCAAGGGCTCCATCCAGGGGCCACTTTGTTTTAGAAGGCTTCACACCTGTTAGGCCTTATACTGTCTTGGGCTCCTATTAGGGTATCTGTCTCAGAAGGCTAGTTAGGAAAGCCAGATGACAACGTTCCTAAGCCTCTACTTTGTCTTCAGTTCGATCTAGTCTTTAAGGACTAAATAGGCCTTGAGGCCAGAGCAGGGTGCAGCTGCTCTGTTTCCCTATCTGTTCATTCGTGCAGATGGCCACAGTAGAACAGACCTCTCTGAGCAGGCTAAGAAGCTAGGGATTGCTATTCCTGGGGCCTTTCCCTTGGCCCTGGGGCGGGAAAATCTCCTAATGGGCAGAGAGGGTTCAGGTATTTAATAGCCATGTGGGCAAGTGTGGCCACTGGTTGAGAGGGACAGGAGGCAGGGTGCTGGCTCATAGTCCAGGCCTTCTGCTTTTGTGGGTCCTGTGCATTCTGTGGTCTGCGCCAGGGTCACTTTGCTGCCTCAGGACAGGCTCAACCCTCCTGCCAGGCTACTCTTCCATCCTGCTGGGCCTCTGGCTCCTTCCAGGGGAAGAGGAGGAACCTGAGCTGGCTGTTGGTGTCCTGTGCCTGGGAGTTTAATATTTCGAGCCCAGCAAGACTGCCCCATCTGCTGCAGATGAGTGCTCATGTTCATTACCGACCCACTAGGCTGAGCTCAGCTGAGGGCTAGAGAACCTCAGCAGTCATAAATTAAGGTACTTGTGGGGTGGGAGGGGTACTCCCAGCCCAGACTGCAGACAGGAAGATCATGACAGAGGATGCCCACAGCTTTCTGTCCTTCGAACCAGACTACTGGGAGAGATGGGAAACTTTGCTTGAGTATGAAATTCTGGAGCCACTAAGGTACACAGTAGGGTAGAAGTAGAGGGTCACTGATAGTGTTTCTAGTACCTTAAAATCTATAGAAGTGGGACTCCCTACTACCTTGAAAAATGGGTGATGGTACCTAGCACCACTTCCTGAGTTTTAAGCAAGCCCCTGACAGTATGATGGCTTTTTAGGTGCACAGATACTCAGAACATGGGATTAGCTTTAGGGGCTACTGCAGGCAGAGGATAGGATAGGTAGGGCCTGTAACTCTTGCTGGAAGGGTCTGTCTTCTCTCCCTGCTAGCATCTCTGCTTAACTGGGTGGTAGGGTCCCTGCTGACATGGCTCTTACACCTAGATGAAGATCTCCTTCAATGACAAGAGCCTGCATACAACATTTGAGTACCCTTCTGAGAGCTCCCTGGCACAGGAAGAAGCAGAGGAGGAGGAAGAGGAAGAAGAGGAGGATGGTGAAGAGGAGGAGGTGGGGCCTGACTCAGAGAAGCCCTTTGCCCTCTTCCTGCCCCGGGCCACATTTGTAAGCAGTGTGGGACCTGAGATCCCCCGACTACCAGATGGCAGCTCAGGTAATCACCGCCTGTTGGGATGGGCAGCCTGGGAGTAGAACCCAGGCCACATTTTCCAGGTGTCCACGCCCATTCTCTGGTCCACAGGCCTGTCCAGCTACACTCCCAAGCATTCCATGGCTTTCAGCAAGTGGCAGGAACAGACACTGGTGCAGGCTCCAAGTGAGGTGGAACTCCCACCGAAGGAGGTCATGGTAAGCCAGGTGGAGCTTGGGGTAAACATCCAGACCCCCAAGGGCTGGCCTGCTTGGGAAGGGGTTGATGCCTGGAAAGGCTTAGTGGTTATATTCTGTTCTTTCTCTCAGCTCACACCTGCCAGTCAGAATGATCTCTCGGACTTCCGCAGTGAGCCAGCCCTCTATTTCTGAGCCTTGGAGCTGCCAGGATGGCTAAGACATAGCCCCAGGTGTGGTGGTTCTGGAAGCAAGTCAATGCCCAGGAGCCCTGACTTTATTCTGTGCCCCTTCCATCTGTCTCTCCTAGCCTTTCTTCCTCTCGCCTTTAGGGCCAGGTCTGAATCTCACTCCCACTTGGGCACTTCAAGGAAGAACAGGTGGGAACTGCCTATGGGACAGGCTGACCCCTGCCCATAACATCTCATCTGTGATAAGGTGGGGTGCCTGAACACAGCTCCTACCTTCTGGGGAGTGGCCACTGTCAAGAGTGAGAGGCTGTCCTAGCTGTTTGCTCTTTGCTCAACCCCAAGCTTCTGCCCTCAGCTCATGATTCTACTGTGGTGGAATTCATCTACTGTTCATGATAGATGGCAGGTTCTGTTTCCCTCCTGATATTGGACTCAATAAACAGCACTGTAACAAGGCTGCTTTGCCTTCTTCACATAGTTCTCAGTCTGAGAACAAGGTGGAAGCATAACTTGGGCACCCCTGCAAAGAAGCAAAAGGTGACCTCAGTCTGGTGCTCTCATACTTTGAGGTCTTGCTGATCCAGACTCTTGCTCTGTTCCCTCTCCACCCTAAGTCTATTACTTTCTCCCTCAAAGCTAGTACAGTGTGAAGTGTGAACCTAATCTCTAGGGTCTGGAACTCCAGATGGAAGGTGAATGTTGCAACCAGGATTCACCATGGGGCTAGGAGCCTAGTAATGTAACTAGTTGTGTACAGCACAGGACTGGGGCCAAGTGGAACTTGGGAGATCTTTTCTCATGTTTTATTTGGATATCTCCTGACCTATGTGACTAACAAGGCTTTAGCAACAGAGAACTCCCAAGACTCTAGGCAGCCAGTGAAGAGGTAGGAATTATCTACATACACATGCACTGAATCAAGTGTCTTCTCTTCCGGTTACCTTAGATATATTACTTGACTTGGCTCATATGTTCTCCTCAGAGAATAAGCCTAGCCTTATGGATGCTTTTTTGTTTAAAAAGGGGCCTCATACTGTACCTCCAGCTGGCTTACAGTTTACTATACAGCCTAGAATGGCCTGGAACTTAAGGCTACCCTTCTTCCTCAGTGCTGGAATTATAGGTATAAACTACTAAGCCTGTTTTCTGGATCTTCTTAGTCAACAAATACTTCCAAACTTGCCCGAGAAGCTGTGGCAAAGGGATGGACCATAGGGCACAAGGAAATAAAAGTAAGCAATACCTGTGGTTGAGAGATGGGTCCTGGCCAGCAGCAGCAACATATTAGACCAAAAAGAACTTTGAAGAAAGGGCAATATGAAGAACCTCAGCCCATGCTGAGACCTACAACCAGAACAGCTGGTATATAGTGTTGCCAGCTGTCTCTGAGCCAGGTTCTATACCGACCACCATAGTGTATAGCAGAGCCCCTCACAGGAAAGTGGTTTGTGTGCTGGACTCAGGGAAAAGACCAGCACCTTTATAAGGAAAGTTAAGGGCTAGGGCTAGTTTCAATTCTGTGTTTTGAAGATAGGGCAGTCAGGGAAAACTGCAGGCCTTCTTCCCTACCAACATGGACAGATACAGCTGGCAGATGATGCCACAGATTTTTGCAAAACAATCTTTATTGAAACATTAGAGGCCATGGGGATGGGCCCTAAGGTTTCAATTCTGGAGTCAAGATTCTTTTCTCAACATGCCTGGCCTGGGCCCCTAGTGGGCGAGGAGACAAAGTGAGGGGCTCCCACAGTACTTGGACCAAGACCTCCCTGGCAGTCCAAGGAGATATAAGACCTTTAGAGAGAGGCCCCTTACGGAGCCAACCAGGAGCTCAGGGTACCCATGACATGTGTGAATACAGAGTTGAAAACTCCTTTCCCATTGGACTGTCGTAGGGCTTTTCTTGTCACCCAAGGCAAGTGGAGGTCGGAAGTTGTCCCTCTGGGCACCTGAGATAGGGAGAAGGCATCTGAGGCCACGAAGAACAAAGATGCTTTAGAACAGACATGTTGGGGACTGAGCAGCCACAGGCCACGGCTGAAACAGGCACCTTGTCAGCTGTCCTTGCCTCCACTACTCTTCTGGTCTGAGGCAGTGGCTTTAGTCAGGTTCCCAGCTTCCCTTTTGAGAACACTAAGCAGAGTCTGAGAGCTCTCCAGGATCTGAGGCCAGAGAAACAAAAGGATTGTTATTTCTCTGGTAGGAAGATCCCATCGCCTCAGTCTCTCACACTGGAGAATGGGAATCTCAATCTGGCCTGTGCTGAAACCATCCCGCCACAGGGGGGTAAAATCACCCTCCCAAAGCCCTTCCTCCCTCCCTGCAAAGCCAAGCTGAGCTAGTTCTGGTCCAAACACCATGTACTCTTTCCAGTACATTGCTGCTCACTCTTGGATCCCACAGACAGCTCCTGTCCCCTACTACAGCCTCGGAACCGCAATGGGCCCTGGTCTCAGATCCTAGTGAGGCACTGACAACGCACAGCTGAGAGCCCCACCTTGAGGTAGGCGGCCTCTGTCTCTGCGATGGTCCGGTCAAACTCGTTGCGAGAGGCGATCTTGCGCGCCAGGTTCTCGTTGACGCGGGCCAACTTCTCCGTCAGCTGCCTCACCTCATTCTGCAGCCGCTGCTTTTCATCCTCCTCCTGCTGGATCTGCCGGCACAGCTCCTCTCGCTTCTGACACAGCTCCTCGATGCCTAGGGTGGGCGAGAAGACAAGAGCGGTGGGCTGGGGCTCGTGAGCTTCGGACCCCGACTAGCATCACCACATGGGGGAGGCCGCAGAGCAGGGCTCGTGAGGAACGGCCGCGTGGCCCCCGGGTGGGTCGGCCGGACCCTGGCCCGCGGGCCCTCCTCCTCCCGTGCCAGGCGCTCACACTTGACCAACTCGTTGTTGTAGTTCTGCAGCGCCGCTCCCTGTTGGGTCATGGTCGGCGCCGCGTCCTGAGTGTTCAACCGCCGCCAGTACAACCAAGCCCGCGCCTGCGCGCTGCCTCCACAGCGCGCGGACGTGCAAACGTCAGAGCGGCGCGCCAGTTTCTGGCTGCGTCATCATCTTACGCCACGCTGGGCGGGTCTGTTCCGTGGACACTGATGGAGGCCGAGACCGTGGCGGTGCCGGCGGCGGAGGCGGCGGCAACAATTGCCGCTGCCGATGACTGCGACTCTAGGCCTGGACAGGAGCTCTTGGTTGCTTGGAATACCGTGAGCACTGGTCTGGTGCCGCCGGCCGCACTGGGGCTGGTGAGGCCTGGGAAAGGTTGACGGGCCTGTATGGAAGTCGCGACAGTGCATGCTTTAGGGAGTCCACCCTTGAGTCCTCGCAGCTCCGTGCGAGCTGCCTGTAATGGGTTTGCCCCCTTCCTCAGCTATGATTTGTTTGGTTCTCCCCAGCAGCCAAAGGCTGCTGGTTTTTGTTTTTGTTTTTGTTTTCATCCCCCGCCCCTCCTCTACCTCGCCCCTCTCTGCTCACGATTTTCCGTGCTCCAGGCATCTTCCCGGACCAGCGGTGCGGTCCCACCGAAGGAGGAAGAGCTCCGTGCAGCGGTGGAGGTTCTGAGGGGCCACGGTCTGCACTCCATTCTGGAGGAGTGGTTCGTGGAGGTGCTGCAGAACGACCTGCAGGGCAACATTGCCCCGGAGTTTTGGAATGCCATCGCCCAGCGCGAAAACTCTGTCGATGAACCCCAATGCCTTCTGCTGCTCCTGGATGCGTTCGGCCTGCTGGAAAGCCGCTTGGATCCCTACCTGCATAGCCTGGAACTCCTAGAAAAATGGACTCGTCTGGGCTTGCTGATGGGCACTGGAGCTCAGGGGCTTCGGGAGAAAGTTCACACCATGTTGCGGGGAGTCCTGTTCTTTTCCACCCCCAGGACATTCCAGGAGATGGTCCAGCGTCTCTATAGTCGTTTTCTGCGAGTCTATATGCAGAGCAAGAGAAAAGGAGAAGGAGGCACAGACCCCGAACTGGAGGGTGAGCTAGACAGTCGATATGCTCGCCGCAGGTACTACCGACTCTTGCAGAGCCCTCTGTGTGCAGGATGTGGTAGTGACAAACAGCAGTGCTGGTGCCGACAGGCGCTGGAGCAGTTTCACCAGCTCAGCCAGGTCCTGTGAGTACTGCCCCCTGGGCCATGCCCCAGTTTCTCTGGATGTCCTATTTGCTGTTTTTTAATTCAGTAGACCTTTGTATAGAGCTAGTAAACTGACTGGTGAGGTCTTTTCCATTTGTACTTGTAGCCAAGGATGATGATGATGATTTGTTTTTTGAAAAATTCTTAAACTTTATTGGAAGTGGAGTTACAGTTGTGAGCTGCAATGTGGGTGCTGGAAATTGAACCCAGGTCCTCTGGAAGAGCAGCTGGCGCTCTTAAGCTCTGAGCCATCTCTCCAACCCCTTATTTTGACTTTTTTTTTTTTTTTTTTTCAGGTAGGGTTTCTCTGTGTAACAGTTCTGGCTGTTCTGGAACTCACTTTGTAGACCAGGCTGGCCTCAGACTTACAGAGATCCACCTGCCTCTGCCTCCCAAGTCCTGGGATTAAAGGTGTGCACCACCACTGCCCAGCATAGCCAGGAATTACTGTATAGCAAGTTTATACTGTCCTGGATATAGGTATGGGATGTATGCACTGTGTATCCTTAAAGGATGGGCCCTCCTATGAAAGGGACAGATGTGTGTTGTGGGTTCTCCATGAGCAGGGATCTCTTCCAGGCATAGGCTCAGTCTGCTGGAACGGGTCAGTGCTGAGGCCGTAACAACCACGCTGCATCAGGTGACCCGGGAAAGGATGGAGGACCGCTGCCGAGGAGAGTATGAGCGCTCCTTTCTGCGTGAGTTCCATAAGGTGAGACTCTTCTCCCTAGGCTGTGTCCTGTCAAGGACAAAATTGATTTTCAACAGACCTCATGACAAGCCATAGGCAGGTTGACCAGGAGGAGTGATGGTTGCGGTTATTTTGGTCCATTATAGAGGCCAGTCCTGGGCCCTGGTGACAAGGACGAATCTGGTATGTACTAAATAGGTAATGTGTAGGATCCTGTGGCTAGAAGCAGAATCCTAGGCCAGAGATGGCTCCAAGGGGATTCCCCAGGCAAGTATTGCAAGACAGGACCACCAGATCTTCTTACCACTGCCCTGCAAAATGTTTGCCCACTTAACAGTTCCTTTCTGGATTAACTAACCAGTCTGCACCCTAGCATGGAGTTAGGGTGCCCAGTGAAGGCCTCTGGTTGCCGATACTATTGGGTATGGTGTGTAATTCTGTGATAGTTTCCAGCATTGTGGAAAAGCTAGGTTCAGCCTCATGAAGCTGTCTGCTTTCTGCTTCACTCCTGACCTCCCATTTTTTAGGTCTCTATCCTCTGTGAATACATATTAGCAGTGATGGGAAATAATCAGAGTGGGTATTCCCACAGTGATGGCCTAGAGTCATGAGCCTGGAAACTCTTGGACCAGTAGCATTGGGCTCTGGGCAGTGGAGTGTAGGCTTGATGCTTCTGGCCTCCAGACATAGATGTGGCTCCTCTAGGGTCCTGCTAAAGGTGTGTGGTTATTGGGTCACATTGGAGCTTTTGAGTGTCATTACACCTTACATACTAATAATCTTCCACAGTGGATTGAGAGAGTGGTTGGTTGGCTCGGCAAAGTGTTCCTTCAGGAAAACCCCACAAGGCCAACTTCTCCAGATGCTGGGAACACACTGCGTCGCTGGCGCTGCCATGTACAGAGATTCTTCTACCGTATCTATGCCAGCCTGCGCATTGAGGAGCTTTTCAGCATCATTCGAGGTTGGTCTTGCTTCTTACCCAGCAGTACCTTTTTTCTCCCAGTGATTTCCTATGGTTTACCTTCAGCTATTGTCAGGGTGATGAGTTGAATGGAGCTAGACCTCCTCTGACATGACTCAGAGTCTAGAACAGCACTGGGCAGGTGCTTCTAGGTACCCACTCATGTTTCTTTCATCTTGGTTCCTGCTTGGGACTGGCCCTTGTGTATCACTCTGTCATGTGTGGTTATTATTGATCAAGTGTCAACTTGTTGAAAGTGTGTAGGATAGGGCTAGAGAGATGGCTCATTAATTAAGAGGATTTGTTGCTCTTACAGAGAACTCAGATTCAGTTATCAGCATCCATGTTGCAGCTCACAGCCATCTGTAACTCCAATTCCAGGAGATTCAAAACCCTCTTCTGGCCTCTACTGCTACCAGGCATACACGTGGAACATGTACATATAGGCAGACAAACACTCCTTACAAGCAAATACTCATACATAGAAAAATTTTAAATCTTAAAAAGATTTGAAGGCAGTCCTCATTTGTTCTCTTTTCCCAGGAGCCTTAGATCCATTTTGAATTAAGTTTCATAGCTAATATAACTTGAGGCAGTTCAGCTGTCTACCATTGTACACCACAGGAGGGATGACTGTGTTGTATGAGTTAAGGCAACAACGGGAATCAAGAGTTTTGAGAGTCAGTGAAACAGTAAACTGTGCCTCTGCTCAGATGAAATAGTCATCACTGGTCACACTAGCCTCTAGTGAAGGTTACACTGAAATTCATAATATTTTGTACCTGATGGTTGGCTGTTGTCTGGTTCCCTACCAGGTTGTGTATCTTCAAATATATGTGTGCATGCATGTGAGCGTGCATATATGTGTGTGTGTTTATTTTTTCTTTAGTGCTTATTATACTTTTTTACTTACCTGTCCCTGTGACATGGATCTCTTTCAGACTTCCCAGATTCTCGGCCAGCCATTGAGGACCTTAAGTACTGCTTGGAGAGGACAGATCAGAGGCAGCAGCTGCTTGTGTCCCTCAAGGTGGCCCTAGAGACTCGACTCCTTCACCCAGGTACCATGTGTGAACTGGCCATTTAAATAGATCTCAAGGCTCTTATGACATTCCTGAGAAAGGAACAGGATAAGAAGCAAATTTTTAAGTCCTTGAGAGAGCTGGCTTAACCCAAAGCCTTATCCATCTTTGGAGGAAATCAGAGCCTGGCCTGACTTAGATGGCTTGACTAGATGTTGTATATGGTCCTTTCCAGAATAGGCTCCTTGGCAAGAGGAAGGTTTATGTTTGTGTTTTTGTGACCAAATGCATGACAGAATCAATTTAAGGGCAGAAAGGTTTATTCTCTTAGTCTCAGAAGGTTACAGTCTGTCATAATGGGAGAGGTATGATGGCATAGTCACATGATAGACAAACTCCAAGACTTCAAGAAGTAATGTACTTTCACTAGCTAAACTCTGGTTACTAGAGGCTCTTTCTTTTTCCTCTTGTTTTTTGAGACAGAGTCTTTTTATTTGACCAGACAGCCTTCAACTCACAGAGATCAACTTGACTCTGCCTCTTCCCACTTGCTGGAGATCAAAGGCCTGCACCACTACACGTGATTTGCTTAAAGACTTTTGGGCCTTTAAAATAATGCTACAAGTTGGGAGTCAGACCTTTAAAACACAAGCCTAGCTTGCTGGTGGTGGCTCATGCCTTTAATCCCAACACTCAAGAGGTAGAGGCAGGTTGTTCTTTGTGAGTTTCAGGCCAGCTTGGTCTACAGAGAATTCCAGCAGAGCCAAGGCTACACAGAGAAACTCTGTTTCAAAAAAACAAACAAAAAAATGAGCTTATAGGGGACACTATAGAGTCAAACTGTATCAGACTGTTCCTTGGAAAATTCAATTGAATGGGGGTAGGGGCAAGAAGGTAATCTGCTATCTCCTTGAATGAGGGTCACATAGTAACCTTCAAATTACCCAGCCAATGTGGCCAGCTGCATACTCAGATTTTGGCATTTAGGAGGCTGCTGTTCAGACTATAGTATGATTTCTGGCTTCTTCTCACTGTAGGTGTCAACACATGTGACATCATCACTCTCTACATTTCTGCCATCAAGGCATTACGTGTGCTAGATCCTTCTATGGTCATCCTAGAGGTGGCTTGTGAGCCCATCCGTCGCTACCTGAGGTAAGTGCCACTAACCCTTAGTTCTTCTGCTGAACTCTGGTGTTTGCAGAAGTCAGAGAGACAGGCAGAGATGTTATAGATGTGGATTAACTCAGGGTAGGAGGCCTCTTTGCTTTTGCTAGTGCTAGGTAGTTGTCCTTTCTACCACACAGTGTCACTGTGTATGTTTAGGGGTGGATAGTCAGTATCATTGTGTGTGTGTGTCTGTGTGTGTGTGTGGTAGTTGTCCTTTCTACCATATAGTGTCATTCTGTGTGGGGGTTGGGGGAAGGGAGAGGGAAGGGTGAGGGAAGGAAGGAAGAGGGAGAGAGGATAGGTTTGCTTCCCTGATCTCCACGTGGAGAGAAACTTATCCAGGGCCTAGACTTGTTTGTTGATCAAATCTGATAGACTAGAGAAGAGGCCTCTTGTCTGTACAGCTTTAGGTTTAGGAACTTCTGTGACCTTTCTGATAGATTCCTTGGCAAAGTTGACCAGAAAGCCCTCAGGCAGCAGTGTTTTTAGGTTTAGGGATTAGTGACCCAGGTACCTGAGAAGATAATATTAGGTACCTGCTCCGGGCTTGGGTTTTCTGATTCCTGCTCATTGAGCCCATATCAGAGTTTCAGCCCCTGCTTTTTCCAGAGTAGTGCAGTGCTGGGTTGTTTTGTTTTTAATGAAGCCAGGAGGGCCTGTCTTTAGTACATGCCAATTAACACTAGCCATATTAGGATGAGCTGTAGCAGGTGTCATGATGCCCATGTACATTGTTGTTGACAGCAACATTCAATCCTGGCAGGACACGAGAGGATACAGTACGGCAGATTGTGGCTGGGCTTACAGGGGACTCAGATGGGACTGGAGATCTGGCTGTTGAGCTATCTAAGACTGACCCGACCAGCCTAGAGACTGGCCAGGACAGTGAGGATGATTCTGGCGAGCCTGAGGATTGGGTCCCTGACCCTGTGGATGCTGATCCAGGTCAGTTTATCTATTGGCCTCACCTCGGTCCTCTACTGGCTTCTTTGGAGGTCTGTTGGGTTCTGTCATGTATGTTGCTACCTGTGTCAGGCAGTATCAGAATCAGCATTGCAGCATTGTTTCAAAACTTGTAAGGGTCAGAGGTCAGGGCCTTCCTTAACACTAGCCAGTTGCCATATTTTCCTCATTGTCTGGCCATCTCAGCTAGCTATGATAAATACCCTTGTAGGTCATACATGAGAGAACAGATTCATAGGAAGTCTAGGTACCCCAATTTTTGTCTGTAATTTGGTCCTGGTCCTCAAATATGTTAAGGTGGCATCCTCTGGCTAAGTCCCATCTCTTGCTTGGCCACAGTCTGATTTTTCAAGGACTGTGTATTTTTTGTCCTACTTAGGTCTTAGCATGAACTCTACATCTTCAGCCTCTAAAGAAAATCCAAGTACCTTTATTCTATTCCTTTTGGCTGACTGAGTATCCAGAAGGTGCTTGTAAGATAGGAGGCACTGTTGCCCTAGGAACCAATCCTAGGTCTGCTGGGAGGCATATTACTTCCAGCTGCCTGGGACATTGAGAGCAAGCTCTCTAGGCCAACCTAGACTGCTGTGTCCAACAGATGAACTCTGAGGTGTCACTGTCCTTGTCAAGGTGCCAGTCGTTTGCCCCTCTCCCCAATGCTCTGCAGGGAAGTCAAGTTCGAAGCGACGCTCTTCAGACATCATTAGCTTGCTGGTCAGCATCTATGGCAGTAAGGACCTCTTTATCAATGAGTACCGCTCACTACTTGCAGATCGTCTCCTCCACCAGTTCAGCTTCAGCCCTGAGAGGTAAGGCAAGAGGCTGGCTGACCTCCAGGGGGCGCTGAAGCCTAAAGCCTTCATTCTGTATTCGAAGGAAAACACATGACTATTACTGGCCTTATTGGCCAAGATGACCGAACTCCGGTCCTGTGCTTCCTGCTTTCCCTTCAGCCCAAGGAGTCCTGGGCAGAGTGGGTTACCTGGGTAAGCTGTGTGCTTAGACTTACACTGCAGCCCCTCCTAAAAACTTGCCCTTCTAGGGAGATCCGTAATGTGGAGCTGTTGAAGCTGCGTTTTGGTGAAGCCCCCATGCACTTCTGTGAGGTTATGCTCAAGGTAAGTATCCAGGATTCACAAGCTAGTTGTTCCCTCCACCTCCCATTCAGACCAGGACATTGATGAGATGCCTCTTCTTAGGACATGGCAGATTCCCGCCGCATCAATGCCAATATCCGTGAGGAGGATGAAAAGCGGCCTGTGGAAGAACAACCACCATTTGGGGTCTATGCTGTCATATTATCCAGTGAATTTTGGCCTCCTTTCAAAGATGAGAAGCTGGAGGTCCCTGAGGACATCAGGGCAGCCCTGGACATTTACTGCAAAAAGTATGAGAAACTGAAGGTACAGCCAATAGGCCTCTTGGTAGCTTGTATCTCTAGTCACACCATCAAGCCCCACATGGAATTTGCCCATGTGGCTTGTGTCCAGGTTTCATAGCCGAGACTGAATAATATGGACTCTGGAGTTTGAGTGGATGGTACGGCCATGTACAAGAATCCTTCCTCTCAAGCTTGTGGTCAGTTATGACAGGGAGGCAAGAGTCTGACAGTCCTCAGATGGAGATACCCACTCTAGACCATAGGATACAGCCTAATGATTGCTGACTCAGAGATGCTAAGAGAAGGGAGTCATGGGGTGCAGGTACCCTAATGGAAAGAACATGTGGGACCCTATTTAGGGGTCAGGCTAGGAGCAACTAGGTAAATGTACAGACAGGTGTGGCATGGGAACATCTGCAGCATATTGTGATGAGGAAGTGCTGAGTCTAGATGTGTTTCTTCCTGCAACTAGAAGGTCCTATTCTGCTTCAGGCTAAAGATCTGTGCCCTAGATGAGTCCCTTTGAGAACTTGAAAGCACATTTCCTTCGAGGGGTAACAAAGTGGAACCCAGATGGAAGACCCTGACTGGGGAAGTTAAAGAACAGGAGTATTTGTGCCAGTAGCTATGGGTACCTTGCTGCCCTCAACCCTGGCTCAGTTTCTGGAAGAGTCTAGGTATGGTGTTTGTGACCTTTACTGACACCAGGTGAGAGTGAGGTTACTGGTCAACAGTTATGTTTACGTGGCCCATTCCATGGTGGTGTGTCTTTGTGTACTGTAGCCCTACCACTTCCTGGTTGAGTGGTCTGAGTGGCCAGTTCTATGTACTCAATACCCTCTACCACAGTTTCTCTGACTACTTTGGTAGTATGAGATACTTGCTGGCTTTGCTGGGTTTTCACCCCGAGTCCTAGACATGGCTTAGCCACATCTTGTTGCTCAGGCCCAAAGAGTTAGGGTAGCCATACTCGTGTCCTTTATCTCAGTTTTTTGGGACACTGGAGTGGCTCTGGTAAACCTCATGTAATGCTAAGAGTTCAGGTCTGTGGCCACAATTCCTCTATCTTTTGCCAGAGCTTCTAGAGTAGGATCTTGCTGGGTCTGTGGATAGACTATATAGCCCATGTATTGTGACCTTTTTGCAGGTCACGGCTTTAGAACCAGTGCTGGGAAGCTAACCTGGCTGTAACCACTAATACTACCTCCTTTTCTATCTTTGAATTGAGTTTATTGATGCCTTTTCCTTAAGAGCGGGGTCCCAGAGAGACTCAGAGCATCACTTGGCCACCAGAGCAGTAGAATCAGTGTCCTAGGCTCTACCTTAATGAAAAACTGCAAATTACAGGGTTTACCCCAGATTAGAATTGTGTTGATATTGGGTTGTGCTCCCTCTCCCCCAGAATGCTCTGGAGGAAAGGTCCTTCTTGCCTCTTGCAGTTTCTAGTAGCCCTGGTTGATCTAAGTAAACGTTTTTTCATTTGATTTGTTTTGTTTTTCGAGATAAAGTTTCTCTGTGTAACCCTACTTGTCCTGAAACTCACTCTGTCCTGGACCACTCTGGTCTCAAACTCACAGATCTGCCTACCTCTGCCTCCTTTGTGTTGGATCAAAGGCATGTGCCACCACTGCTACTCTGGTAAATGACATTTTTTATGTCCAAGTTGTCTCTGTTTCTCTCTTAGGACACTAGTTATATTGAGGACCCATTCTATTCCAAAACAACTTCATTTTAGCAGATTACATAGTTGATTGCATTTCCAAATACAGTCATATATATATACTCCAAGTGTCTCAGAGTTAGGGCTTTACTATCTCTTTGAAGATAGCATAGTTTGGCCCATGACAGTCTGTGGTTTCTAAAATTGTCTTCCCATGTGCAAAGTACATTTAGCTAATACTAGTATCTCCAAACTTAACCATTCCAGCATCAATTCTTAAATCTCTTCTGATCTAGCTGTGGTGGTGCACATTTGTGATCTCAACCCTCAGGAGACTAAAGCAGAGGATAAATGGTTCAAGGCCAGCCTAACTATATATAGTGAAACCCCCCTCCCCCCAAAGTCTTATTCACATGAAGTAGGTTTCCTCTCCAGCTTGATGCTTTAAGTTGTCTTGTTCCAAAGCACAGTAGTGAGACAAGAGTAGTTTAGAAATAGACATTCCCAAAGGGAGCAAGTAGAAGGGTCATGAGCCCCAAGGCACATCTGAAGCCCAAAAAGAGAAATTCTGTAATAGTTTGATAACAGCTCTCTGGCTCAGTGCTCTGTCCTCTTGGTTTGCCAAGCAACCCAACAATGTCAGTATGGACTTCAGTGTTGTGTAGTAGGAGTGTTTCTGTCCCGACCAGAAACTCTCAAATACCAGGCAGCAGCTTCCCAAGTAATTGACTCAGTTAATAGTAACTACAGGGCCAGTAGTTCAGGCTTAGTACTAGCTCTAATACTTAAATTAACCCATAATTCTTATCTCAGCCCAGCATTCTCATCTTGCTTCCCCTGCATCCAGCTGTTTTCTGCTGCTCTGCCTTTCCTCTTCCCAGAATTATTCTAGTCTGGTTGCCCCGCCTCTATTTCCTGCCTAGTTACTGACCAGTCACTGCTTTATTAAACCAGTATGAGCAACAAACCTTGACAGCGTACAAGAGCAATATTCTACAGCACTTCTCCTTTTTTCTTTTCAAAAAGAAATCTGAATCCCGTCTCCTCTGTTTAGTATTGTTCCTGATCATTATCCATTACATTTTGTAACCAACATTCTTAAACAAAGACAAACATAATCAATTTTTTGGAGCACGTGGACATAGTTCTCTAGACTATTTTCTGCTTATTGGGGGCACTGGTAATCTTAGAGGGACCCAAAGAAAATTTAGGATTATGGTCAAGTCTACAACAGAGGTGATCTGAAAGGTCTGGACCACTCCTTTCCATTGGAGATCTTTCAGGGGTCTTCTTTGACCAAACCTTATTTGCGTTAACCCAAAATGAATTCATAGCCTCTTATTTTCTATGGGAATAAAAAGTAAATCTTTTTTTCAAAGTAACATCTTTTGACTTAAATTTTGAAATCAAGGCATTTTCAAAACTTACAGGTTGGATTAATCCAGCAGCATTTATAATCAAATGTCTTTTAGAAGCTCTTGTTCCTTCCTTAGCAGCCAAACAGTTCAAAAACAACAATAACAAACAGAATATCCAGACTCTTTATATTCCATCTTTATGTAGCTTATTATATCTTTAGTTTCTTTTTTAAGAACTTTCTCTCTCCTTTTTTCTCCCAAGCCTACATACAGTTTTAAATACACAGTAAACTATTTAGAGTATTTTTTAAGTCTGAATCTGTCTTTACTATCTCTCTCTCTCTCTCTCTCTTTTTTTTTAATTACATGAGCCTTTAATCTCCTAAAAGATGCAGCTAGGATTAAAGCCTAAGATATGGTGGCTGGCTCCACCCAGCTTCTTGGCCTATGAAAGCAGCTTCATGGCAGAGGTACTGGCAGGAGCCACGTTTACCACCCCGACTCTGGAGAATTTTAGGGTCCACATTGCCACCAGGTAGAGCACCGCTGTCTGATGCTCATAAACCTCATCTAAGTGTTTGGCAGCAGGGCTTCTTAAAATAGCCTGTTGGTTTTTGCCGCTAACACTGAGTCAGGAAGCCTCTCTTAAAGGACCCATGCCTCTGCTTACCTCTAGTGAACAAAGCCCACCTAAGAAAACACTGCTTCACTCTGTTTCTTTTTATCTGTATGAACAATGACCTTAAGTTATATGCAGCTCATGCTTGTATTGAGGCTCCTGTGAGATTGTGAAAACCCATCATGTTTTAGCTCAAGCCTGCATGCCACAGTATCTCTGTACCCACTTGAGAAATAAAACAAGCTGTTTTTGGCTCCATTTCTGTGTTCTAGAACTCCTTTTAAGCTTTCTCAAGCTTTATGTAGATGCACATGCCCCATGTTGGGTGCCATTAGTAGAAGGAGTGTTTCTGTCCCAGGCAGAAAACTCTCGATACAAGGCAGCAACTTCCTAAATAACTGACTTGGAGGCTTAATATTATAGTAACTGAGGGGCCAGTAGTTCAGACTTATTACTAACTTTTACATTTAAAGTAACACATATTTCTCATCTTATGTTTAGCCATGTGGCTTGCTACCTTTCCTCAGAGCAGCATTCTCATCTTGCTTCCTCTGGGTCAGGTTGGTGACTGCTGCTCTGCCTCTCTTCTTCCCAGAATTCTCCTAGTCTGGTTGCCTGGCCTCAACTTCCTTCTTAGCTACTGACCAACCAGTGTTTTATTAAACCAATATGAGCAGCAAATCTTGACAGTGTCCAAGAGCAATATCTCACAGCAGTGTTATCTTTGTCTCTTCCTTTTATTAAGATTTATCTTTATTATGTGCACATTGGTTTGCCTGTATGAGGGTGTTGGATCCCATGAAATGCATTACAAACAGTTGTGAGCTGTCATGTGGTGCTGGGAATTGAATCTGGGTTTTGTGGAAGAGTAGGCAGGGTTCCTAGCTGCTGAGCCATCTCTCCAGCCCCTGCCACTTTTGTTCATACTGTTAGCATTACTGCTGACATAACTCAAAGGCCTTGGTGGATCTCCGCTATCAGGTACTAAAACAGTCCTGAGCCAGATGTGGAGGCCCATGCCTGTCATCCCAGGCACAGCAGCAGCACTACTAGTGAGACTAGCCTACTCTATATAGCAAGTTTCAAGACAACTGGGCTATATAGTCAGATTCAGCCCAAAAAACAAAGAGCAAAGGAAAATGGGAGGAAGGTGTCTTCCCGGAGATCCCATCTGTTAGATCTGCATGTCACATAGATTCTAGCAAATTTCTAGCTACAATCTGACAGTTTCCTGCCAGCCTTTCCCCCTTCGTGCCTGGTATGGTTTTCCCCATTTCCATCTGAACTCTCACCAGAAGTTCTGCCCACATTTCTATCAATATTGTTCTCCATGGTGCATGCATCCCCTTCTCCTCCCTAGGCCCTCACCAGCATCATCTTTATCTTCCATAGAATACCAGTTGTCTCCAACAAATCTAGGCTCCATTTTGATGTACTTCCCTATTGCACAATCCCAAAGCTATTTATAGTCGTGTCTAGAACCACTTTTTTTTTTTTTTTTTTTGACTTTTCAAGATAGGGTTTCTTTGTGTGGCTCTGGCTGTCCTAGAACTAGCTCTGTAGAATGGGCTGGCCTTGAACTCAGGCTGCATGCACCATCACCACCTGGCAGAACCTTCATTTATTTTGACTACTATAACAAAGTGTTAGGGACTGTGTAGTTTTAAACAACAGAAGTATGTTGTTTTAGTTATGGAAAGTAGAAGTTCAGTCTCAAGATGTTGGCAACACTGTGCTCCTTCTGACCCCTATAAGAAAGCACTGTCTTGCTTTCCCAGCTTTTGGTATATCACCATCAGACTCTATGCCTCATCTCCACTACCTTGTATACCTGTGTGCTAACCTTGTCCTTTTCTTGAAAGATTGCTGGTCTTATTAGATTAATTCAGCATGACTCCTTCTTAACTAATTACTTCAACTCTGTTTGTAAATAGCTCACGTTCTGAGGTACTGAGGGACCAGACATGAGAGGAACACAATTTATCAGCAGGCCCATTGTTATATTATAGTTGCTCAGGAGCTGGGCACTGAAACCAGGTCTCCTACATTTTCTACTACCTGCCAGGGATGGCATTGGTGCAGGAACCATTCCTTGCCAGGTAGCAATCCATATGAGGCTGTGCCTTGTTCATCTGGTCCTGGCTGAAACCCACTGGATTTTTCTTGTTGATTCCTGCCCAGGCTATGCGGACTCTCAGTTGGAAGCACACCCTGGGCTTGGTGACAATGGATGTGGAGCTGGCTGACCGTACCCTGTCTGTTGCAGTGACCCCAGTGCAGGCAGTAATCTTGTTGTATTTCCAGGACCAAGGTGAGTCCCTAGACCTACATCTAGTCTGCCTGAGCAAACTACCTTGGAGCCAGTGCTAGACACCATCTAGTGATCTGTGAGGTGACACACTGTTCCCCCTCCCTCCACGGCAGAATTTAGGGGTAGCAACCAATCTTTTTACCCACGAGTTGCATTGGGCAGTGTATATTCTTCTGGGTGCCCAGCTGGCTAACAGGAATCAGAGAAGGTATAAGCTCTAGTGTACCCTGCATTCCTGTGGTTCTGCACACAGCCAGTTGGACCCTGGAGGAGTTGAGCAAGGTGGTGAAGATGCCTGTGGCCCTGCTGCGGAGGCGGATGTCAGTGTGGCTGCAGCAGGGTGTACTGCGGGAGGAGCCTGCAGGCACCTTCTCTGTTATTGAGGAGGAGCGGCCTCAAGACAGGGATAACATGGTGCTGATTGACAGTGATGATGAGAGTGACTCGGGCATGGCCTCCCAGGCTGACCAAAAGGAAGAGGAACTGCTGGTATGTTGACCACTTCCACAGTGGACTGGGGTGGGCCAGGTAGGTGGCTGACTGACCATGCCTGGCTTCTGCTCCTAGCTCTTCTGGACATACATCCAGGCCATGCTGACCAACCTAGAAAGCCTCTCTCTAGAACGCATCTACAGCATGCTCCGAATGTTTGTAATGACTGGCCCTGCACTGGCTGAGATTGACCTGCAGGAACTCCAGGGCTACCTGCAGAAGAAGGTCCGTGACCAGCAGCTCATCTATTCTGCAGGTGTCTATCGCCTGCCTAAGAGTTGCAGCTGATGTCCGTCTTCCAGGTTTTGACCCATAGCTTTCATGCCTGTATGCACCCTAGATAGTCGGAGTACCTTCTGACCCCTTGTCCCTTTCCCAGCTCCCATCCATTCCTTGTCTAACACACAAAATACAAATTAAAGTAGATTGGTTCATTCTTCCGTGTAGTTTTTTTGGACCCCATGGACACATACAGGCGTGCCTTCTGTGGCCACCCTACCTTAGCTCTATAGGGCCTGTATTCATAGCAGCTGATAATAGAGCTACCAAGCAGCCAGGCTCACCTCCAGTCTGTACCTCTGTGTTTGGGCATTAGATCTGAAGCTGTCTTCTATAGGCTACCCAGGACCCATACTAGGATTTGTTTGGATAAGAGTAAATAGGGTTAGCTGCTCAGAGCCTTCTGAATTAGACTTCTAGCCTCATCCTGCTTTTGATACCTTTAAAGGAACTCTTGCTTCTTCACTTCTGTGTAGTCTGTACAGGGTCAATGCCAGCTTTGTGCTGTTAGGACATTTGCACTTCTTCAGATCTCCCAAGGTGAGGCAACCTGAGTCAAATACATTCCTGTGTCCAGTGGTCAAGAGCCACTTAAGGACATACCCTAGTGGCCACAGGATTAGTTCTTTGTCTTCCTTTGTTGCACCAGTATATGTGACCATACTGTTTGGAGCTTATATGTACATATAATATACATATGTTCAGATTCTTTCATGTCCCCAAGACTTGCGGTCAGAATTACAGGACAAGGGCAGGGTAAGAAAAGAACCCAGGAATCAATTTAATCCTTTTCCTCAAGTTAAGGCTCAGCCACCCTAACAGAGCAGGTTGTGTCCCAGATGCCAGTTGAGGACAGGCTAGTCCTGTCGAGAACAGCATGGGCTCTTGCTTCCCTGTCCCAGAACAGCTGTTTTCAGGCAGGAAAGCCCTGACATGAGGCACCATCCTCAAAGGGAACCAAAGCCCTTTGGAAACATTGCTTGTACACCCTGACCCGTGCCCAAGGTGAATCTCAGGCCATAAGCCACACCCAGTTTCAGCTGCTGCCGCTGCCCCAGATGCCCTTTCTAGTCCCTCAGCCCTGTTGGTGCTGCAGAACCACCACCCTCTCATCCTCAGCTGCTGGCTTTGGCTTATTCCGTGCTTGGGTCCCAAGCAGAAATCCCCTCAAGGGTTTTACCTCACCCTTCCTGTTCTAGAGGGATCTTCTTACTTCAGGTTTTAAAGGGATGGAGGGAGGTATTAGGCACACAACCTTGGCCAGAACCTAAGGATTCCCATAAACCTAGGAAGCCTGTTCACAGTACTTGAGAAATGAGGTTTGGTTTTCTCTAGTCTCAGTTCTCAGACTGTTCCCAACCCCACTTAAGTGCTCTTGCTACAAGAACTGTTTCTCTGAGTTCTGGTGACAGCAGAGGCCATAAAGGTGTCCTGTCTGGTACATACCACCTGGCCACAGATGGGTGTGTCTTTGTATTAACCAGGATATAAACTAGTTGGGCTGGCCTGGCAAGGTGCTAGTGCCAGCCCCTGGGCCTCAGGCACACCTTGTGACCTGCATTCCTTTAGAGGAAGTTTGTAGATGTGCCTTAAAGACCAGAGAGGGAGTCTTGGTTCTCATCATTTAACCAATACAAAGCTCATGTCAAGAGCTGTTCTTGATGACCAACCCTAGAAGGGTACCTGTGTCTGCTGTCAAGGATGTCACCAGTGATGAGGGCCACTGGGTTCAAGCTGTGCCCTTCCCTCCTGGCACCCTGTTGGCCCCAGCTGGGCTCAATCAGCTGCAGTGCTGACATTTCCTCTTACTGCTTCTTAGTTTGCTTGGCAGATCCCTCAGAGGAGAGTGTCAGCAGGGTGGGGCTGCACTGCATCCCTGCCAAGTTCAGGAGAGAACCTAGGTTAACCCTGATCATGCCAGCCTATAGGCAAACCAGTTCCCTTGGGCAGCCACTGTCTGATTGCAGAGGCAACAGACCCTCAGTCCATTGAGCTCTGACTAATAAGAGGTGTAAGCCTGAGGCTGCTACACTTTCTAAGCCACCTGCTCCCTGGGGGTTATATTCTAAGGTGATGGCATGATGTCCTGCTCAGGCATAGGTAGCCAGTGACTCTGCCATCCCAGAAAATGATCAAGGACTCCTTAGGGAACCAGCAGTCCCCTAACCTGGGCTTTAAAGGCTGTATGAGCGTAGTCTTCAAAACAACCAAGGTCGGTAACTGAACACATGTACCTACCCCACCTCCCATTGCCTCCTGTCCCCTACTTGGGGAGGGTTTTGTTGACAGGTAGAGCCTTAACTCCACTCAGCTGTGCTGTTGAAAAGTGAACAGGTCTTGGTCCCCAACACCAGAGGGCAAAGTGGGGTTCTCACCCATTTAACTAGAAGTACTGTGTCTTTAAAGCTGTAGCCCTACTATCTCCTGACTGAGATCTGGCTAGAGCTTGCAAACCTGTCACCTTTACCTGCTCTGCTCCATCCAGGATTGTCTGCCCAGGACTCCTGGAATTCCAGCATCCAAGTATGAATAAAGTTTAAGTCATCTGGGTGCTCTGAGGCCCTGCCCCCACACCCTCTGCCTCACAGCCCCACTGTGAGGTCAGCACCTTCCAGTGAGTTCCGTCTAGAGGTGTGTGGTGGGGCTGGGGGCTGGACATGGCCCCCTGTCCCCAGCCTCACTCCTGCCCAGCTGGGAGCCCCCTTGGCCTGATATGTTTGTCCCTTTGGCTCATTCCTGCTGCAGGTGCCTCCTCCCATCAGCCGCCCTAGCCAGAGTCCCTCCCTTTCCAGTCAGGGCAAGCCCTTTGTGTCCTGAGAGCCACAGGGGTGGAGGATGGACTTGAGTCTGTCCACAGGCAGGTGGTCCACAATCCTGGATTGTTGCCTTGTTTCTGCAGCTGGAACCTACTGTGAATGCAGCCTTGGCCTCAGCCGCGAGGCCCTGATCGCCCTCATTGTGGTGCTCGCTGGTATCAGCGCTAGCTGCTTCTGTGCTCTGGTTGTTGTGGCGATTGGTGTCTTTAGGGCCAAGGGGTGCGTGAGCTTGGGGTTGGGCGCCGTGGGAGTGAGGTTGTGCTCCTGGCCCTGGGCTGTTAGTCACACTCTGAGGGACCTCTTCCTGGGGTGGTATGTCATAAAAGACTGGGGATAGTGTTTTCCAGGGTATATATTGGGTATTGGAATTATAGGAAGAAATTCCAGGGGGTTTCCAGGCATGTGGAATGAGCGTTTCTCCAGAATTCACACCTGTCTTTGTCCCCCTCAGTGACTCATGCCCCGGACACACGGAAAACAGGTAAGTGTGCCAGGGGAAGCCTCAAGGGTGAGGCTGTGTCCTCTCTCTGTCCCCTCCCGGAAGGACAGATCACAGTGGCATCCAGAGCAATATCCTCAGGGGCCGGCTTCTCATGGGTGGCCACAGCCCTGCTAGATCATGCTGACTTAGTTCGTCATGCAGGTCAGTGGGGCCCTTTGGGGTTCAGGAAGATCGAATAGACCTGCGCTCAGTGCACGTGGAATCCCGCCTCATGGACCCTGACCTGGATGTATCCATGATGCCATCCCTGGAGGACCATAGCCTCATGACCATCCCCATGGAGTCTTCTGTAGACGAGCCACCCCCACCCCCACCTCCTCCACTGCCAGAGTAGTGGAGGGCAGCTAGACTGGGGAATTAAACAGTATTTTAGTGATTGTGTGCTGTCCTTCTGGCAAGTCCCTCCAGGTAGTGTTTGTCATGGATCATGGGATGCTCTCCACCCAAGGGCAGTGAGCCAGGATTTTCAGCTCCTAGCCTAGCTGGCCAGTTCAGCTTTTCTCTGCACCTTCCTGCTGTTGGTCTTACAAAGATGCTGATCCTGGGTCTTTCCTATTTCCCAGATTCCCCAAGACAGAATCTGTAGCTGGCAAGTCAAAAGGGAGTTGTATTGGCCATACTTGGGCCAGCACTCCTTTCCACTGACACTGTCCTCAAGGGCTTCAAGGTGGAGGGGTTTGAAGCTACCCACTCTCCTACACTCCCTCTTTTGCCTTAGGTGTGTCAATCCTCCTACACGGCAAGGTCTTTTCTTTGCATTTGGGCCCCATCACGTGCTTGTACCCACACCAATCCTCTGTCAAATGACTGGGCAGTCTCGGTGAGGTCTTTTTGCTGAGAAGGAATGAAATCGAGACGGGGGTATGGAGTAAGGTATTGTGGTTTCATTCTACGTGGAGCTGGTGGGTTTGATCTTGCTCTCTAGGCCTCTGGGGAGGCTCACCAGCTCCACTATGGGCTCAGGGCCAAGCTAAGATGAGCTCTGGACAGGTGGCTGGCAGTATTGGGCATTGGCTATGTGCCTAGCTCCCGCCCAAGGCAGTTGTGGGACAGAAACTGTTGTGCTTGGGCAGGAGAGCTAATACTTTGTAGGTGAGGCAGGGACAAACTCTGGGTAATCTGGACTCTGAAGGCGCACAAGGATCTAGGTCCCCATGCGGGACTTTTTCTTCTCGCGGCTTCAGCCGCAACTGTTTCTACTGCTGTTGCTGCCGTTGAGGCGAGTCTGGACCCAGGAGCACGTTGGAACTGCCCCTTCCAGATCACCGGTGGCCCCCGAGTGCCCCGAGGCATGTTCATGTTCACTAGGTGGCAAGGCCAATTGCTCCGCACTCGAGCTGCCCGCGGTACCAGCGGGCCTGAACTGGAAATTATGCTCACTGTTGCTGGATCACAATCGCGTGAGCGCTCTCCCTCCAGGTGTCTTCGCTGGGGCGGGCGCGCTGCTATACCTAGACCTGCGGGAGAACCGGCTCCGGTCGGTGCACGCTCGAGCTTTCTGGGGTCTGGGCGTGTTGCAATGGCTGGACCTGAGCGCCAACCAGCTGGAAACTCTGTCTCCCGGCACCTTCGCTCCCCTGCGCGCGCTGCGTTTCCTTTCCCTAGCTGGTAATCGGTTGACAGTCTTGGAATCTTCGATCCTGGGCGCGCTCCCATTGCTGCGCGTGCTCAGCTTGCAGGACAATTCACTGTCGGCGCTGGAGGCGGGTTTGCTGAATAGCCTGCCCGCGCTCGACGTGCTGCGATTGCGTGGCAACCCCTGGGCGTGCAGCTGCGCGCTGCGTCCGCTTTGCACCTGGCTGCGCAAGCACCCGCGACCCGCTTCAGGTGAGCCATCTGGGGCGCAGGACAGATAATGTTGGGTGCACTTGCTGCCATCTGATGCCGCTCCTGTGTCCCGCAGAAACTGAGACCCTGATCTGCGTGTCTCCAAGACGCCAGACGCTCAGCCTACTGACAGCCTTTCCGGACGCGGCCTTCAGACACTGCGCTGAGCGACTCGCAGCGCGAGACCTGGCGGTGGTATACGTTCTCGGGCCAGTCTCTTTCCTCGCTAGTCTGGCCATCTGCCTGGCACTGGGCTCTGTGCTCACTGCCTGTAGTGCACGGCGGCGGCGCCGCCACCGCACCACGGTGCGCCCCTTACAAAGAAGACAACTAGACCCGGAAGGTCCAGCCTCTCAGGAAGGTCCTGGGAGCCCTACAGCTGCAGCAACCCAAGTCTAAAGGGGCTGTGGTTGTTTCTAGCGCTCTCAAAGTGCTCCGCACTTTGAAAATTCTCCCCAAATCCTTGGCCCCCCTCCAAATTCCCCGTAGGCGTCAACAATAGACAGAAAAAAAAACTGGAAAATTTCTCACATTCCTTTAGGCATCACCACTGAATATCGAGGGTAGCTGTGCGCGCCCGGTGTCCCTGGGGCAGAGGGGCAGGGCACTGCTGCGCACCAGCGACATGGGGAAGGCACGCGCTTGGACACTGGGAGAGCTGGTCATGTACAAGGTGGTGGGTGAGTGACACCCGAATGGGAGGCGGATGGCGCTCCCTGGTGCCCAAGGTGCGGGGCTCGTTGCGAGCCAGCGTCTGAGGAAGCCTTTTGTGGCTGCAGGCAGAAGAGAAGGCTCAGCCTTCTTGGAGTCTGGAGCCCTGGACAGCTGGGAGCCAGAAAGCAACCCCTGGGAAGCGCTGCGAGTAGGGCAGTGAGGGCTGACCCTGGAAAATGTCAAGGCCAGCCCTGCGAATGGGGTGGGGACGGGGCATGGGAGGGTGGTGCAGCAGGAGAGAGGTGGAACTCAGGTTGCAGAGAGCAGGCGCTGGAGGAGGGGTGGGTGAGTGACCTAGCCAGCTGGGGCCATGGGCCCCTACCGTAGCTTAGGGTGATGGCTGGAGGAAGGACGGGGCTGCCATTTCTGCTCCAGACCCCTCCGACCGGGGCCACTTAGGCCCCTCACCCCACTGCTCAGAGACCCCAGGGCCCTGCCTCTGCCGGAGCGCCCTGTGGCCCTGCCCAGCCGGCTCAGCTCTGGCCCATCCTCAGCCGCTCTGGTCCGCACCTTGGTCCTGCAGGGGCTGCCCGCCAGGCAGCAGAGCAGGCGGACGGGAGGCCCAGGGTGGGCAGTCTCTGGGGCGGGTGGGCTTCCCTCAGGCCTTCCCGAGCAGCAGGACTCATCAGTGTCCTTGGCCGGGCTAACTGGGCAGGTGGGCGCCTCCGGGGGCCTCACACCACGGTGCTGACCGAGGGATCTGAGAGGTTGAGCGGGCCCGTGATATCAGTGGGATGGTACTGCTGTAAAATAGAAATACACAGACAAGGCGGCCCGTTAGCTCCGACGTCGGGGGCACGCGCGGGGCCGGGACAGGGTGGACCGGCCAGCCGGCCGACCGGCGGGCAGGCGGGCACGGCCTGGGGGAGGCTGGGGGTGCTCCTCCCCCGACCCCGTCGTGCTCCGGGGTTCTGCGTGGGCCAGGCCGCTGTCCCGTGCGTCTGTCTGTCTGTCTGCGGGGGAGGGGCAGAGGAGGGCGGGCGGGGCGTCTCAGCTCTCCCTATGACGGGAACACAGCTGCAGCTGGCCCTCCTCCCTCTCAATAGCGCGTCGCGGCAGCACTGTGTCTTTTTGGTTTTGCAAAGCGCCGCGTCCACCCCCGGTGCTCTATAAATAAGAACCAACAATCAATACCTGCTGGCCCCGCCGGCCACCAGGGATCCCAGCCCTGAGCGCCCAGTGCTGCCCTGGCCCGGACCGGCCACAGGACAGGGGCAGAGGATCTCAGCAGCTGGACCGACCCCACCCCACCCAAAGGAGCCCCCACCCAGGCCTCCCTCTGAACAGCACCCAGCCCCAGAGACAGGGTGGGAACTGGGTTACCCTCCCCCACCCAGCCTACAGTGGCATGGCCCAGAGGACAACCCTGCAGGGTGGGCCAGCTTCAGATGGCCCGGAAGAACGGGTCCCTGGTGCCCAGGGAGGCTCAGGTAAAGATTGAACTTGAGGACAAGTGCCCAGAAAGGAACCGTGTAGATCTCTGAGCTGTACCTTTGTATTTGGCCAGCTCTAGATGGGGTTCCAAGACTGAGTGACTCTCTGAAAATGGCCTGCCACCTGCAGGAATTTTGTACTCTCCCCATTTTGGCCACCCGGCCCCCAAAGTACAGATTCTCTTTTCTGTCAATTTCCCCTTTCTCACACAAGTTCCAGCCCACAGTTCCCTCAGCCTGCTCTCCCTCCCCTGTTCCCCCTCGTGGGGATCCTGACTCAGAAGCACATGCCGTGCCCACTTTCCCTGGTTTAGGTGACCCTGGACATTGTGTTTACACCAGCTCCTGGAGCCTCAAGTTGGTGCAGCCCATAGACCCTTACGCTTTGTCCACTCTTTCTGTACCAAGGCCCTCAGAGAACTGAGCAGCCACGCCTCATGGGTATCTCTGGAGTACTCTAGGGGTTTCAACCTGGAACTTGGATTATTCCGTACCAAATCCTGTCTGTGTGTCTTTCTTCCTTGGGCATAGGGGTATAACTACAAATCCAGATTCCTTATGGGACACAGGCCCCTTGTGGATCACACTGCCCACTTAGAGGGGCTTCCTGTAGGCTAGACAGTAACTGCCTAGCACCAGAGTGAGTAGCAAAATGGGAGTTCTTTGAAGGCCTTTCTTCTGAGTATGCATTTCTGGAGTAGTGACATGCTGCCCAAGGCAGGGGACAGGGGTCCTGGCTCAGAAGGCAGAAGATCTGGCTCTGACAGTGGTCTGTGGCAGTGTTTGGGGGTCTGAGCTGAAGCACGGGTCTTAGCCTCTCCTTCCTGGACCTCCCTTTGAGAACACCAGTGTTGCCCTGGGTGCTCAGGCCAGGACTTTCAAAGATACCCTATCCATGTTCAGATCACCTGAGTGCTGCTGCCACACCTCCGTTGGGGACCTGTTCAACTTGACCCCACCCCACTCCCCACCTGACAGTCTCCCTGTGACCAAGGGTCAGTGCCAATGTCGTCCACCCAGATGGACCCAGGCCCAGCCCCCAGCCCCCGGCCCACACAGAGACCACATGGAAGATGCAACACGCATGGCTCTGGTGAGACAGGTAAGACAGGTGTCTGGGGGGCGGGGCCAGTGGCCAGACAGACGGACGGGATGGGACATCACAGCTACACCCTCCAGAGCTGCTGCAGGGCAAGAATGAAGGCATCATGCCCCTTGTGGAGGCAAGAGAAACAGGGATGGAACAGACGTGGAGTGGCCTCCTGGCAGGGGACAACCTGGGACAAGGCTACTCTAGTTCCCAGGGTCTGGGTAGCCCAGAGAGATGGTGAGGCTGACTGACTGACAACATGACACAGCTTCCAGATGGTGTGTGGGTCATGGCATGGGGAGAGAGGTGGGCAGACTAACGTGGAGACACACGGGGAAGCCGAGGACCAGCGAGGGCTCAGGGAGAGTTCTGAAGAGCTCTAAAGGACAGCACCCTTGTATGGGTGGAGGGTGGGTGAAGGACTGACTAGGAGCATCGGCACAGATGGCCAGGGTTGAAGGTGGGAGCGGGGGTGGGATGGTGAGGGAGAGGGAGACAGACATGGGGCAGGGGAGGAGTCAGACACGCGGGACTGGAGTGCTTCCCCCTTACCGTGTCTTTGGAGGACCTACGTCTCTTGAAGCTGGAGGCCAGGGTGGAGGTGATAGCCCTAAATGTGGCTTTCTTTTTAGGGTCAGGCTCTGCTCTACCACTCTTTCTATCCTAAAATGAATATGTATAAGTGATTAGACGGCTAAGGGTGGCGGCCACACCAGCCCTTGCCTGCTCCTTGGGGGCTGCTGCCAGGCCTGGCCAGACACTCAGGCCCTGAATCCTGCCTGCCTCACTGTGCTGAACAGACCGACCAACAGCCAGACTTTGCAGAGTGGCCTCTTCTGCCCAGGGTTGGGCCTGTCCTTGATTGTGTTGGGGCTGGGCTTGGGGGTCCTGCTGGCACTCTTCCTGGGAAGTCCGCCTGGCTCCCTGGCTCCTGGGTGACCCTGGCTTAGAGGCATCCTGAGGAGGAGGAGCCCCTGAGTATAGGAAGAGCTTCCTCTCAGGTCACACCAGCCTTTCTGTTCAGAGGCTCCTGACACACCAGGAAGGGGCCAAGGACCCAAGGAGGTGTCCAGTTGGAATTGGAGTGATAGAGGCAGATCCGGGGACACTGGCCTGGAGTCTGATGGCCAGCATGGCCCTGGACAGCTGTGGCCAGGTCCCCAGGGGACCTGTAGGGCCAAAAGCAAGAATGGGCGGATGAGAGATGTGGGAACTCCAATAGCCCTGTCCCCCCCTCCCCCCAGCTCTCACTGCAATGTCAGCTCAGGACACAGCTCCAGCAAGACACCCAGAGAAGAGAAGAGACAAGTGAATCAGAACCTGGCCATTGGCCACTAGGCCTGCATGAACCTCATTGCCCACCCTGTCTCTTTCCCTGATGGGTTCTCATCATCCCACATGCAGCCTTATCCCTGCTAGCCACAAATCCACATGGATGTGGCCTGAGGCACCAGGGAGAGACAGATCAACCCCATTTATATTGGAGTCACAGAACTGGACACAGGAAGGGAAGAGGTCTCTTGAAGGGTAGCCAAAGAACTTAGAGCATCTCAGAGCACGTGCCACACACAGGTGGGCCCTTGTCTTACCCTGCCTGCTTGCCTTCCTATGGATTGGGTGCCAGTAGGTGATTCTGGAAACAGAGGGGCCAGGCAGAAGCTTGGAGTGGAGTGCATGGCCTCCTTGGCCCAGCTTGGCAGTGAGTGGCCACCTGCATGCAGGCAGCCCCAGCCTGTGCTGCCTCTGTGTCTTAGGAACACTCACCACTGCCCCTGGCCATGGCTTCTAGCACCAGTTCTGCCCATGAGCCAGAGCCAGTGCCACGGCCTGTAGGGATAGAGTAGGGCCGTGGCCTGGCGGGGCCCTGGACGCCAGGCCTCGGAGGGTGGCCTGTCCTACCTGCAGATTCTTCCTCCACACGTTCACTGCTGCAAAAGCGAGCTGCATCTGCTTTCTGCGGGCATCTTTGTGTCGCTTGTAGGCAATCTCGATGAAAATCAGGAAGATCCCAGCCACAATGCCTCCAGCCACCAGCATGAAGACCCCTGTGTGAAGTACCCAGTGCCTTAGCTGGCTGCCCAGAGGCTGTATCCCCTAGAGAATCCATATACTATCAAGGCAACCTGGAGGGCCCACCTGCCATATTCTCAAAAGTGAGAGTTGCAGGGGCATTGCTTCGAGAGTCACATTCCTGATACCGGACCCATGTCTTGTCCAGATCTTCCATGAAGCCATTCTCATGGGACCTGGGTAGGGAAGGGGAGAGGAAAGGCAGGGCTGGTAGCAGAGGTGGGACTGGAAATGGGCAGGGCTTACAGGGGAGACAGTACTGTGGAACAGAATTTTTATCCAAGCGGAGTTTTGAGAGTTGAGGAGGCTTGTAGCCTTTGCTGGGAAGGTTTTCTCATGGGGTTGATTCCAGTTTGGGTGGAGTATCCTTTAAGGCAGTTGGACCAGATGATATCAGCATCTGGTGAGCAGCTGATGGCCTGGAGTAGAGCAATTTGGTGTGTTGCCACTAGGGCACTAGGGACAAGGTCCAGCCTTGGGGGGGGGGGGCTCTTAGAGCAGAGTGGAGAGGAGAAGTGAGGTTTCCAGCACAGGGTAGACTCACTTGAGTATGGACAGGGAAACATTCTGCTTCCAAGGGCTGTCCTTGCGCATGCCGATGCCAAAGCCTGAGCGGAAGAACAGCTCACCCGTGGTCACCAGGTCACATTTCTGTGAAGCCTCGAACTCCAGCACCGCCGAGTCCCAGATGAAGGCATGGAGCTTGCTGCCAGCAGAGGTGGAATCAAAGGAGCCCCACAGAGCCTGTTCACCCCACCTTGCTCACACCTGAGTGCCCTTTGCCTGTCCCACCCAGCCTGGTGGCCTTGCATCTGCTTGCTCACTTGTCCCGCACAGCCTGGATGGCCTCCGCCGCACTCTCATAGTTATGTTTTTCCATGTGCCGGTACATGGTGCTCAACTCCACCTGCCTCCGGAAGTAGATGTCCACAGAACTCTGCTTCACAGTTGCATAGATGAACTTGTCTGAGGGGTTTCTGAGCTGCAGGGACAGACACCTCAGCTCATGGCTGTTCCTTAAGCCCCAGTAGGGAAGGGACACTCCCTCTCAACCTCTTCTTGACTCTTCCCTTCCAGCCCAGGTTCCTCACCCTTGGGTCATTGATGCCTGTGATCCGTTCCTCAGGCCGATCCAGCACCAGGAAGGCTGCCAGGTTGGCAGTATAGGAAGCCACAATGATCATGGCAAACCCTGCCCACACCATGCCTAGGATCCGTGCAGAGAAGCTTCGGGGGGCACCTGTGGGCAGAGACTCGGGGTCAGTTCCTGAAAGGTAGGGGATTCAGCCAGGCAAGATCTGGGCTTAATCTCACCTTCCCCAATGCCAGAGTTGAGCAGGACACCCCAGGAGAACCACATGGCAGAGGACAAGGTCAATGCATCCTCCTCCTCTTCCTCACTGTTCACCTTGAAGCGGCCAAATGGACTGTGGAGAGCAAAGGGAAGGTGGGGGAGAGAGAGAGGGAGAGAGGAAAGGAGAGGCAGCTCTGCCCAGCCCTGCCCAGTTACGCTCACCCCACAGATAGAGGGATCCAGCTTTCTGCATGGCGCTCACCTGAAGCGGTCCAGCAGGTACAACATCACAGCCACCACGTGCACCGACAGCCCCACTAGCAACCATAGTGTGCTCTGAAAGGGCTGCATAAATGAGTCCAGGGTACTTCGGGGGATCTCCTGCAGGTGATAAAGTAGTCAGTGTCGCCTGGGCCCTCCAGGCCCCCAGCCCATCCCCACCTGATCCCTGCCTACCTTCTTGACTAGGATGGTCAGGCCCTGGTACTTGAAGGGCTTGGAGAACTCTATGTACTGTGCACGCTCATTGTTGATGGTCAGCGGTGCCACAATCATGTCTGCCTGACCACTGAGCAGCTCTCCCATCATTCCATTCCATTCCTTTTTATTGCTGTTGTTTACCTGCAAAGTGACAGAGCCAGTGGGGGGGGCTGCAGACAGGTTGAGTATGGTTCCTAGAGCAAGAGCTCCTGCTCTCCTTTAAAGCCCATCCCCATTCTAGAGGCCCCTCCTAAAAAGGCTCTAGCCAACCCATAGACTTTCCAATTAACTCATCTCAGCCTACAGGACCCTCCCACCAGCCCCTCCCTCCAGGCCCTGCCCTTTGCCATCTACTCCATACCCGTTCCTGTGTGCCAAACTTGCCATCTGCCACCAGGTGAACCTCATAGGTAAAATTCATGGTCCGGGCCAACTTGATGAGCAGGTCAATGCAGAAACCATAGCAGCACTGTGGCACCGTGTGGCGTGCTGTGGGCAGTTAGGGAATAATAACAATGGATTCCTGAACTTCCATGGCCCAGTACCCTAACACACTGCCCAGTACTCACGGCTGCCTGGTGATGTATCATTAGGCCCTGTGCAGATCACCTTCTTGACTGGGTCACCATTGACTGTGAATTCCTCTTTGCATGTCCCATCACTCAGTGTGGGCTTGACATACACAAAGGGCTCTTGGTGGATCGTCACTATCTGGAGGAAAGACAAGAACCAGCCTGGGCCACCTGTCATTGGCTGTCTCAAGTGCTGACCTCTTAGCATAGAGCAGCCCTCTTCCCCATCTCGCTTCCAGTGTTTACAATCCCACACCTGGGCCCTGTCTCAAGCCTGGAACCTTCCCACTGTTTTTCAGAGGTCAGTCCACATCCTTCTGACATGGTTAGCATTGCCTGCCTGCTGCCCTTGGGGTACAGATACAGGTCTAGGGAGGTGCTGAATCAGGGCACAGACTTCCTCAGCCATCTGCCCTGACTCATCAAAAGTGCCTCCTATAATACTGTCCCATTCTTATAGTCCCTTTTCCTCAGGTCCCAGCTTACACATTGCTCTAGCAGAGTGTGGGAATATGTTTCAAATTTAATAAAAACCAGTCTGAGATATCAGAGGGATCTACCCAAAGTCAGTCTAGGAGGATCAGACAGTGGTAACTCACACCTTTAATCCTAGCCACAGGGAATGTCTGGGAGTAGTGACCTATGCCCTTGATCCAATCTGAGTTTGAGGTCATTTTAGTTTATAGAAGGAGTTCCAGGCTCCCAGACAGGCAGTGGTGGTGCCATGCCTTTAATATTAACCTGGATGAGAAACAGCTGGCAGGCGTAGAAAGACAGGTAAGCAGAAGAAGCCAGGAGGAGTGAGGTTGAGGAAGCTGGAAGACAGCTGGGTGAGATCTGACTGTGGTGTTTACTCTTTGATATCTCAGCCTTTCCCTGAGATCTGGCTCTGAGTTTCCTTAATTCATGCAACAGCAGAGTATTGCTGTGTAGTAATTACTGTGTGTACTGAGCATGATCTCTAACCAATCAGAGAGGAGACACTCTGTCCTTGCCAGAGCTACCCTGGCTTCCACTGGCAAGTGGCCTTCAGTCTTTGAACCTTGTCTTTTAAAAAATTACTTTTAAAAAAGATTTATTTTATCTATTATGTATACAGTGTTCTGCTTGCATGTATGCCTGCTTGCTGGAAGAGGGCAGCAGATCTAATTACAGATGGCTGTGAGCCACCATATGTTTGCTGGGAATTGAATTTGGGACCTCTGGAGGAACAGCTAGTTCTTTTAACCACTGAACCATCTCTCAAGCCCCCTAAAAATTACTTTTTAAGGTATGTTTACATATGGATATGTGCTGTGGGACTATGCTTTTGTACACTGTAAATATTTGTCACAGTAAATATTGGTTTCATAAAAACATTGATTGGCCAGAAGCTAGGCAGACAGGAAGTATCAGCAAGGTGACCAGATAAGGAGAATTCTGGGAAGGAGAAAAGCCAAACTGGAGCTGCAAGCCAGATGCAGAGGAAGGAATGAGATGAGATGCTGCTCTGAGAAAAGGCACCAAGCCATGTGGCTAAACATGGACAAGAATCGAGGGTTAGTTTAAGAGTAAGTAAGTAATAAGCCTGAGCCTTAGGCCAAAAAGTTCATAATTAATATAAGCCTTTGCCTAATTATTTGGGACCAAATGACTGTAGAATTGGCCGGTGGGTCAGAGAAACTTTTGGCTGCATGTATGTGTTCCAGTGTGTTCATGCCATGTGTGCATGTGCATATAGAGGCCAGAGGCCAATATCAGGGGTCTTTCTTTATCTCTATCTATCTTTTTTTAAAAAATTAAGCTTTTATTATTTTATTTTAATTGTGTGTGTGTGCCTGAGTGTATGTATGTGTATCACATACAAGCAAGAGCCTACCTACAGAAATCAGAAGGAGGCACTGGATTTCCCAGAATTGGAGTTCCATATGATTGTGAGCTGTTATGGGGATGCTCAGAATTAAATCCAGGTCCTCTGTAAGAGCAACAAGTGCTCTTAACCTCTGAGAGGCTATCTTTCTAGCTCCTATTGTATTTTAAAGATTTACTTATTTGTATTTGATGTGTATGGGTGTTTTGCTGGCATATATGTCTGTGCTCTTGGTACATACAGTGCCCACAGAGGCCAGAGAGAACATTGAATCCCCTGAAAATGCACTTCAGATGGTTGTAAGCTGCCATGTGGGTACTGAGATCTGAACCTAAGCCACTCAGCAATCTCTCCAGCTCTACTACTACTATTATTATATTCTGAGACAAGTTTTCTTTACTAGCCCTGAAGCACAGTAATTGGCTAGGCTAGTTAGTCAGAAAGCTCCAGTGATCTGCCTGTCTCTGCCCTTCTCCCACCAATGACATGGTTACAATGAGAACAGTGTGCAGCATGGGCTGTCCACACTTTTACATGGGTGCTGAAATCCAAATTCATGCTACTCATTGGGCTATTTACCAATCCCTGTTTTTTTGAGAGAGGGTCTTACTATATGGCCCTGGCTGATGTGAAATCCCTATGTAGACCATGGCGCATGGCAGCCTTGAACTCACAGAGATCCTCTTGATTCTGCTTCCTAAATACTAGAATTAAAGACATGTCTTACCAGTCCAGATTTTTTTTTAAAGCAAGGGCCTCATACAGTCCAGGCTGACCTCTAACTATGTAGTAGAGGATAGCCCTAAACCCCTGTTCTCTTTTATGTACTTCCAAAGTGATGGGTTTAAAGGCATGCTCCACCTCGTTAATGCTCTGCATCTTCAGCTCAGACTTCAGCTGGGACACTCTTCCCTCCCTGTCCTCTAGGACCCACAGTCTGGTAGCTGGGGGACAGTTACTAGTCTGGGGGAGCACTGGGGTGGAATACAGTCAGTTGCTGAGGGCATCTATGGGATGTGGAGAGTAAAGGGGTAGGCAGCCCAGGAAGGACTTGACAGCAAGATCAGGCATTGTGACAGGCAGTGGAAAGGAGTCTTGAGAAAGGGGCATGACCAGATCCCTTTCTCTATTATACAAGAATATATGCTAGTGCTGTCAAAAAAATTGGCGAGGGAAATGGACAAATAGTTTAGCAGTTAAGAGCACTTGAAGTTCTTACAAAAGACCCAAGCTCTGTTCTTAACCCCTCACAAAGTGGCTTACAAGGATCCTGTAGTTTCTTCTGCCCTGGGTGTACCAGGCATACACACAGTACATACACACACACACACATACACACATGGCACACATATACACACATACACACATGGCACACATATACACACATATACACATGTGTGTGTATTCATATATATATATATTATATATATATAGTCAGACAAAACACTCATACACATAAAACAAAATGTAATAAATGTAACAAATCAGTGAGCCCAGAAACATGGCTAATATCCATCTGCACCTTCATGGGTCCCCTTGGTTAGTGATGTTTGGCTCAGAGTTTGTTTTGTTTTATTTTTACTTTTCAAGACCTGGCTTGCTTGTACAGCCTTAGCTGTCCTGGAACTAGCTGCATAGATCAGGCTGGCCTTGAACTCACAGAGCTCCACCTGCTTCTGCCTCTCAAGTGCTAGGATTAAAGGCGTGTGCCACTACCCAGTGATTTCAGACTTTTCAACATCAGGTGCCCTAACTGCAAAGAGATATTACATTGACTTGGCAAGGAGACAAGCTGACTTTCCTGTGAAAAATGGAGGTAGGTGCTCACCAAGTGAGACCATGGGCCCCAGGTTGCAGTGGTGAGCTCAGAGCATTAGCAGAACTGAGAAGATAAGCATATGGCATATCAGACCCTGCCTTTGGTGGTCTATGACATCAGAGCCCGGTGTGGTGTGGCTCAACAGGAAGAGGAGCTCTACAAATAGTCCTTAGGTGGAGGGAGGGCTCCATGGATGAACCCAGGGAATGTGTAAATTGGGCTGAGAAGGGGCAAGGAAGCCAGCTCGCTCAAGAAGGGAGAAATGAGACATTCAAGAATGTTAAGTTCTAACCCGAACTCTGCACTGGGGCCCAGAGTAGCCGCCCACTGTCCCTCTGCCCCCACTGATCAGTTCTTCATCAGACTTAGCTGGAGCTGGGACAGGATTAAGTGCTAGAGAGAGCCCATTGGGCAGGAAACACTGCCTCTCTTGTCCCAGCTACTGCCGCTTCTGTGTGCCAGAGTCAGCTGCTGGCACACTCATCTCCACTTCCTTGGGACCTCACCCCCTTTTCTCCCGGCCTGAAGGAGTAGATGAAGGGTAAGGGGTGGGAATGTTTCGACATGGTCCCCCACCTTTAATCTCGTGGACATCTGGTATCCTCGAGGCTTTTCTGTCTCTCCTCCTGGCCAGATGATCTTCCTGTCATTTGGGATGACCTGGGGGTGGGAGTATGAGATGGAGGGTGGCCACGCAGGGGTCTTGGCCCCAGGACCCTAAGGCCCCAGCCCCCACCCCCTCATGACCCCCACCTACATGGGTGCCATTGTAGATGCCCACTTGCACTAGCTTTCGGTTCTGTAGGTTCATGATACTATAGTTGGCAAACTTCCTGTCCCCGTCCTCATTGAATTCCACACGGCCAGTCACTCCATCCGCGTACTTGGAAGACATCAGAACCCTGGGGAGAGGGCATGGCTTAGACTTATCAAGAGCACCTGTCCATATTGGCTTCCAAGAAGCCCAGGCTCCCACCTCTTCTGCCCTCATCTTGAGAAAAAGATCAGCAGATGGTAACTCTTCGCACTGAGTGGATGGCATGTTGCGTGCCTCTCAGCACCAGATGGACTGCACAGCTACAGCACCTGAGTGGGACTTGGATGCCAGACCCCATGTCAAGGGCGTCTCTGGATTAGGAAATATGATTGTCAGAGCCACCATCTTGGTTTCATAGGAGCCCAGAGGACCTCAGGCCCACTTGCCATCAAATGGTAGTCATAGATTGAACCTGTTCCTGGTTCTAGCCACTGGGTGGCTTACCTGGCTGTATGTTTGCTTACTGGAACAGATCAGTGAACTTGTGTGTGTGCAACCCAAATGTAGGGGTCACTCCCGTGAGTGTGCTTGTGGCATACATATGTCATGTTCCTCTTTGAGTTTCTGTGTGCAATTATGTGCGCATGTTCCCATGATGCATGCGAACCTGTGGTGGGTACTGTGGACAGTGACTCTGAGATTAAATTCTGCAGCCATTCCCTTGGTCAGCCTTGAACCTCTTACTATCCTTGGATGCCTACTCTCAATTTCTGGGTCCTCAGAGGGTCCTAGGCACCACCTGTAGTAAGAGCTTCCTTCTAGGGCACCAGGCACTGTGAGGAGTGAGGTAAAATCTGCAGTGTGGGCAGGCTGAGGTGAAGTGGAGGCAGTCACAATTTCAGTGACAACAGAGGTAATAAGGCACTTGTGGTGGGAAAAGGGATGTTTATCACAGTCTAAGACATAGACTTTAAGGACACACCTTTAATCCCCCGTACTTGAGAGGCAGAGGCAGTCCAACCTCTGTGAGTTCGAGGCCAGCCTAGTCTACAAAGTAAGTTCTAAGGTAGCTAGGGACACACAGAAAAACCCTGTCTTGAAAAACAAGCAAACAAAAAGACTGGCTGGATTACACTCCTGGAAGAGAGAAACACTGCTTAAGAATAGCCCTTCTGCAGGGGCAATGGTGATGCAAACTTTTAGTTCCAGCACTCAGGTGGCCGAGGCAGGCAGATCGAGGCCAGCCTGATCTACAGTGAGATCCAGGACAGCCAGGACTGCACAGAGAAACCCTGTCTCAAAAACAAACAAAAACCCCCCAAAAGACAAAAGCAAAAGTAAGAGACAGGGATAGGAGGGAGGGAGGGAGGGAGGGAGGGAGGGAGGGAGGGAGGGAGAGAGAGAGGGAGAGAGAGAGAGAGAGAGAGAGAGAGAGAGAGAGAGAGAGAGAGAGAGAGAGAGAGAGAACAAAAAATCTCAGCTCTTTCCACCTCCTAAGGGCTGACTCCTCCCACCTGCTGAGAGCAACCCCCACCCACCTCTTGAACAGTGGTCCTGTCTTCCAGATGTTGGTGTTGCCCACACAACCTCGCGGCGGGTCGGTGATGTTCTCCTTCTCCAGCAGCTCATGAACTGCCTGTGCTACCACGCCCACCGCATCGCTGATGTGGGCTGACTCGTTCTTGCCATTGATGAGCTGCAGTCCGATGATGCCTGCGCAACCCCGCCATTTAGAGACTGGACAGGCCTTCGGCCCCAGGCAACCCCACAGCCCACCACTCACCGTCTGGGGCGTAACGCAGGGCGTTCCCCGAGATCTCGCGCTCCCCCACCAGCCACACGTACCCAGAGCCCGTCATGTTCAGCATCGCGGCTGCGCGGTATACGGTGGCAGCGTCGTCCTCGCTGTGGGGCAGACCCGGGTGACGAGCCAGGACTCCAGCTCTCCCTATCCCCTGGCCACAGCTTCTCCCGCATGCATGCTCTGGGGGAGCGTGCCTAGGCCCACCACCCTTCTTGCTGTCAGACCCGGAGGTCTTCACAAGTGATGAAGCTGGACTTTCCAGTCTTCAGTTGCTGGCCTCATGCCTTTAAGAGGCAGGAATAGGGTACAAGATGACTTTCTGAACTCCGATAATGATGGCTTACTGTTGGGCACTTGCTCTGTGCTCCAAATGCTTTACTGGAATCTCAGCGTCTTTAAGGGGAAAGCGTTTGGATGGCGGTGGAAACCAGGACACAGTAGTGGTAAGTGGCAGAGTAGGTCCACTCCAGACCTGTGAGCTCTAGGCAAGCTACAGGTCTGGTAGACCTCCATGTTCAAAGGTGGGAAATGACAAGGTGAGGACTCTGGGTTGAGGAGATACCGATGGGATCCAGTGCCCTCCTTGCTGAGCTGAGCATCCTGAAGATATGATGGGACAGAAGAGAGACTCCTCTCACAGTACATATGTCCTTTGACATCCAATGCCAGGTGAGGACAAGCCTCACCTTGCAGGGACGTATGGTCTTTAGTGCTTGAGGTGTCCTCAGAAGCAATTCCCATGGACAGTGAAAAACAGGACCTAGTCCCCTGAAGCTGGGTCTTTCTAGTCATAACAATGACCCTGAGGTCTTCGGGGGCTCCAATAGCCACTAATGGTCCTCTCCACCCTGTGCCTGCCATTCAAGGCCCAGCCATGATTGCTGTTTCACTTTCCAATGTATGTTTAGTAGGTACAGTGAAGCCAAGTGGATTACCTGATACTGGCTTGTTTTTCTCTTTAAAAAAATTTATTTTAAATTCATTTTGTGTGTATTAGTGTTGCCTCCATGTATATTTGTGCACCAGACAGTTGCCTAATGCCTGTGGCAGTCAGAAGATGGTGTTAGATGCCCTAGAATTGGAGTTTTGAATGGTTGTGAGTCATGTGGACACTGAGAACTGAACCTGTCCTCTGCAAGCATAAGACCATCTCTCTAGCCCATATTGGGTACTTTCTAAAGCAGATGATTCATAACCAAAATAACCTCCACTTCTCTGAGAACCCTGATCCCAACTTTCTCAATTATTTTAACTAAAATAAATGCCCTACATGATGATACTGTGGGCGAATGTAAACAACACTAAAACATGTAGGCAGTACCTCAGCAAGAATATATGCCAGAGCCTAATGCCTTCAATCCCACCACTTGGGAGGTAGAGGCAGGCAGATCTCTACAAGTCCAAGACCAGCCTGGTCTATACAGCAAGTTCAAGAACATAGAGAGACCCTGTCTCAAAACAAACAAAAGAACATACAACAGCATTGCAGTGCACCAATCATGGAAGAAATCGCCCAGCACCAGACATAGCAAGGAGCATGTCTGATGTCAACCATACCCACCAAATCAGACAGAAAACCCCACCTCCCCAACAAACCTCAGATCTACACAATGTCACTTGGTGGAATGATTGCCATCCAGTAAAAGGTTGTAGACAAAAGGTCTGTTCAACCTGTCAAACCTCATTAGACCATTAAAAAAAAAATAGTGATGCCAATAAAGAGGATGTGAAAAAAAAAAAGATGGAAAGCTTTGGTAGTGAATTTTGTTTATCCAATAGACAATTGAGCAAGTATTATGGTCAGTTTAATGAAGTCTGAGAAGCAGCTTAACCTCTATCACGAAGGAGTCAAAATGTGATGAGGGCTGGGTGGTTCATCAGTTGTGGAGCCTAACTTACTTAATACTGCACAAGCTTGAGGCTTCACGGGTTCTTCAGGGCTTAAAAATCAGTGTGAATTGTGGATCAGACTCAGCATGTGTGTGATATGAGGTGAGGTATAAGGGTGTAAATGGCATGGATAGGGTGCATGCCAATGTGGGCCGTATTTGCATGTGAGTGCTGTGTGCTCAGTGCACTAATGGGGGTGTTCAAACAGGTGCCTATTCATGATATTGGTACCTCTGCCTACCATGACCCTTCTGCTGCCTTCTTTGCTAGAGCCATGTTGGGCAAGCCTGTCTTTAACCCTCGGTACTCAGCATGGAGAGGTCCTTCTCACTCTACATGCAAAGAAAGTGGAAACACCCTTCAGCCACAGTGGGCGGTACTGGAAATTGTTGCTTAAGAACTGCTGAGGCCTGTGTGTGGTGGGATTTTATGAATGGGTGTTCTCTGCCTTGTATCCTATGTCCCACATCATAATGCAGAAGCCAAACAGAACTACTTGGCTTTGTCTATTACCAAAGAGCCTGATAGTTGAATAGGTATGTTTTAAGAGAATGGCTTCTGTATGTGACTGATGTGTATATGAATTGCCCATCATCCTGAACATTCTTTTATTCAATTTCAACAAATCTCCCTCAAGCCCTATAACGAAAAGTAAAAACAATCAGAAAATAGGAAGCTGTGGTGGGCCTTTTCCTGAGCAGGGCTTTCCTTGGGCATCCTAAGCCAGGCTTACTTTCCAAGGGACTTTTCCTTCCTGGCTCCCTTTTTGGGGTGCATTTCTCTCTCCCCGACTCCTTTCCATCCTCCATCCCCTCCTCTCTTTCTTTGATAGGTCTCATGGAGCTGAAGATGGCTTTGAACTTGCTAAATAGTTGAGACTGATCTTGAACTCTTGATCTTCCTGCCTCCCAAGTGCTGGGATTACAGGTGTGCACCGTCATACCTGGCTTTATTCGGTGCCGAAGATTGGACCCAGGGCATTGTTCATGCTGGGTAAGTGCTCTATCAACTAAGCATCAACCATAGCCTCATATGGATGTATTTTTAATCCATTCTCTAGAGGCCCTGGACCATACTTCACCCCCAATGTATGCAGTTAGAAACAGTGGATTTCAAGCTATTGGTCATGACCCCTTTTTGTGGGTGGGGTCACATTATTATATATATTGCATATCAGATATTTACACTGAAAATCATAACAGTAGCAAAATTACAGTTATGAAGTAGCAATGAAATAATTTCTGGTTGGGGGAGGTCACCACAGTGTGAGAAACTGAATGAAAAGTTTGAAGCATTAGGAAGATTGAGAACCACTGAGCTACATGAATATCAAAGGCAGTGGTCCATGATTCTGCAGCGTGTCATTGCACTATGCCACAGTATGTGTAGTGGTAGTGGGGCAATTGGCACTTGCTTGCTGATGTTCCTGGAGGAGTTGGTGATGCTGAGGATATCATTCAACATCAACATCTGACTGCTGTCACCCTTAGAGTGGGCAGCTTGTCCCAGCCCTGCCGCCTGAGTGAAGAAATGGTCTGCTTTCCAGGCTAAGTTCTGGCTGCCACTCCCTGCAACCTGTGGATGGTGGGTGGTGCGGATAAGGCTCTGTACACAGAGTTTGTTGCTTGAATTTTCAAATAGACATTTATCTTGTGCCTGTACATGGTGTTTCTTTCCTGTCAGCAAGGGCAGCAGGGTTTGGAGTATTGTCCTCCAAACTGGATGACATGATATTTTTTGTTTACTTGTTGGAGCCCAGCAGGACTGGGCGGACTATGGACTAGATCCACCTGCACCTCTCTGCTGTCAATGGGGCTGCCACCCTGCCCTTCCCATTCTTCCTTTCCATGGGTCTTAGGCTCTAGTCTCTCCCTTTATAGGAAAAACTAGTTGTCTACAAATAGAGTAATTTTACTGTGTACTCTTTCAAAATATTGAAATGAGTTGGGAGGCAGGCTCTGTCCAGGACCAGCCTGTCTTTCTCCAGCAGTGGTTTTGGACCTTGTGCTCACCTGTACACTTGCATGTCATTTTGCCGGACTCTTCCCTGTCCCCAGCCTCCAGGATATTTACATAGCTATGTCTCCCAGTCTCTGGGCTTCCTAGTATTGTATCTCCAACAAAGCTCAACTTAGGGCAAATGGTCCTATGTGACTGCAAAAGGTTAGACTTCAGGGAGAGATGAACAGAGGACAGGGAGTTACCTAGGCTACCAGGTGAGTAGGACAGTGGGGTTGGAGTACAGCTCTCCTTGGTGAAGATTTTTTCTTTCAAATTGAAGCTCATTTTGCTCAACGGTACCCCAGACCTAAGCCAGACGTTGGACTTATGCCCCAGACCGAATCACAATGATGTGACGAGGGACCCAGCCTACTCACCTTGCAGAAAGAATGATGACCCTGGCCTCCAGTTCCCGTGCCTCCATCAGCAGAGCTGTCACGTTCTTGGTTCCTGGGTCAAACTGCAGCACCTTCTCTGCCTGTGGTGTGAGCAGGAGCATTAGCAGGTAGTTGGGAAAGGAAACATCGTGCCTCAGTGGCAAGAGTGGGGCCAAAGCTGCTAGGAACCCCGAAGCAGCTCAGCTAGAGCTGCCGTGGCCTGTCCTTGCCACCTGCACTGTGCACCTGCCTCTTTTCTCTCCGTTGGCCTGTCCTTGCTGCCTGGCCTTTCTTCAGCCTGCTTGGTGTCCTGTACTCACGCTCTGCTCCTCTCTCTGTATGCTTCCTCCAGCTCTCTCTTTTCATCTCACTCTTGACCTCATATTTGCACTGAGCATGCAAGCTGAAGTGGACCGTGACTCAGACGTGCAGCGAACAGGAAATTGAAAAGTTTTGGAATGCAACTGGGAACAGAGATGGGGCTGACTTTTCCAAAACCTTGGGAGATCTCAGCTCGGATCTGATTCCTCTTGCTCCTATAGGAGCGGCCCAGACGCTGTAACGACCAGGTGGGCAGGCTCCCTCCCGGGATTCCACTAGGAAACCCTGGCGGACCTGGAGATTCGCATGCACTTCCCAGAGCAGCGCCTCCTTGTGGCCGTGCTTGTCTTGAGGATGCAGGCCAGGGTCACGGCGGGTGGGTCATGGGCACCCACACCGCCCACCCCTACCCTCTCCTGCCTGCCTGCTGCCTGCCTCACCACCTGTTTCTCCTCACTACTCAGGCCTGCGGCTCGGCTCAGCGCGGTGGGGCCAAGTAGCACCCAGTGGCTGAGGCACCGCAGGCCGGGACTCGCTAGTCGGTGGGTGGCGTGCACGTCCATGCATATATACCTTGGGTCCGCGCTTGTTGTCATACGACAGTTGGTCGAGGTTTTCATAGTTCCTTTTTTTACTCTGATGAATAATGTGCACAGAGAAAATATGCAGACACAGAAGAAGATTATAAACGGTTGAAAATGACGGCGCTAAAGCAATCACACCACCTCCTCGGCACGTCTGCAGACGGGCACGTACCTGGAGCTCGCAAACACCGAGACCCGGGGTGGGGCTGGGGGCTGGAGTGGAGCTGAGAGTGGAGGGGACACAGAGGCAAGAGCCACGGAGGCTCCCTGCCGTGGAGCTATACTCTTGGAAACAGTCACTTTCAGGAGAAAGGGCAGCCCTGTCCACGCCACCCTTAGGGGTCCCGCCTACCACCCCCACCCCTGTCATGCACCTGCTGTGTGGCCCCAGCAGTACCCACCCCCACCCGCATCAGTCCTGAGAGAAAGAGGAGCAGCTTGCAGGGCCCTGTCCCCGTGACCCTCCCATCCCCCAGCCCCCTTATTCTCCCTCCTGTCTCTGGAGACCAAGATGCTCTCACTAACTGATAGGCTCACACCCAAATGCCCACACTTGTGTCTGAGACTGGGTGTGATCTGATGTGTATATAAATGGCTGCAGGGGTGATATGCCCGTCACCTTCACAGAAGGTAAATCTATGACAATCTGTGATGGAAGGGACAGTATAGTCTAAGTACATGTGCTTGAACATGTGTGTATGTGTGTGTGTGTGTGTGTGTGTGTGTGTGTGTGTGTGTTTAAGCTTGTAGTTAACAAGTACAGAGGAAGCACCTGGTATGTGATCCCCTTGGACAGTGTACAGGTATACGGAAGTAAATGAGGTCTGTCTAAAAGGTGTGGCATGTCACTAAAATATCCAAGAACAGAATGGCAATGTGTATGTGCTTTCAGCGTGTGAGCAGGTAATTGGGTGGCAGGAATAAGGCTGATGAGCATCTGAGCATGTTGGTAGTAGTCTGTGTGGCTTTGACAGACACACGGGAGTATGAAGAAACCTGCCAGATGTTGAGAGTAGGAATCTGTCTTCAGAGAAGTGGAACCCTTGGTGCTAATAACCAGCCCTCCTTCCCAGACTTAATGGACCACCATAAAGGATTCACTCTAGGCCTGTTTCTAGCCTTAGCCTCCCCCCACTCCCAACCCATGCCCTCTGCTCCCTCCAGAGGCCTATGGCACTTTGGGTGTGGGGGACGATGGTTGGTGCTAAGTATGATGAGGCCAGCTATGATTTTGCAGGCAGAACATGCTCCCACCCCCATCTCCCTCCCCCATCTGTCTTTTGGGGTCCCTCCCCAGCCTGGGCCTCCTCCTCCCTGCTACCTGAAAAGCACCACCTGGTTCTTGGTGCTCTGGGTCCTGGGACTGAGATGGGGTCAGGGGCCAAATCCTTATTAGGCTGACCATGGGCATAAGCGAGGAAGGGCATAGGGGTCACTTTGACCCCCCCCCCCCACTCCAAATCCTGGCTCTGGTCTCTAGCAGTTTCACAGACTGGAGGCCAGGCTGAGACGGGAGTGTATGTGTATCCTGGAATCAGTGTCTACATAGTCCCTTGAGGGATTGAGAGCTCAGCTCTGAGGTGGGAGGGAATTAAGGAGGGGAGGGGCACAGTGTAAGTCTGAATGAGAGGACAGCATCAGGTGGGGATGGGGTTGCAGATGAATGGGCTTCAATTAGGGCCACGGGTAGCCATGAGGTTTATAGAAGGATCAGGCCTCTGTGAGCACACGGATTGTGTCCTAGGAGATGGGAGTAGACATGTTGGGGGTGGATCACGCTCTGTAGAGGGCGCTCCTGAGAAGTGGGAGGGACTTGGTATCTGGCAGAGAGGGGCGGAGCGGTTCTTGAGTTATGGGTCTGATTGGGGCCTCAGTTGGAGTTAGGGAGGTCTAAACTCGTCGGGGGGCGGGACAAGGGTGTTTGCAGAGCTCCAGGTGGTCCAGCCCTCGCGCAGCAGGGACTGACACAAGGAGATTTCGACTAATGGCAAAAGCAAGTGAAATGAGCCGAGGACAGGCCGGGGCGGGCGCCGCCAGACGCAATGGTGCTGAGCATGCAGGATGGAGAGAGAGTGTTCACAAGGAGCCACAGACATGGCATGGCCCGCCTGCTCCTGCTCAACAAGGACCTCTCTGGGGCCAGGGCCTCACCTTGGACTCGCGCTCCTCCAGCAACGTCTCTAGGCGCTTCTGCGCCGCCCGGCCCTCGTGGTCATCGCTGACCAGCAGGATGATATGGTTCCAGTTGTAGACGCGCATCATCTCAAACCAGACGCTGGACTGGTGGGAGTAGGGTGGCACGGTGCGCAGGAAGCTCAGGTGGATGCTCTGTGGGTGGGACCGGGAGGCTGAGGCAGGGCCAAATTAAGTAGGCTTTTCCTTCTCCCATTGATGGGGTCACTTCCTCCCACCTGTCCTTCCCCTTCTTCTGTATCATGTACTGTGAGAGTAGAGGTTTGGCATTTTCCTAGCAACACCCTGTCATGGATGAAGAGTCTCTGTTCCAAGGGTGACTGCCACCCACCACTTCCCTAGAAAGGCTGACCATAGAAGCTTCTCCACAACTCCAATAGGCCCCCTCATGATGCTCTCCCCCATTTCAATAACTATATCTTTGGCTGAGGTATATATAGCTCAGTGGTAGAGCATTTGCCTAGTGCAAATATGGCTCTTGGTTCTATCCAAGGCACTGGTAAGAAAATAACAGCTACACTTTCTAGTAATTCTTCTTTCTCAGGGTCAGACATTGCCTTCCTTCCCCAGAACCCAGAGGCTTACTGATTGCTTTGCTGCTTAAATATTCTAGCTGCCAAGGACTTTCTATGTCTATCCAAGTGAACATGGCTCCTTCCATGTCCCTGTGACTTACACTGCACTAGGTCCCCTAAGGCTTCTAGATTAGCCTCTCTCTCTCCCTCTCCTTCTCCCTCCCCCCCTCTCTCTGACAGTTCCCTCTTGCCTTGGAGCAAAAGAATGTTCACTGCCTCTGGCACTGGCTGCAGGAGGGTGCATCACAGATATCACTGCGTACTGGTTCTGAGTGCTCCTGCTTGTCTCTGTGATGGGCAGAGAGCTGGCTTTGAGTTGGGACCATGAGGGACCAGATGTGGCTGTGATGTTTGGCCCCACTGTTGGCCACCTGCAGGCCCAGTGAGTTGGCCTGTGGTCAGTCCCTAGGTTGGTCCAGTTGTTTGGGGCATCCCAGATTTTTTGTTCGTCCCTGGCCGTGTTGCTTCTTCCCGTCATCTGTCTCTTTCACTCACGAGGGTAAAAGTGTTCCAGAGGAAACATGGCCAGAAGGCATAAGGTGAGAACCTGTTCCTCACTGGAATGTGAAGAGTGGCTTAGATGCCTTGGTATGGAGGGAGGGTCCTTGTTCTCAGTCTGATCCTCTCCCTCTGGGACTCCCTACAAGACCTCTCTGGCTCCTTTTTATTTTTGTAATCAAAAGGCCTACCCACCACATGCTTGGGCCTGAATAACCAGTCTCCCTGCTTTAAGGCAACTTTTTCAGGGACTATAGGCTCTGGGAAGGAAGACTCTGAGGGTATGTGGAGAGCTGGAGGCCCACTAGCCCTCTGGCTGAACCCTAGCACCAGCTGGTTGCCCCGGAGTGGCTCCTGGATGTCTATAGGCTTCTTAAGTCTACTAGATATGGGGAGCAGGCTCTGATGTGTGTCAGGCCACTGGATGGTTGAATTGCATTCCAGTTGATAGGTCCTCACAAAATCACAAAAAGTTGAAGATTGTATGACCTTGAACAAGTTCCCTGTGTCTCTGAGCAGTGGTTTTCGACAACTCAGTAGCCACTTTTCAGCTTTTAGGTACAATTGGATGGAGGGTATCCCACTACTCTTTGGGCCATTAGAGCTCTGCAGAATGCTAATCTGAGATCTCCTGCCAAGAGCTGCCTGTCTGGCTACCCTGACTACTACCTATGTGCACTTCAGTTGGCAAGTCTGGGGTCCACAGTATCTCTTTTTACCCTGAGTACTTATCCACCCAGGCATCTGCCTCTCCTGGGAACTTCTTTTACTGCTGCATCCAAAGTCCATTTGTTCTAGGAAGCCCCCTGTTTGCCCCTTTTCTAGCCCACGAAACCCTCTTCTTCCCAAGGGGGATTTATTAGCCTTCAAACGCCTTCAGGAGCCAGCCTGAGTATGTGTGGCTGTTTGAACCTTTGTGATTATGTAAGTTGTGGCAGGGTGAGGGTGCTAGTGTTGTATGAGAGAATGTGTGAAAGTATGACAGCTTGAGCATATGAAACCTGAGTGTGCGTGTTAGCATGTGGTGAGTATGAACACATATGAACATGTATGTGACTGAGTTGTCATAGGCATGCAGGTCAGTGTGCTTGATTATGGGTAACTTGTGTACCAATATCTATGCAATTCAGTGTGAGGTGTGTATCTGCGGTTATGAGTGAGTGTGTTACTCAAGGACCCTCAAGAGCAGCCTATGATTTAAGCATCCCACTCCAACTGTATCCAATGCCCAGTGCCAATCCACTTGGCTCAGCTACATGTGGCCTTGGAGCTGACCACGGGGATGAAAGATAACTGGATCTGAGTCTGATGACCAGGCTTACCTTGTCAGAGTAGATGGACATTCGGGTAGTCAGTCCCAGAACAGGAATTCTGTAGAAGCCGGCTGTGTAGGAGACGGGGGTAGGAGTGAAGTGGTCGTTGGGAGTGGGTGGGTGACTAACTAGGATAGCGTAGACCTGTGAATACAGGAGACAAAGTCAGCTGTGTGGGGTAGACTGGATGTTATACTAAGGTTTGAGACCCAGAAGTAACAAGAGCTAGACCAGCAGGCTAGGAGTCTATATATGCACTTGATCCACACATCCAAGAGACAGGAAAATGAGCCAAACCACAATGTTCTGGTGATAAACCCATTGTGGCAAGGAAGCAGCATTGAGCAAGACTCTGGGGATGTAGGCAACACATACACATACACACAAGGGGGCGGGGGAGGGGGGGGGAGTTGGCAGATCCTTGCTCCAATCCTCTCTGACCAGAGCTTGCCTTTTGTAAAGTGAGGAGGGAGCAAGTTTCTGAGCAAAACTCTGGCATGGCCTCTATGTTCTGGGATGTGAGGACTGGTTCTTATTCTCCTTAGCATTACATCCAGCCGGCACTCTTTGGGTCATATTAGTGTATGCAGGCATGTTTGAGACTATGTCTGTGGTCATGAGCACCTGGAACATGCTGGAACATGTATGAGCACATGCTGGAACATATTTGCAATATGTGCATTAACATGTTCATGTTTATATATGTCTATTGTGATGAAATCAGGGTTGCTATGTGCACTGAACATAGAAAGCAGTGTATCCATGGATGTGCAAATGTGTGTGAGTAAGCATGTGCAGCCGATTGTGTCATGCTGAGATGCAGTGTGTGTTGGTGCAGTCAATGTTCATGTGCATGTGTATGAGCAGACATGTTCATGGATGTAGCATGTCCTATGAAAAGCATTTATGAACAGCTTTGGCTCAGACCCTGTCCTCTTACATAAATTGGTGCATTGCAGTGACCCTCATATGGCTTCATTGGAATTCAGCAACCAGCTCAACCAGGGGCGGACAGCTTCAACAGCAACATGTCCTCCCCTGCAGCACACTGAGCTCGGCTCCCACACTGTGCCTTGGTGTCTCTGGCATGCGCAGTCCTCCGCCCCCCCGCACCCCCTGCAGAGCTTGCTTTTCTGGCACCTGGACCATCCATTGCAGACTCAGGAATGGGGGAAGGGGTGAGGGGTAAGTAAAAAGACAAAGATGGCCCCCAGGCCGCATCCAGTCAGTGCTCTGAAGTGCTCCTCCATTTGTGCCCAAAATGTCTGGACCCACACTGACTGGACGGAACAAATCACTAATGATAGTCACATGACAGGCAGCATACATGGTCCTTCTGAGGACCAGTCCAGCTGGCAGGTGACTAGCTGGGGAAACCGACAGACACAGATGTTTGTTCCAGGCCTCTCCAGGTGCCACTTGGCTTGGAGTGGTCTAGTAAGGAGATTGAGAAGGGCCAGGGAAGGATCCAATTAAACTGGGACAGTGGATGGATGGTGGAGAAGCAGGAGAAAGGGAAAGTGGTGGTCACCTGGCTGGAGATGAGGTCCTCACACACTGACAGGGCCATCTGTATGGCGTTGGGCTTGTGGGTGACAGAGGTGGCGTTGAGCTGTATCTTCCAAGAGCCGTGTCGCTTATTGGCCTGGTTCACGGCCTCTCGGAACATCTGTTCGTGCTTGCGCGTGCTCAGCACCGCGCCGATGTTGACGATCTTGGGGTCGCAGGCGGCGCGGGCGAAGGAGCAGGAAAAAAGCAGGGCGAATGTCAGCAGGTGCATGGTGCTCATGAGCTCCGGGCTCGGCGGGCCTGGCTCTGGGTTGTGCGGGTGCGACGACCCCGGTGTACGACCCGCGGGCCGCCCAGGCGGTCAAGCACCCGCGGGTCCTCCAGGAGCTCGGGGCGAGCGCGGTGGATGCTGTCCGAGGTGCTGAAGTGTGTTTGGCGATGCTCGAACACCCGCGCGGAAAAGCGGAAAGGACAGCAGTTGAGTGACTGCAGCAGCTGCGGAGTCATGAGCGGGACCAATGCGTCCTACCCCTCCCACCGCCCCCGCTTCCTGACGCCGAGTCGAGCGCGCGCCTGCGTTGGCGTGAGTGCTTTGAGTGCGCGCGCGAGCGAGGAGCGCTCACGTGGGTGTGTGCACGCGCGTCAGCGTGCAGCGACCCAGGGACAGTCATCCGTGTGGTCCCAGATCTTTAACAGCTGAGCTAGGAAGGCTAGCGGGGTTTCTTATCACCGCGTGTTCCTGCACCCTTGCATGTATTTCAACATGAGGCAATGTGTGCTGTGCATGCTTGTCTGTGTGCATGCCCGTGTAAGTCCTTCCCATAGTTTGTAATATTTTGGGACTTGATTCCTCCAAGGACAGGGAGAGGTCCTATCCCTATATACCTTTGGGGGAAGGACATTGGGTGCTCCCTTCCCTAAAGGGTTTGGTAATGTAGGAGAGAGTTGAGCACAACTATAATCCCAGCACTCAGACTGAGATGGGATTACCTAGAGTTCAAGGCCAGCATGGGCTACACAGTATCAGGCCAACCAGTGGAGGGGCTGGCCTTCTTGAATATGTGACTTGGACTTCCCTCTGGAGGTTAAGAATTGGCTATCCTACTATAGAGTGGTACCTTCTAGAAGACCCGAGGATGACCAAGGACAGAGGAAGTTGTTTGCAGCAGCAAGAACAATATTAGACATCAGGTGGCACAGCAGGCTCCTGTTTGACAAGTCTGGGTTAGGTGTTTCGTATTTCCTGTTTTTATTTTTCTCTTTGACTTCTCTCTAACATGTTGCCAGGTCCTGTTCCCAGCCGTTCTCCGAGCTCCTCTTGTTCCTCTGGGTCCAGTGATTCTAATTCTTTGTCCCCCTCCATCCCTATAGATTACAGCCCTTCCCAAATTCAAAGAACAGCTGAAGCTCCGCCCCTGCCAGTGACATCACTATTTCCAATAGCAACCAAGGATTTTTGCAGACTCCACTGAAAATGCTTCCTAGGGGACAAAGCAGGTGGTCTCCACACCTAAGTGCTGAGCAGTGCGGAGGGAATCCTGGACCCTCAGATTTGAATTTCTGGTTCCTAAACCGTCTTGCTAAAACTGTCTTCCTGGGGCAGAGGACAGGCAGGCCTGTGGCATTGTCTATGTCCTCCTGTCTTGGCCCCTTTCTTCTCTCTGCTGCCTGGGAGTTACATGTCTGCATTACTCTGCTCTGGCATTGAGGAATACAGGGAAAAGATCTCCAGCCTCAGGGCCCCTGGGCTCCAATAGCCTTCAGGAAGCCTAGATCTGACACCATCTGCAGATGAGCTGGGGCTCCTACAGATGTCTATGGCTTCTGGCAAGTCAGGACCTGCAGACTGTGCAGAGTGGGCCTGGGCTCTGTTCTTCCATGACAGGGCAAGAGCTACCAGTCCACCCCACACCCCCAATAGGGCTGGAGACTGCTCCTACTGGCACCGTAGAGCTTACTACTGACTATTCAGAGATGAGTAAACAATTCTTCCCAGCCAGGAATCTAAAATTGAAGTGGTGGAATTGCTTATTTATACCATAGAAGACTTATCAAGCAGCGGGGCTTCCTTCTCCACTTTTTAAGAGCCCATTTGCCAGCATACAACTTCCCCTGTCAGGTTCTGGGTCCAAAATAATGAGGACAAGAAGGAGGCCTACCCCACCCATCATTTCTTTTGACTATGTTCCTGTTATTCTTTGGGGCTTTCTTCCATACCCCCATCATGGCTGGCTTCAGTCATGGAAGCTACCAATCTTGCTGCAATAACAGACGGACTAGCAAACAGGCTTGGGATGGGACCTCTCTAGGTCGGTCCCAGGGAGACAAAGGCTGCGAATGTGACCAAAAATGATGGAGAGTGTTCTGTGGTGAGTCCCCAGGTTGGGATTGAGGCCCAATTCTGCCCCTAGGCCACCGTGGGCAGTCTTTCTCTGCAAAAAGCTCCTGTGAAGGAGTCTGTGGATGCTCATAATTCCACCCATGCTCCTCCTCTGCTCTGGCAATTGCAGCCTTGTCATGTTCCCTCCAAACTCCTCGTTTAAGTCAGTCACACACGGACCCAGTGACTTCAGTACATGGGGAAACATGAATTAGAGCTGAATCGTGGTGATACAAGCCTTTGATTAAAACCAAACAAAACTAATAACAACAAAAATCTGAATAAAAACAAATACAGATTTTTTTTTTTGAGACAAGGTTTCTCTTTGTATCCCTGGATGCCCTGGAACTCACTCTGTAGACCAGGCTGGCCTTAAACTTAGAGATCCACCTGCCTCTGCCTCCTGAGGGATTAAAGGCATTTTATTTTCCACAACTACTTGACCAAATATGGATTGTTAGCCAATCAGGCTGGCCCATTGGCTTCTGCCCTCATATCTTAGACCAGAAGTTGGAATAATAAGTGGGTTCTGCATTCTCTCTAGAAGTGAATTTCTGTAACCCAGGCTCAGGGTCAGCCTATAAATATATTTTCACCAAGTGGAAGCCATTTTGTAAGGAGAAAGCTAACAGTCTCCAATGAGAGGAGAGGTAGAAGCCATGTGCACACATCTCTATCCATACTGGCCCTGTGAGCAGAAGATAGGCCTTTACCTGATGTTAGCTTCTGGGGTCTGCTTCTGCTTGGATTGCAGGTTGGGAAGGGCTAGCAGCAGTAAGCCTGGCCACCAGGTAAAGTGATCTGGGGCAGCCAAGGACCTTGCAGATTAGCCAGTTACCAGCAAGAATTCTGAGCCAGCCTGTATCATCTCCCGACCACATCATTATCCACACTATCCCCCCCCCCCCAGCTCTGTCCACTCTGGCACTACACGAAGAGAAGAAAGTCCCAGAACTTTGAGTGTTTCAGGTGTCACACTTACAGTTGTCATTTGAAATAGGCATAGAGCAAAGGATTCAGCCCTTAGGTGTCACTTGAGAATTTCTGCTTACTGCAGACTTGGTGGTTGGACTGCCTTCTTCATGACACATGTCAAATCAGCCAACTGGACAAGATTGTCCTCTTAAGGGTTGACTGGAACCTCTCTGGTTAAGGCTATCAAATAAAAGATAAAAATAACAAGGTGTGTGTGTGTGTGTGTGTGTGTGTGTGTGTGTGTGTGTGTGTGTGTGTGTGTGTGTGTGTGTGTAGGCCAGAGGTTAACATATGGTGTCTTTCTCGGTCACTCTACACATTATTTTTTTATATGCGTGCATGCCTGTACAAGCATGAGGACAACTGATGTGGGAATGTCTTTCTGTATGCTGTAAATATCAATCTTTAAATAAAGGAGCTGTTTTGGCCCATGACAGGCATCATAGAAAAAGTAGAAAGAGAATCAGAATAAATAAAAAAGGAAGGGCAGAGTCAGAGACAAACTAAGCCAGGTGACCAAAAAAAAAGCATATAAGGAACACAGGTGAGCCACGGGCCATGTAGCAGACAGATTAATAAAAATAAGTTAAGATATAAAAGCTAGCTAACAATGTGCCTGAGCCATAGGCCAAACAGCATAAAGTCAATATAAGTGTCTAAATCATTTCTAGGGGCCTGATCAGCTGCAGGCAGCTAAGAAGTCTGGGGTGGCAGGTCTGTGAGTCTAGACCTCTGGCTGCCCGAGACCAAGAAACCATATTGATACAGATGGCGGCCCATGTTGGGCACCAGATGAAGGTGGAAAATCTCTTAAAATAAACTAATCTAAGATTAATATTTATTAAAATATAAGCCAACACTCACGATACAGGTAACAGCTTATATAGGCACCTAATAGACTGGATTATCTACGTGATGGATGATGGATGCCGAACTGGTTTCTCTAGCAGTCAGGAACTAGGAGAAAGGGCTTTCTAAGATCCCAGCAGCCCCTTATGAATAGGGTTGGCCACTCCCCCTTCAGGAGCCCGGGACCCTGAATAGGCGTCTTTGGACCTTATCAGCTGACACCTGAATCCCACCACAGACAACTTATGCAAATTGGTTCTATCTGTCTCTTATGAGACTGCAGGGATAGAGCCCAGGTTATCAGGATTGGCCTGGCAACAAGCACCATTACCCACTGAGCCACCTTACCTTTTAGCTATCTTATTTTTTTAAGATAGGGTCTCTCACTGAGCCTGAAGCTTACCAATTTGACTAGACCAGTTGAAACAAGTCTCTGGGGTCCTCCTAGACCCCTACTTTAGGATACCAACATGACCTGATTTTTTTTTTATGTGGGCCTGGGACCCACACCGACATCCTCATTGCCTGCAAACAAGCACTTTGCTGGCTGTTATCTCCCCAGCCTCTGGCAGCTCTTATGAGTAGGTCAGAAGCACTGATGCTTTCAGTGTGTAGTTGGGATCTGTGTAAAGGATGTTTGTACTTTAATGACCTGGCATCTGGGGAAAAATGCTGCTTAAGCTTTTCCAACTCCTTTCTCTTTGTAACTGTAGGGGGATTTTGTTGTTCCATTGTAAATAATTGTCCCACCCACTGGTTTAGTAAAAAGCACTTATTGGCCAAAGGCAGACAGGAAGTGTTGGTGGGGCTACCAGACTAAGAAGACTCTAGGAACAGGCAGAACAGAGCAGAATGCCAGAGAGAAGCCAGAACAAGCAAGGACAACTACGCTGCTCTGAGAAAAGGTACCGAGCCCCATGGCTGAACAGGATAAGAGTCATGGGTTAGATTAAGGATAAAGAGTTAGCAAGTTATATGCCTGGGCCTTAGGATGATCAGCCTAAAATTAAAGCATCTGTGTGTCTCTGTGGGTCTGTGGGTCTGCGAGCCTAAACCTTGATGCTAGGCCTGAAAGTCTGGGCCAGAAACCTCTTACTACATGTAACTGTGGTGGGGGGTGTTCATTGTCTCCTTTCTGGATAGTCTGGATCCAGGAGAGAGGCAGCTCCCTTGAGCTGGAGGGCCAAGTTTTATATTGTAGAAACTGGGCATTGGGTTTACTTATTAGTTGTGCCCAGGCCCACCTTTAGAAGTAATTGCCAGGACTCCCCATGAAAACTAATCACACTTCTGATAATGCCATATGCTACTCTGTGCCCTTCATGTGCAAGGTCTCAAAGTCTCTTTGCTTCTCCTACCAAGACGGTCATTTAAATAATGCGACAGATTCACACCATTTCCTGGGGGAGGGGGGGGGACGGCTTTCCCCTCTGCAAAGGCTGAAAAGGTGGCTCAGTGCTGGCTAGTTTTATGTCAACTTAACACATGCTGAAGTCATCTGAGAGGAGGGAACCTCAATTAAGAAAACGCCTCCTGACTCATGTGGTCAGAAAAATATAGAGATATACAATAAAGGCAGATTCAAATGGGGAAAAAAACCTCTAGACTTTTTACATGGTGTTTAAAAATACACATAGGCTTGGGAGAGTAGAGAGAAGGTATAGACAGTTGTAAAAAGAGATATATGGTTTTAAAATAATAAAGTTCTTAAAAAGGGAGTAAAGTAATATCTAAAAGCCACAAAAGATTGAAAATACACAGAGAGCCTGGATACTGTATATTACTGTGTTGTTTTGAATTGTTTCACTGCTAAGGACAATGGCTGCTAAAGACATCTGAGTATAAATACTGCAGGACTAATATAACATATATATTTTTAAATATATTGACTTCAATTTAAGTAAAAAGATATGTTACTTTTTACTTAAAAGGTAAAAAGAAAAGCGAGAAGGTTATATGTGGGAGATTATGTTGTTCCATTGTAAATAATTGTCTCACCCACTGGTTTAATAAAGAGCGCTGATTGGCCAAAGACAGACAGGAAGTGTGGGTGGGGCTAACATACTAGAAGACTCTAGGAACAGGTGGAACAGAGCAGAATGTGAGAGGAAAAAGCAGAGGACAACTATGTTGCTCTGAGAAAAGGTACCGAGCCCCATGGCTGAACAAGATAAGAGTCATAGGTTAGATTAAGGGTAAAGAGTTAGCAAGTTATATGCCTGGGCCTTAGGCTGATCAGCCTAAAATCATTGTAAGCATCTGTGCGTCTCTGTGGGTCTGTGGGTCTGCGGGCCTAAACCTTGAGGCTAGGCCCGAAAGTCCAGGCCAGAAACCTCATACTACAGTTATACTTTCGTTTCCACAGGAAATGAGAGGCTATGGATATTTATTATCATTTTGTGGGGTTGGTTATAGGGGTATTGTGTTGCTTCATTGTAAATAATTGTCCCACCTACTGGTTTAATAAAAAGCGCTGATTGGCCAAAGGCAGGCAGGAAGTGTGGGCGGGGCTACCAGACTAAGAAAAACTCTGAGAACAGGAAGCACAGAGCAGAATGCCAGAGAGAAGCCAGAAGAAGCAGAGGAGAACTATGCTGCTCTGAGAAAAGGTACACAGCTGCATGGCTGAACAAGAGACATGGGTTAGATGAAGGGAGAGAGCTAGCAAGTTATATGCCTGGGCCTTAGACCGATCAGCCTAAAACTATCTTATGCATCTGTGTGTCTCTGTCTCTGCGAGTCTGTGAGTCTGCAAGTCTGCAGGTCTGTGGGTCTGCCGGCCTAAACCTAGAGGCAAGGCCTGAAAGTCCATGCCAGAAACCTCTTACTACAATTGGTTACAAGTTGTTATGGATAATGGTCAAGAAAAAAGCTAAACAAAGGAGATTAGATTCAAGGATCTTGTTCTGAAAAGGAAAAGGGATATAGAAATGATAGGATAGAAGGGTAGATTATTGTACTTACTGTTATCCCCAAAACAACTAATTTTGCATATTTACATTGGTATGGCTTTTGGTTTATTTATGCAAATTTAAAGTTAATTTTGTTATACTGTATGTATATTTCTACTCTTATTTAGGGCATTATGTTTATGCAGCTAATTTAAAATGTAAGGCATAATTAAGAAATTTAGATTAATAGTCATTTGTAATAAGCAAACTTATAGTCATGCTAGGTTTTATAGGTATACAAAGTTATCAAATAGATAGGTAGTCTTTAAACACTTTGAAGACCTACAGAATATAGCATTTAATATGTTAATTAACCTAAGTTATTTTTTATGACAGTGAGAGATGTCTGGTTCTGGCAGCACCAATCTACTTCAGAGATGATGGGCATCAAAGAAACTCCATATGAAATTTACTTTATTTCTAGCAAAAGCGAGCCATTGCACAAGAAACTTTCCTTTCCTTGACTGCTGACAACATACTGTATAAACTGGACATGCAGGACACAAAAGAAAATGACTGCAGAACTTTGCCAAAACAAGTTATGATGGTCTTTTAAAAATCCCGCTTCGCAGATAAGTCTGTCAGACATTCTAAGCATGCAGGCCAGAGCTGGATGTGCCAATGTTGCAGAGGAACTTTTGGTGACTGTCCAGGCAGCCTGAGGTACCTCTTATTAGGTAACATTTCACTTTTCTGGGGTCTTCCAAGTTGTATTTCTGAAGTGAGTTGTAGTACAGAGTGATGTGTGGGGTTGAGCTACAAAATGGTGCCAGGCTTGCAGCAGGCAGTTTAAGCTGCACCAAGGCTGGTTCTTGAAGTCTCACAGAAGACTCAGTACAAACAAGGAGCTACATATGGTCAATTTAATGTTTCTGTTTATATTGAACAAAAGGAAAAAGAGTCAAAAATGGCTTCTTAGTAGCAGTGTTTTCTTGGGTCCCCTCTGTTTGCTAGCAGTGAGCAGACACAGCTCCTTTAAAAGTGCTTCCTGCTCAGCGTTAGTGTGGCCCTTTAAGAGGCCCTGCTGCCAAACAATTAAGTAGAGTGAGCAGTGAGCAGTGGTAGTGCTCAACTTGATAGTGTGAACCCTAAGATTCCCTGAATTTCGGGTAGTAAATAGTTTCACAATATTTAATACTGCTTCCCAGAATTGGGAAGGTAAGTGTAGCTCTGGCACCTCCACCATGTTGAAAAGCCACTGAGTGGGGCAGAGTCAGCAGGCAAAACAGCACTGCACAGTCTATCATTTTAAAAGCTCTTCTGGTTAAAAAAAAAAGATTAATTATATGCAATAAAACAGATTCAGATGGAGAAAACCTCTCAATGGGTTAAAATGTGTGTGAAAAAGAATATGTAGACTTGGAGAGAAAAGAAAGAAGGTTGAGAAAGTCTCTAAAAAAGAGAAATAGAGTGATGTGGGAATGTCCTTCTGTATGCTGTGAATATCAATCTTTAAATAAAGGAGCTGTTTTGGCCTATGACAGGCACCAAGAAAAAGTAGGAGGAGGAATCAGAATAGGTAGGAGAAGCAGGGAGGAGTCAGACAGACCAGAGCCAGAAGCCAATGGAGCAACATGTAAGAAACACAGGTGAGCCATGGGCCATGTGGCAGACAGATAGAAATGGGTTGAGTTAAGATGTAAGAGCTAGCTAGCAAGGTGCCTAAGCCATAGACCAAACAGCATTAACTTAATATAAGCGTCTGAGTCATTTCTGGGGCCTGATCAGCTGAGGGTGGCTAAGGGGTCTGGGGCTGCAGGTCTGTGAGTCCGGACCTCTGGTGGCCCAGGACCAAGAAACCTCACTGTTACAATAGAGTATAAAAATTTAATAAGCCATATAAAAATGGAAAATAGACACAGAGTCTGGATTATGGCTATTATTGTGTTTTATTTGAATTTTTTAAATGTTAATGAGCTAACTGCAGAAAGACAATTGATTGCAAAGGCTGATAAGTTAAACAAAAAAATATATTTTACATGCATCTTGACTTTTGAAATTTGTGTCTAAGGATATACTGCTTTGGAAAAGAAGTTCTGCTTTTGTTTCCACAGAAGATGAGAACCTGTGGATTGCTTCCAGGAAAGTATGGTTTGATCAACCAAGACCCCCTGAAAATTCTCTGATGGGAAGAGATGGTCACATCAGCTTCAGGGCCATAGACTAAGATGATCCAATCTCAGGACCCTTGTAAGATTGCCAGTGCCTTCCTAAAATATTGTATATAAACATTTGTTTTCATTATAAATGGTTAATGATCATAGTCAATCTCTTCCTTATAAAGGGGGGGGATATAGTATATAAATGATTTTTAAAAAATAGATCATTGAATTTACTTTAATCCAAAAATCAGCTGTTAATCTCAAAATATTTTACATTGTTATGGATTTTGGTTTATTGATACAAATTTAAGGTCAACTTTATTATGCTGTATGTATTTGTCTACTCTTGTTTACAATATGATGTTTATGTAACTCATTTAAAATTATAATGTATAGTTAAGAAATGCAAATTAATAGTCATCTGTGATATCCAGATTTATAGTCATGTTAGTTAGACTTTTAGGTATAAAGATATATTTCAATTAGATGGGTAATCTTCAAACACTTCTAAGACCTACAGAATATGCCATTTAAGATATTTTAAGAACTTAGACTTTACTGGATAGTGAGACAGGTCTGCTCCTGGCAGCACCAATTCACTTCAAGAGAAAAATGAGCATCAAAGAAGCTTCATGTGGAGTTTACTTTCTTTGTGGCAATTGTTAGCTGCTGGACAAGAACCTGTTCCTGTACTGACTGCTTGACAGAATTCTGTATAAACTGGACATGCAGGTTCCATAGTTTTAAAATAATAAAGTTCCTAAAAGGGTAGCAAAGTAATATTTTAAAAGCCACATAAAAATGGAAAATACATAGAGAGTCTGAGTACTGTATGTTATTGCATCATCTTTGAATTGTTTGCCTTCTGAGGAAGAAACAATGTTGCTGAAAGATATTTGATTATAAATGTTGGATTAATCCAACCTATATATCTAAAAATTGCCTTGGCTTCAATATTCAAATCAATGTTACATTGGAGAAGAGGTTATATATGGTGGTATATTATATATTTAGTAAAATCAGCCTAAAATATCAGAGAACAGAATCACCCATAGACAAGCCTTGAATGGTGACCTAAGCCTTTAATCCTATCACTCAAGAGACAGAGATACTTCTGGATTTCTGTGAGTTCAAGGCCTAACAGCCAAGCAGTAGTATTTCACACCTTTAATCCTAGCTCTAGAATTATAATACAGAGTTGACCCAGGAAGTGAAACAGCTGGTCACGGAAGATATTTAAGACAGGAGAAGGCAGAGATTCATTCATTCTGTAGAAGCGACCAGTCAGGCTGAGGACCCTTGAAAATAGCCTTTACCCTGTTCAGTCTGAGAAGTTGGTTGGATGAGAATTGACTTGTAGTCTGTTTCCTCTTTCTGATATTCCACCTATTCTCCAATATCTGGCTCTATATGCTAACCAGAGTTCATGCAGTAATAGGTTATATTTTTATTTCCACAGGAAATGAGAGGCTATAGATTCATTCTGGGATAAGAAAAATCAAGTTTGATCGAGGAAGACCCCTCTAATCCTGATTGTAGAAAAAAAAATAAACCTAAAGAAACTGCAAGATACATGACATATGTTTTACCTGCTCAGACACAAAACAAAAATTATCTTTAAGTAGCTTGTGTACAATGCAAGTTTATATTTGTATTAATACCGATATGTATGCTACCTTTAAAAATGTATATATTTTCAGAACAAGACACCAATAAAAGTGGTTCAGATGATCCAACATCCAAAACAGTTCAAGGTTGCTGACTAGATAATCTAGCCTCACAGAATATTACACTCAAGACTAACAATTATCCTAAATTTTCTCAGGGTCCCCAAGAGATTACCAGAACCCCCAGTCAGCAGGAAGAAGAGTGAATTATGCTCATATTCCCAAGAAATAGATTATGGATGTTTATCTCTGTTTAGGAGGTTGGTTACAATTTGTTATTAGTCACAGTCAATCTCTTTCTAAAGAGGGGATATGATGTATAAATGTATAATAAGGAAAGAACAGGATATAAGGGCAGATTATTGAATCTACTTTAATACAAAAAACAACTACAAATCCTACATATTTTACATCAGTGTGATTTTGGCTTATTGATACAAATTTTAAGTTAATTTTGTTATGCTGTATGTAAATTTCTACTCTTTTTTAGGGTATTGTGTTTATGCAATGTAATGTATAATTAAAATATAGTTTAATAGTCATTTATAATAGTCAAATTTATAGTTGGGTATGTTTTCAAGGTCATGCAGAGATATGTTCTAGATAGATAGGCAATTTTCTCTTTTTTGCCATTGTATTATTTGTTTATTTTTACAAAAGTTTATTACAATGTACAACAGGCTCCATTCTAACTATAGGTGGCAAAGATGTTACAGTATGAAATCCAGATGTTTAACAGGCTTCAGGATAACATATCATTCTAGCTGTAGGTGGCAAAGATATTATGGCAGGGAATACAGATGTTTAAATAGAAATGGAAGAGGGTCACCATTATCTCAGGTATGAGGAATAGCTTACTTTTTGCCAGATTTCTTAATCCCACCCATGGCCAGGGGTCCCTTCCCTGCGGCTTTGACTTTTAGCTCCTCCAGTTTCTTCTGCTCTTCTTTTTCTTTCTGCTTGAAAGCTTTATCTTCCTCCTCTATCTCCTTGGCCTGCTTCTTGAATTGTTTCAGAGGCTTCTTTTTGCCACCTTCACGGCCCGACATGGCACCTGCAGACTGATAGGCAATTTTTAAACACTTCAGAGCCCTTCAGAATATGGCATTTAAAATGTTTTGATAATTTAAGACTTTTTGTGATAGTGAGACACATATGCTTCTGGCAACATCAATTACTTTAAAGAGGATGATGGACATTGAAGAAACTCCATATGGAGTTTGTTTCCTTTATGGCAAACGCTGGCCATGTGTTCAAAGAAACTGCCTTTACCTCAATTGCTGACAGTTACTGTCTGTAGGGGGACTATGTTGTTCCCTTGTAAATAATTGTCCCACCCACTGGTTTAATAAAGAGCACTGATTGGCCAAAGGCAGACAGGAAGTATGGGTGGGGATACCAGACTAGGAAGACTCAGGGAACCGGAGGAACAGAGCAGAATGCCAGAGAGAAGCCAGAAGATGCAGAGGACAACTATGCTGCTCTAAGAAAAGGTACTGAGCCCCACGGCTGAACAGGATAAGAGTCATGGCTTAGATGAAGGGTAAAGAGTTAGCAAGTTAAATGCCTGGGCCTTAGGCTGATCAGCCTAAAACTATTGTAAACATCTGTGTGTCTCTGCAGGTCTGTGGGTCTGCAGGCCAAAACCTAGAGGCTAGGCCCGAAAGTCTGGGCCAGAAACCTCCTACTACAACTGTCCAAACTGGATCACAGGACACAAAAAAGGCAACTGCTGAACTTTACTAAGACAAGGTAGGACAGTCCTTCAAAATTTCCTGCTTTACAGAAAAGTCTGTCAGATATCCTAGGCCTGTAGGCCAGAGTTAGATGCCCCAACTTTGCAGAGGAACTTTGGATGACTCTCCAGGCAGCCTGAGATCCCTGTCATTAGGTAACATTCCATCCTTCTGGGGTCTTTGATGGAGTTAAGACTAACCAAATTATAATTATAATTTTTCTTATTATAATAGAAGCAAATTAAACATAAAACTTTAGACTCACTAAGATAGATGATTTTTTCTAATTTTGTCAAATGTAAATGGATTAGTGTTACTAAAATTCTTAATAACTTTTTGTTTTTGATGTAATCTTATTAAAATAATATAAGATTACATGTTAAAAGCTTTTTATTTAGACAAAAATTGTGAAATGGTGTAGGATAATGTTCTTGTACACTGTAAAGATTTGTCACTTGAACTGGTAGTTGTATAAATTAGTTGACCAAACTAAGAATTTTGGAAAGAGGAAGGACAGAGTCAGGAGTCATCAGTCAGATTCACAGGAAGCAAGATGAGAATGCCTTACTGAGAAAAGTACCAAACCACGTGGGTAAACATAGATAATAATTATGGATTAATTTAAGTGTAAATGCTAGTTAGTAATAAACCTGAGCTAATAGCTAATATAAGTAATATTAAGCCTCCAAATTAATTATTTGGGAAGTGCTGCTGGATATTTGGGAGTTGCAGGATGGTTCACAGAAACTTGCCCCTACACATAAGATTCAGCTATAAGGCATTTTCATTATTGATTGATGGAGGAGGGCCCAGCCCATTGTGGGTCGTGCCATCCCTAGGCTGATGATCCTGGGTTCTATAAGAAAGCAGGTTGAGTGAGCCATTAGGAGCAAGCCAGTAAGCAGCACCCCTTCATAGCCTCTGCATCAGCTCCTGCCTCCAGTTTCCTGCCCTATTTGAGTTTCTGTATTGACTTCCTTCAGTGATGAAAGTTTAAACTAAGTAAACCCTTCTCTCCCCAACTTGCTTTTAGGTTATGGTGTTTCATGGCATCAATAGAAACCCTAACTAAGACAGTGAGTAAGAACACTTGTTGATCTTTCAGAAGATGCTGGTTCAGTTGCCAGCCCCATAGTGCTTTATCTATCTGTAACTCTAGTCCCAGGGGATTCTAAGCACTCTTGGATCACCACGGATACAAAGCATGCATACATATGCATGATGCCCATACATATATGCAAGCAAAACACTAATACAAATAAAATAAAGTTTTTGAGACAAGGTCTTTCTGTATAGCACTGGCTGGCCTCAAATCGATATCCACCTGTACACTGCCTCATGAGTTCTGAGACTAAAGGTGTGTACCACTATGAGGACAATGTATATTTTTACACAAAGAGTTAAGTCTTGGGTCAGCAAGATGGTTCAGCAAATGAGACTATTTGCTGTCAATACTGATAAACTGACTATGATCCCTGAGACCCATATGGTGGGTTGTCCTATGGCCTCCACATGTGTGTCATGGCAGGAGCATTCACACTGCCTTCTATAAACAAATAATATAGTTCTAAAACCCTTTTAAAAAGCATTAAGTAGAGCCAGGCAGTGGTGGTACATGCCTTTAATCCCAGCACTCAGGAGGCAGAGGCAGGTAGATCTCTATGAGTTGACAGCCAGCCTGTTCTACAGAGACCAAGTTCAAGGACAGTCAGGAGTACACATAGAAAAACTCTGTCTCAGAAGAAAAAAAATAGAATTAAGTCTTGGTTGAATATTGGATACTGCAGTATTTAGAGCATCTTTAGTGTTTTTTCAGAGTTGTTTGATATTTTGATTTTATAATCAGTGCTGAGATTACTGCTTCATATAAATGTAATACAAAATGCTAGAAATGTTTAGGACTACTTTAGAAATTGTCAAAGATCTAATTACAAGCCAAAATTAACTTAACAATTGTTTTGAAACTTAAATCAGAAATTCAAATGAGAGTTCAGGCATAGTTGCACATTTTTTTTTTGTGGGGTGGGTGGGTAGGTGTACAAGGTGTGTTGAGACAGGGGTTCTTTATGTAGTCCTGGCTGTCCTGGATCTCTTTGCAGACCAGGTTGGCCTCAAATTTACAGAGATCTGTCTGTATCTTCCTCCAAAGTGATGAGATCAAAGTGTGTACCACCTCACTGGCACATGGCACACACTTTTAATCCCACAAAGCAGAGGGAGGCTGATCTTTGATTTCCACGCCCGCAGAGCAAGCTCTAGTTCACCTGGGCTACACAGAGAAATGCTGTCTTAAAAAAAAAAAGAAAAGAAATTCAAATCAATCTTTAAAAATAGAATATTTTTACATGATATAATCAAAAGATATTGGTACATGTTTGGGAATAATGGTAGTAAAACAATAAAGTATTTGTTTTATAGAATTAAACTATTAAGTTCTTGTGAAGAAATAAAGCTTGGTATAAACATCAAAAACCCTGAGATTCCTAACATCAAATCTGAGCAAAGGTGTTTTAGGCAGCCTGTTGGTACTGCCTACTATGATATAATATGCTTTGGTTAACCAAGGCTGCAGTGAATTTGCACTATGTAACATGGATGAACATTACCAGAAATATCTCAAATTTATTACATATTTAATTTTGAATTAACTTTTGTTCCCTGTACATTCAGAAGCCTTTTACTCATGATAAATGTTTTACAGCCCCCACCCTCAGTTACATGACTCCATCTTCAATTTAAGAATCTGTGTTTAAACCAGTATCTTATTCCTGTAACTCAGAGACAATGCTCAGTAGAGTGAGACAGTCCTGTGGGTCAGTTCTTCCCATACAAAAGACAGCACATGAATTTCTTTATCTCTTTGGGACAGTTTGCAAGCCTCTTTTTCCCTAGAGGCAGCAAGTGCCCTTCCCAGGGTTAATTGGGAAATCAATTCCTGGTCACTACCATGTGGCCCTTTACTGACTGCAGCTACAGGTCTGTAAAGTCTTGAATCTCATTATCCTTGGCACCACTAAGCATGGATGGAACTCTAGGGCTGCTAGAGAGCCACCCACCCAGGATATGTCACACACCAAACACCAAAAGACACAAGTAAAGTCTCTGGACAGTGAAGTGAGCTCCAAAGAAGACTTTGAAGCAGAGGGCTAAGGCTAGTTCTTAGCAGCATAGCAGTAAAAGGGGCAGTTTCACGTGCTTCTGTTGGAATGTACAGTGGTAAAGGATAATCATTATCCTTTCTTGCCTTTTTTGTTTTGCTTTGAAACAGTCCTAATGAGCCCAGGCTGGTCTCTAACTTGCTGTGTTCATGTGGGATGTCTTTGTGTATGCTGTGAATACCATTGGATAATAAAGGAATTATTTTGGCCTATGCCAAAGAAGCTTAGAAGCAGCCAGAAAATCCAAGCATAGATAATGGGAAGGAAGGCAGAAGTCAAGAGGGAAGCGATCCAGCCTCCTAAGAAGCAAGTATAATGTAGTTACAGTGTCACACGACAGGAAAAATTAATAAAAATGGGTTAAGATGCAAGAGCTGGCTAGCAATAAGTCTGAGCCATAGGTCAAACAACACGTAATTAAATAAGCCTTGGGGACCATGTGGGGCTGTGGGGCTGAACCTCGGGCTTGGCCAGGTTACAGGCAGAAGAGATTCATTTGGATTATTGGGCTAAGCCGGGCCAGAAACTTCTTACAATACTGTGTATTAAGGCTGGCCTTGAGTGCCTGATCTTCCTGCTTCCACCTTCAAAGTGCTAGTTAGTATTAGAGATATACATCATGCCTTGTTTTTTTTTTTTGTTTTTTTAAGTTTTTTTGGTGGTTCTGTAAATCAAACCCAGGGATTTGTACAGGTTAAACAAGTGCTCTACCCCTGACCTTTTGCTCTCTATTTCAGCTACTAGGTTTTAAGGTTATTTATCTCCCATAGGTTTTTTTAAAAATTACATTTATACGATTTTAAATTTTACTGTTATTTTATTTTATGTGTTCAAGCGTTTAAGTGCTTTGCTGGCATGTATTGCTGTGGAGTATGGAGAAGACTGCTCAGACATGGATTTAAGCCAATGGAAAGTCTTTATCAGGTGTCCATTGACTACACTGGGTGGTCTTTCTCAGGGTGAGCTTTTAAGCTCATTATCCTGGGTTGACACACTTCAGTCAGCCAGAGCAGGACTAAAAAAGTCAAAAAGCAAAGTTAGTTCATTTATAGACTTCCCCAGAACTATGGGTTTTGATGGATTAGGATTTTTTTTTTTAATTTTAGTAGATGGTGCTGTCCATATCTGAGTTTTACAGCCTGGATGGTTTTTCCATCACAGAGTTGATTGTGCTGAGGTCTGGGAGCCTGTTAAAGTATGTCTATGCACTATGTGAGTGTGTGATGCCCTCAGAGGCTAGGCGAGGGAGTTTAGATCCCTTAGAAATGGAGTTATAGATGCTTGTGAGCCACCATGTAGGTGCTGGGAATATAACCCAGGTCCTCTGGAAAAAGTCTTCTACCTCCCAAGTGCTGGGACTAAAGGCATGCACCACTACCACCTGGCTCTGGTCCCCTCCTTTTATTTTTCATAGAACCATCCCATTTAATTTGCTATGATTAGAGATTTTACACCAACTACAGTACTTTATTTTATTTTAATTTTAGTTTTTGAGACAGTTTTTTTCTGTGTAGCCCTGGCTGTCCTGGGATTTTCTTTGTAGACAAAGTTTGTCTCAAACTCAGAGGTCCACTTGCCTCTGCCTCTCAAGTGCTGGGATTAAAGGCCTGTGCCACCAGGCTCAGCCAGTATTATAAAAAAAGAATTAAGTTGGGGCTGGAGAGATGGCTCAGAGGTTAAGAGCACTGGCTGCTCTTCTGCAGGTCTTGAGCTCAGACCTTTTGGAACTGGAATTACAGTTCTGAGCTGTCATATGAGTGCTGGGAATTGAATCCAGGTCTTTTGGAAGACTGGCCAGTGGTCTTATGTGGCAGTGGGGTTTTTTGGCCCTGGGTGGCCAGAGGCCCAGACCCACAGACCTGCTGCCCAGGACCCCTTAGCAGCCCGCTGCCACCGCCGCTCAGGCTCCCAGAAATGACTCAGATGCTTATATTAACTTTATGTTGTTTGGTCTATGGCTCAGGCATATTACTAGCTAGCTCTTGCATCTTAACTCAACCCATTTCTATTAATGTCTGCCACGTGGCCCGTGGCTCACCTGTGCTCCTTACATGTTGCTCCTTTGGGCTTCAGTTCAGTCTGTCTGACTCTGCCCTTCCTTTCCTACCTATTCTGATTCCTCCTCCTACTTCTTTTATGGTGCCTGTCATGGCCCAAAACAGCTCCTTTATTTAAAGATTGATATTCACAGCATACAGAAAGACATTCCCACATCAGTCTTAACCACTAAGCCATCTTTTCAGCCCTGTTGAGCATCTTTAATGCTTTTTGGAGTTTATAATAAACTTTAGGGTCTAAAAATATAGACTACAAACTCTCAGGAAGCAGTCTTTCCCTGCTCCCCGAAACAATGATATAAGAATTGTACTTTGGGGCTGGAGAGATGGCTCAGAGGTTAAGAGCACTGGCTGCCCTTCCAGAGGCTCTGAGTTCAATTCCCAGCACCCACATGGTGGCTCACAGCTGTCTGTAGTGGAATATGATGACCTCTTCTGGCATAAAGTCATACATGCATATAGAGCACTCATACATAAAATGAATAAAAAACTTAATATTTAAAAAGAATTAAACTTCATGCAATTTTCAAGGGAAGCCACAGAACATTTGGATTTATAACAAAGTTATCCTTCTGAGAGGAGCTATCTGTACATTCTGATATCTATGGTATACATGCCCTGCTCCAAACTGTACATCAATCAAAGATGTCCAGTAAATTATAGGCAACAGTTTATAGCTTTACTCCATGCCATATATTCATGGGTTTACTTTTTCAATAATCCCATGTGTGATAGTTAATATAGTCTTTCATGACAAGCAGCTAGTATCTTCGTGAGATCATCTGTGCCTACTTGATAGAGACCATAAAGATCAGGCCTGTAGACTGTTGGCATCTCTCATAGAAGAGGGGGAATGGAGAGGGTCATTGGATCCTTGCCTGAGTATCCAGATGCTCCTCCCTGCCATTTGTATTTAGTTCAGCTTTAAGTGTACATGGCCCTGGGATCTCCAGAAGAGGCCAGAGGATATAGACTGGGGAAGATTAGTGGAAGGGAGCTCTATCATTCATTCAGGATAGAAACTTTGCCCTGTGGCTGTTTTGGGGTTGTCCATGTTAGTTTCACATATAAGAGGTAGATGCACACACTACTAAATGCCACATGACATGAGAGTTTACTTAGGGGAGTTGCCGAGTGGGTATGAGAGAAGGAGAGAAAGGGGGGAGAGGGAGTTGGGGGAGAGAGAGAGAGGACTTTCACATGGTGGCTCTTATTAAGAGAGTGGGTGGGCACAGATGTACGTAGCCACATCTAGGGGCATGCCCTCCATACACAGGTTCTGCAGGCCACATGTTGGGTTTACCACGTGGGGGCTATGGGTCAGGAATTCTTATTTCACCTGGGGGCCATATTAGGTTTACCATGTGACTACTATGTGCCTTGAACCTTTACATATCACCTTTTTTCCGTTTATTATATAAGAAAGCTGGGTTTATGTAGGGGGTCACTGGGGAAATGGATTGGGTCGGAATAGGGTTGATGGATCTCTTAAGGCTGCTTCAAACTGTCTTATGTGCGAAGAGCTGTATTTTCTGGCAGAAGGTCTGCTGGGTTTTGTGGCTCAGTCCTGCAGTCTGGGTGAGTTTAAGGCATGGTATAATGGGCAGGCACCCCAAACTTTAGCACCCATAGACACCCCAAGACCACAGCTAATGACCACTGTTAACTTTAAAGAAAAAGAGAGTTTAATGAATATAAATGATATACCGGTACACACATGTGTGTGGGCTCAAGGCATTGTGGAAGCCAAGAGCACAGAATGCTTTCAGGGTAGAGTTCTTATACCACACTCTGAGTAGGGGAGGGGATACTAGGGCTTGGAAGGTTACAACAGGGCGGGGCCAAGGGTCAGTTTAGGATGGAGTTTAGGAATGCTGACAGGCAGGCAGGTGTATTTCCTGTGAAACAATAGAGTCTTGGGCAAGCAGGGGACCAGCAAGCAGGGACCACCTGGGGATATTCATTTCCTGGAGCAATGGTCCCAATGGGCACATTGTGCAAGCTTCAGAATGTTCTTGCCTCAGCAAAACAGCACATGTCTAACAGTTCTCATGGTAGGGCTTTCCTGGGTGGCCCCACCCAGGTTGCTACATCTGGAATGTGGTCCCAGAGCCTTATCTTGGGTGGTCCAGTGAGTGAAGTCCAGAAGGTCAAGATGCTCACCAGGTGGATCTCAGGAATTCAGGAAGTATCTCGGGTGGTCCAGCTCAGGCTGCTGGGTGTGTCCCAAGCAGCCATCAATCCTGTGAACAAAGCTTTTCTGAGAAACAGTCATCTAATTTAGTGATACAATGAAGCCAAAACTCTGTCAACCTTGGCTAGTTTCTGGGTCCTCAGGAAGGTAGTCCAGGGGAAAGAATCAAACAGGATTTTTCTATCTTCACAATGGGATGATGGATTCTGATTTTTCTGGAGCTCAGAAAAAACTGAGTTAGTAAGAGAACCTTGGGAAGTGACACATATAGTGAGAGTCTCTGCTATTACAGGATGTGGAGGTCAGATTAAGAGAAGAGGAAAAAGAGAGAAGGAAAGAAGGTTTGAAATTTGGACATGTATCTGTTTTAAATAAACTTTAAGGTAGCTGTTTTTGTGGGTTTTTTTTTTTTAGGGGACTCTAGCTGCACAATAAAGTTTGTAGGTCTTTGCTAGGTCTGGGGATGGGAAGAGGTTAAAATGTCTTCTGTTTTTGTTTACACGTTGCTGAGGTTAAAATGGCTTTTGTTTTTTGTTTTATTTTTGGTCTGGTGGGGGGGCAGTCTGTTTTACCTGTGTTGGCTCTAAAAATGACTTTTTTGTCTTCAGGGGGCGGCAGTCAACTGATTTTTGATGGTAAAATGGCTCCAGCTGTGGCTGGAGGGTTAATCTGTGGGGGAGGGGAAGGGCGAGGCAAAATATTTTGGAGCTTTTTGTCTTGGTAACTGTCTGGGCCTCAGCTCTGAGAAGCAAGCTGGAATGGAAACTCAGAGATGGGGAACTTTAGGGAAATGTGTCTGGGCCTGGCACTGACAAGCTGAGCAGATAGCAGCAGAAGCAGGGAGCAGCTGGAGCGGCTAGATTCAGGTGAATGTGGTGACTAAAAGAAATGAAAGCTCCTACTTTAGCTAAAACATCTCTTTCATTAGGGGTACGGGGCAGGTTGGCATGAT